>OW445483.1:9593039-12544558 GCA_918226075.1 Microctonus brassicae
ATTTTCATTATTCCGAAATATTATACTATTATTTAAATTATATTATAATATTTACTAATGTTTAAATTATTATTTCACATATTTTATCATTGAAAAAAATTTTTTATCCCCCACATCGAATTAAATTCATTGAACTAAAGAAAAAAACCCCTGAAAAAAAAAAAAAAGAAAAATAAATCACATTAAAAGAAAACAAAAACGAACAGCAATAAAATCAAATAGTAATATAAATATAATAAACAATGAGCAAACTACACATTTTTCTCATCATTTTATATACATCTTCCCCGTTCACTCAACATTATATCTTTCATTATGAAGTAATCCCTCCACCTGATGTATACATCACGAACAAAAATTTTTGCCGTGCACGCAATAGTTTTTTCTCACTCTGATGGTTGTACCATTGAATTACTATACACTCCTATACTGTCGTGGTGATGCCACTACACACAGCGGGTGAGCGAACATCATGGAGAATTTATATCGTGATTCATAACAATGCGAGACAGGCCGATGTCAAAATACTACAAACATATCATGAGTGCTTTTTTTTTTTTCTTTCCTTTCCTATATATATTTTATTATATTTCCCATATCCACATACGTCTCAACACACACACACATATGTACACATAAATACATATAAGTAATACTGATCATCCATATACAAATCCATACAAACATAAATATACAAAAAAATACGCAAATATTTTAGATTTTTTATTCTAGCACATTTTAATATATAAAATATATATTCAATATGTTAACATAAATATATCTATATTATACTTAAGAATTTTTACATATATATTCGTATGTATAAATGTATTGTGAATGTGTTTCAGGATGCAGGGACTGACGTGTTGGAAAGGGAGGAGGACCCTATTGCTCCTGCTACTGACCGTTTTTCCCCTCACAAACGGTGAGTCACTTTTCGCTATATAATACTTACCGCTTCGACGCCATAGCGGCTGTGGGCACATACGCGCGGTATAGACAAGGGAATGGAGCGAGGCCACAACCCCTCATCACAATGCCGACGTGTATAACCGAAGCGGCGTTATGGCAAGAGAGGGACGAAGGGAAGTTTGAGGGGGTTGAGCACCGTGGTCGGCGTCTCTTGCGTTGTTTCGCATATATATATCTCTATAATAATACCTATACAATATATACATATATGTATATATGTATTACAAGTATATAGGTATGCATATGTGTTTCAATGTACATATGAATATGTTTACTTGTATATATGTATTTGTGTATATGTTGTATATGGAGTATATATATATGTGGAATGAAATTTTCGGGGGGTGCGGTGTGAAGGAGGAGGGTGGCAAATATGGCGATGGTGGTGGACCTCTCTTGTCTCCTCATGTTGTGGGTGGACATTCCAATCGAAATTAGTATTGAATGATGAGGAATTATTTTGAATTTATTTGAATTATATGAAAAATTGAAATTAAGGAAAATATATAGTTTTTTTTTTTTCTTTTTTCCCATTAATTGAATTGAATTTTATTTCATGTGGGGATGAATGCGTGCGTGATGAGAGAAATTAGAACTTTGAAAAGGAGAGAATTTGAAAAGAATGTTTTTTTTTTTTTTTTTTTCGATATTTTTATTTTTATTTATTTTTTTATTTTCATTTGAGGAAATGACGACTTAATGTGATTTTCAGGAAAACGAGAAAATGCTTTTTCCATCTAGGACGTGATGCAGTTGAGTTTTTGTCTCTTTTTGTATTATCTGTTTTCCTCTTTTTACAATTATTTTTTTATTTATTTATTTTTTTTTTCATTTTTTTATATAGTGAGACGCGCGTGCAACGCTCCATCCAACCCTCACGCGCACTCATTGCCTCATCCTTTTATCTCACGTTCTTCTTTTTTCTATTCGTGTTTCTTTAGACCGCATCCTGCGCGCACTTTGCGCGCTTTTGGCCCATAACATTTCATTCATTTCGTTTTCTTCATTCACATACACACACGCACACCCACACACACATAAACACTTATATCAATATATATATATGTATATATACACGAAAGATTCATATAATACATATATATGTACCTACGCAACCACTCACATTATGTCTATACACCCGTGATGTACATTTTGTCTGTCACGTTATTGAATCTAAAGTAAATAAGTACACGACTTCAATATAACGACAAAGAAAAAAAAATATAAAATATAAAATATTATACATATATATAATACAATATGTAACTTCTCCACTCGTCGTAAAATATAGAAAAAAAAAAAAAAAAATTAAATATAAAATATAAATTGTCATAACCTCCTCGTGTATATAGGGATGTGATTGATAAAAGAATATATACTTCCCCTTGAGATCCATTTTCATGTCGATTGCAATAGTAGTAATAGTATATACATATAATACTACTAGATCACATAAACTCACACATATATACATATACATATGTGTAACATTATATACTATATTCTGGCCTTGCTATTCCCCTTCAAGATTTACGTTATTGGTTTCCGGTTTTTGTTCTCGTTTAAAGTTATCGACGCTCGCCTTTCATGGGAGATAAGTAGATCGTGCTAGACGGTGGTATCGTTGGGCCAGAAATGGGTGGTAAGGGGTAGTCGTAAGGGTGAGATGAACTATATATATGTACATGTGATGTATGTGAGTTAAAGGGATGAGAAAAGTGCACGAGGGGTTTGAAGAATCGATTTGGGGGATAACCTTCTTTCGGATCAGAAACTAAACGGTCTGACACCTTGAATTTCTCACACACGATGACATTGTCGTCATCCTGTAACGTTTTGGCATTTTATCCATAGACTTTGGTTACCAGACCACCCCTTATTTGCGTGAAAAGACTCTGGGGTGACTGGCAGCCATCGAAGACGACAGTGGCGGTCACCCTCTCAGTTTTTTTTTTTTTTTTTTTTAAATGGAACCGAGGAGTAACAAAACAAATAGTGTGTGTGCGGTGTAGATAGGCGCATAATCTTACCCAAAAACCGATTTGCGTCCGATGTTAGAGCATAATGTGTCGACGATTTGTTCATCGTGTCCAAGATAAATAGGTGGATAAATATATATAATATATATGTGTATAACATTTTTTTTTATAGAGGGATGATAAAAGTTTATTCATATTAGTATTTCTTTTTAAATCCATTTTGAATATTTATTTTTGATCATATTGAAAGGGATGAAAATTAGTTATTGTATCGACATTTATTTTTTTTTTTTTTCAATAATTTTTTCGGTTTATTTCTTGTTTAATTGATCATTTAACATTGTGAGGTTAAATTAGTTTAATAATAATTAATTAGCAGAATAATATGAAATTTTTTGAGAAGAAAAAAAATTTTATATCTGATTTTTAATAATTCTATAATTTTTTTAATTTAATTATGTAAGATTTTTCATTGAAATAGCAAAGTTTAATTCTCCTCATAGGAGTATTAATTATAAACTTATACTATCTTCTGTAAAATAAAAAATTGAATGAAAATAATATAATTATTTTAATTTATGTTTGAAATTCAAACATTTAACATAATTAAATTTACTTTTCATTCATAAATTCTGCTTAGAATTATGACAATCATTCCTTTTGAATGATAAATTATGAAAAGTATTCGTCAGAAAATGATTAAAGTCCCGACAAAAACAGGTATGCATAGTATTATACAACGCTTTAAGCTACAGAGACATGGTTCATTGTATATTTTTCCTTTTTTTTTTTTAACTAACAAACATTGTACGCCACAGAAATATATTCTACATTGTGACGGTATTACAACAACCATCCCTCGTGGTAATATACCTAGATTTTCAGATATTTTTTCACTTACTTATGTAACAAAAACTGCACAATAAATGCCGTGTACTTAGTGCAAATTTCAGAATCAAAGCGAGTTTTAGTACAATATGTAACAACATATTATGTACATAAGGAAAACTGGGGCAAAATAGATGGACTAACTCAAGTACCTATTTATAATATCAATGCATGTGTATATCATAGTATGGGTGAATTAATAACGAACAATATTTTGTCTGGTAGAGCAGCTCCATTTCAATGAATCGTTTATTGCTACCGCACACGGAAACAGAGTGCACAATGTTGAGCTGTAAAGAGGTCGGAGTAGGAGGGGTATATATAGAGCCCGTGGGGCACATCATGGCTTGCATGGGGCCGATGTCTTTGTGCGCATAGTGGATGGACAATGCCTTTGAGTTGCAGAACAACTCGAGCGATTAAATATAAATTATCCTCCAACATTTCTCTCATTCTCATATTCTATACTCCTTGAGTTATAGCAATGTATAATAGTTATTGCATGAGGTGTATATTTATTTTTATTTGTCACTTGTTCTACCTCAATGAAAAAGATGAATTATTATTCAAATGTATATGTGTGTAATATTAGAGGGAGTGTGTGTGTATTTATATTTGGGTGTATTGTACATTGGACTCATTGAAAATTGCCGATTGATTGCTTCATACTGTGATTTTTATCAAGCATCACAGAGTTATCCGGAGATGAAATGAAAATGAATTTGTGAGAGAGAAATGGAATGAACAAAGGGAAAAATAGAGAGAAAGTGCAAAAGTCTCACGGGAAATTCGGATATCCATGTTTCCGGACGGAAACAAGAGAATTGCAATGGAAATTTTCATTCCCAGAAGAACGAAAAATATTCTTTTCATAACTAAAAAATAGAAAAAAAGAAAAATCATCAATTCCTCAATTTTCATTGTTACTCATCGCGCCACATACTCGACATCTATTATTTTTCTTACTCTTATTCAATGGCCTTCTGTGTTTTTACTTTTTTTTAATTCATTTTTTATGTGTTTTCAACTTTCTGAATTTTTACTTCAAGCATAGACCAACACACACATTTTCATACAGATATATAACTATACATGTTTAGGTACGAGGATTATCTATCCTCTACCAAGGGACACACGGTCCGTTATTAATTGCAGCTTCCAACCATGGAGCATGATAGCAATTCATATAGAAGCGACATAACTGCATAATATAGTGCCAGACGCCCAGGAAATCCTGTATGCGGTGGGTCTATAATGACGTCCACCGTGACAATGAGAAACCTCAGCATGGATTTTAATGGATTTCACGGATTTGACCCTTATATATACGCGCATCTCCCTACATTCTCATTTATCTTTCTTCATAATTTTTTTTTTTTTATTTTTTCCACTTCTTTACTCTTTTATTACTCAATAACTTTCTGATTTAGTCACTTGGTCCATTCAGATTGACAGACATGCACACGCGCATCACAACAATTCAGTGATATATTAGAATATATATTACGTATAACTCTCGATTGAGTGGCCTTTAGTAGCAACATAAAACTTGGCTGCGCCCGGAAAGATTGCCATTTGTATAAAACATCTCCCCTCGTCTCAGAATAAATTAGGAGTCGTTTGCCAAAATAAATCTAGCTACATATAATGCTTTTACTACTAGTTCACAGTTATATTGTGCTTTTGGTTGGTTTATTTTGTCATTTCCGACAATCTAAAATAGTATGAGTCACTGTGAGTAATTTTCATTTATTTATTTTTTTTCTTCTTCTTCTTCTTCTGTTGCTTCTTCTTTTACTTTTACGTATAGAGACAATAAGAAGAAGAAAAAGAAAAAGAGAGACGTGAGATATTACTGACAAACTGACAGAGTGACGAACTGAGAGAAGGAGAATGGAATGGTGATAAGGGTAAGACGAGCTAGGGAGAAACAGAGAGAAAGAGAGAGAAAATGTAGGAGAGTATAGTGATGCTGTTAGGTGTCTTGGGGATGGTATGAAAGGACCGACCAACGTTGACTTGGGGATATGGCAATGATACGAGGGCCACAAGGGCCGTCGGGACGTCGACAGAATCGCTAATATTATCTCGCTCTGTCTCGGTGTTTTTCTCCCTCTCTAATACTATGTGCACGTCGCGCACACTCACGTTTTCATAGAGAGGATGAGAAGGGCGCGACGAGCTGATGGTTTCAACTCTCGAACGATCCATGTGGAAATGAGAAACGGCTTTGAGAATGTGATGGACATATTGTAAGACAACGTAAAATGTTAATTTCATATGAATTTATATACCGCAATAGATTTCTTTATAAATGATCTGTATATTGAATTTTTTTCAATGATATGAAAGAGATGTGAATTATTAAGTTTTTGAATATTATGCATGGAGAAAAATATACGAGAATTATATTATGATTGAATGAGTGAAAAGTGTTGATTATTTTGTTTGAAAGTTGGAGTTACTTTTGTGCAATTTCTTATTTATTGTTTCATGTCAATTGTTGTTGAGTTTAATTTATTAGTACAATAGGTTTTCTGTTTTCTTGGAAATACTTATTAATTATTGTTTGGAAAGTGTTGAGATATTTTCAGGATAATATGGAGGATGAATGGATTATAAAAAATAAGAGTGGCATTATTTTTTTTTTTTTGTATAGAAAACTTTCAATCTTAATAGAATAAGATTAATTTTCTTTTTCTTTTTCAAATAAATTTAATGGTAGTTTTAATTTTGTAATATTATTTGCGAACTTACTATTGATAATCTGAATATTTATTTATTTCTTTTTTTTTTTTTTTTTGAAAGTACATTGGGAATAAAGAGGAAAAAACTCGGATAGATATACTGTTGAGACGACTGTGGGTCAAGTTGAATAAATCAATACTGATATTTTATATATTTTCTGAAAAAACTTGCAAACTATAACTCAAAAACATCGGAATAATTCATTTAAATTATTTATCAATATAATATTTTATAATTTACACATTAATTTCAAGTTTACTTAAGCATTTTTCATAATTAATCAATCAAATTAAACATAAATTTTGTATAAACTTGAATTAAATTTTATCCGTTCAACGAACACAGCTCGTGCATGAATCAATTACTATTATATGAACTTTAGTTGTATTTTATTACGGTAAACTTCAGAGTGGTCAACAACATAACCCATCAAACATTCAGTATTTGCTTTTAATTTATTCATTACCAGTGAGTGATGAAGTTTGTGGCAATTGCGGTACCTATAATATGCAATATACTTTAACGCGGTCAACTTTATTTTATATTTATATTAAAAACTGTGAATACAATCAAAATGAAAGAGCAACTAAGCATGAAACATATTCTTACACTAAAAAAAAAAATTTATTACACAATAAACAAGATTATTATTAATCAAAAAATAATATATTAAAAATAATAAATGAACGATTAGTTTTTTATTTTTTACTAATGATTTAAAAATCTTTATTTATCAACAATGAAATAAATTATTAGCTTATATTCATTATTAATACATAATAAACAATTTCAAACTCTCGTCACTGAATATTCACAGCTGTTAATAATTATTAATAACTAATAAACCTTAATTTTTATGCATATATCCATTTGAATGCATCAATTATTTCATCTCTATTTTTCGTGATAATATTTACGTCAATGAATATTAGTCATCATTAAATATAAACAAAAATTAGTATCAAACAAAAATAAAATAAACACATAAAATTCAATATCACAGATAAAATAACCTCAGCATATTTTTCATTATAACTATCCTATCAAAACTCTCAATATAAATTGCCTGCGATGATTTCATCGATTACCAAACTCTTGAGGGAATTACGGGTCAATATTTTTTCGGCATTTCATCGTACAAAAGGGGAGTGAGGATTATATATGTTACATCTCATTACACGTACAGAATACTCTACATGTATATAAATTTCCCCATAATAATATTTATACGTTCAATAGACCAGAAAAATCTGTGTATAACATTAATCATTATAATTATATTTGAATTGGATCAACTGAGATTTTATGAAGTCTTATTGATGATATTTATATATTGCACTACTATATATACATGTATTTAATAATAAATGTACAGAGATATATAAGCAAAATGTATTTCCCACGGTTTGGTGAGTCGTAAATAGTCGCGTGTGTTTGCACGTCAATGAATAACATTGAGAAATATATATGCAACGTGAAAGGAGAGATATATCTCTATACGATTTTCTCTTATACTTCCCCTTTATTCGCTCGTTCTCTATCTCCTTTCAATAACTCGCTGTTATTCTTTTATTCTCTCACGTTATTTAGTTGTCTCTCGGTTGCCATAAATCTCATAGATTGACGCCCATTGACAGGATACTTCGCGGCTGGAACCCTTTGTGCTATGCATTGAGTGTATACGACGATTTAGTTACGCTAGTCAGTGATATACACAGAGAGAAAAAGAGAGAGAGAGAGAGAGGGAAATGGAATTAAAGAATAAAAAGAGATAAAACAACTAAAGTGAGGATATAGAGAGTGAGGCGATTAGTCTGATAGGCGTGTAACCGAGTTAACTCGACGTTCTCTCGATGTGACTACAGAAGAAGATAAAGATGAAGCAACAGAAGAAGAAGATAAAGAAAAGAAAGATGGAGGATGATGAAGAATAAGACGCGACGACCGGTGAGTGAGAGTCACGATTTTCTCTTTGGTATAGTGACTCTCTCTCTGCTTACGCTGAGGGTGGTCTTTGTCTTTTGGAATTGCGAGTAATTATCTCATTAGTCGGGTGGGTATGTTTTCTTGGAAGATGATAAATACAGCGATTATTTTACGTCAGTGTAAAAAAAAAAACCTTTGATGACGTTTGAGTTAATTCGAAAAAAATAAATAAATAAAGAAAATAAACGGATAGAATATGTATATATTAATCTATGAAAGATTTAAAGATTTTTTATTTTTTTTCTCTTTGTTATTTACGTAATTAAAATTCTTTTAATGATTTAATAGCGTGTAGATGTAATATAATATTGAGAAATTTATGAAAGACAATTGATTAGATAGTTACATGTGCCATGATTGGCCTAAGCTTCTATTTTTTTTGTTTTGTTTAATGTTTCTTTGATATATATATTGATATAGTGCAGCGGTACGAAATGGCACGTAGTTATGTGCATAGATATATATATATATATATATTTATGTATACATATATGTTGATGGCTTTGTACACAGATGCGCCATTTGTGCCCAGACAATTACCGGACGACGAGCATGTGCACTTGGTTCCAGGGTCGACACGTGGCACATTAATATTTTGCAGAGAAAAATTTTATTCTCACAATTTCCATTCACTTATTACTCATATACTTCATCTAACTTTTATATACCAATGCAATACTCTAAACATATATATATATACCTAATATTTTATATCTGTATATATAAGTAAATGTCCGCCATTGTGTACGTATATATTAGATGGTATATTGCTCATCTTATTGTCTCATTATTCATCACGTGGGAGCTTTGACAATGCGGGTCCCTGCATTTACAATTTGTCATTTAGTAAAACAATTCTGTCATTGATTAATCACCTTTCATTGTAATTATTATTATTGTAATATTCTTTCGTTTCACCCGATTTAATATTGAGAATAAAATTCACGGTAATAATAATAATTGTGTATTGAATATTTGCCGATATGTAAGTGTGTATATGTTAAAGTGAGTGTATGGGGACAGCTATTACCCCACCGAAGTTTTATTTACTTCGGATACGTTTGTGTGTATTTCCGGAAGGAAAAGGGCGCAAAAAAAAAAAAAAATAGGTGGATAAAGCGACCACCACTCGCCATCGACCGCATACACGAGTTATATGTGCCCCATCGAGTGGAATAGTAATTTTTTTTTCTTTAGTAACGAAAGAAAAAAAAAAAATGTTCGAACGGACGGGGAGGAAACGGGAGAGGGACGTTGTCGATTCGTCCGCTAAGTGGATATTCTCCAACCCTCTCTCAATCACTTTCTCTCTTATTCTCTCTATAACTTGCTCTCTATTCGTCTCTTTTGCCACTCGTTTCTATAACGATTTTGCCCGGTTACTTTGGGGGTAAAATAATGGAACGTCGAAACTGTCGATCGCTCGTTTCGTTTCGCCACTTTTGTCTCCCTATTTTTATATATTATATTATTATTATTATTATTATATATTTTTCCATTTTCATTTGTTCTTGTACTTAAACTTTCACTTTTACTATATATACTTTCGTGAATTCTTCATTGATTTTATAGTGATTGAAGAGATGAAAATAATTATGATAAATGATGATTAGGTTAAGGAGAAAATGAGAGATGATGACGTGAAATGAAATAATAATAAAAAAAAAAAAAATGAAATAAAATGTGCATTTTTCAACTGAGATAATTTTATTGAGCAATTTGTCTTGGTGTAAAATTGTATAGTTTGCCATATTACAAATGGCGCGCAAGCGTGTCTTTATCTTCGCATGAAATGTTCTTAAACTGGCATTTTCATTTTGCAGTGGAACTGCTTTTTCAACTAAAGGTTTTTTATGTGTATATATATATATGTACACATGGTGAAAGATTTTTACGAGCTTTATCATTTACGTCTGGGTTCTACGAAGCGATTCAATTACTTCGTAGTTGGCCTTATCGATTAGGTAGTAAAAGTATCCAGGTGCGATATACCTTGTCGTATTGCTTTGTCTCTCTTGTTCTCACCCTCTTTTTCACTCTAGTGTCCGCTTTCTTGTTTCATTATGGCGCCAGTGTATATATATAGTTTACTTGCGTTAGGCCCTTTTACTCACGTGTGAGGAGTAGGAGGAGATTCAGTTTTATTGCTCATATAAAATACGATTATTGTTGTTGTCTTTAAAACAGATCGATAGCATCAATGACGTCGTTTAGTATCGCGATAAAACTATTCTTAATCTATGAATGATATATATTATTTAATTAAATTTCAGTGTAGATTAGTTATTTATTTGAAAGAAAAAAATAACGATTTTTTAAGGAAATAAAATGTTTATTTATTTTGCCTTTTTTTTAGTTTTGGTTCTTTTTTAATAGGGATAAATTTGATCCGTTTAGTATTTAAAAAAAGGGAATAATGGACGTGCAATATTACGAGAGTGCGATGGGCGAGTGGAAATTTCGACTACGTGAAAACAAAAAATATGAACAAACCATAAAAGATTATGTTATTTTTTTTTTCAGTTCAATTTATTCATTTAATACTTTTTTTTTTTTTTAAGGTGCAAAAACACGTATGCAAGCCGATTAATTCGTGGTGTTTATTGTAATCTTCATGCCAAATAGTTTTATTTATTTTCATTTCAATTCTGAGAGTGACGATATGGAGCATTGAATTATTTTTTTTTTTATATAAAATAAATGTTTTCATTTATTCATTTTTTTGTTTTGTGTATTTCTCATGGGAATATGATCACATATTTTTTGAATGTAGTATTAATTTGTCAGTCGAAAAGTTACATTGAAAAAAAATTATGCGTGGGAGTAGTGTTGGTGTATGGGGAGCACAATGACAAGATGCGATAGAAAGAATTGTTTGAATCCTTTACCCATCGATTATCCTCGCGGCGCTGTCCTCACCACGAATCTCTTGTCACCTCATTTCTCATCGAGAAAACAAAGGAATGCAATTTATATTGTTCTCTGACAAATACTCGTGGGACTTTTCCATTATTATATCGTGTCTTTTTATTTATTTTCTTTTCATTTTTATTATTTTGTTTTCTTGCATACGAAAAAATTTATTGCTGATGCGCTGAATAAATTTGTCATTTTCAGTTTAATTCTTTTTTTTTTCACTTTGATTTCTGAAATAAAAACAAAAAGAATCGTTTATTTAATGTACGTACATTTGAAAGTTTACCAGTGAAAGAGACGAATCGCATTATCGAAAATGTGGAATTCAAGCGAAATGCTAATCCATTTAAACTGATGTCCTCGTTCTTCTTTTCCTCTATTTCTTTATTTATTTTTTTTTGTTATCTTTTCCTCTTTGTTTTATTTCATTTCATCTTATTTTTTTTTCTTCTTCTCATTCTCTTTGTTTTTTTTTTTTTATTTATTTTCGTTACGTCTCGGGCGATCTCTACCTCGAGAAAGAAGAGCACGAGATTCTCGTCGACTGTGTGGACGTATTTGGTTCGCTCCACGCTCCACTTCGTTTCCTATACCATATAGGGAAACGGGATTGGACTCTCAGTTTGGTCCTCTCGTCGTATAAAATTAATGGGCCCCATAAATATCGAAACAAGGCCCTATCTAAACAGAAAACATTTACCCTTTTTTTATTCAGACAATGTCAATCTTCTAAAATGAAAGAGAAAAAATAAATAAATAAATAAATAGATGAATAATAGAACAAAAACATATCAAAAAAAAAAATAAATCGTTGCTATATATTTTGTGAGATGGAATTGATCATGTGGGCCAATGGGTTTTGATGCAAGTAGGCAAACCAGAAAGGATCTGCGATGGAAATAAATAATATACATTCCTTTCTCATGGTCTGACGAAACCAAAGCAAAAAAAAAAAAAAATTGATTGCTCTAGTCAAAACCTCATGATTGAAATGAAAGAACTCGTTTGGAAGAAGTGCGGTGGAATGCTTTTCACATCTCAACTGCTCTTTATAAACAAAAAAATAAATAAATAAATAAAAAAGAAGATACGAACATTATTTCTTGCTTTTAATACTGTATATCTGCCGTTCTCTCAATCTCCTTTTTCGATCTTGGTATATGTATAATACACATATATAGTGTACTGTAGAGGAAACGCCGTCCGATCTGTCGAGTTCTTCTCAAGTACCCCCTCAACTTGGCCGACTCTATCTCCGCACAATCGAACGATACTGGTCTCTCGTGTGTCTACCATCGTACCAAGGAGCAAAGTGAAGACGCGAGAGAAAAGTGAAGGAGTGCGCGATAGGGAATTGTAGGTACAGAACTGAATTAAAAAAAAAAATTTTTTTTCTACTCACTTTTCTCCCAACTTGGACGTTAATTTCCGCTTTTCAATCGCAACTTCCGGTCCCCAGTATTCATTCAACTTTTCTGAACATTATAGTGTCATTGATACAAAAGGAAAAGTTCTCATTCTTTTATTTGAAGGAGTATTATTATTTATTAAAGATTTTTTTTTATTTACAAAGTATTTATATTTATTATTTTGGGATTTCGTGAAAAAAAAAAGATTTATTTTTCGTCATTCACTAAAATTATTTATTATTTTTTCTGACGTTATACCAAATTTTATTATAGTAGTTTAATGTACAATTTTTATAGAATACAATTGTGTGATTTGTATCTGTCGAAAAAAAATCTGATAGAGGTCATTCGAGCGCTAATGGGTTAACTCATTAGTGTCCAGGTGTTCAGATTTTTTTTTTCTTTATAGAGACTTGGAAAAATTATCGATGATTAGTTTAAAATTCTGACTATATTTATGGCAACTGTACACAATTTATATAGTACCATGGTGTAATTATTTTTGATAGGAAATAAAAAAAATTAATAACTAGGAACTTTGAGGAAAACAAAAAAAAAAAAAATTGTGATTTATCGACTCTGAAAACCTTTGGAGCCACTTTGACATTCGACAAAACTTTGTTGGATGTAATTAGGGTGCTAATGGGTTATCCGTTGCGTCTCTATGTAATAAATATGATACACTAATTTTAGAGTCGTGAAAATCAGTTTAAACCACTAATAAATTATAACTCAAAGTGGTAGATAAAATTTTTATTAACAGTTTCATTGGCTATATTACACAACAAAATTTCATTTAAAAATTACTTAGACAAAAAAAAATTTTAGTGTCACTCAATTTATAAAAGAAATCAAACAGTTGAATTCATGCAATAGTCTTAATAATATTTAAATCATCAGTTAATTGATAGACAGACGACTGCAATAATTTTATATTTTTTTGTATCAATATCAATATTAAATAAATGAAAATCAATAATGAAATATACAATTTAATTTTTATCATAAGCAGTACAAATTAATGAGAAAAATTGATAGAAAATTCAAGACTCTTTTTATTTATTTATTTAAAACAAAGAAATTAATTAAAATTCATTCGTTTGAATTCAATGAAAATTTTTTTAGCAAAACAACATGAAAAAGTGCATAATATTTATTTTTCTTAACGTCTATTAAATAAGTGAAATAGCCTTGGTTTTATTTCTATGTCCACAGTTCATTTGACCAAGTCACTTAAGACTTCTAACATTTTCCCCCGAGTGTGAGTGGCGATTAATAGTTTTACCTCGAGCAAAAGGCAAGTATTTACAAGCAAGACGACGAGTCCCGGGAGTAAGACATTTACCACACAATACTACTATCACCACCATTCAGGTGTTGTGTTTCATAACTTCCATCTTCTTTCAATATAATACTCTCACCCATTCCTACTCTTATACTATATTTAATTATATTTGAGGCATATCTTCTGCTTTTGGACAAAGATTGTATGAGAGTGAACGTCTATTATGTTTTTGTGCTCTTACATTCTTGAATTATCCCTCTGGGATGTAATTAATAGCTCAGGGGAACTACAGTATCTTTTTCTCTCTTTTCTCTGTATATTATATTGTACGTTCGTGTGAGTGTGTGGAGACAAATTGTCTTGGCACATAGAATGCTTTCAAACCCTTTAAGACAACTACTTTGTCAAAATTCGTGCGATGCAAAGTTGAATTACGTTACGTTTCATTATTTTTTTTTGCGACATCTTCATTTAATTTTGACTGGTTTTATTTTTTTCTTACCACTGCATTAGTTGAATCTTTATAGTAATAGTTAATTCTTTAAGAGTTAATTATTATAACTAAGCGTATATTTATGTTGATATTTTTCTGTATTATTTAAAAATATTATTAGATTGTGTCGAATAATTTTTATTTATTGTTTTTGTCATTACATTTATTTATTTGAGTGTATGAAATTTATTGCAATATTTTTATATTGATTATTTTTGTTCTTCTGTTAAATTTATTGGATTAATTACATTTCAATATTTGAATTGACATTTTGAGAAAATATTTTCTAATATTGAGGGGAGATTTAATAAAGTGATTTAGCAATAAATTACTATTGATGATTTTAGAATCGTCAACAGTAATAATTCATCTTCATATTTGTTCCATGATCATTTAGTAATTAATTAATTATTATTAATGAGAAATCAAATCAACTATATACTGTATGTTTGAACAAATCCAATAATATCCCCGGCATTTATTTATTCAATAATTACTTATCAAAGCTGCGTTTATTGCTTCAATTGAAACGAATATTACATCAGTTATGGTGCTTCCACCATAACATTGCAATCATTTCTATTCATTACATATACAGAATTAACTAAATTAATACATATCCATATCAAAATAAAAAAAAAAAATTCTTTGAAATAACTTAATGTATTATATTAAACCAAATATTTGTTTGAAACAATAAATATTCATTTAAAACAAATAATATTAATTTATAATCTTTATAAATTCTTTCATTAACAACAAATATATATTTATTACATCATTATATATTTTCAAGTTACTTCAATTCTCATTTTTTATTTTATGAAGCAATTAAATTTGACCGTTCATTTTCCCCTTTATTGTCTGCAATAAATTTAAAAATTTAAGATGACACTTTTGTGAATAAAAAAAAAAAAATTCCCTTATCTCTGTTTAATGGTCATACCGTCATGATCGAAACGACAGTGGAAAATTTTAAGAGATCACGCAAAGCATTATTCGTGTGAAAACCCCTTGTATTTATCTCCCTCCCTTTTTTTTAATTTTATTTTTATATACATATATATATTCTTCACCCCCCTTTTTGTGATACTGCCGCGTGTCCAGAATATAAATTACTTCCGTAAATCAGAACGTTTGGTTTATCCGGTGATTTTCGTGTGTTGTTATTCGAAAGTTTTTTTTTTTTCTTTCTTTTTTTCCTTCAAACGTATTTGGTTTCCTCCCTCGCTTTTTGCTCTTGCTCTCATCCCTCACTCACAGAATCTACAGCCCTCTCTTTCTCTATTGTCCACCCTTCAATGCGCTGGAGGTTTATTCGCGCGTGCAAATGCGCGCACAAGCGTCGTTAATCCGACAAAGTTACTCACGGTGTTTTGAGCTCGTGTAAACACCGGAAGTGGTCGTCGAAACGGTTTTCGGATCACGAAATGACTTGTCTTCATTGGCACACCCTTGACTACGACTATTATTATAGCTATTACTATGAGTATTATTCGTTTCAATCTCTTGACCCATCGCATATGTACGTGCAAATATATATATATATGAGGTGTACATATATTATTGTAAGATAATAATAGTAGAATATGGCTATTGAGAAGAGTGAGGGAAGCAGCACAATATCCCCATTTTGGATCATCGACCATGTTACCCTCGTTTGTCCTCGACACTCCCCCATTATTCATTTTTTTTTTGTGCTTGAAGACAACGTGATGTATGTGAAAAACGTGGAGACAGCTCATTTCCATCGGAGTCTTGTTATTTTTTTTCTTCTTTCTACATTTTTTTTTTCACATGTGTAATATAAAAATGAAAATAAAAACAAAATCATTTGTTATATATTTGTTTATAATTAAATTCATTGGATATATTTTTTGGATGAAATATAATTTGTGATTCTCATTGAAGAGTTTGTTTATTTTATTATAAAATAAATTCATTGAAAGCTCTGAAAAAAAATTTGATTGATATTTAAATCCATTTAAATAAATGACTTTTAAATTGCAATTTTTATTGAAAACATCGAAAATTAGAAGAAAAAAAAAATTGACACACGTTTTTGTAAATAAATTTAACAAATTTACATTTATACAAAATTAAATTTTTTTGTATTATTCAGAATAATAATAAATATACAAATGAAAGTAATTTTTTATTCCATCAGATATTTTCATTCGTTTTAAAATGAAAAATAATTGATAAATAAAAAAAATTTTTAAAAACACACACATGACCAGAATAAAAACTATACCATTAATTCAACTGTCATCTCTTCAAAGCCACACATTAATACATCTCTAATAAAACATACACACACACACACATTTAACCTAAATAATACTCCACAGATTTTACATTTCATGTCCATGGGTACTTTTACACACGCGACTAAAAGACACAAGTGCTGCAGTTTGTGGCCCTTTTGCCTTCGGCATCGAAGGGCGTGCGTTACAGTATATCATCTCGACTATTGTACGTATCATCCATACATACATTTATACATACATACATACATACATACATATAGATGAATACAATACAATACACATTCGTTCAAAATAAAAGTAAATACACTGCACATACATTCTTTATATTTAAAAAGTAAATGGCATACACATATATCCCTAAAGGCAATATGTCTGCAGGGGACACTCGCGGCGTATGTGCACTCTCTCACTTAAATATATATATATCTATACATATGTATACATATATATTTGCCTTTTCTTTTACATATTTTTTCCCCTGTGGACCAATTCGCTGAAAAACAAAGCCTCACTTTGGCTCCTCTCGCAGTTCTCTTGTTCTTAAGTTTTACGGGTGACAAAGAGGGACGAAGCCCCCTTTATATTATATACATACAGTTATATATATATGTATAAGTATATATAGTATATATATATTGTAATGTGAAATTCGTTGCCTCAAGCGTAATGGCGTATTACCTTCTTAGTATCATTATACATTTTCCTTTCAAAATCTTTACTTCAATTTTTTTTTCTTCCCTTTCTATTTTTTTTTTCTCTCTCTCTCTCTCATCGTTGATCTCATCTTCAATATAAACCCTTTCCAACCCTCCCTCTTTTTTTTTTTTTTTTCTTATTCGTTGCTTTATTTATTATTTTTGTTTTATAAAATATTACGCCAAAATTTTTTCTTCTTCAACAGATTTTTTACTTTACGTATTTCACCATAATTTAAAATATATTTAAAATTGCGAATAGAATATGCTGTAGAATTATAATTTTGAGGTTAGGTAATCTGTGCGTGTGTATATATATATAAAAAAGCAAATATTGAGTGGGATAAAGAGAAATAAAAAGAGAGATAGAATGAATGAGGGAATGAGAGTAACGGTGAGATAAAGGAACGACGAAAAATGGCGGTAGATTTTTTATTTTCCGCCCCTTTGGTGACGTAATGACGCATATATGCTTCTTCACCACCCTTGCATATTTTTTTTTTTTTTTTCCCTATACTTCATGCACTCTCTCTAGATCTCTTATTATATAGGCGTATGGACTACTTCATCCCTCTTTCACCACTTATCTTGGCCCTTTGATTTTTACTCAACTCACTCGAAGTATACAGTCGTGTTTTACCTCTTGTAGAATTTGCCTTTATTATACTTCTCTCTTTTTATTCCTTTTTTTTTTTTTTCCCTCAGTGAAAGACGAAATATACATATATATATATACCACTCCATCTTTACCTCTCTATTCCACTCTCATTGTGTTCATCTTTACTCGCTCTTCGTGCGTTTAGATCGCGCATACGACACGCAATGTACTTGACAATGTGAGTGACGATGCGTTGGAATGAGAAAAGTGCGCAAGTAAAGTATGTATATACATATATATATACATATGTATATATATAAAGTAGAGAGATGGCGTGTGGAGTAGAGTGGCCTGGGTTATAAGGGTGTGGTGCGAGATCTGATGGCGGCAACCAGCAGCAGCAGCAGCAGCAGCGGGGGTGGCAAAGAGATCCGGAGAGCATAAGGGCAAGTTGGGGGTTTGCTCGCTCACTGCTAGCGCACCGGTCGATAGCAAAGTACGTGTCAAAGTGAGAGAACACGAGGGCAAAAAAGAGACAGAGAGAGAGAGAAAGAGATGAAGTTAGAGGGGGGAGAAATGTGGTGCGCGGCAATGGAATATCGCGCGCGACGAATTTTCGCTACAACGGTCTGCGCGATTTCCTAACCGCTGTTATTACGTTCTACGCCATTTTCGTGCCAAAACTCAGCTTTACACTTTCAAGAATAAGTATATATATATACATATCTACATGTATGTACATAACCGTTAAAATTCTTATGGGAGTAATATATTTTGAATTTAACATTGATATTTATGGACGAATAAATGTGTATTCATTTAGTTTCAATTTCTTTTTTTCTTTTTTATTATTTGATAATTTTTTAATTATATTCAATGTTGAGATATTTATTATTTTTTAATATTTATTTATTCTGATATCTCATTTTTTATCGATGATATACACAACGTTATTTATATTCGATGGAGATATTGAGTTAATGAAGATATTGTTTCTGGCTTGTTATTTATTGCCAATTTTTTTTTCTGACATTCTATTTATTAATATCCGACGATGAAAAAATGAAAAAAAAAAAAAAATTGGGAATGAATATATACATATATATTATGTATATTTATGATGAAACTTTTTAAATATACTTTGAAAAGTTAATTCAACCATCAATGAGTCTTCTTTGCTGCCGTAAAGAAAATGAAAGATAACTGATGTCATGACATTTGAAAAATGTTGTTTTCCAAAATTTGCATTCTCGTCCAGCAATTCCTTCATATTCTCTCTCATTCCTCCACTTCGTTTCTCTCTTTCTCTCTACATTTATCCATTTATATATATATGTAGGTATATATAAATGTGTATACACGTACATATAACTCCGCCTCTACTTTAAAAACTTTAGATCTACCACTGTCATTTTTAACTTTCCTCTTTCTCATTTTCTCTCGCTCATCGACGTCAAATGTATCGCTTCCGTCAACCCATCACTAGTATATATATTTATAGTATATACATATATACACAGTTTACATCGTCACCCCTCAGTCTTTTGGGAATATATACCCACTGGTTTAAAAGTGTAGTATATAGAGAATAGCATCCAACCCAATGTTAGCAAAAGGGGTCGTGTATTTGAGCCATCTTAGATGATGTTGGTTGGTAAAATGGGAAAAGTGACGCAAAAGGGTCGCGTTTTTTTTTTTTTTTTTATATGTGAGGGGCATAATATAATAGTCACATGTGTCTATAATTTTGTCGTTACTTCATTTCATCACTTACAAAATATTTATTAACCAAATAAATACTTGACATTTATTTTCTCATAATGACAAAATATTTTTCTATTTGTTTTTTTTATTTTTCCATCTGTATATTTTTATTATTCTTTCAAGTCAACACTTCTTTCAAACAGTGGTATAAATAGTTAAGTAGCCCATGTGAAAGAAGACATTTGTGTTAAATGTATCTGTGTATTTATAAATGTATATACATACAAAATATGCATATGTATTTATCAGTGTGTCAAGCTAAAGTTTACGGGGTGCGGTCAAACCGCGTTGAAAACTTTATACTTCCATTTATTTCAGTTAACCGTACTGTCTCTCGAAAGGATGACACTTTACGATCCCCTGGACTGTCCAACAGCGTGAGTCCAACGAATAAACGTACGTTGCCTCTTCTTCCCTGCTTCCCCCGTATGGCGTTTACTGCCATCACCGCGCACAACGGATTAGGGACATATCCGAGGCTTCTTGTGACAGACAGGATAATAGCATTTGTCAAATATATATACACATGATATATTTTATTATATTTATCAATTAAATTATTTTATTTTCGCACTGGTTATCTTTTTATTGTTTAATGTATATGTAAATTGTGTTTTTAAATATATGTAAAGGATAGTTTGAATTACTGCTAGTGATTCTTATTGTTGATATATATTGGAAGAGTTTTGTTTTTGTTTAATAAAAAATGTCAGTGTAATGATTGATAAATACAATGTGAAAAGTCCGATGTTGAAATTAATTTTCAACTTGAGAAAGTATGGATAAGTTTTTTTTTTCTTTTTTTTTTTTTTAAAGTGAAACATGATTGATTGTTAAATTTTTTCGTGTTGGAAAATAAACTTGTAGTTAAAACTAGTTATTACCAATATTGGTACTGTTACAATTTGTTATTTGAAATGTTGGAAAATTGATTTTTAGTATGATATCAAAAGTGACTTTTGGCAAGTTCACAAAAGTCATCAATTTTATTGATAAATTATTCTTCTCATTGTATTGCACATATGAAATGTTTGATATTGAATATATATAATATTCAGAGCGTTATGTTTCAGTAAACAATGCACTTTAATTAATTATAAAAAAATTTATCAACGTATTAATTAAAATATTGATTGAAAGGATTCAACATTCTGATACAGATATATTTATTTCACAATAGATCAACGAGATCCCTCCAACTTTATTATGTTATTCAATTAAAATGTTTCATTTACAATATATATTTAACTCGTTTATAAATGTTATTTCGTCTCGGATGATGGGGTTGTAATCAACACCAAAAAGTTTAACACCGCGTGAAAATTCGCACTCAAAAGATTCCGCACCGTTGATTTGTTACTGTGCAATAATTCCCATTGTCATGGAAACCACACACTGTGTTACGTGTTACTTGGTATTTACTTTATTGGCAATGTTACCTACACTATAACATGTATGAGTATACATACTCACGTATAACATACCAATGAATACACCATACAATGCGTTGGCACTCGTACTTTATGTACATTATACATATAGTAAAAGTCCCAATATACGGATTATCGTGTCATACATTTTCAATATATTTAAATTGTAACCAATGGTAAATGTAACTGTTACGATTTTGTATCAAACTCAATTTTGTTTAGTGAATAATCAATATTCTACAACGCCACAGTGAACCATTACTGTAATGTAAAAGCATCTATCGAAGTACCATGTTTTTTTACAACAATAATAACGATTACTATTTTATTTCTATTTTATATATTCAGAGAAATATATCGGGATGGTAATTATAAAGGAAAAGAAAATAATAATACTATTGTAATCCTCCATATTGAACTTGTGATTTACAGTTGATGTAACTATCAACACTGTATATTAATTATATAATTAAACTTTCAACAGCAGTTGTATTATAGTTTGCTTCACGATACTATTGGGATTCCGTTGATAATTACAGCAGTTTCAATAATTATTCCAAGTTAATTAACAAACACGTGCTAATATATTTTTTTGTTTATATTTTATTTTTAAATATACACAATTACAAAATATTATATTACTCGGTCTGATCAGTTGATTCTTTATAGACTTAATTGACTATTGAACAATCAATTATAATAACTAAACAAATAATTATTTTCACATTTTGTTGTATCATATAAAAATGAAGTTGAATATTAACTATTGAAAAAAAAAAAAAAATAATAAAACCCTATTATAAAAATAAGAATTACTTAATTTGTATACTTTCTTATGCATAGATATTAATTATATATTTATAAAAAAAAAAAGTAGTATTTTTCTTTTCTCAGTTCGTGTAAATATCTCACGTTGTATATATTCGCGTGTTAAATTATAAACTTAATGTATCGTAAATACGGAAGTGACTCGTGGTGGCGTTGGATCACTCATAAAAAATTGAACCCTTAGAAAAAAAAAAAAAAGAAAAAAAAAAACTAAAATGTGTCGCATAAAACTCGGTAGGGTTGTTCCCAAGAGACATGAGAGAGAGTAAAAGCATATATAAGAAGGTTCTCTCACGTTTTCTTCATACACCTACATATGTATATGTATATATATATATGTATATGTATGTCCATATATAAATATACATAGTTGATGGTTATGTAGAGAGGGGGATGCGTGTAACGCACGTATAAACGACATAGCCGAAGGACAAGATCGAAATCGAATCGAGTTTGTTTATGCAAATTGATCTCGCGCGCTCGCTAGTGTATATGCGGGGACTTTACAATATCTCTTGGCAAAAGCGTCTGTCTCACAGTGGTAGCGCGGGGAAGGGATATATAACGTCGGCAGCAGCAACAGCAGCAGCGACATTGGTGTCGGTGAATAAACAGAGGAAGCAAGAGATTGAAAAGAGAAGAGTGATAAAGCGAGAGAATTCAAGCTCCTGTCGTGTGTTCTTCTCCTCTCAGTTCTCCTGTGATATCGATTGTGTGTCCTCTTGCGGCCCTGAAGGATGCGGCTGAAAGCGAGCCAGACCCGCGTGCGCTCACCCAACAGTTATATATATATATATCTATGTGCGAGTGTGAGGGTGGAAAATGTTGGAGTTTGTGCTGCGCAAACTCCAAGTGCTTTTGTCCACGTTCTCGTTTTCTTATTCGCGCACTTGTAGACGAAAGACGAACGGAAAAGCGAATCATCCACACAACTCTTGCGTGTTCTATTATCTATATTCTGAAATGTGCCTTTTATTCTTTTTTCTTTATATGTATATTTATTTTACTTTTTTTTTTATTCCATTTCTATTGCATAACATTTTTCCTATACATTTTTCTATGCATTTTATATCGAGGCAAGTAATTGAATTTATCGGTTTTCATTCGTACACATTTTCTTTCATTTGAAATATTATGTTTGAATGGTTATATATTTATGTAAAAGTGTACATAGATATTATATATATATATGAAGAATTTGAAACATGATTTAGGAGAAGAAAAAAATTGTTGGAGGAAATAAATTGTAATTTTTTATTATAGGTATATTCGTTGGAAGAATTTAATTGAAAGTTAAATTCTCCTGTTTGGAGGGAGATATATTTTTTTATTATCGCATATACATATTAGTTGTGTAATATTCCATGAGCCTAATCTCTCTTACAGGCGGAAATATTTCTGTCAGAGCATATTGGTCACGGTTGGCGCGCGACGCGGTCTCGTGCTATTGCTTCGTTTTTTATTTTCTTCTCTCCTTTCTAGTATTTTTTTTTTTTTTTTATATTTTATTTTTCATTCTCCTCTAGTACCCGTATAGTATGTTCGCGCCTCGCATCCATAATGAGACAAGAGTCGCCAGTGCCCTTCATCGCTCTTTGTCCCTTTTCTCTTCCTCTCTCGTATCATTTTTTTTTTCTCTCTATATTTCGCTTCCACTCAGTTTTTTTTCCCTGCTCCTCTTCACTCTGTGAGGGTAATATATATCCGTTAAAGTCGAATGTTTTCGACTCTTCTATATATCGCACCCTCTCTTGTCGTGCCCATTCTTTCCGTGCCTCTCGCACTCACGTCGTACTTTTCTCAAAAATGATAAAAAAACCAAAAAAGAAAGAAAAAAAAAGTAACTATATACTCTCGAACCGGCTGAGTCTTCAACGATATCGACGATCCTGTCGTGTCGACATGGAAAAAAAGAAATAAAAAAAAAGAAGATGAATTTTGGTAGGAAAAAAAAAAGATAGAAAAAAAAAAAATAAGTGAGAGAAAGTCCCTTGCAATACTAATCCGCTTTACTCGTGACACTGGTAAGCACGCGTCACGTTCTCTGCATTCGTATGTACACCGCACCGAGACTTATGTATTTATTTTATTTGAAGAGCAGAAGAATAAAAGAAATTTTTTTTTATTTGTTGTTTCTCATATTTTCTTTGTCGTTACCGTTGGATGTGACAATTCATTAAATTACTCGAGATATAATTGGAGTAATTTAATTTTCTTCATCCGACATGAAACTACGATAATTGAAAGATATAAATTATAAATAATATTATATGAGATGATTTTTTTGTTTTTTTTTATTATATATATTGCATTTGTGAATTAAGAATATTTTATTATTGTGAATATGTTATGTAATGACGTTGCTTTTCTCGTGCGAGTAAATTTTGAATGGAAAAAAAGAAACCATTGCTGTTAAGTGCATGAATTATTTCTATGAAATTTATTTTCGTTGATATATCGCTGATATTTATTTTTTTGAATTGTTATATTTATACAAATGTGGTTGGAGAATATTCGGCATCCGTTTATTTATTTACAGGATAAAGGTGAATGAGAGATGAATAAAATTCGATTGGTTTTTGTATTTTAATGATCGAACGCTGACGTAGGTTATAAATGAAATAAAAATAGTTGGGGAATAAAAATTAAAATAGACAAATGAAATATTGAGAAATTTGTCATGAATATTTAAAATATTTATATGAATGAAGACACAAATTACATTATGATTCTATGTTGCGTCATGAGTAAAGGAATGATGTCACAAAATTAGAACGAATAATTCAATTTAGATTCACAATAAAAAAAAAAAAAAGAAAAATGAAAAAAGTTTTGAAGAAATTTAATTTAAAATGCTGGATTCGTATGATATATCTATCAGAATTTCTTTGAATATTTAAAATCAGTTCCAAATGGTTTTTCGTTGGGTAGTTGGATCAGAATTTTCAATCAAAATTCAAAATGGCCAACGTATTTTCTTTTTTTTTTTTTTTTCCATTATATTATTTTTTGTTATAACTCAAGTTATTTTACATTTGTATTAGTATAAAACGATAATATTAAACATGAAAACACAATCAAATATAGAATTTCAAACTAGCTGACAATTTTCAATGATATTTAATTAAAAATCATAGAAAATATTAAATAATTTTAATTATTTTCAAGTAAAATTATCAAACATATTCATTATTTTTACATGCTCAATTTTTAAATACCATATAATTATCACAATTATATTTATTAATTAACAGTTGTCAAATTAATTATTGAATCTCCATATGGATACGCAATTATGTTTTACAATATTAATTAATTATTCATAACGAAACAACGTGATTAATTTTTATAATAAAAAAATGACAGAATAATTCAAATGAAAAAAATATTGCACAATTGTTTTCAATATCAATTTGTTGATAAATCATAATGAATTTCTTCGGTCTCAAATAATTACAAAAGCAATTAATAATAAATAATTCAATTAATGTACATTGCAATTATTAATTCACATTTTTACTTTGAAAATAATTTCATTGTATGAATCAAATTCTATTGATTGATTAAAGATCAATTAGTGTGAATACAGTAAAATTAAAATTACTATGCTCTATTAAATAAACAAATGGTTATTCTATGAAAATAAACATGTCGATGTTTCACGAGAAATAAAAAAAACATCTGTTATCATCTACTAAATCTCATACGACATTAATAAGAATCACTTATGTCAATCAAATATTAATCTTATATCTACTAGCTTCACATCGTATCATCTTACACTCCACCTACACATTCATTCATAGACACACAGACACACTTATACCAATATTACTCTTACTGAAATGCAATAAGTGATCACCAAACTGTCAGATTTATTTATTAACTATCAACGAATAGCTACTGCCTTTCAAATAAATGACTTACTTATTCCAAATGCTCATAAAATTGACTCATACTTCACGTAAAATTCCATTTACGAAGACACACGATCTACACTTTGCGCGTATTATTAACCAATTTTAAATATTGCCATGTGATTTATCAAAATTATTGATCAATAATGAATAATGTTAAAATTTATTCTTTGCATGTGATAATTTTTCAATTTAATAATCTCCCATCATTTGTTATTTATATCAATAAAACAAATTAATATCAAATTAAATTTACATTTATATCATCAATTATAAATTACTCCAACAATAGATACTGAATATTTTATCAAAATAAACAATTAAATATATCAATATTTCACAATAATCCCGTCATTATCTATCATCATCATCATCATCATTATAAAAGTAAACATAAAAATCCCATAAAAAAAACTGTCGTTAATAATAAAATTATAGAAATTAAAAAATAAAAAAAATAAAATCAATTTTTCGTTGTTACTTCATCGTATTTGGACATTAAAATTCTCTTAAATAATTTGTGTGGTGGTTGATTAATGATTTGTGGTGCGTGTGAAGTATTGATAGTGACATGGCAATGTTTGCCAAGTGATTCATGAGTGTTGTTGGCATTGGGGAGGGACATCTTAGATAATATATAGTGAATTACGCGCGTGGCCGCGTCAACGACGAGTCTAAAGAGAATATAAAGAGCGCGTATATCTATACATATATACGATTAAACACACATATAAATACACATATATATATATACATATATATACAGACAAAGTGTAATACATACACACATGTATGTATATTTATGTATGCTTGAGAATATAAGACACACGAATGCTTTGCGTTAGCGCTAATACCGCAGCTCATAAATAACACTCCTGTCGTCGTAGAGGAATATACATATATAATACATACATACATATATATATATATATATATATATATATATCTATATCTATATCTATATACACACATACTTGACGACGAAACACCAAGCAAGTTCATGAAATATCACGCTTTGAAATCTCAGCACACTCTCTCTCTATCTCGCTTTATGTTGAGGACTCACAAGAGCATAGTCTCGTGCCGCACATCGTGTCCTGGCTCACCCAATGGCTTGTTACCCGTCGCTTAATCTCGTACCTTAACATTCCAAATGCGCGATGCAGCTGCTGACTCATGTGAGAAGTGTTGATCTCTCTTTTTTTTTTAATTTATTTCATTTTTCTCCGTTTTTCGCTGCTATTTCTTCTTTATGTTTAGTATTAATTCATTATTTTTTTTGGATTAATATTATGTTAATTAAATATTTACACTGTGCGAATAATTAATTAATTGAAGTAAATATATTATCTTGGATGTAGTGTAGGAATAAAATTTATTAGCTCAGATGTTTTTTATATGTCAGTGTTATGGTTTTATTTATTTTTCTGGTTAGAAATAAAGGAGACAAAATAAATAAATAAAAATAGAATTATTTATGTATTTCAATGGCAGATTTTTCATTCTATTTTGTTTTACTATATATAAATTGTTGTAGATATACATATTTATTTATTTATTTATTTTTTTCTTCTATTGAGATAAAGTTATGTATGAATGAGAATATAAATTTAGTATATTTAGTTTTAGTTTTCTCGGCAGGTTTACGTTTTGATATTATATGTTGCGAGCACGCCCGTTTCTAAATTAAGACGCGTTCGGTGCCATGGTGTTAATTCGCGGAGAAGTTGTTGCGAGCACGTGTGTATATATTAGTGAGCCTATGTACTTGCTTTGCGTATGTGCATGTGTATATTGTAGGTGTATGTTTTTCAAGCGATTTCCTGGAGACGCGTCTCCCTTATACTCTTTGTATAAGCCGCAACGTTGTTTAACAGAGATGGTAAATATGAAGAAGCGAAGGTGATGTATAAGAAGATGAAGAATAATAAGAACACGAAGAAGATGAAGTAGAAGAGAAGAAGGCAATAGTATTCATAATATATGTAGAAAGGATGAAGGAAGGGGGAAAAAGAGGTGTATAAAAAGAGAGAATGTTCTTTGGGCGTTGAAAAACGAGGGCATGCTCGTTTAATTAATGTTTTGAAAACACGAAGAGTCTTACGATCCATCATTTACACGTGTGGGCGTGGAAATAATTATTTCTCATCGTCTTTCGGGTTTGGGAAATTACTTGAAGCACGTTAGAAAACATGGTGAACACGTGTGTGCCAAAATGTCACTTAAACATATCAAATTCATTACTGTGTTTTAATGTGAGGTTAAAATATAATATATTATTTAATGGATTTATCATCGATTATGTTATTAAGGACATTTATATATAGTGAGGGATAAATATAATTTTTGATTTGTCTGGAGGTCTAGTCGACTTTGTAATAAAATATGAGAGTCATTGAATATTTTATTAGTATAATTTTTTTGATTGCTGCCAACGTCACTTAAAATTCAATCATATTTTTAATTTTATCTTGCACTTAAATATTCAAATGTTGAATCTTACAAATTTTCATCCTTCTTAAAATAGCGTATGACTAATGTTTAAATACAATATGAATATTTTTTATTCATTGTCATTCGAGGTGTAAAGTATAGTGTCAATAAAATGAGGACATTTGATTTTTAATTTTTATTTAATTTTTATTTTTTATATGATTAAGTGCATTCTTATGTATGATTTTTCACTCTTTTGTCTTCTTCACTTAACGTCAACGGATGAATTTACAGACACACAGTATATACATATTCTTTACTGTCGTCGTGTCGTGGTCGTTGCCGACGTCGTTGTGATTGTAGTCTGTGATGTCGCGTCGTAAAATAATTAAAGTACATTCCACAAATGTCCGGGCTCATTTTAAATTTGCCTCTACATGTATATATACTTATATTAAGTATACATTCTCAATTTATATAAATTTTTCTTCATTTTTTTTTGTTATTTTTTACTCTGTCCCCCTTTTTCTTGTACTCTGTCGACATTTTCCCAGTCGTAACGAGGTTAAAGAAACGACTTGCCGGCATTTCTCGAGAGGGCGACTGGCTCTATGAGATCGCATAGAAAGACAGAGAAATAAGATATAGATAAAGATGAAGACAGACGAAGAGAGGCAACTCCTTATCTTGGCCAACTCTGCTTATCGTCTTGGCTCTCTTGGGAAAAATACTTCCGCCATCTCTCCCTCTCTCTTTTTCTCCCTTGTGCTTTATTTTATTTTTTTCTTGCTTCGAGACGTGGTTACCTCAATCGAGCTACCAAAGCAAATTCCTTTTACTTCCTCTTACTTACAATAATAAAACATTAGTGAGGAGTATATACACGCACCCATAGCATCATTCACTAACTGATATTGAATTAGATTTATCACACAGAAAGTTTTGATATTTTTAATTAAAAGAAACTTATTAATTATGATTTAATATGAAGTTTTAGAGAAACATTATTTTTGTTCAGCTGAGTTTATTACGTAAAATAGTTTTGGAAGTTATGGGGATTTCTGATATTAGTTTTTATTTGTTTATTTATTGATTGTTTCGTCGATAGTTTTTGATTAAATGTGAACTGGATTAGAATCCGTTTAAATGCAGATTTAATTCACAAAATATCATGAAGTTAGTGGGAATTTGAGGATTCAACGGAAAGCTTGTTAATAAACAGAGCTCTGTTGCCTTAATCTGATTCAACAAAAAATAAATAAATAAATAAAATTTTTATTGAAAAATTTACTTTATCAAATTAATTAGATTCAAAAAGAACTAATATTATCCTAAATTTATACAAAAAAATAACAATTTATCATTCAGCTCAAATGTCATTGGAAATATAAATGAAAATGTCAAAAATCACGCAATTAAAATTTTTTAATTTGAAAGAAAATAAATAGAATGTCTTGAAAAAAATTAAAAGAAAAAGAAAATAGGTTTACAGATAAACATATGTTTTGTATAAATAGACAACAGTGTCGAAAGTGCTGCCATCTGTCATCTTTGCATCTTTGTCAATGCGATGTTGGGCATGAAAATTCGAGGAAGCTCCCTATTTCCGGCCCGGGCGTGAATATTTCCAAGTCATTTGGGCGTAGATTGGCTTGTTAACAAGTTTTTCAGCGGGTCTTCCCGAAGGGCCATGGTGCGCGACGTCGCCGGCTCAATTCCACTATTCCCGGCCCCTTTATCTCTTTTTCTCTTTTTTTACACTCACTCTTATTCACTCTGCGTCGGCGCATCTTTCCGCCTCTTATTATTCTTCTTTGGCTTTTATTCGTTGTGTGTGTGTGTGTGTATAGGCCCGCGCGCACCCGAGCATAACACGTGACGGCTGTCAAGCGTCAGTCGTTCTTTGCCATGGGGTAAAAAGTATGTGATAAATGACTTCGCCTTTCCGCACATATATACCCCTACGCCACCCCAACCCACACGATTCCTCTCTATCTCTTTCAGGTTCTTGTATATCCACAAAACTTTTGAAATTATCCCGTACACCTTCACATGTAGAACGTGAGAGTTTGCCTCTCACTGCTCTTTATTTTTTTTTGGCTTTTTGTCCCATATTTATTTCTTTATAAAATTCCAACGTCAATTCAATTCACATTACAATTCTCGCTATTATTCACTTTTCAATTTTTCTATTTTATTATCACATTACTGATAATACTTTTCACATTAAGCTGTAACATATTCTCAATTTAATATACTGAATTTTGTTTCAGTAAATTGTGGCGTGATTATAGAAAAATTAAATTATAATTTTTAAGTTTAATGCAATTTTATTGATTAAGCATAAATAACATATAAAGCTTTTCGTAATAAGAAAAGTTTAGGTTGATTTTGCAAATAAACTAAAATAATCCAAAACTATTTTGTAGATATTCTTGAAATATTACCTGGATTAATTGAGGTTCAGGCATAAAGCCGAAATGGTTTAATAATATTATACAGTAAATGAGTAAGGTAAAGTGAGGGAAGGTGAGAGAGATTTTGGGGGTTGAATTTACCGAAAATTGGCTAAAGCTAATATACATACCATATACATATACATATCAACGAGTCGATTAGTACCTCGTGGATTCGCGTCTGTTTCGCTCGTGGCTTTACATAGCATTTGCGGTCTCAGTGTACAGGCCGCCACCAGTTTGTGGCCTGCTTCCGTTAGTTGAGGCGACGTTAGTTAGCTTGATTGTTTATTTACTAATTAGTCGAACCATTGGTATGCATCATCCTCTCACCCATCCACCACCCCTCTCTCATTCACTATTCTCTCTTTGTTTCTCAATCCATATTGAATATATATTAATGATATTCTCCATTGATGACCTTTATCAATTGAACATTTTATTAACACGCTACATAATTTTAAACACTTTTTAGGCAGCAATGTATTTAAATTTTCATTCATCATACATTAGTTAGAGCATTATATATAAGATTGAACGTGTTGGAGATATAATAGAGAGCGAGTATCTTTACCATCAATTAAAGTGACAAGATGAGTTCTAGAAAGGACCATTAACTGAAAAACATGGTACCATTAGTGTTGGTATAACTTCGGGTTGAATATAACACATATACACAGGTTATATGTGTATATCCATGTACATACTTCTTTTCACGCTTGCGGCTATTCTGACGGGCACTTTGTCTCCGATGGGTCCATCATCTCGCCCGAGTAACACTGCTGAAAGACCCTCCAAACACGGTCTCATCCTCTTCTTCACTTATTCGTTTTCTTTTTCTTCGTTCTACATTGCGTTCTTTTATTTTATATACCTATACACTATCTTCTTCTATCTTTCTTATACTCTGCTCTATATCTTGTGAACTACTCAGTTACCTCGACCAGTTTATTTTACACTCCACCACTTCGTCGGCGCTATTTCGCTCGACATCAATGGGACAGAGCATTGAGGTAAGATCGAAATAGCTATAGCACATGTACGTGTATATATATTTAGTGATAGAATAGACAAGACTTTTACCACTGCAATATATCTGAAGTGAGCAGGAAATGCCTCTTTGCAACGGCTATTCAATCGCTGCAGAACTGCTAATGACACTTCTGCTGATGCTACTCTGCTCGTTCTATTACTATATTACTCTTACTACTACTACTACTACTACTACTACTACTACTACGGCTGCTGTTGTTGCTCCTGGTAGTACTGGTATTGCTGTTGGTGGTGGTTGTGCAAGTGGTAGTGGTGCCGGTGGTAATAGTGGTATAGACTATGTGGGACGTGATGGGCACAGATAGAAAGCCATTAGCGCCTTTGCAATTAAGTGAACACTCTGAAGCGTTCACGATACATTCGACATCACCTTGAATATGATCAAGTTGACAAGCAAGGGGAACATTTTTTTTTTCTGATTAAATCAATCAATGTTTTATTAATGTAAAAAGTTCTGATTTGATTAATTTACCGTTGGTAGATGGGGATTTTTTTTTCTCTGAATTCCTCAGAAAACACTTGGAATTTATGCTCTAAGGCGATGTTCATTTATCGATGAAATATATTTCCATCTTAGTAAATGTGATTTTGTTATTTTTAATGATAATATATTTGGTGTGTAAAATCAGAAAAGTTTTGGCGCCAAATGTGGGTCATACGCCTCAGCGATTTCTTCATCGCTACGATATACGATTTATTTTTTTCTTCAAATGAGGTAGTCTATCGGTTTCTGGGGACAAACGAGAAGTGAAACGATGAGAGAGAACGAAGGCGATGCAAGAGGGACAGAAAAATCAGAGCAGATTCTCATGCCATTGGTGGACCGACACCCCGGAGGCACTTGCTGCTCCTGGAACGTCGCACGACTCTCGCAAGATTTTTCTTTTTCTTTTCTTCATACTTTTCTCCACTCGCAGAATGCCCTCAACTGTCCCTTGGGTAAGATAACTTTGCTCCCGAAGCTCGGACTTTGGTGACCTCGGCTTGTACTATCTCTCGCTCTAGTTTTCAACATAGAACCATCGCAGATATTATTATATACGTACGTATAAATGTTGTACTAAAAAGGATTTTGATGTTATTTGAAATTTAATTCTTCAATCATTGTAATTAATCAATGCAATCATGAATATTATTTACCAATAAACTTTCGAAATTAATTTTGCTTTCGAATGAATTCATTTTGTTGAATAGAATTTTGGGGATTTCAATCAGGGGAGAAGAAAAAAAACTTAATCAACTCCCACACGTCGTTATCCCTTGACTCAATTTTTTTCTTCTTTTTTCTTTTTCTCTTTCTCCTGCATCCCTCTTAATTCTTGGCCCGCCCTCACTTCCTCACACTCACTGCGCACTATTACTACTAGTCCTAATGAAGAAAAACCTTTTGGATGCGAGAGCATCGGCCTCTGCGGCGTATCCAGAAAATTAGCTTAATCTCAATTTAGATCTCTAGGATTAATGACGTCGTCAATCAGGATCCCAAGAATTTTATTAACTCCATAAGAACAAAAAAAAAAAAGACAAAATTTAATAAAAAAAATAAAACGAAATTTTCACTGTAAAAACAATTCATTATTTTTTATTTACCTACATCTTGTTTTTTATTTCACGTATTTTTTCTTTGTATTTTTCCTTCTCATTTGTTCGACAAAAGTATATATGAACTTTAAACCGATCTATTTCAAGTCTCCTCTCAGTCAAATACACAATTCTACACTACTCACGTACATACAATGACGTGATCTGTTCTCTCTACATCCCACATTACTGTATAACCATATAAGTATATAATATATAGTGACTTGTTCTTTTATTCTACCATGTCGCGACCTGCCAGAATGCGTAAACATTTCACGACGTTGGCAAATACGTTTTTACGATGTCGAAAAGATCGCAGGTAGTTTGAAAAAAAAAAAAAAAAAAAATTGCTCAAAGTACATGAACAACAAAAAAATTTTTCTCATATATTTTATATATATGTATAAACATATATATACTGTACACGTCTTGTATATACATATATATATAAGTCGAGATTTATCCTTGGAGACTTCCGAGTAACGCAAGTCTCCAAGAAACAAGCTCAGTGGAAACCTCCCTCGCCCAACACCTCGTAACAGGAAAATCCTCTCTCCTTTCTCCTCGTTTTCCTTTACGAAACATCTTCAACTTTCCCGCTATCTTTTTGCCTCTCTTATTCAACTCCAACATTTTCCTCTTCTTATGTTCTCTCCTACCTTCTTCTCTTATTTCTTATTCTTGTTTAGCTGTTTCACCATGTCTTAAAGACTCTAACAACTGAGACGGTGACATCGTTGCCGAAGAAATCTGACATTTTCCCATTAAAGTATGCCATTTAATGCCGCGAGCAGCCCGCGTTGAAGGGAATGAGAATAGTTTGGCGTGCGCAAGCCCTCAACCCGTCTGTCCAGCTGACAACTAAATTAACTTTACAGTTTTCGTTTACTTTTCTCTTGCTTTCTTCATATTATCATTCATCTTCTCCTACTTCATCATCATCATCATCATTTTCTCCTTTATATTTCCCTTAATTATTTTCATTCCACTTATTTTTACTTTCTCATCGCTTATTCACTTCGCCCATATGCGTTCCAAAAATATCTTTTAATTAATTCCATATATATCTCAAATACATAAATAAATATACAATTTGTTCTCCCTGCATTTTGTTTAATTATTGTATTTATTCGTCTTTTTATTATTTTATAAATATTATCACTTTATAAAATTTATAATATTAAATCTAACAATAAATAGTTTGTCATATTTAATGTAAAGGTATTGATTTCATGTGAATTTACGTACGGTTACAATACGATACGAAAGCGGAAACTGCAAAGACAAGTGACAAGGATATAAACTATTATACACAAGTAAAGGGTGAACAATGCCACTATATATTAACGATATCTATACAAATACCTATCTATACATATATAGAGAGAGAGGAAACGATCTCAAATTGCATCGTAGACAAGAACACAATAGATGCCGGTAATAGGTTAATATTACTTAGTTGAAGACGGTATTTTGAGAATGATGAATTTGACGTTGTTGGGCAGTATATACAATCTATTCTCTAAATATTCATATATATATATATATATATACATACATACATACATACATACATACTAACATGTTTACATAGAATGTTCAATATAAAAACTTTCCGCTTTGAAATATTTTTCCTGGATAATAACAAAGAAATGTTCATTGAAAGAGATCTCGTTATTTTGGACATGATCTCGGTGTAATTTTGCGGTTAATGATTGATCCGCGTCTTTATACTTCTCCTTCTTTCATTCACTACTTACTCATTTTCATTGGATTGCCAAGTAAAGTCTCTATATACAATTTATATACAGCTGGTACAACGCTTCGCATTATCTTTTGCCTGAGGCCGCGTTCGCTTTCTCGGCAGTTGGACCCTCTCGATCAGTTGCGTTGTTTGTCGCCGTTTCTTTTTTTTTTTTTTTTCTCGTTCTTCCAAACTAAACACATATATGTTATATCTATATCCTCAATATATTTCGCAAGCAGCCCACGGCATGTTGTACCTCACCCCTTGCTTATTCCCTTTTGTTTGCGACCGCGTGAGACTTGTGGAAAAATGGACGAGATCTAACGGTATTGCCTTCGCGGTTTTTTTTTTATTCTATAGGTTCATTTCTTTTTATTTATCACTATGTGTCGCTTTCTCTCGCTCGGTGGCTGTCTCGGCAAAGTGTATTGCGTGAAATCTCTTGGGTATCAAGGCGTCCTCGTGTCCTCGAGGCATCCCGCTGGATCTTACTCGTCAGGGGGATGAGACTCGAGTGGAAAGTCTCCGAATAGTCACGGATCGTTTCCTTCGATTCTTCTTCGTAGTATTGTCATGTGTATGTGTATATATATTGGCGGATTTGGCTAAACGTGTGTGATCCTTTTTTCATTCCTCTGACCCAATCGAAGACACCAACATTATTTGTTGGGGATTTGAAAAAAGCAAATCACCTCAGGGAATTAAAAAAAAAAATCATCATCGGTATAGGGAGATATAAAAATAAGATATATGTGTTTGATGAAATTGCATTTTGTTTAATATTACGTTTATTTATATAATACGTTTTCTCCCTTGGCAATAATATATATTATTGCAAAAATAAAAGCTATAATTGATGAATAATGCCAAGTCACTTATTTTGATTGAAACATATTTATTTCTTATATATATTTTTATATTAATTTACAAATTTTTTTTGCATAGAAAAAATTAGGAAAAAATTCAAACCAGAATATTAAATTATATTAATCAATACAGAGATGATATAGTATTTTATTTTTCAAAATAATATTTCAATAAATAAGTTTAATATTACTAAAAAAAATTCTATTCTAAAATTTAATTATTATTCATCATGTTAAATATACATTACATCAACAACAAATAAAATATAAAATTAAATATACTGCATAAAAATGTATAAAGTTAATTATACTCAAGTTACTATTTACACAAATAGTTGAGATAAATTTTGACTTTATAAGAAATAAATTAGGGTGGAAATTCGTGATATGGAGGTGAAACATTCTTGCTGACATTGGTGAAATAGAAGGGTGGTAGTGCAGGATTTTTAACTCCATCAGACAGCAAAAGCGACGCCGTTATATTTTGTGCACTGACGTAATGGTTATGTGTATATATCCACGTATATATGTACGTGTATATGCATACAATGAAAAGTGGGTAGTGGGTGAATGAGGGGTGTGGATACCATTTAAAATATATGTATATAGAGCAGAGTATGACAGTGTGTTGGTGGTGCAACTAACTCTAGAGTGGCGGGACGAGCGCGCGTTGTTCATGGCCATGTCTCCACCAGTTACTTCACGACATAAACTAACGCGCTTGAAGCCGCGTAGGATGTTAACACGCGCTCACTCTATCTCTCCCATTCTCTCACCATCCCACTCTTTGAGTCCACTGTGACCGATAATCTTTCTCAGCGTTGCGACAATAATCCAGCCATTTTGTCGTGAAATATATCAACGTTGTGGCTTTTTTCCCTTTATACATTTATACTTGTCACAAAAAATTTTTTTTATCCTCTCCCTTTTTGTTTTCTTTTTTTTTTTTTACTTCGTCAATTATATCAGTGTCAATTGTAGGCTTGGGATTTATTAAATGCTATTATTTATTTGTTGTGAATATGTTTTTGTGATTATTTAAATTCACATTTGGACAAATTGTATTTCTTGATTTAATTAATAATTATCAGCGATAGATAATTATATGTTTGACACAATTCTCATGAGAGATTAATTTTTAAATGATTCTTGGCGGATTTAAATAGCTCGTTGTCTGTCTGATACTTATTGCAGTTTGAAATATATAATTTCGCGAATAATAAAATTGTAATTTGAAATAATCTTCATTTTACCTCAATATTATAATTGAATAATTGAAGTTGAATTATATATTTGATTGACATATTTTCTAATTATAAAAAGTATCGGTCGAATAAAAAATTACATTGGTATATAGACTTGGTAGAATACAATGTATTTGTTTCTATTTTTTTTTAATCTCAAGAAATATTTCTATTCGTAGTTTAAATATTCATACGATGAAAAAGATATGAAAAAATATATTCTAAGGGCAAGAAAAAAAAAAATGAAAAATTTCTTTTTTCCTTTGCTCTGTTACTAATATCCTTTGTCTACTTCAAAACAGTTTGCTATTGGCGGAACCATAACATACACGTATAGTAGTAGTACATTCTCAGCAACTGAGATTGGCAAAACGGGCGGTTCTCTATAAATAAAGTCGTAAAACGTTTCTCAGTGAACGAGAAAGGGATGAATACGAGCCATTGCTCTCGAAAAGTTGGACGTGCGGGTATTGTTGGAAACTAGGTAGACCGTCTGGCTTCAATCCTCTCTTCTCCCACTGTCTTCTATCTCTTACAGACTTATTAATGGAACATGATCGTTGCCTACCTCTCACTTTCCCTCTATATATATATTTCCCACACTTCACTCTCCATAATCATTCAATAAAACGGATTATTTCTCCTCTCCAGCGTCGAATAAAAAAAAAAAAAATTGGAATAAACGAGATAAAAATTGTCTGGAAATTTATTCTCATAAAAAAAAAAATGTCACTGTGATACAAAAATATTTTTCTAGATAAACAGAATTTAAAATAGGGGTTTACTTTTTTTTTTTCTTTTTATTTATAGACTCTTCTTTCACTTGAGCATTCGTTAAGATTTTTAATTCTTTTATTATCTCAATTTTTTTTTTATCCATCCCAGCCTAAATTCCTACCCAGTTACTTGTCTCCTTCATGCGCAAACAGCCGCTGCTGCTGTTGCTGCTGCCACTCCCATATAGACCAAAAGACGTCTCCTCGTTTCTTCTCCTTCCCTTTCACCAAGAATTCTTGTGGCCTCCAAGATTTCTCGAGAGTAGACACCGGCGCGCAGATAAATGTCACGTAATTAACCCCTGTGCGCACCAACATTATTAATTTTCTCACTGAAGCAATTGCAATGCATTATATGCCTTCCTTACGATCGTATATACATGACTTAATGGTATACATGTATATATAATATATAAGTATATGTACGCAGTTGCTTGTATATAGTTATTTTGCATGATGGGTTATATATCTGATATTCTTAAGTATACACATTTACGTTGAGTTGTGAGTAGATGAGTGGAAGAAGATTGGGACAGATGTAGTAAATAGAAAAATTGTGAGATAACGAAAGTAGAGAAAATGGCAGAGGTGAAGAAAAGTGCAAAGAGTCACTGAGAATAGATGACCTTTCGTTGAGATAAAACAAGACTGATTGTGATGGATTTACTACATTATATCATATCAAATTATATAATTGTTTTATCATTAATTAATTTTGTGCAAGATAAATCACATTTCATTCTATCAATTTAAACAAATAATAATAATAATAATAATAATAATAATAATAATAATAATAATAAAGAATAAAGAATAATAAATAATAAAATGAATATAGGATAAAAAATAATTTCTATGAAATTCTGAATTAATAATTAATTTATTAATTTATCGTTGTCATTTATTTTACTTGAAGAAATTAATATATAAACAAGATGATATTTTAAAATATATATTTTATTAATTATTAAATTATTATATTTAAGAATATTTTTACTCTTAATATAATTATACATTATTAAATAAATGAATAATTTCTCCTCATAACGTAAACAATAATGTTGAAATAATTATATAAATAAAATTATAATGATAAGGAATAATTTTTCTTTTTTTTTTTTTTTTTAAATATATTTAATAGTCATATTGTTTTATATTCGCGAAGATAAACAATTGATGTCTACACAGAACTAAATTTGTCTGAAGAATTTTGCGGGCGGTACGGGTTCGTTTCTACAAGCAACTCGATCGAGTTTTTCATCAATGAAAGAAACGGAGAAAAGACGAAAGAGTGTGTGTGCGATATACGATGGTGGTTGGTAACGTTTGCTGTATACATAAAACAAAAAGAAAAGAACGCAAAGTCTTGAAAAAAGTTTAGGAGTTGTGTGCGCGTTTACACACATATACAACAAAATTGCAATGTGTTGTATATACTCAGAGACAACGAGATATTTTTGCGACATTCTTTCCTTCTCTATTCTTGTATGTATGTATGTATGTATGTATGTATGTATGTATGTATGTATGTATGTCGTAAATGTGGGGAGGAGTCACCCGCGCGCTATACGGCTCGACTCGTAAAGTATTATCGTTCGTGGAGTAGGTGGTACGGTGGAGGACACGAGGATGAAATCGGGTCGGAAGATAGGAGGTGGTGGAAGTTCGTATACTGTAACGTACATGCACTGAAAAACGAGGATAAACTGAGGGAACGAGAGGAAAATGAGAAAGATAGAATGAGGGGAAACAAAAAAAAATAAAGAAAAAAGGATAAAATGAAAGAAAGAATGAAAGAGTGCAAAAGTAAGTCGTGACTACTCCCTTGAGAAGCGCCACCGACGTTGACTACGACCGAGGTGGAGGGTGTATGCTGAGGTGGTGGAAAACGAGTTGCACGACGCCAACTTCTTGGATTTTCAACGTAACGTGAATTGTGCATGTTTGCTTCTCGATAAATTTTTCATTTTGTTCAATCACTCCAACGCATTTCAAATAATTGAACATATACATTTAAATATTATTTATGTATATTTAATTATCAGACTTATTGGAATTTATTTTTGATTAGGTGATTAATGTGATTGATGAATAAATATTTGTTGTTTATTTTGTATAAGTATAATGTTTTAATATTTGGAATAATGAATGATGGAGAAGGAAATTAAATTGACGATTATTTAGGTGTAAAATTTTATGGAAGATTATTTAGTTGAAAGTGTCCATGATTTATATTGTTGTTAATAATGGGGATATATATGTTTTATTATGGGTGAGTTAATTATTGAGATGGTTGGAAAGAATTAAAGTTATCAAATTATTTCTCATATATTTTAATTTGTAGACACTTAAATACTTGGTATATATGGATCTGCTTCAACGTTTAATTTAATAATGTACAGTTTCATGTTAAATGTTCGACATTTACATATACGGAGAGCTAGTTTAATTTGTTAATTAGTTTTATATTGATTAAGTATGATGTAGGAAATTTATTCAAAATTTTGCATATGATTATTTATTAATGAAGTTGTTCAGAAATTTTAAAGTGTTCATATTATCCAAAAGTATTATTAATTGCTGAAATTTATTATAAAATTCATCATAAAATTTTATCAAACTTCCACCTATATTCATTTGATTTTCTTCCAAGTATATGTATGAATTTTTTATTCATACTTAATATAAAAATATATATAAAAATGAATTCATTAAAAAAAAATCTTTATATTATAAAAAAAGTCTAGGTAAAATAATTTTTGTTTAGGATGATAAATAAACAGAATGAAAAATATATAAACGACAAAGCAATAATTTTAAAATTCTTTTTATGTAAAATATTCCATTACAGTAATTTTTATTAAACAAATATATTTATAATTAAATAATTTTATTTGTAATGATGTTTACTCATTAGACTTCTAATCAAACGCGTATAAATTTAAGAAATAAATAATTATTAGCGTACTTTATTTTTATCCCCAATATACTTCAACATGGGATTTAAACAATCGCTCGAATAAACAATTAATGATGGCAATTTCTATTGACAAAGGGACCACAAGAAGCGGGGGAGGATTTGATGGTTAGGAATGATCCTTAAGGGGGAGGCCTTGCGCTGATAAATATTAACGAGTTGGCAGGAGGTTAAGGGGGATGCGCGTCATTGAACGCGAGCAAATCACATTGACATTGAGAGTGTACAACTGTGTAACGCTCTCGTCTGTTATTTAAATTATTTCATCCTCATCGCCTTATTCATTTTGACTTTGTCAACATTATTTTATTTGTATATATTCTCCAATTCTTTTTTATCTAACCCTCTGTCTATCACTTTAACATTAATTTCATTTTATCTTACACAAACAAAGCCTCCACACATCCCTTGTCACTCCGTTACATCGTAGATTTTTTTTTTTTTTTTATTTCACTATTTGTCTCAGATTGTTGAACGCAATTTTCAACATCAAAGTTTTACAAAATATTTCCATCTATTTCTTTCACAGAAAAAAAAAAATTTACACTCAATTAATTGTCTTTTAATTATAGCATATTTTATTTATTTTACATTATTTAACATATCAATTTATATATACACATACTAATGAATAATTATTTTATTTTTGTTGCAGGTATGTGCTTGGAAAACTGGAGCTATGTTTTATATAAATACATATATTTTTGTTCTCTCATTTATTTTATTACTGCATCGCAGTTGACAATTTTTGTGAGTAAACATTTTCTGAAATTTGATATTTAAATTATTTTGATGAAAAATATGATCGAGCGAGAGATGAGTATGGCTCCAATGAATAATTGAAAGATATCTCGGTATATAAATGAAAAAAGTTTTTTGCACTATAAAGATACAGAAAGGGGATGCAGAGGTAGAGATATATATATATGTAGAGGAGAAAAAGTATAGGGAATTAAAGAGAAATACAGTGAGATAGTGAATGATGTATATACTAGTTCATCTTTTATTCTATCGAAATTTTTTTATTTAACGTTGAGCGTTGCAAATAGCAAAAACAAAATTCTCTTTGTGAATAGCAAAATTTTTATTTTTGATTCGTATCGATCGAGCGTGCTTGTGCATTGAGGGTCCTCAAAGGTATTGAATCACTATATAACTCTTTTTCTCTTTCTCTAACTCGTTTGCTCTCTCACGTTTCATATCAAACGAATTCCCTATCGAAGGCTTAACGCGCGTGCCGGAGACAAAGAGCGATGAGAGCTGCCGGGGCTCTGCTATGGCCCTTCCAACGTTTCAAGCGTGTGCCAAGCGGTATGGCATCGTATTCCAGAAATTGATAGCGTCCAGAAGCGAGGAGGCATTGAAAAATAAATCAACAAACAAAATTCCTCTGCATTTTTTTATTTTTTTATCAATTTTTTTTTTTTTTCTTTCCTGTATGTTTATTTTATTTTATTTATTTAACTATACGTTTTATATCTTTTTCTCTTCCCTTTCTCGCATTTTATTCCTTCACAACGAATCAAAGGCGATTTATATATTGACTGCTGGTTTATGTACAGCTGTCAGTTTCAGTTATATATTTTAGATAGTGAATATTTTTAGCTGGAATATTTTTCTATATTTTTTAAGTCAGCGAAAGTTTCATAGATGTTTACGTATGGTTTGGAATATTGGAATATTTTTTGAATATATGGAGATGTTTTATTAAATATTGCGATCAATTAAATATTTCAGAAATAATTTTAATTGCAATTTTTTTTTTTCGGGCGTTTTTTAAATTAAATTTATTATTGTGAATGATAATAGATTATTATTTGGGTATTTTGAATTTAAAAATGTAATACAGATAAGGAGAATTATAAATTTTGTATAATAATATATTTAATCATTTTAATTGTGTTGAATATTTAAGATATTAATTTGTTTATTCTAAAACAATCTTTATTAATTATTAATTGATATTTAATAATAGTTTTGATACGAAAATATTATTTTTCAACAAGTTCAATGCGACTAATTAAAGAAACATTTTTGATTTTTTAATTTATTAATAATTGATCGCAGCACAAATATTTATCACATTTAATATAAATTCAACTTTATAAATTTAAATGAACTGTCGCACTATATATACATGCAAATTTGCGTACGGTTGAGATATGGAAATACGGCACAAATTGATAGTAGCTAAATGCTTTGCTTGAACAACTCTAACGAATCTAACTTGAAAATATGAAACTACTTTTCCAACATTTACTTAAAAAAAAAAAAAAAAAAAGTTAACCATGATTGGAAAATAGAATAAGTAGAGAAGAAGATTACTGTAAGAAGTTAAAGGGGACAATAATAATTGGCATTCCTTATTATTTTTCAAAATAAATATCAGAGTAAAAAAAAAACCAACAATAAATATTAAAATTTAGCTCAACAAAATTTAATAATTAAGATTACGTAAATCAATATATAGTAATAATTAAATTTTTGAAAATAACTAGATAGATTGAGTATCAATTCACAAAATAAAAAGAAGAAAAAAATTTACATCCAGACAAAAAAATAAATATTTATATATAATATAATTTATAATTAAAATCATACACAATATTCGCAAATGTTTTATCATTTACATATTTTTAATATATATTTAAAGTATTTTTATTGCAATATATTACAGTATATTATATGTTATAATATAAATATAATAAAGACACTTTTTATTTTACTATAAATACAGCAATAATGATGAATCAGTCGTAGATGAATAGATAACTGAAGCAATAGAGAAATAGAATGAAAAAGCAAGAAATAAATTCTATAAACTGTCCCAATAAATCGATACACAAACACTTACAAAAAGATTTATAACGATACTCATATACACAAACTTTAAAAATAATTCATCACGTATATCAACAATAAACACAACAAATTTATAAATCAAATAAAATAAAAAATTCGTAATTTATAAAGTGAAATTAAATTTTAATTCAAATCAATTCCAGTATATATACAATCAGGAAATTGTTAATCACGTTAAACAATTATCATACTGTAGATAATAATTAATCTTAGTGCCACTTCAAAAAGTAAATAAATATATAAATACAAGTGTCGTTACATTCAATGAATAGTGACGACTTCAAGTTTCGTGCAACGTTTATATAAATACTTGCGCAAACATACCTATGGATCTATATAATTTATTTGCGTGTTGTTGGGTATATAAATGTGTTGTGTTCTTTAAAATATTACGGTCTAACGAGTGAGTGTGCGGGAAAGCTCTCTTGAATAATGTGTCCACGGTGGCGAGATTGCTCTGGGAATCCTTGATTCGCTTGGATAATCGAATGAAATCGATTCGCAACCGACCACCGCGTCGTTTCATCACGTGCAACGTGTATCTTTGTCTATCTCTGTACTATAGTAGTGTTGCATTAGCAGTGCCAGTATTGTGAGGGACAATAACATATGTATATACATACAAATATACATACAGCAAAGTGATCATCAGTGTATTGTGTATGGCCCAGGCTTGATTATAGTTACTGGTCCGCATCAATTATTCACCAACGCTCCTGACTCGCGTACGAAAAGCTAAATCTGGCTCGCTCATTTCTCTCTATTCCTCTCATTTCACTCTATACCCCTCACTATTCTCCTCTTTATTCGTTTCGTCCTTGCACAGCTTGCTATATGTATATACAATAATATATAGTTTACAGTGGGAGGTGCGAGGTGGGATTTGTGTGGATAGCAAGAGCTCGGACATTGATCACAGCAGCTCTGTTGCATTGTTGTTATTACCCATGATCAATGTTCTACCATGCATTTTGGTATTTTAAAAAAAAATTTTTTTTTTAAACAAAAAAATATCTATGGATGAATGAAAATAAAAAAAAATTGTATTTATGTTTTTTTTTTTTTTTTCCTTGTTGGTTTATCTTTTTTGCATACAATGAGTAGATGTATTTATTTATTTTTTTTTATTTTGTGTATTTCATGGGATTATATTGGGGGGGTTTTTTTTTTTTTATGGAGAAGAGAGCTCAGCAGACACGCAGTGTCCGCGAATCGTCTTTTATTGGTAAGGGATGAGAGGATAAAGCATGAGGAAAAGAGATAGGTTTAAAGAAGACTATAAGAGGGATCTATGTACTTGCAGAACGTGACTTTGGACGGTGTACATATTCTTTCGACGTTGCACACAGTAAGCAAAACCCTGAGACGTGTATAAGTTGAGAGAAAAAAGAAAAAAAAAATCAGAAACATGAAATAATAATAATATAAAATAAAACGAAAAAAAAAAAAAAGAGTAAGAGCTGAAACGAGGAGGAAGAAAAGAAGAAGAAGAAGAAGAATGAATAACACAACGTACAAATACAAATACAACAAATGTATATATACACATCATACATACTGAGGGCTTTGGCGAGACGAAACGTGTGTTCACCCGCTGTGCAGATGTGGATTCTCATTTAAAATTATTTTGGGATTTAAAAAAAAAGAGAAATAAAACGAAAGAAAAAAAATATATTAAAGAATAAAAACAAATCGATAAATTTTATTCAGTCAATTGGCTATAAGAATTCAAAATATTAAATTAATTAATAATACATAATATATACATGTTTATTTATAAATATATCGTTGGATTAGAGCATTGAATTATGATAAAAATTGTAAAATTCAAACGAATGTAAAATAAAAAATACATATGTATTAAATTGGGTAGAATTTAAATAGTATTTGCTGTCATTTCGAATACCTATAATAATTGGTACGGTCGAAGAAATAAATATCTATAAAGGTATATATAAATATGTACATTAATTTTGGATGAGGAGAGTTGTATGTTTATAGACAGGTAATAAGAGATGGAAAAAAATAAAATAAAACGAATGAGAGAAATTGAGCGGTGAAGAGAGCCGACTAATTTATAATCTTGAAAGAACAAGACATCGTAGATTATTACCATTGGGTGTGAATATCCCTAGAGGCGCTAAGGCGCAGTGGCAAAGAAGACGACGGCGGCCTCGAAAGAAAAACCGATCCTTCTAATTTGAGAGTCACGACGGGATACCTGAAACATTGAGACATCGTCGAGAAAATATATATATACATTTTGATGCATATATAGTTTTTTTTAAAGCACTGCTTCACGCAGATTCCTATGTATCAAAAGCCATTGTGTCATGGCGCACAGCGGGTGATGCATATGAAACGCAAGAAAACATATTTCGAATATATATATATATCGTAGATGAAAAAGGAGAATAAAAAATATATAATACAAATAAATAAACTTTCTTACTTATATTTGTATTTGGAAACATTGTGAAAATATTTCCAATATATAAAATAAAAAGAAAAAAAAAGGAGAAAAAGAATGAATAAATAAAAGATTTATACATTTTGTAGTGGATATAGTTACAATATAATGGAAGGAAAAAAAAATGATTTTTATTTATTTCGTGACGGAATATATACGATAATTTTTTGGATATTCAATGATACAATGATAATAAATGAAATAAAAAATAATTCAAATGTAATAAATCATCTGACGAATTTAATAATGTTAATGGAGGTATACATAAGGTGTTGGGAATGTGTTTGTGTGATGTACGTTGCTTGTTGCTGGGGTTGACTACATCAAGATCAAGTGAAGTGGAAATATATATAAAAGGGGGAACAAGTGAACATACGAGGAGGAAGCTTATTATTTTAACGCCATAAAATTTCCGGTCGATTCGCGTTGGCAGCAGAAGTCAAACTTTCTGTAAGCACAGAGAGAAGTGCCTTCTCTTGTCGTTTTATCTTTTACTCTCGCTCTACCTCACTCGACTCCCCTAATCACATTGTCTAAACTCTAACGCAATAACGACCATGAGGAAGATGTCTGGCGTTTGACTTTACAGTTTCTATTTGAAATTCTCTACGGATACTATACGCGATGACAAGAAATAAAAACTATACAAAGACTCGCTTGGTCACTCTTCAACAATTCTTTACTATAAATTTTTCTACACAATAATACACACAAATATTTTTATTAAATATATATACTTATAAATATGTACATTTATATAATAGATATATTTATTATCTTTATAAAATATCTACATTAAATCTAGAGATAATAGTGTTTAATGCTAACTGAAAATAATGAATGTATCGTTGGAGTTGGAGCAAGTGTTATATACTAAAGCGAATTCCCACGCTTGTTCACTGATCCAACTATTATCACAGACTAATTCTTGCGGCTTTGTCGCAATATGGACGATGACAAAAGCGTAAAGATAATTCGAGCAGAAACGAGCGCAAAGACCCTCACAGAGAAGATGAATCCAAGTATGAAGGAAGAAAAGGGAGCGTTACGACAGAGTAGATGTACTGAAGAGAAAAGACAAATGAATGGCTTGCGGTATAAATATATATATTTATGTTGGGGTTATTTAATAAATCCCCCTCTGATAAAGTGATGATATCCAGTCATAAAAAAAAAAAAAAAGCATCATCAAATAGACAATGAACAAACAAAAAAAAAATAATTTAATACACAGCAATGAATAAATAATATGTAAATGATAATTTACACAAAGTATACTTTTTATATAAATTTATTTTTAATAAATTTAGTATTTAATTATTATATAAATACACAGCTCTTTCTTCTTCATTATTTTTTTTTTTTTGCCTTTAAGAAACTAAAAGAGAAGAAAAACATAATGGAGATATTTATCAAATAGGCGTTGTCAAGATGGTAAAAGACGTCAATTTTCTCTGCTCGTTAGCGGCTCTTTTAAACGTTCAACTCGAGATCATCAGCTGTCTTTCGTTCTCGTCGATATATACATATACATACGTACTTCAGTATACCGTACATATACCTACATATAAAAAATACACATATATACAATATATACCTACAAGTCGCTTTGGTATTTGCGATCCTATCGTTGCACAGAGGCGACCGCTTTGGCGTCCTGGCGCGCGTGTGCTTTGATTTATATACACGTTGTTCCCTCCTAAACCCTCTGTTCATCTCTCGTTCTCATCCTCTCTCTTTGTCACTCCACCATTTATTCTTTATGTATGTACGATGCTGTGTAATAGATAAAGAGAATATAAACGTGGTTATGCATGTACTATCTTTCTCTATTTCATGGCGCGTCGCGTGACACCAACCGATCGCATTTCTAAACCACACTGTGTCGACGATTTTGTATGTCACCGTACACCCGAGGTTGCGGTTCTTGCTATTCGTGTGTCCGTTGGCTTTCTGCCCATTGAGTGACAACAATCATACTGGATTGTTGGATATTATAAAGAGATGAAGAAACTATATATATACGTATACGAATGTATATTTATTTTTAATGTGCTTGTATCATGTATACTCACTTGGAGAAATAAATATATCGTTACGAGAATAGCAATGATGTATATTCAATTCTGATAGAAGTAAATATTTTTATTTACCATTGATCTCGGAATTGAAATTTTTATGCTGCTTTAAAGCAAATTATTGGCATTTTGTGAAGTTCTTCAGGAGCAAGGAAGGTGATTTAGAAATATTTTAATTAATAGAAAATACAACACTTCGAAATAGTGACATATTGATCTAAGTTGATCTAAGTTTATTATAAAATAAAATATTACAATGTTGTGTTTGGTGTAAAAAGCATCGAAATTGATTCAATTCTAGATTTTTAGAGGTTAGGATTACTAAAAGTACAAAAATATCGACTCGGGAATCCAATGGAATTTTTATATAGTACTACAAGATGAGAGAATAATTATTTTGATTATAAAAATCAATTCTTGATGAGGTGTTTCATTCTGTAAAGAATTGACTCATCAACGGGCACGTAATGATTTCTATATTTTTATTTATGTAATACAATTTATTATTTTATTTATATATGTTTGTAATAGTAATAATTATCATCATTATTAATATTATTATTAATTATTGAGTGTATATATTATTTTTAATATATATTTATTCATTTCTGATTTTATTTGATTGAATTTGTGTTTATGAGAAAAGTATAAAATGGCAAAAGCACAGCTTTGTTTATAATTATTTTGATTTGATATATTAATTAGGAGGTTTAATTATTCGTTCGATCATGCATATATTGTTATTGTTAAAATTCAGGATATAATATAATTACATATGAAACGTTATGACAATATATATATTTTTTTTTTGTTTTCGAAATGATTTCGGTGGATTGGATTCCATTAAATTAATTATATAATAGTCTTGTATTTATTTATTTTTTTTTTAAATTACACTAGTGATAATTTCGTTTAATAATGTTGGAAATGAGAATAATTTTATTATTATCAAATGATCATTTGCTGTAGTGACGCGCAACTACAAACCGGATTACACTTAATTCTCTGGATTAATTAATTATGTAGTCGAAAATGGATCACGGTCGAGTCGTTTCTCTAAGCGAATGTCGCGCAACATTCATAATTGCATCATTTGAATACGCATCGTTTGGTACGCAACTTCAATTCCCCCCTTATTCAGAATTTCTCTTTCTTTCATTCTTCCTCATCTCGTAGCGCATTTAGTGACATCGTAAACGCAACATTTTCATTTATTATGATTATTTTCATTATTCCCCTCGTATTTTTATTATTCCAGTTCGTTGTATACTTTAAGAAAGCAAAATTTTTAATGGTATTTTTGCGCGAGAAAGAAAAAAAAAAGACTTAAATGAAATTACACAAAGGACTGGATTAAAATTATAATTAATTCCAAATGATGATTGGAAAATTAATTTTTCTGCTCTTTATTCTCATTTTTATCATATATAATAAAATTATTCAATAACATTCAACTTGTTTTACTTCGTTTATTTTACTTATATACATATATTTCTTTGTTGTAGAAAACAATTCGAGTCAAATCGTAATTTTCTGGCAACGTCCAGTCGTAAAGTGCTCGCTTGAGATATATCCAAGCGTATCTGAACGAAAATACTAGTTTGCAATACTCCGACCTTCTATCCACCTACTTTACTCTCCCTCTCATTTCTACCCTTAAACGATAGTCACAAAAGCAAACGAGATGAACGAGTTCACTCTTTGATATCGAGATCCCTCTGGCATTTCTCATTTTCTCTTCGCACTTTCTCTATTCTTCGTTCAGCTCTTCCCAATACTCATTCTCTCCTTCTCTCTCTCTCTATGTATATAAGTGTTGTATCCCTCATTGCTTTCAAACTATTTGCAATGTGCATCCGTGTGATTTAAATTTTTTACATGGAAATGCATTTCATTTCAACATTCTGTTGCAACCTTTGACATTTATCAATTTTATTCCCATCAAACATTTATCTATCACAATTTTCTTGAATTTTTTTTATCGTTCAATTTAAAAATAAATATATATATATATAATAGTAAATAAAAATGACAAATGAATTTGAATTTTATTCAGATATTTATCTGTAATAATATGTTCACCGATAGAAATTTGTAGGAATTTTAAAAAATAAATATTCCATTGATAATTGATTGATTCTCAGCTCTTGATAAAGGTAGATAGAAAAGGGAAAAGATGAAATGAAATAAAATAAACATCAAGTTGAACTCGTCGTGATAATTTTTCTCGAGGACAGCCCACTCCTTTCATTCTCTCTAGATCTTTGATTCTTTTATTTTATCTTTTTTTTTTATATTATTTCTATCATTCTTTCACTCTTTCTCTTGCTCTCTTCCAATACTTTGTCTGTACTCTCGTGTTCTCACTGACACTCATCGATTTTATCGGGTGGTCCTCGGCCGAAGACAAATGCTTCGTTTTATCATTGATATCGTTGGAAATGCTTTTATCGGTGATAGCTCTCCACCACGCGCGCTATGCAGAGACAGAACAAGAAAAAGAATGAGAACGGAAAAAAAAAAAAAAAAACAAAACGAATAGGAGAATGGTCATGACTATACGTGTAACATCGATGAGTGGAATAGAGAGAAGGCGAAAAAATACAGGATGAAAATAGAGGCAGAGGCCAACCGCGAGACGAAGGAAAAGTGCTCTGTCAGAGATGGTAAATTACGATAGGCTCTACGAAATGATGAAACAGAAAAACGATGACGTAGTAGAAGATATACACGGGTCAGTTGTTACTAATTTCTCATTCTCATACTCATACACAAACACACACACACATACACACCACACACGCAGAAATGGAGTTGTACCTCTGGAAGGATAGAAAAAAAAAAAAAAACATTATTTTTTATTATTCCATCCATCAAGATGAAATAAAAATGAAAGAATTTTTCGTTTATTTTCAATGATGGTTAAAACGAATTTATTATCCCGTGGTTTTTTTTTGTCAATGAATTGCAGAATTGTTTTTTTTTTTTTCATTCGCAATTTATCAACTGTAATTTATTGGTTTTATGATAGTATGACGTAGCCCTTATGAAAATAAATAAATAAGTATATGAATAAACGAAAATATTCGTATTTTATATAATTATCTCATAAAGAATAATGATTCTGAGAATATTTTTATTATTTTTAAATGATGTATAGTTGAATGAAAAAAAAAAGAACAATGTCAAGAAGGTTGCGTTGATCCGTCAATAAATTTGTGATAATGGATCGGCAGTTAATTGCACCACGACGTTAATCCCATGAGTAATCCCGGTTGGACAATAATTCCAAGCTATTCCTGAAGCAAGAGAGAAGAGAAACGTTGGATAGCGGAGAAATGTGTGAAAGAACATGAGATAGAAAGAGAAATGTGCGGCATGTATAGATGAGAAGACTGGTTGAGTTGAGAGAGTAGAAGCTTGGGTACCGCGGTAATAAAGCCCGCACGTAGACAATGGCAACTTGGAGTTGGCGTAACTAACGAAGTTGCTGTTACGCAGAATGGAAACGCGGGCGCGAATTCATCGGCCGTTGAGCTGTCTCAACCACACTGTACTCCACCACTAGCTTTCACATAGTACAGTAAACTTCATTGACATATACCTGTATTTATTGTAAATCCAACTGTCCATTGAAAACATTGAAACTTTCAAACAAATACAATTTAATTTAATCAATTATTGTTTCATAATATTTTCATTTTACTTCAATTTTTGAATATTATATTCAGAGTATGCGATGATAATGATGAAGAAGTTGATGTTTATAGTTGAGTAGAAATTTTAGTAATTAGTAATTAAGAATGAATGATTTAGAGAAATACTATTTGTATTTATTTTTTTTAGTTTTTCTCAAGTTAGTGAAGAAATTTCGTGAACTGGATAGTAAATTTATTTGGAGATGATGGAATTTAATTAGTTTAGGAGTGTATTGTTTTGTATTAGAATAATTTTGGTTTTGATGAGAATTATAAAGGATTAAGTTGAATTTTTGGATGTTTATTATTTTAGATAATTTTTAATAGCTCCATAATATTTTTGTGAAAGATAATTTTCGTTTCGTTTATGTAAATTTAATGTTTTATTGAGATAATTCATATGTAGTTTTGCATTTTAGATGTTGGATTGTGAATTTTGAACTCAATCATTTCATAACTTTGAACTTGTGCTTTTTAAGAAAACTTGGTTGATCATGTTCATGAGTTAATAAAAATTCGATCATTTATACTAGAGATTTCACTAGCAGAGATTACTTCTTGCAGCAAAGATTAAAAAGTTCAGCCAATTCTTTTCCAAAGTATAACTAGATACTTTATAAAAATTGATTATTCCTTCTTAATCAAGTATTAAGTCAAGTATCATCAATATTTGAATTAAATTTATTTCTCAAACAATTTTCGATAATTTTTCCATGTTAAAATTTTATATAAACTACTCTGAATTAAATGAACCAATTAAATAACTTGAATGCTCAACATTTTGAAAAAAAATAAGAATAGTTTATGAGCAAGTTTCAACTTATCAAAAGAGTTATTCAAAGTTATTCAGCAAAATTAACCAATTTGTAAAAGCGAACATAAATTCCACTTTATAAAATGATGACCTATATTTTTTCATAGTTATACAATAGTTAATATCTTCTTTCAATTTATACGCTCATCTACTTTAGATATTTTTTCTTTTCCAAAGTCCATATTACATTTGCAAATGTTCAAAGACCTCAAAATTTGGTAATTTATAAGAGACACGAACAGCATATAGATATGCTTAGCAAAACTCATGATGTATTACCTGGAAAGGTAAAGTTTGTTTAGGATCCGGTGTATGCGTACTTTGGTAGACGTGAGAACCCCATCAAGATAGGAAATTTTGAAATGCCGCAAGCATGATGAACCCTGGGCACTACATTATTAATTGAATACGCTGCGAATAATGTTCACAAGATTGTAAATCATTTCGAATATATTTTATTCCCCGGCCAAAAATCTATTTGATAAATAGAAAAATACAATATAAGCACATTTACTTGACGCATATTATTCAAGGAAAGCTGTTTTTATCCGGATTTTATATACATCAATCTGGTTCATCCTCGATCACTGCAACCAAAAAAAAAAAAAAAAACATCCCTTGATATTTTTATTTTTCTTTTATTTTCGTATTCAATCTTTGGTTTTGAAAACGTTAAAGCAACAATGCTCACGCCATCAAATGCTTTCTACTATTTCTTTTCAATGAACGGAGTCGTCCGTATCCGTATCAAGGGGAGAAAAGAAGCAGAAAGAAAAAAGGTAAAGCAGAGGAGGGTTTCTCTTTCCATTTTTCCGGTCTCCCTCTCTCTCTCTCGCCCTCTGGTTCCTCAACTCACCCACACACACTTTCTGATACTGCTCTCAAGAATATGTATTCTTCCCCTCGTAGCTCTATTATAGCTGACCTAACTTTCCTGAGAGTCTTGTAGGGCGCGATGGCAGCAAAGATGAGAACGAAGACCGAGTGCAAGCACGAAATAAAGAAGAGAAGAAAAAAAATGAAAATATGAAAGTAAGTATTCTTAACCTATTCGCCAAGGCTGTGGATCTTACTCAGACAATACTGAGAAGAATATCCACAGGCAAAATCATACTCGTACGCAACTGAATATATAATATGAAGAAGAATTGTAAAAGATACCTTTGTAAATAAGACAAAACGAATATTTAATAATTTAAATTTCATTCGTAATATTGTACATTTATAACAAATATTTGTACTTCATGTTATTTGATAAAGCAAGACGTTGAAAATTGTTTTCTATTTTTCTTTTCATATACACACAATTGCAGCATTTGATGAAAATAAAATAAAAAGGAAATGTAACAATTTAAATCTGATAGAAAATAATTATTTTTCATTTTTAAATATCACTAAATAAAAAAATGTATTATTGTTACTGAAACAAATGACGAGCAATACAATTGTGTAATGTTTATTTGTCATTGATGTTCAAATATATAACAAACAAAATCAAGAATAAAATAAAGTACAAATTGTACTAATTTAAATTAATTTCCAACGGTCAAGAAAGGTATATTACCTTTTAGTATGTATATCGGTATGAGAATATTATATACATATTTGTATGCATGTGTGCGCACTTATACATAAATGTTTGTACGTACAAGTAACAAGTGAGGTTCACTGCAGTTGACAAAGCTCCACGAAGGAACGCGACGCGCGCCCGAGTCCTCTGTAAGACAAGGTAAACTCTCCCTCGTCGTCTCTGTTCATTTCTCCTTCAAGGAGAAGTTGCGCGACCTCGCGTAATATCACAGCTAAACATTCCATAGCTCGCAGAAATTCCATCTACCTATGTACAAACACACATATACATACATATACACCTTAGTTAAATTTCCCCATATTTCCGGGGTCGTTCTCTATCGGTATCCACCATGTTCCTTCTCCTTTGCTTCTTGCACAATTCCAAAAGGGGAAAAAAAAAAAACAAAAAATTATTTCACTCAAGTTTCAAAAGGAATTATTTTGTCATTACAATCTCATTAAACATTTGAGCAATTAATTTATTTACTTTCCAAAAACATTTCGTTGATTATCAAAAGGATTTTTCATATTTATTTAAATGAATAAATGTAACTTTAAATATTGTAATTGTATTTTTTTATTTATGAACATTTATAAATGAGATATAAATAAAATTTATAATTATCATGCAGTCTGTTGATTAATTAAGAGCATCATAAAGCTAACTACAATGTGGAATTGTAATAATAAAATAATTGTAAGCTGATTAAAATAATATTCATTTATTTACAGTGTTGATAGTTAATTTGTTACATTAATGAAAAATCACAAGTTCAATATGATGATTATTATATTTTATTTTATAACTAACTATAATTATCATCACTGTAAATCCTTCTTAATGAAGCAATACCAGAAATATTAATTAAATAAATATAATTAGTTGAAAATAATATTATCAAGAAAAAAAAATAATACATTTATCAATTTATTTTTCTTACCGCTTTTAAGTATATTTATTTCCTCCGACAATATATATATATATATATATATATGTATATTTTTTTCTGCTCTTTATTTTTTTTCATTCGTTTTTGTCACAATATTATAGGAAAAATGGCTGTGAATAAAGGAAACGTGTGTGCGTGAAAGCGTATCGTAATGTACACCCATTCCGATAAGACCCCAAGGACGAGGGACACAACGGGCGCCACTGTGCTTGCAAAAGCATTGGCTCCAGTTTTACGGGGGGATGGACTATGTCCTCGATGGTGTTCGCGACAAAGGACGGGTTATGTTACAACCGCGTGTACGTTACCCGTGCAAATACCTTTTTCCTTTCTCTCCACTATACTCCGCGTCTCATCGTTCCATATTCTCTTTTATAAACATATATTTTTTTATTTTATTTTTTTATTTTTTTTTATTACTTTTATTATGGGAATACGAATAGTATGAGCTTTGTATAACACTCTTTTTTTCTTTTTTTTTTCACCCACTGGTCGGACAGAGTTATCAATATCTATGAGAATACAATGTCAGGATTTGTCGACAAATATGTTTATATGTATTTGCGTATATATAAAATAATATGGATATATATATTTATGTATACGTGTTTACAAGTCGATGAGAATAGTTGAGTTGTACTTCAGCAGAGTGCATTGAGTTTTATTCCAACCAGTGAACAGCACTCAACCACTCACATATTGGTGTATTTAATCAATGTTTTTTCTGCTTTTTTTTTTTCTTTCTTTTTTTTTCCTATTTAATTTATCGCCGGCAATCAGATGTATGAATAAAAAAGAAAAAATAAGTCTAGGATACTTTATTGCAGTGGAAAATATCTCGTTTACTCAGGCAAAATTATCGGATTGTGTTTATATTGTTGAAATAAAAACATGTGTATATATTTCGAATGGTGAGAAAATTTTTCTGGCGAATTGAGAAATGTGATCGTGCTAAAGGAGACTCACCACGAATGAAAGACAGATAGTGAGGTGAAGGGCAGAGAGAATTGTTGTAGCGGTGATAAGTTACTTTTAGTGCAAGAGCAGTGGCAGCACCAGTAGAAGTAGAAGTAGTAGTAGTAGTAATAGTACGTTTCTAGTCTGGCAGTAGTTTCAATTTGGAATGCTCGCTTGTGTGCAAGTGAGACTGTGAAAGACCGACGAATGTAGTTTGATTGCACTCAAAAGTTCTATCCAACCAATCCAAATGGTGAAAGCTATCATTTCCGTTACTCCATATCATGATATAAAATTGTATGTACGTATAAATTTTTATTTATAATATAATACTGTGATATAAAAGTATATTCTATGTGAATGTATAATTATTCATTGATTAAACGATTATTATGAAGTATTTGATATGTTAATCTTTATTACTGTTACTTACTTTGGAATTAATTGTTCAAGATTATATTAATATTGATGATAAATATAAATGCAAGATGATAATTAAACATATAATAATATTTTAATTATTCTTGGTCATTTATTTTCTTTTACTTTGTGGATCGTAGTATTATTTTTTTTTCTTCTTTTCGTATCGCTATTACTCCTGCGCTTTTTTACTCTCCTCATTGTTTTATCTCTTATTTTATAATTTTCTTTTTTTTTTCTTAATGTAATTAACATCGCTGTGAATATTTAAAGACTCAGTAGTGCGGAGTGAAAAGGAGAAAATGAAAAATAATGCTTTAATTATGTAAAATTGTCAGTAATAGTGACGGTGATGCTGTGCGAAGAAGCTAGTAAATAGGAGTAAAAGTAGAAAAATGTAACGCTAATTCATCAATCATTTATCATCAGTTACTTCTCATCCACTCATTCTTTATTTCAATTTTAATTTTCAACTCTATAAAACTTTCATTACGTAACGGTGAAAAAAATAAAAGGAAAGAAGAAAAGTTAAATAAGAAAATAATATAATAGTATATTTATTTATGGGGGAAAAATGGTGTTGGAAAAAATAGTTTCATTTGTTTAAAAATTCTATTTCATTCCATTAATTCATTTGTGCATGTCAACGTTCATCTAAAAGCCATCATCATCATTCATTCATTCATATACATATACATATGTATATATTTTTAAGCTTTCGTCATTTTCATTTTTTATGTTTGTTCCTGCAGTTTCATTCTATCTATATTGCTCTTTGACCGCGACGTTTATTTTTTGTTTTCTCTCTATTATTTTTATCTTCATCGCATCTTTTCTATCTCACTTTCTCGTTATTTTCCTCTTTCCTATTTTCTCTATATCTATTTCTGTGTGGCAGTTTCAAAACCGAGATGTGCTCGTCGCGTCGATATTTTTGTTGGTCGATCGACCGTGTACGTCGACGCCTTCCTGTTATCTCTTTTCACGGAGAGTTCTATGTGGAATTCGTTCGCGTGTTGATCATTTCCACGCTTGGTCAGTTATCGAGTGAGCTATTGAACAAACAAGAAAAAATTTTTTTAAATTACTTCAATTCTTATTATGTTTGAAAAAAAGAAAAAAATATTTTTTTTTTCTCACTATTGGAATAATTTATTTAAATAAATAATATAGTTTTGTTATTTATTTCACTGTAATATATATTTTTTGAAATAGTATTAGTTGAATGTTCATCGAATATTTCATTAAATGGGTAAATAAAAATTTTATTTGACGATAAATAAAATAATGTGAAATCTCTCTTTGACTATATGAACAAAGGGATCCGATGTTACATTTTTTAACGTTAATTTAAGCTCTATCATCCAACGTAAAATGCCACTATATCAGAATTGAAGCGGTCGAACGGATACTATAAAAAAAAATCACTAACGCAATTTCATTTTATAGCTGGTGCATTTCATAAAAAAAAAAAAAAATAAAATAAAAAGAAACATGCTTTGGCGAAAAGAACTTTTTTTTTTTTTTTATAGAATTCATATAATCGTGAATTATTTATAATAGTTAATATCATGAGATAAAATATTGATATACCATTTTTTTATTTATTAAACTCGTCCTGATTTCAAATATTCAACATACAGAAAAAAATATTTTTTACTTTTACTCATCAAATATTAATTGTTAAAACTTTTTTCGTTAGTCTTTATAATTATTAGTTACTTTTATTTATATACTTTATTCATATCTAATATATATTTGAAATTAAATCTGTATAATTTCAACATACACTTTGCAATAAACAAAAATTTGTGAAGACCATTCAAGAGATGTGAAATGTATCAACATAAAATTTCCATTTGTGATGAAATATTACAACAAACATAATTCAAGTCTGCAAAATTAATGAAATATACAAAAAAAAAAAAAAATATTGCTTTATTCAATGTAAATTATATATCTGGCTTTCAATTTCATAATCAAAGATGCAAAAAGACCCTTGTATACCAAGTTTCAAGCAATTTAGAATGCCATAGGGAAAAACGTGTGCTTCAAAGGATTATACATTTCAATTAAGTTTCGTCAGAGAACTTTTCACTGAACATTCATCATTACTATTTAATCTAAATCCACGCATAAAATTAAAAAAACATCATATCATCCGTGTGTTTTAATTCACAGAACAATAATAAATAAATTAATCCAACAAATTATAAAAAAAAAATAATCAAAACATATAAGAAAAAAAAATAAATAAATGCATTAAAATAAAAGATTAAAAAAAAGAAAAAGATACAAATACAAAGAAAGGTGGTGGTGAGTGAGAGTTGAAACCCTTGGCACAGTCTCTCGTCCAAGAGTTGTCAGGATTCTTGTTTTTGACGTAGCCCAGATGGGAAACGAGAGAGAGTGAATATTGTATGACCTGAAGTGGGTGGCAGGCAACGAGACACGATGTAGTTGTAGGTGGTGATGAAGGCAGAGATGGGTTGGAAAAGGTTTTGAGATACATGCATACACATACATATACCGTGAATGTAAAGAAGGCCGGAGTAAAGGAGACAGTCGTAGTGTAGTAGCAAGGTACTTGCCTCACAAGGACTCGAAAGACGCCGCCAGAACTTATCTCTGCTTGGTGCACACTGTACAGTGTTACTTCATGTCTTCCACGTCTGTCCAACCGTGTACTTCAACTACTTTGGATTGTTGGTGAAGCGCCCCCGTCACTCTAAGAAATTCCTTCACTTCTCTTTTCTGTACACACCTTGCTCTCATTTATTATATCTCCACTTTTATCATTCTATTCATTATTATTCATCACTGCATTTCATCGTAATATCATTTAAAATATAAATATTATTTGTTTTAATTATTTCAATAATTTTAAATAGATAAATAAATATTAAAGATGTTGAAGAGGGTTTATTGAAAATTTATTTTTAGTTAATGTTAATGATGGTAAAAAGTTATGAAGAGAGTGATGAGTTATGTTAGATGTGTGCTTGAATAAAAATGAAGTAAAAGAGAAAGATTGAAATTGGGCAGAGGAACGAGGGGGAAAATAGAGAAGTAGAGAGTAGGAAGATCACGATTAAAGTGGTTGCTAGGTTACTGCGCACCACTGGCTCTAGGTAAATCGCATCCACACTGATCTCATATACACGACCAATGTTCGCATCGGTTTGCTCTTGGTAAGACCCCTTGAATTTTCAAAGCAGATTAGCTATTACCACATTGCGAACATTCGAAGTAAATCCATGTACACATACATATACTATATAGTATATATACCTATTTACTGTGTGTATATATGTATATACAATGTATAATAGTATCGTATATCTTTCACTTCAAGACACTACACTGTTTCTCGTGTAGTCTGATCAATACCATCCGTATCTCCTTTATCTTCTCCAACTCTTGAAAGAATAGCAAAAAAAATAAATAAATTTTTTACTGTACGAATGTATAATCAATTCCATCAAGTCTCGAATATTCGGATGATATTAATTCGTCCAGACGAAGTTTGAATTAATTAAAAACACATCTTGTGACCTGAATGTGTCAACCAATTTATTTTTGAATTTATATTCATTTAAATATTTTATTATAAATGACGATGTATTTAATTTTGGTTTATTATTAAAATAGACATATTGATCATCAGGTAAATAATTCTCTTGGAGTAATTTTTTTATTATGTAAGGGATTATCTAAGTATGGTTGAAGTTGAAAAAAATAAATAATCGTTTAACGAAATTTTTGGATAACAAGAAATTGAGTTGAAACAGGTGAAAGTCGATTGATGTATCGCAAGTACCTCAGGGGCACGTGCGTGAATACACATTGGCTTTACTAATACATATATGTATGTATATAAAATACTTGAGAATATTTACAGATGCAACGCGTGCATCAGTGATACGACTAATGGAACTTGTGGCCACCTGTTTAATGTATTACCGTTTCAACATTGTGAAATACATCCGCACATTTTTCTACTTCAATGTCTTCGTTTTACCACGTATATCCGTATAGATATATATGTACATATGTACTGGCTCATATTAAATGTCTGTATAATATTCTCATATACGTACGTGACCACCTTGACTCTCAATTTTTATTTACACCTGCGTTAAATTATTTTCTTCAACTGAATATTATTTTATTATATTCTGAATATTTTACCAAAATTAATGTTCTATTTTTATTATAAAAGTCTAGTTATTTTCTTTTAGCATGTAAATATAAAAATGGAAAATTAATCCAATGGAAAAAAAAAGAATCTTATTCCATTCCCAATATTATATTTTATCTTTTAAAATGAATTAATTTTTTTTTTTGTGCTTTCAATGTATTTATAAATGCACACTGAACAAGCTTATTTCCGCTATTTGAGGATTAATTACCGAACTTTGTAAGCAATAGATTATATACTGAGAGTTTATATATAGGGTTCAGTGAAAAGGCATTAGAGAGAATAATAATAAAAAATTAATGAAATAAATAAAATAAAATATGGCCAGTCAAAGCGCAGAAAATATGAACAGAGTGGAAATAATTCATCCGTTTCATTTGTAGTAAAATTACATATTCACATATACATTCATACTAACGTATGTACATATGTATATATATAAATATATATGAATGAATATTGTATTCTTGTATTAACCCTTCTCATCTTTACCCCCATTGTTTTGGCTTTAGCACTCTAAGCTTTATGGGAGCAGAAAAAATGAAATATAATAAAAAATTTACCACTGCATAAAAATACTAAATTGTAAATATTTTTTTAATCACAATAAAATGTATATACACATATCTATATATATATATATATATTATATACATATGTATGTATATGAACTAGAGTAAAAGAGTAAATAGATGCTAACCACGATTTGCTCGCGGCGACTCGTGATTTTCAGTGAATAGTCCCTTAATTTCTGGTCTGCAAAATACTCTCTTTACTCCTCATGCCCCCTCGTAACTCCCAGCGCCCTTTTGCATTACTCATATAAATGTGTGTGTGGTCGTGAATGTGCGTGATAGGACCAACTGAATTTGTGTGTATGTATTTGTTGTTTACCGCCCTCCCCGGGGGGCATAACGCGTCGAGTGGCCGATACAGGAGTGGTTGGCCAGGGGAGGAAATAGCGGCGAAGTGGGTTCTCGAAAATATGAAACACCATCCACACATGCTCATGCGTATATATCCATGTATATTCAACGTCCATCAACAACAGACCATCGACCATTCGGCACTTCATTACACTCCCTAGTGACAAAAAAAAAGTAATAAAAAAAAAAAAAAACGAAATAATAAAATAATAAAATAAAATTATTATATTCAAGTGATTAAAATGAGTTTATTATCCTTCAATAAATAGGAAATGACCCAAAATTATTACTTTGTTATATTATTTATGACTGATTTAATTTTCTATTTTTTATAGTTTTATTTATTTTTTTTTTTTTTTTACAAATGAAATTCATTAAATTAAATATCATGTGACAGTCGTTGCACTTTATGTTTATGATTATGTAGTAATAAAAAAAACCACAATCACATCAGAGAATAAAGAAAATTTGTCTTTTCTAAAATAAAAAATGATCGAATATCATATTTATAAATAACTGGCTATTTTAAAATTGGAATAAAAACTTGCAGCATAAATTTAATAAAAAATATTGCTATAATAATTATTTTTGGCTTGCTGTATTTTCAGTTATTTAAATAAATATGTATATAACAAAGGGCTTTGATATATAAACCTGTAAAATATATAAGTATTATGCCGGTGGGTTCCAAACAAAAGCTGTATAATAAGCCGGCCACAATATATAAATGCACATAATATCTTTCTCTTGAAGTGTATGATGTCCAAATGAAAAAATAAAATTAGAGTATTGCATATAGTGGCGTAGACTAAGTGGCTGAAGGGTATATTTTTCTGTATACATACATATTACATATACGTAGACAAATATCGAAAGTCCTTTTTTTTTTTTTCTCTTTAGCCCTCCTGTATTTTTATTTATTTTTCTTTTACTCTTTTTACTTCGTGACCGACATCAATACACAAGGGTTATCTGTGCTCTCTCAAATATAAGTGTATGTATACTATTTTTTGTTTTCCTTCGGGTGTTCTATACTGATACAGATGAAGAGCGAGAAGAAGAAGAAGAAGTAAGAGTGAGAGTAGAGAAATGGTGTCTTCCGAATGCACCCAGGTGGTTGGATCATTGAATCCCATAAAATCGTGTCTTCCTTCGTGGCTCGATAGAGATACTCGATCACGTTTTTTTATCTTTCTCTGCATCACTGTATTTTTTTTTTTTCATTCTCTCTTCTTTTTATTATATTTTTTTTTTCCAACTCATTCCTCAAGCACTTGGCTCAAATATTTATTTTCCTCCTCTCCGTCGAGTTATTTTAGTTATTTACAATAATGAAGAAAACGACGAATTTAATTTGAAAATTAAATTAGTTAAATTAATGATAATTAAAATTTGTTGTATGTAAAATGTTAACATGAAATTCATGAAAGAGTAGATTGTTTAATATTTATATATGTTTAAAATTCAAAGTGTTATTTTTTCAAGAGTGACGAAAGGAGTTTTTGTTTAGTTGTGTGCATGCATGCATGTACTATGTATGTATATTATGACTCGTAGTTTTACGTGATAATAAACGGACAATGCCAAGTAGTGTCGCTTGAGATTGTACATGCGAATAGTGTAAAGAGGTAGACGAATAAGTGTGAAGTGAGTGGAGAGAGAAGATGAACGTGTGAATGAAGACTAATCGTTTCTTCCCGCGCAAGCCTTTTCTCACTATATACATACAGAAATATATATATATATATATATATCGTTTTTATTTTATATATAACACACCTTATTCGAGTTGACTTGCCGCATTGTTCCGCAGTCGTGGTGGACTTTGAGGCACTCGCATTGTTGTTGTGTCCAACATTTTAGTCCTCGTTGTGTTTCTTTCATTATTTCTTTTTTATTTATTTTCCCTCTATTTTACTCTTACTTTTTACTTTGTCTTCTTTTTCTTTTTTTCTTTCTTCTTCTTCTCTTTTCGTGTAATTACGTTTAGACTCTGCTTTCATACCAACAAAGCCACACCTGCCTTATACGTGTCACACGAAACCTCGTAAAATACTTTCCATTTCTTGACGTTAAATAAATTATTTGATTTCAATTCTCTTTATTTTTATTTTTCTTTAACTTTATCTTTTATGTCAGTCAGTGTTGTAATTTTTATTTTATCCACTGCTTTTAATGAATAATATGTTTTTGACGTTTTTTTTTTCTTCTCTTTTACTCATTTGTTTCAGTTATTTATTTTTATTTTTCGGCTCTTCTGTTTTCTTTTTTTTTTTTTTTTTTTTTGATGGCTCTGAGCGCGCGCGTGTACATTGATAAGTTGGCCGTTTCCTCCTGCGAATCCATTCATTTTTTATTTCGTGACCCCATGGCATCCGCAATCTCTCTCCATTCCTCGTGCAGTTGGCAGGGCACCGAGAGTAGAACGAAAATCCAAGTGTTGTATACTATACAACACAGTAATACCTACATATATGTTTATATACACGAATTTATATAGGTATATAATATAGATATATAAAGATAGTTGCGAGTATACCAATCGGTGAACGAGCAACTGGCTTCGACGAGTCCTGAAACGACTTTGGTGCAGGCGCAATATATATAAAGAAAGGGGTAAAAGAGAGAAAAATTTCGAGATAAAAAGAGAGTGAGTATTAAAGTGTATACGCGGCTGTGTATGGCTATGTGAATGTGTGCAATCATGTATATCACCAGTCTCGTTTGGATTGGGGATGAGTATAGTTGAAGAAAAAGACGATGAAGAAAAAAAAAAAATTTTTTCAGCAAACGAGATTGACCGGATTGGAGAATTGTATTCTATTTCCTCGGCCGGAACGAAGCTGACGCCAACGGTAATGAAACTTTTTAATCGCCGCCGGCCACTTTTCCAGATAAAAGTACACACATTCTCTCCAACAAGTCTCGTTGGCTAACAAGCAATGCCACTCTCTTGCTCTCTGATTCGTTCTCTATTTTTTTTCTCTCTTGTTGAAATGTCCTGATATTTTTATTTCTTTTATTCGCGTCCTTTTTTCACATCTGGCGACGCGAACCACGAGAACCTGTTATATATATTTCTCATTCCACTGATTTTTCACCTCGTGAAGCGTGTGTTGTACGAGAGAGAAAATTGAAGTTAAAAAAAGTATTAAAAAAAAAAAAAAAAAAAAATTGTAAAAATAAAAATGAAACATGATAATAATGTGAACAGTCATGGTGGAGTAAAAAATCGTGAGAATGGGACTTCAGCATGGTGAATAAAAGTATTTACCCAGACCTTGAAATTATCTCGAGGCCATTTGCTTGTTTTCACATTTTTATATTCGTAAAAAATGTTTTGAAAAATAACATCAATGTTAAATTTAATTTATATATTTTATTTTTACATTCATTTATTATATTTCATTATATATATTATGCAACATTATTATATTTAAATATATATATAGCCATCAATGAATTCGATATAAATAATTTGTTTTGGTTAATGATTTGCATAATTTATTCTTGCAGAAAAATAAGTTTAGATTGAAATGCGTTCAACGAACCAAAAGTACCACTCTGTTACTCTTTCTCTTTATCCCATGTTCACATCCATATACATATACATATAGATTCAGACCTAAATAAACAAATATAAATGTGTATCCATGTATAAATGTGTGCAACATTGGATGGCAAAATTTCATCAGACTCTGGAATAAATCCAGTTCTCAATCTCATTCGGTCTTCATTGCAACGTGAATTTTTATTCGTTACATCTTTTGCCATCTCTATTCTATTTTTTTTTTTTTTCTTTACTATTTTTTTCATCGCTTTGCGAAATCTGAGCGTCGTTGAATATCACGTTTCCACCAGGGAAAATAATTAATTGCCTGCCGTCGTGGAAATTTAAGAACGTTTGTTTAACTTAAGAGTGCTATACTCTTTGTCTTCTCTTTTCTTCACTCATTCAGTTTAGTTATTTTCTTCCTTTTTCAATTCCATTTTCACTCAGTGTCTTTTTTTCTTTCTTTCTCCCAGTCTCTCTCCGCTTTTTAAACAATTTCTCACTCTTTATACACTTAGCAGAAAATATAATATGATATCCCATCAGCTTATCTGCTCTGAATTTATCATTGTAAAATTTTCAGTTGATACCTATGTTAATTATTATTAATTAAACCCTATTGAATTTCTTGGTCATATATTTATATTTTTATTTTGTTTGTTTACAGGTACGTGGCATGAGCAGACATACAAAATACCATCAAGTCGTGAGTAAAACAAAAATAATAAAATCTGTTGACAGTTTTAGCAACATTAAATTTTGAAAAAAATTAGATCGAATTAAAAATATTACAAAAAAAAAAAAAATTACATTTTATCATAGTTTCTCGATAGACTATCGAAGTATATATCTATTCTCATGTTCCTATACGCAACAATTTTAATATAATAATAATTTTCAATGAGAAATTCTGATCACGTACCGAAAATTCCAAAAATTTTCATCCAATCCAGTTTAAAAATGTCTGTGAAATTCAATTATTCACCATAATCCCCCATTAAAACTTATGACTAAGTAATAAATGAAAATAAATAGAATTATAAACTTACGTAATAATTGATTCATAAGTGAAAAAAAAAAAAAAATTGAGCATACCTATCATAAATGTAATCGCATTATTGTGATTGTGAGCAATCTAGTAAAAATTCCGTGCGTCTGTCTTGTCCTGGTATCATCTCCCGCTCATTTCCAACACTTTCCCCCTCATTTTCCTCGCTTTCTCCCTTGAATTGAGGAGGGAATGGTGTATAAATCGGGACAACGCGCGTAGGCCTCTTAATTCGTCCAATAAAACGGCAATTTCACTCCACATAGGCTCCATTGGTGTCACTATTAAAGCCAACTGGCACCTGGGATCTGTCGGAAAAAAAAAAATATAAGTAAATAATAAATTGTCTCATCTCTCTCTTGCTTCCTCACTACCTTTATCTTCTCAGGGGAAAATGAAAGAACAAGGAATGCATGAAGGATAAACATAATAACAATAATAAAAAAAAAAGTATACAAAAAGATATACAGACTTTTATTTATATCACAATATTTATATATGATATCCAAACAAAAAGGGGAATGATAAAGAGTATTATATTAGTAATTTGCAATAATGAGACATGACACCATTAATATATTACTCTCATAATTTTAATAATTACCCATAGCGATATCCAATAAGATTACATTTTATTTCTTCTCAATGTCTGATCATTCATTTTTATTACTACTCAAAGGTAAATTGACTGATCGTCCAATTCTACTTCAGACAATTAACTAAAAGTTATCAAATATATATTAGTATCTCATAGAGAAATGATAATAGCACAAAAAATATCCTTACTCCTCATGAAAGAATACTTAATATAACATGGGGGGATTTATAATTTTATTGAATAATAATAATAATATTAATTGTAGTAGTAGTAGTAGTAATAATAATTATTACGATAGGGTATGTAAGTTGGTGTATATTAAGGGAATTTATATGAAATTTATCACTGACATGAATTTAAAATGTCCTTTTACCAATTTTATATATACATATGTACTGATAAACATTTATATACATGTACATATATATGTAAATATGAGTTTATACATACGCGCGAGCATTCGATATTTTTCTTTACGATTTTAGAACCCTCCAAACATCTGGCAATACATACCACGTTTTTCGCTCTTTCATAAATATAATATATGTATGTATGTGTGTATGTATGTGTAGCAATGTTTCCCCTCACAGTTTTAATGAGGATACAAAGGGAGACTTGTGGATAACTGATGGTCAAATAAGGGTGGAGAAAAAGAAAAATATATATTTTCGATTGCACGCACACATTTGGTTACAGGTGCACATTAATGGGTTTGAATTTTTTTTTTTTTTTATTTTTTAAAAAACAGTTGAGAAAGAAAAATAATTTATTGAGTATGGTATATTATGATAATATTATTTACATTATTTAACAATATAATAATATTATTTTTAGATATTAATTTTATTTTAGTGCTTCTATGGAATTATAATATTTTATAATAAACCAACGCATTTGGAAAATTAAAAAAAACTTTTGATGTAGAGAATAATTATTTAATAAAGGGTTAGGAATAAATAATAAAGGGTTATAAGTTATAATATTAAACCACGCAATAAATGAATTAAAAAATTTTTGGTGTATAGTTTATATCTGATGTTGGTATGAAAATAAAAGTTGATGTTTAATATATTTAGTAGAAATGCATTGGTACATCTGCTATTTAGTTTATTCCCAATGGTTTTTTTAATTAATTAAAAGTCGACCCTCAGGTAGCGCGTCAAAGTCTCTGTAAATATAAATAAATAACCCAGTGAATAGTCATATTAATTTGAATAAACAACTTAGAAATGATACATGTATTTCTATCTCGATTATATTTAATTTATATTTATAATGTAGATATACAAATTTCATAAAACTTTTGTATATATGTGAATTGTTGGGGAATATAATATTAAAATATTAATTAGACATATAAATTAATTTGTTTCATAACGTTTAATTGACTTAATAATCAGATTTTCGTATGAGAAAATTATAGAATTTTGAGAAATGTAATATGATTTATTCATAAAATTATAATCATTCTAATATGCAAATTTATTACGATAATTCACTCATGATTATGCGCAAATCAAATCAAATATGTTTATGAGGTTATCTGAAACAGTGAACTCAATGTATCTCATTACACGGTACACATACATTGATATTATATGCATGTATATGTATAACTTGGATCGCAATCATTTTCAATCGATAAACCACCATCGTGTCGCTACGACATGGACATAGTTAATTAGTCGGATTTTCCCGAACGCACATCCGCGCCAATTGTCGTACTAACCGGAAGCGAATATAAATTCCGGATCCACTACCAAATTTTGCTTTTAGCTATATATACTATTGCACAGCTCTCTTGTATCGGTGCCCAGTCAAACAATGATGTAAATGCAGTATTCGATACGAGAATTTTCGATATTTCCGGGAACGTTATCCTGATTATGGATGTTATAGCCAACCATAAATATTATCAATTTTTATTCAATTCAAATAATATTTTTAAAAATATAAATATTTTATGAGATACAAACAAACGGAATAAATTTAAAAATTAACAAGAGTTACAAATAGATAGTTTAGTTTAGGGATATTATTTTTTAACGCAAAATAATGACAAATGAGTATAAATATTACAGTATTTAATATTTATTAAATTACTGAAATGTAGATTCAATTAATTTTCTGCTTTTTTAATGAATTTTAAATACATTCTGAATAAATTGAGATAAACAAATGATCAATAATATATTTCAATTTACATTTTAAAAAAAATATAATATTCAACACGTTACGCGATTAAAAATAAATAAAGTAAACAATCATATTTTTCGTCTGTGAAATTTCCGAAAAAAAAAAAAAGAATATAATAAAAAATCATGAAAAGAAAGAAAAATTGTCACCATGTGTATGAAAAATCACCAAGGTCAAAAGAACTTTGACGTCTACATAACTCATGGAAAGCACCATGTCGTCCATAAGCCCTGGAGATATTTTGGATCACGTTCTATCAAGTACCTAAGGGATTTAAAAAATTTATCTTTCTCTTTCCTTTAAACATATATGCTCAACATAAATGTATGTGAAGGTGAGAGTTATAATATACGTATGTATTTGTAAATGTAAAGGACTGAGCAAACGAATTTTTCTCATTTACGCGTAAAACGAAAAACTACGCGTCAAAGCATGAAGAAATGATGAAAAAAAAAAAAAGGGTTTAGAATAAGGGGGAAAAGGGACCGAACGGATTTTCTAGGTGAAAGAGTACTACTTTAGGACCAAGTTGGTTGACAGGAAAGTGAAGGGAATAAAGATTGGTAAGGTATATATATATATATATACATATAGAGGAAAAGGGTATTTTGCAACACATTTTAACTATCCAAATTTAAGTTGGAGGTAAGTGCCTTCGCTGTGAACTAAACTTTTTTTTTTTTCAAACGGGGCGAGTGTTAGAATTGTATTTATATGCTAATGTCAGATGGATATATGAAATGGAAAGGGAAATAAAAAGGTTGACGCAAGAGACGATATCGTTCACGTTCCTTCATCCTATTTTTATATTTATGCACTATTTTATTTTTTACTTCTTACTTTTTTTCTTCTCTATTTATTTTATCACTAAATTACATATAAATACATCCTGCATGCATTGAATATACAAAATAAATTTCTCTATAAAGCATATATACATATATAAATAAATAAATAAATATAAATAACGTCGATAATTTTAAAAAGAAGATTTTGAGCACGATTTAAAGTAAACCACCGCAGCGTGTGAGTATATGTATGCGGAGGGAAATAAAATTGATTTAAGGATGGAATATTTGCATAGTCTATAATTCGTCTGGGGTGAATAAAAGTCTCGAGTAGTCGCTTCGAAATCGTTCGTACATTCTGGTAATAGTAGAAAAACGATGGTGGTGGTGATGGCAATAGTGGTGGAACGAAGAACGGAACTCTCTTCTTACAACGAATCTGGACCTGTCAGAGAGTACATTACTATTGAGGGGCTCAATGTAGGGTTGAAGTGAATGGTAAAGGATAGAAATAGGAAGCAAGAAGTGAGCGCATAAGACATATAGAGGAAGAGAAAAAGAAATAAGGAGGAGAAAAAAAATGGAAAAATAGGTGAGAGAGCACGAGGGAGAGAACCTCATGTTCGAAAAGCAGACAGTTACTCACCCTTCGTGTAATCCCCGAAGCGCACGGAGAATATACCGACGGAGCCAGCCCGTTATGCCGCAGTACAAAACGTAATTTATAAGTTGAACTCACCGTAAACCTCTGACAGTATAGAGATATATGTATATATAGTGACTTGGATCTCGCCGTATTCTCATTCTCATCCTATTGCAAAGTTAAAATGAGATAACTGTAAACTCCTGTCTCTTGGCTTTATTGAAAGAAAAAAAAAACAAAATTATGCGTATATGTATACAATTATAAAAATAAAAAATGATGGTAATGCTAAATGAGAAAATAAGAGCTCTGATGAATGAAATATTGAGAGGAGAATAAATATATATTGTTTATTATTTATAAATGAGTGTGTGTGTGAGCTTTTAGATAGCGTAAAATATAAAAGTAATTTGTCAATATTGTTTTTTATTTATTTTGTCAGAGTTACAAATTGTCAAATAATAATTTCCATTGATATTCGCGTATTTTATCATTGTGATATACTTTCATAGTGATTGTGAAAATGAAAAAAGAAAAAAAAAAGAAAATGAAGATGGATAATAATATTTTTATTAGGAATGAAAGCGTAAAAATATTTTCGTGTTTGGAACTGACGGGAGAAAAAATTCACCAAGTATTTGAGCAACAATAACAGCCTATAATTAATTCTAAACGTAATTGAAAAAAAAAAGGAAAAATATATACATGGAAAAAAAAATAAAATAAAAAATGAAGCGGAAAAATATACACGAGGGGCGATTTGTAAGGAAAATGAAACGTCCATTACGTGAAATAATTGCAGAAATCTAACAAAAACCCGCGAGCATGTATACCATGTAGTGAGAGGAAAGTGAGAGTATAAGAGTGAGGGAAAAAAAAAAGCAGAAGACGTCGAGGCGTAATAATTCACAAGAAAAACTTTCTTTTAGCTGTCCTGGGAATTGCCTGGAACATTTTCCTCGTGCTTCTCTCTTCACTGGCTTCTGTAAAACTTCCCTTTTCTACCCTTGCAAACTCCCCTATCACTCGCTTACCTCGTCCTCTTCCTCGCTGTGTCACCGACAGTCATTCCCCCTCTAGAAGATCGTCTTTCTATTAAAAATATTAAATATTTCAATATGGGGATAGTGAAGCAAGACGAGTAAAGTTCAGAAAAAGGAGACAAGGGAAAATAAAAAGAAAACGAAACGATAGCAAGAGTGAGTGGAGTCTGTTATATAAAAGCAAAAGAAAGCTTACTATGTTAAGCTCGTCGTGATTGAACTATTTATATTGCGGAAGTGTCTATATATTTGCCATCGTGTATGTATATAATATTTATACATAAGTGTAGAAAAATATACACGGTTTATAACCTACTCTACCGTATATTTTATCATACGTATTCAGATTTATTTTTCCACCAATAATTATTTCCGAAATCTTTCTTAAATTAACTTGATCGCAAAATTATATTAATTTTATATTTTAGATCGATTTTGTTTAATTTTTTTCTTATTATGTAATCAATAACTGTTTAAAAAAAAGTAATATCAGTTGTAGATTGAGATTTTTTGAATCATTAAATTTTTTAAAAATATTTAGTAAAATATTTTTATTGATAAAAAAAAAAAAGTGGAAATAAAAAAATTTTCTCATTCGTTTGCTAAGTGTTTTCCACCTCTGAAATGTCGAGTGAAAGTCTGACAGATGAAAGTCAGCGTTTGCCAGCGCGAATGGGAATTTTCAAAATAAAAATAAAAAATTCAGGGTAAAATACGAAAAAAAAAAAATAACATAAATATATATGTCAGATGTCTATGTATATGGATTCTTGTGGATTTTATCGTGAAGAAAATGTTGTAGAGCAAAAGCGAGAGGCAAATAGCGATGACGAGAGGCACACAGAAGAAAGCAACCAGTATAAGAGCTGCTGGTAATGTGGGAGATTATCTCTCGCGTAGTGCGGCGGTAAGCTTGGCCAGAGAAATGGGAAGAGGGTGAGTTTTATCTTTAGGTGAAAGGGAGAGAAAATAGGGCGGTGCTAGGTACGATCTGGCAGAGATCCATAAGCTCTAAGCGCGCATAGCGTGTTCGCGAGCCTCCAATGTACAGCATTACATTCTTTTTATCCTTCTCCACCTCTCCATCATCCCTACAAAACATACATTCATCCGCCATTCTATGATGTGATATTGTTTAAGATGAAAAAAATTGCCTCCAACCTTTGCTTGCGCCATCGTATGAAATAATTTAATCATCAACGCTCAAGTAAAAAAAAAAAAATTCGCGAAAAACCCAAGAGCTATCATTATTTTTTTATATTTATAAATTCTTCAATATATCTGTTTTAATTTATAACATTTTATTTTTCACTGTAAAATTAATTGCAAAAATAAAAAGGAAATATAAAATATGCGTAAGCAGATATGAAATCTTAGTTGAAATGAAATTATAAATAAATACAATAATGAAATAGACAGATAAATTTTACAATAAATTAATTTCCCAGTGGGATTGCACATCCCCTAGACAAACATTTGATATCTCTGGTCAGTGATATTGGAAGCGTACACAGGGATATCATGGGTTTTGGGAGCACGCGGGCGCGCATGCTCGATTACTTCCACCTGGAAATGGGGTCTGAGCAGAATACGCGCGACGCACGCCCACTTTGACGAACGCTATGTACTATGCGGTGATGGTGGAGTTGGGATGGCAATGGCCGTGGTCGAAATCACCCTCTTCGGTGGAACATACCATGGCCCATACGGTCTCTCCCAATGTTCAGGACTAAAAGCGTGTATCTATACCTAAATCGCCGCGCCTGCTTTATACTCTACTCCATTCCTCTTTCCTCGCGTCCTTCCTCATCGGACTATATAACCCAACCCCCAAAGCAGAAAGGCTCCAAGGGTACGACACGGCACGTTTCCGTGAACAATGCTCCGCTTAACCCCTTTGTGTTTCAAACCTAACCAAAATTTGTAAGTTTAGGTTTAAAAACCAAGAATAAAATACCATCAAGAATTTATTTGTTTAATACTCTTTACGATAGAAGTGATAATGATATTAAAAGTATTAAATTCAGGATATTATTATAAATATTAATTTGTTAATATTACAACAGATAATTATTCAAAGTTTTGAATATTTTTGTTCTTTATTGAAAAATCAAAATTCGACATTCTTTTTATATGTTTTTTATAATTTCTTTAGATTGTTTAAAATTAAAAAAATTATCAACTATTTATTGTGTTATTCAGATTAAATACAAGAAATAATATCGCAATTAAAAAAAATTATCTAAATTCTACACTGAATATTAAAAGTTACACGAAATGTTGATAATTCACTTAGTATAAACTAAAAGTATTATGGTGAAGCTTTTATATTTAAACAAACGAATGAGCTCAATGTAGTAATTGTTACGTAGTCAAATAGTAGTTACCGCGACAAGTTTATTTTGTATAGGTAAACAAACAAGTTTATTTATATAACAAATACAGGACAGAATTGTCATAGATTGATAGCTCGTATTTCCCATTTTTGAAATACATACAGATAAAAAAAATATAAATGAGATGATGATACGTGAGAACTTTTCTCTAACACTATATCCTGCGAAGGAAGTAAATTTTATTCGATCATTTGTGCGCAAATGGCTGAAAATAAATATACTATTCCCTCTGTAAATAAAATAAAAATTACTGATTACAGTCATACTTTATTTCATTTGTCGTTGAATATTAATAGACTATTTCTTATTGTACGATGAAAAATTTTGTTATACCTTTTAATATCATATTTTTGATCTTTCATATAATATAACAAGTTATATGACTATTGCAAGAATGCTCCTGTGGATAAAAGATATAAAGAGAAGTGACTATTGGTGCTTGACGCTATTACATGACTGTGAATATTCAAGTGAATTATGAATGTAATAAAAAGTAATTGATGACGTACTTGGTATTCATTTTTATAACTTTTGGATGAATTTAATATTACTTACGAACTTTGATAGTACACTGGTTATTCAATTGTATCCATATATTTTTTAATTTTCCGTAAAAAAATTATTGAACAATGTAATTTATTTATTTTTTTTTCGTAATGAATTCGTTCATGAATGAACAATGTGGATTTTACATTGTTAATAGATGTATACATGTATATTTACTTTTCTTTCTGTATGACAGAGGGGGTGGACGATTGGGTGAAAGAGTTAGGAGAATTAATCTGTTGGATTTTATACCGGAAGTCGCACCGTATTTGTCGTGGGCCCAACGTGAAATTGGATTACGATGTAGATTGTTTGTATTTTTACTCGGCGCCCTCTCGCGTCCGAGTGATGGTGTTGAAGCAGTTAAACTACTATTGTCTCTACGAAGTAATCCTTTTTCATGAACGAATGATTCCAGTTGAAAGAGACGTTTGATATACATATATAAATCAAATAAAATATGATAATCTGTAAGTGAATTCATAATTATTAAAAGAGATATAAAGTATTTCGAAGGTTTATTAAAATGTTCAAATGAATAAAAAAATTATTTTCATATCGGTTTGTGGTATTTTTAAATTTTTATATACATATAGAAAATACATTTTGATATTTTGATGTTGATACGAGAGGTGAAATTTATAAAACGCACAATGTTGTATTTGAATCCATTAAAAATTGAGGTAATAAAATTGTGACACAACAATTTTTCGACGACATAGACTGAATGCGCCTGTCGTTCAGTGGTGTAAACGCAATAAAAATCTGTCAGCAATGGCGGATTTCCGCCTAAATTTTACTCCATTCAATATGTATATATGTATATATACAGATCCATTAATTTATATATACAATACATACACACGTGTATTAATGCTTTTATACTACTCTCACACTCTTTCAACACAGATGTTGAGTCGTTAAATTTTACCAGTTATTTAATGTCCGACCGCAGAGTGGGTATCTTAATCTCCAAAACACGAGGCAGTGAATGATGATGTCATTAAAATTAAGATATACCCCATAATCCGAAAATTAATGCTGGTATTTTGACAGAATTATCAAATATAATTTTGACACATTTATCACCAGCTGTTTCGCATTATTTAAATTGTCATTATATTTTTTTTCTTTTACTGTTTTGTTATTTTCAATCAAATGATATTATTCCATTATATTTTCTACGACTCACTAAAAACCCCATACAAAATAATCCTGGTATTTACTACAAACACAATTAATTATATCCAATTGAGAATAAAAAAAATAATAAAAATTCATAATTAATCCATCAATTAATTTGATTTTTTTTTTTTCATAACACAGATGAAAAGATTCATATTATAAAAAAATAAAATTTAATTTAATTTAAATAAATTCCTAAGCCCTAAAACCCAATTATTTTAAATATTCACAAAAAATTGAGATCAATTAAAATATTAAATATCTAATATTTTTTTTTTCATCTATTAAATTTTAAAAAATTCATTCAAAAATAAATTAAACTTTAATCTTTATATAGTATCTAGTTTATTCCTATAATACAATGTTATGTAAAAAAATGCCAGTTATTACCAGTTATAATAACTACAATAACTGATATTTACCACAGTTATTGCATATAATACAAAAGCACTTACACGTATCACACATATCATAACATAAAATGTTTTTCTTCATCATAAAAAATTCAAATTAAACGTACACTATTTCCTCGTATCTATCTCCTTTTGAGTATATATAATATCAGAGTCTTGCTAGCGAGAATGAGATTTTTATTTTAGTACCTGGATGGAACGACGGCAAAGAAGTAGTGAAAGTAAAAAAAGAAAAAGTTAAAGAGAATAGGATAGATATATAGGACCAAAGAGATGTATGTGAAAAGAGGTAAGAAACAAGAGGTGGTTTCAAGCATCTTTTTGTTTTTTTATTTTTATTTTTTCTCTTTTCTCCTTGGGGGAGTAGGGCATGGCCTCTTTAAGTCGCCGGCCACAACTGCAAGCTCGGTATACATCTATACTTTTGCTCTTCTTTCGCATCTTCATTCTCTCAGCTTCCTCCCTCTTCTTTGCTCTCTTATATTTTCCCTTACGAATCCCCCGCACGAGCGGATGCAGTCAAGGAAATGTACTGGAACGCCATGAGGATAAGAACCGAGTTGCGAGCGGCGGGAGTAAGCAAGCAAAGAAAATAAAACGAAGAATAGAGCAAGGACGTTGGTATTACCTACCAATACCACAGGATTTATTCGTGGGTATAGAAGAAAATCGAACCGCCCGCAGGGTATAGGCAACCGAGCTACTGTATTTTTATTCAACGGCCTCTCTCGATACACTATGCAAAGAAGACGTAAAATAAGATGGAAGGAAGACACAAATATTAAGGAACAAAATAGCTTGCGACATTGAAAGGAGACATTTATGTTGAAAAAAAAAAAAAAATAAATAAAAGCTAAAAGTATATTTATACATATATATATATTTGAGATTTTTCATCCAAAGCCAAGGAGCAAACAATACGACGTAAATCTATGTGTATATATGAGAAATAAGTCGTGAATTGAAGCAGAATAAGCGAGAAGGGAAATATATTGTGATGAAAAGTACGATAGGGTGGTTTTGCGGACAGAGAAAAAAATGTATGAGCCATCATCACCAACATCCGCTTGCTTAAGAGAACTTTTCCACTTGCATGCCGTTAGACAGTGAAGAGGTTCTAGTTAAGGCCATTGCATGTATGGCCAGACGTATTTTATATTTTTTTTTTTTCTTTTTCCCCTTTCATTATTCTATGTGTATACGAACATATTCTTTTACTCGCATTCTCTGTATTTCTCAAACTCATATTGTTGGGTAGGGTCGATGGGTACTTCGTCGCGAGCACTTCAGGGGTATGGGCGGCGTCGTCGTCGTCGTCGTCGTCATCATAGTGTCCTGGTGGGCTTTTGTTTTCCATCCACTTTCCAACCGGCACGACAACGACGTCTATTCCTTTGTCTATGGTCAGAGTGTAGCCAGATCGCAATAGGAAGCATGAAAAAATAATAGAGAAAAAAAAAATGCGGAAATAAATAGGAATTTATGTAGCGTTGGAAAATATTGAAATGATTGAATTGTTATTTGCATTTGTTATTTTTTAAAGTTCTTTGAAATAATTTTGAATTCAGGTTGTTATATTAAATTGTATGAATATTTTGTAAATATTATATTAATATGTATTTAGAATTACGAAATTTCTTTATGTAAAATTTATAAAGAAGTAAGAAATGTAAAAGAGTATAAAAGAGTTATTTTTATTTTTATTTTATTTTATTTTGGACATTTTCTTTCGTTGGTTCATGCACGATTTATAGAAATTGCAAGGCGCTACCTAGCGACTCATATTGATATACATGTGTATGTAATATATTTTAGTAGATGTCTGTGCTTGCTTGTGAATTGATTTCGAAGGGTGGTGTGGCGGACCAATATCGCACGCCTTATGTACAAATCGGCAAGAGAGAAACGATATTGATACTCTGATGTGTCTCGGCAAATACTGCGATCCATGCGGATTGCCAACAGCAAAGTCAGAGAAAGAAATAGAACGAGGGAGATGAAGAGAGTAAATCCCTGCTATGAGAATTTCCTAGCGCAGCAGAAGTATATTCGTTCAGAGAATTTATGCTATTTAATCTTTTTGCATGGAAGAAAAAAAAAATAAATAAATAAAATAAAGAAACAAATCATAAATACGTATATGTATTTGGATTTAGAGCGATGAAAAATCAGATGAAAGTATGAAGAATTATTTTTTGAAAGGTTATACTATACACACATATACACAAACTCTTACACGTGCACACACTATTGAGCACATATCAATAATTCCTCTCTGTTCAACCTCTCGACAAAGTTTTCTTTCACTGGTCAAAAAGTTGTTCGCCCTCTTGTGTGTTTCCCCCGCCTTTCACAACCAGCTCCACTCGCTATTTTGCCATCTTACAAACACGTGTTACTCACAAAACTGAGTCAAACCGTAGAGTCAGAAGCGAATGGAGAACTTTATCCACGTCAGTATAGCAAAAAACTTTTTTTTTTTTTCTCTCCTCTTTACTCTCTCGCCAATTTTCATTCTATTTCTACGTTAGGTTTTTCTCTCTTCTATACCGATCTCTTTGAGTAGCGAAAAAGAGAGAAATTTACCTTGGCTTCATTTCTATATACTAAAAAAATATGAGAAAGAAATTCATTTAATTAAACCTTTTGTATATTTCTATATTAAAAACAAAATAAATAAATAAAAATTACTTTGATCGCTCGATACAATTTCCCAGTTATTTCTCGCTCTCTCACCCAGTATAAATTTTTTTTTTTTATTTTCATTTCTAGTACAGAAGACAACTCTTCAAAGACCCCGCAGGGCTGACTTTTAAATTCATTTAAACTCCATGTTCCCTTTTTTCTCCCACTCCATTCACTTTAGATATATACAATAAACGAGAAAGAGCTTGCATACATGCAATAGCAGATTGTGCACTACAATTCACTCAAAGTATAGTACAGTACACTGATACCATGTGTATAGGTAGTTGCGTGAACCTTCAGTAATAACTATAGGACACTATAGTTCACTCTCTACCCCTGTCTCTCCTTCTCCTCTTCTATTTCCCTCTCTACAACCCCCCCGTGTGCGTAACTCCGGCGTGCCAACCGTTTGTGTTTGTAAATGCAATTACGCTGAATGTCCAAAGCAGATGCCTGGCGGTCACTCCGATGCCTTCCACCCCTTGATCGCCCTTTGTTCCGAGAGCCAATAAATGCGCACTAAATCTACTAATGCCTGGCCCCCCTGCAACGTGTAGTCCTGTGGATTCCGTTTATCGTTCCACGACCCACGACTTTAATCGTTACCATGATTAGGTATAAATTTAGAGATATACCTACCTATACATCAAATAAAATATTCTCTCTCTCTAAATAATAATATACCTAGTTTATTTTTTAATCCATTTAATAATATACGTTAAATTTATTTTTATTTATTATTAAATTTAATATTATTATTTCATTTAATATTTAATTATAATTATTCATCTTAAAAATAAATATTAATATAAAAACTTATATTTTATCAAATTTTACTATGTATTTAAATAGATAATATTTTTATTTAATTTATGTATGAACAATTACTAGTTCTATTCAATGAGGTTTGTCATGATGATAATACAATATGACAAGTAGTTAAATAGACGTCTGAGGCAACGATTCTCGAGGATTTCAGGACAAGTATCTTCTCTACTGTAGTTACGATGAAGGAGTGGGTTGAAGTTATATATAGAAGAGCGGGAGGACGAATATGAAGTGAAGCTCTCGCGCGTAACTATACTGTGTTCTAATTGTGCTATGCTATAATCGTACCCAAGCCACCCTTCTACATGAGCGCGCTCCTCATGATATTTCGAATGAAAGAGAGGAGACGAAGGGTGTATTACAGGTTGCGTTTGCGGCGCGGAAACGTGGCTCGACCCGTAATGTACTCGATGAGCTTAATAATCAGAAATACACAGAATTACGTGAAGCGCATATAGAATTCATATACGTGATACTGTTTCATTGGAGTATATATTGTACATATATATATAATATTGTGTATAGTCATCGTATTGCTAAATTCGTTGATGATAAATATATTTTTGAATAATTCAGTGAACAGCAAATTTGCAAATGCTAATGAAACATATGATTTTGTTGTATTTTAGTTTAAAATTATATATTTTTTTTTTATATGTGTGTGGCTTAATTATGATAATTATAATCTTGGTAATGTAACTGAAGAATATATATTTACAATAGATAAATATGATTTAATTTCAATTATTGATGTAGAAAATTGTTTTTGAATATTTTTTGAAATGTTAATATTGATTAGGAATAAATAAGTTCAAGAATTTACAGATTAATTTGGCGATTTTTTTTTATGTATTAAAATAACAATATTCCCTCGTGAACAATTTTATAGAGTACATTTAAAAGGATATAATTTTTTTACTCTAAACAATTTATTTCAATTGTAAGAAAAGCATAAGTGAATTGCTTCTTGCACGCGTGTCCACGCAATTTCGCGATTGGTCTTGCATACATATACACGTTTGTACATGTATATGTATTGGATACAGATACATAAACAGTAAGCAATATGGAGGTATAGGGAAGAAGGGGATTATTGATTTTCGGAACATACAAAGGGCGCATTCATGTTATTTTCTCTGTCACCCTGAACCTATATGTATTGTGTATATGTACATTTATACATAACGAAGACTAACATTTCTTTATTGGTATTGGTGTGAGAACCGTGGAGCCATTTGGACGCAAAAAATTGCGAGTAACAAACCGCGTCGCACGTGCGGGTATCCGGCTAGCCATCATGTAGATAGAGGGAGAGAATGAGAGAGTGAAAGTGAAAGAAAAGCGAAAAAAAAAAAAAAAAAGAACCACTCAAAAATTCGTAACGGAATTGTTCGAGTTGGTCGCGTGTGTGGCCACTTTTTCTATCGCTCTTTTATAACGGAAACATTTCAAAATGTGTAAGTTAAAAAAAGGACGTCTCTTAAAAGCCACAAATGTATTTAATTTAATTTCCCCTTGGTTGAAAGTTTGTGCAATGTGTGCTATTGTATCACTCTTCATGGTGATTATAATTGGCTGTCAATATTGTTACATAAGTTTGATTTGATATGAATTATTACTATTGCTTGATTACAAATTTGTTTATTTTTTGATATTTTCAATATAAATTTATTTTTTTATTTTTTTTCTTTTGTTTATTTTTTTGATATTTTCAATATAAATTTATTTTTTTTTTGTTTTTCTTTTGTTTATTTTTTGATATTTTCAATATAAATTTTTTTTTTTTGTTTATTTTTTGATATTTTCAATTAAAATTAATTTTTTTGTTTATTTTTTGGTATTTTCAATATAAATTTTTTTTCTTTGGTTTTTTTTTTGTTTATTTTTTGGTATTTCCAATATAAATTAATTTTTTCGTTTATTTTTTGATATTTTCAATTTAAATTAATTTTTTTGTTTATGTTTTGATATTTTCAATATAAATTAATTTTTTAATTTTTCTCGTTCATTTTTTCAGATTTTCAATATAAATTAATTTTAATTATAAATCATGTTTGCAATTAGTAGAAAATCATTTTGAAATCACCTCGATGAATCCAACGTCATTGTCGTAAGAAAAAAAAAAACAATAAAAATGGATTAAATTAAATATTAAACTATTGATTTATAAATTTATATTCAAGACTTTTTCTAATAATTATATATACTTTTCAAGTCGTGGATTTGTAAATTTATTTCGAGTGGTTAATAACAAGATTTTTCTATGGCTAGTGAGAAGGGTTAGATGACAGGAGAATAGCGAGAAGATGAAGAAAGAAAAAGAGAGATAGAGAGTAAAAAAGATAAGAAAGAAAAGGAAAAAAAAAAGAAAAAAAAAGAAAAGTCAGTGACAACGGATTTGACTCTCTTTTCAATCAAGAAACATTGTTGCGGTCTCATGAACAAATTGGATGATCCACCCCCTTAATTGCGTCTTGGGGAAATGATGGCAGGGTGAGAACGGTCGAGTGAGAGATAGTGGGAAGTAAAGTGAAAGCAAAAGATAGAGATAAACTAAAGGCAGGTAGATATAGAATGAGTAAAGTATTTTGATCTTATTCTTGTCTTCTCTTGGCGTCGCGTCGTTTCTAGGCCACCGGATTATCTTCCAGCTAAATGTGCCCCTAATTCTTAGCGTCTTCCAGACATAATTTCTCTTGAGGAAATTGGAATCTCTGATGCAATAACTTTACAGTATTATTTTGCAACTAGAAAATGAAATTGAGAAATTATATTTATCAGTAACATTTTAGTAGTTATTGATGTATAAATACAATATGCAAGATTATTTTTTCTTTATATCATATATTTATTCCTGTCAAATGAATAAGTATTCGGATTTTCATTCAAATAAGATTAATAACAGAGATGCATTATTTATTTCATCCGGATATTGATAAAAATCCTTTCAATCCTCAAAGTAAATCTGATTTTTATAAATATTCATTCAGATTTAATATCCGAAAACATTTATACATACTTTTGCATTCAATTAAATTAATATATTCGCAATACATAATACTATAAAACTATTAAAAATAAAATAATATTCTGCAATTAAATATTATTAAAAATATTGTCGATAAATTTTGGAAAAAAAATTCAAAATATTTTCAAATAAATCTCTGTATATTCATTTCAATTGCTAGAATTTTTCTTAATTTTGTATAAACATTGTTATCAAAATGAAAATGTGTGTACAATATATTTATCTACCTGCCAATTTCAATTTAATTTAATTGGACAAATATGTTCTCGAGGCCGCCAATTAACTTATTGAGAGAAGATCCATCCAACATTTGTGATTGTCATGACAAATCCATATTCAATCGTGTAATCTCGTGTTCCCAATTGATCCAGATCACTCGTGTGTAACTTGAACGCGTGTTCAACGCCCCACATCGATATCAAACGGATGTATATATACACAGACAGACATACGAACGTTGTATGTATATATATGTAGACCTAGTTATATACCAATGTATGCATAGCTGTAGATAGATATACATGTACATACATTAAACCGTTCAATAACACGTCGAGTGACGTTGTCCGTTGTCTTCTTTAGACGATGAGACAACGGCCGGACACTGCCGTGTGTCCTACAAATGACTATTCAACCGTCAGGCAGTTGTTGGCCAGTTGAAAAAGGGTTCAAAGGGTGAATATATTACTGAAAAAGCATTCCTCGCTGACACTTCACGGTGACTGGACCGCAACTAATATATGTATGTTCATACGATAATATAAGTTATTATATTATACATTCGGTTCATCAAATATCAATCCACATGTGTCCCATTTAAAAATTCATCGTCATTTATTTTAATGAACCGAAGGGAAAGAAAAAAAAGTGATGAAGAACGAATAAACGAGACACAATGAATAGAATAAAAAAATAATTGATGGCTTGATAAAAATGAATTTAATGTGTATAGACAAAGCTTAAAAGTATTTATGAAAATTAACGTATCAAATCACGATATATATTCATTTTTTTCTTCTCATTATCATCATTATTGTTACTATTATTATAACAATTGAGATTATATATTTTATCTATCGGTAAAATTGGCAGTTTGTTTTGTCAAGAGTGTGAAAAAAAAAATATAAAATAAACTAAAATAATAAATAATATTTGCCATGAAGGAGTGAAAACTGTGCATGGTAGATGGATGATGATGGTCGTCGTTGGCTGTTGACGGGCGCTTACTCGTCATAACATGTCGCGACGGCGTCACGTGAATGTTGCCCCATGTGAATTTGCTATTTCGTTATTTCCCTTTCTCTAGTGTATAATTAAATGTAATAACTACTGTTGGTTACTCTAACGCAGTCACACGCTCGCTTCTCCCTTGCCACTCTCGTCCCTCCGTCAACAAAATATATATATACATATGTAAGTGTGTAGTAGTGTAACGTGAAAGGGTAGATTTATGTATGCCATGAACTAGGTATCTCATACAATACAATATATTTATTAAACATGACATTTTATGTATAGACGTATGGGATATATATATATATAATCCCATGGTGGCCATTGATGCGTAAATAAATTGCTTCTTGTGCGGTTGTATCAAGTACATACATGTATAAAGTAAAAGTATTGTATATAAAAGTGTGCACGGTGTATTTTCTCCCTATTGCTGTGAATTGAATAATTGTGAAAAGCTTTGGCGGTTATGTATAATAGTCACGTAGATATGTATTTATGTATATAATTTTATATTATTCTGGTGTGAATAAAGAATAAAAGAACTTGATTGGAGATGACTATATGTCTGGAGTCATCTGCCTTCATGTTTGCATGCAATTCTCTCATATCCTTGCAAATATTCTCTGGCATATATACACATTCTCTTGTCTATATGCAATGGTTATGTATAGGTTATATATATGTATGTATGTATGTATGTATAATGTATATGTATATACTCTCGGGAATTTTGGTACACCCTCGCGCCCTCTAATTTGATTGTTTGGCAAATTCAGTTGTTAACGGCTCAACTGCGTGGTTGATTAGACCTGCATGTTCACAGCACGAGACTTGGTTATCATTTATTGAATTTTATTCAAGTGGAATAAAAATATTTTGAGCTTTTTTTTTTTTTTGTTTATTATTCTGGGTTCAGATTGATTCTTATTGGGATAGGAGGACATGATGGATTTAAAGTTTGGGAAATAACTGGTGAAATTTAATTCATTGAATTCTTAGTGGGGGGTTTTTTTATTTTTTTTTTTATTATAAACTTTTTGAATGTATTATTATTTGATGTACAATTGTAATTTCCGAATTCAAATTTCTCTGGATATCTTTAGGAACTTTTTGAAATTAACTTGTCATCAACTGTCGGGTTTTGTAAGAAATAACAAATGTGAATTTTGTGAGAAGGAAATTTGAAAGATGATTTGATATGAATATTTCATTTGCCATTGTTTATGTATAATTTTTTTTTAATTTTCTGTTATGTTCACTGTACATATTATAAAAAATATTAAACGTGATGAACACATGCCACTTAAAATTATTTTAATATTAATTTAGTTACAAAATTATTTATAAGAATCAGCAGAAAATTTTTATTCCAGTTTTACTTTTAAATGTCGTAAATTATTTTAATTTAATAATGAAATGAATAAATATTTTTCATTTATCCAAGTCCATCAAGTTCCCTTAATTAATTATATAATCAAATTATTTTATAGGATTATGGAGATGTAAATGTGTATTGATTTGGAATAGATAATAGTATAAATCACTGTTAAAAATGTGAATTAAACGGGGTGCGATAGTCTTTTCGATTTCAATTTAAATCGAATGATTTCAAGGCGTGGCCTGTGCGCTCACACTCGCACTCTGTCCCAGAGGTTCTTTAATATTCAAAGGAGCGACGATAGAGGACAATGTAGGGACACGGTACGACTGAGTTGGTCAATGAAGAATGACTTTCAAGAGACCCGGAGAGTTTGTCGAGGATAAAGAGAGAGAGAGAAAAAAAAATAAAAGAGAGGGTGAAAGTTGAGTGGGTGAGAGTTGTGTAACCCTTAAAAGATTTATTCCCTCCTCTCGTCCTACCTTTAACAAATTCACATTTACATAAATTTTATTTCACATAATTCGACATAATTTATTTTACATGAAATTTCGTTATACAAAAATTTTTTCAACAGACTCCAAATACATGATTCATTCTATCGAAACAGTATATTTAATTTTATTTATGCGGAAAAAAATACAAGAATAATAAACGATATATATTATTATTATATCGCAAAAAAATGTGAATGAAAAAAATAAATAAATAAATAAAAAAATTAGCAAGCAGAATTTTTTTGTTTGTTGATGTGGGAAAAAAATGTCGATGTCCATTTATATCGATGATAGTTTTGGTATCGCCTCGGGTATACAAATGAAAAATACACACATATACCTATGTGCATATGAAAAATATGGATGCATTGCCCGTTAATGTATACATACATGTCATAGATACATATATACATATCTCTACAGCAACATATTCGGCAATATTTCGACGTCATTCTCTCGCCTCTTCCTTCCTCTTTGTCCACACAACAAAAACATAAAATAAACAACTATACACACACACATGCCAATATATCCCAAACGAGAAATGTGTATGCTCAAGGCGTAGAAAATATATTTTTCACCAACCAAAAAAAAAAAAAAAAAATTATACTTTCACCTCTCTTTTTTCCCATCTCCACTCTCATTCACAAATCCCTGGGGCATATTATTTCCACCCATTTTTCATCCTCATTTCCCTCTCACGCAATTAATTTATTCCGTTTTACAATTTTCAATCTATCGAACAAAATTTCATCCAACATAAAAAAACCATTCAACTAGTTATTATTTCCCGAAAAAAAAAAATAAATAATTTTTATCGCAATAATTCAATTCCCTTTGCAAAGCGTGTGTCTCTGTGAAACGGAAATGAATCTGCTTGTATATGTATACATATAAAGGGGTAGTATTCAATATGAATATATACGTCTGAATCCATATGTTTTTGGTATTCATTTACACAGATATCGTTGTCTCTAACGTATCGCGTAGCAACGATCCCTCGCATATCGTTTGTGCGTAGAGTTAGAGAGTGAGTAAGTGAGTCAATGAGTGAGAGAGATAATATACATATAATGTATATGAGTGTGTAGGAGAGAGAGGAGGTGATTGCACCGATTGGGGAGTTGTATTTGCTGGTCGCGTCCACAAATGCAAACGGGGGTGGATACGGAGATAGCCTAAAGGCAATAGGGAACATGACGGTTGTTTCCCACGGAAGACGAGCTACCCTCGGGCTGTTATATAATGGGGCAGAGGGGGGGGTACATTGGATATATATATATATATATACATATATATCATTCCTCTCACTCACTCTTACTCTTAACGTAGCTGACGTATCGGTATGTATTCACCTCCTCCTGTATCACGTTGTCTACCAATTAACGCTATTGAGTAGGTTTATGCCCGTGTGTTTATCCCAACGCGCGTTTTAGTATATATCTCATTGTATATTGGAGACATAACCAGCCCCCCAAATGCCGTATATATTTTGACGATGTTTAATGTGTATTGTATAATTATTTATTTATTCAATATGCTATTTTATTATTTTTTTTTTTTTTTAATGAAATGAATATGGATGATTTTGATTTTTTTTTTTTCTGTGAGAATTATTTTGATAGGTTCTTTCTGTTAGGTGTTTTATTTGTTTATATAGTTTATGATTAATATTTATATTTAGAGCTGGTAATGATTTTTATTGAATTAATTGAAGAAATGCAGTTGGAAGTAATTTTTTTTACTGCTATAAAACATTTTTGCCTTGTAATTTTTTTCGATTTTTTTTTCTGTGAGAATTATTTTAATAGTTTCTTTTTTGTTGGGTATTTTATTTGTTTATATACTGAGTAAATTTTCGAGTGAATATTACTCTGTAACTCTTGTAAGCTTGGGACATAACAATATTTGATAGAAAAACCGCCCTATTGTGGAGTGAAATATATTCTTAATTCGCGTAATATTTATTTCAATTCATGTTAAAAAATAATTCAAAATTTGTAATTGTTTATCAAATATTGTTATGTCCCTCAGGCTTACTATAGATTACGGGGTAATATTTACTTGAAAATCCTCTCAGTGTATAATTCATAATTAATATTAATATTTAGAACTGGTAATAATTTTTATTGAATTAATTGAAAAAAATTGGAAATAATTTTTTTACTGCTATAAAAAAATTATATAAATAGTCGATTTTTGCCTTAAAATATTTCTGATATAATATATCATATATTATATTATACATTGAAAGTTGAAGAATGTCAGAAAGATTTTTGATTCGTATAATACACAATGATTCAAATGGTACGTTTAAAAATGAATAATAAAAAAAATATTTATATTGAAAAATATTTCGTTGCCTCAAATATTTCACATGATGCGTAAATTCCAAGGGTGAAAAAAAAATAATAATAATAACATAAACACAATATATGTACATATAATCTTTTTTTAAGTTGTTAAAAATCGCAGTAACGAAGCGCTCTCACATAAAAACCTGATTTCAAAGAGGTTTTTCACTCCAATGGCCGGGAATATGGGACAAAAAATACGTGTATAGTGTATGTATACATCTATATATAAGCGCCAAATAGTAACTATATAGTGTGCCGCAGTCAGAGTTCAAAGGCAACTCGTACATTCACATCGACCGCGAAGCATCTCGAAAATATAATGAAGTCAAAAGCCAGTACCAACGAGGTCGCTATATCTCCTAATATACATACACTGACTTTATATACTTACACACACAAAGATTTATATATAAATATAATATGTTTATATTCGTGAATATATATATACATAAACTGTAGCGTATGTAAAACATAAGTGCGATGATACGAGAGAAAATGAGAGAAATAGAGGGTGAAAAGATGAGAAAACATCCAATCGATTTTTCCTCACCATATTCAAACTATATATTAAAATTTTTTTTTGTATGTTTGTCTTTATTTTTATTTTATTTTTTATATCTAACTCACTCTCGCGCATTTTTCCGTTGGCTTTAGAGTGTCGTCTGCGACAAAAGAGAAGCAACGAGGAAAATAGTCGGCATAAACGACAACGACGAGACAAGACGAGCCAGGGTATCTTCCCTTTCTCCTTTGACTGACAGAGTTACGACAGCCAGACGTCGTCCCTCAATATTACCTCCATCTTTTCCTCACTTATCCTTCCCTCGCCTCTTTGCCTGGCATCTTTTTTCTTCCCCCTATTTCAACATCAGTCGCGTAAGTTCACCTTTGATGTGATTCTCATTGGCACCACAAAAGAGAGAAAGGAGAAAAAAAAAAAAAAAAGAATGAGAAAAGAGGAACGACTCAACTAAAAATAAAATAGTCAGTCGTTAAATCTCTGTTTGTTTATTTTTTCTTTTCTTTCATATAAAACTATAGAAAAAAAAAACATGAATATAATAATGATAATAATTTATTTATTATAATAATATTGTTAATCATATAATCATTTGTCGAAAATATATAATAAACTTTCTTGAAATGGAAAATTGTCTCATGAAGTTAGTTCAACTCACTGATCGGAATAATTGTTGCGGCAAACCTACACTACTGTATATTTAGTCACCTCTCACTGTGTATTTGTGTATGTGTATGTGTGTGTAGTTCCTCAAGAGAATCATTGACACACGTAAGCCCAGCCAATGTGTTCTTAAGAGAGGGTGACAGACATGTCAGACGTATATCTCTCTGACTCTTCCACTTTAATGTAAATGACAATTAACTCGTAGGATGCGAATTTGTTTAATGGAATTTTATCGTTTTATAGCATTAAGTATATACATATATATACATACTTCTTAATTAATTAAGTGTGAACTTTAGCTTGATTAATAACACTTTTCAAATACGTTAAATTTTCAATTAATTCTTTTAGTCTTTTAGAAATTTCAATATAAAAAATTTCCGATGATATTATTGTTAATTATTTTAATGGTACGAAAAATAATGTGACATAGTTATACAACTATTAATAATTTTATAATGAATACTTTTGTTATTTGTGTTGTATGATAAATAATTGATATAGCACAAGAGTGTAGATATTTATTTTATGATTTAGTATTCGAAAAATACGTGATAATTCAAGGATTATATTTTTGAATTATTTAATATTGTTGAATAGGCATTTTAAATATTTTTTACCAGTGATATATATAAGCATTGAATATCATTGAAGATTAATTATTCAATAGAAGCAGTATATATGAGTATTTCATGCTCTTATTGATATAGATTTATTCACCAAATTCGTTTTTATACAGACTTTTTTTTTTTCTCTGTACATTTGGATTGTTGATCTGGGCTTTTTTAATGTTTGATTGACCGTATACAGATCGTGTTACATCAACTGGGTCAACTATTGTACTATCTTCACGTCCCTATATATGAAAAAAATTATACGTGTGTGTGGCTTTTCTTTTGTTATTCAATCTTTGAACGTGAGGCTATTCATCAGACTTTTATCGGCAAAAAAAAAAGAATAAAGAAGAAAAAAAAACATATACTCCCTTTCAAAAATTCACTTATGAGAAACCAAAAGAGCTATTTATATATATATGTATAGGAAATAAATCCTTGTAACTAAATTCGTGCTTGACCTTAAAAAATGTCAACCCCACTTGTGATGTGAGAAAAAAAAAATTGATTTTACACAGCTTTTGTTATTTCAAAAAAACTTTTGAATTATATAAAAGTGGGTTGGAGATGATCTCACGGTTCTATTATATCAGCAATCGGATGTGGTTTAAAATCTGAAGAAACTTAAAAAATACAGAATAAAAATTGTCTTTCTTTTTGATTTTAAGCTGAATATTTTATATTTAAATTTAAAATTCACTTAGTTATCATGCATTAATTTTATTTCACAACTAGATGTAATAACTGACCTCGATGAATTAATTCTCTTCTGTTCATAAATTAATTATTTTGTGTCCTATACTAAAAATAAAATAATAATTGGAATAAATGAATAAATAAATCACGCAAAAACAACTTGAAACATTTCACATATGACATAAAATAAAAAAGAGTGGAGTTTCTCACTTGTGTAATTTCTGAAAAGTCGTTTATCACTTCTGTTATTGTGACTCCTCTTCATTCATATCTTTACTGTTGTATTTACATACCCAGTAATGGATCTGTATGCGAATATGTTGATATATTTGTATACATCTAATATACAGAAAGGGGTTGAAATAAAATTATATGACCGTTACTGAGACTCACAGCTATCAAATCTCAGGGTATAAAAGGGGAAGAAGAGACGCAAAGTTACAAAATCGGACGTTGGTATTTACGACTAAACTTGCTCGTGTTTCAGGCGCCTGTGAATTTCCGCAGAAATGGGAGGGACAATGGTTCCAGTCCGGAAAACCGTCGCCTGTCAACATAAATGCCACTATGTTTGGCGAGAAAAGGTGCCTAGAAAAGGATAAAGACCGTTATTCCGTATACGATAGGTAAATCTTTCAATTTAATATTCACCATTTCATGTCAATCATTAATTTATCCTGATTATTATTCATTGACCATTATATTTTATATTAAATTTAATTAAATTGTTTCAGTCTTAGCTCTGAGAATTGCTACAGATGTCTCATAATCAATGATCGCCACGTAAATGCAATTCAATTTCGTGAAGGTGAGTGTTATTGATACTTTATTATAATTATATTTTTATCTTAAAAAATATTGTATTTTATCCGTTTATTTTTACCGCCAATATCGAAGAAAAACAATGACGCTATAAACAAACACAATCAATATAGGATATAATCATACATATGTATATTATATACATATATGTTTACACGTAAACATAGTTTTTATCTTGTTATTGGAGATAGGTGTATCGGAATACTTTATCAACATAGGTGCGCCTTACTGTTGATGGATTTTATGAGATCAACTTGGCTGTCGTTGACGATATTTCGCATGAATAAAATTTCTTTTCAGTTATTTTAAGGCTGTTGTGAGTGAAGCATGCATTATAATACAGTTGGGAGTTATAGGGTATATTGAAACATTATTTTACATAAATTCCAGCAGCCTTACATGGATAAAACAGTTAATGTATTCTCATGAATTTAGGAATATAGATCTTTGAATTTTTTAAACATCAAAAATAATTTGTTGTGAAGTAAATTGGAGAAAAGAATTCATTAATGCAATTGAATTTATTATATTCAACTGAATATTTGTGTCAAATGATTGAAACTTAATTTAAAAAATTAATATACTGCTAGAATAAAATATTTATTTATTATTAATATGTTACAAGAAGTATTAATATAATATATTAATTATTGCATATATTATATGCATTGTTGATATAGAATATTAATTAGGAATCTTTTTTTTTTTCGTTCTGTTTAATTGAAATTAATATTATTTATTTAATGCTTCCAATTTGTTTTTTAGTATGAAAAAGTTTATCAAACATTCAGAAAATTATATATTCATAATTAATTCCGTCATAATTTTCCGACAAATAAATACGAATTTTATGTATTTCATTTAAGCGTAGTGTGTTGAATTTAATTCTGCTATTTACGTTTTCAACTGCCCATCAATTTATACACATAACATCAAAAACATACATTGAATTTACAATCGTAAATTCATGACGCAAGAACAAATAGAAATAAAAAATGAATAAAATAATCATTCAACAAAACAAAATTAATATAATATATTAAATATAATCCTCAATTAATTCAGAAGTATTAAAATAATTAAAACACACAAAAAAAAAAAAAATCAAAACAGTTTCATAATACCAAATAAAATAATCACAAATCCATTTTGAAATTAAATTAATTCACCATTATCATAAAATATAAATCATATATTTAAATTCTACATATACTATGTGTACTATATAAATCAATTGAAAGATTTTCCGGTCTTAATATAATAAACTCTCAATCGCAAACAATATACTCAGGATAAAACCACCGGATTTTAGAATATAGATCCTGCTTTAGTTATGCTTTTCACATAAGAGCACACAGGAATAAAACGATGTTTGTCCATACATAAATATCTATATTGTGTGTGCACATACATAATATATATTGGAGAATAGCTCTTGGAACATGAACGATGAACGCCACACGTGGACTAAACGGAACATTGGCCCATCACTCGATGATTCCCGGAGGTTGATGAGCGTGTGCCGTAACTAAAACTGACATCCATTGTACCGAGCCACATCCTGGACATTGGCTGTTGCCGCTTCAAATGAGAGAACTGAGAGAGAACATGAGAGTGATATAGAAAGGACCTTCTACCATCACATAACCTCTATATACTATATACATAGATACATGCATATATTCCTCTGTGCCCCCGCTAGTTATTTCATCCCCCTCTGATGCCATATGGCGGATTGCAAGCGAGCGTTTTAGTGGATTATTGAACGAAAAAATTGATATCCTGCGTCCCGTTATGAATGTCGACGCTATATAATCGCGGACACATATTACTATACATATGTATACACTCGCATACGTGGGTATAGATGTGTCTGTTATGCATGGCAAATGTGAGTTTATATACCAAATGACTATGAAAGGAAATGAAAAATAAAAACAAAATTGAAAAAGAAAAAAAAAAAAAAGCGAAATAGATCCTGTTATACCTAAAGCTTACAAAGAGAATATTAAAGTCCACTTGAAAGATTTATCTACATGCATATATGTATCATATGAATATGTGTGTAGAGATAATTTGTACGTTGGAATTTTAGTTTAAACCATAGATTATTATTTTTCATTGAGTATTTATTAAATATTTATTTCATTTATTTGGAATATATATTTTTTTTTTTTTTCCTGTATAATTATTCAATCTATCGTATCAAAGAGATATTTTCACGTTGATAAATAAATAAAAAAAGTGATCTATTTATTGTGGCGAATGTAAAAAAAAAAAAAAAATCCTGCGTTGTTGCAAAGTGAAAAAAATTAAATTGTAAAATGAAAAAAGAAAAAAGGCAAATGATGATAATAACAGCGATGGAAGGAATCGTGTTACAATGACACATTTATCCACCGTTTGCTGGATACATAAGTATATACACTTCACCACTTTTCGTGTCTTATCATTCAGATGAATCTCGGTTGATTCAGATAACTCTCTCGCGTATCGTCAAGTCGCTATCAGGACAATAAGAAGGCAAAAAAAAATTCACAAGTGGAAAGACTTGATAGTGGTATCTGTTGGTAAATGCACATACGTATCTATATGCATGCATATTTAAATCTATATACATATACATATTTACATGTATATATGTATGTATTTGAATGTGTGGTGTATAATAGTGTAGTTGGTAACTGCCGGGTGGATGTAATTTCCCAGTTGAGTGAGTTCTTGCGATTAAGGGGTCGACACGGTGCAACGATCCTTTCCTCAAGTTCAGACTTCTGGCCTTTAACTATATACAAAATTTGTGCATATATACAATATACATACGTATACATATACACATGTACATACATGGATATGTATTTATTTTTTATTTATTATATTTATTTGTTTAAAAATAATCATAATATAGAAAACAAATAATAAAAACTAAAAATAAACAAAATAACAAATAATAATTAAGTATTGATTATTGACAAGTATTTTATTATTAATTATTTTTTATTTATTATTTATTTGTTTAATAATAATCATAATAATAAACGAATAATAAAAACTAAAAATAAACAAAATAACAAATAATAATTAATTATTAATTATTAATAATTATTTTATTATTAATCATTTATTATTTATTATTTTTTTTCATTGATTATTTATTTGTTTGATAATAAATATAATAATAAACAAATAATAAAAACTAAAAATAAATAAAATAACAAATAATAATTAAGTATTAATTATTGACAAGTATTTCATTATTATTTATTTTTTATTTTTTATTTATTTGTTTAATAATAATCATAATAATAAACAAATAATAAAAATTAAAAATAAACAATATAACAAATAATAATTAAGTATTAATTATTAATAATTATTTTATCATTAATTATTTTTTATTCATTATTTTTTATTATTTATTATTCATTCGTCTAATAATAAACATAATAATAAACAAATAATAAAAACTAAAAATAAACAAAATAATAAATGATAATTAATTATTAATTATTAATTATTTTTTATTCATTCATTTTTTATTTATTATACATTTGTTTAATAATAAACATAATAAATAAATAATAAACAAATAATAAAAACTAAAAATGAACAAAATAACAAATAATAATTAATTATTAAGTATTATTAATTATTTTATTTTTAATTATTTTTTATTTATTTTTCTTTTTATTTATCATTTATTCATTTAATAATAAACATACTAACAAACAAATAATAAAAACTAAAAATAAACAGAATAATAAATGATTATTAATTATTAATTATTTTTTATTTTTTTCATTCATTATTTATTCGCTTAATATAATATAAATATAAATATAATAAAAAAAAAAAAAATAAAAACTAAAAAAAAAAAAACAAAATAACGAATAATAATTAGTTATTAATTTTTATTATATTATTAAATTCATGTTTTATGTGAATTAATACTGATTAATAAATTATTAACGTTATATTTTAAGCTTATTTTATCGACGTAAATTCAATGTAAACATAAAATACATTATTAAATATATTATTTCCACATATTGGCATGAGAAAACTTATTTATAGATACAGATATGGAAAATGTATTTTCATTTAATATATAATTTGTATATAAACCTGTATTTATCTTGGGCAATAGAATTCTGTATACAAAATACATATATATAAATGTTACATTTACGAAATAGCCGGAGTAAAATGAAAATGGAACTGCGATAATTTGTACTCATGCACGCACAATCCTGCGTGTGGTTGACTATGTAATGTCATTATATTTGTTGAGTATTGCTATTTCGTTTCTCGTTTTGCATCCACTTGTACATAGTGATATATATGAAAATGTATATGTATTAATTCGTGTGCATGTGATATATACATTGTTGTAGAGTACTGGCCAAAAAGGGAGATGAAATTGTATGAAGAGAAGCGAGATGAAATGAGAAATAGAGACGAGGTTTCCCAAACTCCGCCATATTACCCCGAAGCAATCCGAAACGCGAGTGTTTTACGTATAAATGTGGTTATGCATTTCCGCGATGCGCATATCTTCCATATGTGAATATGTATTTAACATGTATATATGTATATGTACGTGCTTTAGATGAAATAGTTTACAGTGCGATAAATGACTATTTGTGAATTTATTTGCGCTGTTTCAATATGTATATTTTGATGATTTTAAAAAAATTTATAGTGTTTTATTTCACGTTTTGTTTGAGGGGAGATAAGATTAATATTAAATGAATAATATACATATGTAAAATTATAATGTTATCTAATTTATTTATTTTAAATATTTAGATTAGAATTATACAATGAGATTTTACTGGGTTGAAAGGTTTGATTGATTGTTAATTTTTTGGGTAAAATATTTGATTGTTAATTGGGGAGGAATTTAAATAGTCGAATTTATAGTGTGGCTAATTTGAATATCGTGAATTAGTTGTTGAGAATTTATCTGTGTTTTATTATGATGACGTGTGAAATATCTGGGAGTTTATTTTATATTTTTTTAATTATGAGAAATATAAAATTTGTAAAAATGTCCTGGGTGTTTTTATGTTTTATTATTTTTTTTTATGAGTCGATATTAATTACGAATGCAATTAAAAGAATTTTTTTCGGATATGATTACAAATACTGATTATAATATAATTGTAATTATCGATAATAAACAGATATTTAATCACAATAAATATTTATATTGAAATTTCAATCAATATAACTTTAAAAGAAAAAAAAAAAAGTCTATATCAATTAAAATCAATTCTATTACACAATAGTAATTTTTATATTAATAAACAAATGACATTAATTTTCATTTTGTTCAACTGAATAATTATTTTCCTTTCGAATATTTTCTCTATAAATCCACATTAAATTACGTAATTTAATAACCAACATCTGACATAATTAATAAATTGTTTTGACAAAAATCAAATTACATCCCCACATTTATGTGTATATTTTATAACAGCTTCATTCATATCAATATACATAAATATATATGTATGTAGAATAACGAAGCAGTTAATCATCTAAAGGGGATTCAAAAATCGAAAAGTCACTTCCCTAACATTTTGAGTTAAGTGGAAAATGATAACAAGGGCAGATGCAACGACCCGATAGATTAATACATATATACAATATACATGTATATATATATACATATATGTTGACCACATACGATGACTGGACAGATCTCTCTTCACACCCCCTTGAGCACAGAGGGTTATAAACGTTTATATAGGGTGAACAAATGCAATAATAATAAAAAAAAAAAAAATTGTGGAAAGAAAATTTTTTTTCTTACACACAAGCTGACACCACATCGAGAAAAAATCATTCGTCACTGTATTTATACGTCAATATACCATCATAAATATCATATTTAATAAATACAAAAAAATATTGTTGACTAATCGTAGCTATTTTCCCCATATTAAATAAATATATCAATTTAAAATATGCTTGATAATAAGAAATCAATTTTATTCTGATTTATTAAATTTATTATTCACTTTTTTTTTTCTTTTCCTAATTCATTGCTGGCACAGCTTGATATCTAGATTAGTTTTTTATTTCTCTCTACGTACAGAGTATTATTCCACAACATTACGTGAATTTTGTGAGTTTTCTCACAACAATTTCATTCCAGCTCAACGAATACATTCTCTACAATAAAATAAATTACCGTTATAGATAAATCTATAAATTTTTTCATTTCATTAATGTAATCAAAGTATTTTTATCAATTGTCTAGTTACAAAAAAGAACATTTGAAAATTTTACAATCTACATAAATGTTTATCCAACATCATAAAAAATATCCCATAATATATATTCACAAAAATACATATTTATATATTCATTTACACATAGTACATAAATCTATTCTCAGTATAACTTTTATTCATTCATTCATTCATTTATTTATTTATTTATTATTTTTTTTTTTTATCGAGTCGTCACGATACTAACTCATATATTCCATATACATCCATCCTGATATATATTTATACCAAAAATAACGATATTTATATTCAATATATGTTCGTATAGCAATCATAAAAAAAATATACTGAGTTATACGTAGATTGATAAAAAAAATTTTTTTTTTCTTTCTTTTCTTTTTTTTTTATTTTTTATTAAGAACAGAAAGGAAATATACATGTATCTCGACATGTTGGCAGAACTATGACCACACTGGATAAAGCTCAACGATAAAAAAAAATAATAAAAATAAAAAAAGGAAGAAAAAAAATATGGTATACCATTGGTGTTTCCCACCTACTATCATATTCTCTTGGTATATGTATAACGTTGTGCTTTCGATTCGGGTATTCAGGCGTGACTTTTGCTGTATTACCTCTTCATAGTTGTATGTATACTGTGTATATCAGTTGAAGAGATAGAGCGTGTTGAAAAAATAAATAAAACTATGATAAAAATAAAAAAGTCAAAACAAAAAAAAAATGAATGTACAGCGATGAGAGAAAGAAGCAAGCAGTCAAAGGAAGAACTATAAAATGAATATATATGTATACATATGTATGTATGTATGTATGTATGTACATATATATGTATGCAAAGCAGAAAATGTAGAGGGGATAGTGAAGGAAAATTGTATGTGGTATTCTTCAGAAAGAAAAATCAGAATGCACATTTACAAAAAGAAAATCCAAAGTAAAATGGCAATGATACTATCTCTATTTCTATGTATTTTTCTAACTCTTTGTCTCTTTCATTCTCATTGGTACTCAGTCTCTTTCTCATAGCTGAGATTGGACATGTGAATTTTTCTACGAGGTATTACGCAGCATAGTTTTATCTTGAATGAACGACTGAGTTTATACTTGATTATATAGAATGAATAAAGAAGAAATGAAAATAATAAAATAAAAAAAATTATAATAGAGTAGATGGTATAAATACCTATATAGTGATTCTTTAAATGGATTACAATAAAATTAAAATGATTTAGTTTTTACCAAAGATAAAATTCAATAATTCAATATAATATTAAAAATAAAATTTATTATATTCTAAATTTTTTATTACATTCACTATATAAATAATAATATTATTTATTTTAGTATATTCTCAAAGGATAATAATTTTTTTTCATATTATTAATAACAATGGACAATCAGTTTTTTTAATAAAAATAAAAAAGATATTGCTTTGTAGATTCGTTGGAAATTTATTCTGGGGATATTAATGGTATTAAAATATATATACGTATGGGTATGTATATATTTATATACACATGTACATGTAAGTATATATATACGATTATATCGCAAGGGCTGAAAAGGAAAAAAACAAACTGGATTACCAGTGTAACCTCTGTTAGATGTCACAGAAGAATGAACGGGCAGAGAGTCTCCACGCTTTTTTTTTTCTTCGTTTTTCTTCTGATATTTTTCTTCTTATTTTTTTTTTTTTTTATTTATTTTTGGTCAGTCGTTATGCACCCTCTTGCTTTCATCCCCGTCCTCGGTCAATGTCTCGTGTGTCTTCTCTTTTACTTTTACGCAGTTGGCCGGCACTTATCTCCCTGATGCCGTGGCACTATTCGTTTTTCTCTTCGTTGTCTCACTATCCGTGACTTTATCTCCCCCAATGATCCACGTGGTAGGCGATGGGCCCTCTTCTTTCCTTCCATCCACGTGGAACAATCTAGCGAATTCTCTCTTCACCCTAGCTAATCAACACACAGTAGGTATAACTGTACACTTTTCGTTTTATTCATTTCTTTTTCTTTTCGATATCAGCCTTTTTTTTTTATTCTCAATCTCTGTGTTTTTTTTTTTTTTTTTTTTTCTTTCATTTGTATTTTATAATTATTTTGTCACGCTTGAATGCAAAGTGAAGCTGCCACTGATTGTGATTTTTGTGAGAGGAATTTCAATGAAATAAATCGTATTAAAAAGATGATTCAAGTGATTTTTGATTCATATGAAAAAATAAATTGAAATATAATTAAAACTGGAATTAGTTAATATTTATTTGATATATTTATCCATAATGTTATATTAATCATTATCAATATCTGAATAATAGTTCTATAATATTTAAACAATATTAAATATCAAAGTTTGAAAATTAAAGATAAAAAATTTTGAATTTTTTAAGAAATAATTTAAAAATTTAATGATAAAGAAAAAAAATCAAATTTTATTCATTACTAAATAAAGTATGACTAATAATAAATTGAGAATATTCACTCAACTATAGCATAACGATGAAGAGATTATACTCGACAATTCACTTGTTAAAATTCTTCTTTCTCCATTGCGAATAAATTTTTGACGAAGAGTGAATGATATACAGAAAAATAAAATGAAAAAATAATATATGAAATGAAAAATGACAGGCAATATGAAGAGTTATATCGATAAAGAATAGAAAGGCAAATGAAAGAAGAGAAAGAAAAGAAGAAGAAGAAAAAAAAAAAACAAATGTAAAATAAAATAATGAAATGAAATAAAATAATAAAATAAAATAAAAATCGATGACGTATTATCGCCTGAACAGACTATCGTCCATTGACTTGGCAGCCATATTTAAGTACCGGATGACGTAAGCGAATCTCTCTCAGTATGCTGCTGATTCATCGAAGAGATTCTTCCAATTTTCAACGAGTGTCACACCAGGATAGCATGAACTAGACAGAAGAAATAAAACCCGATAATATACATATACATACATTCGTATATATGCATATAATCTCATATATATTATATGTATATCTATATTCGTATACTCAAGGGTGCCAAGAGCTTTTCATCAACGAGATCCGCACTCCATTAATGTAATGGCCCTATGGAATGCTGGCCGATGTCTTTAACGAGCATGAGTGGCAAACGTTCGAGCATGTTCATCGAAGAATGGAATATATTTTTCCTTCACGTTTTCTTTTTTTTTTTTTTTCTATCTCTATTTTTCCTCACTCTCTTTCATCATTAATATCCAAGTTGGTCCTTTGCATCGTTAGACGACGTTAAATATATTATCGAACCACAGCTGTTAATGCAGAAAAGAAGAGAAAAAATGATAATAGTTCATGCATTAATTTTTCACGTTCTGTTAATTAGACGAGAACAAGACTCGACCTGTCGATGTAAAACTGGAACAAAATCCTGTGGGATAAGATCGATCTAGTTGAAATAATTATTAAACTTTAGATGATTTGAGTATTTGTTGAGATAATTAGGAAAATGTTTATGTTTTAATTGTGTGGGAAAGTATTGTGGATGATTTTGAGTAGGAATTTTGAAAGGAAATATTTTTTAAATTATTTATGTCATTTTTTTTTTTTTGTTTGTTTGATAAATTCAGATTGAGATAGCATATGGAAATGTTTTATTATAAAAATTGTTACGATTTTTAGATATATTTCAATAGACTTGATTTCCATAATTTTACGATTGGAAGATTAAAATAAAGTACTTGTAATAAAACCCGCAAATATATCTTAAGTGATACATGAAATTTTCATGCCAAAGATTTAACTCATGTAAAAAATTTCCTGATTTTCATATTTCTTCATTGAACTATTTTATGCATAGAAATCACTCAACTAGACACTCATAAATACATATTACATCTGATTGAAAATAAAGTTTTAATATCAAATATAAATTTTTTTTCCTTCAATATATTCATAGTAAAATAATTTCCCAAAAATTTCATCTTCCCCCTTAATAAAATCCACAAATTTCCCAATATTCCACTTTCAATTAATACTTTCAAAGTATAAAAATACCCTAAAAAAAAAAAAAAAAAATCTCCTGATAAACATTCTACAAAAAATATATCATCAAACTCCAAACACTGACACTAAAAATAAATAAATAAAGAAATACATATCCCTCATAAAGATACTTTCATTCCATTTAGCAACATTCACCCATTACACCTACATATCCACATTGAATAAATACAATTTGCCGACGTAGTACACACCTATAAATCGATTAAATATTTTTTTTTAATTTTCTCTTCACACCCTCAATGTAATTACATATGGTATAGCAACGTACAAATTAAATTTCAAAGTAACCTCAACTTCCCCCTTTTCCCTATATAAATACATACATATATATATATATATGCCTACATAGTTACATATACATAATACATATATATTGAGGCGGTAGACTCACTAAAAGAGGGTGACCAAGATTATGACCTTTAGTGGCATGTATACGTATATCCTTTGCTGCCGCGAGGCAAACGACGACCCTTCATCCCGCCCTTATATATCTTCGTATAATATTGTTCTATACATATGTATATATATATATATATATATATATATATCATGACTAAACCCCAAAATGCGCGCGCGTGCAAGACCATTTGGACGTTACGTCTCTCACGACGTTGACATGGTCCTTCACATCTCTTTCTTCCTCTATGAGTATAAACTTCGTTCACCGTCTTCTGATGTTTGATCCCCATCATTCCCCGTGGTTTCCACCTTGTCTCTCTTTCACTATTACCTACCCTTTATATTATACCTACCCTTATGTGTATATAGATTCATATACATTTATATGTTCCATATAGATGTTTCAGTCTTTCGTGTCACCACCCACGTTGAGTTTCATGGAATTGCTTGGCCGTGTTCAGAGATAGTAAAAGTGACGCGAAATCCGCTGACCAAGGTATCCGGCCCTCTACACACCGACTCACTTTACTCTCTTTTTTCTTTTATTTTTTATTATTATTTTTTTTTTTTACCTCTTTTTCATTGTCGTCGTTGTCATGTCGTGGATGTTGTCTTCGTTGTGCTATTCTTCCAGCTCTTGTGAGCTGGAAGCCTGCACTCACACTGTTGCTAGTAATATACTCGACAATGTCCTTGATTCTTCTCTGCTTCACGCTGGACGCGCTGATGATGCCATTGTATGTGTGTATGTGTGTGTGATATGGTGGCAAGCCTCTCTCTGCCTTTGGTGTGTTTCTCTACTCCACACCCAGTGGGAGAATGATTTATAACCATTGAACAAGCATCGTGACGTTTTATTGAAATTTAAGAGCAACATCTTTTTCTTTTTTTACTTTTTTTTATTTTATGTTGTCCATTTTTTTTTTTCTGCTTTTTTATTAGATTGACATGTCAACTTGGATTGAATTAATGTTTCGTTTGTTATGAATACTTGGATGGATATTGTTCAATTGAAAAAATTGGAGGGAGAGAGTGAGTTAGCAGAGGGGATGATAAAATTCAATTGAAATTTATTACATTATTTTTACTATTTTATTTGACATCAATATATGGAAATTCATTCATGTTTGTGCTCTTATTATTAAATATTCCATACTTTTTGCATTACAGATTTAATTAATAATCATCAATTTTAATGTAATTCTTTTTTTTTTTTTATATATTTTATTTCATTTTTTTTTTATTCCGTTTAATGTGTTTGTCATGTACAAAATTCACAAATTGTGTTTTATTCCTCTCTAAAAATTTCGATATCACGTGAATTAAAATTTGCCATATTTATATTGAACGCATAAAATTTTTTTATTAATTCAATAATTTCACATTTACACGAAAAAAAAAAAAAAAAAAGAGAAATTTTTTCCATCCTAAAAGCCCAATCAAATTTTTCATAATAATTTTATGCAACGTTAAAACATGAAAGAACAAATGATTTTTCATAAAATTATTCGCATACACAATTAATATAAAAATAACTCAAAAAAAAAAAATAATAATAATAAATGAAAGAAATAAAATAAAATAAAACAAATTCAATAACACAGATACCAAATTGCTTCTGTTTCCAATCATAAATGAATAATAATTTAGTAGATTAAATCAACGTACACATATACATATATATATATATATATATATATATATATATATAGATACATAAACACGTGTATAATCCTTCCGAAAGCTTCAATTTAATGATTTATGCAATTCAACAAATGTGTATAAATTCTCATCGCTCATGAAAGCATAGCAAACGCAACGACACGCATTTAATTCATATGCATATACTAAAACTAAACGAAAATTGTAATCCTGTAATTTAACATGCCCAATGGCCACCGTTGTATCATTTATATACACACGCCAACAAATACATTCACACATTATATAAACACATACATATTCCATCATATAAATACATTAATATATATAAATTCGCGTTCTCAAATTATATTCCCTCAACATATAATATATATTCACCTAAACGTAAACTTATACCGATGTTCAATCGATTTTTCCGGGGGGATATAGCAACAACAACATACATTATATACTCAAGTACATATATATTTATGTAGAAAAAATATATATACAGTTGGATACAATTTATATACAAAGATATAAGGGGAAAGAATATAGACAGGTTGGATTAGTTTGCGAAATAGTGATCGAATGTTTGGAGATTTCAAACAAGATGGGTGAGACAAATGAGTAAGGGTTGAAAGGTTATTCGAGGGGTGTTTTGGTCAGTTGTCAGTTATATTGACCTATATTTTTGTCATTGGAACTATTAAAATGAAAGTTGTGAATGATAAAGAAAGACATGTGTCATTCAGAAAAATCACGAATGCAATGACGATAATCTACATGGTGAATTGACTTTATATATACATGTATCTATGTATTTATGTATGTATAAATGTTATAGAGCTGTATTCTAGCTAGTCTCTACATTGATCTCAATGTCATACTGGATTACATCGCGTCCAATTAGTCGTCGACTAATTCGAAAACCGTCTGACATTTATATACCTTTGAGTATATATGTGTATCTCATCGTAAATACATATTGGTATATGTATTGCGAACTTTGAATATAACTGTAGTCATTAAATTGAATTATATTGATTACACTGTGGCTCGCCATTTGATATTTATTATTTTTTGATTTTAAATTCGTAATTTACCTCGTGAAAATAAATTTATTTTATTTTCAATTTGCCAAAAAATCCGAATTTTGTATAAAGTAATTTTTATACTTATTCTTTGTTTTATTGTTCGAAGATGTGGCAAAAAATTGTATTACTTAATATTAATGTTGAATTTAATGTCTATTATTTTAATTAATTATAATAGAGCGTCTATTTTTATTATATAATTAAATTCAAATAAATTACCAATTTTATTTTTAAACATGTATTTTAAATATTCTGTTGGGTCATTTTAGTGGCTGTTGTTTGCCTGATGCTGTCAATGTTTCATCAACGATTTTGTATAATGAACGTAGATGGTCTCATGTTATTTTGACACTAAACAACGTCAATATTCTACAGAATATTGAATCCAAAAACAAAGCTATGCTTCATGGGCGCATAGACAAAATTAATCAAAACTAAAATTTACACTCTAGTTACAAAATTCACGTTATTTCAATTTTCACGAAATCAATCCATCAATTAACAAATCCCCTTCTATTATATTACCTCAGTAATTATTATAATAATTACTTTCATTTATTTGTCATTTTTTTATATCTATTTATTTATAATTATTTATTTATATCATTTGTTTCCATCTATTTATTTGTATCATTTACTTATATTTATTTATTTATTCATATCATTTGTTTTTATCTATTTATTTGTATCGTTTACATATATTTATTTATTTATTTATATTATTTATATGTATATAAAATCAGATAATTATCATCAATAATAATTAATTTCTTTTTAAATATATTCCTTGCGTTATTTTTTATTTTTCGACATTTATTTCTTTTCCTTGATTATTTTTCATGTCGATATTGCAAATACGAAAAAAAAAAAAAAAAGACAAGTTAATTATTTATCCGTGTAACGCGTTTTTACATTTGGCACTGACGTTGAATTTTCGTAAGTGCTTTCTGCTGGCTTTGGAATAACACACGTTGTCCCAAATGACCAGTCGATTCCCCCGAGTGGTAAAAAAAAAAAAAAAAAAAAGAAATAAAAAAAAAAAAAGGAGGTATAGAGAGGACGGAAGTGGGAAAGGTATAACATAGTATATAGATGTAGATAGTCATACAAGCGAGTAACAGAAAAAGAGAGCGAATGGCAAGGGAGAAAAGCTGCGAGAGGTATAGGATAAATTTATTTGCGCGTCAACCCATTGCAAAAGTTTTATTGCATAGGACGCTCCTCACCACATACACGTATAAATAGATATATAAATATTTATTTAGATATACATGTAGATATGTGTGACTATATTTATATGCGTGTATGTAAAGCAGACTATATACCAGAATTTATTCACTTGGAAAATTATATTTTTGAATTTATAAGCCGTATACCGATATCCCACTTGCATTTTTTATGTCAATACAAATTGTGACTTATGATATTTTACAGCACAAAAATATATTTCTCCATCATCCTTTAATGAAACATATAGACTACATTTATATAAATATTATACATATAAATTATATATATGATTTATTACCGGTATATTTGTGTATGAGATTCATTAAAATTATTTAAAAAATATTACAAGAGAAATAAAAAAATATTTTTGGGTTTGGTGTATGTTGAAGATTCGATTTTTTTTTTTCTTTGTCAGTCAGATATGTTTCTATCAATGGATTGTGAATTTTCATTCACGAGACTTCAGCACGAGGGATTGAAGCAGAAGGCATTTAAAATCGTATAAAAGGGAAATTTACCTCAAGTTGAAAATGAAGGAGAGATGGAAAGCGAAGGAGTTTAAATTAATCGCAAATAGACTGTGATTAGCCTCAACCGTCTTCTTCCATTACTCCTTTTTTTTTTTCTTTCTTTCTTTTTTTCTTCTTCTTCATACTATTCATTTTTTTTTTATTTCCTCAATTTTATTTGATTTCTTTATTCCATAGATGTTCTATCTAATGGCGTCGAGTTGTGCGAAAGGGGTTGAAAAAAAGGGAACGAGCTCGGTTGGTCTAAAGTCGATTCACCAGATTTAAAAGGCACCGTGGTGCATTACCACCAAGAACAGTCTCCCCCATCATTCGATAGATCTCTTCGACCACGGTGAAAGTAACGAGGCAAGCACCGAACGAATTTCAAACGTGAATTTAGCAAAGCCAAAAGGAGAAAGAAAGTGAAGAAAAATAAGTAGAAGAAGAAAGAAGAAAAAAAAAAAAACGTTCACGATAAATAACGAAAACGGATATAGAAATCCAAGTGCTACTTGCACTTGTGGAATGAATAAAAAGAAGATGGTCATCTGAAGATTCCTTCATTTTCAAAATGAAGAAAAATATAAAACGAAGGAAATAAGAAAGAGAGAGAAAGAGAGAGAGAGGACAGAGATAAGAAAAAAAAAATAAAGATAAAAAGAGAAAAATTACGAGAAATAGAGTTGGCAAGTTGCAGCAGTGTATCTAACGTCAATATAGGTCGCCAACTTTTACATTTCAATTAGTATTTGCATCTCAAAGAGCTGCGAATGAAGCCACCATAGTACTATACCCTTCTCGGGTAATTATAGACCATACTTCAAACAGAAACAATGGGCATCCTCGTAACTCCTCTTTCTCTTCTCTTTTCTCTATTCTCTGCATACATATGCGCCATATACATGCATACATACATAAATAATTATGTATATTCATATATATCATAAACATTCATATCATAACTATTTGTCATCCGTTGTTTACGTAAAATCACAATTTATAACATTAACACAGAATAATTTTAAATTATTGCCATCACGTCTACAATTTATTTTGCATATTAATTTTTTTAGAAATAATTAAAAACATTAATGACTCTTCCAACGAGAAATATGAAAAAAAAAAAAATAATAATCTCTATACATACAAATATGTACATAAAAAAAAAATAATTAACTTTATAGGTAAATATTTTTGTAAATTTGTCTTCAAAATTTCCATGCATTTCATTTCAATAAAATAAAATCATTCAGATGAATTTATATACATACATATAAATATATGTATATATGTATAATATTTTATTAAATTGTCGAAAAGTGGCACTCATATACTTGTTAGAGTGCAGTAGAAGACTCGACGACTCGTGAATACTTGACTCTTCGTCATTGCCATTCATGATCGCGACTAATGTAAAAGCAAAGCTAAAAAGCAAAATGAGTGAGACGAGTTGAGTTGAATTGAATGAGTAAAAGATGAGAGGAAGAAAGAAAGAAAGAAAGAAACAAGAAAGAAAAAAAAAAATAAAATAAAATGACAGAGACCACCAGACGTTCATTGAGAATAGGGGAAAGGACCCAGGGTAGTTTCTTTGTTCCGCTAATGTCTCGTTAGCGTGAGCCCAGCGAGGAAAGCAAAAGCCGCGCAATTCATCCCCACTATATTTGAAACCCACCACCACCACCATCATTGCCACAGAGTTTCTTCCCCTTTCCCAGGCTCAAAAATCCCCATGCCATCATAGTACAACTACCTACCATTCAGCACGAACAAACCGCCCTCTAAAGCGCCCTCTGCTCCTTCTATTGCTTTCGGTTTTCACCCTTATACCTTTTTCCACTCTCTCTCTCTCTCTCTCGTTTTACCCTCTCTTTTACTCTTTACCTATTTTCTCCACTCCTCTTATTCAACTGAGGAAGCAAGCAAGCACAACGCGCAAGAGAAGCCGCTGGCTACCATCTTTCATGCACAGGGATTATCCTGGGAAATACATAAATTATCAAAGCAGATAGAAGGAAGCATATATACCCTCTCTTCCATTCCCTCCCAACTCTAACCTATTTAATATGTATATATATATGTATGTATGTATGTATGTATGTATGTATGTATGTATATATTAGATATGAATGTATAAAATGCAACCAACTGCGTGCAAGAATATTTCTCATCCCTGTACATATAAAACTTTCCTTTTCCATTTAATTCAATTTAACCTCAGACTTTATATCTTGATGTTTGTCGACGCCCTGAGATTGCATTTAAACAAGGGAAGATGTTGAAAAAATAAAATGATTGTAATGTATAAATGATGATGAAGATGAAGAAAAATTAAATTTTGTTTAGTGAAAGTATTTTATTTTTATGAATAATTGATTAATACTTGATTATTTAAATTGAGAATTTGAAAAAGTTGTATATTATGAAATATAATTATGTGTATGTGTATAAATATATATGTATGCGTGTAATGGTATATTTAAATGATTTGAATAAATAATCAAAAGATGAAACAGTGAGGGAAGAAACGTCTTGGATAAAATCTATTTATTAATTCAACAGAATTATAATTTTGTTTTTGAAGATTTATTGATTATTCTAAAAGTCTTTTAAATTGTTAAAAGGAATTTAAATGTAAAATTTTTCATTTGAATGTTGAGATAAATAAATAGAGAATTAATAATTTTTAAGTGGTGAATTTTCATTAAATTAATTGACCAATAAACATGGAATTATTTTTGTTTATTTCATTTTGTTACAGTGGGTGAATGTTCAATTGAACCACGAAGTCTTGACGATTTATGCGCCTCAGTTACCAGAACAGATGACAGTCTTTTCACCATGTTCCGGTTGAATTCTAAACCTATGCCGTGTCCATTCACAGGTGCACCTTTTACATTTACGTATAAAAGTGGTGAGACAGAATGTAGATCACCAATAAGCCACGCTGAAAGCTGTACTGATCCAAGCAAGCTTTTACTAAAATATCAAGCATGTCCGGATTTACAGTTCTCTGAAAGCACCGGTAAGTACAATTATACTTATATTACATAAATCATGATTTAATTAATCGTTATATTATAAAAAATTCAAAATTGAAATTAAAAATTCTCTTTTGAAGTTAACTGTACAGATATTTTAGTATGAAAATCGTGGAAATTAGTGCTGAATATTAATTTTACAAGTCAACTGTAGAGTTTAATAAAAATTTTATTGAATTAAATCTACAATAAATAAATATTCATAATAAAAATTTTAATCATATTAAATAATACACATAAACAAACAAATAATTTCACAAATCAACTGCAGAGTTTTGTTAGAATTTTATTGAATTAAATCTACAGTAAATAAATATTCATAATAAAAATTTTAATCATATTAAATAATACACATAAACAAACAAATAATTTCACAAATCAACTGCAGAGTTTTGTTAGAATTTTATTGAATTAAATCTACAGTAAATAAATATTCATAATAAAAATTTTAATCATATTAAATAATACACATAAACAAACAAATAATTTCACAAATCAACTGCAGAGTTTTGTTAGAATTTTATTGAATTAAATCTACAGTAAATAAATATTCATAATAAAAATTTTAATCATATTAAATAATACACATAAATAAACAAATAATTTTACAAATCAACTGCAGAGTTTTGTTAGAATTTTATTGAATTAAATCTACAATAAATAAATATTCAAAATAAAAATTTAAATCATTATTATATCATATAATAAATAATAAATAATTTTACAAATTAACTGCAGAGTTTCATTAAAATTTTATTAAATTAAATCTACAATAAATAAATATTAATTATGAAAATATAAATAAATATCAATTATAAAAATATAAATCATATTTTAAACTATATATAAATAAACAAATAATTTTACAAATCAACTGCAGAGTATTATCAAAATCTTACTCAAGAAAATTTCTAAATAAATATTCATAATAAAAATATAAATTATATTATAAAAAAATATTTTAGGATAATTATAATAATTAAAATAATATTTATAATATACTGCAATGTAGATTCCTCATATTTTTAAATATTATTGCAATTATTCGTGAATTATTTTCAACTAGTTTGATACAATTATTTTCTAATTATTTTATCACGTTGATAATTTATCTCAAGTGATAATTTTTACTTAGCATATTTTATTGTAAAAGATTTCACGATGATATATATAAAATTCATAACTGCTATTCCAGATAACAGACAGGAATTTATTTTATATTCATCATCGTAAAATATTCTAATAGATTTAATTTGGATTTGTGGTAAATTAATTAACAATAAAAAGTTGAAGAATATATGTTTTATTTTGGTCAACTTGAAGATAGATTGACACAATAGTTATTAATATACTAACGACCTTTTGTCATTGATTCACATTTATATTCAACTTTAATCAGTGTTGACAGCATCAATTTCTGAATCAATTCAATTATTCACGCGTGTTAATTGCATTAAAAATGATATCAATAAATTATATTTGCTCTCCACGTATAAAACAAAAAAAAAAAAATAATTCAATTGTAAAACTTGATCTTAAAACGATTCAATCACACTTCAGTAATTTTGATTAGATTCTCAATATAGCTTTATATATTATTAAATAATTATAAAATAATTTATGTCTCGACGTCTGACAATACATTTTTTAATTCCAAAAGTAACATTAAGCATCAACGTTTCATTGAGAGTATTTTACTAAATTATTATTTCATAAAGTTTCAAGTCCCGGTGAAATTACTTTTATTATTAATTTTGTTCTTTCATTTCTTCTATTCAAGGATAAAAATAATGAAAAATAAAAAGCTCAAACTGGTTCATTACCAATATGCACTGTATATAAAGAAATAAATATAAAAATAAATAAAATAAAATATAACAAAATAAAAATAAAAAATTGATATGCTATGAATGTTAATTCAATTATGTGAAATTGAATTGCGGACGTTGGCGCACGTTGCGCTGATATTTATTGAAATTTACGGGGCAACTGCATCGCTATTCGTATATATACATAAAATATATAGATATATAATTCTATGTACTTATTCACTCACGCTCATTTCTATCAACGAGCAAGAAAATGAAAACAAGAACCGACACGGTTGATGATGCTCCTAGTGAAACACATGGGTTTTTAGTTTGAACATTTTACACCGTAAATAAAGCATTAAATTTATATAATATAATACAGCAAGATTATTTACCAGTATTATTTTTTTTTTTTTTATATACTACATTCATTTCATCTTTATAGTTATCTTCTATATTTATTTTTCTTCTTGTTCATCTCTCAATTCTGCTTGGATATTTTATTATTTTCCACCGCAGTATTTTTCTTTCTTCACTTTAACATTCAAAGCTCAACTGTAATGTGCTTAAAACATTTCCTAAACGCCACTGCACAAATAATAAATGATGAGTTTATTATATTTCTCATGGTACATTTTCACGTTTATTTATTTATTCACATATATTTTTTTATTTTTCGTAACTGGAAAATATTAAAATTAAATTTTTTTCATTATTCTCATTGCTAAATTATTTTTAATTATAAAAACGTGGTATATTTCTACAGAGTATTGAAAATTATTTTAATGTAATATTCAATGATGAGGATAAATAAATGTGAAGAGTAAAAAAAATTATTGTATATTCGAGGCAATGTTATTAAATATTAAATAATAGTATAAACGAAAATAATAATACTGAAGCTGATTTCAATAAATAATAGAAATATTGAGAACAGAAAATACATAATAAAATTCATCGAGGGATATACACTAAAAATAAAAATATTTATCACAATATCATATTAGTCGAATTGAGAAAAAATTTTTTGTGTTTATTTTTATTACAATTATTTAAATCTGTAAATTATCAATACATTTCACAGGAAGAGTTCAATTATAATTCAGAAATTATCGATGAGTCTAATAATATAATTACTATATTGACAGATCTGTAAAAGTACTAATTAACTTCAACACATCAAAAATATAAACAGTAATAAATAATATCGAGTATTATTTTTACTTGAAACAATTTTCTTAATTTTTTTTACAAATTAAATTTAGTTACAGTTCAACATTCATACACATTTATACAGTATAATAAAATTTATATTCATTCATTTTCCAACATCTTTTATATTTATACGTTACAAGAATACGAAAATGAGCTTTGGGGAAAAAAAAAATAAACGTAAATAAAATAATTTTATTGTAGTACAGTGAAGAAAGTAATTAGTTGAATTTATTTCATCAACGTGCTAACGACACAACTGAATTTGAAATAATAATACAGCAAAACCCAATAATATAAATAAAAAATATATGCACTAATTATAACAACTAAACTATTAATATCATTTGAATAAATAAGAACAAAATATGAATGACGATAAATTGTGATAAAGCACAATTTTTTTGTTTCTAAGTAAACTCAAATAATTCCAGTATAAATTGCGAGCTTAATAATTAATTCTAGCTGGGTATAAATATTCCTAAGAAAATTATTGCTGCAGTTTGAATTATATATATTTTAATTATTTCATATAATAAATAGAAGAAAAAAATTATTATTAATTTATTCATCACTTCATTCGTTATTGAGCTAAACAAAATAATAAAATTATGATTAATTCATTGGGACTGTTTGGAATCACGACAATCATTGTCAAAGGGAGTGGACAATAGTGCGAGCTTTGTGAGTCTCCCCTGTATGATAAACTCAGGGGCTTCTGTAGATTGTAGCTTAATAAAACAGTGCACACAGGATAGCAGTGCGACGGATCGAACTCACTAAATGGATTATAAAGTAATTCGATTATCATTCTTTCATGCGCCGTCAAGTCCCAACGGGATTTTGTTCTATTTTATTTTACCTTCTTTTTTTTTTTTTTTTGTCAGTTCACCCCTTTCGATTCGTCTTTCCTTCCTCACTACGTGCGAGGGCATGTCACCATAACTTGATCACCCATCACAATTCTCTCTAAATCCACTGAAATCTTTTGACTACACCCTTGAAGAGACTTAACATAAAGTACACACGCCAAGTTCATTACAATAATGACCTGAAATAGTTTTATTAGTGAAAGTAAATTTTATATTTTCTTTTACTCCTGTTGCGACCTGTCATTTTACTCAAAATATTAAAGTCGACATTTTAATAGAGTGCTTTTAGAGTAAATTTGTTTTTCTTCTAGTTTTTTATTTTCATTCTTTTTTTTTTTTTTACAGAAGAAGAACTGCAGTGTCTGGCATCATGGAGAGATGGTAGAATCAAATATTTGGTTGGTACTATCAAGCTGGTTGGCAGAAGTGGTGCAACTAATGAAGAAACATTTAGGTAATTTTTTTGAATTTTTTTTCTTCTATTTTTCTATATTTAATCTGTTGCACAAAAAATAAAATATATAAGAAAGAATAAATGAACTTAATTTTACTTGTTCTAAAAATACAAAACAAAAAAAAAATTGAATTCCCAATAATTTCCCATCAAAATTAATATTACTAAATTATCCTTTATCATTATTATCAACAGTGTTATAATTATTCCAACAATGTATAAATGATTAAAATATTTATACAATGTGTATATGTATTTTTATTTATATAAATATACACACGCACAATTGATCGTTTCCACTTGGGTTTCAATCATCATAATGAAAGAATTTAAAAGGCTCATCATTCCCTCCCTCCTGCTGCTCTCTCATTGTGCACTTTCTCATACTGTGTTAGAGAGACAACAACCATCCAGCAAATTATACGCAATGGGTATCATTGCGCAAAAGGAGAAGGAGGAAAACAACCGCATTCAATTAGCTAAATTGCCGACAACATAAAATTGATACATGTATATTTATATACATATACAAAAATACATATACATATATGAATGAGTGTGTGTGTGTGTTTGGGTATAGATATATATCAATTAATGATTTTCATTCCCCTACGGGACACTCAACACGAATATTGTTAACTCTCGCTGCATGACATCATGAAAAAAATAAAAAAATTTTTGTATACATATAAATTATTTAATCATTAAATTTTTTATATGAATAGATTATATAAATATATTCATTTATTTATTTTTATTAATGTGTATGAAGTGTATTTAAATGTGCTTTTATTAATTTATTTCAGATGTTTTCTCTATGAAACGGGGAGTCATCATTCGGGAGAAAAATTTACTTATCATTTAGCACAATCAGGTGATTCAACGTGCTCTGCTTTAACTTCCGTATCGGAGGGTTCACGAACAATAAAACTGACAAAAGGTAAAAGATAGGAGTGAGTTTGCATGAAGAAAAAAAATATTAAAAAACAATAAAGAAAAGAGGATAATCATTTATAAAGTGATCACTTGACACATTTGCTTTATTAATTTAATTATTTATTTATTCATTTTTTTTTTTGTCTGTTTAATAATTGCTCATGTGGGACATTATTGTGTTTTATAGTTGACAAAGAGCACAGTCGATGTAAGTATCCATCTTGGGTGACGGAGCATCATGACTGGCGTTCGTTGGATGGATCCAAAACGTATCACTTCACTAGTGGAAATGCGACGTTGAAAGTGACAGGTGTACCACACGAGGAACGAATAGTCTGTCATAATATAGTTGAACCTATTGATAATACACAGAACAGAAAAGTGAAACTCGTCGCACATATAACGAGTGGATGGTGAGTAATAATCAATAATAATAAAAAATATACATGTAATATGTGTAAGAGAAAAAAAAAATTCATTTTATTGAGTCAAAGTGACAGCCTTTTGGTCCTTTTCATTGTCACGAATAAAAAGAAGGAAGAGTGAAAAATGATGAAAAAAAAAAAAAAAAAATCGTTTGACGTATCGATGCTATGTGACGTTTTCTTATATATAAAATTTCCTTTGATGAAAAAAACTCTGTCGTCTTTCATAAACGTTCCACCTTTGCATTTCATCGTTTTTTTTTTCCTCTCGTTTCAGCGATATTGGCTACGTCTGTATGATTTTTCACAGAAGAGATGGAAACGTGATTGAGCTTCAGCAATCAGGTGAGTTATAAAATTGCCGATATATTGTATGAATTTTTTTTTTTTTTCATTTCTTATTAATATATGTATATGTGTTGTTTATACATAATATACACTTATTTATATGTACATAAAATATATATTTTATTTTTCTAAATTTAAATGTATGTTTTATTGTGACAAATTCTATGTCATTCTTTATCGAGTTGAATGTGTTGAATTGATGAAACATTTTTTAATATCGCTATCAATAAAATTGCCATTTGCCTCCCCATTACTTATATATGTATATATTGTTCATATAAAATTTATCGTTTCAGATAAAAAAGCAGTTGTACCGGAGGAAGCATGCCAAGCAAATAATCTATTGAAAATGCCATATACAACATTAATAAGTGAGTAAAATGATTGGTAGAGAGATGAGAAAAAGAAATGTTGCCAGGATTTTCATCATTTTTTTTTATTTTTCATTTTATTTATTTATTTATTTATTTTTTCTTTTGATTAATAATTTCTGATTTATGACCGATTTGATAAAAATGAATAACACACCGTCGGGCAATAATGGGCTACAGCAACGATTGTATCATAGGAGGACGAAGATAAATGTCCTGGAAATCATTGTGCTTTGCATATCACGATGGACGTGCGCGCTTTTATTTCCTCTTCTTCGTACTTTTTTTTTATTTGCTACCTCCCTGGGGCATTGTCATTTTCTACATATCTATATTCTATATAAATAAACATACATCCTGATATACATATATACAATGATATATCGTGAAATATTAATAATTATCTCAGGAAAAATTGATTACAATTTTTTTAATAATAAAAATTAATTTTTCTGAATTAATAAATTTTATTAAAACAATTTTTTTTTTTCAGCTTCAACGTTGAAGAAGAAAAAATGCCCACAACCAGGACGATATCGTGTAATTGCATATGATTCATCACAAAATATGCCAACACGTCAACGTCGTGGTATTCAAATTTCTCAACGTTCAGCAGAAAAAATGACATGGTCAGAGGACAGTGAAGACGCAGTGTGTAATGTTTCCGATTTACAAATCGGATGTGGCACACTGGATCAAAGCGAAATAATAATCGCTAATACATGCGAACACAAACAACTTGGTAAATAAAATAATAACAAAAAAAAAGAAAAAAAGAACATTTAATCTCCATATTTATATGCAGTATTTAATAATGAATTAAACTATCAAAAATAATTCTGATATTATAAAACGCTTTCTCCCGGGAGAAGACATTATGGAATTAAAATATCATTACTAAATGAATTTCTACCGCATTTTAAACCAAACAAAGCGTTTTAATTTCTATTTGAAAATTCGTGAAAATAAATTCCTCAATTGCACTAATGTTTTGGGATGTATTATTCTTATCATTTTTATTTTTATTATTATTTTATTTTTAAATAATGAATAATAAAGCTCAAATAAAATACTGCATATACATATGTATTTATTTTGTTTATGTGTTTGACAATGCGCAATATTAATTGATAATTTATTTCATACAACAGTGTATTCGTGCCATGACAGCTGGCAGGAGGAGAACGGCGTGTGGTATACGATAGTATCGCAAGCGAGCTCGAGTAGTAGTAGTAGCAGCAGTAATAGTAATAGTAATGGTGGTGTTAGTAGTAGTAGTAGTAGTAGCAGTAGCAGCAGCAGCAACAGCGAGCAAATGCAGACGAGCCTCGGGCGGCAGACATTCTGTTTCTCGATGCGCTGGGCCGATCCCGTGCCCAAAGTACCTGGTGGTAGAGGTGCCAGGCCGGAACTACAAGAACAAGAATTATGGCTGTCATGGCCAGCACGCGAGTTCCAAAAACTTCCAAACGATCCGTGGACCTACTACAGGCTCGCTAGTCAAGGTAACAAATAATATTCATTTATAATATATATATATATATTTTTTTTTTTTTGGAATTGTTTATAGAAATATTTCATTCAATTATTTATGAATTTTCTAAAGCATTTGAAATTAATTGAAATAAATTGATGAATTAATTTTTTACATTGTTTAATAGTATGTAAAATTATTCAAATCACTTAGAGAACAAGAATTTTATGCATTTTATGTACTGGATAATTTTTTTCTTAAAGTTAAATAATATAAAAACTTGCAAACAATATAGAAAATATTTTTAATGAATAAAAAATGTTCATTATATTTTTTTTTATTATTATTTATATATGTAAATAAAAAACATTACAATCTAAATTTTTAATCAATAGTTTTGAAGCTATAAAATGTAATGAAAAAGATAGTCATTGAAATATTAATAATTAGCAATTATTCATTGATATAATTAATTATTATAATTTTATATTTATATTTTATTTTTTCCCAGGTGTTTGCGAAGATTTAACTAGAGCGAGTGCCGCATCATCTTCATCATTATCAAGGGTATCGCTTGTACTATCAGCAGGCGCGGCAATATTATGCAAACTATTATCAAGATGATGTGTGTGGTCTATTGATGGAGATATTATACTTGGGGCGTAGATTAAAAGGACATGAAAAAATCATTGTCATAAATATTATATTGACGATGACGAACACGAATAAATTCAAGGAAATCATCGATGCCAGCTGGAAAAATAAAAATATAAGAGATGGAAGAAATATATAAAGAAGAAAAAGAAATAACTTGAATATATAAAAAAAAAAAAGGAATAAAAAGAAGTTCAAGCGGAAGAACAAATAGTTGTAGAATATCAGACATAATACAGCTGTCCTGACACTTCGATCTCGCTCAAACTAAACTTCAGTTCATTCCTCTCTTTCACACAAATATTCTTCCCTCTCTCATGCTCACAATCACGCGTGCTCGAGCTGTCAAAGCTGTGTTTCCTAGGATAATCGAGACGGACGTCTCAATTGGCGTCCGGGCAACGAGATATATTCTGATGTCCATCGAGTCGCAATTACTATTCGCGTTGTCGTCGTTGACATATACATACGTCACAATCCAAGTCTATTAGTGGCGGACATGGTGACAACTCGTTTGCATGCTGGTGTCTAGTTATATTTTCTCATCAGTTATATACACACTCCAAGATACAATTCGGTGATAAATTTTGTTATACCAATGGGAGTTTAACGTAAAATATTATCGCACTTTAATTCGTGTCTTTATGTGTCAATCATTTTTGACAATGAAAGAATTTTATTTCAAGAATAAAATTTGAAATTGATTTTTTTTTCCAATGATTTTTTATTTTATTATTTATTTATTTTTTTTTTCTATTTTTTCATTTTAACAATCACTGAATTGCTTGTCGAGAACAGACAACAGACTCTAAACGTTATGTCATCCGTAATTCAGAGATAAATGTTATTTCGGGTATTGAAGATGAACAAAAAAAAAAAATGGCTAAAACAAAAAAATGAAATTAAATTTGAAAATGAAAATTATGTGAGAAAAAAAAATGAAAAAATCATTGGCAAACATCGGCAGGGCCAGTAAGCCATGTGAATAATTTTTCTGTAAATACGATCAGGGTATAAAGTCATCGATGTTCAAATAATCGATTGTGTTTAAACATTAATGATGAAGAAAAAACGAAAGAGTGAAAAAAAAAATTTTTTTTTTAAATCATGAGTAAAACTCATTGATTGAAGTGATCAAACAATCGATTTGATGGATGTCGTTACCGATCGCAGGATATGACAAAAATGAATGGAAAATAATAATAATAATAAATATAATTATAATAATAATTATTATAATAATAATGAAATAGGGTGAAAAATAATTCAAGTGAAGGAAAATAACGAAGATATGAAAAGAGAAATAAAAAGCAGATATAATAATTAAAAAAAAAAAACAATTTTTATTCACTAGCTAGTTGCACATCTGTATATAAACGATTTAAATAATGTATAAAGACTGTTTTTAAGGAAGTATATATTGAGAGGTTTACGTCAGAGGCATAATTATATGTGTTTGATAAATACTAGATTAAATTGATAATTATTAATAAGGAAAATGGTTTTGAGGGAAGATTCTTCATGGGATTAAAGAGTTTTTAAGGGCAGGCCAATGATGAAGAAAACAATTCTTACTAATACTCAGAAAAAATAAATAAATAAATAAATAAAAAAATAAAAAGATGAAATGAGAAAAGAAAGAAAAGAATAAAAGGCAAATCGACAAATGAAAAAAAATATGTATTTAATTTTATGTATCGGAGAGATAAAAATTACTGCTAAACATGTTCTTATCACAGAGTCAAATAATAAAAATATTTAAATAATGTATTGTATGCTTAACATCTTACTTCTATTTGTACTTTTATTTTTTCTTTCATTAACTGTAACTTGTTTTATTTTATCATGCTTGTCAACTACTGCCTCAATTTTTTTTTTCTTTAACTTTCATCGTTGCCATCGCGTGATGTTAGCACGACATGCATTAATTTTTATTTTATTTTTTCGTTTTCTTTTCATCCGCTAAGTAAAATAATAATTTCGAGTGGAATATTGTTGTTTATCATGGCCTATGAAATTGAGTATCTTATATATGTAAAGGATAATACTCTGCGATATTCGACATGCGCAGGCACAAATGATGAATAGATAAAAAAAAGCCAAAAGAAAAAAAAAAATGCATATACGATTTAACAAATTTCAAACTCTTCGTGCGACATTTTTTACTGTAAATATTAACTAAGAATTTTTTATGAGCGACTTGTAATCCGATACTCGCTATTGTAAATTATTTAATAAATAATATATAAAATTAGTTATGCGTATATACATATAGATATATGTATGTATAAATCTAATTAAATTTTGAGGCGAAATTTATGGTACATCATTCATTTTAATTTAATAAAATTAAATGAATCATCAACGCCAAGCGTTGATGATTTATTTTTTCGTTGGTAATATTATTTTATTTATCCTAAATGGTTTTCAATATTATATTTGTTACTAAATTTATTGAGGTTGATAGAGATAACAAACTGGGTTTTTATGCCTCATAAAAAAAAAATAAACAAATTAATTAAGTGATAGTACTTAATAAAACTTGCAAGTTTCCAAATTATCCGGCAGCTTTTTAAAAATGGAAACAACGAAAAAAAAAATTCTATTTGTTATTATTAAATGTAAATACTTTTCTCTTTTTTTTTTTATCTTATTTTTTTAGCGAGTATCGAAATGCAAGTGCGCATTACCTGAAGTAATTTTTAATACGGCTAAAAACACAACAACAAAAATAAAAACGACATTTTAGATAAACATTTAGTCGAGGCATAAATTTAAGTCGAAATTTACAGTTCGTAAAATTAAAGGAATAAACAAAATATAAATTAAAATAAAAAGAATAAATTCATAACTTTGTTAAAATATTAAACAACAAAACAAAAACTTTAATAGATCCAATGTGTATAAATGTGTGTGCGGAGTGTGTGTGTGTGTGTGTGTGTGTGTGTATGTCAAGTGCCACAAAAAAAAGACGCTCTGAATAAATATTTGAAAAAAAAAAAAGAGAACAATAGAAATTGATTAATAAACGTGACTACAATTAATTATTAAATCGATCAAGTGTACAAGGAGGATATACATACATATATATACAATTATAAATATATATGTATATATATATATATTAATTTTTCGTTTATCACTGTGATGATTGCATAACTATTATATATATATTAATTAATAAGGCAGTTTGAGTGTTGTTTTTTCTTGCCACCTGTATAGTAAAACAAAAAAAAAACGAAAATATTAAATTAATTATTCTTAAGGGTTCTGGGGGCTTATAAAGGTGAAATAAAAATTAAATAAAATGATAAATGAATAAAACGAGAAAAAAAATAAAAATAAAAAAAAAAAATAAAAAAAAATGAAAATGAAAAAAAATTGTAAGTGGGCTTCTTGCTTGCCTACATAAATAAATTACTTTGGATCTTATTATGTAACTAAACAATATGTATTATAATAACTACATGCATAAGATGTGGAGGAATGCTGATGCTGCGAAAAAGTCTAGCTAACTGATGCAACGACAAAACGTCTGTAAAATCTACTGCAATTGTTTTATTATAACTTTTTTTTTTCTCGTATTTCAATGATAGAAAAAGAGTTATTTTCATTTTGACATTTTTTATCTGACGTTGATTGATTGTGATCGAGTGAATTTATTTATTTTTTTTCTTATCGACACACAATTGTTATATTCAATAAAATTTAATATTGTATCATAATTGAAATTTTGTTTTGTTTGCATCCGAAACTGTACAGAATTACAGAGAATTCCGACGAAAAATAGAAAAATATGAATGAAAAAAAATTGGAAATTAGAGATCAATTGAATAAACGCTGTCGTCGCTCTGACGATTATGAATTTAAAAAAAAAAATAAATAAAGTGATGAATTGAATGAAACAAATGTAAATTGAACTCAACAAACAAATTACATATCATACATATATATTAATACATTTATGTGTGTATGTATGTGTAATTAACTGAACAATTAAGTGACGATGTCAAAAGATAGAGAAAAAAAAAATCTTTTTTTTTTTATTGATACTGAAACAACGATCCAATTTTTAAAAGTAAAAAATAAAGTTTCTCGGGCACACATTTTATGTTTGCCACAATGCAATATTATCATAATTACAAACAAAAAAAGATGAAGAAATATATGAAAATAGGAAAATCAAGGAGAAAATAAATTCAACGCAACGGCCAATTGTTTTTGGTAGCTTTTTGTATTTTCCAATTCTCATTACTGCCTTTTTCAGACGCTAGCCGTATGACTAGATTAATTATTAAACATGGTACCACTGTAAGTGTCAGTCAGCGCTGACTGTCACCGATATGAGCTAGCATCATGTGTAATGTTCATTATTATATTTTGAATACGAAATATATATATTGAAAAGACAAATTAATATTTTTTAATTTTCCTCCCTACAGTTCTTGTTATAATAATATTTAAAAAAATCTACAAAACAATTACATTTAGTATTACATCATTAAGAATACGTACATTTCACATGCAGTGTTTGTGCCCTCATTTTCAACAATATAACACAGGAAAATAATAAATCAAGACATCAAACTACGCATAAATATTCCTATATTCACTTTTGACTGTCATCACCTGTATCATGACCACTGGATTTTCGATATCTATACCAAATAATGAACGTAAAATGAATAATAAATAGTTAATCTGTATAAAACAATGCAACTTTGAATGCTAATACAAAATTTTTCCATTTCTCCTAGAACAATCGACATTTTATATAAAAACAAATATTACTTGTATAGAATATTATGTAAAATTTTTAGTTACCTTATAAATTTTAGAACCTCCTTCATGAGTTGATGAATACGTTTCATAATTTAAAGAGAAATTGAAAAGAAGAAAAACGATATAACATACCTGCATAAATTATTTAACGTTTGTGAAATATTCAAAGATAAACAGGGTATACAAAAAATTTATACAATTTTTTTCGTTTTTTCAATTCTAACGAAAGCCTATTATTTCAGTATATTTTTAAATATACAATCATTATCCTACATGTGAATTATATAACCCATTGATTAACTAAACATTTCATTCCATCTCATTCATATACAATAATAATTATTTAATTTTTACTCGTTTGGATATTGACTGCTATCAGACAGTATAAATTTAAGCACTATATAAAATCACGATATAATAGTAATTTATTTCTTATTTTTTTTTTTTACTGCTGATCTTAATTTGTGGTTGTTATGATCTTAATTGCGAATCATCCGGTGATGGATTTTCAATAATTCTTTTTTTCCAACAACGATAAATATTTTACACAGATTATATTTTTATTTTCATTGCCATATTCTGATATTCTGATATTTCTATGTGTATATTATATAACTTCTTTTTTTGTACTGCTATATGAGGTCAATAATCGCTCAATAATTGTAAATGAAATTTTAATTAATTCTTGGACGTAACTCATGACAATAATTAAATAATTTGGCAGTAGCTCATCGTTTGTATGCTATTGTTTTTAATGTTTTATTATTATTTTCACATCCCTTGTTCATTATTTAATCTTAACGATGTAACATTGATTCTATTTATTAAGTTGAAAATTATAATACACTGTTAATATTTCTCTTATTTATTTATTTATTTATTTCATTGATCAACAAATATATATTCACCAGGTTTTATTTTATACTTCATTAATTGATTCTATTTTTCGATTGGCACACACTGCTATTGGATAGTTAACAATAATTATCAAATTAATGAATTGTAATAAACGAAGTTGTAAATTTCTTGTTTCACAATTTTGCTCATTTTTTTTTCTTCTTCAACTATATAAATATATTTTTTTATTACGGCAAGACTTGTGATATTTTTTTGTGCAATCTATCATGATACATTTGAAGCTGATTTACCACGATCATTTTACAATCATTTCTTCGAATATTCAATAAAAACGATGGTGAAATAAAATTACTAAATTAATTCGAGCTTGAAATACTGTTTATATTAAAAAAAAAAAATTAAAAAAAAAAATCAAGTACATGGGTAATTACGATGTGAATTCGAGTATAAATGTAAATGTACATTACCATGCTAGCAATATTCTCGTACTAATTTAATAAGAAAAAAAAATAAAATAAAAAATGAAATATTAAATAATAAAACGGTTGATCATATTTATTCACGAAGAAAATAATAAAAAAAAAAAATGTATATAATATATAAGATAAAGCTATGAATCGTTTGCTAAATACTTGAAGTTATTCTTCCACATTTTCTTTTCATGGTTATACAAATACAACTAAGTCATTAACGGCCGAATTAAAAATTATTTTCCAACAAAAATATCCAAAGATTTATTGTAGAATAAGGAAAATAAAGTAGCAGCGCTATAGATTATTTTTACTGCTAGGGATGCACGGAAAAATAATAAAGTACTATTTACCATAGATATGATTTACAATAGTTATAATAAACAATAATGAGCTTTCATAAATAAATCAAAGACACTCATTTTTAATTTAATATTCACATTTTTCTTCACGTATTGTTAACATCACTAATTTTTGTTATCTAGTGGCAATTTCGGGATTTTGACTACTTTGAATATCTTTTTGTATACTGCTATCCACTGGTACTCGCTCTGATGCTGTACCACTTTGATTAATTGGTGCCAATCGTATTGGCTTGATACATTTAAGTTTAGTCGTACCGCCATATTTAAAATTAACATCGCTACATGAATCTAATGGATGAATAGTACCTGTTAAATTTGTAATATTATCGCTTGTATCTTCAAGCTTTGTCGTTAATATTTTTTTAACTGATCCAAGTTCATAAGCTGATTTTGTTGATTTCAATTTCATTTTAACATTCACCGGTAATGAATTGGATTTTTCTAAACTGACTGAATCAATTTTTAAATTATCATCATTTTGATTAATATTTTCCATCGATGATGTATTAACTGTGTCAGTTATTTGAATATCAATATTCACAGTTTTCGGATCATTCTCATCATTATTATTGATATTATTAATGTTATTATTATTATTTAAAATCATACGATCAGCTCCACTGTCGCTGCGTAGTGCTGCCATTTGTGCACGCTGTTGTTTGATATGATTGTGCGAATTAGCGAAAAATGATGACATTTTTTCTAATTTAGCGCCAAGATTTGGTTGACTTAATGCTGATTTTAATGGATATGGCGGTTCAATACTGTTGCCTTTCAATAAATTTTTGGAATCCCTCCCAGTTGAATTACTTTTCATTGGCTCATAACGATTATTATTATCCTCAATAACTTTTAATGGAAATGCTTTTGTGAAATTATTACGTCGCTTTTCAGCAACAGTCAATTGGGCTATTATTCGTCTGACATCACCAGGTATCTCAATATCAGTTCGTGTTTCAATTAATTGTTGAATAAAATTACCAAGTGTCATTACTGTCACCTCCAAACTACGATTTTGTGATTCCATTTTGTGTATTGATGCTTGATGATTGCCACGTGTATTTTCAAAACGTTGAAAACTACTAACAGCAATATCTAATTGCGACGTTAAATGTGCATTTTGTTGTGTCAATTGATTATTTAATATTTCTAAATTATCAATTTTTTCACTCAATAATTTCACTGACAACATTTCCTCCTGCAACATTTGATACTCAACGCGATATTCATTTAATTGTTTTGCAATTTCCATATCAGGATAAAATACTCGTTTCATTACACGATCTAAAATAATTTTATCCACTGCCGGGACTTTAATTTTTAAATATTCCATTATTTCTTCAAAACTATCGCACAGCAATAATTGCTCTTGATTTTCCTCAAGTAATGCAAGTGCAACGCGAAATATAACTTCAGAACTTTCTAAAAATAATAAATCAAATACACGTGTAACAAAACCAAGCGGAAATTGACTGGCAAATAATGTCAATAGCCATGGCGCAGCGTAAAGCGTTGGTGAAACTTCGTGTTTATCAAAATGATTATAAACTGATGGCAATCTGTCACGTAATAATCGTGATAATTGATATAAATGTAATTGTAACGCGGCCATATCAGGTAAATAAAGTTTTCTCAATCCACGTCGAAACATCAAATGTCGCAATAAAAAGAATGCTTGATCTTCCGACATATGAAGAAGTAAAACACCAGCGACAAAACTTAATCCTTGACAATATCCAACTTCATGATCAAGTAATGAATATGCTTTTAGTAAATTGAATAATGCCAATTGTCCAGGCCCCAATGCCGAACTGAAAAACGGATGATTTGGAAATGTTCGTCCAAGATCAATCAAAATTGCGTGCTGTTGTGACGTTAATTGTTTCAATATTAAATCATATGGTATATTATAATTCGGGAAATCATGTGTATCAATTGGTGGCTGTTTCAAACAAAATTGTTCAGATAAAAATTGCCAAACTTCACCACGTTTTCCTTTTGGCACACCCTGTTTAATTGCCTGTAGCAACATTTGATTATCACATTTAGTTGATATTCGTGATTCTTTACTGACCAATAAATCCCAAACTTCAACTAATTCACGTGCACAACTTCGTAATTCATCGTATTCCAATTTAATTCGCTTTAACGTTGCTTCCTCCTGTCTTACTCGCAGTCTCGTATTCTCTTTTTCCATTCTTATTAGTATTACTTGTTGATTGATCGCTTTTTTCCATAATTCACGTAATTCAGCTTTAGTACGCTTTGGAGTTATTCGTGAATTCGTTTGTGAATTAACGCCACGAGCATTATCACCATTGTCTCTCATGTCTTGATCCTTTCCTGGGGTCACTACACGATTCAATATTGCCTGACGCCATGAGCCACTTGACTGTATGCGACTGCTTTCCTCCAATTCTGTTGGTGACATTTTTGGTGAGTTTCCAACTTTAAAAAATCTGTTTGAAGAAAAAAAAAATATGAATTCAGTTAAATTACCCAAGAAAATATACTTAATGAATAATAATATTAAAAACAAAAATTTATTAAACTACTGAATATACAAATAAATAAAATAAATTATCTAAATTTGTTTTTCTGTAATGTATTGATGAAATTTTTTTTTTTTTTTTTTCGTCCTCGTTTATATCTATTGAAATTATTCATTAATAATAAATGTAAAACACTTACATATCCATCATAGGACTCTTTAGTCCAGTATTAACAACCAGCTGTTGCTCAGGCGACACACGTAGAGACCTTGGTCGATTGGACTCTGATGGAATGTCCCCTGTTGTTGGCGATGAACCCGACCCAACAGGACTCTGACGTTCACTTTTTGACACTGAATTAGTTTCCCTCACACTATGCCAACCAATACCAAAATCATCGCGTGAACCTTTACGCTTCATTAAATGATCAAAGCTATTTGTTAGTGAACGTTTAGCCTTCATGAATATTGTACTGCCAACGCCAACGCTCAAATATTGATTTAAAAATTCACTCCTACGTCAAAAAAAAAAATATACAATAGTTAAAGATAATATAAATCAATTAATTTTTGAATAATGTAACAACTTTCAATATTCATTGTATCGATAAATGTGTAAAATTGATTACAATTAATAAAATAATTGAATTTATTTACCGATTTTCAGCAGTATCGTGAACGTGTCTTGATTGTTTCGATTCACAATGGGCACGTAATAATAACATTAGAAATTGATTCTGTTCACGAAGACTGAACACACGTCCTGCATCACTCGCAGCTTCTGCTCCTTTATATTTAGTCACAACAATTTCTTGTTCATCCTCGGGTAACATTTCCATTCTTGAGAATATAATATTTTGAACTTTTTTATCACTTTGTGATTCAATTTCCTGGCACAATTTATTGTACCATACCATTGGACAATGTTCACATGAAAATACTGGATGTCGTTCTTTTTTCCATCCATTACCATGACATGTTGCTATGAACGCCTGCGTTATAGCTAAAAATAAACAAAAAAAAAATAAATAAATAAAAAACACGTAATATTGAATAAATTTTTGAATTGTTCGTAATAAATAATTTAAGTAAACTAATAATACCTCCAACTAAATCATCAGCAACCGATGCGGATTGACATTTGAATATGTAACCAATAAAGCCCTCTGCTGCTATTTCACGACAAATAAATCCAAAGTGTTCTGGATTTTTTAAACCCTGTACGCAACTTGCAATATCTTTCAGCTGTTTGTGAAACAATACTTGTTTTCGATCAGGACTAATCAGTCGCAAGTCATAGCGTCCAACCTTTATTAAAAATAATAAAAAAAAAATTATTTCAATTAATTAATTGTAATTTCTATTTTTTTTTTAATAACATTTTTTTAATTACCTGAAATAGCATAGTACGATTGTGCTCTTCATTTCCCTTCATCGCTGAATCCCTCCTAGGTCCCAATACACTTCCAGTTGATGCCGCCCTATTTCTCATCATCTCTGGCACAGCAATCGTTGAATTATTTCCTTTTTTTATAAGCTGTGCATTGTCCTGCGTGTCAATGTCTTTATTAGACGACGGCGGTAATGATTCTACTGAGCCACCAAGTGTTGTTGTTATTCCCAATGGTGTTGTAGGTGATATTATGCTACTGCTAGACATATTATCAGTGCTACCCAATTCGCTTGCTGATGAATCGCCACTACCACGTCGTTTTTCATTAGCAGCAGTTAAATGCGCTTGACGACGTAATTGTTGACATTCAGCAAGTAAATTACTCGCTGTTGATTTTGATTTTTCCAAGCCATGAGCTTTAAATTTAATCAATGCATCATCAATAAATGACTCCGGCACTTTTTGATGTGATAATTTTATTTTTCCAATGTAAAGCACTTCAAAAAAGTGCGATGAACTCGGTGATATATCAGCAGCACCAATTGTTGTTAATGCCGCAGCGCTACTGTGAGATCGTTGAAGATCACGGTCACGATCAACTCGTGTTGAAGATGATTGTTCCTTCATTGCTGTAAATAGCTCTTGAACCTGAAGAAAAAAATAAAAACATAATTTAAATGATAAATAATTCAATGTTATTTATTTTTTATTGTTTTAAGATTAAAATAGTTGATAAATGTTTTGTCAGAGGAACAAAGGCTTTAGTTTTGAAAGAGGACACGTGATTTTAGCATTCTTTAAACCGATAGTATCCGACAAATAAACACAACTCAATTGATATTATATTTTATATTAAATTCTCACTGGGACATGATGAAAATATTTTTTTAAATAATGTATCTCTACGTAGTTGAATATGATGAATAGAATGAAAATAAAACAATCTATGGTTAGATAAATTGATTCATTCTATGCACTGATAAACAAGATTCATTTGGCAAGTAAATGTGCATCATCCAATGTGTGTTGAAGGCCGTACAAAAATAAATATCTTCAAATGAATAGCTTTGGTAGCGAGTCTTGTAGCAAAATGCATCCCACAAGTGTATGAAAAATATATTTGTAGTATCACGTATTTCATAAAATATTCAATAGTACTTAGAACTAATCAAATTAATTTTTGATAAAAAAAAAAAATAGAAGTGGATAAATTATATTGAGAAAAAAAAATGAACAAAATTTTTTTTTAAATCCTCAATATTTACTGACACAAAATGACGATGAATCAATTTAAATAGGCTTCATCAAATCCAATTACCACGCAAGCTTCACATCATAAATGTATGTACAATATTATTCGCGTTGTTGACAAGAAAAGTCGCACATGGCCACACACACATACTTATACATATAAATATGTATTGTATTTATGCATATACATGTGTAATATGGTCTGTCAATCGTTGTTTATATACTAGATGCCGTGAAATTTTCTAGCATCTGTTTACTGTACAATAATTTAATTTATTCATTAGCTTTTTTATCATAAACAATCAATAAAAAAAAATCAGAATATATAAATAATAATTATGATATAACTATTTGTTTACAACATTAAAAATAAATTTAAGAGTGAAGAAAAAAAACTGGTCAATGTGCCAAAATGAATAAATAATATATATTTCATTCTTAGAAGTCAGTGGACAACAAGAGGTGGAGGAAAAATTTTGTGGAATATTTTGAGTTTTAAATTGCGACGCTGGGCACGAAGTACATTTAAAATGTATGGTAAAATCAAGTAAATGGCCATGAATAAGACAAATACAAAACCCAAAAAATTTCACCATTATTTCTAAATTGATTTTTTTTTTTTTTTTGCTGTTTTCTTTTTCTGTAATTTCACCTGTTCAAATGTTTTCATCATAACACCGCATTCAATTTGCTTGAGCTGTCGTTGTTTTTTTTTTTTTATCAAGGTATTTATTGTGAATACAAACGAACATACCAAGGTGTCTCTTTTGCCAACAACAATATCGTGAGTATTCACACGCGCTTTGAATGAAATAAATAGTAAGACAAATGTGTCTTTCAATTCTTTGACGCATGCGAAACGCAGCTCGATACGAATTTAGAAACGCTGAAAGTATCTTCAGTTTTTTTGTTTCATTCTTTCAGTCTCTGCTTTCGTATTGGTTGGCTATTAATATTAACGGCAGAAAACTCATGAGATTTAAATGAAAACTTCATCAAAAGGTCGTTTTTGTTTTTATAATATGCAACGCCACAAATAGCTGAACGTTAAAAAAAATTGATTAAAAAACAAAATTAAATTCTAAAGTATATAATTATAATTATTTGTATTATCTTTATAATTTATTTTTATTATCAATAACCATGAGAGTCTAACTATTTTACTGTATATAATAATGAATAAATATTATTCAAATATTCTTAACAAAGTATGAAAAATAATTTCAAGGTTAACGTAAATTTAATAAGTCTTTAAAAAACTCACCGATTTTCTTTTTTTAAGTGTACTCGAATCGCTTAATGATACAGCATGCGGTCGTGACGCCGCTGATAATGACATTGTAATCATTGTCAATATTTTTTTTTCTTTGAAATAAATTTTTTTCTCAACGTAAATAAATTTATTTACTAAATAATATTTATTATATGATTGTCAACACAACAAACATGTCATAATATTTTTATTATACCGATGGATCCAATTTAATGCCATCATTTAAAATAATATCGCCAATCATTATACAACAATAATAATTCAAAACACACACTGAAAAAATATACTTAATTATTTATATATATATTTTTTTGTTTATATATCTATAACGGATTTTTAGAAATAAAATGTCACGTATTTTTCCATATTATAAATATAATTTTTCGTCGTAACGCGGTAATATATTTTTAACGATTTAACAATTATGTTAAAACAATTTTTATTTTTACGATTGTACTTTTGTTAAATAGAACACATAAATGAAAAACGTTCTCCACGAGAGAACGTGCAGACATCGACTGATATGTTCGAAGCGCCGCGACGCTAGATTTACTCGACACTTTGACTTGGCTTGCGTGCAATGTGCGAGAATGTTTTTTTTTTCTTTTTTTTTTTTCTTTACGCATATACACAAGGTGGCAGAGGCGATTGGACAAGACAAGAGAAGTGAGAGAAGAGAATATAAAAAGAGGAGTGAATAAAAAATGAAGAGAAAAAAAAAAAGGAAATAGAACAAGAAGAAGAATATAAAAAGAAGTGGCAGGAGGAAAAGAATGACTGAAGGTCATGTAATATTTTTCTAGTATTAAATCTAGCTCTATAAATCATTGATGTATACATTAAGCTGTGATCAGTAATCATTTTGATATGAACTGACTCAATAAAATGAGAATTAGAATAAAATAAAATAAAATAATATATTATAATGAAATAAAAGATAAAAATATGACGAATAAAAATATTTTATTCTTTTATTTCTGAACATCTGGTTAATAACTAATTAAATTGTTGAATTGATATAAAAATATACTGGAGTGATATTTATTATCTCCGAGAATATGGGAATAGTCCCTTGAGTAATACTTTATTGTTTCTCCTTTATAAAATCAACAGACCATAATAATGATGGTGATGATAATGGAAGCCAAGTTATCGTTTACGCCCACACCCTGTTGACACTGCCGCCCTGTTAGCAAAAATATCTTTCTTAACAGCAATTTCTCCGAAGTATTCCAAGCGTCTTTGAATTAAATAAAAAAAGAAAAAATAATAAATAAATAAAATAAAATAAAAAGAGGAAAAAATAAGGTGAAGAAGAAAAAGTACTCATCAACGAGTGTCACATAAATGTGGATGAGGAAAAACATTAGTTACGTTTCAAGAATTCGTAAAAAAAAAGTTATGAAAGATATGAAAGATAACGAATTTTATTATTATTTTTTTTATCCCAAACAACATTATATATAGATATAAATGTTGCAATAAAGTGAAGCAAACTTTGTAAAGAAAATTTTTATAAAGTTTCAACTTTTCACATTTTTTTTTCTATTCATTTATTTATGCATTTATTTATTTGATTTAATTTTTTTTTTTTTTTTCATTTTCTAAGCCCTAATTGTGTACAGTTAAAAATATTAAAAAGAAGAAATATAATTTATATTTGCAAAAATAAAATTTATCATCGCATTATTTTGAATTTTATTTTTCGTATTTATATTTAAGTATGAAAATTAAATGATGATATTAAAATATTGAACATTTACTTTCAACGATATATTGAGATTTCGTTTAAGCATTTAGTAATTAAATTGAAGTTACCTCGCAAAAGTTTATAAATCTGCTTAATTAATATATCTTCTATGATGATGTTGAAGCAAACTTCATAGAAACTCCAAACTATCATGACCAACAAAACACCAGATAACTTTAACCAAAGTCAACATATACCTCATTAATTTTTCCATTATCCTACATTATTTTTATTAACATAATCATCAATAATTAAATACAAAATCAACTAAAATATCTATTGAAAAAATGATCAATTATAAAATATCAATTGACTCTGTCTAATCAATAAATCCAAACAATTAAATAAAATATCTAACTAAATAAATCAATATTGTAAACAATTTCACATTAAACTATAACTATTCAACAATTAAATAAAAAATAAACACAAAGTGTTCTTTCATATATATTGAATAATATAAATAAAATAATTTTTCAATTAATAATATAAAATATTTTAACTCAATTCTACCTGTATTAATGTACTAATAAATTATTATTGTAACTACATAATTGTTGCAATTATTCATTATGCCTGATCAAGCACACTAAATGCCATTAATTTAAACTTGCTTTATTTAGTTGCTACCTAATAAAACCATCACACATGTATCCAACACAATATGGGTAGTACACATACATAAAAAAAAAAAAAAATTGGTGCACTATTGGAAAACCAAAAAAGAAACTCATTCTATCGATTCTTCCAAGTGTAATATACTGGTAGAATTATAGGTCGAAAGCCGATTGTCAATAAAAAAAAAAAATCTTTAACTTTATATATGTATATCCACACCAGAAGTAACATGAAAAAATAGAGCACGAATAAAAAATAAAATGAGCAAAAAGAAGAAATAAAAGCAAATGCATAAGGGAATAAAAATTTTTTACATTGCATTTTATATTTTTGTATGTAAATATTTTTTCTTTTCATTTCATATCACTGTTTAATATTACGTCTATGTAACGACCATCAATTTGATCATATGATACAAAGGGGAAGAGAAGAAGGAGGATGATGATGATAAAGATTGGAAGAAAACTCAGAAATCAACAACCAGAATAATTAAATATATACAATTGAAAAATGTAGAGGAAGATTGAACAGAAGACTTCACATCACAATTACAAACTCAAACCATACAATTTATCAACTCTCAATTTATTGTCAATAATTATTTTTCCCTCGTGTTTTTTGTTAATATTTTTTTTTAATATTTTTTTTTTCTTTGCATTTTAATTCAACAGTCCTTGCTCTTGTCATTGTCAATATCATTATTGATGTCTTCGAGCTTCAAGTGTCATGAACTTGATCTTCATCCTCATCAATTTACATTGTTGTTCATCAAAAAAATAAAAAATAAATAAAAAAAACATGAAGCTCACAAGAAAAAAATAAATTAAAAAAAATTGTGAATAACGTCATCATTATCATTATATAGCTGGTTATGATAGAGTGAACTGAAAATAAATCACCAATGGTTGCATGCGCACAAATGCATAAACTATTTACGTAACTACTACGATGTGTAGTACAGGAAAAAACAATTACTGATATGTCAATATATACAATATTTAAACATGTATGAAGGAAATATTGTGAGGACTTATGTAAGAAGAAAAGTTGTATTGACTCGTATCTGCACATATAGGCAGGAGTTAAAATTGAGAAATGAGGCGAAGGAAAATAAAGTGAACATTAAAATAAAAATAAATAAATAGCTCTTGACCATGGACAACTTTAATCTACAAAGTGCCATGAGCAATTTTAGCACTATTATTTTTTTTAATACTTTCTTTTGGTTATTTTTTTTTTCTTCTCTTTATTCATTTGACCTATTTACATTTAATTTCGTGCCGTACCGGTCGACAAGGTCGATATGATGAAATGAAATGAAGACTGAGGTGCAGAGGGAAAAATAAAAAATCGAGAACGATTGAATAATGAGCAATTAAATTAGAATAAATGAAAAAAAATCGGAATAAATTCTTGAACGTCATGTGGGAGACTTAGAGATGGAGATGAAAAATAAATGAAGAAGAGGAAAGACTCATCAACCCACTTTTTTTGCATATGGCGCACTTGCAGACAATCGCAGAAAAAAAAAAAATGATTGAAGAGAAAATTATTTCAAATATGAAATTCTATATGGTGTTTATTATAATTAATATTTTTATAAGTTTAATAATTATTATTTTTCTTCAATTTCATTTAGAATATACACGAAGCTTTCATAATTCACAATTCATTATAATTACAATTTTATTTTCAATGCAAAATAAAACATAATACAACGCGCGTGAGAAAACAAAGAAAATGATGTCAACATTTTCTATGCAAATTTTTTTCGAACAGTACAAAAGTAATAAAATATCTCTGACAAATAATTATCATTCAACATCGTGAATATTATCTTTTAGTTTCACCGATGAATAGAAAAATAAACCAAAAAATATTCCATACATAAAAATAATTTATATATAAAAAAAAAAAATATAAAAAATATTTTTTTTTTTTACATTTCATTATAAAAATGAATAATTTTTAATTGAGAAAAAAAAATCAAACACTATATACAAAAACTCACCGTACGAGAAGAATAAATAATTGCTTTGAAAGATTGCTATCAAGTTTCTTGCATAATAATAAAAGCGAATAATTTTTATAAAATAATTCCTCTTTCTCAACGTATTGATTTTTTTTTCTTTTTTTCAATTGTCTACTTCTCTTTCTTGATAAACAAATTCAACGTCACAAAACAAATTTCCCCATTCAATATCACAGACACAATCAAACGTAACTAAATATCATACAAAAAATAAATAAAAAATAACAATTTAAAGAACAATAAATTCGTCACGTTGTTCATGAATAAATAAAATTTTCCATTTCAACAACACACTTGTAATGCACGTGTTCATTTGTCGGCTGATTATTAACAACTGATCATAATATTCATTAAACCAATGCTCAATGTTGTGTCCCCGCTCACGAAGACATTGAGGACAAATTTAATAATAGTTTTCAAAGCATCAAACGCAATTTTAACGGTATATAACTCACGCACATATAACTACATTCATAAACACATACATATCTATACACAATTATAATACATATATACATTGTAAATATATTCCAATTGTCTAAGTATTATAAATATTGAAATAACTATCGTATATGAATGAAGAAGAGAGAGATATTATTGAGCACTATATTGATTAATCGTTTGAACAACTGCACTCTCAGACACTTTAAGATAAATAGAGAAATATAACAATTAATAATTATTACAATAAATAAACAACAAATTTACAATAGTATAACAGTTGTGATGGTGATGGTGCAATGAGTGCATGCACATTACCTGTCGAGTTTATCGATGCCATTCACCGAGTTCAAGACTCTTATCGGTTTTATGACATTCTGGGCTAGGCATGACATTATATATATACTTGTATGTAAATATATATATATATGTATACATATATGTATATGTATATATGTACTTCATATGTATAAATTTTAAATAACTACCTAAGATAGAATAAAATTACATCATTTTAATTCTATCGTTTCAATGTTTATCTTTTGTTTCTTTTAATTCTTTTGATTTAATAATTACGGAAAGTGAAGACAAAAATAAAATATATTCACAGTTAAATATTACGTTATAATTGACGAATAAGCTGGTGAATGACACGCAATATTGTTCGTTGCCTTGACTCATTAACTTCACCAGAATTGTCATTGTTGATTGTGTGTGAATAATTATAAATATCCATGTTGTGTATTCAATGGTATTATTATTTTTTCTTTTTTCTTTTTTAATTACATATCTATATTTAATATAAAAAATGACGCATAAGAAAGATGACAATAAGTTGCACTGTGAAAAAGGAAAATAATGAATAAATAAATAATGGAAATAATGTGATTTAAAATTTTGTTTTAAGTTTACGAAATTTTGTAATTTATTATTTTTATTTTGCTTTATAGATATTATTTTTTCAACTTGGTTGTCTGATTGTATTTAATTAATTTGATATTTGTATTTTAATGATCAATAATAATTGTCAGAATGTAATGTAGAATTTTTAATAGAGGTAAATTTATTCAACGATAATTTTCTTATTTCGTAATCTCCTGTCTATTTCGTTGTAAATGCAGTACACCATTAATTTTATCTAATTTACGTGACAAATATTATATTAATATGCATTCTAGCACGTTAATGAAGTTTATTTTATTATTTTGTCATAGAATAATAATCAGACAAATATTAATAAATACAAAAAGCAATTAAGTGATGGATAAAAATAGACAAATTACATTCCAATATCTCTTTCACTTTAACTTTCATTCAACTAAATAAATTGTTCACTTTCATGCTGTGGATAATAAATGAAAATATAGATATCTATATTGATAATCCACATCGTCAATAATTCATCTAAATAATATAATACCAATAAAACATAAATAAAAACCACAAATAAAATAAAACTGCACTTATATTCTTAAAAAACATCCTCTACTATAATAATTGAATTGACCTTATGTGGGTCTCGAATGTCACAGTCAATTAATAAACTTCTTCACGACAGAAAATAATTAAACCAACACATAAATAGTTAAACAACGTCCCTACACATTAAATAATATTTTTTTGTTGATAAAAAAAATTTCCATTGGAAAAAAAAAAAAAGAAAACGAACCATATCATATTTGAAATAAAAATAAAATTAAGTGATTAATATTATTAGTAATAAATATCTATAAATATACATGTATTTACCCAGGATTATTTACGAGACTTTTTATTATTACTGACAAATAAATAAAAGCATAACAAAAACATAAAAAAGTCACCTTCAAAAAAATAAAATAACAGTGTACAATATTATTATTAATTTATTATTTGAATATAAATTGTTTTTTTTTTTTCACTTCAATCTAATTGTACATTTATATAAAATGTATAAACTGTATCAATCAACAGTTTCATCACCATTAATTCAAAATGCATTTGTCTAGATAACAGAGATGTTGAAGGAAGAGAAAAAATTTTAATAAAAAAAAAATAGCCAACAATCCTGACAATCAACGCAGTTGATTTCACTCGTAGTTTATTTACTATAGACACAATTTGCATATTGGGTTCACGCGTAAAGTGTGTGCTGAACACGTGTTACTATTCTGAGAGTATCTCACTACAAATTAGAACGACTATAAGTAGGTGTAGATAGGTCAAAGAGCTACGCCAAGAAGAGTTGTATCATCATTTTGATCACACACAAACACACATATTGAATCAATTTATTATAAATGGGATATATACATATATATGCATATTTACTGAGGGTTGTTTATGCAACACGTGAACGCAACGTGAAACATTTAGTTGTTACATCTTGAAATAGATGCAATTTATTTTTATATTTTTAAGGAGATGCCAGTGCTAACAGATGTCTCATAATAATTTTGAATAAATTTATATAGCAATTTTATAATTATTATTCAGTGTACTTTAGGGAGAAGAAAACATTACACAATTGTATAATAGAAAATATTCTATTGTTAGTTTTTGATGGTAAAAAAAAAAATGATGAAAAAGACAGAGATGAAGAAAATATTAAATTGAAGAATAAATAAATTATATTTAATTTATGAATGAAAATTATTATTTGAATATTACTTGTCATTTATCTGTCACCAATGAAATTACGAAAAGGTGAATAAACGACTGGGAAGTAACAATATTAAGTTAACATCGTTTAAGGAAGAGAATATTTGACTAATTAAATAATCAGAATTATTCTTGAGATTAAAATGAATTAAATTTTATTCGCTATAGAAGATGGACTTGAATAACGATAGAAATAATCTTCATTTACCAGTTGCCAAACTGTCTGCCACAGTTAATCGTGATAGTTATTTTTAAAACACACTGAATGTCACACAATGAAATTTGCGCACACGTATACGCACAAATGTAATTATATCGTGAGTTATCTTACATTTGATTAAGATAAAAGAGAATAAAAAATGCCAGAGAGGATTTATAATAGATAAAAAAATATTCACAGCAGTATTTGAAATAAAATATTAAAAAAAAATCATATAACGTGCTCGTGTAAGTTTTAATGAAAACAATATGACTCCATTAAAATGTCAATTGTCAACGTAAGAGCAGCTACTATTATATGTCGGTTGTGATAAATCAAAGGACGATTGGATAGAATAAAATGCCTGTATTCTATATTGACACTGACAACTTGAAACTGATTGAAAATGAATATAAAAGATAGAAAGAAACATACTCTTTCAAACGATTGATTTCATTTAAAAAAACAAAAATGAGTTTGAAAAAAAAATCCAATAATGTTTGGAAATAAAATTGTCACTCACCGTCTCGGCATTTTCGACTTTGAAGAGATGATAGTAATAAAGTCCGTCATCTCCTTTGATTAAATACAAAAAATTTCCTGCCCTCGAATCCTGTGAATTTGCAGCAATTGGTTGGGGTTTGGATGTGCCATTGAGCGAATGTCGAAACAATGGTTCTTCCTTGTCATTTGTGTACGCTGATATATAGCCAGATGCCACGTGCAAATTAACCTGATGATAGAAAGAAAAAAATATAATAATACAGAAAATAAAAATAGATTAATATTAAATTTGTGATATGAAAGATATTTCAAAGTCATTGTAAATGTTATCAATTAATGTACATGCATGAAAATATGATTGAACATTTTTAAAACAATGTCACGAGGATATTGAAATTTTTTTTTCATATTTTTAGATATCATTTTTAACGTTAACAATTTCACTCTTGATGGAAAAAGTTTTTTTGTCTGTGATAAATTTTTTTTTCTAACCCTTTCGAAAATATTAGTCACGTTTGTATGTGGGTACATTTCTATATATTCGTACTATCATCACAAATTTTGATCGCAAACGACCGTAAAAGTCTGATAACATTTTTTCTTCGGCGAATTATTTACATATGTAAAATGTGTCGAGCGTGCTTGTCCGGCGGTTGGTTGCATGAAATGAATCATGAACAGATGACGAAAAATAAAAAATAAAAAATAAAATACATGTAGAAGAAAAAAAAAATGGAAAAAAATATGACGTCGTTTTATAAGCTAAAAAGTACTTAAATTTTAAATATAAATACATTTGTGACTGAAGGCCATGCAGAGTGCACAAAATTTTATTTCATATAATATTATATTCAACTCTATATGCAATATGATGATGTAAATAATATATTACCGGAAATATATGAAATTCGGTATTTTATAAAATATCTGAGTATTTGACATTTGAAATAAAAATAAAATATCTATGTAATTTATTCATGCCAATAATATTTATGCACATGCAGTGAAAATCAAAGTGACACACAGTTCACCATAATTGTGTGGCCATGTTTGGAATGTGAATTATCATACGTACGTGAGATCACTAAACACAAATAGAAAAAAAAAATAAAATAAAATAAAATAAAGGCCAAAACTTTCCGTTTCTCAAAACCTACAATTATCTCAAAATACAAAAATAAATAATAAATGAATGAAACAAGAGAAAAATTGATAAATTATAAAATGCCACAATAATTAAATAAACTGATTTTAATTTATTGGCAGAGAAAAAAAGAAGCAAGTGCGTGTGAAAAATCATAACATGTGCATAAATAAATTTATAAATTCATTTTAGGATGAGAAAAATTCCAATGTAAAGAACAAAAAAAAATTACGGTCATATACATCATGTTCTCGTTACACATACTTATTCAAACACTGTTGACTTTTAAATATATACATGTACAATAATGCATGTGTACAAGTCCAGGATATATATCAAGAGAAGCGACTCACGCGAGGGAAACCAGCCGTAGAATTTAATACCACAATTTTCAGTCTCTTTTCTTTCTCATAGCATTTACATATGTATAAACTCCCCCTTCAGAAATAAACTTCAAGACTAAAGGGTGGTTTTATAACGAGAGGATGATTATAGTTATGTTTCTTTAGTAGTTTTGTTCACAATTTCACAGGAAAACTTGTACATTTTTTTTTTTTTTTCTTTTCCTTCAAATTTTCCCACAATGAGTATTGTGTTTATGATATACAAAAGATCTACTATGTATTTTGTAAATAATTATTGTTGAATATAAAAATAATAAAAATTAAACAAGTTTAGCTATTTCTTGAATTTTAATATTTTTATTAAAATTTTTATATATTGTATTTATGCGTGTGTACGTTTATTTTGTCATGAGGGTGACCTTTTCAAAGAGATGAAGTTTTTTTTTTAATTATTCATGAAGTAAACATGAAATGTACGAGTGCTGATGATATGAATATTTATTTTACCCGTTCATGATTGCTTCTCCGTTTAATCTCCTTTGTGATCCATGGCAGCATGGGACTGCTAAAACGACGATCAATTGCTGTGCAACCAAGATAAACCGCCGGTACAAGTTTCATCTTTCCTGGTGAATATTTTTTGTTTACTTGTTTTTTATAGTATTTTTTTTCTTTGACTTTCAAAGCCAGTATCTATATTTTTTTTTCCTTTTTATTATAATTATTTCTCTCTCTCTATCTTTTTTTTTTTTTATAAAGAATGAATATTAATATATTCGTTGCTAGCCCGAACTTTTTACCAAGTCGAGCACGATTTAATTTCACATTTTGAACGTTCTTCTGCCAGAGTCCAATTGAATCGACGATAAATTTCTAAACACAAAAAAAAAATAAATTAATCCATTATTAAATATATTTCATTTATTTTTTCTCTCTTCCTTATTTATGATTAATAATAACAACGGCATATTTTCATATAAAACAAAGAGGAAATAAATATTTTATAATGTCGTAAAAAAATATAAAAACATATATTAATTTCCTCAACGTTTTTTTAATGAGTTTCAACATATTTTACGACAAAAAATATATATATACATATATATGATTTCATAATTAAATTCCTCAGACTGCCTCACTATATACACTTGTATAATAATTCGATATCAACAATATTTTCTCATCTCCCATTACTGCAATATCAATCGAAAATTGTTATCTAAATGACAAATTCTATTATCAATTTAGTAAATACAAACAAATCTAAAAATACTAAAAATCTAAATCCTCTATCAATTTACATAGTAATTATCCATTATATATTCCAAATTCATATATAATCTATCATAATTATCATAAAAAAAAATCTCCCTTCATCATACAATAAATTAAATATCAATAAATAACAATTAATTCATCTGCTTTCATAAATCCTACATTATTTGATTCAACAAATTTCAACAATCAGAACAATATGAATCCTGTTATAAAATTCAAATCCATATAAATGATATACGATTATTTGCTAATACAACAATTAAATTATACATGTCAGGATAATACAACTCGATCCGGATATGACGAGGATAAACACATGTTTGATATATACATCGCTATAACCACAAACATTAATCGTCAATGCCAACATATCAATAAATGCTTTTAATGTTCATACTAACCAATGAATGTTTAGATATTTGCTGTAAAAGTTTTTGTATTCCTCAGTAAAAAATTAAAAAAAGTATAATCAATGATGAATACAATATTTTTTTTTTCTTCTTTCACTTACAAATTTTTTTGCATTAACAATTTATTTTATCACTGTCACAAAATCAATTGAAAACTCAGTGTAATATTAAAATATTTCTTTCATAATTTAATGTAAATATGAAAATAATTTATTGTCATTTAATCAACGTGTAAATTCACACTAACGCCATTCTAAAAAAAAATAAAATAAAATAATTAATACAACACGTACTTATTTGCATAATTACTGAAGGTAGAAGATACGTTTATGTTCTTTAAGTAATGAACAATTTCAATACATACTTGCACTCGAATTTATATATATACATACATAGTGATGTATATGTGTAGTAATTTTTTTTTTTTTTTTGTAATGAGTTTGACGGTTAAAAAAGTTGTATTGTCTTTAGGTGCGGCTTTTGTGGTTACGACACATTGTAATTATGATTATTTCATAGTTTCCTTGAATGTTTAAACTCAATTCCAAACAGAATATTCATAAAATATTTGGCAAATGTATATATTTTTTATCATACAGCTGATCATGTAATCTATTTTACACAACAAAACTATAGATGTATATTTATTTTATTTTGTTAATTTTTATACTACTTTTAAACAAATTCACGATCTTGATATTATTCACGTGTTTATTAATTTCACATATTGTCGTTAATTTGTTTGAGGTTATGATAATTAATATTGTTTAAGTACAGAATTGCTTGAAATGTATAATTTTATTTTAACTGGAATTATGTACGTACATACTTGGAAATGCCACGATAACTACGTATAATTTGTAGCCCGGAGAAAGGTATACACATAACTTCAGGAAAATTATGGATCCGTTTGATTTTTGAGTAAACTCTTGTCATCTTACAGGAAAAATGTGTAATAATATTATAAAATTTGTTTCTAGTTCAACTTCGATTGGTATAGAAGATTACTTTTATGCTTACACATGGTAAATTTAACATATTTGAATTTATAGGTTATACACAGTGGGAATGAGCACGTAGATTACAATTACAAATTCATAAAACATTTATTTTCATTATTATATCAAGACATTACAAGATTATTAAATAAAATTATGAAACATGAAAAAGAAAAAAAACATTAAATGCATTTCATGTGATATTGCTCTCAGCATTGTGCTTTTTTTTTTTATATGAAATATAAATATTATCTATGAAATATACATATCGATTCGTACTCTACAAATTAATCTCGAATAAAATTTATTTTACATTTAATTATATAACGTTATTAATAATAAATTCTGTATCAAAATAAAGAAAAAGAGAGGTGAATTTTTATTATCATTGTCCAAAAAAATGTATCAAAGATTTTATAAATTGTTCTATTTATTAATCGCTGCTGATGCGCGATTGCTTGAAGCTTTATTTTCGTAATCGATATGAAATAAACGTTAGTCTCCGTTCAAGAAATATTACTTTGTTAAAGTTTATACAAAATTTAATGGTTAAAATATAGTTGGGTAAAATTATGCAGTTATAAAAAAAAAACTACTCGAGTATTTTTCTCATTAGTCCATAGTAAAAAAAAAAAAAAAAAGCAAGTTTAAGTTTCATTTAAAGCTAATTAATTTCTTATCCTCATTGTTATTAATTTATTCGTTATCAAATTAATAATTGTAGAGCATCTATTTCAATTGCTAGCTTATAATTAATTATATGCATACGAAATTTGTATTAAAGTAAAGTGCAAATTTAGTGAGCATAAAATTTACAATACTATGTCGATTTTCCATGTTTGTTTTTTTTTTTCACTTTCCCTACCATGGCACACGAGAGGACTGCGGCACCATATTAATTCTGCAATCGAAACATACAACAATCCCACCTAAGTCTAACATCACTGAATTACCAATAAATTTTTATAATTATAAAATAGAAAAAAATAAAGTCACCACGAATATTTTTTGTTTATCGGTGACAAAAAATGTTTCCAAAATGCGTTCCCAAAAAATATAATTTACGCATAATATAAATCCAATTAATAATTTAATTATTATCAATCTATGATAATCATACTACAGGAAAATAATCCTATAGTGCTCAATTATTTCAATATATAATAAAAAATTGTTGTAGATAATATTTCGATTTCATGAAACATGAACTTACTTCGGCTTGGTTATACTTTTTTGGTATGGATGTGTCATCATAAGTCCACGTCGTTCTTTACTTTTCATGGCTTTTAATGTTGAATCTGAATTATTAATATTACTGGTGTTATTACTTGATCCCGTAGAGTCAAATGATGCTGAAGAAATATGTGACGAAAATTTCGATCTATCAGTCTTGAGTTTATTCAATATAGCGACACTTTTAGCGCTCATCATTGGTACAGCTGGTTTTGATGTTATTTTATTTTCTTTACCTCCAATACCATTTATTGTTAGAGTTTTCGTTTTTGGAGATATTTTTTTGAATTGTTTAACTGGAGTTTTACCGCTAATTGTTGTTTTATCATTCAAACGTTTTTTCGCTTTATTTTCCATTAATTTAAATGTATTATTCAAATCATTGGCATTTATTTCCAATGTACGAATTGGTTCAATCATTTTATTATCAACATTATCTGATATTAATTCACTTTCATCGATGGTTACTGTTGAATTATGAATTTCAGCTTTAACTTCTGATTCACTATCGACTGATGGCGTTCCATCAAATGTTTTATTTGCAATATTGTTGTGGGTGCTTGGTGTAATTGGTAAATCCTCATCTAAAAATGATGAATGAATGGGCATTTCATTATTAATAGGATCATTTAATTCATCGATTGATAAACAAGTTAAGCTGTATGAATCTTGTGACGTTCCAATATCAGCATCAGCCCATTTAATATTTCTAACGCCCTCTAATGATTTTACCAATTGTCTAAATTCCATATCCATTTTATCAGTTACTGTTCCATAACCACACATCATTGTGTAATATGTTTGTAATGTACCACTCATCGTTCGGGCAATTGTATCCAATGATTCCATTTCACATTGTTGAAGACTACAAACTTTTCTTGCATGATCGTATTGATGTTGAAGTCGTAAATTATCCAATGTACTTTTATGTAACGCATAAGTATCAGATAATTTTTCTGTCATAGATTTTGATTTTATTTCAACGTTCAACGTTGCAATGTCACCCTCAACGTCACATAATTCATTCCATACTTGTTGCATTTGTAATTTAACAACATCACGCTGTCGTTTAAAATGCAATAATGATTTATTTACACGCGATTTACCGCTTGCATTTTGATTTTCTACAACAGAATTAAATGACGTTGTTAAATTTTGAAGGCGTTTATCAGCAGCAATTTTATATTGAATTCTACAGCATAATATTTTATCAGTACTTTGTAATGAAAGCACTTTATCATTGAGTACACGTCGTTTTTCTAAAATTTCAGACAATCGATTGCGCATATCTCTCAATTCTTTTTTATTTTCTTCACTCTGTCCATCGGAGTCGGGTGATATATTATTTCGTGGAATTGTCCTGCTCTCCATAGTCAATAATTTCTGCTTCAATAAATTAATTTCCTTCTTTTGCTCTTCAACAAGTTTTATGTAACCAGTAACATGCATTTCACATGATATAATATTTTTCTTCATATGAGTTTTTATTTTTTTCGCACGATTTGCATAACGTAATGTATTATATGTGTCTTCATAACTTAAACTTGACGGTCCAATATTCGCAATCATAACCGTACGACAATTGCCACCGAGTGAATCTTTCAATAAACGTGTTAATTTTGAATCTCTATACGGAATATGTTTTACACCTTCTGCAAGATTATTTATACAATTACCAAGTGCAAGCAATGATTTATTAATGTTTGCGCCTTCTTTAAATCTTGCACCTTTGCATCCAGTTGCTGAAGCTCTCTCTGATCCAGCCAAATCAATCATCGATAATTTAACTTGCTTCACTTGTCCGTCCAATTTATTCGTTATATTAACATAAACTTGAAAAACTGCGTGACTTCGACTACTTTCAGCATTAGAATCCGTTGGATGTTGCGTACGATTACGATTACCTTGCGCCAATAATGACAATAATTCTTCAGCACTTTTAATTGTTATTATTTTTAAATTAGCAACAACAACACCAGCTCTACCGTCTTCTCTCAATGCCAATGGTCCAGTTTTATGAAGTAAATCCTGTACATTTTCATTGTAAATTTCTAAATATGTAACTCCAAGATTAAAATCACGTAATTCACTTTGTGATTCAATTTGACAAAATAATTCAGCCATGGTACGATAAGTTATGCCTGGATCATTTTCTTTACCAAGCATTGTGTGAGTTTTACCAGCTCCAGTTGCACCATATGCAAATACTGAACAATTATAGCCTTCAAGTAAATCAAAAATAATTTCTTTTGTTGTACCCTCAAATACTTCGTCATTACTGCAATGCATACCAAAAACATGATCAAACATAAATTGTAATTCTTTATTTTGTTTTTTAAGTAGATCACGTCCTTTTTGTGCAATTCCATGATAAAAAAATGGATTTTCCTCCTCTTTAGGATCGAATATCATCATTTTATCATCAACAACTTTCACAACTGTACGATAATTATCCTGTTGTTCGCGTTCATTTGGTGGTCGAACTCTTACAATAACTTTAATGCTCGTTGATGATTCATCACTGTGTAAATTTTTCGATGTACTTCCACTGGTGCTTGGCTTAAATTGTTTAACACCTGATCCATGTTTACCAAATCGCTTGATTTTATTTGGTGAAAATGCCTTATCCAAATCACGTTTATTCATCACCATTTTGATTCACACAAAATATTTTTCTGTAAGTAAACGCAAACAATATTTTTATCATTCTCACGCATTTATTTTATTATTTCATTTATAAATATAAAATTTTAACCCAAAGCGTCACAAACAACGCTCAAATTCCACGAATAACTTCATATAATATATATTTTTTCCAAATACATAAATATTTTACTCACCCAGATGTAATTGATTAATAAGTGATTTATTATTTGTATTAATAGTTCAATTACAATTGTAACCATAAATATAATGACACTGTATATAAAATTCTATGCAATTAAGACAAACGACAATCTAAAGCATGGTAAACCGTTAACAGCATTATGAACGTTATGGGTTGAGTCCCACAAAATCCTAACGTGCACTTTACAAACGAGTATAAACTTGAAAATTCGAATGTTAGTACGTATTATAATTCAAACAAAATGTAGTGGCGCCACATTCGATTTTAGGGTGTGTTCATGAACCATACACAATCATTTCCGGCATAAACACATCGGAATTAACCAATTGGAGACCGCTGTTTTTATTCAGAGTTTTTTGTTCAGTAAACTCTGATTGGTTGATTTCTTTACGTTTACGTTTTTTACGTCCTCACGAAAATGTGTAAATTGGAGCGATTATAGCGCCTACGTTTGAATATAGAACTATCAATGAAGCGGGAATGTTTGAATAAAAAAACAATCATTTATATTAAATACGAATGGTTCAATTGTATCATCGATATCATTTATTAATAAAATGAAAGTTGTGAATTATTATCTTCAGTAGACAGATATACAAAAGTATATCTATCTGCGATTACCTTATCATGATAAATGTTAGCACAACCTTATATTTATAGGTTAGGACACGGTCTATTGATAATTAATTTTTAATTTTACAATTTATTGAAACTTATTTATCAATGATGTATGTAATATTATGTGTAATATAATTAATTTGTTATAATAATAAAGATTATAAACAAATGTATTCATATGTGTATTGATATTTTTATAATAAATCGTTTAATAAAAATTGTATTTTTCTTTTTCATGTCTTACTAATAGTAAATATTTATTCGTCATGATGAGGTGGACACATTTTGAGAGTGCAAACAGCAGACTTTGAATCAGTGTTACAGATGCATTCATTACACTCACTGAAAAATTTCTTTCCAGGTTCACACACGTTTCCTTGTTCATATCGAGCTATTAACAATAACAAAACGTATATAAATATCACATTAAAATTAAATTTATTCCAGTAATAACTTTATCTCATTCATTATATAATTCATAAATTAAATAACATAATGAAAATAATTATTTGTATATATTTTAGTATATATTTTACTTACGTCCCCAATTTTCATTGGCACTTCTGCTTTTTCTATTGTAATAAACAACATCTGCACCACAATCTTTCATGGTACAAGCAGTAACTCCCAATTTACCACAGAAGCATGTATTACAATCTTTCTTATAGGTTTTGCCAAATTCACATCTGCCTTCAGGTAAATCTGGATAATCAATGCGAACTGATCGTTTTTCTGGTTCAGGACAAGGACTATTCGTGGCGCAAAGTAATCTTCCAGACCTATTACAGGCACATACATGGCAACCAAGTTTATATCTCAATGTAGGATCACAAGATTTTGGCAAATCATCAAGGACAATGAAATAATCATCATCCAAATAATCAGAAGATCGTTTGCTAATATCATGATAAGGTTCAATTAGAGCACCATTTTCATCATATCGTCCAGGTATACATTGTTTTCTTGTACAAATTGATCCACTTCCATCATTAGCACAACGACATTTATTGCATTTATCATAAAATTCTGATGCAGCTTCACATTTTTCATTTTTTCGATTAGCTTCCACTGCAACAGCTATAAAAATTCAAAAAATAAAATAAAAAATTAATTACCATTCAATTTATATTCAAATAATTAATATTTATGTATATAAAATTATGAAATTTTTTTTTGTATATTCGGTATATCTGAGAATAAGTAGTAAACTATTATTATTTATACCCTTAAATGATAAGGGTGGCCCACCCTAAAAAAAAAATTTTTTTTATTTTTTTGAACAAAATTTTTTATTTCTATTTTTTTTATGATTTGACATTAAAAATACATATAAAACTTAATTTCCACCTTTCTACCACAAACCCCCATTTTTTGATAGCCATATTAGCACTGTAATAATTCCTTTTTTTTTTTTTTTTTTTTTACTACCAAATATTTTTATATTTTTTTTATAATAATTTATATACATGTGGTAATATATATATATACAGTAATAATATATATAGTAATATATATAGTAATGATACATACATATAGTAATAATTTAACTATCAAAATATTCACTAGAAATAATTTATATGGCAAAATAACGTTTAGTTATTACAATAAAATTTACAATAATTTAAATAAAATAGTTAGAAGATTGTTATTTAAATAAATTATGCTTACCAATAGTAATGAACAAAGCTAATATAATAAAATTCTTCATCATTTTGATGTATTTTTTTATTTTATCTTTGTTTTATTCAATTCACACTTTTGATGAGTACGTTAGGACTGTGATGATTCGAATGACACTAATAATGTCGTGGTGGAGTAAATAAATACTCTGGAATCCGGACACAGTACCCAAAATGGGGGAACAGAGCCAATCAGAATTGAGATAAAAAGTCAAGAGTCAATATTATACACATATAGAAAAATCCAAAATGTGAATTATTTACAGAACATGAATTTATCTCATCTTGAATGTGTGTCCAAACTGCTATTTGCGATATGTACTAATACTAGTATGAGTAAATTTTTAGCTTTTATTTTTTTTTATCTTATTTATTTCATTTCATTTCTTCTTAACCTATACAAAAATATCACAATAAATATGTGTATGTGATTATATTAATTGTGACTTTAATTATATCTAATATATTTATTAATTACATGAATATGATAAAAATATTTTCAATAAACAAATATTTGGACTTCCATGAAATATTATTATGTGTGTAAATATTAGACACTTTATTATAGCGATAAGATTTAATTTTAAATTCATCTTAAATGTAAATAACTATCATGAACTGTCTGATAAATTTATAAAATATTAACTAAATTACTTTGAACATTATTATCATATTATTTGCACTATTAACCTCGGGAATTCCCATATAAATTAAAAATTCAACATCTATTTTCTCCATATAATTATTATTTTAATTACAATCATCAATATAAATTAATGCCTTGATGCATTAATTCATTTTCACTCTGAATAAATATTAATTAATATTATTAATTCGTCTTATTATTTGTTTATTCATTATTAATATTCAAATTTTTAAATTCAAATGAAAATTATTAGACTCTATTTATTTTTTTTAAAAAAAATTCTGATTACAAAAATATATTTACCTGCGATTGTATTATCATGATAAAATGATATCACAATTGTTGATTCACCTTCTTTTCTAAAACTTAGTCATAATAAAATACATCAATACATCCATAAATATAAACATATGTATCACAATGATTAAATAAATTTTTTTATCACACATGAAAAAAACATGTAATAGTTATACTATACACAGTGTTAAATTAATCACATTTTTATGGATATAAATAGAAAAATATTTTTGTCTTATTTAAATTTGATAATGAATTGTACCATATTAGACCTTGATTTTATTTTTCATAACACATTCACACACATTTATGTATCATATATATACATTTTGAGTGATAAAAAAAAAATATTGTTTATTTCATGGTAACTATATGAATTTATATATGCATGTGATTTCTAATGTTTACAAATACTTTAAGGCTTATCACAAAACTAGGGTAAATTTGTACATATTTAAAAGATAAAAAATAATATTCTGCATCTATCTAATAATAATAATAATAATAATAATAATAATAATAATAATAATAATAATAATAATAATAATAATAATATATTTTTCTTCATGTTTTTTTCTGGCAAAAGGTGATATAACTCACTTTACAATTACTACACTAAAACAAACGTATAAACATTTAAATAAAAATTGATTACAAGTCTGTTTTATCAAATTGTCAACAGGATTATGTATATATGTATATAAACAAATATATAAACTTAGAGAAAATAAAATTTATTAATAATATATTGAATAAAAATTTTTTGTAAAATATTGATACTTAATTTAATTTATTAATAATGAATATAATGTAATAATATTAATGGGTAATGTAAAATTTTGAGAATAAATATTTTATTTAGTTTGTATAAGAGTTATATATGGATAAAAAAATTTATAAACTGAGAAAAAATAATATTTATTAATAATATATTGAATAAAAATTTTTTATAAAATATTGATACTTAATTTAATTTATTAATAATGAATATAATGTAATAATATTAATGTGTAATGTAAAATTTTGAGAATAAATATTTTATTTAGTTTGTATAAGAGTTATATATGGATAAAAAAATTTATAAACTGAGAAAAAATAATATTTATTAATAATATATTGAATGAAAATTTTTTATAAAATATTGATACTTAATTTAATTTATTAATAATGAATATAATGTAATAATATTAATGGGTAATATAAAATTTTGAGAGTAAATATTTCATTTAGTTTGTGTATAAATTTATATAATAATTTTTATCATAATTATTATTGATTATTTGTATAATTTTTGTATTTTATAATGAGTATTGCTAATTAATTAGGGAACATGAATGTGAATTAATGAAAGTTATTGAAGAATTTAATTTTCAGATTCAAATAAAAGAAGAAAAAAAAAAGTTCTATACTTATGTAAATTTCGAAGGGCTAATACACAAGGTAAAATTAGCACAACAATAATGTGATATGTAAACAGTATAAATTGATGAAATATATTTAATAACTGCTATGTATAGTTTCAGTTTTACTTCATTCACTCATTAATGAAAGACAAAATAATTTATATATTGTGAAAAATAATTTATTATAATAGTTTATGTTGTTTGTGTATTAAATAAAATTGTGTGGGTGTTAGATTTATAAACGTGAGATGAATGTAACGTAAAAAAATTTTGAATTATATAATTTAAAGTATTAATTTAAAATTAGAAAATTTTCGTTAATTATTTTTCAACATTTTGAATAAAATTAAATATCATAGTCGTGATTTTCTTGAGTATATATGTCAAGATGTACTTAAAAGTACAAACACTTGAGCTATTTATTTAATCAAATTACAATTTAATGTACCGATGGAACAAACATTTAAAAGCCAACAATAAATAATAAATAACTTGAATTATAAATTGAAATATATAATCAGTGTTATTTAATCAATGTATATTATTTTTCGTGGTTGAAATTTAATATTTATTCTACGGTTACAAAGTTCTTAAACGGTCCATGATGTCCCCATTATACTAGAAGACAATATTACACATTGAAACCACCAAACAACAACATGAGAATTAAAAAGAATAAAAAAAAAACAAGTCATTAATTCCTGATAAAAAATAAACTGGATAAATAACATCGTTAAAATTTTTTTTTCAACCATTTCCGGCATATATAAATTAAATTCAGGGTCAAATTTATCAATTTATATTTTCTAATGCTTCAATTCTCTGACTTTATCAATTATCGTGTGAAAGGTCAAAATAAAAACTGATTATTAATAGTTAAATTAATTTCTAGATTCCATTATTCGATTCAAGTGATGATGAGCAAGAATACCACACACCAAATTCATTTGAATATCCAGAAATAAAAATAACAAATGTTACATCAAGTTCATCATCATCAGCAACAAATTCTGTGGTATTTGGTTCAATTTCCAATGAAGTTCTTAATGTATGGAGTCAATTACCACAAGAAATTCGACTGGATCCAAGTTTGGCACATATTCAACGTCAATATAATCGTTTGTCATCTAATTCGGATGAAAGTGATATTCAAAAATGTTCACCATCAGCTGGAAATCGTATTGTATTAAATATGTCTTTGACCACACATGCAACCAGTGGCAAGTAAGTTAATAATTAATTATAACAATACAATTTCTATACTTGAAATAAATTTATCGATAGAAGAAAAATATAAAATACACAATTAATAATATATAATTTAATAATAAGTGATCAGGAGTCAGGAGCAGATGAAAGAATGTTAAATATTGATAGAGAAAATACTAATCACAGTAATAAATCATTATGTCGTTATATCAAATTAATTTTGCTCACATGCTGTTGGATAATTTTTACTGTAAGTTTATCTAAAGAAATATTTTAGTTTTAAAATTCGTTAAAATTATACTCTTTCTTCAATTTCATATATATATATTTTTTTTTCTCTTTTCTACTATTATTATTACTGTTATTTATTCAAGATAATACTAATGATTAAGAGTGAAAATACAACTATAATGCGTGAAATAGCTGTACCGAGTTGTCAAGTGCGCAGTATCCTTTTTGTCATAATTCAAATATTTATTTTTAGTCAAGCATTTTTTATTTTATTCTCAAGTACATTTACGTACTATAATATTCAACTTTTTTTTTTTTCCTTAACCACACACTTTAGATCACGTGATATTGGGAACACCGATGAGTAATCGAGTCTTGTTGGAGCTTGAGGGTCCTTTACTTCATGGTAATTCAAGTGACGTAAATAATTCAACAAATCATCTCATTGTCTGGCTTGAAATTAGTGAGAAAGGCAATGAAACCGTTACTCAAGTATGAGTTTTTTTTTTTTTACCATATTCAATTTTTAATCATCATTATTGTTATATTATTATTCTAATTATGAATAAATATATTTATTTATATTTAAATTGTTTTTTAGAATTTAACTGAGCCTTGGATAATTCCACTTGTTCCATTAAATTTAATAAATACTTTACCGAAACAACAAATTAGTAGAATTTTTGAGCTTAGTAATTTAGAAAATATCAACTCGACTAATAAAATTATTTATATAAATCTTCGAACGAATTTACAAGCAGGATTTATAATATTAATTGGATATGATTTATCGCCAATTGATGATGAAAATGGAATAATATTTCCAGTATTAATACTTATTGGATTGTATATTTTAATTATTTTCGAAATTATTCATCGAGCATTGGCTGCTATGTTGGCATCAACAATGTCAATTGCAGCATTATCAATTTTAAATGAAGTAATATCACCTAAATATCTATTATTTAATTTATAATATTAAGAAAAATAATTATTATGAATATATAAAAATATATTTATATTATTTTAGCGTCCAACTATGTCAGAATTAATTTCATGGATTGATATTGACACGATTCTTCTTCTTTTTTCCATGATGATGCTCGTTGCAATATTTGCAGAGACTGGAATATTTGATTATTTAGCTGTTTATGCATTCAAGGTATCAAAAAAAAATGAATTAATAAATAATACTTTTTATTTATATGAATTATTTTAAATGAGATTGGTTTTGAAATTTAATTAATTAATGCAGATAACTGGTGGAAAAATATGGCCATTAATAAATACACTTTGTTTCTTCACTGCATTTATGTCTTCGTTTTTAGACAATGTTACAATTGTATTGTTAATGACACCAGTGACAATAAGATTGTGTGAAGTTATGGAATTAAATCCTGTGCCAATATTAACTGCCATGCTTATTTATTCAAATATTGGTGGTGCATTAACACCCGTTGGGGATCCACCCAATGTGATAATCACCACTAATCAGGATGTAATTAATGCAGTAAGTTTTAAATAAATAAATAAATTTTAAATACTTGGAAATAAATTTTTTTGAAATGCAAACTACAAAAATAATTTATTTAATATTATTTTTCATCGATTCAAGACTTGATAAATTGAAATAAAATATTAACAATTGGTTGTTTAAATAGTACAACTTTAATAAATTAATTAAGACATATTAATAATTTAATTAGCAAATTTTTTTGCGAACATTTTTTAATTCATTTTAATTATTTTAGATTTAATAAAATAAAATATTGACTTAATAATAAATTAAATTAAATTTGTCTTTTCATCATTTTATAAATAATAATATCTAATTACAGGGAGTTACTTTTGGCTCATTTATTTTGCATATGAGCATTGGCGTTGCAATTACATTTCTAGTTGCGTATGCTCATTTACGATTTATATTTCGTGACACAGCAATTTTAGGTTTTGATGAACCACAAGACATCCAAGATTTACGACATGAAATTGTAATTTGGCAACGTGCTGCAAATAGTTTATCCACATATAGCAAAGATGAAAATGTTGTGCGTGAAACTTTAATGAAAAAAGTCCACAAATTAAAAACATTATTGAAAAGAATATTAGAAGAAGGAAATATCCCACTTGAAAAATATAAAAATACACTTGAAGAATTACAAGAAAAAGTAAAAGAAAAAAAAAATACTTAAATCATTTAATAAAAAATAATAAAAATAAATAAATAGTATTAAAAACATAAATGATAATTATATTACTAATTTATTTATTTATTATTTTTACAGTATCCTATAAGAGACAAGTGGTTATTGATAAAATGCAGTATTGCATTAATATTTATCATAACATTATTTTTCATTCATAATTTACCAAATTTAAATTTATCATTGGGTTGGTCGGCATTACTTGGTGTTATTCTGCTTCTTGTTCTTGCTGATACCAAAGATTTGGATGGTATATTGGCACGTGTGGAATGGAGCACTCTGATATTCTTCGCGGCCTTATTTATACTTATGGAGGTCAGTGTACCAAGTAATAGAAAAGAATAAAATTTGTTTTTTTCAGTCTTATAATTAACTACCAATCTAGACTAAAAAATATAAGGAAAAATGCAAACAAAAAAAAGAAAAAAAGAAAAGAATTAGTAATTGGTAGCAAATATTTATTGATTCACTCAGGCACTCTCACGTATGGGTCTTATCGCATGGATTGGAAAACAGACAGAGTGGATTATCCTGTCGGTGAACGAAAACTTTAGACTTGCCGTTGCAATACTGTTAATTATGTGGGTTTCAGCATTTGTCAGTGCATTTGTCGATAATGTTCCATTAGCAACAATGATGGTGAGAATAGCTGCAAATATATCAAAAAATAACGGACTTAATTTGCCCCTTCCGCCATTAATTTGGGCTTTAACATTTGGTGCTTGTTTAGGAGGTGAGAAAATATTATTTTTCATCAAATATATATAAATAAAAAATTATATTATATAAATATATTTATCAATATTTAATATTTTCTATAAGAAGAAAAAAAAATATGAGTTATTTAATTGATCTAGAGTATTTTAATTGTGCAATTAATTTTAGATTGATTTATTATTTTATTTTTATTGTTTTTATTGTTTTTTTTATAGGTAATGCAACTTTAATTGGAGCATCTGCCAATGTTGTTTGCGCTGGTGTTGCTGAACAGCATGGATACCGTTTAACTTTTATGAAATTTTTCAAGTAATGTATATTTGTTTATTACTTTTTTGAGTTTAAAAATATTTGTATTGTAATATTTAAGAGCAATTTGGTTGGCAAACATTTTAGTCACAAATTAATATTTATAATCTTACATGAAAGACCTTTAGGAAATTTTTTTTTCTATTATTTAATATCTCAATACGTACTGATTATCGAAACTACGATAATAAATGATATTACTTTTGTATTTTTATTTTCTTTTTATTATTAATCTACATAATCATTAATATCGGTAAATATTAGATAAAAAAAATTTTTTTTTTTCACTTGATAATTTTTCAAGTGACGCGATATTAATTAGGAAGATAATTAATAATTATCAAACAAAAACATTTAGGAGGAATTGAAATGATAATGTTTTTATATTTATTTAGATTAGTGTTAACTATTAAATCATTTTGTAAATTTATATTTAATAATTATGTTAATTTAAAATTTTATTTATTCAGAGTGGGATTCCCTATTATGATTAGTACAACAGCAACAGCAAGTTTTTATCTCGTCATCGCTCATGTAGTATTCAACTGGCATTGACGTTTAATTAGCATGAAGAACTCACACGTTTCTTAATAACAAATCTTGTTACTCATGTATTATATACATTTATCAGAAAAAAATCTATTTTAAAATTGATAAAATGAGGCGAATATTTTTTTTTTCACTTGAATATATTGTGCCAAATATTATACAAAAATTATTTTGTAAAAATTAGTTTGATGAATAATTTATACATGTACTGCTATACGTGAAATAAAATATTCTTTAATATTCAAATTGTCGTGGAAATTTTTGCTCAGCAATGCAGAATTCTATTTTGCCAACTTGAATTTTTTTATTTTTTTTATTTTATACACACTCACCTGAACAATCCTTTGATAAGAGTGAGGATGTTGATGCCAATTACCTGCAGGTGGCAGTACAATGAACAAAATTTATTTTCAACTGTGATTAATTTAGATAAGAAAAAAAAAAAAATTTTTTTTTTATGAAAATAAAATTCTATGGATTTAATTTCATGACAATTAAATATAAAATTTGTTTTTATATATTTGAAAGTATTTAAATATTTATTTGGAAATTTATTTAATGAAGAATTTGATTGAAATAATTTTTTTTTTTTAATAATAATTTTCATATTTCAGAAAAATTTTATAATTGAAGATTTTTGTTTGAATATTTAAATTCAAATTGACTTCATGGAATCCCTGTGTTGTTTATCATCTTATAAAATTAATATAGATCATATTTTCCAGGTATTTCACTGTAATTATTTTTTTTTTTTACTCAAACAAAATGAAATTAATATTTATAAATGTGGATAAAATAAACTGAAAAAAATTTGAATCAATTATCGTGAAATAATTTATCGTAAGTTGATCAAAGCGTTAATTAAATTGTTTATGTCACACGATGTATATTATATTTAATATTTATTCCCTGATATCGCGATCTGACAGTGTCGATTGACAATTTTTTAATTTTTTATCAATTAAGTTTACATAATTCTATCAATAAAGCTGCGCTCGAATTTACAAGTTTAACTTCGTTATAAATTGTATAATATATAATCAATTTTTTGCAATTTAATTTCACAGTAGTGACGCTGATACTTGTATTTATCATAACATAAAATAAAAAAAAAATTATAAACTATAAGATGAAACTTATGAATATTACCGAGTGGAAAATAACTTAAGTCAGCATAATCATATTCAATTAATGTAATTATAATATTGATTCTCATGTTCTAGATTGATCTAGAAGCATCCACGTGTTATCTTACAAAGATCAGTAATGACATGACAATTTTTTTATGTTTATTAAAATTTTCAATCACTACAATAAATAACAAATAATTTTTACATATCAAATTAATGAAAATTATATGCTGTCATAATATTTTTATTTAAAAAAAAAATCTAAAACTATTATTTGTTTATTGTTAATGTCATTGACAATCGACAGATTTATCAAGTACACATGGCAAATAAACTGAGAAATTCAATGATGCATTTAATAATAAAATAAATTTTAACTGCAATAATAAAAGAGCCCAAGGAAATAACAGAAGATTAAATCATTGATTTTAACATAAAATTTTTTAGCTCCTTGAATTAATAACAATAACAATTATTTTTTTAAGGTTTCAACAATTCATGTCAACATGATGACAACATCATCAATAGTCTATCTGCCTTAGATATCAAAAAAAAAAAATAATAATAATAATAATAGTAGTAGTAATGACTAATGCTAATGAATATTACTAAGACGATAACGAAGATCATCTTGTTTGTATTTTTTTGTTTTGTTTTTGTGATCATGTTTTTTGATATGTGCGTCAAGGCTCTTAGCACTATTTACCTACTGACACTAGACATTAATTACATGTTGACAATATGTCATAAATAGTTGCATAAATATAAATAACAAAAACATCAGTCATAATAAATAATAGTAAATTATCTTTGATAAAGTCATGTGCGTATATTATTTCTCAGAAGGGATTAATAATAATTTAATATAAATAAAAAAATGATTTAGTAATGTAAATTTTTTTTTTATTTTTTCATTTATATAAATGAATATAATAGAAATAAATTTTCAGAATAGTATAAATTATATAGATCCTGACACAGTGATAGAGCGATTTATTTTTCTTTTTTGTAATAATTTTAATTTCGTGAAAAAATTCGTTGAGATTTTTGTCTGGTGTGTATTAAAATTAGAAATGTTTACGAAAGGTTTGTTATTGACGTCAAATAAAATTTTTAGCTTTTATTATTTTGATAAATGGATATATTGTTAATATTATTTAGCCACTTATCATGTTTGTCAATTATTCAGCATTAGTTGAAAAAATCTTTCATTCTATTCAACAGTTTTGTTTGCCAGTTGCTGTGAGATTAATTTAAAAGAATTTTTAAAATCTTTTTCGTATATAGCCATCTAAATTAATTTGAACTTCGTGTTCCAACCTCTTCAAGGTCATTTTTTTTTCAATCCAAAAAATAGTCTCAAACAAACAAAGATATTCTCGTTATTCAATTCAGATAAAAATTTTTTTTTTTTCCCATTCAGTAAATACATTTCTTCGTTTTGTGTTGATGTTAAATATTATTATATTATTTTCGAAGAAAATATAAAAAAAAAAAATCCTGGTAGATAAATAATAAACTTAACCTGTATTCATCATTACATTTATAAATCATACAAATTAATTAACAATAATACATAGCAAAAAAAAAAGAAAAAAAATTTTTTTTTTTTTTTGCGGTGGCTGAATAAATAAAATTCATTTCAAATAAATTCAAACTTAATTTACTTAACAGGATCTCAGCATTTTTAATTGAATTCAACATTCAATTAAGTGAATTTAATTTCTTCTCCCAATTTTTTTCTTTTTTTTTTAATTTATTTATTTTTCTCTAGTAATTAAATATATTAAAATAATTTTCAAACGAATTCTTTTTCTTTTTCTCAATATAATATACCACACAAAAGTCAAATTGTTGATAATTCCAATACTGTTTACTCATCCCACATTATCTAAAATTAAAAAAAAAATAAATTTCTCCAATATATAAACTCAAATATATATATTTATAAGTATTACTAAATACATAATATGGTCCCAAGAATATTTAAAAAGAAAAATAATCTATGATGTAAGTATATAAAACGAATGTTCACATTATTGACATCACTATCATAGGTCAACTAATCTGACAAAATTTTTTCCCCGAAGCTTGGACCGATATATAAATTGGTAAAATAAAAAAACCCATTCCATCAGAAGCCACAAATAAATACATAAAAACACGACCCAAAATATACACACATATATTTAACTACACAAATGTTGTCACACAAAAGAAAAAAACCGGATTTCAACAGAGCCATGACAACGAATTTTCAGACAACACGTGTGTAAAAAAAAAATAAAAATAAAATAAAAACTAAAACAGCAACGGACATAAAAAAAAAATAACACCTTTTTGATAACAATAAAACGATAATGTAATAAATTAAAATACAAACAACATTACAAACACAAAATATTTATATTTAAATTGCTTTTTATAATGATTATAAGTATAACTTATATAGAGATGCTGTTTAAATATTTCACCGGTTATCTTCTTGATAAGAAACTACACATGTGTACATTGCGGATATGTCATGAGAGAAATGCCAATGGGAAATAGCTTATAGATGTTAAAGTATATGTACATGCATAGTTTCGTGAGTAATGGGGCCGTGTTACTGTTATAATCGTAAGGATAAAATCGTGTGACGTAAGACGATGGTATTATTTTTATTTAGGTGAGCGAGAGTGGATCATTTTATTCAGACAAATATATTGAGAAAATTCTATAATTAAATTATCAATGATTATATAGTTATTAAATCTTGTTTCAATTTTTATTTATCATCATTTCGCTATTTATATTCAGTGAAATTTATATCAAATTAATCGCTTTATAATATTTAAATATTTGAAGTTATAAAATATATAAATGGACAGTGGATTAAATATTGTTTATATAGTGAAAGGTATGAAAGGTTTGATGATGATGATGATATTGACCTGTGCTAATTCTTTCAATTATAAATATGAACTTAACCCAATTGTTTATAAACTCTTGATAAATATATTTATAAATGAGTTGCATTTATTTTTTTATTTTTATTTTTTTTGGATAGTTTTGATTTTTTATTGAATGAAATAAATGTCTCATCAATTCACACGAATAAGAAGAAAATGAGGCAAGTGTCACAAAAGTGATATCGCAAAAGATTTAATTGATAAAAAATTAAAATATAAAAATAATATATTGTGAAAATTATCAAAAATATGTAATAAAAATAAAAAAATATATATTCTACTTTTTGTAAATTATTCATGATTATTTATTTTCTCTCGAATAATGTGTATAAATAAACTCTTAAATAACAGAAAATTCATATCTTCTACGTTATTTTGCAATTAAATATTTTTTTTTGTTGTTGTATTAATTTTTTTATTTAAAAAATTGCTGATATGTGAAATAAAACATCTTGGTCACAATGACAATTCATACCAGTGACGTAATTTTATTTATTTTTTGTTTCATTGCTAGATTACACACGTAACAGTAAATATATAACGTAATCAAAGAATTCTTGGGTATAAACAATTTTATATTTTTCGTATTCATTTACTCGTATTGATAAATTATAATAAGATTTATGGTGTAATGACAGCGATTGTCCATTGTATAAATTTATAATAAGGAATATTTATAATATCCAGATATAAAATTACCAAATATAATACACATATATACTACATAAAAAACAAAACAAAATAAATAAAAAAACAAACGTATGGTCTTTGGTAGAAAGAAAATATTATATAAACTTTCAACGAATCACGCAATATTATACAATCTTATTACATTTAAATATCTGTAAAATTGAATAAATATATATTCTAACATAAAATTCTGGTATGTATCTGTACACGTACATGGATGTTGCATTTATGAATTGTTTCAATAAATACAAACCATGGGAAATAAAATGTAAAAATTGACCTAGGGCTCAGAACCTTAACGGTGAAATAATAGGTAAAAGTTCCTGTCTAAGCCTCGTAAAAATGCGTTGTGTGCACGAGCGCAAATAATTTTAAGGTCATGGTTGTTGGCAGGTCAATGCATCATGTATTTCATATTAATGACGTCAATTCTGTGAATCAAAATGTAGAAGAAAAAAAAATTATAGAAAACGAAAAAAAAAAATGGAAGAAAAAAAAATTTTTATTCACACTATTATTTTTTATGTGATGTAAAAAAAAAAAAAATACTCTCAAGTTTTACGATTATTTTCTCATCATTAGCTTATATATCTTCAAACGTACAAAAGAAATTCTAAAAAATTTTATTACTGTCCTCCCTATAAAATCAACTAAAAAACGTCATTTAACCACATGCATTATCAGGTCAGTGGACTTTATGCAAAATTCTTACAGGATATTCACCTTATATTTAAAAACAGAAAATTTCCTTTAAATGTTTGTTTTAAAAATAAAATTAACCACCTAACATTTATCTATTATTTAATAGTGTGATGTTTAATGATTGATTATACATGACATTGAAATTGAGAAGAAAAAAAAAAAAGAGTGGAATGGTTCAAAAGTCAAAGGCGTTGTTGTTGTTTTATTTTTCTGTGGAATTTTTTTTTTTGTACACAAACAATATAGATTCCCTTCGGACCAAAGTCTTGTAGAATGTGAACCTGTTGTAGAATTTTTCTCGCTCAGCAGCGTCTTCATTACTTTTTCTCAAAGGACGTAGGTGGCCTTTATTTGCGTCTTTATATTCTTTTTTTTTTTTTTTTTTATTACTGAATGACGTCCATGTGACTGGAGAATCGCTCGCTTATAGGCGAGCACACGTCCATGGTTCGCTTCATTTGCACCGTATCCCTTACGAACATAACCGAGGTGCGCGTTTTCTTTTATTAACAAATATTTATTAAATTTATTTATATTTTACATGACAAATAATTCTCAATCAAAATTTTCATGAACTATATGAATAAAATAAAATAAAATAAAATAAATATAATAAAATTGTTGCAATTACTGTGATAACTTAATATTCATATCATATATATTATTAATTAGTTTAAATAAAATATTATCATTAAAAATCGTGGATTAAAATGTGAAGATGTATTTTTATTTCCTGATTAAATTTATTCAAATCAATTTGATTCGATGAAGTAATTTTTTTTTATTATTAATTTTTATTTCACTTATTAATATTGCAACAATTTTTCTTATTGTCTAATTGTTCAATTGAGAAAGTGAATGCATATATGTATTATCTACAGTGTTTCAAAATTAAAATTAAAAAACTAGAACTATCATATAATATTCTTTAAATTGCTCTTGTGCAAGTAAATAAAATTTATCTGTGGCTTTATTGTTTAATTGTTTTTTTTTATAAATATATATATATATATGTGTGTAACAATTGAAGCATGAAATAATAAACAAAAGGCGTCAACTGGTTTTATGAGTATGGCAATTAAATTTATTGCAGTTTGGAAATCTTTTTCCTGATTAAATGTAAGTAATTTTCATGGCATATAATGTTAATTATTAAATATCAAAGCTTAAAAATTCAATGGCAAATTATAATTATTAGTAATTTTTTATGATGAATATTTGTACATCAATTAAGCAATGAAACATCAAATTTTGATGGTTAATAAAATTAATACAACTTATTTCAACTGTTGCATATAAAATTCTATACGAAATTATATTATTCTTTTTTTTTTTATATGAATTTATTTTTATTTTTTATTTAATAATCTGACCTGAATTAATTAATTCACATTCATTCATCAGTTTAGTATATATTTATGATAAAAAAACCAAAATGTCTTGCGCTTAACTGTGCCAAGTTGAAAGACCTCTCAGAGATTTCGATGCAAGTTTAAAACATGTGAATTTATTGAATATCAGGTCAAACTTCTGTTTATATAAAAAAATAAAAATTAATTCACGTAATATATGGAAGTTATGAGCTACTTTCTTTTGAAAAAATTCCTTTTTGTGATCACTAAGTAGTCAATCAATATATCATGTTCAACTAGTTTTTTTTTTTTTATATACATAAAATTAAATTTTTTTTTCTTTCTTCATTATCATATACTGACATATGGAAATAGGAAATAAAATATGAAATAATATTTATGTACTTTGCAATCGTTGCAAAGCCACAATTTCATAAGTTATTACTGTATCATTGTTATGAATAGTTTATTCTTAAATTAATTAAATATCCACTTATTCACGATAGATCAGCATCAATTATTTTTCTTCTTCACTATATAATTAAATATTTTTTTCTTCACTCAATTTAATTTTCTCGATTATATTTCGTATCAATTACCATCGTATACACAATCATCATCACTTTTTCCCTGCGATAAAATTAGATACAATAATTATAAAGTACAATTATTCATTTATTATATTACTCGATCGAGAAATAGAAAAATGCAAGTAAATCAAAAAAAAAAAAATATATTTCAAAGAAAAATTCTACATATCATTTTTTATCCTCTGAAATAAATCATAATAAATTCTTCCTTCCACTTATTGTAAAAATATTCCAACAATAAACGTTCATAAAGAAAAAAAATTCCCAATTCAACACTGTGTAATTATTAAAAATCTAAAAAATTTCACAAAAACAAAAAAATCAATTAAATCGTTTATAATAATTATTTGTTTGCACTATTTCCAAGAACAAATTTTCCTCTATTATTTTCTTCTTATTTCGTTTACTTTTTTATTTAACAAACGCACTTGATCATGATTATAGAACGTGTTATAATAGTGGGAGGTTTGTAAAATAAAAAAAATGTGGGGCAATGACTAAATTAGCTTTACTATAAAATTATTGATCAGTATACAAACACATATATCACTATAATATTTGCAATATATATTTCCTCAGCCTTGGAATAATGTGAATATGTGTATATACATATAGTTGAGAATTTAGCAACAGGATGTTATGGCAGACCTTGTCTCACTCGTTTGCATGGTCCAAAGCAATAAACCAATACTCGTTCTAATACATCTAGATAGTGTACAAATGCGTAAACGAACAGCACTGCACATGCAATATGTACATATTTATATACATATATATATATATAAATATAGTGAAATAGCATTCGGTGATCACAAATGTGCCATTTCACTATATTTAAATTGCATAATAATGTACACACGATTGAATACTAAGCAGAAAGTACGTTTAGATAATTATTTATTGCTCTTACTAGTTACATATTAGACTATACATATATATATACAACATAATATTTTGTATCAATAATATCAATACATTATTGATATGAGAATAAAAAAAATTAAATATGATAAAGAAAATTGTCTGATAAAAATTGTTTTTTTTTTTCTTTACTTAAAATTTTCTTCTGTTATTATTCATGATTCATAATAATGTCTATGACCTGAGTCTTCAACAAAGCAAATTAAATTAATTCCATCAGAGTATCATAATCAAATTGTCGAGTGCAGTCATAAATGAGGAAGAATAAAATTATATATCAGAATGTTGATGTGAAATTAATTTGTCAAAGATTCTTTGTTTGAATTTTTATTTCATATTTGTAAAATATTTCTCGTTAGTATTATTTAAAATTTATTTTCTCCTAATGGTCGTTGTAAAGTGATATCCTTTAATATTAAAAGAAATGTATAATATATAGCTATACAAAATAAATAATTAAAAATTTATTAATATAAACATAATACAAATATATTAAAATATTTGTAAATATTAAATAGATAAATTTGTAGATGGAATATTTATGACAATTTTATTTTGCTTCTTTCTCTTTATTTTATCTCTTTCATTTCTTCTCACCACTCACTTGCTCTCACTTAGTTTTTACATTCATGATCGGTGTACACAGCATACACCGGTCATTCCCTACCACTCGTGATTCAGGTGGCAAGACAGCAAGGCAACCTGACGTTTGTTCGGCCATCGTCAGTGATTGCTACCCGGTGTATCTGTCACACCGTGGTCCACCGCGTGTACCATCAATCCAACATAAATTGCTTTATCCAAAGATATTTAATTGGAAAATATCAATAAAGTTCCATTAAATTTTTCATACATCAAAAAATAAAAAAAAAATTAAAAGAAATTTTTATTAATTAAATTCAATCATCTATTTTTTTTTTTTTTCATTTGTATTTCATATTCATTTATTTATTGTGCTAATTAACAAAGTTAATAACTGTGATGTGTAAAATGTGTAAAAGCTCGCAATCATTGCATTGTTATTAATATTATAATTTTATCACTCAATGTAAGTTTTATATATTTTATTTATTCCATAAATATATTTAATTTTACAATGAAATGTAAAATTGTGATATACAAGTTAAATAATTACGGAAGGAGCGTGACTAATTATTTTATACTATAAGAATGGTGTAGATGACCAACGTGCGTTTATAATGAGTACAGAGTGTATATATTGAGCGAGTTATTCACTCTATCTTACATCGATTTGTACTGATTTATCTTCTTTGCACGCATTCATTTATGTATGATACATATATGCTTGCGAATGAGGCTTTCCGTTATATGGAAAGAAACTTTGGGATTTTATTTAATATATATGATATGTTGTGTGCACATGTGTGTTTATAAAGATATGTACTGGCTGACCGGTAAACAGACTCAACTCTCGTTGAGTTATATAAAGACGGATTGAATCTTGTTGGGCTGTTAACGAACTCACCTGTGGAACGCGCACTATAAGAAGCGCGCGTCCCCGCCGACACAAGATTTTCTTATGTAAGGATAATAAACTTTACCAATACTGATACACTATATTTTTCTCATTCCGATCGTAAAGTTATATGAATATAAAATTATTTTTTTTCATATGAAATATTAGAAAATATTAAATATCTATATTTTTTTTTATTTTTAATATTTTTATTTCGAGTTATTCACATGGGATTTCCAATGTGTCATTTGGAATTATTTTCAAGGACGTTGTTTTCTACCGGAATCCTTTTTTTTTTTTTATATCAAATCGGTGTCAATTTTTTTTTTAAATTAAATTGATTAATTTTTCAGAGGAAAATTTTAACTTTGACGAATTAAAATAATCTGAAAAATTTTAAATTAATATTTATAATTAAATGCACAATTTATTTTTTATTGGTAAAGGATATTAAATTCTGTTATTTATACTGTATATAACAAATGACTATAAATCAGGGATCATATTGTTTATAATATGAAAAAATAATTGTAAATATTAATCGAAAATTTTTGGAACTATTTTAATTTGTCAAAGTTAAATTTTTTTTCCTCTACAAAATTAATCAATTACTTTTATATTATAAACAATATGATCCCTGATTTATAGTTATTTTTATATACAGTATAAATAAATAAATGAATTTAATATCCTTTATCAATAAAAAATATTTACAAATTGTTTTTTGTCACAAAATTATTATTTCAATTTTTATTTATTTTATTCATTGAAAATTATTTTTATTTACATATTAAAAATGCTTCTATAAATTTATTGTAACTTGATACACATTAGCTGCACGTGAGTGCAAGTAAAATTAATGTTGAAATGAACAAATCGTGACATATAGTGAAACCGGTAAACAATAACGGTGATAGAGCTATTCACCATGACTTCTTCTTCTTCATGCAATCTAAAAATTTTTCATGATTGTCTGTCGATTGATTTTAACATGCAAGAGTTATATTACAACCGGCAATGACCGGCTCGTCACACCTGATATATATTTATTCTATCTATAATAATGCACAGTGTAATAATGGATTAAAATGAATGAAAATAATATTTTTTTTTTTTTGCAAAATAAATTTCTGACGGAAGTCAGGGACAATACTTGCGTTTATTTAATTTATTTCTTTTCATTTAATTCATGAGATGGTTGAAAAAATTATTTTACAATATTCATCAGCGAGTCTGAATGTTTTTTAGATATGAAAAAAAAAAATAATATATGAGAAAAACATTATTGGAATTATTAAATTAGTTTGCATCATTCAATCATAAAATTTTTATTATTATCTTCCGTTGTGATTATAAATAATTTTATAATTGTTTCAACTTTCGCTTATAGCACTAATAATAATTAATGCAAAAGCACATTTTTTAATTAGAATTTATTATCAATATTTATAGTATGAGTCATTGTAAACGATTTTGATTAACTTTAGATTAGATCATCAGCTATCAATCGTAAATATGAAATGAAAGTAATTTGCGATTAATAAATTACTAATATTATTATATAAAAATGATGTAATATTATACATAAATCTAATACAACAAGTAAATAATTTTTTAATAGCAGAAATACCAGTGAAAAATATATTCAATCAATATGATTTAAATAAAAAAAAAAATCACTGAATAAAATATTTGAATATTCATAAAAAAAATTTGTATAATTTTTTTGTATAATTAGTTTGTAAATTAATTCGTTGAATTACAAATACGCAAGTAGTGTATATACATCATCACATAAATGATGACAAAAAAATTTTCTCATTTTTTTTTTCTCTCTCTGATATAGACGCGTATCTCATAAATAAATATCGGTTGTTTATATATAGCGAAGAAAAAAGTATTATCGTCACTCTGTAACTGTCATAGGTGAGCATGTACCTGAGAAGTGTTGTTAAGTTAATCAAAAAATAAAAGAAAAAAATTTGTTCTTTAAATAAAAATATTTCAATCATTATTTATCAATAATAATATTAAAAATAATTAAATAATTAAGAACATAGATATCTGTGTGCTAAAGTGTATTAAAAAAATTAATACTCAGAAATAATCTTCTATACAGTTTTCTTCATTTCTTTGATAAACCTACTTTAACATAAAACTTTTTTCCATTCATTTCACTAGAATTCATTTAATGAGGGAAATCGTCTACGTTCAGCATTCTCTTTCTAATCATCAATGAAATTGCATGAACAATTACCTAAAAATAAATTTATCCATGTATCTATGATTTATATTAAACTAATAATAATTATTATTTATGTTTCAGATTGAAAATTAACGACAGAAAGAAAGCAGAAATAAATAAAAAAAGATATTGAAAAAAAAAATTGTGATTTAAAAGTGACATTAAATAAAATTAAAAATCAAATTGTATTAATATACATACGTATATTATACATATAGAAAATAAAATTCTTTACCTCATACGCAATTGAGGAAAAGCAATAAAAAAAATAAAAAAAAAGCAATTGTGTCACACTGTTTTTTACGGAAGAAGATAAATAAAAATATAATATTTACATATTATAAAAAAGAGAAAATACAGTGCTATGCATAAAAAAATAAATTGAATTTGTCTGAAAAAGTAAATTCATTTTTTTGTGTGTATCACACACCTACGTGGGGGTCTCACTATTAGTGCTGTAAAACAATGGTAGTAAAAGTGATATGGAGAATACAATTGGCATTACGGACGAATTGTTGCAAAGTTATAAACGTATTATTATAAACGTGCAACATTATAGTGATATAGACCAAGATTTAAACAAAGAAATAGTTAATTGCAATAATTGCATTAATTTTGTGAATTATAAAACAACCAAACAAAAATTAATACTTAATTAAAATTATAATAAAATTAAATTAAATTCAATTTTGCAATATAAACATAAATAATTTAAAATATAAATTTAAACATCGTATAAATAAAAAATAATATTTATTTATAATTTTTAAAAGATAAATAAAACAATTACGTATATTAATTGTGATTAAATTAAAATAAAACATTATATTAAATTTGTTTTCATTTTTTTTTTTTTTGTTTTTTTTTTTTTTTTCGTGATTGAAATTTTGAGGGGAAATTAAATTAAATAAATTCATCAAGATGAAGTTTATTACGTCATTGTTTGGGGTGAGTTCGCCAAAAGTGATGGGCAGACAATACATGAAAGTTGGAACAAATGCTTTGTTTGGAACAAGACGAAAGAGGGATGGCGAAAATATGTGTCGAGACAGGGTGCCACGACCTATCAACATCTTTTTATCAAAAAAAGGAAAATTCCGTCACAGTAAGTACTTTAATTTTTTATTCATCACTTAATATTATATATGTATACATTTATATTATTAATTTATTTATTATCTATGCTGGGGATAAATTATTTAATAGTTATAAACGGACAAACGTGCGATGCTCAATAGTATATATTTAATTTCACTCGTGCAGTATAACTTTTAACTTGCAGTAGCATTATGAAAAATTATTTTTCTTCCACGCTCATGAACCACGACGCGTGCTAGGAATTTCCAAGAGTCCTTTATATTTCACGAGACCAAGAGTTGATTATCGTTAAAGATAAATCAATAGAAAATATACATTATCGTTATGGCAATCGCGTCCAGTAATTTATTCGTTATGCAATAATTCTTTTTTTTTTCTTTTATTGAACATATAAAATTAGAAAAGAAAAATATTTACGTATTATTTTTTTTCTAATAAAATTAATGAATTGAACAAAGGAATATGTTTATAATTATTTTTATAAATATTAAATTTTTGTTTTGATATGAACGAAAAATAATTTTCTTTCTTATAAAATTAATAAATCAAACAAAGAAATATATTTATAATTATTTAAAAGAATATTAAAATTTTGTTTTGATAGAAGAGATGAATAATTTTCTTTCTAATAAAATTAATGAATTGAACAAAGGAATATATTTATAATTATTTATATAAATATTAAATTTTTGTTTTGATATAAAAGAAAAATAATTTTCTTTCTTATAAAATTAATAAATCAAACAAAGAAATATATTTATAATTATTTTTATGAATATTAAAATTTTGTTTTGATAGAAAAGATGAATAATTTTCTTTCTAATAAAATTAATAAACTAAACAAAGAAATATATTCATAATCATTATTATAAATATTAAAATTTTGTTTGATATAAGAGAAAAAAAAATGTTCTTTCTGATAAAATTAATAAATCAAACAAAGAAATATATTTATAATTATTTTTATAAATATTAAATTTTTGTTTGATGTAAGAGAAGAATAAGAATAGTTGGAAATATTGTATTTTTACTTAAATTCGATTGTGAAAATTACACAAAAAAAAAAATATCAAATAATACGAAAATACACGAGAAAAAGTCACAAATACTTCACCACCCTCTTCCTTGCAATGAACATTAGCCTTGACCCATTCTCAGAGAAGTGCGACTCCCATTATACATGTGTATGGCAACCAGAATTGTAGGTACATGGAGAGCATTGAGTAGTACATATATATACTCTCCGTGTATATAGTGATGATTTCGCGAGATGCTGAGGGAAAGCAACCGCATACAGACATTTCGTAATGTTTCTGTACTGATCAACTTTTCGGACGATTAATGTTACATACATAACGTCACTGACGTAACAAACCGACCGAGAAAACGTGAATGACCAAAAAAAAAAAAAAAAATAATAATAATAATCCATATATTTATTATAAACATACACATAGGTGTGTATAAAATAAATATATATATTAATTAATTAATTAATTAATTAATAGTGCAAAATTATATTTGAAAATTTTTTTTTATCCATTTAATTCCGATAAATTTTTCAAGGGAGAAATAAATAATTTATTTCATTCATATTTTATTTGATTAATTCCTTATGTTTTATTTTTTTTTTTTTCCGTATAACTCTTTTGTAACGCACCTTTTTTTTTTTTTCATACCTTCGTGATGTATCTATTCACAAGGTTGATGAATATAAAAATATTGAATTGACGGAAGTCTGTTGAATAAATAAATTCATTTGTCAAACGTCAACATATATATAAAAAAAAATTCTACACGTGAATATTTATAAATATTATCATGCAATAGATCAAAGTTAAATCTAAATAGATATATATACTAAATGGATAAAAAAAATTATTTAAATTAAATTATAATAAGCTGATAATATTATTATCGAGATACATATTTATAATTATTATGTATATGTTGTTAAATTTCGAAACTGACAAAATATTATTGACATTAACCTTGAAAAATATTTCGTTTCACCACTTAGCCGGACATTACACGAAATGAAAGACAAAATTAAGTTCACCAATACACATAAAACATGCAAAAAAAAAAAGTATTTCACTGGCGTTGCCCAAACAAGTATGTTAATTATTAAATATTTCACATTATACATCACGATTGAACTCAATACAATTCATTGGATGCATCGCAATGTTAAATATATATATAAATATAACATTAAAAACAAATAAAAAAAAAATATAATTTATATTTAAAAAAATTTTTCGCCAACACTTAAATATAAATAATAAATCATAAGCAAATATAACGAATAAATTAAATGTAAATAATTGGTATGACAAATTATTAAGAAAATCAATGAAAATATATATTACTAATACTGTATAGAAATGCATTTGTCCTTGTGCATATAACATAAGTGCATTACAGAGGTTGCGTTACAAAATCCCACCTGTCCAAACATTTTTACTTGTAGTTGCAAAATGTGCGAGCTATTATTCAAGGAGTCACGATGTCACCGTCGCGATAGTCACTCTCAAGACATATAAAACGTCTATGTATATATATATGTATATATATTACTAATATATATGTATATCTATATAAATGTATACATATGTGCGAGTATAAATGTATAGAAAGATCAGGTACACCCGTATAGTAAAGGCGCTAAAACATTTTTAAGATCACTTTCACTCCTTGGCATTCCTCGTTGAAGCTGGAAGACTGATCATTGGACGCGACTTTTCGTATATATTTATTTAGCAATACATACTTGCCCTTCTCCATGACGTATTAAACATGTTTTTACCTGTTTTAAATTTATCTATATAATATTATATATAAATGTAAAATATATAAATTTGAGTATCGATAAAAATTATCTATTTGTAAAATTAATATTACTTAGTTATTTTAATAATCAATTAAAATTTTTAAATAGAAAATTATTTATTGAATTGAAGGATAAAAAAAATTGGAAGGCAATGATTAAGGTGGTGAATATAGTACACTCGCTATTGACATTCACTTGGTTGAATTGATTGATGTATGTTGCAACAATTGGGGGCAATTTAAAGCTTAGTGCATTTAAACTCACTTTTCAATTGCAATGTATGTACATATGGTGTGTGTGTGTGTGTGTGTGGCCATGACAACATTTTTGTATGATCACCCTTGTAAATATTATTACAAAATAATTCGATGGTGAATGTAGAGCATTTTTTTATTTTTATTTTTTTATTTCGGTGTCGGTAAAAGTAAGTATAAAGAAATAAATAATTAATTTTTATCATGGGTAATATTTTTTGTTTTTTTTTTTTTTTTGGTTAGTAAGTAAACCGATAAATTTTTCTAGTTCATAATTTAATTTTTTGTTTATATGTAATAATTTATGCTAATGAGTGCGGTGTGTTAATGTCGACGTAATACTTTTTTTTTTGCTTTGCGTGAGAACAATAAAAAAATTATTTTGTAAAAACGTAAACAATATATTTTAATTTGGTCGTAAAATTTCATTCATTCATGATTTATGGAAACAAATACAACGAATAAATCATTCTTCAAACTCGTAAAACCAGTTCGTCCTGTGCTACCTATATACTATGTATTAGCTAAAAATAAATCTGGTTAATTTAATGCGTGATGACAATGTGTAATATATAAATATACACATAATCGATGAAAACACCGAAATAATCGCACTGTCATGGATAATAAAAAAAAAATATTATGACCAAAAGTCAGTTAAAACTCGTAAAAAAAAAAAAATATTAAATAAATTTGCAATTTAAATTAATTCATTAAAAATATCGAATAAATTTTCTTTGAAATTTTTTCATCATACTCAAAACGTTAATTATCTTTTAAAATATTTTTCAAACAATATACAATTGTTCAGAATTTTTTATCTAAATTTCAACATAAATTAATTATCTTTCCACCTCACCAAACAAATTATTTAAAATAAAAATTACATTAATTAATATATTATTCAATAAAAAATTATCATAGTTTACTTAATAACCATTCATCAAATAGAATAATTTTATATTTATCATGACAATCTATCGTGTATATATATATTCAATGTTTTTATATTTTATATTCATTTTTACCGTTGATAAAATTCATTTAAACCCACAGACAATTAATTATATACTTGTGCATCAGAGTGTTGACCTTTAAAGACACAAACGTCAAACAAATAATCTTCATCATCTTCATCTTCTTTTCATTCCACAAAATAATCTTCTTCACTCCACAACAATTTGCTCTGAATAATTCGAATCGCCTGACGAATTATGAATAGAAGAACTTTCTAATCGATACACATGACTGCAATATGCTCTAATTCAACTTCACCAAAGACTGTGCAGTACAATTAAAATTTTTCATTCATCATTTTAAACATTATCTACATTCTAAATAAATATTTTATCCAAACAATACAACATCACTTAACTCAATAAAATTCTTCCTCAATAAAACTAATTAATAATCATCTCTTAATAGGTTAAATAAATTAAAAATAAAAATTAAAAATTTGAATAACATGATGGGATAAATCTGTGATTTTAATCAATTAAAATAAAAATTAAATACCACGAAAAATTTATTTATTTCTCCATCCTAAATAAAAATCCGAATATCCTATATATGTATATGTATGTATATATATAAATTGCATTTAACCAGGTCAATTAGAGGCCGCGTACTACTTCCACCTGACACTTCCATCATATTATACTCTCTTCACACTTCCTCTTAACCTTTTCATGCCGTATAAAGAGCTAATTTCCTATTTATTTTTCAACTGTGAAGTCTGTTACTTTTATATATAACAATTGATATAAATTTATGCATATATAGGATAATATTTGTAAATAAATCAATGTATATTATCTTTAAGTCACCATGAAGTCAGTGGATGCACTTCACAAAGCATCAATTATAACGGTACTTGAAGATAATTAACTATTGGCAAGTACCTCCTTTCTTTCATTCTCTTTCTTATAAATATCTCTTCCTACAATACCACAAGATATCATTATCATCCTGTCTTGAAGCTATTATTTGCGGTGTATTCACCTTCATTATATTTTCTACATCATTTTCCAAACACATTTTCGTTTAAGATGGATCTTTTTTTAATCATGTTTATACATACATATTTATTATTATATAATTTTATTCATGAATATTCTCGTCTTATTGTTTATTTATTTCGGGAGATTTTTAATTTTTAATTCAATTTATAGTGGAATTTGTTCATACACAAATTATTTATAATGAATGCCATTATTATTTTAGATTTTCTATTCGTTTATTATATTTTGTTCTTGGTATTTTTTATTCGTTTCGTTTATTTATTTATAAATATTTATGTATGTATACATTTGTTTTTTTTTTTTGTTGGTTGGGTTGATTGAATATTCTGCTGTTTTTTTATTTTTCAATGTGAAGGTGAGGTCAATGCCATAACTGGCAGCCTATACAAAAGATCGGTAGTGATGTTCGAGTAGCTATTATTTTCAGTGGCACTCGAGCGCAAAAAAATATTGTTCTACTTTATATTATCTGAATGAAATATGTACAGTGGAAGCCAAAGAATTTATTCAATATTAATATGAAAGATTTTTGTATTATTAATTTACTCAAAAATTCGTGTTGATTTAATTATTTTTTTTAATATATTCAAAACAGTTTATAAATATTTTTTCATCATTTCGCACATTGAAAAAAAAAAAGAAATAATTATATAGAAAGTAAATAAATATCTATTATTCATTTATAATTGATATTAATTGTTTAAAATAAATATTAGGGTCATTATAAAAAATTTATTATGATAAATTAAATTACGATATAATTTTCTTTTAAATTAATAGTAAAATCGTTTTGAATATCAATTAAAATTTTTGAAATACACTGTATATATTCACTTGGGTTCATTCATCATTTGTTGTTCATTTGTTCATTGATTTTCAGGTTAATGACAGTCACATTATTTTTTTTTTCCTTCACTTCTTTTCATTTTATTCATTATTTATTTTCTTGAACTTTCGCACCGTGTGTGTTAAGAAAAATTGTTAATGAACGAAGAAGTGAGAAAAAAAATTGCTTTTTTTTTTCTTCTTCTCAATGGAAAAATATAAATGTCAATTCCAATGAAATTACTCATCGCAAAATTGTTGATTATTTATATTTATCTAATACAAGTCATGAATTTTTCACCATTATTTTAATGTATTTGTTATGTTTTTTATGTCATTGTTAATTTTTTTAATCATCTTCTTCCTTTCTCCTTCAATATTAATAATTGTTATAATAGAAAAAAGAACAAATTAACCAGTCAATTCAGTTCTTATTTGCCGGATTAAGAAATGAACGCGACGATGATTTGCCAATGGCATACGACACACGAAAGGAAAGATCAACATCGGTAATTACGTAATTTTTCCTGTCATGTAATGACTTCGTATAACAGTTGCAGTAACATAAACGTCTCACAGAATCTCAAGCTTGGTTGATGCTGCATTTATACCACAATACATATGTGTGCGTGTGAAGTACACAACTTATGCAATGAGCAATGGCAGTGATTGACCTGATTGTTCCTTTTTTTTTTTTTTAATTCTTTTCTCTGTAAATTAAATTACATGGGGGACTCTTTGAAGATCAGGTCAAGATCTCGATGAAAATTCTTCTATAAAAAAAATTATCAAACATTTTCTCCATCAAATTAATCATTTATGTATGAAAAAAAAAAAAAAAAATATATAAAAAAAATTTCCCACAGAAAAAATAAACTTGAAAAATTTTTAAATTATAATCTAGGAATTTAAAATACAATAAAAAATATATAAATAAAAATAAATTAACATTCCTGAAATATATATTCAGAAATAACAGTATCATAAAATATAATTAAATTAAAAAAAATTTTGTTTTATCATAAATATTAAATTTTTTTTTGCTGAGTAAAACAAATTTTGTTTGTGGGTCAATGTAAGATTTAATAAGACATATTGCTGCACATTTGTACTGTTAATTGCTCACAAGTGGGAGGTATATAAAACTATGTGTAAAAAATAATTTTATGACGATTCATTGAAGAATATTCTACAACAACATCGTAAATATAATTCGTTTTGTCTGATTTGTCTGTTGACGAAAGAAATTACAGTTATTCATTTATATATGTGCATATAAATATAAATAAAATATATACATCTATATATACATGTTTCCAAACTGAAAGACATTATGTATTGTGCTAAATTTTATACTTGTGCTCAATCAATTTTTCAAGGTGACCCCGTTACTTTTTGGGCCAAAAAAAAAAAATCAATTTATTTATCCTCTTTTATTCATAAACTATCACTTAAATGATAGAAATAATTATCGCGTTCCGTCATGCAACTGATGTTCATATGGATATTTAATTATGTAAGATGAAAGCGTCATTTTATAAGTGAAAAAAATAAATCAAACACCATACACATTAATACTTTAATTATTTATAAACACCAAACACCTGTTTATATATTTAAACCTATATAAATATGAAAATTAATTTAATAAATGATTATTACAACTATTATTTTCATGTCATATTTGATACGAACTATTAACATTAACTATAATATAAATGAGTTACTTGTAATACTTTCCAACTTTCATTCTAATGATTAGAATTGAACTCATTTATCTTTATAAAAATATTTATTCATTATTTGAACATAAAAGGAATTTTTTTTTTTTTTTTTCATTCTGTTTCCTTATTTTCTTTGACGAGTTTTTTATTGGCACTGTGGAGATTCTTTAGAATATTCCAACGTCACGTACAGTGCGGGATTTGATGATATCCAGGAAGATGAGGCTGTAGAGAGTATGAATTACTGAGCACATACATTTGTGCTTGTACCATAACTAGATAATTTTTTTTTTTTCTTATAATTCATCAGCACGTCCGAAGAAAATGATTGATTCAGTTGCTCACGTCTAAATCATAATAGACTGCAGGGAATCCTGTTTGAATTCACTTCCGGATAAAAATAAAACACGAGAATATTTCAACAGTATTATCAAAAAAAGAAATAGATTGATTAATAAATAAATAATTCATAGATATTAGGGTGCTTTTTTTTGAGGGGACTATTTTTTTTTCTCGTGGAGTAGACGAGATATTGTTATAAATATTAAAAAAGAACAATTCCCGCCAAAGATGAGCTATTAATTTTAATATTAAATACTGCTGCCATCAATTTGGAATTTTATTATTAAAATAACATTTTAATCTCAATTTTCTATTTTCATTTATAACTTCGTGGCATTTTATGCTATTTAATTGGTTCTCAACAGAAATATATAAACTTTAAAAGTGCTGATTAGAAAATTGTTTGTTATGAACTGTCTCACTGGTAAAAAATGTTAAAACCAATTTTTGCTTAAATTTCATTGTTTTTCTTTTTTCATTTTTCTCGAAAACTATCGACTTAACAGCAAAAGTTGATGAAACCTTTTTTATAGGAAATTAAATTTCCTATAGAATAGTATTCTTGACTAAAACCCGTAGAGCTGAAAGTTTTCGAGAAAAATCCAATTAAACACATGAAAATTCAAAATTTCCCTATTTAATATAAATTTTTTTAGTTGGAATTTTTTTTTTGAATGTTTAGAGTAATATTTCGTCCATTCCACGAGTAAAAAAAATTCAGGCCCCTCCAAGGAACCACCCAATTAGATATATTATATTTGAAATAAAAATTAAATGATCATCAGTAGCTAAAAAAAATTTTTATGATAAAAATTAAAAAATATTTCAACGCATTTTTCTTCAACTTCATCATCTCTCCTCTATATGTCTATGCATACAATACGTACATTCAAACGTATATTCATCGTGTTGTCTAGGCGTTCAAAGTTCAAATGCTGTCGTAAGATAGAAAAATAAAAAAAAAGTTAAAGAAGTAATATACACAATATTCAATTGCCATAATAGCTTCAAGAGATGTTTGTGACATGCGTTTTTTTCCCTTTTTTTTCTTTTTTTTTACCAAATGATTTTTTTAAATAATGTAAGGACGCGTTTCGAATTTCATTAAGTTTACTTGACTTCACGTCACTGATATTTAATGTATTAAAATCAAACTATGTAATACATACACTTGTATATATCAGTAATGGTCCCGAGTATATTTATTTCAAAAAATGTTTTTTTCAGTTCTTTTCTTTCGCCATGAATATTACAAGAAAGTACACATGTGTAAATAGGGATATACAATTGTGAAATACTTGTTGTAACCTCCTGACCCTGGATAAATATTTTTTTTTTCTTTATTCTCTTTATTTATTTTATCGTCGGGTTGATTTGTAGTCTTTAGTATTTTTTAAATATCTACAGAGGATAGTTAAAAGAAATTAAAGTTTAGAAGTGAAACGTCTAGTAATTTTGTATTTTAATAATATATCCTTTCTTTTTTTTCTACTATTTATTTATTTATTTATTTATTTATTTATTTATTTTCAGGTAGGATAGCTGCAATATTGTTTGGCCTGCTGGCTCTGGCCATTGGTATTATACTCAGTAGTATTCCTTGGGTCGATTACGTTATTTTAAGAGTAAGTATAAAATAAAATATAATTCGTTTATGAATATTAATTTTGATTATAAAATATTCATAAAAATAAATATAAATTATATTATAACATATTTTTTTTGTTGTTTCATTAGTACATCACATGTATATAATTAAATTATAATTACAGTTTATATAATGTCATCTTAATTAATATAATTTATATTCGTACATTTGTTTAATTAATAATTGATTTGATAAATATGACTAGTGGTATTTAATTTTGAATAATTAATGAATTGTTATGTATTCCAGTTTGTTGAATATGTGAATTCTAAACTTGTTAATAATTACATATTATCATTAAGCATTAATATTGAGTAATTGATAATTAATATATTTTTTTTTTTTCTTTATATTTTTATTCTTTTAGCAATTAAGGTTATGGAATGGATCTTTGTCTTTTCAATATTGGCAAAGACCCGGAGTAGTTCGACTCACCAAAGTTTATATATTCAATGTTACAAATGCTGAAAATTTTTTGAATTTTAATGAAAAACCAAAACTTCAAGAAGTTGGTCCATTTGTATATAGGTAAGTAATTATTTTACAATTACAAAATGTAATTAATATAATTAATTATAACTTTAAATAGAATTTTTTTGTGATTTTCTTTTTGAGTTAAAAAAAACTTTGATGAATAATGATTAAAATTACTGTGACATTATTAAAATATTAATAATAATTAATTAATTGTGTCTTTTATACTGCTCTCAGTGAGCATGTGTGATTAATTAAAAGTTAACGTTGTCATAAATGAATCAACGACGTAACGGTTATTAACATTGTCAAAAGACTTCACAAGAATTTTTGAATTTTTTTTTTTATATTTTTTTTTTTTTGTCAAGCTTCAACACTCACAAATATTAATAATAATTTAATTTAATTATATATATCCACTCTCACAATTCAATACTATATAATATAAAAAATTATTTTAACATTGTTGCATTTAGGTAGACACAATACGTAAATAAATAAAAAATAAAATAAATAGAAACCTTGACTATGCAAAATAAAATTACTTATTTATATGTTTGTGTTTATTGAACACTTGTTTATTAAATTTATTAACATAATGTTTTCAACTGGGAAGTCCTAGTAATATTTTGTGCAATAATTTTTATTTATCTTGATGTCATCTGCAAAGAAAATCACCTACATAATGCATTTATTTATTAATGCAAACTTTTCCTTATTTATTATCATTTTATTTTTTTTTTATTGCCTTGATTAAAATTTTCTCAATATTTCTGCTATGTAGACAAAAACATAGGCGCGTCATTTGAATTTATTACGACCTTTGCATAACTAAATTAATAAATATGAATAAATAAACAATAAAATAACAAGAATTTATTAGCGGAAATATCAAGATTTTTTTTTCGTCTAGGCCATCTACGAATGTCTCATTTCTAATTATAAATATGTTTGTTACATATTTATAAAATGAATATATAAATAACATTTCGAATGCGGAAATAATTCTGAGATTGAAATGAAAATATAAATAATTTAATCACTATATTACAAATTATATTTATAAATTATTCTCTAATATATTTTTACAAATCAATCATTAGCAAACAAATAATTATATTTGATTAGAATAGAAAAATTGAATTTTATTTTATAATAAAAAATAATATTAATAAATATAAGACTATGTCAGAAAAGAAAAAGATTCCAACAGGATTAATACAACTCACTTGCTGTAATTCTCTCTTTCCGTTTGTTGGTGAAATTCAAAAGAAAAAAAATAATAATAAGAAATATAATCGCATGAATTTCTTTAATATAAACTAAACAACATATATTATTAACTTATATTATTTATCAATAATGCAATCGCGTGCATGCATATACATTTCTCTTCCGTGTATTTAATATCATCACTAAATATATTTTAATTTAAATAACATGAAAAATATTTAATTTAACTTGTAAAATAATTTCAATTTTATTTCTCTTTATTTTTTTCATATCATTTTTTTTTTAATTCATCGCTTCATATATTTTATGTTTTAATGTACACATGGGTTCTACATATTTTAAATAATATATCTACTTTCCATTTCAACATTTTATTATCAATCGATTGAAATACAAATTTATATTCAAAGCATTTGACAATAATTTAATTCATTATTACATGTATCAATTTTATTCAATTGCACAGACAATAATTGACTTTTGTAATGTTCAGTAATATCAGTTAATCAATTATTACAATAACTATTACATATATCTATGTATAAATATATATAATTATACATAAACATATTATAAAGAGTGAATAAATGATAAAAAAAATTATTTCTTATTTATTTAAATGCAATGTAGGACTTTTGGAAATTTTTAAAAATTATTCGCGTGTATCATTGCAAACCTGATGTTAAGATATACACATGTTGACCAATGATGTAAGTTGTCTGGTCCCCATGAGTGCAATTCTATGCGGAAATATCAAGCGCAGAAATTGCTACAAAGAAAGAAAGAAAAAAAAAAAAAAAAAAATTATACACGATAAAATAAAAAATAATAAAATTCAATCAGATTAATTTTTTTTTTCGTCAACTGTTTTCTATTCATGCGTGTTACATTAAATATCAAATATTTTCAAAAAGAAATTTCAACTTGTCAAAATAAAAATAAACTCTCTGATTATTATCTCACTTTTTTTCTCTTCCTTTTATTTTTTCTTTTATTTATAATAAAATTAAATATCAAGTGCACGAACGTGCACACAGAAAGTTGCACGCATTAAAAAACAAAATGAATTATTTTGAATACTCGTATTTACATGTTGTACCAATTACATATATACAAATATATAGATATATATTTACGTATTACTTTCACGATGAGAGATTAAAATTAAATTCAGAAATAACAATAAACAAGCAAAAAAGTAAGAGTTGTCTCATTATAACGTTCTCCATTTATTTTTTAAATAAATAAATAAATAAATATATATATATATATATATATATATGTACATATTTATTTATTTATTTATTTATTTGAATAAAAATAAAAAAAGCTGGTTCATTATATAATTTCTTAGAAATTCTGAAATTTAAATATTAAATACAGAAAAAAAATTTTTATTAAACTCATCTAGCAATAATTGTTATTAATATTAATAAACCCAAAACTTGAATATAATTATTATATTATTTTTAGTGCTAATTTTTAGTGTGACAAGTTAAACGCCTTTGAATTACCTCCCTCATTGTGGTTGTGGTGGGTATGCAAATACTTATTCGCTTTCTACGGAAGTTTGTGGTACAGGTTGGTGCCGCGTCTATAGTTAAAAATGTTAAACTACATACATATATATTTATATACATATTTACACTGATATATTACGCGAGCAGTAATTTTTACATCTCCTCTGATGCGAATATGCAATGTATTACATCGCGCCACGTAATAACGGGCTGTGATTCAATCTTGCGTATCACACTAACTAAGAATCTCACCTGAAATTATTTTCCTTGAACATATTATCATTAAATTGAAAGAGAAGAAAAGAGAGAGAGGTAAAAAAAAAAAAAGATACATTAAATAATAAGGAAAGGAGTAATAGAACATTTCTTTATTTTTCATATTTATTTGACCCACAATAGAATAAAATTCAATATAATTTTCTCCAAAGAATTTAAAAATATAAATAAATAAATGAATATTAAATAATTATATATTATTGTATATTTATTGTTAATAAATATTGATAAATTATAAAATTATTTAGAATGTCGGTTAATTTTTAGAGGAAAATAATTTATTAAGAGAGTAATAAAATTAATTTTATATATTTAATTTAACAGTGCTAAAGTTTTGTTATAAATAATAATTAATATGACAAGTATATCTGTGTATATATGTGTAGGTATATAGGTATGTACTCATCTGCCCGTGTCCAATGTACTACATTACAAATGAATAACACTGAGAAAGTACAAACGACCTTCACTAGGTCACGATTTAATATTATATTTTATTTTTGTATATTTTATTTATTTAATTTTTTATCGAGTAGACAAATTATTGTTTACTGTCATATATAAATTAATTCATATAAACTACAATTACATCATCAACATCATCATTCTAAAGTATATGTACACACAATAAATAAATTGTGATTGCATGAAAAGATAATTTGTAAGTGGATGATGAATACGAATATAACTTTATTATACTTATTAATTTTTTATTTGAATTTTATGCATTTATATTTAATTAATTCTCAAACACCAAATGTGTATGAAACAAATTAAATGGTTAAATAATTTAATTATTTATTATATTAAAAAAAAAAGAGATCTTTATCGATAAATAATCAATTACAGTGCCCGACTTTAAAGCAATTTATTTAATATCTTAATCAAGTATTTAAACTTTATTTGATTACTATCTCAAAGTCATTACATCGACTGCGTATTTTGATATAAACTTTATCCATATTATTTATAATAATAATAATAGTGAATATCTTTTGTATAAAAATTTTTAAAATGATTATTACAAGTTGTTATTGATTATTAAAGTTTGTATCAGATTAAAATCAAAAATCATTCACGGTTATTTTAAATCAAGTTCAAGGTTATATAAATGTTGTTTCGGAGTTAGTGTCAATGACTTTTGTCATTAATTTCATCACCATGTGAATTTTTTATTGATCATTATGTTGAATTGAAATGATGTGAAATTAAAAAAAAATTTCATTTATTTATTTATTTATTTATTATTTTTCTTTAAGATTGCAATAAAATATAAATTACTTTGATTTTTTTTTTCTTCTTTGTTTCGTTTATCATCCAATGTAAAATTACCATTATTTCAATATATCATGTCGCACATTCGTTTTCATAATTTATCAAACGGAAACGCGTGGAAAGTTTCACTACGAGTAAATAGACATTGCGCTGTATTAGTGTGACATACAAAGAAAGTGACTGATGTTTCCATTTAAAATGTTATGTAATATAATTGCAATAATGTCCATTTTAAATATTGTCTTGAGTTCCTGCCCTAAATATCTTCATGACACAAATTAAATTGATAGAAAGTATCAATTATTCTTCCTGATAATATTACATAAATTTATGTATAGTTGATTTGTAATTATAACAATGAAAAAAAAAAAAAAACAAGTCAGTTTGTTATAGAAAAAAAAATAATTAAACTTTGTATTTTCAAATATTATTTCAGAGAAGACATGGAGAAAGTGAATATTGTCTTTCACAATAATGGAACCGTCACATATCAGCATAAAAAAATATTAAATTTCGTACCAGAGTTGTCTAAAGATAGTGAACTTCAAGTTGTTGTACCCAACATTCCACTTCTCGTATGTTTAAATAAAATAATTAATAAATTAATTTTATTTACTAGAAATTACTAGTATTAATTTAAATTGTTTACGTTATTTTATTTGTTTATTAGACATTATCAACGCAGAGTAAAAGTTTACCTCGACTACTCAACTTTGGATTGTCAATGTTCATCAGTGGAATGAATCAAAAACCATTTGTTCCAGTCACACCGCAAGAATTAGTGTTTGGTTATGACGATCCTTTAGTCAGTATTGCGCATCGATTTTTCCCAAAAGCACGAAGACCCATGTCGCAAATGGGACTTTTACTTGGCGTGAGTATTTTTTATTTCCCACATTTGTTCAAAAAATATCTTTGTTATTTTCTTTATTTTTATTAGAATTAATTCATGAATAATTATATTTTATATTTATTTTATTTCACAGAGGAATGGAACATTGGATGAGGTATCAACAATTTTTACTGGCCACACAGACATGAAGAAATTCGGATTGATTAATCGATTAAATGGCCTTGATCGCCTTCCTTATTGGTCAGAGGAGCCATGCAATTCAATTACAGCATCAGAAGGTAATTGCTTATTAATTATTCCAATAAATCAAAGTAATTTTTTAAAGTAAAAGAAAAAATATTTTATATTTATATTTTTATATTTTATTTCTCAGGATCATTTTTTCCACCTCGTGACACTACAGGTGAAGATATTGTTCATGTGTGGGATAAAGATCTCTGTCGTGTTTTGCCACTAAAATATCGTGGACCCGTTGAAAAAGCTGGATTAAATGCTGATCTTTACACACCAACTGATGATGTTTTTGATCCACCAAGTGCTAAAAGCCCAGACAATGAATGTTTTTGTCCTGATGATCCGAAAAGTTGTCCACCCAAAGGCCTCCAAGACATCAGTCCTTGCCAATATAGTAAATAATCCTATTTTAATTAATCCAATAAATTATTAAGAATAAAAATTCATCAATGAAAATTTTTAATCTCAGGTGCACCGGTTTATCTTTCATTTCCGCATTTTTATAAAGCTGATCCAAAACTTCTTGACGCTGTCGAAGGCTTGAAACCAGAGAAAAAATTACACGAAACATTTTTTAAAATTCAGCCAGTAAGTTTTATGTTACATTAAAATTTTTTTAATTTTTCCCCACTTGAAAATATGAATTTTTTATCATTTATAAATATTAATTACACTTGGAATTTATATTAGAAACTCGGTGTACCAGTGGAGGCAAAAGTACGCGTACAATTAAATCTCAAAGTGGAGCATCAACCAGATATTCGAGCTGTTGCCAATTTTACCGATATAATATTTCCAATAATGTGGTTAGAGGAAGGTGTTGATGAATTAACACCATCAATAAGACGATGGATTTATTTATCAACAACATTTGCTGATATTGCTGTACCATTCATCACATATGGAATGATTCTAGTCGGTCTTGCAGTGATTGGTACAGTAATATTTAAGTCTTACAATTATGTAATTCCAGCGCATGAAGCAATTGAACTTGGTAAAAGGACAATTAGAAGGGGTTCTTCATTTATCATTAATGGTCAAAATCGCGTGCTTGTCGTCAGAGATTCTTATGTTTTATTAAATCACAATGCTGAAGATGCAAAGCCAATTGTCCATGTATGATGATAATTATGATATTACTACACAAACAATTCAATCAGAGATTGAGGAAAAAATTACATTTATATAGCAGTCAGATACAATGAATTGTGCTCAATGAAATATTTTAGCTCTTAATTTTTTTTGTTCTTTAGTTATTTAGTATGAACAATATGATATGAAAAATCGCGTGATGAATATGGAAGAGAGGAAAGGAAATGGAAGAAATGAGGGATGAGAGAGACGCGAATGTAGAAATATATACAAAACAAAAAAATATTAGGAAAAATTTTAATAAGGAATAAACTGTAAATAATAATGAGGATATATTATTTATTTATATTATAAATAGAATCCTTATTATTATATGAAACGAATATAGCTCTCTTGTTGGCCTTTTCATTCTACCTCTAAATAAATTTCATAAGCTTGCTGTTTATGCGAATCAAATGAGTAAACATTTAAGATATACATAATTGTATATCAAGTTGAATTAATTTTTTTATATTTAGATTTTATAAGTCATATGATAAATTAAAATGGACAAGTGATTGAATGAATTAAACGTGAAAATTTATGTGAAAAAGATTTATATATACAAATGTGCATTTTTTATTATCAATACGTAATAATTTATAATTATACGTTTTAATTAATTAATTCGCGTGATTATTCCAGGACATATTTAATTAATTCAAACGGCAAATGAGAAAAAAAAATATATATATTGGAAGATTCAAGAAAAATGTAATATAATTTAAGCTGTCACACTGTCATCACTCATAACACGTGTGTCGTGTTATGTAGAATAAAATTCGAAGAAAAAAAAATATATTTATTCGTATTTGTATGTATATATTAAATAATGCGATTGGAAAAGAAAAAAAAATTAACGATTAATTCAATTTACAGCTGAATCATTTTATGATAAATATAGAGAATTAATTCTTGTCCATCTCTCGTTCTATATTGGAATAAAGTACATAGTAAAAAAAAAAAAAATAATAATGCGGAAAACATTTTGCCGATAAATTGCTGTGAGATTGTATAATATACGATACAGAAGAAGAAAAAAAAATTAATAATTATATATTATTTTTTAGTTATATATTTTATTATTAAAATATCCAACTGCAGCGATTGGTTTATTATAATTGCAAACAAACCGCACATACCTGATAACTGTATATTGAAACATAAAAATCATTATTTTATTGGTTAGTTAATTAATTATTATTATGTAATATTCTAAATTGATATAATAAAAATCATATCGGATTTTGCTCAATTTTAACAAATCATTAATGTATATTTTCTTTCTATAATTATTTTCTTATGTATATAAATATAAAAAAGTGGTTCACATTTCTAAATTATTTTCATCATTAACAACTAGAAGAATAACAATAATAAAATTATTCATGAGTATAATAATATTATATTGCATTTAAAAATTATACGCTCATGCGCATTTCATTTATTGCGTGCGCTATGGCGTAAATATATTATTTTTTTTTCAAACCATATCGTCCAATTAAATAAATAAAATAAATTTATCATTTGATATAATTATTCATTATAAAGTCAATTAATACATCAACAATTCATTGAAGGTTTGAAATGAATGAATAAAAAATTATAAAAGGTAATGTGAAATGAAATTAATACACACTTATAATACCTATACATGATGATGACATGAATATTGATCGACGACTCTCTCTCTCTCTCTCTGGAAAATACACATTTGGTTAGAGACATGCGCTTAACGTTACTATATTTCGATATACGTGACAAATCATGCTTCACTTATTTCTTCATATTATTGTAAAATTTATTATAATACTTCACTGCGTAAGTAGCGAAAATTCACCAAAACACAATGGAAATTTGCCGGATGACACGATGCAAATGTGCATCGACAGTTTTGATATTCACAAAGATAAAATTATCAGAACACAAGATTCATTATCACTTGGTGCAAAGTATATCATGGAGATTGAATTAGACGGTAGAGAAGAGTGTTTGAAACTTTGCTGTAAAACTGACGAGTGTGATGTATTTATTTTCGAAGAAAAGGTAACCTATACTTAAACATTTATAAATAAATAAATATTCCAAAAGTTCAGTTTGTTAAACATGAAAAATAATTTTAATATTTTGATTATGATGAAAAAAAAAAATTATATATAAATTATAAATTACGCATTAGCAACTGGTTGATTCGTTCACGTGCCCTCATTATTTAATTTTTAACAATATAAATTATATTTTTGTATTAATAAAATTTCAGAAACAAGGCAGCTGTTATCTGTTTCATTGTGGACCACCCCATGATTTTAAATGTAAATTTACAAGTCATGCAAATTATACAAGTGCAGTAAGATTAGAGGAACAATTACGAAGAAGCCAACAGGAACACGAATTAAAATCATTGAGAAAAATAGCTGAACGTGTTTCTCTTGATTATTCATACACTGAACCACCAATTATAGTTCAAGAAATTACTGAATCATCAAAAATCTCAACATCAACAACACCAATTCCAATAAAAATATCCTGCACTAGAAATCAATATGAATGTCGAGCTTCTGGTGAATGTATAGCAATTTATAATGTTTGCGATGGAATTCCACAATGTGGAGATGGCTCGGATGAAGCATTAGATCTTGGATGTCCAACAGAAAAGCCAACACCACCACCATTAACACCACACGCTCCAATACCACCTGCACCTGAATTATTAAAGTATCCATCAGTAATTCAGCATTATAAAAATTTTCCTGCAATTTATGGCAATTCAAATTCACCATTAAAACCTTGGCAAATACCATTATCAGCACATCAAGGTGTTTCACAACAGCAAAATCCACAATATCCACCGCAACAAGCTGTTATGCCAATGCCCCAAGTCAATTATGGATCTCAAGGATATATGAATGGATGGGAATATCGTCAAATGTATGAACAAAATAAAGAGCCATATCAAATAAATCCAATACGTGCAAAAATTGATTTGCCACATTATAATAATGAACAGCCGCATATTTTTAATCATAAAAGACCAGGAATGATGCCAGAAAATTTAGGAGACAATTCGATAAATTATATTGAGCCTGAAAGATCATATGAATCATATTATACAAATCAAAATCATGAAAATTGGCCAACTGATCAACGACCAGCTGTTCAACTTCAACCAAAGCTTCAATTATTACCGACAATTCCACCAGTTGTATTGACCAAACAGGAGCAAATAATTCCCGCTGTTCAGCAACAAATAAAAAATCCAATTAATTCATCACCGTTGGAAATCAAAGTAATTAAAAATAATTTATAATTATTTTTTTCTTCTCAAATGTTATTAAGAAAAAGAAAAAAAAATATCTGTGTGTATTAATTCCTTCGTTTTATACTTTACAGGCGATAGCAGATAAAACTGTACCGATAAAGGAGAGTTTGAGTATAAAAAAGGAGTTGGAAACTCAAAAGAATATTCATCCGTCTAAAGAATCTGAGTCATCTGTTATTGATAAAGCGCAGACATTAAGCAAAAAAGATGTGGATTCGGATAAATCATCAGATTTAAATCGTCAAAAATCTGAAGATCAACACAGTGAAATGCGAGTTCATCATTTCATGGCTGAACATCTGCAACAAAATAATCACAAGAGTAATAATGAAATACTTAGACCTCGTGGTGCTGTTATATCACTTGCACTTGGACTAACAGCTACTGCTATTATGGCAGCATTGATAACATGTCGATTGAGAGTTGTAAGAAAACGTGGTCGTCGTGGACATGGTCCCTACGCTCATGATGCAGATTATTTGGTAAATGGAATGTATCTTTAAATAAAGATATAATTGAAAAAATGTTTAATTTACTTGCTTGAAAATCTTCCAATGAATATCAATTATTTTTTCTTTCTTTTTCATCTATAAATGATAATTTAATTGTACATATGTATCATAAATGCTTTGAGATATTGTCTTTTAAATTTCTGAACTAAATATTTCTTCATGTGTATTGATAAAAAAAATACCGGTGATTATTTCAAGCATCAATTTTATTAATTTTCTACCCAATTTATTTTTTTGTTTTCTTTTTCTTTTAGGTGTAAAAAATATTCATTTTATTATTTTGTATCGGTAATTGGGAGATTATTGCTTTAATTGTTCGCGAAAATGAAAATGAATACACTGTAAACTTCCGAGAGAATATTTAACTCTCTCGAAAAATTTCAAAGATTAAAAAAAAAAAAATTTATATCTTATCACAAATGTTTTTTAAAAGAATAAAAAATATAACGTTTTTTGAAATAGAATCAAAGCAAATTGTTGGACAAAATAAAAATGTGTTTGTCAAAATACCGTTGAATATTTCTACGACATAATCATATAAATAATAATACTAAAGTTATAATTGTAATAATTATGGAGCTGTTATCAAATGATGCTCACAGAAAAAATTATAAAAAAAAATGTACAGCTTCGTGTATTTCATAAACGTATACAGTCTAAATAATATTTATCTTTAATTCATCATTGTGCAGATCATTCTAATTGGGAAAAGCCCATGCATTCAAATTGTATTTCGATTATATATATATACGTTCGATGACATAAAAATAAAATAAAAAGCTACTAAAAAAAAAAAACAAACAAAAAAAAATAACAAAAATGAAATTATAATGTTGCGATAACTTAATTAATTAACGAAAATATGCATTATGAGTAAGTTACACGTTTTTTTTTGTTGTCTATTTTTAAATACAATATATTACAGTGAAACACACAGTTATAATTTATTGTTATTAATTAGTATGTCTATTACTTTTATAATCGTTCTTACGCATCATTATTATTATTATCAATTATTCATCATTGTAATAATTACTATAATGCTGTGCCTCGGTATATTATGTGAGGCAGCATAAAAAGTGTCGTAGTGGGAGACTAATTAGCATTATTCATAACATTATGTTTGCTTTCATAATTTTTTTTTTTTTTTTTTCAATTACTTATTTATTTTTCTTTTTCTCCAATGGTTTTACACATGACCATTACTTTTTCCGTGAGTCTATCAATTATTTATCCTTCATTTATACTTTTATTCCTCATATTTTGTTCATAATATCCAGTAGCTGTGCAACAGTAATTGTGATATTGATAATAAATAATTAACATAATGATAAATATTACGGTTACTGCGGCAGTGTGCACTCTGGACTCTCTTTCTTTCTTTCATTCTCTCTTTGTGGGTATGGAGGAAAAATTCATTGATTTTCTTCAAAATCTTTTTTTTTTTTTTTTTCATTCTCGTTTCGTTATTTATTTATATATATTTACATATACATATATATGTGCGTATAATTATTTTTACTCACACATATATGTTTATGTCCTTTATTCCAACCTTGAATTAATTAATTTTCGGGTGTGGGCAAGGAGAAATTAATATAGTTTATTATTATTTATTATTTTTCTCTTTCAATCTTCCTTTTTCACTATACCCAATAATTCGAATAATAATCTAATGCGTTGGATTTATTTTCCACGCTGCCGGCAGAAATTACACGTCTACTTAGTGACGATTATACCAACAAATAGCATTTGCATTCAAAATAAATTCAATTATTCAAAAATTTAATATTACAAAAAAATTCAACAGGTCGAATTTTTCTTATTTCTTTTTCTCACTATTTATCTTGCACTCTCTCGCTCATTTCCTCTCTCTCTCTCGCTCTCATTCTATATTATATTTATGTATATGAGTATTTGAATATGTTGAATTATTTTCTTTTCTTTATTTATTTATTTATTTATTTATTTATTTTTTATTTCTTTGACATACTAAATTACGATAATTCTCAATTATTGATCAATGACAACTGGGCAGACAATAGAGGAGAATAAATCGATAAAACACTCAAAACAAAGTTTGGAAGTGTGTTTGTGTGTGTGGATGTGTTTTTTTTTGTGTTTTACATACAAGTCAAATTATTTATATATAAAAAAAAAAAAACATGAGTACAAAAACCGCTTCACATGATCCGCTTTCTTAACAGAGTTACAAACAAAATAATTCATTTCATATCACTCACACGAATACCTTGGCGAGCGCATCAGCTCCGGCACTGGCAATAAATGGTAGCGATGGATGAAACGCTACATCGAGAATGCTCTCGTCAAATTTCTTGCGATGCGCCGTTATTTCTTGTACACAAGTTTTATTATCCATATTCCATAATCTTATACTGCAATCGTGGCCTGAAAAATAATAGAAGAAAAAAAAAAAGAATGTAAGTAAGAATAATTTAATTTTAATATTGTGTAATAACAATGGACAAAGTCGTGAATGAATTTATAACTCACTGCCTGAGAGCAAATAAAGCCCATGTGGGTCAACAGCGAGACTAGTAACAGCATCCAAATGTGCAACCATGGCGTGTGCCAATGTCGCCGTACGATGATCATAAAATCTGATGTGTCGATCCTCGTGTGCGGCAACAATTAATGAATGAATTGGATGTGCAACAACACGATTCACTCCTCTCGTACCATTGCCTTCGAGTCGTGATACAGCTGCTCCAGTTTCAGTATCAAATATTACGCATGTATCCTCATATGCCACAACTATTTTATGTGATTCATCTCGAACAAAATCCACGGAAGTTGGAATTCCATCTAAAACATATTCACACAATAATTATTGCCATATAAATAGAAATCAAATTTATTTAAACAAATAAACAAATAATATATACTATCTAATAAATCAATAAAATCTACAGAATTTACTAAATTAATAAATAAAATAAAATAAAATAATTTCTTTCAATTTAATATTTATCATTGATATTATTTATGAATTATTATATTTTTTATATTTTTCATTTATAATTATTTATATTATTTAATATTAATAATAATTAAATAATAAAATACTATTTATAAAATTAAACTTTTAAAGTAATTTTTATTTATATTTTAGTTTATATTTAATTAGAAAAAAGGATTCAATTTTAAACTTTATTTACCTTGTTCGGATGTGTATGTATTGAGTAGTGGCACTTTGCTTTGTGGATTCCATAATTTAACTGTTCCATCAGCACTTACTGATAATAATTGCGATCGCGGATGAAACATACTTAATCCCCAAACTGCATCAGTATGACCGGATAAAGTTTGACTGAGAACGCCAGGATCATATGAGTCATAAGGATCTATATTGCCAGATGGTACTGACCAGCAATGTATCATACCATCGAGTCCACCACTGTAACATCGGCTACCAGTGCTGCACATAGCTAAACATAATACGGGACCTGTATGCGATCTGAATGTGTATAGTGGTTCAACATCTAATGATGCTGATTTTTTGGCCGGTACAGTTTTTTGGAGATTCCATAATTTTAATGTATGATCATCGCTCGCGGTTATCAGTACTGGATCGGTTGGATGGAAGACGAGGGCTCTTACACCATCAAAATGCGATCGTAAAGTATATTTCGCATTCCAAATCTTTCTAAAAGTCTCTTTTGACGTTGCTGTCATCTAGAAATTATTGAAGAAAAATAAAATATTATTTGTAAAAATATGTACAGCTCTGTGGAAAATGCGGTACGAATTTTAATGTATTTATGGAAACAAAAAAATTGAATTAATACATTGAAAAAAATAATTTCAAATTGAAGTAACTCAATTTATTATATTGAGCCAAATATTTATTTAGATTAAATGTTATTCATTTCATGCACGTGAATTTTTCTTTCGTAATGCAAAAAACAGGATGTTAAAAATTTAATTCTTCGAAATTAATAAAATTAAAAGATTTAATCGTATTTTTATTTAATTGCTTGACGGAATTAAATGCAAAACAGTAGGAAATCTCGTGTTTACTATTAAAAATAGTTGATTAGACAAATTAGGAAGTATACGTGAAATTTCCCGAATGAATCTAATTCAAGTTCTATTGAAAATAAAACAAAATAATAATACATACATCATATGTCACCTCTGCATCATTATTAACTGTTAATTGCGCTAGTTCTCCTAATCCCAACGTTGAATCGCGACGGTCTGCATCGCGCATTTTACCCACCGATACTCTATTGAATTCCACATATTCTCCTTCTGAATAACCATTAAAAATCAAATTCATTATCTCATAATTATAATAAAATAAAAAAAAAAAACTTTCTTTATTCAATAAATACACTAGCTTTTTGACTAAACTATCATTATATATATTCACCTTGTGATTCATCAGTTTCACCAAGAAGTTTTAATTCATTAAATACTTCTTCAGCCTCTTCATCCACATCCTCAACGAGCATTATTGATTCTTTATTTTGTTTTGGCTCAGCGTCAGCCTCATAGTTTTCATCCTCAACTTCGCCCTCCTCTTCCTCCATATCGATATCAGTATGAGCAAGAAATTCAAAATTAGCCATCACCGATGCTTCCGTGTCATATATTATTGCCTCTGTCACTGAAGCCGGCTGCTTCTACAATTAATAAATTTATGAAAATACATGTCATATTTTGAATTATCAAGAAATATAATTAATTAATTTTTCTTAAAATTAAAAACAATTTAGACATTTTTCCCAAACCTTATGATACAAAGAAACTTAATCATTACTCTACATTCCAAAAATAAAACATTCGATTCAATGTTAACTAATCAATAACAAAAATATTCACTCTATAAATATTGATATTTATTTTTGTTATCGGTATTTTTATTTCTTTTATAACATGCTATATATACTATACTTACTTCCTTACAAATATGAGTACTATTGAGGACGTAGAAGATAATATTTATTGAATAATGATGAGTGATAATGATGATGATTGAGTGAAGAGGAATAAGAAAGAAAAAAACAAAGAATAATAAAATTCACTATTTTTTATTTACCTCTGCTTTTTTATCTGCATATTTAGCCAAACCCTGTCGTCTCCTATACCAGCACACTCGTGCTTCATTACCATTAACAGCCGGTGTATCTATTTCTTCAGAATCGGTATTATTATTTAAACCAAGTAAAGATCTTACTCTATTTGATCTCACATCAATAATTGTATCAGTGTATCCAATTTCTTGCAAATACCTGCAAACAATTTATCAAATCAATGAACAATTAATTATTATTTTGATATTATTTATTTTCAATTAAAATTAAATATCATGTTAATATGTATACTCAATATATTTAATATTATTCTCACTCTCGTAAAAGTTGACGTCCCTGTTTCCATGAAATATTGCTTACAGATGAAAATATAGCCTCATCATCGCCGCCACCACCTTCTGAACCACCTCCTGTGGTACTCTCTTCATACAATGGCGGTTTTCCATCGCCTTCGATTCCAATATCCGTTCCATATTTCAAAACATGATATTTAGCCCTATTTAATGCAGAATAAAGAGAAAAAAAATAGTATTATTATATAAATTAAATTTACAATTCATGAAAAAAAAAAAAAACAATAAAATAAAAATAATTATAATTATTTTCTTATGATAAAAAAGGTTTTTGTGTTTATATAAATTTCTCACCTCTCTTGCTTGAGTGCGTACTCAAGCATTTTTATCCTTCTTACAAGATCATTTTTCAAATTCTCCTGAGCTTTTCTTTCACCTTGAAGAAAAGCTATTCTTGCCTATAATAGAATAATAATAATAATTGAAATAGTGATAATAATATTAGATTTTTATAATTTTCAAAGTTAAATTTAAAATCAATTTATCATAATTAATATAATAATTGATCTTACAGTATCGAAACAAATTCTATCTTATCTATTTAATCGATAAATAATGAATTGTAGTTACATAGCTGAACGTGTGTTGAAGAAAAAAAAAATAAAGTATTGATAAAGCAAACAGTTACATTCTTTTACATACATCCGGACTTCATTTCACTTTATATTTTCATCACGTTTATTCATATTCTCATGTAGAAATACAAAGTGTGCTAATTGATCAATTAATGCATCGTAATTTGTAAGAATTCACGACGTTCTAATTAAATCGCGCTAGATAAAATCCAAACATAATACATACATTCATCTCACAAAGTACTTTATTCGCCCCTTTCTCTCCACTTTTTCCCTCCAAAAAAAAAAAAAAAAAAAGAAACAAATAATAAATAAAATATAGAAAAAGCAAAATCACGAAAAAAAAAAAAAAAATAAATAACAGAGCAATCAACAAATATATTTGCTACACTCAAAGAATGATAATAAAGAAAAAAAAAAAGAATAAATAAATAAATAAAAAACTTAAATCAAATCATAACAATAATACATAATAGAATGTAAAATATTATATCGCAATAATTAAATGACAAGGGGAAAATTTTGCCTGACGGGTTATAAATAATTTTTAAAATATAATTTTCTACAGTCAATATAACGTAATGCCAAATAGTGTGTGTATGATAATCAAGCGGCATAATCACGATAAAGCATTGAACGCAGATAGAAAAAGAGAGAAAGAGTGAGAGTGAGCGAGAGAGAGAGCACTATAATAATGTGTGAGCAAGAGCAATATATAAACGAATAATATATCTAAGAGAGAAAAAATATTCAAGTGCAGAAAACTAAGACAAGAAAGAGAATGCAAAAATTGAATGTGAGCAGAAAATTCATATCAATTGAAATAAAAATGAATCTTATTTATTTATTTTTTCCTTTCTTTCTATAAATAAATGATTGTCATTTAATAATAAATATGCAATAATTAATAAACATTATAAAACAGTGACAATTGAAAATAAAAAAATAAATATAAATAAACGACAAACCTGAAACTCGGCTCTGTCGAGTTCCCATTGAGATCTGTCAAGCTCAAAGCTAGCCCACTCATGCTGAATAAAATGTAGAATGCCAGGCATTGAGTATTGTGGTCTTTGGTCTTTATCACCATTACCACTAGCATTATCACTATTTTGTTGTTTATTTATTACTGCAGATACTGGCGCACCACCCGCCAGTGGTCCATTATGATTTTGCGATGCTGAACTGGAGTTATCCTCCATTATGGGACCGCAACACTGGCTGGGTACCTTCATTTCATGACACGGCGGCCATTACAGCAACTGTGCCTTTCTTTCGCCCCTCGAGCCCCGAGTGTGGCTCACCCGTTTGGATTAAAAGATGCTTTTTCAATCTGTATATTCTGTTGGCACGCCAAAATTACACAATTACACAATTCAATATCGCGTTTGTTAATAGCACAAATGTAATATTATATTAATGTGAAATAATAAACTGACACTTACTCTATTTTATTCATAAAAAATTTACGATAACCGTACGTTTTACTGGCGGACACACCAGCCATTAATTCAATCGAGTCAAACTATTAACACCGGGTTCTCAGGATCCTTTAGCATTGTGTGGAACAAAAAATATTGTATATATGTAGAAATGAGAACGAATGTGAGCGATGATTGGATGGATGGATAATGTTTAACCAATGAGCGATGTTTGAGGGTTAACGGTGTAGCTTTTTGGAGAAAGTTACAACGGAAATTTCTGGCATTTAATGAAAGCAAGTCTTTAGGTTATGTTGAAAAAAATTATAATTGTAATATTTTATTATCAATTATTATAATATTTAAATTATATTGAAAGAATACTATTTTATTTCAATGATTTTCATATTTTATATGTATTATTACCAATTATAATAACAATTCAACATTATGAAATTGAATTTCGCGCGTTATTTATGCAATAAAATAACATATGTATGAAAGCTTTTATTATTGAAATATATATATATATATATATATAAAAACTCCGAATCTAACAATTTCAAGTCCATCACTCCAACGGTCCAACCCCTGTGGGCTTTTATATAATTTGTGTTCGTAAAGAGAACTGAAATTTGGAGGTTAGTTAAGTGTTGGTTCAAACTCGTCTGTGCAGGATAAATGAGATTGGTTTATGTTCACATTTAAAAGACAGGAATTAAAGCTTGCATTGGTGTAATATATATCGCTTTATAATTTACTCTGTGTGTAAGACGATAAAATAATAATATCAATTTTCGCAAAGACCAAAAAAAGGTTATATTAATCATGTTTCAACCACGAGATACAAAGGAGGAGAGATTATGGTCAAACATTGCTATTCGTATGTTGGTTAATACTATTTCACATCCCCTTGAATATGCCAAAGTATTAATTCAAATTGGTTATGAACCGATTTCGCCAAAAAATACGAGAACATTATTTGGAAAGCCGGCATTGGCTTTGCCAAATATTTTTCAGTATGGTGAGTCATTAACATCAAGATTTATATATTATTATAATGTGTATGTACATATATGAATATATATATTGTAGATATTTGTGATGAGTAATTCAAATAATAATAATAATATCATTTTTTTTTTGTTCAATTAAAGTAAGATACATCAAGAGTGTAGATGGATTCACTGGTTGTTATCGTGGACTTGTACCAAAATTATGTGCCTACACTGTTAGTACTGTGACGAACGAAAAAATCTCTGAATCATTTTTATTCACTGAAATATTCCCCGATATGCGAAGAAACAAAGATGAGGATGTTGACGATTTGCCAGATGAACAAAGGTATACAGATATAATATTTTTTCCAACTTTTTCATTTATCAAAATAAAATTGAAATATTCATTATGAAATAAATTTTTTATTTGCAGAATAGCTGTGTATAAACGTGAATTTATCAAAGATGTCATTTGCAAAATAGTCAGTATCATCGTTAGTCATCCATTGGATGTTATTACTTTGAGGACCATGGCACAATTTATCGGTGGCGAAACAAAATACAAGTACAAAATTGATGGATGTCTTAAAAGTTTTATTGGTTCGCTTTTTATTCGAGAATTTCGTGTTAATTATTAACGCGTATTTCCTAGACAAATATTCATATCTTACGTAGAAATTATTTGTTTATTGATATTTACACTTGTTATTCATGTGTATATATATTTTTTTTTATTTTGTTACAGTGGTGTGATTCACTCACTTGTTGAAGTCTATAGAGAAAATGGATTTATGGGTTATTATTCCGGATTAGCACCTCGATTAATCGCCAATATTGCTACATTGGCGCTTGTTAGCTCATCAACATATGCTATCAACAAATATATCGTTCATGATCGCGAATCCAGAGGTTACACATCGGCAGTGATGACGGTGAATGATATTTAAAAATTTTCTTTTTCCATATTTGATAACATAATCGTATTGATTTTATCCAAATGAAAAATTTTATTATATTAAAGTATTTTATTTAATTTTTTCAGTTCCTTGCTACAACTGTTACCTATCCATTTTTGGTTGTGTATCACTGCATGGCTGTAAATAATTGTGGACTTGCTGCTGGTAGTTTACCTCAAATGCCAATTTACTCTTCGTGGATTGATTGTTGGCAACATTTATCTTTAAACAATCAATTAAAACGTGGCAGTAGTTTATTATGGCGATATTACACTGGACCACAAGTCGTAATCAATGGTAGAGTTGTCAAACTAGATAAAACTAATTTTTATTCGCACAATTAAACTATATACGCATAAATTAACGCGATGATACTTGTATTTTTACAACTGCCAATAATTCATTGCGGCGAAGAAAAATAAATAATGAAAAAGTTGATGGAAATATTTTTTCTCTTAACTAAAATATTCATTGATTCGAAAAAATCAAATAAATAAAAACGTATAAATAATGAGATAAAATTAGATTCATCTTTATTTATTGAGTTATATATACTAATGAAAAATTACCAATTTCACTGAAACAATAATTAGTTTTATCTTAATACGTAATCTTCCGGATATTTCATAACCCTTGGGAATTTATCAACTTCCTCTTGTGGTATATGATCAAGTCTTGTTGGTACAGGTCTAAGTTGTTTTATTTGATTACTAACATTATTAAGTATATCTTCTGGTACGTTATCATCCTCAAATATATGTAAACGTTGCATTGTATGGCGTCGCTGCAGATTACCTTTCATACCATGATAAACAGCTTTTTGGACAATCATTGTTTTATTTTTTTTATGAAGTTCCCAAGCAAGTGTCCATGTTGCACCTTGAGCGTATGTAGTGTGATGAAAATAAACTCTTTTTGTCCAATCATCACCTCGTAATGCAATATCTTTACTATTAATTACCACAACATGATCACCGCAATCATCTGTAAAAATAATATACATTAATTCATTTATCAAAAATCCAGTTGAAAAATATTAAATACTCACTCATTGGATGATAAATTGGTTTATATAATCCTTTTAAATATCTTATAATTAATGGAGCACTTGTATAAGGATCTTGCCATTTTGCATCGTAAAGATGCCATACTCGTGCCATCGTACCCCATTGCTATACAATAAATAAAATCATTTTATAAATTTTTCCACAATTGAGGTTATGTATCATCTATTAAGTAAAAGTTTCAAATACAAATTTACCTGTGCTCTTCTCACAAGAGACATACTTAAAACCTTTCAATTATAATAATTAAGATCAATTAATATTTTATAAATAATATTCAATTGTTTATTAAATATCACAAACTCTATATTTTTTTTAAATGCACCGGAACATGGCGATACTAACACTTTGGTGCATAGTAAGTATATACTATAATGTAGTGTTTATAATTAATAATTATTATTATGTATCTATAGTTTTTACATATATACTGGCAGCCAGTAAGAAAAATGAATTTTAGAATAGTTTCTTCTGTATGTACAGCATATAAAACACTATTGCCACCTATACATAGTTGTTAGTGGCTCCCTCAATTTTCTGATGTTGATTAATTCACGATTTCACGATGATGATCATCTCCAATGATGATCCCTACTGATTTCTAAATGTTTGATGATCGTATTCTGACGTCTCGGCATTTCAATAACAGTGTTATTTTATAATTATAAATCTTGATAAATAATTATAATACTTGAATTGAATCTATCATTGACAATGGTTTTATAACAATATAAAATATAATTTCACAATGTTTACAAATAGCATATTTACTTTAAATTATATTTTTGCTTATTATCAATAATATTATTTAATTAATGTAAGTATAATTATAACAATATATATAAATATATTTTAGGTTATATTTTTTTTTATATATAAAATTTAAACTTAATTTAGTCAATCATCATATTCCCTCTCCATTTATTTATCCTGTATGAATTGCATAATGTGATTGATCATTATTCTTAAAATTGTTCTTTCAATCCTGATGAACTATCAAGTATTATTTATTTATTTATAAAATAAGTGGATTGTTTTGATTATCAAATTCAATGGACGGTTTGCACAGAAAGGTATATATTATTGACGAATGAATTAATTGATTAATTAATTTTATTACAGAACCGGACCATGTATACGATTTTTTATTAATTAATACTATGAATTATTTACGATATAATGAATTTAGATCAATGTGAATAATCAAAATAATTTAAACAAAATGGATTATGAGTATATGCCATTTCAAAGGGAAAGAGACATTCATAATAAATGTTGTGGCGGAAAATTATGGTGCATTAAGGTAATATAAAATAATAAATAACATCGTATTATTTATTTTTATATTTGAATATAATTATAATATTAATAATAATTATATTGGTATAATGAGTATAATGCTATTTTAGGATATATGTGGTATAATTTGTGCCATTTTAACTTGGCTCCTTATTATATATGCTGAATTTGTTGTTATGGCTGTTATATTAATTCCCAATATAAATTCATTGTATTCAAGTTTCAATATGGCAATATTTCAAACTTTAGCATTTCTTGCTTTTGCCTCTCATCTTAGAACTATGTTTACTGATCCAGTAAGTAGTGATTTGTGTTATTTAATTTGCCATTAGTTAATAGTGTCACTATAATTATTTTTAATTTGTTATTTATTCTTCATTTTAGGGAGCAGTACCAAAAGGAAATGCAACGAAAGAAATGTTGCAACAAATGGGTTTCAGGGGTGGGCAAGTTTTATTTAAATGTCCAAGATGTTGCTCCATCAAGCCTGATAGAGCACATCATTGTTCAGTGTGTCAGAGGTATTAATAAAAATGAATAGTTTTATTATATTTTTATATGCTTGAAAAGTCAGCGTTTAAATTAAATTAAAAAAATAAAAATGGTTTCAGATGCATCAGGAAAATGGATCATCATTGTCCATGGGTGAATAATTGCGTTGGTGAAAATAATCAAAAATATTTCGTCCTATTTACAGTAAGTATTTAAATAATAATCGTAAAAGTATCATCTTCTTATCACAATTATGATATTAATTATTATATTTAATAATCATTACATTCATTATATTAAACGTTAAAATATTATATTCGTCGTTGATATAATATTCTAATTCTTAATATAATTGTTAAATTTTTGAATATATTTTTCTTTTCTGAGTATAATATAAATAAAATAAAATTGATAAATATGTATCATTTCTATAATTAACCGTGTATTATTTATAGTTTTACATTGCGGGTATTTCACTGCAATCATTGTTTCTGTGCATTCAACAATTTACAACGTGTGTACGACAAGAGTGGCGAGATTGCACGACATTTAGCCCACCAGCGACAGTTGTTCTGTTATTATTTCTGACATTCGAGGCTCTTTTATTCACAATATTCACTGCTGTCATGTTAGGCACACAATTGCAAGCCATTTGGAATGACGAGACGGTAAATATATCCATAAAAAATATTACAATTCATTAGATATTATAATTTTAAATATAAAAATAATTTAATCAGCTTCAATTATGATTGGAAATTATTATGAATATTAGGGAATAGAACAATTGAAAAAAGAAGAGGCAAGATGGGTACGTAATAGTCGATGGAAATCAATTCAAGCAGTATTTGGAAGGTTTTCCATTGCTTGGTTCTCGCCTTTTACATCACCACCAAATGCCAAAACAAAATTGGATTCATATTTATATTCAGTTTAATTCATTTACAAGACTTTGTTCATTTCTATTCCATTAAAATGTTCTTGTTTGCGCGCGCGTGTGTGTGTGTGTGTGTGTACATATATACAGTCGAATAAGATACGTAAAATTAATTTGATACCTCTGGGCACGAAAATATTGCTTCATCTCTTTTTAATATTTCGATTTATTACAACGCAATATTAATAATTGAATTTTTGAAGTGATTATTTCAATGATTTTTTTATATAAATGGACTGGATAATCGCACAAATAATTGTGCAAATTAATTATAAATGATAATGTTTTTTTATTTTTATTTCTCCCAAAGACGTAAATAAAATACATGAAAAAGAGAATAAATAGTCTTTTATAGGTAATAAAATATACAAGTAATGTCAATGATAATTATCACAGTGCCTGGGAATTGTAATGACGTATTATTTATATACAAATTAAAATTCATCATGACAATTGTATATAATAATGAGATGAAAAATTCTCTTGACGATTTTTTTATCGATAACTGGGACCTTTGCAATTTTATATATACGTCTAGTTGGATTTTCATTTCAACATAATCAATTACTTAATAATGATAATTCAATGAATATAAAAATCGAGAATAATATGTCGACGCTTTTTCATTTTTCTCTGATGAATTAATTTTCTCAATTATATTTTTAATTTGTTCCCACTATCAATTCATGCGAACATTCCATCAATATCTTCCGATTGAATTTATTTATTCATTATACACTATGAATTAGTTGCTGTAACAGATACATATATTTGCGAAAACAACTATCGCAATTATAATTCACTGAAATGAGTTTACGCTTCGTCACGTTTGTACTTATAAATTATTTGCGCGTATAACATTTTCATAATCAGTAAATATGTAACAATTTTAAAGATAATAATACTTTTCTCTACAATCCGTGTGATATTTGTATTATGATTACAAGGTAATATTTCCTATGATGAGTTATCGTAATATTTTAATCAAATATATCTACAATGAAAAAAAAAAAAAAAAAAAAATTGATAAAGTAAAATAAAATTATCTAATTGAATGTTCAGCAAATTAGTTAATATAATCCGTATTTGACATCAATAATTATTATTCATTTAATTCATCATTCAAAATTAAAAGAATATTTTGCTATATAAAATAAATATTTAATTGCAATTATTAAAATACAAATTCAATTAAAATTATCAATTTTTTTTCTCAGTGTATAAAAATTAATACACATCTGATAATAACGAGAAATAAGCGTGCTGATTATTCATGATTTTTCATTTTCAAAAAAGTAAATTCTAAATAAATTCACGAAACTGAAAAAAAGAAAAATGTCTTATAAATGAATATATATTTTTCTGCGAATAATTAACGTTTATTTTTAGATATAATTTAACAAAATAATAATGAAAATTTATTCAACAATTCAAGCATTGGTATTAATTATATAATAATAATGTTAACAATATCAATTTTAAGACAAATTCATCAAGATGAAAAATAAAACAAATTTATTGTCATCATTAAATTAATTTTGTGAGGAAATTTGTTTTTATAAAAATATATATACATTCTACATTGCAAAATATTATTGAATACGATACTATTTACTTATAAATAACTATATATACAACTGTCACCAATTAGAATTGACCAAAAAAAAAATATTCAACGGAAGTCAATTGATACTTGTGGCGTTTATTAATAAAGATATAAATTATAAACTAAAAATAAAAGGAAAAATTAGAAAATTAAATTAAAAATTAAATATCTGGTAATTATCAAGTAGTTTATCGGTTAAAACGAGTATGCTTCAAGCTGGTACAAGTTATATATTACTTTAAAAAAAAAAAAAAAACCTACAAGTATTTAATTCAGTGAGAGCGTCTTTCTATTTTGATCAGTATATGCATAAAATACTTTCCTTCATCTGTCGCTTGAATTGTCAAGATCACACAGTCCGAAGATGCATTGGATATTAATGAATATTGATTATCAAAGCTAGGTATGTCAGATTAAATCAAGAAATGACGATGATATTTGTCAAAGAAATCTACGCGCTTTGCGATATTAATCGCCGCAACTTTGACGTTTTTAGATTGGTCTACACAAAAACTTTCACTTTTGTTCATGCGACCACTCGATGAGTGGCAATATCATTAATGGCGACTTTTAATACACAGCTCGAATTACTTCAACTGGCGTATGGGAATATTACTTGTCATTTAACATCAGTTTAATCCATAATTTTTTTTTTCCATCTCAAAATTCATGATACAATAAAAGTTTACTACAAATTAAGAATATCCAAAAGATTTAAAATATTGAAGAAGAGAAATATGAAAATGGTGAGTGTTTAAATTTATAAAAATACTCATATCAAAGTTTTAATTACGCATTTAATATTGATGATTGAATTAATTAATTAATTAATTAATTTTTGTTTTGTTTTTTGATTTATTTATTTTTGTAGAATATAGTAATGATGATTGTGAGTTTTCTTATAATTGGCGTGAGGTCTTATGATCCAAAGGATAATGCACTGAAAGATATTCTTCTTCCTGATGGAGAATTCGAGGCATTTTACTTGAAAAGTTCGCACAGCGATGAAGAAAATGCTGTGCGTCCGCCACATCTTCATGGTTCCTTCAATTCTCATCGTCATCCGGCACTCGTGGGAGCGCCAAATAGTGCTGCATATGGTTTTCGTTTTGATGGAAAAAGACGTTTCAATTACGATTAAACAAAAGTCTACATCATTATATATTGTTATCCCTTATTTAATTATGAGAATAATAATTAACTGTCATTAGAAATTATATCCGAGTGTGACATGTATAAAAAATAATATATATTTATACTGTATTATATTATTTACTTGGAATTTTTTTTTCTTCTTCTGCGATATAAGTAGAAACTCGTCTTAAGGAAGGTGATTATTACAAAGTCAATGGGAAGAAAAAAAAATTATATCTTGGATGAATTTGTAAGATATAAATAATTTAACTGTACAGATGTTTAGTTTTATAGAAACTTTGCATCATTCATGAATTAATATAATTATTTCTTCTGGTGGATTTTAGTTTTTAGATACAGAATGTATAATAATATCTTATTATTGGGCGTTTCATAAATCAGCTAGTGGTATATCATTAATTGGATTCTTCATTATCTGTAAATATAATCCATATAAGACCATACCGATATTTAATGGCATGAAAATTCAACCAATAGAGCATTTCAGTGAATTAAATTTTCTATATACCAATATGAAATCATATATCAAACCTATGGTTAATTCTTTATCGATAAGATGCTGAATATAGATTTGTAGTTTCATTTACCTTCACCGAAGTACAGCAATTAATGAAGAGAAAAATAAAAATTAAAGAAAAAAATTGAAAACACCTGTTGTGTGTCTGCATATAAGCAATTTTCCATGTTAGGTAAATGAAAAGAATGTACGCTCGGGGTGTACCGGTTTAAAACTATTAATATAAGCAGATATCATGTGAGATACCATACTCGGTACATAAAAAAGTTTGTAATTGAAATCTGAGAATCTTCATGAAGGAAAATGTCAACTTTCGCATAGTCATACAGCAATAAATGATAATTTCCATTGGATTTACATTGAAAGTTCAGGAGCAAGTGAATAAATAAATTCAAAATCTCAGAGCAATAAACAAAAAAATTAAGTTGTTGAATTAAGTTTCATTGAAAAATTAAAATGTGAAATTTATCAATTTAAATCATGAATAAAAATGAAATTTAAAATTTCAATAAAATATAATTTCATAATTTTTTTCTGCATACTAATATACATATAAATCGTTCATATAAATAAATTACTAATAAAGTATAATTGAAAAGTCCTGAGATGAATTATAAATTAATATAAAATATTTCTTTAAAATAGAAATAACAAACAAAAAAATATTTCACATAATTATAAGCATAAATGTCTTTTTTCAAGACATACTCTTTTTATTCAATTTCTTTTTCTATTAAAGGTGACATGAATTTTATATATACATAATAGACATATTTATATTTGTATATTTAATAATAGGTTTACATTGAAATAATAAACAGGTCATTCTTCTTTTGATAGAGACATGAATTGTTGTAAATCCATCATTTATTATGGCGATTATCGACACACACGTCGAATACAAGTTTTCAAGAATATACCAACATGAATATATATGCAGTATATGTCGAGTGTTGTTGAGGGAGCAACTTGTAATGCAACGAGGCAAGCCTTTAAAAGATCTAAGGACATGATGCTAGACGACAGTCGTTGTCTCAAAGAAGGTAGTGCAACTTGCAGTGCGGTGCATTCAGTGTCGGGGGGAATATCGCAGACACGATCACGACATGAGGATCATATGGCTGATAACGGTGAGTGCGGTTTCACATTTATAAATAATTTACTTTTATGATTTAATAATAAATTAATTGACCTTTGTGTATGAATATACAAAAATATTATTAGTGTTCAATGATAAAACAGTGATTTTGTAATTATTTGGAGATGTTAATATATAATATTTTATAAATGATTAAGAATCATTTATAATTAGGAGATACTGATGATATAATTAATATTGTGACTTTAGGCAGGATCATTCTGGTTGTCTGTTGCAGTATCAGATAATGATGTTCCAATAACGTAAGTTGATGAATATTTTTTTTTTTTTTTTCAAATTATTTTATAAATTATTAACCCTTTGTTTCTTTTAGTTTTCTGAGTTTTATTAATTTTTTTTGTTATCAGATATAAATTATTCGAAAGATTTATAATCGAATATAGCAATAGATTTTTGGAATAATTATTATTTGATTTAATTAATTAAATATACAATAAAAAATGATGAAAATATTTTTTGATATTTATTCTAAATTGATATTAAATATAAATAAATGAATAAAATTAATAATGCTTTGGGTCATTTAGTTACAAAGGGTTAAAAATTGAAAAATAAAATTTGTGTACAAATTTGCAATTAAATATTTTAATTATCTTCATATAGAAACAATGTTCAGCGTGTGCCAAGAGCTTTGGTATTGCAACCAGTGATAAAGGTCAAGACTAAGGATGACGATGAGGGTCCATTTGATTTTATTTCAGATTTTTTATTACGTATTATAAATCCACCAAAAAAAATTCCATCACAAACGCAACAGCAAAAACCACCAATGCTGGGACCACTTCGAGTGCCAGGAATAAATGATGAAGTTTATGTTAAACAGTTGCACTCAATGGAACATCACAATGGTCATGTTGTCATTCAAGTGCCAAATACGGATTCAAATAATGTGCCAATGTCAATGCCATTAGGAATTAATGGATATAATTATCAAAAGTCAAATTATCCAATGAATTCAGCACGACAAGTGCCAATGCAAGCGGGTGGTTTTCATCCAGTTCCATCACCCACATCAAATCCTTCCTGGTCACCATCGATAACTTCACAGTCACATATGCCAGCTTATGCAAATAATATTCACGAATCGCCAAACAGTATCAAAAATGTATATAAAAATTATCCAAATTATTATAGAAATTTCCGAAATGTTCCTGGACATTCAAATGATATGCAAAATCAGATCAATCAACAAAATTACTATAATCGTTATCAAAATCAATGGCAACCGCAACAGTATTATCCGCAATATCCATCATCTCATCAACAATTTTATTCTCCTTATAATTCTCATTATCGTCCACAAACAGATTATAGACCGTACGATTATCATAATTCAATACCAGGAAATAATGGTGGATTTACAAATTACGGTTTAGATTCACCGCGATCAGAAAATTATACACGCCATTCAGAAATAAAACATCAAGTGGATACCGACGATACAACTGCAATTGAAGAAAATGAGGCTGAAAAAGATGAAGAAATTAACCTAGATAATTTACGAGAAAATACGCAAATTACAGATCAAACTAAATATAAACATAATGATCTTCCTAGAGCGAATCCAACATCAGCTAAGGCATCAACAAACCCATCAGAGCTCATTGAAATTTATCGCTCTGATCGAATGGTACCAACTAATCCAACTTATAGAAATCGTTTTTGGACTCGTACTGCATCTAAAACCACAGCAAAAGTTTCATCAACTACTGAACATTTTAATGCTAATCAAGCAGAGGAATCATTGAAGAAAGAAATTAAATATAGTTCAAGAGGTATTGAAGAAATTCCAGCGCCTGATTTGAAATCATGGAATGATCATTCAATTAAACGTGAAAATAATGCAGATCAAAGTTCAGATTCAAGAATGGATGATGAGGATGGAATTATTATGAAGGATGGAATGACTTTAGGTAAAGGTGAGTCACATGAGTATGTTGATGATGGAAATACAATGCAATTGAGATTAACAGAAGAACCATTGAAGAATATTAGTTCAATGTTAACTTCACGTAATAGTCGTAATTGGAAACCAATGGAGATGTCTAAACGTAATGAGGATTATTTAATTAAAGGCAATTCGACAATGATGGAGAATGCTACGTCTGATGTATTGGAAAAAGTTATGAGTTTAACGGACAGTAATTCCAGGCGACATAATGATGGAAAAAAGTCTAATAAAATAAAGTTCCCGCGATTGAAGAATAATAAAAATAGGAGAGTGAGAATTGTTGAAAGTGTAAAGAGTTCAGTTTCCATGACTAGTTCAAGGGGTGTGAAAAAACCTAAGATTAAAAATTAAATTTACAATAATGAATTTGTATTTGATATTATTGTTTTTTTTGTTTATTTGTTTGTATATGAAACAAAATATAACAAACAAAACAGAATAAAATTATAATTTAAGTATCAGGTTAAAGGAAAGCATGAATATTGTGATTTAATAATTTTAATATTTTATTCAACGAATTAAAATTCATTATCATACCAAAATATTATCATCTCTAAAGAAAATTTCTAAACATACAATTAAAATTATAGATAAAAATTATATTAGCTTTTTGATAAATCACTTGTGAGAATATACTTTAAAAATAATCTTTTTTATTACACAAAGAAGATAATACATGAAAATAATTAAAAATAAATGGCATTATTCTTCCAAAAATAATTAACGCAATTAAAATTAGAAAAAAAAAATGAACTATGATTAATATCAATATATTAAAATTTTATAAAATTCTGCAATGAAATTATTAATCGACTTCAACCATTTAATATAAATTGTTAACAAATGTATAAATAATTCTGTTAATTAATGTTTAAATATTTCCCTGCATTCTGTGAAATAAATATTTTATATTTCTACCCTAAAAAAAAAATTTTTTTTATACTATACTTAAACAAAACCGGTTTATTCTTATTCTTATATTGGCAATTTCCCACTAACCGCAAACATAAGAGGAGGTGTCGACCGTGAAATCATTGGATACAAGATCTATTTCTGCTTTCACTATACAAATAAATATAAATATAGACCTATCATCACAAATCTGTCGCGCATAAGAAATTAAAATATGAAATATTAAAAAAAAACTACACATCAATGTGAGTAAATTGACAGGAGGTAATCTCAACTGTTTCCTTGTCCATTTATGCGTATGGATACCTACATGTTCTTGCAAGCTTTCACTATCGAATTTTAATTGGAGTTCAATATTGATAGTGAAAATCTTGAATTCCACCTCAATTACATCTCAACACTAAACAAAACTTGTTATTTCTTAGAGATGTAGAAATTTATATCCAATGATTTTATAAAACAAGTGAAAAAGAATTAATATCATTATAAATTTTCTATCAAAACTATTTAACCACATATGTATGTATAGTATTATACTTTACTTTCGTGCATTTATATCAATTTTCATGGATGGAATGACTCACGCGATACAGCTCAAGATGCTGCTGAACTTATAATAAGCAATCAAAACTCTCTCGTATTTTTCGCTCAAGTTTTCACTTTTTATTTACTATACTATTGATTAATTATAATACACGATATATATTTATAATTTAACAATAGCCATTACAATGTTTTATAATTATTGAGCTGAAAATTATACAGTTGTAAAAAAAAAAAAAAATATTCATCTCCCTATAAAAATCTTTAAGAAATCACAAAGATAAAATTTACACTTTAATATATAAAGATATTATTTATTAATTATTTCTATCTTTATTGATATCTATCACATTATAATTTGTTAATAAAAAAAATATAAAAGTAGTGATTATTCAATTAAAAAATACTTTATTCAGAAAGAATTAATTTAACGTATTTGTAATTTGTCGTTATTATTATTTGTAGAATTGTATATGAATATGTGTGTGTATGATTATTGTTTGTCTTTATATATTTGTTCCGGTCGTTAATGGGAGGATAAAATTGCTGTGAGTTTCACTAAATGTACTATGTGATCGTCTGATGCGCCTCGCTTGGTCTCACTTTATATATAAAAGCCAGAGTTTGTATTGCGCTTAGCGCAGTTGAACATTTTTTTTTTTATTATCAACAAAGTGGTTTATCATTCAACAATTTGGTGTGTAAAACCGGTGGACATGAAGTACAAATGCTTTGTAAGATTGAATAGTAAATTAAATTTTTTTATTGTATATGTAAAATTATTTTTAGTTTTATAAAAAATAATTTTATGAATTTGGTTTATTTTTCAGTGTTTGATAGCATTTTTTATTGCAATGTTGGTGGTTTATGAGCCATCTGAAGGGTAAGGATAATAAAATGAATGTGTTATAAAAATTAGTTAATATTGATTTGAAATTTTATATTTGTAAATGATTAATTTTAAAAATTTTTTTTATTTCAGGAAAAAAGTTGTTATCCATGTACCTTATCGTGTGAAAAATGTAAAACACACTCATACTATTTATAAAATGCTTCCTCAGTCGCATTTAGCAAAGAAGGATGATTCTGTTGATGATGGCGAGGAATTTGATCATTTTAAAAAATGAAATACACAAATGATTGCACTGAAAATAAATATTTATAAATATTATAAATCAATATACCAAAAAATATATATATTTTATTTCTTTACAATTTAATATTATAATGAAATATTCTATAGCAGAAATAATATTTATACCATGTACAAAATGTTTTCTATCAAATTGAAATATATATTTTGAAACAAATGATAAATAAATGTATTTTGATTATAATAATTATGTATTTAATTAAATGAATAATATTATAAAATTTAAATTCAATTAATTTTTTTTATTTAATTGAATTAAGAACTTTGTAAAATATTCAGATATTACTATAAATAAAATGATAGTTTCATAATGAAATTAAATTATTCGATATCATTTATCAATTAAAATATTTATTTGAATTAATTTCAAATGATTGAGAATTTAAATAATAAAAATCGATAAAAATTCGATCTTAACAATTTAATTATAATCGATTTTCGTAAACCTCAAGATCGTGACTAGAATTAATCGATGATAAAAATTAATAAATTAATCTTTTCTGCGAATAATTTTCCCTTTCACTTGTGGCATCCATTTTTTTTTTTATCTATTAAGTAAAAGTTCAAGTGTATTCGTTCTGCATCAAGAACAATGTATATTGATAATATGGGGGCGGTTTTATCATGCCCGTTTTACTCCAATTCCGTTATATTCATCAATTATTTTAAAAGTGTCCACAGAACAAATCGTGCAAATCGTAACGGCGGTCAATCATGAAAGTAATAAGTAGTTGTCTCTTGGAATAGAGCCATTGTTCATCGATAAATGAAAATTCCACTGACAGATATATAAATGAAGTTGTCGACAATCATTGGACCTTAATCGTGCTACTGGCATTCTCAACGAGAGTACTCACAATTCATCTCATCACCAAACATGGTAACGTGCCACACAAGATTGATCCATCCAGTTTACAAGTTACACTAATTGAAACTGTTACATATAAATTTTCTTGTGCATTCATTCCAAGAACAAAAACACATGTCTAAGTTACTACAAATGTTTCCCTTACTCTCTCATTTTTTTTTCCTCCTCTCCTATCTTTCACAAACTTGATTAGTTAATTACGAAAAATAAAAAATTTAAAATACTTAAATACCACAATGTGAAAGTGTAATAAAAAAAAAATAAAAAAAATTGATTAACTATCAAAATTATCAAGTTTAAAATTTTAATAAAATTGTGTGTTCTTTAGGGATCAAATTTCTTCATACTCCTTGTGCTATTGAACACTCTGAAGGCCTATGCAGATGAAAATGAACAGTAAGTAGAAAAATCCTCACATTAAATATAATCAAAGCAAAAAAAAATGATATTTATTGAATGAAAAAGAGAAACAAAAAAAAAAAACAAATTAATAATTTTCATAGCATTCATTTTAAAATCTACGTGCCAGAATTAATAAAACATCATGTTCACACGAGGACAGTGTATATCCACGTGCATCATCCACCAAAAAAGAAGAAGGAGCCAAAAAATATACGTTCAAATAATTTTCATGAACATTGGAGCAATTACAAGACATATAAAAATCATAATGAAAATGAAATAGAACACAGTGGTCCAGTATTATATCAAGGTCTTTTGACCAACAATTATCTACATGATGATGAATTATTCAATCATCCAGTGCCACCAATTCCTTTTTACGATGATTATCGAGGCACTGATGAAAGTGCTGAAGACACTCCAGATCCAACAACACCATCAAAAACTAATTTTGGTTATGGTATTACTGGTTATTCTTATCCACCTCAATATGAAACTCATGAGGATGTCGACGATATACCGCCTAACAATGATATATCATCGTTTGAACAAGTTGAATATGAGGAAGGTCATAAAGCAGGTCATGAAGTTAACACTGGACATCTTTATACCGATCAAAAAAATAAATTTTATGGCAATGAACATGAGGAATCATCTGAAAGGTATCTTGATGAAAGTAATGAAGAAAATTACAGACATTTTGGTGATCGATATGTCACTACATCTAGTGCAGGACAGCATAATTATCGATAACACAATTACAAAAAATTTACAAATACATTGTATAATAATTGGATTTTTATTATCCTTCATCAACTTATAAAATTTATTTTAGAAGGTACGAAAATTAATTTTTAATTTTTTTTTTACTTCTTCTATTTAATTAAATGAAATAATATAACTTTCATACCGATAAATTAATTACTTTAAGGATAATTTATAATAATAATTGTTCATATTACTGTACAATTGAGTGTTAAACAAAGGGTTAATAAACAAACGAAGACAAATGTAATCAACAATAAGACTAGGCGACTTGAAATGGACATCAAAGATTTTTGACAATTATTATAACGTACAGGTTAATATTTTTGAACTAAAGATGAAATTATTTATTATTTCATTTGTTTAATATCCTTCGTGGCCTCTGACATGTTCACTTCCCAATTCGTAACCCCCATAATCATTGGACCATGCTCCAACATTATTACCTCCATGACCACCAAGATCAATAGGATGACCGTAAGTATAACCAAGCAGCTCGAATTTATCACCATCACCGTTGTCCTTGTGATGAATGTGTTTCGTAATCGTGTGAGTATGCTTTATCGTCTTGATATGATACGGCACATGAATAATAACATGATCACTGAAAATAAATTTGATAAATAATTTATTAAATACTAATATAAAATCAAACTTTTTGCAATGTAATAAATTTTCTTCTATACATATATTTACATAAATCACTACTGGTTTTATCAGTTTTCTAATAGACGTTGATATAAACATGAATCAAATAATAAATTTCAAGAATAAAAATTCATCAATCAATTTTTAATATTGAAATATGCAAAATTTTTAAAGAAATCAATTTTATTTTTAATATACCTTTATTATTTATTTAGTTTTTTTAATTTCTTTCATATAACCAAGTCTGAATTAACAACTATCTAAATAAGCAACAATTCAAAATTATAATTTGTTAACATAAACAATTATCAAACATAAGAATCAGTCAAAAATCACTAAAATGTCTAAAAGAAAAATTTATTATCAATATTATAAATTTATTTATCATCAACAAACTTACTGTACACCATCATCATCACCTCCTGCTTCACTCAGTGCAATCACAATTGCCACAAGATGAATAACAATCTATAAAATATGATAAATAAATTTTATAATTGATACATCTGATGATTAAATAATTTTTAACATTGACTTACCATGAAACTGGGCATGGTTCTTGTTTGTGAAGCTAATCTTGTCTGTTGAGAGTTCACCTTGGCTTGCAGCCTCGATTAATATAATGTCTTCAATGTTTAAGCACCTGCTTTTATATATAGAGATTGCTGTGGTTTATATTTACCATCAAAAGACAGGATGAAAGGAATTGAGAGATCGTCAATTACAATGACGTGAAAGGAATATGACAAAAACCATTATAATTCATAAGAACATTTGTTGACTTTATATATCAATTCGTTTTTAAACAATTACATCTGAAAGTGTGTTATAAAAATTAAATCATATACAATATTAACCAAATTTAATTATGATACTTTATATTTTTATGTGATAATTAATCTTAGGATTAATTTTTTTTTTCATTACATTTGTCAACGTTGCAATTAAAATCCTTTCACTGTGGCATTCAAACATCTTCAATGATGATGTAGTGAACATCCAAGAGTGAAGTTTGATCAAATAAGCGATTAAGTTAATTGAGAATATAATGCGAAATTAATTGTTGATTATTTTATAATTGTATATTAGTATGAAAGATTTATTTTGAGGTCATTTATAAGAGCAACGATGAAAGTCATTATCCTTTCCATTTCAAACAATATTGTTTTGTGGTATAAAAAAATCATGTGAAAGGAAATGGACGACGGTGTGACGAGGGAAAATAGTTTAAATATAAATATATCAATGAAGAAAAAACCTTTCAAATCATTTCTTGAGCTAAATAAATTAAAGAATTATTTTTTTTTTTCTTTTATTTTGTCAAATAGTTGAGAGGAATTTGTACGATTTTCTGCTCTATATTTTGCATTTTATATGGTGTTATTTTTAATTTAATCTTGTTGTTTTATGGTAATTTTGTGTAGAGTCTGAGATTGTGTGAATAGAACTGGAAATACTTTCTTTTCATCTATATTTTCTCATCATATTATGGAGAAAGGAGTTTTGATATTTGCAATAAAAAATAGATTAATCAGAAATAAATAGTTGGGCGGGGCTTGAACGAGAAGAAGACGTGTTCTTTATCGATGTGGATGAGAGAGAAATAGACAGATCATTAGAATTTTTTTTTATTCATGATGAAAGATTTGATTAAGTGATAAATCAAGTAATTTATGCGATGTTCATATTGAATATTTTTCTTTATAAATATTATTTATACTAAAAGTTCACTAGTGTATTAAAGTGATATTTGACCTTGGCAGACAATTACAAACATTTGTTGTACTTACACAACAAAATTATTGAGTATAAAAAATTTTTTATTACGTAAAAAAATATTAAATGATTAAGAAAAAAAAATTATTACTTCTGCTATCAATAAATAATAATATTTTATATTAAATAATTCATACAACAAAATATTTTCTATTTGATAAATATATAAATAAATCAAAAGAAATTTAATTAAGAGAAAAAAATTTTAATTTATTTATAATAAAATTTAAAAAATTTCAAATATTATTTATTTTTTTCAATCTATTCAATCTAATATCATGTATAAATAATAAATGCTTACATATTTTTCCTCGTAAATCACAATTGCATTTTCATGTGAAAATATGTTCTCAACCATGAAAATAATATTAACTTCGTTGTGCAAAGTAAGAAAATAATTTTTACAATAGCTAATTTTAAATACTCTCATATAATAAGGAAATTCATTAAACAATACCAACTACAGAGAAATAAAATTTTTTGTTTGTTCTATGCAACAATATTTGAGATAAAAAATAAGTGAACAAAAGAAATAAAACCTTCTTCCAATATCCTGAGAAATTATACAAAAAAAAAAAACTAACAGCCACTTTGAGCTACGTATTTATAACTTGTTAAAAAACTTCGACATTGTAACTCTACAAATTATATTTTTGTTAAATATAAAAATGGTTTAGCCATATAATTATTATTCTAAATGCAACAGACATACAGTGACTTCAACGATTAATTATAATACTTAGAAAGTTATTATTAAGAAATAGAGTAAAGAAATAACTAAAAATATACAAATTATAAACATATCAGAAAAAGACAATGAGTTGTAACACCCATATCTACTTCATAATCATCATAAATATAGTAAACAAATGCACTGATTATAATTATTAATACAACAACAAAAAAATAAATCCTGCTGAAAATTATATATTAAATAAACTGTTGAAATTAGAAATAAAGTGAAGGTGAAATATTCATTTGAATTTATGAACTAAATATTTATAGAACATTTGAAAATTTTATTTCGCTTTTAAATTATATATTTAATGTTAAGTTTATCTAAATTGGCGAGCTCCTAAACGTTGTTTATTGCTTAGAAGCAAAAGATTGCTATGTTTATTAACTACCGGTTTATTTTGATGAGGTGATATGTATAAATAGTAAATAAATTTCATATTATAAAGATATATGGGAGGAGATATACAACTCGATAGAGACTAATGCCACTCACTAGTATGAATGTCTCATAAAATTCTTGTGAAGGTGGAAGGAGACTTCTATAAACACCTTCACCTTGCTCCCTTTCATCCTCTATAAAAGCAAAGTGTATAACCGCACACCATTTAGTAATGTGACTTTAAGTCTCGGGTTGGCGTGAATATATTTTACATATTTTTATTAATAGTTTCAGCTTTTTGAATTGTTGATAGGAAAAAACAAAAATATTGGAATATATTTCTCATTATTCTGTAGAGTTAATTGATAATATACAGTGGGTGAGGGTTGTTTTAATCATTCAGATTTTAATTTGATTATAATTTATATCATTTACTTATTATTCATTTTTTTTTTTTTAATAGAATTTAATTTAGTTATATGATTGATTAAAATATTATTTAAAACGTTGTTTCATTTACAAATAAAAAATTAGATGCGTTCACAATGTTTTTCAAGGTAAGATTTATTTTATCTTTTTCATTTAATTTATATATTAATTTATACATCACTGAAAAATAATTTACAATTGTTCCAAATAAATATGAATTATTTAAAATAAACATTTGACATAATATAATACATTTTGTTGCTTAAAATAATTTTTTTTTCAGTATATTAGATTGACAATTATTATTTGTTATCATTTAAAATTTTTTTATTTTACAACTGTTTAATAATAATAATAATTAATTTTTTTATTTTAATTACAGATTTTCATAACTGTATTGATAACATATACCCCTTTAACAATTCAAGCGCAGTAAGTAAACATTTTTATTTTATTTATTAACAGTGAGAAAAGAAAAAAAATTTTGTAAAACAAATTAAATTTATTTAATTCAATATTAAATTAAATAAATATAAATTTTATTTCTTTGAGATGAATAATAATTATTTGTAATATTTAATATTTATTTAGTGTCCTCAATTTTTTTTTCTCACTATAAATATTATACTGATTTTTATTATTAAAATAACAAATGCAATATTAATATATTTAATTAATATATTTTTTTCTTTTACCAGTAATAAAGTTATTCTTCTCGTTCCTCGTCAAGTACGTCGAGTGCAAAATCCAGGATCACCTTTACCATGGCGTCAATTTCTTCGTCAACCCTTCATGAAATCAGTTCATTTCCTTGATAATGAATTTCTACCATCTCAATCGCACGCTCGTCCATACATAAATCATCATTATCGATCAAAGAATCGTCCACCAACGTACAATAAAAATCTACCGCACGGTGGAGATGATTTTGACCAGGGTCATGAGGAAGTTAATCATATTGTTGTGCCACATGGACCAGGAATTACTCATGGAATAAGTTTTGGAAAAGGTTATGTTCCACATGAAGCATTAATGGACCATGCTGGCTTCCCATCAAATCCATCTGGTAATCATGAGACTACCGAAGACACCTCTAGATATCAATTTCAAAATCAAATGTATTCTCCATCGCAATTAACTCAACAAATTGATTCATATTATCTTAATGAAGAAGCTAATACTCAACATCAAGATGAGGGACAAGAGCGTAGAGCTGATGAATTAGCATTAAAATTAATGAATATAAAATCAATTGGTAAAATTCATAGAAATTATGATAATAAAAAATCAATAGCAACTCGTGGTGTTCAACAACAGACAATTGTTGGTCAACCTAGAAAATCAGGAATTATTTTACAAGACACTGTTGGTCTTGATGATTATAACAGACAAGTGTTGGAGCTAACTAGCACTTGGCCAAAGCCTCTTAATTCACCGACTGCCGGTGTATTATCGACAACTGGAGGATACAAATCTGGTGGAATTATTTCACAATTTGGTGGTGTAGCTCAACCATTAATAAGTCATCCATTGGATTTAAATAATTATCATGGACATACGCAATTTACATCTGCGTATGATAATGCAAATTTACATCAATCTCAAGGCTACTCTGTTAAAGAGGACGTTGAAGATGTTCCTAATGATTTTAGAACAATGCCAATTAGAACTGCACCAATTCAAACTGCAGGAATTCATCAACAACAACAGCAACAATTGCAAGTTCCGGTGACATCACAAAATAATAATGGTTTTAATCATCTTCAGGGATTCAGTTCAAATATCCAAGCAACGCCTCAAGCAGTGCCTGGATATTTTGCATTAGCAGGATTAGTAAATCCTGGCATTGCTCAGCATTAAAAAAAAAAAAAATTATTAAATTTATTGTTATTTAATTGTAATTATGAGTGATTGCCAAAGTTCATCGTTGCGTCTGATGCTGAAATTCATTTTTCACTTGATCAAATTATTTTTCTACCAAATATATATATGTACATCAAGACTATACTGATTTTTAAATTATATATCTATGTATTAATAATATATATTTGATAATATTATCTAAAATTTATATAAAATTTTTGAAAAAAAAAAAAAAAAAATATATTTATTATTTATTAATTATTATTTTTTATTTTAGAAAAATATTTTTATAATTAACCATCAGTAATTTGTTGAATTTTTTAAATAAAACAATTTATATAATTTTATTCAGAACAAATTTAATTTTAGGATGTAAATATGTATGATTATTTATAATAATATTTTTATTTATATATTTGGATATATTTATATCTGGATGCGCAGCTGCACTTTCACTATTGCGATGCCGATGACCACTTGAATGTTTGAAAGTATAGAAAGTTTAAGTGCGAACAAACGATTATCGTCGTATGAGCATTTACCTCAATCTCAAAATATAAATAATCCAATAAAAAAAAAAAAATAGCAGCATTATAAGTACATATGTATAAATAAATTAATATTTCTATTAACAATAATAAATTTAAAGCTGTGAATTTATTCACCAGAAAATTAAATCATTATCAAAATGGTCTCACTGCATATAGTAATAATTATTCATATAAATTTTTCCTTCTTTCATTAATTTATATTCCTGATAATTAATATATCATTTTGAATATATACCTAAATATCAATAAATAATTTTGCTGTCAATGTTAATTATTAATATGAATATACAATGGGATATATATTTATAAATGTGAATAGTTAAATAGATCTGATGGATTAATTAAATTATAAATAAAAATAAAATATAATATGAAACATGATAAAAAAAAAAAAATTGTTCCTGACCATGAATATGATCTCGAGGCCGTCTCTGATGATCTTGGCACTTACATTGGAGAGAATTGGTGAATGCAATAAGCAGAAACGTGATACTCGTTTTCTAGACATTCTCCAGCCACCCAACGAGAAAGGGAAAATAAAATTGAGAAAGTGGGGACAGAATAATTTGCTTGATGCAGCCGACACAATTACATAAAATAAAATGATCAAGTGGGGAAAATGCATAGGAGTATACATATACATGCTCTTCTTTGATATATATTAATTTATACATGTATACAAAGATGAAGAAAAGTGAATGTGGAAGTGTAACGGTACAGACAGCAGAGTAATGAACTCCAAGATCATGTTATACATGTATTTTAGGACATCAGAGATTGCAAACACTTTTGTATATCATATTATTCTCATCGTATTAAATTTAAATGATCATTTTTTTTTTTTTTTATATATCTTCTTATTTTTATTTTGTAGAGTTTATTTATTTATTTTTTGCTTTATGGTAGAGTGAATAACTCGGTTATGTTAGATGGAGAAATAATAATTAGTAGGGGGGAGGCTTTATAGTGTACATTAAATAATTTATTTTTTCTTATTCTTAAGTTGTAAAAGCGTTTTGTCAAATGAATTTAAAGTGCGTATTGTTCTGACCGGATTTTCGTGTACAACAATGCTTGGAAAGCATGAACAATATTATTTCAGACTAATTATTATGAAGCATTGTTATATTATTTTATTGTTATTATTTTTTGAAAATAATAAATATAGGCTTTCAAATAATTTTAAATGATTTAAGAAAAAATTGTTTTTTTTTTATTTTTATTATGAATATTAACAATGAAATGTGATATCAATCAAAAGCAATTCGTAGCGAGAAAAATATTTTGATCTAGAAAGGTGCCGCCTTGTACTCTCCTTTCACGTGTATACTCTCTAACTCTATGTATAACATAATATTATTGCCTTGTTTGAGCAGTGACAGGAAGAAAAAACAACGAGAAATAGAGATGAAATGAAATTACAAAAAAAAAATAAAAATTGGATTGATTTAATAACAGTTCTCTCAGAAAGTGTTACACGACTATGGTGAATTGTTGCAATTTTCACAGAGTATATTCACAATTCCCATCAATTGATATGCCGACACGAGTATCATATGATAATATTCATATCATTATTTAATTAATGCTTTTTATATTGTAATAAAATACAAAAAAGTATTTTTTTTTATTCTCCATTTTCGAGGTAATTTTATTTGCTAATAAAACTAATGTTATTTTTAATCTAAAGTTATTTGCATAATTATTTTTAATTTATAAAAATGAGAAAAGAATAAATTAATAGAGAATTAATTTAATTATTTCTTTATAAATTAAATGTCTTTTAATTAGAGATAAATTTAAAAATCATAACATTCATTTAATGTACATGATCATAAATAAAAAAATATAATTGTTATATGTTTCATGTGATCTTATTTATTATACCATGAATAAAATTCTCATACATTTATCTACAACACGTGATGAATATATTTAAAAAAGAAATAAAATTATACTGAAACTAAAAATACTTGTAACTTGTTTCAATTATAATTTCCGGTATAAATTTTAAAAAACTTTGCTAAATCCTGACATAATTATTTTTATATGTTTCAACTTTCTCCAATTCTTAAAGATTTTTACATAACTTAAAATTCTGTAGAAATAAAAATTAAATATTAAATTTGAAATTAATCATAAAACAATTATTATTTTTTAATTTTATTATTTCATTTGTTTATTGAATTACAATCGATTTTTATATTTGAAATTTTCCTCGACATTAATGTGAGTATTTTGTTATTAAATTGTTTGAAGAATAAAAAAAAATTATAAATACTTCATCTCATCATTTATTTTTTTTTTTCTTTTTTTCCTTCAGGATAATTTGATGTGCAGAATAATCCAAAGAAGGAGAGAGTGAATAGAAAGGGAATTTACAGCGCATCGTTTGTGTATCTCCCACGATTCCCTCGCTTTCTATTTCCTTTTCTTCAGTCTTGTGATCGTCTCTCAAGTGCGTTTGTTTGATATGAAAGAGAAAAAAATGTGACATTGAAAATAAAAGTGCACTTTAAATGATTTTCTCATTTGTATCGTATTTATAAAAGGGCATACACATTATTTTTTATTCAACTATGAATTAAATGAGTGAGCTTTTACACACATCCGTTCACGATAATTTATTTATTATCATATGAAACGTCTGCTTGACCTTTCTAAATATTAATAAATTTTTTATACTCTCAGAATGCTGGAGAAATTAAATAAAATATTTAAATAATTCAAAATTTATATAAGTCCACATAAATTAAATTATTAATAAATTAAAATTAAATATCTATACTGAAAATTCTATCAAAATTTTCGAAATAAAAAAAAATAATAATTTTTTTATATTTATTATTATATTATTAAAATATTATTAAAAATATTGTTAAAGAAAAAAATTAATATAAACTTCATTAATTTTAATTACAACAAAAATATATTTAATTAAATATAAAATAATTTACAATTTTTTACGAAAATCATATTAGATTTTATCAATTAAAAATTGCAACAATACATAAATAAATTTTGTATTAAGACACAATATTTCCATCCTGTTGTATAAACCCAAGAAACCACATATGGTACAACAGTAGTTAAATAATTTATGAACAAATAAAAACATTGTCCAACAGTGCTAAAATTTATTTTACTGTGACACATAAATTGTGCAATTCATTATAAATAAATAATAAAATTGAACAGTTGATTTTTTTACATTAATAAAAAATTATAACTATATTCATTTCATATTAAATGATTCATTCATTCATTCACATCCATAATTATGTCCTTTAAACTATTATATTATACGTGATTAACCACATGAATTAATCTTGACTCTACACTCGCAAATATCTAATTGCCTACATTAAACAAATGATAGTTCCGTTACTTATAACATAGAAAATGTCTTTCATCAATAGTCTACATAAATCTTATACAGACAATTAAAATCAACGATTGCGAATAACCAGACTCTAACCGATCTCTTTAAATAAATATTATTCTCACTGGAAATATATATCGCTAAATATTTATATCTAACACACTTAATAATACCTAATTTAAAAATAATCCAAGATATAAATTATGTCACTCTCTATGTCATTATTATTACGATAGGAAAAAAATTCATATCTTCATATATGAAATCGTAATAAAATAAAAAATTTCTCTTCAACTGCATGATGTAAAAATAGAAATTGTAATGCTCAATTATGTCCATTGCAAATATAAAAATTAATATTATGTCAGTAATAAGTTTACAATTAATAATAAAATGGAATAATTGTGTTGGCATACAATTATACATATATGAGCTATAGGGAGGATGTATGTAATTGATGTATATATACAGTGTGTCAGATTGAGTTTGTCTGATGATGAACCCCACAATTGTCGACATGAAGGAAGAATATGTTGCCGGTAGCGTGAATTTCTCTGGCCTTTGGGTCATGGTCGATGTGTGGGGTGAATATGTATACATAAAAGACATTCAGACACACTTCCTCCTTGTCATCATCATGGTATCTGAAGTTGATGTTCTCATATTATAAAGAGACAGTAAACGAGACACATACACATACAACATTCACGTTGTTTTCTTTATCCCCACTTTGGCCAACACTCTCTTCCTCTTCCCTTTAGTATTTCCTCACCTCTGGTATATATATAGGTCTGGGACTTCTTGAATAAATATGGCAGTGAGAATTCATCACCTAAAGTGTGTGGATCAAGATACAAGGGAGTACTTTCGCCTTGACCTAGACAACATGGCACCACGACTCGCAGTAAAAATTATTCTTATTTTTCATTCATTCAATCAGTTTTTTTTTTTTAATTCATTAATTTGCTTATTTATTATATTTTTTAATTGCAGTTATCGTTGCTGATAATCGCTGCGAGTGTCGCAGTATCCACTGCAACATTTGGCCATGAGCAGTGAGTAATTAAAAATTCTAAAATTAAAATTGATTTTTTTTTTTTTTATTCAATAATTAATTGTTTTTGATAATGATATATTTAACTTTATTTTCATTCAAAATTTAATTAATCCATCAGATCTATTTAACTATTTACATTTATAAATATATATCCCAATATATATTCATATCTGTAGATTAATAATTAACATTGACAGCAAAATTATTTATTGATATTTAGGTATATATTTAAAATAATATATTAATTATCAAGAATATAAATTAATGAAAGAAGTAAAAATTTATATGAATATTAATAACTGTACGCAGTGAGACATTTTGATAATGATATAATTTTCTGGTGAATAAATAATGAATTTATTTTTCTTGTAATTTTTAGTGTACATATAAGAATTCACTTACCTCAGGAGAAACATCATTCAAGTCATGATGATCATCATGGACCACATGGTGGTGGTGGTGGAGATCATGTAGAAATAACAAGTCCTGGATTCGGAGGCGGTGGTGGAGGTGGCCACGGTGGATTTGGTGGTGGTGGCGGTGGATTTGGTGGATTTGGTGGCGGCGGTGGTGGTGGACATGGTGGATTCAGTGGTGGCGATGACCATAGTGGATTTGGTGGAGGTGGCGGTGGAGGTGACTTTGGCGGATACAGTTCTGGTGGTAGCGATCATCATGGAGGTTCCTCAGGTGGATTCAGCGCCAGTAGCTTCGGTAGTTCAGGACACGGTGGTGACATTTCCAGTAGCTATGGACCACCTTCTCAAAGTTACGGACCACCTGCTCAAAGTTATGGACCACCTGCTCAAAGTTATGGACCACCTGCTCAAAGTTATGGACCACCATCAACCAGCTATGGAGTGCCATCTTCTAGCTATGGAGCACCTTCAGGAGGACATGGCAGTCATGGTGGATCATCTTCCAGTCTTTCATCCTCATTTGGAAGCAGGTATAAATAAAATAAATATCATTTTGTTTAATTATTATTCCAACAATAACTCTTTGTGATTCGAATGAAATTTCATGTGTTATTGCTATTGAAGTACATAAAATGTATACAACATTAGTGAAAACACGTGTGCTACTTTTATTTATAAATTGCCCATTCACATTAAAAATTATTTATTATAAATTTAGTGGCCATGGCTCGAGCTTTAGTGGATCATCAGGAGGAGGAGGAGGAGGAGGACATGGAGGATATTCTTCAGGTGGTCATGGTGGATTTTCATCAAGTGGAAGTGACTCATATTCATCAGGTGGACATGGTGGACATTCGTTGAGTGGAGGCGGTGGTGGAGGTTATTCTTCAGGTGGACATGGAGGATATTCGTCCGGTGGTGGTGGTGGTGGTGGATATTCCTCTGGTGGACATGGAGGATTTTCCTCATCAAGTGGAGGAGGAGGTGGATATTCATCAGGTGGCCATGGAGGTTTGCTTTCAGGCGGTGGTGGATTCTCATCGTCTGGAGGTGGACATGATTCGTATTCTGGCGGTCATGGTGGTGGCAGTTCCTTCAGTGGCATCGACTCTTATTCGGTAGGAGGTGGAGGAGGAGGTGGTGGTCATGGACATGGCGGTGGAGGTGGAGGTGGATTTTCAGGTTATCACAAAAAGTAAAAGTAGCTTTGATTATCGAAAGCGATATATGGAGAGATAAAAAAAAAATTGTAGAAGTGGGCAATTGTGCTGTGTATTCCACTTATGTCTCTTGTTTTCTTCATACAATCTTCATAATGGTTGTTAAATATCGTTGTTTGAATTTTTCACTGCTGGTATTATTTTATTCTCCACGTTCATATGTATCAATAATGATTTACGTCCTCATACCACACATATTTCACATGAAACCAGACAGTTACCTGTGTGAAAGTGATAATTTCAATGATCCAAACGTAAAATCCGGTTTTATAAATTATTATTGAGACAAATACCGGAAGATTCCACTTTCCATCTCGATTTCACGAGTATATATTATATACATGTATAAATACGGTTCAGAGCAATTTGATCACATGAGATTCTTCAAATTAAAAATAGCTAACCTGAATATTTTATAATATAATATTACAATTATGCTGTAAAAGCAAATTCTTCAACGATTCAACAATTAATTTTCAAGACTTATTCGATTTAATAATAATATCTAATTGATCAGTTCCATACGTTTATTTAATGAAAATTTTCGGGGAACTATTGTAATTTTATTATCCATTTAACAAAGTAACTAAAATGGTTAAAAAAAAAAAAAATATCAATTAAGCATTCAAATTTTTAAAACACACTATTTGTATTTAATTAAGTAGCCAATAATTATCTAATGTTTCTACTTTTTTATTACGTTTGTAAAATATAATTTGTAAATATTATTATTTTGTTCAATGACAATAAGTGATTATAATGAAATATATTTTTTTATAACATTTCAATCTGGATTTTTAATAAATACACTAAGTCACCTTGTTAATTTCTTCATACACATAAATTATATTTATATTCATATTAATATTAATATTCAATTAATTATATACATTCATATACACGTGAGAGAGTTACCTTTACCATTGAAGCTTGTGAGAGTCCTTTCATTGGAGAAAAGAGTACACATGTCTGTCATGACATTCTCAATCATTAACATTATGCATATACCTCTACGCACTTGAAGAACCCTGAAATATATGTATATATTATATACAATACACTAATGTATACATATAAATAGATGTAGATTAGGAAATGAGAATGCATTTATGTCTATTTACCATGTACAATTTTCTATTACTCATGTGTTTACATGAGAGATTGATTCAAAGTGAAAAGCATCAGGAAGGTGAAAGAGCTGCGTCTTGGAGACACGAAACAGCTACAATATATATACATATTTCTTCGTATATTTAATTTGTCTGATATATTTCAAGATGAAAAAAATTGTAAAGTCATATAAAATATGAGAAAGTGCCCTAGTAATTATCCAATGGATATAAACGAAAATTTATTGCAATATTATATTGAAATCAAAAAATTTCACATATTCAATAATTATTTTTGTTATTTTAATTTTATTTGCATTCATTAATTCTTGGAATTGATTAATGATCATTATTGTATGAATATTAATTAAACTACCCATCATTTAATTAAAATTTCATAGTAAAATAGATTATATTTAATTCATTCATTCAATTATAAAGATTAAAATTAAATTGGAATTTTGAATTGCAGAAAATATTCAGCATTTAATTCTTTACTTTTTTTTCTTTTTGACAATATTCTTGAATTAAACACACTTCAATGATTTATTACACATTAAATCAAGTTAATTATTGTGTATATATGCAAATATATATATAAAGTACATAAATATCCAATGGACAATCAACCGCAGTGCTATTTAGTTTGCATATTTTATTTATTTCCTCAAACTTTCGCTTCCAGAAAATTCACGGGCAGTTAAATACATATAGATATAAATACAAACACAATAATAATCCTCAACTCATAAACGTGCAATACAAATGTCGATTGTGCATATAAATAAAATATTTTTAATGTATAAAATACATGTGTGAGTGTATATATAAATCTGCAATGAGAAATGTATGACCGAGAGCGAGAGTTTATTATGGGATTCATGTTGAAAGAAATATAATGCGCAAAGTTAAAAGAGCAAAAGAGATAAAATGCGAGGAAGCATATATTTCATCCGGAAATTCGTGCTGTTCATGTTTTACTGCCGACGATGATTACTCTATGTTTACATTTATAAAGCGGCCCGCAAGAGAAATGGACTTTAGTCTTTTCTGGAAATCCATATACGAACATTAAGAACGTCAGTGCTGTTAAGACATACCAAAATGCTGTGGAGACAAGTAAATAACTATTAATATTTGTATTGATCACTGAAAGAAATTTAAAAAGAAACAAAAAATATTCATTTATGTTATGAATATTTTTCCACTTTCTTAGTGGAATTTTCTCGCAATATATTTTAATTATCAACGTAAATTATATGCAGACATATATGTACATAAAAGCTATTTGAATTAGATTGATCAGAGTCATTAGTGATATGAAAGTTGGGGCTAAAAATTAGTGGAGTAAAACAATAGTTCAGATATGAATATAATAAAAATATTTTTTTGTTATAAATTTATTTATACTGTTGTTAATTTTGTAATATATTTAATGACTTAATGAAGTATTGTTGGAATGTATAATACTGTATTGTTATTAATTTTTATTACAGATCATTTTTCTAGTGGTCATAACAATAAGTATGGTGTTCTCCATGCCAATTCCAGGCGACAGTGAACAGTGAGTTTTTTTTTTTTGTTATGTATTGTAAGCTCTTTGTGTTGTTGTTCATTTAAATAAATGTTTGTTTGATGTTTACCTATGTATTTATGATAATATTATTCTTTCAGTGTACACATTAAAATTCACGTGCCCAAGAAAATTCATACTCATCATCATACTCATGTGAAAACAATTTATGTACCAGTGAAAGAAGAAAAGCATAAAGATCATAAATATTTTGATGATGCTTGGTAAAATTTCTATAAACCACAATGTTAACATTTATTATTTGTTAATTTGTTCAACTTGTTTGTTTATTTTTTAAGTGTTGACTTTGTTTTATAGTACTATAAACATCGAAATATTCTCCATTTTGATTTGGAAATTAGTTAGCAATTTTCTGTTAATAATTTTTTTTTCAATTATCAGCAAATCCAAGAACTGATTTAAATATTAGGTTAATGTTATTTGGAATTGCACTGTTCAAACTACTGTCATATGTTATACATGATATTTGAATAAATAAATAACTCATTGTTGAGTAAAAAAAATTTTCTTTATTGTAAATGTATAAAAAAAATTTGTAAATGTATGATTATAAAAATATATGTACATTTGGTTTAACCACATCTCACGTGAGAAATTGCAGTATTTAAAAAGATCCCGAATATATTTTTGAGCGTTGCTTACATAATTAAACTAACGTATGTATAATAAAAAAAAAATCTGAAATAAAGAAAATATCAGTAATAATTTAATGAGAAAAAAATTCTTTTCATAAAAAAAAATAACAGATTCACTTACGATTTATTAAGAATTATAAATTTATATTTATAGAACTTCAATTTTTGTGTAAGAAATTCATTAGTATCCCCACCATCCCTTCGATTCATGAATAGGTTCGTGAATAGGCTCATGAATGGGTTCATGAATGGGTTCATGAGAGTGTTCATGTATTGGGACATGAACAGGTACATGAACTTTTTGAATAACTGGTACATGAACCTTTTCAACATGATGCACTGGATAAGGCACAGGCACATGAACTTTCTCAACATGATGAACTGGAACGTGGACCTTTTCAACATGATGAACTGGGTAAGGGATTTTCTTTACATGATGATGATGAACTGTGTGAACTTTGTATGGTACATGAATAACAACATGTTTACTGAAATGAAAACAGAAAGAAAATTAATTTTAATTATTACTGATTTTCAAATATTTTTATTGAATTAATTTATGTTGAGAGAATATTCAATTAATGACTCACTGATGTCCATGACCATCAGGTACTGGAGTTGTCCACGCGACAGCCAACACTCCAAAAACAACCAGCTGAAATATACAAAAAATATTTATGAAAAATATAAATTTTTTTTTTCAATATAATTTTAACACTGAAATTTAAAAATATTTTTTTTTATCTGTTTTAATAAACATTATCGTTATACAAATACGAAGTGATATTTCTATCAAACGTTAATTCTTAAAATGAATAATTCTACTATCGCGACTAATAAATAAAATAATTTAAATTTGGTTTATTTTGATTTAATTTTAAATTATTTTTCTTGAATGATTTCTCGATGATTTTTTTATACAGATATTAATATGTCTAAGTCAATTTACTTTATATTGTTCATTATCCGACTGATGTGAAGTATTATTAATTTTTTTTCTTCGATTTTTAATTGAAGTTAAACTGATTGATCACAATATACGAAGAAATTTTCATCCATTCAATAACAAACCCATATATTTTTCATCATTCCAAATATTTAAGTTTAATTCACGTGGACGATCTTATAATAAACGTTTCCCCATTTATAATGCGGCCCAATTTAGGAAATTCACAATGTTCATGCCCGGAGAAAATACACGACTTCAATACGTGACTTGAATATTCAAATTCCATCGCAAAATTCGTAACTCCATCGATTGAAAAAACAAAAATTAATACAATAATTAATTCACAACATTAACACAATTATTTGCTTCAATCAGATTTTTCCGAAACAAAATTTCAACCCCTTTTATTTAAACCAAAAAAAAAAAAAAATATTCACTTGCTGAACACTCAATGAATTATATCTATTACTATTAATCATTGTAAAAAGAAAAAATAAATAAAATAAATTTACTATCAATTAAAAAGATTATAAATAAAATTAAAAATGCAACTCACAGTAAAGGTGTGAGCGTACATGGTTTTTTCTTTACTCAAAGAGAAAAGTAATTTGTTTATCGAATGCAGTTACAGCTCTGGTTTGAGAAACGTTCAGGCAATGGGTTTATAAAGCTGATCCGGATACTAAAACACCCACCAACACGGGGTGTCGAGTGGGAGAATTAAAAGCCATTTATTGAGTAGGGTAGGAGGAAATCATACAAACTTATCATGTATACACACCCAGTCTGTGTTTGTGGATCAAAAAAAAAAAAAAAAAATCTTTTTATTTTTTTTATTTTTTCATATTACGTAAAACCACGGAAATGGTGCACGCATCGTTACGTAGTAACATAATACAATCTTATGTGTTCGTTATATATATTTCTCAATATTCGAGGACATGGTCTAATAAAACAGAAGAATTTTTATTAATTCCTATATTGTGAAATTTCATGATGATATATATTTATTAATATGGATAAGAGAAAGAAAAAAAAAAAAAAAGAAGTGAAATGAATAAAAATCGTTTAAATGACGTTTAAAATGTATGACTGGATACGTATGACTTACTCCATTTTTTTTTGCTTCATTGCATTCACAATTGGACTTGGACGAAGTCAAGGATGGAATATGATAGCACATTGTTCTCAGCTTGAACCAGATTTTCTTTTTTTTTTTTTTTCCCTGATGTTCTTCAAAGTCACACCACGCAGATGATGAAGGAAGTAGTGCAGTTGGAATATCTGAAATATATATTTATCATACAGGGAGAAAGCGTTTCGTAATCCTTTGCAATATTTTTTTTCTCATGTATATATATATATATATCGGACGTACCATGAGCACATATATACATATATGTAAGGTGGTCACGCAGGTATGTATTCATTGCGTGAATTTCTGGAGCTGCATCTTGAGCTTGAAAAATTGCGCAATAATAATGAACCATTTCACTTCTCATCCGTTGCATCATTTAACGTCATATTAAATTATTTATGTTTTTTCATCCGCTTTTAAATCCAAATGTGCGTGGGTTTGTCTCAATTTAAATAATTTATTTAATGCCAATGCAGTTCTAGAAAAATTATGCTAAAAATAAAAATATTTTAATATTGTGTCAAGATAGATAATTGTTTTTAATTATTCTATTTTGTTTCCTACAAATTTGTTAAAGTAAATCAATACCAAGAGATGAATTCAAAAATATTTTTCTTTTTTTTTTTGTATAATCAAGTTATTGATTTTATAATTTTTAGTGCATAATTGATAATCAAACTTAAAATTTTTCTCAATTAAAAATTTAAGCTTCGAATGATAAATGTAAAAATACTAAGAATTGAAATGAACCCTCATAAATATGTGTATTAATAATTTATATTCTTTTACCTCAGGACCATTGTGAAAGTCGTACATTGCGCGTCTTTCTCTGTTCACTTTTTTTTTTTTCAACCACTCGTTTTTTTAACGAAAATATTCCCGACCTCATGTCTTTGCGACAAGAGAAAATAAAGAATGTAGTCGATGAAAGTCGTTGGAGTGAATCCAACATATGCGTTTATACTCTCAGTTAATTATCGTTGCACACACGTGTCGGATCTTTAATTAAATGCAAGCAATATGTGTAAATAATAATTAAAATAAAAATTTGCAATCATTCAATAATATCATTATGATGTCGAGATTAAGGAATTCTTATCTTTTTTACCGAGTATAATTAAATAATCATGGCCTAACGATTTTCACCCATAAACTGAGAAAACATTTCAAATAAAATTAAACGAGCTTATTTCATTGAATGTTAAATTGATTTAATTATTCCACATTCCTGATTAACAATAAATGCTCATTTATTTGATCTATCATTCAAGATAAATCATAAATTTTGATATCAAATAAAAATTTAATTGTCATTAATGAAATATGAATTTAACTGAAACTACCGAAATTTTTTCTCACTATACAAATCTATTTTTAATTAATAAAAAGTTGATTTTGAATTCAATTTTATCTATATTAAAATATTCAACTTTAAATCTGCATCAATTGAAATAAATAAAAAAAATTATGTATCACTGATAATAATTATTATCTCAATCAATTTGTTTATACAAATCATATTCATTTTGATAAATGCGTTCTTAAACAATATTAATCATAAATTATCAATTTAATTAATTATTTCTTTTTTTTATTCTTAGAAGATACTTCAGTTTGAGATTTTTGCCAATCAAGTGGTTTTCTCCTGTACATTGGCCATGGTGGTACAGTTATTATTGCTGCCATTACACATCCAGCCCCAAGAATATAAAGTGCTTGAGAAAATTCTTGGATTGCATAACCCCAAATTAAACCTACAAACTGTAATAATTCGTTTGAGTAAACGGAAAAAATATCAGGGCTGGTTACCCCATCAATAACAAATTAACTCACTCCAAATAAGGTTATTATAAGCCTGGATAATTTTTCAGCTCTTGCTTGACCATCATAATCCTAAAATCAAATAGAAGAAGAAAAAATGAACATTCATACAAGATAAATTTCAATTTTATTCATCAATTTTAATTCTTTGACGTGGCATACGGTAAACATTGTAAACCTAACCTCAAAACAATAAATTCATTCGCATGGATAGAAGTGAATAAATAACTTTTGGATATTTTAGTCATTTTATTTCGTCGTTTTTGTAATAAAGAAATTTATAAAACTCACCATATGTGTGGGAATTGATTTAATTGATTCAATTATCGATGCCATTATGAACAATTGACGTCGATGACAGAAGTAGACAAACGCAAAGTCCTTTATTTTTCTACAATAATCAAAAAAAAAAAAATTACTTCATTACAAAACGACACGTATTTTTAATGAACGCATGCGCAGATTGAACCGCCATATTGAAATTCCATTAAATCCCGCGAAATTATAAACTCACATACGTGTTTGTGAAATAAAATTAATTATTGCACACACGAATCTCAAAGAATAAATTTACATTTAACATTATTTACCTATATAAGATATTCAACCAATAAAAATTATTAAACTCTTAAAGTAAATTACAATTTATAACATATATTATTGCATATATGCAGTGTATTTTATTCGCATTTACTATGATATTTAATCATTCTCTGTACGTAATTGCGATTAGCGATAATACTTTGAACATTGTTAGCGAACTATTCACAGAGAATTTTAAATAGTGAAAGAATTAGAAAATTGCGTGCACGTCTCGGTAATACATATCAAGGGAATACGCAATAAATGCATCTGACAAAGATTAACAGTGAAAATAAAAAATAAATAAATTTTACAAAATGTGCACAAATAATTAATAATAATAATTATTATCTTTATTAATTTTTTTTCTTTTTTTTTTTCATTATCTGACTGGGTCCTTTCACCTTGGTTTCTTGCATCATCCAATAAAGATGTATTATTAAACATATTTACAATTATATATTCCTGATACTTTCTATATAATAAATATATTAATCAATTCAATAATCAATAATCCAATCAAAAGTTATGAAAATATATATTATTAATGAATTTTTTTATATATACATTATACACAAAAATTAAATAAAATATATAAATTAAAAATGAATTATTCAACAATGCGGAAATTAATGTATATAAAATTATTTCGTGTGTTCGATTTAAATCACAGTTAATTTTTTTATTCAATTGTCATAATGCGCTGCAATTGATGGTGATGATTAATACATTACAGTTGCAATGACGGAATAGCAATTGGCAATATAAGATTTTCATGTTTGGCATATCTAACTGCATCGCTAACAGTCGGAAGCATCACAAAAATATCACTAACATTTTCCACCGCGTTGCACTTTCTTATTGTTTCAATTACTGGTCCTGAAAATAAATATTACATTGTTATTACATTGTATTAGAATGAGTGTAATATATATATTATATAGGTATACTTAAATTTATAAGAAAGTAAATTATAAATTATGAATTAATGTCAAATAAATGGGGCTGGTAAAGATGTGAAAAAATACACTCATAAAAATATTACAATTGTAGACTGGAGGTATAAATATAAAATAAATACTTCCGTATTTTACCACCTGTGGTTATTATATAATCCGGAACAGATTTTCAATCGCAATGATCGATATATAGTTACAAGTATATTTATAATACTCCGATATAATTTCTTCCGGTCGCACTCTCACGATTATTTCATTCTTTATTTATTTTTTGTATTTAAATATATTGAATTTCTTATACCTGAACAACCAGCGAGATAAACTGCGACATCAATCTTCATGTAATCGTTAATAAGACCACGAAGAGTCGCAAATCCAGTTGAATCGATGTGTGTGAGTGCAGAAAAATCAAGAATTAACACTCGCAATTGCTATTAATAATAAATAATAAAAAATAAAAAATTAAAATGATCAATTTTTAATTTTAATTCACTGTTAATATTTTTTTTTTCTAACTTACATTTTTAATTTCTTCGGTTGCTCCTTCTGTGAAATATATTTTTGCTCGTCGATTTAATTCCTCCTGTGGTTTTATTCCTGTGGCTTCAAAAACTCTTTTTCTAAAGTGAAGCTTTGTGGCGAAATTAAGACCACCGCAGTAGTGAAAAATTTGTATTCCCGGAATTTCCATCGTCTAAATGAAGAGAAAAAAAAATAATTAAAAAATATAATTTTTCTAGTGTATTATATCAAAATTTGTTCCGGAATAAAGTAAACAATACATTGAAATATTCAAACAAAATTTCCCTAAGAATATAAATGTACATTTTAATATAGCTAAGGAATAATTATTCAATTATAAATTATCTTCTATGAATAAATTTTAAGTGTAACTAATAAGAGAAATTTCAGAATTGAATTAAATAGTAAATTTTTTTTTTCTTTTACCTTACGATATCTTTCAATATCTAAATAGAGCTCAGTATCAGGAACAAGTGCTAATTTACATCCATGAGGTATTACCGATAAAATAATAAGCTTGGCAAAACATAAAATACCACCAATTAATAAACCATATTCAATATCCAAAATGACAACAGTAAAAAAAGTGATGAGCCAGAGTAAAGCATCACTAAATGATAATCTACAGAATTTCATGAGATCTTTTACTTGAACAAACATTCCTTTCAATGCCACCACAATGATACTAGCCAGAACACACTGAAAATAAATTTCAAATAAAATATTAAAAACAAATTTAAATACAAAAACTTATTTAATTATAGCAAATAATTTTTTAATACTTTTGGTAAAGGCTCTAAAAATGGTCCAATCCATAGAAGAACAAATAGTAATAGAAAGCAGGATATCAAACTAGCTAATTGAGTCTTTCCACCAACAGATGTTTGTACTAGAGAACGTGACAGTGATGCAGTGAAAGGCATACACGAAAAAAAAGATCCAACAAGATTACCCAAACCTTGAGCCATTAATTCTTGATTTGAGTCAATCTCGTAATTTAATTTTTGTGCAAATATCAATGCCATTGACATGGAGATACTGTATGACACCATAGTGATGATAAAACAATCAAGTATAATGGATGATAATAGAGATACTGGTGGCATTGATGGAATTGGAAGTCTGTAAAAAAAAAAAAAAGAAAAGAAAATTAAAATTTCTATAAATAATTATATAAATTAAATTAAAAATTTAATTAATTAAAATTATATGAAAGATATGATAAAAATGGTTTTTTTTCTTACCCAACGGGAATGTGACCGACACTTGTGACATCATAAATATCCGAAAGATTTAATTGAACAGAAATCCAAGTGCCCATTACCACAGCCATCATTTCTATTGGAATTGGAAAGGCACATAATCTTGCTACTCGAGGCTATAAAATCATGAAAATAAATTACATTACTATGCTAATTAAACATTAATATATATACATGTATATTAAACATATTAATAAATTAAATTCTAACCTTCAATACTTCATTATTAAAAATAATTGTGAGAATAGTAATGCTAGATATTATCGTAGCTGTAACATTAATTTTGTCGATATTGTTGAACACGTCAAAATATGTCTGAAAAATTAATAAGATTATGTATATATTTAATTTATTTATGTATTTATTTATTCATCTATTTATTGGTGTATTTATTTGAAAGTAATTAAGATATTAAGAATGAATTATAAAGTGAAATAGAAATTATATAGTATTTATATTCGTCGTGAATTATATTCATTGCTGTTGGATTAAAAACTTTTACCTTTAGTCGCGCTCGAGCTCAATTTATTTTATATTTCACCGGTGTCTATCGCAAAATGTACACTTGCTTACTCAGATAATCGTTGTCGTTGAACACCGGAAGTATTTACACGTATACATATATACATACAAACGATATGAAATTAAATATAAAAAATATATAAAAATAAAATCAAAACAAATATAATAATTTTCTCGTATTAATTTATCGCACGATGAAAACTATTCTAGATTTTTAATTAATATAAAAATAAATATATTCTACAACTACATATAAATATGTATATATAGAATATATGAATAGATAAAAATATAATTTGTGTAGAGGTTTAATTTATTAATTTATTATACTTACGTAAATAACTTTGAGTATGCCGCGTCGTTTTATTAATTGTAGTCCCAAAAGATCTTTTAATTGTGATGTAAACACATGAACAGCCGCACCTGTTGTAAAACCACTGACTAGAGCTTCTGACAAAAGGGATGATATTACACCCAGACGTAAAACATACATTGTTAACTAAAAAATAATACAAGCTCATAGAAAAAATATTTTAAATCAAATTTTTAAATTATTAGAAATAACTAAAAAAAAAATCACTTTGACTTTTACATTCAATTAAAGCTGTAAATTATTCCATCAAATTATTTATAAATATATCTTCCACTATGTATTATTATCATTCACTTCAAGTACATATACCTGCATATAATAATTAAATAATTAAGGTATTTTATACCTGTATTAATGCAACACCTAATGTAACAGATGTTGCAACTTCTATCGGTGAATACTGATTAATTGAGCTATGAAATTCAATGGATGATGTTGAATTACTCTGTGAATCTTCATGATTACTGTAAGTTAATACAACCTTTCCTGTCATCATACATATAACTGCAAAAGTACCTAAAAATAATTAATAAATAAATATAATATAAATAATACTTGATAAAAATGAATGAAAATAAATAATAAAAATTCATAAAATTTATTGATAATAATAAATATTTTTTTATTAATGATTTTATCAATAATACTAATGATAATAATGCCAATAATAATAATAATAATAATAACAATAATAATGATAATAATAATTGAGAATGATTGATGATATGATTTTATAATTATCAAAATTTAATAAATATAAAAATAAATATAAATATTAAAAATAAGACACTAAAATTTTGATGTATGTTTGGAATTAAAATAATTAAATTTTAAATGATAAAAAAACATATTATAGAATTATGATTATAATTTTTCATTTTGATTTTTGGAAGAAGAAATAAATAAAATAAAATTTTATTAAAATTTTAAATTTACGTTAAACTGATAAGGAACCGATATTTATATGAAGAAAGTTATATTTTAGTCTAAAACTTGATAACTTTCGGAGGTATTAATGAACGTTTATATTTATATTTATTTATATAATGTAAAATTTATAGAGAAATATTTTAATTAAATATTCATAGCAAACTTTTTTTTTTTTTTTGTTGTATGAATGATGAATGTATTTAATTATTTATGATTACATGTATGTGCAATATTTTTTACCCATAGAATTGTGCCTGGAAGTTCCAAAAATCATGTAAATGAATACAGGAAAAAAAGCCATGTATATTCCAACGATTGGTGGAACATTTCCGAGCATTGCATAAGCCATTCCTATAAAATTTAGGAGTGATATAAATATTATTAATTATTCTTCTTCATTTAAATATTGAGAAAGTGTATATTATAGAATTTTTATAAATTTATAAAACAAAAACAATTAAACAATGGCTGAGAAAATAATTTTTAATATTCAGTTGATAGAATTAATATTTAGAATTTTTTATTCATTTATTAATTTTATTGGGAATATAAATAAATAAAAATTCTAACCTTGTGGAATGTGCATAACAGCAACGGTGAATCCAGCAACAGCATCACCAAGAATATTTTTTTTCCAATCATAATTCGGTAGCCAATCAATTATTGGAATTGTTTTTTTCAAAAAATTATTTAATCTAAATTTTTTATACGTCGACTTTAACGTTTGATTTACTGCAATGATTACTAAACAAAAATAATTAAATCCACTCTCTTAAACAGAACAGCATAAAAAAAAAAAAATAATTGATATTTATTTAAGCTTACACGATTTTTCTGGTTTTGAGTAATCATAAATACAATCAAGATCCTTTTGTTCATAAACTGGTCGTCGAATAAACAATTCTGGATTATTAATCATTTTATCATCAATATGTTCTGCAACATAAAAAAAATATTTCATTTAAATAAATACATAAAACAAAAATAGAAACACAATAATTAAAAAAAAAAACATTCACAGAATATAATAAAATAAATAAACAAATTTTTAATTTCTTCATTGTGCTAATTTTAATTTGACACTCGATAGTATCAAATAACTATTTAATAATTCATCTTACCAAGCAGAGCACGACATTCTTCTTTATTATCCGAATCCATTTTAATAATAAATAATTAACATCAACGTAATTTAATTCATTAAAAAAAATAAAAATGATAATTTTATCGACTTTATATATCAATTAATATTCATGAATAAAAATTGCATTTTTCACAGCAACGATAGTAAATAGAAAATAAAAAATGAACTAAATAATATAATATAATGTGTTCACTGTTATCACAACTGTATACAGCCAGTAAAATATAAAAACTAAATTATGTAATTGCCCTTTATTATATCCAAAACAACTACAAGTAAACATTTATACGTAGCGTTTCACTTATACGTGTCAATGATCACGAGATACTAAGTTATACACGACTGATAATTCATTAATCCAATAAAATATATCGTAGTTAGTGTGTCAAGTGCTGTGACAATGATGATTCTATGTGGTAATATTCCAGACAATGTTTATGACAACATCGTCATTATCATACTTTATATTTGTATTCAATATCTATTGAATGAATTAAAAGCCATTAAAAATTTTAATAACATGTTTTTTCCTGTTTTGTTAGATGCATATTTTGAGAATAATTAAATGCTAAATTATCATTAAAAAAACAAATATTACAATAATATAATTTTATTTATGTGAGATAAATATTTATTTTAATTTATAATTTTATCATTCCATTTTTCAAATATCATTTTATTAATTTAACGAAAAGCTGCCAAATAAGTCATATAAATTATTTATCTTTATAATTTTGTACATTTTATTTTATCAAAGTAACATTTACGCTTAAATTTATTTATATATATTTTTAGTTTCCTTATCACCTTTTAAATATTCTTTTTCACTTTAGTTATAGCTCAAACTCATATGTGACTTTATTCAATGATTGACGTTAGAAAACTGTGCTATGTATTAAATAATTCTTGTAACAAACTTTATGCATTATTACCATAGAAATATATTGTGTTATGTGAATGTCGTACAGATTTCTCTGATCTTGAATGTGACCACAAGTTAGGAATGTATTGCAAAATCTTTCAAAAGAATTATATAGACATAATAATTTTTTATGATATTTAAGCATAAGAAAAAATAGAGAGAAAAAAAAAACAAAAGAAATAGTAATTTCATTTATACAAATATATTTCAATCAATGTAATAATTAATTAATGATGAACTATGGAATTAAATATTGCTAATGAATATGTATTTTTAATTGTTTCAAATGGATATTTATAAAAATAGCTGTAGGAATTATAATAAAAATTTATTCATCATCTCGTGCCAAAATGTATTTAGCTTTTGCTTAGTTAGTTGCCAGTCATTGCAAGGCCACGCGCGTTGTTCACTATACAACAACTTTTTTTCATGACAATTTTTTCCAATCGATTACACCATGAATAAACATGATCGCAAAGCCGGTGAATGTCCGATAATAATAGCGTCTTTTCCAACTGTTCAAATAAATTAATGATAATCATAAAAATCAATTGAATATTCAATAAAATGTTTCAATTTATAATTTAAAAATTGTATATGATTTGAATTGAAAAGTTTAATAAATAAAAAAATTATATTCATTGGATTGATTAATTTAAAGTAAAATAGACTGACCTGATTTGAATTATTGGCAACAAGACAATTTGATAAATTGTGTTTGTCTCGCACAACGTTTGGCACAACAATGAAAGTACAATTTTGTATGTATCATCAATAGTTTACTTTGAGTATTAATAGTACATCACTTACATTTTCATACACGAAATAAAAATATAATTAATTTTTTTATTAGACCCTTTACCTTCAATTAATATTATTACACTGGTAAAAATATTATATTCGTATGGATAATTATCACAAAATGATGAAGAATATAAAGTGTGCTGTGTAATTTATAAATCTCAGTTGACAGTAAATTTATTTGTAGAAGAATAATGTAATCATGATAAAGAAACGACAGATTTATAGACATATTTATCTACATACAGTTATCAAAATTAAAAATTTAACTTTGTATAATCTTAAAAATTTTTTTATTAAATTTCTTAACAATAATTTTGATTATTATTTATCCTGCGATTTAATAATGCAATTGATGCAATCAAATATGTAAAATCAGGGTCATTGTCATATAATAAATAATAAATGCTAATTGAATTAAAAAGTTTGTCAATCATACAGATAACTTTATTCTATTTCAAGTTGTTATCATTTCATTTGTGTTCTTGGCACAGTCACTTTTTGCATGCATTATATTTATATAGACAACAAAATTGTTGAGACCTAGATTTTGAAGGCGACAATAAATAGTCATGGTCATTGAAGAAATCCACAAGTGTAAAATATAAATTTCTTACCATTATTAATTTATTTCAATAATTAGATTTTTAGATTTCATTTTCGTAAAATAAATAACTACATAAATAATAATGTGTACAGTTTTTTAATTTTCAAAGATGTTTTTATGGTACATCTAATAAATAAAATGTATGATAAACAATAGAATAAAATATAAATTCATTTAGAATGTTTGATAAATATAAATTAAAATATCTAAAAGTATTTTTCGTAAAATTACTTTACAGTTATTCGCAATGTTTAATCCTATTATTATTTTTCTGTACAATTTTATTGTGAACAATTAATTCTTCAATCGATCATTGTTCGTCACATTATCAAATAAAATCGCAATCAAACATTTTGTATTGTTTAGCGAATAAAAATCAGCTATTTGTAATTTTCAATTAAACTCCGTATTCAAATTGCGAATATTAAATATTTATTCTATCTAGAAATATAATATCATATCACCTCTAAAGTCAATGAATTATATTTCCAGTAATAAATTATAATATTGTTTTACCTTCTTAATATATTAAATACGCATTATAAATAATTATTATCAATTCAATATCAGGATGACAAAATAATTTTCTATTCACAAAATTTTTCAAGATAAGGAACATACGCAGTTTTAATTTTTTTTGTAATTAAATTAATCGGTCGTTTACCTACAAAGAGTGTGTTATTGATCTCCAGATGATTTCCGTAAATTCCAGAAACAGGCCAGGTGACATTCAAAAGTAAATCAGATTTTCCCAATGGAGTTGGATTAGAATATTTCGCGAAATTTGTCCACATTCGTGTCATACGATCGCGTGTAATAACAAATGGATCTAATGGATTCGTTGGAAAATTATATAGAGACGTGTGCCAAAGATACGAAATATCATCACCATGTGCAGCACCTTTTATTAATTTCAAACCTCGTTCTTTATGAAGTGACGCATCAGGAGTAACTGAAATTCTATAATAATATACTGGATTGTATTTTCCTAAAAATTGTGTTTTACTGTCAATTGGACTGGCATACAAAACATCTGTAACATTCTAAAAATAAAAAAATAAATTTTTTATTCTATTTTATAAATAAAATTTCTATCAGTCAATAAATTATAAAATAAATCAACAACTTACTGCGATGGATTTATCAATTATTTCATCAATCACATTGGAAACTACATTTTGCGGTAGTCCACCAGTAATTTGTGTCAATTTTGACATCATATTTGTCGGAATATCCGCCATGATTAACGAACTTTGTCGTTCCACATTTTCAGCAGTAATTTTTAATGTTTGCAAAGCTATTGAGAACACAATTGTATGAATTAATAATCATTTAAAATATATATTTAATCAAACGAATTAATTAATAATTTAATAATAATTAAATAAAAAATTTTTACAATCATAATAATTAATGCTCACATAAACAAATGATCTGTATAAATATTATACGTACTAGTAAAAAGCAATAATGCTTCAGAAGCAAGAAATCCAGTCATGTGAGGCAAATGATTAAATTTTCCTGATATATATTTTTTTATAGAGCATTCAGTAAGAAATGCAGATTCACCAGCGATATCAGGATTTTCAATTACTGGTTTGAATGGTCGTAAATTCTGTTGACAAAAAAAAATAAATAATAATTAAAAAATGTTTACTCAAACATCAATAAATATTGTTGTTAAAACGAAACTAAATATTTTAGTAAATGATACATCCTCATATAAATATTGTAATAATTCATTTAAAAAAAAAAATAAAATAAAAATATAAATAAATTACTGAAGATATATTCGATGATGCTCGGATAATTTTTTCTGCTGGAATATCGTACATTGATGTAAGAAGTATTTGCGTATCATTTGTGTAAATTCCAAGCATTCGACCAAGATGAAAAGCTTGCGATTTCATCTCAGAAATTGATGACATTGTCCAAGGACACAGAGCCGATGCACTCATACTGATAGATCGATGAAATAGTCCTGGAAATAAAGAAAAATTAATATACAATTTTTAAAAAAAGAAAACAATATTAAATATATTTATTTTTTTATTAATTAAGAATTTTTATTCACCACTTGAAGCGTGAGAAAGAACATGAAAATCAACAGACGCTCCACCAGTACTTTCACCAAAGATTGTCACTTTATTTGGATCACCGCCAAAAGCTTTTATATTACGTTTCACCCCATTTAAATGCTAAAACTTGATCTTTTAATGCAGCATTACCACTGGCATTTGGTAAATTTAATGCAAAATATCCCAAAGCACCCAAACGAAAATTAATAGCCACAATTACAACATTATTTTCAATAAGATAATCCGGTCCAAAATAAGTAATGTTTGTATATCCATTATGATATTGACCTCCATATAACCAAATCATTACCGCCAATAAATCAGTTTTTTCCTCATTATCAAAATCAATTTTTGGCGTATAAACATTTAGATTTAAACAATCCTCATTGCCAATGTAATTTATTTTATCCACAGCATCGATTTGTGGACAAGGTGTTGCTTCAGAATTTGCATTAAAAATTTCACTCCATGGTTCAGCTTCTTCTGGGGGCTTCAAAAAATTCCATTATAAATATTAATACACAATTATATTATTAGATATAAATATTTTTATATACCATAAATCTAGAACGACCAATTGGAGGTTTGCCATAACGAATTCCACGAAATGATGAAAATTTGTGATTTAATTGAGTAGTTTCTAAATTTCACCTTGAACTGGTCCTTTATCTGTTTTTATAACACTTGTTAATTCACAATGGGTGTATATTATTAACATATTGAGGCAAACTATCACGAAAAAATTTTTTAAAGTTGTCTTTAACATATTCTTGATATTCAAAACGATATTTAATAGAACGTTATTATACAAGTATATATTATTAACAAAAGCGCTCAGTGCACACTAGTCAATACGTTGATGTTATCGTCACAAACTCTAAGTGGCAATAATCACCAGTCATGACTATATATCGGGACGTGTTTATGAAAAAAAAAAAAAAAACGATAATCGAATACACCTGTCACAATTATTGTCGTAATTGTGTAAAAAGAAAGAAAAAAAAAACAATACAAATTGCATAAATATTCAGATGCAATTTATTATTGAATTCTTTATATTTAAAATTTTCATATAAAATACATTTAAGTAATCAAATAAATTCCATGACAATCATTTATCACGTTATATAAATAAATAATAATAATTGAATATAATTAAAATAAATTGAATGAAAATATTGATAATTCTATAATTATTCTATCAACATCGACTAGTAAAAATAACAATAGTGAGTATATATTTCACGAGATTACTGGAAAATTGAAAAATATATTCAACAATTTTGTTTAAAATAATATTTAAAATTGTCTTATTTTATATATTTTTAATATTGCTATTAATTAATAATATTTTCGTGTTATTTTAGGACTAATATAAAATTTAATTACACAAAAATTTGTGCAACTACATTTGCCAAACCAACAACAGGAATACTCACATGAAGTAAAACAGTGACAATATTAATTTCACCTTTTTTACACATTAATGCTAAATGAAGAAGACTTGGTATTGTGAAAACATAAATGAGACCACTAATTGCACCGGTATATCTTATAACAGTGCCGATATACGGGAAGAAAGTAGCAAATAATATACAAACAATAATAGCAGTGAGATTAACTAATATAACTGATAATCTTGAGACAGTTGTTTTTGAAAAAATTAATGTAAGTAAACGTATTCTAAGCATATATGCAACTAATGGATAAACAGTGAGTAATTGAAAAAAGAGAACAATTCTTGCACCGACTGTCAACACATCTGATTTTTGAAAATTATTCAGGAAATTCTGTAACATTAATTTGAATACAATTATTGATAATAAAATAAATGTAATTAATAATATTTATAATATTTGTTTTATTAATTAATAGTGTAATATATTAAAGCCAAGTTTGAATTATGATAGTAGTAAAAATTATATTAAATATCTAAAAATATAAAATTTTGTGTAAAATAATTATGAAAATTTAAATGAATATAATTTATTTTATTTGTTTTATGATCTTAATTATGTTTTGTTTTATTTATTTATTTGCATTTATTCATTATATATATTTTTATTATGTGCATGCGATAAAAATTGTGTTAGATTTATTTTATAGAATTTATAAAAATCACTGAAGAAATTATGTTATTATTTTGAAATTTTCTATTAGATATCGTTTGTTACTTACGTCTTCGATACATGATTTAGCAAGCGGAAAAGTTATGTAGAAAGTTACTCCAACTGCCACGTATGTTAGTGTTACGAGAATAAATGCAATCGTAAGATCTCTGCTCTGTAAAAATTAAAGAGAAAAGAAAATTAAAAAAAATTATTCAAACATAAAAAAAAAAGAAACAAAATTTTTGTGTTTCTAATTAAATAAAAAATAATAATTGACAATAATTGTCTCTTACATTATTTCTTTGATGACGATTGTGTTGCATAATTGTGATAATAATATTATGAATAAAGAACGAAAGTGCGAGCATGCCACAAAGTGCTGGAAATGTTGTTTTTAATCTCCAACTTGTGTCCCATGAAAATTCATTCATATTAACGCCCCAACGAGCAGATTTATATGTTACAAGTGCAAGTAAGTAAACAATTGCTGCTGTACCTAATAAATTATACTTAATTTAATAATCAATTATTAAATACCGCAATCAAATACTTCAAATTATTAATTTACCTAGTGAATTAAATTTAGTAAAAAATGTTGTGCTATTAAAATTCAATAATGGAAACACAATCATTCCAAGAAAGATCGGTACAGTTTTATATAAATCCCAAGCGGGACCTATATTATCAAATGAACGTTCAGCTAAAATTTTACTTGAATTAAAAATATTTTCTCTTGGACATATAACTGTAACAATAATTGAAAAAAAAAAAAAAAAAAAAACAAAAAGAAAATTGATTATAAATATTGAATTATTGTGATCAATTAATTAATTTTTATTCTTTACCTTCAGGTAAGTGCGTGACATTTTCAATCGATGGATGAAAACCAGACCCGGAAATTTTATCTGCAATTAAAAATAATAATTATTCTTTACATTCAATAACTTTAATATATTTATATATTTATTTATTATTATTATTTCAGTAAATATTATTTACCGTAAAGAAAATTAACTGAATTATACAGGAAATTTGACATGAGAATCCAATAAGCAATATTTGCACCAAGAAGTACCATGATACTAAAAATTTGTGCGATAAATTCAGCAAATGAACCGAGATAAAATCGACAAAGTTCTGGCACTTCAATTTTCATTTGTCCACCTGAAATTATTTTTATTTATAATATAATTAAAGAAAACAATAATATATCATTGAAGTACTTTTAATTATTTATGTAGATTTTTTTAGTTTTACCGTGATATTGATACACTTGAAGAATACAATAAGCCGTGTAAAGACAAAGTCCACTCATCACGGCATTGTCAATAAAGATGCCCCAAGTATTGTATTCCATATTGAAAATCTAAATATACATATATTAATATAAAATTAATTTACAGATAATGATTAATATAAATCTACAATATGTCTGAAGAATATTAAATTAGGTCAGCTGAGAGCAAATAAATGACATTGAATGCTGTACTTTCTTATGAAATTACTGACTCTATGTCATCAGCTTTATGATAACACAAATCAGACAATGAATAAGTTTAATAATACGCGAAATGATTTTCATTCCAGATATATAATATTTTTGCTTTTCAAAACAGTTGTTTTTATATTTCTGATAGATTTAAAGTCTATTTAATTTTTTAATCCAGGGTTGAAGGTCTTTAAACGTTTAGAAAATTACTCATGGTAATAGTTAAAAAAGATAAGGAATAATATTTTTAATTATATTTATTATACTTACATTGTAACTAACGAACTTTGTTTCGGTAATGTATTCAATATTGACAATGCTTCGTCTGGTAAATTGACGGTTTGTGGTACCTGTTGAAATATTTTTGTGAATTTTATCGCTGACACCAGTGGTGATTCAGATGATTGATACCCATCACAATTCAATAGATGCTAAAATGATACCATGAAAATGCATACAAACCAAAATTACAAATACTATCTATTTATTTTTAAATGGCATAATTGGCAATTGATAATCAACCTCCAATAAAATACTAGATTAATTCCTAGTTAAATTTAATAATAATTATATATTATATAAGTTTATAGTTTTTGATAATGAAAATATTCTCTAATAATATAAAGAAATTTTTTAATTCTAAATTATTTCCACAATCTGTTTGATATAATTATAAATATTTTATATTCATGATTTTAATTCATCTCATCAATTTTTTATCTATCACAACAAGAAGATTAGATATTAATAGTCTACATGAAATAAAAAAAAAATTTACTATTTACATGTATAAAAACTTTGAAGTGTTTTGAAAAATACATTAATAGAGATAATAAAAACTGTCTTTATCAATAAGAAAAAAAGAAAAAAAACTAATAGAAGTGATGATTTATTCACTGTATTTGCTCTACTAAATGCCAAGCAAATAAACAATTTTTTTGATTACTCACCAGCTCAATGCTACTATGTAAATCGTAACATTTATGTTTATATAAAAGAGGTGAAGATAATTCATTCGTGTTATTTAAAATATTTTTATTTTCTTGAATTAAAGGTGGTAATATCCTGGGGACAACATTGATAGTAGAAGTGAAGCTGGCAGCAGTGATACTTCCATACCTAAAATTATCATAAATTTATTTTATAATAATTTAAAAACTAAACGTATTTTATGATGGAAAAATTTGAAAAATTACTTAGTGCCACCCTCGCTACTTTCTGAATCCATATCGCTCGTTTCAGATTGGTAAAACATTACAGGATATGCACTTGCACATGATTCTGATGAAAGCAATGCTGTGCTTTCAGACCCACTATCTTGTGACATATTAATACGCCTAGATTTATGTTTAAACGGCTCATATTGTTTATGTGTTTCAATCCATGTTTTATTTTCAATATTGTTAAATGTGCTGTGAGTTTGGTTGTGTGAAAAAATGTCATCTAATGATGATCGTCGGATCGGCATTATTCAAATCATACGCTGCAATAATAATATTTACAATTAATAAAATTAATACAACTATAAATTGAATTCTATTCAACAATTTAAAAAATTATTTTTATATATTTAAATAAGCATCAAAACATTATTTTATTTTCTTACCGTTCAATAAAATTTTTTGTTAAATTGTGATATAATTATTCATCGATTCATATTCCCTTTTATCTGAATCGAATTTCGTTGTATCAAAATAATTACATAAATCCAATTAATAATTATTAATCACTGGTGTATTTTTCGTTGTTTATGTTGTATTTATTTCAATAAGATAAAAATATAGTGGAATTTTTTTTTTTTTTCAGTTATTATATTAAATATCTTGGCACCACAAAACGATAACTTCATATAGAAATAATGAACTATTAGTGATTAAATAAATTTGATTATGAAATTCAAGTTGAACTGTTGACGACTGCTTTGATACTGACATACCAACAATATCTTGAGCATTTTAAAGGCTGCAAAAACTTTGTGATTAACTGTATCACCCATCTTCAACTTATCCACGCCCCTCCAACTATATAATTCCATATCCCTATTCAAACATTATTATTAATATAAAATTTTAATGCATGTCTGTTCATCTAGCCTCATCATTTTTTTTTTAATGCAGCTCATTTAGTCACAAACTTCAGCTCAGGGAGGAGAGATGGTTATGTATTTAAACATATTGAAATTTATATAACAAATAAAAATATCCTTTGGTGAGTGCAATATTTTTTGAAATAAAAAATATTAGCGTCTTGCCAATGAATGTAAAGATTAAAAAAATATTGATGACAAGGCTACTAATTGTCAAGATCTATTTTTTTACAAGAGAATAATCGGCATTTATATTTGTGATTTTTTTTTTTGTAGTTTCTCTACAATCTAGTGCAAATGCGGTATTTATAAAAAATGAAAACTGTTGCAACCATAAGAGATGAAAGAATGAAGAAGAAGAGAATAAAAAGAAGAATGAGAGGATCGGTGAGCGTTGTGAAAAGCCCCTCTGATCAGGCATGCACGTATAAAATTGATAAATAAAATATAATATATATTTTCTTTAGTACGATATATGCTATTGTATTTATGAAGATTATTCAATAATCTTCATCGTTAAAAATAATATTCTTTGTTAGAAAAATTACTTTGTATTATTTTTTTACTCAACTGCTATTTTTTCCAAGAAGATCAATGGAGATACGAACCATCAATGACAATGTGGTTTAATTAATTTGCTTTCATGCAAGATAATGAGTGATTAAATTCTTAGAAAATTTACATTTGAACATGTGCATTACAAAACATTTCTTCTTATTTAGAATAGTTCATAATATGTGTAATAAATTCAATTGCTATTGCTGTTGTTGGCTCAGCGATATTTATTTTCCTGTAAAACAAAATACAATTTTTTAATTTATATATTTTTATTTTTGAGTTATTTTTTTTTTGTCTTTGTGAATGCAGATAAGTCATTTTTACCTGATAAAATTAAAATTATAAAATGAATAAAGAGATTTATTGACTTGGAATAAAGATATATTTAAATTATCAATTATGAATTATATATTATTAATTATATATTAGTGAAATGTCATGAATAAATTTATCATACATTTTTTCGCCATTGAAAATATTTTCTTCTCATCTTTTGTCTGAAAATAAAAATATGCCATGATAAATAGAGATGAATGAATTATTCTTTATGAATATAAAGCAATATTAATTTTAAAATAAAACAAAATATGTAAGTGAGTAGTATAAATGTAATAATCAGTAGAATACTTTTTGACCTTTTTTATTTCCTACTTAACGACAGTCAATGACAACAATTTTGTCATATATTGGTAGCATATGTTACAAATCTAATTCACCATTGTAAGATGTGTCAATGAAACAAAGAATTCAAGGCAAATTATCTCGAGAGATATGTAGATTCCATCCATCACATTTCAAATTCAATTTGATTACCTAACCTATGCATGAATTTAAAGGCAGGTTTCCATTGTGTGGCGAACATTAAATAAATCGTTAATGTATTGAAATCGATCGGTACAACTTTAACAAAAATACCACTAAAGGTGTATGGAATTTTAATTTCGTGTTTATCATCATCTAATTTATTTAAAAAATTAGACTTTGTTATAACTTTGCCAACGGGAGCAACAATCAGTATCCGCAGTTTCCATTGAGGTTATTGCACAACGTTTTCATAAAAGCGTGAAGCGTTGGCATAAGAAAATCGACCAATAAGAATTCCAGAGTACGGAATGGAAACGGAAATAAATTACTGGATTGGTTAGTTCATTTCCCTCAGTCACGGAAATATATACATATATTGTGCATCTATGACTGCGTTGAGCGTTAACAGCGCTGCATTTCTTGCGAAGAGCTACGGCCAATTGACGAAGCTCAAAGCTACTACCAATGCCTTTGGTCAACTTAACCTTACATTTCATTTAACCTAAAAATCAAACCGACTTTCAGCACAAGTGTAAGACTACAGGCATAAGTATTGTCTTTTTTTTAATTGTATATGAAGTAAAATAATAAAATAATATAAGATAATTTTTCATTCAGATTACCATTGAGTGCCGAATCAAAGTACTATCCAGTAATACAAAGCAAAGCGATAAGAGAAATTTTAGCGTGTACAATTAGTCACGCTCGAAAATATTTTTCTATGCCAATAGATAAATTTTTTGAATAAATCAAAAAAACAAAAAAATGTTTGGACCAGGTGCTGCTCCAATTGTGGTTTTAAGTAAGTCTAATATTCGTCTTTCGCTTGTTTTAAAATTTTTTGATATGATATTAAATATCATAGAAATAAGAAGACAGCCATTGGAATATTAATATTAATTATGTCGAATTTTTTAATAATTGCAGGCCAAAATACAAAACGTGATGTTGGTGGAAAAGTGCAGAAGGAGAATATTCAAGCTGCAAAGGTAAAATTTTTAATCCATGCTTCAATGCATAGACTTCATTTCCTTATAAGGTGTTGACTTGATACCGGCGACACGCCCACGTATATATGTATATATAGATATATAGATGTAATTTAGCAGGATATTGAAAGTAATTTTATTTTAGAATGTCGCTGATGTTGTTAGAACATGTTTGGGACCGCAAGCAATGTTGAAAATGTTGATGGACCCAACTGGTGGTATTGTCATGACTAATGATGGTAATGCAATATTACGTGAAATTACTGTTCAACATCCAGCAGGAAAATCAATGATTGAAATAGCTAGAACTCAAGATGAAGAAGTTGGCGATGGTACAACATCAGTAATTGTTCTTGCTGGTGAAATATTAGGTACATCTGAACAATTTTTAGAGCAAAAAATTCATCCAACTGTCATCATTCGTGCATACCGACAATTATTGGAGGATACAATTGAAATACTTGAAAATAAAATAAGCATTAATCTTGATGTTAATGATCGTAACAAACTAGTTGAAGTTGTAAAATCCTGTGTGGGAACAAAATTCATTGGACGTTGGTCAGATTTAGCTTGTCAAATTGCATTGGACGCTGTTCATACAGTTTTATTTGAGGAAAATGGACGTCGTGAAATTGATATTAAACGTTATGCTAAAGTGGAAAAAATACCAGGTGGTAGCATTGAAGAAAGCCACGTACTTAAAGGCGTGATGTTGAATAAAGATGTAACTCATCCTAAAATGAAACGTTATATTAAAAATCCACGAATTTTATTGCTCGATTGTAATTTAGAATATAAAAAAGGTGAATCACAAACAAACGTTGAAATAATGAAAGACACTGATTTTACAAGGATACTTGAATTGGAAGAGGAGTACATTAAAAAAATTTGTGATGATATTATTGCGTTAAAACCTGATGTTGTTATAACGGAAAAAGGTATTTCAGATTTGGCTCAGCATTATCTTGTTAAAGCTGGAATTTCAGCTATTCGTCGTTTACGTAAATCCGATAATAATCGTGTTGCAAGAGCATGCGGTGCAACAATTGTTAATCGCACTGAGGAATTACGTGAAGAGGATATTGGTACTGGCGCTGGATTATTTGAAATTAAGAAATTTGGCGATGAATATTTTTGCTTCATAACTGAATGTAAAGATCCAAAAGCATGTACAATTATTCTACGTGGCGCCAGTAAAGATATATTGAATGAAACTGAAAGAAATCTACAGGATGCACTTCATGTTGCGCGAAATCTTTTATTGGAACCGAAATTGGTGCCAGGTGGTGGCGCAGTAGAAATGGCAGTTTCACGATTGTTAAGTGAAAAAGCAGCTGGTATTGCTGGCGTTGAACAATGGCCATACAAAGCTGTTGCTCAAGCATTGGACATTATTCCCAAAACATTGGCGCAAAATTGTGGAGCGAATATTATTCGTACTCTAACTGCATTACGAGCAAAACATGCTGCTGGCGAACATACATGGGGAATTGATGGTGAAACTGGTGAACTTGTTGACATGAAAGTACGCGGTATATGGGAGCCATTAAGTGTAAAAATGCAAACATATAAAACAGCAATTGAAACAGCGATTTTGTTATTGAGAATCGATGATATTGTATCAGGCAACAAAAAGAAGGGCAATGAAACTAATCAGCCACAAGCTGTGCCCACAGAAGAATCAATGAAAGAATAAAATTGTAATAAGAAAAATCAAATATAAATCTCTGAATAATTTTTATTCAACAATTTCACGTTGAATAAATAAATTGTTTTTGCGCTTTTTTCACATTTCATTATTGCATTGTTTTTTAATTTACCAATTAATTATTATAAATTGTCTAAAATTCACAGACTTTGTATGTTCACAATTAATACATTACACATTTTTATGTAATAAACAATTTAATAGAATACCTTTTCAATACTATTATGTATTAATATATTATGTATATAATTTTTTTTTTTCCTGATTATGTCAATATGCTATAACAATCCCATTCCTTCCTGTCTATTGTATTACAAATTTAATGTTTATATTAGTCAATGAGTTTATGCAAAACTATCGTATCAATATCCAGGGTTGGGCCCACATCAAGAAGAATAGTTATGACGAAATCTTAACACTTTGATTTAATTGTTAAGTGAAAGGAAAATAATTTTCAGCCAACCTGACATGATCTTCCCACGCATATAAGTCTGAGTGTGTGGAAACTTATTTCTTTTATTTTACACGGGAAGACGTTGCTTTAATCTCTCACAAAAGTACAGTCGCAATTCAGAGCGTAGAACAGTATGAAAATACTTTGCGTTACAACTAGAAATAAATTCCTATAATAAATATACATAAAATATTCCCATTATAAACATAAACAAAATATAAATAGAAAAATATATTCACAATACACATTTTCATATAAAACATTCATACATTTATATGTAATGTAATAAAAATTGCTATGTAAATTGTGAACACGTGATTATAAATCAAAATGTATATTGCAAAGTAAAATAAAAATAATAAACATAAGTACGTAGTCACATTTATTATCAGGTAACATCAAGGTGGCGTCGCGTATATATTGATTGTGTCCCTAGACTGCGTTTGTGTGTTATATTATCTATAACGTGTTTGAGCTGCTGTTGGATATATAATATTATGTCTATAGGAGCGTGTAGCAATAGCATTACGACCGGCGTGGTAATCATAAATAAAGAAAAAGGCCGACAAATATATGCTAAAGTTTTTATAACGGACTTTTGAAAATTTCCAAGCCGGCTGACGATCAAACAAAAATAATCAGCATGTTTAGGAGATGATGCCGGGTACATCTCGATCATTGGCAACTCCCAACGGTGGTATGTAAATATTATTTTAACTATATATCTATGTGTGTATATATGTAGTAATATTTATTTATTATATATAAAAATAATGAATCTATTAAGAATAGAAAATTAATTATTTGTAAGATAGATTGACAGATGCATTTAATATATGAGAAAAACTTTAGAAAATCGATTGATACTCATTCGGTAAATAATAAATATGTAATTTTATATATATGTATGTATGTATGGATATGTATAAAAGTATATATGTATGTGAAATATGTGAATTTATATTTATTATTCGTGTAAAATTTTAATTATATTGATAATGGTTTATTGTATTTATTGAATTTGTTTTATTATTAATTTGAGTTATGTTTGTTGTATTAAAAATTTATTTGTGATTATGTATGTGTGTTTATGTGTATATGTATTTTTTATTTTGTTTGACAGTGTGAGAGTGTGAGGGAATTTGATATGAAAATTGTTGATATGTTTATTTATGTGTATTTTGCTGTTGTTTTATAGGCCCAGATTGGGACACTTTGATGGAGGTTTGTCATGAACCAATTGAAAAAAATTACGAATTGTTAGAAGAAATTGGCAAGTAAGTGTATATTTTTTTATAATAATATAATTTGTTTGATGGGTTTTCTGGTGTAATTAGTGTTGTGGTAATAATTCTAACCTTGTTTTTTTTTTATATGATAACAGAGGGCAATTTGCAGTTGTACGAAAATGTGTGGAGTTAAAAACTGGTGCTATTTATGCTGCAAAAATAATGAGAAAACGACGAGTTGCAAGAGGAGTAGCTGCAGCTGATATTGGTAATGATTTTTTAGATATAAATAATGTATTTTATACATTAAAAGTTTTTCTATTGTGATATTTATTTATTTATTTATTTATTTTTATGAATATAGTAATGAACGTTGATTATAATGATTTTATTATTTTAATATTCAGCACGTGAGGCAGGACTTTTAGCACAACTTAGACATCCAAATATTGTGTCATTGCACAAAGTAATTGATACAGGAAAAACTGTAGTTTTGTTATTGGAATTAATTTCTGATGGAGAATTATTTCATTGGACACCATCAAATGAAACTGAAGCTGCTCATGTCGTATGCATACTTTCATACTTCATCTTATTAATTAATAACTGCAATTGAAAATGAATGAAAGAGTTCAACATTTTGATGAATTAATGATTACGAGTTAAATTTTTTTTTTTTTTTGCAGGTTAGGCAGGTATTACAGGCACTCAGTCATTTGCATTCCCATCAAGTTGCTCATCTGGATATTAAACCAGAAAATATTCTCCTTTCAACGCCACCACCAATGCCCAATATAAAATTAATTGGTAAATAATATTGTAAAATTTAATTTAAGTAAAAATTGATTTATTATATTTGATATATTAATTTTATTTTATTGTATAGATTTAGGATTATCCCATCGTTTGGTGCCTGGTTCAGATCTACGTGCATTATTTGGTACACCTGAATTTGTTGCACCAGAAATTGTTAATTATGAGCCATTGAGTTTGGGAACAGATCTTTGGGCTGTTGGAGTGTTAACATACATATTATTGAGTGGGGCATCACCTTTTCTTGGTGAAGATAAACAGGAAACTTATACTAATGTAGCAGCGTGTCAATATCAATTCGATAATGAATTTTTTGGCAATGTGAGTGAAGTTGCCAAAGACTTTATACGTTCTCTGTTGATTAAAGACCCAAAGTAAGTGATGAACTAAAAATATTTTCATTTATAATGAAAATATTATTAATTTATCTACATTATTATTTATTTATTTATTTATTTATTTATTTGTTATTGATTTTTAGGGAGCGAGGGACTGCTGATTCGTGCCTTAAACATCCCTGGATCCTCACGGTGTGTTCCTGCATCTGATAACATTATTTATTTGATCGTATTTAATTATTTTTTATTTAGTAAAAGAAAAAAAAAATTTTTTTTCTTTTCTCTCGTGCAATCGTGTTATGGTCGCAAAATTTTTGAATGAGCTTTAGTAGTTAATTATTTTTTCTACATTTGCTATTTTTGTTTGTATGTTATGTTAATAGTAACATTAATGAATTTCTTTCTTTCTTTCTCTTATATAATATTTACATAAATAAGATTTACTTTGCATAATAAAAAAGTAGTTTAAGTTTCTTTTTTTCTTAATTCCTCCATAAACACAATCAAAATTCCCATAGTGAAGTAAATTCGGTTCGTAGATGTATTTTATTTGTCATTATGCTTGTTAAACATTAACATTTCAATTGAACTATTCTTATTTTTATTTTTCTTTTTTTTTTTTTTCTTTTTTTCATTGTTATTTAGGACTCGGAAACGTCTCAGGATCTCAGTGGAGCTATGATTAGTGCTGTGAAACGTGGCTGTGTACAAGCAGTATCGCAATTGTTACGTCAAGGTGCACCGCTGGATGTTAAAGATGCGGTACATAATTAATTTTATTTATTACACATAAATACATATCAATTTACATATTAATTAAATAATTGTCGATTACAATAATTGTATTTATTTTTCTTTATACTTGTAGAAAGATGATACTCTACTGCACATTGCGTGTGCAGCAGGAAATGAAACAATGACATCGTTGTTGATTGAAAATGGCGTGGAATTAGATTTAGCAAATGAAAAAGGATTAACACCGTTGCATGTTGCCGCACGTAATGGTCACATAAATCTTGTGAGACTTTTATGTTTATCCGGTTGTGATGTGGACAAAACAAATCGTGGAATTCGCGCCGATGTTACGGCAATTAAATATGGCCACTTGGATATCGCCAATTTATTAGATAAATTGAGAAATGTAAATTTAGATTTATTAATAATTTTCTTAATTATCGTGGCAATATGTCAAAATTATGAGCAAATGAATTTTTTTTTTTAATATTTTAAATACAGGGCAATCAACGAGAAAATTATATTAAACAATTACAACCGACACATAGAGCTATTGATCGTTTACAAATACGTTTATTGGGACATTGTGCCACAGGAAAAACATCATTGATAAATTCATTAAAGTCTGGAATATTTAGTTTTGGATTTTTTCGACGATCTAGAAGTCAAAATTATTCAACAAAGGTAATAAAAAAAAAAAAATTAATGAAATAAAAATAATTATCGTGATAATGTCGTAGTGGTAAATATTAATTCATTGAATAATTGTGACTTTATAGCGGGAACCTAGCATAGAATTGGATGTGACGAGTAAACATGGCTCACTTAGCTTTGAATACAGCGATAATGAGTACGAGGGAACAATTGGTGTTGAATGGAGTAGAGGAAATGTCGGTGAGTATTGCGCGTTAGTACACATATGAAAGCAGAAAAAAAATTATATACGGCAACAGTAGATCCTCATCGTAGATTATTTTCCAGGAGGTGAATGTGTGTTCTGGGAATTATGCGGTCGAGAGGATTTTCTCGCATCTTATCATCATGTTCTAACATTTCAATTGCCTGCGGTGCATCTGATAACAATAAGTCTTCGTGAACCACTTACCGTTCAACTGCAACAAGCACGATTTTGGTTACGATTTATAATGGATAGAATACCACCAAAGAATATTGGTATAAAGAAACAAACATAATTTAATGTGATAATTTTACTTTGATAATTTTTTTCTAGATATAAATATACTTTTTTTTTTTTTTTCGTAGGATTTGCTGGAAAATTTGTAGATATTAAAATTATATTAGTTGGTACTTATGCTCCTGAGCCACAAACACCAAATTCTAATGGGACAAATTATCTTGCGCCATTATTACCATTTTTACAAGAATTTAAAGCTATATTAGGCGACGAGCCAATAATGGTAGCATTGGATGCTACAAATCCGTCAAGTCCTGGAGTTAAACTTTTGCGTTCGCATTTAACTAATGCACGTATGGAATTTCTCGAGGTGAAATAAATTTTTAATTACAGCTATAATAGGATTTAAAGACCCTCGCGATAAAAAAATTAAATCAAATATTATATTGATTTCTAAATCCTACCATTTATTTATATATTTTTCAATTTATCTAAGAGAATTCAACCTCAACTTTGTATCGTCAGCTCTTTCAGAGTCGATATATAAATATACCGAAGTATGCTAGAGATCGCACGATGTCATAGCATGCTCTGATGCTCCCAAAAAAGACTTGAACGGACTCGAAATTTTTGAATTAAAAATTAATTTTTCATTCAATATATATAAAAAAAAAATTACGTGTAATTTTAACTCATCACCCTTTTTTTTTTGTCTTTCTATTCTGACTAATCGTGAAAATCCGCATGAGTTGAATCTATATCTCTTTTTCTTGCTCAACAACTATCTGTATCGACGCATGATTTTCATTCATATACAATACCGTGTATATAAATATGCCCTAACAATTCTTAATATCATATATCACCAAACATTGAAATGATCAATAGAGTATTGTTCACTTTGAGAATTATATTTTACATATTCTCAAGTGTCTCAGCTCATTGTGAAATAGTTAACAATGTCTTCTGAAATTCATAAATGGCGAAAGGGGAAAAAAAAATTGAATAAATTAAAAGAAAAAAAAAAAAAAGAATGCAGAAGACATTATTGGCTATCTCAAATTTGATCATTAATCCTTATAACAGCTGCCTAATTAATGCATGCAACGCATGATAATAGGATGGAGTGGAAGCCGCTGAAAATATTCGTCGACGTGACAAGTCGCACGCAACGGCCATGTACGCGCCAGTGGCGAATCATGATAAACAGGTCGATCCATATCACATTTTTTTTCATTATAAATAATTTCAATTTAATATATTAATTAAATTTTAATACACTGCTTAATTGCACATTATCTCATGAAAACATACATGCACTTACTTTTCGTATATAACAATATATTTATTAATATCGAGGAATTCTTTTGCTTTTGTATTGTGCATACGTCGGTGTTGCATAATTTAAATGAATTATATTCAATGGCATTTTATTATTATTATTAATATTAATTGGTATTTTAGACTGGACTTGTTTGGACTGGACTGGTTGAAGCTTGGAGATCACATGTACAAACACTGGTAGAAGATCCACCAGTGTTGCTATCATACGATGAGCTTCTTATTGAAGTGAGAAAAATAAATCCACTAGTTTCAATAGATCATTGTCGACATCTTTCACAACAATTACAGGTTTAATAAAAATAATATTCTATTTATTTTATTCATTTTTTCTCAATTAATTAATTAGCAACACTAATTTATATAATATATAAATATTGTAATAGGCGCTGGGAGAATGTGTTATTCTACAAGACAATTTAATTGTATTAAATCCTGAATGGCTTTGGCGTGATGTTATTGGTTGGCAATTGAGTCCAGAGCAACGAGGTCGTCTCGGTTGTCGGACAACTGGTGTTTATACATTAGAGGACTTCCAAGCACGCTGTCCATGCCCAGCTAATCAGGCTTTACAAGTGCTTCAGGTCACGAATTTTTGTATACCATGCGACGTTGATGATGATGAAGTTGAATATGAAATACCGTGTCTTAATCTCATTGAACGTTTACGAGGATTGTGGGAACCATGGAAACAATGTTCAACGACCTCGCCACACGCGGGACTTCGTCTTTTTCCTGGCGAAGCACCGCTTTATCATTTAATACCAATTTTTCCGCACCTACAGGTAAATCTTTACAATTATATTCATATAAAATGTACAATAATAAATTAATAAACATTGAATAGAATTTTTTTCTTTACACATTATGTGAATTTATTTCAGGCACAATTACGTCGAATTACACAAACATGGGATCCACGTGATTCGGATTTATATCAATGGTGGCGAGGCTCAAAATTGTGCATTGGACCATGTGAAAGTATTATTACATTGGAGGAGGACGATCAGGGTTATATTGAAATAAGAGTTCGCGGACCACGTGGCGCAAGTTCACAATGTTTTGCACTGTTGAGTGTTATTTTTGACGCTATTGACTCAACTGTGGAAATAGTAGCACCGGCATTATTATTAGAGCGTCACTGGTTAAGTCCAAGTCAATTACGTGATTATGATGAAGTGTTACATACATGGGAACCAGCACCAATACTTTCGGCATTGATTGAAAAAAATTTTGAAGAGGCACGATTTAAAAATCCATTTAATGGCCGTCAAGAGAGTATTTGGGATATAGTTGGTTGTGGAACGACACTAACGGAAAATTGTATTCCCGGTCCAAGACAACCGGTTAAATATATTAAATCTGCTGTTCAAAGACGATTAGCACAAATGCTCGATCCGCCTGATCCGCATGGGCAAGATTGGTGTTTATTGGCTGTGAGACTTGGTTTGGGCGATCGTGTGGCAAATTTAGATAGCACTATTGATAGTCCAACACTGAGGTAAAGTCAATTTGTTTCAATTTATAAATAATCTGTTAATTAATTTTAAAATGAAATTGAATGAACTTTAATTTTTTTTTTTTTTTAATTAATTACTTTGCTGTTTAGATTACTTGCATGTGCTGGTACAGGATGTACTATTGGATCATTGGTCAAACAATTACGAGCACTTGGCCGCGACGATGCCGTCCATTTATTGCTCTCGCACACTCCGGTGTTTGTTTTGTCATTGGCAATTGATTCTGAGACTGGATCAACATTGTCGAGATGACGATGTTGCGAGCATCGACGTTGGATAAATACTTTTTAGAAGGTTTATTCAGTTAATAAAAACATTTTGTTTAATTGAGGTATAAAATTTAAGTTGATCAATTGTATGTTTGTTGATTGTGTTGATGAGCAAAATGAGCGGACAAAAAAAATTAATGTTGCGTTATGAATGAATCAGGGTTACCGATTTCAAACATGAATTATTTTTGTTGATTGAATATTTTGTTACTTTTGAGACGAGTAATTTATTTTTTTATTAACTTTATTTAACAATGTTTCATTTTGCCAATTTCATGAGTACTTACATATGTTTATACATACGTTAGAGACATATTTGAACCAATTTTTCTGAAAAATTCTGGTTTCTACTTACTTATGCTGGTACTTAAAAATGAAAAAAAATTAGAAAAATAAAAAAAAAAGTGATTTACGTTATTAGGTAGATTTAATAACTTAAATAATATTTCGTATTATCACTGCAATGCCTTTATGGATACCGAAAATCTTCTCTGTAAAGATAAAAACTAAAAAAAAAAAAAAAAATGTGGATCTCATTGAAATCCAAAGACTGCATGAACCAATTGTTATTATTGCATTTGTACTTAACATTGCTATAACAAATTAACTTGCATACAATTTTTTTCTAGATATTTTCGATAAACGAGCAATTGAACAAAAAAAAAAAATAAAATATAAATATAAAAATAAAAATTACCAACGATCTGTACATGTTACAAAATTTAATAAGGCTTGTAACACTCTTCCAATTATCGCTTTTCACTTCTAAATGATAACTTATTAAAATGCTTTAGACCATTGTATTCAAAATTGATTATTGTTTCTAAATCACTTTCGTCACATTAAATATTTATTAATTCATCACTACCACTATTTGTAATTACAATCATCGATGGGGAAATAATAGAAGAAAGAAAATATTGGTTATACATTAGCTTTAAAATAATATAAAAAACAATATTGCTACATATATACATATACATAAAGCCAAAACAACGAGCTCCTTATTTAAATTAAGTGTCGTTGTAAGTTATTCTGCATACTACTTCGCTACTTTTGATAATAGCATACGCTCCTTTGGGATTGAAAATAAACGATAAAATCCAATAAATTAATTCTAAGCGACCACAAAACTGTTTAAATTAATCAACAAATTAGAATAGAATCAGCTCAATTATTATGATACTGATGCGCCTCAGTACATCATAGATTGTATTCTCATTCGTATATAATATGTACTTGAAATATTTCATAGAATTTTCAAATGATTCATTCTCACAATGGAATTGAATAGAGCAAAAATATAAAATAAAAAGTATTTTTCAATCTGCACTAAATTCTGACGCTCTAGAAAGTATAATTTCACGAAAAAATTTTTGTTCTCAATATATATATATATATATACGGAACACAAAACAAAATAATATTAATAATTTTATTTATATACAAAAAAAAAATTGCAAAAGTTATTTTGAAAAATTTCCAGTTACAATTAATAAAAATTATTACATGACATGCAAATTAATTTGATGAATTATAATTATATATAAATTATTTACGATTAATTTATTGGTGGTTTAGTTAATTATACTCTAAATGAATTGGTCAGTGCATAAAAAAAATTTTTATTCACAATTATATTGGAGATCACCATGCACAGACGAGTAACAACACTTCTCTGTCATTTGTGTACACAACGTAACTGTGCATTATGTACTTAGTCATTGAGGATATTTGTTTATACACTGTTTACAATAAATGGATAATTACGTCGGTGCAAAACAGGATCGAAATTCTTTTACGTACAAAAATAGCATGGGGAGGTGGAGATCACATTTCGGTCACTCTCAGTAAAACGACGGGGGTTGTTCAGTGAACAGTAGCCAAGCGGGAAAGCGGGACGATAGCCAAAGCCTGCTAAGCAATTATAGAATTGGAATTGGGATTGGATTGAAAAGCTTTCGAGGAGATCCTCTCACAACTTTTAGTTTTATTTTGGCTCAGCTTACGAGGCTATCCGGTTGTGGATTTTCCACCAACGGTGATCATCTTCAATCGAAAAAAAAGTGAGTGTTATTGTTTATAATTGTGATACATATTTATTCTATGATTATGGAAATTAAATTTGGGGTGGTAATTGCTGTAAGATAACAGTTTGGATCATTAGTCAAAATCATCCGTCATCGAATGTAGTTGAATTAATTAATTGTGGAGTGATATAAACAGTTTTTATTTTTGTCATATCAATTAAGGTCAATTGGATATTTAACTTTATAGCTGTTATTATTAAAATTTAATTTATTCAATTATTCATATTATTTTATACTCCATATTCATCATTTCTTCTTCATTGTTTTCTTTCGTTTGTTTGTTTTTTTTTTTTAATTATTTTATATTTTCTATGATAGTCAGGAGATTCGTAAGAGAATTATCAATCATATTCTCCGCGGGACAGGAACAACAAACACTGCGTCACGATGGAGGCGATAAAGAAAAAAATTGCAGCGTTGAAGATGGAGATGGATGCGGCTAATGAAAAAGTCGATGCAAATGAAACTAAAGCTAAACAAGAGGATTTTCGCGCTGATATGTTGAATGATGAAACCCGAGATTTGGGAAAAAAATTAATACAACTAGAACACGATTATGAAGTGTCTAAAGTGAATCTTGAGACATCAACAGTGACGTTGGAGCAGTGTGAAAAATCATACACAAAGGTAATAATAAATTGTTTCTAATTTAATAATTTTAAATATAAAATTGATAAATTGAATTATATATTTTTTGTTTTAATAATTTATGCATTAGGCTGAACAAGATCGAACAACTATGACAAAGAGAGTTCAGGAAATTGAAGTTAATCTCGCGAAGAAAGAAGAGTTACGTTTATTAGCAGCAGCAAAATTATTACGTGCAACGGAGCTCAAAGACGATGCACAAAGGTAATTAAAAAAAAAAAACACAAAGAAATTGTTAATTTTTATTTTCTTTATAAATTATTTTTTATAATTATTCTATAATAATTTATAGAATGTGCAATGTATTGGAGGATCGAAATCGACTTGATCAAGAGCGCATGGAGAAACTTACCGCTGAATTAAAAGACGCAAGATTAATTGCTGAAGATGCTGATACGAAGTCCGAAGAGATCTCGGGGAAATTGTCATTCGTTGAGGAAGAACTTGAGGCCGCTGAAGAAAGAGTTAAAAATAGTGAAGCGTTCGTACTATTATTCAATATAATTTTCCCGCCTATTTGAATAAACACATTTATAATTTAATATATATACATTTATGATTTATGTAGGAAAATAATTGAACGAGAGGATGAATTATTTATTGTTCAAAATATCTTCAAGTCTCTTGAAGTATCCGAGCAAAAGGTAACGATTATAATAAAACAATTATCACAATGTTTATAAAATTATGTTCAAGGATGTTAAATAGCTATGTCACAGGCAAATCAACGAGTCGCCGACTCGAAAGTTCAACTCAAAGAATTGAAAGCAAAATTGAAAGCTGCAGAAAAGCGCGCTATACTCGCTGAAAAAACGGTGAAATTATTGCAAAAGGAGGTGGATCTTAAAGAAGGTACAAATACAAATTAATTCCATATGCAAAATAGTTTTTTTTATTTCATTTATTTATCCTAATTAATGGTTTGCACTATTTTAATTTTAATATTAATAATTGATTAAAATTGTAGATGAATTGAGAGAAGAGAAAGAGAAGTGCAAGGCTATTCTTGATGACATGGATCTCACGTTTGCTGAAATGACTGGATACTAAACCTGATTAGCTCCTTGCAAATCGTTCCATAAAATGCGAAAAGATAATTAATTCCCAATTGGAAATTTAAGAAAAAAAAAAAAATATAAATATATATACGCATGTTTGGTTTTCTCTTGGCTTTCTACGGAGATACTTCATCTTCAATTTGCTAAAGACAAAAAAACATGACATGTCCACTTTATTTTAGTCTGCGGCCCTTTGGCTTCAATTAAAGTGCTGGCTATTGAACGCAGAATACTTTAATCTCGGCCTTTTGCTATTTAAAAATAACCTGCCATGTAGCGCGTAACTCGTGTTAATCTAACGAGCACAAAACGTATGTGTCGATTGCATTCACGCAAATGCACACGCATAAATTTGTTTTATCACAATTAATATCAAATACACCTGAATATTTATATTTATATATAAATATAAATATAAATATAAATGGATTAATAACGATGAGATTAATTAACGATGATGCTTAATTTAAACTTAACATTTTCATTGTTGAACGTAAAAAAAAAAAAGCCATGACAAATTCATTTATTTATTTTCAGAAGTGCCGATCAAGTTTGCATCACGTCAAAACGATCTTGTGATTAATTATATGTATAAATAAATACATATATTATTATTATTATTACTATTATTATTATTTTCTTTCTAATAATGTATAAAAAATTAGGTGTTTTCAATAAACAATGGAACTGAAATGAATATAAATTATATTTTATTTTATATTTTTTATTTGCTCAAATTGTTTGAATGTTAGTTTTATTTTTAACTTTAATTATTCATGATTGATTGTCGCAATCGAAAGATTTAATTTGCTCATCAGAAACAAGACGAAGAATCTCTTTGAGTCTAAGTATAAAGAGTCTTGTGTTTTTTTCTCTTTACATTGTTCATTGGGTATAAAGCATAGTTCTTGTCGTTCACGATGTACAGTATCGCGTGAGCATTGGATTTCGAAGGTTCGTCAAATTAATTCAATTCATTATGTGTCGTTAAAAAAAATTATTAATTTGTAAATTTATATATTTATATTATTTTACGATATTAGTTATTATATTTTATTTTTTTATATTTTTTAGAGAACTGTGTTGGGTGTAACGTGTTTGAGATAATGAATGCAATAAAGAAACGTTTGCAAATGCTGAAAATTGAAAAGGATCAAGCAATTGATCGAGCTGATATTTGTGATCAACAAGCAAAAGATGCAAATAAACGTGAAGAAATGTTGAGAGATGAAGTTGGTGAATTGAAAAAAAAATTATGGCAGATGCAACAGGATTTGAATGTGAGCCGAGGAAATTTGAATAAATCTAATATGACACTTGAGGAAAAAGAAAGATCATTTTTGATGGTATGTAATTGTGATTAATTTTTATATTTAAATTAATATTTGAATGATTGGGAATATTGAATGAAATAATTGTGATATTTTAGACTCAATCAGAATTAGCTATTCTCAATCGCAAGATGCAACAGTGTATGGAAAATCTTGAGAAAACCGAGGAACGTCGTTTGATAGCGCAAACTAAATTGTCACAAGCTACTGAAACAGCCGATGATGCAAAAAGAATTTGTAAAGTATTGGAGAATAGACGTCGACTTGATGAAGAAAGAATGGATCAATTAATGACACAATTAAAGGAAGCAAGAATAATTGCTGAAGATGCTGATTCAAAGTCCGATGAAATCTCTAGGAAATTAGCATTCGTTGAAGATGAACTTGAAGCAGCAGAAGATCGAGTTAAATCCAGTGAATCGTAAGTATTTTAATCAATCAAATTAAAAGTACTTTTTTTTTTTTTCTTTAATATTTCAATTTCAAACTGTAAATAAATTCTTTTATTACTTACCTGAATATTAAAAAATAGTAAAATTGCTGAACGAGAAGATGAACTTTTTATTGTTGGTAATATTCTAAAATCATTGGAGGTATCTGAAGAAAAAGCCAATCAAAGAGTTGAAGTATTTAAATTACAATTGTCAGATTTAAAAGTTCGATTGTATGAGGTTGAAAGACGTGCAATTATAGCAGAAAAAATGATGACTCTTCTGCAAAAAGAGTTGGACACTCGAGAAGGTATTTATATAATTAATTGAAATAAAATTATATTACATTTAAAAAAAAAAAAATACTTAAATATTCCAGATAAATTATTCAAGCAAAAAGAACAGTGCAAATATATTTGCGACGATTTGGATTCAACATTTGCAGAGCTCACAGGCTATTAATTATCGTAATTCACCAGTGAATGAAATTATTTTATGGCATTGTCATTCAGGTGATTCATTTGAATTAATAAAAAGTCTTTGATTGTCTTCGTCATTTAATTGTTTCTTACCTTATACAAAAATAAAAAAATCTTCCAGGTGGGTATTGGAAAGAAAAATGCATTTATATATTATCGTACACGATATCAATTTATTTAATCGACTCTACCATCAACACAAAATTTCAAAACAACATTCCTCAACGTACAATTAATTGTGTTAACATGGGTTGGCCGTAATTTTTTTTTTTTTCATTCTTGCTTGGTGTGGCCAGTACAAATAAAACATAATTCATTATCGTTCAAGTATACGCACATTAGATTTTTATTATTTTGTTTTTGTCTTGGTTTATTTATTGTACACTTTAATAATATCGATCATTTGATTAGTAGCCCTTACGCGTCCATCACCTTTAAAAATTCAATCTTTTACATTTTTTTATTCGCAGAAACACCGCATACTATTCAATTGAAATTTAGTAGGATTGGGTGTGCGTATATAATTATTTATTTAGACTTAGAAAAAAGATTGTAAGAGCGCGCGATAAGAAAAAATGTACAAAAATGTATTTGTCAATTTCCCATTCGTTTTTTTTTTTTTTGGATTAGTAAAGGAGGGAAAGAAAATCATCAGTTAAACTTATAAATATTAAGTTCCATCAAAGATTTCTAAATTAAATTGAGTTTGATTGATAATACATCATTCATTATTTACATCATTTGTTTTAATTCACGTGTGTATAATCTATATACACTCACAGATGTTTTTTTTTTTGTCTTGCTTAAATTCAATATCTCTCATTTGTTATCATGTAATATTATTATGCATTATGCTTAATATGAATTAACTTTCGATAAATTTACAGCGGTATTTTTTTTTTTTTTTTGGTCGATAATGACCAAATTTTCTCGCGCGCTTTAAAAGTCTTAGAATTATAACGGGCCTAAATTAATTAACGTGTTAATCGTATTAATGTTTATTATATAAACTTTACAATGCAACATAGCAACGATGTAAAATTCATCGTTGCAATAAATGCAACGACGACAAATGCCTATCGAATCACTTTCGTTTTTATTTTATATTCATTTCCCCTATATGAATTCGTCATTATTAATTTTTATTTACTTATTTTTTTTTTTTAATTAATTTTTTCTTCAAGTTTTCAGTCGTTCACAATAAAATCAAGTAAAAGTGCTGCACCATTCTTACGAATATTATTTGAAATTAAGTCTTTGGTCTCGGATGGGTCGGTCACTTTTGAAATAATTATTGCAAAAGTGATCTGAGCAAATTGTCGTTTGGCACGCAATCAAAATGTTTTCCCTTCACGCGTTATTTGACTAGACAACACACTCATTATTTTAATTACAATTGCACGTATACATTCATTCATACGTGACTCGTCGTGATGTAATAATTTTATCATATCCCTGAACAACAAAAAAAAAAAAAGTATATCAATTAAAAATTGTAACAGTAAATATTTTGGCAATATTAAATATGCAATAATTTATAAAATTCATGGCAGTGTGAATAAACGATAATAATATAATAATGTCAATGATTTAATTATTAACATTAAAAAGTCAGCAATTAAGTTTGTAAAGGAAGACATCAATCGTGAATTTGGCAGTTTGTCGACAACTTTATTGCGATTGGTCGACATTTTCAGTCTGTGTCTTTGGACAAAAAATATCCAAAGATATGTAAATAAATAAAATAATAAATAAAAAATCACTATCGATTAATATTAATCGTGTTTGACAATTAGTGAAAAAAGCAGTTAGTAAAATGAAAATTTATCCTACCACGACGAGCACGGTTGGATAATGTCCATGTATCATAGACGTTGATTTTGACTAAGAGACATTACATCAAGAGAAATTAATTTGCAGAGATTAAACGGCAATTGAGTAGTCCGATGATGGATTGTTTTGGGTGCCTGGTCTCGACCAAAGTGAGCTCCTCAATCCCAGCTTAGGCTTCTTTAGTGAATCGATATCACACTCGGCCTCGCTGAGCTCTGGTCGATCGTTTCTGTCGCCGCTTCCTGGAACGACATTTCCCTGGCTAGTGACAAATGCCGTCTCCGCTACAGACATTGGGGGCAGCAACATCCGCAGCGAGCTCCTGCTGGGAACGTGCCATCTTCAGAGATAGCCGAATTACGAGTGTTTTTTTAGCGAATTTCCAATTTAATATTCCAATCGTTGATATTTTTAGTATTGGAATGGATATTTCTTACGTCCACTGCAATTATTGCAGCGACTTTTCCGCGAACATTTCAAATATTTATAATAATTTTTTTTTTTTTTGCTCTACATGAAACGAATTTTTTCATAAATTCTTTCAATCATTTTCGGCAATATCAAATGTGTCTTACCTGGATCGTCCCCGTCTTGGCAATGATTTCTGCTCGCACATCGGAGAGATATCCGACGAAGTGCTCGACGTACCGTGGTAAATGAAATCTGAAACTGCTCGAACTAAAAAAATAAATAATATAATAAAACGCAATAATTATCGCAATGATAACAAAATATTTTTATAAAACTATTATCACACATAGATATTAAATAAAAATAACACAACAACGCACTGTGTTTCAGTTTGCCTGCATCCAGCTGATTGGATGACTCTGTTCTCGAGCGTGTCAATTGATCCGGGTCAGACTCGCTCTCGTCGCTGTCGTCCCCTGGTGTATGTTGCTTCCTCTGTTGGCGTCGTCTCGATGATACACTCTTCATACTCTTCAATAAATATTCAAAGAAAAGAAGAAAAAATAGATAAATAAATAAATGAAAAATTCTCAAAAAAAAAAATTATTAAATAAATAAAAATAATTAAAGAATTTTACCGTTGCCGGTGGTGGTGGACTCGCGCAACCCTCCGTCATCGCGTGCTCGTGATACATGAAACTGTGAAGAAGAGTGTTGTTGGGATGAAGACCTGCCGCTGATGCTTCCGCCCCGGCGCCCAGTCCTCCCAATCCTCCAAGCCCCCCCAGGCTTCCCCCGCCCCCCTCCGAAAGCTGGAACGTAGCGTACGGCGAGATGTCCTCCGCTGTCTCTGTAACCCATCAAAGGCATTGCCTACCTTTCAAATCATGTCTCAATAAATTTTTTACTTAAAATATTTTTACAATGAGAAAAAATATTTATATATTAATTTTTCTAAATGTAAAATATTATTTGTTTAGTTATAATTGTATGGTTTTACTTATTTATATTATTGTGCTTTACATCGGTCGTAGCAAATGTTCACCTGGAATCTTGTCTGGTCCACCGGCGTTGGCAGCCTGCTGAAGAGCGACCTTGTGAATAGTCGCGTAATACCGTTCCCTCTGAGTCTCTGCGTTCTGCTGATTCTCTTGGGTCTCCTTCATTGGCCGCTGTTGCCGGTCCCCCAAATGACGAGTTTTCCATCGGACAACAATCGCTGCACAGACAGCCACAATGGTGAATATCGTGACAATCATTGGTAATATTACTTTGACATCAGCATAAAATGGTAGACCCAAAGCAATTCCACGCTCGGATAATTCTGGTGGCGGTGCTTCTACAATTATTATTTGAAGAAAATAATAATATTAATAATTATTTTATTTTAATAATTATTATTGAGTAATTAATTGACTTTTTCAATTGTGGAATTTTATTTTAATTTACTTACCACCGTCTTTTGTCAACGTGACAAAACTAAATTCCGCTTGATTGCTACCAGCAACATTGTAAGTTTCAATTTTTAATTGATAAACTGTGCTCGGTGATAAATTTGTAACTAAAAATCTCCTTTGCATTTGGACATTATTTGAAACGAGAGTCCAATGAAATTCATTTATTGGACGGTATTGAATAACAAAATAAGTAATTGGACAGCCATTATCGGGCCATGTGTGTAAACGAAGCGCTAATGTTGTGGAATTTGGTGATAAAAATGCAGCAGCAGGTGGTATACCAGGTGATTGACCCTGTGTTCGTACTGATAGCACTGGTGATGGTGGACTGCTTCCAATTTTATTGTGCGATGTTAAATAAAGATGATACATATTACCGCACAAAAGACCCTTTAATTCATGATTTGTTGCTCGTCGTGGCAATTGTAATTCATCAAGACTACCGTGGGTTGTACGATAGTGTAAAGTGTAACCTGTGAGTGGTGAACCACCATTATAACCAGGTTTCCAATGCAATAAAACACTGCTGGACGTTGAACTTGTAACATAAAGAACTGGAGCACTTGGCGGAACTACAAAAAAATAATAATATTATTGTAAAAATAAAAAAAAAAAATAATAATTCAAACGTGAATTAATTTTCATAATTAATCTCTTTACCTTGAACAGTAAGACTATAATGCAATCGATCATTTCCCAATGCATTTTCAACTTGACACGTATAATTTCCACCATCTTGAGTTTGTATATTAGACAATACAAGTTCGCCCGTTTGCATTATTTGAATATTATTCCCTGAATCTGTTCGTATTTCCTCGGACAAACCTTTAAACCACTGTCGCGTTGGATCACCAACAGCATGACAAGCCATTGTCACTGAGCCTCTCCAAGCTCTCACTAAATGACCACCAAATGACGTTATTTTTGCTGTAACATGCGACTTTGGCATTGCCGCAGCCACAGTAGAACTTTGTCCTTCGCCCACGCGTGTACTTGCAGTTACCCAAAATTGATATTCAACACGCTGTTGAAGACCAGTAACTTCAAAGAATGTATTTGTTGCTGGTAATACTCGCTTTCCATGATTCAGCTCTTCACGACCGTCCATTATCCTAAAGAAAAAATTAAAAGATAAAAAAAAATATAATGAAAAGTTATAAAAAGAAATTTATATATCCTTGTTATTTTTTAATTTATTATCAATTTAATTATTGGTCTGGAAATACCTTGAGTAAAGATTATATTTTGTGATATCCCCGTTGGGTTCCAGTGGCGGAAGCCAAGAGATAAAAAGTGCTTGAGGCGAACTCACAACGACTTTTATGTCCGCCGGACTTCCAGGCACTGAAAAATCAATTTTGTTTCAATTTAGAACAATCCAATTTACTAGTAAATAACAAAAGTTTTCTCGCTGTCTTTTTACTTATTTATATACTCATTTATTTATTTATCTTTTCTTTTTATTCTTTAATATTTATTTTAAATTTACCATCCTCCTTTGTCCGACAAAACATTGTTCTCGATGATATACCATCACCAACACGAGTGTATGCCAACACTTGAATACTATAGTTTGTGTATTTTCTCAATCCAGCGAGGGTCATAGTCATGCTACCAGTCTTGCGTACTTCCATTTCATCAATACCAAGCCATGAGTCTGCAATCACTGGCTCATAATTCACTTTATATCCCTGAATATTGCCATTGGTATATGCAGCTGGTGGTGACTTCCATGATATTTGCAGTGATTGCGAAGTAAGTGAAGCGCAACGAACATCCTCAGGCGGTTTACTTGGCACTAAAATGCAAAATGTCATTATAAACATTTTAATTTATTTATAGACTTATAGTATCTAATTATTATTATTCCAAAGGATCATTTACCGTCTTCTAATGTTTGTGTAGGTAGTGGCTCTGATAGGGGACCTGAGCCAACTTGATTGTATGCTTGCACAACAATTGTATATCTGGTATATGGTCTCAGTGCTGTCAAACGAAGTTCACCAGCCCCATCCTCACCGTCCCCAGAGACAGAGGTGAAGTTGAACGAGGGATTTCCACTGCTAGAATGATGTCAGGATAAAAATAAATATCGAAATAATATTTCCGTGTGTAATTTCATATTTTTATATGATGTTGATAAAATATATAAAGTATTGAGAGGAAAATTTGGTATTTCAGCAAATAGAAAATTCATTAAAATATCCAAAAAATATTTCAACAAAATTTAATAAAAATTAATCTTGAAAAAAAAATTAATTTCAATAATTTATTTTTTAAATTGATGGTTAATATTCATTTATTTGATCTATTATTCGAGATTGATATTAATTTTGAGATGAATATTAATTTCAAACAATTAATATTCATATTAATAAATTAATATTCAGTTATAAATTTTTTTTTTATATTTCTGAGAATTAATTTTGATGAAATATTATATTTTCTTGACAATTATTTTGATATTTATTACACATCTCTCACCTTGTTTCTCTAAAACCAACATTGAATCCTTGAATTTCACCATGACGAAGCTCAGAAAGTGGCGGCGACCATGAAACAATTATTTCCGTTGATGAAATTGGCCGTGCAGCAATATTAATTGGCGGTCCAGCCGGTCTTTGAGGTTCAGTTTTAACAATTAATTCTGGCGACGGAGCTGAACGTCCAGCAGGTCCTTCAGCAACAACTCTTATTGTATATCTTGTTGCTGGTTTTAAATCATCAATTAAAGCAGCATAAGGTAATGGTGGTCCACTAAGTTCTTGCTGTTGCCACATTCCACCATCACCCTCTTTATATTGAAGAATATATTTTGATACTTCACTTGTGTCTTGTGTTTTATGTTGCCACTTGACATTTATACTTCGTGGTGCAATCATTGCAGTTTCAAGATCATGAGGCGATTGTGGTGGTTCTAAATTAAATAAATAAAATACAAATAAAGTATAAAATATTTATCTTTTCTATTTCGTCTTTAAGTTCATCTATATCTTATCGACAAACCTTGTACGAGGAGTTGAACCAACTGTTGATCTCTTCCGTAAAGATTGCCTGCTTGGCAAAAGTACGCACCGCTGTCGGACGCTTCCGCTGAGGAAATTTGTAGCTGTGCTTCAACACCATCGGGTATGACTTCGGTTTTCGTGGTAACTCTTTAATATTATTATTAAACAAAAATTCAATATCTAATCTCAATACTATCACTGCTTCATTAAAATATTAGATCAATCGAGAAGTAATGTCGCTTCTTCGTATATTGTTATTTATATATATTCCAAAAAGTTGTAGATAGCGAAGGTGATTACATCATGAATTAAAAATAAAAACTTGTAAAAATTTTATCTATCTGAATTAATTTGTAATTTTTATTATTTTATTTTGATTTATATTATTATTTATATTGATTAATTAATATATATTTATTATTTACACAATTAATAAATTATAATATATTTATTTTGAAGTTATAGTTACCTATAATTTGTCGATGGATTTAACTCAATTTTTCCACCTTTTATCCATGTGACTGTTACAGGTTTATCACCGTGAACCTCACAGTGAAGTGTAGCAGTGTCGCCTTTTTTTACTGTCACAAGTCTTGATGGTGCGGCAAAATATGGCGAAGCTTTGAAATGTAAAATTAGAATAGGAAAAAAAAAAAAAAGAAATTAAAATTCAATTGTCGATAATGACATTTATTATTCTCTTTTTTTTTTCCTCCTGTTTATTTTCTACTATTGATTACTTACAATTCACTCGAAGTTGAACGACCTTTCCAATGCCTGTACCAATTCCATTACTGGCTTGACAAAGATAATAACCTTCTCTGTCCTCTTTAACATGCTGGAGTACTAGTGTGCCATTTGTCAGTAATTTTGTATACGAGCTTTCACGTAACTCCTCGTACTCACCGGATTTACTTCCGGCTGTAATTTAATAATATCAACAACAATATTTAATACATTCAATAATAAAAATATAAAAATAATAGAAAATAATTTTAATATCTTGAGATATAAATTGGTATTTAAATTCTCTGTGTTATTGAGAATAGATAAAAAAAATTTGATGAGTTACCAGTTCCTTTTTTCCATACAATAGTAGGTGCTGGAACACCTTGTGCTTGACAATGCAATGCAACATGACGATTTCTCTCTACGCTCGTATCCATTGGTTCAACAATCCAACGTGGTGGTACTAAAAAATCAGAGATAGTAATACGTTAGTGCCATCTGTCGTGTATTTCACCCCCTTTTCCCCGAAGAATAAAAAAGTATTTGTCATAAAAAGTCATCGTAAATCTATCGTGACGGACAAATGACAGACGTTATCCAGAAGCGGTATTTGTAAGACAAATTTCAACGTTATAAATAAATTGATCGCGAATTTTACAAATGACCTCATTCATTAAATAATGTCAATAATTAATATTATAACAATTATATCACAAAATTGATTTAATAAAAAATATTATTATTCTTTTATAACATCATGAAACCAAAAAAATAATTAAAATAAAAAAAAAAAATACTTTTTTCTCTTTATTTTTTTACGTTTCTTCAATCAATAAAATTAATGCCAAATTACGAGTTTATTTAATTGAGTGATTGGTCTGTTGGTAGTCTGACAGATTGGGGGTTTAGTGAGAGGGGGAGTGTTGAGAGGAAGAGGTAAAGTAATGAGTAAAAGGATTGTGATTGGATAAAAATGGCAGATTGGGTTGCCATCGAATTACGCGTGAGACGTGTCACAAAGAAAATCCTTTATTTCCCTTGGGAGATGAAAGAAGACGATGAAGTTCATCCTCCCAAGCCTTTGGGACATCAACATATATATCTCCATGTATATAATAAATATATATAGTATATACAATGTATATATGTATAACGAGTACGATGAACTCTTCATCTTCAGAATTTTCTTTTTTTTTTTCTTTTTTTTCTTTAAACTTGCATGTCCCGCGCGACATTGCGAGGACATTTTTAGGTTTTCAAATGATGGTTTGGGTTCTACTTTTACGGTAGTAATAAAAACGCTGCACAAGCGAAATACTGTGAATGGGATATATATAATATATATATAGAGAGAGATAGAGATAGAGAAAAAGAGAAATAGAATCAACGTTTTACGAAATGGCAATGCGTCACGTTCGAGACGCAGGTGTTTTATGTGTAATGTGTATGTATAATAAATATATATTATATATGTATAGTTACTCGCTTTTATATATTACTTGGCGTGAACACGAGCCGACAATACTCACGTGAGGCATTAATAAATACAGTGGGAATATATATTATAATATTTTAATAATTTAAAAAAAAAGAAATAATTTAATTAAGAAAAAATTAAATAGTGATAAGTGGGCAAGGTCATTATTGGCATTAAGGGTGATAATAAAATGTACCCATGGCTATACAAAAAAGCCGGTGGGATAAACCGTGTGAAATAAGCCGAAATAATTAATAATACTCGCTTCTAACGTCTAGTCCGATAAACACGGATAATAAATTAGAAAATAAATAATTAAATTAATATAATGTATACGTACTACTAGCCTACAATTACTTTGATTTATTAGCAAAGCGCGGACAAAGCCAGTGTGAGTGTTTCAATTAATTTCATTCTTCATATATAAATATTATAATAATTGCATTAAATAATATAATTATATATAGAAAAATTCTACGATAAAAAAAAATCATTGGTGAACAAATATTTATGGACAACAAAAAAAAGATTTTAAATATAAATACATGTGAATATATTATTTTATAGGTAAATAGAAAATTTATACAATCGCGCGTATTTGTCCGCGCCTTTTATTACACAATTGATAATAAATTATCATTATTTTTTCTCTTTTTAATATTTTTTTTTTTATATAAATAAAAATAAGAAAGTGAGAACAATGAGAAAATGTGAAAAATAGAATTGGAAAAAAGTGCGAAATATATAGAGAAATATAATTAAATTACATTAATAATCACGCATTAATTATATAATATACACATTAAAATGCATAAAAGGTATGTGTTACATGCAATAAATATTTATAATACACGAGCACAGCTTCATCTTCCATTGTGTCCGGGAATGTAGCCATCAGCGCATATATTATATACATAAGGTACAAAAGAAAAAAAAAAATACATTCTTATATATCATCAGCATTTTGCTAATAAAAATTAAATATTAATCATCATGCACTAATTGTATATTACATATAATACATTTATGTTTAAGAGGTGCATGCCGAAATAAATTGTATATATATACATGTCTCCGTTATGTTTATTGATGTATTAATATTTTTTTTTCTTTTTATTATTTGATGTTGTTGCTGTTAATGATAAAAATAAGGAAGGTGCAAACCGTTACCTTTATTATTTGGTCAAGTCAAGCAAACCTCGAGTGGGGTCCACGAGATACCGACGCATTCCCAGAGAGCCAAAGCAACGTAAATGAAATACACACATTGTGTTTTGAGGAATTACGGTTTTTATAAAGGATATGGTGAATAATAGGAATTGTTTATAGAGATTTATTGTTGTTTTGATAATATTGTTTGTGATTTTTAATTTATATTACTGAATGATTTTACTTAAAGACGAGTTTTCATCCTCGCCAGGCAATTATATATTAATTTGCAATAAAAATTACTGTTGTTATATATATATATTAAATAAAAATAGTATTTTTTAATTGAAAGAAAAATAATTTAGATATTAAGATTGTTGAATGTTTCTTTCAAACTATATTGACTTGATTGAATTTGTAATAAATAATTATTTATTCAGCACTGGCGAGAATTTATTTATGCGGGATATGATTGTGTTTTACGTTATCAAAAACGTTATTGTGTGTCAATAAACGATTGAGACTAAAGGATGGAATTGGATTTTAAGTGAAAATATTATGAAGGATATATCATTTTCTTTCAGTAAATGAAAATATATTTAACTCGACTATTCATATTGCCATAGAGGATTTACTCTCGAGTCCGAAGTCTATAAAGATTTTCATAAATATTTGTTTTTTTCTTCTTTTATTATATAACAATATATCAACTATTGATCTTATACATATTATTTTTTTCCCAATTTCCCAACAATAAAATAACTAAATAATTCAACAGTCAACATAAATCTAAGCCCCTAAAATTATCAAACATAATCAATAATTAATTTCTTCATATAATCTATACACCCTCAATATATTAATGAAAAAAATCCCAAAAAACATATTAAAATAATTATATAAAACCAGACTCGATCAAGACAATTATGAACATCAATAAATAATAATTTCATTCTCCCGTTTGAAATGTTTCATTATTAAAAATTAATTTCGGAATAAAAGGAAATGTATTTGTTTAGGAAAATCGGCGTTCAACTAGTTACCTTTTACCTGTAGCTTGGCCGTGTACCTGACCTCGGCGGCGGGGTTCGCGGCAACACAGGTATAATCACCTGAATGCTCAGCTGCGAGGTTTGACAAACTGAGCAAACTGGAATAGGAATCTAATGGAGATATACTCGTATCGGATAAGGCTTTTGACGATAAATGAAATGGTGTATTGCCATCTTTTAGCCAGGATATTGTTAATGGTGGATCACCTGCCGCGACCCCGCACACCGTCCGGGTCCGCATCCCCTCGGAAAGTCCCTCTTGGAAGTTAAATGGCTCAATTATAGGGGGTACTGGAAAAGGTCAAGAGAGAAGAAAGAACCATACGTGAGAGTGAGAAAAAAGTTGGTCGCACCAAAAAACAACATAACAAAACTTTTGTACCAGGTACATAAATATAATAATAATAATAATAATAATAATAATAATGTATAAAAAATTTAAATATTATATATCGATGCATATATACACTTAATATCTATTTACTTTTGTATATATGTATAAATATATTAATTGTTGTAATAATTATAAATATTATAAAGTATTTTATGCAATATGAGACAGTAGTACGTACATGTACTTATAATAAAAATATATGTAATATATATATGGTATTTATATACGTATTTACATTATATAAAGGCAGTAATGTAGCAATTGATAATATATAGAGACAGTGAAAGTGAGAGAAATAGAGAGAGAGAAGATGGATGAGAGACAGAAAGAGAGGTTGACCCCGCCGTGGATTCGCTCCTGCCGCCCTCAATATTTATTTATAATTTATATATAGATATATTTATTGAACACAAAATTAATATTGTTATAATTTCACATTTATTCAAATTTGTAACGTCATTTATTCAACGCAACAGCGTGCATAAATATTTATATTATTTATTGGGATATTTATTGTCAACGGCTCGATCATTATGATGACATTTATTGAATTTATTTTGAATGTTTATTAAGAATTTTTTATGATCATTGTTGTTGTTAGAATTATTATCAAAGGTGGTTTTATTATAGTTGTGATTATTTTTTATGATAATGAAAAGGATTTGGTGCATGCAATGAAAGTAATTAACCAAAGCCTTTTCGTGGATATAAAAAGAAATTAAAAATTTTAATTGCCATTGACATGTTTGATCGAGTTGTCGCAGAATGGTGAGAGGAATTTTTTTATGTTATATTTTTTTTTTTTTTCTTTTTGCGGAGTAGGATGAGAGAATGAGGAAGCTCGTTTATTTGTGACAGGTCTCATGCAGTAGGGAGCAAAACGACGAATGGAAAAATGGATTCTTATTTCACAGAGCGCATGGACGAACGACGAACTTCTACAAATCTAAAATGCCCGAGGCTCTGTGCCACTGAACAAAAAGAAAAACATATTGTATTTCAACAATTCATATTCAATATTAATATTTATATAGGTACATATATACACAAATAAATTGAATATAAATAATTAAGCTTGAAATTTAATTGTATTTAAAATTTATAAAATAAAATCCTGTTCAATAATTAAATTTCGTTAAATTCATTAGTAAAATATTAATTCAAATAATAAATACATAATGAAAATATTTATTTTTGTTCAGTGATATGAATTGAAGGAATAAGGATTGAATATTATATTCCTTTATGTCATTTCCAAATAATGAAAGAGGATTAAATATATTTATATATTTATTAGAGAGAAAAAAAAAATGTAGGCGCAACAAGCATACACACGCACACTCAGACGCAAACGGGCGGTCAGGGCGTTCCTTGGGCAATTTTTTGGGGGCCTAGAGGAAGGATTACCATGAACCACAAGCTGCTGCGTGTGCGATACCTCTGCGGCCGGATTAGAGGCCACACAAGAGTAATTTCCATTATGATCTGGAGATAATTTTTCAATCATCAGCATGCTATTGAACTGATCGACATTGGTGATTGATACACGCTCGGAGGGTCCCAATGAACGGCCATCTTTTAACCATGTGATTCTTACTGGTTGATCGCCTCGTGTTACAGAGCACGTGAGACTGGTGCGCTCATCAAGATGTAGATCACGATCGGCCGCGAATGGGCTAATTTTTGGGGGAACTGAAATGCAATAAGACCACAATGGGTGAGCAGATATCATCGCGTTCATTCCTCTCGATTATCCCATGTCAGCGTCATCATTTGAATCACCTAAAATAATTATCTTTTATTTCTAAACATTTACGTTTATTGGAAATTTATTTTTATTCAAGAATCCATTGATTTTTGTTTTATTTTTAGTTTTCTTCTTCATTTTCTTCTTCTTCTTCTGCTTCTTCTGTTAATTTTCAAGTCCAATTGACGGAATGCCAGGTGTTTATTCAAGTCCATAGACGTTAATAAATGTGTTGTTGATATTTCTACTCAATTGAAATATCCTTGAATGATATTTAATATAATTAAGAGGCCTTACCAATCACTGTGACGTCTCCTGATCGTCTTGCGCTGTGTCCTTGCTTGTTTCTTGCCCAACACGTATAAGTGCCGGTGTCTGCTTCTTTTTGTACACTTGACACCATCAGTGTACCATCAGACATCACCTTTTGACGAAGATTATCCGGTAATTCACGACCGCCACGTTCCCATTTTATTTCATCGATTGGATAACCAGCAACTGGACACTTTAAGCGCAATGTTTCACCCGCTACTGCCGTTACTTTTGGAATTATTCTGATGTATGGCAATCCTGAAATAAAATTATAACATTAAACCCAAGAGTAATAGATTCAAATTCATTTTAATATATTTTATATAAATCAAATATTAATTTATATTTATTTTTATTTACCATAAACATTTAATCTTGCAGCATGCGTTACTTTTCCCGCACGATTTTCCGCTGTACATGAATATTCTCCACCGTCCTCTACCATCACTTGACTAATGTTCACATGTGATATCACGTCCCCATGAACAGTGACGTATTGTCCGATAACGAATCTGCCAAACGAACGATTTAATTCTACCGTTATATTTTACTTCTACACACATCTACATCAACGTCAATCTCATTTTGTTTTTATACATATAAATCATTAATTTCTTTTTGTCCAATTCATTTATTTTATGTCTGGCAACTGACACTGATACAAATTTGCATTTGTAACACTTGTGTTCTCTTGCAGTAACAGCGGCCGCGACAATGGCGTTGGGTGAGAATTTATTTGCCACACTTGGCGACCATTAAATGTCTGCATGTATATATATACAATACAAGTATACGAAGAATATTCGTGGCACAGAGATGGTGAAAATTTGTTCGCCGAGAGAATGGGAAAGGAGGTTGAAATGAGAAGTGAATGGCGAGGGGTTTTAAGGGAGGTAAAGAGGACACGATACAGCTAAAAGTGAAATTGGAAGTTTTTTTTATGTATTTTCTTTTTCTTTTTTTTTTTTTTTCAACATTTCCAATGGGTCGTTTGCCAGCTGAGGAAAATGCTTGGTGAGCGCATATGCACGAGAGTACCCTCCTCATCGTATGAGTATTCACTATTATTGTATACATATATGTATGAAAAATTTGTCTTTCTTTATTTTTCATTCATTTCGCTTTGCATTACACAGTAGTGTGCGAATATACACTACTATAAATATTCACTTGTTTTATGTTTGTTTTTTTTTTTTTTATTTTACTCTCCGGTCTCGGTGATGAAAAACAAAATTGAAATTGGTTTTGAGCGAACGGGATAAAACATTGTGAGAGTATGAAATTGCTATTTAATTGCAAAATCATATTGAAGTACTCCCAAGGCATCATCTGCGCAATATCCAACTGTACGTTTTTCACGAGACAATATACTCTATACCTACTGCTGTACACACGCAAGGATTTTTAATACACATTTTCAATTTTCTCAAGATGATATATATATATTATATATGTATATACGGATATATATATGTATATTATGATGAATGTTTGTGTGCTTGACAGAAAAACACGGTTGGTTGAAAATGAAAGAGAAGTAAAAAAATATATATATTAAATTACCTGGTGATAGTTGGCAAAGTAAATCCGTCTAAAGCCCATGTGACTTGAGGCGTTGGATTACCTGCAGCAGAGCATTTCAACGATACTGCTGGTCCCGGTTGGAGTGTTTGCTCGATAAATGAATAAAGGAGAATTGGTGGCGCATCTGGAATACAATAATAGAATACGTCATGGTATTATTTTTGTATTTTATATTTCATATGATTGTGTTAATGTAAAAAAATTCATGGACAAATCTGTATGATTTATTATATTCTCATATTGTATAGAATGTATAAAGATAACAGACGATATGAATTGTAGAGTGAAAGATAATGTTGGAGTGGATGAAGGGAAAAAAATTATGGAAGAATGTAATGGATAATATGAATATATACTACTAATGTGAAAGATAATGTACAGAATAAGTATTGAAAGAAATGGGAAATGCAACGGGTTTGGAATATGTGCGTAGGAAAAACTAGTGTGAAAATACGCTCGGGGATGGTTTTCATTCTGCTCAAGAAGCGTCATCGTCATGGAGGTTGAAGACAATAGAGGTACCCGGATGGAAGTCGGGTGAGAGCTTGGCAACTTTTTCTTGTAATTTGTCGGAGAATAACGGGCGACCGCGACATAATGCCACACTGTGAGGGAAATATATGGTATATATAAAGAGGTAACGACGAGATAAAAAATTACTGGGGAAAGATAAAAAGAAATGAAAGAATAATAATAAAAAGAATAAAGGCGAAAAAAAAAAAAGAAAGAAGAAAATAATAATTCTGAATATTTAGTAATGAAAAGTGTTGATTTGATTTTGTTAATAAAAAAAAAAAAAATGATATAGAAACGAAAGAATGATGAATATAAATTATATGGAATTTAAGTTTGATAAAAATTATCATGATATGATTACTTTACTTGTTGGATAGATGAATTAAAAAAAAATAAATTTAGAACAGAAATTACTATGATTTTTAAAATGATAATAATTTTCCAATTAATAAGTTTCGCTGGTGTAATTATTTGACTTTTAACAGCATTGGGAAAAAAGTTTTGCTTTTATAGAGCTCAGAGCGACGTTGGCGATATAATTGACGTGGTGATTAAAAAAGTGAGACAACCGATACACAAGTTCCAATGGAACAGGAAGTAGGGTCTTCGTTTTCATCAGTTAACAAAGATATACATATACATCATACAGATATAATAAAGCCCAAGATAATTGAAAGTGTCGATCGTTCGTTGTTGAAGCACGAGAGTACACCAACAAAAGTTGAATTGTCTCGTTGTCTCCATCTCAACTTAACGTCGCGATACTCAAGTACGAACAACGACTTTTCACAAACAATAGAAACGAACAATTCTCTCAAGATTCATTCATCCATATATATATTAATTGCAATATCCACTTGATATTTTTCACACTCCAATACTTCTTCAATTCTATACACATCATAAAAAAAAAGAAAAAAAATATAGAAAAGTGTAACGAATAGAAAAAAAAAAAAAATACATCTGTAACATTTTTTTCTACACTCTCGACCTCAACGTTCAATTTTCATATAAATTTTCACACGATCGCTCGTACAAGATAGTTTCACTAAAGTGAAAATTAAATGTTTCCTGACCCGTTAAACCATCATTGCTGTATTCACTTGCTCTTCTTCCTCTTCACATCATCATCATCATCATTATTATCATCATTTCAATCCTCTCTTGATGATAAATTTTTGCTTCTCTTTTCTTTTGCTGTTGCATTATCTATCTATATTCTCCTCTCACCACTTAAATTTCTCGAGGTACATACATATGTATGTGAATGAATACACTTACACAGTTCTATATAGAAATGGTATATTCGTGTGTGTTCCCTTTGACGTTGGAATTTCATACATAACCGTCGTTGACGAGCGAAGCACTAACTTCATTGTTGTTTCAAAGGGCCAGTGTGCTTCATCGTGTTTCCCTGCGTGCGTTCATGTTTCACTCTCTTTCTCTTTCCCTTGATTTTCTCTTTTGCTTTCTCACTCCTTCTTCTATAGATTGCTAGATTAGATATGTATGACGAACAACTATTGCGATGGTGTCACAGACACGAGCTTGAGGGCAAGAGGAAACGACGGGAATGACGATGAAGGCAAACGATACTATAGGTAAAGACGTGACAGCAACGCGCGTCAACGAGGTGAAAACATAGTGAAAGGAGAAGATATAGAGTATCCCTTTTGCTCCTTCTCATCAACTTCAAAGTAACTTTAACTGTATGCTCGCCATTACATGAAAACTGAGTGCCTGACTCTGAATGCAGATAATTGATTCATTGAAAACATAATATTCCTTCCTCAATTATATATACGAAATTATATATAAATATCTGTATAGTAAAATATTATTAATTAAATAAATTGAATTAACTCCAATTATTTATGTAAATAAAAAAGTGTGCTTTGTGAATATTGGTAAATTATCTGTGAATAGATTAAATAATTATCATACCCATTGTGCTTTGTTTGAGGAGATTATTTTTTGTTCGCGTCGTTTACGAAATATTACTCTAAATATTTGAAAAAAATTTTTTTTCAATTTTTCTCGAAAACTATCAACTTTACAGAAAAAGTATATGGAATCTTTTTTGTAGGAAATTTAATTTTCTATAGAATAGTTCTCTTAGCTTAAAACCGTAGAGCCGATAGTTTTTGAGAAAAATCCAATTAAACTTATGGAAATTTGAACTATTTATACCTTGAATTGGTCCTTGACGAATGAATTATATAATATTATTTTAATTGGATTTTTCTAAAAAACTATTAGCTCTACGGTTTTTAGTCAGGAAGACTTTTCTATAGAAAATTTAATTTCCTATAAAAAAGGTCTCATTAACTTTTGCTATAAAGTTGACAGTTTTCGAGAAAAATCGAAAAAAAATTTTTTTTTTTTGAAAGTTTAGACTAATATTTCGTAAACGCCTCAAAAAAAAAATAGTCACCTCAAACGAAGCACTCTAATATATAAGTTTTAATTAATGTGTCATTACTCATTATTAACTATGAAATTTTTGTGATAAAATAAACTTAGTTTGTTATTATTATTTTTTAACTAACTAAATTAATTTCAAGTTTATATTATTTGCGAATAGTCAAGTGTATCTGGTGCAATTTGGTTAGTTTCACTTTGAGTTCAACATTAACATGAGAGTAAAGAGAAGGTTTGTGCGGATGAGAAAAGGAAGAAGTAATAAAGAGAGACATGATGCAAGAGAAATGGAACTTGTGGGTGAAACAACTGTGACTGAATCTGTGTGAGACAGGTTGTGACTTGTGCAGTACACTACAGGCTAACGTCGCATCGAATCACAGTCTAATATCACTTAATTGCATATTATATATGTATAGTCTTATTGGATATACGCATGCATCATATAAGTATATGACGTGAGTATAAATTACAAAATTAATTTCATCATTTCCAATTTATAATTTAATTGCAATTATATATTTTTTTATTGATACAAACCTCCTAATTGAAGTTCTGCAGTTGCTTGAGCAGTATCATCACCTCTTCTTACAATGCATTGATACATTCCCCGATCCTCACGACCAATTCCATTGAGTGTCAATGTGTCTGATTGTCTACCAGCGCCTGGCAATTGACGTCCGTCTTTATACCACGTAATAAAATGCTGACCAGCCTGTGAATGAGTGCTTACGATGCAGGTAAATTCAGCATTACCACCAAGATGAACACTCAATAGTGAGGGTGAAACTTCAATGCTCAATGGTGCCATCACCACTAGTCTGAAATGAAATAGTAAAAATAAAGAAAGATAAAAAAAAAATAAAAAAGAAAATGAGATGAAATAAAAATTTCATTTATCAAAATAAATTAATAAGAATTTTAAATATTATTGAATTATTTTTTTTCTTTATGATATGAACTTGTTAATTTTGTTGTTTTGTTAATTTAATTAAATATTAATTGAATGTTTTAGGGTGATAAATAATAGAGTATTTGTACCTGAGTTCTGCACTGGTTTCACCACCGAGATTCGACGCCAAGCATTGATATACACCACTGTCAGACAGTGTGACAGCTTCGATTGCCAATACTGGACCAAGTAATCTTGTCCTTGGACCAGACAATACTGGCATCTGTTCAGCACCAGTTTGTGCATACCATCTGTAATAATAAATTAAAATATAACTCAAAGAAACAATAATTATAAATTATTTATTCAAGGAATTAAAATAGAAATGTCTTGAAATTTCTGACTTTATTTTTATCTCTTAAATTCTCTCTATAATCTTTCAACTACTTTCACTTCAGTCAGTATTTTATTGTTCTTCTTATTTATTTTTTTCTTCTTGTTATATATATATATATACATACGCATGTATATAAAGCTAACTTCTTTTCTATATCATCCGCCCTCTCAATTTGCCAAAGGCGTCGTGTGTTCGGCAGCGGGCCTGCGTCGAGACGTCTTTCTCGATAAACGAAAGTACCTTAATAGAGTTGGATCCATTGGGATTCCTCTTTGTGCGAAGAAAAAAAAATGTTCATTTCTTTTTTTTTTTTGTTTCTTTCTTTCTTATTTTTTTTTTTTATTCCAAAGAAGTTAAGCCTGCGATGGAGTTAAAGACTGAAGAAATTGTAAATGATAGAGAAAGAGTGAGAGAAGAGTTTAGAAATGAGCGGTAAACTAAAAATAAAAATAATACAAAATAGAAGAAAAGTTGAGTTTAAAAAAAGATAGGAATGTATGGTCGCTTTGGGATTGCTACCTATATCATTTCCCAATGGCTTTGCGTTTGGTGCGATATCGGTTAGCTTTCAGTTCGCACGAACACTACAGTATATAATACATTGACATACATATATGCATATACGTTATAGATATGTATATAGACACACTTTATGAAATATTTGATAGGCAAATATATGATACTGTATATGCTTATATACAGATAAATGCTGCTTTGCAGTGTGGATTAAGAGCCAGCTGTGTGAATTACTGTTATGAGAAATATGACGTTCTATGTTATGACTATCTTCCATGTTTGTTTGCCAAAATTAAAGCAAAGTAAAATGGCTCGAATGACAAAGAACTGGGAGATAAAAAGATTGGAAAGAGAATGAAAATAAAAGAAAAATTCTTTGATAATACAAAAATGTTAATTAATTATGATATTAATTTTTATTATAATTGTCGTTTAGAAGTCTATTTATTACCTTGAATTTTTTTAGATATTGAAAAATATTTTTAGAAGTAGGACGCTCGTGGTGCAAGCACGGTCAAAGCTTGTCCATCACCCAATATCGTTTTCCTCTCACTGATTTTTTTTAATATATTTTTTTTATGTAACTATAATATATATATATATATTTTGCGATAGTCGCTCACCGTTTGCGCAGAAAAAAAAAGAATATTTCGTTCCAATCGTGTGTTGTAGTATACAAGCGTTTAATATTGATATTGACTATCGATCGTGTTCCGACCTGCTTTTACTTTTTTTTTTATTCATTTATTTTTCAACGAAAAAAATTCTTCCTTTATGGTACACGTACATACATATGTCCTACAGATTCATTGACATTTCACAATGCCGTGATATATTTTTATATATATTTTTTCATTCCCAATTTTTTTTTTTTTTGATATAAAGTGCGTCTGAAATAATTAATTTCCTTTAAATATAATAAACGGAGAGAAATGGAGAGAGAATACTGCTTTGCCTTGTAAGTATGACACCATTGCCAACAAAGAGGAATACGTGTGACAAGCAAAAGAACGGGACGAACGGAAGAGAACTTTGGTTGAGTAGTCAGAGAAGCAGGGATAGAAGTTATATATAAGAGAAAGATGTAAAAGGAGCGCCTGAGTACGCTTTGAAGACTTTGATCGAGGAAAAGTGGAGGCACTCGATCGTGAAATCTCTCATTCTACACATCCCCCGTCTACTTTTCTCACTCTATCTTTCTTTTTTTTTTCTTTTTTTTTTCTAGCATTCTTCCTTTACTTCCTCTTTTTCCAAATATCACAATCGGAAGCTCTCGATGTCATGAGTGCACGAGACTTTCGTGCAATCTAAAATTTTTTTTCTTTTTCACGTCACTACTGCTTTGAACAATGACATCAGTTGTGCGAAATCCTCGACCTCAAAAATACATTTTTAGACCAAGCCAAAAAAATAATAAGAAATATTCATTGAGATATTTATACTTGGCAAAGAATTTTGTGTAAAAGTCTAAATTTGAGTTCAAGATCTTTTTGAACAATTTTTTTTTCACTTAAAAGTTAGTTTAACTCAGTGATTTTATTTAACATTAATAATATATTAAATACTCGTGAAGAGTTGCATAAAATTTATTTAGTTTGATATATCATAATATAAAATATTATCAAATCTATACAAAATTATTTTTCTGCTTGAGCACAAATTTTTATGTTGAAATTTGATACAAAATTTCTCACTCTGTATCAACATTGTTTATTCCCCTGCAATTAAATAAAAATAAAATTGTCTGATATATTACTTATTACTTAGATAAAATATAATTAACATCATGAAAATTATCATACAAATTTTTTTGTTACGCATCTGCGGTTATAAAAAAAAATTTCTGTATATTTCGTATAAATAAAACTGATAAAGTACGTGCGATCGTCAATCCCTCTGGGATTATATCACAGCAAATAGGGTGTTTGTATATAGAAAACCACCATTATTACGAGCAATTTATATCGTATATATACATAATATATAAACAGCGAGATGAATGTTTGAGCTATAAACAATTTTATACCCTTAAGTGCCACCCACTGTCAGTGTAAAATTTGTTTCACCATGTATATACAATCTTTAACAATACAGTGAATTTAAGCTCCGTACATTTAAAAGCACTGTGATTTTAATTTACTCTGTCATCTGAATTCTTCTTAGCTCGTGTTTGTTGATTTATCTTGTTTAATAAATGTTACTTCCACTTTATCATCTTGAAATTTTAATAACCATCAACTATGTCATAGATTATTTTTTAAACAACATTTAAATACCTGTATTCGGGTGTTGGACAGGCTTTGGCAACACAAACTAACGATGTAGACTCGTCTTGACTTACATAAATAATGCCAGAATGTTCTAAAATTGTTGGTGGCACAACTCCTCTGTGATCTTCAACAGAAAAAAATTGAAAAAATATATTTTAAAAAATTCTTCTCATCATATTATTGATATAGTCTGAAAGTTAAATGTAGTTACTGTTATTGAAAGTTATAAGTGCAATTGTAAGTGTTATTGGGATCTTAATATTGTTGTATTAATATACAGAGTTGATAATTAATATAAATTAATAATTATATCAACTAAATATACATAAAGCTAAATAAAAAAAGAGTTTATAGCCAATTAATAAGTAATATTTATTCGAAAAAAATTTTATATCAATTCGTATGAACATAAATATTCATAAATAAATATTAGTTATTCAAAACAAACATTTGAATCGATAAAATAAATTTATTTACTTAAAATTCTTATGATTTATTTTATCTTTTTTTTGGGTTTAAAAACTTTTCTGAATGTAAATAAACAAATTTATGATAATATTTATTTAATATATTTGTTTACCTGCTATTCTAATATTGGCTGATGTACTAACAACAACTTGTCGAGTTAACCTGTGCATTGTTCGACATCTGTAGCTGAGAAATTGATCGCTAAATTCCAAGCCATGAACTAAAAGTTCACCAGTTGGCAATAAATGAAATTTTCCATCTGCAAAAAAATAAATAAATAAATGAATAAATAAGTGAAATAAAAAGATAACTATTAGTATAATACCTCCACGAATAATTGAATATATTCAAAAAGTAATTATCATAACATTAAATGTGATAAGTTTGTTACTTTAAATGACGATGGACGAGTGCAAATTATTATCGGAAAAGGTGCGATAAATTTTCCTTCTTATTCCTTATACCACGTTTTCCACGTGCATATATATATATATATATATATATATAGGTGACAGTTAAAGATATCGAGGGGGAAACCAAAAGCCCTATTCCAATAAGATAAGCGAAAGCACGAAGCGGTTAGTAGTTATCCTAAATGGCTACACAGCGTCGACCACGTCGACAACGGTCTACGTATTCAGGCACGAACTGCTTTTAATGCTTCTCTTCCTTCTATACCAACCCTTAACATTTTCCATTTCTATTCACCATTAAACTTGTGCATCTTTCAGAAGCTCAGCAAGCTTCGTCTCTGTACCGAGTGCAGCATTTACTGACAACTTCAATCTGTCTTCTATTTTCTGTAAAGTTTCGAGAATTCCCTGAAACGACTTCACTTTAGTTTGCTATCATTGGAATAAATTTTCTTAAAAATTGCCCTTAAACATGAAGAAAAATTGAAAACTAAAATTGTGACAATTGGAAATATTTTATTTATTAACACTCAGATATTTATTAAATTAACAAACGCATATTTATAAATATATTAATAAAATACAAGAGATTAATTTATCGAATTTAATTGTTGTTGAATGAATAATGATATTTGATGCTGATAAAAGTCTTGACATGATATAGAAATTTAATAGGAATATTATAAATTGATATATATAAAATTATATTCAGATGAATAATTAAATTAACGAGCATCAAAATCACGTATATTTTTTAAATTTTCACCTGCACTTCGTTTAACGCTATGAAATATTATCTCATTTCATTTTTGTTTCTATCTGTTTTTATCATTCTGTCATTTCCTCGCTTACTTTTATATAGCTATTGAGCACTCGCTGGAAATGGCTTTCATGGTTTTACCTCTCAGGACTTAATCCTTCTGGCTCGCCTTATCGCAAGCGTGAATCCTCAAAGCCGCGTCTGTTGAATGCAATGGACGAGCATTGAGAAGAGGAATGGAACTACCTAGAAACGTAGAATAGAAAAGGATGAGTAGCAAAGACGAGAGAGAAATGTCGAGGTGAGTTGCGAATCGATCTTCAAACCACCACCAGATATAGAGAGAACTATCACAAGAGAGAACGTTGCACCCACGTGATTCGAGGCTATCGATCGGTATAACTATATACATATATACACACATCACTCGCTTTAAAATGTGTGTGTGTGTCTAATATAAATATCAAGTTCTGTTATATATTTTAAATATCCAAACGTTGGAATTTTTGACTTTATAGAAAAAAGAAAATAAAAAATAATCACGTTATTGAATTTAATACGGATGAGAAAAGTAGATACCTAAATTTATAGAGCGTTACCAGTTGACTTTCAATTTGTGCAAAGGTAGAAAAAAATTTGGAGAGAGAAGGGAGGAAGTGATGTGAAATTATTGTTCACAATGAGCAATGGTATTCGAATATAATACGCTGACATTTTCTCTGACAATGGCAATTTCCTCTTGTACATTTTTCATTTTTTTATATTTATATAACTGAATGTATGTATGCTGGGTATATATTTCTTTTTTTTTTTTTATTGCGTATATACACCATACCACGACGCATTTTCTCTGTATTTGATATTTTATATTGCTACCAACCAACGGCGACGTTATAGTGGAATGGATTTTTCATACATTCTTTTTGTCCAGTTTGAGCTTTTTTTTTTTTTTTTTGTCACTTTAAATTGCTAGCGTCTTTCTATCTATATTCATCCCTTTCTATGTATGTGCGTTTTTACAATGGAATTTCATTTATTATGACATTTTTTCAATGTTTTTTTCTTCTTGGGAAACCGTAATTCTTTAGTAACAGATTTTTCCTCTTGAAAATATTCTGATAAAAATTATTGAGGATATTCGCGAATAGAAATGATGACGATGATGAGATTCGTCAGCGTTTTATTTCATGGTAAGATAGAATAGAAAAAAAAAAAGGGAATTACATAGTCGTGCACTTTTATTGTGTCTTTTGCACCATCTTTTTCTTTTTTTTTTTTTTTGTTGTTAACTTCAATTTAAGATTGCGTCGCATCAAACGATTATAAATCTTTTCGTCTTGTCAACGATGATGTCGTCATCATTATGCGCTTGTTTAAGTGATACTCACCTCCTTGTAACGATGGATATATGTGAAATGTTGGCTCCTGTAGCCATGATACTACACGCACAAGATCCTTCACGTGACTGGGTACGACGCATTTAAGAATTGCTGTGCAGCCTCTTGAAACACCCTCAACAACTTCCACCTCCACATTGTACGCTTGGGTCACAACTGAAATTAAATTTAAAAATTATATTCCAATTATTTAACATATTTAATTCAGTATTTTAATATTTTTTATTGATTGATAAAATATAAAAATAAAATAAGTTATAATAATATTTTTTTTTTCTTCATCACTTTTATAATAAATTTAGTTTTATTTGGCGATAAAAATTTTATTTAATATGATGTTTGAGTCAATGACACTTTGCTCGACGTCCTGTGAATTAAGTTTGGTATCTGAGCGTCGCGACGTCGGTATCACCAACGCACTGAAGTGTAATGCGACGAGAGAACACATAACGAACAGCTCGACGTCAAAACTTGTATTATGCATTTTTTTTTCTCGACGTCGAATTTTTTTTCACAACGATATTTCTCTGTGTAAAAGTTCCAAAGAAGCTTTGATGTATATAAAATTAATTTACAACTAATGAGAGTCTCCCGATAAAAATTATGCTGATATTTATTTTTTTCTTCAACAGAAAAAAATTTTATATTATTAAAAATTTCAAAACATTTTGAATCATTAATTACAACATAATGAGTAATTATATGAGCCATACAAATTGTTCACGTCGTTTCAAATTTGTCTTTGTAGTAAAGATTTATTTATTCAATTTCTTTTTTATTCTATTTATATTTTTTTTATTTTTTAATATTAATAATTTTTCTCTGGAGCCAATAAAACACATGCTTGCATTGAATCCAAAATTTCCCTGTATATTTTATCGTTGTGTGATAAAACTATGTATGAATAAATTCAACAAAATATATAATCTCATGTGGTTTCATAATAAAAAAAAAAAAATTCTCCATGGCAGTTTGAGGGTTTATTGTTGTGGGAAATGTTTTGTTTCTTTCGCAGAGAAAAAAAAGCGTGTTCAAACCATTGTAGCGTGTTACCAGCTGTATACGCAACATTCATTTACTTTTTCTATCCCAATGCAAAAGCAAGCAACTCAAAAATAAATAATAAAATGCTGCAAAGTTAATTAAAAATCAAACAAATAATTTTCATCGATAGATTTTATAAATATTTATTTAATTTCCTATATTTAAACTATCTAAATAACTTATCTCATGACAAGGGTAATCATATAGTGCAGTCTATCGTATAAACTGTCAATCACATTACTCCTCGATGCTGTGAATGAAAGTGAAAAGTGTATTCAAGTGTGTCTTATTAGATTAACCACGAGTAAATACAGCAAAATCCAACGACCCTTATACAATTCATCAATGGCAAGTGTATAAATAATTAAGTTACTTCCATATAAATTATATAGTATATACACAAACACATGAATTAAAATAATTTCTCACATTAATTATAATCATCAATCAAAACAACATATCCATAACAATATTTTATGAAACAATAAACGAAATTTCTCTCGTATAATATTTAATGCTCATTATATGGAAATATTTTAAGGATTGAGATTAAAGTATAACGTAAAGTTTTAATTAACGATCACACGAGGTGAGAAAGGAGATATTTTGTGGTGGTCTGTGTTTATAGTTTATGGGGTTAGGTTGAACGTGGTTGGTAATCCTAAAAGTGCTTGTACCAAGCGTTGTGGCCGGCTCTCGTGGATTTGCATTTGAATTATAATTATTCCTTTTACATAACGGTCAGTTTATAAATATATCAGTGGCATATAATAGATACTTCGAAATGCAAAATGTTCTTCTATAAACTCCAGATAATATTTAAAGTCATTAAAAATAATAATTCAATTCAAACAAATATATTTTTCTCAATTAAAATTGATAAAATTAATTCATAAATTTCTCTATTTGACTTTGATTATCTTTTAGTAATAAATGATATTATTATAATGATATGATGATTAAAACATTATGATGGATAATATAGAATAGTAAATAAAATTCACATTGTCAATGATAATGTAATAAAATAAAATAATTAATTACTTACTCGCACGAACTTGAACATCGCGACTGAGTACACGACCAACTGAATTGCTTGCAACACATCTGTACGCTGCGCTATGAACATCTTGTCGAAATGCCGCCGCCTGAAATGGAAGGAGTACCAGTGTACCATTCCTAAGAACCCTCCTAACACCAGGCACATCACCAGCCGGAAGTCCATCCGCGGTTGACCAGTCAATGTTAGGCGCTGGACTACCGGATGCAGCGCAGTCCAGCCAAGCGCCACTTGAATTCGAGAACTCCACCCTCGATGGTGGCTCAATGAGAAAACTTGGTCCACGTAGATGAGCATCAAAGCCATGACCAACAGACGAGGAGACCACCACAGCTGCGCCTTGAAACATTAAAAATTTAATTTAATTAGATATTTTTTATTTTATTCATTATTTATATAATTAAATACATCATTGAGAAAAAACAATTATATTGAATTTTTTATATGTGTTCTCGTGAATATATTTGAATATTTATTTTTCATTTAATGTGGAATTATAAAATCAATGAAATCCCGTGATATTTACAGCGAATTCCAACGCTAATATAAATGAGAATTGTTGGAGTTAAATTCTTGAAAGAAAAATTCCTTTCCCAATTTAACATTGTCATAGCATCATTTTTCTTTTATACTATATATATACTGTATATATACTATATATATATTTCTTTATAAATGCTATACTGATTCTATTTTGCTTGAGTCAGCAAGAATGCAAAAATAGATTCAAACGGTGCACATTCCTCATTTTTCACCAAGAAAATTTTTCATCCATCTTTTCATCCTCTCATGTTTCATATATATATACGCATATATTTATTATATATATATATATACCTAACTTGTGACTTTTAAAATTACCTGTATATACGTATAGATATGTATATATGTATGGGTGAATGTTCGTGAAACTACTTCACCAATTTTTCAAAGATTTTCTACGTATACATATAGAAAGAGCTTTACTTTGAGTTGATGGCTCTACTATGATAAAATATCTTTTTTTTTTTTTTTTTTTTGTATGCATATACATATAATGCGAATGTAAATTCACGATAACGTTAGATGTCTTTATTTTACGATTTTCAAACGAGAGATATAGGTACCATACTCGTTTGCTCATGGTTTTTACTGTCAAATATTTTTCATCGATACACAAATTTTTTAAATTTACATATATGTATTTATATATTTGAATAAAATTTTGTGAGCGAGATGATATGTCTATGTTTCTTCGTGCGTGAGAAAATTCAAAATAGCAATTTTTTTTTTATAATATAATATTTTTATTTGAATTATGAAATAAAATGTAAGAAAAAAATTTATTCGTGCTTTAATATCCGGATTTTCATATCTCTACTGTCTGTTCTCTCATCTTTTTGCGCATCAGCTTGGATATACAATGACAGAAATATGTATGTATATATGTATCATATGTACATATATATACACATAATATATACAGTGTATAATAGATCCGAATTAATATTAACGCTTCAGTAATTCCACTAAACGATTCTGCTTGTACTAACTGACAAATTTGTATTAATTATTAACAGTATCGATGAATAAGTAAATAATTTTATACGCAGTTTGATTCTATTGAATTAAATTCCATCAAAGGAATACATATTATTACAAATACTTTTAACAAAATGAAACCATTATTTTCTTTCATGATGTGACACTAAAGTGCCATATTAAATTGTATAAATTTCAACAGAATTTTTTTTCTATATCATTGTGGCGTGAATAAAAAATAAAAAAATAATAATAAAAGAGTGAATAGTGAACATACGCATAGCAGCAACATTTCTGGTTCACAAATTCGTAAAGAACGATGAGAAAAATAGAGAGACAATGAAAAGCGATGAGAAAGAATATATATTTGATAGATGGAACAAACTGGGTCGATTGAAAAGTGGAAGGCGTTGACGTTGAACGATTGAATTCACAGATTTTCACCAGTAAATGTCCATGTGTATTTTTATGCCAACATGTATGTACATACAAACATGTGTGTGTGTGTGTATGTGTGTATCTGCCTAATGGTGTGTTGAAAAGAACGATCGAGTTGTCAGATCAATTATATATTAAATTGTACACATTGATATATTTTGTTGAGCTGGCGAATTTTTTTCACGTTCAATTGTGAGATTATTGGAGAAAGAAAATATATATTGATGATACACATACATATATATGTACATATGTATGTACATATTAGAGAACAATATTGTTATATACACTCCATCAACTATTTCTTTCTTCACTTCTTTTCTTTTTCCACTTCTGACATATGATTTCTTCTTTTCTTTTTTTTTTTTTTATTCTCTATTGTTTGCTACGAAACCATTAGAGAATTCTTTCATTCTGGTTATTATATATCAATTTCAATTCAATCATTATATCAAGTAACACTCGAGACTAATGGAATGGTTTGTTTGCAGTATGAAAAATTTTATTGAATGAAAATTCACTTTTTTTTTTCTTTCTTTTATATAAAATTTAAATGTGTATGCAAACTTTTTAATAATTCATCTATACAACATATTTTACTAAAGTTTTAATATTTATTAGTGTGTGTATATATTCATCCGAGACATCTCAGACATAATGTCTATAATCTTCAGAGCTTCTTATATTATGTAGAAACACTTGAAGCGTAAAATATTCACCCCCTCAACTTAAGGCGGTCTTGAGACGAAGGCAACCTCTCAATCGATCGCACCAATGAGTATTTCACAGCTTATCATAATTCTCTTCAATATTTAACTAATATATATTTATGTACATATTTGTATTTAAATTATTTTTTTATTTTATTATAGTTCATTATTATTTTTTATTTTTTATTTTATTTTTATTTTCATATGCAATGGTGAGTATTATCAATATATAATGTACATATATGAATGAAGCAGCTACACAATTAATTTCTAATATATTCAAAATATTAATTTATTCAAAAAATAATGTGTATTCAAAAATATAATTCAAAAAATAAATTGTATGCAAAAATGTACTGAAAATTTGGATTAAAAATTTTTTTTACAATATTTTTACTCAAAAGTTATGTTAAAGCAAGAAAATATTTATGTGATTTAATTAAACATAAATAATATGTTGAATATTCGCATAGATTTGAAAAATATATTGAAACAAAATTTATTCAGTATAAATTATTATTTATTTTTAAAATTTGATACAAAATTTGTAACATAAATTTTCCGTGGACTTTTAGACAAAATTTGTCACTGAATAATAAATAAATTAGACAGTATGAGCGACGTGTAAGAATATTTTTAAATAAATGACATGTAGGAACGCGACAAGTTGACGTAGCGTTTAACTTTGAGATAAGATTTAGTTCAGAAATTGTTCCGGATTCTGTATCGTATAACCGAAGGTCGAAACTCCTAACTTTATCGTCGAATACAATGCTTCCAAATGACGATAAAGCGCGTGTGAAAGCGGCTGGTACACGGTTATAAAGTGTATATATACATATACATGTGTAAAAGTGTATGAACGCGTTGACATATACCGACAACTGGCCAGGACACAGTTGGTATAACTGGTTGCAGTGGGTGGTAAAGGCAACAAGTTGAGAAAGTAGTTTAGTTGAGGATAAAAAAGAGAAAGAGGTTGAGAAACCAACAGCCAGTTTGTACATTTATATACATATAAATATAGATATATAAATGGGAATTTATTAGTGAGTGAACAAGGGATGGTACATGCATTGGAATATTTTGTAAACTGCCCTAGCTGATGGCAGAAGTATACATAGATAGATAGATGTAGATATGTATGTGGTATGTATGGTGAATGACCAATTTCTCAAGCGCATCATGACAATATATACATATATATTTTCTGCCTTTTGAAAAACGAACAAGGGAAAATGAGAACAGTAGAAAGTTGAATGTTGACCTCGTGGAGTTGACAAAAAGTTTTGGACTCTATATCTATCTTTTGTATGAAGGAAGTTGTCACGAAAGTTGTATGAGAGGATCATGAGAATGAGCAGAAAAAAAAAAGTAGAATGAAAAAAAAAAAAAATGAATTTAAAAGTGAAGAAAAAATTTTTGAGGTTTGTCGAATTTTGTTCGACAACAAGAAAAATCTAAAAGTCATATTGTAAAGGTAATTTATAAAAGTAAAAACAAAAAATTGAGATGAAAAGTTTTGTTTAAAATTGTTGAAATAATTATTTTTAATTTTCACTATATTGTCTGTTTTAATATAAAACTATTTCAATTTTTATATCGTTCACTAGACGAACAACATTATTATATATGATCTTATTTTTCACGGATATATTCTGTGATTTCCCTCGAGTCATTCATGTCATCCTCGATATACTAAATAACTTTCAACAAAAGAAAGAAAAAAAAAAAACATAAAACTAAAAAATTGTAAAAAAAAAAAAAAAATACTTTCTTCTTTATCCTTTCCCGTGATTGTTGAATTTTTAATACAAGTTTATAAATATATAACGCGATATATTTTTGCACCGTTGCATCGCGCGAATTTTTCATGAATAAATTAACAACACGGTAACATGAATTCATCCTTTCCTCCATTATGATATACAAGCAGAAGCGACGCCGGTATCAGAGCTTGAGTGGATGATAGAGGGAAGCAAGAGACACGAGACGCACATTAACGTTTGTCTGTAGCGAGTAAAGGGGACATCAAGCACTTCATGCCTAAGGCAAAATATGAGAGATCGTTCTTGCACGAGCTTTATGTCCGGTGTCCACGTGGAGACAACACATCAGTGTCTATCTACACTTATATATAAATACATATATACCTCCACACACACACACACACGCATACTTAGCTTGAATGATATATATACATCGTACAGGAAAAAAGAAAGATGAATGTTGGAAGAATATAAAGCGACCAGAGAGTGAAATTTGTAGTCGACGATAGAAGTAAAACCGTTGAGACTTTGGGCTTTTATGTTGACGAAAGTTCACAGGGGCTTTTTAGATTGTCTGAAAAATGGAAGACTTATATATAAACATACATATATAATATAAAAAAAATTTTATTTCTACAAGACGGTTTTATTTCTCTTGACTTTTACTCTCAGGAATTTCAACAAATTAAAAAAACAAAATGAATAAATAATAAATAAATAATAATATTAATATAGCTTGTTTAATCTTCCTAACTTTCATCCATTCTTCACAAACATCAGCCCAACAGTATCACGATATCACTTAAATGATTGAAAAAAAAAAGAATATCTAGTGTAAATAAAAAAAAATCCGTTTCATTTTTTGTTCCACAGCAGAGTATCTCTACGAGATGAGTGAGGTTAAAGAGCATGCTATATACAGATAGTGTATGGGTGACAGTCGGATATATATCTACATTCACGAACAATACCCGCAATCAATGCGACGTGCATTGTACATATATACATATATATACAAAATACTACACACCCTTCAAGCGTCAATCAAACGGCTAGTGTACGTGCCAGTAGCCCATTGGCCTCGATTGCCTTTTGTCGCCTCGCAATAGTGGCTTCACATCATTCAAGTATACATATATCTACGTATAATAGAACACGATGCAATGAACGATATACATATAAACATATAAACATGTATATATACATAGAAATATCTGTACATAACAGTAGAGATAGGGAAATAAATAAAGGGATTGTGGTTGAGTATTTACAATGAGAGTGTGAAAGCGATATCGTTTTATATATTATTAGTTGAATATTAGATAGTTTGTTATATATGAATATATATGTATACATGTCATAAACTATGTAAAATACATATATATATATATACATATAAGTAGACTGTAGGTGTTAATTATGTATATTAATAAATAGTTAATTCATTCGAGTAATTTAATTTTTGTATTTTTGATATTTGAATTGGATTGAAATTTTTTGTTGTAAAATATTTTAGAGAATTTTAAGTTGATATGACATTTAGTTTAACTTGATTGTAGATTGAATGTGTGATTAGAATGTACGGATGATGTGTGAGTAGGTAATGGGAATGGTGATATCTCTGATTTATTGAGTCGATTTGGTGAAAGCTTTCCTCATCACTTGCGTGAATTAAATCGATATTCTCTGATGTACATTGTGTTGTATTTGCGGTTGTGTTTATATAAATGTGTATATGTGAGTGTGTGTGTGTGTGTGTGTGTATATTGAATGGCAGTAGTACGTATGGGGTTTGTACAACGCGTTTATGTGTGATCATATCCATTATTATTGCTTTATGATTTTCATTGTGTATTTATTTATTTTTTTATTTTTTATTTTTTATATTCACGAGTGTGTTTATTTATTTTTGTGATAATGACTGGTGTATGGATAAATATTAGTGAATAATTGAGTGAGAATTTTGAATGAACAAATATTCGTGGGTAGAAAATTAATAATTTTAATTCGAGAATCAATTAAAATTTTTTTCTTATTTTTATGACAATTTTTTGTCTTTCTTTTTTTTTTGTACGGTGTTTTAGTTTATTTATGAAACATTCATGATGATGTATTGATTATAAATTTTTATTTGATAGGCATGTACATATATACATACATGGATACATACTTAATACATATGTATTTGGGTACGTGCTCGAATTCAATTGCGTGAATACGATAGTGAAGCATTCTCGTCCGTGCTGCAAAGTGGATTCATATCGGGTGATTGTTATAAACCTTTGTATGACAGATGTACATTGTCATGATGTCTTTGTTCGTATATATTGTACAAAACAATTACGGTTGAACTGAAAAATCTCGTTGAATTTATAGCAAGTTCGTAGCATGATTTTTTATTCAATTCCCGAAATAATTATAAAGATATATTTTATATAAAAAAAATTTGTCAGTATGTGGAATAATATATATTTATACCAAAGTGGTGATGTAATAATTCGTAATAAAAGATTGCAAATTTTAATAGATGTAAAAAAAAAAAAAAGAAATTTTTAATATAAATTAAATTTATTCAATTAAATATTAAATTTAATTGAAAAATACCACGATTTAGTAGCAGGAATTTTTTTAACAATTACGAATATAAATGAAAAAATTATTTACCGATCTAAAAAGTTTATTATTTTACAGTCAATTTTACCACGCTGAAAAAAAAAACAAAATAAAAAAATTTCCTCAAAACACAAATTTTCAAATAAATCTCTGTATTTTCATTCAATAAAAATTCCAAATCTGCAATAAAAAAATTGAAAATATATATTCACAATAAAACGATAAATTTAAAAATGTCCACAATTAAAATCTCCAAATTCCTCCTTAAATAATATTCTCCGAAAAATCAATACATCACCCAATAATAAACTACACTATCCAACCCAACCCAACCTCAATTTCCCCAACACTTAATCATCAATTTCGTAAATTATTATACACCGTCCACTCCGTAATAAATGAGAGGGCAATGCCCTCCCTCACTTCGTTCCTATCACTCAAATATCATGTATCATTTTATATATACCTATACAACGTCGTCGCAACATGTTCTCATCTCGTATATCTCATTAACGCGCGTGTTTTAGACGACAAGTAATACAGGGTAAAATGGTATCTACGCTCAGTTTACGTTTTCAAACAAGCGACATCGTGCACTGTACATATACACACATACATACATATATATTTATACAGTATATATGTATTTATGAACGATCGAATGGGTTTGCTTGTTTCACAGTATTACCAGCGTCGTCTTCGATGAAGCGATGAAGCCAAGAGAGCTTGGATCCGGTTAGGCGGGGCTCTCGGTCGTTTCGTTCAAGAGTGAACGGATGATAAAAGGAAAAAGGAGCACGAAGCAGAAGGAGGAAGTATCGAAGAGGACACCGATGATTTCCCACGGGACTATACGAGTCCTCCTTCTCTTCCTTCCCTATATAGAAATCTATATATCCTCACTTATATATACCTCTCATATATGTATATATTTTCACCAATGGCTAGCATTATACAGTCTGCCGTCTTGTTATAACGACTCCTCTATATGTCCAAGAGATTTTCATTTATATATGTGTATTTATATATTTTTTTTTTCCGATTTCCATTGCTTCGACAATAAAATCTATTTTAGATGAAAAAATTTATATTTATTGAATTCTTCTTATTTTTTAAGGAATTTTACAATAGTTATGTTCTTGTAATTATTATTAGAGTAATTAATTTCATGCTATTTGTTTATTTATATTACAAGTTTTTTTCCTTTTTTGTAATTTCGACAGTAAAATTTATTTGAAATGAAAAAATTTATATTTTTTTTATTTTTCAAACAATTTTACAATAGTTATGTTCTCGAGATTATTATTAGTGTAATTAAATTCATGCTATTTGTTTATTTATATTATATATTATAATGTATATAGTTATTTGTATAAATGATATATATTGGATATAATAATATGTGAATTTATAAAATTTAAATAAATACAAAGAAATAATTAAAGTTTCATTTACGATTTGATGAAATAATATTTTAATAGTATTAAAAAAAAAATTTATTATTAATAATAAATATTACTACTGCTCAAACGAGATAATTATTTTTTAATTATCCAAGGATTATAAATAATATTATCAATATAATAAATTACTACAGATATATTATCAAAATTAATAAAAAAAATTTCTACCAAGTAAAATGAATGAAATTATATTATATTAATAATATTCCTATTTATATTACACCACAATTATTGTCACATCACGATTACAGATTGTTGATACGCGACGTAATAATACTAACGCTGTAATAGGAAAATTCCGAGTTTCATTAATGACAAGACTAAATATGCAGAGGTTAAGAGATATATACACACACATATTTATACATACATATATATGTATATATGTACATAAGAGAATTTCCGAGATAAATAAAGTGTTGGATGTGGCATACAGCCATGACAGGCGCATCATGAAATTGCGGTATATACATAAACTGGACCGTAGATTGTAGTGAAAGATATTTAAGGTATAACGACGTCGCTCGGTAATAAGACGCGCGTTATCTGTATGTACATTTATACAATGTATTATATATATATATATACATATATAAGTCCGAGTATATATATGTATATTTGCTTGTAACGTCTACTAGTATTCGCAATTTAACATGTTGCTGTTATAAATGTTTCAAACGAGAGTGTGAGGCGAGAGAGAACTGCTTATCTCTAAGCTGTGCCCTCGCCATTTTGCTAAATGCGAATTGAGAATTGTCCTATCTCTAGTATATATGTATTCGAATGTGTATCTGTGTGTGTGTTTGTGAGTGTATAATATATTTATATCTATATATTTATTTATTTATATGAATATATGCGATGTTTGTATGTATATTGCAAGTCTCTCTTGTTATTTTTCTGTCTGCCGTTCATGCCCCGGAGTGCACTGCAATACAATTCCGCCGTATAGAGCAATGTAAAATTTCAAAAACAAAAATAAATGATAAAAAAAATAATAAAAAAAAAACGTTTATAAAAATATTGCCCTCGGCAACGAAACCGTGCACTATGGATTCGAAATTATTTTTCAGGATAAATTCTCTATTTTTTTTTTTTTTTTTAAGGTCGTGTACCTCGACTATTGAACGCACGATAAAATGAACATATCGAATTTTAAACGGAAAATATTGTCCTTCAGTTGTATGTTCTGAAGAAAAAAAAAAGAAAAAACAATTTTTTTTTTTTCTTGTCAAAAACTATTTGAGATTTATTCAATCGGACGGAATTATGTACACGGAAAGTTTCCGATTTATCAAAGAACGATTAAATTATATACATACATATATGTAAATTAAGTTGGAATGAAAGGGAAATAGTAAGTGATATAGTCAGACGCATTTGGAAGCTGAATTAAAGTTGACACTTAATCGTATAAGCGATAATGCGGGTTAACAGCACAAATGGCTCGGGCACGTTATCGACAATGAAAACAATATGTAAATCCGACTTCGTCGAAACTGGGACCAATCAAAGACCTCTGTATATACACACATGCACACATACATAAATATATATACACATTGCCATCTCACTCTCTTGTCTATTCTCTAACGATGCAATCTAAATTCCAAGTGCACGTTGCCTTACCAGCTTTAGGATATCGAAGCTTCACTTATCCTCTATATATATTTAAGTGTAGAACGTGGGTAAATCTGAATCATATGTAATACTATCGTACATATATATATATATATACATGTGTATATTTATTATATATTTATAATAATATTGCTTTGGTATATTGGATTAGTCGATCAACATCACTAATATTAAAAAATAATAAGCTTTTTAAATGAAGTACAGTTTATTTATTTATTTTATTTAACTTTCCATTTTATATCTACTAACTGCACCAGATATAATTTTTATAAGTGTACATACATACATACATATATATATGTATGTATATGTATATAAAATTTACAGTGGCTGAATGAATAAAGTAAAGATGAAAATTTAATATTTATATTCATTATCAGTATACGATTAAAATTGGCAGAATGTATATGGATATTTTATTTTTTATTTATTTTTTTTTTTGCACTAACGTGGATAAAAGCTCGAAGAGGGACGCAAAAGTATCAACGCAAGTAGACGGGGCGAGAGGGGATAAGCGAAGTAAGCTTTGAAAAGCAAGTGAAAATCCTCGAGGCAGTTTAATCGGCCGAGCGCGAAGTGGATTATAGCAAGAGGTAATATAAATTCCGTCGGTAACGAGGCATGGCCGAGCATTCGAAGCAATGAGTGAGGGAGTAGAAGAGGTACACACAGAGTGATGGTGTGGAGGTTGCTCGGCAAGTTGAAATCGCTCGAAATCAAATTCGCTGAGATGGAAAGAGTGGAGCGAGCAAGTTAGGGCTGAAGTAAAAGTGAAAAAGAAATTTTAGTAACTAAAAAAAAAAAATAGAGACGTGAAGACGAACGAGGAGAAGTTGAATGCGACGGGGTTAACAAACGCGGGTGGAGGAGAATGAGGAGATACTTACAGGAGGTTAGGAGGATAGATGCCTTTAGCAGTTGTCCCTTGAGAAAGTTCATCAAGAGCCAATTAGACAAATTTCAACCGAAATTCAACGTGATTTCTCGCACCAATTTTAATTCTTTCGATTTTTTCGATTACTCTCTAGGTTTTTATTCTTTTTTGTTCCAGTATTTTTTTATATCTTTCCAAATATATCTACGATAAAATCATGTAATATTGAGTTAAAAAACTAATTATGGATCCACGCAGCGTTGTAAATCGTAACCTACAATAAAAACGTGATCTCCATTCGAAACGACAATGAATAATTCAAAGCCGGACGTTCCAATTTTACAGTTAACGTATATATATACCTACATGGTAGCCACGCCACTATATACATATGTACACATATCTATATTATATATGTATGTACAATTCATTCGCTTTGCCGGACAGTTGCGAATTCACTTTGCCGGACGTAATGCAAAAGCGTTCGCCTGCGTCACTGCCTCGCTTGCATCATTGAAAACGACGAAAGAAAAAAAAAAACAAAATAAATAAATAAAATTTCATGGTAAATAGATTTTTTTTTTTTTTTATACACGTGTACTATACATATATACACACATCTCTTTCATTTCTCTCTGGTAATTCTATAATAGATACTGGCGCTCATGAAAAGAGCGAGTGAAGTTTCTAACTTTATTGCGCCCAGCGAGCAGCAACAAACTTAACGCTACAATTTATCATACAATTTTCTTTTTATTTCTTTTCATTATTTTTTTGTATGCACATTCAATGTCTCCATATAATGAGGCATTGTGAAAGTGAAAAAGTCATTGCTAAATTTTTTTTATATACTAAAATGTATACGTGTGAAAAAATACACATGTTCTTTTATCAAATGCAATATATCAGTATGGGAATTAAACTTTGATGAAGCTTTATAAAATCATTATAAAAATAAATATAAGATATGTTTCTCTCCATCTTTTATTCTCTTGAACTCTGTTCGTGTTCTCATTTCAGTGACAAAGCACGGAATGAACAAAAAGAAGGGATAAAAAAGATATAAAACAAAAAGAATAAAAAAAAAAAACATTCCTAATACGACAACGATCTCGAAGGGACGTCGCAACGTTGTCGAAGGGATCTTCAAGTATAAGCCCTGAGTGTAGAGAAATGGCCTTTTACCCTCTGGTGTCACAGCAATGCCTGTCGAGAGAGCAAGTCGAAAGAGACGACTGGACAAACGAGTAAAAATTTAGTAGTAATCCTCCTGCTTGGGACGCCGGGGTGGCGTCAGACCGGGCAATTCACTCCCTTATTTTCTCTGTATACACACACACACACATATATATATATATTAAAGAGACACACGTCGTCTCGACGTTAGAAAAATGCTGCTGCTCGCTTTATAGAAGCGAACGCAGCCCCTTCAACTCAACCTCGTACCACCTTTCGTTCGTCGTATTCTCAAGTATTTTTACCCTCACGTCTCCTCTTCTCTTCGACCAATGCTCTTCTTGCGTCACTTTTTTCTTCCAACACATTTTTATCTTCTCCTCCTGTCCACCCTTCTTCTTATTTTATTTTATTTTTTCTTGCAATGATGCTTCATCCTGGTGTGCGTCTTATTCGCTTGAGTTCTTTCATCTCGTCGTGTCTCATCGTTCTCCCGTGGCTTTCTTCCACCCTCTCCAATAGCAGTATTTACGGTAGACCTACTCACAACCACAACTGTCACACCCAACCTCGGTTGCTGTATAATCGTTGGCAAAAAGTTTTCATCTCTAAATTTTTTGACGCAAAAGTAGTCTGGGTAAAGGGGTGAAGAAGAAAAAGAAGAGAAAAAAAATTTCTCTGATGGCTGAAGCCATTAATGGTGCACTTTACCTTCATCGTTGAGAAATTTTATCATCCGCATATAATATATATTTTTCATAATGAATTTTTTTTTTCCACTGAGAAACGTCTTTTTTTTTTTGTCATTATTCATTCATTCTTATATAAATTCGTTAAGTTTTCCTTATATATTTTAATGAATTCAGTAGTTTTGGATAAAATTTACTTGCACTACTTGTGATTCAACATAAAGTTTAAACAAATATATATATAGCAAGGAATTATATATATATATACAGTTTCAATTGAAAAGTTTTGTTGCAAAATGTCGTCGAATAATAATGAAAAGAAAGTGTGAGAGAGATATTGAAGACTAAAATGCCAAATATATTTATAAAAGCAGAATAATAATGATTTAAATAAATTACATAAATCCATATAGAAATCTGACGTAAAGTTGAATATATTTCATAGAAAAATCTAAAATAATATATATGAAAAATCGTAGAGAAGCCATTGCAGCGTGACAGGACATAACGAAAAGTATAAAAGAATAAAAATATACATATAATGGAAAAAATGTAAAAATCGTTGAGCCATACAAGCATATATACACGTACTGGTCATACAAATGTATCGTCTCGTTCGCGCTCATTCACCTCTATCCATCTGGAATGCAAAACACGAGAAAAATTGTATTGTATGCACTATGCATCGTGGAGATAGAATAGAAACTATACATTTATATCCATATGTATATTTTTTCTCTCATTCGTTGCAGAGTCTTCGAACAAGAGATAAAAAATATCGACAACGCGAAAACCCGAGATAATGTTAGTGAAACAAAAGCACACAGTGCATATACATACATTTATTCACATAAACTTGTATACGACAAATGAAAATAATAAAAATACAGATATAGAAAAGATGGAGAAAAAAAAAATATGCAAAAGAGGAGGAGATTACGAAGGAAGTACACGCGCGCAAATGATGAAAATAGAAGAAAATTGGAGTGGGCAATTGAGAGAATGGAGAAAATGTCGGATGCGGATATGCGTGGCTACGAGAAAACCTTTGTATATATGAAATATATATCTATCTAACCAAGAGAAAGAGAAATGTCGGGTTGAGCATTCGGTCGAATGCAGAAAAGGGCCGCTTGCATGGTATTCTGAATTCGCGAGGGAAATGTTTTGCAGTATTGAGCGTATATATACCAACGCTTTTGCCTAGTAGAATTCAACTACTCGCGCCCATTCTCCCAGATATATATGTACATATAATATATATATAAATATACCAACCAACTCACCCCAATGTTTTTTTTCGTTTATTTTATATCACTGTATTTTACTGCACATTCAACGTGCTTTCAGTCGACTGTACCATACACGTACATCTAAATTCTCTTGTGGTGTACGTTGTAAAGGTAATAACGGCGATCAGCTGGAAAAATTGGTCGGAACTTGCAATCCATTTCTCATTTCAAATCTCAGCCTTTGTAAATAATAAATCGATAAAATAATATTAATATTAAAATTCCTCATTGAGTTACAATTGACACTTTTAAAGTTTTATTATTATTACTAATTAAATAATTATTCTGATATTTTGTTGTATTATTTAAAAGAGAAAATGATTGAATGTATTTATCGTTGGAAGATTAATTGTGAATGTTTCAATTTAATGTATAAATTATTAATTTATAGTTGCTGAGAGTATATATTTATTTCTTCGAGTGAAATGTCGATAATTATTTTAGTATTTAATTGGTCGAGTGGTATTTTTATAGTGATGGACAGTTAGTCCAAGGATATATGTCAAATGTGTGCTTATTGAATTTGTGAAGATAAGGTGGCAGTTCGAACAGAGAGGATAAGTTACATTGGTCGTTAATATTCATGGCTGCGGACAGTAGATAAGGTCGAGCTCTGATCAGACATGACACAGGGCACTGGTGTGCGTTCGTTGTTTCCAATTCCTACTCTGATAATCTTATCTCTATATGTATTTGTTTAATAATCATTGTCATCATGACAATTCCATTCACTCAATGATAATTCATTTATATTTTTTGATATAAATGAATAAAATTTGTATTTTTTTGGTTAAATGATTTTTTATATTTTTTTATTACTCGAATATTTTATTCAAGTTTTTAATTGGGGACTTGAAACTTGCTGGTGAATTGTAGTGCTTTATGTGGGAGTTTCGTTTACAAGTGATGGAATTATTGATGGAAAAATAAAATGGTAAAAAATAAAAAAATGGTTCATTCGCTTTATACGCGATCGTACACTTTTTACATTTGTACAGGTTAGTTCATGTGTGAATATAAACCTCTGACGATTATTTTGCACGTCATTTGCAAGCATACACCCTTGCAAAGTAGAATCCAATGGTAGTGGAAGAGAATTCAAAACTGTAGAGGAAAGAAAAAATGAACAAAAAATTAAAACATCAAAATTGAAAAGTGGAAAGCAAATGATTGAGATTATGAATGCTTATAAAAATGAAAAAAAAAAAAATTAAACGCGATGATCATTCAGAAAAATAAGTCATGAGTTATACATGCGTATATTCACATAGTTATTTTTATACACCAGTGTTACTATACTCGGGAATATATTGTACACAAAAGTTTACGAGAGAATGACTCCCTGATGATTTTGTATGTTTCTCCATGAGTTTAAAATACCTCTGTGATATTAAATAGAAGCAATTATAGAGATAGTTAAATTGCTACAAGCAATATACAATTGTGAATTTAACCTGAGAGTATAATGTTGTTGGTCAGATAAATCGTTTGGCGCAATGTGAAAACATATTTCAAAGAGAGACAAAGAGACTACATTAATATATTGCTGTATATTTTATATTTTTTAATTTTTGACAAAATAATAAAGATTTTAAAATTTTTATTCAACAATTTTTCTCGTTTTTATATCGAGTTAGATATTTTTTGAAAGTCTTAAAAATCACTGTTGATTGTCTTGTTCTTTCTCTTGTCTGGTAATTTATTTCATAAATTTTTTTATTTTAGTCATGTGGAGATTTAGTATAAATATTTTCTCTTTTTTTTTTGGAACTTTTTCAATTCAGCTGTGAATTTCGTACAGTGACTTGTCGATTACATTGTGCTCCAACGTTTCAGACTAGTAACGATCCCTTTTCCTTTCCATTTCCCTTTCCGCACGAGTAGCGCTCAATCTCCGCAGGTATTTCCTCGATCCTGTTGTTTGGCGAGACAACCCTGGTCATTTTGTGTATATCGTCTAGTACATGTCCACTACAAATACACATATAATCGTTAAAGCTTTTGGATTCTCTCAATTCATCCGTATAAACGGATGTATATTACACACATATCCATACAAAAAATAATAAATTAATATTAATACAAACATTCGTCATTTAATTAATTTATTCAATGTCTTTTTGGGATTTTCATTAATTCAGATAAATTGATATATGAAAATATAATTTTTCTTTTTTAATAAATAGCTGATACGGCACATCCGATTATACATTTCATTTTTATCTTCTTACTCCCGACATTTTCCATTTTCAGTTCGTATTACATCTTTTACATTGCATTCTCACACTCGTTTATACAGCACACAGATAACCAATTCTTTTCCCAACTCATTTTCATTTTTTTTTTTCCTCTTTCTTTCCTTCATTTTTTTTCCTTCTTTCATCGTGACTAACGATAAATCTTGATGGTATTAACGCTCGCGGGGGTGCACACTCAAGCCACCCGAGAGTTCTTCTCAACATTCACGAGTGATGACATAAATTATTATCTCGTACAAATGAAAGTAATGCCAGAAAGATTCTGAATAAAATTAAAAAATAATACAAACATGAAACAAAATTTTTCTACTTAATAAATATATTTAAAATATTTTTACATTTTCTATTTGCATAAATTATTTAATTTACTTTAACTCATTTTCTCTTTAATCATATATAAAAATAATTAAAAAAAAAATACGCAGGTGCATCATTTTATTTTCCACATTAATTCAATGTGAAAAAATTAATATTAAATTATTATTTACATACATTTAATTGTGTAACGTACAGGAAAATACCAATGTCCATTCAATTTAACTAATTTTATATTATTTTATATACACTGGCGCATGCAAATACATTATTCATTTTGGAATGTATGTAGAATGATAAATGTGCTCAGTCTATTACGGATATTACGATAGAGACTATCTATCAATTTTACAAAATTTATATCAATGAAATTATTCCTGATAATAAATTTAATTAATTAATTCAATTTATCTCCATATATTCAATAATCTATCATAAATATATTAATTATAAACAAAATTTTCCTCCAACATTAAAAATCACACTGATACAAAATAATCAAAAAACACCAAGATAAAAATATATTATTGACATATTGATAAATAAAATCGAACATTTTAAACTATTAATAAAATAATATTGTAATTCTCGTCTGACTATGCGTAAATACTACTACTACTGCTACTACTGTATAGCTTTATCTTTCATATTATATATGTACACAGCTCCCTCTGGTGTGTCTCCTCTACCTCTCTTCTCGTATTGCTGCATTTGCCTGATTATACCTCTTGGTCCTCGTGGCCTCGTTAGAGGACACCCGGATACTTTTAACGAGCGACGAGCTCGAGCCGCTTGGGTGCCAGCCCGTTAATCCAAAATATATTACCGGAGCTTTGTACCTTTGTCCTATCTCTTTTCATTCATATTCGTTCTCATCTATTGCGTTATTCGCGTTCTCTTTCGGTCACGAATCCGTAGTGCAGATATATGTTACGGCACTTATACAAACATTTGACTGCTTTACAGAACGAATTTTACCGCTCCATCGATTTTTTTTTTTTTTTCATAATACATCTTTTAACAAAATGTAGAGCGAAAAAAAAAAACGGAAATAAATTATTCAGTCTTGATTTTTTTGTTAATTTTTAAAACGAATTTCATTCGTTAAAATTTTTTCTTTATTCAGAGAATAATTTAAATATACTAATGAGATATTTTCCGTTTAGAAATTGCTTTCATTAAAATAATTTAAGTATTCACATGTAATAATTTCTTATTTAAAAAAATCACATTTTATCTAAGCTAATAACAATATGTACTATATTATAAATCGCAATGAGTCTCATAATAAACAATAGCATAAAGTTAAACTCATTTTATGTAGCATAACAAAAGTTTCAATGATGTATAATAATGATTATCAATTAATTCAGTGTCAATAAATTTAACCTATGTTCAATGGTAAATTATAATATAATTTGTATATTTAACTATGTATATTTATATAACAAATAATCAGAATTATGCAAGTGCAGTAAATATTAGTATAATGTGAAAATCATGACTAAATTACTGGAATTCTATACAAACGATTGTCAATAATTGTAGTAGCAATTTTTAATTAATTTTTTTCCCTGGTGATAATCAAACTTTTGTCTACTTATTATTATATATTTAATTAAATGAATATATATAATTAAATGAATAAACGTTGCATTATGTACAGGGAACAATTAGCATTTTGAATAAATAATTATCTAAAAATATTTTTGTGTACTTTGTGTAATGGCAAAACATCAGCGAACGGTTTTATTGCGCGGTCTCAATGTCCCTTGTATTTTCCAAACGTGTTGTAACACGTTGAGCGCAGGACGACACATTGGCACGCGCTCTTGTGTCGCATTAGCTCCAGCTATACCAAGCTAAAATTTACTGCTAATTGTTTTCCCTAGAATGGACTTTGTTTTAGTATATATAAAGTGTGTGTATGTATACAAGTGTGAGCGCGTGTATCGATCGTAATACGTGCGGCCAAAACCAGGAGAAAGTATATACACTCTACTGCCAATTACAGAATCCCACACGCGCAAATAATATATGTTCTGTAAATAACAATGGTTTTAGTGTTCATGTTGTGGAGATATAGTGAAAGAAAGAAAATATTTTACGTGCCTGTTGCAACTGTAAATGAATAAAAGTTAATATTTAATAATTCACATATAAACTCACTCATTATTTATTAAGTGAGATGTAATTTACTTGATGAAATTCTCGTTGAATAAATCGCATTGAAAATTACATTGAAAATAAAAATAAAAACCATCACCGAACATTATATATTATTAATTTTCCAGTGAAATATTTTTTGTATTAAATATAATTAATTTAATTTCATAAATGGCACGAATTAATTTTTTTACTTTGTTGAAATAAATATTACTGAAATATTCACAAGTAAAATAATATTGCTACGATATTGTATTAATATTTAAATTATCCTCTCTGTTTCAATTGTAAATTTTCAATTTCAAATATTTGTCAATAGTTTTATTTTAACTTTGAAGGCAGTTCTAATTCAACATACTATATCAAGGTATATTATTAACATTTCGAGTTCTGTATCTAGATAGATACATTCTGAAGTGTCATCAAGCAACTCAGATTTGAACTTTCTTAATTGCACACTCATGAGTATACTGTCGCATCGCATTTCATACATATATATCTAAACGTAAATCTCTCACACTACGTTGAACAGAATACGTTAAATTAGGTCAACATTTATCCATCATGATATAGAACTCGCCGAGAGTGACTTTATTCAAGCCGTTTAAATAAATTTGAGTGTGTTTTCAATTTAATAATTTGTAAATATTCCTCTTTGAATCAAGTACAGTTCATCATGACTTATTACTTCTACTAAATAATATTAATTAGCAATATTAATCCTTATTAACGACCAATATAATGTTATTACTATTTAATTTTATATCAATTTTATTTTTGATAATTTAATGATGATTTTTATACCAAACGAATTTTATAAAAAAATTATTTCTCTTTTATATTCATTCTATTTTTATTTATTTATTTTTTTTTTTTCTAGTGGAAAAACATGGTGGATAGAAACTTAATGTGAGCATGTGTGCACTCGCGAATGCTTTTACGTGAAAATATTAAACGCAAACTATTTTCACTGGCAATCAAGGGCTCTATCGATTCCCCCGGGGATTGAAAGACTCAAAGCACGCGTCTCTTTCCCTCCGGTCTATATTTTGTGCCCTCGTATTTGAACCTCTCGCACCCTTCTCCGCTAATTAAAGACCGGTTTGACGCCCGTCCTGTTAATATCGCCTCGGCCTCCTCCCAGCTATCAAATTTCCTCATCAAAGTGTAGAACACTCCCTCGAGAATATGCTATACATACTTATCCATGTATGTATAAAATAATATAATATGTTTAATACACATATGTACATAAAATTAAAATTAATAAATTTCCAGTTTATTTTTTATCATTTTACTTTGATTTTCTCATTATTATCAATCAATATTTTTATTGATAAATATTTCTTTAAACAATTTAAACAGAGAAAAAAAAATTTGTTAGTTTTAATTAAGTACTTGTCGTAGTCTTAATTAAATATTTAATTAATATACCATAATAATTTTTTTTTATTCTGAATAATATATATTAAATAAATAAATATAAATTATTACATTAAAATGTTTTGAATTTTTTTATTCAATGTAATAATTATTCTGTTTTCTTTTTTGTTATATAAAATCGATGGAGATATTATTTTTAGTTGATATTTAATAAAGTTGTGAGAGAAAAGAGGGAAATGAAAAATAAATTAACAGGAAATAAATAAAATTGAGAGACGTCTGGACGGACTTAATTCATTTTTCTGGCTTTTTATTTCAACTATGTACAGATATGTATAGAAACACTCTCTGACCGAGCATGTGGTCAACATTGGGCGACGGAAATTAAGCGGTTATTCGTATTCGCCATGGAATATAACTGAGCGTATTTAGGTGACGAGGAGGTTGAAGCTAAGTGGAGTATGAGAACGAGTTAAAACACATGCCCACGATTAATTAATTATTGGTGGATACGCAAAGTGTCATGTATTCCCATTGCTGTCTGCATTCAGACATACGATCTCATTACAAACCTAACAAATATACATTGTGTTATGTAATGCCAAACTTTTCAATTTATTTATTATATTTATTATTTTCTTCCTTGCTTATTCTTGGCACTTTTTGTACATTGGTAGTTTTTCATCGGGTTGTTTATCAACAACTTTTATTACTAACGAATGGCGAATACATCCAAAAAATAAAATAAATAAACTTTGGTACTGTTTATTTTCTTTCTTTTATTTTTATTTTATTTATTTATTTTTTTTTTTTTTCGTCTCTTATTCCGGTGCGTCGTAGACTTTTTACCAACTCACTCTTGTTCTTTCACCAAAGTCTTTCCATACACTCGCTGGTAATTTTGTTCCGCACCCTCTGGAGTTTTTTATCTACTTTATTTTATTTTATTTTCTTCATTTCATTCGCGACCAGAATGTGAATAAAGTCGATGAAAGTTATTCTTTTTATTTATCATAATATATTTGATGAATTAAAAATTAAATTTGTTGGTAAATTAAATTAAAATGTACAATTATACTTTTAAAAAAGTAAATTATTGATAGATTAATTAATTTTTTCATAGTTAATTAATAAAATAAATATTTACCTTTTTGCAAATGATAAAAATACTGATTGGAAAATAATTTTTATAGTATATATAAATCCGATATTTTATTGCATTTAGTAATTGAATAAATAAATTCTTTTATCCTTTGGATAATCTTGAGCTTTGTATGTTGTATTAGTATGTGCAGGCAAAACTTTCTTTAAAGAAAAAGCTTCAACAGCATTTCAAGAAAATCCAGTTTCTCTATCTCTGTACAACCGACCGTAAGTTTTACCTTACGGTTTCGAATCAATTAAAAGTCAAGTTAACTCAAAGTTCAGTTTAAATGAACGAGTTGTGAAAGCCAAGTCGATCGTATTCCTTAATCAATAGTTATTCAGCATCAACAATCTTATATTACAGTAAACGACATAATTAAATATCCAATACTTATTTACATTCAATTGAACAAAATATTCTGAGAAATAAATTCAACTTAAAACATCCAATAAATAAATTTTATTTCAAAAAATAATAATATAAAACTGAATATAAATATTAATATCAAGTCAGAGAACATTTTTTATTGAATACGATTGCCTATAACTTGTTCCTTCAATGGGGATCGTAACTCATAAAATAATAAAGAATATTTTTATTTTATTACAAGCTACGAAATAAAAATAAAAATATTTCCTTTATTTTTTATTCCTCAATTTTTCTCATCAATTTTCATTCATACATTTCATGAATTGATATACCTATATGTGCATATATATATTTACTATTGTAAGAGAATATAAAATGTTAGTGAAACTGAAAAAAAAAATTTTTTTATTTTACCTATTTTAGATTATTCATATTTTTCAAAAATATTTTAACATTATATATTATTTATAAATGGAAAGTCGAGCGATTACACTCATCTCGATATTCATATATACATAAACCAACAACTAACATAGGGATGATTTATGTGTAAAGGGCCAGGTACAATTTGTATCGCGTCACTTTTTACCGAAGCCGTACGAGAATGTAGAACGTGGCTTCGGGGTGAATTATTACCCAGGCAGGGGTTGCAGCGTGGGCGGACTTGGATGAAGGAGTATACTTGAGGTTATATGTACATAGATACATATAGGAGAAATGGTGGATCAAGGTAAAGTGGGTTGAGATGCTGTAGAGAAAGGGTGCTGAACGTTTTGAGCTTAAACTATATTTCTTTTTGTATTTATTCACCATATACTGCATAAAATTTATTCAATTTTTGATATCTAAACTGCAGCATTATTTTTTCTTTTTTCTTCTCCAAGTTCTTTCACCCTCTTTATAAACGTATATATATATATGTGTTTCTGTGGTCAATAATTGGAGCGATGAGATGAAAGCTTAAAGTTTTATTGTAAAAACTTAATATTACCTTACCTAGAGACAAAGTTTTAAAAAACATCAACTTTGAAATATAAGAATTTTTTTTTTGTCCTCTTAAAATTTTTTAATTAACTTTGTATTTATTTTTTATTCACTTTTACAATTATTTCTAATTAATATTGAACGAATATATAGCTATATATATATATAAATATTATTATCATTCTAGAAAACTTATTATCCACTGTAAAATACGAGGATATTTATTATTAATATTTATTTATTTTCTTTTTTTTTTTTTTTTTATTTTCAATTGTTTCGTGACTTGGCTGATTATCCGAGTTTTAAGAGCCATCTGCCTTGGGCAGTAACTCCATTTTTTATTCCTTTATCCCTCTCTCTATCGTCACTTTTTTATTTTTTCATCATATTTTATCATATTTCGTCTCTTCTCTTTTTCATAGAAGTGATAAATTAACTTTTTGCATTCATCTAACCAATCTCCATCCCTTTTCTCTTAAACTTTTATCGCTGACGAAGTTTGCACAGTGAATGAGCTATAGACTACATACAAACTACGCGATGACATGAGGAAAAAGGTGAAAATATCATACAAACATATAACAAATCAATAACTCGACATCTTTTCGTATACAAAACCTCGCCTGTTAATTCATCATTATAAACACACACTCACACGTGGATTTAACTTCATTATACAAATTCACATACACAAATATATACCCATCAGCATTGCACAATCAGAATATACACGGTAAAAGTATGAGATTTAAAACATAAATGATGATTGTGTACATATATAAACCCCGGGGTTTATTATTCGACGAGTGGAGTAAACGAGACCAATCGGACAATGACATCTTTCAGAACAATTCATTGTTAAGCGCAATAGAAGAGAAGGTGGCGTATGGATGGAGCTGGAGGATGAGATTCCTGTTAGAGCAATTCTCTTTATACATTTTCGCCCATCTCAAAACGCCAAGAGTTCACCCATACACAACGCAATCATTGATGGTGTAGGTAATATCAATGTGTACAATAGTATATAGACATTTTCGTTGGATCTATGTATGTATGTATGTATGTACTTATAAACCTATATACGTGAATGACACAATGCAGTCAGCACAATGCCAATGTGCTAGACGGAAATGATGCGACGGTACCGAGATGCACAAGCGCAACGAGAAGTGGCGGTTACTTGCGCGCGACGATTACTCTCTCGTTATATTCACACGTGTGTATGTGAGTGTAGATATGTATATATATGTATCGAATTGGTACTACATGCCACTTACGACGAGGTTTCAGCTCTCGGTGCATTAATGTTTCGCTCCCTTACACTAAATTGCTCATCATCACGTGTAAGTAATTAACCCTTACCCTTATCCTGTGATTATCATTCGCGATTGAAATGGTTGTTTAATTGACTCTGAATATAAGGATGGATTTATCATGAATATCATTATTATGTAGGTAATCGTTAAGTATTATTCATGGTTGTTATAGTAATTGTTTAGGATTAATTTTTTATTTTATATGTAATTATTAATTTTATTAATTTGAAAGATTGAAATAGTTATTTAATTGACTCTGAATATAAAGATAGATTTATTAGGAATATTATTATTATTGTGTATGTAATTGTAAAGTATTATTCATGGTTATATAGTAATGATTTAGAATTAGTTTGTATTTTATATGTAATAATTAATTTTATGAATTAAGAAAAAAATTCTTTTTGTTGGATTAAAGTTTCAATATTGGTAAATTCAATTGTTATGTGTATGTGAATGTTTAATTAATATATATATATATTTTTTTTTTGTAGTGAGTGTTGTGTTAGTGTATGTATGATTTAGATAAATTGGCAATGAATGAAAACAAATATTTTGATTTTGTATATTTGCATTTGTGATAGTTGTTTAACTTGGAGAAAATTGAGTTTTCATTATTTGTATACACATGAGTGTCATTCTTACGTGTTTACTATTGACATGGATGTAAGTGTGAAGTGATGAGATTTTCGAAAAGATTCTGATATATATATGTATGTATATATATTTATTTGGGTATGTATACATGTGTTAGTATATGTGAATTTGTTCACGCGCGTTTCAACAGTATTTGTTCGAGTAATCTTTTTATCCGATTCTTCGCGTATTTTCGACGAGGAAAGAATAAGAAACGACATCAAAAGCAATGTGTCTATGAGCTTGTGTATATTTAAGTGTGTGAGTATATGAATTTGTATATATATACATGTGTGCACACATGAGAAAGGCAATATCAGTCTTATTATGACAATACTTTTACTACTTTTTTTTTATTTTTCTGCAATGCTCGTTAAATTCTTCAGTTATTTTCATTTTTTTATTTTCTTCTCAATACGCTCTTTTTTTTTTTATATTGTATTATTGCAATCCTATTTACTTTGAGCCTTTGGCTTGATTTATATAATTTTAATTTACTTTTCTAATGAATAATTTTTTATTTGTTTTTATTTTGTTACTTTTGGCTTTAAAAAACATGAGAATTATAAAAAGAAATGAATTATAAATATGGAAACTATTGAATAGCTATTGAAAAATATAATATCAGTTCGGTATATGTATTCATGTAATATATTATGTGTAAATAATATTTTGTTGATAATGTAGGTAGTGAAAAGAAAGAGTTTTTTTACACTACTCATAAATTTTCAATGTGACTTGCACAAACTCATCCATTCGCACTCTATTGTGTTTCATCTTTTGCTTTGTTCTGTTGCCCATCTATTTTTTCGTTCTCTTCTCCCTCATCTTGTGTCGTTCATATTCGCCAAAGATAAAGTAACAGCGGATAAAAATTTCATTACAATATAAAGAATGAAAAAAAAAAAAAAAATGTTTTTTCTTTCACAGCAAAATTAATTAAACTTTATACGACAATTTATTTTCAAAATCTCATCTGCTACCATGAATTACATCGTACCAACATTCATCACTTCACTAAAATTCTCATCAGCACATACAAAATGTCTTTTTCTCATACACAAACACATATAATTCCGAAGACGAAACAAACAAAACAAAAAAAAAAATGAAAGAACGTTTTACTCTTCTTTTCACCTTTACACAAAGTTTCAACTTTTGATCTTTAGATAAAAAGGTTGCGACAGATTAAACCTCGCAAGCAATGAAAGAACCAACGGTTGAAATAATTTAAATATGTACACACAAATATACATATATATGTAAAATATATACACATATACTTTATCTATACAAGTGCAAGTATAGACTTGAAGTTGAGTGCGTCAACTGAAAGAATATAAGTCTATGAATATATTGCTGCAAAAACTCTGGTGACAGAATAAGTGAAGACGAGTGATATATGTCTATACATATATTAGTAAAAGCCTCATCATAGTTGTCGTACAGTTGCTGCGTTGTCGTCATTGGAGAAGCCCTTTACAATACATTATATAGGTGGTATTTAAGTGGAACTTGAAGAGGCAGCAGTCATCATATGTATATATGGTTGACAGGGTGCTCGGAGAGCGAGAGAAAACAAAAAAGGGTGGCGAAGAAAAAAAAAAAAAAGGAAAGAACCTCGTAGCGCTTTGATGCGACATTATACATAGGTATATTATATGTATATGTATATGTGTGTATGTGCGAGATACTCTAACACATCTTGGTTTATATGTACTCTCTGTCGACCCAACAGTTTCTATAACTATTCTTTTTGTGGATGAAAATAAAGCAGAACAAAAGCACGAGCTGGACTCACTTATTTCTTGTTCATATTTACTGTCGTACTTTTTCATGGTTTTAGTATACATATGTATATATTTATGTGTATATGTATGTGTTATATGTGTTTGTAAGTCGTTTTGTTAATGACTAAAGTGTCATGATATTTCTTTTCCAATGATACCGACTGTTTGAATCGTCACAGTCGCACTTGACTTGTAAAAATCTTTTAATTGCTTCTTTATCATGGATTTCAATATTTTTTTTCTTTTTTATTTTTAAATATACAATTTTTTATTGTATTATTAATTGTTATAGTGACTTGATTCTTCGTATATTTTATTGAATTTGTAATATTTCTACTGACTAACAGTTATCGCGACAGAATTTCCACATAACAAATAAACAAAAAATTATTCGATTGAATTCTTAATCAAAACAAATCATACATTAATTTAATTTAATCATATTCAAATACCTCAACTTTTTATAATATATATTTGAACCACTAGAATATCCTTACCAATCCACATTATTATTAATAATACATCCAACAATCAATATAAAAACATGAAAAGTTTCGAAATATAACGCAATATGCAAATATCATAAATCTCATCCTTCACATTATTGTTGGCATTTGTGCCCCACGAGTATAGAAAATAAATAGGCATATAACATTCTTACATACACACATATAGTCCCAACATACATATACAAATGTACATATTCACAAGTGTATAAATATGGAAATATTCCTTGCAGAAATGTATATTATAATGTGTGCGATCAAGACGAAATATGCATATCCTCAAGGGATGTTTCAAATACGCGTGACACTGTCACCTCTAAGCCAAAGTGAATAGAATGGATATATAATTCGTGTGCATATACACACACAAAATATAACATACATAAACATATACATATACATATACATATGTACATATATACGTGACAAATATTCGTAGAGAAATCTCAGGGATCTTGAAAATGTTTCGCGTTTCGTCTCGGGCGTATTTTCGGTTAACATATACATATACATATAAATATATATATTTTATGCGTATATATATAATGTTGAAGATGGGATATACATAAATATATACTTACATTTATGTGTATATACTGTATATATTTGTATGTATATAATTCTAGGTAGGTATCTCACGCCCAATGCGCATTTCTCGGTGTCGTCACCGATGTCAACGTCATCACCTTGATGGTGTGTCCTGACGTAAAGAGGAAGAAATGTGTGTCGGGCGAGAAAGGAGGCGAATATACAGGAAGAAAGTGAGAGGCAAAAGATGTGAGTGTGATGCAAAGGCTGAGAGTTGTGTCGTCTAGGAAGAAACATTCTATGCCGTTGGCTTCGCAGTCATATTGAATTTATGTCGTAGACACTTGAGAGCATCCTGACACGTCTTTTTCCTTCATCTATCTATGTGTGTTTTGATATCTTGTGAATAAATGTGGTTATGTGTCTGTGTATTTTACACACAAAAAAAAAATAAAATACTTTTATTGCGTGAATTTTATCAATATTTATTTGAATTAATCAATTTATTGAATGGGAAGAAAAAATTTAAATTATTTCAATAATTGTATTATTATTATGATATTTGATTTTTTTTTTATGTTATTAATACTGTTTTTTATTAGTTTGAATAGAGAGCTTGTGAAATTTGAGGTGAATTTTAAAGGATTGGGATAATAAAATGAAAGAAAGTTAAGTAAATTAATGTTAAAGGATAAGTGTATACACTTTATCTTAGAATATACGCCATGTTCACTAAGTATATAGAGTAAAAATAAGTGTTTGTGTGTGTATAGTATATATGTATGTAACATCAGAGGAAAATGAATATACTACTAGTTTCTTCCTGTGTCTCACTCAAAGTCTTCACCCTCAATCGATTTTATCCTTTTTTTTTTTTTTCACTCACTCGTTTCTCTTTCACGCTTGGAACGTGCTTAACGTCGTTTCTAAAGGACTACGAGCTTTTGCGCTATATAACCACGGTAAAATACTATATTCAAGTGTATATAGAATACAAAAATGAAGAGAAGAGAAAGGCAGAATGAGTGAGATGAGTGTAAAAAATAAAAATAAACGCAACGTCGACCAGCTCCAATCGTTTTCTCATTGGTATATACTCTGTACAGAGAAAAGTGAGTTTACCTCTACTTCCCATATACATTTTTATTCCTTGGGGCTATGAACCTCCATATCCTCCCTCGTTTTTTCTCACCCTCCCTATTCTAACCCCACCTTCAACATAAAAATTGGAGTATTAAGGTAAATAGATTTGTTACTAGTTTATCCTGGCTCGACTTGTTCGATGAGAGAAATTTATGTAGTTTTCTGATAGGGAACTGAACGGAAGCACAACAAACTTTGCGGGAATATGATGTCCAATAGCTTAACAGTTGTGTGTGTGTGTGTGTGTATGTGTCTATGCAAGACAGAAAAAAGTGGGAGACTGAAGAGGAAATAGAGACGAGACTGTGAAATGAAGCCTTTGCATCATCGATCCATAGAGAAACTCGAGTTCATGCTTGTTATAATCTTGACGTGTATGTATAATATATTTATGAAATTTATCTTTGTCCATGCTAACTATACATATCATTGTGCTTATTTATAGAAGACTACACATAGCTTTTGGCCATTTGATTTAAATATATACGAAAAAATCTAAATATAATATTCATGTTCGTGTATATACAAAATTTTAAAACTCAAACTTGGCATGATATGCTTCAACGTTACTTTTGCATTTTCTAAGACTTTAAATATCTTATCAAGACGTTTGAATGTGTTTAATATCATGTATACATTCACATTAATTTTTTGTAAAAATATTGTTCAACAGCAAATAGATGTATGTATAATTTTTTTTTTTATTAGAATTAAATGAACAAGGGAGAAAGTGATACGTATATATTTATAGCAAAAGAGCAAATGAGAGTGTGATATATATCGAACGTGTTATAACAAGTTTTTTCGTTCACGAGTTTCTCCCCTAAATTGAAATATGGACAAAGTGTTTGGAGAAAAACGTAGATTTGTATGAAAATATGAAGCATTGGATTATAATCGTTTGGAATGTAAGAGGAAAAATTTTATGTGTACGTGCCAGGAAACTTGGCCAAGATTCGACGAATAAAAAAGACACATGGTAAAAAAAATATACATATACATCTACATATATGTATAAATATATATATAAATATGTAAATGTCTACGCGGTAAATTTTCGTGTAGAGGAAACGAAAGAAAACAGCTTTTCTTTCTGAGATATGTAAAAAATAAAAAATAATATTCACTTAATATTTTTTTTTTCTTTCTATTTTCATATATCTGCTTTTCAAAAGCTTGCAACTTCAAGCATATATCACTATATGTATGTATACATATATTCACATACCTATGTATTTTTGTACGTATGAAAATGGCGTAATAAAATTCTACGCTTATTTTTTTGCAATGTAAATACTTTATGTGCGAAGTATCCTTATACGTAAATCCTATGTATTTTTTCCATCCCTTATTTTATTTTATATAAGTCTACTTTTGCGTCATTTTTACACTATACACCACCCACAATTCCACCTTCATCTGTATCCATACTGATATATATCCCCTACTAAAAATACATTACGTGTATAATGTTGTGTCTACGTAATCATAAAATTCACTACAAACATTTAAAACGATACGGAAAAAAATTATATTCACGCACGAATAATTCAGATAAAAATATTAAACTATAAAAAAATAAACATATAAATATATAAAGTTGAAAAATATATACATACACATATAATATACCAAGTGAAAAAAAAAGAACAAAATGAAATAAAACAGGTAATAAAAAAAAAAATGAAAAAAAAAAATTGCGAAATGAAAGTGAGCTTTTTATGCGTCATGTCCACAATATATTCTTCGTGTACTAAAATGGACCCAAGGGCCCACAAGTTGGTCGTCGTAAAAATCCTATGGCATAATATATAAATTCCACCACCCTCCACATTCATCCCTTTACCACTGTTTCACTCCTCTAAAATAAATGTACATTGACCACTTATGTTTTTATATATATATTCCTTCATTCAGATACAAATATATATTCGCATATAATATATAAATATTTCAACTATTGTGTGTATCTTGAATGCTTGTCTATATACATATTCAAATAAGTGTGTATAGTTTCGGACAATAGTAATAGTAATAGCATTAGTAATAGTAGTAGTAGTAGGATAGTAGTAGCTTCATTTTAATGAATTACTTAAGCCCACTGCAGCATATGACCTAGCTCTATCGACGGGAAAGCTATCAGAACGTGCGCCATATGGGTGAATTTATAATAGTAATACTATGTATATATAATATATATGTATATTATATATGTATATATGCTTGTATAATCCTGAAGGTAAAGTTTGACCTGGATTTTGAGTGCTAACTTAATTCCATATAACCCACTCGCTCGAACATTTTTCTCCACTGAAGCACACAGCATAAATGTGGCAATTTTTAGCTTTATTATTTTTTATTTCATATTCACATTACCCTCTGTGTGCGCGAAAGCCAGAAAAAAAAATTAAAATTTTTATTTCTTCTTTCATTATATATTTTTCATCATTTTCTTTCTTTTATTTTATATATATAAAATGTCAAAAACATAGTGAGGCAATTTGCATGTTTAATTACCTCAATATTTTTTGTTGTAATTCATACACTTGTCATGTGCATGCGTGGATTTATTTAAATATTAACGCAATTAGTTTAATGAAAAAAATATATTTTGATGTGAAAGATAATGATTATTATTGTTACTTGACCTGGGGAGTATCGAATAAGAGTTTTATCTTAGATAGATGGATGGATGGATGGATGGATGGTAAGTATTGGATCGATATAAAAAGGTTTTATCAAAATTTGCATGCTACGCTTTTACACACGTACACACACGGTGTATCATATCTATATTGTATGTTACGTACGTGGGACGTAAGTATATAGATGAATATCTTGATACTTGGATTTACTCAAGGAAGAAAAGTGAGGAAGAGAATGAAGGAAGACACGAATGCTGAATAGATACATGTATATATATGTATATATATATATGTTTATATCGGTGAAAAGGCGCTTGAACTTAATGGATATCGATTGAAGCTTATAAGCACACTCCTCGCTTTATATTTTTTGCAACAATTCAGCATCAATGAAACTCCTTAACGATACGAAAAACTTAAATAATTCACATTATTAAATTTTCAAATGATTTTTTCATGTGTAATAATAATTACATGTCATTGTTTCATTGTTTATAAATTGATACTGTTATTAATAAGATAAGAAAAAGAGATGATAAACTTTATGTTATTTATTTGTCATAAATTAAATTGATTGTTAAAAAAAAATTGGGGATTTGATCAAATAAAAAATTAATGATTATTTTTTTTTTTAATTTGAATTATAACTAATTTTTTTATGGTATGAGTTTATTAATTATCGGTATTATATAAGCAATAAATTGAGGGTATTATAAATATTTTTATTATTATATTTCAATAATTGTTACGAAATATTATATGTATATATATTTATATTTATTTTATTTCTTTATATAATTCCGAATGAAATAATGATAATTCGCGTAAATCTACTCGTACCGATAAATTCAACCCTGACCTTGTTTCATTCACAAGTCTACAACACAATCTATACATATATATTATATATATATATATATATATTTACTACACTTCGATTTCATTCCTCAGCCAATTCTATATAACGCGCAAAGAATTCCCAATGTGTATTTATTATTTCCATCACGACGTTCACTTCAAGACTTCAAACTAAAAAGAAAATAAACACCATAAAAAAATAAAAAGAGAAAAATTACTAATAAAATATAAATAGAATATAAAAATAAATTGAACTTAATAGGATTCTAAAAAATTCTCAAACATAAAATTGATAAAACGACATCCATAAATAAATACTGTTTTACAATATACTAAAACCCTTTTCCTTCATTTAAATTTAAATTGTTTATTTACATCAATGCTCAATATAAGATGTAGCATGAAAAACTTTCAACCCCAACATTTACAGAGGATGAGGACACGTGGCAGCTAGTGTAGAAACTCTTTACACACCAGACAATGGCAAAACACACTCGTTGATTCGTCTATGTTGGCACGCGTGCTTTCACATGTTATACCTATACACTTCATATCTTACTCTCATATCCTACATTTTCTTTCTTCCTGCTCTCTCTTTATCCATCTACACGATTTACCTTCTACATATACACATACATATATGTATAATGTATATACGTATCGCTACAGAGTTTGCTCTTACCTATCCTCTCATATTCTTGTCGCGTTTCTGTCTTCCACTTCTGGCTACGGATATATATTTTACCCGATGTCACGTCTACTACTTTTACTACAACTATGTACCTAATATATGTACATACATATGTATATGTATATGTATAATCCCTCTTCAACATTTCTTTTATACTGCTTTTCGACAAAGCCTCGAGCATCGATTAAAAGCAATCTCGACGAGTGTAAATATAAATGTCCCACCAAGCGTACATATATATTTTTATTTTTCTTTTCGTCCTTTGCCCTCCCCATATTTCTCTATTCTCTCTCTCGCTCTCTCATTTTTTTTTTCTATTCACCCGGACAAAATCAGGCGAGTAGAGTTATTAAATGGTTCTTTCAATTCTCCACACGCGAGAGTAGTATTCATTATTTTCTTTTTTTATTTTTCAATCCATTTTATTACGTATTTTCAAACAGAATTTCTTCACCTTTCCCAAGAAAACTATAGAAATATTTATGCTAATATATTTACGGTAATATTCATGATGTTAATTGTAAAATAAATAAATAAAATGAGTAGAATGAATAAAAATATAGGTAAAAAAATTTTATTAACAAACTTATGAGATTATATATCGATGATGGAAAATTTTCGTCATAAATTCAATTCCATTGACCGTTAAATTTACACTCGTTTTTTCTTCGTACACATTTAGCTGCCAGCCATTGCAACCTCACGCCCTTTTATATACAAAATATATACATATACATATACGTATTAAATGTATGTATACATATACAGCCGACTATTCTGCGCACACCTTGCCATGAACAAATTTGTAAGGCTCCAAGTATTTTACGTCATGTATATACACATATATGTATATCTACTCATACATATCGGTATTAGTCTAGACTGTCGAGAAAATTCTGGCGAGTAGCCGAGCGCCTCAGCGCGATAATCGATCCGATCTTTTATATTTTACCCTCTTTTTTTTTTTTTCATTCCCTTCTAAAATGCCCCAAGTCAACGTTGATGTTGATGGCGTACCTCATGCTATGGCTTCGAGCACTCTCCGATGGATAACGTAATTTCCAAGCTCGCAAGAGTATTGTCCTAAATATACACACAAGTATATATGTGTATGCATACTCTTTTGTCTAGAAATATTGTCCCGGGGGTGCATATGCGCATGTAACCGATTGCTTATAAAATATAGGAAGCTAGTAAAGTTATTGAATTTATATTGAAAACTCTAGAGTTTATATAAATGAAAATAAATTTATTTAGAGAATATATTTTTATGATTTATTCATTTTTCAATGTGGAAATAAATTGTATTTTATAATATTTATTAAAAATATAAATGTGATTTATTAAAAGACTTATTAAAAAATTTTTATTAATGATATTGTAAATTTTATTTGTTTTTATATATTTATTTATTGGATATTTGTTATTGTGGGAAAGTGTTTATTGCGATAATAATATTTATGATTGATATTCATGAATGATGAATGATGATGTGGTGTCACGGTCTAATATTGTTCACAATGCCGGAACAAATCATTTGTTTATCTACTTAACTCTAATTTCGTACGCGCTTTGTCGTACCAAAGCTGTAATTAAGGGTATTCGCTTGAGCATTAAAATATTCCATTAACGTGCAGTCGAGTGTCATGCACACGTTGCGAACGATCGATGCACCGCGTTTTCAAGTTATTTCTGATGAGCAATGGTAATCTAAACTCCAATGATTTAATATATACATATAAAGATAATAAAATGAATGAAGAAAGAAAAATAACTATTTACTTTATGTCTTGAATTGAGAACTTCCGACAATTTAAGACACGAACAAACTTTATCGAGTTAACATTTTATAAAATACAAAATGTAAAATGCCAAATTTGTTACAGTTTCAAATGAAGTTAAAGAATTTTAACAAAAAATATCTAGTCTAAAATTTTTAAATAGATACGAACATTTCTCATTCTAATCATTAATTTATTGGTTGTAATAATTATAAATAATAATTATTACAACAATGCATACACATGGATAATAAAAAATACTCATTTGACAGAGCAGAGAAATAATCACAAAAAAATTTTACTTTAATTTAAACACAAAAAATATCAATAAAGTTTAATTTATAAATATCATCAAAGACAGAAATATTTCTTGCAGTTTAAATAAATAAAAAAAAAAAAAGTTGATTATACTAGCAATGAAAAATATTACTAGATATAACATACAATATGATACGACTATGCCATCATATAAACTCGTCTCGAGACAATGCAACCTCGTTATACGTTTTATCCCACAGGCAAACAATAACCCACAATAAACATCATACTCTTTCCGTTTCCTTTAACTTCACTCCATGACTACAACTAGATAGAATATACTAGACGTTTCTTCACAGTTATACTATATGATACACACCATGATGGTATATATGCGAATCTGTAGTTTCTTTTCGTATATAAATTGTATATATGCATTGAGTGTATGTATATTTTTCTTATTTCTTTTTCACGTTCACAAGTCATGTCTATCTCCCGTCGTCCGCGCACCATCTTTATATTCTCATTGCCTCGGGAAGTCGTTAACCCTCCATGCTCAGATTAAAGAGATTTTAGAGTTCCAACCAAGCGATGTCTCTCAACCAAAAAATAGGGTGGATGGGTGGCAATGTCCGCAATTAGTAAACTCCTAGGAGATTTCTCTTGAGAAGAAATTCACAAGAGCATTTTACTACCATTTTATTTATACTTATACATAGAGAAAGAAAAATTAGCAGGATGGAGAAATTTAACGGAATATTCTTTTCTTCAATTTAAACAAAACTTTATAAAAGAAGAGAAAAAAAAATTAGTTACATTTCATTATTGTCTATTTAATTAGTTATTTTTTTTTTTTAATAGTCATTGCGCTGATTATTTTTGAATATATCACTTTTAGCTTTGATATTTTCTCTTTTAATTTTTTATTCATACTATCAACACTCGAGTTGACAGCCATGTTTGTCCTGGTGTGTTCCTGCTGAGTTTTTGTTTGAATTAGGCTCTCTCTTTACCATTCTCTTATATTCTCATTGTTCCAATTATTTTTTATTTCCCCTCTGCGCACTGTTGGTAAGATTTAAAAGAATACATGGGCACTCATCGTAATGCTGAGAAAAGCTGCGTGTGTTCTTTATTTATAGTTCGTACAGTGTTTTGAAGTAAATTTAAATAATGATGAATTAAATAAAATATTTGGAATTATTATTCATTGCAAAATCAATAAAATAATGTATTAAAAGTCTATCAAAAAAAAAAAAAAAAAAAAAGAGTTATTTCATTTCTTGCATTTCTGTAACGTCAAAAATATGTATTTATTATTAAAAAAAAATATTAACACTGTGCTGTAATTTTATATATACATTTAAAATAAATATATATATTTAACAATGAGTAGATAGCAGTTTTAATTGTGTCAATTCAAATGAATTATTATTCTCTACAACGAAGAATGGATAACAACTATGTCGAGACGGGTGAGAATAGGGGGTAGAGGGTGGTTGGGTAGTTATAACAAATTGTATAAACAAAATAAATATACTCCGATTTGTTCAAGTGCAACGTAATATTTCATTTTTTGAAGTTGACACAAAATTTATTTTCTCGTTTTCACAATTTATTTTTTTTTTCATATGCGTTCAAATTAAAATTCACCTCATACATTAATCTATAATTGAAAGCGTCGAAAAAAAATATAATAATAAAGAATACATTATAAATGGAATTTTTGATCTTTTTAGAAATATCAAAATATTAAAATTACTTTTTCATATCAAATAATAATTATTTCGTTATTTCAATGATATATTAAACAATTAAAAGTATATTCATACATATATATGTATATATTACTTTGTATATAAATTTTATATATAATATATATGTGTATATTAATAGTAAATCATCGATAAATCTCAATATTCTCCAGTCAGCATTGTCGATACTTGAAACTAATCGAAACGCAGAGAATATTCGATAAATCGTTTTGTCCGATTATAAATTACTTCGGTTCATCGGCACGTTGCACACACTCTCGTGAGACTAATTTCTCCTCTATCTCTGTTCTGCCGAAGCCCGATGTTACCTTCATCTATATCGGTCGCCGAGTCGCATTCAAATTCTATATTACACGGTGAGAGGAGAGAGGTTAACGAACCTGCCGTTGAACTCTGTATACAGAACAATATTCTTCCGAAATTACAATGTCTATCTCTCTGATTGTATTCTTCTTCTATCTCTCGACCTACCTTTATCCCTGGCTTTATTTAAAATATATAAAAAAAAAAAAGAAAACAATAATAATAAAACGTAAAAAGAATAAAAACATTTTTTTTCATCCACCAACTCTGTCTCTTCCTCTCATTTTCCCTTCTGCTTTTCTCACACTACTCCTCCGGCCTCTCGCATTTTTTCCTTCGTACCGCATTCGTTATATCCGTGCACCCGTGAGCCAGAAAAAAAAAAAAGCTCGAGGAGAGTAAAAAGCTTAAAGCGGAACTTTCCATGACAGACAAATATTCACTGGATTTTTATGAATAAAAATGAAGAATAAAATTTATCACTCATAAGTCACTGAACTTTTCTCGGATTTATTAGTTTAATAATTATTATCAATACAACATTATGATTTGAGTAGTAAAGATACAGTTTAGTCAGCCTAATCATGTGAATAACTAATTAATTTATTTCTTTTTTATTTCTGAATAAAAAATCATGAAACTCAATAAAACGTATAGAATATATTATTGCTCGCACTATTATTAAGACAATTGTCGATGAACAATAAACTTACCGGCAATAATGAGACAACTGACAAGCATCCTCGAGGCCGGTAACACTTGTCTCTTTGATCCTCGTGCACGAGGCCACTCGATCTTTCCTTCTTCTGTCTCTCGTTTCTCTTTCACTCTTCTCCCTGTTCTCCGTCACACGATTTAAATATTATTAAATTACAAAATAACCAACACGCGCAATGGAAAAGCAGACGAAAATAAAAAATTCAGAAACAAACAAACTAAAATAAATACTGTTGAATTATCCAAACAATATATTTTATATTATACAAATACATCATTTAAAATAAATTAAATAATATAATCAATTATCCTCAATTTTATTTAACTTTGAAGATTTCATTAATACCAAAATAAAAAAAAATTCTGCATTATCAAATCGAAAATTCGCGCGCGTATATCCTCTCGCACTGGAATGTCTATTGCCTCCCGGCACTCACCACCGACCACGACTGTTCGCATTTACCAAGCCTCGGGCTCGCCCGCGCAGTCGCCAGAACATGAAACCCACCACCGCTACCCAGTATCATCCCCATTCTTGCATTTTGTAAAAAAAGTGGGGAGACTTACTACTCGCTACTATAACAAAAACTACATACCTATATATATTCCTGTATGTACATCGAATGTATACATACGTACATATATACAGATAGGCAGGTGATAGGAAGAAAATAAGTGAGAATGTGATGGCGAAAAAAAAAGAAGAGAATTTGATATAAAAGGGTGAGATGAGCAGCGATAATATTGCAAGTAAATAGATATATAAATAAAATAAATAAATAAACAATATTTATATGTATACATGGATGTTGATATCATGTATATTTATATGTTTATATTTTTAATCTGTTATTATAATTATTTTTGATATAATTTTTATTTTTTATTTATAGTAATTTTTTTGATATAATTCATGGGAATATTTATTTTTCAGTCAGTAATATCTGTAAATATTCTTTCGTCCCTTTGACCACTAGGATACGTTATGTACCAGCTTATTGCCATTCAGTTTGGTATGTAGATAAAGTAAATATGTATATATTTACCGATGCATATATGTATATCTAGATATTTGAATTGAAATAAAAGTGTTTGCGGATTCACGCGGATTTTATTTTATCGATGGCTTGAGTAGAGATCAATGGTGAATTGAAATATATCTCGTTTAGATATCTCACAAAAGATCACGTCATTTATGACATATATCCATACATATAGATATATAATGTTGGGAAAATAAAATAAAATAATTAATTAATTTTATTTTTTATTTTTTGATGATATAAAAAATCAATTGGAATCTTCAAGATTTTTATATTTATTTATTTTTCTTTCTACTATTTATCAATATTTTTTGTTTAGAATTTTCATAATAAATTTTTTTCATGTGAATATAAACATAAACTATTATTAGAAAAATATAAAATTAACGATAAAACTAAAAATAATAGGATAGAGTGGAGGAAACACGTAAAATTTAAGCTCTAGAAGTTTATGAGCTCATGTACAAGTTGGTGAAATTCAAGAGGATGATTACTCTTGTGCCGTATGGCGTTTTCTCCTTCTCCCTTTTGTATTTCATATACTCTCCACACTACTTTTATACATGTATGTAATATCTGTTTCACCATTTTGTCTCAAGTACTTTTCACTGCATCTACTATAGTACTGGACTTAATTCATAGAAACCAGTTATAAGACAATTAAAAATAAAACATATTTTTCTATTTCATTTATGAATATTAAATCATTCCAAAAATTTATTTATTTATTAACTCATCGAATTATTAATTCATCAACACCTAATATTATTTGTTTATCTTCCACTTTCGCTTGTATAAAATTTTTTCATCTTTGCTTTAATTTAAAATATTTTCTTTCCGTCATTTTCTCACATAATACATCACCATATTCACAAATAAAAATATGAAATGTATAGTAATATTGTGCAATTAAATATGAACATAACCATGTATAATATATTTATTCATATATAAAAATATATTAATATGTACATACACATAGGTATACTTTTTTCCAAAAAAAAAAAAAAAAATGTTATTTTCCTTCAAAGCACAGTCATATTGCAGTGGTTGCATTCGTGCTTTTTCTCTACCTTTCATTTCATACCCACTACAAATATATTATTTTTATTTACGGTATATAAATACATGTATGTATAACGGAACGTTGAATGCAGCTTCTCTCAGTTCATCGACATATACTCGCACAATTTTCATCCTCGACAAGCATAAATATATTTCATATACATACGAAAAAGCGCTTCAATGAAATAATATAAGTGCATAATATAGAAAAATAAAATGAGAATGTGAAAAAGAAATTGGAGAGAACAATAAGAATGATGAGAAAGCCAGAGAAAATGTAAAAAGAAAATTGAAATATGAAGAAACAAATACATATACATTTTATCTATAATATTATACAATAAATCTACACATGTATACATATATACAAGGTAAAATAACGAGAAAAGAGAATAGAACTAGCTAGTCAGGTACAAACCATCAAGAGAAATGCAGTCAAAGCGTCCGAGCACATCGTTAAAACTCAACCCGAGGCGATAAATAAAAAATTTTTCTCCCCAGTTCGTCCTTTTTTTCTTCCTCCATTTTTCCTTCTTCTTCGTATTCATTTCTCGCAATTCCCCCTACTTACATATACATATACATATATATTCCAAGTGGCAACACTACTCAAAAAATTATTTCTCTGTATCATTCATCGCCTGATTCATTTCACCTCAACTTTTCTACACATTGAGTTTCACTATTCGTATATAGCAAACTTGGATTGACTATTGTTTCATCGAGTACCTTAATAGTAAAAGACTTCGTTGAAATAATCCCTTGATACATAGTCCTTTAGTCTACTTTCCCCTTTACAACATTCACCCTATCCCAATTTATTCTCATACCGTTCGAGGGGCTGTTTAAACTTGCACTCTGACGCTTCATTGATACATGACACCATACATTTCTTCTCCAATTTCTCTAATGATGTACTTATACGGTTATATATGTATGTATATTGTATATGTATATTTAAGTCAAGTGAAATGGCCTCTATGTAAAGTTAACATAAGGTTTCAATATAATTAATTCTCCCCCAACTTCCTAAAATAAGTATTTAGAATATAAATTTATTACAGGATGTTTTCTATTTTTTTCTTTTATATTTTTTGTTACTTTAATAAAGGAAAAATCATTGGCTCATCTTCAAAATCGAATAATCAAGTTTGCAGAGTGATTATATATAAATAAAACTATCTAAAACCCGAGTAGAAATATTTAAAAACTACTTCATTACTTCAACAATTTTAAATATTCAAAAATATATCAATATAAAAATAATTTAATTCCATAATGTAATAAAAAATACTAAAACACATTTACCTATTAAATTTATTTTCTTCTTTTATTCTCAAGATATTTTTATATTAAATCACTCTTGAAATATATTTTTTCCATTGAATAAACTCCGAGCTTCAATAGTATATCTCCAAATAATATACGTCTTTTAATCTTGTTCAGTGTTTCTCAACCTCTATAGCGAGACTCTGAATCAGCATCGGACGCCCACGACAATATGTTTGATATCTCTTGAGACGCGGACAAAGTAGACACGTGCGGTGTGAGCGTTGGTATATAGGCAAGACGCGTCGACACGAGCCAATCCCCAAAGCAAATTGCTTGGGTAATCGATGCGCTCCCACTCTCACTCTCACAATATTCCTCCTCAACCCCCTCTACAACAATCTACCGCACAGTCTTCACGTTCCAATCCCAGATCATATACGTGCTACGTTTAATTAGTGCACGAATCAAATCCTCAAGCTTATATACTCTCTCTCTCATTCTACTGTCTCTTCCTCCTATCCATCCATCCATCCATCCATCTATATCCTTAATTAATTATATGCACTGTATAAATAAATACATAGCTAAATATTTATCTATAAAATATTTATTATTGTAAATACATTTTTACGCTAATGAATGAATATGTAAATGAAATGGAATAACAACTCGGAGTTTTATTTATTTATTTTTTTCTCCATTGTAATTTTGTAAAAGAATAAAAATATAAAAAGCCAATGGCTTAAATATTATTCGCTAACGTCACGTATGAATGTATTTTATTTTTTTTTTTAAATTGTGTGCTCGTTATATGACGCAATGTTTAATTAGTGTATCGTAATATTATGAAATTTGTGTATTGATGTGTGCCGCTGCAAACTCCCTATTCGTTCACCTCGATTTATGATTATGTATAAACCCTGGACGTGCATTGTCATTTTGGTGTTTATAACTCGGTTTGTGTCATCACGCTTACATCGTATATCTATCACATTGATACAGTATATATGTATATTCATGTAAAATGTCGTACACACTTTGCATTTATTCGTTTTGGTTGGAAAACGTTCGTGCAATACGTAATATCACATGCGGAATAAATGAAAATTGATGTATACCAATGCGCGAGTGCTTCACCGGTTTCTGATTGATGAAGCTAATCACAATTTATTATTCACAATTTGTTGATATGTATATCTGTATGTGTGTATACATATGTATAATGAACATTTATATAAATTTATATATGTGTAAAATACCTGCGACTACCTGTATGGAATTAATTGTTGAAAGGTTACTGGTTTTATTTTAATTAAAAATAGAATTTGATGAATGAGTAATAAATTAATGAAAATTTGATTAAATTCCAAACAGAATATATGCTTTTCAGAAAAATAATGCATTATTGTTTCGAATTTTAATCGTATATACAAAATTAATTATACAAAGCTTGAATGTTGTATATCATAAAATAAAATTTATTATTTTATGTTATCAAGTTAATTATTTGTTTTATTTAATTAGTATAGGTATTAGTTTAATTGATTCTGCTGGTGTATGTGCCAAATGCGAGTGCCAATAATACATAGATATTGTATGTATATGTATGTATGTGTTGATCTACTGCGTGTCAATGGTGTATTAGTAAAGTGCTTTTGAGTATCGGAGGGAAAATAGATTGTGACGTTGAGTGAATTTAATTGAAATTTACTTATAAGATCCAACATTGGCTGGGTTAGAAAAGGAAATTGAAGAGTGGATGGAATAATAAAAGCCACTAAATTAATGGACTACCATGGAATAAAGTAGCAATCCGCCCAATGTTATATTAAAAAAAAAAAAAAAGAAAATCAAAAGAAACTGAATGATTTATGAAGATGCATGAAGAATTGACGAGGTGAAAAATAAGTTTTGATGAATAAAAAATAAAAGAAAATAAAACAAATATAACTTTGTATTATTAAGTATATCTATATGCAAGCAGATACCTGTCACAATATCTTTTGCAGTGTGTCTTTCTATTCGCTATTCATTGCACAACGATGCGAGCATTACCACAGGGTGCAGTGGATGAAACGAAGAAGAGACGGAAGAGAATTTAGCGCGAGCGGCAGATGCTCAATGGAGATAGACCACGTATAGGAATACCCGGATTTGCGGCTACGTGAAGAGTCATAATTAAATTCAGATTTTCACTGTCTGCAGATGCGCAAGACGCAAAAGACTAAGAAAAAAAAAAACAACAAGAAGAAGAAAGTAATAAAGAATAATATTAAAGCATAGATAGATAAAGAGTGAAGAGAAGAAAAAAAAAAATGAATACAGTATATGAAATGTCTTTTGGAATGAGTTGAAAATTAAAGAAAAAATTGAAACAAGATAAAAAAAGAAATTATAAAACGGAAATAAAAATGGTGGAAAAGTTTTACCTACTATCAGGTATATGCATAACTGTTGAAGACGCAGGTACGCGATGTCATAATTGAATTAAAATCAGAATCGTCCAAGCGACAAGTAGTTTAAATATAGTGAGGACGCGACAAGATGAGGGGAATAGTATGGAACAAGATGATTTGGTCGAGGTTGATGGAAATGGGACTGTTATATATATATTTTTTTTTTTTGTATAATTTGTCTCTTTCTCATTTGCCTACTCTCGTTCGTCATTCTATTATTTTACTCCCTCTTTTCTTTTTGCTCCATCTAAATCTTGTGCAAAATAACTCATGCGCCAACGTGCGACTCTTCTGCTAAAGTACGATGGCCGTTGGAGGGTGAAGAAACTTGAGCATTTTAAGTCAAACTTGGGTTGCAAGTTAAGAGTTGTCGAGTGGTGCAACGTGAATGACACTCGGCCGCCACTTTGACACGTTCTCGGAGACATTTTCTCGATTTCTCATTCACATTACAAAATATATATGCGTGTATTAGATTATTAAACTATATATATAAATTATTATATTATGTATATGTATATATATATATAGTTTATAATGATATTGCATTCATGAATAAAGTAAAAAATGTGAAGTGACGAATGATATTTGCAGTAGTGACGGTGAAAAACTAGTCAGACATTTGTCATTTTTATTTTCTCTTTTTCAATATATTATTTTTCATCATTTGTTTATTTATTTATTTATTTTTTATGAATTTTACATTCTGATAGTGTAATAATAATCGTTATAACAAAATGCAAATGATTTTGTTTAAAACACACGAATAATTATATGTACTTTTACAATAGCGCATGTATAAAAGTGCGCAATGTGGTTGTGCATGCGAAAAAGATAGAGAGGAGTATCTTTTATTAAAGCTTTGAGCTTGAAGATACTTTGAACTTTTCTTTTTTTTTTTTTATTCTCTCCAACAAAAAAGGTTTTTCCATCATACATACGTATTATATTTCCATTTGCATAATAACTTGTTCTCTTGCAGCAAATAAAAAATTATAAAAAAAAAAAAGAATTAAAGTAGAAAAAAAATTATTCATAAACATAAATCTATTATTTCAACGATATTGTTCTTCTCTTCATCAATTTTCATCGCATTAACGTCAATACCTTCACACACACACACGCACATACTATTCACTGTAAAATAAAAAGCAAAATGGCACATAAAAATGTGTGACATGTCTTTATATACCTGAACACAAGTTTAAAACTTATAACTACATCGAGTCAGTTGAAATCATACTTTGAGATAATAAAAAAAAAATAAAGACCACTATGTATTCGCTTATACATCTATATATATATATATATATTACATACATACACACATACATGTGTATTACATTTACACATACATTTATATACAGTGAACGAAAAATCACGACCCTGAAGAAAACTCATCAGCCTTCGTCTAACACCCCTCTGGCGATTCTTTTCATTCGTGCTTCTAACGCGGAAACCGCTCGTCAGGAGAACGATGATGACGACGCCAACGTCAACGACAAAAGGGAGTGAGTAAGAGATATACAACGGGGAAAAAAAAAAAAAAGAAAAAGAGTGAATATAAACCGCCCCAACGAATACGAACGTCTGCGTATATATCTCTTGTTCCCTTTTACTTTTTTTTTTCTCTTCTTTCACCCAGCTCTTATTTCCCGACTATTTCTTTCGAGAGTGGCGCGTCTACTGTTCCGTACTCACGTACCAACTGCTACGTCACCGAGTAATGTAGACAAATATGTATATATATTTATACATATGTGTATATGAAGGATATATAGAACGATTATATTCATTTGTATAGGTATATGAGCACGCGCCTCCCTAATCTGCAATTTCAATCTTCCTCGAGACACGCAAATTCTCAAAAAAAAAAATCCGACAGGCACAGTTGAGCAATATAAGCGAGTTTGTTGAGTGGGGATAGTTGAAATATTACCAAGAAATGGTGGAGAAAAGGAAAATGTAGAGAGGAAAGAAAGCAATTGCAAAAGGGAATGAAAAGGAATAAAAGTGTGTATGGAAAAATAAAATTCGTGTATATATATTTATATATACATGGGATATATATATCTATATCAGGATATATGTATATTGTATATGTATGTATATTTATGTAATATATGTAGGTGTATTCAGTGAAAAAGGAAATATATATCTGTGTATGCACGCGGATTTTTGGCACAGGTCGGTGCACACAAGAAATAAAAACGATGCGGGAATATACGATACTGAGGATAAGAGAAACTGTGAGACAAATACATGTATATGTAGATGATGTATATGTTGCAAAAACGTTGAATCAACCTACGATTCATGGTGGAACTCATTCCGTGTTTTGTTTTTTTTTTTTTTCTTTTTGTGTTGGTTTATCCTTATCATCTTTCCTTTCTGTATGTTGCGTTATTTATTTTTTTTTTTTTTATTGAGCTTTGTGGATTGATGCTATCACTGTGAGATGGAAATGCGTGTAATTTTTATGACGTAAAGTTTGCATTTCACGCTGGTGTATGGAGGTATAAATGTGGTAGATATGTAGTGAGATTGTGTAGGTAGAGGATTTTTTGTTACGTGCGTTACAGTGTATTTATTTTTATTTCACGAATTGATATTTAGTTTTATTTTATTTTATTTTATTTTTTATTTATTTATTTTTGATTTTTTTTCGTGTTACTATTTTTTGAAAGTATGTAGAGAGTTGGTATATATGTATACATTTATGTGTAGTGAATGATAAACTATTGTCCAACGCGTTTTTTCAGCGTAAAAATGAAAATTAAATAAATTCCCTTAACGGCAAAGCGAATGTATTTGTAGATTAAATAATTTTGATATGTACAATAAGAAATAAAATAAAAAATCCTACTAGAACTAAATTTATTTTCACTTTGCTATTGAAAGAATAAAAAAAGAAAAATGAATTATTGAAAAGTTTATACAAGAGCTATAAATTCATGAAAATAAAAATAAAATACAAAAAATAAATATGTACATGTTATTAATTCTGGATTTTCCGCAATCATGGTGAATGGATTTTGCGGATACTTCACGCAATCAATTCTAGGGAGGTTCTTCAAAGTTCATCGCGCACGACTGCTCGTCCTTCATCTCTTCTTCTTCTTCTTCTTCTTCTTCTTCCTCTTACTCTTCTTCATCTATAAACTATATTTTCACCTCGTGTTTTATCCGCCTCGTCGCGTGCTCGCGACATTAATGAATATTGATTAAATCTATACAAGAACAACTGGCGCCACCACACCCAAATCACAATTTTACAAATTAATTGTAACATACATACATATTTATAAACATTAAAATATCAACAACAATCACCATTAAAATTCCACACACAAAAATAAGAAAAATAAATATCGCTTTAATAAATACTAACAATCAATAATAATTAATTTCAACATTCGCCCCAATTATTTCTCCTCAATATACCCTCGAAAAATAATAAATAAACAAACAATCAAACCATGTAAATTTAAAATATTAAATCAAATATTTATTTCCATCGAATATTATTTATTTAATGCTCGCGAATTTTATTTCTTTCAGCGTATAAAATTAAAAAAAATCAGAAAATATATTTATAACAAAAATAAATAAATAAATAAACATTTATATATATTTCACTGTTTCAATTTATAATACAAAACAAAGATCGCACGCGCAGTGTGTTCGGAATTGTTTGAGATTTGTAATCCGTCGCGTGTGTGAACAGGAAGAAAAAGAGAATGCGCAAGTGAGCAAGGGCGTCAGACCGATTTATGCTCGGCAATGTTATACGCAACTGAATTGAGGTTACAAAGGGGGATACAGTTTCCATGTACCTACAACTGTACACATAAAGCACACACACACACACATGTATGTATACATTATACATATTATATGATAATAGGTCTACATACACATTCACATTTACCTAGTCATAAATGTAAGTAAGGTATAGGCACGTTGAAGCCATTAAAAGCACAGATGTGCTTGAAACATTGCTTCAATAATACACAATTTAATATATAAATATATTTACAATCATTCGAATTATTTAATGCTCGCAATTAATTTTTTTTTTTTTTTCCTAATGTACAAGTATCAAACTTGAAAAATTTTTAAATATTGTATATAATATTTATACCAAAAATTAATGAATAAATAGATACATAAACATCAATATATATTTTACCATTTTAATGTTCAATAAGATTTGTAAAAATATGTATATTAATGTGTGCCATTTTTAATCAGAAGTGGTGCTAATATTTTTGTAAAGTTACATAAAAAAATACTCACGTGTTAGATAATTTTTTTTTCTTTATTTTATTTACTATAAAAAAATTATTGATAATTTATGTTAAATTAATTTTATTATTATTTCAAAGCAATAGAGATTATTCTGTCTAAACAAAATTAAACAATGTAAGTACTATTATTGAAGTGTTTCTTTATTGCAATAATAAAGTGATTAATATCGATTTAATAACAAAAAAATCAAAATTTTATACATTTGTAACTTTGGGTTTGAATATCTTTAGAATGGCTGTCTCTATGAAAAAAGTGCAAGAGACCTTTTTTGTAGAGCGATCGATTCTCTACAAAAACACGCTATCAGATTATCTCTATGATTCGTACATACCGAACTACAAAAATAAAAAAATAAAAAAATTTTCATGTTATTTAAATAGAAAATCGAAAATTACGAAAAGCATCCTCTAAATATTAAAATTAAGAGCCTGTTTTTTTAAAGAAAAAAAAAAAAAAGTTGCCTAAAAATGGCACATCCTAATATAATATAAATTTACATGTAAATATATATATCGTACTTATATACTTATGTATAATATATTTATAAATTCATCAACGTGAATTTGTGCATCCTGTAATGTCCACCCACTATCACAGCTCTGATTGCCATTCTCTTTTCAGCATTTATTCGATGTACCTTTATACAAATTCCAGACTCATTTATGTTATTTATTTCGTATACATATACACATGTTATGTATAACTTTGTAAATTGCCACGCGCTCAACTGTATTCTCCATTCACGTGTGTTGTTTAATGAACGTTTTTGCGCATGTGACCACGCACACTTGGTAATCCGTGCTAATTTAATTGTTCATCGTCATCGATGGTCGTTAACTAAAATAGAATTGCCAACGATAAACGTTCGAATGTTGTGTGAAGGGAAATAGAGAGAATTGAAATGTTGTGAAGTGGAAGTGAGGGAGGAAGATAGATGAATTTGATGATACCGGAACTATAATGTCATGGGCCACACGTGTCAACGTCTGTCCGAATCATAATTGAAATATTAAGTACGGTATCACCAGCTGTAAACCACATCGACTGTCATAGTTTTCGGGAGTTTTATATTAATGTTATTGAAAAATAAAATTAAATATTTTTTTTGTTCGTCTTGTAATTAATGAAATAGAATTTTTAGATAACGTATCAAAGTCTCAGCATGGTTATTCAATTATTTATAATAATAAAGCTGAGAGAGATTTAAAATTAAAAGCAAATAAAATTTATAAATTTCTCATGATAATTTCTTGGCTTACTTTCAACAGTTTTTCAAATTATAAAAATTAACTGATACTCATTATTATATCATAAATCTCAGTATTAAATAATTATTATTAAAACTTTAGTAAAGCTATATTAATAATTATATCAACAAAAAAAATGAATGTTCAATGCAAAAATTACTACAACTTTTTTAATAGTCGATAAAATATTTTTTGATATTTATGATGTGTATGAATATTATATCTCATATAAATTCTTTGTATAAAAAAAAATATTTATATTCATTTCATCCAATATTATTCTACCTCTGTATAAAATATTATTTCATATTGTGCAGTTAATCGTACTAATTAATCCAAATCTCATAAAAGAGAAAATGAAATAAAAATAGTATAGTATAATATTGGTTTCTGTTTTGTTTGATCTACCCATTCTCGCTATTATATCGCAATTGAGGAGAACAATACAGTAAAGGATTATGAATGTAAAGGACGGGAGAACAGCCAAGAGGTCTACAAGCAATATAAAAGGGTAGTTTGGATGAATTAAAATTGTAAAAGTGGATTGCATTCATCAATCCGTCATTGGATTTTTTTTCTTTTATTTTCTGCCTTCAGTCTTTTGTATTTTCACAAGCACTTCAATATTATTAATTATCGTTAATAATTTTTTGTACTGCATCAAATTATAAGTAGCTATAATAAGATGCTAAACCGTAGTTCTAATTTTTTATAATAATTCTTATAAATATATATTTTTATTTTATATAATTAACAATCATTTTTCTTTATACAAATATAAAAAATTTTAAACTTGGAAAATTACTGAATCACCATCAGCTTACTGCAATCACAGCTTTTATATATCAATAAACTCTCTAGCTATATGTTGATATATACCGACAGCTGGGTGTATATATGTATAAATATACATACACATATACAAGTATAATTGTATATAAACTTACACACAGTTAGTGATGCGCGTGGAAAAGGACTTTCCATATTTCTCGAAGCGCATATCTGAAGGACCCAATTAGCTCTAGAGTCGCTTGTAGAATTTTCTCTCAACTCGTGCACGTTACATGAATAGTGTATCAAAAAAAATATATATATATATATGTATATTAATAATAAAAATAATAAAAAAAGAGAAGAGAAAAAAATAATTGAAAAGATACCGTTAAAATAAAATCGATAAAGTGATGATGGAATCGAAAATTCCTAACAGAAATTTTATACATACATGTACATCGCACACTCGTATCAATATTCCATCTACCAATGTTATTCAATACTCAGAATATACAACATAAAAAAAAATGTCACATCAAAAGCGTTTGGTAATTAACAGAAAAAAAATAAAAACGAAAAAAGAGTAGCAGCAATTTTGTATTAATGATTGCAGTGTATTACTATGAAATAATTTTTCATAATAATTCAATATGATACACAAACATTTTATCATGACAAAATAAATTTTGTTCGGTTTAATTAACTTGATAGAATGGTCTGACATTTTTTTATTAGTTAATATTGCTGGTTTATTTCTGTTTTAAATTTTACTAAATCATTTTTAGACATCGCTTTCTTTATTAATTCTTCGATCTCTCTATAGAGACTATCTATTTATCTAGTCCAACACTATACACACTTGTGTATATTTATGTATATATATATATTACTTAGGATGTGAGGAAGGAGGACAATTGAATGTCACCGGAAGTCATTCTCGTTTGTCCGCGCAATGTCGACGAAGTTTTGAATCACCGGAACTACGGTTACGTCCGCTCATGAATTTTTTTTTTCTCCTCATTTTCTTCTCTATTTTCAACCCATAATTACATACTCATCACCTTTCATTCAAATTAATGCAATTGAGCACACATTTTTTGCTAAGAATATTCAAATAATTAAAGCCACCATAAAATTTGATGAAATATAAATATAATTATTATACTCTATTCGTTTGCGGATATCAAAAAATTTTCTTTATTTTGCGTCAAATATAGTTATAAAAAAATAATCTCGTATAACAAATATGAATTATTATTAATAGTTGAATTATTGGGCAAATATTTATTTGCTTTTGTCATCAAATGTCCAATTTTCCAATTATTTAAGTATACAATAATTACCACCAACCTAAAAGGAAAAATACACAAATGAATTTAACCCAAATTATTAATTGTCAATACCACAATATTCAGATATTGAAATAATAATAATACATTATCATAAATATAATAATTTTCTCATTAATTTATGTGTAATTCAATGTTCTATTTAATTAACATACCACTTCCACCACTGGACCATCCACTTGGTTTCCATCCACTACTGTAACCTCCACCATATGACCAACCACTGCTGGGCCATTCTGAATCCCATCCACTGGAGTATCCACTACTTGGCCAACCTCCACCACTCAGTGTGATAACCTTTAACAAATTAAATTAATCACAATATTCAATTCATTCTGAAACATAATAGAAAACAACAAAAAAAAAAAGAGAGAAAATTAATCAATTATCATTTGAATTGTTTACGAACTTTAACAATTTTTCCACCGCTGCCACTACCCCAACCACTATTCCATCCACCTCCTCCTCCTCCATAATTCCATCCTCCACCACCGCCTGACCATCCGCTTTTGATAAAGCCGGCTAAATAGAAGAAAAATAATTTAAAAGATTTAATACATAAATAATTTTATACTCTTGAAAATTATTGGTAAATCTACAAAGTATAATGTTTATAAATTATAATTAAATTTTATTTATATTATTTATACACTCACCATAAGCAGTTGATGCAAATGCAAATACAAGAACAATGCAAAGTACCTGAAATACAAACAAAAATATATTACAAAACTCTTGTTATGAATATATAAAAATTAATTCCATTTATGTTTTGTATTTCACTGGTACAGATTAATTAAACTCTTCTCGTTCGTAGATGTTACGTACCTTCATGTTGACGTGTATATGATGCTCCTCAGTATGATCACTGGCTTCTTATATACTCTCAGCCTCACTTTGCCACATCCCCGCCCATTTTACATCACAAGGTTCAGTTCAAAATTACTTTAGAACATATATCTCGTTCACTTAATTTTATACCATTTTTATTTCTATAACCTCATACCTATTTATTACATACAATATTTATATACATATCCTATGTATATAATAATCCTTTTTCTAATTCAACCATATCATACCTATTATTCGCATTGTCTTTAAAATTGTGCTCATATTTTTTTTTTCCAAGTGAATTGAAATATATAAAAAAGAAAAATTTTTCTTTTCTCTCTGGACTTCCATAATTTTTTATCATATTTATTTTTTCCTTCATTTCTTCAGTTTAGATTAAATCTATTATTGCTTTCCCTGTAACACTTTATTGTGATCATCGTACTCTAAATTCATTCTGTCATAATGGGAAAAAAAAAAAAAATATGCAACGAGTTTTGCAAAGCGGGAAGACCGCAGGCGCAGTTTGGCCTTTCACCGATTGACCGCCAGGCCACACGTGATAGTTGTGTGAATCTCGTCTCCCCTACTCAATTTCTTCTTCTCTCTTTATTTTTTAATTTCATTTCCTCGCATAAATCATCTGTATTTTTCATAAAAAAGAATTTGTTTCCCCCATAACATTGTAATATTCACAGTCAAATTTTATTTCCTAATATTTAATATTTTCTCCGAAATGAATTTTTATTATCAATATGATATAAAATTTAATAATACATTACAATAATCATTGACAATATAATTTTATTTATTTTTAATTCTAGCTCATTGTTCAAGTGTTGAAATTAAAAAACTATTATAATAAGCCATGGCCACACTGAAGTATGGATTATGCAGATTGATAAGAGATTCAACATTTCATTGTTTTCCATCGAAGGATTTTCTCAAAATGTTTAAGTGCATTGTTGCGAATAATAATTCAAAGATAGAAATTATTAAATAATAATATTATTACATAATTCATTAACAGGTTAATATAAATACAAATAAATTATATATTTATAATATTTACTGCATTACACAGGAGCCTGAGATATATCTTCAGGCATTTTCGTGATCTTGAATATGTGAAAGTTCTCAATGGTTATATTACTCAACATCTACATATATAAAAGTTTATTATTTTTAAATTGTTTTATACACAATATGTATCACTAACCACCATAATAATCATTAGATACAATTATAAATGTACAATATTTATTACAAATTAAATAAATAAAGACAAATGACCATTGTTTAGTAAATAAAACTTGTGGCAATTTAAGTGGACCTATTTAATAAATTGCACGTAATACATTTTGAGATGAAATCACCGTCTAAAATTACGTAACATTCCTTTTTTTTTTCTCATTACAAGAGAAACTTCATATTAACCATTAGCTATAATACTTCACTATTAATAAAAAAAAAAATTAAACAAGTAAAAAAAAAATTCAAAGCATTACATAGTTATAATTCAATTTGCGATGTTAAAAATATTTTTCATGAATAAATTATCTATAAAATACAAAATAAAAAAATTCCATCATGAATATACATATATATATGTATAAATTTCCAAGCAATTGACTGCACATCATTTATCAAACAACGATGATTATCTCTATAAAAGCGTGTGCTCTGTATAAAGAGGCGATCGTCCGAGCGATCATTGACTTTAATGCACTTTACAGTGCTAAATCTCGCGCTTCACTTGTCTATTCTTGTTGTTATTGCGAGTATCATAATTATTATAATCCTTATTAAATATACGGAATATAAAGAGTGAGTATAATAGGCGAAAAGAGTTGGATAAAAAAAAAATATATATAAATAAATAAATAAATAAATAAAACGAAGAATGTCAGAAATAGTTACGAGACTTAACCGGAAAGACGAGAGACAAATTACCGCGTGATTTATGGTAACGTCTGCTTCGATTTACGGGAGTAACAGTGCAGCACGCAATACAACCTGAATGTGTACGATATATTTATATAGGAATACATACAACAGATATAAATATATAACATAGAAAGTGAGAGTAATATGTATAGTTTCTATGAAAGAGAAAAAAAAAAAAAGAGTCTCTGACGATCATCGTGGCTCGTCGAGTGAGCACTTCACAAGAGTGTGCTCAAGCGAATGTTGGACACTCTCATACTGTATATACCTATGCATGATTATATGTATACATGTGAGTATGTGTATAAAGTGAATTGTTCTTTTGTCACTAAAATCAATTATCAAACATTTGGTTCAAGTATTGAGTTAATAGGTAATTTAAAAAACTTTTTTATTGACAGAATTTATAATATTTATTTTTGACAATTTATTATTAAAGATTGGCTTTGATTATATGTATATATTTTTTTTTAATATGGAGGGGTGATAAATTGAAGGAGTGAATGGAGAAGGGAAAATAATTTGTAGATGATTTTTGGGTGAAACTATTATTACTCCTTAAACAAATTTAAACAAAGGAGTTTTAAATCGATGTTCATAGTTTTATCTTTTATATTTTATAAAATAGGGGAATGATGTATATAAGTATTGAGCCGTGAATGATCGTGATCATTCACGTGAAATATCAGAAATCGATCATCCATATATACTTTTCTCGCCTTTACTTCCGTTACGGACCGTTGACGCCGACGAATTTTTTTTTTCTTCTTCATCTCGTATATTTTTTTTTTTTTTTTTTCGCTTCTTCTTCCACATTTCGTCATATATCTTTCTTTATCCTTTCACAATTTTTCACAAAGTTCCTCTGGTTTATATACTACTCGAGGTGTATCAAAGACATGCGCATCACGAAGAGAATATTATCAAAAACCCTCTGGACATCAACCAGCGCGTGTTCAAAAGCATTCAAGTGTAGATTTGGTGATTTGCGAAAAATTTTTTCATACTTGAATACAAAGAATTCCCTCATGTCTATCTTTTTTTTTCTAAATGAATTAATCATATACAATTCCTTTGCAAATTTTCTTACTCATTCATTCATTCATTTCATTTCTCATTCTTCCCCAAGATGTATTCATTTCTTCACAAACAAGATTGAATCATTATACTTATTTGTTGTCAAGAAAAACGGTTTTTTTTTTTCCCCTTTACAAAAATACCTACTTTTCACTGCGGGAAATAAATAACAAGACATGAAATTCTCATGTTCGTGCGTGTTCTGAGAAAAGTATTGAAATTATATTTGGGATGTTGAAGATTGAATTGAGAATTGCTTTGCGAAACCTTGACGATTGCGATCGATCACAGCTCTTTTTACCTCGTGTGAAAAATATCTTTACCACATCTAAGTATATACCATATACACACACACACACACATATCTATCTATCCATGTATCTATACATACATTCGTGTACTTCTTTTAGCACCAGCTATCCACATTATCTCACCCTCTCATATCCATTCTCACCGATTTTTTTCCCCTTGCTCTCTCTTTCTCACTATCTCATACTCACTTCCTTCATCCAAGATGGCAAGTTATGTTTGGATCCTCCAAGAATTCGAAATCTCTACTCGTTCGCAGCCTCGTGTGGCACGCGAGCAGTAAACTTGTTCACCCCTCACAATCCATTGCACGCGCGCAGCTCATTTGATCGTCATTCTCTATTTTCTTCTTTGTATGTTTTTTTTCTTACTCTTAGAAAATGGCTTCGTCTGCAATTCAATTTACGTAAAACTCACGGATCATCGGCTCTATCACCATCTATATACTCTGTGAATTCATATCTATGTATATACCTACATATACATAGAAATATCTTTACTTTAGTCACGTGTCAATTTTCCCTACATTTAATCATTATTATAACTCTCTTACACCTTCTTTAATTTTCGAATCAATCTTATTTTATTAATACTTTATTATCACTTATAAATATAATAAAACAAATAAATAAATTGTATAATAATTTAATACATAAAATCTATTACTTTCAGCATATAAATAAATAAAAAAATAAATAAATCATCGTGTAATGTATCAATATAAAAATGAATTATTACTCTCTGACAAAATATTATTTCATCATCCCTCAGATATAATTATCCGACACGCTGTTCTCTATTTTACTCTCACTATTGCACAAGGGATTAAATTATTATCATGAACGCAAGCCGTAACGCATCTGGCTAATGTACGTCATCGTAAAATCCTCCCCAACACTGTGTGAGTATATAATACACATTTGCAATATCTCGCGCGATCCGCTTTAATTCCTAATTGCTGAGGGATCCCTCACATTAGAGGGGATGATCGCGACCAATACAAGAGACAGAGAGTGCGGATTTGCAACTATCAGTGACATTTGAGATACATATTACCAATGTGGAATAGAGAAGTACGTTGGTAAAGTACATGAGAGCGTGATTGATTCAAGCTATTAACAGTCTATTCAACACACAAAATTCTATTGTATAATATTTCAAGCAGTTATAATTATCTCTTTTGATATATAAATTAAAGAGATGATACGTACTTTAAAAAATTCACCCTTATTTATATTGTCTAGATAAATTTTAATATTGTTCAATAAGAAATTCAAATAATAATTATCATCTCCATCATCCATTCAATGATTTATCGATATTTACATTATTAATTGTGTATAAATATTTTTTATTTAAATAAATGCAAATTGTCTGCTCCTTTCTCTTTATATATTTATCCAACATTTTATATTATATATACATATGAATTATTTGTATATATATACATATATATATTTTTTATAGATATTTATTTATTTTTTTTTATTTATTTATTTATTCATACATATACATGTATTTGTATCTGTTAATTTTCCCTAGCGACGGTGCATCTAAAGGTGGTCTCTTTGATCGGTTCAATTAATAATATCTCGAGAATGTGATTGAGGATTTATGTGTCTGTGTGTATATTTAATCGTGAACACGTGCGCACGCGCAATGAACTCGTTTTATTTTTTTTTATCTTTTCTTTCATTTTTATAATGTCGTATAGCATTGGTTGCGCAAATGGGAGGATTGCGATTGCGCGAGTTACTCACTCAAGATGTCGTGGACGTGACTGATGCTGTTGGTTCAAGATAATAACTGGAGGGAAAAGAAGAGTGAAAGGAAAAGAGAAAGAAGAAATGATCAGAGATGTGTCACATTTTGCGTCCATCTGTATGTGTATAGGTATATTATATATAAATGTGTGTGTGTACTGTGTATATGTGTATGCATAAATGGGCGAGGGCAATGAACACGTTTATATTGAACAAACTCGCTAATAGTTTATGCAACTTTTGTATTTATATTTATACAATTCACTGCAGTAAATTATTATTTTTACACTTGAGGAAAAATTTTTTTCTTACGCAAATATTTTAATGCTATGAAAAAAATTATAATATATTATTATTGATAATTTTTAATGGAAGAATATTATTGATTTAATGAAGATTGAGAATTGAAAAATTATTAATATAATTTGGAATTGATAAGATTCAAATTGATTAATAATTTTATTCATTTATTATTTTTATTTCATGATGAATTAATTTTATGATTAAATAAATTCACGTATTGAATTGATGTTGATATATTTATTTATCATATCATTATAGTAATAAATAAACGATTTGTGATTTATTTTGAGTTATTGATATATTATATTGTTGAATAATATTTTTTTTTTTGCAGGAATATTTTTTTTTTATCTTATTTCTTTTCTTGTCAAGGGTTTAAAGATGAATTGGTCTTGAATATATTATTACAAGTGCGATTTTTGTGGTATATTCATATGAAGAAAGTGAATGAATGTTTGAATAATAAACTAATATTTATGTACATGCCTATTAAATATGTAAACACTTCCTTTATATATGTTTTAAACACTCAGTAAAATTGGAAAAGGAAACAAAGTGTGAAAGTTGAGAAGAAAATCTTTTTAAAAATTTTATTTCAGGGTAAAACTTCAAATATTTCACTCTTCAATATGACCCTGGGCAATTACCTTACGTCAACAATATAATAATATTGCGATTCCAAGCCTTTTAAGAATGCATCATGAATACAATAACCACAACTGATGCAAAAGAAGAAATCTGCATATTTATTATAAATAAATATCTCTTGAAGTCATTAATCTTATCTACAAAAAAAAAAAATAACTACATAAATTTTTGTCAGATTGAGAAACATTCACGCTAATAAATTGAGTATAAATTTATTTAATTAAATAAATTTACTAATCGAAACATTTTGTAAGCGAATAAAATATTCAGATAAATATGCAAATATAAATATTTTTAATATTTCATAATTTTATTCTCATTGCCTTGAGGATGAAAAACATAATAAAATTATTAATATTAATTCACAACACACGTAAAATATACGAGGTATATTTTGTTTAAATAAATTGTCAAGTGGTAGGTAGAAAAAATTAGGACGAAAATAAAATTTTATTAAAAAATTTCCCGCACTTACAAGAATATAATTAATATAAAGAATAAAAATATACATTCAATTACATAAATAATATTATCTACGTGTGCTTATATTGTATATATTCTCATATACTATATGCAAAGCGTGAAATAATTCAAGTTGATGTTGCATATAACTGACAAGGCCACAATGCCATTGGCCAATTATATGCACGTGCATTAAATCTCTCAAAAAGGATATGTCGCAATATATTTATTCAACTATCAAGATTGTTATAGCAAGAAGATGATGTTGGAGTTTATAAATATTACAAGTACTTATCATATAAATGAATGTAATTAATTTTATTTACTCATGTATTATTATTTACAATATTATTTCATATATTATAATAATATTTATGTGTGAATAAACAGTTTTGATTTTATTCTACACATGTATGTAGTGTAGTATATTCGAGTAGTTCAATTATTACTCAACGACTGCAATTGAACTTTGCTTATTGAGTTCATAGAGTTTCTATTGAAAGCGCTCAAGGAATTTACGCGAGGCAAATGCCTTCAAGTTTCAATAATACACACGGTTCAGAACTTTCCAACGAATTTTCTTCGTTGTAAAATTGTCACGAAAAAAAAATAAAAGAAGATGTTGCTTGGTATTTCTCTCTCGCGAAATTTATCTCACTCTTATTTGCTTCTATTTTATTCTCGTTGTGAGTAGTATAAAGTCATCCAAGTGTTATATACAAGTAAAAGACGATGCGGATGAGTGAAGCACACATAGAGAAAAGAGGCGCAGATAAATTTTCTTCAACTTTGAAAGCGCTCCGCAATATGTACGTGCTTTGTGCACAATTGCACCAAATATTATTTGCAACCATGCAATATTATATTTCTTTAGAATGCTGATGTGTCTGTGGAGCTTGAAATTATTCAACGTTCGATCAAGCACACAGAAAATAAATGCTGAAAAATAAAAATATGATTAAAATTGAAGTGTTTTTATTTTTATTTTTGTGAATCACAAAATTTTTTATATAACAGCAAACATTTTTTTTTTTTTTTTGTGGTTCTAAAAATGCATTTTTTTAATACATTGAAACAACAGCGGAGCTGTCATTGCCAGACATTGCTGAGACGAGGGTCGCGTTCATTCGCACAAAATTGTTACTGTCAAGCGCACATATATGCATATATGGAGAAGTATGTGTGACACGTAACTAAAAAAAAATAAAAATAAATACATTCATAAATAAAAATAAAAATTCCATCAGGTGTTTCTTAATGTTGAAAAGAATGAAACTCTCACTCGTGTATATATTCAACGTAATATGTATATAAATAACAAAATATTAAAAAAAAAAAAAAAGAAAAAAAATTACCGAGTCATGAGTTTTTCTCGAAATAAAAGTCATTAAAATTTATCACGTGCAAAATTATTCCTAATTGTGAAATAAATACATTTTCAATCAATTAAATAAATTTGGAGCAATTTAAATCGATGGTGAAATTTAAAAATCATTCAAATAATATACAAAAATATTCTCATTAACATTTAAGTATAATTTAAAATGATAAATTACATAAACATAATTACATAATATCCGTGTGACTAAATATTTTCGTATACAAAAAATTTGTTATATTTAATATTTTTATCTTTTTCATAACTATTATTTTTATTATTATCATAACAATGAATATCATGTTTGAGGTAGAACAGACACACGCATATTATATCTATAAATTCAAAGAGAAAAGAGAATACTCCACCGCCATGGCTTTTGTGAACATCCGGGGATGCGTATAAAACTCACAGAGACACACGATGCGTGTGAATGGTTTTGAATAAAAAAAAATGTACACATACTCATCTACATACATATAAAAAAAATAAAATCATATACACACTCATACAGTTGTACAACTGCTCTCATTCTTTTTATCATGAACGAAAACGACAGAGCAAAAATATAAAATCTTCCTGTCTTTTATTTTTTTCTTTTTAATATAAATTCTCATACGTGTACAACTAAAACCAAAGACACAAGTATTTTTCTATTTGTCTGTGTCCAACTTCAATTCTCCACACTCCACACAACCCTTATCATTATATTTTTCGTCATATTTATACACACAGCGACATCACACATATTCAATATAAACCCGACGTTTCCACGACTTTAATAATTTTTTTTCTTGCCCCTTTCTCTATCTTCATATTTTTTATCACGACCATCTCTTCCCAACGACGAACGAGACACTCGTTAACGCATAAAGAAATACCCCATATCCCTACGTGTCTCTATTATATGTTTATAAGTATATGTATGTATGTATGTATGTATGACTAAACTGACGCTTGCAGTGTTGACAAGAGAACTGTGACGATTCTATATTATATGAAATACTTTCATACTTTCTTTCATCTATCTACACGAAAAATGTTCGTGGTCTTTCGTAAATGTCTTCATGGTGAACTCCCACACGCCAACATCAGCAATGACACTTATGAATACAAACGCCAGAACGATTGTACGATAACATTGAAAAGATCTTCAGTTACTTTTAAACATTTCTTTGGAAATATACATAGCTATTTTACCTGCACCTATCTGACATTGGTAAAGTAAATAGAAGATTATTTACACGACGTGTTCAATTATTTAGCTATACTGAATACACATTTTTCCTTTCACATCAACTGCACGATTGTTTATGTTGAATTTATATAAAATTATTCATTCCAAATTGCACTACAGTCTAATTAAAATTTTTATCATTGTAATTATGACAAAAGTATTTTGAAAATGCTGATAGAATTTTATGTAACATCATTAGTTTGTAATATGTTAATTTTAAAAAGTTGTTTCGACAGTTGTATATTAATGAATTGTTGCTAATTAATTATATTAAATCAACAAAAATGTGTAGAAAAAAAAAAAGAATTCATCGATCGTCCACTTGTCTCTTGCAGGTGTGCAGCATAAAAGTTGTAACTATAAATAAACCGTACTGGTATATATGTATGACGCTTCAACACGCCATATAATACACGGCCATTACGGCCAAAGTCATTCTGAGTGATGTGATAACTCTCCTCACCAATGGTCCTCTTTTTTTTTTTATTTCTCTCTTTGCACTAAATCAATAAATGTAACCATTGGTGAATGAGACAAAGAACGATGCGAATGGTAAGAAAATAAATTTACTAAAAAAAGAAAAGAAGGAATTTAGGTATAAGATGCTTGCTGCGACTGATGCAATCCATCAGTGCTTCACCGAACAACTTAAGTAATCGTCTGCGAAAAAGGAAACAAAATGAAATATCTACTAAAGTATTTTTCGTATAGGAACGAAAGGAAACGAGACACGACGTGAAGTTAATTGTGCGCGCCAGGGGAACATGAAGTAATAGAGCTAATAGGGGGTGTAGATGAGAGAGGAGGGATACGAGAAGTCAAACGACCGGATATAATTGGCACTGGCTAATAAACCCGATTAAACTTGTCTATACTTGTGTAATAAAGATGATAAGCATCGGTATGAGACAAATTTTATCATGAAATAAAATATAAAATTATATATATTATTATCTTAGAGCAAAGAAATGGTCAGGAAAATTATGATGAAAATTTTAAAAGTACATAATAATATATATAGATGTAAAATTTATTTCTTTACTTATGCACCCTCTTGTCATAATGACTGCAAGATTATTTGTTTAATCCCTGAAGGCACTCGTTCACCAAGCAGATGAGTTAAGCGGATCGGACTGGATTTTAATTAGCCAGGTCAACCGCATTAAATTCTACCAACTTAATTTTATTATTTATTTACCAACTACATTTATATTCATTAATGCTAATATATAAATGCAATATAAATTTATCATAAATACAAGTGGATATATATTTAATTCATTTACGAATTAGTTTTCTCTTTTTTTTCGTTAAAATTAATTTTTTTTTTCTCTCCAATCCACATAATTATATTTAAATATTATAATATCCATTTCATAAACATTAATTAAATTTATCGCACGTTGACCTTATGATTATTTGTTTAATTAACGAGTAATACTAATATATATCTGTCTATCCCTTTAATAAAAATTTCTTTTCAAATTAAAGTTACTCATTACCATTTTTCTTTCTTTTAATTTTTTCTTTTATTCATATACCACTCAATTTTACTTCTATATTATTATTATAATTATTATCATTAATAATATTAATATTATTATTATTTTTAATCTAAAGCCGAAGAGATAATACTACGAAGAAATGAAAGAGGAAAATAAAAGAAAGCAGAAATGCGCTCAGGTTGGAAAGAAATGAAATAGTGTGAGTGGTAAATCCAGAGAAAGGGAGTCAGTGTATGAAAAAAAAATGGCGGATAGCAAAGGGTGTCCTCTCTTCTTCGTTGGGAATAGGGTGAGATGGAAAAAAAAAAAAAAATTGATGGTACAGTATACATATAGGTGTGCGCGTTGTATTTTTTTTTCTCTCGCAATTTTTTTTTCTTTTTTCTCGAATCTTTTCTCCCTCTCTCTTGTCTCGCCTTTTTTTCTTGTTTTTTTTTTCTCCCCCTTTCTATCTTTGAGTTTTTCCTCATTTTCACGACAGGGAAACAAATTTCAACCCATCGTTTCTATGATAGCGATAGGTATAACAGAATAGAACATCCAACCTTTTCTTCTCTTTACTAAACAACCAGATACTACTACTTTTATTATTACCACTACTACTACTACTACCACTATTGCACTCTTCTTAGGATTCTTACAATGACTCGCAGAGCAGCATGTCGCTTTGAATGTAACTAATTAGTGAACTACGTTCGCGGCTGTGACGTAATAAGCAGACAATTTTTTTTTTCTTTATTCTGGGGCTCGTTATCATTTTATTTTCAGGTTTTACTCAGTGGTAAGAGTGGAAAAAAATTATTCTACCCCTCTTAAATTCTCTCCATTCCCTTTTCTCCCTTATCACCCTCACATTTCCTTCATTCTCCATATAACATTTAAACATACCATGTTGCTATTCGAACGAGAAAACAAAGAAACTCGATATTATGCTTTGGGCAACCACACATTATAGTCAATTTTATTTTTTTTCTATGTAGCTGTTTTTAACTTTACAATTTTTTTCCTTTTTTTTTTTTTATTCACATTGTATCATGTATTTACAACAAAGCTGACTGTATATATTATGTATTTAGTATAGCTATACACATGTGTAAAAATAATAATATTATTGAAGATATTTATGAATGAATTTATAATATAAAAAAATTTTCTCATTAAAAATTTATGATGATATAATTTTCGTGGTGGAATAATTTATCACAATGTTGATTTATTTTTAGTTAATTAATTTAATGATTATTAATTTATTTTTACGGCGTTTAAAATTCACATTATTTATACATATAAATGTAAATATATAAATATAAATATGTGAAGGATATATCAACCATTTTTTTTATTCTCTTTCGCAACTCGTTGTGGTTTAATATATTATAATATATATTGTCATTCTGTCGCGTCACCATGAGAGAAAGTGCACGTCCACTTTTTTATTATCCCATTAAATCAAATGTCATTATTTAACATTAATAATTATTGTGAATAAATCAAATGAATAAAATCCACGTTGTATTATCATTCAATAATATTTTTATACATTCATAAATAAATTGAACGTGAGATTCAATTACAAAAAAAGATATATAAATAAATGGTGGATTCAGTTTATACAATGTAAATATTTACATGATTAATGTAGTGAAAATAAAAAAAAAATTGTCTACACTAAATATAAAATAATTGTTTTAAATAAATATTAATCATTTGAAATGAATATCAAATTTAATATAATAAATTTATTTGGTTTAAATATTTATTTTTTTATTTTGTATATAAAATAAAAATTAAATAAATATTTATACTATTTCTTTTGCCATTTGTTGGTGTGTGAAAAAAGTGCAGCAATGCGACAAGTTTATACTCGAATGATTTTATATTTATTATCTTAAAATATATTTATTATCATTATCATTCTCATTTCTTCTATATGAAATAATTCACATAATATTATTATAACAATTTGACAAGGAATAAAACATAACAAATCATTTTTTCAATTCTTAATAACAATATTTTTTTTTCCCCATACACTCAAATATTTTTCACATTTACATATCTCCATATGTCATTCAAAAAATTTCAATTTTCAACTTGAAACTCATCGTTCTGACATTATGAACCACTCATAGTCCACTTCCGGTAGACGATGATGATGATATATGCATAAAAAAAAAAATAAAAGGGTGAGAGAAATAAAGAGAGAATACATAAGTATATACATATAATATACATGCATATATACATTATACATATATACACACGTCAAGTAAAGTGGCGGGCACAGAGAGAAAAAATAAAATGCAATTTTAATGAAAGGATGGAAGGACGAAAGCTTATACGTTATTTATGAATAATTTTTTTGTATTATTTTATATATCAAAAAGACGCTCATAAAGCTTCATAGATAAATTAACCAATGAGATATACATATATATACTCCCATAGAAATAAATAATAATATTTATATTTATTTACACAGTAAAATGTGAATATTTATTCCACTGAATTCTCAGCTGTATTTAATTGTTTTTTTTTTCTCTCTTTCATATTTCGGGCACTCGGAAAAATTCCGTGAATAATTACTTTTTTCAATAATATATATCGTCAAGTGTGTGCGCGCGCATTCATCCATATTTGAGTTTTTTAATGACTGATGAATTTGATGGTCTGTTGAATTTGATGTAGAGTGAAGAGTTCAAAGCGTATTGAGGGATATATGGATATTATAATGAAGCAATTCGGTTCACTTACTACTATCCATTGTACATGTGCCAGTGATGGTATTGATATGCATACATATAGATAGATGCGTTCATCAAAGCCACATGAACTTTATAATTAGGGCTCGATCGCCTCGGGATATTGCGCTTCGTCAAAAGCCGATGATAGCTCAAAAGAAATTTATGTAGGTACCTTTTGGCAATGTAGAATATCTCGATATTGATGTGGATTATTATTAATAGAATATAATGAATTAATTTAATTAATTATTTATTTATCGTACATAATACTATGTACACAATATAGCTGAACATTATTTAATGGTTTGATATTTAATGATGAATTGAATAATTAATTACAAGACATTGTTGTTATTTAATGGCCAAAACGTTTATTCCACAGGTCTCCAAAGGTAGTTCTGTAATGTTAATAAATTAATTAATGTATTGAGTATTGGATATTGAAGAGAGTTTGGTTTATGATAAGAATATTAAGGTGTTATTGATTTATTATTGACATTACTTTCTGCATTGGCAAATTCCGCTGTTACAACGACCACCAGCTTTGCCCATGCTCAAACAGTTGGCAGCACATGCTGAGTCACCTACTACACCTTTGAATGAGAGAAGATCGCATGTAACACGACGGAAACGAAGATGATCATTGTCGTCTGATGATTGTTGAACTTGAAATTCAAGTGGTTCATATTCTGTAAAATTTATTTAATTTAATAGCAAAAATTATTGGATTAAATGTTTGAATGGGTAAAAAAAATTATTTAATTTTATTAAATTCTATTTTATCTACTACGTTTTATTATAATTTATCAATTATTTAATTTTAATAACCATTTCTAAGGTTTATTTGAAATGTATTTTATTTATTTGAAGCTTTTAAATTTTTTTTTTGTAGGATGAAAAATCAGATTATTGATTTATTTTTTTTTTGAATACAAATTTGAATTAATTTTGATTAATTGGTTAGAAAAAATGATTAACCTTCCGCTGGAGCAGCCATAATAGCTGCAACAGTTACTGCTAAAAGTGCAATAATCAAAATTTTTGCCATGATAATAATTATTTTATTGTCGACTTAATTTTTCTGAGTTAATTGTAAGTTTGATTTTAAACTGACTTATCTTTTCGCAATGTTGGTTTATTTATACTAAATTTCCCCACTCATACACATTTGTCTAAGAATATATATACATATATAATGATAATGAATATTAATACAGTGTGCTTCCCCGCAGAAAAGACCGGGAAAAACGTCTTGGGAATTCCCGGATTATATTGATTGCAGAGGTCAATTATGCATCGCGTCCGATGATTTATTCCAACGTTCAATAAAACATTAGTCATAAAATACAGTTCATTGCATTATAATTCTGAATAACTGCTTTTGTCATCAAAGTTATCAACAGAACAAAATGAATAATAAATAAAAAATCTTTATAAAGAATAATATAATTAAATATTTCTTCATGATATCAAATCAATAATTTTTATCATTATTTATTCATAATTAAATATTTTGATATTGCATAATTAAATAATTTAAAAAATATTTCAAATATCTCTTAATTTAAATAAAAATTATGCACTAATAATTATAATAAATTCAAAGAGTAATTAATTTTTATAGATTTAATAAAAATGTTATTTTTATTCAGCAAATTATTTTAAAAATGTTTCGTAATTATTAAAACAATATATATTATACAAAAATAATTATCGAAATATCAATTGATATACAGTGAATAAATTACCATATAATACATTTATTAACAGGATTCATTTTAGATCCATTAGAACAATGAAAATCCTTTGAAAATTCTCGTGAATTAGAAAATGTATTGATAATCCGATATTCTTCAGGACTATGATTACCAGCAGTAATTACATATTTTAAATTATTTAATTGACGTCGAGAACATAAATTATTTGCTGCAGCAATCCAAAACATTTGTTTAGGATTATATGTAAATCCTTTAAGTGGTAATTCATATTTTTTATTTTTCTTAAGCCATTGTGTATACGCTAAATATGCAATTTTGATACCACCATTGTCAGCTATATTTTCACCTTGATTATTAAAGCCATTCAGCTGGATGAAAATTCAATTATATATAAAATTACTCGACATTCAGAACCAAAAATTAATATTCACCAAATGATTTTAATTTAATTTTTTTTTACCTTCATACCAATTTGTTTAATGGAATAATTACTGTATTGATTGATGATACATTCAATCTTTTTTAGAAATTGTTTCTTTGTCATTGGATCCCACCAATCAATCATATTACCATGTTCATCATATTGACTACCAACGTCATCTAATGCATGCGTTATCTCATGACCAATTATCGAACCAATGGCGCCATAATTCAAGTACTTTGGACGATCATATTGAAATAATTGATTCTGGAGTATACTCGCAGAAATCTCTGAGGAAATTTATAAATAAAATACACTTGAATATTATTCTTAATCAGAAGTAAAATGATTGTAAAATAAATTATACTCACGAATACTATTGTCTGATAAATAGTAATAAGCATTTGGTTCAATGACATTAGCAAATTGGATCCAATTATTTTTATCAACTGGCTTCCTTAATAAACTCAGCTCATTGTCTATTCCAAATCGATTTGTATTCAAAAAACATTTTAGGAAATTATTGTCATTTAATTTTAAATGTTTGTAGTAATTTTCTACTATTTCTTCGTTTAATAATTCATCAGGATGAGATATGTGAGCTGTAATAGCTGCAATTTTATCTTTGGCTTTTCTTCTTGTTTTCTTATCCATCCATTCGACCTAAATTATATCAAACGTAAACAAAAAAATTATTTAATATTTATTTAATGAATAATTATATTTGTAAATAATTTTCGTACTGTTTTAAGATGATTTATAAATTGTTTTTTAATTGCAACCGTCATTTTAGTCACTTCATTTATAATAATATTTCTATTGGCGTAATTTCGTATGTAAAAAGCACCAAGGCCAATTCCAAGCTGATTTTTAACAATCTCAAGACATTCACTCCATCGTGATTTATTTTCAATTATTCCATACATTGATTTCAAATAATCCAATCGTACTTGACGAATTTTTTCATTTAAATATAATATTGACACTTCAGTTATTTTCCATATTGCATAATTAGCCAAAATTCTCTTTGGCGTTGTGGTCATTAATTTTTCTAACTCTTGAAGAAACTGAAAAGATTCAATTATTATAAATTCATTGTCAGTGACAGTTAAATGATGTGAAAGAAGTGTATTTATATATTCCCTCCAAGGAACACATGTGTAATTTTTTAACAAGTCTGACAGAATTATTGCATTGTACATGAGTGATGCATTGCGTTGCTCTTCGTTAAATAATGAAATCTAAAACAAATAATGAATGTGAATTATTTGATATACAAAAATGATAAATTAAAAATATATAATCAGACATTTACATTTGCGAGTTTTATTTCGAAATTAAGAGTTTCTTCAAGCTCTATTTCTGCACGTTTACGATCAGCGCCCAACATGACAGCAATATCTACCATGAACTTGTAATAAATATTAACATTACTATTATTTCGACCTTTTATAAGGTATTTATATAAAAAGTTGTAATCAGGTTGATTTAGCTGTGAAACAATATTTTTTTATTTCAATTCATTAATTCAGCTGACAGTTGAATTAAATTTATTTGAGATAAAGTGTCAAAAGATTTCTTCACTCACGTATAATACATTTCTGGAATTATTTTTTGCGTCTTCGCCTACTTGTAATCGAAAAAAATAATTCATAGAGTATCCAAGCTCTCTGAATTTATAAATTAATTTTATCCAATTAAAATTCGACTCGTTCCATTTATTACCATTGATTACTGGCCATCCCCCGAGTTTTTCGTAATTTTTTAATAATGTATTGAAACCTTGCTTTTCAATAGCAGCTAAAAAATAAATTTAATTAATCCAAATGTCTATAATATATTTATTTTTTTTTTTTTTTCGTTTTCATAATTCTCAGATAATTTATTTCTAGACAAATTTTGAGAATTCTTTACTTGTATTCATGCAGATATTGTATAATTTTTTAACGATTCTAACGGATCTAGATTCGTGTAATGAAATAGGCTTCTCTATAAATAATTTCAAGTGTGAAAATGTTTTATTTTTTAATTCATCATAAAGTGTTTCTTCATCGTAATTGTTGATTGATCGTGAAATAAATCCACCACAAGCAAATTGATAAAAATTGTCACAAGGATCAATACTTTTATTCATATTTCGTGAAATTCTGGAAGCTAATAAAATTTTTACATATAAAGATTAATTATAAATTGTAAATTTATGTATCAATAATGACTGAAATATTACCGGCATGATTACATGATGATGTCAAGCAAACAGGAGAGTGTCGCAAGTTCATCTGAGTATTATTGTGTAATTGAATTTTCTTACATGCATAAATGACATTTATCAATACAAAAATACACAAAATATTATATATTATTGTAAATCGCATCATTTTTTTTATCAATCTTGTTTTCCTATAATTTCATAATAGATTTTGAATGGTGAAATACACTGGAGAATATTGGATTATCAATAAAAATTAACAATCAAATTTTATATTTAAGAATTATTTTTTTTTTTTTTTTACATTTATTGTAATATGAAAAATTTATAATACTCACTGCTATGCTGATGATGTTTGATTCAATTTGGTAGTTACATGCAATATATATCGACGATTTGGAATAGATAACAGATATTAACACTCATTATTATGCAAAGTATATATTTAAATATGACTCAGTCAAGACGTTACAAGAATAATATTGAAACAAAATTTCTAAACTTTCCACTTTAAAAAATTTCACACTTGAAAGCACCATAAAAGCTGTATTTTTCCATCATGAATATTTAATATATGTTTAAACTACTTTGCATAATTTCAACAAATAATAAAATTCATTAAACTATTATTTATTCAAATGTCTTTAATAATATCAATTGATAAAATTATTAATCAATTAAAATTGATAATTATCAACACTTATTGTAATTTTTTATTCTTTTAATTTAAAACGTGAGAAAACTTTTCTTTTTTGTAATTTTCATGACAACCGTATTTGAATTCTGCAAATGAATACGAATATTTATTACAATTGAAAATATTAATTATATCAGTATATTCAAAAATTAAATAAAACTATATAAATAAAAACGATTGAACACAAGATGGTATTAATATTTTTTATTATTTCAAACGATAAACATAACGGTGATAATATTCTCGGACAATATTTTGATGAGATATTTTAGTTTTTATGATGATATATTAAATGTAATAAAATATTTCCAGAATAACACTCAATGTCTGGCGATGCATAATGATATTAAATTCTTCTTCACATATCATATTATCTCGGTACTTATTTCTCCTATGTATGTTCTCATAGTTAAATATAATAAGCACTGAGAGATAAAAATAAAATAAAAAACAACTACACAAAATTTATTATTAAATCGTGAATTATTATAAAATTCACAGATAGAAAATTATCACTTCATTTTATTTATATGAAAAGTTGTATTCACTATAATCAATATCACACAAATTATTAATATTCTTTATATAATTTAGTATAAATTTGTGCATTCATATTTCTTTCAACATATTTAAACTTTATAAATAATTTAACATATTTTCACTCGTTACAAATTAAATTTTTGTACGAGAATAAAATCACAAATTTTATTTCTTTTTTATTTTTTAATTTCATTTAAAAATTTTCTATTGAAAGAAACAACGAAGAAAGTATATGTATTTTCTATTAGTTGTAAAATTCTGACATTTTAATTACGTATTAATCATCAAGGAAATTATTATCGTTAATGTAAATATTCAAACAAACTTATAACCAAAAAAAAAAAAAAAATAGTGTAAAAAACAAATTAACAATCATGTTTACAAATTTGCAGACTTTGCCGTAACATTAATTGACTTTCCTGCTGCTCGCAGCCCTTCTGTTAATCTCTTGCCAAGATCAATATCCACCTGATAGAAATTTCTTACTGCTCGTTCAACAATGAAGTTCGATGCACCTGACAAACTGCCCACTAAATTATTAACAAGTCGTGTTTTTGCATCTGCATCAAGTACGTCACGATAAAATGTTGTAACTTGACCAAAGTTATCTTCATTAACAGGTTCATAACGATCAGCATCACCAAATATACTGAATGGTGGTGATTTAACACTGGGACACTCTTGTGGCCCACAAAAACTATTTGGAAAATAATTCGGTGCACCACCTTGATTATGAACTGCCATAAAACCATCGCGTTGATAATTCATTGTTGACAATACCTGCAATAATATAATTAAATTTCATTAAATTGAAGTAACGAAAAAATGAATAAACAAATGAAAAAAATTATTATGTCAAATGAAAATTTGTTCATAAATTAGAACTAAATATATATGAATTATTTTTATCTGCTTAAATTATGCACAAATTAATTTTGTTTGAGAATATATTTAATTAAAATAATTATTTAAATTCTGTGGAATAAAAATTATATCTTACTTTATATGGGCAATTGACTGGCAATTGAAGATGATTTGGTCCAAGTCGATGTCGAGCTGTATCACCATATGCAAACAATCGTCCTTGAAGCATTTTATCTGGACTAGGCTCAATTCCCGGTACCATATGTGCAGGATCATAAGCCATTTGTTCAACGTCAGTAAAATAATTCTCTGGATTTTTGTCCAGTCTTAATTTACCAACGGGAATTAGAGGATACTCTTTCTGCGGCCAAACCTAAATAAAAAATTCATACAATTAACTAAATGATTAAGTTATCTTTGAAGTTGAAGAAATGACTAAAATAATCTCATTTATAAAATTACAATCAGATTATATTAAAATTTTACGATGATTATTAAACAAAAAATTCATTTTACCTTCGTTAAATCAAAAGGATTCCACCTGAATTTATCAGCTTGTTGTTGTGTCATTACTTGAATATAAAATGTCCAAGTAGGATATTCTTTTCTCGCGATTGCATTATATAAATCGCGAAGAGAGTAGTCAGGATCAGTGCCACTAAGTTCACGAGCTTTTTCAGCCGGGATATTTTTTATACCTTGGTCAGTCTTTGAAATTGAATTAAAAAATGATAATTAATAAACAAAACAAAGACTTTTGATTTTGAATAATAACATAATAATTATTTTTATGTAAAATATACCTTGTAATGGAATTTACAATAGACCATTTCATCCTGATCATTAACGAGCTTGAATGTATGCGAACCATAACCGTTCATATGACGAAAACCATCGGGAATACCACGATCACTGAATAATATCATCACTTGATGAGTTGATTCAGGTCGCAATGATAAGAAATCCCAAAACATATCCATGTCTTTCAAATGAGTTGCAGGATTACGTTTTTGTGTGTGAATAAAACTGGCGAATAAAAGTGGATCCTTGACGAAAAATATTGGAGTATTGTTACCAACAAGATCCCATATTCCTTCCTCAGTGTAAAACTTTACAGCAAAACCACGCGGATCTCTACAAAAACAAATATAAATAAATAAATAAATAAATAAATATTAATTGCACAATTTAATTATATTATTTAATGTGTAAAAATAAACAGTTTTATTCATGATGGATTTTTAATTTATGCAGAATAATTCGCTCAATTAAAATTATATTCTATAAAACTAATTAATAAAATAATTGTTTGTTTCATATTGTTATTCTTTTATAGAATTTTTATTGTATATTTTTTAAATAATAATTACCTTACTGTATCAGCTGAACCACTTTCCCCACCCACAGTAGAACATCTTACAGCAATTGGTGTTTTTTTCCCGATTTTTGAGAAAACTTTTGCCTTTGTATATTGAGTGATATCATGAGTAACTTCAAAGTGACCAAAGGCACCTTCAAATATAGAAAAACAAACAATTAATACATAATCATTCGCACGAATGACTCATGAATAATTACCCTTGATGATGACTGAGCGCAATAGGCGTAAAAAATTAAAAAAAAAATATATTTTCTTATACAATTCTACTGTTACAAATTAAATTACCTGCTCCTTTAGCATGGACAACTCGTTCTGGAATACGTTCTCTATCAAAGTGCGCCATTTCATCTAAATAAACAAAATCTTGCAGGAGCAATGGACCTCGAGGTCCTGCAGTGATACTAGCAGTTTTATCAGCAATTGGCGCGCCATTTCCAGTAAGCAAAATAGGCGGATCACCCTGGAAAAATAATCAAAGAAATAAATAATAATCATTAATTAATATTACCAATGTAAAATAATCAATTAAATCATTCATCCAATATAATTATAAACAATAAAATGATATCAATAACAATTTATAATTTAAAAAAATATATTCTAAAATAACTCTTATTTTTATTTCTCTATTTTATTATATAACTTCATTTTAATTTTATTTATCTAATCATAATCGATCTGTATGCAATTGACATTGCATTTCAATTAGTAAAATTATACATATATACGTAAACACTTAGCGCATTATCAATTATGAAGTGTATGGAAAATTACAGTCGCAAAGGCGTGAGTAAATACAGGCAAAATTATATTGTTAAGTCAACACTATATGACTTGCAAAATAGTTTCAATATTGAATTTCTCACGCAATTTATGCTTAAGTATATATTATGCACATATAAAAAAAAAGAATACACTATGAATTTATGGAATACCAATTAAAATTCAAAGATAACTTATCTAGCGAGTTTTTAACATAGTTGCACATTTAAATATTTAAAATAATATATTTTACAAATTATTTTTTATACATGTCCTTGCGCTATATTGATTCTATGTGTAGTTGTATTGTCATGTAACACGCATTATAATGTTGAATGCATTATTGTTGTACTAGATAAGGGATGTGAATAATACATGAAATATATATTATATACAGTCATGATAATTATTATTTGATGACTCAATTTTTATTCTTATAAAGGAATTATCCATTTAAATCGCATGTTTTCTTCACAAAAATAATGAATTTCATCATATGACTCAATATTTATCTACGTTGTTTGTTAGATATATTTAGAAATAAATTACAAAGTGTTGTATAAATGTAAAATTGTTTGCAATTAATTCTTAATTGAATAGATATTAAATTTAATGATGTGAACGCAAATTTTTATGGCTTACTTTGAATTAAATGAAAAATAAGGACAAGGTAAAATCATTGTAGCAATTATAATTACAGCTTCAACATTCATGTATGTATATGATTGCGTTTTTTTTTTCTCTTTATATGTATTATGTATCGACATTATATTAATGAAGATTGAAGAAAAAAAAAATGAAGCAATTACAATCTTGTATAATTATTATAAATTTTATATGTGATTGTGTCACCTCATTAAATAGATAATTTCATCAATCATTATAACTATTACAATTATATTTATCAATGGCTGAACGAATTTATTGAGAATCTGAAAGAATCATTTCATATCTCAACTTGAATAATTCGTCAAGATTTTTTTTTTTATTGTAAGAGAATAAAAAATATAATTTTCCATAATTGATTATAATACCAAATACGTTCTTAATGTTGCGGTAATTATATAATTCTATTATCATAACTGCGTATAACACATTAATTTTTAATCAAAATAATGTGTAATTATGTGTTACTAAAATAATTCTTTTATCATATTTTTGTTGGCAAATTTAACATTTATTTACAATGTCCATTGAAAATAATAATATTGACGTTCAGCATTTATAAATCTTACTATATTTAGAATCTATTTAATTTCAAGTTGGCATATTTTGATAACAGCTTACAGTTCAAACGAGTTTGTTCATTACAGTACACGCAAAATAATTCTTAACGAATATAAACTTGAATATACGCCATGAAGGAACTTGTGTTGAGTTGAGTATATAATTAAAATCAGTAACCAGAAAATCTGGCAAAATATATTCGCATATTTAAAACGTTGCATAAATAATATAATTGCTAAATATTAATATTTTCTATACTAACTGTTATATTATATATATTCACAATATTATCAATTTGTAAATGAATTTTTACATAGAATTATAAAAATAATAAATTCAAATACAGAATTTTTATTATCTAAAAATTATTATCGTACCTTTACTGTTTTTTTATATTCATTCAGTTGTTCAGCAGCTGGATCACGTGCCATTTTAATATTTTTATCACCAAAATTACAGAATAAACGTTGATTAATTTGTAAAAATGAAAAAACGTATGCTCTCACTGGCGTTGATTGATGCTGACCGGTTGACCACGATGAATTTGCGTTCGCCGACAGTACTCCGTGGCTTTTATTAGTTCGACTATGTGAACATTGGTGGGAGAAAGTACAAATGACTTGTTCAAGTCGCAATTGATGTCTCACATTGAATCGCAAACTCTGATAAAGTCGTAGAAATTTTAATGACTCCATCATTTGTTTTATTTTTAATTCTTACTTTTTTATTCTTTCTGTATTACAAATCGTCAATTTTTCCCAAAAATTTCAATTCATACCAAATTTTTTAATAATTCCAATCATTAATATATCTTATCATTTATAATACTGTAAATATATATAATTCATTTTTCCAACTGGTTGTTGAGATTTTAATCATGAATATCGACTCATTGCAAAAAAAAAATTATTTTTTTCTCAATAAAAAATAAAACATTGAATGCGTTACCATGGAGATAGATTACAATTAAAAAATCGTGCAATAATACAAAGGAGTTCAATTCATTTACTTTATAATATCGGCTTTATACATTTATTTATTTAATTTTTTTATATGAATTTGGGACGTGTAAAGGAAATTAATATGAAATGGAATTTGACTTGAATGATATCGCCATTACTCCTTTTTTTTTTTATTCTAATGCACTTCAGGGCTTTTTTTCCAAGCCAGGTACACAATAATTAACATTGTAATCGAAATCGCTAGTTAAACATATCAAATCCCGAACACATTGGGTCAAGATACGTGGGATTAGTTTTTTACTAGGACCATTTCAGCTACACGATCATCATAAATATATATATTTGCATATTTTTCTTATTTATGTATAAACCGATTATTATTCTTTGGTAGGAGAGTCGATGAGAGAATCAAAGCAAGAGAATTCGCATATAAATATACATAAATTTGTTTTTTTTTTTTTCATTAGTATCAATCGCTTTTTCTTTTTTGTTTTCTATTTTTTTTTGTTTCAGTTTCTACCACTCTGTTAAATCTGAAAATAGCGCTGGACTTTGAAATATATAAAACACATGAAGATAAACTCGAAGTCGCATCTGTATTCTGATAGTTCGATGTCGCAGATAAAATAAATTAACCGTAAAATTTAATCAAGCATAGAATACAATCGTATTGTTATACAATATTTTATATATAAAATGACAAAATTAATGACAATGAAGTATTCACAATGTGTTCTCTTCAAATCCATATTTTTTCTATTAAAAAATAAAACAAATAAAATACGAAATAATATTTTCTCCTCGCAAGATTCATAAATAATACATATTACTTGTACACAATTATTAATTTATTATATTTAAATTTATCTATATATATATTTATATGTATAAATTAGTCTACAGTTAGCACATGTCAGTGCGGAATTAATGAAAGCAAAAATTTTAATTTATCGTTTATTTTTCTAAAAGCAGCGTAAAGATAATGAAATTTTTGGACGCACAAGTTAAATTTAATATTTTTTCCATATGCAAGCTGAATTTGTTTATTATAACGTTGAATTATTTTTTCTCTCTCTCTTATTTTGGTTAAATCACTTTGTTCTCTCGATAATATATACCATTAGCGCTTCGTACAAAAAAAAAATCACGCAAATTACATCACGAATCATTCGCTGCAATGTAATTTGTTTTTATTAATTTATAATGTTTTTTTTTATCATTCTTTCATCCTTATATCTTAATCACGTCTAACAATAAATTAAATATATGTCGACTGCACTTCATTATGATCGTCCGCAAATTGTTTTCAGTATTGAATAGTACCATATTCAATTTATTGTTGTAAAAACAATTAGTTCAAGCTATGAATATGATGCACCCTGGAAATAAAAACTTGGCCTTCGTTATTTGCGTAAAAGTTTTAGCCATTTAAATGTTGAGCCGATAGCGACTGGACCTGCCAAACAATTAGATGACTTTGTTCGCCATGTTCCTCATGACTAGGCACCACGACATTTGTACGCTCCAGTCCGTCCTCGACTTCATCACCATCACCTGTAATATATTGAAATAATTGTTAAATTAAATTTGCTTTATTATTCGTTCACATTTGACTGAGTTATTGAAAGTGCCTGAAGAATAATCGTGCGTGTTTCTGGCGAACTAAACAAATATATACATAAATAATTATATACATAAAAATCCAGTGATAAACCACCCACTCTACCCCCAGAGAGCATAGAAAATTGGACGATAATGACCACGAAAAATTATTTTCTTTTTTTTTTTTCATACCTTCCATCACTATATCCATTTACAACCTTGATAGTCCAATTATATTCTTGCAGTTAATTAAAAAATAAGAACAATAGTTACCACAGAGATTAATTTATTTACATATTGGTTAGTAGCAATAAAAAAAAATAAATAAATAAAATAAATAGTGCAATTTAAATTTTTTTCACTCATAATTAGATAATTATTAAGCTCGTTATTATTTTTATTTGCGTTATTTAATTTTTTTTTGCTGAATGAATATTTGTGTATTATTAGTTAATTTCCAATATTGGATAAGCGGATACAATTTAGCGCGTGACGTTTACTCTCTGGGGGCATACCTGACCAACTGCCAAATTATAAGATGGGTCGCCACATCACTCTCGTCTTCTGCTTCATCAGCTGAAATTATCAATTCCCAATTCACCCAATTTTACAAACACTTAAAGGTATAAGTTAATTTTATACTGTTTCATGATAATCTAATAGGTAAACTCCAGACGTTTGTTGTGATTAATTAAAATAATAATGAATATTCATTTTGTCACTCACCAACGCGAAAGTCAATGTATCCCTCGCCACCCGATAATACAAGCATTGCGGGTTGACTGCCCTCTGAAACAGCACTCTGACCTCCATGTCCTAAAACAAATAAAAATAAATAAATAAAAACAAATTACAACATACAAAATATTTATTAATATTAATTCAATTATTAAATTCACCTGGGACAGCGACAAACATTTTAACAGCATCTCGATGTCCATGAAAACTAAGTTGTGCATGAGCCATACTGCAATACGGTACAAAACTACCTAATGTAACACCTCTTTCAGATGCAAATACTCGAACTCCCATTCCCGGCGCTTCACTTTTTGTCCCAATTGTTTGTACTCTAGAAATTGCTAACGATCCACCGGCACCTGATAAAATCCAAATAATAAATTATTACACATTAAATTATTGACAGTTATTCATTCAATAATAATTTGTACTGACTCTCTGATAATGGTACTGATATGATCACGCCATTTCCCGTTCCTATCCACAATCTATTTGAGGATATGAGCAGTGCGGTTATTCTCACAAAGGAAAAACCAAGTTTTCCAGTGCCAAGCATTTTGCTCACATACGGCTCAATGTCGACGTCTTGAAGATGTTGATAAGTGTGTGCGTGATAAAGTCTCAATGTAGAATCTAGACGGATGCTAACCCATACACCCTCGCCAAGCCAAGCTAACTGTCTGACTTGCGATTCTCTTCTCGGGTGTGCATCAACGGTACACTAAAAATGGATTCCTAATCCTTACTCTCATATGATTTAAAATATATCCGAAATAAATTTAATGTTAATCGAGTGAATGAATATATGAATACACATGTATACATACTAGAGCTAAAATATTATTTTATTTACCTCGAGTGTCATGAGAATTGGATCAATTACGTGTATCTTATTTCTATATCCACACCAAACAGTTTTTCCTGATACTGCGGTCATACATCTGATTGCGTGTTGTGGGCTGCCCAATGTAATAATATGATACTGTGATAAATCCCATTGACCATCGGAACCTCTACGAAATATTGCCACTGTCCCATCTGCCAAAGCTACCAACACTCTGCCTTGAACGTGACTAAAATAATAAAAAAAAAAATAAGAAATGTTGAATTCCTTGGCGTGATATAAAATTTAATATTTATATTAAATATATTTTGGTTTGTATACTTACACTATTGATAAAGCTGCGTCTTTTAGCATTACTGTATGCAAACATAATGACCATTTAGCTACAGCTGAATGAACGTAAACTGCACCATTTTGAGCGCCAAGCCACATTGTCGGTTGTATTGATGACATTTTTTCAATTGTCGTGTCAATTTCTCCAACAATTGTTGTATCTGAATTTATTTCATTCATTTTAGATGATGTATTATCAATATTGCACTTGATAAAATGTACTTTTCCTATATTTGTTGATTCACTATCGATAGTTTCTAAACTTTGTGGCTCAGTGTTTGAACTATGATCAGGATCAGTAACTTTTTCTGAACTTTCACTTGGTTTTTCTTCTAATGAACTCGGTCCCTCAGAAGTTGGTTGACTACGATCGTCTATATCATTTATTTTTATGCTATTTTTCACCTCATTATTCGTTGTTACTTCTTCTATTATGATTTCATCATTGTTGGCACGTTCTTGAACATTATCTGGCTCAGACTCATTAGTTCCATTCACTATTCCTGGCGAAGAATTACCGGAATTTTGAATATAATCACTTTCTTTTGCGCCTGGTACACTGGCAATGCACAGTAAATGGCTTTGACAAACATTAAACACCTCTAAAATATCTGCCGGATTATTTGCATCTATCACAGTAACTTTAGACATTTTTTGTGTTGATGTACAAATCCATACGAGTGAACTGAGTTGTTGCTCCTGTTGTTCTGCTTCAAGACGACGCTGTTCATTCTCTTGTAATTCTTTATCTAAATTTTCAACAGCATCTTCAACTTCACCCTTAACAACAGTAGCAATTTCTTTTGCCTCATCCGCATAAAATACACTTCCACCTATAGCAAGTCCACCGTCCCGAGTTTTTCCGCCACTCAAATTCACACCGGCGCCACACCAAATCTGAATAAAATTAAATAATTTAATATATTTCATTTATTAATACAATTTTCTTATTCCTTAATAAAAGGAGTAAAATAATGGCAATCAATACCTTCATCCCGGGTTCGGTTTCCTGGAGAGGTCGACAATAAACAGGAACTGGAACCGGTTGTCGTGCTGGTGGACTTGGTTTTCCAGGCAAACTCCATCCATAAGCTTGCAAACGACCGTCCTCTTTTCTCACATGTGCACGAACTTGTCGATATTGTTCCTTTCTTTCATTTGCTAATCTAGCCACACGTTTTTCAGACGAACTGAAATATTGCCCCAATTAAAATGAAAAAATATTCAAGATATTTAAAATAAGTTATCGATTTATTAGAATTATTATGTCTATTAATTAATGGAAATTTTTATATTAATAATGATAAACAAATGATAATAATAATAATGATATAATTTAATTTCACGCAAATTCCATGATAGTATTATTGAAGTTATAGGTTTGCTACTGAATAATGAAGAAATTGCTACGTCAACAGATTCAACAGGTGTTGGAATTTTACTTACAGCAAAAGATGAAAAATATTCATATTTTAGTAGCTCATCATGACTGCAAACCTAGAAGCTTATCAGAGTACTCTCGAATAATAATAGATAGTGAGTATAATGGAAGAAATAAATGAAAAAACTGGAAATAATAACCGAATGTGCCGTGAAATATTTATAATGAATTATTTACTATTTAGAGAAGAAAAAATTACACAATTTAGCATTTAACAAACACGTTTTTTCTTTCACGAATAGTATGTCTATAATAATTATTTTAACGCCATGACAATTTATACATGAATGAATACTACACAAAGAAAAAAAAAAAAACATGACAGAAAAACATTTCAAAAAAATTAATTAACAAGAATGAAAACAGAAGGCCTGGCTCATCCACTTGATTATACGTTTATATAAAAATAAGATAGATAGACAGATAGATAGATAGATAGTCAGATAGATATTTAAAATAGTGCGTGTCTTTGTCAAATGAAATAACTAATCTAATCTACAAAACAAATATTTTTCAAAGTAAAAGCAAATTTAGACATAATTTAAATGATAAAAGCGTGACTAACTAATAACATTGCTATCAAAAATAGTGATTGAATTGCTCAATATAATTTAATTTAATATCTCACATGGTGTCTCCTTGATCAAGAAAATCATGTCGACTTTTTAATGTACGTCTACGCATTGCGTCAAGCGGTGGGGATGGTACAATTTGATTTGTCGGTGCGCTGTAACGTATATGTGGTAATGTATGCGGTCCTCGTGCCAAACCCCCTCGATCGGCTGGTCCAGTAAAGAGATTACTAAAACTGAAGCAGAATAAAAAAATAATTTATTCAATTTATCCCTTAATTAGAATTTGTTTTGTTTAAATATTTTCAAATCAATTTATTTATTGATTTAATTTAATTTACTAACAACTTCCAGACAGATTGTTTTCCACCAGATAAACTCGCTGGATCGCTTTTAGTGGCTCTAATCATCTCTGTCCATCGTACAGCTTCTTGAAGTTCCATAAATCGTTCTTTATATTGATTTCTTTCCATAAGTACTCGTGCCATTTCCACTCGTGTAAATCTTTTTCTTTGTGCCAATGGTACATCTTCCTCGTCATCACTTTTAGTTGCTTTTGCTGCAAGCTCTGCGTCCTCTTTGGTTTTTTTCAATTCTTCCTCCAATGCCGCACTTTTCTGTTGAAGTTTTTCACGTGCTTGCTGGAGTGATCTCACTTCATCGCGCAATATTTCATTATCGCTGTGGATTAATTATATTTTGATTAATTCGAAGGACAAAAAAAAATAATACAATATGAAAAATGTTTTTCTAATGAATAATTTTATGAAATAATTATTGGTATCATTATCAATATGATAAACTCACCTTGTCAATTCATCCACTTTCACTATCAAGTCGTCTTTCACAATATTTAATGCATTCCTTTAAAAGATTAAAATAATTTTTTGAAAACATCTGGAATATTTTTTTTTTTGTATTAAATACTTACTTTGTAGCTAACAGTTCATTATTTTCCATTATGAGATTTTCCACCTCTTTGCCCATGCCTATGTAGGAATAATTTTTCAAACATTATTTTCCATCAAATAATAATTCAATAACTAAACAATATATTTTATTGGCTAAACAAAAGTTAAAACATTGAAGGGATCTTACCGAAAAAGTTGTCATTGACTGATTATTCATCGCATGCATCGTTTTGTCAAATATTCATCAGAGGGAAGCAGCAGCCGAAGACAAATACAAAAGGTTAGTAGATTTGATACATTAAAAAGAAGAGAAAAAAAAATATATTCTTGCGAATAAGAATTTATTTTTTTTTTCATAATAAATATGATTATTAGTATTTTTAAAGTTATTTCTATTAAACATACCCGATGAAGCATATTCCCCTGGATGAACCCAACTGCCTACAAATGCAGCAATGGTGATGACAAAAATTAGTAACACAAAAAAAAATTGCAAGTTAACATTAAAATTTATTATTTGATTAATAAAAATGAATTTACCAGTAATGTCTGCGCCTTCATCCATTTCACCTAAAGCATCAGCATCTTGAAAACTGAGCTCTTGATATAATGTATTGCCACTGCGTTGTTCTCGTTCAGTTCTACTTCGACCACTGGGAGTACTTGATAATTTATCCACCGTTGGAGTTGTTGGTGTAACTAATGCTGGTGGCGGTACATCAATTTCTGGACTTTCATCTGCAAATGCTTTCGAAAAATGTTCATTCATCATTATTTTTACATTTTATATTTTTATACATAACTAATATATTTAATTTTGATATAAAATTGTATTTATGTCTGTCACTTACGTCTTGAAATAATCGTTGTTTTATTTTCATTAGATGGATAATCAGTTGACTGGCTTTTGTCTGAAGTTTCAATTACTGCTTCACTGCTATTATCTTGCATTTCAGATTTTAAATTTGTCCCTTGTGATTGATTAGCTTCCTGTATTTCTTCGGTATTAATACTTGTTTCTAAACTTTGAAATCCATAACTAAGTGGTCCCGAACTACGTGACATGTGAGCTAAATTGAGTCCTGGTAAACGATTTGGACCTCGATTTCCAGTTGTATTTTCTAATCTTTCTGTGCTTCCAACTAACATTTTTGTCCTTTCCATATAATCGACATGGGTTTTAAATAATTCGGTGTATCGATCGTGCAGTCGAGTGTATTCACGTTTCAATTCAGCTTCTTTCTCTTCGAGTCGTACAACTAAATAAATTAAATGTAAAAATAAATAATAATAATAATTAAATTTACTGTGATTTTTCTTTTCATGTATAAATGCAATGTGTAAAAAATACACGACACAAAGATGGAAATTGAATGATGCATAATGATCCAAACATTGAGACAATGAAAGAAAAAAAAAAGCAAGCCTGAAATTAGCATGCAATAATAAAACATAAAATGTGTTTATTCAACAGACTTGAGACTTTTTAAAGACAAAATAATCTGCTGCATAAAATAATAAACAGAAAATAATCTACTCTACTGTAAGAATGTGTTCTGTGGGGGCATGAACTCGAAATTGTACCATGATCATGTGAATTTTTCGTCTTGAGCTCCAGCATTTTGAGTATTGATTCTAAACTATCAATTTTCGATAGCAATTCTTTTCTTTCATCTTCAGCAACATCTTCCAACTCTAATAATTTCTATAATAAAAATATCAGCATCAATTATTCATCCCTCTTCACCATATCAATAAAAAATTACAAATAAAATAAATCACTTCAAATACAAACCTGATCAGAAGTTTTCCTAAGTTGCTTTTCTCTTTCATATTGAGTTACTAATTGTTCATTATCTTCTCTCAATAATTCCAATTCAACCTCATGCTCTTGATTCTCCGTATAAGCAATATCCAAACATTCCAATACATTGACTAGAAGTGGCATTAATTCTTTAACAACATCCTCATCATATCTCGCAATCATTCTCTCAAATTCTTGATAAATACTTCCAGCCAATGATTGTACTTTTTCCGACATGACCACATGGCTGTCCTCATGGGTTCCATACACTGTTTCCTGATCCATCTTGAATTCCTAAATCAAAAAAATAAAATTACCATACATATACATAATTAATATTTCTTCTTCAAATTCAATATTTATTTATTTTTCTCAAATAAACCAAAGCATAATACGTCATTATTAAAAATAAAAACATCACTTCTCACAGCTGTTATTTCCCCACCAAAAAATTCCCCTTTACAAATTAAATGAAGGTCATAAATTACAATCAATGACTATATATATTCATTATCAACAATTCCAAACATATTATTTAACATTTCACTACATTAACATTATAAAATAATGACAAAACTCGAATAGAAAAAAATTCATCAATAAATAACAGAAATAATAAATTGAAAAAAATAAATATTCAACATTAAAAATATAATAACAATTAAATTAGAGCATTAAAAAATATAGAAATCGTAATGAGTATAAATTAAATCCCAGGATATTTTTTTTTTTTTCATTTAACGTGACAGTTAACTAAGAATTTCCAAATGTGGTAAAAAAAAAAAAACAACACGCGCGTATTTTTACCTTTAACGTCGTATCTGTTGTGACGTTTCGCAATATTATATATATGTAATATGTATTATAAATATATATACATATATACACTGCAGTCTTATGTGTAAAAGAAATATATTTGTCTGATGGAATACTCGTGTTTAAGTACACTCTTCCATGAAGCAACTGCGCTCGGTCAAACGAGACGAAAATTATCAACGAAGCATATTAAAAATGACATTTTTAATCCACATTATTTCATTTAGACAATGACATTTGTCACACCTATACATTCACCCACACATTAATATAAAAACAGTAACGCCATATTATTTTTTTATATTTATAGTCAATATTTATATTCACTTTGTTTCATTATTTCATGAAAATTTCGTTAAAAGAGAGAGAAAAAAAAATCAGTCATTACAAACACTTATACTTATTTATTTATTTATTTATTTATATATACACTAACACACTTACAGATATACATAAAGATAAATTCAGATTAAAGTAATATTGCGTTACAATTTAGAATAAATAGAAACAAAAAATAATTGATTTAATGCATTTTAATAATGAAGTGGAACAGTGAATTATTGCCACTCGACTGCGATATTTTATCAGATACAGTTGGACTTTACCGTCGTTACTACTACTGTGTGTGGTGTATATATTTCGAAATAATCATCCACTGCCATTGACCATAGTAGTGAACAGCATTTTAACTATTTTATTGAGTGACGAAAAATAGTATAAATAGATATATGACCAAGTGTATGACGTAAATAAGATGATATGTATATAAAATATATAAAATTCACCTGAGGTTTTGGTTCAATGTCATAGTTTGAAATTAATCCGCCAGGCGGCAAACAAAATGGACGAACAATTCAGCTGTTTAGTAGCGCCATCTGTACTGTTTATGATAATTAATCGATTATAAATAATATTGGAGAGCACAGAGTAACATTGCGATTGTTGGTAAGCAAAAATAAATTTTTTATTCTGCACGTTTAAAAAATTTATTTTCAAGTATTTTTAAATATGTTATGAAATTATTATTTATTTATTATCAATTGTGTGATTATAATTATGGTGGATATGGCATGATTTAAATGAGATTTTATTGAGAAAATAAATAATAATTGCAGGTATGTAATTTGAGAATTAATCATTTAATAATTGCGTATACACGATCAAATTTACATAAATTTAATGGAAGACTGTATTAAGTAATTTTATTTTTGATGTCTTAATTAAATCGTAAGGATGGCATTACAATGTGAATAATAACGATGTACAATAATGGTGAAACTTTTGTGCGTTATTATCTCACATTCATTCAACAATCCATTGTGCATTTATACTGCACATTGATTTCATAAACTTCGTCAGTATAAAAAAAAAAAACTTTTACCAATCTCTTTGCGAAAAAAATTTATATTCAACTATGACGCTCGGACTTTTCGTATATTTTTCACGCCAACACAATTATTATCATGATATTATCTATATATTATTAAATATTCTCATGAATTTTAAAATAAAACAAGAAAATTACCCCATATTTTATAATACTTAATCCATAAAATATTTCAGTCCATATATTTTTTCTGCTATTCACTTTATTCTTATCTTTTGCATAATTTTATTAATATTTCATCAAAGAAAAATAACAAAACAAAACTATATACTTTATATATATATACATATACATATAAATATATATATTCGGAATGTTGAGGCAATTGATGTAAGCAATTGACCATGACGAGACCATCGAGCACGAATTCGGATAGAGTATTAAATCGGATTATCACCACTATAAAAACTGGATTTCAAAGGTGACGACTGGATTTAACACTCATTATATCTTTAGCCACATAAATAAACACACACAACAGTATAAAAAATAAAATGAAACCCTCAAAAAATAATTAACCATCCACTATTTCAACATGAAACATAAAAAAAATAATACAATTAAATTTCCATTAAATATTATTTCACATCAATTTATTATATATATTATATATCCCTCGCTATATACAACACATAAACAAATATATATACATACATATTACATATGTATGTATATATTCTAAGTATATACTTATATTTACATATACGCATAGGATATATGTGTATAAAATATATTCGAAGGACGACGACCCGATATATCGATGACCGATAGCATTCGTGCAACGGTAATAATTATCACGTTGACGTTGGCAGCGGCCAATTTGCCGGAGCTAGTTGTACGTCCTCGTTTGCGCGATCGCCAACCGATATCCGTATATAGAGTGTGTGTATATATATATATTTCTAATCCTTTTTATTTAATCCCAGTATGTATAGTTAAATTCTTTTCCCATTTCGAATCTTGGCACTTTCATTTTTTTCATCATCGTGTGATCGTTTTTATATTCATTTACAATTCATATTTATATATATATGTATCTTTATATTATCCAAGTGAAAATACCAACAACTAGGAAGCTGTATCATTGAGGGCGCGCGTATAACGTACATTCAACAAAACCATATACGCATATACATTATACACTTACCTAAACAAGTCGTGTGTTATCTTAATAAATTTTTTTAATTTGTTTCATCAGAGATTATATATATATTTGTATATATATGCTAGGAAGTATCTTGGCAATGGGTATTTGTATATAATATGTCTGTATATGAGTGTTTCAAGGACTTTAAAGATCCTGGTCGCACCGACAAATACGCGCCGACATTTATATATTTATATATGTATATGTATTTATTTATTTGCATTGGGCATTTGCACTCGCAATTAAATGTAACCAATAAAGTGCCAAGGCAAATCGCCCTGGCTATATACAAATGTGGAATGTGAAAGTGCGCCGATAAATTTACCACTGTCGATATGAAAATTACCAAGATCAATGTGCGTATATATATATGTATAGAACTATTTGAATTTACAAAGAATTATCAATATATAATTATTTGGAATTTTAATTATTTACTTTATGAAATGTTTTATTTGAGAATTTTTTTCGTTCTTATAAAGAATTTTTTCGTGTATATAATATATATTAAATTAATTTGTGTTGAAGAAATAAATCTTAATCTCTGTTCAAAATTAATTTAATGTAAATCAGCTATAAAATAATATCGTTAATTTAAAACTAAAGCAATTTATATACTTTCCAATGTGTTGAAAAAAAAATTTTTATTCACACTAAAAAATAATTTGAATTTATTCCAACATTCAATCTTTAAATTCCACTAATTTTTTTACACAATATATCACATACATAACCACTAAATACATGTACATATATATACATTATAATAAAAAATTTTTATTAAATCATTTTTTAATTTATTCCAAAATAAATCAGGAAAATTAATATCGCTGCGTAATCGAACGTTGACACATGACCGCAATACAACCAAGAATGCCGCAAAATAATAAACTAAATACACACACTCATATAATACATATATACAAAGATATAACACAACCTCATTCACACACCAATACAATCCACATTCAAGAATGCACATACGTAAATATAAATGCAACAAAATAACAAAATGCCCAACCAAATAAATGTCTTGTATAAATTTATATAAACCCATAATATATGTAACTATGTATAAATATGTATCTATATATGTAGAATAAATAGAATGTAATAGTGCCCAACAGCGTCGTGAAACTGAAGCCCCTTGGGCGGGGTGAGTGCACTGTACAGTTAGAATTTCAAAGAGCGAAGAGCATAATGAGAGGAACGTGCTGGCCTCTGGCCTCCGATCTACATTGCGCTGTATAACACGTACTAGTCGCGCGTGCAAACACACAACTCATCTTCAACATTTCATACACACACACACACACACACACACATATATATACAATATACATATAGCCACTAACATTATTCCTGTCAACATAATATTCATAATACTCATTAATATTCCAATATGTCTATATTTAAATCATAAAAATTATTTATCGTACAAAGAAAATTTTAATCTAATTCACAAGATTATATTTCTTATTTATTTATTTTTTTTTTATATAGGATTTATTTGTAAATGATTCGATTTTTCATTTTAAATATGGATATATATGCACACCGTGAAGTGCCAGCCCCTTGGGCGGGGTGCAGAGTGCCATTGTACAGTTAGAATTTGAAAGAACCCCGACGAGTTATAATGAAAAGGACGTGCTGGCCTCTGGCCTATGTATATTCTATGTCTATATATGTATGTGTATTATCTTTGTGATGTATTATATACACAGAGCTTTGTTCTGGGTCATCATGCAATGGCTAATCTCCAATGCCGCACTGACGTTACTCCTGTTATTTCTTCGTTGATTTATGTATGGATGTGTATAAATAGCTTCTGATAATGTTGTGTCATATTCACATCATCTATGTATCATATTGGTATACATGTTTATAAGTATTGCATCATCATATATCCATCCATTTGTTTAATTTATGTATAATCATATTGGGATATTTATATATACACAATTGTAACTATATTGGATATTATTTTGATTGTATAAAAAGTTGTCATTGAAAAAATGAAAGAGAAGAAAAATAAAAGTGTGGGCGATTAATGTTTCAAATTCAAAATTGTCTAACTTTCTAATTGTATTTCGAATGTAATGGAAAAAAAAAAAGAATGAAATAATCTGAGGAGAAGATTTAAATAATTCGATGGAAGATTGAAAAAAAAAAAAAAAAATGATAAATGAAATACAAGGTCGACAGGTAATTTGTAATATATCAAATGAATTTATTATTATAAATGTTTTTTTATTCAATGCAAGGGACGAAAATAAATTTAAAAGTTGAATGACTTTGTAATTATATTATGTATATATTTGTTTGCTAAATTATTTACTGATTATAATATAAATATATTTATTTGAGATAGGTTTATATATATTTTTATATTCAAATATAATTTTGTTTTTATTTTGTATTATTGTATGGGGGGCCAACAATGATGAAATAAAAATTTTTGCCATGTTACAAAATCATGAGAGACAGATAAAAATAATTATATTATTTCACGATTCATTGTTGTATATTACAATAACCGTTCGTCGCTATAATATACAACTTCCGCGTGAAGTTATTTCGAAAATTTCTCATGCTCGCTGTATAGAAAACAATTTGCCAATGGTGAAACTCAATGGGTGGTACATTCACGCTCTAGCCATTACATATATACCACATTATTTTCGGCGAACACTTAAACTATCTCTATGTATATGAGGGAAAGTGGAGTGAATTCAATTGCTTTGAATATAATATAATAAGCAAATATAAAATATTTTTGTAATCTAGTGACATTAAAATTCTTGTTGGTTAAATAAATCTCAATATTATTGTCATATAAATATGTATAATAAATATTATTATACATTGCAAAATCAATAAGTAGGTTTATGTTTTATATTTATATACAAAAAATCGTTGTCAAAGTATACTAATAAATATTCATCGTTTATATCTATTACAAAATATAGCGCAGGTTTTTTTTTTTTATAACAATTGTCTATGATATTTCTGTGCAAATAGAGCAGTTATATCAACTGTAAATAATTCCTCTAACAACCTTTTAGTCCTTAAGTTGGTTAACATAACCACTGCCTCATTATACAAATCTAAACTATCATGACAAACATAAATATTTATTAACACAAATAAATAAATAAACGAAATAATAATAGACACCATGTCAAAGTATTATAAATTACAAAAAATATACAGCATTAATATGAAATAAATCTTTTCTTATCAACACTCTTCTCTTCAATAAATAGTTTAATTTCCAAATCAATTAAAATTTCACAACTACACATAAATATAAATATCAACAATTTTACCCACACATATTAACAATAATTATAATTATATAATTTAAATGCATTTATAATCAAACTACAAATCACAATTGATCAATTAAAATTTATTATCTAATAGAAAAAGAGAAAAAAAATATCTTCATGAAGAAATATAAATAAAAATTTTTTCCATGCAGTAAATATAATTTCATATAAATTTACATTTAATATGTATACATATATAAATACATATATATCTTGTAGTTATAGTTATAGCATTGGAGTTATCTTCTCGACCTCTATTCCGCTATTTCACCTATACCACTACAAACAGTTGTCCACTGGGTGATTAGTAGGTGGAAAATATTTGCAGTGCGTGGTGGGCATGTTGATATGCATGACTGCACGAATGAATTGTCGGTAGAGGAGAGTATATACACTTGGCCCCGTCATAGAATATTTTACATGTATACATACATATCTATATACATACAATATAGATATATGTATAAGTTTGTGATATCTTCACATATTTGCGCGTGAATATCTAGGTATATCCGCCCGATTCAAAGCGGCAAATCCCTCGTATTCATATCGTATGGATATATATTTTTATATATGTGCAGATTGTATATATATGAATACTCATATATAAGTCAAGTCAACGAGATAAATTGCCAGTGAAGGTCGTATACACAAACTGATCGTAATTGGACTCTGTGAGAGGATAGATTTATATAAATAAATAAATGAATAAATAAATATGAGTGGATTATATTTGCTTGAAATATTTTTTTTTCTCTTTTTGTTTATTCATGATCTACGTGTGCGATCTATGCAGAATCTTTTCATGAGATCGTGGAATATTATGTCCAGTAGGTAAAGCACTTTTTTTTTTTTTTTCATATTCTTCAATACGTATATCCTGTAAATGTATATATTTCTTCATCTTTTCTTAAGATCTATTTGTGTATACATAACGATATTTTCAATTTTTTTTCTTTCTCTTTTTTTCTACTCATTTCAATTTTCTTAACATGATTGTAGAGTCTTGGATACGACAGGGAGAGGGAGAGAAAAATGATATGCAATTGACTTGGGCGCGTTTCAATGTCGGTGAAATAAAATGAAAAAATAAATTATAATCGATAGAAAAAAATTAAAAAATATTGTACTGAAATAAAAATATAAAAGGTATTTTATTTGTAATAAAAATTCGCTTCTGATGATAATATCTGTGATTGAAAAATTTACATATTGTATATAATATATATCCCACGGTATATATATTTTCAATCCATATATAAATATATCGGAATATATAAAATATTATATACATTATTATATCGAAAAATACATACATACAACTCTTTTATACGTTCGCCTTGACCCACAGATGACATCATTATATACATCCACCTGTATAATTATCATTGCGAATCAATCCATCGATCCATCAATTTATCCAATCTACCATACAAAACTTTATAAATATTTTATATCAATTCATCTTCATCTATATCAACATCTACATCACAAAATATTCTGTGAGAAACAACAAATCACTGTACTATACACATATCATCTATCAGCTATACATAATTGTTAATTATATTCCACAATAAAACCAAAAAAAAAAAAAAAAAATATATAAAATAAAATGAAAATAAAAATTATACTAAATTAGATTTCCGTTATAAAGAGTGACGAGTAGCGCTGATAAACATATAATTTTATATCTTGGGCGTATATATAAATATATACATATGTAAACTGTACGAATATACACATATGTACATAAAACATTTATAAGTAATTATCGATAGTTGATCGTACGGAAGTCGTTACAAAAAAAAAAAAAAGAAAAAATTCTGCTACAAGTTGAACGACGCAAAAGCTGTTGCGGTCGTGACGTCGTTTCACGGTACCAACATACATATAAGTTATGTATATATATATATATATATATATGTATATATAGACATGTATTATACATATGTATATATATATATTTGTGCTTGAGAGGAGGATGAAGATGTCCTGGCTTTGCGTATATAGAAACGAGAGTGGATAATTTGCCCGACTGGCTAGACCACTCGTTTCGTGATGTGCACGTGCGTCTTTAGTTCATGCCATACATACAATACATACGAAAGAACGAGAGAGAAAATTATACTTATATATTGTAGATATATATACGCATGTATATGGGTAATATATAAGTGGACGCATACATATAGTGGACGCGATCTAAGAGTTTGTTACCTACGAGACGTGTTTTAGCTACTGAACGTGCATTCGTTTGCATCTTCTTTCTTCTTTTGATTTTTATATAGAGTGTGTTATGTATGAATGTGTATGTTTATGTATGTAGAATGGTGTTGAAGGTATATATGTATGTGTATTTAGGTAGATAAAAAAGTTAGAATGTGTTTAGAGCTGTTGGATGACGATATGAAAGAAAAAGAGGAAGAGAGCGTTCTTTTTTTTTTTTTTTTTGATTGTTTCGACATTTATAAATATTTATATTTTAACAAATGAAATTTATTTATTATTGTCATAGTGAGGATTAAGATGATTAGAGAGTATATTATGTATAGTTAGTTGAAACATTTTTTAATTTATGGTTAGATAAATGAATGGGAAAATGAAAATTTTTTTTAATGATTAAAAGAGATGAATTTTCAGTTTAATTTTATAATGTTTTTTTATTGAGTTATTTAATTTTTTTTTTTCGGTTTTGAATATCGATGAGGGAATGTTGTGTTGTATATAATAAGATAATATAATATAATAATATAATAAAATAGAAATAATAAAAAAAAAAAAGTAAATTAATAAATATTTTTGTAATCTAGTGACATTAAAATTCTTGTTGGTTAAATAAATCTCGAAATTATTCTCATATAAATGTATAATAAATATTATTATACATTGCAAAATCAATAAGTAGATTTACATTTCATATTTATATACAAAAAATTATTGTCAGAGTATACTAGTAAATATTCACCGTTGTGTGGTTTTTTCTTGGATATATATTGTCAATTTTTCCAACCCTACGAATGTTTCACAGCGCATGGAATATATTCCCTCAAATCATATAATACTACACGCATACGCGCATCACATATGCATATCACGATGGATATCGCTACATCACGCATTGTAATGCGTGTAATGAGATTCGCAAATAGGCAAGCAATTTGATAGGCTTGTCAACTGGTGTTACGGTTAATGCGCGCGAAGAATGGCTTGATGGATTACAGTTATGGCCGGTAAGGGCAGCGGACCGTTATCACACACTCATATAAAATATACATATGTGTATAATTATTTTATATATCTATATGTAAATTAATTTTCAGACGCATATAGACACATCAACGTATATACATGACGATTGATAATTCAATGAATACCTCTTGACCTTATCAAAAATAATTTTTTCTTTATTTCTTCACTTTGTCATTACTTCAATTTATTTTTTTTTTTTTTTTCTTTCGTTTCAATATTACTCATTATCCTTTCGAAAAAATTTCAACATAAAATGCACTAAATGGTTATGACTATCTAGAGAATCACCCTGACATTTATTGACATTTAGTGAAAATTAATATTCAAAATATAAACTTGTTTATTCAATAGTTTCTTTTTTTTTTTTTTTTTGGCACTCATCTAGTGTAGTATAAAAGACACGTTACATTTCTCATCCAGCATCAGTTTACTTTCGTCCACAAAACGACAATCAGTGGAAGCTTGAAAGAAAATCAAGAAAAAAAAAATTATAAATAAAAATGTACGGATTTGCATTATTCGCCATCGTTGCAGTTGCAAGTGCTGCTGTTTTACCAAACGAACCAGTGCCAATTATCAGCCAAAGTTCTGAAGTAAATCCCGACGGTTCATACTACAATAATTATGAAACGGGTAATGGTATTGTTGTTCAAGAGCAAGCAGTGGTTGTTAAAAGTTCAACGGGCAAAAATGCTGATGATGTTGCCACCGCTGTAACTGGTACTGCATCATGGACAGCACCCGATGGTACTCCCATACAACTTTCATGGACAGCTGATGAAAGTGGTGCACACTTTACCGGATCACATTTGCCAGTAGCTCCACCAGCACCAGAAATTCCACTTGCCATTCAAAGATCACTCGAATGGATCGCAGCTCATCCATATGTTGAACCCAAGAAACAATAAGTCCAATCAACGTGTCACGTACAAGCTCTCTAAATCAAAATAATGTCAAATAATACTTTTTCCAACTCTATAAAAATAATATAAAAACAGTTATTATAAATTTTAAAAAACATATTTGGCTTTATATCAATTTTTTATTTTCATATACGAATTATATTTTTGTAATACAAAATAAAAAGACATTTATAAATATATATTTTTCAAAACTAATGGCATGTTACAACTGATTTATTATGAAAAACAATTATACAATCAGAGAGAAGAGTGATGAAGTATTTATTTATTGAAATATCTATCAAGATTTCAATTAAAAATTAAAGTATGTCAATTGAACGTACATAAAACAATACAAACCAATACAAAATCTAAATAAACAAAACGATTATACTGAGTACAATGTACATAGATACATATTAAACAAACGTGCCACGTGCTGACAAATATAAAAATAGCAAAAGTAAATAATAAACTATAATAAAATAAAAATATAAATAAATTATAAGCATTCTAATTTCCATTCTAACGGTAAAATGGGGTGAGCGTTAATTACGGTGATTGATTTAAGCGTATACTCGTCGCAAATTTAAGAGCTTCACATGGTGAATACAGAGTTAGACATGACGTTAACGTGACCACGACGCCACTCCTGTATATTTTCCCGTGTTCAACGTCCCAAAGAGCTTTGTGTGTACGGAAGTGTGCGAAGAAGTCAGAGCGCGTTGACGTTAGTCACGAGATTACGTCGTTGTTTCGTATAGAAGAACGCACAAGATAAATACACATGCATAAATTTATTCATACATATACATAGATATTTATTAAGTTTTATTTAAAAGACGAACTGTACTGCACTCGGTGTCTGACGATACGTTGGTAAACATGTGAATACAAGTGTACTTAATTTTATCACTGCGCTATACAGTGGAAGAAACAAAATGACAAGGTGACGCGACTGTAGATCGACGTTTGATCAGACGTTGCGGGTGGATAGACTCTCATCTTGATAAATTGAATAGGATACCTAGGATATATGTGTATACTATACACGTCACTTGAAAATATACATGTGTGTATATTAGGCTAAGGCATATGAAATTTATTTTTAAAACTTTCTCTTCCTCTCACTTTTTTCTTTTTTGTTTCTTTAAGGGATATGAATTTATAAATGGATTTATATCTTCATAATGGAGAAGGTTCGTGACCTATTTATATAGTTAATGGTAAACTATTTATTGTTGCAAATTTAGAGAAATTTAATTGAGTGATATCGTTTAAAAAATAGAAAGTTGAAAAGAAGAAAAAAATATTGGTTGAATTATTTATTTATTTATTTTTATTTTGCGTATTGGGGTTAGGGGAAATATTTTGTTTATAAATTTGGTAATGAATGTATGATAGGTGATTATGCGTGGGTATAATTGTAAATTAGATTGGATTTTATGTCGAGAGAGGGCCGAGTTAAATTGCGCGATCGTTATATATGTTTAGGTGGTAACGTAACGTCGTTGCGAAGGCTGCGATTGCAATAGCTAAATGCAATAGTGTATATAAGGAGCCACATGACTTTAACTCTCTTGCAATATACACATACAGATGTGAGTCGTGGGATAAACATGATGGTGCCACGAGCGCCGTTATTCGACACTAACGAAGCCACTCGTCGTTTAAATCGGCTGTTTTCCTACCGGTTTTAACTCGCTTACGCCCCCATCTATCCACGCACAATGCACTGTACATAAATGTATATATATGAGTGTAAATAAATGTATGCATACTTGTTGTATCAATTAATTAATATTCAAGTCCATTTCATTTCTTCGTTTAATATTTTTATCAGTAAATTTTAACGAAATAATTGATAAAATCCATAATTTAAGGTTTCTTTATCGTTAATATAAAAGTCAACTTTAAGTCTTTATATTTGTTTATTTAGTAATAATTATATACCAGTTAATTATTTAATATTTATTATATTTTAGAGTAAGTTATTGACTCTATTTAAAAATAATTTTTTTTATTTTTTTTTCATTTATTTTTATCGCTGCTTATTTTATTTTAAATATTTATAAATTATTATCAACAATTGTATATTAAAAAAAAAATAAAAGAATATTCAAATCACTTAATATAATATTTATATTCCTGAATGTTAAATAAATAAAATATGTCCGTTATAATTAATCAAGAAATTTTTTCTATGTACTTTTTTCTTTTCAATATTATAAAAAGAAATAAATTGATAATTAATATATAATTTTTTTTCCCAAAGTCATCCCCTCATTCACTCGATGCATTTACAACGATACCGAGACCTTAATTGAATATACACATATTTTTTTATTTTAATTTCAAGCGATTAATGTTTATATACTTTATACTGCACATGTAAAATTTTTATTAATTTATTTTTTTTTTCACTTTACTATTTTTGTTTGATTACATGCACAAAAGCGGCATGTCAAGTACGCGGAACTGCGCACGCGGCATAGTCCATTATAAAGGTGTCAACGTGACCGCGCGCGATTAACGATCCGACGCCGTGACAATGCAATTTGCCGATCGTCGATTGAAAGACGAAGAAAGAAACGAAAGATAAATAAAGAGAGAATGTGTGTGCGCATGCCGTCGTGCCCTGGTATATATTGCAACAGCCATTAGACCACACGAGTATACTCAATGAGACATTTCCCATAACGATTTCCCAACGGGAAAAAAACTAAATAAATATTTAAATATATAAAAATAAATAAAAACGAAAATTAAAACGACGATGTACACGCACAATGATAAATGGAGTGTAAATGGCGTTAGACAGTGAATTTATCGTTAAACGATTTCCAACAGCAACCTTTTCCACCTCATGTACCAGATGATTAAGTCATATTCGATGCCCTCTATATTCTCTTCTCACCTTTCTCCACCACGTCCACCAATCTCTTTTATTCTTTCTATTTATCTATCTCTTCCTCTTATACTCAAGTCAATAATACTCATAAATTCATTCGCATGTACGAAATAAATATCTGCAAGTAAAATCGATTATGCTCTTGTCAATTAAGATTTAGGATTGTCTGAATAAAAATTAAATGAGAATAAAAGTAGAGATAAAAAAAAAAAAATATTTAAGATAATTTAATCATAGAACTAGTGAATAAAATAAATCGAAACTATGACATAGTATAATAATATATTTTTATGTATCAATATATAAACAATCTTATGTACATAATAAATATTTAAAAGAAATTTCAAATCGTAATATGTAAAATTCGTTATTATGCTAATGAAAAAATACCGATGGATCAATATCGATCGTGATCGATAATATGTCTATAATATAATCAAAGGGAATGATAATTAACTAGACTATATACACACACACACACACACACATATATATATTTATGTGTTTATAAATTACTCAAAGGCATCTGCACAATTTTACCTTGGGGTTATTTTACGCTTGATGTGAAAAAGATATTCTCAATAATTCAACATTAAACTGAAAACTGAGACAACGAATTTTGAAATAGTATATAAGATTTATTTACTATACATATATGTATATATATTGGCCGAAAGTTATCTTCTGACAACTCATAAACGTGTCGCCATGAACAGTCTGATGTTGCATCAATTGCGCAAGAATTATTTATATATCTTACATACATTTGTATATTATTATACTATACATATCGTTGAACTTATAAGTACATTTGTGTGTGTTAATACATGGCCTGGAGAAATTGCGAATTTAATATTTATGATCATTGTATATTATATACGTGCAGTATATATGAACACACGCGTGTGCGTGCAGAAACAGGAATGATAAAGAGGTGGATAATAGGGAAGAGTGAATGTGAAGAATAAAATTAAAAAATAAAAAAAAAAAGGAAATGGAAATTTTGTATATATGCTTCTGATTAAGTTTAATAAAAATAAAAATAAAAAATGTAGAGAGTTATGTATAACATCGTGAAATTTTTGTCGCGAGAAAGTTTTCGAATGAGATGCGAAGATCGATACACTTTCGCCGATTTTATTGCGCACCCAAATATATAAATATGTACATAAATTTATGTATAATATATCATATGTATCATATATGAAAAGGAGGAACCAGTGTGGATGGTGTCAAAAAAATTAATATTAATGTTTTTTGTGTCAATAGATAAATATTATGAATATCTCATACAAAAAAAAAAATTCATTTATATATTTATATACATAAAATATAATTTATTGTTTCAATATATATGTATTGCTTGTGAATATTTGCTTGAAAAATATATAACAGTGTTTATGAATAAATAATTTATCGGTGAATAATTTTTGAAATAATATATAAATATTTAAATGAATTTTGCTTAATATAATTCTGTATAAAAAATAATAATACATTATTTAGAAATATATTTTAATGATGATAATAATGTTAATTATAATAATGATGATACTACATTAAGTTGATTACTTAATCATGTGCATAATAATGATTATATACATATAGTTGAAAAGAATTCTGATCGGTGACTTCAAAAAATCCTTTTGGCGAAAGTGAAACTGACTTGCAATACCCAATTTGGTATTGTGCTTCACGATAAAAAAAAACAAATCTGCCAACTCATCGAATAACTTTTATAAACCTGCCTACATGCATCAGCCATATATAATATATACATACATATATATACATATATATATACAATGAATATGTATATACATGTGCAAGTATTTATTTGTGAAGAAGATCATCTTGACCTCGCAAAACTTGTTCAGACAATTATTTCGAAAAGAGTTGCCTTTAAAAATTAGTCTCGAACGTTAACTCATGATTTAATTAGACATTAATTACTTTTCTGTATCATACACAGTTGTCCTTAGATATACAAATATAGATTCGCATAAAAACGATACACTCCATTGATAGATAATATAGGTATAAATGTAATACGAAAAGCTTCAACATAAATTTTAATGTCATCGTAAAAGCACTAAGCAATTTCTAATTAGATTTTAGTAGTGGTAATATGGCGAATGGATATGACGCAATATGACTTTCATAGACTCCATCTGATAACATATAAGTATATAAATATTATATAAGGCAACGATGATAGACCTTGATATCGATTCTTGTAGATTGCTAATGGTAGATTGAAAAAGTAATTAAAAGAATGAATAGTTTTAAAAAGTGGGTGAACTGAATATTATTATTGATAATTCTAAATTGTAGTTTAGTAATAAATATTTAATATTAATAGATCGAAGGGTTAATAAGAACTATTTATTATGAGGTTAGATAAATTTTTTTCCATTGATTTTCTTCATAATCCCACGCTAATATTTATTTTTTTAGCAGTAACTAAATGAAGCATTATATTCCTACTAAAAATTACTAGTCATAACGCAAAAAAAAAAACTGGATACAGAAATACAGGTCCTGAGATAAATTTTCACACGGATTATTGTCCAAGACCCAGACACATTTCTGTTTAAAAATATCTTTCCTCTTCATTTCATTATTATTCATCCTACCTGTTTTTACTTCTATCACAAAAAAAAATTCAATTATTTGTTTATTCCCACATGATATATAATAAATTCAAACTAAACCTGATAAAACCAGATCCCTCTTCAACATCCCGTCTGAAAACATAATAATCTCATAACAGATAACAAGTAATATTATCACACATCCCTATACTTGCATAATATAATCTAAAACATTTTCCTCCATAAATAATTTCTCCTTTCAACTTCCTTAATTTTCATACACCAAGGTTAAATAATAATCGTCAACGGTCGATCGCATAGAGAGCTTCTTAAGATAGATCTTTCACATATATATATATATATATATATAATGAAGGATCATGCCGTTGATCACGTTGGATCGGTTAATGACTTTGCGTGCACGCGGAAGGCCAACAACACAACTGGCAGTGTTGTACATCCACACTCTTCGATCAATTCTCTCAGTCTTCCTCTCTTCATCTCTCCTTTTGTACATACATACATACATACATACATACATATATACTACAAGATACTATAATACTATCCCTACTTGTTCGTTTTTCCACATCCTTATAGATAATAGCAATTTAAAATGCGCATCAAAAGTGTGGGTCAATGTCTCTCCCAACTCTATCAATATTTTTTATATACCTTAGCTATTTGTATCGTTATATATTTATACATTGGTGTGGCCTAACCCCGGCCAATCCTTTATATATGTACATACATGTATATATAGTCAGCTGCGTGAGAAGACGAGTGCAAAGGTTGTTGCCGACCTTCCGAAGGTTAGACAGGATCTATATAAAGTTGATTTGATTTTTTTCTTTTATATAATTATTATATATATTTAATATTATATATATATGCTTCCGTGTATTCGATCGCTCATTCCAATTATTTATGTAATGATAATATTCACCCTGAAGTTGCCCTTATGGCTCTCGTGATATAATAAATAATAAATAGAAAAATATTACTGTGGTCTTGGGTATATTACATTTCACTTCATCTCACTTCTCTCTATAGCTCGTGCCTTCATAACCGCCCACTCATATTATTTATTTATAGAATATATAGATGTATATACATATAGAAAAGCCACAATTCATAGATATATATACAAAAATTAGAATAATAATATTGTAAATGATATAATATTTCAATGAATATTGTATGTATATTTATTACGTAGTATAAAATAAATAAAATAAGTGATTATAATTTGTGGTATGGACTAAATGTATCTTTATATGTTTTATTCTCTTTTCATCAACTGGTTTATACCACAATATATATATCTGTGTATGACTGACAAAGTCATTGGCCGTGATCGTACGCGGGTTATACGCACGATCGCGTCGCTTCAAACAAGATATATAGCCAATCCAGTTTTTAGTAACTTACCGTATATACTTTTTCCATGAAACTGGTATATACATATAACAATTTATACTTAGCTATGCTTTATACATCTCTTCTTTAAACATTGATGATGATGCGCCTTTTCCATATATAACCAATCTTAAAAGACATTCAGAGCACTCTCGTTAATTTCACGTTCGATGTTCGTGTGTGCATGCCAATAATTTACGACAATCCACAGCCCACGTGTGTTCAACGAGGGAGAGTTATGTATATGCAAGGTATTCAATTATATTCATTGTGGGTCTTGATACCATTAACTTTTATGTTTGCTCGACACGTCAAAGCCTTGGAGATTTATTTTAAAAAAAAACAATATTAAAAAGCCAGAAAAAAATTAATGAATTTAAAAAACAAGAAAATTGTGTTGTGAAAAGAACGTAATAAAATTCAATAAAAATTATATATCAAGTACATAGATATACCTTGAATTCATTGATGTAAATTAAATAATATTAGTTAACCTTGAGGCAATAATGTATGCCCGATGGTGATATTATATTCTGTCAATGTAGAGAGAGAGAGAGAGTCACGCCCATCCGGTCTAACTCATCTATACTCAACATTGATATACAATATTATGCGCGAGAATATATAATAATGACTGAAAGAGTTTTAGAGGCGTTGCCTGAAACAATTACGACGTAGTGTCTTGAGCATTATATAGCTGCGTATGTTTATGTATATATCTTATATACATACGTGTATGTACATTGTATATGAATGCATTTTATGTATAATTATTGTCAATTAGATAAAAAACAATTACCAATGTATTGACGCAATATTTTTGAATTGAATAGTGACATTAATAATTATATTGCGTTCCATAAAACTAATTATTGGATGGTAAATCTTGGCGCTCGCGCGAGCATGCAGAAATGTGGAATGTGAAAGTATGCAATTGCGTGTATGTGTTTCATTGTGAATAATGCGTTTGTCGTATGTAAGAAAGGAAAAAAAAAAAAAAAAAGAAAAAAAGAGACTAACGTATGCCAGTTGTCCTGCACGAGTGCACTACGCCTACGAAATATTCTTATTGTTATGTACCTTTTTTTTTTTTTTTTCTTTCTTCTTTATAATAGATTGTTTATATATTTTTATTCGAGAGTATATAATGCAATTTTTCCTTAGGGTTATTAGTAGATTTAAATATGTATAGTGTATGTATTTAGTTTGACTTGTGACTGCAATTTATGTTACGTAGATGTTATGGGTCAATGCATTTCTTAATCAGCTGTTACGTGTATATTTATTTATAACAATGTAATCAATGTGCTGATAAAATATTTGTAGAATTTTTATGATTTTACAATTTGCTAAAATAATTTTTAAAAGTATTAAACATTTATTGATTTTAAATTATAATTTATTTTTGATTAAATTTTTAATTTTAATTTATTATAAACTTAATTAATAACAAATAATTTAGAATGTCAATTAAACACAGACAGTGACAAATATTTTTATTGTGTGAGAAGCTGTGAAAAGTGAATTTTTTTAAGACAATAATTATGAATATTAAATATATTTAAACCGAAGATAAATTCAGATTAAAAATTTTTTTTTTTCATTTTCAATCATTTATTTATAAAGCTTCATTATTTAGCTAAAGTTTACGATGAGAAAATAAAAAAAAAAAGGTATCCATAGTATACTAGTTAAAATATAAATTAGATTAAAGATATATTTTCACTTAGCTTTCATTAAAATTCTATTTAATTCTAAATAACATTTAATAAAATTTATAACAAATAATCTAGCTTTAAATAATTTAATGACAGACAATTGCTAAATACTAGCTATATAAACAAATAATTTCATAATACTTCACCAGCATAATATATATATTTTTGACTTTCTCCGTCATCCTCCATTTCTTTTATGACACTTGGCAGTTAAAATACAGGGCGCAGTAATCAATCATCATGTTCAAAATTCCATAACGAACATATATAGAAAAGGGAAAGTAAAGTCCTACATCGAATTTCATTCAATTGTTTATTGTAAATATATATTTAAAAAATGATTATAGACATGCGCCTATAATATATATCCATAAATTAATTTTTTAAATATTTTTAATATTTTAAATTATCAAAATTTAAAATGTTTATTTTGGAATACGGTGAATTAACTAAATTATGTATTTATTTTTTACACACATTGATTTATATACATACTCGGATGCTGGATAACTGTTTGATTCAGCGGCTCATCTGTAATGATCTTCAAAGAAGTAGTACGCCATATGCCATAGCGTATATAAGCATATGGCAAACCTGATCAACGTAAATGTTATTTATACTTAACCGCATTACTTTATATATTTTATATGTACACATACGCTTATATTATATATACACACCTTTTACGTACAGTCAATGTAGATATATTTTTTGCGTTCAAGGTTCTCTTCAAGTTTCTTTTTTTTTAATTCTTTAAAATTTTTTTATTTCTAATTTAGTTTTTGTTCAACGGTTTATGTCACAAGTAATTGAGTGTCTAGGTCATTACATATATTATTGCCTTGAAGAGATTTTTATTTATATTTTATTTTATTATATAAATATATTTGTGTGTCGCTTACACGACTTTACAAACGGAAATAAAATATTTTATGTGTATTTACCTGGACTCAATTACAGTGATAATTGTATAAGAAATGTACAAGAGGTAAATTCAGGGATTTACAAATTGTGTAAGAATGAAAAAATTAAAATTGACGGTTGAATCATTAGGGAAGAGATTGGAATGAAAGAAAAAAATATTAAATAATAAGTAAAATATTTGGACATAATAATTAACTGAAAAAATAAACAAATATATAAATGCAAAAATGAAAAGTGTGACAAGGTAAAGGACTGTTTGCTTTTGTGGTATTGAGTAAAGAGACGGTGCGATGTAGTTTATTTGGACTTCTAGGTGGGGATGTTGAGAGTAAGTCCTGCATCGTGGCTGTTCACTAGCGCTAGTCTTACGATACCGTTCGAAGTGTCGGTACGTTTGTTGTTCCAGTTCTCCGCCAGTATATATAAATAAAATATACATATCTACAATAAATAATAAATAATAATTGACAGTCGTGAATTATTTTGTGTCTATTAATTTTTTTTTTTTTAATTCTATCTGTGTACTATGTGATTAAATACTTTCGCGATTACTTTCGTCAATTGAACGAGGACATTTTTTACACATAAAAAAAAAATAAATAAAATTAATAAATTTTTTTTTTTATTTATTTTTTATTTTGTAAATTTATTTACTATATTCGAAAGTCATATATACTGAATCAGGAATCAAGAAAGGACTCTTTGATTATATAAAGAAAAAAGAAATATTATTAAAATGTAAGATTAATAAATTAATCGAATATTTAATTTAATTTTATAATTATTTTAAAATTGTAATTTTTTTTTTTTCTCATTTATTTTGATAATATTTAGTTTGAATTTTGATAAGTTTGTCATTATGACACGAGTAAATATCCAGTGAGTATTCGATTAGTCACGGACAATTGCATTTCACGATCAAATTGTTGTTATATAAAACGAAAGAAAGAGCAAATGAAAGAGGAACAGAATAAGATCTAGATCCGCATTGCGCGTTCACACACACAAACACACCACATAGCAAAGATGATGATTAATCATGCGAGCTGTTGACCATCGCAGAGTGAAGACTTTGTATAAAACTCTTCAAGCAGGTAAATGACAAAGTCGGTTATGCAGCTAATCGTTTTGCAACTTCACGATTCACTGCATCACCATTTTTTATTTGTCATCTCAATTGATTTACATATAATTGGTATGTACCGGTCAAACATGGAGATGTCAAAAACGTCCGTTAATTATAAATACACTATACATGCCACAACACAAAAAAAAAAATTCAGAAATAAATAAAATAACATAAATATGAAAGAAAAAAAAAAAAAAGATATATATCCAACAAGCAGTTATGAATAATTTATAACAATAATAAAAATCAACAAAAATAATAACACTACGAATGTGTGATCAATGTAATTATACGAAAGTCATAAATACAAGTAGGCATTCTAAATAATAAATAAAAAAAAAATACAACTTAATACGCGCGACGATAAATATATAAATTTGTATATTGTGCTAGAAAACGAATGAACCGTATCTTTAATTCACTGTAAATAAATATATGTATTTAAATAAATAGTTGTACGAACACTAGTGGCGACATTGCAGCATGCCACGTGCTAATCACCATCATAAATTCATCATCATCATCATCACCAACGTCAAAAGCCTCGAACGTAATCACCGTTAACTAAGGCACACATCCATTACTCTATCTAGCAGCTATGAATATACATATATACAAATGTATATATATGTATTTATTTAGCTAATCTTAATTCTAAGGACCTCTACATATTTGTATAAACGTATATATATTTGCGCATTCATTAATTTAATGTGTATAAATTAATGAGAATATTTTTTTTGATTGTAGCGAAGTGACAATTTATTTTCTGTTATTCAACTCTTCTTTATTTATTTATTTATTTATTTATTTATTTATTTATTTCAATATTTGACTGTTGTGTTGAAGAATAGATTATTATATTGTGATGAATGGAATGAAAGCGTGGAAGAAATAATCTTCAAATTATATTTTTTATAATTGTTTTGTGTGAGTAAATTAAATTTGTGTATGACATATTTTGAAGTGTATTGCACGAAGTTGAAAAGAATATTTTACACTGTTGTATACATGAATAAATATGTATACATCATTGCGAAATATTGTAGACTATTTATGAGAAAAATAAAAATTAAGGATAATGCAATAGATAATTTTTTAAATAATTTATCGAGTTTGTTAATAATTTTGTTTAGTGATTAATTATAATTAAGTGTAATTTAGAATAGAATAAAATCAATTGAGTTTATTTTCAAAATATTTTTTATATGTTACAGATTTTAATGGAGGAACTTGAAAGAGCGGAGTTAATAAATAAATAAATAAATAAATAAATAAATATATGAATAAATGAATGAATAAATAGGAAAATTACATCAATAGTAAAGAAAAAAAATGAGTGCTGTGACGAAATAAATGTTTTCATGTGTGGTAATAGGTTAATAAAAATAAATAACAAAAGAAAAAAGAAATATTATAAATAAAATAAATATAAAGTGAATAAAAATTAGATTAGTGTTTTTAAATCCTTGATAAAAAACGACTGTTGTAATAAATCAACAAGTTAATTTAATATGTCGTCAAGTGGTGAATTTTCAACACTATCAAGCGGTGAGGCAACTGGTACTGGCGATGATTCCCTGCCAAGTTCACGAGAAGCAACGGCAGAAGTTGCTGGATCAGCAAGTGGATTTTTATCACTTCGTGATTTTTTGGACAGATTTTCATTACCAAGAGTTGTAAGAGTGGAAGGCAGTGGTGGTCGTCCAATATTATTATACAAACAACAACAAAAATCGTTAAGAGTAACTGCCACACTGTTGATGCACCGTTATCGGCATGACGTCAAGGTGGGACCAGAAATCGTCATACCAGAAGGCTATCCCGGTAAGTCAACCCTTATATATCCATTACAAACAAATAAATATCTATTATCTTTTTTTTTTCTCTCTCTTCCTTTCACCATAACTCAAAGCTGATAAGACAACACCCTATCTTGAGGGTGAATTTATGCAGCTGCCTCCCTCATATGTATATTTATATAAATATTTATCACTTAAAATAATTTACAAGAAATAATTTGATATTTCTAACATATAAATAAAATAAAATATATATTTTATATTTTATTATATTCTTACAATTATATATTCATCATGAAGTAAATAATTAAAATTTTATCGTTTGACTTGAAGGAAAGCTCAATTCATATGTTATTTCACCGCGGGGGATCATCGATGTTCCAAGTTATAACTTTAGTGCATTAATACAGCTATATATATACGTAGATAAAATAAATTACAGTAACTTATATTATTGAAATACGGTTGCAGGGACTCGCATCAGTGATGCCTTTTGTGGTATTGTAAAAAATTCAAACGATAAATAGAAAATTATGAAAAATATATGCAGTGAACTCACATTATATGCACTATAATCGAATACATATATGTATATTTTGTATATATATGTAGTGTGTAACATTCCGCGATCGTTCAAACGAGTCTTTTGTATAGGCGCGATCGATCATGTCTGTGGTGCGCAATGATCGATCGCGCACGGTGAATCCTATCGACAATATGAATCTTTGGTATAGTTTCTTGTAGTGTATATGTATTTATGGATGTTTGTATACATGTATGTATGTGTATGTGGATAAGTGTGGTCTCTGGGTATTGTTAGATTTGCGCGTAACACGGCCACGAACAACTCGATCGTTCTGATATTGCCGATTCAACGCTCAGTAAATTATTTCTCTTTGTTCAACGAATAAATATGTATTAGTAATATTTATTTATATTTTCCATGTATTATATATGTATATAGTTGATTTGTATGTATGCATATATGAAATAGGAGACTCGGGGAAATTTATTGAGAGTTTAATTTAAATTGAAATGCAAGAAAATAAAAATTGAAATCAAGTAAATTAATTTTGTTTCATTTTTTTTTTTATGTGGATAAATCTGGATTTTTTTTTAGTAGAAAAGGAGGAATAGAATTTTCCGAGTGTGAAAATTATTATTCAAGATTAGATATATTGTTTTTTCATAATTTTCTAAAGTAGAAAATATTTCAATTGGAAATATAAAAATACGAAAATTAATTCTGAACGTAAGCAGAAGAAATAAATGAAAATGCGAAGATAAAATTTATTTACTGTGTATTATTATATCATTTTGAATAGTATCATTCACTTAGAATTCATCTCTCTTATTACTATCAAATATTTCTGTAAATCAAATTGAAGAGCAGGAAAATAAAAAGATAAATCAAATAAATTAATTTTATTTCATTTTTTTAAATCTGGATTTTTTTTAGTAAAAAACAAGGAATAAAATTTCCTGAATGTGAAAATCATTACTAAAGATTAGATATTTCTTTTCACATCAATTTCCCAAAGTATAAAATATTTCAATTGGAAACAAAAAAATACAAAAATTACTTTTCAACATAAACAGAAGAAATAAATTAAAATACAAAAATTAAAATTTATTCACTGTGTATAATCATATCAATCAAATAAATTTCCTTCACTAAAAATTCATCTCTCTTATAACAATCAAATATCCCATAATACACAACAAATCATCATAAAACTAAAAAAAAAAATCCATAACTTTAGCACTCAACACAAAATAAAAATAAAATCCCCACAATTAAAAATGCAAAAACAATTTTCCAACAATCATTAAAAATTATTTTTCTCCAATTACACATCAATCATACAAATATATTCATAAACACTCATTTAATATCACATATATACATATCCATATGAAGTAAATACATATCGATTTATGGAGCGGAACAAGATGAATACTGTTGGAAAGGTTTTGAGGTTATTTATCCCGTCTTAACCTACCGCACGAATCAGGCGGAGTTTCTCTCACGAGATACAACACAAAAATATATATATATACTCCATTGCGATCTCATCCCAACGAAAGACACGAACACGTGTTAAAGTCAGCTATCTTGCCACACGTATTTTCCAACTGGCAGAATAGACTTTAGTTCAATGACTAACACATATACAACACTCCACCTTTTGTAAAGGTATAGACACACATTTATCTGTATATTATAAATAAATATATTTATTATACGTATACAATAACTATATATAGATGCATGGACATTGGTTGAGTGTTTGTAGTGGACAAGCGTGGTGATTTGAACGAGGTCCGTATAGAAAGAAAGTAATAGATTGCTGTGGGTGGGTGGTAGTGGCGGGTTAACAATGAAGTTTGTGCTCTCAAGTGAGACTTACGCGCGTGCACGAACAATTACTTTCAACGTGGAATGCGGAGGTTGACAAGTAAACCACGATGAAACATATCTTGTATACATATACATGTGTGTATTTGACATAATAAAAAAAATATTTTCCTATTATTTTTTATTTTATTTATCCATTTATCTACTGAGATAATTAGGTCGCTTATACAGTTACGCAATGTATTTATTTATTTATTTATAATGTTGATTTAATTTATTTTTTTTGTTGCGTTGGAAGGAAAACATTTATATTAACGTGCAGGAAAATGAGTATGACAATATAGGTGAATCACCTTTGTGAAATCAAGAGATATAAAAATATAACTGTGAGGCATATTATTAAATCTATAAATAGTAAAATTAATGTATGAGTTAACGTGCTCGAGCGTGTCTTGAATTATAAATTTAATAATTTACTACTGATGCTTTCTTTTGCAATGTACGGAACGTTACAATAATATTCAACTGGACATTAGAAATAAAATGTAGATATTATTTTTATTATATATTTGTGCTCATGCAGTGTGCATTGGAGACGAGAGTTTTAAAAAATTATTTCACCCTTTTTTTTTTATTGAACGTAACAACGGGTTAGCACGTTGTATATTATTCAGTGTGGTCATGTGGTAGGTGGTCAGTGACATATGGCTAAGGATAATATTCCAATCGTATTAGCATAAAGCTCATGATACTTTTGAATGAAGAGAAATAAATTATGAATACATAGAGCTCAGTGGTATATATATTGCATTGAGTACAGCGTGGGCCGAAATTACGTTTCCTTATAACCATGATTCTTCTCTATATATACCTTGTATATATATTTATTTACATGTGTAAAAAAAATTTTATTCTGCATTTCAAAACTCAAATAATGAAAATCGATTTAGGAAATTAATTCATTCATAAATTCAAATTAAACGTAAATATATTATTCTCAAGCAATTTAATTTATTATATGTTTGTCATATACCTTGTACTATAACTATTTACATGTCTACATATGTATACATGTGTAAAAAAAATTTTTTTTTCCATATTTCAAAACTCAAATAATGAAAATCGATTAAAGAAATTATTTCATTATTTTAAATTTAGATTGAACCTAAATATATTATTCTCAGGCAATTTAATTAATTATATATTCGTTATATATACCTTATACTATATCTATTTACATGTTTACATACGCATACATGTGTAAAAAAAATTTTTTTTTCCATATTTCAAAACTCAAATAATGAAAATCGATTAAAAAAATTATTTCATTATTTTAAATTTAGATTAAACCTAAATATATTATTTTCAGGCAATTTAATTAATGATATATATTCGTTATATACCTTGTACTATATTTATTAACATGTGTACATACACATCCATGTGTAAAAAAATTTATTTGCCGTATTTTAAAACTCAAATAATGAAAATCGATTAAAGAAATGAATTCATTATTATAAATTAAAAATAAACCTAAATAAATTATTCTCAGGCAATTTAATTTATTATATATTTAATCATTGCTAATAAAAATTTGTAACATCTCTCGGTATAACAATTAAATACAAGAATATAAATAATAATAAATAAAACTAGCTCGTTGGCTTTAATTTAATTTTGAAATATATATTAATGATGAAAAAAGAAAAAAATAAATTTATAATTGCTTACATCGTTTGTTGTACACATATACATCACTATATATCACCATTCCTTTCTCTTCATTTCCCTTTCATCCTTCATCTTATTACACATACCTATATGTATAACATATACACAATACATTTAAAACGTTGGGTCAGCATTTAATTTATATTTATACTTATCATCTATTTATTTATCTATCAATTTTCTTCTCATTATCACTTTGCAAAAGCAAAGAGATCCGATCTCTCTTATTTCTCTCCATCCGGCGGTACACCAGTGTGTGCCCATCAACTCAGACGATAAATTCCACGACAGGAAATTCTTTTGCGGCGCATGTGTCATTAAAAAAAAAATAATATAAAAATAAATAAAATAATAAAAATACAGTTCACGTCCTCGTTCGAAGCAGTTCATTGCACTTGGTTCACGCACTGTCCGCGATAATGAGAGCTTTACGCCTGATATTTATATATATATATTTTTTTTTTTTTGCATTATACATATGTATATATAAATATCTGTATATATGCCAACCATACCCCATGGTAATTGTGCATACATACATATACTCGATATGCGTTTCTTTTTCATGCGAATATGCACACGTTGTCGCATTATTATCGCTTGTACATATACACATGTGCCCATATCGTTTCTGCAGTATATATGTGTGCATGTATGTGTATGTATAGGTCTATCTACTTATGGTGAGTTGTCTGTCAGGTGCATCGTATCCACTCTTTGACACTTTATGCACTCGACTCTGGGAACGAACAAAAATATAATAAAAAAAAAACAAAAAAAGGAGAAAAAAAAAGAAATAGGGAGAGAAATTAAATGAATGAATAAATAAGAAATAATTGTAAAAATAGTTTTATCTTTATGGGAGTGAAGTGGATGTTTGTGGGATTTGAGATACGTTGTAAGAGCACACACGAAAGACTCTCATATACTGCATTTTCCAAATGGACTTGGAGAATTCTTCGATACTTATATGAATATATTTATATATGTTTTCTCATAATCATTTACTTTTATATTATCTCATGAATGGCGCTATAAAATGACGTTAATTATTTCACTTATCGTATTATTAATTGAAATACTTATAATATGGGAAAAAGAAAATAATTTTTTTTTTTTTTTTTTCAGTAGACAAAAAAATTATGTTGTATTTAAATATACTGCTGTTAATATATATGTGAGAATTGTTTATTATGAATTAATGATATGGGTGAAAGGGAGATAAATTTTAATATGTTAGATTGTTACACAAGAGTTACCACAAATATAAATAAATATAAATATGTATATGTATAGATATTTTTTATATTTTTTTTTTTCTTTTTTTATTTTCTCTTTTATTTTTATTTTTTTTTAGTGTGTTATACAAACGGCTCGAGTAATTTGACACCTTGGCAAATCAAATAACGCCCATGTTTCAATATATATAGCATGAGTTCTTACAAAAACATATAAATATACATATATACATGTATATATGTTTATGTACAAACGTATACCTAATATATATACACCTCCGCAAATGTTATTGTTGTTGAGAATGGTGAGTTATATATTTATGAAAAGAAAAAAAATAATATGAATAAATAAATAAATAAATAAATAATAATAAAATATATAAAAAAAAAAAAATAAAATTTTTTTTAAAGCAACAAAACTCGAGCGGAAGTGGCATCTCTGTTACTTCTCTGTTTGTGGGCACATAACCTGATGATTTACAGCCAGAAAGACGCAGTATATATTTCATAGGAGTTGGCCTGAGGGGGTGGAAAGTTGCTCCCTTAAGTGTACTTGGTAAAAATAACGCCATGAAGAGAATATAAAATTGTGTAAACGAGTTGAGTGCAGTATCAGCGCTTGAAAACATATAGAAAGAAAAGAGAATATATAATGCCCGAATATATACATCATGCTATAATATGAAAAAAAAAATAAATAAATAAATAAATAAAATAATGAGAAAGAATAAAAGGAAATAAAATGTTGAAAGTGAGTGAAATAAAAAAAAAAAAAAAACATTATGCATCTGTATGTATATCACCAAAGAAAAGATAAAAATAAAAGAAGAAAGAAAGATGAATATCGTGAGATGCCCCCGCATATTCGCGATCCTCCCAGACTTGTTGGTGTTTTCTCGCGCCTGTGAATTTGCATAAATCGTTGGTGAAATAAAGGCGTGCGCGGGAGGTGAACGAAATCGAAAGTTCAGGCATCGTTGCGTATCTCTACTGCAGCAGTGGACTTTGCAGCAACATACAAATACTCATCATATGAAAATATATATACCAGTATATATGTATACATAAATATATAGATACATTTACACACAAAAGAAGCCAAATGCGCGCTCTCAATGTGTATTGTATAACTGCATAACGTCCGTCTTTACGACCTTCTCAATCGCGGGAATTCATTTCTCCTGAGGCGTTTGGTTGAAAGACTTGCAGGACGATACGATATATAGAATATGTTATAAAAGATATATATATATATATATAAAAGATATAAATAAATTGTTGTGCAATAAATTGTTGGGCGGATGTATAATGCTGAAGAGTTTTGATTTTATTTTATTTCTTTTTTATATTTTATGCATCGCAGTGAATTGGTAACAATTTACTTCCGAGAGCATGTCGATGAGAATATATTCGCGCATTTACAAATCGTTATTGTTGATGTATATGTACAATACACAGTAAAAAATTTTGTATAAAAGTTTACTAAAAATTTGTATTGAAATATTTTTTTACACAATTTTTACTCAAATATTAGGTTTAAATCAAGACAATATTTTCTCCATTTAATAAATATTTTTCCTCATTTTGTTAATGCATTTAAGGAATTTTTACATTAATTAATGAAAGTGAAAATTATTTAATATGAACAAATAATGTTATTTGAACGAGGTGATTAGTTTAAGTTAATTTATAATTATAAAAATTGCATTAAAAAAAAAATTGTTTTGATATGAATTTATTTTTGATGTCAAAACAAATAATAATTGTTATTAATTAAAAATGTTGTTGAAAATTTTTTGATACAATTTTCACTCAAAAGTTATGTTAAATTTCCACAATATTAATATGAATTCGATTCAAATAAAAATATTAATAAATTAACGTGAAATAAATTTTATACTTCAACACAAATTCTTGGGTTAAAATTTGATACAAAATTTGCGTTAAAAACAATCAACACAAATATTCAGTGGATTTTTACACAAAACTTTCAACTATGTATACATGTATACACATTATACATATATTAAATATCATATACATACGACGGAAAATCGAATATTGAATTTAATTTAATTCAATTGAAAGATCACTTTATTCGCACAATAAAAAATTTTTATCTAAAATAAATAATAATATTTTGTGTTAAATTTAACACAAAATATTTTACTATGCCAAAATATATACATGTATACATTTATATATAGTTATATTTTTTGTTGGTATATAAATAGAATGAAGGATAAGATAATTTTATACCTGAATTGCATTTATATTGAGCATCGTGATGAGACACACGTAGAACGCATCGATCTATCGTCGAAGGTCATTTATGTGGCAGTAGTATATATATATCTATACAGTCACATAGAGTAAAAGTCACGATCGAGCTAAAAGCCATACGCAAGAACGCGCTAGAGATTTTTTTATTCTGATCCCTCATCGTCTCCGTCCTGGAGGCTACGCGCGGCATGTCGTTTAATATTTTTTTTTTTTTCTTTCCTCATCTACTCGTTCCTCCCGTTACCTTTTATTTCACTCTACACTTTTTTCGTTTCTTTCTTGTTTTATTTTTTCATCTTATTTATTTGCTCGTTTTTATTTATAAAATTTATTTTTTTTCCCCTCAGACAAAACAGAAGTATGCCTAGGCCATGTCCATTCACTGAATTAAATTCTTGCTATTTTTATTTATTTTTTTCCTCTATCTTTCGCTCTCACGTATTTTCATTCGCATTTTTTTTTTTGTTCTTGATTTCTTCCACGTTCAACGAAGAGAAAACTCTTCACCCCGACAGCTGCAACGACTCATTAGTCTCGCTTATTATTTTTTCCCCCTTTCATTTCTTCATCTACATATTCCCTGTATTTATTCATTTATTTAATTCATTATAATTTTTTTTTTTTTCTTCATTTCTGTTTTTGTTATATCTCATCTTCGTACTGTCAATATAATCAAAGGGAACAAGACGACACATGCAGGACACACGCGTGTATATTATATATTAAGTGAGAGTGAAATTTTTCCACGAATCTCCACCATGCAGAACTTTTGCGACGCGACGTCGGCGTTTCTTTGTACAATACCGCGCACTTTTGCCCGACACGTTTTCATCGTCCATCGTGAGATGCCACGCAGTATAAAGCATCTTCACTCCCTCTATTTTTCTTTACCTCTCGCTTATACTCTTTCATTGAACGTTATTCTCATGAAACGATCGTCAGGTGTACATGTTCGATCGTACGATGAACACAAAAAAATATACTTAAAAACTTAACAAACATTAATTTATGTGAAGTGCAACGCCTTGATCGAAAGAGCTAAACTCTCTTTCATTATATTCTTTCTCCACTACTACACACACACATATATATATGTATAAACCTCATGAAGACAAGCGTATATCATGACGTGCATTATATACGTCAATATTTTTCATTGCCACACGATTTACCAACTCTTGTCTCTTCATCGAGTGCCATCACGTCTACGTACGTGCTTAAATGTTTTTTATTTTTTTTTATTTCTGTCTCGACTTCACTCCCTTCGTTATTAATAATTGTTCATGAACGTTTATGTATACATATTTACACGTATATACATGAAATTTATCGAACAAACTTATTCTGTGTATCGCCAACACCTGAAATATAAAAAAAAAGAAATTAAATAAAAAATTGAAACGTGATTTATCGTGATTTTGAAACTCTTGTATTATTTTTGATTAATATTTTATACCTAAAATTTATGAAATATATATTCATAATTCAACCCCAATGAAATCAAATTATCTTAAAAAATCTTATTAATTTATTTTTTTTACTGGTAAAATTTTAAAACAATTATTTTATTTTTGATTAATTTTACCTTAAATTCTTTAGCATTACAAATTTAATATATAAATGTGAAATTTTCCAATTTTTATTTCAAGTATCTATGTTTATCTATGTATTGATATAGAGTAATTAAATATTTGTTCGATAAATACACCTAAAAGATTAAATATGTATATTTAAATACAAATACGTTGGTACATCTCATCCGGGGTCAATTAAAATAACGTCAGTAGATCTAATTCTCAATAGTGAAATAAACATTCATCCTGACATTATCTACACACACACATACACATACACACATACATATATGTATTAACATGTGTGTATAGATAAAGATACACTGTTTATATATATTTAATCGTACAGGAATACATACGTTTATGTGGCATATTAGGAAAGCGCGTTTTTGCATGAAAAAAAAAAAATATGTTTGGTATGTTACCTTCAAGTTCCCACGTAGTTTAGTTGGATCGTATATAAATATATATGTTTTGCGCATGTAGAAGTATATCTGGGCTTCGTTAACACATTGACCGCACAGTTCAAGCTTGATCCCAAGGGTTTTGCGGCCGCGAAGAGGTTATATTCCACATTTGTTGAATGATTTATAATGTCGAACACGATGGGGTGCGGCATTATACATATATATAATTTATACATGTATATACATACACTCGTGATAATTTTTTTTTTTATGTATCCCAGAGATAATAAAATTTTTTTTCGATACTTAACAAATATTTAATGGTGTAAAATCTTCAAAAAATAAATAAATAAATAAATTAATAAAAAATTTTAATTACTTTATTTCTTTTTTTTTTTTCTTTTTCATTTCTTTATTTCTTCTTCTTCATTTTATAATTTTTCCTTACTTCGTCTCATATCTATAATGTGTATTTTATTTTTTTGAATAAAAGTTTTTCAATTTATAATTATTATTTAATTGTTTTTTTATATTATTTTATTATATTAATTATTTATTATTTTATTACATTAATAATGTATCAATAATGATACAAATATCTATATAAATATAAAATAATTAATAGTTAATAATAATTAATAAAAAGAAAAATAAAAAATAAAAATAAATAAAATTAATATTAATATATTAATGTTAAAAGCTAAACAAATAAACAAAAAAATTAGTCGTTTTTTTTTTTAACCAGTCTAATGTATACATATATATTTAAGATATAAAATTACAAAGATAAATAAATATATGAATGTTTGTATAATATTAATGGATGAGAATAAATTAAATATTTCAATTTTATTTTTCATATATTTTTTTAATTGAAGCAAAAATGATTTAAGGTGTTCAATAATTTTTTTTTGCTATAAATACAGAGAGGGTTTTTCCATTTTTTATTTTATAATTAATTATGTAGGGATTTTGTGTAGGAATTTATTTTGTGTAATAAGTTTAAACATGTATTGTACATTTTTGTTTTATAAAAAGATGTGTATGCATTGCTTTGTAATTATTATACACTCGTGCATACGTGCATGGATTATACGATAATTATTATTTAATTCTCACGCTGATGTAAAACTGATAATTAGTTCGTCGCACTGCATATTATATCGAGAGTGAATTCGCGGCGGTGGGTCGTTCGCGTCATTGGCAATCGTCTAGAGTGATATGTAAATAGGCTAAAGGAAAAAATTCTAATTTATGAGAGAGGAGGATAAAGAAAAGTAAATGAAGAGCAAGAAAGTGAGAGAAAAAAAAACAGTCTCATTGGCATTCTCATCTCAATCGTTGAACTTACACTTTATCCACCTTCATCACTATACATATAATATATCTATGTATGTATTATATATTATAATACACCTGATGAACAAGTAAAGTATATGTATCCTGTTTGCACTCGATTTTATACTCCCGAAACTCGATTCGTATTTTATATTTATATTATTCATTTCCTTATGTCTATTTATTTTTTATCTTTGTTTATTTATCCTTATTTAATGTGTATATAGATAAATGTTTACCGGAACTCTCGACAAGAATATTTTATGATCACGATTTCAGTCAGATTATATTTTCTTTCTTATGTTCTTCAAAGTAATAAGTGTTCAAAGTCTTCGAATTATTTATATTTGTTCCCAATTGATTTTATGCCTTCAAAATATTTATTTACATTTGTATATATATATAAGTATCTAGGTATCATAGATATATGTATGTATATAAAAACATTGACGAGTACACGATCACGCTTAAGCCATTATATATACTTCGTGATAATAATTTTTTTTTTTTTTCAATAGACCTTTTCTTGTCGTTTTTCACGATTCTATTATATGACATTTGTATTATGAATACTTGAACGTTTAAGTATGTAAATATATTATATATAAGGAAGGATTAAAATAAAAAAATTATAATTTTAGGGGATGATTTTCTATATCTATTATTTATTTTTAAATGTGAATAGAGAATTCAATAAACACAACAACTTTTTATTTCTCCCTCGTCGTCGTGTTTTCAATTCAGCGCCACGAAATGTTACTTCAAGTCGTGCACAGCATTAGTTTTACCACGAGACACGAAGATACCCACGGACCAAAGGCAAATATATACATGTATATATATTTATAAATGTCCCTTAAAAAATAAAAAAAATAAATGCCATTGCATGCCTGGACATTTATATATTTAAACTACTGCGATTAAATAACGAAATAGATTTTTTTTTCTTTCAATAAAAATATTTATTTGTCTTTTATTTAATATTTTATAAATATAATACTCATAAATATATCAAGATATTCATCTCATTGATGTAAATACCCCAAGAAATCAACTTGTATTAAATTTATATATATATTTAGTCATTTATTTTCATTCACGTTTCTCCGACAAATTGCCCACATGAACTAGAATAATTAGCATTGCGCGCGGTTGAATGCTCAGTGTGTCTATATACACTCTGAAATATACATACACTGCATACATACATACACAGGTTTATAAACATTCACACGTGATAATGCAGCAAACACTTGAGGCATGCATGAAAGTAATGATAAAATAAACAAAACAAAAAAAAAAAATATTATCATCCCAGATATATTTACTGTGTAGGTGCAATGAATTCAATTGTAAAAGCACATAGAGAATGATATAAAGAAAGAAAAAGATAAATAACAAGATAAGTTATATTGCGGAAGATCTTTTGATTATTTATTTCTGATATTTATTTTTATTTCCATTGCTAAATAAATGTTCATCGCGTTCCACCCTTATATTGTTTTCGCTTTGACTTGTACAAGTTCTGACTAGTTCTCTTCTTCTCCCAACACATTTATATACGTAAACTAAGTGTATATTATATACATATATATATGTATACATTTAATCAACCCGTTGACTCGATGTGCCAGCATCAAGTTGCGCCTGCTTAGAAGAAACGTAATTTAATATATGCAACACGTTGCCGATGTTGCAGTGAACATTTGCGCGTTCAAGACTGCCGTTTATATTTATATAATTTATATTCTCAAGTAGATATGACGTTTGTATGTACCATTTTATAAATACATATGTATATAAACGTGTATATATTTATTTATGTATGTGGAAAAATATAAATGTATTTGTATGTGCATTTATAACAGAATGGGAGAATATTTAAATGTATATAAGAATATATTTGTGTGTATATTATTATGTTTGAAGTACATATTTACTGTCTAATGTGAGTACGTCTATTTTCCCTGTGGCTATCCACAATTTCCACCCCCGCTGACGTCTCGCAGACATGCATTTGAAATTATTTTATGAATTATGACGAGGAAGAAGTATTATGAGCATATCGTTTAGGATAAATGTTTTTAATGTGTATTTGTACATGTATTTAATATATAGAAATGGAAAGATATATAAATATATAGATGTTTGTATGATATTTGTGAATGAAGAATTAATTAAATATTTTTATTTCATTATTTATATATTTTTTTTAATTGAAGCAAAAATTATTTGAAAAGTTTAATTATTTTTTTTTTTGTTTTCAATGTATTTTTTAATTTTTTTATTTTATAATTAATTGTGTAGGGGGTTTGTGTAAGGATTTATTTTGGGGAAGAGTATTTATTGGAGTTTGTTAATTTTTATTAATTATTTCATGGGAAGAATAATAAATGAAAATAAGAATTTTATTTGATTTGAATTATTGCGAAATCGTTTTAAATATCCGAAAATTTAGTTTAATTGTGTTAAATTGTATTGTATGCCAATTTGTATTTATTATGACACATCAATTTGTTTATTATTATAATTAAGGATAAGATTTCATGGTCATTTGCGTATCAATTATGTATTTACATTCATTTGAACCATAACAAAGTGTAAAAATTTACTGGGTATAAAATTCAAGTGAAAATTTATTTTAAAATCATTTAAATTTCTTTTTTTTTCATTCCATTAATTAATAAACATTACTAATATCAATAATATTATATTACAATTATAAATCTCAAGTTCATTTCCCTCCTAAAAATATAATTATTTGTTTTTATTAATAATTATAATTTATTTCTTAACTACATTTCTTTTTCTTTGTCCATTGTTAAATCCATGTAATATCGTACATTATATCCTGTATCAAACTTATGTATATACCAAGCCATATATATGTACATATGTATAATACATATATATTTCAAATAAGAAAGTTCAGGTATTCTGATGAAATTTTATCCTCCCAACACTTGAAAAATTAAATAAATTTTGATCTGTTAGTTGATCAGTCTCTAACCCGATTTATTCAATATACAAAACAAAAATATAAATAATACATATACGACATATATATATATATATTTATGTTCGCGGATTTAATTTCACGGCCGGCACGTGCCTCACGTGCGTGCACGCCCACAGTCAGAAATCGATCAATCGTTCTCGGCGTACGTTCAATCTCTAACGCAAATGTTGGCATAAGCAATGTTAATTCACACTAGTCACAGCCTCAGGGAACTTTAGAAATAAAGGAGTGGTCCATATGATAATTGTTATCCACACATTCATGACCATATACCCATGACGTATATTTAATAATAATATAACAACAATAATTCTTTAAATTTATATATAAATTTATTCTAGTATTTTTTTATTCGATCAGTCAATTCAAAATTTTTATTGAAAATTGTTAATCAATTACAACGCGATGAAATTATTAGAAAGTTTCTATATTATTTATTATCTAAACATGTATATAAATATTCTTAACAAGAAAAATATATTTATTTACCCTTCATTCACTAATTAATGTATAGAACAAAGCTTGGAATATTGACAAAAAATTTTATAATATTTAAAAAACAATTTAGATGTGTATTTAATTATTTATTTCAAATTATTCATTTTTTATTATTATTATATTTTTAGTATGTTAACGTTTATTTTTATTATTTTTATAAAATAAATAGTAGGGTTAATTCGTGGAGTTTCTACGAAAAATTTTATAATACTTAAAAAAAAAATTTTGATGGGTATTTTTTTTTCTTTTTTTCAAAGTATTCATTTTCTATTATTATTATATTATTGATATATGTATGTGTATATTTTTATTATTGTGATGAAATATATACTGGGGTTAATTCTGGAGTTTTTACAAAAAAGTTTAAAATATGTAAAAAAAAAATTTAGTTTTGTTTTCAAATATTTTTTTTAAAAATATTTATTTTCCATTATTATTATATTATTTATATGTATATATATATTTTTATTATTGTTACTAAATGAATAATAGGGTTAATTTAAGAAGTTTCTAATTCTGGAGTTTCTACATAAAAATTTTAAAATACTTAAAAAAAAAAAAAATTTAATGTGTATTCAATTATTTATTTCAAAGTATTTAATTTTCATAATTATTATATTATTAATATGTGTACGTAAATTTTTATTATTGTCATAAAATGAATAATAGAGTTAATTTGTGGAGTTTCTAATCTGACAATTAAATATACTGAAAGCTTGAAAAGTATTTATTAACACGTGAGGACTTTTATGCACACAAAAACAACGCCCTAAATTCACAATTTTTATTTAATTCTCAAGACATAAACCAGCGGTACAACCTTACGATAATGCGCCGTGTTTATGTTAATCTGTATCTACTTACTGCAAATTCTGTGACGTTATAACGACTGTGACTACTTCCATTGTGTCGTGCATTCACCACTTGTCTGTCGTCCACTTTGCCATTCTCCTTAATTTTTTTATTTCTCTCTCGTTGCATGTACTCATACATATGTACATACATACATACATACTATTGCTTTTCTTTTGCTTCATCTCATCGCCATATTTTTTAGCAACATACCAAGTAAATATTCATGCATGTAAAATGAAGTTATTCTTCAACGTCTGATTGTACTGCACCGCAATATAATTATCATCTTTGTGAAGATGAAGAAATCAATGAAACTCATTGTTAAACCATTTAACTTAATCAAGACTTTAATAATAATAACATATATTATATTTTTATAAAAACTAAATGTATACAGATCATTTGTTTAGATAGATTGATAGAATAAAATAATAAAAATTTATTAATGTAACGAGCAAAATATGGAAAAAGAAAATTCAAGTAGATGAATGTTTGAATAGTCATACACTTCATGTGTATATATTTAATATATAGGTGTATGTATACATAGGAGGATGCATTTATCCATAACATCAGCAAAGTTAATAGCCGGATATATTTATAACAATATGATGTATGTGTTTTTAAACTGAACGTTGTAGACGCGTGGATAGAATTTACGTGTTCTAAGTCAGTCGTAAATCTTTAGATACATTCACGTTTAAACTCTGCCACACGTATACAGTATACATATATAAATAATAACGGTTATTATGAATGTTTATTAGTAAAGTGAATTTAACATGAGTAACATTACGCTCATTGATACACAACAATATTAAAAATACAATATTATTTATAAAAATAAAACAAAAAAATTTATATTCTTTTATCATATTTTCATTTGAAATTTTTATTATTAATAAATATAATTCAAAGAAATATACATTATTTATAAAAATTTTTATATACTCATGTGTAAATATACATTTACAAATATTCACACATATGTATATAAATATATAAATGTGTATATACATGTGAGTGCATCAATTGCAATGACTTTGCGGTGTGTAGTCACACAATTTTACTTGAATGAACACGAGACAAAATTGATCACGTAATCTTGCTAATCGTTTCCGGTATCGTTTGCTCTTTAAATGCGCTTCCATGGTATAACCTTAAGTATAGTTACCTTCGCACTCTTACACCATACACATATCAATATATATATACTTGTGTTGCGTATGTAGTAAATAAACTAGAAACTACTGCGTTGTAAGTCGCACCTTATGCACCACGCGCATATATTTATTTAAATACTTGTATATATGTATGTATATAATATAAATACACATATATATTATATATATATTTAACTGAGACTTGAATTAGAATAAAGTTAGTCGATTAACTTAATGAGATGCACGATTGCACATTCGCTATTATATATTTATTTTATACATGAACATATATTGTAATTATAAATTAGCAACGTTTTAACTAATTGTTTAGGTTTATGTAGATATGTATGGGTATATATTATATGTATATGAATAATTTAAAATATATTTACTTTATATTTTGTGTATATATTATATTGAGGATATGAATAAAAAATAATAATGAAAATAAAATTGAAATAAATGGTGGAAAATAAGCGTAGTGGATTTTTTTTTTATTTACTGATCATGAGGGTTCCAAGAAGTACGAGGAAGAATTCCAGGATGCTATACTCGTGACACCTGGCCGGGTGGGAGCAATATTACAGGGTCATCGTGAGGTCTTGGCTTGCACAGCACACCATACCATCCATGAAGAGGGAGAGAAGAAAGATACTCGTAGTCCTTCGGAGGTATAACCAGTCACGAGGACTCTTTTCCAGATCCTGCTATTGTGCATGAGCCCAACGTGAATACACTTCTGTCCACTTCGTATCCACCTTTTAACATGGCGCATTTTTTTTTTGTTTGTATTATTATATTAGATATTTATTAAAACAAGATTGGGAAAAAATTCATTTTTTTTTTTTATATTTTGATGCAATTTTTTATCAAATAATTCGGAGGATTATAGTAAAATAATGTCGTAATGTTGGAATTTATATTTATTTTCTTACTAATTATATTATATATGTATACATTAGGGTGTGCCATTTTTAGACTTTTTTTTTTCATAAAAAAAAACAGGCTATAGGTAAATAAATTGATACTAATCACTTTATTGTTGTTTTAGAAATTATTTTTGATTGGGAAACTGGTTTTTAATGTGCTGATATTTTTGTAAAGCTAAAAAAAAAATACTCACGTGTCAGATATTTTTTTTTTATTTTTATTTACTGTAAAAAAAATTATTTATAACTTAATTTCATTATTATTTCAAAGTAAAAAAAATTATGCTGTCTCAATAAAATTAAGCAATGTAACTACAATTATTGAAGTGTTTTTTTTTACAATAATAAAGTGATTAGTATCGAATTAATAACAAAAAAGGTCAAAATTTCATACATTCGGAATTTTGGGTTTGAATATCTTTAGAATGGCTGTCTCTATGAAAAAAGTGTAAGAGACCTTTTTTGTAGAACGTTCGATTCCCTACAAAATAACACTATAAGATTATCTCTACGATAAACAATCGCCGAGCTACAAAAATCCAAAAAAAAAAAAAAAAATTTTTTTCCTCATGTTAATTAAACAAAAAAACAAAAATTACCATGAGCAACTTCTAAATATTAAAATTAAGAGCTCCACTTGAAACAGATTATTTTTTCCACCTTCCAGTAAATTTTCAGCCTGTTTTTTTAATGAAAAAAAAATTCCCCTAAAAATGGCACACCCTAATATTCATATTATATATTTTATATAAATATATGTTCAAAGAATTGAGAATGATTGTGTCAGTGAAGTATTATAAATAAAAGATTGACATTAATCTTCATTATTTATTTCATAAACGATTGAATATTCTGAATAAAAATTTAATGAATGAATAAATTTGATTGAATCACACCTTTATATTTGTAACAGTAAAGCACGAAATATATATAAAATTTGAACGTACAATATTTTATTATTTCGCGTGTGTCAATGTGTATTATATGGTTGATGAGGTGATCGACCTGTTGATTAGTGCACAGATCAATGTATAAAATTGTTAAGTAATACATGTATACAACGTTGGAGGATCTAGAATTCTAGATTAGTAAATATATACTTTGTAACGGCCTTGATATTTCATGAGAATTTAAATCTCACTCAATTCCATTCACTCAACTATTACATACACGTCTACCATATGAATAAGTTACTGATTCAAATCAATAAGAGAATTAAAATTGCTTCTTTTAATTAACATTAATCCACACTTCCTTTTTGTATTATTAAATATATTCCATTATGCAGATATTATATTATTTATTAAAAAGTTAATTATTTCCTCGATGTCTTCTTTAGAATAAAACATATATTTATTTATGTTTAATAAATATTTAATTGATGAAGAAGAAGAAAGTAAAAAATTAAATGAATAAATAAAATTGAGAGTGCTGTATAATATGATGAAGAAAAGAACTTGAGTGAGAGTAAAAGAAAGATTCTTGGTGTATAGAATTGTGGTTGTAATAGTGACGGTGGTTGTGGTACAAGGTCGGGGTGCACAAACGTGACGTTGGCGTTGTGGAGAAAGTATTCAAGTCATTTCTCGACGGTCGCGAGACCATCGTGTGTCGTGCTGCAACTGTGCTCGATTGTTATATCACATTCATATTACATCTCAAGCTATTTCATATGTCCACATAACCATTTGATCTTTCTCTGATTGTCATCTTTATAAAATATATAATAAATATAAATATCTCTTAATAAATAATATATTACAATAAATATAAAAACATAAATTATATATTATTTCTGTCGTATTTTATCGTGAGGACACACTTAATTCTTATATTTTATTTTTATATTTTTTTATTTATATTCTGTCATTCTCATCAAAGCGTATTATTTTATCGACAGCTGTTTGCAATGAAAAACTATAAATAAATCTATATATATATACAATATGTATATATGTATATATGTATATATGTAAGTATATACAGTGACGAAAGGTTCGCCCACAAAGGTGTCGAGCGATTGAGAATAAATTGCAAAACACGATTAAATATTATCCCGTTTTGCTTTCAATCAATTTCACGTGTATGGTTAAATTTATTTATTATCATTTTTTATTTTATTTTATTTTTTTTTTATTTTACACTCGATATACTTTAACTGCTTCTATATATATATAAAATAAATTTAAATTCAACGGACTAGGTAAAGTCGAATGAGGTTAGAGAGGTGTAGTATTATAACTTGTCCAAGTTCCAGAGAGTCTTAGTAGTCAGGTCGATAGGTTAACGAGGAAGCTGCTGCTGTTGCTGCTGTTGCTGCTGTTGTTGCTTGTGAGGCCATACCAAGTCTCTCACGACGCGTTAAACTGATCGAGCTCACGCAGTAGATTGTAATTACCTCACGTGTATATATGAATAATATACGTATGTATATATACATATATATATACATATATGTACACAGACACACGTGCGCAAATATTATGCAATATAATAATGTGCGTTGAAGTTACTTTAAGCTGTCTCGCACAACGCCCACGATGATATAAAAATAATTGCCAAGTCTTTGAACAAAAAATAAATTTTTTTTTAATAATCCATGTGGATGAGACAATCATTTGCATTTGTTATTTCTTTGAGATATAATTTATTTACATCGAATATCAATGTATATGTGTATGTGTATTAATTAATTTTCATTGTTATAATATTTACAAATTTTTTTTTTTTTTTTTTTCATCATTTATTTTCCTTTTACCTCATTTATATTCAAATATTATAATTATTGCTTTTATTTTATTACTTATTCATTACACAAACGTGTGTGTATATACACATTTATAATTTTTATATATATATATGTATGTATATAATTATGAATATAATAGTGAAACTTGTTTTCCATTAACGTTTATTGTCCAGTAAAACCATTTTTTTTTCTACGTTTTTTTACATAACATAAATCTACTCAAGTTTAATGATAATCTCTGTGTTTTATACACTGCTCGTTTGCTTCTTCTGCTATTATTTTATTCATTTTATTGCTGTTTATTTATTTATTCTCGTTCATTGTTCGATTTAATTGTGTAACGGAAAGTGAACCCACTTGAATAGAACTAACTGCGCGACACAGCGAGTACATATAAATGTTTTACGAAAGATAAATAAAATATGTGTATAAATATTTATTTATTTCGTGTGGGTGAATATATCTGATGCACAATCGTGTGCTATTGTTGTGTAGGAAATTTCTTCGTGGAGAATTTACCCTAATCGAAAGCAAATTTACTTTTAAAGAAAACCTTACAAATCACTTCATAAACACAAATATGAAAAATAAAATTTATTTTATCCAAATGTATTATGCAATAAAGCATATTTGTTTAATATAAATTACACTGAATTATATTATTTATAAATTAGGTCAAGGCACTGACAAGGCTACTGATCAATTAGTAAATAAATAAACTAAACTACACAGCAATAATTAATAAACCTGAAATAATTTGTAATAATTATCCATCAAAAACTACACATTAATTCAAATAAATCTTTTAAATTAATCACTATTCATATTGCAAAAAAAAAAAAGAGCCAACTCAAGCTGCGATTATTCATACATATTTTTTTATTTCTCTTATTGATCAACAACAAAGAAATATTGCACAATAAAATCACATATACCATTTACTCAAACTCATAAATATTAACTCACAATCAATTGTCAAATCAACACATAAAGAAGACACAAAATTTATCTGTATTCTTCTACATTATAAACACACACTCGTATCGATAATGATTATTTTCAATCTCACTATGACATACATATATTGAGAACAAGAGTGATAGAAATAAATATAAAAATTTCGATTGAGAGTAACAGAAAAAGGAGAGTGTGTCTTTTCATGTTGATCTGTCGACGCAAACGAATTTACAGTCATAGTATTTATGTAAATACCTATGTATTCTAGTAACTGCACGTTAAATTTATACATATATACACGTATATACATAGTGAATGTGCGAGAATATAGTTCTATGCACTGTTGCATTGCTTGTCGAGTTGCAATCAGGAATTATTTATACAGACATGAGAGACAAGAGGGCGGGCGCGACATTAACAAACAAAACCATGGAGGATGCGCTATGCAGTCACACGAATATGTGTTTATACATATATATGTATCTATATACATATATGTATAGATATATACATATATGCCTGCATGTCAGTAATGTTGAACGCCTCGTTTGATCTTGCTAGTTGTGAAGTTGACGAGGCAACGTATGGCGGCGTTGTTTTATAGCAACTTCACATCGCAGCTCTTTTTATTTATTTTTTTTTATTCTCGTTTTATTTATGTACATATGTATGTATGTGTATGTATATGGTGTATTATTTTCTTTATCTTTGTGGTACCATGTGTTATATAGAGGTGCGTGAGCGTTGAAAAGATTTGCACGTCGATTTTCATCTGATATCAACGACAGCTTGCGCTTGAGCAGCTTCTCCTTTATTCATCCAATGGAATATATCAAAGCATCATGTACAAGTACATTGCTATCCAGACATAACATATCACGTCTGTATGTATAAGATATATGTGTATATATATATATGGTGTATTTCAAGTGTCTATGAACGATGATCGATCGGAATTGATCGTAGGAATTTATGTAATGTATGTAAAATAAATGATTCGTTTGAGAGAAAGAACAAAAAATTATTATGAATAAATTTATTTTGGTTCAGGTGTTTATTATTTTTGTTTGTATGTTTATTAGTGATTTTAATGCTTCAAATTTGAGGGTAATATAAATTGTATGTTCAAATTGAATGGAAGAATATAAGTAATTATTATAAATAATTTTTTTTTTTCTTTAAATTAAAATTTTTCATACATTAATATAATATATTTGCTGAAAATTATATTAATGTAAATATTTAAATATATAAATAATTTATTGTGAATATAATTTAGAATAAAAATAAATAAAAATGAAAAAAAGACAAATAAATAGAAAAAAATATTTATCTAAATATTATAAGAGCATTTATTATAAATAATTTGAATTTTTTCTTTAAATTAAAATTTTTCATACAATAATATAATATATTTGCTGAAAATTATATTCATATAAATATTTAAATATATAAAAGATTTATTGTAAATATAATTTAGAATAAAAAAAAATAAAAATAAAAAAAATCAAATAAATAAAAAAAATATATTTATCTAAATATTATAAGAGCATTTATTATAAATAATTTGATTTTTTTCTTTGAATTAAAATTCTTTATACATCAATATAATATATTTGTTGAAATGTGAGTAAAAAATATTGGGATGAATAATAAAAATTTCGTAAATAAATAAAATAAATAAGCAAGTAGATAAATAAATAAAAAAAAACCAAGAGATGATAAATATGCAACAAAAATTTCTTCATCTCACTTAAATAATTCAAATACACGACATGCTTTATCGTTATTTATTATAATCTTTACAATTTATAAAAATTTTTTTCTCATCTCATTTTTTTTCCTCTTTTCAAAAAAAAAATTACCATATAAAATTCCGAAGGATTTGCAAGCTCTGTGCATGAACTTGAAATATATACTACATAGGACATCCATGTAATACATAGATATGTATAGAAAAAAAATATTGTTCAAGTGAGAGATATATAAATAAGGATAACGAGATGTGATGCATACAAGAGCTGTGTCTTTATACACAATTTTACCACACGCGCTGTAAAGTTGCGTGGCGATCACAACAACACACGCACATATTTCCTTATATGTATATGTACATATATATATGAATACGCACAAACGCATAGATATAAAACTGTCATGATACATTGACACGTAGCATTTACACCTGATCGTGTGCGTTAAAAGATAATACTTCGTATCGCGCGATAGAGGATAAAATTGTTCATTTACATGCCAACTATATCCTCACTAAGTGTATCGATACTATAATTCCTATAAGATCTATATGTACCTACCTATGTACCACCATTATATATGGTTATGTATTGTACATATACATACATATATTAGTTTGTAAAGGCTGCAGGAGAATTGAACATGCCCCCGAGAGACGCATACGAAGCATGAGCAAGAGCGAAAATAGCGATTTGGATCGCATGAGTGGTCTCTCAACGTTTGCCGTCCTTGAAAGTGAAATTCCTCGGGATAAATTTCCAAGAAATTGCCCGAGGCAAATTGTCTGGTTAAAGAATTTTCAAATTCCGAAGAAAACGACAAATGACAAAATATTTATTGAACGAATAAGAAATTATTTTATCGATCAAATTGATAATTATAAAATCAATCAATAATTTATTTACTTATATAAGAAAAAAAAAAAAAAAAGACTAAATAATTTTATATATGATTGAATTATATGTACGTATATGTATTACCTAATGGTAATAAAAAAATTATTAAAATTATTAAAGTGCGAATTAAATTGTAATGAATTATTTTCAGTATATATAAAATATAAATAATATTTTATATACATATTTACTTATACAATATTGATGTAAATTGAATGCGTAACGCCCTGATATATTATAATCACATGCGTTTGCATATCGTACGAGAGAACATCAGCATTTTATATGTACTTTTATATATGCATATACCATAAATTGATTGCGCAATGTGTGAAAGCCATGAGGAATTCACTCTTACTTATGTGCACACGCGAAACATGCCCCAATCTGTAGAATAATACAAATGTATATATACATAAATATATTATACATATTAAATAACAATAATATCTCTTAAATATTACTTGATAATCTATAATAATATCATTTGGTAATATTACAAATCAATACATAATATATCCATTATTAATATTAATTTACTTTACAATCAAATCAATCTTACATTTACAATAACAATTTGTCGATTAAATATTTCTGATGATCAATAATACATAATAATAAATGATTATTATGATTATAATATTGCTTACGACATTCATTTATTTTCATCTTGTAATTTTCTTTTCTTTTGCCTCTCACTTTTATTTGTTGATTAAATGTTTTATTTTTTGGAGAAAGGAATTCGACACACGCGTATATATATTATTACGGCATCTCCTTATCAAAGTTAATTTGCTTCTACGATCTTTCAACACATGATAGTGTGTGTATTAAATGTATATATAGTATTCTACCAACAGCAGCAGCAGGAGCAAGCGGCCAGTGAACGAATCGATCGACCATTTCCGAGAGGTTATTTATCACTCGACATTGCACGTACGCGCGCAAATGGTTTGCCAGACATTATATGAGGATGCGAATTAGAAATCCAATGCCGATATATATTTCCTGGATGCCCAAGACGTTTATAAATATATGTATATATATATTTTTTATATAGAATTTTAATTTAATTTAATTTTTTTTTTTCTTTTGTTATCAATATGGTTTTATTTATTATTAGATTTGATATATTCATTCAATTTGCAATAAATAATTGTCTAAGGAATATATTTTGTAATAATTATTCATCAGATTTGTGATAAATTTGATATGAAAAAAAAAAAAATTGCAATTTTTCTTTTTATTTTTTAATTTGATTATTAGATAAGTAGTTTTATTATTATTGTAATTTTCTATTTGTTTTTGTGACAAATTCCGCATACAGTTGTGTCGTAAAATCAGATAATAATATTGCAGTGAATATATAATAATAATGTCGGAGTGAAATAAATTCTTGAGCGTGCCACGATCACGACCTTTGCAATAACAAACCCATAAAGATTAGTTAATCGTATATTAATGACGGGACCAGTGAAAGAAGGCTTCAAGTTAACAGGACAACGACTCATTGTCGATGCATTGACGTATATATTATAATAATAGTGGTACGGTATGGTAGCACACACGGTAAACTCTGCACCCTCCCACTTTATCACGATCATATTGCGACGTTGGTTCGCGGTTAAGGTATAAAAGCATCAATATAATAATATTATGTGCTTGTAGCTGTGGATATGTTTCTGTTCTTGACTGAATAACGGGTTTGAGTCTGCTGTAAATAATTATGATAATATAAGTATGAAAAGTGATGGAAAGACAATAAAAACTTGGAATATTTAGACATGAGTAGAATTTTTTTTCTTTAATTTTTTCATATAACTTTCCTGTGATTTTTCATCAGGTAAATTATATTTCTTTATTCAACATTTATCTATTTTTAATGATTATTAAATATCCATAAACAAATATAAATACCCGTTGAATATAAATATAAATAAATTTAATAAAAAAAATATTTAGATTAATGTAATAAATTTGATGGTTTTATTTAATTTTCATTCACAATCTAAATAACAAAATTAAATAATAAAACAAATTACGTATAATATATTTATTTATGCGATTGATTATTATTCAAAATGAACAATATGATGTTTATTTATAACAATCGATTGATCATCAATAAAATTGAAATAAAAAATTGTCTTTAGTTGAAAATAAAATTTACTTTTATTCAAGTTATAATTAAAATCATCAACGAAACATCGATAAATTTTCTATTAAAAAATAAAACAATACTATTTTCCACATTCCAAAACACATCTTTAACAATAAATATATATATAAATATACACATATATATATACAGTCAGTTAACGATTGAACCCAAGTCACGTTTACAAACTAGCATCGTAAACTTATTATAACTTACGATTATTTACAGATATACTTACATATATACAAATACACTAAACAATATGTAAAAATTTTAGAAGCCTATACTTAATATATACACTTAACTATAGTATTTTCAAATGAATTCCCAGTGCAAGTATATGATTTTCAGAATTATTTTCATTATGTTCTTGTATAGATGAAAAGGCCAAAAGACTAATTAACTGTGCAATATCGTATGGCAGCTGTTGCTCGGTAGCTTTACGTTATCGTCAAACTAAAACAATATAATACATATACACACATACATATATATAGCTATAACAACAAATAACTATTCAGCCACACGTACTTATACATTATCGTTTTTAATTATCTTCAGCCAGTAAAGCTGGATAAAGTGTTTCATATTTTTAAGGGCCCAAGATTTTCCCTTTTTTCTTTTTTTTATATACAAGTATATAAGATATATATGCTTATAATTATACTTACGTTTTATCTGTTTATAGTAAAAAAAAAACCCCCCATTCATCAGTGGCCTCATGCCCTCACTATAAAAATTTTTTTATTAATAAATTTTATGTATAGAAAATAAAATATATATCGGTTTACAATCGCGCGTGGGTATTGTAGAATGTCTTAATTGAAATTGCGGAAGTTCGGGGAATTATAGAGTGAGAGTAATATTCATTATGTATATATATGCAATGAGGGTTCAACGGTGCGTGACAAGGAAATAATTCGCGATCATAAACGTCGATAGATCATGGTAGATCACTCTCACAACGCCGTGTTATAAAGCTCAACAGCATGCGCACATTTGGATTTGATTTCATACGACGATTACTGAGAAATCTGGACAGCGATAAAAAAATTTGTTATATTAAAAAATAAATAAATATTTATACATATATAAAATGTATGTATACTGTATAGATAAACGTATAATATAAATATCTGACAAATAGCAATCGATGTATAATAAATGTGTGGATATATAACTTAGTGAAATATAATGCAGTTAATCAAGACAAGTATATAGAGAATTAAATTACTGTCGCTGTATTACATGAACAATTATTATACAACTATTAAATATTCAATAGAATATATACAGTATAAATAAATTGCGTATAATTTTTGTTGTAAATAATTTTTATAACAAATAAAAATTTCCAAATACATTAATGTATCTCAATTTATAAAAATTTTTTTTTTTTTTTCATTCTCATGAAATATATTATAATAAATATGAGATCAATCTTTTTTCTTTTTCAATCCAGTATGTGGACGTATATGTTTTACACGTGCACTTATATTCATATATGTATACATATAATATCCTTGCATATTATAAAGAGGTCATATAATATATCTCCAGTCATAATATTGTAGTGCGGGTATTGCAAATATATTTTATATCCTTTAGTATATCTCACGTATCGCATAAGACCAAACAGGATCTCGTTGCTATCGATCCTTGCAGTCCACAGTTGGGTTATATGGCTAGAGGGTGAGAGTGAGTGCACGAATGCACATGAGCAGGAGGAGACGATCAAGAATAAAGAAAAAAAAATAAATAAATAAATAAATAAATACAACATGAAGAAGAAGTTGGGCGCAATGAGGCGCGCAAGTCAAGGTCGAATTTATTGCTCAGCGTGTATATATTCTTGTGTGCAGACATATCCTCGGGTGTATATGGTCGGTTGTACACCACTCGCACTTTCTTCCACAAGTAACATTACAATGTAATATAGCAAGGTGAATATAGATACCTATATGCAATATGCATGTATAATATTTATATGTAGGTATACATAATATAATATTGAAAGTGCGCTTACAGTGTTGACGTGTCTGTACACGAAATGAGTGTTTATTATTGTGTTTCATTGAAAAAATAAATTTTTTAATAAATTTCTTGATTGTTAATTATAAATTACGAAGATATTATATTCATTTTTATCTATTGACATTGTATTTATATTATTAAATACAAAGTTAATTGATAAAAATAAATATTTATTTTTATAGTTTGTATTAATAATCAAGGAATTTTGTTGTTTGTATTTATATTAATTGACGTATTCATATTAATAAATACAAATTGTTGATAGATTAAATAAATTTATATTAATGAAAATATTCTATGAATTTATATTAATTAATTATGTTAATAAAATATTTATATTAATTAATACAAAGTCAATAGATAAAAATGAATAAATTTCTTTGTATTTTTTTGTATATTAACAAACAAGGAATTATGTTGTTTTTATTTATATTAATTGACGTTCTATTTATATTAATAAAAATATTCTATTAATTTATATTAATTAATTATGTTAATAAAAAATTTATATTAATTAATACAAAGTCAATAGATAAAAATGAATAAATTTCTTTGTATTTTTTTGTATATTAACAAACAAGAAATTATGTTGTTTTTATTTATATTAATTGACGTTATATTTATATTAATAAAAATATTCTATTAATTCATATTAATTAATTATATTAATAAAAAATTCCCATTAATAAATAAAAAGTCAATGGATAAAAATAAATTTTTTATTTTTGTAATATTTTTGCGACCAGTGTTAATTGATTAAATAGATTATAATTATTCTTCATGAATTATAATATTTTTATACATGTATGTATGAGTAAATTTATATAGAGAAATAAAAGAAAACGAATATATATGTTTGGCTATTGTATAAATAAAAGCGACGACACGAAATAGATGTTTACTTGCGACTGTAAATTATCTCGTCGATTAAATAAACATATAACAAAATATATTTATATATGTGTATGTACATGTATGCATGTAGTATATCACCAGTGTAAGGATGCATCTCTGTATGTGTGTGCGTGTGTAACGTAAATTGCGTGCGTGGAAAATTATTTACATGAATGATTTATAGCAATTTGTTTTGTATAATAATAATTTTCTTTTTCGAGTTATAAATTTACACCTAAGAATATAAAACAATTTGTTTGATATCCGAATAATGATAATAATATATATATACATATAATAATAATAAAAAATATAAATAAATAATATTATATATTTAATTGTGAAATTTTAATTGAAATAAGGAAAAGAGAAAAATTGGAAAATTTATATTCAAGTAATGGGAAAAAAAATAATATAATAAATAAATTAAATTGTAAGAATATATGTTTATTACATAGATACATTTTCTGTCCTATATAGATATACATGCGTGTATTTATATATAGATATTTAAGTAAAAAGTGAAAAGGTAAAATGTTCATAGAACCGTAAGAAATAAATAACGCAAAGACCCAAGATTTTTATAGGAATAATTTAACATCACTATTATCATCACCTTTATATTTATAAACAATTGCGTACGTTATATAATTCGTTCATCCCTTTATTTAATTGCAGGTTGGTTTTCAGTAGTGCCAAATAATAGTGGCACCGGAAGCGCAAGAGTTTACCGAAGAATTGGTGCACTAGTGAGAGCCGGTGTTCCGGCATTTCTTCTAGCTAAACCATTACGGGCATACACTCTCACTCATTCAAAAATGGGTACGTACATAAACATCCATACATATGAATATAAATAATAAAAAAAAAAAATATAAATATAGTTATATCTTTACATTTACGTAATAATAATAAAATAATTCATAAATATAAGTACATCATATTTATAAAATCACTGGGTAATACTTCTTTACAACTGCAATAATATTTATTTCAATTCTAAAATTAGTTATACTATATATAAATAAAGAAAATATATTTTACAACTCTATAGAAATATTTTAAAGACTCAACATATAGCAGTATTAAATAAATTTCTCATTTATATATAAATTCATACATAAGAACCTTTATATAAAATGCGTTATATTTGATCCGGCGAGTAATATCTCACTAATCCTTTCCGCAATTTTCATATAAGAATATAAAAAAATTAAGTAAATAAATAAATAGTATAAATGAGAAAAGAAAATTGACTAAATGATGTAATATGACATCGTCGACCTCACATAATTTTTAATTTATTTGTCATGACTTGTCTTTCCCACGATGAATAACAAAACCTCCAAACATATACATACACACACACACACACACATATATACCTTCATATAAATACATATATATTGTATATATGCAGCAACCGGTTAATATATAGTTCGTTGTCGCGACATAAAAAAAGTAAAATGACATGGACTGGTGACGTGCGAGAAACCACAACTTGAACCTTCCACAAATAAATATTTAACACATACATAAGATAAGCTCTATGGTGTACATGGTGTCGACGTGGGTTTTAGCGTTTCAGTCATGCTCAGGCTTGGCACTTTTATGCCGGATTTATAGTGCTCTGCATCATATAGCAATATGGTCATTTCTTCCGTAAGCTTTTGCCTCATAAACGTTCAACGTAAACGAAGCCGTTAAACGGCTGCACACAAAATGAGTACCGCACGCGATCCATACTCTATAGCTGGTAGCTTTTACTACAATATGTAGGTACATATCAACACATATAGGTATATGTATAAACACTCGACTGCATGTCTATAGCAATTATTTCCGCGAGTTCGCAGAATTATTAAATTCTTTCGTATATATTATACATTATAAAACTATATATCGCGCTAATGTTGCGTGATAGACGATGTATATTATTAAAATATATAAAATAATACCTTTTCGTTTACGCAGGTATCTTCGTGTGGTCATATACATTTCACTTGATATAATTCTTTATTTTTTAAACTCGTGAATATATATTTATTCGATAATAAACGGCAATTTACGTAAAATTGCGCACGTGCGTTTTCATGTTTGTTTATAAATTAAAATATTAATATTATGAAATATATAAGAGGTGATATATTTGTTTATATATTGTATATTATATATTATATATTCGTCAGGATTAAATAAATATAATTATCATTTCAAAATAAATATTCGTTGCGATATGATGAAATATATTTAGTTGCTTTGATTTAATTTGTTTTTTTCTTTTCTCTTGGTAAATGGAAAGTATTTTTATTATCAATGTTTATTTATAAATGGTGAATTATTTAATTGTATGATACAATGTGGGGAAAAGTGTAATGAGATATAATATTTTCTTGGGTGCAGCGATTGGCCGTGACATGAATGTCAACGTATCTTTTAATACAATGCAGGCAAATACCCGTATGTAATTCTTATAGATATATTATACGTATGTCTCCACATTGCTGTACTTATTTATTTTATATGTATGTATATATATATATTTATGAATTTACAGTGCGTCGACGAAACGTAGGCGCGTACATTGTATAACGTATAATAAGGCACGCGGTAACGGTGGCCCCTTTGGTGATAAAGCCACAGGCGTGCGCGCGGACTCATGTGTCATTCTGTTTGACATTATATGCCATTGTAAACTAAAATGATTATGATGGACGCAGTAGTAGGTATTAAATACAGGACATTATATGTATTTATGTAATATGTAGGATATAGATTATTTAATAGAGAATAATCTTGTGTGATTGAAGGGAAATAGAAAAAATATTTATAATATTTTTCTTTTAAATTTCAAATTGTATAAAATGGAATTTTAATTTTTTTTTTTTTTGGCACAATTTATTTTTTATGTATTATAAATTATTTTATTTTTTATATTGCGTAGAGGGGCTGATGTCATTTTCATAATTTTATTACAGACGTGAAGGAATTTATGGTATTAATAATTTTTCTTTTTATTTAATTGAAGGTGATGATTTTTTTTTTTTTTTTTAATTTATTGTGATGAAAAACTTAATGTATTTGTGGGGATTTGAATAATTTCTATACTGATTTAATGTCATAGTGGTGGGAAATGAAAGAGTAATTTGGAATAATTGATGAATAATAAATATTGTTTGAATTAATTATTGCAGAAAATGGAAATTTAAGAGCGCACTATACGAAAACAACGGTTAAAGCTGGTGAAGTATTGCGTTTAGCGGCAGTATTTCAAGATACAAGAAGAGCACCAGTATCTAATGGAGTGACTGGCGTGACGACTGGTGGTTCAGAAAAAAAAAATTCAAGGTCATCAGAACGAGATCAGTATGCTCAATGTCTTGATTCTCAGGGGCATGAACTCTTTGCACCATTATCGTCACGAGGTGAATTTTATGCAACATGTCAGAGTGGTAGTCTTGATACAGGAAGTGATGCAGTACTATACAGGGTACATCAATTGGCACGAAGAGATTTACCACTTAGAGTGAGTTTTTATAATAATATAAAAATAAATGAGATTTTTATTACAATCATTTTCTTCTGCATTAAATAATAAACTAAATAGATATAAGAAAAAATTCTCACACAATTTACTTTAAAGAGATTCAATATGGCATATGAATGTAAATATAATTCCAACGTTGATTTACTATTTATAAATTTTCTTCTACCTTTCACTTACTTTTATAAATAAATAAATCAGCATTCTAATTAGATAATTAATATTGAATGTCTGGGCAAGTAATAAATTTTCTTCTCTACTTATTTTCTTTTAGCGTATTCTCATGATTTCACAGCAATTAATGTTACTGATTGTAATACTAAGAGTAAAAAAATAATTGCAATAAGAAATAAAATATTTAAGTGCACTTTAAATTTTTTTTAAAAAAATTTTCATACATATAAATATTTTTTTTAATAACATGTATATTTATTTACATATTATTGCGGTAATTTGACAATTTAAAAAGGCATTAAAGAGTAGCAGGAAATTTTTTTTATTGTGTATTTATAGGTGCGACTAGTCGCTGGGCCATTGCCAATACCATTGCCACGTGATTACAGTGGTTTGATGCAGCTTGAGAGTGCAACCAGAGGGCCAATAGTATTGGGTTGTGCTGTACCACTTGTGCCAGAACGTCCATTACCAGGCAATACTGTACCTGAACTATTAGAGTTAGTTGCAACTGGTCCTGGTGCGCCACGTGTCAAACGTGCACGACTTGGTTGTCCGTCCGAGGCGCGATTACTTGCATCACCAAAAATGCAGCGATTACTTTCTGCATGCAGGTAATATATAAAAGATCTGGTTATTTATAAACTGGGATAAATAAAAAAAAAATAGTGCTACAGAGCAATTGAATTAAAATTTCTAAAACATTAAAAATTAATCTTGTACGAAAAAAGAAAAAAAAAAAACAAATTGATATGATTGGGTTGGATTCTTTGCTATTTATTTATTTTCTTTTATTTTTCTTTGACATTCTAGACGAGCACTTGATCAACGAGCAACAGAACCACGTGTAGCGCCACCAAAACCAATTTCAACTATTATCCAATTGAAAGAATTAAATTTGAAAGAAATAAAATCAAAACCAGAAACAAAGCCAATATTACAAAGTTTAAAAGAGGGTTTGGAGCATATTAAAAAATCCACGATACGTGATCGTAGTTATTCAAGAACAAACAGCGGTGGCGGAGGTGGTGGTGGTGGTGGTGGGACAAGTAATAATCATGGTTTCCTCGAGCGTATTACAAGAATAGCTCACGGTGGTAGAAGTAGAAATCCAGCAAAGAAATCAGCTTCATTTACGTTTGCAGTACGACCAGAAATTGGTATGAGATCACCAGAGCGTTACGCCAGTCTTGAATCATCTGATGCAACTGCATTGGCATTAAATATTTGCACGAATAATATAAATAATAATGAAAATTTTAGTAATAATGGATTTCTATCAAGACAACAAGTACAACGATCTGTATCGACAAGTGTTCTTGAAATTCAAGCTCGTGCAACAGATTTAGATCCACCTTATTCAAAAGTCAGAGATAGTCTCACTCCATTACCACCAATTCCACCAGTCAAACTGGAAGATATTTATACGGAGATTTGTGAGCCTACGAACAATTGTTTAAGGAGAAATCGAAAATTACCAGAAGTAAAACCATCGCCGTTTTCAAATAATAAAATAATTGGCGGGACAAATGAAAAAGATCGTGGTTATGTCAAACTTGCAGCGCACTCTGAAATATCGGATTTGTCAAATACAGAAGACGAGGAAGGAATTTATAATACCGTATGCTGAAGATTAATTATTAAATTGTTTGAATAATATAAAAAAAAAATAAAAAATAAAAGTAAAATGAGGAAAAAAATAACAGCGATGATGAGTTTAAATTAAATTTGTTTTCAAAAATTATATGAACAATGTGAATTATTAATGATGATGATGATATTTCGTGTGATGTCCCTTGATTTGAATCATTAAATATAATCGACAATTTGATCAATTGAATATGTCATGGTTTGATGAGATACCGGAGATATTTTATTCGTCTTTTTATATTTTTTATCTCTTTTTTTTTATTCTTACTCTGTGTATTTTATTCAGTAAACACTTCGGTTGAGCTGCAAAAATTTACGCGTGTTGCGTGACGCGCACGATTTAACCATGTAAACCATGGACGTATTATTACGACACGCGTGTGTACTTGACTGTGTATTTTAAACGTCGTGGATCGAGGAAACTGCAGGGTTTGTGGAAAATAACTGATGTGAGAGACTTCGTGTCTACTTTCACAGTACTGTTCATTCTTTTTTTTTTTTTTTTTCTAAGCTCTCATAAATTTTTTTATTCTGTTATTCTTTATAAATATATATGCCCAAGAGGTTATTACACGAAAAAAATAAAAAGGAAAAAAGAACAGATGAAGAAAAGAGAAAAAGAGATAAAGAAAAATATAACAAAAATAAAAAAATGAATTAAAGAAACTCTTGATTTTTAATAATAAAATTGTAATATTTGTATTTTGTGTACATTCCAAGAAATTCATGTTAATAAATATGAATATCAAATGAATATTATTTATTTTCATTCTATAAATATTCTACATTTTATAAATATATACATGTACATAATCTATTGTAAGAAACTTGCTCAGTCAACAAATCGATAAAATATTGAAATTCTTTCTCTCCACATAGTGGGTAACCACACAATGGAATCAATTTCACAAAATAACTATACACTCGATAGCTAAACCAACGTCTACTATCCATAAAAAAAAAAATACCACACATTCCAACGAACAAAACTAAAAAATAAAATAAAAAGTAAAAAAGAAAATCATAATTATATAAAAAATAATTCCATATTATAAAAAATCGATGACATTCATTCGACAAAGTAAAAAAAAAAAAAAAACATAGATACACCGGACCTGATTTTTTCTTTTCTCATTTTCTCCCTCACACTTTTCCTCCACCATATTGGCAGAATCACAGGACTTTGAACAATAATGAAAGATGATTGGCGAGGCCGCGTGTGTTGGCCTGTGGGCAGTTAATGTTTTACGAGCCCGCGGTATACGCACAGCTGCGTTTATTCCATTAAAGCAAAAGCCAGGCCCATACGACCCAACAAGCAAAATAGACAGGTACGTACATATGTATAGATGTCTATACTCTATAGAAAAGAGGCATCATCGCCACGCCGTCTCTCTATACGCGTTCACGTACATTAATATTAACGGCATAAACAACGATAATGACGCAGAGAGAATCTATACATGCATATACAGTATATACACACACACACACACACACACACATATATAAATATACATTTATATACATGTGCTGATGCCATGGATGAGGTCTAGGTTGGCTTTTGCCCATAGGGCGAATCAAGCGCGCGAATAAATTCCTCAATCTTTTCTTTTTATCTATATCTCTCTATCTCTGTCTCCTGCTCTTCATGTTATAACTTGCCATGATATAGCTCACTCTATCGTTCTTCACCTCTGTTTGCAGCTGTAATAAATAATAAAATAAAGAAAATAAATAAATATCCGCGTGTGCTGTATTGTGAACGCGCAAAACTCGTCATCAACTATGTAGTTGCACGCAGCTATCAAATATATTTATTATATTCGAGCAGCAATAGGTGTCTTGTGAATTCTTCACGAAGTAACACCAACACGCCATTTCCGCCACTATCCTATATAATCATTTATCTAGTTCAGAAGATTAATTAATTTAATTATAATAATTGAACGCGAAATAAACGGAATAAAAATATAAAATGAAGAATTTAATATTGTATTGAATATATTTTATTTTATTTATTTTTTATTATATATTAATGTTTTTAAGGGGGATTTGATCTGGACATAACGCTATCATATGAAGTAATCTTATATAGAGAGTCTCAACGCGGGTGCATATTTCAAGATCGGCATGCGTGAACGATTTCATGGCCGTCGGGTTGCCTTGCGGTCGTGTAACTCACTTCTATATATGTATAATACAATAACGTTAATGCGACGGGCCGCAACGGAGTCACTGTGTATATGGGTATCATATTTCGCTTATACCCCGGTCCATTGATCGACGAGGCATGTTTTAATATGCAAATTAAAATGCAAATAAATTGTAGTTGTTTTTCTTATTATCTATTTTTATTTCTTTTAGGCTTTGTAATGATCCGCGTTTATTATTTGTTTATTTCACTAATTTTACTATCGATAGTTTATGGATATTTTATTTATCTATTATTTTTAATACATTCTTCAAATGGAATTAATTATGATTTGTTTAGTCGAGTTGGAGATGCTTTTGTAATTATAAATTCATTGTGATATTAATTTAAATATGAATAAATTTAGGAAATTTATTTTATGAATCTTTATTATTTTATTTTTTTTAAATGCTCCATTAAAAACTGGCGCTCTTTATTTTTATGTGATGATAATCAATTTAATATTTTATGTAACATGAAAAAGATATTTAGAGTGACAAATTCATCATTATGACGTATTTATTAAAGTCAATGCATTATTTACTTTCTCTTGTTCATTTATACACAGGGTATATATAATATGAATATATATTAATATAGATATTATTATATGTACATATGTGATAGATATGTAAGCAAAGAAAAATATACTGTATAGTAATATTCAGAAAAGTTTTACATACATATTTCTTTATCACATTATATACAAAGTATATTTTTATTATGAATTAATATGAAGATTTTTTTTTCTTTTCAATGTCATAATTTATCTTGTGGATATATAAAAATTTTTTAAATATAGAGCTTGAAGGCATTATAGTGCACTGAATTATTTGATTGTGATCGTGTAGTTTGTATATATATTTTACTGAAGCGGTCGTTCTTTCGTGTCGAACACAAAAGTCTTTTGCAAAGGTTCATTCGTGAATTATTCTCAAGTTACAGCAACAGAATGCCTCAAGCATTCCATTGAGTAAACAAAGAATTGTTCGATATGGATACATGTAAATGAGAGAACGACTGGAGAAGAAAATGTAAGAGAAAGAGAGAAAGGAAAGGAAAAAAAAGGAAAAGGGATATTTACATCAACTGTAAAATATTTTAGATTATAAAAATTACAGTAGTGTAAAATATTTGTCGATGTGAAAGGGAGATGAATAGAAAAATCTATACATTCTTTTTGAAGCAAGACATCCTCAGGTTACATGAGAAACATATATACATGTATATATATATTATTATGTAGATAGATATATGTATTTATATCTACAAAGCGATGAAAGAAATATAACAAAAAAATCTATTAAAATTTCAATGAGATTAAATCTTGCTGCACAAAAAATTATTAGAACTTTTTTGATGATCATCAAGCAGAAGTGTATAGTTATTCAAACAAAAATTCATGTGGAAATATGTAGTGATGTGACATGAAAAAAATAAATAAATAAATGAATATTGAAATCAAATAAAATAAAATAAATAGAAAAATTGAGAAGAATGATACAGCGAATGAATCTCGTCGCCACAGGTATCTAAGGCGAGAATATTATTTTCTTTTCTTGAATATTGTCCCTTGTATCTCATCGTTAAATCGGATGATGACGTGTGGAGTGACAATCGGTAAATACAATGATAATAAAAAAAAAAAAAAAAGAAATAAGAGATGAAAAAAAGAAAAAAAGCAGTCTCTCTGGAATGAAATGGAATTTGACAGGTTGATATGATGTATATGGCGTTCAGTGCGAACCTTGAGATGCTTCTAAGAATGAACGATGCAGACAAGGCAAAAGACTGATCATCCTGAATGGCACATTGAAAATAAATAAATAAAAATATAAATAAATAAACTTAAAAAAATTCGCGAAAAATATATTCTCATTTTATATACAAAATCTTTTTGTTAAGTAATAATATTTTTCATATAATTTGAGATAGAAAAAAAAAAACACAATTTAAAAATATTGAATCTCAATTTACAATTATTTCTAATATTCCAAAAATGTCAGAGTTAATTTTGATACAATTTTAATTTTCTATAATTTATTTTCAACACAAATTATTAATTATAAAATTTCTTTATATTCAAATATACAATTGTTATGATAGTACACAATCAAACAAACTGTACAATGAGTTTATCTCACAGTCACAATCGCATATTCATAATATATATACAGATATTACTATATGTATAAAGTGTCTTCATTGAACCACAAGGCGGTTCCTATCATAATCTCCATATGATAAATGATCGCTGTTTATTCATGAACCAAGAAGCCATAACGCCATTGAACAAAACTCCCCACGCATACACACACAACATAAATAAATATACCTATATCCACAACCTATATATTGTAAAATCAAAAAGCACAATTTTTTCTTCTCCCCCACAAACCATTTGAATACCATGTAATTAACCAACATCTGGATCATTCAATACCGTTTTCAAAGTACATATTACAGAACAAAAAAAAAGAAAAATATACTAATAAACCAAATAAAAAATATTAAAAGTAAGAGAAACAAAAATTTCTACAAAGCAACACAGAGAGAGGGAGTGAAAGAGCAGCAAACCATAAGAAAATAACAGAATTAACGACTCAAGTCATAAAGTACGTTAATATATACCTGTTTTGATACAGAGCAGGTTTTTGCTTACAACTTGCAGTACGAGATTATGAGCTCAAGCGTCAAAGAGAATCAGCGGCATGACTCTCACGTCATGGATGTGTATATAGTGCATGTGTGCATGCATGACTCTCAAATTCACGACCGCACACGTTTACAAATGCGATAAACAACATAACCCACAACCCCAATGCAAAATTTAAACATCAAAACTTGGATATATATACTGAATAGTGCATGTGATTATGTACAAGAAATTTTAAACCAGAAGTCAAGTAGTTTATTTTATATACAATGTACAGAATTATTTTAAAGTGTTGAAATTATTTACGTAATATTTTGCTACAATTTTTGGGATTTTTATTTATTATTATTGTTGCACTAAATATATATAGAAGATGTATTTGTAAAATTGTGACGGACTGATGAGAATTTGTTTGTCATAACGAAAGAAAATAAATAGAAGGAATGAAAAGTAAAAAAGAGTTAGTTTGTGGTGCTTCACCAATAACTTTATGTATGATGGTGATGCAAAAGAATAAAGGACGATACGTTGGCGTTGCTTGGAATGTCTGCGAACGTTAGTGCTATGGTGGGTTTTACCTTTTACAGTCTGCTTTTGCGCTCATATATGTATACCTGGGTTGTTTTATATGTAGGTACTTACTTCTGGCAAAGAAGAATGAACAACAGACCGCTGTGGTATTTTGGTATATAAAGTCAGACGTGAATACCATATATTGAGATTCATACATTTCATCGTTTCATGCCTATATTTTTCATAGCTTTGCTATTTTTAGAATATTAATTATGATTATTTAGGGAGTATTTAGTGATAATAAAAATGAAGAATGAAATAAAATGATAAAATAAGTAAATGATAGAGAAGTTAAATTAAGAATGTTATTTTTATTTTTTGAAAAATAGTTATGTACTTTTATTAATGATAGAAATTATTCTTGAGTACCAAAAAATTAAACTTTATTTTCTAATAAAAATATTTTTGATTTGTCTACTTATTTATTTATTTATTTTTATTGATAATAAAAATTATTCTCGTTTTGAGTGCAGAAATTTCAAGCTTATTTTTAATATTTTTTATTGTCTACAAAATTTGAATAATTTTTATAACATGACAATTGATTATTGTAATAAAATTAACATTATTAATTTAGGAAATGGATATTATTAAATTGTTCATCACTGTGAACAATATTAATGATATGAACACTCGAAATTTCATCCATTATTCAAAATAATAATACTTTATGCTTCACAGCAATCTAAAAAATATTTTTTAGACTTTAACAAATATCGAAATTTCGGAAATAAATCAAAAAAAAAAATATTATTCATCAATTAAAAATTTTCAAATACACAAATGCATAATAAAAAAATATATAAACAGAAATTTTAGTTTATAAATATAATACATGAATGAAAAAATAAACATATAAAAAAAAAAACAAAAATAAATAATAAAACGTTGATAATTTACTCAAATTTTTAAATCATTTATAAATTATATAAATATTAAATTTATTTATAAAATTATAAAAATATCAAATATATATGAAATATATAAATATTAAAAATATATAAAAATTAAATAAATAAAAAATATAAATAAATAAATAAATAAATAAATAAAAAATAAAACGTTGATAATTTGGTAAAATTTTCAAATCATTTATAAATTATATGAATATTAAACTAAATTTAAATAACATTTAAACATTTGTATATCACCTCAAAGTAAATAACCCTATGTACATATTATCTCTCTATTTTCTTTTTATATATTACATAAACTGCACACTCACAAAATTATTCTTGTGCATCTAAAGCTATGAGAGATCTCGCACCCATGAAGTATAGGTACATATATATCTACGTACCTACTCCACCGCGGATTAACTATCGCGATATGCTGTATATACACTTACTTATATTCACATATATTCAACTACATCCAAGAATATACATTACAGCTGTGTGATATATGCCCAACGTACCGTTGATAAATAGGCGAAACTATTGTTTCACATGGAAAGTGAACGAAGCGCCGCGGGATTTCCTTGAAAAACCTCCGCGAAAAAAATAAATATACACACATATATACACATGTACACACTAACACACTATTTACTATACATATAATAGGAAAATTGAATATAAACATTGGTATTTTAAACAGCCGATTAATTCTCTTTGTAAAATCATAAAAAAATTCCTACGATCAAAAATTAATAAAAGAAAGAAAAAAAAATATATTTTATTAGTTAATAATTCTAAACTTGTATTTAAATTAATTTTGAAATATAATCACTGCTGTTTATGTGTGAATATAATAAGTAACACAAATTTAATTATTATTTTTATTGTGGAAATAAAAAAAAAACATTTGTAGTTAAATGTGAGAATGAATTTTTCATAGCTTTGTTATTTTTAGAATATTAATTATGATTATTTAGGGAGTATTTAGTGATAATAAAAATGAAGAATGAAATGAGATAATAGATAAGTAAATAATAGAGAAGTTAAATCAAGAATGTTATTTTTATTTTAATAAATAGTTATATACTTTTATTAATAATAGAAATTATTTTTCTTTTGAATACAAATAAATTAAACTTGATTTTCTAATAAAAATATTTTTTATTTGTCTTGAGTGAAGAAAATTCAGTCTTGTTTTTAATTTAAACATTTATGTTTGATCTATTAAATTAAATTATTTAAACTATTAAATTAAACATTAAACAAAAGAATGCTTTTAATTAACGCTAAGTTGACCCATTTGCACTCGCGTGAAAAATGCTATTGGAATGTTTCTATTGACAGTATATAAAAGGTGACCGATGGAAATATAAACCTATGTGTACATGAATATATTTTCACACATATATACACCTATATGTATACATATTCATATATATACATATATATTAATTGTATAATGACATTTATACTACTGAAAATAAAATGAATAAAGAATCAAAGCCGCCAAACACAACGACTTGTGTTATAGTATATATACTTGCATTAATTAAACTGCTTATCGTTCATACCGGTAAACAAATCAGCGATTGAAATTGATAGGAAAATAAGAGTGAAATTAAAAGTATCAGTTGGATTATAAATTAAAAATTCATTTAATAGTTACGTAGACATTTACAGCATAAACAAATCAGCATATATGTGCGCACATATGAATTTTATCTACACAGTGCAAAGGTGTATAATAATTATTGACAACTTAGATAAAAAAAAAAAAGAAGAAAAAGAAATAAATATATATTAAAGAACTTTTTATCTCACAAATGAAAGATAATAAATAATTTTTAATTCTTCAAAAATATATCCCCAAAGAAAAATTAACTCAAGCATGCAGATATAAATACTTATATACTCTCTGTGAACAAATAAATATATAAAGTAGTGGTTTGCTACCGGCAAACTTGAACATCGAAATAAAAAAATAAAAATCGTTCGATATATAAACCATTATAAGGTGGTCTTACGCGCAGAAAATCAGAGGGAGTGCACTAACAGAAGAGAGTACATAACGTGGGCGCGCGCGATTACTGACTTTACAATGGCTCTAACGATCGCTTGCAAGAGTTCGTGGTGGCACGGGCCTATATACTCTCAATATCTTCAACATATACACACACATACATACACACAGACAGTTGTTCTCGTCGCAGCATCTACCATTCGTGTTCACTTCTTATTTTTATTTCCTTTTGTAAATCCTCTTGTTCTTCATTTATTTTATTTTTACCTTGTTTATTTTCCATCGTTTTCTTTTTATGTACATATACTCATTGGTGCGCGCAACGCGGTTACACATTGCGGGTTTAAAAGGATTTAGGATCGTTGAGTTTTGCGCACACGGACCCGTCTGCACAGGTTAATGTACCCTAAAAGGAAAGAGTCCACGACGAAAGACGTAATATATACCCAAGATATCACTTGTATAACAGTTTGCGAGGACGCGCGTTGTCCTAATCGCCCACGTGTATATATATTTATTTACTTATGTTCTTTTTATTTTATATATTAATGTGCAATGCATCAGTTGGATGGTTGCACATCAAGTAGTTTGAAGGCTGACTTGATGTAAAATGATGTCTGGAAAATTTTCAAGATTTATTCTTGTTTTTATTTCTTTCTTTTAATTTACATTATGTCGCCTTTGCGTGATTTCTCAGCGAGTGAATTGAAAGATTAAGATGAAAAAATAACACATATGTGCATGAGCTTATATACACATATATGTATTATGTATATACATATATAAAGAGAGAGAGTCTTGTAATCGTTTTGGTCGTTCATGATTTACACCAAGAACTATCAGACCATCAATCGATCGTTGCGTGTCTCTAGTATACGATATCGACGCTCTTGCAGCTAATGAACTAATGCTTGGCGCTAGGCGATCATGTACATTGATCTTAACATGAATATCGTCACGGCAACACGACAGAGAGGAAGAGAGAAATATCGCGTGAACGATGGTAATTGATTAGTTGATTGATTATGTATTCGAATCGAATTATTCATAGGGGAATATTTATAAATTTATCCGCGTAAGGTTGAAGAATTTTATGTTGATTTTAATTATAATATTATATTATTTGTATATTTTTCTTTTTAATTCATAATTATTATAGTGTAATATATGATTATATAATAAGAATTTTATAAAAAGTATTATCGATATTTTTATTTTCTACTCAGTCACGTTCATCACGTCATTGTATTATTTTATAACGGTTCATGGGACAAGGGCACGTGCTTTCAATGCATCATTGCTAGTTAATCAATGTAATGAAATGCACCGCTATCGATAAATATTTATTTATTTATCGATACATATATTTATATATTTTATGTAAATAATGATACATTGATAGATGAGTTATATAATAGAGTTACAGTGAAAGTAACTTGTCTATTTAGTGATGGGAAAAACACAAAAGAAAAATATCGTAACGATAAAAATATAAAAATAAAATAAAATAAGAAATAAAAAAATTATATTACCGTTTGTTTATTCAGCTGTTTCTGAAACAGACATTCTTTTGTGTAATAGATTTTTTTTTCGATCATAGCCCTTGACTCATCATTTTATAAATATATATATAAACATATATTTAAAAATGATGAGCCACGCCCAGAGTTTACTTGACCTCAATCGACTCCGATCAATAAATAAATAATTTATTTAACTGAGTAATTATTCATTGCCTATATTAATCGATTAACATTACTTGGAGTATTACCATCTATCGTTTAATATTTATTGTTTTTATTCATTAACTGGTATTTATGTATCTATTAATTTATTCGTTAATTTTTTTTTTTTTCTATTATTTCTTCGATTTTCTTCATAACAATTTTTATTACTCATCATCATGCGGATTATAATTTATAAATGCTTTAGAATTCGCTACCTACTGACCAGCAAACACTCATTCACCATAACGTTTCATAATAACTCCTTTGCACCAACACCATATTCTTGCAAGATCATGCTTTAAAATCCAACGGTATTGTAATACATAAATGGATTTTCCCATCGGTTTCTACGAACATGTGGTCACACAACAGATTCTCGATTGTATATAAGATATATATATATACACATATATCTATGTATAATATCTCATGGCCAAGGTGCCTCAACCCAGAGCAATAGATGATACGTAACTACATCTATTAGGTATGATATTCCGTCGCGATCTATGGATAGAGATAAAATAATTTGCAATTTTCCATATGGCGATTTTTCAATATATAAATTTGTAAAATGAGGTGTCTTTTTTACGATTGTAAACAGCAATATAAAGAAAGATAAACATGTAAATAAACATTATCGAAATAAAATTATCTCTAATGATTAAATCATTTTTTGTTTTTTGAATTTATTATTTTTTATATCATTTTGTATGAAAATATTTTGTTGTTGTTTTACTAGAGTAATTTAGATACGAGAATTATCATGAGGTAGTAAAAATTAATTTAATAATTATATAATCATTAATCGCAAATAAAATATGGCATTTACTGTAATAAAATTGTTGTATTTTAGGCATTTATGTGTATTTTAGTTAAAATTATACCATACTAAATATTATCATATATTCCGCCGTTATATACGAGCAATAATGCGAGACACTACTTTGCCAACTATTTAACATGTTATTATATCAAGATTTTATCCATATTTTTTATCTTCAATATACAAATACTAATGTCATTTGCTCAATTATATTTTACACATATGTGCACATAATATCCTCATATACTTAGCAATATTCACGCACACTTTATACAAAATGGTTGTATCCATCAATTTAACATTGACCTCAACCACAATCTTCAATATTTTAATGTTACTTTGGTAGAGAAAAAAAAAATTTTTATAAACATTAATGTCGATAGGACAAAAAAATATATATATAAAAAAAGTAAGAAACATTGGTGCCCCATCATGGGAACATCCTGTCCAAGGATCCCCTAGAGCGTTTGCAGGAGTGTAATCTACGTTATACAATCCATCAGTTTACAGTTATCTTATGGATAAACGGTGCGGACTCTTGGGGCAATCGATAACGAGAGATAACGAGGTATATATGTATATATACACACGTTATACGTGTGCTATAAAGGAAAATAAGACGTTGTCCACCAGCTGAGAAATGAACGGCCCAATTTGTCTATACGTGCAGAGCGAATAGTCTTCGTAAACTCGCGGATACAATTGCTCCATCACAATATACATATATAAACACAAACAACACACACTTATACAGTAAAATACACTCATACATATACAAGTGTATATACCGATATATATATATTTGTATATGTATATGTATACGCGAATTGAATAAAAATAAAAATAGAAAAATAAAACTGAATTCGTCCTGGCAAACTAGTTCGATCAAAGATATATATACAACAAATGCGATGAAGCATCATCGATATCCATCCACCTTCGTCTGTCGTTTACTCAACAAATGATGAATAAAAATAAAAAAGATAAATACCAATGGAGAAGATGAGAAAGGAAGAAAATGAAGTTCAATCCCATGAGACAGCCATCTCAGTTTCATGTTTATCGAGTAGGATAATATAGTTGCGATGGTGGGTTGTGTCTTTGCAGGACAGTATATACATGTTTATGCATATATATTTATATATTTATCACATTTATATATGTATTTATTATATAGATATACATAGAAAAATTTTATCTCTGTTGGGTATTTATTTATTTGCTTTTTTTTTTCATAACTAAAGTCTGGTTATGCTAATTATATTGTACTTTCATGATATTGCTCAGACAAATTTACTCGGTTCATTAAATATTCATATGGATATAAATAATAACTCTATTTTAATCAGCAGCAAGAGAGACAGAGAGAAATAGAGAGTGGAAAAAAGGTAAAAGGAGAAAGAATGAAGCAGCGATGAAGGAGCGAAAAAAAAAAAAATAATATTGAGATGATAGTATATTCCAGCTGAGTCACTGAAGGCGCCAAACGTTTGGAATTAAATAATAAAAAAAAAAAAATACAAGGAATTATATACATATATTATCAGAGAATTGTATTTGAAAATTGGCTGTTTGGTGGAAAATTTATTGAATACAATTTGCGACAGTTATGTTCACGAATGCGCGCATAGTTTGCTTTTACGCTTGATACTGAATGTTGTTGCAATCGTGAAACGGGAGTTCCATCAGGTTCTCTCTATATTTCTATTTTTTATTTATTTTTTATTTTTGCAACTTATAGCTATGAATAGCCTCTGTATAAATATATATTCCCTTTCGTGCGCCTCTATGCAGATGTAAATAACGGGAGATCGACAATGCCAACACACAAGTTAGTTCAGAGAATAAGGGACGTGTACTGTATGAATTTGGTGATTGTCTGGTTTTATTTTAAACATTTATTCAGCACTGGGGGATATCATGTATTGACATAAGTATATAGTTGAATGATAAGTGAGTATAGTGGAGAATTGTTTCTGCTTGAGTGGAGAATATACAATGATTGATGAATTGTTTGTGATTCGTCTTCTCTTTATTTATTTTTTTTTTTTCTATTTCCATGCGGAATTTATCGTCATTATCTTGCGGGAATGCAATTTTTTATTGTGATTCTATTTGTACAATGGTAAAGTTCTTTGATTTAATTTATTGATTAACAAAATGAATTAAATATTGACGAGGAAGTTTTAACTACAACAACAATGATGATGACAACGATAAATTTAATAAGTAACAAAATAATTTTATGTGATAATAAAAGTTATTGTTATTCTTTCAGACATTATAAATGCTGCGAATTAATTATACAAATGACAATAATGATATCTAATATTTAATTAATATAAAAATTACCTGAAATAATTCAGCGATTTTTTAATATTAATATAGCAGCAATTTTTTGTTGATTCATGTAGAAATAAATGAAAGAAAAAAAAAAATGATGCGACAGTGTTGACCAAGAGATGGTTGAGAATTTTTGAAGTTGCAAACTCTGCAGCAGTTGACCACGTATTTCAAACTGTCCTTTGGGGCAGGTGAGTTCAATGACCAGTTTAACACAAATTGTTACTTATGCTGCTTCGGCATCTGTTTCTGCTTCTGTTGAACTCAATCTTGAATCCAAAGACAAACCGTTGTTAGCCATCTTACTTGGAGATTTAGTGAATCGTTAAAATTCTGTCTGGAATAATATATTAAAAGGACCGGGTGATTCAATCGCATCGGAAGATCGAGTATTCCACCTGCAAATATAACTTTCAAAAGAAGTTCCTTGAGAATGGAAAATTGGCGATTATATTATCTGGTCAATGCTCCTGATAAACTTTTAATTCACAAAGAATTTTATCAAGAATTAAAAAATAAATAAATAAATAAATGTATAAAATAAATTGTACATCTTGTATTTCTATAACTTTTATTCCTTACAATTATTTGATTTTATAATATAAAAACAATTATATTATTTGTAAATATTTTTTTAAATTACCATAGGATAATTTATGTATTTTGATAAAGGAATATCATTTGGTTTTCAATTAGCATGCGTGTTTTTGCTATTGGAAAATGTATGTAGATAACAGTTATATTCCTTTTCTGTAGCTTTTAAACTAATTATAGAACACACTGGACATAACATAAAATTCTAGGTTCATGGAGTTGTCTTCGTATACCGAATAAACTTGATAATTGGTGGGATGCCATTGCATGCACTCAGTTAAACTTATTGAGAATATACAAGAGAAGCATGTTATCTACAAACATCCTCTCCTCCTATTTCCTTTCTTTATGTAAGGATGTGAGCATCGTTGATCCCTGGTATTTCTTATCCATTCCCCAATGAATTACATATGCAATATTATTACATTAAATTGCTAATTTTATAAGGAAAAATTTTATTTTCATATTTATCAATGATTTTTATTTATTTTTTTGTTTTTTTTTCATTGTGTTATATTAATTTATTTTAAATATATACTGACATTGATGATTATGCCCCCGAAGGAAATCAATAAATCACAAGTGAGGGTGGGAAATGCATTGAGAGATAGTGAAAAGAAGTAGAAAAAGAGAGATCGAAGGGCAGCAAGCAAATTTTACACGGGCGTGTCAGTATCATAAACTTTGAAATACGATAGCCCACGGTAGACAGTTTAATTGCTATGTGGTTGCTGTGGATGAAAGGAGCTTTGATAAATTACCCTGTTAATGCATCAACTTTTCCATAGTATATATTGTATTGCTACGATTTCTCCAATCATTTTTCGTTTATATCTATTTATTTTATGCATACAATTTTATTGATAAAATGGAGAGCATTATTTCATTGCAAATGAAAATTTCATTCACTAAAAATAGGCAAATCAATTGAGCTAAAATAAAAGCAAACACAATTAAAAAATACAATTTAAATAATAAAAAATCCTATATTTTTTTTTTTATATTATAGTTGCAATTTAATATTTAATTAATCACCAAAACAATTTACTCACTTTGTATAATTTAATATCAGGGTTAAATATTCAAACTATAAATAACGATGTATCCACTAAAATAATAAACCAACAGTAGTAAATAAATTCAAAACAAATTAAAAATAAAACATTCCAAAACCAGAATAATAAAAATTGAATATATAAATTTACCGAATAAAATAATTTATTACTCTTTAAATATATTTGTATATCAATAGTGTACACTTTATATAAAATATTACACTCACCCTAGAGGAAAATTCAAGGTTGGAAAGACAAATTGTCTGTCGTATCGCGGCATCAAGAGTCACACAACGTAGCATAACTTCATCTAACGCACGACGACACGTTACGAAAAAAAAAAAAAAAACAAAAGTAAAGAAAATAATGAAAACCAAAAAAAAAAAAAAAACAAAGGGTATGTAGTATAATATACAGACAAGGGATATGAATGTATGTATCATCGTATGTATATGCACATATATATATATACATATATATATGTATATGAACATTGCGCGAGGGAATTTCAGATGAGATGAACGTCGCGTCCGAAGGGACAATCATGGAGGTGGTACGTCTACCCACTTATTAATAACGCCCGCCGCCTATGGCGCTTTTTATATATCTTCTTGGCCGTGACGCGAAGGTTAATAACCATTGTGAGTTGACTATAGCCATCAGACATTGGCAAGGGTCCCAGCATAGCACTAACCTCGCCAGCAAAATTCCTTTATAATGGCTATGACCTACGACTCCATGACGCAACGACTTCCTATACTGTTAATAGAGGCGCGAGTAGGTATATGCCATGACACTTGGTAAGAAGTACATTATATCGCGAAAAACTTATTGCGACTTTGAGAGGGATATTACTGGACTTGTGGTAAATCAGCTTATCAGTGAGTTTATCTAATGAAAAGAAAAGAAAAACCTTGTTCTCAATTTTGCAGATGAGAAGAAAAAATATCTATCGACTTTTTTATTTAGTTAATATTTTTTTTTGTAATTTATCATTGAATGATAATTTAAGAGCAATTTGTAATTGTATAAAATTATGATTTAATGTTGATGACGCAAGAATGTTTAGGTATTATCAAATTGAGTTATGAAAAAAATTAGTTTGTTATGAGAGAGTTTAAAAATATAATAACATCGTTTTAAAATGTAATTTATTGGTAATGTTATCATTAACGCATCGTTAAAATTTAAATATATTTGAAAAATGATATTTGAATGATAATAGAATTTTTTTTTTTAATTAAAAATATATGACCTTCTTTGCGAATCCACTTTAATGCGTAAATGTCAGTGTTACACTAGCAATTTTGTAGATAACATGGGTTATGAATTATAACTTGAGAGAGTGAATGAGAGTGTATGAGTGTCCGTGAAATATTTGTTGAAAAAGAGGAAAAAAATGAAACTTACTCGCAGAAGGATATACGAGTTATTGAGAAGCGTGAATAACTGAGAGCGCCGGAAAAATTACGACATAAAAATTTTTTTTCTTCATTATTACAAATCAAATTTGTTTTCTTCGATTGACGGATTAATTTTATGTTACATCAAATTGATAATTGATATTCGAATTCAAATCTTTTATTATTAGCGGTTGAAATTTTGTTGTGTTGAACTCTATTTCAAGGTGGTAGAATTGCAACAAGTCACTTTATATATACTTGTGCAAAATATTTTAATAAAGTGAACAAGTGAAAAAAAAAATATTTTTTTTTTATCAATTGAAAATTATTTTGAATACCAAACGAAAAAATTTTAATTAAAACTATGTTAATATTTTATATATGTATTTTCATGCAATTGTATTTGCAAGAAATAGACGCAGGTAGATAAATAAATTATATTAATATATTATAACATTTATTGATTATAAATTTAATTTTACTGTTAATTAATTTACATTAAAAATTATAGGAGAATAAAATTTTTTTTTTCAAGTTTATTTTAGATTGATATTTAATTTGACATTACAGGCTTTGATTATAATGATACGTGCAAATGGGCAGAAGATTTTCCAACTTGTGGTGAGGAATCTCAATCCCCAATTGATATAAAACTTCAACATTTCAACAAAACAGGTGAACTTCCGACATTAAAATGGTGTGGATATGAAAAGGCACCAGTGAAAATGACTCTAGTAAATTCTGGTCATTCAAGTAAGTAAATAATTACACTATATCAAAGAAAAAAAAAAAAAATAGCAACTACCAAATAAATAAATAATTATAATTCTTTTTATGTCTACTAATTTTTCATCATATAAACTAAAGTGATTAATCGATTATTAAATTAAATAAATACAGAAAAAAATGAATATAAATCTTGATAAATCAAAATTCAATTAATATTTAAAACAATTCCAGTTGTACTGAGTGGAAAATGGGATGATAATGATATTCCATACATTTCAAAAGGACCACTCGCTGATGTTTATATATTTGAACAATTACATTTTCATTGGGGTCACAATGATTGCGTTGGCAGTGAGCATACAATAAATGGCAATAGGTTTGTGCAATTCGTTTAAAAAAAATCCCTTAATAAATCTAAATGAAACAATAAATATAAAATATCTCCACAGCTTTCCACTTGAGATGCATATGGTTCACTTTAAAAAAGAATATAAAACATTTTCAAATGCTATAAACTACCCAGATGGATTGGCAGTAGTTGGACTTTTCTTCGATGTATTATATTAAATTACATTTTAATAATTCACTCATATAAATTAATTTTATAATTATTAACTTCGACAAATAGTACAATGTTTAATTTTTTTTTTTTTTTTTCATCATTTTCAGATATCCTCAATGGGTTCAGATGCTTTGACATCAGTTTTAGGTGGAGTAGCTGGTGTTTCTTCATCCAAGGATACATTTGAATTAGATCCATTTGAATTATCGGCATTTGATGCTGCCGATGCTACTCAACAATTTGCCACTTACTCTGGTTCTCTTACAACACCACCGTGCAGTCAAAGTGTAATATGGATCCTATCACTTAATATATTAAATGTTTTACCAAAGCAGGTAAATGAATAAATAATCAACAATCATTAATTAACTCAATCATCAATCAATAACTGAAAAATTTACTTAGTAAAAAGAAAACAAAATGAAATAATATCGAAAAATAATTTTATTTATTATCTTTACCATTTATTAGATGGAAAAATTTCGAAGTATTGAATTAAGTCATGGTGATACGCATAACTATCGTCCTACACAACCGCTTAATGGTCGTGATATCTGTATTTTTACTCAATGGTCAAAATTATATATGAGTGACGTTTATACATTAACATCAGAGACATAAATAATTTGTGAATTATGCAAAATCATTAATTCGATTGAATTCAAGTGATATAATAAATTATAAATAATATATGTATATAACTATATCCTTATATTATAACTGTAACATTACAGTGACAGAACTATACGTGTATATGTGTATTAAAAATATAAATAATAATAAATATAAATTATTTATACATGTATAATAATTATTCTTTTTTTTTTTTTTGCATTACAAAATTAATTACCTATTGAAATTGAACATACGCAATAATATATAACGAAAAATAATTAAAATACGATCGTAATATGGTCATTTAAAAATTTATTATCCAACGACGTGAACGTATAAAGATATTTATATATCTCTTTCGATCTTTCGTTGCATGTTTGTGTAAGTAAATGTTATATTCATGTGTTAATATATATCCATACATACACATATGAAAAAGGTGCAAAACATTGCTTAAACATGTGTCGAATTAATCTTCATTACACAAGTGTTCACACGATGTTATAAGTGGTGTTTATAAAATGTCGTCATTGGTTTAAAAACGAAAATTATACCATAAATGGTATGAATTCCATACGATCGCATCTCCCACGGGAATGGTAAATCGTTTGGTTTGAGAAAGCATTACACATATAATAAAACAAGTCGTGTATATGTATATATAAACTCCGGGGCGTTTCCACTTATAAGTCACGCGTGTATAAGGATTTCAACGATGGCTGAATGCGTATAGCGCTTTGCGTCCATCGATCCGTTAATGGAAAATCGCGTCTATTGAAACTATAAAGAATAAATAAATATACATATGTATATATAAATTCTATCGATCTTTTCGATGTTATATACAGAATAATATCATTGAATCAGCATTACCGCTGGTTATATAAACTAAGGAAATGAATACACCGATGTATTTATATACACGTATTTATATACACGATATTTATTCTTGAATAGAAGAAAATGGAATTAAATTAAAAGTAGAAAGAAATATTGTCGTGACAATTGTGCAGCTGAGAAACAACGACGGGTGTGTTTTATTTCAATCGGGACATGAGAATCCAATTCATTAAACAGTGTCTCTTCTATATATCTCAATTGCTGGGCAATTCAACGAGTCATTAGTAAAGACAAGACCTAATACTATAGATATATGTAAACCAACGATAAAGACCATTCAACATCAGAAATAAACTATGAAGAATTCGTAAAGCAAAAGAAAAATATTTAATTAATTTTTATTATTTAATATATCTATTAATATTATTTTATTAGGCTTGATTTTTTGTATTCCATCGCAAAATATGGTGGACACATGAGTCTAAAATTAAGAAATTAGTATTAATTATATTAATTAAAATTACTATGAAGTCGTTTTATTTATTTAAACTTTTATAAAATATTTTTTTCTGAGTGGGTAAATATACTTTTAAGCGGTATTGTATATAAATAAATATCTATAAATATATAAATATTACGAGATAAAATTAAAGAATTAAATTGTAGTCCTTGGAAAGGTCATGATAATAAGTGTCCCAATAAAATCGAAGGTTGCCATCGTGTGCATAAATGGCCGAGTGAGTCCATAAAAGGTAATTGCCATTACCATTCGCGATTCTGAGGGTAAAGGCTATGGCCTATTGGTAATTAACTTAATTACAGGGTAATTAAGATTCATCGCGACGCCAATAAACCTTGCTATGCACACAGACAAACAGAAATACATAAAAACTTTCAGTAGTTACTTATATTATTTCGGCGTTCGGTATTACGGGATAATTGATTAATTAATGAAAATATCATGAGATTTTAATTAAATTAAATTAATGTCACGAATTATATACCGTTAATTTTAAACATTTATTGTATTTAGATTACACTGCATATATATCACGAATATATTTTTTTTATTATTTTTATAATTTAACTTTGTAGTGAAATAAAATACATGAAGATGTTTATCAATATTATATTCCCAACGTTTCATTTATAGGCGATGTGTAAAATTGTATAAATTTATATATACATAGAAGATCAATGACCCGAAAGTTTTACGGCGCGAGCTTTAAAGTATAAACTTGGGACCGTGCCATGTTGTTGGCATATCATTGACAGAGATAGTTGAAAGCGTAGGCGAAATGATAATTTGACATAAGTCAAAAATGCATGGTTGTATAAATATTGTCTTAACAAACGACAAAGTCATAAGGAAGCAACTCGCAAGTATGGGTGCACAAGTCGATACTCAAGCCCACATATTCTATTGGCATTGGCATATATGGCAGTTTCAAATCTTTACAGTATATATAAATATATACAAGTATATGTATATATGTGCAAAGAAGTCTGGTGCGTTTGCAGCAGTCGACGATGAATGTCGTAAAACGTTTAGTGATAACTGAACTGGGTTCGTGTTGCGGCACAGGACAACTAAACTGACTAACAAGAGTTTTTTTGTTATAAAATAGTTGTTCGTTATCACGTGTATGTGTGTATGTGTATTGATTTATTTGTAGATGGATATATTGAATGTTGATTGAAGCTTTTAAGCAATAAATGAATAAATTTAAAATAAAAAAATAAATAAATAGAGATAAAAGACAAAAATTTAATTAATTGCTTTTTTTTTTACACATAATAGAAACAAACTATTGTCAATAAATTTTGATTTATTAAATCACTCATTATTTTTTTTAATTTTTTATTTAGAACAGAAAAAAAAAATTTCTAATCGTCAATTTTTTTTTTGCTTTCAATTTGACATTTGTTTTATTTTATATACACTGTCTATATACAATATTCATATAGCTTTTTTTTTTGACACTAGATCCACGCCTGATTTACATGATGTTTCAATTGATAATGTCACTCATAAATATTTTAATATATTATATATTTAAATCCATTTATTTTTATTTTCATTCATTCTACAATTTCTTTTTTTTTCTTTCCATTTCGTTTTTTAATTTTATGCATATAGCAAAAATTATATAAGCTAAATATAAATTGTGCTTTTGATTAAAATGAAATATTTAATTATGAAATCAACAAGAATAAAAAAAAAAAAAAAGATAATAATAATAATATATATATGAAATATTATATGTATTAAGCAAGAGTAAGTAAATGAATAATTTCAATGTGCATGCTTGATCAATCGAGATAAAATGGTGAAGAGGAAACGCAAATACAAGGCGATGATGAATGTTTCCGCTTTATACCATCCTTGAGTATACATATAAAACCCATGTACCTGTATATATGCAGTATATACATGCACATACATACATAAACACATATATACCTACACAATCATAAATGTTTATTCTTTATAGCAACACTAGTGAATTCTCCATTCACTATTCCACCCCTTATACACGATATTATTACCTCCCTATATATTTGCCAATATGTTCTCCAACGATACCAACAATTTTTCAATTTACATTAGCACCGCAAAGAATCGATTAATCGACTCCTTGCGATATTAACGAATCGTTTAACTCCCCCTGATTTCATCGTCTGTATGTATGTATATATATACATTCGATAAATATATAAAAATCATCAACGTCTGTATAAATATACATGCAACAAATATAAATACACCAATATAAAATAACAAAAGGGCGTAAACGATAAATTATCAAACAAAATATTCCTTAGTCATAAATAATAATAATTTATATATATGTATATAACTAACGATAAACCATATATGTTATTTGAAAATATAATTATGATCCTATTTATTTGAGAAAAAAATAATCAGTCAAAGTTATTGAATATATTAATGAAATTTATTAGAAAAAAAAATAATTATTTATTATTATTTAATATTTATGTACATTTAATGAATGTAGAAAAATCTATAGAATAATACACTGTTCATATTTTATATACTTATAATAGTTATACATATATACTAGCTAAAAGGAGAGATAGAGAGAGAGAGAGAGTAATCTAAAATCAACGAGTACATAAACTCACCCACGCTGTACAATATTTTAGTCCGATAGCCAATACAAGCGACACACCAAGCTCCTACGGCAGCAACTACTACGCAAAGCTGCGTAACTCTTATGTGTATATATGTATGGGATATGTAGGTATATATATATATATATATATATATGTACACTTGATGACAGCGATTGATAGCAAGAGTATATATGTACATGGTGGCATCGTTCACGTCGTGATTTTTACGCTGTAACTAAAATAACGAAACAGACAAATAAACGGAAAAATCATCATTAAACATAATTATTTTGAGTATGTATATGTATATATATTATGTACATATGTGCCTTAGTATATGTACATATAATAGGGTGATGCAAAAAAAGGAAAAAAAATTTTTTACGGATTTTGTCAATAAAACTAACAGTTTTAGTGTGATGTACAAAAATCAGTCTAATTTATGAAGAATTGAACTTTGACATTGAATAACTTTTAAACAAGTAGACTAATCGAAAAATGATAAGATATCTTTTTTGTAGAGCGTTTAATTCTCGACAAAAATATATCTTACGATTTTTCTGTGTGATTGGTAGTTTGCAAGTTAGATAGATGATTTATTTTTTTAAGTTTTATTAGTTTGCAAGTTACAAAAATCTGAAGATGTAAAAACAATTTTTTCATGTCATTTTCATGAAAAATAGTAAAGCGCGATGCGTTCTATCTTAATATTAATATTAAGAGCACATATTTTCAGGGACTAATTTTTAGATCTAAAAACTTTTAAGGCTGTTCGCAAAAAAAAAAAAATTTTTTTCTTTTTTTTTTTAATCACCCTAGTATATATGTATGTAAAACGCCAGTATATATTAGTGATGTACTAGCTAAAATGTTAAGTATCCAATTATGAGATTGTCTGATTTGCTTAGGCGAAATAAAATATATAAATTTACATATATAGTTGAACCAAATAATTTTATAAATTTCCATAATACTATCTTCCAATTTTTTATTTGTACTGATACTAGTTTAAATGTCTTTACCACATGTGTAAGTGTGTACTTGTACGAGTGGACTGGATTACAGCACGTGAGTAGTGACTATAAGTCCCGTGTGCAACTTGAGTTTCACGATTCAACGAGTTGGGAACTGGTCGGTAACTCATGCAGGTTGACGCGCCGGCCATTGTCCATCCAGAGTCATTGCTTCCCTCTTTTCTTCGTGAATCGAAACGCTGTAACTAAATGTCATTCATGTTAGTCTCACAAAGTTGATCGCATTGGCACTGCCTTTACGTAAAAAAATAAAAAAAGTAGAGATTAATTTTTTTTTTGTATCATTTTTTATTATAACTGATGAAACTTTATGATAAAAATAAATACGGTTGCAAAAAAAGTTTAGCTAAATAAGAGAAAGGCTGTTCTGTTTGACTATCTGTATTTATTCGTATACATATATAGTATAATTTAATCGAAAGTTGATTGATTAGTCTACTGGAATAGCTTCCCATTACCCGCTTGATCAATTGTGTGCTCGATCATCTGTGACCAGATCATATAATAGTAAAGTGGACGGCATTATTTTACTCTCGCTCCAAATTTTTTCTGCCTAACCATTCAACGATTGTATAATGTTAAATATTTTTATATATAAAATAGCTGCTGGCAAAAGATATAAAAAATAAATAAATATTAATAGTGGGGCAAATGATAAGACTTGACGATTTATAGATCACTCGACAGTCGAGAAAATTCCGCCGATTGCATTGTACATTATGGAATTAATACAACTGGTTCTTAAATTTATTTCCGTTTAGTAATCTTATATATATTTTTTCTATCATTGTTACACACTACTAGTTTTCTACTGCTCTTATGTCATGATCAAGCTACTGTTCATGGAGTAAGGTGTCACTTGATGAACGATCAAGTAATATTAAGATAATAAATTTAAAGCTCAAGTAATAAAATAAAACTGTCAATACATATATATTCTATACGTTTATATATATGTATAAATATTTTTTGCTTTATGTTTCTCATATCTTATTTGTAAATAAAAATAATTACAAAGCGAAAACATAAACTCTCTGTGTGTTTGGCAATATTTATCGCGGGCTTGTCAACATAACGAATTGATGAATTATTTTGTCTGTTTAATACTGATGTTACATCATCCACAATGGAATGCCGTCCATATTGGATGCATCGAGCAACTGTACAGTCTGTGAAGTGGCCAAGGATGGCCAAGTTGAGGATCGTTATATTCGCAAAGGCGGCGCAAAACAAAGAATATATGGTGTGTGTATGTGTGTCCTCTCTTACGTCTCTTGGGAGCCCCAAGTACTTGATGGGGTCCAACATCTCCATGCTCGTATGCTCATCACTGACGAGATAGTTCGACGACCCAGGGTCCACTTGTTCTCTCTCCTTCTTTCTCATATGTATGTATGTGTATATAATTTTTTTTTTTGGTGTTTGGCTCAAGGCCCTGCACCATCCACTTCATCTGAATATATCGCGGTTTGTTCGCGCACCACCGAATCTATACGAACGCAAGAAAAAAAAAATGATAAACCGGTCACCCATCAATGTCATCTCCACACTCTCAACGCACTTGGGACTAGTGTCATTGTGAAAACTTAATGCTCTTGTCATGAGTATACATTGGCTCAGACAGTTTTTAAATTAGTTGGTCTCGAGATAAATTTTTTTTTTTTTGGGTTTAGATTTTTTTCGACAGATGAAAAAAACAAATAATAATATGTATACACTGTTGATTGGTTCCTATTATCATCACCATCATCATCATCATCATCATCATCCACGTTGTTTAATTATTGCTGCAGTGTTGAGATGGAATTTTAAATTGATGCAAAAAAAAAAAGGTTGAGTGTTATGGCAAAATAGAAAGATGAATAATTTCCCAATTGTCAAAAGAGATATATTGTTTTTTTTTTTTTTAAGATAATCTTCAAGGTGAACTTGAGGAAATTAATGTAATAAATATATTATATGGGTTATATCAAAGTGATTTTTAGGATTGATGTGTATTTTATATATTTAACAATTCCAATATCGGATATGGCAATCATAATATATATTCAGCGAAGCGCAAATCTTTGCATCTCTGTTTTGCATATGTATTATATACATAGTTGTGAGCTGCACGTGAGTGTTGAATCGTTCGTTGAATTTATTAAGTTGTTTTTGTAGCAACGTTGGCACCAAAAACGTGACGATGATGAATTATAATATTCATACTTTCCAATTAAATGATTCACTGATTTAAACTTTATTCAGACAGTCTGCAACAACTTTTTCACTTTTCAACGAACAAATAAAATAAAATAAAATAAAATAAAATATCTAAATAAAAACAATGACAAAGTACGTAAATATTATTTCATATTAATTAATGTACGACAATTTAATCACAGAAAGTGAATGTTAATTTTTTATTTTCCCCCTTTCTGTAAAATGCTCAATGGCTTTTGCGCTTTACTTGGCAAACTATGTTGAACAATAAAATTAATTGTCTGCAGCATACCAATTCACACTTGAAGTACCAGCTGGCAGCTGTGTCCGATTATTTATGTCGACACTTTCTATAAAATACATTATAATACTACGTAAAATTTTTTATAAACAATTGATATATGTATGCATGAATACGTAACGCTCTATTTACATATATTAACTGTTGCGAATTATTCCGAAAAATTTATCAACTAAAATCATCAACGTGATTAAAAAAAAAAAAGGGCCACACACGTACATAATACATAAATACCAAAACAAAAACAAAAAAATCTTCTCAAGAATGCCGCATTAATTTATTAACCAGTATAACCGTTGACATAATGTACACCAGACAATTTAATTTAATTGTTCAACATACCACAATTGACATATTTATATACACCTATCTCCACATAAACAAATACATATACAAACATTTAGTTAATAATATACCAATGACATTCCCGAGCCAAATTCAAACCAATAAAAAAAACCAACAAAACAATTTACTCACAACTCTAAATAAATCAAACAACATAATCCATTTAAATAATTACATATATATACTCATATGTAAATGCATACTTGTACATATACATACTTATACATAATATCATCATACAAAATAATATAAATTAACATTAATTTTTATTTATTTTAAATTTAAATAAAACCTTTACCATTGTCATCAATCAATTGTATTATTTAACATTTATGTACATATAGTCATGCGGCTACTGTTTACAATCATACAGGTATATCATAGATTTTCGTGCAAGACATAACTTGTTGTCTTGTCGCTCGTCGGTTCAGTATTATATTCTATACGAATCGCTATTGCGCGAGTGCGCAATATTATGCGAACACGATAGTGCGCGGATTTATCCTTGCATTGTGGTATATAAACGACAGTGCAACGAGGCATAGTAAATACATACTATATATATATAAGTACATACAATACATAAGATTGCGCTGCCAACAATCGTAACCCCGTCGGCGGGTCGTGGCGTCTCCTACGCTCGTCTTCTTGTCTCTAGATGTATATGTATATTTAAACATAACGAAGTATTATACCAAAGAATATAAAGAGCAAGAATATAAACATATATATATATATAAAGATAAATAAAAGAAAAAAAATTTTGTAAAGGGAAGAAGGTATGCAGCAGGCGATTTGCAATTCACCAGTTGACTGGAGAAAGCTTCGTAAATCTTTTACGGCATCGAGTCCTCATCGCGCGTTTGGAGGTGTAGGAGAGGTCTTATATCATCGAGAGAACGCTTCTCTTATGTTTTATATACCATAATGCGAATGGATTACAAGGTAGGTTTGGTATATGTGTGTGTATGTACTGAGAGTAAGAAAGTGAGAGTTTCCTGCTTTGCTTTCGATATATTCACAGACGATGAATGTAATAATATGTAAAAGGGCAATGCGTATGTATATGGTTATTTTTTTTTTTTTTTTAGTGTTTGTACAATTGTGTTGTCGAGTTGTTTGATGAAAACACATAAGAGAAATGTCTGAACTTGAGTTGAGAGACCTCACAGGTATTAATAATTTATTTGAAATTATTTTTGTAATGTTATATTTTATTTTGTTTTCTATTCGATTAATGAATTTGTGAATTTATGTGTGAAATTAAGGAAGAAAGGGAATAAAGAAATATTATTTTTGAGTTGTATTTGTTGAAGTTTGTTCGCATTCACACGCCACACATTTCCCATATCAGATATTCATCTATTTCCCGTCAAAGTTTTACCATCGAACGTGAATTCTATTGTATTTTCTTTATCATTGTCGCAATAACATTCGTGGGACTTTGTATTATGAAATTCTAATGTAGGTACATTTATTTATGTAAATATATACATCTTCACTATAGCATATGTTTGTTTACGACATTTATAATTGAGGGATTGTGCTATAATTTTATATCAACATAAATAAATAATGAGAAAACACTGTGCGATGAAACGAAACAAATTTTTTTCTTCTATGTATTTTAATTCATTTATGATTGATCTGTATAAATTTATTATTTGTATACATAGAACATTGTATATTAGCACGAATTAAATTTGTATAATGTAACAATGGTGATTTGGAATTTGAAAAAAATAAAATTAGATAAAAATAAAAATAATGAGTGAAATGATTTGGTCAGATAATTATTAGTTGTTCGATAATTCGCAGAGCATTTACCTGCGAATGAGAATAGGTGTCGGGAATACAATTGTGTAATTGTTGCTCGTTAAATGAGGAAAAAGATAAAAATAAAAACAACTCAATGGCCAACATGTGCTTCACGCTGCAGAAAAATTATTCAAACTCACATTTGTACATATCTATATCATTCTACACGCGCGTGCGAGTAAGTTTTGCCATATAATTATTTTTTTCTTCTTTACACATTTTTTTTACCTTCATGCATAAAAAAAAAAAAGAAGAAAAAATTTCCTACTGACAAATTTTTTTACATAAATTTAAATTCATTTATACAAATGAATAATGTTTTATTCTATAAATATTAAAAAAGAAAATTTATAGTTATATAAATATGATACGTATTTTTTTTTTTATAAATGTATCTGAAAAAAAAATAATTCAGTGAAACTTTGTATTTATTTACGAGTGTTAATTTAAGAGAGGACTTGGAAATTTTATATCAATGATATATTAGAATTATAAATGAATTTTAAAAAAGAATAAAAATATCACTTGGTGAAAGAGAAAAATAATTGAAGAGAGAGTTTTTAAATTTAATAATAGAATGTAGACATGAATAATTCAACTGATGATGATGATGATGATGATAGAAATTGGAGCACAATATCATTTGTATATGATATACTTAGATGTGCGTCTACGATATTGTCGTTTGGAGAAAATTCATTGCTAATATATATAGAATAATTTATTGGAAATGTAAGTATACGCCTTCTTTCCATTCACTTCATTGACCTGTAACAACAACACGATGTTTTACTATTCATTTGGCCGCATTTCACCTCCTTTATTATCTTTCCACTCACGCATTTTTTATTTTCCCTCATTCACGAACTACTCTACTTATGTCTCATTATCATGTTAACAAATATCCAAGACACTTAATATTTATCACAAATAATTTATACAAGTGACGAAATTATTTCCAATAATTATTTTCACTTGACGAATAAAAAAATTCTATTCATCTTTGCTCAAGATGAAATAACAAAAAATTGACATGATGAGACTTTATAAAAAAAAATTTAACGCAAATTATATTATTGCGTGAAGCCTTTTTCATATACGGAAACGGAAATTCGTTGAGTTACCGCAACACGACACGTGATAGATAACTGATAAAACCAGAAAACTATGTGAATCTCATTTGCATTTATCTGAAAAATTTATGCAACAGACGACAAGGAAATGTGACCGTGCATATACATTTATATGATATACATGTATATTAACCACACACTGAATTTCTTGATTTTATCTCAGGAGAAAAAAAAACTAAACAAATATAACAAAATTATATTAAAAAATACAATAGAGAATAATAAATATAAAAGAAAAATTGTATACTTTCTCTGATGGTAATAGAAATTTTTCATACACCAAAGACAATTGATATTTATTATACATTCAGGTTACCATCAGCAGTTATCATTAACTAACTTGACATTTAACTGAGTCAATAATAATAAACATATACATATATACTTATATATCTGAGTAGAATATCAACGGAAGTCATAAACGAATTTTAAAAGTTCGATGTCTTGATATTGGCCTAATTCAAAGGAAAGCAAACTGTGACTAGGTCAATGGACATTACACACATGCATACATATAAACCAAGTCACAATTGTTTATATTACATACACAATGTTATATTTATATAAATATACATAAATATATTTATACACAAACAATTGAGATGATTTGTGATTCAATGAATAATTCCAAAAGTCACACCTTCACATTGGCCTCGTATGATTTAAACAATACAATTTAAATTACAACTTCTCGTTGACCTTTGCATTGTTTTATGTTCTGAACAAACGTAAAATATATTTCTAGATTTAACTAGAAAGTCGATTCACTCATTTGATTTCATTCAATTAATTTATAAGCCAAGGATATACTTTTGTACTCGTATATTCTTTCTGATGAGTTTATTTTATTGCTGTTGACCCTGAGTGTATTTTTTTTTTTTTTTTTTTTTTCGTCAGTGAATGTAAGGTATTATTCGAAAAATCAAGATGGAAACAAGATTCAAATTTACTCTGAGATATTTATTATTTTATATTATAGCTTGACGAAGCGTAGAATCGCGTTACCGAAACCGTATTAACGGCACCTGCGGGCAAATCTAATTTGTTCGAACAGCGAGAGGAAGATTCACAGGATATCATCTTGTACAGGACCCCAGCAGTGAAGGAATAGACCTACGACCTTGTGAAGAATCGTGCAAATCGCGAATCACGACTGTAAATAATCATCCAACATCAGAAATATATATGGACATTTATATATCGGTTAAAATACAATTTCCGTATTGTTTGTTTTCAGTATTCAATATTCTACAAATATATATACATAAACAAAATGAATTATATATTATTTATCTAGAGTTTTGTGAACAATAAAAATTTTTATAATGTTTTATATAAATACTAAGTGACATTGTGAAATAATAAATAGTTTGAATATAAAAATTATTCTTTGGAATTTAGTTAAAAATAATTAAATTCATTTTTAAAAATAATAAAAAACTGTGCAACATTTGTGTCATTGCAATGATCATATTAAAGCATCAACAATGAAAATATTACTCTCATCATATTTTTAATACTGAGTAAAATGAAATATTAACACAAGACTCAACAGAGTCGAACACTGAAAACTTTCTCTGATTTTTTATCTTTTCATTAAATTAATTTATTAAATTTATTTTATAAAAAGAGCTAATGCAATGACCTTGAATAAATACATACACAAATATAAATCACTTCAAGTTGAACAAATTAAATAATATACATATTCAGCATTCAAAGAAAAAGAGGGAAAGCGAGAGAGTAGAAGAGAAATAGAAACGAGTAAAACCAAGAAAAAGTAATAAAAAAGGGGGAGTAAAAATAAGTAAAAAGAGGAAGAGATCTAGATACGATTCATGAGAAATTCTTGGGTAATGGGGTGCGTGGCGGAACGGAGTTACGACCTTGACTATCCGTGTATCTTATTTCGAGGAACTTTATTCGCGGTCCAAGCGTCAAGTGGAAAAAGAGGTAGGCATAAAGCCTGTGGTTTGAAAGAGGAAATCGTTAGATCCGCCCTTGCATCCCATAAATCGTATACTCAGTCGAGTGAGTAATACGAGCTTGCGTGTATATAAGATTTCATGTATATATTCTAACCCACAGTGGCAATTAATTTTGTTGTGTAAATGATATTATTCCTATCGCATCATTGACCCCCTAGCTTCACGCGTATCCAACATTATAAAACACCTGGGGTGTTTTATATCTCTAGTAGTATTTAGTGCTTCTTTAAAACGTTCATTTTACACCACACACATTATCCTTACACACTAAATCATGTTTATATAACAGTGACAATTATCCCTTGATCATAAATCAACATTTATTAATAAAACAAACTAATTTTCCAATTCCCTGATTTTTTTATATCATCAATATTTTTTTTCAAATCATCACAAAAAAATTTCATCAAAATATATAGCAATTATACTTCCAAAATATCCTTCAGAGATGACAATAAAACGTAAATTATTCTGTGTGTACTGAAAAAAAAATTGCCCTCTATCAAAGAATTAAAATAAATTTAAAATAAATATCAATTCGTTGGAATAAATATTTAAATAAACCTGACAATATTAATAAAAAAATGAGGAAGCAAAATTGGAGATAAAAAAATATATAAACACATAAATAAAATTAATGAGAGAGTTTTTTGTTAGCACCAGTAAAATAAATAAATTCTGAAATACAATCTGGCTATTTGTAGGTATATAGCAATAACAAAGGCGGAATTTTCTTTATATATACATACATATATATTCAACAAAAGCGTTGTGTGTCCATCTTAGAATATCTATACCTATATATACCAGTCGACTAATACGAGCGGCACCTACGGAGACAATTACAGAATGCCATATACGTTCATCCGCATACATATTGCGAATATATCGCCGCCAACCCTTTATGTGTGATGCTGAACCAACAGTTTCTATATCGCAATAATATAATATGTAGTAACACACAGCCTCATACCATAGCGGGTGTCTGCATGCATATATATGTATATATACTATATACATAAGAGTGTACTATCTGAGGAAAAAAAAAAAAAAAATTATAGAAGAAAGATAACAGAGAGGACCGTAGAGGTAAATGAGTGTTATGCATATACTTGAATATAAATATTCTTGACTTACAACGGATCTTCACAATGTTTCCTGTTGACTATTATAATCTTTATTGTATATATGTATATTGTATATATACGTATGTATATAAATTTAATTGTGTAAGTGTGTGTTAGTTTGTTATGTAAATTTATACTTATATATTTCTCCTGTTCCGTTTCATCTCTTCCAATTCTAAACAATTTGCTCTCACCCCATAAGATTTATATGGCTTCCGTTAACGCTGTTTATCACATCAGTACTGTTATATAATACTTCCTCTAACTGGTATCTATGTATAATGTTCATTCTGTGAATGAGAGAAAAGACAATGTAATTTTTTATTAATTATTTTAAATATCAAAATACGTATCTGGATTTCCGAGTCATATAGTACTAAGTCACAGCAAAATACTGCAGACTTAATACCATATAGCTTTGAAATATTACCTTTATTAAGAAATTTTTTTCAATTCTTTCTTATCTTTTTATTTTTTTTTTCTTCTCTTTGCTTGATGATTGAATTTGTTTTTATATTAATGTACATCAGTTGGAGTATTATACAGATACATTGTGAATATATTCCACGATGAATTTTTCTCTTCATATTTTATTTGCAGTGTTTTTTAAGTCATATGAAATAATCTGTGAAATTAAAATCGTTTAATTTTAATGGAGAACAAATGTATATAAGGATACGTGTACCTTAAGAAAAATTGAACGAGGCAATAGAGTTGCATTGTGAATAAATAATTTTAATAGATTCTTAATCGTTTTGTTTGTCATTTTCTGACAATATATCAACTTGTAAAGATCAATTTTCATCTTTCCCTCATTCTCATTTCTCAATTTCACTGTAGAAATATTCTTTTCATCTATATTGCTCTTCCTCAATACCAAGAATCCGTGACTGCGGGTGGGTAAACAATAATAACAACAGCAATGATGATGAAAAAATAAAAAAATAAAAACGAAAAAGAAATAAAAAGTCACAAATAGCACGTTGGAGTTTTATTACTGCAAATCCAGCCAATATACTATTTATCCATTTCTATTGTTGACTGTAATTTTGTAAGATGAAAATATGGTTCATTTCTTGGGAATGGCAAGAAATTAAAAATATAAATAAATAAATAAATAAATAAATAAATAAATAAAATCTAGAACAATTTATCTTATTCTATTTTTGTATCACGATAATTGCACGATGTATTTCTCGCTTCAACCGTCTTGCAAAATGAAATATATATACATATATTTTTATAAAAATGTGCGTATGAAGATAAGAAAGTTGTGAGAATGATGAAGAAAAAAATAAATATAGTAAATTACTATATATGTAATTTATACGATTGTATCATTATCAGTTGATAGAACGACGACGATGACAGTCGTGGACTTGAAATCCAGGACTTGAAAGAAATAATTTCTTATCATGTACATAATGACGTGAGATTATATAGTGGAATTAACGCGCAAGATGATAGTCTAGCAGGAGTCATAGTTGTCGTTGTCATGATGGTCGTCTTTCGTATATACCAATGCCGACAACGTACACAAGACGTCGCGCCGCCAGCCAAACGGTAAAATCTCACTACATATAGGTATACATATGTATGTATATAGTCAGTCGTTTACATTGGCGGTATATGTATATATGCGACACGTTTGGAGAACGACGATACGAGCGTGCGATGCAGTGTGCCATTTGGACTGTGGGATGGACACGGGCCGTTTTACGTTATTAGCGATAATGAGCCGTTTTCTTCGTGGAAAACATGTTGCCAATGTATATTCTCTATATTGCATGTATTATAGACGACAAAATAAATACAGCCAACATTTGTGAATAATATAAACACCAAGAAATCCAGTGAAACAGAGCTTTGAAAGAAAAAAAAATTATATTTATCTTTAAATATTTTTCCAAGAAAAAGAAAACTGAAAAAAATAACAAATGTAGATTATAATTATTGAATGCTCTGTAATTAAAATTAAAATGATTGTAATTATCAATAGATAAAATTTGTAAGACTATTTTAATTTATAATAATAAAAAATAAAATATATTTCATGATTGAAATTTATTGTGTAGAATTTAAAAAACTTTAAAAACAAATTATTTTCTCTTCTTCAATTCGAATCAAAGCGATTGAAAATATCAGTTACATCATCACACGATGATTTTGCGATTCAATGTGAGAAACATTTTATTACATATGGATATTTATATATATATGTATCAATACGTCGTAACACATCAGGGCTTGGCTTTATGGGAAATGTGAAAGCCGTTTGCGAAGCGTGGGTGTCGCCCGATCTCACGCACCATTCGCCAGTTTGCGCTTCCTCGTCCCTCTATACAAGTACATAAAATATTTTTTTCTATCTCAATATACATATATACTCAAGCCAATAGTTACATAGATGTTATAATAATCCTTGCTCTATGTAAGCCATAAGCAAAATCCTACGTATATGTATAAACAGCTATATATGCAGTATATATCCTCAATGTTCATCCTTTCGTTGTCAGACGACATTGAATATGCGCAAATGTATATCGAGTGAGGGAGTGTGAGCGCATTGCAGTTATACAAGTGCATTTCTCCCAGGACCAATACGTGACCAACATAACGAGGAGCAGTAATATATCCCTATGTTATTTTTATTTTTTATTTTTTTTTATCTTTCGTCCAACTCTCTCGTCCTCGCTGTATTTCACCTTCGTCTTTTCTCTATTCCTTCATGACAGAACATCGTATATATACAAATAACCGTCTACTCGTGACTATATGTGAGCTTAGTGCACACCTTGGCAGGCGATGTTATTTATCACCAGGAAGTCCAGGATCACTGATTAATGAAGGTCGACTCTAGGTGAACAGTTCGTCTTTGACTAGAGTTGTTGAAAGACTATCCAAGATATTGCGCTTTCAACGACGATATAATATCAATCAAAATTTTATGATGTATAATCCTGAAAGTGTTGAATAATAATTTTATCACTGTATACAAGTAATAATATTTCAAATATAATTAAATGTAGACACGAGGCTTACCCGAGACGAAATTTTGTTCATACTTTAGACCTGCATATAGCTCGTATGGTAGGAATTGAAGGTATTATTAAGGACGAGCTTTTTATTTTTAGTCCTTTTTAAGACTTTTAAGATCTTAGAAATGGCAGATTTTTCGAATTCTACCACTTTGAAGGATAAAAAAGATATAACAAATCTTAACTTGTACTTGAGTTAAAATTTTGTTCCTACATTAGACCTTTAATCTCCTTACTGTATCTCAATTGTACCTCGTGAGCACTAAATAGTAACTTCCCAATACCTTTCATATCCTTCATATTCATTTGAACCTTAATAACTCCTTAGTAATCTTAACTTGTTGCTTATTCATACCTTGAAGTGGAAGAAATGGAAATATCTGCCACTTCTAAGGTCTTAAAAAGAACTAAAATTGAATAGCTCGTCCTTGATAATACCTTCAATTCCTACAAAACGAGCTATCTGCATGTCTAAAGTAGGAATGAAATTTTGAAACCAGGTTTGTATTGACTAATTAAGCAGTGTTAATATAGAAAGAAAGATATTTAGAAAATGAAGAAAATACGAGTGAAATTATTTGGAGAAGAGAATAATAAAAAAAAAAAATGAAAGGTGAATGTCTGAAAATATTCGTGCATGGTCATTAAATGCAAGAGTCTCCAGCAACCCTTTGATCGACCGCTCATGTTCCTATGCGCGTACCAATAAGATGCTGACGTAACTTGTGCACAATCTCAGCTGCTGATCAACTGAACTCTCCATTTCTTTTTATCTTTCTTTCATTCCCCTACTCTACACTCCTTCAGTTTATCCATATATACACGTATATACGAGTATCTTTTACATTTATTCGCTCTTTCACCTTCTTCACTCCATCTTCCACTCTTCGTGTGTCTCATCGTTTTATTCACTCCTCCTCCTCCTCCTCCTTATACTTACTTGTTTCAACTATCCATTTCTCTCTTATACTCCCTCGTTCTCATCATACTGTCATGGAGAAAGAAATGAAACATGAAAAATAAAATGAATAGAAAGAGAGATGAAGCTCATTCTGATGTTATAAGCGAAGGGAGAAAATATCCACCAAGGAGCAACTGCAGCAGCAACACTACCATCATCAGCAGCAGCAGCAGCAGCAGCAGCAACAGGCAGCATCAGAACGGCCCAAGATCCGTGTTCACGGCAGTACCTGCGAGTACCGTTATACTTCCACAGGGCTCCCGGGATCAGACGTGTAATTTATATATCGCCCAACTCTCTTCTGTATTCCTGCGCGCGCGTTCTATCTGGATATATACATACATATACATATACATATATATAATATCCCTCCTCATGGAATAAACGGAATCCCAACGAAATCCAGACGTGAATATTTTCTTTCACTTTTTTAATTTTGTTTGTTGTTGTTAGGTATCTATATCTTTGTGGCGTGTCTGAGAATTGAAAAAATGAAAGAAAAAAATTAAGTGAATGTGCTCTAGTTTTTTCCACCCTTTTAGAAGAATTATAGATGAAATATTAGAACTCTTTTTTATATCACTTTCTTCCTTTTTTTTTTCAAGCAAGCAGAAGCACTCAGATGATTTTATTACATGTTAAACTTATGAATATATAGGAATATATGTCGATCATTTTGAGTCACTGACTATCGGAGAGATATTTTTTTTTTGCTTGCGAAGTCGGTGGTTGAATCATAACTGAAAGATGTATTCGATACTAATACATCGCGACTGCTATTGTTTTGGTTGTTGTTAATAATAAAATAGAATAAGCAATTTTACTATTATCTTAAGCAGACATTATCTTAAACAAACGATTATCTTACTGTCTGCAAATGTTACGTTGAGGAATATTGTGATGGAATTGCATTATAGAAAAATTCGCTTCAACGACCTTCGATTTATCGTTCATCAAACTATTTGGTTATTACGCTCAATTTTTGTTGCGCAATGGTAAAATGTAAATTATATTACATGCAGGGCTATCAGTTTTGGAAATTTATTATGCCATAATTTCAAAATTATAGAAAAATATCTCTGGTAAAAATTACCGCTTGAATCAGTGAAACATTGGCTAACAAAACAATACTAAATTGAATACTAGAATATGACTAATATTATCTAGAATTATTATTCAAAATCTCAGCATCATATACGACGAGTTTAAATCAATAAACTCAAAAAATAGGAATATGATTTTACTTTGATTTTATAATATTGAATAATTTTTATTTCATTTTACAAATTTTCGTTGAAAAAAACTGAAACTTAAGTTTTGCATGTGAAAATCTTGATATTCAACAAACATATTCCTCAGTAATATTATTTATATTCAAGAGAATAATTGCTTATTTATATATTTTCCTTTTTTCAAGTCGAAAATTGGATTATGATTGAATAACTGCTTCCAATACTGAAATACTATTTACTTCCTTCCCCTTTGTGACTGTCGAATGATATCGATCTCTCATCAATTTTATATTATGATATCAACGCGGTAATTCAAATATTATTTCAACTACGTGCTATTATCTTATCCCCCTACTCTAATTTTTCCATAATATAATTCCATTAAAATATTCCTCAACGTAATATTTGCAAACAGTAAGATAATCATGTCTGCTTAAGATAATAATAAAATTGCTTATTCTATTCTACTATTAACAACAACCAGAACAAAAACAGACAAATTGTGATAGAATTGTGTAATAAAAAAGCTTTCTACAACTACCACCGATTCATCGCTCATTAAATTATTGAACATTATTCCTTTCAATTTTCCTTAAAAAATGGCTAACGGTCTAATGTGGGAGTACCGTATGTTTCGTAAAGTCATCGCAGCAATGTTGTATCACTTAGGCCTTTTTCCAATGAAGGAACCTAGTAAGTTCTATCGTATTCGTCCTGCTCTGCATCTAATCTTGAATTTAAGTTTCGGATACGGAATGTATGGCTTTGTAAAAGAAAACATTAAAAACTTTCTGCTAATTTCTAAATCTGTAAGTTATTTAGTGAGCGTTTTCTCAGCAACTGTAAAGGTATATTAGTGTATACACTAAACAATTTTGCTAAACATAACAATCATCCATTAGAATATATTATTGTGAATGATTTTTTTTTTAAAGATATTTTGTATGCTAATCTACCGTGAAGATGTGATGAATCTTATAAAATTACTCGACGAACATTTTGACGACCTGATAAAAAAAGGACAATTAACAAATTTACTGAATGGTATCACTGCATTTCGACGTTTATCATGGACAGTTGCATTAGGAGCGTGTATTACTGCTACTTTCAATTGCTTTGTGCCTATAATATTTATGATTATTGACAAAACAAATCATGTAAAGCGTGAAGTGTACCCACTACCGAATCACAGTAAATTACCTTGGGCTTCGGCTGGTACTGGAATTAGTTATAAATTTGAATATTTCTTTCAAACGATGGCCAGTTATAGCATTGCGGTTATTTCATCTGGTGTTGAACCAGTGTTTAGTCTTTTTGTATTTCAAATGGTTGGTCGACTTCGTGAAATTACTCATCATATAGTACACATTGATGAATCAAATGATCGTGATATTATTTTACGTGATTGCACAATTAAATATATATTGCTATTAAAATGTCGTGATATTGTACAAAAAGTTTTTGGACCAATAATCCTGCAAATGTTTATTTCAAATGCAGTGGTAATGAGCGCTCTTATTCTACAAGTGTCACAGGTAGATTTAAGAACACGTAATGAATTAAAAAATAATCCTCATTCAATGTATTGACTCATGATTAGTTTTGTCGTAGATGGATTTACTTTCATGGAAATCATTGGTTTTTATTCCATATACGATTACGAAATTTGCACAAACATATTTGTGCGCTTTAGCTGGAGCTCGATTAACTGCTGAGGTGATGAAAAAATATTGACAAAAATGTCATGATGTAATATGGTTAATTTTCTATTTGTTTAGGATGACGTATATAGAGATGCTGTGTATGCTGCCAACTGGCAAGGAGATAAACGATTTTCAACTTTCGTTATGGTTACTCTCGTTCAAAAACCATTGATGTTAGTGTCTTGTCACTTTGCAATTATATCACTTAATATTTTCGTATCGGTGAGTTGGAAATTAATAATTCAGATTATCGTTTTGAATGAGAAAAATTTAATTTTTGCAACAGGTTCTTAATACGACAATATCATACTATTTTCTACTTCAAACATTACAAAAAGATGATTAAATTATGAGAATCAAGTCTTATTCAAAAAAAGGTGAGACACATAATCCTCTAATCCGTTTTTGATTTCAACGACTTGATCATTCTCTTGTATCTTTGACAGTGATATATTGATAATCTATTTGAAAATGTAGTTCCACACCATAAAAGTAACAACAAAAAAAAAGATATCAATGCAATAAGAAATACAATTTTCTAGATCCTTTGTCGATTCAATCATTCTTGAAATTTTTTGATTGAACACCAACTTCTTTTCGCAAAAAAAAACGGAATGCATTAATTCCTATTACCCACTTCTGATTTATAATAACATTTTGGTAAAATGTAGTCAACCGTTCAATTAATAGTCAAGTCGAAGTCGATTAATAAAATCAATTGTCCATAATATAATGTAGAATGCCGAAAATTAAATTATGTCTAGACTAATGACAACAAGTTTTCATACATGTATTGAATAAGGACGCCCAGACCAGGACTGAATTTTTTCCATTGTGAAAATCACGAGTTTTTAACTTCAACTTCAGATATTTTCCATTATACAGCACGTAGGAGAAAAATAAAATTAGTCTCATTTTATAATTTTGACACGAGCTTACAATCGCGCCTATTATTTTCCCGCTAAAATTTGTACATTCATGAGATCTCATCATAGTGGTTTCCTCCAACTTTAGACTTCGCATATAGATACACGGTACGTAGTGTCTCGCTCTGTAGTGAACTTGGCGCAAGACGCTACCGTGTCTCTTGATGACGCGAGATACTACCGTGTCTCTTGATATTCGATAGAACCATTGTCTATTCACATAATCTCCTGTTTTCAAGTCGATAATTGGATCATGATTGAATAACTACGTGCTATGCTAATTTACTATTTACTATCTTCCTTTTTGTGACTGTCGAATGATATCGATCCCTCGCCAATTTTATACTACGTATATCAATGCGGTAATTCAAATATCATTTCAACTACGTGCTATTATCTTATCTCCCAACGCTAATGCAACAGACAAATTGTAATAGAATTGTATTATAGAAAAGTTTTCTACAACTACCAGCAATTCATCGCTCATTAAATTATTGGACATTATTATCTTCAATTTTCCTACAAAAATGGCTAATGGACAAATGTGGGAGTATCGTACGTTTCGTAAAATCATCGAAGCAACGTTGTATTATTTAGGCCTTTTTCCAATGAAGGAACCTAGTAAGCTTTATCGTATTCGTCCTGCTTTCCATCTAATCATGATTTTAAGTTTCGGATACGGAATGTATGGCTTTGTAAAAGCAAACATTAAAAACTTTGTGCTAATCTCTAAATCTGTAAGTTATTTAATGAGCGTTATCTCATCATCTGTGAAGGTATATATAAGTGTACTATTAACAATTTTGCTAAACATAACAACAATCCATTAGAATTATTATTGTGAATCGTTTTTTTCTTTTTTCGAGATATGTTGTATGGTAATCTACCGTAAAGATGTGATGAATCTTATAAAATTACTCGACGAATATTATGACGAGTTGATAAAAAATGGACAATTAACAAATTTATTGAATGATATCACTACATTTCGGCGTTTATCATGGACTGTTTCATTAGGCGCGTATATTACTGTTTCTTCAAATTCCATTTCGCCTATAATATTAATGATTATTGACAGAATAAATCATGTTAAGCATGAAGTGTACCCACTACCAAATCACAGTAAATTACCTTGGGCTTCGGCTGGTACTGGATCTAGTTATAAACTTGAATATCTTGTTCAAACGATAGCCAGTTTTAGCATCGCGACCCTTTCATCTGCTGTCGAACCAGCATTTAGTCTTTTTGTATTTCAAATGGTTGGTCGACTTCGTGAAATTACTCATCATATAGTGCACATTGATGAATCAAATGATCGTGATAGTATTTTACGTGATTGCGCGATTAAATATGTATTGCTGTTGAAATGTCGTGATATTATACAAAAAGTTTTTGGACCAATAATCCTGCAAATGTTGATTTCAAATGCAGTGGTATTGAGCGCTCTTAGTCTTCAAACGTTACAGGTAGATTAAAGAACACGTAATTAATTGAAAAATAATTCTCATTCAATGCATTAACTCATGTTTCGTTTTGTCGCAGATGGATTTACTTTCTTGGAAATCATTGGTTTTTAATTCGTTCATGATTACGAAATTTGCACAAGCATATTTGTGTGCTTTAGCTGGAGCACGATTAACTGCTGAGGTGATGAAAAAATATTGGTAAAGATTTCATGATGTAATATGATTAATTTTCTAATTGTTCAGGATGAAGTATATAGAGAGGCTGTGTATGCTGCCAACTGGCAAGGAGATAAACGATTTTCAACTTTTGTTATGGTTACTCTCGTTCAAAAACCATTGATATTAGTGTCTTGCCACTTTGCAATTATATCACTTAATATTTTCGTATCGGTGAGTTGGAAATTAATAATTCAGATTAACGTGTTGAATGAAAAAGATTTGATTTTTGCAACAGGTTCTTAATACGACAATATCATATTATTTCCTACTTAAAACATTAGAATAAGATGAATAGATTATGAGAATCAAGTCTTATTTAGAAAAAGGTGAGACATATAATTCTCTAATCAATTTTTGATTTAAACGACTTGATCAATTCTCGTGTATCTTCTTTGACAGCGATATATTGATAATCAACGTGAAAATTTAGTTTCACAATCTAAAAGTAACAAAAAAAAAAAGATATCAATGAAATAAAAATACTACTTTCAAGATCCTTTGTCGATTCAATTATTCTTGAAATCTTTTGATTAAACACCAATTTTGTGTTCGCAAAGAAAAGGAAATTCATTAATTCCTATACCTACTCCTGATTTATAATTACACCTTGGTAAAATGTAGTCAACCGTTTAATCAATTGTCGAGTCGAGGTCGACTAATATACAACCAATTAGCCCAAATATAATATAAACTAATGAGCATAAAGTTCTGTTGCTATTTCACAGCAATAAATACGTTAATAAAACTGCAGAAATTATATCCGCTTGATAATTACAATAATAATCAACCTCAATATCTAATTAACCTTACAAAATTATCTTTCATAATTTATCGAGATATAAATATCATCGAATAATTTTATAAAAAATAATTTATTGAATTTTTTCAATAATTCCAGAAACTTTTATTATCACCTGATAATTCTACCAGGTAATCCTCGATTTTTAATTTAAATTATTACACCACGTTCATCAACAAATAATCACCTATAAATTATTGATACTCATAACTCTTTCGCAAAATCATTTTGATTTCAACGTCATTTTAAAAAAAATATTTTTCCTGGATAAAAAAATATGGATTTTATTTATAAAATCGTAACTTTGTAACCTTTTCATATTGACCTCGACTGCAGACGCTCCCGCCCAATATATACACTTAAATATACCTACAAATTGTATATTATATACGTTATGTACGTTGCTTTTGCGCAAGCTGCTATCCAGAGATGTTGGATAGGTATATGTATTTTCTGGTTACGCCCTCAGTTATGATCCAAGTGGTTTGGAGGCTTACACACGCGCACGCGCGATATTATTCCTTCTACCTTGTAGTTTTGAAAAATATATAAAATTGACTGGAGGCACAAGAGAGCAATAATACACCTGAGTTTTTCAATCTATCATATTTTGCGCCGTTTTCTTATATAGATAGATAGGTATCTCATGCATATACATTTATATCTGTAGAACATAGTGTTGTGAAGAATAGTAAAGATACGCTTTATCACTATTATTTATTTCTATGCAACTTTATCGTGCGCAGAAGCGTCAATGCATAACTGACGTTCATGCGCATGCATGAATACATATTTATTGGAATATTGTTTTTGAGAATAGATATTCATGAAATTTATTTTAATAAAAATTCCATTGGTATTTAATCTAATAATGAACGCATTAATAACAAATATTATATACATTTGAAATTATTATTTGTGTTAATTATTGAGATTTTTTATTTCACTGCGATAATTAAAGACTTTGATTGGGTTGGTTTTATTTTTTTATTTAAGTGCGAACGGATGTGCAAACGATCATTTTAAAGCCACGATCATTGGCTTCAGGATAGTGTATGACATGTCTGATATGCGTTTGACAAGAAGAATTATGATGATCTGAGATTTATAACACACGTCGACGCACGACGTACTCGCGCGAATGTGTAGAAACATTATCAACGCGCACTCCAGGTCCGGTTAGTGTTTCTTAATGTATAAACATATGTGCATGAATGTATGTATGTGTGTATGTGTGTGTGTATGTATGCATATATAAATGAAAAGACTTGTGTGGTATACATGAACGTGTGATCTCACTCGTCCATTAGGATTAATTATAATTGTAGCAATAAAGTTCATTCAAGATTTATATGAGTACATGTGATCATTACTAACGTATATTACAAATATTAATTCATGACCATAATTAAATTACGAATATACATAAATAAATATATACATATATCCCATCGATATATTTACTTCTTTACAAATGGAATAAATATATAATCATGTAATTTAATTCCTTTTCTTACAAAAAAAATGCAAAGAATTACTTTCAAATAAAAATTGTAGTGATTATAAAAAAAATTTTTTCTAAATAAAAATTGGGCAAAAAATAAAAATGAATTTTTACTAAATGAAAATTGTGGAAAAAATAAAAATAAATTTCTTTAAAAAAAAATTGTACAAAAATAAAAGAAATTTCTGCCAAATAAAAATTTTGCAAAAAATGAAAATGAATATTGTGCAATAAATAAAAATAATTTTATTCCAAATAAAAATTATGCAAAAAATAAAAATAAATTTTTTCTAAATGAAAATTGGGCAAAAAATAAATAAAATTTTCGCCAATTAAAAATTGCGCAAAAAATAAAAACAATTTCTTCCAAATAAAAATTGTGCAAATTAAAAAAAAAAAAATTTTGAAAATAAAAATTGTGGAAAAAATAAAAAAAAAAATTTATGCCAAATAAAAATTGAGTAAAAAATAAAAAAACTTTCCGCCAAATAGAAACTATATAAAATAATCATGATAAAAAATCGATAAAAAATGATCCAACAATTTTTCTTTTTCATAAAATTTTAATAAATAATTTTTCTTTTTCGACAATTGAGTGATGAGCTCGTTAAGACGCAGTTAAAGAAATGGTTGATCGTGAATATTTACCGTATAGGCAATACCTTTTATAAGTCGACAAAGAATCTCGATGACCTGCGATTTATACAGAGCAACTCCAAGTGGCGCACAGTATACATATACATACATACATACATACATATACATACACATTATAAACATATATATAAATAAATGTTGGTCCGTGCGCACTTGGCGTTAGTGGGGGCCATACGCATGCAAATACCCGTGCGGTGCTGATGCGGCCACGTCCATTAGGATTGATCGGCAACATTAATACAAGTTAGTGCCGACATGCTCGGGGGCCGTTGGATCCGATCTCCGATCTCTAGAGATCTCGCGTTTACCATTCCGAACTTCAAGCAATGCACAGAAGAGTTTATACATATATATTGGAGTGTATGTATTCGTCGTCGTTCACTCAAGCCCCACGTCGAGACAAGGCAGTTCTTATTCGTCTCTCTACTATATTTATTTATCATCCTTTCTCACTTCCTCCATTAACATACACACACATTTTCTCTTGATCTTTATTTTGTGTCTTTAGTGTGTATTGGCATTAAACTAGACGATGGGATTCTCTTCCGGTTATCGTGAGAACAAATACAAATTATGTATATATAAAACAATAATTCAATCATTGAAATAAAATGAAACAAAGAAAATATATAATATAAATAAAAATATTAAAATTGTAATTTATGCAGGTAATTGAGAGAGAAATAAAATTAAAGAAATTATTTTGATATACTTGCTTTATTTTTTCTTTTCTCTTTTTATTTATTGTATTCATTGTTTATCTGTGTTCTCATGCGCATCGTAAAGGAGGTGCGAGAATCATTTAAATGCACGCAAACAGTAGCTGTAATGTATAAGGAAATATAATAACGTATGTGGCACGTAATACTATTCCCGTTGCGTGATATCGATCGATCACTTATTTTAAATACGTGTATAGGTACTGATGCATTAATTATATATCCTTGTTTGTTTATATTTTGTTATTTTATATGTCGATAGTTAAGTATTTTGTCATGATAATTGAAGACAAAAAGAAATGGCGTGATATGTTTTTTAGTGTAAAATAATTTATGTAAAAGAGGAGAAAGTTGTGGATAAAAATTTATTGTGTTCTATTTTGCTATTCTTTTTTTGTCTGTTCAATTTGGACGCTCTCGACTTATACGAGATTTTTGTGGCCCGTCTACGGCGCAGGTATAATATAATATTATAAACTAAAACCGTAGAAAGCAAAATGATGGTTGTAATGAACTAAAATGAAAGTGTGGCCGCCTTCATCCAGAATATTCTACTTGTGCATATATGTTCGCATATAAATCCATGAAAATAATATTAAGTTTTTTCAACGATGCGAATAAATATCTCGCATCAAAAGTAATTTTTTAATCTACTATTTATGATAAAAAAATATATTACATTGACACTGAATAAAAAAGTGTACTAAAAAACAAGTATTATACTACAAAAAAAAATAATAATATTACAATAAATTTACTAAATTCACAACAAAAATTCATTCTGAAAGAAAAATCAAATTTAAATGCCTGACATTATCACTAATTCAATCATTTATTCCTCCCCAAAGTGTGAAAATAATCGTCATAATAAAAAATAATAAAAATAAAATTGTCCATTTATAAATTTGATATTTCTTATTTTCAGCACATATCAACTTAACACGATTGCCACAATTACATTCATAAAATCCGTATACAAACCTATACATATAAGCAGTAACATATATATTCGGCTATAAACGTGTTAATAATACAGTTTTATAAAATAAAAGTGAAAGTAACGATTGGGCTCTAAATATTTTTAACGACAATTATTTTTGTTTTACCACTGTCTGCTGTTAATTTACAAAGGCGGTGTACACAAAGACGAAAAATTATGACCGTCCGCCGCATAGGCATCGCACACATACACCTCTATACATAAATAATAAATATATATACACACATATACACTCAGCCGCAAAACAAACGCGTTTGGGACCTGCTCTCGCATCTGGTATACTTATATATTGCCCGAGATATTTTGCCAGCTCATTCTTTAACTCATTTCTCTCTTATTTCATTTTCACATGAAGATGCTGCGGCACGCCACAATGCGCTTTTTGGGCAGGCTATTAAAGTAAAGGATTGGTACTCTGGCCCATTGCAATTACAGTGATTATACAAACGTAGCTACTTCTGTCTCTTCATTCTCTTTTGATTTTGTGCACGCGCCCGCGCACATTATCATCATCCATACATCCAATTCAAATGCCGTGTCACTGATGAATTTACATTTAAATATCCAGTATTCATTCATCTACTTCCCCAATAATATATGATATTATTTGCGTGTATATACTGCAGTATGGCAACTATATTATACACGTCAAATCACCATTGCGTCGTGCAAGTTGATGCAAGTATTATATTGAAGAGGAGCCAAGTGGATATAACGAATATTCTGTATGTGTATATACATGTAAAAGGGACGTGAGAAGGGTAGACTGGAAAGATTTATGCGAAAAGGAGTTTGCAATGCGAAACATCGAGTGTAAAGAAAAGAGAGAGAGAGAGAGAGAGGGAGGGTGGGAGGTAGGAGGGTTGAGAAAGAAAGGCGCGAGGCCAAGGTAATGACCATGGACCGGCTCGGTAAGTTTTCGTACTCTGTAACTTGTACATATACTGAAAGTTTCGGGCCCTTTACACGTTGCGTTCATCTCCAATACACATAATATATGTATAGATGTGTGTATATTTCTTTCCCTTATTTTTATATAGACATATATGTATTGTATTTATGTGTATATGTGCATTTTTACGCAAGTGCTCCTGTCAAAACTCCACTGAAACGGCCATAAATTATACTGAATATTTTTTTACTCACAATCTCTCGCGCGCACTGTATATAAACGTAAAGAATAATATTGACGTTCATAACGAACCCTCTCTCGTTCTTTTTTATTTTCTATTTCTCTCTTATGTTTCATTTTCTCAATCTTTGTCGCTCAGTTATACTCTTTCATTTTGTTTTTTCCCTTTTAAATTTATAACTAACACAAAAACACCTTTAACTCCTACATGCATCTCATAGTTTATATAAAAGCTCTCTTGTACATCAGGTATATATTCTTTCATTTTTATTGTCGCATTTAGATTTTCTTAAAACACTACAAATAAATATTATCTATATAAATACATGTTTACATAAATATTAAAACAATTAATAATACATATAAACTATATGATAATTAACTTCAACCCACTCGAACAATATTGCCAATTTCTCAATCATAATTTATATTTATTCGTATTTATATATTCGTCATTTTAAAATTATTGCAAATTAAAATTACTCGATTCATAAGTATGTATACATTTATATATTATATATATTCATATAGTATGTGGTTGATCGAGGGTATAATACTTATATAAAATATGCAGGACATTGAAAGCACAGAGGCACATGCATGGTAATATGGTGAATGCGGGCGCGGTATATAAAAGTTGTTCGATATATAAGTTTGAATTTGTAATGCACGTGGCAGGGCTGCATTGCTCTGGCGATAATGGTCAGTATACTCGTGGATCTTAGCGACCGCATATTTGACGTGCCTGATGTGGACACTGACCGACCCTGAGCGCCTTGCCCCGGTATCAAGATCCTGCTGAGAGAGCTTCGCGTCGTTCACTTGCATCCTTTATATATAATATACATTTCTCTCTCATCCACCCTGCTGTGATGCACTTCACTCTCTTTCTGTCTCTTATTCTAATATTTTTCATTTTTCTCTGTAGCTTTAATATTATATATATACGTATTTGAATATATATTTATTTATTTATATATAAATATGTGCACTTATGACGGAGCTTTGCTTCGTCTATTTCATTATTTCCTTTTTATTGCAATATTTGAAAGGGATATTTAATAAAAATCTATCTGTATTGTATGTATATATATAAATATATATATATTGAATGTGTATCGATATTGATGTGATGATTATTTGTTTATAAAGGTACGTATGATATTTATCAATGATTTAAAATTGAAAATATAAATGAAAAAATATGATATACATTGAGTATTTTATTAATTGTATGTAGTGATGTAAATGATGAGTTTATCTATGTATAAATTAAATAATTTTAGAATAAGCGGCTTTATTGAAGTGTAAAAGTGGGCGGTGTTCACACATTTACCATGTAATTATGCAATATATAACAAGTATATACATAAAAATTTGAATAAAGTTATTATTCAACTGTATTAATTATTACATATGTCTCATAGTTATTTACGTTTATTCACTCATTTATTTATATTTTTTTAACTTTTTCCTCTTAAAGTGTTATCGAGTTTTAACGACACAAAACACACATAACAAACACAGCATGTCGCAGACCAATAATCCCATGATATTGCTTATAAAACTACCTTTAAATTAATATAATCATTAAAAAATAATAACCATACAAAAAATATTAAAATCAATATTTCAATTAAAAATATTAACATATTCATCATTCAATGACTTTTAATTCTTCATATACATACACATCTATCTGTTAAAATTTTTCTTTGTTAACTATAAAAACAACGTACTTCATGAAAGATGAAAAGAAAAATTGTAAGGGGTCAACTTTACACCACCTTTTTCTATAAGTATACTCAGTGGCTTGGTCCCAAGGCCGATCCCAAGTATGGATCTCACCATAGATATATACATATAATACATATATATATACAAAGAAGAAGAGTCGATCGTCGCACTGCCGCGCGTTGCATGGCCAGACTGAAAAATCGCGACCCGAGCTAGGGAATCATAAAGAAACTCGGGTCAAACGCCGGTTTATTGGCATGATCAGCGGCCTTGAAGGTTCATCGTCTTCGTGGTCGTGTATGGCTGTGATGCAGCAGCATTACTCGTGGTAGTATATAGTTGTCGGCAAAGATATTGGGGAAAGCCGTGGGCGCGAAGTCAAGCACACGAACAGACGGATACTGACTGCTTGTACTTACTCTACTCGAATGAGAAAAAAGGGATGTATATAAGTCGCTTGAGCAAAATACCTACTGCTATGTGTCTCGTCACGCTGCACCGCGCCTCTTCAGCATCAGCTCGACTTTCCTCTGCCCTTCATTTATATATGTATATACATATACATAACATGTATATATAATATATATTCCTTTTCCCTTTTCGAATAGCCTGACGCTTCCGACTTTTTTCTCGAATGCTCTATATTTTATATCCTGTCGCGAAAAGAAAAAACAAAATTCCTCGTACCAAACGACCACACGCAGAGTTAATGATTAATAAAAATATTTATATATAATTAATAATAAAAAAATATTTCTTTTAAATGTTTTAAATGACAAGAATTGTCTTGTATTTTTATTTATTTTTTTATTTATTTTTTTTTAATTATTATTTATGGCTGTGATTTATATAGATTCAAGTTTTTATTTATGCATTAATTTGTTTAGTTATTTATTATGTAGAGGTATTAGGTATGAATAGTGATATATTGTGGCGAGTTGGACAAATTGTATGAATTTTTTTTTTTATGAAGAGCCAACGGTATTCCGAGATCGTGTGAACTAAATTGTAAATTTTTTGATGAGAATTATTTGAATGGTTAATGCGAGAATGATTTATTTATTTTGTATATGTCTATGTATAGAAATAATATTTAGTTTATTTTTATTTATAACTGCAGCATATTGCAAAAAGAATTGAAACAGAGGACAATAACTTATTTGCTATTGACGATTATTTTTTTTTATGTCTTTTGATGACTAAAGCAAAGAGTATGACATTGTTAGTTATTCAATTGTATCTAGACATATAACTACTTGGCATTCGTAACCATTCACTGCCCATATATATTTACATATGTGTGTATTATTGTATGTATGACAGTAGATATTATAATGACATATCCATTGCATATATGTGTACTTATTATATGACTTGCATTTATAATTGTATAAATATGTGAATGGTAAACATTTGTAAAATATGACAGGGTGTATGTGTTTGCTTCTGAGTTTGAAACCCAGTCGTTAACTGGTCGAAAAAAAAATAACAATAATTCTATAATGTGGTCAAAAGTATGGAGAAAAATATGAGAATGGTGAAAAGAAATGAGAAATATTGAGAATAGGCGTGTCGGTATTATTTATGGCAAAAATATTTACGACCACTTTTTACAAAGCCAAACGAGAACAGACACGAGTTAAGATTTGGGCAAAATATCTTTGTATATAGATAGGATTAACAGTGTGTGTAAGAACAAGAAAACTCTTAATATTATCTGGCTTCCGGGTTTGTTGAATTAAATATTCAAGTTAACAGCATTTAAAAAATAAATAATATTTTATCGGAAAGTTTTGTCATTTTTTTTTTTTTTTTTTTGGCACAAGTGTAACATATTTTTTGATAAGAATTTATGAAGATACTTATCGATTGTGTGTGTCATAGTTTATAAGGGAGGAAAAATAAAAAACCAGGATATATATTTACGTGTGGGACCCAGCTCTCTACTGTCTATATAAAATATACAGGTATGATCATATATATTACGATAGAGTAAACGAGAGAAACTAACTGAGATAGAAAAATTCCCGCTTGGAGAATCCGATCTCATTCGCGTGGGAGAACCAGGATATCTAGTTTTTGTACGAATGAAAAGACCAGGAAATAGATGAGCGAGAAACAAACGTTGTCCTCACAATCGCAAATATTGAATTTATTCCTACAAGAATTTATTTCATTTCATTTCTCTTATACTTCTCTATGAAACCCATCACCATAAACGATCCCTGCAAGTTTTATTCATACACAATACAAACGTACACATTTCAAATAATACTTTGAATTTATATCATCATCTCTGAATACATGAATACATTAAAAAGAAAAAATAAATAAACAAAAAAAAAATACTTGAAAATATCTCAGGTATTTTTCTTGTAGATTGAAATTGAAATAAAAATAAAAAATAATAAATGAACGATCGCGTTTGATCGACCCACGTATAAAATACCTCGCGGCACCGATAGTCGATCTTCACGCGTTGCAAAAATAAAAATAAAAATATTTTTCACCGGTTTTTACACCACGAATATACATACACACATATATAAAACTCGGGACAATATGTTGCAAAAGAATTACACACATATATAAGTCCGGTTACATATATACATACATATACTCATTTATAGTTGCACCATTGCGTGCACTAACTCGCAAGTCAACTACAAAGAAAATTCATTTACAAACGTAAAGAGTTCGTTGATGGAATTGTTTTGCTTGCGACCAACAACCAATCGACCTTTCTCTCTTTATATCTCTAATGTTGCAAAACCCTCTCTTGTATATATATATATTTATAACAAAAGTATAGTCGTTTCATTCATTTTTACTCGTCTCGCACAATAACACCCTGTACACAAACTGCCCTTTGTCCATTTTCATTTGGAATTCTAGCAATAAGAGTGAGTACAAGTATACTCACTGAAGTATATAGAGAAGTACAAAGGGGCGACTTAACAGAATAACAATACATATACCAATACATACCTACATGAATATATGATATTTGAATCTGCATGACTCCCTTATTTTACAGTGTTCCATTATCTTATATGTATGTGAATAATTTTGTTCGTCATAAAAATGAGAAAATACCAGACAACAATAAGATGTGAGAAAAATTATGTTCGTTCATTTGGCCAAAGTGGCAGTATAGCGATGATAAAAATATCCATATAAATAATAATATAACTTGCAATTACATCAGGGACACACGTACACACATGTCTGAATATATATATTTAAATATATAACTTATAATATATTTTATTTAAATGCACGAATGTGAATGAGTGAAGATAAATATTTATATCGAAGATTTTTTTTTTTTTTGTAGAATAAATAGAGAGCTTAATTTATTCTAAAATTAATATTCACTTCTGGGTAATGTTTGCTACCAAGATCAGTCTCTGATGATCCATTAGTTTGAGTAAAAAATAAATTACAATAAAAAAGTGACAGGGCGTACACGTAGCACCTGTCATTCTTGTTACATTCGCACAACATCGCGCAAGATCTTTAACTTCATTTAGTTGTGCATTAAGTACACACGTTAGACACCTGGACATACGCCAAGTACAGAGAGTCTGATGCACTTGGACATGTATTCGCACGTGTGAGTTCTTATATGTACATACATACATTTATTTATATGTATAAAAAAATTATTGAATTTTTTGTATTTTGTCTGATGAAAATCAGTTTTTTTTTTTCATTATTGAGTGATATAAATGTAATTAAGTTTTTAATAATAATTAAAGTTCAATCACAGGAATATTGATAGAGCCACGGAAAAATGTGTATTGTTAAAATATATCAGATGAATTATTATATAATCCAAATTTATTATTATAGAAATAATAATTTTATACCAATGAATTTATAATTTTTGTTAAAATTCAAATTTATTTATTTTTTTTTTTAATTAATCATTATTGAAATTAATGTTCTTAATTGTGTGCTCAAAGTTATGTCCAAATATATGCGCAAATACGTGTACAAACGTGTCCTCTGCCGTGAGGATATTTTTACAAACACTTTTGAGGACATATTTGGACATATATTTGAACACATGTTTGAAAACATGTTTCAACACGCATGTATACTCGTATATATTCTAGAATTACTGAAGTTGCTTATATAATACTTTAACTCAGGATAAAAATATCAGGCATAAAATATCGCAGGTTATTTTTTCGGATTAGAGATATTCAAATTAATTTAGGAAGCAATTTAATTTTTAATGTTGTTTTTTTTTTTTTTTTTTTTTCATGTTAATATCCTGGTATTGAGTTAATAAAATTTCAGACGTGTATTACATGACCTTTAGTATGAATGTTCTAATTGAATTTATATATGTGTTAATAAAAACTTTTAGTTTAATTAAAGAATTAATTATTCTTTGTTACTTTCATTTTGTCGTGTTACAAAGTGACCTTGCAAGGCTGCACTTTGTCGGCATATTTAATTTGTTTTCTTTATATTTCAGAATTTGACTTTGTATATTTGTAAATATATTTATGCAGAGTCGTGGGAAGATGCTCATTATTCAAATATAAATAATGTAGATGATTTTTATGATGAATTTTGTCATATGATGATCAACAAGTTTCATGTAAATTAGGATAATATTGAAAGTAACAGTTCGCACTTCCAAGAATAAAATGCAAATGATTTTTTTTTAATTCAAATTTAACGTAAAAAAAACCATATTTTTATTAAAATTAATATTTTCATTCGTGTATAATGTTGAAATGTTGGAATATTGCTCGTGCAGTTGGAGAAACGAGAGAATGCCAACTGAGATTCCACGAAGACAGAAAAAAAACTACAAAAATGAATGAAAAAATAAAAAAAAAAAAAAAGAAAAAACAACCAATGCGATACCTGAAGAATTCAACGACCATGTTTTTCTTAGAAAGCCAACACCCAAGTATTATATGAAAGATTGGGACAGACTAAGAAAGCAAAATGATACAAAAATTGTAGCATCCCAGTGTCCCAATAAATATTTTAAATTTAAATTAAAAAAAAAACATCAAACCAACATATAAAAAAAAATTAAAAATTAACTAAATTATAAAACAAAAAATTGTACTCAACATACACATCGCTAAAAATATTCAATTCACTTGCAGCATCATCTGTAAAAAAAATAAAAAACTTGTATCAACCCCCAATCTACATTTTAAAAAATAGTCTCCATCACGAGCAACAAAACAATCAACCTCAATAACTAAAATAAAAATGAATCTCCTTCATCCATATTATAATTTAACCACTGCGTCATTGCGAGGACGAAACTCAAGGTCGTTCCATTTTCTCACAGGTTTATTTATACTCACACAAATAAATATATTCACTCCCGTTGCACTGGATATACAAAGTAGTAATATACACATAAAAGAACATATTGCAAGTAATACACAGACGTTATTTAGACACGCACACAATACCACAAGAAAGCTAGACTTCCTCCTCATACCCACAACATATATCCCTCATGTATAACATCAAAAACAAATACACACATCCAACTTGCGTGTCTTAGTAGCGGCATTAATGATTACGCGTGATTATGTTCTCTTGGTAGCTATTAAGAGCGCAGACCTTTTGCTATTTTCTCATTCTTCTTCTTCTTCGTTTTCATCAATTTTTTTTTTCCTTCCCCATCATCATCTTCACCTTCTCCATCGCACGATGTTGATATTACACTCAACCATCATTTGAAAACACAATGGTGGTGTCTGTACATCAAATACACGAATACGCAAAGGTATAAATCTACAACGAGAGTGCGTATTCAGTTATTCATGTAGTTCACTTCAATTTATAGTGAATCCTCAAGCCACAACTATACACCATTTGAAAATGGCACATATACATATAAATATCTGTATATACCTACATATACAATGTACATATGTATATGTATATATGTGTAATAAATAAATTTTCTACGTGTACACACATTCGTGTATGGATATACTTATATACTGCAGGTATATATATATACAGTAAGAGTTTTATCGGTGTAATAGTGATGGGGATTTAATGTGTGATGTTAGTGTAGGATCCACAACTGGCTTTTACACGTGTGTGATAGTTGTTTTCAGATACATACACATACATATAGAGAATCGTCGGTCTTTGGTACTCCGTTCTCTGCTTTACTCTCCTTACACTAGTCGACTCACCGGCTGCCAAGCGTCAGTGACTTCGCGTCCGCCGGTCCGATCGGATCTCCACCAAAAAACGAAAGAAAGAAAGAAAAAAAAAACGGGCCAATGAAATTATTTAAATTAAATCATATACACACATCATTTATATTATACTAAAATTCAATTCATCACAGTAAAATTGTATAAAACTCTTTGGGCAATAATTAGAATTTATAAAAGAAAGAAGAAAAAAAAAATTTATAAATAATTTAATTAATTTTTATATAACTGTGGGATTAATAAACAATTTTGATATAATAAATTTAATTGATGAAGTTTATTATTATTAAGTGTTTAATTTTTATTTTCAGAAAAAATATTAATTCTACGATGTACTTTGGTTTTTAAAAATTATATAATTAATTTTTAATGGCTGAGAATGATGTTTATATATGTTTTTTAAATGTGGGTATATAAATATTGGAAATGAAAGCTGAAGAGTTGAGAGGAGGAGAGAGATTAGGTGGCGCGACGATGTGAGAAGTTATTCGCATGTCCACTGTGTGGTGCACTGAAAGGAAACGTAGAAAAGTAGCAGTAAATCATAAACCCCACGGGGAATCAAGTCGTCGAGATAAGTGCGTCTATATTGGCACTGTTCTGAAACCCATGAGTTTATTGCGGCCAAATCACTCGATCCAATTGCCTATGGGATCACTCGTTTGCCCAAGCAAATGTCGGAGTACATACAAAGAAAAAGAATATATATTTTTTCATACAACTTATATGTGCAATTTTTATCAAAGTGTAATAAGATAAATTGGATTGAAACAAAAAGGAGGAAAAAATTTTTTTTACAGTGTATCATTTATCATATGCTCTTAAATAATTATGTATCTATGAAAAAATTATAATTATAATCCTGAATATATTGATATATCATGATATAATTTTGTGAACTAGATAAAATTATTGAAAATATACACAAAAGGTTGAATGATATTTAAAGATAAAAGAGATACAAGTTTTTAATTAACGAAGAATATATAAATAAATGTGAATGAATTTATTGCTGTCACGTATATAACATGATCAACTGTGTATAACACTATATATAGACGGATGTCCTCGTGAAGGACGTTAAAACGAGGTTGCGGTTAAGCAAGAGAATAAACCTAACAGCATCACAAATAAATTTCAATAAAACGACTATTAAGTTTATGTAGAATACAAATCGCAAGTGACTCATCATCGGGGAATTGGCGAAGAGTTTCAGGTTTTTACGTTATATCAAGTATGACACACGCAATTGATAAATAATAAGGTGAAAGAAGAAGAAAAAAAATAAGAAACATATATCCATTCGTAATTTATAATACACAGATAAATATATATTTTATTGATGTATATTATTGAATTGGTCATTTGGTTGAAGAGTCATAGCAAGTCTGCGTGTGCATGACCGATTTGTCATTTCGATTCGGTTCGATTGACTTTACCATCATCACCAGACTAGTAAAGCAAAAGGAGAAATTGCGTAAAATTATACGAGTGAGTGAGTGAATGAATGAATGATAAGGAGAACAGCAACAGAGGGGCGGATAATTGAAAATTCTCGACTATATGTATATAAACATATTACACGAACTATTATATCTCTACGTTTTGTTGCTGCTGGCAACGACGATAACGATCAGAGTTAAGAAGTTTAACATTTAGCCAAGTTACTAAATAATACTTGTGTGTTTTTACCCAGTGAAATTAAATCATTAAATTTCTATTGCGAACTAATGAATAGAAATAAAAATATAATACGCACGTTAATTTGATTGATTAATGTTGAATTATTTTTTTCTTTTTCTTTTTATTTGTTTCAATGAAATTAAAGAGAAATTGTAATGGTGTTTATGTGTATGTGAATTTAAAAAAGAAAGTGATTTAAAATCAATAACATTAGTCTATTGAGTAAATAAATGAGAGTAAGTGAATTGATGCGAAGTAATAATAAAAAAAATTTGAGAAAACTTGAATTGCTATCTGGTTTACGGATGATTTGGTATTCCTGTGAGCCGTGAAAGATAAAGCTCAAAAGAGTTTTGTGTATTTTTTTATTCTCTCATGTATATTTGTGGTTTTTTCGGATCACTGGAGTTTTGCCGGAAAAGTGATAGTGACTCCTGGGGACACTTGTTTAGTGTGACATAATAATTGAAGAAAGTGTTGATGTTGGTTGGTTAATATTGGACCTGTTATTAACAACTGGTAACAACTCTTGGTGTGTGTGTGTGTGTGTGTGTGTGAGTGTGTGTAAATACTTGAATATATACGATTGCAGCTGCACTTTCGACGGTCACCATAACGGGCTCTCTGATTGCAATGCGTTTGTATAAATAATAAAGATAAAAAAAAAAAAAGCAGAAGCAACATAAAAGTACGTAAAAAAATATTACTCTAATAACGCAATTAAACGACACATAGAAAGTGACTAAACCACAAATAAATAAATAAATAAATAAATGAATGATACTAATCTTGAATGAAAATAAAAAAATAAAATAAAATAAAATAAGTGGCTGTGATAAATAAATTTGAATCATGTCAATATAATATATTTAAAAAAATTCAATACTTTCGTCAAATATAATATACAAAGTTTAAATAAATCCTGCGCAATTTATTAAATTAAAAAACAAAAATTCTCCTTGTTTTAAAATGTCATCAAACGGTGAATTTTCGACAATGTCCAGTGGCGAAGTACCTTCATTACCAAAATCATTGCCAAGTTCACGTGAAGCAACCGCTGAGGGTAATTCAAGTTGCAGTGGTGGTTTTATGCCGCTGCGTGATTTTCTCGATCGTTTTTCATTGCCGAGGGTAGTGAGATTAGAAAGTACTAGTGGTCGTCCGGTATTGCTTTATAAACAGCAGCAGAGATCATTACGTGTCACTGCAACACTATTGATGCATCGATATCGTCATGACGTCAAGGTCGGACCGGAAATTGTCATACCCGAAGGATATCCGGGTAAGTTATTGTACCGTTATCATAAAATGCTTCACTAGTTTATATATAATACACACTTACACATACACACACACATATATATATATATAAATATAATGGAATATAAGTTGCTCCTGTTTCTATCGTAACTGACGTGCGTACATTTCTTTTTTTTTTTTTTTCACTGATGCGATGGGAAAACCCGTTTCCCGCAAATTGTCCACTCAGAACAGCATTTGCACTAACACATACACTTATTTATATATATATAAACAAATATATACATATATAATACTAGAGAAAACTGTGAACGAACGAGTTCAACATGTATAAATGTGAAGAAATATATTTATAATGAGTGAATGAATTTTTATATATACAAGAAAATGTAGAGAAACATTCGAAGAAATATAGGAGAAAATAAAAATGAATTAATTTTTTTTTATAATTAATTTTTGATAGGTTGAAAAAATAGTTTTTTTTAAGATAAACAAATGATAAACTGTCACGTTATAGATGTAATAAAAATACTGACTTAGATGAGTAAATAAATAAATAAAAGAATAAATAGAATAAAGAGAAGAGAAAAAAAAAACAGTTTTGAAATAAAACCACGTTATTTTTAACATCTTTCTTTTTTCTCGTTTCATAATAACGCATTTCCCGTTTCTGCAGTTAAGTGCCCATTGTCTCGAAGCATATATATACATATATATAGAGTATCTATGTATATATATACAGGACAGAGGCAAGCAGACGATGGCTTTCATGAGTTTGAACCCGGGTAAATTATAAACTCCGTTAGTCTCTTCCGTATCTTCACCAAATATTGAAGACTTGGTGAAAGAGGAGTATCCTTTGAATTATCTTGTTTATACATGTATATATATACATAGATATTCTAGCAACATTTGTATTTCCCACCGTTTGGTACAGTAAAACTACTGGCCGATATATAAATACTTGGTTTCAATGTTTAAGAAAAAAAATGTAGTACATTATTTCCATGAAACAAATGATACACCGTTTAATTTTGTTTTCTTAATTTTTTTTATTTATCTTGGGTATTCTATTAGTAATTATACTCTATTGGATATTTTGTTCGAATTGTATAGTCATTTTTTTTAATTCAATAATGAAACGTTCTTGAAAATAAGTTGCTTTGCACTGAGCATTTATCTTTCACTTAAACATCTTCACGTTTGGGTTTTTTATTCCAAATGCAATTTTGAAATAATATGCACAAAGTGAAGAGAATAAGAATAAGTGGCTTCAACACTGCAGTGGCGTTGAAAGCATCGGACAGAGAAAAAAAAAATAATAACATGAAAATAAAATCAACGAAATGAAAAGAAAGAAAGAAAAACAAAAATGCACATTGAATGCAGTGAAAAACGATTGGTTAATGTCAGACTTAGGTGCTTCAACCTGAAGTGAATGGTGCAAATGATCAGAATTATATCCCAAAATTTTTAAGATTCATCTCAACAAAAATGAAAATTGGATCTCATCATTTTTTTTTTATTTCTTACATTTTCATATTACTGCTTCTGTAAAATTACTTATACGCGAAGGATAAATACTGTGTTTCTGCTTTTTTTTTTTTTCAACCTCCAGTCAAATAATTATATTCGTTTATTTTTTTGAACTTCGAATTTCAACTCAAGTTGATTTCAGTGTGAGAAATAAACTACCTCACTTCCAATAACAGAAATCGTAAACAAGATTGTAACAGCTCGTTCAAAAATAAATTGCCCATTTGGAACTAAAAAATTTTTTTTTTGCTTAGCATTTTTTCATTTTTTTTATTGTCGCTTCATTTTACCCCCCCTCACATTATCAGAAAAACAACTGAGCCTACACCAACACCGTTCATATATAATTATTACAAAATTATCCTGCATATAAATAAATAATGACGCAATTGAAAAATTTATAATTGACCGTCAAACAATCATCAGCTGTTACACTCTTACTCACACTTAATAATAAATTTAAATGAAGAGTCACTATTATGCTAAATTAACCTCATATATTACATACATACATACATATACATATATTTATATAAACACAGAGGCGAATTCAAGTGGGCGAATGAAAATTAGCATGTCCTATGACTAATTCTCCTCCTCACATCTCAGTAATATCACACATTGTGTCAGACCCCCACACATCATTTGCCATACATTGAATATTATACACTCATTCGCAATTCAATATGACTATATACGCGTTCATATTTATATGAATAATAGAAAAAGAGTTGATACACCCTGACTGACAAGCTAAAGATCCATTAGAAGTGATAATGCATTTTACCAAACCCTTTGACCTAAAAATATAAAAAACAAAAAATTCTCCCACTCATGATCAAAACTTTTTTAATTTTCTTTTACATAAATCTCTTACCTTTTTCCTCTGTCTTATTTTATATATTCCACCTAGTACATATGTTGTGCACTTGTTCCGTCTTCACTTATAAGTTCGTGAGCAATCTGCAGCACGTGACCCTGACGAGAAGCAATGCGAAAGTGGATAAGAGCCATTAGGCTCTCATTCTATCATTCATCTCACGGGTGAAAGAGAAGCGCGCGAGATGTCGATGAGCTTGGCATATACATATATATATACACACATATACATAGATGGAAATATATACTGTGTATGTAATGTGATGTATACTATATACGAATGATTGCTACTACAAACGTATTACTCAAGCCCTTCTGCTTCTTTGCCTGTTACTTCAACGTCTTGTTTTTCACCTCTTATATACAAACTATTGCTTTCTTCACTTCCTTCATTCAATAGTGGAGACATGTAATCCAACACGCAACCGTGACGTTTACATACCTATACTCTCCATGTAAATGTATATATACATATAAATACACCAGTGTATATAAGCAAAGCCAAAATAAAATATATTAATAAATATATTTTATATAATGATAAAAATCCAAGTGCGCACAACGACCTTGTGTCGATTCACTCACAATTTTATATAGTACCTACTTTCATATATTTATATACATATTTATAAGGCTATTGCATACGTTCTTTGTATATATGTATATATATTTACTTATATTATACATGGGTTTGCTCTTCCTTTCGTCCATATGACAATGACGAAGATGATAATTTGATACGATGAATACGTACAACGCGCGTGAAAAAATCTTTTCATCATCATACCACGAATGGAGATCTATATGAGAGATTAAATCTTTGTTCACGTTGATCTGCGCACCGCCATTCTTTCACCTACGCTCTCACAATTTACTATTTATATTATACGTAAGAAGCCTCGAGGTTTATATGCGAGAATTGTAACGGTAGATCTCGTGAGGGATTTTACGTTGACGGATTAATGCTTCACTGGACAACATGGTCCGACATATTACTGTATATATTTATTGCAGTTTATATTATTTATTAAATTTATTTGTATTGAAATAGCTTCATAATTCATTAACTTATGTATATATATATATGTATTACTTTATGTGTATGAAACTCTGGTTGATTATTTTTCTTTCGTTTTGCATTTAAATACTCAAACTTTGTGTCTTAATATTATAAATACTTATTTTATATATATTTAAAAAATTGATTTTGGATTTAAAGCAAAAATTGCAGATATATTATTGTGATATTTGTGTTTATTATTTTATTTATTGTATATTATAATATATAATATTAAATAAATTCTTGTTATTGCGTAAAATTAATTGAGTTTTATGTATAATTAAAAAGAAAAAAATGATCTTGAATTTAAAGCAAAAATTGCAAATATATTATGTGATATTTGTGTTTATTATTTTATTCATTATATATTATAATATATAATATTAAATAAATTTTTGTTATTGCGTAAAATTAATTGAGTTCAATGTATAATTAAAAAAAAAAAAATGATCTTGAATTTAAAGCAAAAATTACAAATATATATTATGTGATATTTGTGTTTATTATTTTATTTATTGTATATCATAATATATAATATTAAATAAATTTTTGTTATTGCGTAAAATAAATTGAGTGTACAAAACGGTATATATTGAATTCCGTTTTGTTGATAAAATGTTACATTGTGTCAAAGTACACATATGGTAAAATATCACGTTTTTGCGAGTTTATACACGTGCGTTAAAAATAATAAATATGCGCATTCATGATTTTGGTAAATATATAAAATATATATGCTTACATATATATAAACCGGTTGTTTAACGATGATTCATGTATTTTTTTCTTTTATTATTATCTATATATCTATATATATATATTTATATATAAATGACAAAAAAAAAAAATTAGTGTATGAATTTTTGTAAATATGTGAGAACCACTCGAGCGTTGCATTGCTGCAGGCACATGAGAGATTATGTGCTTAAGTTTATCACAAAAAGCTTTAATATATGTATACATAAAAAAATAGAGAATTTTCTTCTCGAGTAATAAGAGGATAATCATCTACAGAATCCTGGGAAATATTGCAATGCGTGTGATGCAATAATCACGACAGTATATAGAAAATATTTATTTCTTTTCATTAAATCCAAGATGAAAAATAATAAAAAAATTCCAATAAAAAAATCCAATGAGAATAGTAAATGATAACGAACAAATAAAGTATATATGTTTGTATATGTATATAAATATTGAAAAGTATTTTATTTATACATGTATCTATATAGATAAATACATAAACAAAGAGCTCATTGCTAATTCTCAATTGCACGCAAGTATTTCTTGTACTTATCTTCAACGTGTAGACCTATCTGATTTTATAATGATGTTACGAGTCACGAGAATGAACGAAAAAATAAGTAAATAAATGCCGAAATGAAAGTAAATAGCAATACTATATATATACTGCGTAAATTTTCACAGTCATACTATAATGTTTATAAGAAAATTGCCCCCTGGCATGAATTCTAGTCATTTACATGGTGGTATAATAAAAATGAATAAAGAATGCGCGATGAAATGAAATAAAAAACGCTGAAGATTGCATTCTCGAGCGCAAATGAAGACATTCAAACTATGACTAAAGAGAAAGAAATTAAAGAAAAAATAAAACAACTTGGAGCTTATTATTATCTATACCGCATTTACTTGTGCAATATTTTACACTAAGCTTGTAATATTATTCCTATAAAAAAAACTATTGGGTGCAGGTATTTTATATTAAAGTATGAAAAATAATTATTACAATCTTACTTTATTAATATTATAATGCGAATAAAAAATATTCATCTATGTCTGGTTTTTAAAATATAAAGGAAATACAAATCAACAGCTGAAAAATGGTTTACAACTATCAGCATAAATGTGTGCACTATAATTTCATGGTGATTCAGTTTGTGGTTTAATTTATTGGAGGCGTAAATGCAACACGAGAGAGAGAAGAAAAAAAAAAAGATCCTCTTCTAGCACGAGGTCATGCGTGAAATGTATTTTACCACTCAGTGGTATAGATCGAGATTGTCGAAAAGTTACGCGTGGATACATATAATATATAAATCATTTTTATAAATCGTCTGACTGGGTTATAAATTTTATCATATATACCACGTGTATAACGTAAATAATTATTTATACTTATAAATATATAATATATACAGGTATAATAGATGGGAATCGTTTCAATTCGGAGAGAATTGCTACTGCATAGCTGTTTAATCGTCGACAATTATTTTTACATGTCTCAGCATGATATCGGATTATTCCCAATCAATTGTTGTTAAATATATTTATATGTACAGTAAACAATTTTGTTTATTTATTAATAAAGTGTAAATAATTTAATTCAAAATAATTTTTTTGCTTCATAAAAAATTATTCTGTTAAAATTTGATGTAAAATTTACATAAAAAACAGTTGAAAGAAATTTTCAGAGAACTTTTCAACAAATTTTTCTACTTCGTACATCAATTAAAATTGTAATTGTTCTATTAAAAAGAATAAAAATATATAAAACAGCCACCAGAAAATAATTGTCATTGCGCGACGTAAGAAAAATTATAATTTAAAATAATTTTCTTTATATACCTATTTGTTATTATTTTTTTTTTCTTCACTTACATTTATTTCCATCTGTACATTATTTATGATTACGCAGCGTCACCACTAAAGCCTATAACAGCTGCACCAGAGCAGTGAAATAATTGTAGTTTATATTTTATATGTATAATATACGAAAGAGTGCATTTGTGCGGTTTGGCCAGACGACCTAGACGGGTCCCGTGGCTTTACACAACCAAAGAATGTACCAGGTAATACACCAGATCCACCCTTAATATCTTATAGTAACGTAAGCGCGTGCGAGCGCGGTCTCTCCCTCGCTTTAAATAACGGTCATTATGTCGCGGATACTCAACGACCTTGCGCTGTGTGCGCAACAAAAATGACCATTTATACTGTATGTATATTCACAAACTGAACGACATATATTTATACACCTCACGTAAATAATCCTAATGATATTTATAAATTAATTTAATTATTTATTCTAAAGTATTTCAGAGAATACAAATGAAATAATTAAATTATTTTATAAATTAATATTAAATATATTTAATAAATTATTACGTGTACGTACGTACGTACGGTGAATATATATTAATATATTATTTAATGAAAGAGTTCATTCAACTTCATCAATGTCACGTGTACAGTTTATTTTATTCATGTAAAAAATTTTGAAGAGAAATAATATAAAGTAAAGTTGTGGGTGGTGTTGCAAGTACTGTCAATCAATCAGTGGATATAAATGTATACACATAAGTCGACTAACATGTATATAATAAGATTTAACGAGTAACCAGAGTGAAAAGGGGTATATAGAAAATTTAACATGTAAATATTTAACGAGCTATCGATTACAATAGAATATAAAGAGAAATGTTCCAAGTCATTTATTCTCTTCATTGATTTTTAAATAGAGAAATGCTATTTTATTTTCAATGTAATTTATTAAATTTGACGGTGTAATAATTTGTTTATGTTGAGGAATAATGTGGAACTGTATATAACTATAAGCGCATCGATAAATTTTTTTTTAAATAGCCATTTTTCATGCGTAGCGTAGCGATAAATTAATTTTTGATATGAAAGAAAACGAAATCAATCGACCTATAGATTAAACTTGGATATTATATTTATTTATTTACCTTATGTATTTATTTATGAATGGAATGTAATATTATTATTTAATGAAGCTGCTATTATTCTACTTTCACTATATTTTCTTATTTTTTTCAAGCCTGAATGAATCAATCAATCGAATCATGGAAAATTATACCAACATTTTTGTCAATTATTTTCAACTATTCACCGTGACTTTAAATAAAAACAAATGGTTTTATCTATTATTCTGTAATTAATATAATCATATCGACACATTCACTGTAGCAATTATTGAAACTTGATGAATTTTAATTAGAAAACATTTATATATTCCTACAAGAAAGTTCAACGACCCACAGCGTGACATCAATCTCCATAAACGAATATACTTTTTTTTTTTTTCATATGTATATGTGTATCTATATAAAATTCAAATGTCTGATCGTGAACTGGATGAACCCTAGGGGCAATGGACCCAAACAGACAAAATGAATATAATAATAAAGCAAAAAAAAAAAAAATATCTTCATGTATAAAATATTTATTCGTTAAATGAATGCGGGTGTAAAAACTCGAATGGATTATACTGCACATATTGTGACGAATTCCAAAGGGCTGCTGTCCTGCACACCTGGAATATCCTTATATAAAACATCTGGTAACAATGCGGTGCTACAAAACTTCAGCTCAAGATGATTCAATCCACTCACAATACTCTCCATCACATAACAAAAAAAAAAAAAAAAAGACTAAATAAAAATTCATTATTTGTATAAAATACTCAGACAATAACTACCCTTATCAAAAAACCCACATACATGTCAATATCTTCAACATGTCTCTCTAAATAAATACAAATTGAATTTTTTATTTTTTAAATACAAAAAATAAATAAAAAAATTGAAATGAAATAATTTCTTGATCATTTGTTTCATCAAAATTCTCACCACTTGCTGCACATACAATTACTGCAATCAATAAAGTAATGCGAATAGGAATACATAAGCACATATTTCTGTATATAATTGCATAAGTTAATTAGCAGGAAGATGTTCACATAAGTAAGAAAAAAAAAAAAAAATTCTAAATGTTTTTATTTATGCAGTGAACATTGCTCCAACTGATCCTTACTCTCTGCTTCCCGCGGATATGAAAATTAATTCAGTGGAGTGTAATTAAGAACACAGAGAGTAAAAGAATGAATTTGTATACATATATGTATGTATAAACTTTGTATATAAATAAGAGTAATACTTATGTGGCGTTAACTATGTCGGATGTGCAAGTACGATGAAAATGGAAAGTGAATGAAGAATAATCTCACTTGTGCAACAGATGCTTGCGCCTTATTTTACAACATATTTTTCTGTTCCGGGCTACACGCTCACTCGACAATACAACTTCAACACACGATCATCATCGTCATTGTAAAATAAGGCCACACATCGTACATACACAACTGTAACATAACATACCATGGAAACTTTGAACAACACTTCATGGAAACTATTATTCTTTACTTGGAATTATATACGAATTGATTGTTACTATACAATTAATTAAAGTGTTGGATGTATAGTAAAAACTTTATAATTAATGTATTAACTTTATATTTCAATAGGTTTTATACAATATTTATTTCCCAACGGAATGAAAGAATCGCTGCTAGTGAGAGAGAAAATATTTCTCTATTGTATTTTTTTTTTTTTTTTCAATTGCAAATGACATATTTATTATTAAATTAATTTGAGTGAATATATATTCGAGAGTTTATTGTAATTTATATTGTTGGGTTTCAATGAATATCAACCTAATTGTAATGTTTCTTTTGTTATATATTTAAAATGATTAAATGAATATACAGTTTGAAAATCCAGTTGTCTTTCGTGCGGCCATATAAATACATACTTATACATCTGTATAAACTAACATCAGGATTATCTTGTGGTTGATGGCGATTCGCTATATAGAGAGCAACATTCCGTAATCAATTAGCGACCACCAAAGAACCTGACGACCTTCGATCATCATCCGGACTGTGGGCGATGAGTGGGAAAGAATAATTCCATCTTTGGGTATCAGGTTTTTTTTTTTTTTTTTTTTATATATTCACATAGAACATTGTATAAATCTGTGTAAGCTCTATAGAAACACTGGGACACTATAATACATATATTTAATTATCGTCATCTCAACTCGAATTATTTATAATTTTGACCTTGTCAATTTATATCAATGTGAATAAACGAAATAAATTGAATGGAAATCAGACGTGGGATTTTAACAACACTATGATAATCTTAAACATTAAATGGAATAAATTAATTCACGACTTAAAAATATTTACATAGTCTATTGAACATCTGGTGTATATCAAAACCATTACAAATCGTTAAATTTTCTGCTTGGTTTAAAATGAATTTACGATCATTCACGCCAGAAAAGATGAGAAAATAATGAGCTCAAGTCTTCATTATTATAATTAAATAAAATTCACAACTGTCTTCATTAAAAACTCTATTCAAAATTCAAATTAAGACATATCAATTAATTCTCATCGATAATTAAATATAAATAATAATGATACTCAAAGTGGCGTTACTTGACAGTTGAATAATCGTTTGCGATTTGTAAGTAATTGATTGAAAATAAAAAAAAAATACCTGATATTTACCACGAGACAGTACGTGTGAATGTATAAACAAAAAATAATTTTTACTATTATACACACCAGTAAAAGGAATGTAAAATTATTAACGAGCGTCGCGTGATCATGGGTTATTAATTGATAAATATTTGAAACAACCACATCATTTGCCCTCTGCCCTCTGGTCAATTTATCCAGCTACATATGTTAGATAAATAAATAATTATATCCATATACATACACCTATAGTCGCTTCTATACTCTGTTGTGTTATGTGTCTTAGATAAAGATATTACATGGGCGTAACGTATATGACAAACGTTGGACACGATCATCGTGGTTCATTAGCATAATCTTTATAAATCTGGTGAGATGTTGTCACGCATACGAACCAAAGGATTTAATTCCTCCCTCTATGCTGTATTATATTTATTCATTGGCTTTAATATTTATATTTTTCTTTATTTATTCTTCTATTTGTCGTGCTACTTGGATACGCGTGCTTTGAATTTCTTATCGTGCAATATAACAAAATGACAAATGAGATAAAATTCTTACTATATAAAAGACGATGCAATATTTTATTGTTCCACCTGGTTTGATATATCAAACTTCTCTGGTCGTAGTTGCTCCGCAAAGACCCCGTGATTTGCCATGCAAGGAAGTCTCCCTTGAGGATAAATGGCCGCGCTCTCAAGCGATGCACAAACGGAATGTTGTATATATGTATAAAGAGTGTATGCAATTGATCCTGAAATAGAATATCGCGACATCGATCGTCCAGACTGATAAGGATATTAATAGATGACGGCAACGAGTCGATAAATTGATGACAGTTAATTGGCGATAATGATTGAAGAGAGTAATTGAAGTGTAAATGTAATAATCATAGGGAATTATTTGTTTTTTATTTTTAAATATTTCCAAGATGATTAATTGAAATATTTTATTAATATATTTTTCAGGATGGTTCTCAGTGGTTTCGGGAAGTAATTCAATGGGCACTGCACGAGTTTATCGACGAATTGAAAGTCTTGTACGTGCTGGCGTACCAGCATTTTTACTTGCTGCGCCACTTCGTGCTTACACACTTACCCACTCCAAAATGGGTAATGTATTTTTATAATTTTAATTAACGATATTATTCTATAAGATATTTATCAATAGATATAATAATAAATAAAACGGAAAATGATTATATCATGTTAATAAGAGAAATATGTATGTATAAAATTTATAGAGGATGGAAATCTGCGTGCACACTATACAAAAACAACGATACGTGCAGGTGAAGTACTTCGATTAATTGCCGTTTTCCAAGACACGAGAAAATACAGTTCAATGTCCTTTGGAATATCCAGTAGTGCGTCAGAGAAGGATCAATACGCTCAGTGTTTAGATTCTCACGGTCGTGAGGTGTTTGCAGCATTATCAGCACGCGGTGAATTTTACGCGATATGCCAGGGCAGCAATGCAGATACCGGAAATGATGCTGTTCTCTATAGGGTGCATCATCTTGCAAAACGCGCATTGCCCCTCAGGGTAAGTGTGTTTCATGTGTATATCCATTTACTCTGGTAGAATATAATTGACGGATCAATGAAAATCATCGACAATTTTACTCTTCGTGACGGACAATTGGAATAATTATTATTTTTTTATTTATTTGTACATTTCTTTTTTTTTATAAAAGGTACGACTGGTAGCTGGTCCACTTCCGGTACCGTTGCCCAGAGAATACGGTGGTCTTATGCAACTTGAAACATCAACACGAGGCTCAATTGTCCTTGGTTGTATCGTACCCGAACGACCTGTTCACAATCCAGAAATGCTTGAGCTCGTTGTTGCTGGCAATGGTGCACCAAGAGTTAGAAGAGCACGATTGGGCTATCCATCTGAAGCAAGATTACTCACTTCACCAAAAATGCAACGACTATTATCTGCTTGCAGGTATATTTAATAATTATTTTTTTATTTGTATATATTTTTGTTTTATACAAAGTAAATATTAATTTATTCATTGTTATGTTTTATTTTGTTGTATTCAATAGTCGTGCGGTAGGTGATCGTGCTACAGAGCCACGTGTGGCGCCAGAAAAAATTCATACAACAGCTGTGAATGATCATGATCACATTGGCGATGAGTCGCGAGAGATGCATTTGAAAAAGATAAAACCGAAAGCGGAAACAAAGCCAATTCTTCAAAGTCTACGTGAGGGCATTGAACATTTGAAGAAAACAACGGTACGTGAACGCAGTCAGACACGACAGCAAAATACAACGAATGGTTTCTTGGAAAGAATAACAAAACTTACGCACGTTGGCGGTGGTGGTGGACGCAACAGGAATCCGGCCAAGAAATCAGCGTCATTTACATTTGCAATGAAACCGGAAGTTGTTGTTAGAGCAAAAGAGCGATATTCGAGTCTTGAGGCGGACGTCACGTCGCAAAATCATTCTAATATTACAAAGCAGCCAGTTCAACGTTCAATATCAACAAGTGTACTTGAAACACCAGTTAAAGTTGAATTACAACCAAATTATGCAAGAGTACGAGATAGTTTGACGCCATTGCCATCGCCACCCAAGCCATTGAGTACAAAAACCGATGATATTTATGCTGAAATATGTGAAACTAATAATCCAATTAATAAAATTCAGGATTCTTCTGGTAGTCATGTTATAGCTAGAATTAAAATAATTGTTAAAAGTAGTGATTCATATATAGAGCATGAAGAAAAAGAAGAAAGGTATGCAAATTCTATTGTAACAACATCACAACAAATGAATTCGATCATTAGCACTGAGGATGAAGTGATTTATAATACAATATTTTGATATTTAAATTTAAATTTATAAAATGTTCTATTAATGATATTTGTTTATCATAAAAAATAAGAAAAAATAGGCCAGTTTTTAACTCGTGCCCTGTGCTTTTTATCATGATAGTAAATCGTTGAACTATTGTTTGGAAAATAATGAACAACGCTTGAGATTCTCGTATTATTATCAGCCTGTAAAAACGCATGAAAATCCGATTTTCTCATGGACTGGCAATCGACATCTTTTAAATGCGTTTATAAGTCCTATGAAGTCAATGAATGATTGTTTTTTTTTTAAATTATTCAAGATGACGTTTGATTCAATAGTAAAATTCTAATACTATTTTTTTTACTTTGCGATGAAAAGGAAAAAAAAAAATGATAATTACAATTTGCCATAAGATTTGTCTCCGATCGATTCAAGTATCGCTGATGATGAAATGAAAACAAAATATGTATTATATAGTATATGAAGTGTACCTTGTACTCGTGTAGAATATTAATTGCGTCTTGTAAATAAGTTGAAATTAGTTCTCGAGATAGTGACAATAATTATAGTTTTGTCACGTATCAACAGTTCAATTAATATGTATATATTAGATATATATACATATAAATATAAATATATATATATATAAATATAAATTTTACATTAAATAAAAATATGTTCAAGTGAATTTATTGTGCTTCGATGCGTTGGTAAATTAAAAAAAAAATTAATAATTATTTACACACGTTATTTATTAAAATTAATAATTTATTTTTCCAAAACCAATTACTATTTTCTCGATCGTTTAAAATTTTTCTTTTTCATAATCGGACGATTTTTTTTAGTGACTCCAACGATTTTATTTTTACATTTTTTATTCGTATTATTATCATCAATGACTTTTTTCATAATTTCTACCGCTGTTTTACTATTGGGTTGAAGTTGCTCTAAATTAATATTGGTATCAAGAAATTTTCCCGAGAAACCTTTTGGAAACAGTGGTTTCGATAGAAGCGATGATAATCGTTTCCTCTTCATCTTCAATTGCCGTTTAAGATCAGCCGATTCTTTACATTCCATTGTTGTTTCACTATTGAACAAAAAAAAAAAAAAAAAAAAAAAAAGAAATATAATAAAATTTGATTTCATGCCTTATTTTCTTATTACTTTTCATTAATAGCTAATGCATAAAATGATACTTACATTTGATCTTCATCGAGCACCAAATCCATTTCTTCAACAGCTTTCTTCAACCATCCTTTTTGTACATTATCACGTCGACATTTGAGCTCCAGCTTATCAATTTCACGCGCAAGATTAACACACTCTTTCACGGCAATTAACAGTCGATCAATTACGGGAAATGTCGGAATATCTTGAGTATGCCCTAATGTTTTACAGAGTTTTGTATAATATTGCATTTCTGATGGTTCCATCAACAATACAGTGATACCCTCTTTTTGTGCACGCGCTGTTCTACCACTGCGATGAACATAACCCTCAGAAGTTCTAGGCACTTGATAATGTATCACATGTTCAACATTAGGTATATCCAGACCTCTCGCAGCAACATCAGTGGCAATCAAAAGTGCATTTGGTTTTTGTTGAAATCTCTCAAGATTTTTCAAACGTTGTTTTTGTGGCATACTCGCATGTAATGGCAATGGATTGCAATCAAGAATACCAAATAATGTTGCTAAACGACGAACACAACCGATACTATTGCAGAATACTAATGTTCTACCAGAATGTCGTTTTAAAAAATAATACAAATAATAATCTTTATGATCAATTGTGCAGGCAATTCTACATTCAGTTAATGTACCAGCCGTACCACGTTCTTTTGTTACATCAACGACTTTTGGATTTTCTATCTTCAATAGATCTATGAATTTTTGTAATTTTAAACCTGGTGTTAATTTAAATATTTTACTTTTACTATTTTTATTTTTTTTACGCTGTAAATAATCTGGTATATCATGAACTAAAGTCAGTGTTGCAGAAAAAACAAATGTTTGACGTTTTTTCAATGACTCCGTATCGGCATTCATGCGTTCAAAAATTTGATGAAGCTCCTGAAAATGTCCTTTCTCTAACATTCTATCAGTTTCATCAATTGCTAGATATTTAATCGAATCAATTTGGCTTAAATGTGGATTTCCTTGATCCATAAGTTCCCATAATCGTCCCGGAGTTGCAATTACAATTTCCGGACCTTTATTCAATATCCTTTCTTGTTTAACAGCCGCCATTCCACCAACAATTACAGCAATATTTATATCAGTGTACTTCGCAGCATTACGCATGTGATTTTGAATTTGAATTGCTAATTCTCGTGTTGGAGTTAAAATTAATGCATACAATGGTTTTCTTGGAGCTTGTGGTATTTCATCAAATCCACTTATGTGGATGTTATTAATTACTTTAACACAACCTAGACCATCTTCATTCAAATGATATTCCTCATCATCTTCACTATTTGAATGATTTGAATCATTATCGTCATTTTTTTCATCTGAAACAAACCAACTGCTGTTGGTTGCTCTATGATCCTCAACTTCTTCTATAAGACTAAATTCGTCATCAGATGTTTGAGTATTATTTTGTTTATGCTCTAATATTCCTGCTAAAATCGGAATACCAAACGCTAAAGTTTTTCCGCTACCTGTCTCGGCAGCTCCTAAAATATCTCTTCTACCCAATATCGCTGGCGCAAGTGTAAGTGCTTGAATAGGCGTTGGTACTGTAAAATTCTGATCTTCTAAAGCTTTTAATATCTTACTTGGCACTCCTAATGAACTCCATGCTGGGTTATTTGACGGTTCAGTTACTTCGTCTGCTGTAGAATTCTCACAGTTTGTTTCTGTTTTTTCTTCGTTTTCTTTCACCTTGGATGGCTTTGATGCTTTAAATTTTTTTGCTGATGGTTTATAGATAATCGGTGTTTCGTCACACTTTATTTCTTCAATAAAATCATTTTGCAATGACGACTCCTGGGAATTAATTATTACATGTATTATAAATAAGTTCAATTTCTTACACAAATGTGTATTTAATGAAATAAATAATAAATTAAATAAGTAAATATATCAATAATTTGTTTTATTACCTTTTGCTTTCGTATTTTTTTTATACTGGAAATTTCTGACTTCTTTTTGCGCTTCAGCATACTTTAACCTTTACTTTAATTGTTTTCACCGGCAGTGCGATATAACCTCACTTTTACAGATTTGTAATAATCACTACTTCAAAATATTTCTTTCAAAATCAGAGCTGCGACTTGATATTTTTTTTATTAATACACTAATTACTACTGTTCTTTGAATTAATAAATTGCACGTGTTTAGAAATTTGAATCAACGGATGAGATGGCTACAAATATTTTTTTTTGTTCTTCACTTTTATATACTCTATGGTTTTGTGTAACTGCTGCTTATTCCATTCTTGTGTCTTGCGAACTCAGCGCCTCACGTGGCGTATTGATAAAAGCTCTGTATCAGTGTCGAAAACTTCTTACCAATGGCGTATGCCAAAAATTTGTAGTGTAGCAGTTGGTAGCAGTGTGTAATCTAGAGAGAGATATACTCTATATTTTCTTCTGGCTAATTTATATATGCATTACGCAAAAATGATAATGCCGGTTGCTCGGTGGTGTCAGAGCAAAATTGATTTTATTAATATTTATCATAGACAGTTATGACAATCATCATTGCATCATGATTATTAATTTGTCTAGATTTTTATACATGTTGAACAAATAAATGTTTCTATATTTTATACTATTGTTGGAGAATATTCAACAATTAAATTGTTGAGGTTAGGTTTATAGACAATATTTTTTATATAATATATTTCTATAGGATTATTAAAACAAAAATGTTATCAATTGTGATTTCACCATGTCGTTTCTCGATGGCGAATAGAATTCTGAAACATTCAAGAAATTTTGATTCATGGTTGTCACCAATGATACGTTGCAAATCAGGTTCGATAATTAATTTATTGAAAATGCTTATGAAAATTTGTTGAAAAAAAAAATTTTATATTATTTAAATCCATATGAAATTTGTTTATTCAATATGATATTAATTTGTTCATGAATAGATGTCTTGTAATATTTTGTTGTTTATTTCAGGTAATGTCATTGTTACAATTAATGATGTTTCAAAAGAAATTAAACCAGCACAACAACCAGAATATATTCCACGAAAATATTGTGAGTGTAAATTCCATATTGCACTGTCCAAAGTTTAACTTCATTATGTAATACTAATAATAACTTTATGAAGATATTGAATGATTAATTTTAGTTTCATATTTATTGAATTGCAGTGTTGAAGAATCCGAGTCAGGGAACATTAAGAAATTTACGATGGATGTTGCAAAAAGATATCTTAGGCCAAGACATTTTTTTAATTGGTACACCAGGTCCAAGACGACGTAATCTTGCTCTGGCATTTTTAGAACTCACTGGACGTGAAGTAGAATTTATTGCGTTGTCACGTGATACAACTGAAGCAGATTTGAAACAACGACGAGAAATTGCCAATGGTACAGCGATGTATCATGATCAAAGTGCAGTAAAAGCTGCTGAACATGGTCGAGTTCTTATTCTTGAAGGAATTGAGAAAGCTGAGCGAAATGTTTTACCAATTTTAAATAATTTATTAGAAAATCGTGAAATGCATCTTGAAGATGGTAGATTTCTAGTATCAGCATCTAGATATGATAAATTATTAAAGGTAATTTTAAAGAATTAATGTTAATTCAAATAACTCAGGAAATTAACGATTTTTTCGAGCAATTAAATTTATTATATTCAACCAAATATTTATTCCAAGTAATTAATATTCATTTTCAATAATGAATATTTATTTTAAAAAGAATAATATTATTTATTTGATGCTGGTGAATTTTTTCTTTTAGTATAATCATAAAAAATATTTTTTTTTTTTTTTTCACAATATTTGTTTGATGATAATTTTTCTATTCCTTCAGGAACACAGTCAGAAAGAACTCGATGACTGGAAACTCATTCGAGTCAGCGAAGATTTTCGTGTTATCGCACTTGGTTTACCTTCACCGCGTTATCCCGGCCATCCATTGGATCCACCGCTGAGATCTAGATTCCAAGCGAGACATATATCTCCACCGACTTTCAATGTAAGTTTACTTCACTTCTACATCATTTTGTCCATTTGCATTATTTGAAGTAATTATAATAACTTCTCAATGATAAAACTTATTATAATTACAATTTTAATTCATGCTGCGGTTATAAAAGTTTGATTATTATATGCGCTCTAAAAGCCTGTTAAATTATACAAATGTCACAGGTTCATAATCTCAAGCTCATTAATAAATTCCATTGAGTATAAGGAAATAAAATGTAGCTAAAACTTTCAAAAACTTTAATGTCATTAGAAATAAATATAAAATTTATCAAAGAAACTTATTTTATAGTTTCAATGCGACATTCATTGCAGCTTTTTATACTTGAACATTTTCATAAATATATTTCGACCAAAGATTCAAATATATAAATACATATGTATATATATAAAAAAAAAAAAGGCTTTTATTACACCTTTAAACTTGCACGCGATATATAAATCACAATAGATCGTTGTACGAATATGTTTAAACATTTATAAATTATTATAATGTCTTCGGGCAGTTAATATCTCAGGAATATTTCTAATATATTTTTTTATCACGTATGTGTTTGAAAAATTAAAATTTTATTATCTTAACACTATTGATCATTGTGTTAATTGAAAAATCAGCGAATGTTTGATGTCGCGAATGGAATTTGAAGATGTTTTAGCGAATTTATATAAATATTGTGACATGTTATTAGGAACTAAGGAGGATTGTTCCTATCCAGGGGTCGTATGAATGCTTGAACTCTTAGAATTTCCCCTTCTTCATCCATGATACCAAGCCAACAGCGTTGTATATAAGCTGATTCTGTGGTTGCGCGATGGTCACAGACATCGTACAGTTTGGATCGCGTGTCCCAAACAGTAGATACCTTAAGCTGTCCTGCTGCGCGACGGTAGTCGATACGGTGGATATTGTTGTGTCGCGAACTATCATAAAATTATATATTGAACGCGAGAAAAAAGAAAGGAAAAATAAATACGGGTCATTTAATTATAGAAAATATTTTATCGCTTGAGAAATAATTATTTCAATATTGTTGAACAGAAAGTAATTGCAATTGTCAATTAGTCTTCCGTGCTGTTAATTAATGATGATGGTCTGTTTCAAGTTGAATATCAAAGAGTAATCTTGGTCTTCCAATTATTCTTAATTTATAAGTTGTGAAAAGAAAAAAATTATTTCTATTATTTTAAACTGGGATAATTAAATATGCCGGCTATATGGTCATCATCAGAAAGCCCGATTTCAGTGAGAGAAGTGTGGGTAGATGGTATTAGACATGCAATACTCAGTCCAGATGATCCATTTCATGATATAAAAAATCGTCAACGTCCTCAAACATTTTTATCTAAATCAAAAAATTATTCTGCTAAATATTCGTGTCGTGATGAATCATTTAATCGTCCTACTGAGAGTCTCGATAGTTGTCTCGTTAAATTCCACGTGCTTGCCAATCGGAAGAATGCCGAGAGTTTGGCGGGGACAAAAATTACTCGACGACAGTCTGCTCCACCGATCAGTCAACCATTGAATAGATCGCAAGATCAATTGGATTTTTTGCCATCAAATGGATTGTCGAAAGTATCAAGGAATAAATATGATAGTCTTGATGAAGAAAAAAGCCAATCAATACAAAGTGCTGTATACAATGAATCGCCCTTGCTGTCACGAGAAAATTCAATTATAAAATCGGATGCAACTAAACATTATCAAGTTACGAATAATATTATTAAAACAGTTGTTCAATTTTCTGATAATCATGATGAGATTAATACACTGCACGAAATTAATAAAAATCCATTATCAGAGCGAGTACTTTATTGGATGGATATGTCAGGACGTGTAAAAGATTATAAATCTAAAGAAGAAAATGCAAAAATTATCAGCGATCGTCGATTAAATATAGAAAATTCAAGAGAGTGTAATTTTCATCGACGAAACTCTGCAATTCCCTCAAGGGATTTAACATCTATTTTTCATTATAAATTATGTTCAAATCAAATGAAACATGAATTTATCAGTCATGAAGTACAAGAAGAAAAAAAAGAGGATGAATGTATAGCAGAGAAACGAGTTAGAATTATCTCTGAAATTCAACCAGAGTCAACTGTCAAGTCTGAAATTATTTTGGAGCGCAATAAATCCAGTTGGTCACCCTATGGTCGACCTCAACTTCATATCTTCATGCCTGAGTTAAATTCCAGCGAAGAAGAAGACACGTTTTCCCAAAATTCATCAGCAATCGAAGATACATCATAGTGAAACTGAATAAAAAAAAATAACAATTAAATCTTTTTCTTCCATATTAAAATGCTTCTCTGTCTCTCAATGTTTATATTTAATATTGTGATTTTAATTAATTACCTACCTTCCACTGAATTTTCAATATTATAATTATAAATATACATATGTGTATAATTATAAATATTTATTCGTTAAATAAATAAAAGGTGAGAGCTTAATAATTCCCTCAATCAACATATATAATAATTATATAAAGTCTTTGTTCATGCTCACTGTATGCATCCCATTAATTTCCGTTGTGCAATTGCATTTTACGAATTTGTCATTAGTACTGTAATTTTGAAAAATAATAGCGAGGAATATATGTATTGCTCAAATTGCTATGATGTTTATGGCCAACAAACATTCATGGCACACACAGTCGACCATTAAAATTTATTTTATTTTATTTTTTCATTTTTCATTGTTCGTCGAATGCTCGCGTTTATTCCATCGATAATTGCGTATGGGCTTTCAACTGGAACTAGTTAAAATTGTCATCGGTTTCCCACACTGTAAACGTGTCAATAATCATTTATATACATGAATATATGTATTCATGTATACAAGTATATAAACAGCAAACTGATTACAACGTAGGAAAATAAATTTGGCAACGAGAAATACCGCAGTTCAAATTGGAATTGATAATAACCAAATTATTCTAGGAAAATTATATGTAGGTATATATACGACTGTAAAATGTATATATGTATATATATTCGCTGTGTCAATAGCTGAATATCGTCGTATATTCATACACGATATATAGTTTAGAATAGTTAATTTTTCGCGGCGATGATTTTCTAGCATGTCAGAATTATTTACAAAATTACTTGGCTGTATATGATATCGCGTGTACTCTGTAGCCAAATAAGCACATGTATATATTACAATAAGAGTATATTTAATGACTGTTAGGCGACATATTTTCAAGCATTATTTACTGACTATATATACTCATTCACTGTAAAATTATTAACTGCCACAAGTTAAAGTGTGTTATTAAAATAAAAGTTTTTTAAGAGCTCTACATACTTTTGTGATCGTAATTACAGTAATATTTATGTCTTTATATTTGTATGAGTGAATTTTTTATTGATATTATAATTTTTTTAATTAAATTGTAATATGTTGTGTGGAGTTTATCAACAATTTTCGATTGCATTGTTTGAAATTGTATCATTACTAGCGATCGAGTGGTTGAAATTGCGGTAGCCCAATTCAAAAGTTGTTGATGGATCTTCAAGTGCAATCTCGAGATTTCGTGCCGTCCAACACTTAGTCATGTGCAGTGAATCTATTATATATGTATATATTTATATGCAAATAAGTAAAAGGCATTAGAATGATAAAACTCTTGTATATTAATCACTTTAGAAACCAGCGTCAAATAAACTAGTAAAACATTCCGTAAATGTAACATTATATATTCTTAAAATAGTATGTGGAGTATAGTAATTTAGTGGATTTGTAAGGTTACGAGGAATGAAAATAGAACAGGAAGATATTCGAGCTAGTGAGCGTGTTACAAATTTCATGGGGAATGGTATTTAATTTAATTTTCAATGAGATTATATTGATATTGCAATTGTATTAGGCGATTTTTTTAAACTTTCTCAGGAGCAATTGGAAATGTTGAAGGACCTAGCACCGAACGTTGATGTTGGAAAATTATCACAATTATTATCGTGCTGTCATGCTCTTATCAGTAAAGAAGCTATTGGTATTGGACTTCCAGATTTTCCATTAGATAATTTAATGACAGCTGCACCAATTTTGGTAATAATTTCTTGAAATTGAATAATTCATTCGTGAGATTTTATTGTTAATATATATATAATTACAGGAAAAATTTCCGAATGTATCAGTATTTGATATTTTCTATCGTTTTTATCCATATAAATTATTTTTGGGTAAAGAAGGAATAAATGCTGTCGAAGATATTTTGAATACTTTTAATGTTTTGAATGGACAACAAAAAGGCATGGGATATAATTCAAAAGATAAAGTAATAAAAATTGAGAAAGAAAATAATTCGTGCCTTGTAACTGTTAGTAAAAATAATTATGATACAACATTGAATGTAAGTCATTTTAGTTGATTTAATTTTTTGTATTTGAGGATTGCTGAAAGGTCCTTTCTATTTTATTGATTATATTCATCTTTATTTTAGGTTCACGGCGGTACGAGAAGTCAAAAAATAATTGACAATTCATCAACATATATTGAGACAAATTATCAAAATAATTTATTGACTGACATGATAGTATCTCATTCAACTTCCGATTATTGTATTATTGGTCCAAAAGGTTGTGGAAAATCAACAGTAGTAAATAAATTTGCAGAGAATTTAGGATATGAAGTGGAGCCCATTGTTCTCTACAATGTAAAATTATTCATTATTATCCATTAATAATTATTTAAAGCTATCTCTTTTGATAGTACTTGAAATAATTTAATTATTTTATTTTACAGGACATGACGTCGAGAGATTTAATTCAGCAACGTACTACAATGCCAAATGGTGACACAGTTTGGAAAGATTCTGCGCTTATTGTCGCGGCTTTGAATGGAAAATTAGCGGTACTAGATGGTATTCATCGAGTACATCCTAGCACATTAGCTGTGCTTTATAGACTCATTCATGATCGCGAAATTCAATTGCACGATGGAAAACGATTAATGAAAGCCGAAAGTTATGATGAAATAAAATCTGAATACAAAAAAACTGATGAGGAAATGAATAATTCAGGTATTTTACGTATACATCCATCATTTAGAATCGTCACTTTGGCAGAGCCACCTGTAATTGGTTCATCATCGTCGTCATCAGGAGGACAATGGCTCAATTCTGAACTATTAAGTTTATTTAATTTTCACGAAATGCGACCATTACAAAAATCCGAAGAAATTCATATAATTAAATCCAAAGTAGGTTATTCATATCAATTCTCCATTTTTTATTATTCTTCTTTTTGATATCCACATTAAATATTTTTAATTGTATTTAATGAATTTCAGTATGGAGAACCCAGCAATGCTTTATTAAAAATTATTGATTTATCTCATATTTTAAGATCGTCTAACGATGTAACGTTACAATCTTTAGCTAGTTCATTGAGTACACGACAGCTATTAAGAATAGCTGAGAGAATGTTTAAGTTTCCAAATGACGATGCTTATGATGCAATTAATCGAGCGTGTCTTGCACGATTTTTACCAGCAATTCCAAAGCAAGCACTTGGAGATTGTATGAAAAAAATTGGAATTCATCCAATTAAAATGAAAGCTAATGAAGAAATTAAATGTAAAGTAGATAATAATTGTGTGACAATTGGACAAACAACAATTGATCGGTATAAAACTGCATCAATGTCAAAAGTACCTGATATATTATTTTATGATGTACCCCAACATCTTATTATATTGGAAAAATTAATGCAAGATTTTATATTGGGTCAACATTTATTGCTTGTTGGTAATCAGGGTGTGGGGAAAAATAAAATTGTTGATCGTTTATTACAATTAATGAATAGACCACGGGAATATATTCAATTGCATCGTGATACGACTGTGCAAACATTGACACTTCAACCAATGGTGCGTGATGGTGTTGTTGTTTATGAGGATTCACCTTTGGTTCATGCTGTCAAATTGGGACACGTTCTTGTTATTGATGAAGCTGATAAGGCCCCTACTCACGTTACTTGTATATTAAAGGTATTTTTATTTTTTTTTTTATTCAAATTATTAATGACATGAATATTGTATGAAGATTTAAATTGTTTTATTTGTTTATTATAATTAGACTTTAGCTGAAAGTGGAGAGATGATTCTTTCCGATGGTCGTAGAATTGTTTCTAATTTACAAAATGCTAATAATAATCAAAATATTATTACTACTCATCCGGATTTTCGAATGATCGTGTTGGCTAATCGACCAGGTTTTCCATTTTTGGGCAATGATTTTTTTGGAGCATTGGGCGATTTATTTAGTACACATTCCATCGACAATCCAAGTTTAGAAAATGAAATTTCATTATTGAAACAATATGGTCCCGATGTTGATGATATGATTATTCAAAAGCTCGTACGTGCTTTTGGTGAATTGAGAAATATGTCTGATTTAGGTTTAGTGTCTTATCCATATTCAACTCGAGAAGTCGTCAATATTGTTAAACATTTACAGGTTATTGATAAGTAAAAAAAAAAATTAATTTTGTCTTATTTCCATTTTCTTATGTTCATTTTCGTATAATTCTTTTGCAGAAATTCCCAGAGGAACCGCTCTCTAACGTTGTAAAAAATGTTTTCGACTTTGATCGATACACAACGGAAGTTTTTGATACTTTAGTAACAGTTCTTCATAAACACGGAATTCCCATTGGAAGTAATTTAAATAATATCGCTTTGGCAAAGGAGTAAGATAATATTATTATGAATATAAATATATAAACAAATTTTGTACTCTTGATTAATTTTATTTTTTAATAAATAAAATCATTGTTATACAAATTCATTCTATTTAATTTTCCCTTTCAGATTTTCCTTACCTGAATTAAAATACGGTGGCAGTTGGAATGTGTCGCAGAATAAAGTTACAATACCTGTTCAAGAACGTCTAGTAAAATTAAAATTACCAACATACCTTGAACGAAAAATCGATCGTTTAGATCGTGTTGAAGCACGATCAGCATGGTTTACAGAGGTACAAAGCTACTGGAGTATTCCATGCTCCGAGTCTGGATATATTGGTGCTATAGCTGTGACAAAAGGCACAAAAAACGATGGAAGCGACGACAAAATTCATGCATTGACAACAAACCCTACGTCTATCTCAACAATGACATCAATTTCCGACAATGTGGATCAAATATCGATTGAATGTCTTTTAGGTCCAAGCAAAACTCGTCGACCTGAATACACAATTGCTCCTGATAATCTGGGAAATCTTTGGGTGTATGAGGAAAAATCAAATACATTTATATCGTTGGATTTAGAAAGGGGAAGTGCGAGTATAGTTCAATTATCGACGTTTTTTGGAGCTGCAGGTGATCGATTATCACAAGCGTTTGGTAATAAAGTACTTGAATGGAAATTATTAACTGATTTAATGACGTCGAATAATCAAGCAGTATTTTATACACCCAATGGAAGCAAAGTTGAGATATTGGATTTAAAAAATCTGAATGCATATTCAATGTGTTTGCCATTCGTAATTGAATCAATTATATTAGCATCATCGGATAAATTTTTAATTCAAAGTCCACCGAATAATTTTTACATTCTCGAAAAGTCTAATAAAACATCACCATGTCCAAATATTCTTCGTCAAGTAGAAACAAATATTAGTCAGACAATAAATATCGGCGCTATTGCAAAGTGCGGGATTGAAAATTTAAATAAAAATATTTTGACTCAAGCATTGAAACAAAATATTGACTCGCCTAATAGACTTATTACCAGTGATTTTACGTATGCAAGTATTATTATGGGATTCCCTGAACTCGATTCGAATAATGATATTCATGTGTGGCCACGAAATGAAAGAATTAAAAGCAATAATAATAATAAAAGTGGTCCAATTATTACTGACGGTGGCCAAATAATCAGAGTTTTATCATCTGAAAGAATCCCTGAAGAAGCAAGAATTGGCGATGGTGGACAAACAATTCCTAATTATTTAGAAGTCGTTGATATTGTTAATAAAAAAATTCGTTACCTTCCAATTCCCACGATATCTAATGCATCACCACAAATTGATTGGTTATATCCACGTGGCCCACCAATTTACATTGCTTCTACATCAAATCATGGATTAGTATCAATTGATTGCACTGGTGGTGTTAAATTATGGGAAACATCGCCGACACACATTGAAAAATCGTTACTCGAGTGGCGTAAAACGATTGATTCAGAAGGTGAAAATCTTCAAGTGACTAAAGAAAGATATTCTGGATTAAATACAACTGCACCAAAGCATGGAAAAGTCGATCCAAAGAATGCTCCACATGTGGGAGGTAATCAATGGGCTGGCGGTACAGGAGGTATAATTAATAATATAATAAATCTTTTCTTAATATTTAATTATTATTAAATAACTTTATACTAATGTTAATTTTTTTTTTTTTTGATTTATTTTAGGACGAGATACTGCTGGATTAGGTGGTAAAGGTGGACCATATCGACTGGATGCAGGTCACACAGTTCATCAATTAAGTGATGAGGAAAAAAATTCTGTTCCTGATCATATTAAAAATGCTGCACGTGACATGGGAATTCGTGCATTCAAACAGCGATTAAAAGATATTCGCATGAGTGAATACGATCATAAATTATATTCACAATTTAGTGATGCAGTATATAAACAAATAAAATCATTACGAGTTATATTGAGCAGTCTTCAAGCTAAAAGTAATGAACGTCAATGGCTACGTCATCAAACGTCTGGTGAATTGGATGATACAAAATTAATTGAGGGATTAACAGGTGAAAAAACAATATATCGACGAAGAAGTGAAAGAGAACCGGAAATTGGTGCGCCACAGTTAAAACCAAAACGATTGAAATTAATTGTTGATGTTTCGGGAAGTATGTACAGATTTAATAGTTATGACGGTAGACTTGATCGTGAATTAGAGGCGTGTGTGATGGTAATGGAGGCATTTTCCGGCTATGAGGGAAAATTTCAATACGATATTGTGGGTCATTCAGGCGATGAATACAATATTCTCTTTGTTGATCACAATCAACCACCCGCTGATAATAAACAGAGACTTGAAATCATCAAAGTATGTAGCATATCAATGATTAATTATTTCAATCAATATATCGTTTCACTAATTTTTATTATAATAATTTAAATTTATTTTTCAATTCTTTCCAGACAATGCACGCTCATTCACAATACTGCATGTCAGGTGATAATACACTTGAGGCAACTCAACACGCTATTACAACTCTTGCAAAAGAAAATACCGATGAATCAATCGTAATTATTTTATCCGATGCTAATTTAGAACGTTATGGTATTCCACCTCAACAATTTGGTAAATTATTAACGTCATGTCCGGAAGTAAATGCCTATGCTATTTTCATTGGTTCCTTGGGTGATCAAGCAACAAGGTAAGCTATATAAAAATTATATAAATCAAGTAAAAATCAGTTCATTTAAAAATACTTAATAATGCTGAATAATTATTGATATTTTTTCTTTCATATAGAGTAATGCAAAAAATGCCATCAGGTAGAGCATTTGTATGCATGGATTTGCAAAATATACCTCGTATATTACAGCAGATATTTGCAGCATCAGTACTCAACACACGAATGAGTTGATTTCATTCGTTTCATCTGTCTATAATACGCGAATATGGTAAAGTGTAATTAATTCTGTGAATGAAATAGGAGAATTAATGTGATTACATATCGATAGAAATTAATTCTAAATTTATTATCAATATATGTAGCACCATAAGCAGTCTAGACAGAGAGCAGTTTGTTAGTGTTTTATATGATACTATATTCCTGCGTTAACACAAGTCCATGAAATAGAACACATACAAAGGGGATGAATATTCCTTCTCATATATATTGTAACACGTTTCGAAAATTCGTTGTCCCGAACATTTACGGGCTATCCCGAGGGATGACGGGGTAAACCGAGTTTATACGAGGTGGAGTGGGACGTTGTGATGTCAGTGGCACGCCGGTCTTTGAATGGAGCGGGTGTGGAGATGTGTACAGAGCGCTGGACGTCGTGGTGCAGCCGTACGTTGTGGTTGTCCTGTTCAACCATGTCAATTGCACGTGGATCAACGGGCAAAACGGGGCGGACACAAATCACACGGTCCACAAACAATTGTTTGCTCCTGTCAAGTTCAACCTTGTCCAGTTCATCCTGCTCTTATTCGTGTACGACGCACGCGGCCTTCAAACATCAGCTGCGACTGCCCGCCGGAGTCGCAGCCGTGTCCCCATGTAATTCGACCCTCTTCCTCGCGTAAAGTTAGAAGGTAAACATCATTATTTTCCCCACAAAATTAACTCTTAATTATTTTTATATTATATAATAATATTATAATTCAGAATAATTTTGTATTTTAATTTAGTGATGTCTTATTTTCTTTTAATTTCAATTCAATTTTTTCTTTTGTAGACTGGGGGTATTATTATTAGAGCAGAATTTTTTTTTCTGTTGAAATAAAAAATGATATCGAAAAAATAGATAATAAAAAAATTTAATTCTGTGGATGAGAAAGAATTTTTTTACTTTCAAAGAGTATAATTTCCATATGCATGTATCAATATATAAAGGAGTTAGGGCGCACAAAACGCAGAGGTTATCGTTGGTTATGCCAAGTTTGCGATGACTTTTTGTGAATATTATTAAAAAAAAAAAAAGAAAAAAAAGTCTTATTTCCCCCAAAGAGGGAAAAATTAATTGCTCATTTCATAATTCACTTTATTTTATTCTTCTCAAATTTATTCAACAATCTCATTAGCTGTGTCATGATACTAATAAAAGTGTTGATCTTTAAAATTTTTATCGTAAAAAAAAAAAATCGTATATATTTGAATTGTAAAAAACAAAATTATTTTCTTTTTTTTCCCTTTGATACTAGCACATTTCATTGATTGCAGATGCGATTGCACCGAACGCCCGTGTCGTCATAGTTCATCCGCGGCTGTATCACGTCGTCGTCCCCAGGGTTCATTCTCATTGCCAGCACCACCAATGCCACCGCGACATCATAATCCAAATAGTCATGAAATATCATGCAAGTGTCCTGAACGTCCAAATTGTTCCCATTCAATAATTGGCAATGATGGCTGTGAGTGCGAAGCAAAACCCTGTGTACATACAATTAAATCGCGACGTTCGCGACGCACGTGCGACTGTACAATTCAACCATGTAGCCATTCAAAATCGACAGAGGGACGCATTAAGCGTGTCAAATGTCGAGTTAGACGAGCTGGTTGCGCGATGGCAAGATGCACCGCTGAGCTTGCTATGTTACGATTACATTGGGAGTTGGCAACTGAATGTGCACCATGTAAGCCGCGCGCACTCACTAGAAGACTGTGTCGACGTCAACAAAGTGATAATGAGCTTTATCGAAGTAATAGCTTCAAGTTTGAGAGATTTGAGAGAACTAAAGACGAATGTTCAACGCCAGTTCGCAAACAGGTAAGTTCAATATTTATTTTACAGTAAATATTTCAATGCTGCTTAATAAACTTCAACTTTTTATTCTGAATAATTGTAAAAAGCTTTGGATGAGTCCATTATTTCATCTAAAAATATTTTTTAAATTATTTTGACATTTAATATAACATTATGGTTGCTATAATCATCAAAACCTGGTGAATTATTCTGAAATATATCTTCATATCAGTTGGTTACACTGTCGTTTTCATGACCAAACCGTCAATATAAAATATATAATATTAATATTTACATATTTTGATTTATCCAAACGTTATAAACGTATTATTTTATTAAACAAATGCATTTAGTTCAATATTAAAATAGTTCAAGTTGAAAAATTTCCGAATAAAAATATTGCAGTAGAATTCGTAACATTTTCTCCCTTATAAATATATGAATATACATCCACATGCATTATATAAAATAAAAAATATACATATCGTCTGTTTGCATTATATTTATCGCAATTTTTTCGTGGTTTTTTGTGACACTCGAGTTTCACGACGCGTCGAGCAAATTTACCTGAGAATATGAGATGTAGAGAAAAAATAAAATAAAATATTTAGCTACTTGATGCAAAAGAACGAGAATTTCAAGTAGATATATACTATAAATATATACATACTCAAATACATGAATGTGTATGTCAGTCCCCAAGGCACAAACCCCTTGAGAAAGAAGAATATAATGGGTCGTCAATAAATCAAGCATGAACAACCGATTTTCCTATAGACATGTGCGAATAAGAGCAATAATATTATTTTCTCTAACGTAGAAAAAGAAAAAAAAAAAAAAAATTCAATGACAAGAGTGTGTTGCTTTTTCATTCATCCTCCCATATAGCCTTTCATCTTTAGTATATGACCTAGTTTTACTGTGGGACAACAAAAATAACGGTATTATTGGCCATCAACTGAATTGCGATCATGGGGCCTCGGTTAGTAAAGTAAAGCACCTATTACTTGTGCCGGTATTTCATGACAATTTTCTCCATTCCACACCCTCTATACATACATATAATCTCCGTACTATTCTCTATGGAGTAGTAACTGACGTTGGTAAATACATAGATATATAACTAACCCGCGGAGTCGCTAACCTACCCCTATATCAACGGAATTATCGACCGCTTTACCTTACTCTCCACGCGCAGGAATAGTGTCGTCCTGAAATGCTTTTCAGACTATAACTTTTGTTCAACTATTGTTTTATATAATCACTATTGTTTATTGTTCTATTCACTTTATCAATACTATATTCTTATTCTAATATTTTTGTATTGTTTTATTTTCATTGTAATACTTTTGGGTTTTTCATTTGGTTATGATTTGGAAATTAAATTTTGTTTTGATAGTTGATGAATTTATTTGGTGGATTTTAATTTTTCATTTCCGTTGATTGTACGAAAAATATTTTTGTTTAACACTTTAATATGGTGATCAATATTTTATGATTAATCTTTTTGGTCCTTGTTGTTTGAGACATTGAAATATAATGCAGATTATTTTTATAATCCAAGCAAGTGGATACACGTCAACTACACGCCTGAGTTTGTGGGTTCAACTTGACTCGATGAAGATGTTGCTGGTGATGTATAGCCATGTGATCAATAGAGATATTTTGAGTGGTGTGTATTTGTGTGCATGAAATCTATAGACAAATGCCTTTGTTGTTCATCATTGTGTTGCATTGACTTTGTACATATGAGGATATAATATGTATATATATTTACGTTGCTAAATGAGAAAATATAATTATTATATCGTTTAATTAAAACTCGTTTTATTGATATTGTTGATGAATTTGGATAAAAATTATTTTTTATTGAGAAATTAATTATTTCATATTTTTTTTTTTTTAGATAAATTTTATATTTTAAATATTATTGATTATATTTACTTTTAATTGCTCTTCATAAAATTAGTTTAATCAGTTTAATCTTATTATTTTCTCGTGGGAGTTCTCAGTTTTTAATGTTCAATTATATTTTTGATGTTCCATCAATGTCAGCTGAATAAAATCAATTTAATTCTATAAAATATTTCCCAACAAATATGCTCTTCATATTTTGTCGATATCCATAATGATGGTGTGCAATGCAGCTTATAGTTCACTTGAGTAGACTGAAAGCTTTTCTTCCTCGAGAATTGGGTCGGAGACACGTCAAACTTTTGGTGGAAATAAGATTCACCGTGGCGCCTGAGATAAAGACTGTGTGCAAGACGTGAGATGAGGCAATGGCGTCAAATGAAAATAGCCAGGGGGAAAATAAAGTAACTATCGCATGACTTGGAGATGAGAAAAGATTGTTAAAGCTTATAGTTTTCACTACTACTATACATATATTCTTAACTTAGACACTGTCCCTTTTTCAATCGAGAGTTAATTGAAAAAGAATTAAAAAATCCTACAGGATTTAAGTGAACGTTAATTAATTATAAATATCTTCAAATATTATACAATATAATTATCATTGTGTTCATGTGATTTTTCTGCAATAAAATCCTTTCATGTACACAAAGAATTTCGGAGCTTAAGGAGATGAGCAACGTTAGGGAAATTCAGAAAATAAATTCACTTGAGTATTGTTTAACCGACAAAGTCGTCGTGTGCCATTTAAAAAATAAATGAAAAGCGAAAAAAGAAAATTTTCGTGCAAAAACTGAAATGGAATTTCATTAGCATTGTAAATACAAGCTATTGTCCATCAGGTAGGTGGAGTTCCACAATCTACCTCTTCGTGAACGAACGTCTCTCTACGGTGCCACAGGCAGCTCGCTTGTACGCTCTTTTATTTCCACTTTTTATCTTTTTTTCGCTTCTTCGTTTTGTTTTTTTTATTCCACTCCACAAGTATTATACAGCTTTGCAAACTCTAACGAAGAAGCGACTAAAACCTTCTAGCACATATGTATATATTATACATATGCATATACATTGTAAAATTACGAAATGAAATGTCGGATTGCTCATGTGAGTATGTAAAGATGTCAAAGTCAAGTGTTTTTCAAGGTTGAATAGCTAAAAAAAAATACGACTGAATTTTTCCAACAATTGGAAAAGTTTTTCCCACGTTTTAGCAACCTTTATAAGTAGGAGTGCTATTGTTCTCACATTTTCACGATCCTCAACAAATCCTTGACTGAAGAATGTTTCAACGATCAAATACTTAATAGTAAATATAAAAAAAAAAACAAAAAAATGTTATTTATGTTGATAGTTATTTGACGAAATTAAATACTGGAAAAAAATTGTTGTGCAAATAGATGAATATATCATCTAGTGTACTGAATTTGTGCGTCAATTTATGGTAAAGTGGTATTGGCTAGATATTTACATTCATGGTTGAAGAGTGAGGAATCACTCTCGGTTATATAGACGAAGCGTGAGTGCACTGTTCAATGCTTCCGTTAATGCAAAATATTTCGCTTTGTTGGATGCACGAACATACGTTCATTGCTAAAGTTTGTATGCTTGTATATTCATCGAAAATACATTGGTAGAGTTATATCCAACATGAGAGAAGCACGTAATGCTGTTTTGATTATTAGACAAGAAGAAAATAATATCGCAAATATAATTGAGAATGGAATTTATTTTTTTATTTTTATTGATCAAATTTGTGAGTTGCATATTAAGATCCTGCATCTGACCTACATCTTGGCAGTGTCAATATAGCTGGTTTTCCAATTTTCTTCATCGAATAATGAAAGAGGTATATTCATGAAACTCGGTCAATCGTCAAAAACATTTATAATATTATTTTTCTAGGTAAAATAAATTTATAAAAAATTTTTACATATAAAAATAGTTTTTCTAACTTTATTGAAGACAAAATGAAATTCGTATTGGATGGCTTTTAAAATGTTCAGTTACTCGTGATTCGTCTGACCATTGTGACATTTTCTACTTAACCATCAACGTCTTTTATCGTACAATGAGGCACAATCCGGTCACGTTTGTGTTCGTTGGACGTTTGGCTCGTATGTGCATCTCAATAAAGGGCAAATCGATAAGCTTTACTTTTTGTATTTTACACAAATGCCATCTCAGAGGAGAGCATCACCAAGAAAGACTGAAAATAAAATTCAGAGAAAGATAAAGAATTGTGTTGAGACTTGGCAAGAATAAAAATGTCTAATTTAGACAAATATTGACTAGAATTTTTCTGAAATAATCCTGATTTCTTTTCTTATAAAACCGCAGTGAACAAATAATGTCACGTCTAAGCAATGTCGTTTCTATCATTAAACTTTTCCGACGACGAATTAAACTATAATTACAAAAACAAAAACTTTCTGTCGTGAATACTTTATGGACTCAATACTGTCATGCACGACAATATTACTGTGAATCCGGTGTGAAACTCATTTGAAATTTATTCTCAACTACGCTTCATATAGAAACCATGATGTATTTCCGATATAAAATTCCAATACACTTTAAACTTCACCAATCAATTCAGCAGTAAATTTATATTTATTAAATAATTTTTTGAATGCATTTAAACATATTTTGTTTTTTTTATTCTTTATCATAATGTTCGTAAATGTTTTTGTTCTGCATGTAAATTGTAAAAGCAGAATTTTATCATGGCCCAGGATAAAACGCAAACAAAAATGAGAGCAACACGTGAGAACGCATGTGTTGTATTGATCCTTAGTCGTTGCGCACAGCTGACCCGCTATCCCACCCAACAGGATTCTGTTTGTGTGTCCTATCGAATATACAGCCAATGGGAAAGGGTTCTAAGATTCACATCAGTTGGGAGCAATGTCCTAGAGACTGTCGCACTTTCTACACCCTTAATTTATCGATAATGTCTTATTGAACCTTCAGGTATAGACGTGTCTTTTTTTTTTTATTTTATATTTTCTTAGCTTTATCCTTTTGTTTGTCGATAAATGTCCAAAGTTTCAAAGAACTCTTGCTAGTGCCTCATCAATAATAGGATTATATTGATAAATTATACGCAAGTATGTTAGACATTATTAAATTGTTCGCAAAATTTCATAGTATATTTATTAATTAAATGTTGAGATAGTGAATACATTAAATAGGGTTTGACTTTATATAATCGATGTATTTTATTAGTTAAATTAATGTAACGGTTGGTTCTGGTTTATCACGCATGTTTTATGTTGATGTTGGGGAGACGATAGGGATGAAAGGATTATAATTAATAATTTAAAAAAATACCAGACTGAAAGTCACCCTGAATATTGTGCGTGATACATAAAAAAAAGAAAAAGAAAGTAATATATATATTACTTCGCATTCAATTGAATAAGGCTGATTTTATTTTATTTTTTTATGAAATTTTATTTATTTTATGCATTCATCTCCGTGTGCTCTCGTTCAAATAAAATTTCATTCAATCCAACGAGAATTTCATCATTTCTAGTGGATGAAGTAATCAAATACAAGGATGCATCCTTGATAAATTTACTTGCAGCTTCGATAGAGGCAATGTTATTTTTCAATTATGAATTTTGTCTAAGAATAAAAAGCATATTCCTTTTATGAATAATTATTCGTTAAGGTTTCTTGAAGTAATTTTTTGTTATCAATAGCGACAGTGCAGCAAATGATCCGAATAAATTTATGATGAAAAGAAAAAAAAAAAGAAAATAAACTATTAATTATTCCGTAATTTTTATTTTTTCACTGGAAAGTATTATGGAGCGTATTATTTATTGTTTTTAAGATAATTAATTGCCAGTGTTTATTTTTATTTATACTGAATATAAATTACAATCATTTTATTTTGATAATGAGATTTATTATAAGATACAACTGGGAAATTTATGAATATCTGGTAGTCAGTTTTACAATTTTTTAGATTTCTTTATATTACTGACAGATTATGTTCGGTAATATATATCCTTGTCGCAATAATTTTTAATCATGAAAATTTTTAATTCATACTGGTAATGATGTCGTGTTCCTTGGCGTTAATTGCAAATTTTTTATTCTATAAATTCCCCAGCCATTTCATTACATCAATTAGTGCCACGCAAATGATTTACATCGTCATTGTAAACTTCTAGATTGTTCCACATATCTAATGCTTATTATTCTCGAGTTTCATATGGATTTTATATTTTTTACGGTATTGCTTGAAATCATAATCACGCAGTAAAATATATTTCATATCGTGTATTTTATTTCTGTTCACATATATTCAACATTAAAGACACAGTATCTTATTTTTTTTTGAAGACGATAGAGTATTGATACCAAGTTATATTAATTAGAACAATTAAAACTCGGTAAAAAAATTTTATTTTCGTTATCAAATTTTTTATTGACTTTCATTTTTGATTGATTAATTTTTATTCATTCATCAGTTCACTGATTCATATATGTACATAAATTTCAACACAATTAATCATTGTATAATTGGAGAATACTCAGCAATCATGATTTGATTGAAAAAATTCAATAAAAAAATCAAAATAGATTAGATTATAATCAACAATTTTTTTTTCCTCATTTGTAGCATTATTTAATTGTATTGTTGACAAATCTACATTTTAATTTAAATAACGCGCAATATAACATATCAGTTATTGATAAGAAATCACTATGTCATTGTATTTGCAATGAAATTAAATATTTATTCGTTTCCTACATGTTTGGTAATGTCTAAAGTATTAATTGAACAACACAAAACAATTCAAAATTAATAAATTAAACTGCATGGTCCTTGATCCAATCTAAATATTCAGGTACTCGAGTATACACAGTGGGATAATCAGTCATGGCACAACCCATAGCCCAAGACACAAGCCCAACAAGTTTTCCATCGACAGTTAATGGACCACCAGAGTCACCCTTTGAAAAATAAATTTAATCAGCACCAAATAAATCAAAATGAATAATTAAATGAATAATATACTCACGTGACATGAGCCAGTTTCTTCAATTGGATCATGAGCACAAATATGAGTGCTGTGAATATCATATCCTTGTTCGTTATATTTTTTTTCACAATAATTTTGAGATGCAATTAATATTTCGGCTTTTTGAAGAACTGAAGGAGAATTTCCACCTTGCTATAATTTAATTAAACAAACGATTGATAATTTAATATTTAGAAACAATACGTTGCAATTATTTTAATATTCTTGATTTAATTTTATATTTATTTACCCATAAACGTCCCCATCCAGATACAACAGCTACTGATTCAGCAGGTATTTCTTGACTTGGAGTTGGTAAAGGAACAAAGTTTAAAATTGAATTAGCAACGAATTCAGTTTTGACTTTGATAAGGGCAATATCATTTCGCCATGAATCATATGAATCGTAATTTTCATGAACAATTATTTTTTCCACCTCATGAGTTGACTTTGGATCTGTCAAATCATTTGTAGCTGCGACAATTTTCATTGTATTCACATCTTGACTGAAAATTTAATTCAATTTTAATATTTATATTTATATTTATACTTTATTTATTTTTTAATTTTTTTTTTTTGTCATGTAACACGTTATGTTACAATGATAACTATATTTTAATATTTATGCTCACTTTACTACACAATGAGCTGCTGTGATAACATAATTGCTGTTCAACACTGAACCACCACAAAAATGAAAAGAACTACGAGTTTGAAGCGATACCTAAAATAATATTAAAATTATTTTTTATAATTATTTATCTACGAGATTGTTACAATGGCTATTATATGAAATTAAATTTTATCGTGTAATTTATTTACTTACTTGATACGGAATTTCACCAGGTTTAGCGTCTTCTCCGTTGACAATACGCCCAGAAATTGTACTCGGTATCATACGAGCTAGAAAATTTAATTCAATTGTAAATTAATTTAATGTGAAGTATAACAAAATTAATTGTTTAAATGACATTATAATATTTCAAAGTACCCTGAGTAATTGCTACCACACCAAATAGAATTAATATTGAATTCATGATTATTCGTTAATTTTGAATTCGTTGCAACTGCAATGTTTTGAGAAATTGTTACGTATTTATACTGTTAAATAAATGTATTTACGAGTGAAAGTGATAATAAAATATTGATTCAAATCTTGAGGTAAATTTTTAATTGAGAATAATGAAAGATTAGATATCAACATTGATTTTTGCATGGAAAATTGATTAGAAAGATTGATGTACATTCTTTTCCTTAAATATTTCATTTCCGTGATAAACAATATCTCATAAATTACGATTAAATTTTGATATCAATAATAAATATTATCTGAAATGATTTCGTTATTGATATCCAATATTATTTATATTTATCGAATAAAAAATTGCAATCTGCCAATTTGCGTTGCATATTTTTCTTTTTTAAATTTTTATTTATGTTCAGTAAATGACGACTATTAAGGAATTTAAATGATTAAGTTGAATACGATAGCTCGTGTTTATCAATATACATATTTTTATTATTTAATACAGTAATAGGCAAATTTATTATTTCAATATTTCTATAAATTTTTGAGTTAATCAGTGTTTGCTTTGATCCAGTCGAGATATTCAGACACTCTGGTGTATACTGCAGGATAAACTACTGATCCACATCCTACAGCCCAAGATGTAATACCCACAATTCTCCCTCTAACAGTTAAAGGACCACCAGAATCGCCCTTGAATTAAATAATTTCAATATTAAAATAAAATAAATATCCACATATTATTTACTATAAGCAGAATTCAATGCTTGACTCTATTCTATATTTAATGAAAAAATTCTCACATTGCATGGACCTGTTTTGATATTTGAAGTAACAGCACAAATTTGAGATTTATTAACGTTGATTCCGTTTCGTTTATACATATTTTCGCAGTAATCCTCTGATGTGATAAAAGTCCAGGCTTTAAGGAGTAATGGAGATGTGGGTCCATGACTCTGTGGAATATTAACAAAATAAAATTATTATATACACTATCGTGATTTATTTGTCTTAAAAAAAAAAAGTAATATATAATTTTATGTTCACCCATTTTCTACCCCATCCAGAAACAACTGCAAGAGTGCCTGCAGTAATTCTTTGATGTGGTAGTGGAAGTCTGACAAATCTCAGGACTGAACTTTCGATGAATTCAGTTTCGATTTTAAGGAGGGCAATATCATTATGTGCTGCACCTTGTTCATTATAATTTTCATGGATTATAACTCTTGTAACGTAATGAGTCGAACGTTGACGACGCAAATCAGTTATACCAGCGATAACTTTTATTCCTAATTGATGTGCCCTGTAAAAACAATTTTATTTGAATAAAATGATGAATTCATTGTGATATATTGCTACATATTTTATTATATTATATTAATAATTTTTATTGAAGATCGATTTATTGCAATTACTCACCTAGTGAAACAATGAGCTGCAGTTAGAACGTATTTTTTGTTTAATATTGATCCACAACAAAAATTTACATTAAATATACTTTGAAGTGATACCTAAAATGAGAATATTAATTTTCTGTATTTATTTAATTATTTACGATAAATTGATTGGATATTTAGGAATGTTGTCAAGTATTTTATATTATAAATTTTTTGTATAATTTCAAACTCACTACATACGGAATTTCACCAGGTCTAACAGTTTGACCATAAACGATACGTTTGTTGAAAAAATCTCGCGTATTGCTTGCTGAAATAAATACATTGAAAATGTAATTTTATCATTTTATCAAATATTTATTACAATAAGCATTTTGCAATTGAATAAACTTGCGTGATACCTTGTGTAATTGTTATTAAAGCAAAACAAATCATAATTCCCTTCATGATGATTATTTGACATTAAAATATTTTTTTTGCTAATGTAAATTCTTTATCATTTAATGATGAAAGAAAAAAAACCGAATTAATTTTTGAGGCTGTTTGACTAATGTTTCCATGGAACTGACAGTGTCGTAGAATAATGTAGATAATAAACAATAAATTTTGTAACTTGTCTTACAATTTTTACATTATACACCGAAAATAAAAAATTTTTGAATCAAGTCTAAAATTATCAAATTTGCATTGAAACTATTGATGCTCATACAAATAATTTAAAATTTAGACTCAATACAAGCGAAAATTAAAATAGATTAGATTATGATCAACAATTTTTTTGACAGATTTACGTCTTAATTTGAATAACGCCCATTATTACATATCAATTATTGATATAAAATATCTATGACAACCTATTTGTAATTGAATAAAATATTTATTTGTTTTCTACATGTTTGGTAATGTATAAAGTATTATAATTAGTAAATGGCGACTGTTAAGAAATTCATATGATTAAATTAAATACGGTAGCTCGTGTTTATCGATATACATTTTTATTATTCAATACAATATTAGGTTAATTTATTATTTCCACATTTTAATAAACTTTTGAGTTAATCAGTGTTTGCTTTGATCCAATCGATATATTCAGACACTCGTGTGTATACTCCAGGATATTTTACTGATCCACATCCTATACCCCAAGATGTAATACCCACAATTCTCCCTCTAACAATTAAAGGACCACCAGAATCGCCCTTGAATTAAATAATTTCAATATTAAAATAAAATAAATATCCACATATTATTCACTACAAGCGGAATTCCATGCCTGACTTTATTCTATGTTTATTTGATGCAAAAATACTCACTTTGCATGGACCTGTTCTGACATCAGAAACAATAGCACAAATTTGACTTTTATAAATGGCTTTTTTTCGTTTATATTTGTTTTTGCAATATTTCTCGGATGTGATACGAGTCCGGGCTCTGAGGAGTATTCTAGATAGAGGCCCACGTATCTGTGCAATATTTACAAAACAAAATTATTATATACATCTATCGTGATTTATTTGTGTTAAAAAAAAAATATATATAATTTCATTTTTACCGATTTTCTACCCCATCCAGAAACAATGCCAATAGAGCCAGGAGTAATTTTTTCATGTGGTAATGGAAGTTTGACAAATTTCAAGACTGAACTTTCGACGAATTCAGAATTGATTTTGAGCAGGGCAATATCATTTGGTGATGAATCTTGTTTACCATGATTTTCATGCCTTATAATTCTCATAACGATATAAGTTGAATTTGGATGATCCAAATCAATTGTACCAGCAATAACTCTTAGTCCAAAGTGAATTCTTCAGTAAAATCAATTTTATTTGAATAAAATATTGAATTCATTGTGATATATTGCTACATATTTTATTATATAATAATAATAATTTATATAGAACGTTGATTTATTGCAATTACTCACCTTCTGAAACAATGAGCTGCAGTTAGGACGTATTTCTTGTTTAATATTGATCCACTACAAAAATTCATTTTCTGCATATTTTGAATTGATACCTGAAACAAAAATAATAATTTTGTATATTCAATGGAATATTTATGGATTTTGATGAATGACGTTAAGTATTTTTATATCATAGATTTTTTGTATGATTTCAAACTTACTATATATGGAATTTCACCAGGTTTAACAGTTTGTCCTCGAGCGATACGTTCATTGTAAAAATTTGCGGAATCGCTCCCTGAAATGAATACTTTAAAAACGTAATTTTATTCTTGAAAGTATATGACAAAAAGCATTTTCAACTGAATAAATTTGCGTGATACCTTGTGCAATTGCTATTAAAGCAAAGAAAATCATCAGTTCCTTCATGATGATTCCTTGATATTAGAATAATTATTGCTGATGTAAATTCTTCATCATTTAATAATGAAAGAAAAAATCGAATTAATTTTTGAGGCTGTTTGATTGATGTTTCCATGGAACTGACAGTGTCGTAAAATCATGTGGATAAAATACAATAAATTTTGTAACTTGTCGTACAATTTTTAATTTTACACCAAAAAAAAAAAAGTATCAAGTTTATAATTAACTAATTGTGTTGAAAATTTGTTAAAAATCTGAACTTAATACAAATGGAAAATCGATCTAATGGAAAAATAACCCTTCAAGTCGTGAATCATTTGATCCAAGTCTTTGTGTCAAGTCTATGTAACGAATTGATTCAAAACATTTTTTTTTGTGTGCATAGTCGATGCTCGAGTTAATTTCTTTGAATAAAATCACTCAATAAAAAAATTGGCTGCAATCCAAAACTCATTTTTCTGAAGTTTTGTTTAGACATTGGAGAAAATTCCACGTTGCGTTGTCATTACTCAAGTGGTGTCTGCATTATCTTGCTATGACTACATCTATTATCAATGAATGGTTCAGATGTTCAGCAATTTATTTCATTTTTTTCATCTTTACGAGTATAGATAAAAATAATTATTGTCTGACATTTAAGACGTGTCCATAAGTTACCAGACTTGGTAAACAAAAAAAAAAAAAATAATAAGAAGTAATATATGAAATGATATCAAGTGGGAGGATGGATATTAATTCGATCTACCTTTTCAATTCAATCGAATATTTTTTTGCAAAAAAAAAAATGTCTGACATTTCATAAAAAACTATTGCTTAAAGTGATGTTCAATTTATCTAAAACTTTCAAGTTGATAGAAAATACTGTGAAATTTTAAAGTAAAACAGCATTATTTTTTACGATGAAATTTTAAACTTTTTTATTATAGATTTTTCGAATTTATTTAAAGAATATTGCGAATTGAAAGTAAAAAATAAGATACAAAATAAAATATTACATTTCTTAAGCTAATTTAATTTTTTGATACAAGATTCTGTTATAACTCTTGAAATCCCTCGTCTCATTTGAAGAATACATCAAATTTTAATTTAGTTGACTCTGAACTTAACGCTTTTTTATTTGTGTAAAAAAATTAAAAAATCGGTTGTCATGGAACTCTGTGAACTTTTTACCTGTCAGTATTTTTTTTTTGATTTTGATTCATTGTTAATGTTTTTTTTTTTTTTTTATTATTATTATCGAATAACTATAATCGTGACGCAACATGGAAACTTTAAGGTCCATCAGGAAAATAAAAAAACGATTCTATACTATAAATATTGACGGGTAGTCATTCAATAATATAATATTTATATTGTATCGAATTCAAATGAAATTCTGATTTCTTCGGTGATTTAATTCTCGTTGAAATGAAGAATCACATAGGTTTTCAATACTCTTTCATGAATGGCAGTATAAATGAGAAAACGGGTCATTGAATACAACCAAAGCAGCATTGATCTATAATTCTTCATAAAAGACGGTTAAAAGTTGCGAGTTTTTTCATATTTTACAATATTTTCTCTAGTGAAATAATTACTTCTTTTCAGAATATACATCTTAATTTATGGTATTGAAAAGATTATCTAAAAATCTTATTTTATACTTTTTGAAATAAACATGTTCATTAATACTTTACTAAAATATTTATAAACAAATTTGTGACTATTAATTGTCGGTCTACCTATTTTTGTAGTGGCGCTTTTTAATACTTTTTCTTATTTCCTCATTAATTTTATCATATCAGGCTCACCATTTTATCACTCCCTCACTTAGCAACAATCACAAAATGCCGTTAGCTCTTCATTTTCTTTTATGTCACGTAGTTTTTCTTACATCTCTGATACTCGACGGGTTCTTCAATTTTTTGTTTCTGTTGCGAAAACTTTTACTTCCTCGTGAAATCGAGAGAGCTTCTAAAGTGCACGGACGAGATGCTCCAATGCAATGTCGACATGACAGAAAGGTCATTGATATTACACTTAAATATACGTATAAAATGTCCTCTAAGTATCCAATGTGATAAGTGCCCCAAAATTTCATTCAATTCTTTAATCAAATATTTTAAAAAAATCATTTTTCTTTTCAACAATTTTGATAACTTTCAATCATTTCGTTTCTATTTTTTTTTTTTTTATCAATTAAATGAAAGACAGTTGATAGGAAAATTCGTGTGATTATATCAAATATAAGAAAACCACAAGTATTCAACAGTATATACATTTATTATTAGGTACAAAACGTTCAACTTTCTTATTAACATATTTTAAAAATTATCGAGTTATACAACATTTGCAAGGATCCAGTCAAGATATTCCGACACTCGGGTATACACTGTAGGATATTTTGTCGATGCACACTCAACACTCCAAGACACGAGTCCAACAAGTTTTCCATCGACTGTCAGTGGACCACCAGAGTCACCCTTAATATTGGAAAAAAATTAAATGAGAAAAAAAAATAGACATTATATTTCCAATAAACACAATGACAATTTGGCACACAATTTTTTCTAACTAATTTAATTAATACTCACGTGACATGAGCCGGTTTCGACAACTGGCGCAATAGCACAAATATGAGAGCTATGAACAGTTAGCCCTTCTTCGCTATTCATATTTTCACAATATTCTTGAGATGCAATTAGAACTTGAGCTTTTTGAAGTATTGACGTTGATGGTCCATTTTGCTACGACATTTTTTCATTGAAATCGTTATGTTTTTACAAATTTTTCCGTAAATATCTGCGCAATATGTATAATATAATGTTTGTTATTTATTTACCCATAGTTTTCCCCATCCAGAAACAATTGCAATAGAACCAGCAGGAATTTTTTCATGTGATAATGGAAGTGAAACGTAATTTAATATTGAAGATATCGCAAATTCAGATTTAACTTTTATAAGGGCAATGTCATTTATCCATGAATCACTTGGAGTGTAATTCTCATGAACAATAATTTTTTCAACTGCATGAGTTGACTTTGGATAATTTAAATTAGTTGAACCTGCGATGATTTTCATATCATTGAGAGTTATACTGTAAAATAAATTTTATTGCAATTAAAATACTATTCATTAATTTTTACTACAAATACTTACTCGACGACACAATGTGCTGCAGTTATGACGTAATTTTTGGTCAATACTGAGCCACCACAAAAATGAAAATTATACAAAGTTTGAAGTGATACCTAAAATAAAATCGATAAATTTATATAATTTCTTCAGATATATTAACGATGAGTTTATCGATTTTTCAATTAGTTTATGCCAAGTATTTATGGTATAATATTTTGCTCACTTGATAGGGTATGTCACCAGGTTGAACATCTTCGCCATTAACAATACGTCCAAGGAAAGTGCTTGGCGTTATACGAGCTAGAAAAATTCATACACCATTATTTTTATTTGAAAAAATGTATCATAAAGAGGATTTAATTGTATGATAAATTTGTATATCACCTTGGGTAATAACTACCAGAGCAGAGAAAATCAACACTGTCTTCATGATGATTCGTTGTTATTAAACTATTTTTAACTGTCATGTAAGAAGGACCAATCGTGTATTTATACCGTAAAAATGACGTTCCTCAATAATAATGATAAGAAATAGATTTGAATCTTGAAAAAAAATTTATCAATGAAGAAAAAAATTAAAACAGATATTAGGGTTAATTCTTTCATCAAAATGTAGATTAAATTGATTGATATATTCTTGTTCAATAATTCTCGAGAATAATTTCCGTGATAAACAATCTTTCAGATTTCAATTAACACTATGCCAAATAATATCATCAGACTATACGAGTGTAGACAAGGGATAAATGATTAAAATCGCACATTTTTTGCCACTGACTAATCATATTACGAAAAATATGTTCGTGTTATGTTTATATTTATCAACGAGCGTTGATAACGTTCAAAACATTCGTTGTTGAAGGAACATTAAAAAAATGCGCATTAAACTTTTATCAGTTTCTTTGTAATGTGAAACAGTTGTTAATATCTAAATTAATTTTTTTCAATTAAATTATCTAATTATGACGATATTGACGGTGATCTGAGAGTCATATCTCGATTTTTCCTTATACACAGCTGGGGAAATCCCGCTTTACGCTGTCATTTCTCAAGAGGTATCTTGGTAATATCTTCCAACGACCACGACTGTTCAATCATTTTTTTGTTGTTGATATAACGGTCCACATTCTCCGGCAATAATTTTTTTTTTTCTCACGAGAAATGATAAAGATAATTATTGGTTGACACTTTTGTCATGCTCATAAGTCATATTTCTGGACAAAAAATAGAACTGATACAATGAATGATATCAGGTGAAAGAAAAGACATTTACTTGATATATTAACCTATTTTTAGTTATTTACTTTTGAGTTTTTGTTTTTTATTTGTAGGCACTAAGTGAAATGTTATTTTCTTAGAAAAAAGAAACAAAAAAAAATCCCGAATATTATACATACACAATTTTTATTTAAAACGATGTCCCATTTATCTAAAACTTTTGCGATCATAGAAAATATTACAAAATTGTCGGTAATGCAACGTCAGCTTTTACGTTGAAATTGCAAACTTTTCTAGCATAAATTTTTCGGCTTCATTCAGAGACTATCACAGATTATGAAAAAAAAAAAAATAGAACGCTGAGAATATTTGTATTCCTTTAGCTAATCTAACTTTTTAATATAAAATCCTATTACAATTCATGAAATTTCTGTTCTCAAATGGTATATAAATTGCAATTTAATTTAGTTGATTCTATACATGTAACTTAGTTATTTAAATATTAACTTTTGTATTGTGAAGATAGAATATAATAAAAAGTAAAATGAAACATTAATCATGTCTGCAAACAATTGTACAATCAAAAGAATTTTATAAACCAATTTAAATAGCGAGAATCGATGAGGTCAAAGACCTGCAGCTTTTTACATAACCCCAAAAGTATCCTGATAGAAAAACAATTGTTGCTCAATAATTGATAGCATGTCTCAACAATTTCTTTGTAAACGTAAAATTTATGATTATTTTTATTCGTTTGTTCGTTGCCAGAGCATTTTGCTACGACAATGAATGGAAAATGTGATTCCATGAATTTGGTGAAGTTGACTGGGAGTGGCTCGTAAACCTATTCGATTAACGTAAACTTCCATCTCAGTGTGTAGTAATGGTGAAGAGGAATTGATCGATCGCCAGCTGAATGAAAATAATTGAGCACCACTGAACCCTCAGGATTCACCTGTGGTATTTCATTTGTATGATAATCCTTTTTCCATTTATATTTGTATCTGTATTCAAAATCAATTTACACTTTGTTGATAAAAATTTGCTAAAATTCCTAGAGCTTTTATTTAAATTAATTTTTATATTAAACCATGTAAGCTTTTATATTGTAATTATTTCATTAGAGCATTTATCAATTATGTCTACAAAGAGATATTTACAGATTCATAATGCCAGATAGATTACAATTATTATCAGGGAAATAATAATTATCTATCTAGTGATCAATAGAGATTATGTCAGTTCAGAATTATCGAATAATCTTCGTGTTGTAACATTCAGACAGATTTGAAGATTTAATAGAATGTTATTGTAGGATAACGATCTCATTGGAAATACTGATGGGCATTGATCCAATAATATAACATTTATATTGTATCGAGTACAAATGAAATTCCAATTTCCTCGGTGATTTTATTCTCATTGAGGTAAAGAACCACATAGGTTTTCAATACTATCTAACGAATAGAAGTATAAATAAAAAAATAAATGGACCATTGAATATTACCAAAATTAAATTTATCTATAAATTTTTAATAAAGTACAATTTAAAAGTGTCAATTTTTTAATATTACACTATTTCCAGATGTAAAATAATAATTTCCTTCCAAGTATAAATTTGTTTCAACTGAAAATTAAAACTTGACATTATAAATTATATTATTTAAAGAGTTCAATAGAAGATATTTCTACATTGATATTTTTTTGAATAGTTATCGATAAATTTGTGATTATTGAATGGAAATCTATTATATTATTTCTGTAATAGACCGCATTGATTTCATTTTCTATTATCTCTCTAATTCAACCAAATCAGACTGACCTTTTTATGCATTTCATCGCTTGGCAACAACCATAAAATAACGTGAGCTCTTCACCTTTTTTCATGCTACATCATTTTTCTTCCTTCTCAGCAACTTGGCTGGTTTCACAATTTTCTGTTTCAGTTACGAAAACTTTTACCTCCTTGAACTAGTGAAAGCTTCTAAAGTGCATGGACGAGCTCGTTGAATGCAATGACGACATGGCAGAAAGACTATTGATACGAGACTTAAAATATATATACGTGTAAAATGTTCTTTCAACCATACGACGTGATCAATGCATAAAAAAAATTTCATTTGTGTGTTTACATAGATATTTAAAAAAAAAAAATACATGTATCTTTATTACTCATATTTATGTGAGAGAAATATTTTCAAGTTCTTCAACTTGTAATTATTTTTGACCCAGTTAACAGGCGCATACCACCAGTCCGGATGATGTAATTTGTTACTAAGTGCCATAATATCTCTTTACACTAAAAAGGAAAATTATAGTGATATACATAAACGAATTTAATATCTAAAAATACAAAAAAGTTTACATGATCGTTATTATTTCGAGTGGTAGAATTACAGTGAATGCACGTACTGTGTGCAGCATTGATCCGCTCGTAGAATTGAATGTTTAACTACACGAGAGGCGAATATTATCGAGTATCTCAAGGGAATTATTTTGTTCATTTTTCAGTTGAATTAAATTTTTATTTTTTATTCTTCAATTTTCTATCTTTTTTCTGTTAATTCATCGTTATGATTCATCACAAATAGCGTTATAGGTACATATAATAATTTAATACAATATATTTTTTTTCGTTGGATCAATATATTTCAATCGCAGAAATGATTTTTTATTATTTCAAAGTATAATTCCACACAGATTTCAAAGTTCAAGTGTCAATCAGTGTCAAATACAACTTTCGATAAAAATCTATGACAGGAAAAATGATTTTCAACATTAAAAAAAAAATTGTGATAAAATTTCTCGTCTTTATTTTCACTTTTTATTACCTTTTTATTTATTTATTTATTTATTTCCATTTTTTAGTACCGCAATAGTGATGTATTAAATTCTCAGTGTTTTCTAAATAAATAACCGACGTATTATTTTCAAAAAGATTACAACAATAAAATTTATGAGTAAGGGAAAATTGCTGGGCTTACATTTCTATCCACACATTTCCAATTATAACGCCCACGTTCCGTCGACTAATATTTTTAGTCTTCAATTTATATTCTTTTTCATTATTATTATTTTTTTCTTCTTTACATTCAATAAAAATATCTATTTGAATTTTTTTTTTCATCAATAAAATTCCAACTTTAAATAAATTAAATTAGTTAGTCTCTGAATAATTACATGATTCGTAAATTGGAAGCAAATAATAATTAGAAGCTTTCACAATTCGCAATTCTCATTAAGTTGAAAAGGCAATTTGGACTACCTTTCTATTTCTCTTATAACCCGCATTGATAAAAGTAATCAACTTTGTGAATTAGTCTCTAAAGCGCTGCCAAAAGATTCGCCTGATCCTTTTTATTCTTATCAGTATATCATTTAATCTTTAATCTTAGCTGCTTAGAATTCAGTTTAAGGATTAAAGTACCTAAAAGATGTAAAATTTTTTTTTTCCCGTTCCTTTTATTCCTTTATCTACATCGCTGCAATATTTATTTGAGTGATTGTATTATACTTAGAGATAAACAGTTCATATTGTTCTTATCGAGGGCGCTGTGATACTTACCATTTTACTATTTCCCCACTGGGATATTAGCAGATATCTTCCTTTACCGACGAGCTTTTGTGCAAGTTCAGCTGGTGTATCTAATGTTGTTGAAAAACAGGATAGTACCGACAAAAAACCATATTTCTACACGTTACCGAAAGCTGTTTCAAAAATATTTATCGACTGAGTTAAACTCAAGTTTTCTTTTTTTGTATAAAGCTGATATTGAGCTTTTTATAAACAACTTCTTTACCCACCTCATATTTTTTATTATTTCAAAATTACTTCTTATATTATAAACATACACCAATTATTTTTATCTATTATCGTGATTCAATTTATTATTTGAAATAATTTAAAAAAAAATTTAATTCTATAAATTAATTTTACTTATAAAATAAATATTTTCTCTGTAAATTAATTTCATTTCATTGTAAATTTTTATTAATTCTTCATTGATGATTGAGCAAGTAAGTTGTGAACTTGAAATAAAATTTATTTTTTTTATTTTTTGTTCTTTTTGTTGAAAAACCCTCACATTCATGTCGAAGTCGTTGAACTGGCGCAATTTTATCGAGAGCCCTACAAAGGCTAATTGGCCGGTCAGCCCTTCACCAAGGATCCTGCTAGTTGGGTCTTGAGGCATCCGCGACAATACAATTTACGTACTCGGTAGCCCATTCACTGCTGAAACCTCAATTCCCCCTCAGGAAACGAAGTGGGATCCCTTTTACGGATGGAAAGAACAAAATTTTGTGAGCGAGTAATTTTCTACCCTTGAAGATATAATCGATATCCATATACTTACATATACAACTATACCAATAGCATATATTACGATACGTATTCATAAATATTAATTAATAAAATAATCATTGAGTATTTCTAGCTTCTATAGATATAATGTAATATTCATATAGACATTGAAACCGTATAAAAACTTGTTCTAATTTTTTTATCGTCACAAGACACCTATGATGCATTGCTTCATCATTTTCTTTCACATTTTATTCCCAATTGGACATTGACTTTTACTTTTATGACAGCAATGGCAATGAAGACGAAACCCCAAGGCGCCGTCTGATTTGTCGTTTCACCTATTGTTCATTTTTTGCTAGAGATGTTTTCTTTTTTCATAGATTTTGTTTTTTCTATCATTCGCTTTTTGTTTCGTTTGAATTTCCGCTAAAGCTCCATGAGCTATCGTTTTTATTTTCCTCACATTTATTCGTGTGAGAACAATTATTTTCTTGTTTGAATCTGTTTTGCCAACTTGTCTGCCACTTTACGATCTAGTTTCTAAAATAAAACAAAAAAAAAATCATTTTCCTCTATCTTCTAGCTTTTCTATGAAATTTATTTTTTTTTCATATCTTTATTATAATTTTTTTTTTTTTTTTTACCTCGCACAAACTTTCAGTAAATTTTTATTTCCTCATTCACGATACATCGTTGCAATAACTGATTTTATCATATCAAAATTTTTAGATGAATCCATCATATATCACTGTAGTATTTTAAATCCTTGGGGATATTTCTTGGGTAATAACTTTTTTCATTGCACGCGACCCCGTCATCTTATACATATTTAAAAAAAACCACTTCTCTGATCTATTCGCTTTCGTTACTGGCCCATGTGTGTACACCACCCTACTCTCTTGGGAATTTGTGGTATAATAATGTTGACACGACCAACCTCTAGAGCTAAATAGCTGTCTCTATCTTCGCTCATCGTCGACTCTATACAAACATATATATCAAACCTTCAACACAGCGGTCGTTTTGCGAATTACTCATCAGAATTTTCATCCCCCCATATCCTTATTCTCATATCAAGACATCATATAATATATAAAAATATATCTTAGAAAGAGTATTTAATAAATAAAAACAATTAAGCTTCACTTTAAATTATTCTGAATATTTATTTTATAAAATATAAAATAAAAATCACCATTTAAATTATAGATAATTCAATAATTTAAATGGTTTTTGCAACGTGTCACTTTCAAATTGTTGTCATCGTAAAAGGCTGTCGTGCCAAATTAATCTTGGGTTTGTGAGAAAGTAAAAGAGGGAATGGCTGATGGTTTGAGACAATAGCACCAGTACGAGCACTATACTACTACAAGCTGCGTATAGTAAAATGAAGATGAAAGTTCTATATAATATATATGTATATTGAACAACCCTTTTGTATATTTCAATGTAATACTTTGCAATGCGACGTTGAGGTGACTCTTTAGTCGTGTTGGGACCAATTGCAAGGGAGGATCGAGCTAAAAGCGCCAACGCAATGTATATATAGTCGTGACAATTCGTCTATATACATGAAGATATTGTTGATTGTGTGTAGGTAGTGTACTAATGGAAGAAATGACGACGACATTGGTAGCTGTACTCTTCGTTCAAACGACACGATACAAGTCCTTTTTTTTTTTTTAGTTTTTTATATGTATTTATATATATTTTTTTTCTCCTTTGTATTTTAACTATCATCCTTTTTTTTTCCCTCCCGTTTTTCTCTTGACAATTCACTGTCATTCATTTAATTGGTTCATCAACGGCACCAGGCACTTTTTGATACAGATGAAAAGCCCATCGGCCAAGAAATGTAGCGCTTTCATCATATGACAATTTTTTTTTTTTATATTTATTCTTTGACGATGATTGATGATTGTGGACTATGACAAACGGTGAAAAAACCTTTCATTTATACATAACACTTTACGTGTTTGTATTAAAGAGTAAAGACGAAAAATATGAATAGTGTCTAGCGTTTGATTAATCAATTTCTTTTATTTTATTATACAGAATGTATTTATTTATTTTATTTAATTATTTATTTGATTATTTATTCATTTATTTATTTATTCATTCATTTATTTATTTCATTTATTTATTTTTTTGTTTATTTATTTATTTTTTCATTTATTAATTCATTTATTTATTTATTTAGTTGTTTATTCATTTATTTATTTATTTATTTATTTGTATATTTATTTGTTCATTCATTTATTCATTTATTTGTTCATTTATTCATTCATTCATTTATTTATTTATTTATTCATTCATTTATTTATTTAGTTGTTTATTCATTTATTTATTTATTTATTCATTCATTTGTTTATTTAGTTGTTTATTCATTTATTTTTTCATTTATTCATTCATTTATTTAATTGTATATTTATTTGTTTATTTATTTATTCATTTATATACACCATATTTATTCTATATATTGGATCTTCGATTGAGCATGAAGAAAATCAAGAAAAATATTTCTCCAAGATGTTCAATTTTTTTCATGTTGTATCATTGAATTTTATTTTCAACAATAGCCAATAATTCAATGTAATGACACTTTCAGTAGGAAGAAGTGATGAACAGGGTTATATATATACATATATGTATACATACATACATATATATATATATATATATATATATATATATATATATATATATATATATATATATATATATATATATATATATATATATATATATATGTATAGAATAGAGAGACAGGTCGATATACGAATCTGGTGTTGGCACAAAGTGCCAATAAAGTCACTGATTATTGGGAGAACCAGTTGGATACAGAAGTGGGAGAGAATGACGGAAGGTGTTGGATGAAAAACGCAACGATAGTGAAGGCCATGATTGCTTTTGGCTATCGGACAGCTGTGTCACTTGTTTTTATCAAATTCAACTTTAATTCTCTTCAATGCGATTTTCTTCTTCATTTTATTGTGCTTAAATCAATCCAGAAAATTGTTTTACAATATAATTAATATTGTATATAATTATTAATATAATTACACAATTAATATTGTATAATATATTCATAAAATCATTTTTCTCTTCAAGCTGAATTTTTATTTTCACTAAATATTTATTTGGAAAATAATCAACAATATAAAGCTCGTTGAAAATATTGAAATAATTTTTTTTTTTTCAATAGAAAACATTCATTTTTTATCTGTATCCATAAAATAGAAGTTTATATTATTTGACACAAATGAATTTTTTTATGATTTGAGTTTGGGAAATATACTAAAAAAAAAAATCATGAAAATTTATTTCCCAGGATGCAATATAGATTTCTAAAGTTCTCTTTGATATATATTCACTCATACATATGTATGAGTGATCGATGCATATATGTACACGATCAAGACTGCCAAGTTCTCTGTTTAAAGTTTTCATCCGTTCATTGAACCTCGTGAACCACAAACGTCTCTTGACCAAGTAAAATTACCAACGTAAATGAGTCCTATCTTGATGAAAGTTGGTGGCGCCATCATGACCCATGACTCATCGCGGTTATCCTCATTCAATTTATCCATTTTCCGTAATATTGCTTGACGTATTGTTCATTGTACAATATTATCTCGTCGATAATCTCTTTTATTATACATGTAAATTCCAATGGTACATTCAATTCTTCAATCCATCAATTCCTCCTCTGTATTTTACATTTTCCAATAAACAATTCACTCAATACTAATTTACATATCTTAACATATCAAAACAGAAAAATAAATTCATCCATTCAAACATACATAATATATATGCACATTCAATTATCTTCTTTTCTTTCTTTTCACAAATTGGAATTTAATCCATCATAAATTGAAATGAATATTATAATGAAAGTTTGGAAATATATTTTTTAATAAACTTTGCTTATTTCATTTTATACATTTATTCTAAGGGTGTATTACTCTGATCCTCAATATAAACATTATACCTACACATATACCTACATAAGTATAGTATAACAAAACGTTAATCACAGTGAGTTGCTGCTGAAGACAGCACTGCTTTTTAGAAGTGTCACACTAAATATGAAGTGCGTTACGATGTCATGTGCGTGGTTATTTTGCATTTACCCAAGTACTTGTACTTCTTGTTCATTGAAGAGACTTAAGGAATGTCAGAGATATATTTCGCTTTGTGTTTATATATGTAAAAACATACATACACTCACGTGCATAATTTATTTCTTCTCAAATAATATTTTCAAGTTGTTACTTAAAACCTATTGAATGTAAAACATTGTTTTCCTACCGCCACAGACTGAAGAAAATTATTATTATTTCATTGTGGTACTTAATAAAACACAGTATGACACATTTCTATACCTTTTGTGTTATACATTTCTGTATATGTGTATTAATTCAGAAAATGAAAGTGTCATGTTTGTGTAATGTTGCTGTCGAGCGTGATGAGGAGGAAAATATTCAGACGACTAGGTTCACTGCGAAATATATTACGACTCTATTTGACGAGTGTTTCATTTTTACAAAAACTTATATACATATTTCTCACGAGTAAGTGTAACGATGTGCATATATGATGTGTACTTTTGTGAATTACAAACATACACAAACATTGAAATATAAAAAAAATTGAGAAAATATACACCGAGTATTTTTTTATCTGCAAAACATTTTCTGAAGATTGATGTAAAATATAAATATTGAAATGCCGATTTGAGTTATGATTTTTTTTTTAATAAAAGACTTTGTGTATTTTTATTGTTCTTTTATTTTAGTCCACTATTTTTTTTTTTGTTTTTTAGGGAATGAAATTAATAATATTCATCGCTTTTTGATTTTAATCTGTGCCGGAGGAGTGAAATTAAATGCTGTTATTAACACAATGTTCACGCACAAGCCATTGGTCATTGGCACGCAGCCGGTACCGACATTTTAGTCCTTTAATTACCATTCGATGAATTACACATGGCAAACCATATGTGCTAAACAACATGCAGGTATATACATACATATATAATATGTATACACACAGGTCGTACTGGCGATTCGCTATTTATCGTAATATCGACTTTGTTTTCATAAATAAACAAACACCAACAATTTTTATTAAAACATTAAAAATTATTATTTTTTTTAATTATTATTATTCACCCTTCATTTAATAATGATACTGAAGAATTTCACTCCTGCATTTTCCGTCGTATTTTATTCATGATTTTGTGTTAATGTCAAATAAATTTGACGTTAAAAATTTTTTTTATGAAAGAAAAAATTTTTTGGAGAAATTATTACATATATGCGTGGATTTTTTGAATGTCCAGGACAAAGAACTGGTAGTTGAACAGTGGAATCTTGGTTTGAAGACAATGGATCAATTTATTGTTGAGGATGTATCAATTTCCGGTGTATACAAATCAAATTCAATTCATGCTCGCTCAACACGTCATAGATAGATTGTTTAAATATATGTGTATATTTATCGCTATTCAGTTTATATTCTGATATACTGATAACGTTACTGAGGGTTACTATCATCAGCAGAGTTGTATATTTCTATACCAACCAATACCATTTGATTTATTTTGTCTATTCGGCGAAAACATTAACGCTTTCGTTTTCCATTTGTGTAAAGGGTGTTTCGACAAACGCGTTTAACTCATGCATCGTTCAATGTCACTGTTCGACAAAACAAAGGGCTGTTAATTGGACCTTCTATGTATATAGAGACCCTCATTGTTGAATTTTTATCATCAGAAACGATGAAGAAATTAATTTTCTTTGATCTTTAAAATTTTTCAGAATAATATTTTAGTATTATTTATATTAAATTTTTATTTTTATATATTTTATTATTTTAGTTGTCTTATTTTGTAATGTTTTACATTACAAATTTTAAATATTGTGAGATGGGATAAAAAATTCAAACGGTGTGTCCACTTTGATGATCAAATCTTCGTGCAGATGTGATTAAAATTGGGGGTTGAGAATGAGTTTTTCTTTTTTTTTTTCTACTTTCAGCTTCGTGAAGATTGAAGTATCAAACGCCAGAAACGTGATCTGCCGTCTTTGAATCGAGTGTAGAATATTAAAATGCCCATGAAGAAGCCTAAAAAAAAAAAAAAAAAAAAAAAAAACAAGAAGTAATGATATTTCTATCTCTTTTATTCTATTTAAACTCGGAATTTTTCCCTTGTGCATTGGATTAGTTACGTTGAGGTATACCCTCCTTCATCTTAACCAACTGGCCTTATATATTTGAATTACAAAATACATCGAGGATTTTTCGTTGTTTCATTAAATTTCACTTCTCAATGTTTCTTCCTGACTTTCAACGTTGCGACGGATGTTCTTGGCGTCATGAATATGTTTCTCGTCACTCCCTTTCTCGTAAAAAGGGTTCAGATTAAACATTTTAATCTTGAGAAGACAGCAAAAATAATTTCTCTTCATCACTGTCGTCGAACAATTAAAATCTCAGCTTATATTTCAATATTTATATATCTATTTATTTTATTTTCTCATTCAATTATATATAAATATATTAAATATAAATAAAACATTCGTATAAATATATTATTTTATTTTTATGTTTCATGAATTAATGAAAAAATAAAGTAAAATACAACTGTCAGCATTTAAATTTATGAACTTCGCATATGCATCAATCTCCATCTATATATTTTCCATTATCTAGAGATGAGAGCACCATTTTGTGCTCAAGAGCGATATATTTATGTATACATGTACAAAGAGAGGCGTAATCTGGCGCTAGACATACATACACCACGCATCGTGCACCGATGCGGACCAAATATGTACATAGACGAACAGATATATATGAGTACACTAACGTGTGAATCGGCTTTCACGAACTCACGTCTCTCATACCCTTTAAACGTAGATGCAAACGTCAGCGAGTATTTGTTAATCCTTCTGTTGTTTCATATTAAAAAAAAAAAAATAGAAACATAAGAGAGAAAATTAATCCTAAATAATTTCCAATTCACTCTCTTCCCTTTCCATTTGTAAATATTTTCACGAATTAGAAAAATCCTGAAATGTATACGTGACAAATTAAATCATTATTACATTATTGTGAGGGCGATATACACACGATAACTGACGTGAAAGAATTCAAATGTATCAAGTTACCTGGTCAAGCAATATGTCATTGGATCCATCTTTATTCCCCTTTATGAAACACGATACAAGACTGCCATGACAGTTTGTTCACAGTGATATCAATTGGTATGATATTTCATGTCACGTGTATCGAATAATAAATTTCACTGCACATTATATTTTTTTTTTTTTTGTTTCTTCTATCTGTCACTACTGTCAAAAAGAAACTAAATTATTTCACATACATTAAATTATCAAATTAACAAATAAAAAATATAAGAACAGAGTTATTAAACATCAAAGATATATTTTTGTTTTATATTGAAGTTTAATTATATCTTGGAGCTTCGTACGCTAATATTAATTAATCCAGTTCCCACCTCACTAACAAAGGGTCTGTTTATCCCTGCATGGCTATTCACTGTACAGTCTACACCCTATACATATATACACTTAGTACTTTGTCTCAGGGTTTATCGCAAATGTGCAGTATGTGGATTGAACGCGATTAAGTTGGTTTATATATCGACACTGAGAATAATATGACAAATGACCAAACGATGGTGACACAGTCTTTTAGCACAACAATTGATCTTCAATGATACTGTTTCAATGCTGATGATTGTCATACTGGAAAAAGCTCAATTCTCATTTTTTCTTCACTATTAAATTTTATTCATTCAATATATGGATTTTATTATACGTGGAATAAATACATCTTCAATGATGGGATTGTTCGCAACGACATTTTTGCATCGAATAGCACTGAATTGAATATTATATATTGGTATGGATTTATCTGGGATATCTATTGAATGATATAAGACACAGTCCAGACGAAAATTTACATGATACCATAGACATTGGTCTATTTTATATTGCAGATATGTATATCGGTATGAACATTTTTATATTATATTTTCAAATGTGTAAAGTGAGTGAACATTGAGAGGTTTATATTATTTTCTTCTTTGCTATTCATTCACATAGATTGTTAAATATTTATCTAAACGTTTGTATTAATATTGTAAGGAAGGAAGAAAATAAAAAAAAAAAAAAAAAAGGACCAATGCCAGTAATACAAACCAACACCTGTGTCTTAATTAAAGTAAACCCTGACTTCTAGTCAAAGTTTACTCGTGCCCTTCATGCTCGTCCAGCCGTTGGTTCCCCAAGGGTGCAATTCATTCCATCCACAATTTCTCTCTATCTCTTTCTATACCCATTGCTATTTCATCAAATATTATACAACAAATTTCAAGCCTAAAACCATTTCACAATGAACAAATGTGCTTAAGAGTTAATATATTCGTGAATAATATTATCTTCATCATTTATTGAGTCATTTAATTTCTGGGGGTATATAGAAATTTAATTTTTGACGTTGAACATTAAGATACAATAATTGTTGGAGAATTTAATAAGAATAATAATGATCAACTGACGATAAAGCTTTTACAATTTATCAATGGAACATTATTGAACATCTATAATTAAAGTTGTTGAAAGTTGGAAAAGTTTTGAGATCAAAGCTAAAAGTGTCCTGTATCACTTGTCCTTCCTTTGATCTGAGATTTTACTTAAAACTCAGGGGGTATAGGATGTATATTGAGTTTAGTTGTATGTCTTTGTGTGTGCTCGATGTGAATTATCACGGTCGAATTTCGACGTTGTTTTCCCCTTCACTATACTCACCATCATTGCTTTTAAGGTGGTCATACGAGGGTTCAATATATATATTTGCATGACGGACATCAACATCAGTGTTGCTCCTTGGTCTTTACTATGTAAAACAGTACCGTTTTCCCTTACAGTCCATTCTCCAGTAAAAAGATTTGAATAAAATTTATATATCATAGTAAAAAAAATATGGACAATATCAACGTATTCAATGAAATTTCACAGCAGTGAGACGATAGTTTTTCAGTTGTTACAATCTATTCAATATTTATTCAGTTCATATATTTAGAAGGACACACATTTGGGCTTTTGTTTGCCTCACTTTAGATATGAAGTAGCAGAAAAATCTACAGAACCAACCATTCGATCCCTCTTGAATCTACATCATCCTGATAAATTTATATATCTCCCCTCAATTTTTTTTTGTCTGGGATTGTAATCGAATTATTTATATATATTCAACTCGTACGAAGATATACAGAAAAAAGACCTTGCTAAAGAGAAATCAATTAAGCCAATTATTACCAGTACGAAATAAAACTCGTATACATAGAATTAAAATTGCCTGAATATTTGAGGGAAAAAAAAAAGGAATTCTATTTTTATTTTTGTTCATTTTCATGGTTGAAACTGAATGCATTTAGGATAGAAAAAAGATGAGGTTAATTTCGCATCTCAAATCGCCTCCGCCCCAAGTTTCGGCGCACATCAACGTTACAAATGGGCTATATAACGATACGACCGTCGTTTAACCGTACAAGAGGAGGGCTCTTGGAAAAAGCACTATTAGACTCCAGGTGTTGGATGTCCCATCCCTGAATAACTTGTTCCAAACACTATCACTCATCTATTCTTTTTCAGTTCATCCACCCCCATTTTCTTAACGTGCTTTATTATTAAATCCACGACAAATTAATTATTTATCAAAGTGCAGTATTGAATTTCTATTGTACAGACAATATAATATTTTGTTATTGTATAATAAGTATGAAAATATTTATAACGAACATATTAAATATAATGGAAAGCATTGTCTGTATAGGTGATCGATATTCTCATTTGTCTTTGTGGGTATTCTTCTTATGTATCTACGGGGATTAAGAACACTTGCAGCGTCTTAAAGAGACTTCAGGTAGACCTTGCTCTATTTCTACATCAAGCTTTAAGTTTAACATTACAGCTTCTAGAATATATTTTTCTTTATTTTGTGTTGTATTTTTTTTTATTACACATATTTTATCATTTAATGAGTATGGATTACTTGAATTAAGTTTTATAATGTAGTGTATATCATTTTTATATAGTCCAGAAATTATTCACGTGGAAATAGACTGATTATAAATGTATCGAGATTAGATTTTGTTTATTTTTCGTTTTATTAAATTATGTTTAAGATAATAAATTATTTACGTTTACTTGGAAGTAGTTTACATCATGTCTGTTCAGACTGTGAATAAGTTGAGATCAGTAGAGTATTTGGTCCGTGTCAGACAACCCTTAACGAATGCGCAATGAAAATATATAACACGTCAAATGGAGAGCAAAGGTGCAATCGTTTTTTTTTTTTTGCTCTTCTCAAGACTATCTATTTTTTTTTTTTATTTTTCTTTTTTTGTATTTCTCCACTCTGTCTGGGTACATCTACTTTTCTGAGATCCACATACAGTTACGCCACCTATTGCGTGTCTTACGTTAAATGAAATTGCCTCGGGTCATTTCGCGAATGAGAGTACGTTGTATTTTTTTCTTTCTTTTTTTTTTTTGTGTGAGTCGTTTCGAATCTTTCTTCGTTTTTATGATCAAAAGAACTCAAATGACCTGTACACGATCTCATTTGATTTATTAGTATTACTACAGCGATGTTTGCCAATATTTATTTATAAATATTTGTATTGGGGTTGAATAAAGAAATAAAATTCAATATTTACTTCAACTTTTATTTTTGTTCCTTTTTCAATATCGAAATAAAAACAAATATGAAGTTTATATTTTATGAATAGCTACACGATGATTCATGCAAATGTTTTTTAGTAGATTCGAGAACTTCACGACATCCATGATCAGCATATTTACATGGAAATCTACGATAATTACATTTTTCCTCGTGAATTTCTTTGCGACAATGTCTAGGCTGCACTTGACATCCATAATCAGCCCAGCAACATGACACAGGTTCATTCGGATCTATCACAGATTCCGGAAAATAATAAACAACTTCTTCCGTTTCATACTCATCATGATGATCTTTAGAATAATTGCACTTTTCTTCATGTATATGTTTTCGTCGTCTAGGCATACGCACCATACATCCATGCTGTCGGAATTTACAGTCAACTAAATCCTCTGGATCGCCATCATCAAAATGAATTGAATCAAAAGATTGTTCAATTTCATCCAATTCATTTAATTTATCTTTGTAAATACATATTTTCTCATGAACTAATTTACGCCACACTGCTAATTTTACATTGCATCCAACCACATGATACTTGCATTTCTCTAATGTACCTTCGTCAATTGATAAATCAGTTGGTAAATGTTCGTTCTCTAAATTCGGACGAAATTGACATCGTGACTCGTGCAATTCACGAATGTGTTGAGGAATTTTAGCATAACATCCAAATGATGAGTATTGACAAGAATAAAGTACTTGATCTTCAGTTGGAGTTGGTGGACTCCAGCGTTGACGTTCATTATCAATAAATGGTGCACTTGGTACAGAACTAAAATAAATAAATATTTTTATAATCTAAAATATATTTATAATTTATAGATTGATGAATCGAATTGAGTGAGTTTATTTTATAAATTAATTATTACTTAAAATTTTATTTACTTACCTGGGGGGATATGGTGGATATGGATGTGGCATGTAGTGAATCGATGGTGGCATGTGATATTGTCCTACTTCCGTTGGTAAAATTTCTGTATTCAATGGCGATTGACATGTTGGACAGGCGTAATAGTATGGTTTGCAACGATGGCAGATTTCATGTCCATTTGTACATATGTACTTGGGCGTGTCACCCATTGCCATCAAGCAAATTGGACATATTCCTTCACACTTGAATTTTTCATCAAGACTTGGATAAATGCCCGCCATTATCTAAGTTAATTATCACGTAAGAAACTATTAATAAAAATATTATCAACAAAAAAAAAAAAACGATTAAATTCAAATAATTTTTCTTCATTTCAATCAGATTTATCAAGATTGAATTTAATCTGATAATCTATTTTTTTGTTTATTGATATTATCAGACATTTGTACTATTTATTATAATTATTACGAGTTATGTGTAAATATTTCATAAGACTATTCTGTGTTAAGACAAACTTTACTTTATTTATTTTCTTGTTTTTTTATATTTTTTATATTTTTTAAAATTATTATTATTATTATTATTATTATAAATTAATCAGTATTACAATGCACTTACCACGCAGGTATTTTATGTTCTACAACGGATAGTAATGTTGGAAATAAAAAATATTTAATATTCTATTCGCGTATGTGAATGCAAAAAGAGTAGCAAAAAAAAATATTTGGTCCCCAACAATTTTTACTTGTGACTTCACTTGTCGTATGTCACAGTCGAAATATAACTGCGGCGTTATCTTCGAAGACTGATAACCCAACGTTATCTGATAAAACGCTTGATCCTGAGTCGGTTGTTTACATAGTTGGTATGAGCAATGAATTGTCTAGCGGGAAAGATACGTTGCCGAATCGTCGTAACGACATTTTATGAAAAGAAAAAAAAAAAAAAAATATTCATATGACCTCATTGTTATTCTCCCTACGTGTCACATCGGATGATTCTTCGCTCGGTGACTTTGTTGGTGATAAATAAAATAAAAAAAAAAATCTTCATCTATAATACACATGGAAAAAATTTATTTCAACCATATATTATTTTTATTTCATCTTTGTTTTTATTTTTTACTTTATTTTTCATCTCCAATGTTGATCCCCAATTATTATTCATCGTGACATGATGATTAAATTTATTCAATTTATCCATTTATTATTCTTATGAGTACATACCTGCAGCGTCGATCAAGCTGTAAAAAAAAAAAAAAAAAGAACTTTTTTTTTTTTATAGATAACTGAATATCGTGAGAAAATTTGAAATGAGTAAAAAAATCCAACTGTTATCCACGAAACACAAACATTCAAGTCGTATCAACGTACATATGTTTACGTATACATTCTCACATAGTAAATAAAGATAACTCCAACACTGAGTTGCGATGTTTCAATCCCCTTAGACATTTCACATCAAAGATATTGCATGTAGATATAATTCCTGTTGGCAGCCATGGAATTCTATGTTCGATGACCTTAAGTCACTTATGTAAATGCAAACTAATGCACAGAAAGAAAAATAATATATATACCGAAATAAATTTGCAATGCATGGATTTTTGAAGATATTTAATGTTTCATGTAGACAAAGAATAATATGCAACAAATGAATTTCACATACATACATACATACATACATACGGTTATTTATATATGTATTAAATGTATGTATATGAGGCGCAATGTACAAACGTTGAGGCTTGGGCATAACTGAGGCAGCGAAATATTGAATTAATATATGCGCTTATACCATCGAAAAAATTTACACAGGCATTCTGTGAAGATTTTTTTTTTTTGGAATTTTGTAGGTTTCTATGCGAAAAATATGCCAACGGTGCGATGAATATGTGAAATTTATTAGAATGTCAGCTTTAAACTGGGAAAAAAATGAAAAAGAATTTTTTATTGTTTTTTTTATAATAGCTCTATTGGAAATACCTTTGGTCCATGTGGTTTTCCGAGCGTGATCTCTAAATAGAAAGGTTGAATGAGCAAGAGACAGAATGAAAATAAAGAAAATTGAAAAATAATTATTGAAGAATACCAACGTTTATTTAAAGAGGATGAACAATATTTGACGCGATTCACAGTGCAGTCATTAAATGTGGAATTGAAAAAGGAAATGGAAATAGTGAGTGCAATAATCAATTTCTAACCGGCAGTCAGCAATGCTATATCGATTCTCACTTTATCGTTCTCTCTTCAGATATATACCTGTATACATACACGGATATATATCAGTTATGTACATGTAAAATGTTGAACTCACTTCTAAATTATGTATATAACTCGCCCGTTCGTACAAAAGAAATAAAAATAAAATTAATATGATGATAATGATAAGAAAAAAACGAAAACTTTCTTTTTTATTTTCATTACAGATGACATGATTGATAACTTCATATAGATTATTTTATTTAATTTCCACGGTGTACCACAGTAGCTTCTAACACCCTCAGTAAAGTAATGGCGCTTATATAGCCGGTAAATTACTGTCGTTGGAGAATTTGAAAAGACCCCATGGCGCCAATTATCAGGAGGTAGTGATCGATTGGAAGTTTGGGACACACGATAATTGCCCACGACTTGATGCATTGCTCAATAATTTGATACTTACTTCATTCCAATATACAAAGAAAATTCACAGATATAAATTTATATAAAATTCTGTAAATGAACGAAGAAAAATAATCATGTATAAGTAATTAAATGAATGAATAAATGAATTGAATTAAATTTATTTTTCTATCATCAGCGAATTATTTATTCAACAGAGTTAAGGCCATTTTATCAATAATTTGCGTCTTTGATGGATGGAAATACACGAGCGATAAATGCGCGAATGAGCCAGGCTTTTGTTGTCAATTGTATATGTATCGAGATTGATTTTGTCGTATTTGTTATTTCTTCCCTATTTGAGATTGATCTGAAATAAGCGCGCGCTATGTGTCGGAAATTGCCAATACGTTGAAGAAATAATGTCTGACTCTGTAAGTACACAATCCCCTTCAACATATAAATACATTCCTTTACACTCGTATATATATTTTTTTTTCCTTTCTCCATACACGTTTAATATACACGTTTGTATATACCAATATACAAATCCGTAGTTCGACTCTTCACGAGAAATCTTTTTTTTTTTTTTTTTTATTTCCCGCCCACTTCAAATCGTCGAATCGTCGAGTTTCCATAAGAGCAATATAGGAGGGTGTGTTTCAAAACTGAAACCAAGGGATATGGGGCAGCGGCCTGTGGCTTCGCAATATGCCGCATAATTTTGCCATAATTCAAACGCACTCTACTTGAGTATACAGGCCATTGCTGAGGAAAAGAATAAGTAGCGTCTCTACAAGTCGTTTTACTAAGCGATAGCAGTGTAAAGTAGAGAAAGAAATAGTGTAAATCAACAGCAGGTTAAACATTATTCCATCGCATAATAGTACATACCCATAAAATTTACATAACAGACAAAAAAAATCATTTCGTTAATTAAAAATTCTTCTCCTTTGTGTATTTTATTATTAATATAATATTTTAATGATTCGATTATTAATATAATATTTTAATGATTATATTATTATTATTTTATTATTTATTTTTTATTTTATTTATTATTAATTATTATTTATTCATTATTTAATTGTTAATATTTATACTATAATATTAATAATATAATATTTCAATGATTATATTATTAATGTAATATAATAATTATTTTATCATTTATTTTTTTATTTTATTTATTATTAATTATTATTTAAATATTTATTATTTATTTATAATTTAATTATTAATATTAATAATATAATATTACAATGATTATATTATTAATATAATATAATAATTATTATTTTATCATTTTTTTTTTTTTTATTTATTATTAATTATTATTGAATTATTCATTATTTGTTCAAGTTTTCAATTGTTAATATTAATATTAAATATCAATAATATAGTATTTTACTGATTATGTTATTAATATTTTAATTATTATTTTATTATTCATTTTTTATTTTATTTATTATTGATTATTTTTTAATTATCCATTATTTATTTATTTAATGATTAAACAAATGATTAATATTATTAATACAATATTAATATCATATTTCAATGATTATTTAATTATTTAATTATTTATTTATTTAATTTTTCAATTATTCAATTATTTGTTTATTTCGATTATTTTATTTTCATCATTTATTATTAATTATTATTTAATATTCATTCAATTGTTAATATTAATATTATTATATCAATAATATTATATTCCAATGATTATATTATTAATATAATATTTTAATGATTATATTATTAATTCAGTGAGACGAGGGGAAAATTTTTATGAATATAATGAGAGTTCAAAAATGAAATTAACGGTGATAAAATTATATGTATGGATATATGTAATGCTATGACTTTTGTCGTGTCTAATGCATTTTCTTCCCGCTGGAATACAAATGGAATTACAGATATGTATAATATGCCGCAGAGTTGAACTGTGTGCACGTTCACAGCGTATATCTGTTCACATTACTCCCAAGTCTATACTTGAACGAAGCATCTAAAGGTATATATTTAAAGTTGACGTGTGCTAGTGGCTTTTTCAAGTGACATTGTGTGGCATTCTCCCTGCGGTTTACTCTCTGGCAAGTTATCACAATCGTTTCAAGTTTAGTATGGTAAAGCTATCCAAAAATACAATACAAATATACGCTATAATATTTTTATTGCTGTGTACTTAGGTAGATAAATATTAATACAGTACAATAGTAAAAAGTATTGCGTTCCTCTCACTATTTCTATTTTATTTTATACATAAATACATACATATGTATGTATATTTTTTAGAGTATATGGATGTAACTACTTGTAAATGCCAAATACACAACGAATAAAATTTTCAAGTCGCGTTCGTTTTGTAACTCACACTGATTTTCATTGCCGGAAGTTCTTTTTTTTTTTTTATTGTTATTTCACCACAATGATACTTTTATTCTTGTAAAGTTTGTCGTTACAAGACATTATCATACTTGCTTGTGAATACAAAAGAAAAGCGTGTTGCCGCAACGTCGAAAAGTTGTTTCATGAGAAGAAAAGACGTGGCACAGAGGGCAAAGTTAAAAGACACGAGCGAGTACTTTGGTTAATTTTTTTCTTTCGTTTTCATAAAACTTTCTCTTCTTTACTTGACGGCCAATGTATTATTTTTATTCTTCTTCGTTTTTTATGTATGTTCTTTTTTTTTTGAGAAAAAATAAACGAAGAATTGAAATCTAACAGTTCGTTCATTGTTTTTATACGAGTCAAAGTTATAATAAAATCATCTGAAGATTGTTTAGTGGAGAAAAATGTCTTGAAGTGGTAATGGTCAGTGACTGATCAGACAAATACTATGGATCTATTCTTGTTCAGACTTGAGGAAAATTGCTATTGGCCAATTAAGGCAACATATACACAAGGCCTTTTACCCACTCGCCACTCTGGACGCGTTTTGCTGCTGAGACTATGTATGTATGTCCCTCGAGTTCACGTGAATATTTCATGAAATGGCGTGGGTTTTAGGCAAGCAGGGGTTTTGATACTCTGTCGACTTAACGTACGATCTCATTGACTTGAAAAATGTCCAGAGATACGCAATGTAAAAAAATAAAACACAAAAAAATCCTAGAAAGAAGAAAAAAAAAAAATAAACACTTGAAGTAAATTTTTTTAAATAAATTTAATATTGATAAAATTTTAAATAAGAAACGACGTGAATTATAAATATTCAATTTGAAAAACAAAAAAAAAAAAGTTTTTCAAACAAAATATAAATTGAACGAATAATTTACTTTGTTATAAAATTATATAACATCGAATAATATTATTAAAAAAATATACACAGAAAAAAAAATTTTATAGTCTCAATTAATTTTTTATCTTAATAATCGCAATTGAATATTTAATTAATATATTGAAATATTTATTTTATAATGAACAATAGGTGAAATAAATAAATAAAAATTATAAATGAATAAAATTGAAAAAATAAATTCATTTAATTTTATCAAATTTTTTTTTCTTAACGTAATAACAGTATTTAAATATGTCTAATTAATTTCATGACGAGAGAATTTGACAGTAAAGATTGAGCGTATGCGAGAAAATAAAATATAACTGTCAATTAAATTAATCAATTAACACGGCATTGAGAGAATAGCCGTGAGGATAATAAATGAAAGAAATGAGGGTGGTGATTTTCCCGCCGACTCTCAAAATTACTGCGGCGAATTACCGCCAGGGTGCGACTCAAGCGCGGCGCGCAAAGTCGTCTCGCCGGTAATCGATTGCGATATATCGCATTTGCCCAAGCTTCATGAGGGCGTGCGCCTGCGCACTCATTAAAATATTCTTATTGGCTAGTGATGATGTCATGCAGTCACCCCTAGGTTTGCGATATTATCTGCGGGCTTTTCTGCAGTCTACATCGAGCACTCGAGCGGCATAGCTGTGTTTTTCACCAATCATTTTGACACCTGTGCTTTTATAATATCAACACAATCGTTGTGCTTCCCACAAGAAGACAGTTACTTTGGAGCACACTCATGTAAATCAACTTTAACAACTGAATACGGTGAGTCCATTTTGATATTCTCATCAAACAAATATTATTCTGTGAAATATATTATGAATTTATATTACATGACACATTCACTGTGTATTTTTAGTTATTTTGTGAGTGTATGATTTTATTACGAGAATTATTTTCTCATAAAATTCATTCCTGAAATACAGATCGATTGGTGTTATTGAATAGTATTTTGTATTATTTTAATAATTATTCATTTATTTATTTTTTATTTTCGTTATTTATCAAGAAATTTTCATGCAGTTATGAATATTTACACTGGTTTAATGTTCAATAATTATTTGTGGGTCAATAACCAATTTATTTTACTGTTCATGAAGCAACAGTGTTTCTATGGAGTGTTTGTTTTTTTTTTTTGCTCATTTTATAATTTTTCATTTTTTTATTCTTCTTAAAGATCAATTGTTTTTTTTTTCAATAATACTATGTAATGTTGGATAAATAATAAATTGGCTCCACGTGCGTTCAGTGTATTAAACAATTTAAATTTGAAATTACAATTTACATGAAAGTTATTTTTTATTTATACTTTTTTGTGATGATGAATATGAAATTAATAGCAGTAATGTTTTTATTATTGTTTTATGTTATTTCATTCTATTCATTATATAACAAAAGAAATATATATTATGTAAAGTAAATCGGGTCATTGTTTATGATGTAGTTTCTCATGGAAATATTCATTCATTCAAATTTCATTTACATAGATTTATTCAACCCTTTAGATTATTTCATAGTTTGACAGAAATCGATTATTCATTTATATTCATTTGAATTTGTATTACAAAATTCATTGTCCTACTTAAACTCGCATTATTCCGATAAATAATAATAAAAAATAATACATTCATTGCTATTGGAAATCACAAAATGAAATAACAAAACAATCAATCTCTTGTTTTTTTTTTTTTCTATTCATATTCACAGATATTTATCCATTAATTTTATTACATTACTTTATCAATGGAATGTTTGCAATTAAATTCTTCACCAACACCGATAACTAAACAATACACAATGTTATTAGTGGAATGTGCATTTGGCGCGTTGTTCACGTATAGAATATGCTTACTGAGAGCAGTCCAAGCATGATAGTATCTGTGAGCAAAACTTTCCATGTCTCTGGCGTCACGTGGGTGTATTTCTGTGTATATGCCGTCTATCTGTATATTCATTTATATCTACATGTGCAGTTTTAAACCGATTTCAATTCAAATATACTCATCACATTTTCCACATTCTGTAGTCAGCTTTTAGTTTGAAACTCGACATTTTCATTGACCTGCTTTTTCTTCAATTCTATCAAGTGATTAATTCACAATTGTATTGAATTATTCAACGTTTTCGTAGGCGTTAAAATATATAAGAATAAACTTGTTTCTTCTATCATAGTGCAAAAGAATTATGGAAAGATATTAAAGAAAGTTTGGGGATAATTAAATTAAAATAATATCGATAAAATTATAGACAAATATATTAGAGAATTATTTGGTTGTATTTTATTTGTCTTTGGTGTTTTAAATAAAATGTTCAACTGATTATATTTGTAAATAAATTCTGGAAATATGTGTGTGTTACTTGTGATCGTTTAACATTTATGACCGACGGTTGGTTGCGTACATGTGTTACATAATGCATAAGGCAGTAATTGCTTCTCTTTCGAAGAAATAAGTACAAAAAAGCTGGAAGTAAAAGATCTAGAAAAAAATTCATATCTTTTTATGAATAAATGATATATTTTTGATATTTTTTATAATATTATATTAATATATTCGATTTAGAATTACTTTTTCTCCTGCCTTTATTGTAGTTTTTCATATTCTTACCCACGATATTCAAACTCTTGAGCCATTTTTAAACAAAAATTCTCTTTCTTTCTATCTCATACTTCCATTCTTTCTTCGAGTCTCACTTGGTTCCTCATCGTCTGTGCTCTTCATTGTTTCTCCACCGTGCACTCTATCACTCTCAGTACCCTCATTTTTTTTTTATTTTACTCAAGCTCATTCAATTTTTTTTTTTATTCTTTTAAAATATATTTCACTTGTCGAGGATCGCATTTTTCTTGTAAAATAATCATCCGATTGCACAATCAAAGGTTCACTACAGATTATTATTAAACACCCCAACACAAAACAAATTAAAAGATTATAATAAAAAAATATTTTCTCTGTAGAATTTTTCCTATAAATTAATTACGATAATATTTTTATTTTATTTATTTCTGAGAATTGTATCACGAAATTTCTTCAGTGTAACTTCTTAATATTCATGTCAAGTGTTATTCAAAAACTTCATAAAACTCAAATGTTTAAGAATTATTATTCTGTGGTCATTACTTTAGTGCATTTACGATCACTAAACTTAACGTTTGCTTTTGGGGAAAATCGTGAGAGTGTTGATAGACCTTTTTGGGGACGTTGATTGCCGGTAGTACTTTTACACAGTCATAACATGTTTGTACATGGGGGTTATCCTACAATAGAATTATATACATATATATTCAGGGGAAATGTGATGTACACTTATCGTAAAACGACTGTACTGTGGTTCATCACAAGAATTTATTATCTATAACAATAATTATGTTTACTATTCGAAAAGAATTTTACGGTGATTTGAGCTCAAGCTTAAAGATAATAATAAAAGAGGAGAAATAAAAATTTATTATACCTCTGTTATTTTGTTTATTGTTATTGATAAAGGGGCTCGATAAATATTTCAAATGATGATTAATATCGGTATAAATAGTTGTAAAAATACTAGCGTGAATAGTAATAAAATAAAATTATGAATCAATAAATATAACGAGTATTTAATTGATTCATGTGTTTTATTTTTAATGGTGTTGATGGATATATAGAGTATAAATAAATATGAATAATATATGTGACTGTCGGAGAGTATGGACATTGTGTTGTGTGACACACTGATGTGTATTTTACTATCACCCTCAGCCCCTGGTACTTGTCTTTGGGTGGTGCGTGCATACGTGACTCATGGGAATAGTCATGGGCTCTCCAAGCTCCACGTTCTGGTCACATTTCGATGTATATAAATATATTGCTTCAACGCCAATTTAATGCGTGTATAGAAGAAGATAAAAATAAAACATTGATGAATACTTGAAAGGAAATAATAGATAAAGTAGAGTAAAAATAATAAAATATGTGAAGGAAAAAATTTTGGCTTTTATTTAAGCTTTCCTATTTCTCTCTCACATTCATGCTTTCACTTTTGCATATTTTTTAACCCTCGTGCGTTTCTTTTGTGTCTCGTAATTTCATTTGTGGTGTGGCATAATTTTAACCTTACCGCATGAGAGTTCAAAAAAAAAATGGGGAACGATTCATGATAAATTTTTCATAAAAGAAAAGAAGAAAAAAGTAACAGTTAGATGTACGTAGTTAGATATAAAAATTCGGGGCGTGACGGAAACAATAAAACGTTTTTGTACAATCAAGTGAGACGAAAAATCCAATTCTCAATGAAATAATCGGGAAAATAAGAAGCAAAAAAAAAGAGACGAGGGTGAAAGGAAAAATATGTTCTTGAAAGAGTGTGACGGGGAAAAAAAAAATGAAAATGAGGCTTAAAGATAAAATAAAAGCGACCGTCGTTATGCAAGTGGTCTTTATTAATACCAAGGGTAATATTTTATCATGAATTTTCATGTTAAAGTCCCGGTGGGACATTTTTTATTTTATTTTCGCATCAAAGTCATTCGTTAAGCGCTAGATTTTTTTTCTTTTATATTTTCTTTATTTTATCCAAGCAACTTTGTCTATGACTAGCAAAAGAGTTATATGCTAACGTCGCCTATGAACCCTCAGTTATTTTTCTACACTTGACACATTTTATTTCACGTGTGCCAGGATCGATGATAGCACCGGCTGCGTGGTCACTACATGTATATAAAGGGGAAGAGAATGAAAATGAATTACGTCGTTATAGTGCGGAGAAAAGTGAAATTCGTCAATACAAAAATACTAAAAAGAAAAAATAACAACCAGTAAACGCCATGGGGTGTATCATAGGGGGCGTTATCGTCTCTTCGATAACGACTTTCCGATCAGACTAGAAAAAAAAAAAAATCAACAAAGAAGGGAGAGATCGAGAAAGAGGAAAAAAATATATATATATAAGAATAAAGAGAAGTAAGAGGGCGTGGATGATGGAATAGAAAGAAAATGAGAAAAGGGATGGACGTAAGGTCATATGTATGTCCTCTTTGCAATCGGAAATACAAACATGAAGGCATCATTGGGTCAAATCTGATGCTTATCAACGTCATCTTTGACACCCTCTTTGTGTACATTAAATATAGTAAAGTGATCGAATCTATCGAATTCGTTATGACTACGAATAAATATTCGAGAATTAATATTTATCAGTGTAATTTTTTCCCATTTACTTTTTCTTCTTCTTCCAGCTTTTTTGGAAGGTATCCAACTCTTTGCGAATCCTCATCTTCTCCAATGCAGTAGAAAAATATTCGTTGACCTTATTCATCAATGATGTAAAATAAATCAATTTATTAATAAGGTAAAAATTGTTCATTCAAATTTTAATTTCAAGCTATTTATTTATTGTATTTATAATCGTGAAGATGCGGATCCAGTGGATTTAATTGGATGTTGGATTTTTATTTTATTTATTTCAATGAAAGTGTTTTGTCAACCTGATTCCCTCGAGGGATTATTTGTTGGGATCATTGCTCGAATAGGGACAAAGTGTATGAGTCACATTCAGCAGTAGTCTACGTTTTGTATATGTAATACTGATGCGTATAACTGGAGATGCAGTTGCAAATGTTACGCAAGACGAGAAAGGGAGAGACTGAATGATACTACAGACAATCGATTTCGTTGAGGGTTCCTATTTCTAAATCTAGATTAATGTTTTTTTTCGATGCTGCCAACGTACCGTATAATTTAGCCTGGTGTGCTATTACTCAGTGATACTCCTCAATATGGGCCGACACATGTTTAGAAAATCAGTTATGGATATCAGTCATAATATAATAACAACAATGGAATTTAGTTATATTGTAAAAATTCTAGATATTAATAATGAATAAAAAAATTTTTTCATTTTTCATAAATTTCTTATCACATTTGTAATACATGTATTTATGGTATTTATGAGACAGTTTTCGTTTGAAAAATTGTGGCATATATATATATAATATATATATATATATGTACATATGAAAATTGAATGACATTAAGGGAAAGAAAAAAAAATATAATATAATAAATAGCTTGTAATTTTTTTCCTTGAGTAATATTATATTTTATATAAAGCGAATAGATTAAACTTTTCATTTCTTTCATTTTTCTTTTTCTAGATTTTTTTTTTTTATATTCGGTTATTGTATGTATTTTTTTGAGCGTTGAAATGAATATTCAGAGTAGATTTTGAGGGTGTAAAAAATAACGTGTAACGGCTGTCGCCAATGCTCTTGACGAGTTTCCCATTTTTTTTATTACTGTAATTATTTTTTTTTTACTTTTTGGTAGCTTCGGCAATTACCATCAACCAGGAAGTATACGGTGTTCACATTCAAATTCTCTTTATCCAAGCACAGTACATTCTCCTGATGGTATATAACGATATGCAGGTATATACTTACCTTCAGCGTACTCACGTGCGTGCAATTCTCATTTTCTTTTGTTCATACACCTCGTCTCGTCGTTTTTACTAATGAAACGCAAACGTGTCCACGTTCGGCGAACCTCATGTTTGTTCGTTGAAATTGTAATTTCGGTATTTCCCATTCCTGATTTCTCTTTTCATTTTCTCATTTCACTTTATCTCTATTTATTTTTCAACGTTGATATTTCCTTGATTCATTCGAGGACATTCCAACTGAAATACATTTACATGCATCTCGTAGAAATATCTCGTATATTACAAATTGAAAAGCGTTTTTATTTATATTTCATTTTTATATCGAAAATTTTTTTTATTCAATTTTATACATTTTTATATTTCTGCCTTATTTATTATTTTGAAATGGTAGATGTTTTTTTTTTCAATTTCTCTAGCTGTTCAAAGCATAATATAAAATCTGTGAGATAAGGCAAAAGTGTATAAGTTTAGTTTGAGATAAAAAAATAAATAAAAGAAAAATACGAAAGAAGCGCTTGGAAATACACCGATCCGCGAAGCGTGCGTAAACGTTTAATAGTGTTGTACACATACGTATCTATTTATATACATTCATGAGAACCTGGGAGTCATGACGCGAAACTGAGGGCGTTCTCGTAAATCGCTTAATCGCAGCTTTTCACGGATCACGAATTTTAGAAAAAAAAAAAAAACGAAAAGTTTCTCTCGGCACAGGTCCCCCCTTACTAGTTTACTCAGGCCTTGATGCACTTAAATGTCATGAGTTCCTTTTTTTTTTTATTCTTCTTTCGTCAATTTATAACGCAAGACGAAATCACAGTGCTAAAATTTCAATATAGATACTCAATTTTATTCACCATATTTTTTTCATTCAGTTCAAAAACATCTTTAATAAATTATTTTCCTCATAAATATCAGTCACTAATGATGTCAGTCAGATTGTGAATAAAAATGTTGGTCATCTGATGCTGTGAATTAAATTTATCATAAGAGTATAAAAAACATTTAATCATATCACAGAAAAATATTCTAAACATCTATTTTTTATAATTTCATTTAGTTAGGTAATTAAAATTAAAAAATTACGCCGCATTTACTTGACAAGTACGCGACGTATTAATATAAATGTATGTACTCTGAAGTATTATAAATAAATAAATAAATAAATAAATAAATATGTGACAAGTTTATGAATGAATATAAAATATAAAAACAAAAAATATTTTTGCATATAAGTTTTACTAAAATTGTAAAAGAATGAATGTAAAATGATAAAGGATTTAAAGATGACGAGTTTAGATGAGTCAGAATATTATTGACAAAGAAAATTACAACGCAGCATCCCAATTGATTAGGTTTATTCACCCTCACATTCATCTATTGCGTCTCATCTGTGTATATATTTCCGTTTCACTGCTGTATTCATCTCTCGCGCATCCCTCTTCTCACATTCTATGTATATAAATCTGTCTGTATCTACTATACCATGCGTAAAACTCTCTAAAGTATATATATATACATTATACACACACAGAGAGTCCGAGCAGTTAGCAATGATCATTCACTGATAGCTGTCAATATTTTGCACGTACATCCTTTGACGTTCGCGTCAATGGTTTTTGATTACAATCTGGCGTCTCGTCAATTTTTTTTAAAATTGAAGGAAAAATAATTCAAAAAGCTGAAAGCTAAAAAAAAAAACAAAATATGACATTGATAAATGAATGGTAAATTTCCAATAATTGCTATATATCATAACAATAGATTTTTTTTTTTTTGTTATAATAAATATTTGTATCCACACATATTTTACAATTGCCTTTGTTCTATTCTTCAGAGTTTTTCTTTTTCCCTCTGCAATTTATTTATATACACAAAGATATAGCCAATATTGTTATATTTATTGCCTCTTTTCTATACATTCTAAAAACATGAGGAAGAACTCTCAGTGAAATTCACCCTAATAAAAAAGAAACTAGTGGTCTATATATTCACTCGCACAATGTGGCACGTAAATAGTATTGGAGGAAAAATAAAAAGCCATGAAAGAGAGCACTGGGTATAAAAAAAAAAAAAAAAGAAGCGCTTTTGACGATATACCTGGACGAAATGTTGAAGAAAAGAAGAAAGTATTCTGTGGCTGCTTAAGAATTCGGCAATCTATCAAGTTGAATCTGCAAAGATTCATTCCACCACACAAAATACAATCCATTATCTATTTCTCTAATGCTCTCACAATTGCCACTGTCTTATTATCATATAATAAATTGACATTAATAAATACAATGTACAATTAAATTACAAGATATAAATTTGTATGAATTCATTGCGATAAATAATTAATATTTAATTTCCAAATGAAATTGAAAAATCAAATAATATAACCCATTAAACAATTGTTTTCAGTTGATTGTCATGCATTGTGACAATTAATTATTTTATGAAGATAATTGACAAACATGTGTTTAAACGAAATATGCCAAATGCAGTTTATTATAAATGTATTTTAGTAAAAACATCGCTTCATTGGGTATTTGGCATGATTAGAGGGTATGTAAAGTATGAAATATAATTTATTCCACATCATGAATCATATTTACTTACTTTAAACGCACACAAAATGATCAATATATTTATGTATACGTTGATAAATTCATGAATAATATCTGCGGAAACAAATCATTAGAGAGCTGTTAAAATTGTAAACATCCACAGCATGACAATGACGTGTGTTAATTTTCCCCTGCCCAATGATGATTTCTCGTTCTCATCTCGACCCTGTTCTATATTATAAAGTGCCTTCATAAACATAACTCGCTGCGATTTAACTATTCCAACCCCTCATAAAATACCACGAAATATCTAGTGTTATAGTAGAGCGGTTGATAAACCTGGTTATTTTATCACATTGGCTGATTTTGCAATTGGCCATTGTCCATAATTGAAGTTGCCTCGTTTCCCCAAAAAAGGGTAGCAAAAAAAAAAAAAAAAAGAAAAATGATAATATCAGCTGACGATAAATGTCCATGAAATAATCACTTGCTTCGTTTTTCTTTATTGCTAGTGAGATTAGTCTCGCAGAACACAAGACAGAGCAACATTTTGTGATTGTTATTGTTGAAAGATCAGATAGATATTCAGCACAGTAGATTTAATGATAGAAATCTCTTACAAAATGTTTTTCATAGCATATAATTTTAGTATATAGATATTTTCTCATGTCAGAAGTGAATTGGTTAGATCAATTTCGTACATACATGAATTGTGCGCAATTTAAGAAGACAATCATTGGTTGGTGCGTGTACCAACGTGATTGGATTCGTTTGTCTGAACACGCGGTAAATTTAGTGGCGGGCCTGAACGTGTTAGTACATACCCGTATTGCTTTATCAATTGAATTGTCCACGTTGAAAGAGTTGCTAGCGTTCGCAAAGATTCATTCATTGATTGCAACCATTCACGTATATATACACAAGCATTCTAGTTGACAATAAAATAAGACTGAAAGAAATAGTTCTCTACACAATTAACTAGAAGCAATAAATTTTTTTTTCCTTCATTTTAATTTATTTTAATGTTGAAAATAATTTTTCTATAATATCAGGTGTTTATAATTGATCATAATTATCTAATGAGTTCTGTTATTCTGGAAAAATTATTCCATGTTCATTTGCAATAGTCAATATATATTTACGTATATACGAAAGTATAATCCGAGTATATTTTTCCCTGTTCTCCTTCTCGATATATGGGGTTTGCTGTGTCTTTTTCCCCTATTGTGACATAGGGCTTTCATGCTTCACCCCTTGGGACATAGGCGTTCCTACGTCTTTTTTTTTATGATCTCTATATGTGGTATCCGGGGAGTGGAGTGTCTCTAGCGAATTTGATAACGAATCCTTGCTAGGTATATTTACTGTGATCGATAGAGTGTAAATTGATAGTCGTGTACATGGTGAAAACAGTAGCACTTTTATACAATTGAACATACAAATACATACATATTCAAACACAAATGCTGTATACACTATTTTTCAATTGTACATTGAGAATATTTTTCGCTTTGTAATCACACTTCACAATATATTTATTATCGTACATTGAATAAATGCAATAAATTTGAATGTTGAATTTACTTTTTATTATTATTTTTTCCATGACAAAAATACGAATTGGAGCACGAAGAAACATTACAGTGATGTATATTTGTTTGGATAAAAAACTTTTGGCAACTGCAAATGTTAGTTGGAAAATTTTCTGCACACTATTATAATGTATCGTGCGTTTGTTGTTATATATAAATGTGTATCTCGTTGAAACACACGCACTACTCATCCTCTTTTGTTGTATAAAGAAATGTGTATACATATATATTATAGCAAAAATCGAGAAAATCACTTCGCAAAACTTTCCCTAACATGCTCCCATCAATTTTCTCCAACGAGGGTTTATGTCTGACCACATACAGACATTTTCACTTTCCTTGATGTTAGTTCATTTCCCTGTTCTCTTTGGATTTGTCAGTACTCTAGAATATTAACTTAACTACAATTATCAAACTAATTTAATAATAATTATACAAATCTTCAATGTTATCTGCATTTAATTCTCTAAATTCTGTATTTTTAATATGTTTTCTTAATGGATTAATTTTTTTTTCTCGATAATTATTACGAGCGAATTTTTGTTTCCTAATGTGGATCTCTAATAATGAACTAATTACTTTACATACATGACACATATCCATTTGTGGCGATTATACATACAAAGCGACATCTGTTGGGTGGACTGTCGTATTTTCATTCGGGATTTGCCAATGCGCAAGGGTATCGTTAGCAATGTGAAGCCATGTGGTGTATATATTATATATACTATATCACTGTCGAAGGGCGCGTTGCAATGTGAATTTTCATGTGCTCTTAAATATATATGCACATATGTACATTAATATATAACACAACATAAGCACAACGTGAGGGCATAATCCAAGGGATTGTATGTGTTAGTGTGTATACTTGTTTGGTCTTGCTGTGACGTTTAGAAAATATTGGCAATGTTAAAGGGTGAGTGAGAATTTTGGTATATCGATTAAATTGCATTACAATATTGTTGCATCGTTGCACCCTCATGAATTCTATTGTTATCATGACATCATTATCATTTATATCACATGTGAAAAAAGCATTTAGTGTCATCACTGATTATTAAAATATTCTACGAATTTATAATAGCCATACATTGCAGATGAATAATATTATAAAATTAAATATTAATTCATGAGAAATTTTTCATGTGGAAAATATTTTTATTTCATCTTTTATTCATTCATTTTCTTTTTTTATATTATTTTGTTTTAATGTCGAGTTCAATTATCACACTCAATGCACAATATACATATAGGATGTACTTTGATGGTGAATGAACAATGCCGAGTGGGTTTTTTTTTTTTTTTATGTGTAGAAAGAAAGGTGAAAGAACTCGTAAAAAATGCTTTGAAGTATGTCACCCAACATAGTTGCACGCAGGCTAAAATATAATTTTTTTCAGGCGCAATTTTGCGCTGTATTTTACTTTGCACTAGGTGTTATTACCATCAGTGGTATATACATATTATATACATGTATATCAGTTGAGTAATTGTGTTTTAGGTCGTTAGCTTTAACAACAATGAGGTCATAAAGATCAGGCAGTAGAGTATTATATTGACACTGGTATATATCCCACTGTTGGTAATTTAATCGTAACGTTTAATATTTTATTACAATAACGTAAAGAAAAATTGCATTAATTTTATTTAATTATAATCTTATTTGTTCTATTAACTGCACAAGTGTCAACTGCACTGTAATGTTATAAATAATTTTAACGTACTTTTCATAAGTTTGAACAGTAAATTATTTTAATATCTTATGTGAACTTTGTTCATCATAAAATTTAGTTTCTTATAAAGCAATACAAAAGTGAGTGAAAGAAATATTGCACACCACAACCCCAAGTCTCTTGACAATTCCTTTCTTGTCGTCGTTGTCTCCGACCACATGTGCCACACCTCCAGGCGTATTTTTTTTTTTTTTCCACAACAGTATCTTCAGAATATGACGTCGTCGGGCTCAGTCTGTTTCGTGTGCCTTCTCTGGACACGTGACCGTAATTTCGATTCTAAAGAAACTTCACCAATCCACCGGCTGTATATACGTTACAGGGCTCGGGTTGTTTTACGTATAGTAAAGAGGACGTACGCGCGTCCGTTATATTCATCTCACCCCAATGTTACTTCGACATAACGAGCTGCGTGTTTGGAATAATGATTGCCACTCGTTTTCAAAATCATATTGTATTCATTCATGTTATGTAAATTATTCATCATTGGCAACACTGACAACACAAACTTATTATTGTCATAGTTGTTTATTTCAATATTTTATTGCATTAATATTTTATTAATTTATCATATGCACGTGGGGAAAAATAATGCTGGAGATAAAATATATCTCTTGAGCTATTTCTTATTTATTTCATGAATTTATATTCTTTTTAAAAAATACTTCAGTTGTTTTATTATTTTTTTTCATTTTTAAATTATTAAAAATTGAAATAAATAAATAAGGTAAAATAGTAAAGTTTGATATAATTTTTATTGTTTAGGGGTCTATGAATTTTCCCAATTCAATGTAGATAAATATACACTTAGATTACTCTGGAGATAGTTAACGAAATATTCCCCAATGTGATGGTGACTGCTCGAAAATCCGTGGGCTATGCAAAGCAAGTGAGGGTTTTTAGATTAAAGCCCAACCCTGTATATGTGTACGCAACACCCTGGACGTTGCGTCATAGGGTAAAAATACTGTGAGGACAGTGAGTCATTGTGTACACTAGTGATGGATAGGAAAATCTTTTGAACACAAACAAATAATTTTTTTAATGATGGAAAACTAAGGTATTTTTTTTTTTAATTTTCTTAACGAATCATCTTTTAATAATTTTATTTGACCTTTTTATTATTTCCAAGTCATTGAATATAACAAGAAATATGAAATAAACAAATGAAATATTTTTGTATTAAGTTATAAATCATAATGTTTATAGCTGTCGCTTGAACAATTTTATACGAAACTCGTGATGAATTTTACGTAGGTGTGTTATTCCAACGCAAGGTCATTACATGTCTATGTATTCAAAACTCCCAGATGACATGTCCTTTTACGCAAATTTGTTCATAAATTTGAATATCATATTCACAAACAACAAACAAATTTATCAGTATAATTTTAATACAAAATGTGTTGAATTTATATACATGATATTTTAATATCGTTAATTTAATTAATGTTTCAGGTGAGTTTTACAACTATGGAAATAATTATTATTGAATAATAAACCTCATTCATAATGAATCAAAGAGTATGTGAGTAAATAAAAATTAATTAAATTATTAAATAAAATTACGAGATAAAAAAAAGTACCTATCACTTTGTGCTCATGTGTATTATTATTTTTTTTTATTCATCGCTGGGGGTTTAATACTAAGATTTAATATTGAATAACATTCTTGGCCTTTAATTTATCTCACCCTTCGAATTTTTATATTGTCCGTATTCTTTGTTGGATACGTTTTATATTATTCCCCTTGACCCATTAGACTTCACTGATCTTCATTCTTCATATAACGCTCGGACAATTATTCCACTGAGTGGTTGATTAATATTTCATTAGTGTGAAAAGAATTTTTATTAAATAAGGAGGGTGGAGTAATACATTAATTGTGTAACATTCTCATCATCAGATATATGTATATTGACATTCTCAATATTCAACGGAGCTTTCATTTATTGTTTGTAATATTTTCCTTTATTTTTTTCCTCAATGGAAAAAAATAACGAAGGAAGAGGGAAATGAGAGATACACAGCGAAGATTAATGGTATAGCATGTTTAGATTTAACTGGATTTTGTTCAGATTAAGTACGAAATTCCAAAAAAAAAAAGTTATACGTATTGGTATAGAGCTTTTATAAAAAAAAAAAAATCCTCTCGTGTTCGACATGAAAATTTACTGTTCGCCTATTGGCAAATATCAAATAATTTAAAGCAGGCGTATTAATTTGCTTTGAAGAAAAAAAAAATTCTTCGTTATTATATGATGTACAATCATCGTCATTGCATTATATTTCAATTAATTTATAATTAAAATTTGATAGAAAAAAATTTCATGCACAAAACGTTCACTATGGAGTATAAAAAAAACTCATTAGCCATTCTCTTCATTTTACATTTCACCCAGAAATGTCACAGTCAGCTTTCATTTAATTTAATATTGTGATGAAAATTATGAGAAATAAAAATAAAAATAAAATTCAAAATTAAATTTATATATACGTAAATTATATTTGCCACAGTATTATAATACAGGCAATTGTTTCCTTTTGCCAAAGGGGACATTTGAAAAAATATATTAAGAATAACGGATTTACTTTAATCTATCCAGCTTTATCTCTCAAGTATGAACAGATGAAAAAAAAAAAAAAAAGCCCTTCAAGAAAATGTAATAGCCTTTCAATTTGACGCCTCTTTTCTTTTTCGTCAGGGATCTCGAATGAAGGATTCGTTGTCGTCATCATCATAGTCAACGTTGTCGTCGTCGCAAAGGATATTTAGTATATACACACTCACACACATAAAAATATATAAACATAAGTCTGCTATGGAAAAGCCAAAGCAAGGGCGCGATGAAATCCTCTTGCAGCATAAATAGTACGACGAAGCGGTTTACACTCCCGTGGAGACGCGCGCGGCTTTTTGACATCGTTCATTCGAACAAGGAACTGAATTGGGTGTGACATATATACCAGGATGAAAGGGAACGAACCATTCTCATTTAAGAAATGAAACTAAACCCGTATATTATAAATAAAAACAAAAAAAAAATATCTTATAGGGTTCATATTTCTTTTCCATACATTGCTAGTTACGTTTTATATATTCCACATTGTAAAATAGCTTTCCGTGTGACAATTTATCAGCAACTTGCTACATATAACATACACTATACATATAAAACACGTAAACATTTTATATATTCCAACTAAAAGTTTTTTTATCCCACAAAACATTGATGTGACTGACATTTTTATATCCAACCAGATAAATAAATACTTTCAATACTATTCCAATTTTTTAATATTTATCACCTCTATTGCAATGAAAAAAAAAATAAACAATAACAATAATGTGAATATTAATATCTAATATTAATTATAATAAATATGAATGATAATAAAAAATAAAATAATAATTTTAATTTGAATATTAAATTAATTTGAATAAAAAAAATTGAATCAAATAAATATTTATAATGAATATAAATAACAATAAACAAATAAAATAATAATTTATATTCATTTAGCAAAGTGCTACATGGTTTCAAAAATTTACAATGAAAATAAAACAGATAAATATATAAGTAACAAATTCCAATTTAAAATTGAGACAATACATAATTTCTAAATAATTTTTTGACATTAGTGAGCTCAGTACAATTTCTCATATCATTAGACAATCGATTAAAGTCATGTAAACCCTTAAACAAAATAGAGTAATAAATAATTGATTCGTTTATTGATAGAAAGAAATTTTTTTTCCTCATTTTTGTTTTTATTTCATCATAATTTGTCATCAAACTTTATACAAAGTAAAAGCAAATTTTCCGCATCCGGTAATAAAATATACATAACCATACCGCTTATATACATATGTATATATTCAGATAAAATTTTTTTTTATCAAGGGTCGACATATATATATACTATATAGATATAGCGATTTTAATGTTGCGTAATCCTGTGGTCAAGAGATGAGAGAGTGTGCATCATTTCTGACTCAGCCCCTGGTTGAGATTATAATTTTGTGAAATAGCTCGCGTTTATCGAGCGAGCGTCATATTCTCCTCAGCATGTGGTCCATAGTATATAGTAAATGCATATGTACCCTATTCATTCTATACAAATACATATATGTGTATCTCTTATTCTCTTACTCTTACACTATTTTCCCCTCTCGGATTTATTCGCATCCAAAAAGCTGGATGGTATATATACAGCAAAATGTACGCGATGGCTTATTGTATATCCATATAGTGTGTGTCTTACTGCTTGGCAATCTCGATCACTGCGGGAGCTTGCGGTCTCGTGGTCCATCGATATACACTTCAGCTGTCAGAAGAATGCTCCCTCAGTCTACTCTGTTTCTCCTTTTTTTTTTTTTTTATATTTTTTTTTTTTTATTCAATCGATTAATAGAATATTTAGCTAGGAAAAGCTTCCAAAAACTCATTGCATACTGTGTATATATTAAATTCATATTAAATAACTGAATTCATACATGCATTATTTTAAAGTATACTGAGAAAAAAAAAATAGTTGAAGTAACTTTATTTATTTTTTATTATTACATATTATTTTTTTGTTTGTTTGAAATTTTTAATATTAATTTAGAGACCTTGTCAAATATGAAGCACAACTTTTCAGACATTTTCAGAAAATTCAACCAACTTTATTGATGTCATTACTTTGAACTATTAAAAAAAATATTGGAGGATAAATATTATTACAACGATAAATAATTTTGAAATACAATTAAAATTCAGTGGAGTATTTTTAAAAAATAATTTCCTTTTTTCATACAATGGTGTATAATGAATAACTGAAAAAAGTCGACTGGCCAATAGTCTTCTTCGAGTTCAATCAATATTCATGGATAACGTTAACAGAATTTACTGGAAATTCATGGAACGTCGACGGTCCAACCGACAGATATGCAAATTATTTTCGTTCACATGAGACAAACTGAGGGGATATAATGTGTTGTACATACACGCATACAGACAGATAGAATATAAATACATATATCATCACATTCATAACTAGACAATGATGTTAGATCAGATAATCTAAAAATATTTACAACAATACTCTGTCCTAAACGTTTAATTATAAATTCCATACAACATAATACATTTCAAATTATTCTCAAGCTTGAATATCAACTCTAAACATTATAACCAGACAGATTTTATAAACATAAAGTAAATAATTTAAAATAAAAATAATAAACACACGAGACAACTTGAATTAAATACGAATTGAGTTAAATATCAATATAAATAAATATTTTGCTATGGGACAGCTATAAAGAGACATATTGCATGTGATGTTCTGTGGTTCATTAGTAATTTGCCAGTTTCCACCAGTAGCAACGGGGCATCCCCCGGCTCGCAGACATGCACAGATATATAGAGATATTGTATATGTATGTATGTATACAGATATTGCAAAATACCGAGAATAGCGAGGGAGTACGAGAATGCAGCATAGAGCTCCAGTTGATTCCTGTGTTTGGTCAAACAGACGGCCATGACAGAAGCAACCAACCATGCATACATGTATATATATATATATATATGCGTACACACAAGGGTTGTTGCGAGAATGAGGCATAGGGTGAAAGCGAGAATGAGAAAGAGTCATTTTCAACTGGATATGTCTGCACTCATGACGACAATTAATCATTCTCCATTTTGAATATATATATTGTTGTTACGTTGACTATTACAAGCTTTTAACTTATATATATATGTACCATTTATGAACTCTCAGTGTCTTCATTAGTATCATTTACATTTCAATGATGCAGAATAAATTTTTGAACTTGGAATAAATTGTAAAAATTATATTATATTATATTATATAATATTTTTCGTATTTATCATTTTTTGTGGATGAAAAAGGGAGAAGATATATTGAGCTAAAAGTTTTCATTTATGTTTATATAATATTTATAACGATAATTTTTTATGTTGATTTTTAAAAACTCGTAAAAAAAAAAATAATAATAGGAATATATCTATGTATATGTATAATAAAGTTTCACTTAGGGTGCACTTCAATTTGAATGGCTTCAAGCTATAGTGTCTGTACATTCTTTACTCGCCCTCTATAAATGCTGTACGAAGGAATGGCGCGTTCAGCCCTTAGCAGAAGCTCAGTCGGAGATCCAATACCGTCGATATTTACGGACAATTTCGGAATATTTGTCGAAGGCTTTTCACCCTCTATCCTCTTTATATCTTTGTATACATACATACATACGTATGTATATACCTCCACGGTATATATAAAAGTTCTTGATGCAAAGTCTTTTAGGTAAAAGCATTTTTCATTATTGTATATATGTTCCAATTCCATTGGGTCATTATTTCGAATAAAATGCTCGTGAAAATTCTATAGAGTTTAAACATTTTTGCAATGATAAATTTCCTGTCATTTTAACTTTTATCATATCAAAATATAAATTCACTAAATCAATTTTACTTATTTCTAAAATTTTATATTTAATATAAGGAACATAGATATAAAGAAAACAAAATTATTGTTTTCATTATCCAAGAACTTTCTTACAGTTTCAGTCTCAAACTAAAACATTAGATGAAATTGGTCAAGAGTAGCTGGATTTTCTTACGATTTTACTTATCTTTCTTTTCGTTAATTTCGTCTCTGACTTTTACTTAATCCTATACTCATTGCTACATTGACCTTTCCCTTCTCTATGATCAAGCATCATGTGACAAAACCCCTCGAAAGTCAAATCCAATCTCGTATATACTCTCGAGTTAATTCGGGTAAACCATTTAGCTAGTGCGTGTCCATTTCCATTCGCCTCGTATTTGAAATTTCCACTGGTATATATACAGATACTCCATTTTGCTTTCTCTCTTTCACTCTTTGGTTAGGCTGGTTAGTGGAGTCATGATTGCGGATAGTAACAGTGAAAATGGGTGAATGAGAAACTCTCACTATGCTCTTGATGTTCCACCACACGCTAGATGAGATAAATATATAAAAATCCTCTTTACTAATTCTACAAAGCAATTATATTCACCAAAGTCTATGGAACATATTTAACAACATAAATAATGTCATCTTTTTTATTTTTATTTTCATTCATTTCATCTCAATAATTTACATGTTTATTTATATATAAATATTTTGTTGGGTTTCTTTATTCCACAGGATTGGCTTTCAGGAATATATCCGCGTCTCGTCGCCAGTGAATTTGAACCAAGTGACTTTGAAAAAAAAAAAAAAAGAATCTTCATTCTTCCCAGTCCTATTCACTCTCATTCTTGAATAAAACTTCGAACAGTCTAAAAATCATTTTTTTTTTCTCTCTACCTTCAGCTTTTTCATTATTATTTTCTATTGTAAATAAAAAAGAGGGAATAGTAATACACAACACAATATGTGTATTACCGATATGGCTTTTTGTTGAAAATATTGATTTTATCTTATTTCATTATAATGATAAATTATTTTTAGAATTTTCTCATAGCTTCTCATTAACTGTAATCATTAATATATTGCGCTTTTTTTTTTTCTAACTCGTACGGGAATATTTATTTATTTTTTTTAGTTCTTCCGTTTCTTTATCGTTAGATAAGGATCTTCAATCTTTAATTCTGGTCTGTTACGTGCCACAGTGATTTTCCTCAAGGGTGTTGGACCGTTGTACGACGTGTACCACCGTATATCTTGCCATTCGGACGTTGGCTCGGGGGTGAAATTCATGGATCTATACGGGCTGCTGAGAGTTAGTGGCCAGAATAATGTGAAAGGGATATCTATCTTTGTTTTCTACAGCCCTTTGTTTTAGACATTTATATATTTCACAGTCGCCGAAAGTAATTGTCATCTTTAGGTTTTTTTTTTTCTTTTTTAGTTGAACAATGAAAATACATTACGATTTTGTCTATAAGAACTTTTGATTTATATCTAAATGCATCTAAATAAATATTGGGATTTAATATTGAATACTCCAATTAATATAGAATGGAGAAAATAAATTTTATTCGGCTGTTATGATAAGAAAAATATTTAATAAAATTAAACGAATTTATTCGATTAAATATATTCAGTAAATTAATTTTAATAATTTGCATTTGAATGTAGTAATTTATATTTATTTATTCGATCTTTTATTCAAAATGAAACGAGTATTTTGGTATATTTATCAAATATTTAATTACGGTTATTATATATTTATTTGGGACTATTGAAATAAGAACTTAATTGAAAGTACTAAATTTTTTTTCTCTGTGCAAACGTGTTTAATTTAATTACCGGCATATTCAGGCTGTTATAATAATTCAAAAAAGAATCATAACAATATGGATAATATATTGCCATGATTCTTGGAGTGAAAAATAAAAAAATGTAGCGAGGGGATGTGCGGCCAGTGTGCAGGAATGTGTTTTGTGTTATTTCAAATAAAAAGTAGAAATAATTTGTCTGCTCCGGAATTCGGTAATTTTTCTCATGTCGCTCGACACAAAGGTTGAGCAAAAGTGTACCAAAAAAAAAAAAAAAAAGAAGGGATGAAATAAATAAGTGCGTTGAAAATTAAACAAACATATATAAATAATTGGTCATACAATATTTATTATCGAAAAATCCAACACAATAATATAATTAATACAATTTTTTCTTTTAGTTATATTTCATTAAAATATCAACTTATAATAAATATACTGTTCAATTTATAAATACAAAGCACGCAATTTGCTTTTCAATTTTATACACTTCATAAACATTAGTCGACAAAGAAACCGATAAAGCCGCGTAGCTAATTAAGGCGCCGTTTTTATGATAACCGACGATAAACCGTGCGGGTGAACATACATAGAGGGTTGTAGCATTGTTGGTTGTTCTCAAGGACAATTTGCATGATAAAGGAGGAAAGGTCGTGTGTTGAAAACTATGTCACCCTCTCGTGCGTCGATTTTATGCTTGTGCTTACCTGCCCTCATGTATAAACCCGTATTACAATTCATCGTCCTATTTATTTATTTATTTATTTATTCATTCATTTTTTTTGTCATTCAGATATTATTGATTTTAATCCTGTTATTATTTACATTGTCATCAATAAAGCTTAATCAATAATATCTATTATTAAATCTGTCAACTAAATTGAATATACTAAAATACTGCTTGACTTTTTCGAGAATATTCAAATGTAAAAGTGAAAGGACAGATTGAATTATTGGTTAAGATTAACTTTTATGGACTGTACTTGACCGTGGACTTGACTTGAAGACATCAGTTGGTCAGCAAAGGTCAATGGAGGAGTAAAATTGCTTGTGAGAAATATAGTAAAACGTAAAAATAACACGAAGGGAGAATATAAATGACAGCTATTCCAAATGAGATAACATTACTTATCAAAACGAGAAAAAGAATATAAAGAAAAGACTTGCAATTGCCAGCAATTTGTATTGTACACCGCTTGCAATATCCCACTCGGCTTAAGACAATTGTATGTTAGCTTAAGTCACGCCCCATTCAAGACTTAAAGACACACAAGCACAAACGTGCACGCATACTTGATGCTTTTCAGTTGATTTGATGTACGTTTCTTACTATCTATTTATTTCTCATTTCACAAAATATATATAAATACATATGTATTTGTTTACTTTTATGTGATTATGTATATACATATATAAAGAGTGAATTTGTGAATTTTATTTCGCGGTTTATCAGTCGCGATTTAATATCGCCTTTATGCGGATAAGCCCAAATTTTACTTGGTTACTTTTATCTAACGAACCACCCCATTTGTCTTTTTTTTTTGTTTTTTTTTTTATGTGTGTTTACGCGCCCTCACAATGACTTTTACTATCGTGCTTCCTGCTCTACTATCAAATACACTGTTTACTGTTTCACGAGGTCGCCAAAGTAAATTTGCATTGAATCCATTGCCTCTCACGTTGCGTGCAAAGACTGCTGATAAGTTTTATTAACTGAGCGCTTAGTTCAATTTTTTATTTTTTTTTTTTCCAAGTGTATATTTCGCTTCGTTGCATATTGACGAAAGGGGGAAGAAAGTTTTATTAAGACACCAAACGTGACATACTTTTGCGTGTAATATTTTATATTATGAATATCGCAACATGAAATATGCACGCAAAAAAATACGAAGGGGTTGGTAAGAAGGAACAAAAAAAAAATTTAATGTTATATTTGTAAGGAAATATTACGGATACGAGTATTATTTAATGATGGATTTAGGTAGTAAGAGCAGTATTTCAATGTTATTTTTGTTGTTGTTGAGTTCATATAACTCTTGTGAGTTTTGGGGATTATGTGGTGTAGAACTTGTGTGGAAAAAAAAAATATGAGGGTTATTTATTTAGTGTATACTTTTATATATAGAGGGAGAAAATTTAGAACGAAAAACTACCTCGACATACCCCTTGAGTGCAATTCTTCTTTTTCACTTTCTGAAATTCACTTTCGTTTATCTTCAATTTTCTTTTTTTATTTTCTTCTATACTTTGAGCATGTTCTTTAATATTTATTTCCACTTTTATATTAATCATAAATGCATTTAACCATCTGTGAATTAGTATAATAAGTAAAAAAAATTTAACCAAACCTTGCAAAGCTTTGAAATAAAATCTTTGAATTGAAATGTGAAAGTGGAACGTAAAACATTGAATTTCCATCGTCATGTCGAAGGTTTCTTCAATCTACCCTTTTACACATCACCGAGTAGAGCATACTGTTGTCAGCAAAGTTTCCACTTTCTTCCATATTCAAGAAGGAAGACAAAAAAAAAAAATCAGCTGTCTATTTCACTCAGAACGTATATTCTATGTCACTTTAGTTTCATTGAATTTTCCACATTTACACCAACAGTTAAATTTGACATTTAAATTAAAATTTACTCGATGACAAAAAAGGTGAACAGTAAATTTCGATTAAACATAAGCCTTTTCAATTTGCGCCCCCTGATAAAATGTTCGACAACCAAGTATCGATCATCCTTCATCCCTTTTCATTTTCAATTTTTATTTCATTTTATTTTTTCTTTTTTTTTTTTTCCACTCACCACCCATTTCATGTGACGTCGCCGCAGTAGTGGGTAGAAGTCTATATCTCGTATCACGTAACCCCACGATGTGAATCCAAATGGACAAGAGAGTTTAATGAAATCAGGATCCAGTTACACGAGCGCCATTATATCGAGTATATACGTGTAGAGAAAAGAGGGGACACTGTACCATATATCTGAAAACGCTTCGTGGAAACCTCGTTATCAGGAAACTCGATGCGGCGACCAAGTTTGCTGCATGCTATTATGATAAGCTACTTCTCATCACTGCACATTGTAGCAAATGTCCCCGTATATTAATTCACACGAATAAATTAATTTAAACTTAATTATTTTTTTTTTAAATAAATATAAAATTCACGTATCAGCAATCTGAGTTTCTAATTTCATATTTGAAAAATTCAGATGTCTAAAATGAATGACAAGTCAAATATTCATTTTATTTTACACTGAGAATCTATAAAAAGAAATTTAAGAAAAAAAAATCTTGAGACTCTAGTGGTTTTTCGCCTTTTTTATTGAATTCTTTTCGCTTTGTCACAAGCCACATTGGACACCATCACCTGTCCCTTTACCATCTTTCAATTGTATGCAAATGTACACGTGGCACAGGACGAGGGGATTTAATCTCGAGGGAAAGAAATCACTCCCAAGAGTATACAATATTATGTATATACATATAACATATAGATATTTATATATACATGTACATATATACTGCTTAACCAATGACACTTGATAATACTCTTATCGGACTTCCGCACTCGTATTTTTTACAAACGATTTTCCATCGGATTATATCAATAAAATATTTCATTATTCAATCATATTTATAATTTTTTTGTTGACTGATTATATTTTTAGGATAAATAATCATTTCAATATTATTGAAATAAATATTAATAAAATATCCAATGAACAATTGAAATTAATTTAATATTAATATAATTGATATATTATTCATTTTATACAAATGTTTTATTATAGTGCTAATAATATGGATTAAAAATAAAACTTTTGGACAATAGAGAAATAAAGCTCGTTGGTGTTAATCCTTAAAAGCTCCTCGGAACTCTCGACTGCCGCTGAGTCACACTGTCTTCTATATTATACAGTCCTCCATGAGGAAGCTCTGTAAATAGTCAAACTCATGTACCATATAGTACCAAGTATGTACAATGTACATTTATATATATATGTGTATGTACATTGCCTGTGGCATAAATCTGTTACATACCGAGAGCCCTCTTTTCTTTGACGGGATTACTTGTGCGGAGACGAGCTTCGAAGGGGCTGTTTCTTTCCAATGAAAAGAATAAAAATAAAAAATAGATTGACTGTTTCAACAAGCTATTGAAGCTTTATTTGAAATTAATTTACGAGTTCTTTGTTTTTTTTTTTTTATTTTTTTGGCATCAATATTGAAACTAATAATCTTATTATTATATGTATAGACATAGACATGAACCGATGATTTTATTGATGATTAATTATTTCAATCTAATTACAATTGATAAATTCTATCAATAATTATTTATCACATTATTTTTGTATTTATAGCAGATTTGAGTAACAGTAATTGTATTATTATTTGCGCAGGTATGATAGAATTATTTAATTTATAAAAATATTAAAAATTAATATTACATTACTAATTACAAAAAAAAAAAAAAAATTTTGTAATTCATAACTGTTGCAATTTATTAATAATTAATACAATTAGATGGCAGTTTTTCACAACGTGCATATGAAATATAATTTTTATAAATATAAATTCGATATTATATCATTAAATATTTGTTTTTATCATAATATTTATTCTTGATAATATTCTCATAAATGTAAATATTTTTTCTGAATATTAATTCGAAATTAGAAGCAATAGTGTTTCATTTTTATTTTTATTTTATATGAAATCGTATGATACTATTTTATTTTCACTCTGAGAATTACAGAATCAAGATCATGGTGTGTATCTGTTCTGCCACATGTGACCATGGACATTGGGGTTCTATAACAGGTCGCTCATGGGAATGTCCAAGGGGAACGATTTCATATACTACATAACAAACTACAGTTTACATATATATATATATATATATATATATATATACAACTATCCACACATAGATATATTCACATACACGTGTGCCAACTCTCATTCCCTTTATGTTATCCCGTGTATCCACGTGACAGTATGCACATAAATAGTACGCGGGGATACCGGAATTTCCATTATATCGCGTTTCAGTACTGCTATGCCATAAACAATATCATTGAACTTCGGATGCGACCGTCCCATTAGGTGTTTGCCTTTATATTTATTACTTACTGGTCATTTGTTTACTGAGGGATTCATTTTACAGTGGCACCACCAGATCAATTTAATTCAAATTTATATTTACGTCATGCAATGAATATTAAATAATAATTTGATTTTTTGTTGAAAAAATAAATCTACAAATTTTCGTGAAACTATCTAAATGATTTTGATTATTATTTCATTTAGAATATTTTCGAATATTACAGTGAAATAAATCGCGTGACTTATTTCAATCGCTTACACATGTGCGCGATTAAAATAATATATTCTGATGAATTATATTTAAATTAGACAAAATTAATTAATACCGCTTCAAGGATGGTTATAAATCGATGGTAGATAGCAAAAAAAAAAAAAAATATGAATTCACATGTTGCTTCTCATTTATGAAAGTTAATTTATTTCAGTATGAGTGTAAGAATGTATAATGAAATATTGTGAACACAGGTGTTGATGCTTTCAGAAAATGGTCGAGTGTTTCGGTTACTAGACGAATATTTCATGAGGTAACAGCGAGTAACTTTCTCGTCAGCTCACGTGGTATATATTTCGTACAAACTCCTCCCTACTGCGATGATTCATTCAGTGAGGGGTGAATCCGTAAAGTTGCAGCCAACGATTATCACACTGTGAGCTGTAACTCACAGCTTAAGACTTTAAAGTCTTACTATGAGAAACTCATGCCACAAAAGCCCTGTCTTTTTGTCATGATGAAGTTCTATGTGCATTTTATATTCATAAATTTATTTAGTTTGATTCAATAGCTATATGGTTTGCAAGACAATGCAAAATCATTATTATTTCATTTCATAATATCTTCTCTTATTTAAATTAATACCGTACTTCATGCTTTTATTTTTTTCTCTCGTTTAAATATTAAAATTTTACGTCTTCACATGTATTATCAACATCACGAATATCTGCTTCATCTACATATCTGGAGATGTTTTTTTTGAGAGCAGACAAAAGATCATGTGATAGAGTCTTCGTGCGCCCCCAAATCATAGCGAACATTTGTTTTGGAATATACCTAGTGTCACTCCCACATACAACCATTGTACAATAATTGTTGTAATCGATATCTAATATCTGATGACGAAATGGCCCTATAAAAAAATTTATAATCTCATGACGCGCTTTTAATTTAATATTGAATTATAAAATAACAATACATTACCTATTGTTCTATTGTAAAGAGTTAGTTGCCATGTTGCAGATAGCTCATTCCCAGACTGTTTACCCAAAACTTTCCAAAGCAATCGTTTATTATTTCTGTAACTAGTAGTCGTGAAATTCATTGAAAAATTTTGAGCAGCTGAATTCACTTGAAAATGTGAACAACTACCAATGCCTCCTGTAATTGGTGTTGCAGCTACTGTGTACCATTCACCTGCGAACTAAATAAAACGTCCAAATAATAATAATTTACTCGATTCGTGAATTAAAACACCAGTAATATAAGATATTTACTTCAGTCAAATTCACTTCAGTTGTTGCATTTATTTCAGGACACGTATAACACCAACACATTGGCATAAAAATGCTTATTAATATAACACGTAGAAATATATTATTCGTCATTGTTTTTAATTTTTATTTGAAAAATGACGCGGCAAATTTTTTTTTTGGTTACGTAACGATTTATATTGATTTAATTCTCTATTCAAAATAATATTAATACAGTAAGAATATAAATTCACAAGTGATATACGCAGTGTAGTTCACGATATTAATGGGCACACTCACGAAGCATCAATATTTATATAGAGCCATTTTTCGATTAGCCATGTGGTATATTGGTGACGCGTTATCTCGTTGAATTATAAGTATACTTACACATATGGACGTATTACTATGTCGTTAAATCGACAAATATAGCTCGATAACTTGAAAAATTATCTAAGTAATTATTTTTTTTATTAAGAAATCAGATATTGATATAATTAACGTAAAGATAAGGTTAGATGATGAAGAATAATTTATTTTTACATTTGCAATATCGTTTGCAGCTGAATTTTGTTAATATTATGAATGAATAATGAATACAATACAGTAAATTATTTAAAAAATGCTAAAAATAAAAAGTTATCATTGATATTTATTCATAACAATATAATAAAAATCAAGAAAATCCATTTTTATTATTAATAATGAATATAATAATGTGAAATTAAAAGTAAAATAAAATGAAGCATTAATTTTTTGTCATTTAACTAACGATATATAAATAAAGTATTAATAAAATAAAAAAAAATTTTTTTTTTCTTTATCTCGAGAGTTTTTCTTGTTAGACAACATCTTATGTGATGTTCACCAATTTCCGAATGATGTCATCATGGACCCCTACCCATTTACGAAAAAAGTAACGGGGTGATTTTTCGTATGGCGTTTATAGTGACGTAATTTATGGTAAACGCGTCATTCAATGTTTCTCTCATCCCCTTTGAATAGCCACATTTGCTCAAACTTTTTCCACATACTGAGGGTAACAACTATATAGCATATACCAATTTTCTGAAAACTACACGAGGGATCTTTCAAATTGATGTAAGTAACGAAAAAACACATTTCAGAAACATAACTATTACTATTTATGAAATTGTTACAAATATGGATTATATTAAAGAGAGTATATTTCCAAAAAAAAGTAACAATAAGGAAATAGCTTGTAATACTTTCAAAATATTCCAATAAAATCTTTGGTAAACAAGCAAATAACAAATAAACAATGATTCTAATCAATAATTTTTCATCGGCTTTATCGTTATTATCCAAGACAAAGCTAAAGAATCAATATTATACGTAAACACACAATATTTCTGTATATTTACTTAATTAAATTCATACATCATGCAGTATTAGATAACGTATTTAGGTATATATACGTGTATGAAATGAATTGCTTTTGTTATATCCCGTTGAGATAGGATTCTATCAAGTGCGTACACGTATCTTTCAACAACCCCTTTGAATTGTTGTCATCGTAGTGAAAGTTAGGGTTCAAACAGATTGTCTTTAGGGCTGTGAATCAGCTTCTAATATCTTCTTAGAACAGGATTCAGTTTCAATAATGGCAATTATCAATTCCCCTATGGCATTTCTACACAGAGACAATTTATTGATACGAATTATTCAAGTTTATATATTTATAATGACTAATATATCTTGAACAAAGTAATAATAATATTATTTTTGTTGTTGTTGTTTATTTTTTTATTGTATTGAAATATAGTTGATTGCAAATTTCGATAAATTAACTGAAGAACAGAGTAATGATAGCGGTTCAACCACGTGCTTAATACTCTCCCAAAGCATTTGAATCAATTACAACCTCCAGGGGCTGTTAGGCGGGTTTCTATCCCTTATATTGCCAACGTCGTGGTCCGCAAAGTGAATTAATTAGGAACCTGGGATGATCATACAATGCCAGTGGATCTCACTCACTATTTCTCTTCGATAAATTCTCTATTTTACGATAACAGTGTATTGGAAATATTGTTAATTGTGTCCTTGGGCTCAATGCATAGTTACAATTAGAATCATTGGGAAATTTAATATAATCTTAGTTCAAACTAAAATATAATTAAGTAAATTAATAAAGTAGAATCATTAAAATACTTGAATTCTAGGTCGAAAACGTTTATATATTTTTAATTTAAAAAATCATAATTTTCTTCATAATTAAATGTATATATTCTAATTGTTTCATCACACTTAATGACAAATAAAATATGAAAAAATATGTCATTTATTCATATCAATGAGATATCATAATAAAGTATTCTAAGAATAAACAAAATTGACTAACAATTGATGTCTTATTATCATGAAATAACATATTTAATCCGATGCCTCACGGGTATATATTTGATGAAGTAGATGCTCAACTATTTATATAGCTAATTGTCTAAAAATTTATAATATTATGAGATAAATTATTCTCTCAAGTATATTTTACGTTCATTATTTCGTCTTTACTTTTATACACATGAATAAAATACAAATATGAAAATTGCATTGTCGTCATCACAGTAGAAATTCTCTTGAATTGTTTATCATTCTCATTCATCCGACTGTCAAACTGATTAAACTTTTCACTGCCAGTTTACATACATGCATATACACCAATGAATATATATGAATGTTCTGTCGGGTGAATAAACAAAATCATTTTTGTCAGCATACATAACATTTGTTAATGATATCTCATGTCATGTAAATACAAACTTTGATAGTATAATTTGTTTTATATTCCTTTTTGTTTGCAGATTTATCTAGCCTTATTTCACATACCTATAATTGTATATATTTAACTTTTTTTTATCTGTACATTTAATTTATTTTTCATTTAACCGCACAAAAGTCATTAGAGAGACTTACTTGAGTGTTATATGCGGTTTAATCATATATGTATAATATATTTTGCATTAGGGGAAGAGAGAATGAACAGCGCAAAACGCTATGGTGGTGCTTTACAGGACAACAACTATAACAGAGAACTGCGGTTTACCGCTCACCCAGTGTTAGGCAGTTCGTGTTGTGGTCAAGCTTCGAAAAGTTTTGGCTGCCTATAACTACTCGTTGTTATATATGCCTACGGGATACGTGTCGCTGTGGATTCGAATGTCAAATTTGATACGTTGTGCGTGCGTCAATTATGCACGTAATGATCACTAACCCTCCATGGTTGCGTTGAAATAGACACGTTTGACAGCAACGTATTTATGTAATAAAGACGAGAATATGGAGATATTCTCCTCTCACATTTCAGTTATTTGATACATTTCTGATTGAATCTGTATATCCATTAAATTAAACGTTATCATGAAATTTCTATTGTTCATTCAATTGAAATGAGTTTAGAACATTTCGTATGCTGATGTTTTATTTATTCATTTTTTTTTTCTTTTTATCTTTATCAATTCGTTGATATTTTAATTTAAAATATTCACGTACGTATAATAAAAACACAGTGATAAAGTTATAAATAAAAAATGTCTAATGATAAAATGTATAATCCCATGTGTAAATTTTAAATCTCATAAATTTATTGTCTCTCCCTCTCAATTAGAATTTTACGATAGTACCCAAAAGCAATGCGATATACTGGGGCTTTGCATTAACCGGAAATAGAGCCGAGCCTAATGTCCCGTGAGATATTAACGGTTTGTGAGATGAACTAACTCAATTTTATATTTCCGTTTCAACAAGTTACCATTCGCCCAGTATTTAAGATAAAATTAAAGGATTATATACAATCGAATTTACACACCAATTTATTAAACAAAATAATTTTTTTTCCCGAATAATAAAATTTAAAAAATTCATTTGTTTTACAGTCGTTTTAAAAAATATAAATTAAACAAGAAGAATTGTTAATAATGCCTATGTTTTATCCAGAAAAGTATTTACACAGTGCCGACAAATAAAAAAAAAAAAACATGGAATGAACCGAGAATTGCAAAGTAAAAAAGCCATATATACCTTTTGAAATGAGAGTGACATGAAAATAGAAGTGCAATGTCGTAGGGTGAGTCCAAACTAATGCAGCCTAGGGCTATGCGCATTGTTGCACAGCCATAGTAATTATATACTGTGCTTTTTCGCGCATTTTATGTAACCCAGACATGGTCCTTGTATATATATTCTCATCGTCATATTCTAAAGATATGTCAACTATGGTATATACAAATATGCTTTATACTTTTTTTTTTTTTCGATGTTTAGAAAAATATTCCGTCATATCCCTGGCAATTTACTGTCTGCTGTTCTTCATATAACATTATCACAACATCAACATACATACATACATATATTGTTTCGTATTTACATCACGAAGTGAAGTAATTTAATATTCCATTTAATTTTAATTTCAAATTCATCATATTTAAGTTAGAAAAAAAAATATATTTCGCCTACTTAATATCCCATTTACTCAAATCATATTACGAAAACAATTTTCATTACTATTGTATGAAAAACAATGTCTCATTCCCATATAAAAATTATTATTTGTTGACAATTTTGTTTATTAATTTGTTGATAAATATCTATTGAACCATATATACATTGAACTCTAATTTAATGTATACGTCAATGAACTCGATATAGTAATTATGAACTCTACGTCATTAATATCAGCTGAGTTATTTTCGATACTATAATCATCCTTGTTATCCATTGACGTCACTATCCCCACTTCAACTAATGCAACATTACATTCCCACTCTTATCCTAAATTTCCTTCAGTAACTATTGCCGAAATAATTATCACCATTCAAATGCTCAATCTTTATGAAAAATTCAACTACAAACATTGCTCAATACACATTCGGACATGAAGTGTTTATCATAAAATTATGAAGTTATATAAATCATTATTTAATTAAATTAATTTATATTGACAGATGAATACACATTTGTTTATCCAAGTATATGTTATTCTTGAGATATATACTGCAAAATCACATTCTCAACTAATGGAGACAAGAGACACTGTCCCATCTTCCAACCCTATTCCCATGACGTCACGCTCCGTTTAACAAGACAGACGTGAAGTTGGTGTTTCGCGTGGATGGCTGCTGGCTCTCGAGGAATCACTAAGGCAACTTAGAACCGCTAGAGAAACTCTTCACCTATCGTACACTCATATATATTCACCCTATACATACACACAACTACATATATTTTAACTCTCAGCCATTCCCCTTGATTCTCTTGGGCGGAACTACGCGAGTCGTCGTTTCCCGAAACACAGACAAAGAGAGAAGAAGAACAGTATATATACTTACGAAGAACTTCTAAAATCAATTAGCAGTCCCTTTCGAGAAGGGGGATTAAAACAAGGGAGAAGAAAATGGTACAAAATCGCGACGAGTTTCAAAATGAGAGAGACAATTGTTGACTATGACGACATTGATGCAATATCTCATGGTGTAGGTATACTCCAACGTTTCTTATCTCTATATACATATCTTCTTCACTCATTTAATATGAGAAAGAAGCCTTATGATGGCATATAGGTACATTTGATTTCATGTATACTTGGTGTTTATTCCGGTAGTAAAGCCAACACAGAACAATCACGGTGGTTTTATCATTGTTTCATTCACCCTTTCAAACTTCCTCTTTCGTCTTAATATAGGTTTTGAATTGTTCGATTGTTCTTACTTATACACGGAGATAAATAAATATGTATTTAATCCTGACATTTATATGTTTATATATTAATATATAATATATAACTTCAGGTCATTGGATTTACTTTTTATAGAATTCGATGTCGATGATAATTCAACATTAGTTTGACAATAAGACACATTGTATTCCTCATTTTTCATGGCACACAACCTCGTGAGATTATTAAGAAAAATGATTTAAACAAACTCTGGGATTGTTTTGTATATATTTCCTTTTTTATATTTTTTATTACACCCTTGGATTATTTTATAATACTGTAGCAGGTGGATGGATTCCACCTGAAAATCCATCCACACCTGTTACTCTCTGAAGTAATTTCATAACCCAAACTTTGTACAAATTCTACACATACCTTAAATAATAACGTGAAAATTAATTTTTCAAGTGATTATTCATATAAATGTTTGAATTAAAGCTATGACCATTAATACTAATGATAAATTATTTATTTATATACTTATTTATGTATATAAAATATATATATACACACACTTAGTATATGTACATAATATCTGCTTATCTGAAATGTTTCACAAGGGTTGTTGAATGAAAGAGGGATCCTTAGTGTTAAGCGAGGGACCATCGATGTGAAGTTTTAACGAGCGATTCGTTTGTTAAGACGCTATGATTGCTTCATGGACTCTTTAGTATAAGATTTTTAGCTGCAAAATGTCTGGTCCATACTCATCAGCTGTGCGACAAAGTTGTCGTGATCGTTGCCCAGCTCCTTTGGTAAAGTTTCAAGATCTTGAAATTCCATTTGCGATGCGCACTTGGTATATAATTGTAAATTGAAAGATGAACAAGTCACGATTCTCGCGAGTATACACATTGGATTGGTATTTTATTTTGACGGTGGAGATCATGAATGTGGTGGAGCATTGAGTGAAGACAAAATGCTTTGTCAAAATAGTCTCAAAAGGAATGATAGGTTGGTGATAGTGCGCTTTATGTCCTGCAAGCTTTGTGTATAGAAAATCAATGAGGGGCAAGAGCATTTTCAAGATCGAAGGCCAAGAACGTTGGGTATATAAGGAGGTTAGATGATTAGTGAACTGTTTTGTCAGCCTGCTTCAAGTTTCATCGCGTGCGCGACCCTTTGTCCCACGCAAACTTCCTTACTATTTGCGTCTAAAATTCCAAACTTACTAAAGTTCCTTTGAGCACTCGTGCGCGCTGTGGATTTGATCCACTTGAGTATTTACGCATGATTATTATTATCTTTTCCATCAAAAAATGCAGATACATTTGGGCAAAAGTAATTTTTCAACTTGGATAAAATATAATATGAAATAAAATTAATTTTACTTATACCGTAATTTTATTCTATTGTATGTTATTATTTATTTATTCATTTCTATAAATTTATTTATTCATTTTTCTTTATTCAATACTTAGGCGAGTGTCAAGAGTTGTCACACCGTCGTTTTTTTTTTTTTCTGACTAGTATACAAAGAAATAAATCTCTATAATAGATAAGAGGGTTGGTTTCTGCATTACTCTCACTCTTATATATTCTTCTATATTATACATATATCTCGTCACTTTCCCTTACTCTCCGTTTAAACAACAGGAGAATAGGGTGAAAAGATAAAGAAACATCTCTGATTTCACACAAACATCGATTAATAATAATTAATCATCTGAGATTTTATTTACTTCAATTATTTATTTTCATTATATAAAAAAAGATTTCGGATAATCCCATGTGTATAAATTGAGTATGTATCTTTACATAACATTGAATAACGTTCTTGGAAAACGATGTTAAATTGCTGAAAATAAGTTCAATGCCATGTCCTTCACAATCTGCTCCTGAAAGTTTAACGTATTTATTTTCGGATAGTTGGAGCCTTAGAGAACGTAAAGAGTGTTCTTGAATCTGTTAGGGGAGATGAAACGAACCGAACGAAAACTTTTACTATATGTATATATGTATGTATATGTGTAAATAACTGATATCCCTCACATAGATAAAATACCATTCGTCGATTAATTTATTTCAATTCTTCTTTGAAGATACTCATACAATATTAAACTGTCAATATATCATCAATATTATTTGAAAATTGCATGAAATAAATTTATTCTTTTATCACTATATACAGTAAATAAAATTGTCATTAACCTGTTGTCAAGTATGAGTAGGATTTCCCTATTGGTTAACATTAAGTGCTGCTGTCATTCCACATCGTTGGCTCCTCATCGCAACGATGCCTCAACACATTTAGAAGGGGGCAACCCTCGTCATTTAATTCATGTTCCTCATCTCTACTACATCTTGCAATATCTTTGATAGTTAATTATGCCATCGATAATTAGAATGATGAAGGAAGTTTGTCGACAATTGTTAAATACAGTAGTTTGAAAACATAAATACATCAATGAAATAATATTTGCATATAAACTGATAATGTGATTTTATTATTGATACAAATTTTATTCAATTGTGTATAACCATTCTAAAATTATCAATGAAACATTTAGTTTACCCCAAAGGCATTCTCAAAACATTCTTCTATATGTGTATATATACCTATGGGTGAGTGTAGTAGCTCTATGTAAAGATACAAACGAGCGTAGAATTTCCTGCTTGCTCAGAGAATTTTGTGGAGCCATTATAGAAATTCCATTCATTCTTCAATGAATATAAAAGCTATCCAAACATTGTGTTCTACCTAATATTATCAACATAACATTTATTACTTTTGCAATATTATATTGTTATAGTTCATCGTTTATTAGACATTTTATCATAAATCTAAAAATCCCCAATATACAAACCCTCATACAGAATATATGTAACATAACCCTATCAGAATGTATATAGGGATTCTGAGATTTAATTGGAGATTACTCCAGCGTATAAAGTTATCATACATACAATGATACAATACAATGTATATAACACTTTGGTCCAACGAGAAAATACTAAAAAAAAAAAAATGTCAAAGGTGAAATGGGTGTAAAAAAAAAGAAGCAGTGAGATAGAAAAAGTGAGGGAGATGTGTAAGGGGGCACACATAGGCGCCCCCGTGGGGCGAATTTCCGATTTATTTAAACCGCCAAATACTTGGAGACCATAAAGAGAATGAATGGGATTGTGGTAGTTGCACCAATGTTCAAGGTTGCTTTTAGGGGGTTCATGAAATACGCACAAGCCACCCCACTCACTTGTTCGCGACTTCTACTCGTGTATTTTGCCCTTTTCTATCCAACATACAGTTATATAAATATAATTCTGATGACTCTTGCTATATATCTCTCTGTTCTTCTTGCTTGTGCACAATCTATATGCACAGTTGTACATAACACATACATGTACAAGTATGTATGTGTATTTATAGACAAATGAATATAACTCTACTATCTCTATTGCGCGTTTTATATTCACTTTTATTCTGTTCTTCTCTTTCACGTTGCTTCATCTCTCATCACCCCACTTGAAAACTCTCCGCAGGGTGGCCAACGGTATTACCATGAATTTCCATACTCCCTTTACTGAGAGCTGATGCCCTTTACTTTCTCTTCTCTCACGAAAAATCCCCCCTCATGAACATATTGCAGCGCTTTGATTTATGTGAAATATTTGCTAAATATTCCGTTTAATCTTGAACGCGCGCGGAATCCACGCGAATAAACAGCATGGCGTTCCTTCTCGCATGACAATGATGAAAAGTGATTATGGAATATTTAATACTTAAGTTATGATTTATTACTTTGTAATAATGTTCATTTATTTATCTTTAATCGGGGGGTTTTTTTTTTCTAAAATATAAATGAATCAGTTTATTTTAATATTTGTGTAATTGCGAATTTAAATATTATTCTCTAGGTAGTGTAATCATATTATTTGTTAATATTTGTATATTACCATTGTAATAAATTGATAATTGAATAAAATATTTATAAATATGCAATGCGAATTAATTTTATTATATGCACATTTACAATTGGATTAACCATATAATATATTGGAGAAAAGTATTAAAAAAATTCTCTTTGAATGTTTTACATGAATAAATAAAATAACAAATGCAATGTAAAGATATATTTATACACAAATAAAATTGAGTCATGTATAAATGTGAAATAAAATAAAAGTGTCAATGACCGTATTGTATGTTGTACGACGATTGTTCTTCTATATGTTCTAGTTTATATTTGGCTTCCTATCGTTAAAGAGCTTATATTAAGTTTCAAATTTCATCTACAATCATTAAGATCACTTGAAGCCAAAACAATTCAGGAAATATCAAATAACATTTCTACTATTTCAATAGTATAAATAAAAAATTTATTACGCTTCAATAACAAAATAAAATATCCTTTCTTTTTATTTAAAAAGAAAAATCTCAAAGTTATTTTTCATATTTAATTCAACTTCTCCATTCGAATCAATAAGTCAACAAAAATATAATAATAAATATTATTTTATCTGTCTGTGTATATTTTTTTTTCTACTTTTTTATCCAAATTAAAAATACTTTTCATTATTTCAACATACAAAAGTACAGTCCATATATTTATAACTATTGACTATTTAATCCAAGTTTGAAGTCTGCCAAAAATTCTCCCCTAAAATCCTCGCATATAAACAATGCACATTTAACAACAATTGTTACTATCTCCCTCAACAAATTGTTGCTAACTTGTTCATCCAATGCTAACTTTTTTAATACACCCCTCACTTCATATCGTTTTTACTTTCAAAATATCTTTTCCAGCCCTTCTTCCTGTTGCACGAATTTTTTTGTCTTCTATTTATAATTTTATTTTCCTCTTTTTTTTTTTTTTTTCCCCTCTTCTACTGTCCGTGCAGCTCTCACATTTTCCACTTCACATATATTCATACGGTACTCTTTACTCACAATGACTGAACGCAGCCCATTTGCATGTAGGGTTTAGAAACGATGGAATAAAATCCTCACCAATATACTCTCTGCTATACTCATCATCCCCTATTGCGCCTCCATCACCTATACGCGTTTCCTGTCCCGTCACATCTGCACTCACCTCCTTCTCCACCTCATATACAAATAGATATGTATATAGGTATATTCATATATACATAGATATAATATTAGCAGAGTCCAAACTGTTTCTCATTCGTCTCGCGCCGTCCGACATATGATAAGCTGCCCGAAGGGATTCACTCACCCTTTCACAATTGTCTCGATTTATATATGCTTATGTGTGAGTAAATATCTCCTCTGTATATATACACAATGAATATGAGAATTTTGAAATGGACATGAATTAATAATAATAATAATAAAAAAAAGAAAGAAAGAAAAATAAATATTGACTGATGCAAACATTTGATACTATATATTGATTTACCAACTGAAAATGGCAAATATCATTACTAATTTTATTTTATTTATGTATAATTTTAGTTTACATTGTCTTGTAAATAATAAAAATATTTGTGGAAGTATAATATTTTTTATTTTCTGAACATTTAGATTTATGGGGCTGTTTTATTGTTGCAGGTATCGCTTTGTGACGATTACAGTCTTCCGGTTGATTTTGTAAATAAACGACGACCCGCCAGTGCATCTGGAATAACATCAACGTCAACAGTGCAATGGGCATTGCCGAGTCCCAGTGTTGAAAATGTAAGTAAGAAAAATTCACATAATCAATATACTTGCATTACATTTATAAATATAAAAAAAAAAAAGAAAAGGAAAGAAAAAAAGTGATAGAACAAAATTATGACGGCGCCAAATATCCTCAGGCAATGATGAATGTCATACAGAGGTCGCTGTGCTGTTTACTATATATATAATCTCTTCAACTCAAGAAAAAAAAAAAAAAAACGGGGAAAAGAAGAAATATCCTAAAAGCAGAGGCACAAAAATTTTCGGATATACATTTGGCAAAGGATTTTTCTTTTTTTTTCCCCCGTGACTTCCGGGATGATTCTGATCATCTCAGACATCACATATATATCTATACATATCGACATTTTCGTTTCGAATTGCGTGAAAGGGAGAAATATAATTATAAGGGTGACAAAATACCCCCAGGGTTTATACCCATATACGCGGCATTAGGGTAGAAAGTCTACGTTATGGTATGAGCAAGAGGCGTTGTGAAGATATATGTATATATGTATATATATAAATATATATATAGCGACTATACATATAGTGTGGCGGTGATGGTGCGACCGTTAACTTCCGGCGCTGCTTATAATTGCTCCAGCACTCAGAGCACTGCGGCTGTTTGGAACACGGCCTCGGGCTTTACGCGGCGCTAACTGTTTCTCGTAAAATATCGCACTCGATAGAGCCACGGCCATACGAACCATTAAAAAAAATCTACTGACGCCCTAGCAAAATAATTCACTCTAATATATATTTATAAAAAATCCACACACAATTTTCCTGAAAATATAAATACGTATATTTTTATAATAATTAATTTAATCCATTTGATTAATCTTATTTTTAGCTTACTGATAAAATTAAATATATTATCATGAAATGATTGGAATAAATTATAAAAATATAATAGAAAAATATTGTTCTGTATTTTATGAAATATATTTATTCATATTTGACAGTTGTTTCATTTGAAAATATATTTATAACTTAAGTTTAATATCTGAGATTTCATTCGTCAATTCTCGTAAACGATAAAAAGATATCGTAAAAAATGATTGACCGTGTTGGATAAAGAGGAATATTATTTTGTGTATATTTTATATAAGATTTCCCTGTGCGCGCTCCGTAAAATGAACAAGTAAAAAAAAATAAAAAAATATATATACATGGACTATGTATTCCTATAAGAATAAAAAATAAGTTGAAGATGAGATGGCTGACAATTGTCGCAAACGAAAGTGGTAGTAAAATGGAGGGCTGCAACTGTGTAACAGCACCTGGGAATAAAAAGAGACAAAAGTTTGGTGAAAAATATTTTCACCCCCGTGAATTTTTCTGTTTTCTTTTTTTTTTTTTTTTTCTCTCTTATTTCACTGATGTTATTTTTTTCTTTCTTATCTCTCCTCATATCTTTCCCTTCTTCTTTCACTCTCCTATTTTTCCTTCTCACTCAATCTCTTGCGTTTATTCTTATATTTATTTCACGTAGCGCGCATCAGGACCACCCGCAGCATCATTGTATGTATATACTTGACTCATGATGGGGTCGAAAGAATCGTTATGATTGTGTGCGAGGGCACTTTTGAATTGCGCGATTTTTACTTAATACTTTACCCCGCTATTTTTTTATCCAAGCACATTTATCATTTCTAACAAAAGACTTTAAGTGCAAGGTAATTTTAAACCAACGAAAAAAAGTACAAAACAAACGTACGGAATATCCAAACTATTGTATATAAATTATGATATTCATATATACATATACAATATACTTATACATAGAGGTATATTATATATATTTAGATAGATATAATAAGGAGGTGCAAGGTGGTTTAAGCCACACGAAGCTTTAAGGGAGAGAGAGGAGAGAAACCTCAAGCGAAGGCGCCAAGCGTGAGAAATTTCCTAGCTGGTATCCAAAATAAAATTTATCCTTTTTTTTTTTTATATATGTATGTATATACATTTTAGTATGTACATACAGATGTATATATCTATATGTACATATATACACCTCTTCATTTTGAGACGCGGTCGATTAATTAATTAATTACGGTAGAATCTTCTGCGATTATTAATGAAGGGAACAAGAGCTGAGTAAGTACATAGAGAGGCAAGAATTATTTATTATTAGAGTATGTAGACGTAAATTTACCGTGATTGATTAAAGAATAATTTGATATAACATTTTCTTTTTTTATTAAGAAATTTAATATGTATATAAATTATTTTTTATACTAACGTTAAAATAATTCATTAATTTATTAATGTGATTATGAATTTTTGGGGATATTTATTTGTATTTATTTTAATGAAATCATCTGCGGGATTTGAGAATCAAATAATTATGGAATTATAATTTAAATATATGTATATGTACATATATAACTCTATTAATGCGGCATAAAGTCGGGTATATTATGAATGAGTTGATTAATTAGCATTTACAATAATAATGCATTAGTATATCGATAATAATCGGCTTAAGTGGAGAGCAATGAATCGATTAGGGATTATCGTCAGTTCGCGAAATATTAACGCGCATTCTCTGCACATTCGCCCCTGGTATTCGACTGGAATTCAAGTGAGGGTACATGTTTCATCGTTCATTTACAGATTTGTACAGTGCAACAATAAAATTCGACTGTATATTACTTTTATAATTGAATTAAAATGTTTTTCTTTCTCGTTTATTGTTATTTTTTACATTTCAGTCCATTGTATATTGCATTAAATATTTTTTGAGCACATCAATACGGTATAAAACTTAAAGTAATGTATAAAAAATCAATTCAAATTACACACAATCACTCAAATAAAATTCTTCACAAAGTTTAAGCTTGATTAAACACGAAATTTCATATCTACAAACAATATTCGAATCAAAATAACTCATAAAATTCAATAACAAAAATGAAGATATAATATATTAAAAAATAATTATGTAAGTATTACATATAAACAGGCCACAATGTGTAATTAAATTAATAATCAATAACACTCCTCTATATTTAATTTTCATCGACCATCATTACCCTCTCTCGTAAAACAAAAATCTTTCATAATTTTCTTTCACTCATTTCCAAGATTTCTTTTCAATTCACCATAAGCTTCAACTTCAATAATATAGATATGTATACACACCCATTCAGGGTATAGTATTTCATATACATATAGATGCAGTACACTATGGCCAATTGCGTTTCGCAATAGCTCTAGGGCTTTGTATAACTTTGACAAGAGAATTTCAATTTCGTGTTCTTCCAATTTAAGACTACTTGTCTTTCTTACCATCATTCAATGGCATCGTCTCGACGAACTTTTTCCTCATTGGTTATATATATATACATATCTATGTACTCGTTTGTCACATAATATATATATATATATATATATATAGGATTCAATATCAAACCCGCCGCAGGAGAGAAGAAAAGTCTTACAGTAGAGTTCGACCATTGATTTTATATTTCGTTTGAGAAATCAAGACTCATCCCTTATTCCCCAATGTTATTGCCCTTATTATTATCATCATCATTATTATTATTATTATTATCAGTACATAGCGACAATGAGAATGGGGTGCGGAAAGGTAAGGCGGAAATAGGGAAGAGACTCCTTTCAATGAATTTTCAGAATTTCTTGGGTTCCCACAACGATTTGAATTCTTGCGTTATGCCCGAGTCTTACGGACTTTTATTCGAATTCATTCGTTCATTTATATGGTTTATATACTTTTTAAGTTTTCATCTATCTATCTCTTTCTTATTTTTACCCTTGCTTTAGTCACGGTCTTTTATTCAATTCATCTTCAATGCGTACAATCATTGCGTTTTCTCAGCGCCAATTAATATAACCGTCTGCACGTAAATTCTCGAATCGTAAACCCGTCTATTCAATCTTTTTTAATTTGATTCAATTCGACCGGAAATCCATTGATCTTTTAGGTATTTTAATATTATATTATAAGTAATAATCATTGAAGTAATTATTGAAGAGAATTTATTTACCGATTTTTTATTTCTGGGATATAATAATGATATGGTTATTTGAATATTAATTTGTTGATTGAGAGGGAAAATTGTCTTTAGAATTTAATATTGAAGTGAATAGAATTTTTTTTTTTTTTTCATTTGTTTTTTTGTTTTATAACTTTATGATAGACAGTGGTGTGATGTAGTGTGAAATGAACTTGAGTTTGTAGTAGTGGAGAAAGTGGAACAAGAGAATGAAATGGCGGCAATAACCCTTATGAGTATCATATAGTCCCAAAGGGATGAAAACTAAACCCAAGCACGCACGCAAAGATTGAGACTCTGTTAGCAATTTGTATTTATTACAATCGCACTCTAAATTATATTATATATATATATGTGTAATCATTCTGAATTATAATTACATAATAATTAAATTAATTTAATTTAATTTAAGAAATATATACGTTTATAATTTATATTAATAAATTATGATTATAATTATCGCTGATATTTATTTAAAATGTTATCGTATATTCAAACACTGTTTTCTTTTTTTATTTCAGGCGGAAATCGAAGTAATCGAACAATATAGCGATCCGCGGGACAGCAAGAGCCGAGCTTACGTAGAACCAGGGGCTGAAACATCCCTTCCACCAATATATAGTAAAATAAATCGCGACTATTGTCGACCCTATACAGGTGAGCTTTGTTTCGGATTTTGTTATCGTGGATTATGGAAATCCACGTCGAATATTTTTCTCTACAATTGTGTATTTATTGTGTATAGGCCTTCGGAGATATATTTGATAAATTTACAAACTCAAAAAAACCATCCCTGAAAACAATATACCCACCCGGGAGTGCGATTGAATAATTTTTTTTTCTCTTTTTTTCCATTCACAATTGAGTGAGAAAAAAAAAATAAATAAAATGAGAATTTCAATGAAACGTTGTGTAATACGTCAAAGAACTAAAGTTTGACGCACGTCGCCGGTTTTTTTTTGTAATATATATACATATATACATATAAACAAGTATATACAGAACTATAAGTAAAATATAATATATGCATGGGAGGTGGATATATATGTTTATATGCGAGTGAATGAAACGAGATTGGTTTGGTCCCTAGAACTGGAAAACTTTTTCGTCATGGAACCCTAGCTTTATATTTCCTCTCTTTGCCCTTATGCTTTTATTTCCTTTCTCTTTAAAATATATTCAAGAAGAGTATAGAAAAAAAAAAACATGGCGTGCAATGGTGAAAGTTTGAGTTTAATTTTAAATACTCGCAATGCTCGTACATTAGTATGTGACTTGTTCCAATGTGTATACAAAATATACAGAGCTTGCAAGACGAGTTTAAATTCTATAGCCACTTATGATGTAAGGAAATATAACTGAAGAACTGTCATAAATTTTTATGCTAAAGGTCACAACTTTTTACCATTTAACTAAATAAAATAAAAACAGTTTATTATTTTTATTTCTTCGAATGTAAGAATTTTATTTAGATTAAATTATTTTATTTTAATATAATATATATTACACAGAAATATTTTTAATTTTAACATGACAGCAATTGTTATATTCAATAGTGATACATTCAAATTAATTAATTATTATTGATAACGAATATGAAGCTTGATTCGAAATAATTCGTGCTTGAACCCGAATGTTAAATATGCAGATTGTTCCGGCAACGTTATCACTAAAGCCCAAGTAAACAAACGTTGACATTTGCATCCTTACCATATTCATAGTCTCCATAATCTCCCGTTGGAGATCCTCCAAACCATAGATATTACGAAAGCTCATGTCCCTGAAATTTAGCTGATATTATTTTCCAATAATATTAAACCCATATATTAAATAATTCGCTTCATTTTTCTTTCATTCTCATTTATTTCATAACATTTTCACAAAAATAAATACCTCTAGACTAATATTTGAAATTATAAATCCAATATAATTTTGTTCATGTACATTGAAATTGAAATACGGTGAATAAACACCCATAGCACCAAAGCGCCTGGATATTTCACAAACTGTTTCCGGTGGGTGATCTCCCACCGGACTTTCATTTTCCTACACATCGTTTCTATCGCTGAAAACTTTTTGAACATGAGCTTTTACATGTTGCCGACAATATACTTGCAAGTGACACCTGCACACATGTGCGTTACACATTGAGAATATACATATATACATAATACATACATATACAGTATACATATGTATAATACAGAGTCCAACCCGGCGCTCTTTCCTGCTTGCTCCATAATATGTCGTGTGATATTTAATTAAATTCTCCATCCACTGCTTTCATTGTCGGGTACGTTGGTCCCTTTCTGTATCATTCGCTATTCGCGCGCGGGTCTGTAAAGTTTCAAGGGTTTTCTACAGCAGCCCTCGGGACTTATTAACCATTTCAGTAATGTCATGGATTTTTAGTTTTCCCATTCTCCATTCTTCCCTTTATCTTTTTTTTTTATTTTTTTATTTCTATACATCACCATTGAACTTTCTTTCTCTCTTTTATTCCAATGACCCATCAAAATAATCAATACTACATAGGTATAAAAAACTCCCTGAATAATTGTATATTTCTATACATCAAATCATTTGTTTATGTTTCACTTTCCTTTTTCCTTTTTTTTTTTCATTTCTTTTATTCATTCATTTTTCTTCACTCTCTTAATAGAAAAGACCTCATGAAGACCCCAACACGTGATGTAGTCTCTCTTGTGTCAGACGCGCAAATATCTCCCTCTACTTTTTCCTCTTTGTCCCGTGAGCTCCTTCAGTACTACACTCCCTCACCCTAAACTACCCCATTTCAATTAATGCTACTAGGTGACTTGTACCTCGTCGTTTCGTCTCCCTGAGCAGTTATCGTTGGCAGCTCGTTGCGTCGTATGCAAATGACATGGCTGTCCGTTCGGCCGTCGCTTCCTGCAGTGACGTTCAGGGGAATAACTGGAGATCGCTGTACCCAACCCTATTCCTTTTGTATACATAGTACGCGAAACTTGTTAACGAAATGACAGAGAGTAGTATAGTTACTTCACCGCTATTTCTGCGAGTAGCAAAATTTGCCATAAACATATACACATAAAATAATATTAAAATGATATTTTATTTCATATTCAATTTGTTAGTTTCTTCATTTAAAACAAGTTTATTTTGATTTAATAGTTCATGAGTTTTTATTAAATAATTTGATATGAAATAAATTAATTAAGATTAATTTCTTGATGCTATTATTTTGTTTTCAAGGAATCATGATGATGACAAGAATATTATTTATCATAAAGTGATTTACTTCTGTGACAGTTTGAGTATTTGAATAGTGTGGTATATTGGTAAGTGCTCTGAAGTTTCTTGGATTGCCTTGAAAGATGAATAGTTAACCGGGTTGGTGAAATATATATTTATATATGTAGGCAAATGATTTAGAACTTTCATCTCTCTTAGTCTTTCTCGATTTCTCTCAACATGTATACCATGATGTTGTACATACACAAGACGTAACACCATCACTTCCGTTTCTTCGTCAATACGATGATCTATCTCTCTTATTCACTCTATCTCTCATATTCTCTTTCGCATTCTCACCCTTATTTACCAGCACGGGAAACTCAATCATTTGCAAACTGTCAGCGACATGACAAATACATATATACATGAATTTATATATGTGTGTAGATATATGTGAGCATTGAGAAGGACTCGAGGGCGCGATTTGCGATGGGAAATCTTAATTCAAATGCAATTTCATCTAAGTTTGATTTGACTGAAATGCCCCAAGGATATGTATGTATATGTACACAGTTGAAAACTTGTATATACTTTGGACGTCGCGACAATGCACTTTAGCAAAGGAAGATTAATTTTTTTTTTTCGATAGAGCTTTTTATAAAAAATAAAAGAAAAAAATTTTTTTTTCTTTAAATATTTTTTTTCTTGTTCTGAAAAAATTATGGATTTGTAATATGAATTCAAGATTTTTTTAGGGGTATATTTCAATGGAATACACGTATACTCATGAAACTATATTGACGTATCATATCGCATTTCCTTCCACTCGGACTTCCCACCGGAAAGCACAAAATCCTGATGCTTTTCTTGAATTTATGATTTCTCTTTTCACTTTTGTGCCATTCAGTACCGTTGGGTATGTGCATTTTATATCTCTAGGGACTCGTAGTACATTGCTAGCATCGATTGATATTGTAGTAAATATTTTACAGAAATTATTATATTTATTTATGAATGAGCAATTATTATTAAATGTCAATGTGTCTCTATGACGCTTGAAATTTCAATTGACTTTAATGACCATCACTTGAATGTCGCGTCCATATGAATATTAATAAGTCTCGAGTGTGTGAAAGTTGCCACAATGAATGAATGATTGAAAAGTAAAAACTCAAAAATTCCTCATGTAAAAAAAAAAAATGAAAAAAAATAAATATAAAATCATATAAATTTAAATTCATAAAAAAAAAAAAATAAATAAATACTTATATATAAATGAATTGCTCTACATGTTGCCAGTAAATAATGGAAAAGAACAAGGTGGAATGTTGATATTTTGTGGTTATACTGCTACCCCTTTCACTGGTCGAATAAATTTTCTTGCTCAATTACCATCAGCATTTATTGCGTCATTTGCATTTCACGCCAAAAATATTTTACTTACCTGAATTCATTTTTTTTTTTTTTCATCTCTCTCTACTATAATAAAAAACTTGAAGTATTTCCCAACGGACTAGTATCCAACACAGTCTGTAACACTCAGTACAAAAATAAATTCAACCTTGGCAATAAAATTAATGAACAATAAAAATTAAAAATCATAAAACACACAATAACATCAACGTAAATAATGAATTCAAAACCTTCATTAATTCTCAGCTGCAAATAAATAAAATTCCCAATGAAAAATTCAACAGTTTAATTATTCTACATACAAAATTTCTACGTCACAATAATGAATTAGCATTGATTTTATTATTGGTTTTAATCAATCGAGATTCATTTACTTAACGAGCAGCAAATTCATCCCCCATGTCGTTAACATCAGCCATTCGCGAACGCTTTTATGTATACCTACGTGTAGTGTCGCGTGGCATATATAAAATTTGCCAAATGAAAGAGAAATATGTGAAGAGAAAGAGAGAGTCGAGAGAATGGCATGAGAAAAGAAAGTGAGGGGTAGGATTTACATATAACATATAGAGAATGCAATAGACGCAGCAAAATGGATAAAAGCGAATAAGCATGACAGTGAACGAGAGACAAACGATTACGTAGAACGAGAGGGATATCCAATGCGTACGTGGCTTGAATACTGACCGTGATTATGCGTACCCCTAATGCATTCCGTATGAACCAAGTATATGTATATATGTGTAGATACATTTGTGCGAGCGTTGCCGCAATTTCACCAATGAAACCATTCTAGTATGCGTGAAATTATTAGAATTGACTGTTGGATTATTCAACATAGTGTAATTACACTTTGTACTACAATTCTTCAAGTATAAATGCAGGTAAATATAAATATTAGCGATGGATTTATCATCACTAAACTAAAAATAAATAATTATAATTAATATTTTTAAGGTTGTGGATGTAATATGTGTACGTAATTTTGTGGTTAATTGTCGTGGGTGCAGTGACGCTCTAAAGCGTAATATATCCGTGGGTAATTATTGCCGAAGGGAACATGTTTATAAGTGAAGCAAGGATGCATAAAACGTCAACGAGTTAGTTGAGTACGGATATAATATAACGTGGAATGTGTTAGTTACCGGTTATAAAACGACTTAAGGTCGTGTTGAAATAAAATTACTGAAGTAAATAATTTTAAGGTAGTAATTGCCACTTATAATACTCCTCAAAGGATACAGCTAAGAGATTTATATAGGGTACGAATACTTACATAATATATATGTATGTATATAAAAATATTATTGCGACCCTTTTGATTTTTTTGCGTCTTTTTAATTTGAAATACACACTTGTCATCGTTGTGAATTTTGAAAGCATTGCGTGTTATTAAGAGTGTATATTTTTTAAGCTATGTAAGTATCTTCATTCATATTTTTTATTTTTTTTCATCAGCGCGTGCGAATCCCCAGAAGACTATTGCAAGTCACTCGTTGATTTATAATCAAGCTGAGCTTTTATGAAGATCAGAGAAACCTGCAATTTCATATCAAGGGATACACTTTATGTTTGCGATTTACAGCGTCTCTTTGTACACATTATTGGTCCAGTGATTTTCTTGATAGAAATTCCAAGTAATAATATTGATGATTTGAATATCGCAAGGCAATCTTTAGATATAATGACAAACATATGTAGTTATAAGCATGTTAATATTAGGATAATGTAGCAAAGAGTGAACTTTAAAGAAATGACTTGATCGTTGCTCATAAATTTTGGAATGAAGACGAATATTTTTTGATGCTTTTGTGAATAAATTTTGATAGATCTGAGAGTTGATAAAGGCAATAATAGGTTTGATTTTTGAGATTTGAAAGTGTCATAAAAAATGTGAATACATTTATATATTTCGTAATTTTTTTGGAGTTTATATGTGGAGGAATTAATTTTGAATTTTATTTCTAAGAAATTTAATTACTTTTTATAAACCGACTAGTCATTTTTTTATAATATAAAGTTAATGGGCTCTTTATTATCGTAAAATATCTGGTTTATGAGATCAAGTTATCAAATCTTATTATAAATAATCTACGTCCGGGGAAAATTTTTTTATAGTGCCAATGTGGTTATTTTTTATTTTGAAATCCAACCAATTTTAACGTGAAATAACCATCTATCGTGGTATAACGTCGTATAATAACTGAGATTGGTTTTTATTTCGATTTTGGGCCACCTGAATACTTGCCAAAGAATAATCTTATCTCATATGTGTGAGGACATCATGGATATAAGTCCACCCATAGGCTTCTTTACTATATAAATGATCTCAGTGAGGGTTTCATAGTGAATTTTTTCTCTTTCTTTTTTTTTCTTCGTCACGAATCCTCAATATTCACGACCCACATTCAATGGTCCGCCTTTGGATTATATTATAGACAGACAATATCTAATAAAGGACAAAATAGGATATACGAATGTAAGACCTTAGCCTTTTATACCCTAAAACCTTATTGAGCATTTATATATACTCAATATTCCTGTGACTTCTTCCCAAATCGACACTCGTTGCAATTCCAGTGACAATTGGAATATATAAAAATCTATATTACTTCAGTATATGAAAAAGAAAACAAAAAAAAAATATTATCATATCAATTTCTATTTAAAAATTCTTCGATACTCATTAAAAAAAATAAAAAAATGACAGTTAACAAATCCTTCCTTTTTGTCATATCCACATCAAGCACGAATGAATAAAATTTTTCCATATTGGTTTGCGTCAATGATCGATCAAAGTCCAATTAAAATTTACTCCGTTTTGCACCCCATCGCTTTTATCTATATAAAAATTTGTACAAGCATATGAATGTTCACACCAATATAACATTTTAACTTACGTATACAAATAGATATGCACATGTATTTGAAGTTGATGCGCATTTTCACTTGGAATATATAAACACACACATGAGAGAACAGTCAAAGAGATTTATCAATGACCCAACATTGAAGAAGACTGCGTCAGACGCGTTAATGTTATACAGGATTGAATATTGTTTTGTAAAAAAGTTTCAGCTCGTATTTATGTATAAATAAATTGCAATTGCTTATATGCAATGTAAATATACAGGTATACATAAAGATATTAGCAGTGATTGCCATGAGCTTGGAAGCACTGTCGCTCAACGTTCCCTAATAGATTCATTAGGTGGGGTTGTGTGCTGCACGTTCTCGATATATTTTGCTTCGGGGTGAGATACATACGCATAGTATTTCGCAACCCCTGGTTGCACGCACTCATCCTCGTTCATATATCTACTGTGTGCGGCTGATGTTGGGTATATCGTCCAAATGTGATTATCTATCGGTAATCAATATCCAGGCGATTCAACGATTAGCGTTAGAGCGTCGTCATCAGGACAGCAGGCGTGTTTCACAATGTGTATATAGTAGCACTTTCCCTCATTGGAATTAAATCGCTTCCTGTTTTAGGACGTGGGCTGAACGCAATTCGAAATGGAATAGAGATAAAGGAAGTTTAGGTGGAGGTTGGATGCTGATGTGGTAGGCCACAAGATTTTGTGCAGATCACGTAATCAAGAGCTGCTCCAAATAAATTTTACATTATTAATAAAGACAAAGTGGAAAGCAGAATTTGTACAACTGAAGTTAACTTATTTCTTAACTTATGCTTTTGTTTAATTGTTATAGGTGTTATATTAATTTGTATACATTCATGGCGCGTTGAAACACAAATGTATACGTGCGCTATGTACTTATTTTGAATAAGAGAATTTTCATTCATTCATTCATTCATTTACTGAATTAAAATTTTTCGTATTGTTTGAATGAATGCATTCACTTTGTGTATTGTGTGGAGCTTGGAAAAATATCAAATCATTTGAGATACATACATATTCATATTGCTGGAGGATTTTATTTTTTATTTTCGAGAAGAAGATGAGTAGTCTCTTTACAATTTTCAATTTATTTGTATGGCGAGATGAAACAGAGGGATAGAAAGCGCTACGCGGCATCGTTTCATGCAATTTTAAACCGATATCGTGCGCAGCCTGCGTGAAACGATATTAAGATATTTTCTTCGTCTTTTTTTTTTTTTATGTTACGCTGGAATATTTTTTTTATTTTTTTTGATGATCTCACGAGGGGAAACATTTTTATATAACAAAAAATACAAAAGAACTTGTGGAATTCTATTTAAAAAGCTTCGAATGATTCTAAATCAATTTTCATATGTACACTTTGTCTTTTGTTCATAGACACAGGATTTAATTTTATATTTCACATGTTTTCAGTAGATCTATCAATTTGTATTCCAATTGAATAAAGGATAAATTTTCATTGGCAAAACGTCGTCTAATATTCATCAGAAAATAAATCAAAGCATTAATTTTACGCCAGTTCATATTGAAAAATTTTTTGAATAACTTTTCAATTATATTGTCCGTAAAATTGTGGGATAAGATCAAATCAATTATCTCGACTTGAAGTAAAAATTCAATTCATTTCACAATTCCGTTCTTTTGATCAAGTGCACCCACAACTTTATCTACCGTTATATAATTTTTTTTCTTCTCTTTTTGTAAAAGTTTATCAGATCTATGTTGGTAGTATATACATAACACCTGTCACAAGCAGAACCGTATGGTTTATAGAGTCTGTTCAGAACGCGAACAGTTAAAGGAGGAGCCCGAATCTTTCTCTCTTTTTCATTCTCTTCCTTCAGCCCTCGCTGAACATAATGCGACCATTATCTTCCACTCTCGGATCTATCCAACCACACACTTAAAGACTTATACCACCAAATCTCCTGCTTCATCGTTGATTGTCACATCGTCTTCAGCCCATATATACTTAGTTTTTATTCATACAATTTAAGATTAGTCATGCATCGATCCAACGAATATAATAAGTATGGAGAATAAAATGAGAAGAGAAAAAAATAACTAAAATAAATATATCCAATGATGTCTAAACGAGTTAAATTATTTTTATGAGAGAAAAAAAATATAAGAAAAAGATTTAGAAGACTAGAAGAAAGTATATATCTATATGTACATACGGCCATTACCGCAATATTGCATGGGCCATAGAAAGTGATTTTAAGCGACCATTTCATGGCAATTTCTCCACGAACCTCGCACACCCCATTCATTGTGTTGAATACCAAGCCTATGTGCGCGCACCCTGTTGCTATGGACTATTATGAAAATTTTACTCTTCATTTTGGGTTTTCCACCACTATGACATTGAACTTATTATCTTCACCATTTTCTTCCTTGGAAAAAAATTTTGCAAATACAATTTGATTATTCAAATTCTCTATACGTGTATTATGATTTTTATTTTTTGCTCACGTTATATAAAAATTATTGAAATAAATGATTTGAATATAAATGCTCTTTCCATTTTCCTCAATCTTTGTTTTTATTTCAGATCCATCAGAATCGGATTCATCCTGTGATGCAGAACTCACCAGTCGTCTTGTTCGTCGACCAAAAAGCCATTCGCGTGCATCAAATTCCGGTAAAGATTCACGTTTAAGTCATGATAATTCAACGTCAAATGACGGCGTAACAGTTGACTGTGTAGCTTTGGTTCACATTCACGATCAATCACCGACTGATTCTACATCTCAACCTATACGTCATCCATCACCATACTACTACGGTGATTTATTTAAAGTACCGGAACAGCAGCCTACATACTCACAGCCGAATAAATATCGAAAGAGTGTGAGTCTTGATGTACCTGGTGAACGTTCAAGAACACCAGGATTACCAAAAAGAAATTCTGTAGCCGGTGATGGTGGGACATCAGCATTTAATACACCACCACAATCGTCACATCATCATCAACCATCAATAACATCCGAAGATTTATTGAGTCCAACTGAAAGTATTGAGCATGCTACGCAATCAAAAAGCAACGAGATACTCTCGTCGTGTATCATCACTGAGTGGGATCATACTCTGATGCCGCCACATCGTCTTTTTAGTCATGATTTACCGACTACCGTATGTACGTGCGTGGCATCGCCCGATGACGATGAGCTAGAACCAGCAGATAAAGTTGTGCGTCATCAAGTTCGTAAATTACGACGTGCACGTAAAATAGAGCCTCAGCATCCAGTATTGATTGAGGACGATTACAATTGTGGAACAGAACGACCAGGTGACGAGGCTGATATTGAAGAGGACGAAGCAGCTGATGGTGAAGACGATATTGAAGACGAAGAAATGACGAGACAACGACACTTGTATGAAACGGCATTTGATTGCAAAGTCAATCGGTCCGATGATGACCTCGATGACGTCGATCGTGTTATTAATCATACAGTATTGCATTCACAATTGAGAGCAAATATATCACAATCACGTGCAAGTTCATCGACCGACACGGCTAAACAACAATTGCCAAGTGGTCAACAATATGGATGCTCAGGACAACAGCAACAACAACAGCAATCAACTACTAAAGATCATCGGCGGAAAGTAGTATTATTGCGACCGAAACCAATTCCCGTCCGATTACAACATCATCATCATCAACACCATCATCATCATCACCATCAATCGGACAATATGTCAAATATCTCACAAGACATTGAATCCCTCCAAATAAATTCCAGCGATGAAAAAATCTCATCGCCACGATTATCCGCACGTGAATACACACATTCACCACCCTCTACTGCACCATTACCAGCTAAATTTCACGGTAATAAAGATAATTTATTATTAAACATTCGTAGCGCACCAAATTTACCATCACAACCAGATCATCCACGATTTAAGGATATAAGATTGCCTGTAAAATCATTACGAGCCAAAGAATCACCGCAAAGCAGTGAAACAAGCATTATAGAAATTAAAAGTAGACCAAAGAGTTTTGTTCAAGAGAACAATGAATCATCAACAAATCGTAGAACTGACAAAGAACTTATTTTAGAATTTAAAGGCAGGCCCAAAGAGGAGAGACAACGACCAAGAAGTTTAATACGTGAGAGCAGACCAATTATGGAATTTAAGGGAAGGCCCCATGAGGCAGAGGGTGATTTACCACGACCACGTCGTGAATTGGGACTTATGGAATTTAAATTACGACAAACTCGACGCAGAGTTGGTTACTCAAGCACTGAGAGTATGGCTACAAGCAGCAGTGGCGGTAGTATGGAGTCGTTAAGAAGTAGTACAAGTGAGGGCAATAGATCGACCAGCAGTTCAGAAAGTAGACACAGTACCAGTTTAAGTTCACACAGTTCTGATAGCGGCAGTACCAATTGTTTCAATCATCACCATCATCACCATCATCATCATCATCATCATCAGCAACAACAACAGATGTCTGGTTTTCTCACTTATCACGCATCCAAACTTCATATCCTCTCGCCAATCTCTGATAAATCATCGCAGGAGCCTGCATCTGAAACATCTGACAACAATCGTAACAATAACTCACAAAAAGCATCACCCGAAGAGGCAATTATTGAAAATAACATGACAGTAAATAATACAAATACAAATACAAATACACTTACAAATACAAATACAGCAAATGTGGTATCGCCAACAGATACGACATTTAAAAAGCGTCGTGTGCCACAAAATAAAAATTTAATTAATCTCGCGTTACAATCATCATCGTCAGGTGATGCAGAAATACAAGGTTCAGATAGTGGAATATCAATTGAATCACGTGCTGGAATTAAATGTAAACCATTTGGTTTTCATTTATTAAAACCACAATTGGATAATATTAATTTTGTTGATAATGAACCAGATCTATCTGATCTTCCATTTGATATGCCAAAATTACGTCGAAGACGTTTACTTATGCAACAAGACGCAACAACGTCTGGTAGTGCGACTAGCGTTGATCTCGGTGATCTTCCATTTGATATGCCAAAACTTCGTAGGAGATTGAGATGTACACAGAGCACTGAATCGAGCGCTTCACAAGCTTCTTCTAGTCTATCAGTACGTGACGTTGAACCACCAACACTCTTTGGTAAGTATAAATTATCCTGAATAATAATTAACAATTATTTTTTATATCAATTTATAATATGTATAAAATGAATATAACAACAAGTCAATTGAAAAAATTATTACGCGTTGGGGATGGAATATATTTTAAAGTCAATTTAGACATTTGTCGTGTATATTCAATGCAATACTTTGTGATCGTAGCAAGAAGATGAGTATAAAAGGTAATAGCCATTAGAGTAATAAAAATACAACATTTCATGAAAGATAACGACTGAATGAGAGAGAAAGTGTTGGGTGCGATAGTAAAATGTCGCGGCCGTGGAGAAATAAGGGATGGCAATGAAAGGGCGATGCCCAACGTAAATTCATGGCTCATCATAGTTGCGAGGGAAAGGACGCACCATAATTCGATATCAAGCCGTTATGAACCTTCCAGACAGGAACTAATGTCGTTATGTTTCGTACTTAACACCTGCGTCATAACCACTTTTAAAATTCGCACAATTGCCGCACGAAATTTTATTCCAAAACGCTTCAACGTATTAAATTTATTTATCATTTTATCAATAATAATATTCATACATTGAAAAAATCTCGGCATTTGACTTTATCATACATATATAAATATATATATATATATATATATATATATATTCATGTATAATAGTGAATATGAAGGAGTGAAAGAGGGAGAATATTAAAAGAGAAAATTAGTTGTGGAATTAAGTTGCTTCGTAATATGCAAGCTCCGATACGAGAATAACCCCCATTCGCCTCCTGTTCCCTAACCCTGGTGTTTCGTGTCGCGCCCCGATTTGATGCGACTTTGAACGCGTCACGTCTACCCCATGGATGCCACATGGGGTGGTCTAAATTGCAAGAGGGGCCTAATGCGAACAACGAGTAAGCACCAGCAGCCTACGGCAACAGACACGTGCTATATATCGATGTTAAGGAAACTCTAAATGTTCGATGTTCCCAGTCAAAGCTGTATAATAATGAATGATAAATATATTAAATAAATGTGTAATAAGTGAATTCATAAACAAAAATTTTCTTCATAATATTTTGAACGTTATAAAAAAATATATACGTTGATAAATTATATATAAATTTAGGTGATAAAGTCTTGGAAATAAATTTACGTTTGTATTTTTTTGTACTTTTTGATGAATGAGTGTTTGATTTGGGGGAAAAATTAGCTTTTGAATAGCGCAACAGCAGTGATGATGACTTGAAGAAATAGATGGTTTAGAAATAAAGAATCGGAAACGTGCGATGGGCATTAACACATGATCGAAAATAGATATCCACAATGTTAGATTACAAATGTATTTTTTTTTTTTTCATCTTCTCCCAATATCTCAACAAATAAAACAGATATAACCAACGGATTTTCTTGACACAAGATTGATTGATTAATATTGATCATCCCTCCAATAAGTCATATATTACATCGTGTATATAAAAAATTATTCATTTATTTATTTATTTAATTCGTCTCTTACAAAGAAAAAAAAACGTGGCAATTATTTCAGATACAAATAATGTAATTGGTGATTGTCAACATTCATTTCCTAATACAAACACAAAACCCATACCAATAATACCACGATGACGAGTCCAGTGTATCGAGTATATGCTGCATCAGCAGACAGACATACACAAGTAAACCTATTTATATATACCATGTACATAGCCCATGTAGAAGGCAATTAGTTTTCAACGCGCGAGTTGCGTGCTCAAGCTCAATTCACCCACAATATTATCAGAAATATATACTTGCAACAACATTTACAAACACATCAAAGCTAAAAATACATAATAACGTAAAAAATTAAAGCTTTTATACAATTGTAATGAACAAACAAAAAATTATTTCAAGTAATTTAATAATAAATAATCGAATAAATAACTCTTTTGCAATTCTATAGATTTAACCGTTGATAAATTTTGTCATTGTACACAAACGATGTTTATTGTGGTACACTGGAGATCAAAGAGTGCAATACAACTGCCAAGTAATATTTATCGTAAAAATATATATATATTTATATTTTTATATTGTTGAATAAGTATAAAATACAATTGTGATATCAAACAAAAAGCTCGTGTCGCCGTTGGTCACGTCAAGTCTTTCACTTGCAGGATTTTTGATAATATGTCTACCTACGTTTGCTCAATAAACTTTCAAATATTTTCACATTCACATTACTTTATATATTTATACTGTGTACAATACGTACAGCCTCATTCGTGTATATGTACATCTATGTATTGAATGTGGGAAAATACATATACGTGCTTTTATGTCAGGAGAAAAAAAAAATTCTTTGCGTTTGTATATACCGTTGCGCTGACGTAAGCGTATTGGTAATATTGGAAATATCACGCTCTACTTGCGTTCACACACCAGTTAAGGGGACAATAGGATTTTTTTTCTTTCCTTTTTTATTTTATATTTTATATATTATTTTTTTTATTCGATTTTTACTGCATATGGAAAATAGAGATATGACTTTATATAATGATGTATATTTGTATAAAGCTTTTATTTACAAAATACTTGTTAAATATATTTTTATATAACCATATTACGATAATTTACGAGGAGATAAAAAAAAATTTTTATTGTTTACAACCGCTTGCAGACGTGATTTTTATATTTACGTGAATATAAAATAAAATTGGGAGCAATAATTTATTCGTTGGATTATTTTCAAAGTGGAAATTTTTATCATCGTGACTACTATTTCATAGTATATCCAGCTTTGGAAATTAATTTAATAAATTATTTGATTATTTTTTTTTCACTTTGTTATTATCATTCGTTTATTTATTTTTTATTTGAGCCATCAAAGTTAAAGAACAGAAGATGTCCAGACGTTTTACCAAGATTGCGGTTCTTTTCATTACTATTTCAACAATCCTCGAAAAGAAATCTTAACTTCACACGGACCATTTGCTGATCGTGAACCGCCATAATTTTTCGCTGCGGTCGTTAACGCGTAAAGGACACGGGGGAGAAGAATGAACGGAAGAAGAAAAAAATATATCCAGCCTCTTTCACGCTATCGCGTTCTTTTCACATGAGTGGACTCAACGTCAGACACGACTTCAAGCGATGAGATATACACTGAAATAAATATGTATATAAATCTACACGGCGAAAATGTTGAAAATGATATCAGAAAATTTTCTCACCTATACTTCCAAATGTACACATGAATAAATGTGAATTCATACATACACAGATATTTTATTTGCATCAAATGTGAAAATATTCCAATCACACAAGCTGACAAAATTCACCAGCACACCGCACGCGTCATTCTCTTGTGAATTTTGAGTGTGAAATATTACATAGTCTTTCCTTTGAGTCTTGTTGTCAGTGACACAGGAGCGAGATTGCAATAGAGTTGAAGGAAAACGAGAGAGGAAAGTATAACAATTGAACATGAAGAAAAAATATATATAATAAAATAAACCAAGGGAAAAAAGATTGAGGGTGAAAAAGAATTGAGAAATAGAAAAGTAAAGAGAGTTGGTAGTTTATATAAAATTTAGGATGTCCTTAAAGATAGGTTCTTATCATGCAACCTATTGGCGAAATGGTAATTTTCAGTTGAGAACAATTTTAGAAATGGCACATACACAAATATACGATTATGTAATGTCCATGTCCCTTTGGCGACTGCCATTATCATTTGGGATTGTTTCCAACTGTGAATTTCCACTTGAAGCACAGTTGACAATTTATAGTTTAACTACGTAGTTACATTTTGCAAATGGTTTCATTTATTCAATTTTTTTTAATGGTTTATCGACAATTATTTTTATGTACTCAATTTGAATGTTACCTACTGCTGAAATAAATTACCAACACTCCAATGGCTTATCTCCATTTTCTTTCTTACTTATTAATTCTTTATCTTGTCTTCACTGTCTCGTCGATATTATATGCACAAAACGACCAAACTTCTACACGCAAACAGTTTAGCATCAACGAAAAGCTCATTTGTATGCATAATAAATGCTGCTTCCACACTTGACACATGTTGGGTGGATAGTTGAAATTTTACGAGCATCACTAAGATATGTATCCATTCACTCAGAAACAATTACCAAACATTATTGCATGCACTATATCTAAACTCTCACAGTATAATATTTTTTTTTTTTCATCTAAAAATAATATCTAACTTCAATTTTCTTCAGGAAATCGAATATGTGTAACTTTTATCTCTCACACAAGCAACACTATCGCTGTATTATTATCGAATAAAATTTGTTTACTACCCGAAAAGACACATTTTCCCTTGATCGTCATGATGAAAATCTAAATAGAAATACGACAGTTATTTTATTCATAACTAAAATCACCTTAAACATAAATACATAAATATAAAAGCATCGACAATCGTTCTGTCGTCACCACGACAACACAGCAGTGATCCAAGAAGGTTAGGGAGTAAAATTGCGTTGACATGGTCGGGCAAAGGATGAGAAAAGGTCTCAGTCACACACGACGAATAGACTATCGCACTTCATATTTCATGAGGACGAAAGATGCATCAGACATTCAGAACAGGCAGCCTGTGTTTGTTACGATGTCGATTGAGATGAGCTACAGAGTAGAGTTTTAGGGGGAGCACAAGTATCGTTGGATGATGAAGTACATTAGTGTGTGTGTCTGTTTATGTATACATACATAAAAACAGTACATAATAATACAAGAATGGCAATGAAGAAAATAAACATGAAGTATATACTGAGGGAGAATATTTTAGTCGCACTCATCTATTTGGGAAAGGATTAAAGGGCGTTGGCTGTATACAATATTGCACCTGGTATCACAATAATAAATATTTTATACAATAATTAATTTTATCGATCCATTAAAAATGATTCACTTGAGTTTTAAAATATAATTTTAATCACAATAAAATATAAATCAAAAGTTTTTTTTTTACAACAAAAATAAATACTAATTATTTATTTAAAGTCAAAGAATTATTTCCATTGAAGATTGTAATTGACAATATGTATCTATAATATAAATAATTGTATATATGTGTGTACAAATTTATTGACGGAAATTAAAAGTCTTGTCTTTGTTATTATCAAGTGCGAGACATTGTGAGCAACGTGCGTGGTCTACATAAGGGTCGATCTGCCCGTGACTAGAAATTTCCCTAGAGACCCAGTTGAAGTAGTAATGGTATAGTGCTACACAGTGAGTTTCACCGTATGCGGTTTTCCTTGTGGGCTTCCGCCCCCTTCAGGCACATTTCAAGATAGTGCCGAGAGTCGTGTGAAGGAATGGGAAATATTCTAGATGGGGGTTGTAATGCAAAAGACGCTTGGCAGGAGAGTCGATTGAGTGAGCGACATGCTATGGATATATATTTATATGTATACATATGTACACTGTACATAAATATATACTAGTACATGTATATGCGTAAATATATATGTATATGTATTTGCCTTTGGGCGATCTGTCACTTCCTTCGAAATCTGATTCCTCGTGTCTGGAGAGTTTCTTTACGTACCCTCGGGGATTCTTGTTTGAACGTGAATATATGTGTATGTAACAATTACGCGAACGTTATCGATACTATATACTGCACTTATGTATTGCTGTGTAATATATTTATTTATTTAACGGTTAAATTTATTACTTTGTTTAAGTTTCTTAGCACACATCAATAATTTGATGCTGTTGATAATTTATCGTTAGAAAATTATTGATAGAAGTATAATTAAAAATTGAATTTCGAGTTACATTCGCATTCTTCATTTTCTGATCGTTTATTCATCCTACACCCGCATTGAAAAATTTCTGTAGTGATTGCCAGTTTCTTAAATTTCTCTCTAAATTTCTTTTATATACTTATTTTTATTTCATTCTTTTTTATTCTTCATCCAACAAATTGGAAATTTTTCTCTATTCACGAGGCGTTCTCCAGCGCGTTATTTCATTGATCGTATTTTACTTTTCAGATTATTTTCTCTTCGTCTATCTCTGAAAATGTTGGATATGTAACATTATATACATGTGTATAACAGTTTAATGTAAAATTGGGTTTTGTCAGAGTCTTTTGCCGTGCGGTGTACGCAATGCGATTTCCGTTACGGCGCATTTTTCCATTTCCCCACGAGACCGACCTTCAGAAATGAAGATGAAATTGATTGAGACGTATCTCCGCTCGCAAACGGATATTAAAATCGTGTATAAACATCAACAGGATAAAATATATGTGTCGAAATATAATTGTTTTTTTTAAATACTCTCGCATATTTTATTTTTATTTTAAATATACGTATATTATATTTGACTTATGTATAAATTTATTGGAAATAAAATACTGCTGTTGCCCAAATGAATTTTTCTTGTCGACCAGAATCACCGGATTAAATTTAATAAAACAGACAGTGCCAATCTCAGGAAGTAGAGATGTAAAGTGTGTTGGGTAAAATACATACAGTAGAGGGTTTTTCGTTAATATTTAATAGTGTGAGGCTCTTGAGTATCTACTTTGTAGAATCAGGGATTTGTTACGAAAAGAGATGAGTCGAAGGGTCGAGAACTACAATCCATGCAACTTTCTTTGTTTAGTGAATAATTCTTTTGATATATTGACATGAGAAAGAAAATAATATCTATTCCAATAAATAAATAAATGAAAATAAAAGTTTTCAATTGTATTATCTCACTAGCATGCATCAATGTATAGCTAACTCAACGATACATACGTCACATCAATTTACCTGTACCCACATCACATTCTATTACGTAAGTGAAGTTAACTGTTAAGAGATTGCCGCAAACCCTAAACGAAATTACTGTTTAGTTTAGTGCTTTGGTGATTCTATCGACTGTCTCACGTTTGTATGTGATTTACTCAGGGGAATACATAGGTGTATACATGTAAGAATGAGTATTAGACAAGCGTAAAGTTGGTAAATGAATACCGCAAATAACCTTTGACAGTTTGTCGTTTGTCAAAAGATTAAAAAGTTTCGTAGCACAGACAAAAACTCTGTCAATATAAATCTGATGTTTAAATAAATATTGACAGTATCATGGGAATATTTTTCTTTTTATATATAAATATCTATCACAATCAAATAAAAAATAATATTAAAGTCAAAGATTAAGTACATTTTGTATTCGTTCTTGTACAAAAATAAAAAATAAATATAATAATTATTGAATATATTAATCCAATTTGCCTGTTAAATTACAATGCAATTTTATTTTCGATAAAATATTAATTATAATTTTTCATTGCTCATTTACAATGTCGGATATAATTTATAATAAAGAAAGTAATAATAAATAAAGTTCTCATTGACTAAGGGAAGCAATTTGACCCGATTATCGTGGCTCGTAAAATCCTTGAGTTATATTAGTCGAAAACACGATGAGAAATACGATGACAACGAATGAGGATATGAAGAGTTTGGGATGTGCTTTATGCGGCGACTAACTGGCGCGTGACTCATTTCAGGCGGCGGTACGTCGCGTCCAAAGATGACTCTTAACTTGGATGGTGGAGTTGGTAGTGGCAATAGCGATGGAAATGGGGTTGGTCTACAAATGTTAAAAAAACCCGGTGGACTTAGCCTTGGTTTACCCCTTGAACTAACAACAACTCGAGCGTCAGCGGATCTTGTAGACGTGGAATTACCTTTAGAGAGACAGGGGTGAGTTTATTAAAAAATTATTTACTTTATTTTTATATAAAAATTATATATATTTTTTTAAGCGAAAGTTTGTTTCATTTATTTTTCGATTTGATTTTTTTCTGTATTTTTATGCTTTATTTATTTCTTTTTTTTAATAATTGCAGATGGTATCATGGATCAATAACGAGAATAGAGGCTGAGGCAGTTCTCCGACTTCTTCGCGAGGGAAGTTACCTGGTGAGAAACAGCGAGTCTACCAAGCAGGATTATTCTTTGTCGTTGAAGTAAGTCGATGAAACTTTGTATGAAAAAAAAAAAATAAAACCCATGTACAATTCGTCAAAGTTTTACGTATTTTTTCATCCGTGTAATTTACATTTGGGATACATAACAAATTTGGGAATAAATTATCTGTCTACATAAGAAATTATTCTATTTATTCTCTTCGTGAATTTAATTTGTTTGAAGAAATAGAATGAAAAAAAAAAAAATAAGGATTATTTGGATTGAAAAAATATGGAATATTATTAATTTTAGTTTTTTTTTTCTCAGGAGCGCTCGAGGATTTATGCACATGCGAATACAAAAGAATGACGAGTTGAAAGCTTATATTCTGGGCCAATTCAGTAAGCCATTTGACAGTATACCAGAAATGGTTCGTCATTTCAGTGTAAATCGACTTCCAATTCGTGGCGCTGAACACATGTGTCTGTTACATCCGGTGATAGCACAGCTTTTGTAGCGCATCTATCGGAGCGCCCTTTAAGGCGCTGCGCAATAAACATCGGTTCAGAAAGGAAAATAAAACAAGAAGGAACAAAATGTTGTTTACGATTGACAAAGTAAAATAAAGAGAGTGATTCCGCCTGTGAGAGGACAATAAATGAATCGATTCAGACATTGAGTTAAAGGGGAATTGGAGAAATATTAATGAATAGAGTACAAAATACTACAGTCATGATATTATTTAAAGAAAGTCATCGATAAAAAGGGAGTGAGCCAATAATAAAATGAATAAATATGCAAAAATAATTAAATTAAATATGAATTTTGTCACATTTTATACAATCAATTTGAATAATATTCCCCATAAATTAATGAAACAACAACATTATTGAATGCAAATCTCATGTTCGATCGTCTTTGGAATATAAACTGACGTAACACGATACTGTATTTGACAACTAAAATTACATTCATCTCGTTATAATCATTAGAAATGTTAAAGGATTTTCAATAATGCGATTCAGGGAAAAAAAATGCAAAACAAATTTGTAATATAGAATATACAAGCACGTTGTTTCCCTTATTAATTATTTTTCATTTCATAAATGTGTATGTGTGTGTGTGTGTGTGTGTGTATTAATGAAATCAGGAGCTAATTAACGTTTATTCATAATAAAAATATAAATCTTCTAGCTGTCTTCCTGAATGAATAGCGCAAAACTACCTCCGCTAAAATTGATATCAGGTTAACAAGAATTTTTCGAGAATTTATTTAACAATAGGTTTTGCTATTAAAACAAGAACATTAATAATAAAAATTAAATGAAAAAATTAAAATCAATTCCATGACTATAACAAAGTTACGAGCAAAAAGTAAGAAGAGAAATTTCAATTTAAATACACGGCTTGCTGGCAAGTAAAATTTTCGACACGCAAAACAATTTTTTTTTTCTGGTGTTGTACATGCTTTTTTTTTTTATTTTTATTTCCGCTTCAACTTTTGTTTATTCGAAACGCAACACTAGTTTCCTTATCATTCTCTACTAAACGAAAAAAAAAAAAAAATAATGCTGAGTGACACGCGATCATCCTATAAAGATAAATATCAACCAAGTCCATATTTTATGGGACGAAAATAAAATGTCGGAAACAAGAGACTTATTAAAGAAGAAGAAGAAGAATAAGAAAAAAAAGAATAACAACAACAACAACAACAATTATGAGAAGAAAAATTTGAAAAAATAATTGATAATAATCCAATGAAACTGAAATTTAACTTGATAAATTTTCTAAATGAAAAATGTAAACAATGACCAAAGATATATGAAATATTGGAGATCTAAATTTAATACTCCATGTTTAAAATTTAGTCAGCTTATTATTATCATCATTATTATTATTATTATTATTATTATTATTATTATTATTTATATTATTAATAGTATTATTCAAATATAATTGATATTTTCAATGGAGTTAATTGAATCAAAACATAAAATTATTTCATAAATTTTTCATGATGACTAGTCCATCTTGGAAGTCATCCGTCCGATAATTCACAATAAATTAAGGTGTAACTAATACATATTTTTTCATGTGATAATAATTTGTTGGAGAATTAGTCTAGTTTGAACCTGTGATTTGTTAATATTCTCTCATTCATATTAATGTATTTAATTATATTTATTATTGCGGTATATCTGATGGATTTATTATCCGATCTATTATTTATTTTCGGTTTATCATTAATAATTTCTAAACAAAATTTTACGTCCACGAATGTAATTATTATTTTTAATGCTCATACAAAATTGTGTTTTTTTTTTTATCTTAATATTTTAATGTTAGCGAGAATAATATGTTATTAGAAACATTGTATTAAGTAAAATATTTAGAGATTAAGAAAATATTGCAAAAGGATATTATTCAGAAGACGAAAAAAAAAAAAAAAAAAAAAACATGAGGACGACTGCAAAATTTATTTATCAATTCTATATGAGTATATTTTGTTCAAAATTTTTTGTTCATTGACGAATACGTCCATAACCGTCGATCTAAATGCCATAAAAAATAAATAATGAGACGGAAAAATATTTAAAAAAAAAAAAAAAAAAAAGAGAGATGAATCTACGGTGAAAGATAAGTAGATAAAGTACACGAACATACAAAATAATAATTCCCCGACCAATTAACGGGGAGAAAATAAAAATGTGGACACACATGTGCAGAGAGAAAAGAAAAAGGAAACGAAACGAAAAAAAAAAAAAAAAAATTACTCTGTACAGTAAAATTGATTCGTTAAAAAGTTATATTTATATTTTTCTACATTTAAGAAAAAATATATAGCATGTTTTGTTTGTAGATCCGACACACACACGTCGTCCTGCCCAATTTAATCCAAAAAACAAAAAAAAAACATCTCTGAATAAAATATAAAAAGCAAAGAGAAAAAAAAAGAACAAAAAAAAATGCGTATTCTAAGCTGCCAGTATTATTAATCATAATTCATAAATGCATATCGATATCGAGTACAGATTAAAAGAAAGGATTCAACCACTTTGTATCTCGAAGTCAAAGTTTCATAAAAGACAAAAAAATCGATTAAATATTAATGTAATAATAACAATTAATTAATAATACATTTCTTATACATTTTGTGACTCACTGCATTTTGTTGTCAAATTGCATGAGACATTCTCTGTACGTTGATCATAGTTTGTAAGACGATATAACTCGTGTTAAACATTAGTGTTAGTAAAATAAATTTAGGCAAACAACATTTAATATATATATTCATCCTACGCTGTCGCAAAAATATATGGTAGATATGTATAATTCGACTACTGTGTAGATACTCCCTGTACCTTAAAATTTATATGACGTAGATTATTACCAATATACTTATTAATAATTTTAATTATTAAGTTCAGTAATTATTGAGTAAGGCCAATTATAGAAGGCCTATTAGTCGTTATTCCAAAAATAAACCATTTATTTAACTGACAGAAAGCCAAAAAAATAAACAGATGAAAAAAAGGGGCAAAAAAAATCATCAACTTTGCAGGATAAATTTAATTATCATTATAACTATTTTTTTTTTTCATATAAATGAATTATATAATTAATATACATAATGGGCAGTGCAATATACAAAATAATATGAAATATGAATATTTTTGTTGTTGCAAAAAAAATCACGAATTCTTTCCAAGAAAATGAAAATTAATCATACACATTTTGTTAAGGTTGCAAAATAATGTAGTGAAACAAAAAATTCCCAATGATTAGTAATAAAAAATATTTAATAAATATACGTTGAGTACAAATATTATTTAGTTTTCAACTATATAAAAATATATTTGTGTCAAAATCATTATTTATTTTAATCATTTTGTTCATTTATTCTTTTTTTTGTATATCAATTTAATTTTCTGAATTTTCTTTTATTTTCTTTGTTCATTAAATTACTTCAGATGGCGCTTTATAATTATTATCGTCTATTTCTCTTGGCGCAGCATTAAAATATTCATCACCATTGACGAAATTTTGCTGAACTAGTGGCGCACTGGATGATGTCATTGGATCATCCAATGTTATTTGCTAAAATTAATAAAAACAAAACAAACGAAATAGAACCAATTAGAAATTCGTAATTACTTTAATTCTAGAAAGAATAATTCATTAAATATAATTATTATTTGTTTACCACTGGACGATCATTTTTAGGAATTTCTGCAATTTTTTTAGAACTTAATCGTCGTGTTGATTGAAAAACTAAACCTTCACCGCGTTTCTGATCTTTTGGATTTACACGTCGTTGCGACGCTGGTTGTAATTCTGTAGCTTGAAACGTGCGATTTCTTTGCGTTTGTTGATTGTTTGAATTAGCATTTTGCATTCCACAACACGTGGTATTTATCGTGGGCATGGTGGGACCACAGACATCAGGATAATTGGCAGCACTGGCACCCGCTGGCATTGGGGTGCTGTGATAAAGTTGTCCATCAGTTCCACGAACAACCCCCGGTGTCATATCAACTACTTCTGGTCCCCATTGGGCCAAAAAGTGGCCCATTCGCATAATTCTTTGCTGTGCCGTTGTCACTGTATGACTTCCACCGCAATATCGATTGCACAAATATTCTCTATCAAAATTTTAAATTGAATATATCTAGATTGATCATCATAAAATAAATCCAAATAATTTTTACAATCACTTACCTCGATACTTTATCAATCACACCGCCACGTGATAGACATGGTGGCTTTGTATTTTTTCCCATCTCCTGCATCGCTGCATTAAATTGATTCATATTTCTTCCTGGACATTTTTTCTGTTGCTTTTTCATTGAATCCATTTTGCAAGACGAGTATGGCTTTATATTTCTTGCAAACGGCCCAGTATGATGATTATAATTTGGTCCTGGTTCTATTTTCATCACGGCATTTTTATCACATGATATACATTGCAACCCACTTATAATAAAGAGAAAAACAAAAATCAATAAAACAAATTGATTATAATTTTAAATAATTAGTGAATTGAATTTTGATAAATATTTTTATGGGGCGAAAATTTACGTTAAGACTTTTCGTGTTCCTGCTGCTTCATTGTCACGCTTTTCTTCCGCCAATTCTTTTATTTTATCTTGCAATGATTGCAAACGATTATTAACAAATTCTCTGATAGGTGAAATTTCAACTTTATCTAATTTATTATCAATTTCTTGTTGCACAGCATCCAATGATTGTTGCCAAACATATTCTTGCCTAGTTAATTTTGTAATTGTGTCCTCCACACCACGGGCCAGATCATCGCACGCAATATTAAATCGATCATAAGACACCTAAAAAATATATTCAAATTTAAAACAATTCGTTCAATAATGAATAATTAATTACAAATCTTTTGATATAAACTTTTTTATTGACGATTCCAGCGTCTGCTTTATCTGCCAGTGCTTCCTCGAGTTCTTCCTTATCAGCTTTAATTGTCTTAAGCAGTTCAATTTGTTCAATAATAACCTGAAACACCCACAACAATTATTACCATTAATAAAAAATGAATAAATAAATAAATAAATTCAATCGATTTTATCATTCTATACATTTGTGTGTGACTCTTTATTTTCATGTTCTTCGGAAAGACGTGCAGCAGTTCTATTTACTTTCTCAATATCTGCATGAAAATCTTGCATTTTCTTAGCAAAATCTTGAATTTCACGAATACCTTCAGTATCACCTAATTGCAAAGTAGATATAGTTTCATTTAAGGTTTTCATTTCATTTTCCAATTCAGCCACACGAGATTCCAAATTTCGTACAGCTTCACTATACATTTTTTCCATATTTTGAATTGTCTCTGTCAGTTGTATTTTGGTTTCATCAAGATTCTCTATTCTCTCATTCTGATCGTCAACTGTTTCTTGAGATTTACTACCGGTTGATACTGTCAACTCTGCCTGCGATTGTCTCTCTTCTACATCATCAGAATCCTGATATTCATGAGCAGTTGCCATTTCATCTGCTTGCTCATTCGTTGGTATATCCTGCGAACTTTGTCGAGTTGCAGATCCTTGATCAATTGAGCCTCTAGCACCACTAGGTTTAAGCTCATTCAAATGAACATCATCACCATGTAACGTCGTAATATTATCCACCAAAGTCTCTGTCATAACTTTCATATTATTTTGATCCATCTGCGATTGTATCATTTCAATTTTCTTTTTCGCCTCTGATAGTTCTGACTTCAACTCAATTACGTCAGCTTTTAATTGGACCAAATCTACCCCAGCTAAAACATCAATTGAATAAATAAAATTATTACAAAACATTGCAATAATTATATAAATTTCTTTGTGGTAAAAAGAAAAATCTACCGATAACGCTGCGTCCTTTAGTGCTCGATGTAGTAGATCTTCTGCTCGATGACAGTTCATTTTGACTCCCTTCAGCAGTGACAATCGATGATGTCGTTGTTTGCTCGGGAATCGAAGTGATTTGTTCAGATAATTTATTATCATCACCAGACTGCTGACTTTTTTCCTGGGATTTAATTCCTTTCGAAGAAATAGATGAAGCAGTTGTTGGTTGATGTTCAACTACAACGCGACTTTGTAACGCTGCCATATCATCATTTAAATATGAAATATTCGTTTCGACTTCAGTTAGACGATCGTTGATTCGAGTGATTTCTTCAGGTAAATTTGGTACTATGATAGATGGTTTTGATGAAGGTATTGATGGAGGTATTTGTCCAGTTATTGATCCAGCAGGTGTTACTGATGACCTGATTGAAGGCACAACCGATGGAGCTCGTGATGGCATTGCTGAAGATACCTCGGATGATACAATTGTGGGTGTTTTTGTGGGAGTAGCTAATGGAACAGCTGATGGCGTAGCTGATGGTACAGTTTGTTCATTATTGAGAGTGGTTGATGGATCATCTGCAGGTACATTTGGATTCTCGGTTGCATTTTCTGTATTTACATTATTAATTTCACTCTCTGTGATATCATATGCCTGTAAGACAGGATTTGATCCTGCTTTTAGCAATCCAAGAGCGGTCTAATATCAAATATAATAATATGATTCAATATAAAAAATAATTACTTAATAAATTTATTTAATGTTCGATGATTATCAATAATTTTAGGACCTTTATTCGATTTGCATTATCACCTCGGTATTCTACATTTTTACTCGTTAGATTTAATTGATGCAACAGTATGTGAAGGAAATTATGAAGGATATTGAAATTAACTGATCCTACCTGTCAACAAAAAAAAAAAATGGAAGTGTTATATATTATGCAAAACAAAAAAGTATTTTTTTTTTTTTTCGTCATACCTCGGGAGTACCTAATGCCAAATCGAGTATTTGAGGCAGTAATACTTGCACAGTCTCTATATCTTCCGCCATTTCATTGCGTAAAATTTATATAAAATCAATGTATATATTGCTGATATTAAAATTAATAAATATGATTATTGATTAAAAAAAATATATATATACATGTATTTTACTTCATATCATATTAGCCTCGTCAATTTGACAGATAACATTGATTCAATTGTTTTGTGTTTAACAAAATTTATTGCGAGTTTATAATTAAATACAAAAGTTGATGAAAATTTGCTTATTTAAAATTTTATTTTTGATTATTTAAATATATCATAAGACAATTGTTTACTTATTAAACATAAATATGACAATAATTGTCATACAAAAATGGTAGATATATTGCCATGAATTTATTAGTTTAAGGAGAAAAAATCGATAGGAGAAAACACCGCAGTTGCCATCGTCTGATCTGTACAGGAAAAATCTACTGGCAAGTTACCTTCTGTGCCACTGTAAATTAAACCATCCATTGTAATCAATATTTCCGATTAGTTTAAAAATTGTATAAAAGATGGCTGTATATGTACTACTGCAACGTGGTGCCCTCTTTCATTTATCTATCTGGCTATTAATAAATAAAATCTATTGAAAGAATACATGGGTAATTCGAAACAAATGAGATTAATCATCAATTGAATCACAGTAATTTTTTCATCTTTTCAAATTGTGATTCATTAATTTTTAAATCAGTATTGTAAATGTGTCATACTAGTTATGTACATTCTAATTAATGTTTTACAAACAACGGCTAATTTTACATATTAATATGAACTGTAATACGATCATATAATATTGAATGAAAAATTATATTGACATAATTTGATTCTGCATCCGGTAAATATTGTAACTGTGACACAAAACGATGAGTGTTCTATATCAATCGTCTGTCTCTTTGTCTCTATGAAAAGTGGATTTAGTCATTTGTCAGTTCACTCACAATGCTATAGTGTTCAACAGCATTGCAGTACAATTAATTCAGTGAAAACATGAATATTTCAAAGTTAATGAAACTTCTATTATTTATAGTGAGTCGAGAAAATAATTTATCACCCTTCAATTTTTATTAATTACCTATTATTTTATTCAATTTACTTTCTTCTATTTTTTCGTCTAGCTTTTATCAATTGTTCAATCAACAATAGTGACATCATTACCAAGCCAAAGAATAAATAATAATCACAATAAATCTGTGAATAAAACATCAATAAATAAATCGCCATACTGGGAATATATTCTTCGTGAATTTGTGTTTAAAACAATATCATCACCTCCACTAACCAGTCATAATTTGCATAAAAAATTACTTGAAGCGCCATTTTACAGTGGACCATTGCCAACAACGTCAAATAAAAATAATACATTGTTGTCACGTGGAAATGTTTATCATCTCTCAGATGATCAATGGATATTGTGTCAAGATAATTGTATTGACTGTGCACTATGTCATAATCAAAAAAATCCAATTGTCAAATGGATATTGAGACGAGTTAAACGATATATATCTGCTAATTTTTACAGATATGATTTACAATTAACTGTATTGCCACAATTAAATGATGTACCGTCTGAATCATCAATTACACTACCAAATGCCCCAGTTAACATAAAAACAAGTCACATTGATCGATCAAGATCAGGTAGATCATGGCGAAGAATGCAAAGAGATGATCATGGACAAATAGATCATGATAAAAATTTAAAAACAATGAGTGAACGTTCAAATATATCATCCATGTCAAATCATCATGATAATATAATGGAAAGTAAAAGTATTTTCAAGCCAACTCATCGTTTAATCATGGGCATCGATCAATTAGGCAAAAAGCACGTCATTCATGTCGCATCAATTGGTCCCTCGATAATATCAAATAATAACGATACTATTAATTATCAAATGAATCGGAATGTTCACGAACTGTCTTATCAACAATATGTAAATAAATTATTGCAGTCTATCAACTCACATCGACCAATAATCAAAGCATTTTTATCCTATAATCGAATTAATAATGACAATTTAACTTTATCACATTATCCTATTTATTCAGAATTTATTGATGATAAAAATGATATTTTGAAATATAATAACATGGAATTAGATTCAACTACAGAAATGTATAATGAAAATTATCGTGAACGTGATTGGTCACAAATATTCAGGCGTATGCCACGAAATAAAAATTATATACCAGAGTTGATAAAAAAATTCAAAAATAACGCAACAAATATCATTCGATCAAAGTCAATTAATTTATTTTAATTAAAATTGCATTGTATTATTATCAGTACACACAAACCAACTACATCTGTCACATTTATCAATCATTCAACAATAATATTTAATAATTAAAATATACAAAACATTATATAATTTATTTCCTATTTTACATTAAATATTCATCGCGATAAATCATCGATACATATATTCTAAAGATTTCATGTCAAATATATGATAGATAACGTATGACTATAAATATTACTCTAGAGCAACTCGTAAATAAATCAAATACACATCCTTCACAATAATCATTCAAACAGATAGAAAATTTAAATACATCACTAAAATCGATACTATTATAATATCAACAGTGTTAAATTACTCCATGTACCAATCCATATAATTCATACATACATTTTCAATATTATATAAAACAAATTGTATCATGTGAACAAACATCAATTGATAAAACAGAAATACACATGTATAATAAATTGGTGGTAAAATAAAATGAAAATATTCAATGCACGATTTGCTTTTGTATTAAGCACGTGAGAGATTGTTAATTCAATCGATTTACCTTTACTCAATGGGTAATACGATCGTTTAATAGACTCTAATGCAAATAAACGTGGACGTAGCACATCACCCTTACACACATTACACACACATACACACATACATCTATTTCTCTTCACCTCTTTCGCACTCTCTCTTAGTTTTCCCCCTTGCTATGATCATTACATTCGCACTTGCTCACTCTGAATAAACGTTGCAGTCATGAGAACAAGAGACAGAGTTAGTTGCGTTGTGTGTGGCTCTACGCGTGTTTAATGTAAAGCATTCTATGTATATACTATGTTGTTACATATACATATACATATACAATGTTGCTTACCGTAATTGCATGCCAATGGATAGGAGAGAATGGCGGGCCCCCACAGTATCTGCCTTGGTCGTATCTACAATGTACACGTCGGGAATTCGTGCTAGGCACCTTGACTTGGTATATAATGTTGGTAGATGAAGGGTGAGTGCGAGGTTAGTTGGTGCTTATATTTAATTAAGGAGAATATGCGTTGGGTACACGAATGAAAAGCGAGACAGTGAGAGAAAATTAGAGTTAAAAGAGAAAGTAAAGTAGGGTGTAAAAGAAATAATAGAAGAAAGAGTATGAGTCACTGTTACTTGTCTAATTATCTTCCCTTCTTATCCAACAGACGACGTTTCACCTCACATCCCCAATCCCGTTTCATCCCCCTTAACAACCAACCACTTTTTCATTGTCTTAACATTCACTTTCTTCATTCTTTTTAAATGCTCTTGTGCTAGTTTTATATTTTATCTTTTTGCTGCCTAATCAATTATTTTCAATTTATTCTGTATATTTTAGTATATTCCACAGTGATTTCAGAAATTATTGTCAAGATTTAGATACATAATATACGATATAAGTTAAATATTTAATAGTTATAATGTGAATTTGATTGCCAAATGTTTTATGTACACTCAGAGAAAATGGATAAAGTAAAAGTTTTTCTATCAAATTACATTCAAATATTTTATTATTAATTCAAGTTTAATTTCAAACTCTGATTTCCCATCCTATAATTAATAAAATTATCTTTCCAATAGTAGAAAAAAGATATTTATAAACAAATTTCTTCGCATAAAATAATTTATATCAACACAGAAGAAAATACAATAAAGTATCATACTCACCAAATAAAATAAAATAAAAATTATAAATCTTTTTCGCAAAGTTTAAGCATACACATATATATTAAATAAAATATCAGTAGATAAAATCCAGTATCTGTATAGTTATTGAAGCGTAATGTGCGTATATTCCTCTCAGTATATTTGCCTAACACAGTTTTTAAAAGCCGTAGTGAGAGTTTATACGTATAACTCAGTAGACTCCTTATTTTAAATACATATATTCCGTTGTATAAAGGCGCGTGTGCGCATCAGACGAGAGGATCGGTATATAAAGCGAGCCCAGTGAGAAAGCTACATAATATAAGGAGGGTGTGTCTGTTGTGAAGCAAAAGCAAGTGAGTGAGATATAAAGCAAGTTTGAAAAAGCACCAGAGCTGCTTCGTTGGTATTATCGGCTCGCTGCTGTGGCACTCATCGAAGTAGGCGGCGCGCGAACACTTTTTCTATCTTACTCACTCTCATACTAAACATATGTATGTATATATAAGAGTAAAACGAGCTTCATCCCTGTCTATTTCACCCGCACACTATGCGTGTCTATATATGTGCAGAAGTTGCAATCCCTCGAGAAGCCACTTCTACGTGTAGAGAAATGGAGCGAATGCTTCGGGCGATGGGCTGTACGTACTCTCTATTCTCTCCCTTATTTTTCTCTTTCTCTCATTCTAACTATCTATCTATCTATATATCTATATCTCATGCGCGCTCGTTGGCAATTCGGTGCCGCGGGGCTTTTCGGCAAATGGAAAGAAGTAATAAACGATCTACTTTTGTGGGCGGAGATACGAGACTGCCTCACGATTACTCTATATATAGAGTTGCTGAGCAATTTAAGTTGATAATTGTTAAAGAAAAATAAATTATTTTATGAAAGGTTAATGTATATTCACTTTTTTATTATTATTTTATTTTTTTTTTTTTTCATTACTCTATCTCTCGTTAACTATTCGCATTTTCATCGTCGTATTATTATCAATATATATAAAAAGTTATTTCAGTCTATAGTTATTGAAAAAAAAAAAAAAATTATAAAATAATAAAATATGAAGGAAAAAAAAAATTAGAATTTTAATGGAATATTTTTAGACGTGAGTGATAAAATAAATGTATTTCTGTTGAATTATTCATACTGTAAATGAATTTATTTGAATTATTAAATTTTGTAAACTTGTTTTTTTTTTTTTTTTCCAATGAAATATCTGTATATATATTGTTATAAAATGTCTTTGATGTAATATATAAATTTACATGGTTAAATTGTCAGTTTATACTATGTTCCATCAGCTAATCACTGAGCTCAAAGAAATTTTCAGATTTATTAAAACGACAATCTCAGATATGCAAAGTCGCGTAATTATACAAGAACATTTTCCACTTAATATCACTCGAGTAGATAAGGAATCTTCAACGCAACTTTCCCGACACTTCCGGCACGTCATTGCATGTGCACCCCACTCTATTTAATCTACCTCTCGTCTCCGCACTCATGATTTATACACACCCATACATATATACAAACATATACACATGCACATATCAAGATAATGTTTCTAAAAGGCGTCGCGTTAAGCTGTCACTAAATTTCTCATTTACCATCTCACATTCCACCGTCATTATGCGAAATCTTTTGCTTATTATTGCATATTCTCATTATAATGATAATTTTAATTATTAATTACAAAAGGAAAATTTTGAAAAAAACAAAAAAATGAAAAAGAAAATAAATAAATGAATAAATAAAAAAAATATATATTAATAAAATGCGACTATGGAAGATTGCGTTTCATATTGGTCGATCCCTCCAATATCCTGTAAAAGGAATCGCAAAAATTCGGATATTAGTTCGCGGCGCTCATGTCTATCGTAATCGTGTGTGAGGAAACTGAGTTGGAGCCCAAGTTAGAAGCGATTCGATATATATATGTATGTGAAAGATGTATAGGGAGAATGTACGAAAAGTAAAGCGAGTAAACGCCAGTGGGATCATGATGGTATATAGGAATATACTGCTGGCGGAAAATGTTTGGATGAAAAACGTATATAGAAAAAGCGAATGAGCAAGGAAGAAAACTGAATGCTTACAAGGACCTCTCTCACCATAGGCTGTTGGCCTTTGAGATCGTGCCAAAGAACGCACGACCGTACATGTATATACTTTCATCATGTACATCTATGATGAATAAATATACGTATGCATATATGAAAACGGAACAAACAAATCGCTTGCCTCAGACATTTACGTAATAGAAAATGAAATAAGATGTCGATGCAACATGAAGTTTCAGTGCTAAGGTTTTATGTGTGTATATGAAAAATAAATAAATAAAATAAAAAAATATGTGGGAATAAAATTTATTATTAGAAAATCAACGTGAGAGGTTATTTTTTACTATTGAAAAAAAAAAGAAATATTAAATATATTTATATTCTCATGTATTGGGGAGGGGGAAAAAAAAGCTTATATTGTATTTTTATCATAGTGTGTATATATATTTATGAGAGAAAAAAAAAAGAGGAAAAAGTCATTCATGTCCTGTTAGAAAAATGCTTTGCCAATCTCGTGTCAAAGAGTAAGTGAAAATGGTCTTGATGGAAACGTGTCGAACGAGTTCAACGATAGACTGAAAAAATAAATCTGTACATGTGTATATGTATATGGAATGTTTATATTTATATGCAAGTGTGTGTTTGACAGATTCGTGCTTTAAAATAAAGAAAAAAAACAATATGGTTGATGTGCCTTTTCTTCTTGACTTCATACATGTAACATCATTTTCTTCGACATCTTAAAAGAGTGGTTTCTTCTTATTTTTTATTTTATCATTTTCATATATATTTTTTTTTTTGCTCTTTTCATTGTGGATGAAATTGAGGGTAATCCTTGAAGGCGGTTCATGCAATTTTCATATAACCTTTTTCGATAAACGCGGTATTTGTATTTAGTCGTATATGACATATGATATATTTACAATTTTTCTTTTTTCTTTTTTTTTTATTTTTTAGAGGGATGAGAAGAGGACAAGCAGGTTGTACCAATGAGTTTTGACGTTTAACAGTCACTGGCTTAATCAGCAAAGTGCTCTCGGCGCAAATCGAAACGATTTTCACTGCGCTAAAATTGAAGCGACGGAGCGAAAAAGAGAAAATATAAAACGCGAAATGCACAGATTTTATATTAATGGACTATATACTAGCATCCATGGTGACATTGAAATATTTACATATGTATATATTTTCAAATAACACAACCAAAAGCTGATCGTATATGAACGTATTTTTATTTTTCAACCATTGTAAAAATGTAAAATCTATTTGAAATAAAATTGTGAACATAAAATTCCATTCACAAAACTCATGAACAAGAAAAAAAAATTGAATAAAAAAAATATTAAAATATATATTTGAAATAATTAAATAATAATGATTAAATATATATAAAAAGTGACGTTCAACAATATTGTCTGTAGAAATGAATAATAAATTTTATTCTTATATTATTTTCTTATCTAAATGTTAAAGCTTATATAAATTCGCATGCGTTTGTGATATTAACGATTTTACAATACCTAAAAACGTATGAAGATATTCATATGAGTTAGGAGATGCTGAAAGCTGAGTTTGAATAATAAATAAATGAAAAAATAGAAGAAGATAGTAAAATGTATAGAGAGGGATTATACATAAATATCAAGGATCCTGTGAAAGCTAGTCCTACTTACAAGAATGTGCTAGAACTTGGAACCGAGTTACTTCCAAGTCGACAACGTCGTTTGATCTTTTCCCATCAAAAATCCCTCTACTGCTTTTCTCCATTTTTCTCGTTGCCTTAAAGCTTATAAATATCACTACCACATGAATGACATCGTCATGAATCATATTAGCTTTTATATATAAATGATATCAACAAAGAATTAATGAAATATCGATAAAATACAGCTGAATGAATCCTGTATAGATAAATTAATAAAATTAAATTATTCGCATGAATAATTTAACGTAAAGAGAAAATTATTCAATTAAGTAAATTTATTCATTAACTTATTGAATGAGTAAAATTATTATTGTGTAAATTTAATTTAATAGGTATATTTATTTTAAAAATGATAAATAATAATATAGAACAGCTTTGAAGTTGTAGTTTTAAGTGGTATAGATTTAATAATATTTTAAGAGCATTTACTGAATGACACAAAACGTGGAAATATTATCGTGTGTTGTTAAAACCAAGCATAGAATGGAGGAGTGGTCGACGGAAATATAAGCAGCGCAGTCACGAACTTGAGTCTCCTATTTCCTCCACCGTCTTATAACATTCGCCATATAAGCACTCTTGAGGAGATATATAATAGACTTTTAGTATGTACATATAGGTATGAGTTGTTGCCGTCTTGTAGTTATGAAGAAGTGTTCACATAATTCAACGTGACTCGATTTCCTTTTGGCATAAATATTGAGTACACATTTTAGGCGCTAAAACTCTATAAAAATTGATCAATAAATAATAATATTATCAACGCACAAAAAATAAAAAACAAAATGGAATAATGATCAAATAAAAAACTAATAAAAAATCACCGTGAATCCAGATGGTATAAAATATTTGTTTGATAACTAAAAAAAAAAAATTTTTTTTTATTTTTACAATCTCGTTTATTTTTGAAATATAAAATTTCAAATAAAATGAACCACGATGGTAACGAAATGGAAACATTGTACCTCACACCAGGTGAATAAAAATAAAACAAAAAAATTAATAGAAAAAAAAAAAAAAAAATGTAGGTGGAATCGGATTCGCACGTGCGAACCAATTTCTATGTCATCATCTTTATCACATTTTTTTTCTCGTATACATGCTTAATCGATTCCTCGCTTGGTATCTCCCACTTTACGAGTATTCATGAAGAGCTATTATACCATATCGAATAGAAAAAAAAAAGAAAAAAATACAGCTGCATTCACCCCGAAAACGAGACAGCAGTCATTGAAGTTTATTGGAAATATAAAAAGAAAAAAAACAGAAAGATGAATACGTATACATGTATATGTGTGGATTATGCGTAAAAGTAGTAAATTGAAATCTAAAATCCTTTAGTACAAAAGAAAGAAATAAATGTGGTATCAATACAGAAAAAGAAATTGCTTCCTGTACCTTCTATCAGTATCTCATTTAAAGTGTTGTTGTACTTGAATAAACATCACTTTATTTATCGGATAATTATTCTAAAAAAAAATAAAATAAAATATAATATAAATTTTTTATCTCATTTTGCATATGTGTATTCATTATTTGTGCATATGCTAGGTAATATTTATTTATTTATTATCATTATTGTTATTAACTACGAATTTTTATGAGTCTCGTAACATTTTATCATGTACATCAGCGCGGTTTGTAATTTTTTTTCATTTTTATTTTAACGATAAATTAATTGTGACGTGCGTGCGTTATACCCGCCCGATCAATTACCGTTTTATAGGAATTTTCACCGTAAAATATATGCCTATTCATATATATATATATATGTCTATAGATATATTTATTTCATGATGATCGTTTATTCCAATTTCATTACTACGACTGCGTATCAAAAACATGCGCTGGCTAAAATTCAACGTCCCCCACGAACACACGTCAAAGCTGTATTATTGAATTATTCGTGCCGTGCAATTATATAAAATGGAAATTTGCAAAATAGCAGTGAAAAAGTATATGTCCCAGAGCCCAATGAATACATACATAGCTAAACATTCCTATACCATACATCTATATATATATATACACGATAGCAATACCACCAAACGTATAATTTCAATATGTAGAGTGACAAAATGGTGAACTGATTAGCACAAATTCAGGTACAATAGATATAAAAAATATATATATTTGTTCATAAAAATTTTTATTATGAAATAAAATACGATTTATTATAGCCATATACACTTATATATATATATTTTTCAATTATTTATATTGAATTTTTAATTGACTATTTAATTGAGATTAAAATTATTAACGTATTTATTAAATGGTAATATTTGAATTGTGTCAATTATTGATTTACCAATTATTTTTTAGAGATTCGTGTGTTATTGGAAATAAAATATATGAAAAATATAGAAAATATTTGTATGGTTGAAATTGCGTAAATTGATGAAAATAAAGGGGATGAAGAGAGATTGGTATGAGAGAAAGAGAGAAAGAGAAATTGTTAAACGTGTATGCTTGATTGTAAATTGTAAGCAATTTCGTAATTGCACAGACAAAGCAATTATGCCATTTGACTGGCTTTATCTATACAGTGCGGAGGCACATTCCGAACAAATACATACCGGCTATATATACCGATATAACCACGCAAACAGTAGATGATAATGTAATTTGGGATAATGCCCAAGCGTACTATAGTAACTCGGGTTATCCACCTATGTTACAGGTGTAGAAAAGCGCTTGTGTTTGCATTAGGTTCGCAATCGTTGATTCGACGAACGTATCAACAAATGAAATAGCTACAGTTATCGGTGAATTGGATATTGATATAGTGATAAATGCAATTAATTAATTTATAATGAAAATGAAAAAAAAAAAAATCGATTTATTGTTTAACAGAAAAACATTTCAATTTTGCGTAATAATTTATGCATAATACATACAATAATGTATGAAATGCAAAAAAAAAAATAAAATAAAAATTCTTTAATGAAAAATAAAAAAAATAAAATTATAAAAAAATTTACATTTTTCATCGGTTTATGTAAACATATACAAATTCAATTCACTTTTATTTTTACCATGGTTCAATATATTTTACATCATCAAAATAATATGTATGTAAATGAATAAATATAGATTTTAATATAAAACAAATAGAGAATACATAAAGAAAAAAAGGAATCTATAAATTATATAGAAATATAATCTTACGGCACAAATGTCCGACGCTATTTTCAATCTGTCACAAAGATATAAAATATATCGAGGAGTTAGAGCACGACATCCTCGATACAACCAGCCAGAATACATACACATATATGTAAATATAGATATCGACTGCATGTAAATAATGTATGTATATGTACAGACTTTATATAACTGAACAATTTAAATGTACAGCTGTATTCATAACTTTATAACAGCAACCAGAAGCAATCACAATATAGATTTTAGTCCTGTACCATTTTTATTTTGCAGTCGAACGACAGTATATATGTATATATAATTGCAGAAATTTTCAAACTTTAATACTGCAGACATCTACTTGATTTATTCAATGCCATATAAAATTTTTATATACTATTTCACACGATAATAAAATAAAAACAAAAAAAAAAAAAAAAAGTAATTAATCCCGTGATTTATCGAGAAATTTTGTTCTATATTCATTATTGTTTTATAAATTAAGCTACAAATTCTGGCTCATTAATAATTCATCCACTCTGATTAAATTACCAATTAACATGTTATATAAATTTAGTAATTATATATTCACTCGAATCTCTTAAGATGCTATTATTGAATATAATAGTTTTGAGAATGAGAAACTCTTTGGTAGATCGTGTTTCTCGAAGAGTTAATGTCTGTTAGTGCTATACAAGTGTACATCAAAATACGGTGGTACAACGTGAACCAACTCTACATACATAAAATGGCTGCTCCCAAAGTAAAACCAAGCACGCGCCAACATTAAACACAATAACACTATATATTACTGTTTATTTAATGTGCAAACGCTAATGGACGTTTGAATTATGCATTCATTTTCTCGTCACAGTGGTAATTAGTTATTTACACATTCCAAGTGGGCGCGTGAGCCAGTGTCAATGATTAAGAAGCCAATGCGAGTGAACTTTGTGCAACATAGTATTTAACTTTCGCGCGCGGGCAACGTTAGTTTGCCATCACGCCAACACCAGAAGACGCAACTGACAATGACGACAAGACGAAACATACACAGTGAGTTAGTCTGGATGGCAATACCTCGTCTTCCACCTTCCCTATCCCATCAAGATTTCCAGTATTATATATATACAGATAAATGTATATATATCAAGCACGAGCCACTGTGAAACTTTATCCAAAAGAAACTTTACCGTCTTACGAAAAGTTACTACACGTCTTCACTGTTCTCTTACTCTCTCGTTTCAAATACTCTTGGATGAGTCGCTTCATTTGTTGATTTTTCTCTCCTTTCTCTCTCATTTCATCTCTCACATTATCATTTTCGCGTTCTCTGTCAATTGCAAAGCTTTTTCATTATCATTCTCACAATTAAAAGTCCAATTTATTTCTTTTCAATTTGATTAAAAAATAACCGTTGTTAATTTAAATTAATTAAAATCTGTTCATGTATATATATATATATTTTTTTTTATTAATTTTATAGAATTTGAATAGAAAACTAATTTTACTAATTTCACTAGAAAATCCTTGAAAAATATATACACGAATAATAATTAATGTTATCTGTATTTATATTTCTGAAACTCGTATTTTGTTGAAGGCTTTGAATGAGGAATAAAAATAAAAAAAAATAAAAAATTGAGAACGCCCCGCACGCAACCCAAGCCCATTACAGCTAGGTAAACATACGACCCTTGTGCATGAGCAGAATATATCCGGTAGCTTCTTTTTCTCGTTCGCGATCAGTGAGAAAAGACCGAGAGTAGTGCTCTTTGCTCTTTTCTGTATACACTATACAGATACATATACTTATGTATGTATATATGTACATACGTACTTGTACCAGGTCAAGTTGATGGTACATAGGAAATATACATGTATATATATGTATAAGAAATGTTAGGCAATGGTTGGAACGATGTGAGTGCCTGCTAATGACTCTGCTTTCTATCTATCTGGACACCTTGAGATTGGATACAAAATAAATAGAGCTCTGATTCGCTGAATGTGTAATTTGTTTTATCACAACGCGGTGGGAATAAGAGACGACGAAATACGATAGAACCACCACCACTACGGGCAATAACGGTTGAGTGATTTACACACTTTTGATTGCACACATGAATGATAATTCAAGTGAAAAGTAAAATGGAATAGAATATGGAATAGCTGCAAGTATAGTTTAATTAAAAATACCTACAGTTGAAATAATATTCTTGAGATTTATGATTATTTTTATGTAATTTTGTTGAAAGAATATTAATGTGTTGATGCATTCATTAATATAACGAGTTTTAATTATTCTTTATAAATTTTATAATTTATATTATTCAAAATGTAGATTATTTATTTTTTATTTTGAATTACTTGAATGAATAAATTTTTTTTTATTGTTTTATATTTCTATGCTGTAAATGTAACCACAGTCGACTGTGTACAGGGCTAATCTCACCCCCTCCGGTATTCTCACAATCGCTTTGCTTCTGGGAGGGTGGGATATAAAACATTCCTACCAATTTCCCGGTCGAGGGGTGACGTTGGATAGAAAATAGATTGTTTGGTGGGTGCACTACTGAATTCAGTTAACGACGAATGGAATTTGAAAGAGAGGGTCGTGCATTTAGTGTGGCTCAATGCGCATTTTATCATTTAGGTATGCACAGTATGTATGTATGTATATGTATGTAAATATTTTTTTATTTTCAATGTTATTTAGAATGTAAAAGGAATAATAAAAAAGAGAAAAGAAAAATTGAAACTAATAAAATATTAATGATTGGCGGTTTGAGATTTATGCAGTGACGTTATCTATGTAAATTTAATGATGAAAATTGGTGTAATTCTATGTGGAGACCCTTCTACATCACCCCCACACGATTATACAATACCCGAATCCCAAATGCATCAATATTTTATACACCCTCTCGCACACAGTCGATACAAGAGATCGCTGAAAGTCTACACTGGTTTATTGGTGAGATGTCGATAATCCTACAAGAGAAGTCAAAGATGAACGATCGACAACGAGAGGGATGAACTCAATTTGAAAGGGCATCTGATGAGGTATGACAGGATAAAAGCAAAGTTTGTAAATGTCTGCTTGATAAAATATTCAAAAAAAAATTTGTAGTGAATAATTTTTTTTATTTTTTTTTTTTTCTCATTTAAAAAACTGAGGGAGAAAAATAGGTCATGAAATTTGATAGATAATTTATCTTTTCTACCTAATATGCAATGTAGTACTGGTATGGTTAACATCTATTCAGCCACAAAATGCTCATCTTGAGTTCTTGGTTGAATGTGAAATGATTTTATGCAAATTTTTCTTTTTTTTTTTGTTTCTTTATAATTCTTCATATCTTTTGTCGTGTGGATTCTCTTTTACCACACTGTTTTTCTCCATCTCATTCCATTCTTTCATCTGACTTCATTAATTTTAAAGATAATACAAAAGTGTGCGCAGAACCAAGAGAGAAAAATCATGAGTCAGTAATCCAATTTAGTATAGAATATCTCGTCGCGCTATTAACGAGATTCAATTAATAAATTTACATACAAATGACAGGTAAAACGTGTCGTTATTTCAAAAGTTAATTATCATAATTGAATTTTCAATTGTCACAACAGTTTGTATACTATACATCCCAATATTTGTCACACAAAGTAATATTAAAATTTAACATTTATTTTTCTTCATCATCACCATTTTCATATCCAACTATTAAATCATAAATTAATTATTCACCTTCAAACAAAAATAATCTAAAGATATATTAATATCATCTCCAATTCTTCTCAAATAGAAAATAATAAATAAAATAAAAAATCATCTGCCATAATAAAATACATATAAAAATAAAATCAAAGCAAAATAAAAAGCGCAATAGTCTGTTATTGTGTATGCAAAACTTAACTTATATTGAGCTACGCAAAGCTTTGTACTCCTCCTATCATACCACACTGCGCATATTGCACGTGTGTTCCCAAGCGTCCGTGAAGATTGTCAGGCCAATAATGCATTTTTCCCCTAGCTAAAAATGTGAGTATATTCAAAAGACGGAGAAAGATATAGAAAGTATAAGAAAAAGTAGAAGCAAAAAAAAAAAGAAAGTATAAGAAGAAAAAAAAATTAAATAACGAGAGAAAAAAAAAATGAAGATACGAAGTAGAGATCTTACAAGAGAGCATGTTTGGTCCGGATTTTGTCGTTTAAAATGCATAGAGTTCATAACTTATTCGCGCGGTTGGCTCTCTGGTATTGTTGCTGCCCGCCCATCGGTGAATCTCATGCGCGTGACTCTTGTATTACCTCTTACTATACATATGTCTCTTCACCGCGCGTGCCCCTTCTTTCATTCGCTCCTTTCCTTACCAAACGCCACATATCCTACCCACACACCATACATCTTTTGACATGGTGGCTGCGTCGAGAATTTTTTATTTACATTCTCTATTACAAATACCAATGTTGAATGCACCACGAATGCAAAGAAGAAAATTTTTCTCTACTCATTTACAATTTAAATTTGTATTATATTATTATTGCAATATATTTGTGATTGTGAAAATAATTATTCACGTTTATTAGAATATTTATATGAATTGATATAATATGAAGATGAATTATTTAGAGTTAATTAATGTGATGCAGAAATTTTATTTGTATATTTATTATATAAAAATATTTTCACGAAAGTATAATGGATAAAATTTAATGCGTAATGATTATTCCCAAGAGAAGGTAATTTGTAGTTGTATATTACTCATTGTGTTATATTATATTTGTGTACGTAAATATCATTGATACAAATGTATTAATGTTGGTGGTAGGACTCGAGTGTGAATATCATGTGCAATTATATCACCAAATTCAATATTTGAATCGATTAATTCAACTCGGTAACAACAATATATATTTTCCCCTCATGTCATGGATTGCCCAGCGGGCTTGAGGGTAAAATCATACGAGGTGGGATCATGCACGTTTTGGTAAATACAGTTATCCAGTTTGCACGAATTATAGACAAACTGAATAGAGAGAAATCCCAATTTTAAATGTATTTGATATTTTATTTTTTTATTTATTTATTTATTTTTTTTTTTTTTTGGGGTTGTTAATTTTGTATTGAATTTAGAAGGAATATTATTATATGGTGCAACATAGATTATTCATGCACGGAGATCATAACACTTGAAGGATTCATTGAATTGTATATGGAACTATACTGAAATTTTATATATATTTTTTTTTATATCCCTCTACGTCGCGCATAATATTTAATTGAAGTCTCATACTCCAGTGTTTCTATAGCGCGCTTCGTGCACGACGCCTGACAATTAACTCTCTTTTACTTCAGCACCATTTGCTCAATAGTCGCGACCACTTTCCACGGGTTATACCTCTCCGCACTGTCACCCGAGAATATTCCTCCATAAAAGACGAATTATTTCAAAATTAAATCGTGAACATTGACTTTAAAAAATAAAAAAAAAAAGAATAATAATAAAAAAGATAAATTAAAAATTTTATAAATAAAAAATAAAACGCTAACATTTCACATTTTATATCTCAACTAATATAATAAAAAATTGAAACATGAATTCACCAATTAAATGTACCTATTCATTAAATAATTAATGTAATTTTCATTCAAAACAAAAATCAATATTTTTTTCTCTCACTTAGCTACAATTTTTTTTTTTTTTCCAATTTACTTTTATACACAGTGTAGCTTTTTATATTTTGATATTCCCAAGTCTATACGCAAATGAAATAGAAAATAAAATTGAACAAATCAAAAACAAATCAAAAATAACTGAGACCCAGTTTTTATTGAAAAGCAATCGTGGATATTTTATTTAATCCTGCTAAAAATATATACATATAATATATATTTTTTCAATCACACTAAATCAATATTGATACATGGTACAAAATAAAATTATATATATCATTGATTATTCACAACCACATGTTCATCAAGTGACCATTGTAAAATAGACGAGTTATCTTGGACGGTGATATCCACCGTAGTCACGAGGGACTCGTGACGCACGACTTGTGATGTTAAACCAAGGACGAACGTGAAGACCAAGTCAGGGTAGCTCATAAACTCGGCGAATGTAAAGGGATCAAGTTGGAGTATAGTGCTCATAGTGAATATATGGCGAGTGCAGGTGCACCAAGTTTTATGTTGCTCCATGACTGCATGGTCCAAGTCATATATAGATTCATGGCAATGAAACGACACTAAGAATGTTAAATGAACAAAAGCTATAAAAATACATATGTATAAATCCATTTACTACCACATAATATAATAATACTCATCATTTTTTTTTCTACATAAACAATTGCATCATCATTTTTATCGTTTGAATTTAATTGAATTTTCAATGAGAAAATATCTTCAGTAACAGTAGAATATTTTTATATATATTTTAGTAAATGATTTTCACCCTAGACTTTTTGAATTTATTTCAAATCGTTTTAAGGAGAGAAAAAAATCACCAACAGTAAAAAAAAATTCTGACACACTCATGTCAGTGTAAATCATCGATTTTTCTTCTTGCATTTTCGTTTCAACATCACACACTTGTAAAACCATGTATATAATATATTACATCACATATATACAGATCAACGCACACTCATTTCCTCCCTATTTCTTTCACCAAATGATATTGGTGTCTGGCCGAGTTTTTCAAACGTTCCAACAACACTTCTTCAACGTCACGTAACATCCACAAGTAATTTTCTACCTAACAAATGAACAACGTAAAAATTTTTCCATCATTGTTTTCACATTTTCACTGAAATATATATTTATATATCTATATAAACAACCCTTTAGTTTTTATAATAAAACGTTAGCTTTCAGTGATAGATTGATCTAACAGAAATTTTACCCATCCTTATATTATATTTACAATGTCTTAAATCCCATTCAACTTAATTGATGTTCATTGAAGAGTATTTGCCAGCTTAATTCACGTGATGGTGATGCTCACAAACAACATCACCAACAGCATCATACAACGCAAATGTATAAGCACTGTAAGCAGTCCACAGAGTCTTAGGACACATTGGGTTCTCTCGTCGTTCATATATACGGAGAATGATTTAATAATGTGAGGAGCATTAGCCGGCCTGAGAAACGTAAGCGGGGATAATCCCTTTAACCAGTTGTCTGGCAACCCCTTTAACCCTAGAACCCAGGCGACAACTAATTCTCGACAGATATTGCTTACCAGGGTGAGTCGTTGTCATTGCCATTTCACACTATCTCCAGATACACCCTTTTCACACCCTCTTCACGTATAATATACGCACATTTATATACATTTTCATTGTATAAACGTGAGTTATATACTCACATAAATATATTTGTTCATGTGTCGTAAATAAGTAAGATAATAATTTAGCACATTGTCAGAATAATACAAAGTAAATTTATATATATTTGATTTTAAATTATTCAAATTAATTCATTCTTAAATTATTCATAAAACCACATTAATTTTGTTGTATATATTATAATGCATATTAAACTAAAGATCTAACTAATTATATAATATATTTAATTTTAAATAAAGTTTATGTGTGAAAATTCAGATGTATATATTTATGATTTCTTAAGGGAAAATATATTTCATGCGCATTTTATCGTGCATTGTCACGTTAAATCTTATAATGTTGAAAAGTTATGTAATTTACTTGAAATTTTGAAAGCCAAAGATTGTGACACGTGGAAAAGACAGTAGTTTTCACTAGGTTGCATCAAAGCGCGCGGGAATACCACCAACTCGTCGCATTATCTCACGCCCTTCTGGGCTTTATATATTTAAGACAACAACAGCCCGCGAAGCGTCTCAACGTTATAATGCACCTGGCGTAGAATATACCGAGTTTACGACCCTATAAACCGAAATGAACCTTAATATAAGAATGTTATAGTATGGGTTTTTCATAAATTTACGGATGGCCCTGCGCAACAAAATGTGTGTGTATATGTGTGTGTTTATATACATATATAACGTCGTCATCGTTCCGTCATCCGACATCTGTATGCGTTCAAACATTGCGGCTGTGAAACGTATTATGTCATAAAAATTTTCCATCCACGATCATAAATCTCACCAGTCAGTTTGATAGATAAAATTAATTGTATGAAACTTATTTTTACACACTATCAATAATAAAAAAATATATATTATTTATAAATTACATAATAAATAACATATTTATAAAATAAAATATAAATATGTTTATGAAGCAAAAAAATAAATTTGAGCTTTTATTTAATTTTTTTTTTTACACGCTAATTTTGATACAATTATATTTTATCACATTCACTTTTATTATCGGAGTGACTTTTCAACGACAATTGTACATATAGTCTTGATTTATTTTACAATATAAAAATATCAAGTAATATGTACGCAATAAATTTTAGCTAACCAACGACTGTGACTCAAGCGTATGAAGGCTTTCGCTCAAGCAACCCCACGACATTAAATTACATATACCTATCCAGATATACTCATATCTTTATGTCTTTGTATCAAATATATATGTATATATGTTCAGATAGGAGTGAGGATGATATACGAAATGCGCGCCTTTCTCCCGCGAGCCGTAAAATTTTGCGAGATTAAAAATGCAGAAATATATAGGGACATATACTTTCGGTAGACGAAAATATATATACAGTGAATGAGTAAAGTGTGAGAGTAAAGAACGAGAGGAATGATGGTGAATTTTCGCCTCAGCCAAAATGTGCGGTTCTTCCGCGCGTACCTCATAAATTCATTTTTTTTTTTTTTTTCTCTAATTCACTCCCCCATATTTTCCATCCTAACACAGGGATTTTTTTGCACACGCGGGGGGATGAAGAGTGGGCGAGCAACATCCCTCAGCGGGTTTATTAACGCACATCGTTCGCGTTCCAACGTGACCCTAAAATTTTCCATGCAATTTGCCTGATTTGTATTTTCAAAATGAGCTTTATATAAGCATATTATGTTTATATGTAATATTTATATTATACACTGCGTATTTACTTCTTTATAATATAAACACATATGTATATATTATTTATAATTACTTACATGTTTATATTGGCTTAATAATTGTTATTAAATCAAATACTAACCTATCACTTGCAAGCATTTCATATTGAATATATTCGGATTTATTTCTGAGAGTTTATATCGTCACTGTTTGATTCGCTGACCCTACGTATAGTTTTAGCGCTTGCGTTAAGTGAGACTATGAATGAGGGGATACAGAGGTGGTATAAACACAATGGCAGTATATATTGTATACAGTTAGGATAGGCGGGTGGCATCAGGGAGAATTCAATTAGCGCGCTATTATCTCTGCGTGGGGCAATGAAATTATACGTTTTGCCAGTCGCCATCGCGACTACCATGCCACAATTTGACGATGAATGTCGGTGATAGACCGTGCAATCGCTTTTCGGGATGAAGGGAAATTATATAATGACACTAATGACAAATAAAAAAACAAGAATTTTATTAATCACTGTAAAAAATAAATTTAAACCAGTTAATCAATGTGAAAAATAATGTGATTTGTTATTGAATAAAAATTTTCATTTCCTCTTTGATTGATTCAATTTAAATTTAGGATTATAATATTGTTTAAATGATATTATTATTTAATATTACTAAAATTATTAAATCAAATTTCACTCAGTCAATTATAATATATTCAGGTATACATATTGTGCAAGTCGATTATCGTATATATTCTAATCTCTGGGGTAGTTTAATGACCATAATGACGGGGCATTGATTCCCATGCGAGCAAGATGATACGGCAAGTGATACAGAATATAGAGTAATTGGATGCATATTGGTTAATCCATCCCTTTGCCTCAATGTAATTATACGTAATGCATGTGCACTAATTAATCCTTAAATAAGAATAATCCATATAGTTGAATAAATAATTTTAATTCATTAGACACTTATATAATCAATATTATCAATACTGTTGAATAATTAAATTCATCATAAATAACACGAGAGTTCATATGTATATGAAATAATCCAATCAATCAAATGACAAATGGTGAGCCGCACTCAACGTTCTAATGCATTTGTTAATTATAATTATGAATTTTGATTATATACATATGATTGGATATTTTACTGAAAATAAATCCTATGAATTATACACACACCGCAATGTATTTAATCCAATTGTTTTCACTGAGATTATTTAAATGGAAAATTATTTTTACGCGCCACCACATGTGGTTTAATGTAATTGGTGAATGACGAGTGAATTGTAAATGGTGAATTTAATGATTGCATACAATACAACATATATACAGATGTAGAATTGCAAGAGGAAAGCAGCTATGGACCATGCGTAAAATGTCATTGGGTCAGCGTAATTCTCTCTAAACGCGTTTAGCTTGTCGCGACGTTGCTTCTACTAACGAATTGATATATATATACACACAACCTGGTTAATGGCGGAGAGTTTGTGGGCATCCAACATTCAGAGTAGTATAACAGCGGCGTATGTAACTAGCAGCAGCAGCAGCAGCAGCAGCAAGCGAAGCAGACATTGAGAGGGTTGAAGAGAAAGAGAATAGAGACATAAATAGAATTTGAGTAAGGGAAAACAGAGCGTGTAAGAGAGAATAAATACAATGGTGAATTGAGAGAGATCGAATAGAGAAGATGACGCACAGGGTACAAACACGCGAGATAGTTGATGAAGACAGGACAGGTAGACAGATGGAGTATATATAATTCGTTAGTTAGAAAAGCTAAATGTTCATGCTCTCAATGTATCTTTCTCAGTGTATTTATGTACTACTTACATTTTGTTAAAGAAAAAATTCTATAGTAATTATATATAGCTTCCATATAAATTCATGTTGTAAAAAATAGTTTAGTTGGTTTGTTAAATGTATATGTAATATAGGGTGTGCCATTTTTAGGTAATCTTTTTTTTTTTATCAAAAGAACAGGCTGAAAACTTATTGGTATTTTTTTTTCTTTATTTTCTTTACTATGAAAAAAATTATTTATAATTTATGTTGAATTAATTTTATTATTATTTCAAAGCAATAGAAATTATGGTGTCTAAACAACGTTGAGCAATGTAACTACAATTATTGAAGAGTTTTTTTTTATTACAATAATAAAATGATTAGTATCGATTTAATAATGAGAAAGTTAAAATTTCATACATTTGGAACTTTAGGTTTGAATATCGTTAGAATGGCTGTTTCTATGAAAAAAGTGAAAGAGTCCTTTTTTGTAGAGCGTTCGATTACCTACAAGAATATGCTTTGAGCTTATCTCCAAAATGCGCAAATGCCGAGCTAAAAAATTCCAAAGAAAAAAAATTTTTCCCATGTTATTTAAATAGAAAATCAAAAACCTCAAAATATTAAAATTAAGAACTTTGCTTTAAACATCCTTATTTTTCAGGCTGTTTTTCTTATGAAAAAAAAATGTTGCCTAACAATAGTAAACCCCAATATATAACTTGAGAAATAAATATAATCCTAGTAAATTATTCCACTGTCTTTCAAATCATACAAACTTAAAAATGAAAATGATGAAATTAAATGTAATATAATTTATATTAATATCACCTGGCATTTAGGTATTTGAATGCAATTTAACTCCATTGATAATAATGAGCTACGAAGCGACATAAATGCCGTAATTCACTTGATATCATTCATCTATAAATATAGAAACGATGAGAAACCAAAAGCATTCCCAAGTAGAATTGAGGTATTGAAATATCATCATATAGTGACTTGAACCACAAAGTAAAGATGCGGCTTAATATATGTATGTATATATATAAAGAAGACATGTATTATATGTAGTAATATACATATAGAACGCATTGCATTGAACGGTAAAACTCATCAGGCATGTAGATACCAATAAAGCGAATTCTGGCGCGGTCTGAGCATCTCGAGGGAGCGCTGTGAACGTCCGATTGCGAACAATTCGCGGTATTCCACCTCCTCTCACTCGTTCTCGTTCAACCTTTGGCCGCGTTTGAGCAAGGGGGGTAAACTATTGCCAAGCACAGACGGCCAACGCGCATTCGAAAACGTGAGGGTTGAAGCAACGCGCCGTTGTGCCAACTCTCACAAATCCCCCATTTCCAACTTGCATTCAATATATATATACGTATCGTTCAAAGAGAGCGCAATAACATACCGAGCAGCTTTCGCCCTATTCGTATATACTCAAGCAGAAATAATGGAGCCTATCGTGACTATAAAATGATTAACGTGGTAATAAAGATTATTTATAGGTCTAAAACAATGTTTCGCCACTGTCCAGCCGCGTAAACGCGCGACAAGTTTGGCCCTACTATATATTCTATAACCCTATCCGTTGTGTGTTGCTTTGAGACACGACATCATCCCACTAAATACTTTCTGTATAATGTATATGTGTATATAGTGCGTCGCGACGCCCCGGGACGGTGGATCTGATGGGCTGATTCAGCAGTTAACGCGTAAATCCCTCATTCTCTTTGGTGAGACCTTTATCCTCTCCACTTTGCCTGTATATACTTAAATGAGAGCTCTCATGGCACGTTGAATTCAACGTGAAAATGAAACAAAGAACAAAAAAAAAAAATATATTACAAAAATACCCTCCGACAAACCTAGTCCCGTATTTTTAATTAATTAGGGTGCTGAAATGCGCGACGAGTTTACCCCTTTTTGTTGAGAGGGAGCTGATGAAAAAAAAAAAATGAATAAAATAAAATGGCTTGCGCAATCTTGAATAATTTTCGGTAGACACTTTTCTCAGATTGGTTTTCGTGAATGTGATATTCAATTGAAATAAAATATAAAGATATTTTTTTATTTTTTAGACAAAAAATATTGATTATATATATTTACCGACGATTATAATGTTATTCATGAAACGAAAGTGGAGAAGGGGCTAAAGGAAAAAAACTGTAGAAGAAGTAAAGTAGAAAAAGAATAATACTTATTACAATGGACCGAAGTGAAAAAGTTTTTCCCCCTGCTTATCAACGTGCTTCATGATAATGGCATAGAAATTCTATCTTGGCCGATTTCTTTACTCTAAAACTTTCCCCCTTGTATTGTACATCTTCTCCGGCACTTGGGCATCGTACAATTTTATATATTTATATATATTTATTATATGCATCCAATTTCTTACGATTGCTGATGAATATCATTGACGATAAAAATATTCCCATACTTGGATACAAATGGAGTGGTCATTTCTATTCGTCCAAAGATATTACCAAAATATTCGCCAACATTTGGCTACCAGCAATTTTTCCAAAGAATTCATTGAATTCTAAATATACGCACAGTTATACGCGCGCAAAAAGCCTTGAATAAAATAAATTGCAAGGTTTTCTCATTCAGTTTTACCTCCATTTCAATATTTACATGTAAAGAAAAATATGAATACTATGTGGGGAAAATATATGCGAACAGGTATAGAAATGGAAATCAACATTTCGTTCCGTAACATATATAAAAACAGAAAAAATTTTTCATACTATAAAGTAAGTAGTAAATATCAATATAGATCAGCCATTGGTTTTCATTGAATGAATTTTAGATTTCTTATATGTAAATTCAATGGTGTTATGAATTTTAAATTATATAATAAAACATTTTCTAACATCCCGTGTTTATTTTAAATATCTAATAACTATTTATTTTATTATATAAAAAAATATAATTATTGTATGATAATTTTTATTTGCAGCGTGAAGTAAAAATAGCTATTCTTCATGTTTGACATGTATGAAGTATATAAATGTAACTGTTGTAAATTTATTTTCTTGTGACAGACAAACAGACACCAGTTGGACAGTGAAGAAAATCAATAGAGCCAATAACCCTCTAGCAATAACGCACTAATATCCTGAAGACCATTCTTGGCTCGCGGCACTCTTGTCCGCCCACTCGTAAACACATTGCTATTGAGAGGGTGATACGTGAAAAAGTATGAGAGAAAAAAAGAGAGGAGAAAAACAAGTGACAGTAAGGGCTGAAGAAAAAGAGAAGGTGAATGACAACCAACCCTCAAGTATTTTCTTGCTTCTCCAGATGTCTTAATAATTGTTTCCCAATGACTTGTCGATTTCAATATAACAATAAACTCTTGTAGTTTCCTCCGGAAAATGAAATAATTTTATCTTCCATACCATCCACCATCCACTCATCGTAAATATCTAAATATAGTCTTAAAAAATAATACTCAAACAAGAATTGTTATGTGAGAATATTGTAGAAATTTTAATTTAAAATTACGTGCAAATTTAACGTGCTCTAATTTTATAGTACAGAACAACGAGAAATGTTTTCTCTCAGCCATTTGTGAAAGCTTGGCTATTAACCGAATTATTGTTCAGGCAATTGTTTCCAATTCGCTGTATTTACACTTTCATGAAAATCGTAATTTCTCGTGTTGCACTGATTTAACAACGACGCTTGGACAATGTATAAAGTATACCAAATATCTGGACTATATCCACACAGTGAATCTGTGGGTTTAGGCGCTTTTACAAAAATCCAATATCCTACAATTTGCCCCATGTGCCGGAACCGGAAAGACCATTCGATTGGGCAGTGTATTAGAAACGAAGAGACTTAATTGAATAGTACCCAATTCACGAATACATACGTTAGCTTCCAAATTTAACAAGCGCTTTATGACCTAAATATCCATATTTGAAACTGAATTGTTCTTTGTTATTTAAAAAAATATTAGTCCATAAAAATTAATAATATATATTATAATCTCGTAAATCTAGTTCATATTTAAATATATAATATGAATTTATAATAGCAGATACAATCAATACTTGATTTATTCATTCAGCGAATAAAAAAAAAATAACAATAAAGGATAAAATAAAATATTGTCTTGATGTTTATCCGAATTTTCATTCATTAAATCAAATCATGAGTTAGATACAGAAAAAAAGTTTTCTCACCAGTGGTGAAGAATATCAATTGAGATATTTTGTTCTATCTATAGACGTTATTATTTCCCCTAACTTTATTTATTTTTTTTTTCCCACTTCTTATAAGCCAATGCCCCAATTCGCGGTTTGACATCGTCGCATGGTACACCGTTGTGTGATGAAAGTTTAAAAATTATTTTCTATCAGTATGCGGAATCCAAGCGTACCCGGTTGACATTACGAATTCAGTGCGCACCCAATTCCCGTGCGCCATAGCTTCAACCCCAACAAAGTTACACACTTGGCTTTACCTCCCCTGTCAATAATGTGGTCGGGGTCAAGTGCTGTTACCGTCGCGTCTGTTGGAACGTGCTGATGTCAACTATAAATATATATACATATTAGTGGCGGTGGCTGTCGATTATATCCGAGAAACCATTGGATGTTTTATACTACAAAATAATTCTATACACAAAATGTGTCTGTACATATATTCAATACAACTAGAACACACTATCGTGGCTTTCTCATTCAGACATTTCAAACTTCATTTATGACAGCGCCAACCTAAAAATCTCTTTCTGTCAAATTGATATGCAATATACAATGCAGTTGAATGACATATTGTATTATATAAATGTGTCTGAGTTGCGACAAATGAAATAGCAGTAGAAATAAATAATAAAAAAAAAAAATGTGTGAGGATAAAAAAATATAAAATGGCTTTTTATAAAAGACTGAATAATTTGAAAACCAATAGGGGTCGCGCAATCATTATTAAAATGAAAATGTGAAAATATATACTTTGTGCAGCTGCGTATCCTTTTTACGACTTTATATCGTGATGCTTCGTGCACTTTGAGGATTAGTCTACATAAAAACCAACTGTTGCATCGTCTGGCAACAAAGCCTGGGTTATATACATAAATAATATACATGCATACATATTTATTTATGTAACTACACATAAGAAATAATAAAAATAAAAAAAGTCAAGTTTTATTTATATTTAATATTTGTCAGTATTAAAATTTATCATTAAATTGAAAATAATTATTATTTCATAGGAATTAATCCAAAGAGAACTAGTAATATATTTGTGTACAGATTAGAATTGTGGCTATTGCGGTTTGCAGGATATTGTACAAGAGAGAATAAGTGGTGGACCAAGTTTCCAGACTATGGAGCATCGAAGCAAATCGTACACAATCTCTATCTTTCTGTCTGACAGTTCCACTCGACGTTACACCAAGTAATACAATTCAATATACTTGTTCTACTAGCATCAAAGTTTACAGAAGTTTCGACATGCTGCTTTATATACGTATACATTTTACCAACGCCATTCACATTTACATAAATGTTCATCATTCTGTGCATGCACAAAATTGATAGAGTAATAATTTTCTCGACAATAAATTTGAGAAAATACAGATTTTTTTTTTCTTTCTTGACTTAAGTTACTGACAAAAATATAATAGAACAAATAATTATATTATAAATATATATTTTTATTTTCTATTTAATTTTCATCTTAAATCTTTATATATAAAATATATATATTTTCGATGTGGCACAACTCTTTAATCGTGATCGTGTGAGCGTGAACGAGCACTTGTGAGTGCAGTGCGAGGTCTCGACTCAACTAAGCGCTGAAAATGTCACGTAGAAAATGAAAAAAAAAAAAAAAACAGTAAAGTGGAAAAAAAAAAAAAGAAGAGAATAATAATAATACAACGACCTAGTACTTGAAGAAGGAGCTATAATGCATATACATACATATACACTCACACACCATACAAGAGTTAAGTTTAAAACCACCAAGTGGGTGTAGAATTATTTTCCCTTTATATCTCGCCTCAAGCATTCAACACTTGTACATTTAACTAACTACATGAAATTAACTCCATTTAGCTTTAACATAAAGTGTGAATTCAGAATACATTACAATATAATACCATATATCAAACTAAATTTTCCTATAAATAATAACAAAAAATAATTCACATTGAAATTAAAATTGATTAATAAATATAATAAACATTAAAAGCATCACGTCCAAATAAATCAATCAATGTTATCTTTTTTCTTCTTCCCCATATCATAAATATAAATTATAAATATAGTAAAATAATAAAGTACTCCATTATCCCCTGATAAATATATCCACATACACACATGCATACGTAACACATTTTTTTTCTTTTACCCTACGAAATCTTCAAGATGACCATTCTCAATCTGTGACCATACACGATCGATCTTCCATGAGTGTCCAAAACCAACTTGGACGCGTCCATACACACGCGAACATGTAGCAAAACCAAGCGAAGAATTTTTCTCCATTACCTAAAAGCAATATATGTATATATAAACATATATATATAAAGAGAGAGGGTAACTTTGGACCGAGACTACTTAGTAACGAGACCGAGCACATCCCCATGGGATCTACACCTAACAAAGGTCACTCATATACTCAACTCTCATAGATCATGGTTAGCTAGAGAAACCTCCCTTCATCCTCTCCTCATTGCCTATAGCCTCTTGTGGCTAGCCCCCATAAGACCGTGCTTCCAGCATCCTCAATTATCTCTAAGGGATGGTGAGCTTGACCTTTTTCACGGTTACGTATACATATGTATGCGTATATATGTACGTACGCATATAAGTCTCTCTATGTATGCATTTATGTATAGATATTGTGGATAACCACGAAAAGTTCCTTTATAATTAAATCATTAATTAGCCCCGCTATTTCTTTGTTTGAATCTGTGGGGAATTGGCAAAATGCCAGGGGAAAAAGAGAGCGACGAGTGTGTGCAAGTGACTCTTGGGTGGACGGCTGTCCGCAATGATACCAGGCCGTGGCCAAATCCGATCACGATATCATAGTCGCACGTGACAAACATACTTGGATGATGATTGTAAGTATATTGGTATTATTTGTCGTTGAGGGTTGGATATGATGTTTATTTTTCAGGCAGGGTAAATACATGCATTAAGGGGACATTTAATCGTATTAATCAAATTTAATATTTTATTTGTTTATGTGTAAATATATTGAGAAGATGATTTATAGAAATAGAAATAATGAAAGATGTGAAAATTAATTTTGAAATGTAAATTGGAAATTTTCAGAGATTAAATAATAATTTTTTAGTGAAATATAGGTATATTGTTGGATGAAAAATATATTGAGAAAAGGCACCAGATGAAATCATGACTTGGGTCAAAGTGAAATATTAATATTAAAATATTGCGACTGGTGACATCAGGCACGACTTTCTCATCTTCAATTTTGCATTAAATTATATTCACGGTACATAACAAATTGCTTTGGTAATTAAAAGTTGCGCGAATATCGTTTGAAATAGTTGCCTATACTTTTCCTCACAAGTTAATTATATATAGTAATTGAATTATTAAATAAGCTTCATTAAATTAAATACGTTTGATATAAAAATTTTTAAATAAAAAAGATTCTTTAACTTGTGCTTTGATAGATTATCTTATGAAGACTGTGTCTCCAGTTGTGTATAATTTTCTTCTATCACACATTTTTCTATTTATTTATTTTTTCTTTTTCTTGTTATATTTCTCTTGCTTTTTGTCAAACTCTCAAACAGATTGTCGATGGAGTTAATATACAGTTGCCTTTCACTTGGCTAAGTATTAAAAAATAAAAAAAATAAAAAAAATGCGAAGTGGACGGAAATAAGCGACAACTTGGGTACGTAGTCAATAGGGTCCCTCATGAAAATGGCTCTAGAGTTGCGAAACAATTCTCTCGCCCGTTCACCCACTTTATTTTTTTTTTTTTTTTTTGCACTCTCAAGAAAACTGACAAATGCCATCAAAGTTTTTAATACCAAAGTCATTTAAAACTTGGCTCCATCCGTCGCGTGGCGGTCTCTCCTCTCTTCCCCAACACGTATCTCACTCTCCCTCAATTTTTCCATTCCTCTCCAGTATATTACCATCTCTCTTGTACTCGCTTGTTTTCATTTTATTTCATTTTTTTTTTTTAGACAGACAAGTTATCTCTTAACACACCCACGACCCGCCAACTCGCGTTCTAATCCCCGCTCGTGAAAACGCAATCTCGCAAATTCGCTGTGCCATGGAATTTTTTTTTTATATTCCTCCACCACGAGAAGCATATCCACTGCATTTATTTTATTCTTCTTTTCCTCCTTGCCGTCATGCAATTTCATTTGTCTGCCGTGATTTAAAGATACATATACAATTGTACAATGCAGAGATAAATAATAAGATTTAATGAAAAATATTTATTTTAATATAAAATTAAAATTAATTATTTAATATTAATGAATTATACGTTATGGTTTGAAATTATATATCTTTGCTTTTATATTCTGCACTTTATGCTTGCTTAACAAATTATGTCCGATGATGAGATAACATGCAATCTGATATAGTTTTACATTTATGTATAAGAAAACTAATTTATCCCAAAATCCAAAGCATAAAATTTTGGTTGAAACTTACTTTAGGTCGGCCAAACATAGAACCGGTTGCTTTCAACGACTTCGTTCAAAGTTCACTTTGGCTCAAGATATATATGTAACTCGGCGAAATTAGTTGGCAACTAAATGTTTCTATTGCTTATACACAACCTTGAACGAACTCATATTTAGGCTATAAATGTAACATTTACACGAACGACCAAAAATCCCACTCATTCATATCAAAAACAAACTTTATTCCATACAAGATAACTCCCATAATATCTTCATTTCTCTGATATTAATTTTCTCATGATTAATTCATTATCCAGAGTTATACAATTTATAACACAAAGTCAAAATAAATTTATTTCAACTATACAAAATATTTTCATCTTCAATAATATTACGCGCTAAAATATATATATTTAGTGGCATGTCAATTTCTCTAATAATCATCTCTGACTAGTTCACTTCATGGCAAGGCATACAGATATCCTCATCTCACCGTCGAAGTTACTTCAATTCTGACGCGCTTCAATTTCAACTAATCCCAAGCCACGCGAGTTCAGTTTGACAGCTAACGCGACTGCTGCTGCCGACATACGCCATATTATATATCCTTGTACATACATATATACCTATATCAATATATCCACAAGCACATATATATAACACAAACATACATATGTACGTATTTGTACTTGTATTCGTTGACCGAATGATAGTATACGTGTACCGTAGCTACTTCCGTCCATCCAAACTCTCTTGATGTCGGAATTCTCGTTGCACTCTGCAGTTGCTAGTTTGAATAATTTGCATTTGAAATTGCGTCACGTAGGTAGGAAATCACAATGATTACGAAACTTGAGATTTCATCCAAGATAACTGGAACTTGTGGGCATTTACATTCCAACAATACTCGTACACTCAAAACATCTTTAGAAACTCGATTGCAACGGACACACACTCACATTATAAAAAACAATTGTTCAAATTATTATTTCTAAATACAATAATCTCAATTATTTCAATTCAATTATTTTATTTGTTACTTCATCCATTTATACACATATAGATTATCCTTTTTTTTTTTTTTTCATGAACGAATCTTTATTAACATCATAAAACCATGAGGATGAACGTGCATGTATGAAAAGAACTTGCAGATATTTATACGTTTGTGTACATATATAAATGTACTACTGTGTGTATGTATATTGTATATATGTATATATATATATATAATATATATACTACCACGAAATTCCTAATGCTCAGATTGATGGAGGGATATCAATTTTACGATCGAAGTTATTGCTAGGCTGTTTGCGTTCATTCGTATATAGGTAGTATATACACATCCGAATATAAATGATAGGAGCCATGAGTAGCGCTCGCTCTCATTTCATCCAACGAGTCGTGATACATATATACATATATATATATTAGGTATAAAATTGTACCTACACATATAGAAGTTGTCTGGATAGAGTTAACTGAAGGGACTAAACCGATTGCTACCGCTTCACAGACAATCAATCATTTGTATTTATATAAATAGCTTTCGATCGATTATTTTCACTTTCATAATGAAAAATATAAATAAATAAATAAATAGCTATTTATATCTCTATTATTCCAAACACATTTATATTATTTTTCATATATAAACAAATAAATATATATGTTTATATCAAATATTGTAAGATAAAAAATATATACTTGAAGAAAAATTTTTCTTTAGAATAATTTTCTTCACATTTTTGATATTTATTTATTCACATATTGTAGAGTATATGTATATATTTATATTTGTATCGCAGAAAGTGTTCGTCATACACTTGAGGTGTATATCTACGTTGTGCCACACGTTTGATGGTGATATTGCATCCTGTGCGCCAAGTCGATCCCCCATCATTCGATTTCGATCGTGACATGACTACTTGGTGAATTTGAAAACGTTCCTGCTCCTTTGTAGATATATATCACCAATATCACCACCACCACCATTGGCCATGACCGCAAACGTCACGTCAGCGAATATCGTGTAACACCCGAGCGCAATTGCACGGTATATATGTGTACGCCAGTTATATATGGTTGTTATCGTCGCGCGTCCCCAACCACCTGATACCGATGACGACGACGTGTTGGACGTACCGATGCGAACACACCAGTCACGGATGTACTTTATTGCATCGAGTCAAACGTGCATCAGAGACAACTTAAACTTCATCTCAATGCACCCATTGATACTTTTTATGCATTCACAAAACTTCATAAACAAATCAATACAGATCATTTATCATATTCAATTAAATTTTTTATTATTACCAAATTTCTTTTTTATTATTAATGAAATTTTTATTTCTAATGCCTTTAAAAATAAAATATATATTTTATTTTCTTTCAATCATTTGTTTAGTTAAACTTGAGTGCACATCATAAATTAAACTCTCCTTTTTATCAATTATAAATTATTTATTTTAAGATTTCAGTTATTTCAATTATTCTAAAACTGTATTATTTCAAATGCATTTATTATTGCTGCTTATCTTTTTTGTAAAAGATGAATTAAATTATTTTATTTCGTTCGTTATTACTATATATCATATACAAATTATATAGTTCTTTCTTTTGCCAATTTTTAAATCATTGTAAATACATTTTTGGTACATTAATCTTCGACCAACATTTAACGGAGCAAGTACTCTTCAAATAAACAAATAAAATTCTCTCTTAAACTCAGACTCCATATTTTTATTCATTCATTCTCGTGATGTCAACATAATTTATTTATTGGCATCCTATTATTCCAATAAACCAATCGTAATACAAAATATATTATATTCACCATTGAAATCATAGATAGAAAATTATTTCAATGATCCACACGATTAATTATACAATGTTTGATTTATATAAAATTCTATTGAATTATGTACAATGTGTCTTATATATATTCTACCAACCACAAACTCAATATATTCAAACTCACCTAAACTTATTACCGAAATTAGTCCAACGTCAGATTAAGCTTCACGGTCGCCTTAGCATCCCAATGATCCGTTACACAATTAATTCGATGTCATAGATTAAACGGCTGGATAACCGTTGGAAAACGAGAAATAAGTGAGAATGCAGGAAAAGGGAAGTAGTAAAATTCAAATGATCCATTATACATACATAAATACTATATAATATTATCCATCTGCATATATAAAATATTTCTACGTCGAGAAGAGTCGCGGAAATGCGCAAATGTAACGACAATCCATGGACACACATAGGTACAAGCAACTTATCTTACGCGCTGTCTTGAAAGTTGGTTATAGAGTTGGTTGAATTATGTGTCACACTCAGTGGCGTGGCGATGCGAATGGCCATGTCTCACCCTCATGTTCTTCTTCTCTCAGACAATTTAGGCCCGCCCAGTGGATTTACAGTCCGATGATCACTTGTAGTCATACACACCAGCCACTACATACCCCAACACATAAACATACTATCCCCATACCATATCCTTAGAATATATGTATTATACGTTCAATATTATCATTCATATATATATATTTACATGCATATGTATGCATGTATGTATGTAGCCGTTGAATTAAACGATGCCAATGTGTGCATGCCTGTGTATTGGGTAAAGTCTCGCCAAAGTTGTCATGAAACTTTGTGCGCCATTATGTATAGCGGTGAATTGATAACGCCAAAGTTGTTAATGCATTCTCGGATCACTGGATTCACCCAGCATCCCTCTGTCTGTCGTGCTTCATTTCTGTTGTATGTGTATGTATATATTAGTGACATTTATAGTCATTGGTTGCAGAGTCCGAAAATAGTGTGAGGTAGACCATTTATTGTTGACCTATGAATTTATTTGGTTATGTGCCGCAAGATATTTAGCAGTATTCGCGATTGAATGTGATCTTAATCAAAGCAATGGTGGAATAACTATTTGTGTCCTGTCTATATTTCCGATTCTATTTATGAATGTAATGTAATATTAATGTGTCAGTTGATGTTTCGATAAATGAGAATGATTATAATGGCGTATGGCCTAAATACATTTTTAATAACTTGAATTTCGTGTGAAATTAAAAATTAATTTTTGTATTATTCAATTTGTCGATGATATTTTTTCTAATATTAATCAATTTATTTTATAATTAAATTTCGAATCTGAATATGTGTATACATATGGATGAATATTTGAAAATGAATAGTGACATGAATCTATAACTGGCGTGTGATGTTTTGTCTTAATCGAGATTCCAATAATCTTCAATTTTGCGCTTGGATACACTGGAAATGGCAATTTATCTGTGAAGGTCACTAGGACAAAGAGAAACCTTAATAATCCATAGCTAATGTACAATATATCAGTAATATATTCAATAAACAATACAGTTATATTCATAATATACATAAATAATAATATGATTATATTTCCAATGATGAAAAGTTGATTTGGAATAAATTATAAATTTATGTGTCACCGGTTTGATAATAATATTACAGCTATTGTTGTAAATATTAATGACTTAATTTTTTTTTTCACGAGTGAAAATGATTGTTTCACCGTTGAAAGACTTATTTAACATTTTGTCTTGGATCGCGAAATAAAAATACAGAGAAAAAAAAAACAAATAAAGAGAAGATGAAGTAACGTCTGGGATACCGATAACCGCAATAAATATTCTGGTGCGGCGTATAGGTGCCTGCCCGCGGTCTACCAAATTACACAATTTGCGGATGTAACGATAACGTAGAGCTCAGTGGGATGAAGAAAAAAAATTTGTTTTTTTTTTTTTCAGCAGGCCAAGGCACGGAAAACAAATTGCCTGAGCTCCAAGTCGCATTTTTCTTCACCACCGACGTAATTACTTATTGGTACTCAGTTTCCCCGTTACGAATCAACTGTATGGGTGGCACACAGAGCACATAAATGTACACGAATATATACAAAGTGATTGGAAATCGTTCGCAATAAGTTTGTAAATAAATATATGCAATGTGTATGACTCAATAAAACGATAAAATGCGAATATAAATAAATCAAATGAAACATAAGGTGGTAAATAAATGAGAAATTTATTATTACTATGATTCTGATATAGATTTATGGAAATTTATATACGTTAATGAAATAATATTAAAGATTGAAATAATAAATCATTGTCAGTGATGGAATTATTTTTATTTTTATTAGAATTAATTTTGTAGACTACAAAGAGAAACTATTGCAATGAAATTTAATTATTTCTTCCATTCATTTCGTTAAATAAAAGTACGAATGAATTTATCTTTTTCTTATTCTTTCAATATTTTATTTTATCTAAAATCTTTTTTTTTTTTTATATTCATGAAGTTTTAGTGACATTTATAATTTTGTTACTCACCATTTTAAAAATAATATATCAATATTTACAGTTTATCGATTATATTGACAGTTTGAGAAGGTTGTTTGCAATAAATTTACATATACTGTATAGGTTTTAAATATATTTAAAGAAAAATTGAATGAAAATGAAATTTTATTTCTCAAGTATAATGCAGCAGAGTCATCTTACCGTGGTATGTCGAGTGCTTATGATCGTATACGGCATGGGAATTGAGTGCACTTAAGGGTTTGTTTGATGCAGCAAAAGAAATGTGATGCCAACGAATTTCTATTCACGATAATACACTGGGGATAGATGATCCATCGGTGACATTTATCGAGAAACAAATGGAAATATCCCATCCATTATCCCACTCACAATTGTGTCATTTAATCTATTTTATACACACTCGCACATACACCGACATCATATCAATACACAACGAAACGTTAAAAAAATATTTACTTACTCATAATATTGTACATATATCCTGAAATATTTATATTTATTTCTGATTATTGGATCAATATCTTGATTGAATTATTCATAAAATGTTCACTATCTCTAGTATTAATAGTAAAATATAATTAAATATAAAAATAAAATGCAAGATCTTTGTCACGTAAAGTCGGGTGAAGATTGAATTGAGCTTTTAGCGTCTCAGCTTCCCTTTCTCTTTCATTATTTTTTCCTCCTACATTTTTCCACTCTACCCGCTTTTACTACCGTCCCCAACGAAACTTCCGTTTTCATCATCATGCTGTGAAAATCAACTCTGACACATCCGCAAGGCGTGTCTCGTTCCCAGTAGTAAGAACCCAGCATTAACCCGACATAGTGTGGCACGCAACTTTTCTCTTACTCTCCAACGATAATCGAATGATCGCCATGGAACAGACGCTTTATATTTTCACAACGACACCTCTCTCTGGACCTTATACATATATACTACACATCCAAGCACCTCGCACTCCTCTCGTGAATCTAGTTATCCGTATAGTGAAGGATCGGACGTTTATAACAAGAGAGAAGTGTAGCATAATGCTATCAAAAAATCCGCCTTCTTTAATTTTTTTTTTTTTTTTATTCTTTTCTCCTGCTCAGTTCTTTGTCGAGGGAAAGAGAGGTATATTTAGTGGACCAACGGCATTTGTGATGTGTACACGCGTAAGTATGTGTATGTATGTGATAAAGAGAAAGAGGGAAAATGTTTCTCAGTTCCTAAGTGCATATCGGATCAGGTTACCACTACTATAGCTGGTAATATAATGCCCTCGTCTTTGACGTGTGGATAGAGACACTCCCAAAGCCAGAAAGCTAACGTACCATATGGGGGAAACCTATTATTTCCCCAAGTAATATATATTTTCTGCAAAATATAATAATGATAAAAACAAATAATAATAATAATAATAATAATAATAATAATAATAATAATAATAATAATAATAATAATAATAATAATAATAATAATAATAATAATAATAATAATAATAATAATAATAATAATAATAATAATAATAATAATAATAATAATAATAATAATAATAATAATAATAATAATAATAATAATAATAATAATAATAATAATAATAATAATAATAATAATAATAATAATAATAATAATAATAATAATAATAATAATAATAATAATAATAATAATAATAATAATAATAATAATAATAATAATAATAATAATAATAATAATAATAATAATAATAATAATAATAATAATAATAATAATAATAATAATAATTTTAAAGATATAAAATAAAATTTATTTTTATCTTTATATTTTTATTTTTTTTTTTTTTTTTTTTTGCGAATAAAATGACATTTGTTTTTAATGTTACATGATAGTTTATGGTTATGTCATTTTATGATTTTATTTAAATGTGAATATATTATATTATGGCATGGATTTTTATTTGTTACTATTTTTCTCTCATGTCGAATACAATAAAACTGGAATGAATGCATGTATGAGGATATTTATATGTGCCCTGTGTGTGAATATATGTACATAATGTATATGTGTATTTATTTATATGTGAAATGATGGTGAGATGAGAATAGAATTTGCAATTTGACAATGTGTAAATATAAATTCAAAGTAACATTTGTATATCGATAATTTAAAGGAAGTTCTGTGTGCCATATATACAACATAAATTTATTTGTTTAATAGTCCAAAATGACCAGGAGTAATTAATGAAAAATATACGAGTGATATATATCACTAACAACAAAATATAAACCGGAAAAATCAACATTGCGTGACAAGTTTTCCATGTATATTTAAAACAATCCTTTTTTTTTTTTATTTTAAGAGAAATATAAAAGCACAAATATACACATATATTTATTCATACACAAAAAAGTTATAAATGCATATAAAAAAAGTGGCTAGTAAATGCAACCAAGTGGTCATGTATTTTGTTTAAAATATATGTATACAACAATTCGCATATGTATATATATTGTATCTATATAGTTAGCCAACTGGGAAATGCATGTGTGTCCTCTTTACTTCCTGCCAATGTTAAGGTTTCCCCAAGTTTTTCTATGTATATATTACAATGACTGGTCTCACTATATTTATTTTGTTATCGTCATACTGCACTATATACAAATATACACGTACCTACATATGTATAATGTATATACATATACATCTACATATATATATTCACAAAAGTATATAAGACAAGTATATTACACAGTATACGTGTGGAATAAACTGGGAACATCCCCTTGGTGCAGTCTATGAATAAAGGATATGCCTGGCAACGACTTATATTTCCATAAACGTTCACTGGGGAATGCGCGAAACTCTCTATTTCTGCATTGAACAACCAGAGCCAACGTTTTTCAAATTACATATCTTCGACTACCAAAAAGTGCTCGACTTATTGAATGTATTACGATATTTATTCGAGCTGTTACGTAGCAACCACTAAGTGTACTATTCAAATCTAAATATCTATTACATATCTTATAGTATATTATTTATAAATTTTTGAATATATGCAGTATATAAAAAAAAAATATTGTGTTTAGTTTTGTTTATGATTTAATATCAATGTATTGATATTGATAAAATTAATGCACTGTATTTATTTATTAATTTTTGAGTAATTGAATTTTATTCTGAAAATGATTTTTGATTGATAATTGCATGAGGTGATTACACATGTATATAGTGGTATTAATGTTCAATAGCTCGACAAACTCCATTTATTAGGTACTATAGTAGGTATAAACTGGCGTGATGTAATGGAGAACAGCGCTTTGAACGTTGTTACGGTGGATTTATGACCGGTTTCCCTGGTCATTGTGACCATACATAATTTAGACGTTAATGTGTTCAACGGGTTCCAGTGACACATACCCATGCACACATATACACACGCCAGCGACTCACAGATGTTTGTCAAGATTGTAATCAGTCTCACGTGTAATATTTGACAACAAATTGCCCATTGTAATTTCAGGTGAAATTATATACAAAGAAAATGAATGAATAAAAAATTATATTTTACTGTGATTTGAAAGGAATAAAAAATATAATTCAACTATCGGATGGCTATAATTGAAAGTTGAAATGTACTGTAAGATAATAAATCTTTATATAAGTGTCGCAAAAATATTTATAATATAAATAAAAATGTGTTAAAGTCGACAGATTTTCCAATTTCATATCATTTGCATTTAACGAGGTAGCATAAACGATTCTCTCAACATGTTCCCATAAATTAATGCACACCTCTTTAATCTCAATTTCACTGCACTGTATGAAAGTGATAAATAATACACAAGTAAGTCGTGTAAGAAAATTATTACCATCGTACATTTATTAAAATAATACATTCACAAAAAATGTAACAATAAAAAAAAAAAAAAAAATATATTTCTTATTTAAATAAAGTTCTTGCATCAATGAACCGGGATAAAAAGACTAGTAAATATTTTTATCCCTTTTGCTATAAGAATATATACTTAAATATCTATATAATTGCACTTTTTTTTATTTCTTTTATTTATATTTATTTACATAATGTTTGAGTTGAAATAGAAACATTCTTTTCATGTCAAATATTTTCTTATATAATCGATGCAATGCAACGTCTCTCATTTTTATTCTGTTTCATCCCACATATATGTAATCATACATTCACATATAAATCTATATATTTATATATATCCATACATATATAAATATAGTGTAACCGTCCCCTTGTATGTGCGCTTCGTCAGACTTTTCGTTCAGAGATAACGAACACCAGAACGTTGGAAATAACGTAACCGCATCGACTATATCTTTTCTCTTTTATACTTTACGGGTATGTGGTTCGCGCTATTTATTCTCTTTTCATCCTTTGTTTTTTAACGCAGCAAAAAAATTTAAAGCGCGAGTGAAAACTTGCAAACGTATGCAAGATATTGTCTCGTCGATATTGCGTGTTGTTCAGGTATCACATATACATATAAATATATATATAAAAAAAAAAAAAAACCTTTATATATCCACTGTTTGACGTGCGATATTCCACCATCTGCTCTTGGCGCGTCTACATGAGGGTTAAAAGAAAAAGAAATTTATTTTTTTTTTTCACAAACAAAATATAAAAAATAAATAAAATATATTTCTCTCCAACATTTATTTAAAATAAACAAAAAAAATTCTTCTATAATTCATTTATTAATGGGAAAATAAAATACATATGTATTAGGTATTAATAAAAATTTCTTTTGAAATATGAAAATATTATAGTAATAATAGGCGCTTTAATCTGCAGATATAAAGTGCACTGACGTGGATTAGACCAGGTAGTAGCAGAGTGTGGGTTTTGCCGAATCCACTCTCAAAATATATATATACTGCATATAAACGCATTTATTCAGTAACTATATGTATATATCGATTGTGGAGAAACTCTAGAATGCAGATATTTCGAATAATAGCGGCAAAGAGAGGGAGAGAGAAATATATAAGCGACTGGTTGGGCACATACAGTTGAGACGGTTGAAGTGCAATAGTCCCTCGTGATTTAGGATCAGTAACAGCTCTATGGTACTTGATATTATATGGATATGGCGTGAATATATTCCATTATTCATTATACAATAGCAAGAAATGATTTTATATACCAATATATAATAATATATACATATAAACATATATTTTTCTTTCATTTATAAATTTTATTATCAATTTTTTACATATTTAAATGATTATAAAATTTTCATAATTTGACTTCTATACAATTTCATATCGCAAATATAATCTTTCAATTATACCGAAAGAATTTTACTGCATTGGTAATAAAAATAATTGTCCATTTGTATATATATATACATATATATATATATATATATATATATATATATACATATATATTTATATAGCTTAATGTTTAGTCCTTTTACGATCGCGTGTGCAGACGGCACTCATTACATGGCGATGAAACATATAAAATAAAAGTACTCAGCGCTCGTTTATTATATATATATTTGCTTCTATATATATATATATATATATATATATATACATATTGAGTTATGTAAACGAAATAGGAAAACGAAAAAATTATCTAACGCAAAGCGGAAAAAAAGTAAATTACCGAATAATCAGCAGGAAATAAAAAAAAAATTACAAATAAATACAATTAATTATTCAAAACAGAATTGTAAATAATATTTGAATTTAATTATCAATATAATTATCCTGTGCCAGTTCGATATAATAATAATCCTTTATATATATATACTATATAAAATTCGCTGTGGATACTGAAAACTCATTTTAATATAATTGAACGATAACGAAAAAATAAAATGTGCTTTACCAAGAGCAGTTGCGAATAGAGCTCTTTCATTTAACAATGAATAATAATAAAAAATAAAAAAATAGATAAACATATAATCACAATATTATCGCAGGTAATGCGGGTACCTAATTGAAAACTCTATGATGTTATTGCATAGTGGCTGAATATACTCGTTCAACCGTCCAATATATATGTACATTATGTTCGATTTGAATTCATCGACGTTCGTTTAGGCATGGAGAGTCCCGATAAATGTTACGAAGTGGTTTGGTCATGTAGATATATACCCAAGCCTGTATATTAATGCCACGTTATCGAAATGCAATTTATGCGCTTCATATAATAATCGTTCTACTCACTCGGTTCATCTGTAAACTGTATACACATCATCAAATGTATGGATAAAATATTCTACATATATTAACGTTGATAATTTAGTAATCCACAATGAAATCCTGCCTGTTTGAGCATTGGAATTTAGTGAAGGACCGACACTGTTTGACGTGAGTCAAACAGATATAAATGATAGAATTTGATTTGTCAATAAAATTATTCTATTTATAAACAAATAAATTTATTTTTTCTTCTTTCTTTTTGCTGCTTCACTTCCAATTTAATTCAATGCATAAAATATAGAATCATTCCCTTGGCTAATGTGAGTGATTGCACACACGAGAATTGGTTTTTATGAGAGTAATTTGGTAAATTTCTTTGAAGACCCTTTACAAACTTCCCCTATGAATACGAATATACACTTGTCCTGATAGAAAGCGTTTGCGATATCGTCGTTATTAAATATCCAAGAAGGTGGACGCACATTCTTTTATTTTTAATCACTATTTCAATTTATGTTGAAAAATCAATGACACTGCGGCATTATTTTTCATTACACTTACATTCATTTATATATAATAGCGCAATTGGCGTGAGCAAAATGAGAATAAATAACAGATATCAATCGGAAAAAAAATAAGAAAAAAAAATATTTAGATATTTATAAATGTGACTAAATAAATATAATAGTGCTGGTATCGATGTGTATGATTGTATAGAACTATTTCTAGTTCACCTGGACTGTGCAGTTTCATAAATCGCGTGTGAAATGATACGAGTAAACTCTTGTGACCGAAATGGATACGAGCATTAAATTCTTTACGAGAAATTTTTATAGCGATCTGCGTGCGGTACTGCATCGGCTATTTTTTTTTTCTTTTCTTCCTACTCAATATCTATGCTCAATAAATATACATATATTTTATATGTGTATAGTTAACTATTGCGATCGTAAGGTAACATGACACCATGACAGAGGTGTAAAACATATATGTAAAAGAAAGTGTATATATATATAAATGCATATATAAGCAGCTTTATGTCTGATCGAATCTTCACGTATATTTTATCACTACTCGTATATACACTAGCGACATTTTCATGAAAGTCGTGATGGTAAATAAAAAAAAAATAAATAAATAAATAAATCCCTAGAAAATATAAGGGAGTATTATTTGCAGTACACTACAAAGAAATCCGCGACTAAACTTGTATTTATGTATGTGTGAATGGAAGAAAAAATAAATCAACAAAGTTGTATTGAGAAGATGAAAAAAAAAGAAATGAAAAGAAAAACAATCTCAACGACTTTTGATACTACAAAGTGTGGATTTCCGCAATCCGGATTTAACCGAGCAAACTGGTGTGTTGAAACACAAAATAGAAAGTATAAGAGAATATACATGGATATATATAAGAAAATACATATTTCGAATGGGCTTTGCGCGCTACTTTTACCTTAAAGTTCTCTGCATAATGTACTTGCGGAAAATTTTGCAAATGTCGTTTATTACATTGAACTTATACACGAATTTATATACGAGTATATAGACAAAAGTATGTACCGAAAATGACCTTAATTATTTTTGTTCCATCAATCGACACAATTACTCAGTTTATTTATTTATTTTTCCACATTTTTATTTATATCTTGTCTCTTCGCTATTCCCACAAGAAATTCAATGCAATTAATAGCAAAAAAAAATAAGTCTACTACAATCTGCAAACACAATAAAACGATCAAAAAATAAATCTCAATATTATTACTATCTACAAAATAACTAATCGAGAATAATCCCAACAAATATTTATTTACCATTCTATGAACTAAATCAAATTAAACAAATATAAACATGAAAAAAAAAAAAACAAAAATAAAAATTCAATATTATCAGGTTAAGAAATATTTTCTCGTCGGTATAAAAAAAAAAAAAATATTACGATATCACAAATTTAGAGGTAAATATGTATGTATATATATTCCAATTACCTTCGGTCTGCAGGTAGTAAAGCAAAAGAGTGAAAAGTAAATGAGTAGTACGTCGAAGAGAATGAACGTACGAGACGTGATGTAGAGTGTGTGCTTGAAATCCGAGAAATTTAACAACGTGCAGTCACAAAACAAATGAAAAAAAAAAAAAGAAATACACAATATAAAAGAGAGAATAGAGAAAAAATTGTGAGATTTTTATATATAGTATATTTCACGCGCGCCTTTCATCGCGTAGACGAGTCAGCAGTATTGGCTCAGCCACGTCTATATAATATATAAATGCATATGTACGTCATACACATGTATACATTTATGCACGTAATATAGAATCGACTTTTCCATTGACTATATGTATATATACTGTATGATGCGTTAGTGAAAAAGAGTGCACGCAGAGAGTCCACCGATATTGCGCGATGGATTTCAATAAAACATTGCGACAGGCAGACACAGAGGGAAACGGAAGCCGCCATCAGAAAGGGCGTGTGTGTGTGTGTGTGGTGGCTGCACTATACTGGTTGCCACACAGTAATATATATTGAATATTTCCAACGTTATTGTCACAAAATAACCAATCCAACTATATGCATAAATAAAATCTATACCAAAAAAAAAAAAAATAAATAAAATAAATACATGGTAAATATTAAGACTAAACAAATATATAAATATTAATTTTATTTAATTAATGTCACATTTATTTTTGCATTATTTCTCATCGGTATTTTTACCTCATTATTATTCTTTATATTTTACTATCAACATTTGAATTGATAACTTTGATAACTTTGTTGCATTAATTTTAATACTAATGAAGTATTTTTTTTTTTTTTAGCTGGTGCAAAAAAATTTTTTAGTCTCGCAAAGGAAAACGCGTTGCGCTAGTGCTAAGTTTGTATGGTGGAACTATAACTAATGCTAACAGTGAGAGGGTGAGATGAAAAAGGAAAAAGAAAATTAGAGAGAAAGAGGAATACATGTATATATATGTATAAAATAGGGGTGGTAGACAAAGATATACATATATACATTTGCTATAGAGTCACTTGGGGTTCCACTCCATAAAGCAAACTTATGGGGGCCGCCATTTCGTGTCTCGAATATTTATAGACGCTTCTGCGTTTCTCTCTAGTTTCTTCGTTTTTCATGATCGAAATGCATCCAATCGTCTCACTTTTCCTCTTATTCTCTCACAATGTCTTTCGAGTACTTTTCCCATTGCCATCAGAGAGTGTTCGGAAGATCAAACCGACCTTATATATATACATATATGTATAATATATATGTACATATGTATCTATAACTGCCTTTACGCCCATTGTCCGATATCTTTTGTGGATGAATTCCTTTTCCAAAAGAATATATACCACCTTCTAGATTGCTGCATTTCCGCGTTGACTCAATAGAAAAAATGTCTCAACGACTCTTATTTTCGTGAATGGTTTCTTCACTTACCGAATTCGTATTATGAATTATAGCAATGGTGCTAGAAGAGTGGGCCTTAAAAGCAAACATTTTCTCGAGAATGGGTGTACTTAAAAGAGAGCAATGGCCACAAAATTGAGACATTGTCATGGAAAATGCGATGATATTTCTTATGGATTATATAATATATACATAAAAGTTTATCAAAAAGAAATATTTTTTTTACATTTATTAATGATTAATTATGATGATGATGATGATGATGTCATGATTAAAGTATTAAATTTAATCATTTTTAACATTATAATATTATAACATTTGTAAATATTAATAAATAATGAGACTTTAATATTTTTTTTTTATTTTCATCACTGACCTATGATATAAACGTTGAGTGAAATGCTAATAATTTTTATAACATACGTACACTTGAGGGGTGGAAAAAAAAAACCGGAAACTGACGCTCGTCACGCGCTCAACCAACTATATATTCAAAGTATATATAAATACTATCGTGTACATTCACAATATATAAAGTGAATACAATTGAGCGAGTATATATGGGAATGTGAAAAGTATGTTTTCAATTTTCTATTTTAAAAATAATAACCCAAGTTTTTTTTTTTTCTTTCATTTTTATACATTAAACTACCTCTTGTAGTTCTACGAACCGAGCAATTAGATCATTCGCATTGAAATCGTGAGTTTGACGAATGGAAGCATTCGCAATTAATCGATCTTGTTCTACGGTCCTGTCTCCCATGTTTGTCTTCTATTATTTTACTTTATACACGGTCCTCTATACGTACTTTGTTCGCACTATGCACACGTGGCGAATGAACAAATGAAAATGAAAAATGGAATGAAGAAAAAAAAAATTGAAATAAAATTAAAAAAGGTCGAGTGGAATGAAAAAAAATAAAATGAAATTTAAAAAAAAAAAAAACATTATCTGCGCTCCGGCAATTTTACCCTCACGTTGTTTTTTCATCGCGACGCTCGTTATTTGCCGTTACCCTTTTCGCTATTTGCTGTTCGCACATGTATGTACTCTTTATGCAGTATGTATATATAAATACTGGTGAAGATATATACATATTCGTAACAGCGAGTTAGCACTTTCCGGCCTGATGACCAGATGGTAAAGTGGGTTAGATTGAAACAACGCTCGCGTAAATGGATCCGAAATTGTTCTATCCAGTTGACATTTTCAGTTTAAATAAACTTTATTCATACATACATAGACATATACAATATACATATATTCAATTAATCAATAATAATTATTAGTTTTACCACGTTTGAATTTTATATTGTTTTGTTTTGTAATAATGGAATATGAGACAATCAGAATTATTGTATTCAATAGCGTGTGTTATTAATCAATATTCATCATGACAATAAGATGACGATGTCAGCAATTCGCATTCATGTATAAATGTTTTATAAAAATGAAAATGTGGGGTAAAGTAAAAACTTTCCACCAAAAAAATCATCCTCTTATTCATAGTTTTTATTTTGTGATCAATTGAATATTCATTGAATTTTCTTGACAATTTCTTATTTCATAATGAATAATAACTTGTACAGCTAAGAATGAAGTAATGGAGAACTATTTTATTTCTTTAGGTATCTGTGAAAATCCAATGAATATAGATATACATGTATTTATGTATAGATATGAGAATATGGACAAAGGCTTTCATCTATCACATTTTTCTCATTCCTATCCACTTTCAAATTTAGCCACGAACGCGATAATGCATCTGGCGAGACTAAATTCCACACGTTTTTGCTAGCGTTTGCAAAATTAAGAAGCGACGCTGTCGCCGTTGAGCGTAATAAAATAAAAAAGAAAATAAGAATAAAAGTAAATGAAAAAAAAAATTGATCATGAAACGTACATTGGAATTATCTCAAAGAGTCTCTCATAAATGTATCAATATTTAAATTTATCATCAAGTTAATTATCTAAAAATTTTTTTTATATGCAAAAATTGATGAGATTTATTTGATAACTACGAATAAATTTCTTCACATAATTCCAGGGTATTTTTGGAGGAAAATCTATAAAATTATAAAAGCATACGATGCAATATCTCATCTATTCAACGTGTTTTCTTTTTATTTTTTTGTGAATAATTAAAATAATTGCTACGATAATAGGTATACATTTAGTAAGTTATATACAGTTGATCGATGATGCAAAAAAAATAAAAAATAGAAATGTGAAAGAAAAAAATTAATAAAAATGCCAGTTTCAACATAAAATTTTATAAATCATTGAGGGGAATGGCTTCAGTAGTACACGCAAAAGTTATATCGTATATAACAGTAAGCTCGACTTGATCGAAACTCAAGTGTTCTTAAGTGCAGCAATCTTGCAGCTGTAATTTTGTGCAAATAGTAATATCGTGCAGACTGACTGGCTGCTGTTGGGCCAGTAGTTCGCGTGCCAAACAATCGTTTGCATTACGAGACCAACTAGTCGTTGGTCGAGCGAGGAATAAAGGTGCAGCTATAGTACCAGATAAAACCAATTATAACGCTATCCTCATAATAATATCAGACCAAATGTGTTGTCAGCATTTTGTGGTTTTGTTTTATATGTACGCATACAAAATCGATCAAATTTTGCTTGCACACTTTTCGATTTTTATTTCCTCCATTTACTGATATTAAATTTTTTTTTTCATACAATGATAACTTTGAATTATATAAATTCAATAAAGTATACCAATAAAAAATAATATTTTTCACTGAATCCACGTAATGGACTTATTTTTATTTATTTATTTATTTATTTATTTTTTACTTTTTTATTATTATTTCAAAACCGATTTCATATGTATGTAAACAATGTGTCAATACATGGATGTTTGTATGTATGTGTATAGAAAAAGTATCGTGCAGTCGATCACGAAGTCGTTTTTATTCATTCTTCCGAGTGCAGTTGAACGTTTCGCGGAACAAGTTGAATCGTGTCGAGGAAAATTCAGTTATTGCATCAGTGGATACAATCCTTGCATGTCAGACACGCAGAAAAATATTCGTCGATAATATCTAGCATAAATTCAGTGAAAAAAAAAAAAAAATCATTCACTTAATCATAAATTAAATTTTAATATCTTAAAATTTTTTTATTTTATAAATTTCATTGCTATTCAATATTTATTATTTGATTGATATATAATTATTGATTTATTTTTATTTATTTTATTTCAATTGTGTGTATGTTATATGAATTATTTATTTCTTGTGATGGTGTTGAATTGGTGTTGCAGACAACATGCGTGCAATGTGCGATATCACATACAGTTGTCTCTATATAACGAACTTTTTAGACGTGAAGTCGACATGAAAAGCTTAAAGACCAACGATGATTGTAATACCATGGGATTTACGAAACAAAAAGCTCACAGTGTCGCTTACACTGATGGCTCCCGTTAACCAGACATAATCCATGGGATCGTCATGGAACTGGCACAAGCATGTCGTTTCTCTTATCTAACGCACAAATATCACATTTATTTATTCTATTTCACATGATATTTCTGTTTGTCTAAAGGAATTATTGTTCACTTTTCAGATATTATTTCATTTAAATTAAACTTTTCATCATCTAACTTTGCAACTTTGATTGAATATCAATGAATAAAATGCACGATAGTATGAGTTAAAATAGACATGACATTATCTGCAAGTTTTTTTATTTGTACAAATATTCACAAAATGAAATCAATTTTTTATAAGTGCAATATGAACTTTCGACATTTGCTGATATTTGTATGTATTTTCGGGTGAACTCTTTTATGTAAATGAATTAACCAACATTTTCATATTCATTCAAAAATGATGGAAATTACAAATTCAATTTAATTTAATTATTCAAAATACCAATCGAATTGATTAAATGAAAATTCACCATATTCTTATAATGAATAAATAATTGACTATTTTTTAAAATTATTTTTATATTAATACACTTCTATTGCTAGATCAATATTTTGACATTTTGGATTGATGTGAAAAAAAAAAACGTAAGGAAAATAATATTAAATAAATAGCAATGGGTAGAAATAATTTTTATTTTAATTTTGCACTTTGGTCAGTAATTGATTCTCAAGTGGCCATACCAAAAGTGAATGGCAACAGGTCAGCCATTTTGGTCATGGTAAAGGATCTATTTCAGAGGAAATCGAGACGAAAATATTGGGGTTCTTCGATTCCACCCAAACCATTTACTCACATGTCTATAAACCAACTACTACTCTTCTATACTTATGGATTCCTCCCTTTTTCTTTTTCTCTTCCCTTTTTATATACAAATGGCAACTTTCCCTTATTTCGTACTTACAATTCCCATCAAACTACCCTCGAGGGGCTGAATATATCTCGACGATGGTCACCAAATCGTCTTACGTACACATATATGCAGTCATAAAAACTCTTCAATACATTTGTTGACATATAATTTGAGTATAGGACCTTAATGTATTCTTCATTCAAAGATCTAGATATTAGATATATATATATACCATATTTTAATAGCCATATATACATGTACAGTAATCTCAATTGAGTAAAATTAAATATTCACCAATTTTCTATATAAAATTCTCCAAAATTTCGCAATGTGGAATTAAAAATCAACGAACATTGATAAAATGTATTCAATATTTTATTTTCTATTCAATATAAAAATTCATTTCTTCTCAACAATATAAACATATAAAATATTTATGTAATTATTAAAAAGCTCGGGATTGATATATAATAGTATTGGTATATAGTGAACAAAATTAGCGATTGGCGACCTGTGGATTATTCATTCCGCATTCAACTGTACTTAATCTCATTACAAGCAATCATCAAGCTTAAATATAAAATAATAAAAGCATAAAAATATTTGCTCTTTCACAATTATACAAAGTTCCAGCTGGTAGATATAAAAAGAAAAAAGGAAAGGCTTTTTTCACCTCTCATCTTTTCTTTCATCCTAAAAATCCATATATTCACATTTTATTCGCGCCATTTTCTCCTTCTTCGTAAAGTCAAGAATTTCCCGATAAGCACTTGGCCATTTACATTTTTTCCGCGTTAGCGAGAAGCTATTTGTGTCTTCATATCTATATATACAAAACGTACTGTATATATTTCTATATAATTTCAGCATCTTATTCTCGTAGTAAATACTTACGATTTTGTGCTCTTCCAACACTCGACGAATGGCCAAACCGATAATACAAGAGTCGAAACGTCTTCACATTGCAATATTACCTGGCATGTCTCCACTATCTTCAACAAAAATATATCGACACAAGTGTCAAATATATCAACGTATCTGTAACATCTGGCGCGTAATTTTGCAGTCGGTTCGATTAGAGACATGCACGCAATCGATTGCGTTTATATACGTACATATAGACCAATATAAATATAATATTGTATTGGATATAAATATACGTATAATTGTATACAGCTATAATCTATATCTTTTGGGTTATTGTGTTTGTGAGTTGCACGTCTGACTATTTCAGTTTCTCTCCCCTTATATACCAACGTCGGTGTCTTGTCCGACGTTTCATTTAATAAGCCACGACCTCTAGCTCTACTAGATGGACGTTTATCCTACCCTTGTCTAGTCAATGCCATTCTGCTATTATTATTACTGCTTCTATTTTCATTCTTTTATTTATTTTTTATTTTTTTTTTTATATCAAAAAATAGACTGACGATTGTCATGATTTTAAATAACCATAATGCGCAAATTGAATTGAAATATATATTAATCGTCTTCTTGATTTTATATTCATTTTTTAACACATATAATTTTTAGCATAAAAAAATTATAAATAAAATTGAATTTGTGACACTTGAATAATTATTTAAATATAATCTAAAATATTTTTTGGCTATTTTAAATTATTCTCACATGAGATTAGTGATATGAATAAAAATATAGGGTAAATAGTGAATGGTTTTGACTTTAAAAAAAAAAATATAAGTATAGCAAATGTGTATTACTGTAAATGTCTCTCTAATGCAGTCACATAGTCAAAACGCGATCATAAATCCAAAGTGGGCGGGCAAATGAGTTTAATTTTAGTTGTATTTCAATGAAAAGGGCAATTCTCTCGCGGCTGTACATCCATCATGGAGAATAACGCGCGGCCGGTGGGATTAGCATGGATATGACTGAATTATACAGACTATGCGCCAGACTGCGTGTACCATACGCCACTCGAGAGAGTCTCCCAGGGGATGTCATCGCGAGCAGACTATACCCTGGGTTATATTTTAACCCCACTTCGATTTCACAATCTATTCCACTTTCATTTATCTACTCTCGCACTTTCTCTCTTCGTCCTCATCGTTTTCTCTCCAATTGTCAACTATGCTTAATGCAAAGTGCAAGTGTTGATTGTTCTCATCAACGAATAAATAATCACATATTTAACTTTTAAATCAATCAAAATTTCGCTGTGTTTATTATATTATTTATGAATAACTGCAGATGGTGAATATTTTAATTTGTTTTATTTATTTCTTTATGTTTTATAGTTAATAGAATTTTTATTAATGCTCACTATTTCATAACGACGAATAAAAATAAATTACTCGCTCGGGATGTGTACAGTGATAGCTGTAACATGACACACAATTTAACGATCAAAGTGCGTCGAAATATTGTTACTTGCGGTCCACAAAATTCTCACTAACCATTATGCGTGTGAAAGCGTTATGAAAAATTCTATGCATCCAAAAGTAAGTACCGCGCGTTTTATGTGCGATGAATAAGAGAGACAGTTTGTACATATAAATATATAGGCGGTACACATTTTTGTATTTAAATCTACGTGTAGCAGGCATATGAAATAAAATATCACGTAAATTATGCGGCGTCAGGATTCTTCTCCACCACGTGAACTCATAAAATACTGTGTAAACATACTTGTTATTTTTTTTTTATCTACATTAATTATTTATTCATGATTGTATTACTTTACTGTATTAAAAAACTGTACAGTAATTTAAAAGAAAAAATTTTTTTAATTCAAATAAACAAATCTGCAATAATTGAATAAATTTGTTATTTTTATATTTTATTTTTTGTGTCTTATTTTTCATGGACTTGGGAATGTAAATGTTTTGTGTTTTAGGTGAATGAAAAAGTGAACTAGAAACGATTTGAAGTGTTTGCAGTTACCCAGTGGGACACAACGCCGTCCAACGTGTCGTACAGTAACGTTAGTTTATCCTTTATCGTAAAGCGAGTTTAGACGACGAGAGACACGATAGAATTGTAACGTCGCGTGTGCGCACAACACTGTATATTTCCCCGGAGCGTTACGGTACAAAGTCCGTATAGGAAATCAAGTTAAATTTGTTGAGCCGATAAGAATAATGGGCGTAAAGCCAGACCAAGGACATTGCTTGCGATAACGGGCGAGAATTCCGATTTCGTTTTTCCTATCTCAAATAAATGTGTACGTACAAACTCGTGTGTGTTTCACTTTCAAATCGCCACACTGTATATCGTTTGATTAGTGTATACTTCTACAATATCGAACAACGTCGATTGATTCACTGTATTCATATCCACAGTATATTATACACATAAATAAATTAACAAATGAATAAAATGAAAATTTTCCAATTGAATGCAATAAGTGATATACATGAATTTATTAATTAATTCATTCGAATGAGGACAAATAAGTATAAATTCATATATATATATGTTTGTTTATTAATGTTATAAACATTGCACTGCAGTAGGTTTATCCAATTATTATCGTCCGATGTCAAAATATACAAAAATGAAATTATCATTTAAATTGCGATGTATATTTTGCAAATGAATTCTCGCTATAAATTAAACTATGATATTATTATTGAGATGACCTAATTATATCTCTTTACTATTAGTGTGGCGTTGTATTCACCTCGATAATTTTCGTCACAATTAATTAATAATATTAATTAAATATATGTTTATTATATAAACATATATGTATTGAAAATATTAAGTGTATTAAAGATATTTAAAGAAGAAAAATAAGAAAATTACTATTGGACCAAAGCCAAATATTTTATTTGAGATATATTCAACTGACAAACATCGAAACACGAATTTCTATGTTCATTAACTCTCAGAATATTGTACTATATGTATGTATACATTGTATATCTATATATATATAACCCAATATTCACATTGAGAGAGTCAGTAATTCACGAATAAATGTCGATATTTGCATAGCTAATGCTTGGCACATATAACTGACGTTTTATTTTACTATTGAATTTTAAACTGAAATTTATATATTCAATTTTAAAATAACTATTCAACGAAATTCATTTCTTACCAACTGTAATTTCACATATTTATTTACACATATATATATTTCATGTTGCAATTACAGCGACAATCAAATCCGTAACTGATGAATACAACTCATTTGAATTATTCTAAAGTTTATATTTTTAAAATACCGTAACCCCTTCAAACCCGAGAAATAAAGTAAATTCTAATACTCCGGTGCGTTAACCACAGACATCAGAAGAGTGAAGAAATTATGGGATATTGCAATACCCTAACTAAAGTTGTAGTCCCATTGAAACTTGGCAAAAAGTTTTAAAAAGAGTTAGTATAAAAAGAGAATAAGATAGAGAAGATAATGCGCCAATAAAAGTAGAATACAAACGTAAGAGTTAAGAATAACGGTTGGATTTTCTCAACTGCAGATGAGAAAATGAGGGGGTACAAGAGATATATATATATATATTTAATGATAGTATGTATGTGTGTAGTAAAGAATGAGTGAGAATAATGTAGGAGAGTGTTACCACACCAGCATCATGAGAATATAGAGAAAGCATGAGTGTTACACCCTTCCTCTATTCGTTAGGGAAACCGGCCGTTACTACTGGCTGAATCTAAGTTACTGCCGCGACCTGGAGATTCTATGGTCCGTGAAGCCCGAAACACCGCAATAATGTAACTTTCTTACCGATCCTACGCCGTGGCAACCACGCGTAACTCCGCCAGGGTGTTGGGCCACCGGATACAAAAGGGGGAGAATGAATGCTATGCATGTATATATACTGTTGTTCGTTGTTGCTCCAAGGGTGTCCGGTTAGTTAGGGTTCTTCTCTCACTCGGCAGTTTAATTGGGAAATTGGTCTTCCTGGTCGACAGTTCACTTTGGTACAACATTGCAACCCTCTCCTAACACCTGGTTGATAAAACATACTATATATGCATGGGTATAATTTAAAATAAACTCGAGAAGTTTATAGAAGCGTGAATATAATTAAATCTGGAAATAAGAGATGCAGATGAAAAAAATATTTAGTATAAAGTAATTACTGGATTAAGATGTTGTTTTTATTTTTTGAGTTTACTATTTATTTTTATATTTTTTATTTCTTACTTTTTATTAGTTTTTTTTTTTATTCAAATTGTGATTGAATTGAGTCTTGGTGAATTTGAAGGTGTCGGTTGGTTCAGGTAGATAGAATAAATCGTAATTTGGTGGTAGGTTAAAAATGGGAATAAAAGTGTGCCAGAGATTGCATGAGAGTTCTTACGTAAATCTATCCAGTTTGCACTTGAGGATAGATAGATAGTTCCTTGCGAATGTACTAAAATCCGCGAAAAAAAAAAATATATATATTATATAGAAAGAGGAGATGGATCACTTAGTTACTTGTGATGGCGCACGGTGGTATATCTGATAGTGAAGACTACAAGAAAAGTAAATTGACTTTTTTTTAAAGTGACATAAAGTTGGGATTTATTTCAGTATTCAAAGTAACCGAAAATTCCAATTTTTCAATGGACACATGCAAAATATATCTCTATAATAAAATATAAAAAAGGTTTTATTTTTCATCATTCTACATACATACATAGATATATATAAAAATAAATTTCTATTTAAAATTATGTGATTGGTTTACATTGATTATCGTCGTATCAATATTACGAGAAAAAAAAAAATGTGAAATATGAATAAATACATTAATGGGTTTTCCAGTAAAATCGTAAAATGTTTCGAATGATTATTGGGTATTAAACTTTATCCTCTGGCAATATTATATATACCCCTCCCCTCATATACTATTTTCATGGGACTTTAATGGTCCGACAAATAATAAACTGTCGCTAGTATACGATATATTGATGTGTGGGTGTTTTGTGAAGTTGAATTTTGCCCGAAGTACCTTAGTCGGCTGTTAAAAACACATTTTATCTTAGGGGTATGTTATTGCACAGTAGAAGCCAACTCGCGTGAGAGCGTAACGATACGAAAAAAAAAAAAAAAAAAAAAACATTACAAGGCTATATATGATGCGAATAAAATTTGTTCAGTCGATGATCGTCTGCGGTGCAATTAAAGAAAGAGAAAAAAAATTTTATATTAGCTTTTCATTCACACTCAGAGACATATACACAATCCAACAAATGTGTTCTGCAACTACGATGAAGATATATAACTGATGAGTAATGACCAATCTTTGGGCTTTTATTTTTTTTCTCCTTACCAGAGGGTGCTGTTAAATAGGAAAAGAACCAATGGCCATCGCCGGATATCACACGGAATTTAATGAATTCTCCGGCAACGAGCAACGATTACTTCGGGGAATTTGTTCATCTCACTATTTCCAATGAATACCCATCTTTATTTTTTATTTATTTTCATCAAATAGTAATTGCACAATGTCAATATACTCAAATTACTTCATATATTAGACAATAATTTATAGTTTATATTGAACAATTATTTAATATACGACGATGAAATTATGGCAGGTGTTGAAAGAGCTAAAAGATTTCAATACACAACTTTCTTCTCTTCATGTGCACTGCAATATCTATCTATCTATCCTATTTTCTGTCGTTTTTCTCTTTTCAATAGTGGTGTTATATGAGAAAAGCTGCGCGAGAATCTTCTCAGATAGTTGAACGCTATAGAATATAACGCCCAAGTGGTAATGTCATGCTAAGATCAATTTTGTATTCCACGCGTTACTTTGGAGACTCGAGTTAAGCGGGCGCGAGCTTTTCGAAATTCCGGCCATTATCACAAAGCTGTTACCTATATTAGCAGCACTCTTTTTCATCATCGCACCACATTGCAACATTACATATTTAATAAACATACATACATACATTATTTCAAAAAATACTTCTATAACAATTGTATTTTAATACTGATGCTTTGTACACTCTTTATTTATTATTATTTTTTTCTTTACTATTTCCTGTCATGTTATAGTTGTAACTATGTGTGCTTTTAGTAATTTTTCTTTTTTATTTTATAATCTCATACATTTTGTTGTCCCACCCTCATTGAAGTCCCGAGATTTTCAAGAGTCATTGGATGAGACGCAGACGGATGAAGAGAAGCGAATAAAACGGGATATCGGTGTATGTGAACGATATTGTTTTTGAAAGGGGAGTATAAAAGCGAAGGTGATTAACGTGCAAATTTACAAGAGTGAGGGTGTCATTTCCGGGGACACACTATACATCCCATATATATATATATATACGTTAGTGTCCGGATATGATAATTTTTTTTTTCCTCTCGACCTTTCTATTTTGTCCTCGACGATAATTATTTTTTTACAATCATCATAATATATATATAAATAATAATAATAATAATGATGATAAAAAATAATTAATAAAAGGAATTTTATCTACATTTGTGAATCATCGTTAAATTCAGAAAGATTTTAGAATGAATAAATTTTAAAATAAAGTTATTCACAAGTTGCGGAAGGTTAGTGAATATAATTATAATTATAATTATAATAATTATTAATATTATAATATTTATGATGTGTCCAGTGAAAATTTGTATGGATTATTCAGTTTACATCGTATTCATTCATTGAATGAATCGTGGCAAGCATCGTCACGTTTTCTAGATGGCGTATGTGATTGCTCTACACTATTTCCGGTCTCTTTTCTCATTTCATCATTGCTTTTGGTTCCCATTCATTCTCTATACTTATCCAGCTTCAATCCTCTTGAATGCTTACCCGTCTATATTACTCACTAACTTTTGGGCTTCATCTGAGATGACGTTATGCGTTCTCAACTTCCGTTGCTAAAACTCATCGACACCACAGGCTTCGGTAGTTTAAAACTTTCTGTAATATTGAATCTTGAGGAAACCCTAGTGTGACATATGAAAAATAGTTTTTGCACCCGCAATAATATTTTTTTTACAAATTTATAATCAAGTTGCGATCATTTTATTAAATATGTAATTTATAAATATTTATTTAAATGATAAACTCTGTATATTTTTGGTGAATTTATATATTTTTTTTCATAGTTTCAGTCCAATAACTGAAGTGAAAAAAACTCGACGCTTTCTTACAGCTGAAGTACATTGAGAAAAAAATCTTTCAAGTAGATTTTTTCTATATCTTTTTTTCCCTGTCTGGTTCAAAGTGGCGTATTATCTACTTCAGATGATGTTTTTATGTTTTTTTTTTATTTTCTTAATTTATTTTTATTTTTTAACGTTATATGAATATTTAAAATTCGCCAGTCTAATATTTAAGACATTTTTGTTACTGAAACTATATTTACGCCTGTGCAACGGGATAAGTTTGAGAGCTATGGGCAAAGCCTCAGACGGTATTAAAGTTGTTTTCATTCCCCATTGAGAATTCCGGCGTCAGCGAATGATGGCGGCAGCATCAAATGGTCCAAGAAGATATAGATACATATATACCTACGTTTGTTGGCTAATTAAAGACACTATATAATGCTTTCAGTAAAGATCTACTGTATACATCTTGTCTTTTTTATTATTTCATTCATTTTTTTTTTTCTTTAATTCTTTCGTTATTTTTTACGAGATGCAATTCGTATTAATAAACGAACTTTCAGACCGCCGCAATTTCTATTCTCCGTATAACGTGTAAAAAAAAAAAAAAAAAAACAAAAAGAGATGATTATTAATATACATGAGGTCATGGAGCTTTTAATCAACTTTTAACACCACCCACAGGAAATTAAAATTGTTTATAGTTGACAATTAGTGCTGGTTAATTGGTATAGGAGGGTGGAAGAAAAAATTATTCACCCTCTGATATCCGAATGATCCTCCTCCCCCACCCCTTTCCTTGCCTAAATAAAAAAAAAATAAAAAAATAAAAATAAAGAAAAAAAAATTACTTATTATTCTCATTGTAATTTTTTTCATTTTCTCCTTTATTTTCATGAAAGAATTTAATTTCACCAATACATAGCCACACTCTCTCTCCACTTTGCAATCTTGGCTCTAAGCTTAACTCTCGATTCAGCACACTCCTATTCCAAAGCTGACAATACTACCCGCTCTTGTTCCTCCCCCAAATGTCGGATGCAACTGGGTCGGCTCAACCGCCGAATCAGCGATTGATTTGTCTTTCCCAACTGCCTGAGCTTTCTTCGAGGTTTAATTGAAAATGAGGTCTTAAGGGCGTTTTCTAGTACGGAGAATGAAGGAATCGAAACAAAGGTGTCTCATCTCACTTGTATACTTTCATTTTATCTCTTTCGTCTTGTCATAGTATGGCAGTAGATGATGAATTCACTCACTCGAGCTTACTCAAATTATTTTTATCTCCCAAGTCCAGAAGCGTCGAGACGAAAGTGAATCCATTGGGAGTTACGGCGTCAACAGAGGAAAAGTGAGGAAACGAAAGATGCAGGAAGAGTGAATCCTCACTGCCATACAAATCTGCCGCAGCTTCATATATATATATTCGTTATCCCAAATAAAAATACCCGACTATTTTCACCGCAAAATTTATGAATATATATGCCAGAAACACTTGAAAAAAAAAAAAATTGTAAAAGTTGATGAAGAGTAAAATTATTACTAATTTAAATTTAATTTCAGGATTGAAATATTCTCCCCAAACAGTCATGTTATTTCACATACATACATGCATACATATATTACACCCATATACTCCAATATAATATTTTAATATTAATATTTTCACTTCATAATACTATAAATATAAAAGTCGACATAAAATATTCTCAACAGAAACATCTCTGTACATAATCATATACACATTTCATCAGTTGATGTTGCACGTAAAAGCATCATTTCCACGTTTATCGCGTGAATCGTTGAGCGTATAGAGAGAACGATTGCTTGTCGCAAGCTCATCCAAAACATACACTGTATATTCATGTATTGCCAGCGGCTCACGCGACCTCATTTAAAATTTCCATTCGTGTGTCGGCACACGATGACATTATATAGAATAAAACACTGAAACAAAAACAAAGAATAAAGAAAGAAAAAAAAAAGTAAAAGTGTGCAAGAAATACACGAAGAATAAGTATTGAGAGAAAGAAGATGAAGAAACAGTTGTGGGATAGAGCCAAGCGCTCGGCCACCTAAAAAGCATCAGCGAAACAAGAAACAATAGTTCGCCGACTGTGTATGCCAAGGCAGACTATGGGATTGCCGAGTCAGCAGGATTTCCTTTCGCTCGCTTGCTCTCCCCAACCCTCCTTTTATATATGTTATACAATATACGTATATGTATATCTAAAGTATACATATATACTCTGGCACTCATTTGGCAACGTATACGATGGCTATTGCCCGCTTGATAATGGTTTAAAGGGGATCTCGTAAGATAAGTAATAGTAGAAGTGTGATGGAAAATTGTGGGCAATCTAATTCGCGTGTGTGTTTCCAGTAATAAGAAGTAACAATTTAAGCAAAGATTATAATGCAGATATTCATTTTTATATTCATATAATAATGATAGCTTTTGATTAACTGAATTATCTGTATTTATATACTTTAATAAATTCGCATTAATGTTGCTCATAAAATATAAAATACACTGAGGAAAATACAAATGATAAAAGTGATTTAATATTAAAATTAAAATTATAGAGATAAATCATTATCATTTTACTAAGAGAAAAATTTTCAATTTGTGCAATTTAATTTTTAATGGCAAACTAATTTGTTTTTAATAAATTATATGTAGTATAAATATAATATTTTATACACTAAGTAAAATAAAAATGATGAAAGTTATTCAATATTAAAATTAAATAAAGATAAATCATTATCACTTTATTGGGAAAAAAAATTTCAATTTGTGCATCTTAATTTATTATGGTGAATTAATTTATTTTTGACCAGTAGTAGTTAATATAAATACAGCATATAGTACACTAAAAAAAATACAAATGATAATATTAAATAAATGATCCAATATTAAAATTAAATAAAGATAAATCATCATCACTAATTGACTAAGTAAATAAAAAATTTTAATTTGTATAATTTAATTTATTATAGCAAATGAATTTATTTTTAACCAGTAATATATAATATAAATTAAACATTTTCAATGGTGTTTAATATTTATGCAAAGATAGTGATAAATTTTGTTAATATTATAATAATATTTAGAATATTGTACGTGTAAGTAAGTAGCAAGAGAGTAGCTTACGTATACAAAGGTGAATTTAGAGCATCGACTGAACGAATGAAGAAACTAACATAAACGAATGTTATGTACATAGGTATGTACATATCTATAATACATACATGGCAAAGAGTTATTTAACAGAAGCGTTGTTCTGGCTCGCATAGTATGTGGGTCATCAAGGGCTTAGTACCGCGTCGAGTAAGCCTCATGAAACACGAGTACCCACCAGGATGACGCCACTAACTCCTTTATGGAGATGGAAGCTTATGCATGAATTGTGGGGTATATGGGTGACGTTGAGAAAACGCGCGACGAAGTATACTTGAATATTCTGATCTATATGAATAATGACTGAGCAAATAAATATTGAATGCTGTTTTATTTTTTGAATACCAAAGAATTATATATAAATAAATTGAAGAAATATTTGATTGATTGACGTATTATTGTTGGAATTGAATTAAGTTGACAATATATTAATCTTTAAAAGACAGTCTGAATGTTATTTAGGACATTGATATCTCTGCTAAAATTATACTCGACACAGTAGACTTGTAATGAGCATGAAAATAATCGTGTAAAAAAGTTTCAAATCTTTATTTTAAATTCGAAAATCAATATAGATAATTAAACGAGAATTTAAAATATTTAATCAGATCTTTTAATTAATTTCGATGATTCTATTGAGAATAAATATAATAAATATAGAAAATATGTTACATAGTTATATTTAACTTTAATATATACTGATATTATTTACTTTGCAATATTTTAAATGACATTACATTGAGATGTGAAATATGTAAAAGGAAATAACATTTTCGGTGATATATTTTACGATATCTGATGGTGTTGAATTCTCTTATACCCACCAGGCAGTTGAAAAACTTAACTTGGGCTCCTCTAAAGTATCTTCACCCTTATACTGTTCTCTTTTTAACGTTGCCTTTCTTCTTTCATCGCTTTACTGCAACCCCCTTTTTCTTAGTTCGTATATACGTTCATTGCGCGTTTCTCGCATCGAAATATTTATACCTCTTTTGCCTTAATTGCCGTAACTCCATCTCTATATCAACCTTTCCACCCTTTTCACCCTAAGTAAATCTCGTTTTTGCTCCCACACGACGAACAAAGTTAACATTGTAATTACCGGACGATACTATCGCTAGTTTAAAATCGTCGCTGCTGCTTAATGGACAACTCGTCCGTTTAAACTTTGATATTGCAAATGGGCGCAAATGCACATATATTATACCTATAACATTATAAAATATATTTGTTACATATTTCACGATAGGTCAATTTTACAGAGTACTCTAAAGCTCTCATAAAATTAATATTACAACAAATTTATTTAGTATGATTAAATATAAATTAACTTAAATTTATGAATATAATTAGAAAGTTTTTAATATATTTCTATTTTATTATTTATTTATATGACATTAATTGTATATTTTACTTGGCGTTTGTTATTTCATTTTGTTAAAAATACATAAATTAAATAGGAATAATAATAATATTATTTTGTTACCCTTAAAATTAAGATGAAAGGAAAATATTTTGTTGGATGTGTGCGTTTGATATCCACACAGTATGCCGCGTGTCTAATCAGCAATTTAAATTTAGGATCGTCATCTCGTACACAAACCAAAAAGTAAAAAAAAAAAAAATTCTTACTTTATCTCACTTTCTCTTTTTCTTATCCCTGACAAACCCTCTGTACTCATCGCACTTACTCTCATGGGATTGTCGTCAACGTGTTTCTAGACGACGTTTCGGTCACGTAAAAATAAGCCATTACAAACACGTGTCCTCAAAACGATTAGCATAATGCCAAAGACTTTTTATGTTCCCGTTCTGTCTTTGGTATTTTTATATGTAAAAAAAAAAAAATTTATAGTTACTATACAGCTTTAAAAAGTCACTCAGTTGTTACAATTTCACTGAGATTTTTATTCCAAGCTTGCACTACACTTTTGTATATAATGCGAGCAAATCCATTGTGCACTTACATTTATATAAAGAATAAACACATATATATTAAATATTTGTTATGAAATTAACACTGTCAAATATACATTTTTATTTAGTAAATATATTTGTCTGAATTTTATTTCAATGTAATAATTGACGGATTTTTTAGTGCGTGCAATGTTGTTCATTAACAATTTAATATAAATAACCTTGTGCATAAAGGTTAGTAACAATAATTTATAACTGTATTCATATCTATTTAAAACAATATTTTATAACAAACTCAATTAATTACAACTCAAAACTTTTCACAACTCATAATTAGTGATGTCAGTCACAAAGTCAAGTTGTCACAACTTTGTTTATTTAATTACATCATTCTGCATTATAAAACAAAACATATCAGTAATAAATAAATAAACTCCAATAATATTCAAGAGACTAAACGAAATAAAAAAAAATTTTTTTAAAGTGAAATGAAAAATAAAAAAAAATTTTACAAACCAGTGAAAAGAATTATCCAATAATGATTTGAATACAAACAGTTGAAAAAGCGCGACCTGCATTCAAGTTCAGCATTTATACAACACGTATATACATAAATATATGTACCTATATAAACATATACATATATATAGAAGAGGGAAAAGACCGAGAAAATTGTTCACCGCGGCGTGTAACCGCGCTCGGACGCGGCTCTCATCCCTGATACCGATAACTCAACCGCCGTCGGCCAAACAAACGAATCTACCGACGCGGCGAGAATCGTATTAAACCCAAGCTATCGAATGTTAACGTTCACCAGGCAAATAATGGAATGGTACATGATATAAAACCATGCAAACGTATTATTAGATTATTCCAACCATTGAGCACAAACGTCGAGGTGGATTTCAAGTGCCTTCAACCACCTACACACATGTATTTATTCGTATATTATACACACATACTTATAATTTGTATACACAAATGTAAGGAAAGGGCCATTGTATGCCTTTACCATATGAAATTCCATCATAGTCAAATGAAATTTCGAGATTACATTCATTCACAAATATTTCCATATCTATTATAATAAAATGTTCAACTCATATCTCATTACAATTTACATTTTTTATATAAATATATCCATAAACCTAAAATTATTTTCATCTATATATATGTAGATATATAGATACGTCTATGTATATATTTTGTATGTATACTTCAATGTGAATATTAATATTTAACAGTAAATATCATTAATATCTTTATTCGATAAAATTTACTCTCACGATTTTGATGATTTTAAATGATGATGGAGGTAAACGTTCATGCAACTTGAATGTTTTATATAAAATGAAATTTCGCTTATAGTGAAAATATAATATTCAAGCCTTATAACGATTTACTTACTCACTCGCCTTCTCAAACTCGTTGTCCTTACTCTCGTTCTCTTTTTCTTTATAACTCTCCCTCAACAATCTTCGTTTTCTACATTTATTCCCATCTCCACTATGTATCTCTTGCGCTTTCTCAAAATTCTTCAATTATATATGTATATATATAATATATATTTTATATATACATATATATAGGTAGATATTTTCAGGATACACGAAGCAAAAAGAGAAAGGATGAGGTGACGAGTCTACCGGCTGTCGTGACGTTCACGCACATTTTGCATCCACTCACAGTTTCGTTTGAACATGGAAGATTACTTGGAATATTATTTTGTCGTGTTGCTATGAAAATGAAGGGAGGAATCGACTATATAAAATACATATATATATATATATAAATACAGTAAGGATGACGACGATGAGAGGGAGCTTTGCCGTGCGCTTTGATAACCGCAGTGAAAGAGACGGAAATAGAAATTGAAAGGTGGTGCGGTACATCAAGCGGTAACGCGTATAAAAGAGGTATATTGGGAAATGACTCGATGCGAGAAAACACAACACAGATTGATAAGCAAAAATAAAATATAGTTAAGGAAAAAGGATCGACAGGAGTGCTCTACAAGCGAGCGAGAATAATAGAGACAGGGAAAAAAGTTGATATTCAATATTTATATATGTTTATTCTATATATCAATAAAAAATATTTTACTATTAACATATATACATATTAAAAGATATTTTCATTTGTCAATATAGAAGACATCTTCTTGGAATCACGAACATTCAATAAACACTTTATTTAAATTCAACACGTTTATGACAAGCTGACGTAAACATAAATTCAACGCGCATGTTATACATTATACATTCATTTACATATAATATATATTATATATTAATATATTAATAAGATAATATGGCGCCAGCCCATGTTAGCATTCTCACGTGGTCTATAGTAAACTATGTGCTCGCACTAAAACTGCTTTCCCTGTCACTTGTACACATAGATCTGTTCATCTTCTTTCCGACCGCACGTCACTTTCTCTCCTTAAAGTCTGTCTTTATATTACCCATTCTCCTTTGCCTAGTTGTCGCAGATTTAATTAACTTACTCTGAGCTTCCATTGAGTTATGTTAAATCACGTACCCGCTCTGTAATCTTTGTATTATGCCACTTATGAAATGTATTTTCATGAAAGATGTCATGACAGAATTTAAACTACAAGACGTAGCTTACCCTTCATTCAATAACTCGACTATAGCACAGCAACTATGTAGTTGTCTCTCCCTCTCTTTCTTTACTTTATTCTGTCTTGTACTAAATGTCTTCTTCATTTTCTTCTTACGCCACTACATAACGACGTAAACCCCATCGTCTATCTGGTACCTGTACTAGCAAAATCCTTCTATTTCTCCCTTGCGGCATCACCGTGTATAACTCTCTCCACCAATCGGTTTACGTCAACGTTAAACCCTTGGCGTCACTCAAAATGTTAAGGGTGTTCGAAATTTAACGTCTTGTTGCCGCTGTATACACGTCGTCCATGGTGAATAAATTGGTGTGAGGATGGTTTTAGAATGTTGGCGCAAAATTCATCAACTATATACGACTTTGCGCCATAGGCATCAGTTCAATGTGTTTAAAATTTACCCATAGATCTCTTGGGATGGCTGATGGGGTGTAGAATGTAAATGTGGATATGAAAACGCGTAAGTATAACATATATTGAGTATGAGGAGTTTATGAAATGAGGTATTGCACGTGCACGATGCTAAGTCTATTACGCAAATGATGTGAAAACGAGTGAGAAATTTTGTTTTGGATATTAAATATATTTTTAACCATTTATATATAAGTATGTTTATATGCAGGTGTTTAAATTTTACAACTGTTGGTAAATGTCGTGGAACACCACACACATTGTGGTGTACACAAAAAAAAAAATTCGTGAACATTTATAAACTTTAAACATTTATTATTATATATTTTCTTTTTTTTTTTTGAATTATTTTTTTACTTGTATAATCTGTGGGTTATTATAATTAATTATATTTGGGTTGGTAGTTTGAATTGAAAGGGAGAAAATTTTATTTTAAAGGTTTCCAAGTTTCCAATTTATTTTTAATTGATTAATTAACTGATGTTCGTGGGAGTATTACATCAACATGCTGTTAAGACATGTGGTGTAGAATGTATTGTGGCGTTGGCAGCTCGAGTCAAAATAACTATATGGTTCGACTGGGTTATGTGTATATATATATATATATATGGACATGTATGTCTATGTATTTGTGTGGAGGAGTTTAAACCCTTGTGACAGCTCCATCAACCCATCGTAGGTGGTTTTCGTTATGGTTATACTGATGTCAGATAGATAATGACGTAAAATAGAGTGAGTGGATGTATAATACCGCAGAGGTATAAGAGAAATGTTAATGTATGAGTGGAGCAAAGACATCGATAAGATTCACTCAGTAGTGTTTACTTACTCAGGAGAAAAATAGAATTCAGTAACAAAGGGATGATGAAGATGGTGATGAGAGAATAATGATGAGTGAGAGAATTAAGTTGCTTTATTGATGACATTGTGCAGTGGTTATTAGAAATGATGTTGCAGTGCATGAATTTTTTTTCGTTTAATTTAGCTTATTATAGGTAAAATATGAAAGGAAGAAATTGTTTGTTGTAGTTGGATTTTATTTTTTTTTATTTTAATGGTTTTGTTGTCGAGGAGATTTTAATAAATATATAAATAGTGTTATTTGTAATTTTAAAATATTTATTAAAATTTCAAATTAATTTTAGTGGAAAAACATTTTCATTTTTATTGATATTAATTGATTAAAAAATATTATATATAAAATTTAAATGAAATTAAAATTTTTTATTATGGAATTATATTTCATTTTTTGCAATGTTCGTTATGTATTAATAATGTTTTTTGATTATCCATTCATGAATATTTACTCGAAAAATAAATAAAAACGAATAATTGCAAGACATGAATAAACAGAAATAAATAAATGAAAAAAAAAAATGAAAATAATAATAAAGAAAAAAACAAAAAATAGTTTTAAAACAAATTTCTCATCGAAAGCTCCCATCAACTTTACATCGAACTCATCTGTATTTACTCAAATTATTTATAAATCAACAAATAATAAAAATAAATAGCTCAACTGCAAAAGAGGAAAATAAAAAAATATTCAAGTTTACTTAACAAAGAAAACAAATCGAAAAATAAAAGTTGGTTTGAAATGATCCTAAGTCGACGCCTGCACAAAGTAACTTTCAGTGATATTCCGCTTTGGGGGACGATGGTGGTAGAAGTCGTATCCCACGACGCGCTTTTCCTCTGCCAGTTAAGTCGAATCAATTGGAAAAGTTGGTGCGGCCCGTCTCCATCCTCTCATTTAGAGTTGCTGCAACGCGCGCTTTTGGACCACAAAGATTTTCTTAAGCTTGTCGTATTATATATATTACACAGTGATAAATTATAGGAAGAGAATGAGAATACATATAAAAAAATAAAAAAAAATATATATTCTAACGTGAGTGTATTCCATTCTCCGTATTATTTCTCACGAATAATCCTTGAATTTCTCTTTGGTATTTTGCTCTTGCTCCATGCCATTCTCTTCGTATTTTCCTCTTCGTTCCTTTTCCTCATTGCCAGGACAATAAACCTACTTCATAGTATTTTCCTTTGTGGGTTCTTATCAGGATTAAAATTATTATGAATCTTCAAACGTTACTATAAACCATAGAAGCTTTGAGATAACATAGAAATGCAGTGTGATGACGTTATATTGTATATAGTACACGTTAATATTATCAATTTACTTTTCTTCACTGAAATAATAAGACATAAAGCTTTCACTCATTCTTCATTTATACATAGATATATAATTATCATTTAAATAAATCCTCTTTTCGCTTTTAGAAAATCAAAATTTCGTATACATTCAATAATAGTGAATGCGAATGAAAGCTCTTCATTATTATCTCCTTCGCTCTTCAGTTATGTCGTTATGTAATAGAATGAAGTCTGAGCAGTTCATAAATTATTTCACTGATTTCGAAATATTGTCAAATAAATTGAATATTAATATAAATTTTTGATTGCATATACTTTGAAATTATATTATTTAAAATTTGACTAAAAAATTAATGATTATATAAAATCACATGCAAATATTATTCATTTCTTTCTATTATTATTATTAATTTTTTTTTTTTCAACTAAACTTTTCATTCTAATCATTATCCTTTGCCCATAAATTATTTCAATAATTCAGAAATCGTCTCTGATATAGAGCGACTAAATGTGCCAGGACCTTTCTCATCGGTGAGATTTTCTTTCATTGAATTCCATTACAATTCGCCTTGGGCTCATTGTTTAAAACACAATGGCTATTGACCCAGCGCCAAGTGAGTGAGAAAGAGCAAATGGGAGTAAGAATAGAAAGAGCCTACGACAGTAATGTCTAGATATACATATACACAACTTCTCTTCCTTTATTAAACTCACCTCCTCTCTTCTTTGTGTGGTTTCACTCATACTCCACTTCCTAATCAGCAGAGATACATGAAAGATCCTCTCTCAATGTGAATAATCCATACATGTATACCAGGTGTTCCATTTTAAATTTCCCATTGTTAAAAACCTCAGCAACTGTCCAAGACACGAATAAAAAAATGAAAAAAAAAAATTCATTCAATATAAATTGAATATAATAATTTATAAAAATCCATATAAAAAATTCAGATATCATAAATTTATCTAGGACTCTAATTTAAATATCAACCCAAACATAAATATCAGCATCAATCGTTTCTTTATTTACCCTCCAATGTTAATTCAAATCATTTCCTCATTTTCTCCAATACCCCTCAAAATATTCAGCTCAATCATTCAAAATCAAACACCCCGAACATGAAACTAATGGAATTCATTCGATATTCAACTTCTCCACGAATATCTCTCATACCTTTTAAAAATTGAATAAAACGTGCTAAGAAAAAAAAAAAAAAAGAAAATAATAAAAAGAAATAAAATATGAAAGTGAATAACACATAAAAGCACATTGTCTTCTTCCTTCACCCTCTCTCATTTCTAACATCCCTCGCCAAGCAAACTTTACTTCAAGGACATCTGTGTCCCATTGATATAATCTCTATGGTGCCTCTGTATATAATATACCGTTCACAGACTTATAACATCGATCGCAAATAATAATATACATATATATTTGTACATGGCATCGACTCTCTAGCGACAAATAAATACCTAAATATCTTTCAATCTACAATACCTATATTTAAACATATATATATTTACATATAGACACAGGTACACCACATGCACCTGCGACTCTTTAAAGCGCGACTATTTGTACATATACAATTATATATAACACTACATAATATCACACAGCTAAACACAGTATTAACGAGGTCTTTTCCATAATGCAGGTGGAACATTACCAGGGAGGTTAAGTACCCATGAGAATGCAGATGCCATTAACTTTAACGTTCTCCCAATGTCTGGGCCGGCCTTGGACCCCTGCGAGAATATATTTAAAAATTCCTTCCCTCTTTAATGAAAGTAAAATAAGAAAAAAAAAAATTTATATACACGTTGAGTATAGGTATATATGTATAATATGTATATATTGTGTATATATTTATACATACGTGTATATATGTATAAATAAAGAATAAAGGGATGTAGAAGAGCGCAGGGGAGTCTTGACTGCATGGAGATGAAAAAACATCCGGGGTATACGAGAAAGGAAGTATAAATATAAGGGCATGCAGAGGGGTTGTATACCCTTGTAAACACGCACGATATCAAGCTTATACTTACACGATCATTGGCGTATATGTATATGTATGTGTATTTGTATGCACACAATAACGATGTGTATAATAATATGAAAAGAGGTTGAGAGAGAAAGAGAGAAAATTGTGAAGGTGATGGTGTGGAAATTTAATTAGCACGATGCACTTGTACGAGCCGGCGCCTGAATTCTTAGTTTAATTTTTAAATACTTGTATAGGCGTTATCTTAGTGTTACATATACCTATGTGTGTACGTATATCTGTACATATGTATGTGTATATGTATTAGGGATATTGATAATGATGCTTTCTTTTATGTTTTATCTTTTATTGAACGTATTTGTTTTTGTATGCTTCATAATATTATTGATATTGATTTTTTTTTTTTTTTCAATTTTAGATAATTGAAATGGAATGCATTGTGTTGGATAATTATATTTATTTTTTTTTTTTTTTTTCAAAGTAATTAGATGAAATTGATTATCAATATTTTATTCATTTATTTTATTATTGAATGAAAGTTATATTTATTTTTGATTAATTTATTGGGGTCAATAGATAAATGTAGATTTGAATGTTCAAGTTGATTTGAAGGTGTGAAATATTGATGGAATATAATTAAGAATCTATAATAAAAATTATTAATCAATAATTATTTTTAATATAAATTACATTCACTTTATTATTGATACATATTTTTTTTTTTTCTATTAGAATAAAATATGAATTATGTTACAAGGATTTTATTATTTGTTTCGAATGGTTAATGGTTAATTAGTCACGAGAGTGCTCGGGTGGTCTATCCATTAAAACTTTAGTCATATCGGTGATTTTATCGGAATTTAATATCTCTCACATAATTGAAATATTCATAAAGACCCGTAGAGACTGCCTATCACATGTGCCACAACATTGAGATAATTTTTATAATTTTATTGCTGAAAAAACAAACAAAAAATATTTTCTTTCTATACTTTATAATTCGCACAATAATAAATGTATTTATAACAAATAATTTAGTCATAAATAATAAATACAGATAAATTAAATGTGAATATTTATATAAATATTTTTTTTTTTTCCTGCAAAACTGTAATTTATATTATCAAACAACAAACCATATAGTGATAACATATTTATAATATAAATTAATAATATCATAGATATAAATGTACATTTATTTATATGATATTAAAAGTTTTTCATATAACTTTTAAATATAAAAAATAGAATATAACCTTTTCAATAAGGCTGTTTGTCTATAGGACGACTATGTAATTGAACTGTGCCACAATTGTCAATTAATCTTATGCACATCCACGTCATAATAATTTTTTATACTGTCCATCAACTACCCTGTCTGCAACTTCATGACATACATTACATACAATGACGTCATACTGCATTATTAATGTATTTAAAACTAGTTGTATGACGTCATGATACAATTGAACGCAACCTATGACGTTATTGTTCTATAGCTAAATAGCCAGTCTATAGATTTAACCAGTTGTAATTTAAAGATTCTCCACACTAACATGAATCATTTATTATCACGATGCAATATAGAGAAAGGGAATGTGAGAGGGCGAAACGGAGGGTGGTAAAAACGGCAGTGTTAGAGCAGTTTCCTTCAAGGGTGCACGAATCGATTCGCTTCAACGATGAAAGTATTCTAGGGATATATAGTATATAGTTCGTTTCGCTTTCCGAATATTTAAGATTGGGTTGCTCGATTAACCCTTTAACCAACCAAAAGAATTGTAAAACGTGCTGAGAAATTTATTGAAGTTTACGAGTTAAATTCTCAGAGTTCATCTATTTTTAAGTGCGTTGAAAATATGTTTTGTAGTTGATTTAATTTTTTATTTGCCCACGTCTAGACTGTTATGAAGCTGTAATATGACGTTGATATATCAAACTGTAATATTTCGAATAAATATAGCATCAAATTAATAGTATACATTTATGTGAAATTTTATTGAATACATAATTAAATAACTCGATGAAAGTTTTATTATTTTTTGTGGATTTTTGTTGTGGGTAATTTGAAATAAAATTATTCGCTGTTGATCATTTATTAAAGCAAATCTTTATTATAGCAATAGTGAACAATGGATAACTGTTAAAGATTTTAACATATTTTTTTTTTTTTTTTTTTTCGTTTTGATAAAAATAGCGATTGGATGTTTTAGGTTTAGGTGAATATCTAGAGGTTGTCTCTCACTGGTACAAATAAAGATAAAAATAATAGTAAAATAAAATATGAAAGTAAAATTGATACTGGGAGATAGCGATTATTAATGATAATATCGTTCACGCACGTGACGACGATGACGCGTGACCAACGACATTTTGTATGCATGGATTGAGCATACCATGATTGTCAACTGGTACGCACACAAATTTTCATTTAATAATAAAAATTATTTTCATATAAATTCTCACGTTTATACACTTGACAAAAATTGATTTTTTTTCTTTTATTATATATATATTACATTCAATTGCATTCAGCATTCATTCGTCACTGTAAAATTATCACGCCAAGTTCATTCTCAATTTTACAAAATGAGAAATAAAACAACACGAAATTTTTAAATTTTCATATATATTTTTTCATTCAATTTTTTTCGTCGTGTTATTACAAAAAAATTAATTTCAAATTAATTTAAATAATAATTTACTTCGTGAGCTATTTTGTTTTTTTTTTTTTTTCAAATATTTTCTTTTGTTATTCTCATTTTTTTTTTTTTTATTATATTCACTCTACTCCTGTTCTTCATCACTCGTTTTAGCCAATTAAATGGCTGACAATGCGAGAAAGAAGAATGGAATCGCGTGCGAAAAAACGTGGTAGAATAATAAAAAAAAAAAAATTACCACAGAGGTGAATGGGAAATTATTAGTCAGTTGGCAATCGCTGCTACGTATCTGTATCACGAGGTATCAATTTGAAATAAATTTTAGGGATGAAAAATAAATGAAAACAAAATGACAATAATGATATTAATGATAATAATAATGATTGACAACATATTATTAGATAATAAAAATGAAAACTTACTATATCAGTCAGAGCATTGTTTATAAACAACATAAATCAGATGAAAAATATAATTAGCAAAATAATCGATAGATAATAATACGTATTCATAATCGAGTTTTTTCAGAACTGCAAAACAGTCATTGGCTAGTTCTAGTGATATTCAATGAGTCAGTATTGATCGGTCTCTCTTCCTCGTCGTTACAATTACAATGAATAATAGCAGATGATAATGAAGAATTGAATAATAATTAGGAAAAAAATAAATGAAAAATAATTATCCGTATTATTTCCTACAGCATTACGTGAATAATCCACCATTTTACATCAAGTCGATCATAAAACGTAACGCTGATCGAGCTAGCTTTTACCCACTTTCAATTGACACGTCGAAATTCTCGACTCTAAATAATCATTACCCTCCACCTCTTTAACTATTTTATTACAATTTAATAGAAATAAAAAATTAATAAGTAAAAAACATTTATTTCAAAATGTTTAGGCGTAAATAGAGGCACAACTCGATCATTTCGGCGCGTCAATCGTACGAGATAACATATACAAATACTTGATAATCTTATAAATAATATTTCTAACAACATTAGGTTCATTCTAGATTGCTTTCCATAATCACCGCCGACATGCCAAAGAGCCTGATCCACAATCCAGATGGTCTATTTATTTTTATTTATTTTTCTTTTTGTGTTATGATATTTAGAAATGAAAGAGACATTTTTATTTTTTTTTTTCTTTCTATTTATATTTGTCTCATATGTTCAACCTCTCATGTGTCAATGACATTTACACTCACCTGGGATTTTGTCTCAGGCTCTTCCGGTCAAAGACCATATATACCTTACTATTTTTTTTTTTATCTTAAAACTTTATGCCACTCCTTCGCTTCCAATATAGCCCTTTGTATTTTATACACTGCAGTGAATAGAATCAATAATTTTTTTTGTGTATTTATCCTCTTTCGTATCCTCTCTCTCTCTTTATTTTTCGAATTTAATTCTTTTTTTTTTTTTCGTCATTTATTTTATTTATTTATTCAATTCTTTGTTTTTTTTTTTTTTTTTTTTTTCGTGTGATTGACGGGCGGTTTATTTGAATATTGCGAATGAGCGAGACACATTATCATCAAATATCGCACGTCCACTCTTAACAATTCGAGTATGTCAATGGCAATTTGAGTTTTGTGTTGAAAAAAAGATAAGAAAAAAAAAAAAGAAATGGTTTTATGCTGATTCGACATATGCGAGTCAGTTGAGAATCGATGCGCGAATTAAAATTTTTGCTCATTGCTAAAGTTTTTGTCATCTTATTCTTAATTCATAATACTATCCAATACTTGTTGAAGCTCATAGCCAGTACACATTTACTTTAGGATCGGTGATTCTAAATTTTTTTTATTCTCATTTCAATTGAAATATTTTTCTGTATTTATTTTTTTTCTTTTAAATTAATTTTATTGTATTGCATTTATTGGCTATGGGTCACTATAGTTTTCAGTAATCCTGTAATTAAATATTTCTCATTCTTTACAGCGTCAATCGGCATTTAAAAAATAAACGTTGCTTCATCAACGTCGACGAAAGGTAAAAAATTAAATCGTCTACGCCGTTATTATTCACGCCTCTCAGATCTCGTTCATTATTATTTCATAGTTTTATTTATTTTTTATTTTCTTCTTTTACATGTTTTTTAATTTCATGTTTTTTTATTCTTTTGTTTAATGTCACGACACTCACCGCAACAGTAATTTTGTACAGAGCTTAATCATTACATTTTTATTTTGTCACTTTATATAAAACGAAATTACCCTTCGTTTGCCCGAGAAAAAAAAAAGAAATAAAATCACCGTGCAATAACATCAAAGTTATTGACAAAGAACCCGATATTATCTTGGCAGTATTGATTAAATGGAAAATTGCACGTCAAAAAAAAAAAAAGGAAAAAAAAATGTGAACGCGCACGATATTTTCATTTTGTGTTTTGTTTTTATATACAAACCGACGGCAAGAATGTACTATCACTTTGTTTTTATTTTTTATCATCATCATGGAATCTACATTTGACATGATCAAAGAATATTTGCGAATGATCTGTGTGCTTGTATGTATTTATGTATTTGTGTATGCGTGTGTTAATCTACCAATGTGTACCTGTAAATTTTATTTTTCGATCTGCAAACAGACAAATTGAAGTTCCTCCATGACAATATATATATATTCGATTGATCAAAACTGGCAGGTGTAATTATCGGCAAGATTTATCAAAACTTTTCATTTCACAAAAATAGATTGTCAAGGAATTTTAAGCAAAATTAAATAATTCATTACAAAAAGTGTATTTTAAAAATTTATTTTAGTCCCTCTATATAAAAAAATAATGTAAACATAAATCAAAGAACTTCAACATTGTCTCTAAATCGTACATATATATTTCACCGATTTCATATCTCGCACTATAGATACAATCGGCTAATTTCCCATGAGTCAACGAAAGAAGAGAGTGAAACATAAATTCTGCCCCATTCATTTGGTTCATAGAAAATTAGCGCGCAAACACTAATATCTACGTTAATATTAGACTTGTCTACTATAGTTTACATGTGAATTTCTGAATCCCGTATGTACAATAATGATCGCGAGGACGTTCGTGCTTGCACGCACGAAAATTAATTGTGTATATGTGTCTGTGTTAAATGCACGATGAAGAGGAAGAGAGAGGATGGCGAAGGCGAAAGTTATAGGAACATGAGTGAGATAAAATACGATGGTAGTTTGTTGTTTGTGTTTAGTTGTTATATATTGTTGTATATATTTTGTTATATGTATCTGTGTATATGTTTGGAGTGAAAATGGTTCTCGGACCGGGTGCATGTTGGTTGATGGTTCGGGTACTTTGCAATGTTTCCACGATGAGAGAGCATGAACCCGCGTATAAGTACCACGATGTAAAAGGGGGCGGCGCGGTATACAGTGAGTGAAACAGACAAGGAAGGGCAAAGGGGCGGATGAGGGGGTGCACCAGGGTCCCCGACATAGACCCATGACATTATATATTACAAAATTGGCTCTCGCTAACATTCCCGCGACATTCTCCAAATTGGATTTATATTTGTTAAAGTATATATGAATTTTAAGTCACGAATGCATTTAATAAATTAATTATTAAATCAATAACTGATTTTATATTTAATTAATTATGATTATTTATAATACTCATTGAATATTAATTTAAATTAATAAAATGAATTAATTGAAATACTGTTGATGGATTGAATTGAAATAAAAAAGCTAATTAAGCATGAATATTAAATTTATGTAATGATTAAATTAGAATGCTCAATATTTTAATGCAGTTACTTAATTATCAATAAACAATACAAATAGATTTAATGATGTTATTTCGGCGCGGGACATGTCGTTGCGATGAAGCCGTCGGTAATCTCATAAGTGTAACTGTGATTTTATTTTTTTTTTTTACTTTTAATGCTATTTTTTTTTTCTTTTGTTCACGAGTCTTTATTTTTCATTTACACAGACGCACTAAAGACACATCATTTTTATTTTTCTCTCTTTTTTTTTTCCCTCGTCAGTCCTATCGCTTTCTGCCTCGCTTTCAATTTCAGTCCATTCATGAGCGACATTATGGAATTAGAGGTGGTGGCAAATTTCAAATTTTTATGTCCATCTTAAATTCTACTTGCATCCTTATTCTGTAACGCGGGTACCTTGATTAATACACATGGTCAACACATCTTTCACTTCATGATTGTTATCTGTTTTTCGAAGAGTCTTTCCCGTGCGTCACATTATTTTTAAACGCATTTATTTATTTTTTATTTTTAATGTATCTCCAGATATAAAATCATTTTTGAGAAGATACTTTTCTGGACGTCGAATATAAATGGACAACACGGGTTTTTTTTTTTTTTTTTAACACTTGGCTACCCCTCCATATCACAGGTCTGAGAAAACAGAGAATACTTTTGACGTGCATCTCGCATTAATAGCGCATTGACGCGCATTATTTTGCAATTATTGAAAAAATTGCTTGTATACGCGTGAATAATGTTATGGCGACTTGACAATTGTAGTCGCTTGGTCCTCCAGTTGTGATGAACGAGCGAACTGTTTCTGTTTTTTATTCATTTCAGTCTATCGAAAAATTTCTATATTAAACGAGAAAAATATAAATGAATAAAAAAAAAAAATATATATACGCTCGATTTATTACAGACAAGCGAGTTCGTATTCTCGATCATCTGGTTGTCGATCGATGACGCGTCGTGTTGCACTTTTTTATAACTATTTACATTCAAAGTTAATGATAAATAAGAGAAAAAAAAAATTATTTTCAATATGAACGAACTAAAAATTATTATTATTTATTTATTTATTTATTATTAATATTATCATTATTGCAAAAACGGCGCGTCATCGTACGACGGTCACTGGAGCCTCTGCTACTGTGAAACTTTCACGATTGTTTTTTTTTTTTATTACTTTTATATATCTTCTTTTTTTGTTTATTTTATTTATTTATTTATTTTTTTTTTTTCATTATTATGTAATCGTCCCGGCGATGTAGAAAAAATTGTCGATGGCACTGTTGTGTATTTTATTTTTTTTTTTGTTATTCGCGTTATATTTTCGGAACACTTTCGTTATTTAGAAAAAAAATAAATAAAAAGTAATTGTTTTTTTTTTTTTTTAGCTTTTTTTTCAAGTTTCATTCACACAATTATTAACGAAACTTCAGTCTGTTTACAGCGCGATTACCGAAGAAGTAATGGTGGACCATGAGCGACAGCAGTGGTGTGTAATACCACAATATGCCTTCAATCTCACCGGAAACATTTCTTGGTTGAACGCTAATGCGGATCATCTTGTCGTAATCTCTGCTCGATAAAGGGTCCAATGCCCCAATTGATCACACCAATGGCGTGCCGTAAACCTCATTTGTGTGTAGATTCTGATTGCTGTCATTTTGTTTTGATGCGCATTGCTATAACAAAATTAAATCAAACAAAAATAAAATATTAACATATAAATAAATTTAATTATAAAAATTTTGAACCAACAATAAATAAGATAATTCAATAATAAAATAATTAAATTAAATATAATAATTTGTTTTAATGATAAATATGATTATAATAAATAATAGAAAAAAATTACCGCTTGTTTTCTTTCCCAGCTTTTCATTGCAGACTTGTATTTCTCAAATTCGTGACACCAGTCCGAGTAAATTTTCTGATAATCATTAGATTTGGCCGGTGCCGAACAGCGGTGCGCGTCAACAGTAATGTTATATGAACAAAGCAACGCACCCCCAAGCCAGCAGTCATATCTTCCGGCATCCTGTTCATTCACGCCAACAATGACAAGACCCTTTTCTGATGTCTCAATGAACTTGTCGCCGCCGGCGCCATACTTGTACGCAATTTGATATCGCCCTTTTTCTTTACTATAGTGATACCACCTGACCTCTTGGTTCATAAGTACCTCAGGCATTTTAACGAAACAACCAAGATGTACAGATTGGCCCCAAGTCACTATCAGTTTGCGTTTACCCACGCTGCTGTCACAAACGTCCGCTGTACTGTTTGAAACATCTTGAAGAAGTCTAGAATCAATAGCAAAAAAAAAAAATTGAAAATAAAAATAGAAATAAAAATATATTCAATAAATTAATTGTGTAAATATAATTTAAGTATTTCAACGTTTTTCATAGTAAAAACTCGAAAAATCTACGACTGTTGATACATGAATCGAGTCAAATTGAATTATCTTTAATCTTATTTTATGAAATTATAGAAATCAACGATCCACTAGAGAGGAATGAAATTCTTAGGAAAAATTTTTACCAAAGGACATTCCGTTTGTTCAAGAACGAACAGGATTTATTATCGAATATTATTTTTTTTTTCATCTGTTTTTTTTTTCTTGCTAACGATTCGCACGATTCGTTTTTATCCAATAAAAGTGTGCTTCACAGAAATGGTATATCTGTGAATAAACGTGACGTTGGAAAAACGAATTACGCGCACCAACGAGTCTCAATCCCCTTCTGTACAATTTTTTTCATTGTTTTTTTTTTTTCAATATCATGCAAATATCGTGCAGTTAAAATAAAAATCGTAATAATAAAAAAAAAAAATAATATAATAAATATAATACGATAGTGAATGGGCGCATGGATTGGTGACAAATTTTATTTCACTCACCCAGGTGCGTATGGTTTGCATGCATTTGTATCCTTGTCCCATCCGCAATATGGATCGTGAACACAACGTAAACAATTATCGTAACGCCGTGAGCACATAACTAAATCAATTTGTTTTATACGATGATCGGAGGCAACATAAAGCGCTTTATGTTCCTTGGATATTTCCATTGCTTGAATAGGTTCGCCAGGCGTCACATCAAAAACATCAAGGAGTATTGACTGGGACTTGTCATTGCTGTCTACCCATTGTACAACTTTGTGCACTCTGCCATCGCCTGGAAACAATTAAATATTTTTCCGCAATCATGAATGTTCATAAAAATAAAATCATCATTTTATAAAAATTGTAAAATAAAAAAAAATAATATAATTGAGATGGAAATAATTAAATGAAAATACTCACTGGATCCTGCGTAATAAACTGTATACTCCAGATCCATTCCAATAAAATCAATACGTAATTTGTCAACGACAAGTTGCGTGAACATAATGTCACGTTTATAAAATACTGGTTTTTCATTTTCATGTGATATTGCTGAGTCCATAAGCGGATGCGATCTTATAAAATTGAGGACGGTGTCCGGAAGTGTTTCCGTATCATTAACGCATTGACCCGGTCGTGGCTCCGGTACTTTATTTGAGAGCACAGGCAACCAAGCGCTACTACTCGTAGCCTGTTCTTTAAATTTACCTCGAAACGCCTCTTGAATAGCGTCGATGTGAAACGAACAAATGGCCGAGCCCATCAGACCATTCGTCGAAGTCGTGAATGTTCCGTAGAAATGAGTATCATCACCTGGGACTTTGTAGATACTCTCTGATAATAAAGTAAAACCGTGTATAAATAAATGTGTATAAAAAAAGAAAGAAAAAAGATTTTATGATTAAGAAAAAATGATAAAATTAATGACAGAGTTTAAATATTTTTTTTTCTACATGATACAATGTAATATTTTAAATAAATTTATTGTGTGTAACTTACGGATTTCGTTGAAGTAGAATGGGAATTCGCCAGGAATTGAGCAATTAAGTCTGGCTTTGAGATAAGTTGCCCAATTTTGTGATAATATATTTTTACCTCCAGTGTCCCTTTTGCAAACACGCGCGACACGTGAATACACACTTTTACCGCAATTTATATACTCCACTGCTGTTTCACGGAAAAAGAAGAATACGTGCGTTCCAATATCGAATGAACCAACAAAATTCGGCTCTGAAATTAAACAATACACAATTTATATTTATTGGGATATCAATTATTTTATTTTCATTTAATTTTTCAATTACAAATCAAGTTTCAACTTTATTAAATAAATTATTATCTCTACACGTGAACATTGTTTATTTTTAATAAACTGATTTAATGGAATAATATCATTTTTTTTTTTTGTAATAATATTCGCCGTATGATACTGATATTCATTTTATGAGAAATTCTTCCTGCACACCTCGTGCAATTACAATTAATGCGAATAGAATACCGGCAGCAGCAACAGGAATAGAGAATGTTACGTACTGCTACTCGCAATCAGTTGAATTAATCGTGGTAATAATTGCGATCAATTAAATGAAATCGTTTGCACTTTGCTAATAATCATTAGTCTCATAAAAGCTCGCTCAAAATATTGCTATTTATTTCACAAAATTAACGGTAGAATAATTATTTCCTTTATAAATACATTGAACTCAAGCATTCTAGAATAAGAAGAAAAGAACAATTGTAAAAATAAAAAACACTTGAAATGAAATTATTGGCAAAGTGATTTGAAAATTTGCCGAAACAATTCGCTTACGTAAAAAAGTATAAAATAAAAGTGTAATGAAAAGTAGTGGGAGGAACTATAAAACCGATGTTTTCCCTAGCGGGTTTTGGGACCGTTAAATGGAGGTAAAAGCTTTTCGTAGTGAGAGATCGCATTCAAACGACTTTTGTAGTAGTTTTCATTCAATGCTATTCAAGAATGGGCAGAGAGGAGGTGTAAAAGGCAAAGCCAACGATGACGGGAGGGACCACCATGAATTTAACGCAAGTTCAATGATCATCCACTTGTCGTTTTATAGCTGACGCTCTCGTAAAACTTTGAGTTTAATAGCGCCCACCACCTCCAAAAGTTACGACTACGAAAACGTTAATAATTTCGCAACCGAATAAACTACTGAAAAAAAAATAAAAATGATGAAAAAAAAAAAGGATGAGTTAAGACAAAACGTCGGGTGCTTATTGGTCCAAGTTCTCATTTTAGCACTTTCAATTTTCATTGCACTGTAAATCTTCTCGAAGAATTTTCAACATTATTGTACTGAATATATATATGTACAGTACTGGTAATTGTTGTAAGCGCGACGACAGCTTGTAAAATATACGAACGCACGTGAAGGAAATCCAAAATTTCAACGAGCTTCTATGTATTACTTACTTCAAATGATTCTGCAGTTCCGGCGATAAAATAAAAAACAATTCAACAATAATTTGAATATTTCAAAATACTAAATATCAACCCGTTGAAATTAATAAAAAAGCAAAATAAAATAAAATCCCAATAGACACTATTAAATAAATTGTTTGATAACACTTTACAAAAATATATTTACAACTATACACAAAATAAACATTAAAAAAAAAACGATATAAATCAATATATACATATACTAGCTGATCCGGCAAACGTTGTTTTGCCATATAAATCATTTCTAGTGAATATTTTGGTAGTTAAATTATTAATATATATGTATATATAAATTATTATAAAAAAAAAAAAAATATAAAAATATTTGAAAGTTGAAAAAAAAAAAGGAATTATTACAGTGCTAATATCGCTATTAAAAAATAGGGTTTGGTGGTAGAAGGGTGCAAATGAAGGGTTATATGTATTTTTAATGCCAAATCATAAAATAATGAAAATAAAAAATTTTGTCCAAAATATACAGAAAAAATTTCATAAAAATCGGTCAAATTCAACATTTATGTCAAAGTAATGCAATAAAAAATTGAAAGTACTATTGTTCATGGACATTAATTTTTGGCGCAGATGCACGAAACCATGAAAGTAGTTGTTTGGAAAATGGTTCGTCACTCTCGTCAAGCAGTTATTCAGATCTCGTTAACAATATCATCGTATATAATTCTTCCATTTAACTCAACACTCGGTTTCATTTTTCCTCTCTACCTTTATTACTCTCGAATCTCACCCTCTATCCCGATTTATTATACTTGTTGTAAAGCTCTCTCCAACGTCAACACGACCCTCTTTCTGTAAATTCGCCTTCACTATACTATATAATATATATATAAATAAATATACATAAATATATACAGATATATTTTAAGTCATCCTTAACGTCGAGCAGTATTCGTCAACCCCGCGCTCTTCCTCATTCTCTCATTCTGGTGATCACTCTCCGTCGTTTAATCAACGCCTTTGCTAATAGACAAACTCGATGGGAAGAATGGGATCTTGATGGGTGGGCGCGCTCAAGGGCGGCTTACTCAAGGCGCGGCCTCGAATTAAACTGTGAAACAAATGGCTAATCATGCATCCTAAGGGCACACCAAAGTAGAGACGCGGTAGGTTAAAGACACAGCAGAAACTCATTCTAAAATATATATGTGTATTATATATGTATATTGCTCCTAGGTGACACTGGTGAAATAGAGTCAACTGTAAAGATAACATTCTTGCTGTATAAATATGTAAGTATTATAGATGATGTGACATAAATATAAATGGTATGTATATATACTATTTTAAAAAACATGAAAAAACTTTTGATATTATCATCTATAAGAAATTATATATTATATCAAATGTCATTTGATGATAATATCCTATGAGAAATTCTAATTCACAGAGTGAATTTATTCAGTATTATAGAAAACTATTTAATGATTATTTAGCATAAAATCGAAAAGTTTTTTAAGAATTCTTTTTTTATTTTTTCCATTTGTTTCAAAGTTTTGCAGTAATTCAACGGAAAAAATATCGGTGAATTTTGTGGCTGCAGTCGAAAGGCGAGGAATCATGTTTATTTTATAGATTTTACACTATTTTTTTTTTTTTTTTTTACAGATAAAAGAAGAAAAAGGATGAGGGTTGAATTTAACTTATTTTAGGAATAAGGTATGGTACGAGAGAGTGATTCTATGAACGGGACGTTTAGTTTAAGATGAGAGAAACGAAGAAGGGCGTTATTTTATTACCATTCTCCTAGATCTCGCACCCTCCGCGATATTTGATGGTATACACCTTCCTCATCCCGTGCGTTTAGACTTGCGCGCGCGCGTGCCCGTGTGAGTTCGCCCAACCCCAATGGCAATTCATTTTCCGCGTTCTATCCGCACCTACTCCGGAAATCGTCCAGCCATTAAAGAACAGGGAGAATGACGGGAAAGTGATAGTGAGAGAAAGAGAAGCTGATGCCACCCCTTAAAATGAGCGAGCAAGACCAAACGACATCTCTTGAATTACGGGGGCGTTGTCTCCCTTTTTCACTCCATTTATATGCATATATATTTGTATATGTACATGTATATATATGCAGGCATATAGTCAATGTTCCTTTTATGTATATATGTATTTTATATATTTATCTATGTATTTATTTATAGAGTTTTTTGTCGTAACTTCAAAGGGACTTCAACAAAGTCAAATATTTTATAAGTTTTTCACAATGTTTTTTCACTCAATCGCAGGACGAACGAGTGCAATTTTCCGACTCCTCCAGCATTGACATTATATTATACTTGTGCTTATTCGATTGAGAAATTGAGCGGAAGAACGACACAATGCGAATGTGGCGAAAGAATATAATGGAAGAATATAAATTTATATCTATGGATGATCGAGTTTGAATTGTTTGTGAAATGGTCAGAATACAATTGCTTTTGGAAATAGTTTTGAAAATGATTTTTATTATTGAATTTGTTGAAAAATTATGGTGAAGTTCTTGTATCTAATCGTTATACTATGGTTATTGCTAATATCAATGTTTACTCAATCCAGTCAAAATGAAATTGTTACAATAAATTGCAGTGGAACCAAGTGATTATCGAAAGTGAGATAAAGTGTGTCAATGATGTTGTGATGTACTTACTGTCCAACCACTTGGAATCGTACTTGAGTGTCCTCTTGAAACTGTACTCTTTTCGACCGTCGGTCAAATTGTATAAATCCGTGCGAAATATGACAGTGTCCGCTTTAGTAAACTCGGCATTTGTGCCAGAATACAATGCGGGCAGATTGCCAGGATTGCCTTTCTCTACCCAAACTGCCGTTGAATTGTCAGCGGGATCGTAAGGACACTTGGCTATACCCATTCCCACACCTGGAACGAACTCGTGCCGTGGTAGGTGAGTCAAATTGCTCTGTGAAAAAAACAACAAGAAAGAAAAAAAATATATAAATATCATAAACACATTTCTTTTCGTCTATTTTTCTTCATTTTTCTTCCACCATTTGTTCATGAAAAACGTATATGAATTGCATATTGTGATTTTTTTTCCAAGTCTAGTCGGAGCTCGATAACATTACAAAAATATTTCACATCATAAATATTGTTTAACGGAAGGAATGGAAGAAAAAATGGGTAGTTTCACGCGTTGATGAGGACACACGTGGGACTCGTAATCTTCGACAACACTCCAGGCGAGTATATGTATTTTTCGTCGGCATCATTACACGGATACTTGATTTGAGCTCGGAAAAAAGGAACAAAAGACTATATATAATAGTCTTGACAAGATGAGTGTATGGGAAGAAAAAAAATGAAACAAAGAAAAATAAAAAAGCAGAAAGAGAATGTGATATACTCACGTAAATCACCCAGTCCTTTGGCGAGTGAGCGTTCGTGCCGCAGATGTACAACCGGTTACCATCGCTCATTGGTTGAATCACTCGTATGTGGTTGCGGCAGTCAAAGTGCTGTTCAAAACAGAAAAAAAAAAAGGCAATAACCATTAGAATGAGTGCTCGAATTGCGTTTTAGTTTTTATTCCGCATATTTTTTTTTTCACTATTTATTTTTTTTTTTTACGAACGATTCGTTTTGGGTTATTAATAACGTGACGATGGCGAAAATAAAATACAACAACGCACTCTAAATACAGCCCATATATATGTATTTGTACCAATATGTAGGCTTATATGTAAAAATCATTTGTAATATGTTTTAAATGCAAAAATTTTACGAGTTGACATTGATATTATTTGACGTTTATTATTTTGGAGCTATGTTATTTGAATATTTTTTCACAAATATGTATATCGTTGAAATAAATATGAATAGATGTTGACATGACCATCGGGGAAAAATCTGGTATTTACGATACAAATAGTGTACATTTATATATATCTGTACAAATGTCGGCCTTATAAATTTTGTGGATTTAACGCTGAACGTGTACAATCGTAAACGACATTCGCTCGAATGTTGTCGCTTTGTAGTTTTAACGAGACAATTCAGCGAACACGAATTTTCTGAATATATATACACTGATACATGGAAAAAAAAAATCAATTATCCGAACATGATTGTCATTTCGTGACGTTTGATTTGTTCGTAGAATACTAAACATGATTTTACAGTATTGGATAAAAAATATGGAATGTAATAAAAATATTTATTCCCTCTATGAATGTTTACAAAATATAGATATATACATGTACTCTTTATAATTATTTTTTTTTCTCTCTGAAAAGTTCAATTTTGAAAATGAAAAATGGTATAGCTGAAAACTCACCTCGGATTTTCCTTTGGAAACGCAATTAGCTACGTTGCTCGGCTCTAAATTAAGTACATCTCTCTGTAACACATAAAATACATCATTTTTATTAATAATGAAAAAGGAAAAAGAACAAAAAAAATTCAATCCGCTTAATTGAATACGTAAAACCTCTATTCACAATTTGAATTACATTCATTTAATTTTAATATACACAGTACACAAAATGAAAATGAATAAACATTAAATTAGTAAGACGAGAAAACATTTCGGTATAATTATTTACTTTTGCTAATACGATGAACTCTAGTATGTATGACAATTCTAGTCACGATTATTTCCTCGCTTCGTTTAGCATCGCTTTTATTTTACAAAGTAAATAAACTGATGCATCAAAGAACACCATTGCATACCAATTTTCAGGTCATTCCGGAAAATCCTAGATAATGATAAAATGAAAATAGAAAGAATATTTTAAAATATTTCATGAGAAAAAAAAAATGGGTCAAGTGACTTGAACTGTATCCCCCCATGCAATGTTTATTGCCGCTCTGATGAGATTCTCCCATATACTTGAGGCAGCACGGGCTCTCGAGTGCGCGAGTGCCGCATCCGCTCGACTGCGTCGCCAAGGAAGTGGCTCGTTTGCACCGTCAATCGGCCGGGACACACCCTGCGGCATACATATACTCATGCAAACATACACACGTACATATATATAATATTCTGACGCTTTTTACGTCATTGCTAACTAACGATTGACACGCTTCGTGTCGCGTGTTGAAGTCGCAAGATTTATCACTCTTGTTTTTCACCAACTTGATGAACACGTGTAAAGAGATTCATAGAAATTTTTTGACTATAGATGATATTAATAATCTCACAGTAAAAAAAAAAAATGTTCTAAATAGTAAACGTGAGTGAAATTATCATTTTCGAATGCTGTTCATTATTGACTGTGGGGTCCGGCTTTGGAACCAAAAAATAAAATGTACTTGAAAGGGAATTCTGTCAAGCTGAACTCCGCATATAATTTGATGTTATTAAAAATATAATGCCACTATTACTGATATAATATTTGTAAATATCAAATATCATTCTACATTTAAAAACTCAACTATGACTTGACAGTTAAAAGACACTTCCTGTCATGTTAAAACCATTTTCTCACACACTACACAAAACAAAAGGAAATAATATAATATACCATGGTCCTTACAATTTTAAATTGTTAAAATAAATCAGAATGTTGTTTGCTATTATAATTATCAGATTCATAGTTATCTCACGGAATATATATTTGTCTGAATTGGAAGTGTTGCTTCATAAATCTCATATAATATCTCTCATGAGATTCACATAGAGGATTAGATACAATCAGAGAAGAGATATAGATGTGTATGAGAGAATATATACATGTATAAATGTTTGTGGTTGCCTGAAAGCAACAGTAAAATTACTTGCGGACACATCATAATTCCCTGTATGTGTAGAGGGGACATAAAGGTGACAACTATGGTGCGCATGCTCACAAATTTATAATCATTATGAGTATATAAATATATATACATATATATGTGTATGTGGATGTATGTGTGAATATATATTAAAAGTGACTATAGTGATGCTGGATTCGAAGCTCGTTTTACCTCTGGATCGCACGTGTCGACGAGTTCGCTGAGTGATTAAAGGGAAAAATGAGTGTGCATTGGACGATGAAAGTTTACGGGACGAGTCATTCGCTCTTACTCTGTCTCGTCATCTCTCTTTTTATCCTAAATCTACCTCCCATAACGTTTTTCCTCTCGTTTTGTCATGGCAATCCCAACCTACATCATCATCTCACCAGGAGCTTAATCAAGCCGCTTCGTAGATGCCACCAAAAGACGGAACTTTCGTCATTGTGCAACGTGGCCCGTGCGGATTTCTATACATATTTACATCTAGATATATTAAAACGTACGTAGAATTAAATAGTCTTTGGGGACAAAATGAAATGTGACAAAAAGGTAAAAAATAGTTTTTCATACTTTACTCATTTTTCGAATTTTAAATTTCTGTATAAGTGAAGATTAAATTTTTTCTATGAAAAAAAAAAGAAATAAATAAAATGTTCCTATCAAATTTTACCGAAATATGTATATACTATTTTTTTATATCCTTCATTATCTCTTTATTCGCTGTTTTAAATTCGGTCCATTAAAAAGATTAAATTTTAATAATTTATGTGTTATATAAAAAAATAAATAATATTGATTTAACGTAAATGATGAATAAAAGATATTAATATTGTGACAAAGCAGAAAATAATTCAAAAAAAAATATATATTTTTTTATATGTGCGCACATACGAATCATACGATTTACCGTAATAAAATATTGAACGAGAAAAACTGCTCGAGCTATATGTCCGCTTTTCCCAAGAGTCCCAACACCCTGGGAGTAACCAACAAAACTCACTGGGGATCAACGTGTATATCTCTAGTATATTTCATCCTCACTTATACGCATTCATACATGTACACATGGTGTGCAATAGTGGGATGTGTAGCAACTGGTTGAAAAATTCACGAGCCACCACCACATCGCATCCCTTTTTATCTCATCAAACATTAACCTGAAACGTCGGGGATTTGGCCGGAATTGCGCGTGTATGACTTCGCACATTCGCATATACGCACATACGTTGGTTTATTTTCTCCATCTCTCTCGTTGTGTGCCACATACGAACGCTATATAACCAAGGGGAATGACGATGAGCCCAGGACGCGTTGCCGCATGACGCGATTCTGTTACCGAGATCCATTTGCGAAGAAAATAAAAGCGACTATATAAACATATATATCTTTGTATGTATGACCTTTTATCTCGTCAAATATTAACTTAACTTTCACATTTTCTTTTGAGCTTGGACGCTGTCAGTGATACATATAGTTATGATAATAATGCGTGTATGTAGATACGTTTTTTGTCGTATTTAGTTTGAATATCAAAAATAAAATCTCTGTAGAATTATTCACATTCATTTTTTTTTCTTCTTTATTCCGCTATAAAATATTCATTTATTTTTATATTCATAGCAATATGAGAAAATATAACGTTTCATAATCTTCTCGTGATAGCACAAAGAAGTGCATATGTCGATGAGAAAAAGAGTGAGAATATTACATATTTATAGGTATGTGTATATGTGACTATGTATATATCCATGTATGTACGCTCGTGAAGTGGCTTTCGATGTCGCCCAATGCAATAAGTCACTATTTCCTAATGGAAACCCGTCACTCCTCACCCTTTTTTATATCCATTCCGTGGCCGAGCCAAATTCAATCTGCATTGAATATTGATTTCAATTCGATAGGGTAGATATCATTTTTTCATTTTATTTTCTTTTATTAATATATGTATATTTATTTATTTATTTATTTATTTTTCCATGATTTACTTCTTACACTAGAGACATTGAAAGTGGAATGTGCAAGCTATTAAACTGTCAATTCAGATCGATTCTTTATATGAAGAAACATTTATAAAAATTTGAAGCAGTTGATATAAATAAAATCGAGTGGAAAAATAAAAGTATAAAAGATTTATAAATTGCTGAGAGTTGATCATTGTCAAATTTTAATTCTCACGATTTGTGACTCGTTAGCGCGACAAGCTCGTTAAGAGGGTGACAAACGAGTATCTTTAGAGTGTTAAGAAATGGAAATAATGCAATGATAAACACGAGTCAGAAGGTGGTAATTAAAAAGTTAAACTACAAAGAAACAAAGATGGTTTTGAAGTAGTTGGTATTATTATAGATATGATGAAACAAGCAAAAGGAGTTTCTGGATTATTCGACTCACTTTTCCCACTACACCATCACTCCTCCTTTAAATAGTACCTCTATTGCTCTTGTTTCTTATAGACACTGAGTGCATACATATCTCCAGAGAGTTATTGTCACTGTGTACCAAAGGAAATTATTCCTAATGGTACACATTGAAGGAAAATACTGACATCAAAGTATATATACACTTCAAATTATGCCGGATAATGAGAACCATCGTAGTCTTTAATTACCGTCTTGAAGAAATTTTTCTTTTCATTAGTTATGAACTTGCATAGTTATACTAGTATCAGTTTATTTAAATATCTTTACCAACTTTCCATGATCTATCTTGTGCCAGTCTGGTCCGTGATTTCTGCCTATTAAACTCTTCTTTTATGTATTGCATTCATCGTTCAGAAATATATTCTACAAAACTCGCCGATTTGTATATCTAAAGCTTTTCCTTTTCATTTAATTATGAAGGGTACTTTGACATCAAGGTAAAAAGCAAAAACTAAGTTATACACTTCACTGCTAGTGGTAAGTATGGATGAAGACCATGTTTAATAGCAAGAAAGTTGGTTGAAGAAGAGCTAACAGATACTTTCCGTTGGAAAAACTATATGCGTGATGAAGTACACTATGAAATGCTAGAAAATGAGGCTCGTTTTTTAGTCGAGAGCAAAGATAGACAAGTCTCTTCACATCAAGATGAATTTACAGAATTAGCAGACGTTAATTATATCAACGCAAAGGGGCAATGAAGGTAATTATGCTTTTCTTAAGCTTAATGAATGGAGTATACAGACCCAAAGAGATAGAGTAAAACCACAAGACTGAATGGAAAAGAAAACGATACCATTGATTAGAAATAATGAAAAGCAAACTTTTTTGAAATTATTTTCAATAGTGAAGCACGATGCAAAATTTATTTAATAAATTTTATTCATAATATTTTCTTGCAAAGATGTTTAGAATATTCCAAGTTATCTATGAGAGCTGCTAATTATTGATGTGATGGACATAAAAATTGTTCATTGCCGCAATAAAAAAATATTTAATTATATTTTTCTTCTATTAAATTTTTATGTCAAATAAAATATTTGCAGTATGTATTCTCAATGAGACGGATTTTGGATTTACTATGTAATACATTTTATTGTTCTATATGCAAAGTCAGTTTAATTACTGTATAAAATTTTCATTTATGCTGGTTCAATAATTAAAGCACATTAAAGTTTACTAGAATTTTAACAAAGTTGAAAAGCTTCTACTGAAAATATTAATGTACACAACCGAGGGCTTCATTCATTCACTTCCTCATTGCTTGTTGATGAAAAAGTGACTGAAATTATTTACGTCTTCATTAAAATAGATTCTATATAAATTTTAGAAAAAAATATTTACAATAATATCATAGATAAAATAGATATACCATGAGAATATATATATTTTTCATAATCATTTATGTATATATGGTTGAGGATCATTGGGAAATGATGTGGATTATTTTTTCCTCACGGAAGAGGAACCCTCGTCAACGAGAAAACTCTTCCGGCAGTCGTGAAACTTGTACGTGAACTGAGTAAAACTGTGCTATAACGTAAATGTAGAAAAGCAAAAAAAAAAAAAAAAAAAAAAAAAAACAAGAAGTAGTAGTGCGACCTGCGTTAACTCTGGAAGAACTGTGTAAGAAAAGTCTATATTTGTGCACACGGTAGTCACCTTCATGTTACTGATGATGGTGGTGGTGGGCAACGTGTGCCGCGACGAAGCTCATCAAACTAAAATTTTCCCTGGGAGCTTATCCCAAATTCATCGTCGCAATAAATTCTACGTTACAACTTGCGCGCTGGCTTATACTGCTCTATATAGTTATTCGTTCCTGAGCCTCACAACGACGAGCAGGAAGAGGAAAGGAACCACTACGTGAGGTATATAAAATATATACCTAACCAGTATGAGTAAAAAATGCAAGGTATACACACCCTTGGAACTTATATTTATGTCTATTTAACGTACATTATTTTTGACAGTTAAAAATATTATTATTTTACAGTATATTTTAACATGAAATATATAAAATATAAAATGCAAAAAAAGTAGTGTATATAAATTTACAATGTATATATATTCATACACACGTTTATGTAATATCGATAAGGACAAATATTTCCTGTATCGAAATATAAATACATCAAATTTCTGATGTTAATGTGATCTCGAATGAATTACATATGTATTTTACATTTATTTATAGATGATTGAACAACATACATTTATTATCTTGATACTTGTATCGATATAAAGCCATCATGCATAGAAAATTTTCTTTCATTTCACTGTTAACGACAGTAAAATGTGTATATGTTTATATACAATTCACGATTTCACAACCGTGTAAATCTTACAAGTCACCCTTGATACTTTACCGTACGCCCGAGGGCTATTACGGTCATATAATATTTTCGATCATAGCACAAAACGAATTTGATTCGCAATAAATGTGTATATATACATAAAAATGTGTATGTCTATATCTATATGGATGTATATACCCATTTATACATAGGTTATAGCATTTCCTCGAGATAAAAATAAATTTGTCATCTTCCATAAAGAATTATTATTATTTTCATTACATCTATTTTTTTTTTTTGTTTTTTTTCTTTCTTTTTGACCCCTCACTTAATATTCGATTTGTATGTATATAAAATAAATTTCATAAAATTCTCCAGTAAACTGATGTTTCTCTGGTTGAATGAGAGAAAAATCAAAAATAATTTTCGTTTGGAAAAACAGTTATAGATATATTTTTGAATTGATGGAATATATATTGAATTTGTGAAAATTTATGGACTCAATATAGATGTATATGCTACTCACCGCATTCATTTTGAATTTGAGGGTTTCGAAAACTTTGGGGATTTTTTATAACATTGCTCCCCTTATATATATATATATATCCCAATGTTTCTTTTTCCTCGTGAAAGATATTTTGTAACTGAAGTGATATTAGCATAGAATATTGTTTCGTGCACGAGAAGAGGGGACCCAAGTTACAAAATTGAAGGACAGCGTGCGACCAAAGATACATAAATATAAATATACATATCCTTTGTTCCTGACAAACGCGTTGTGCTTTACGCACGAATACATATATTATTGCATTTCGTGAATATATATGTGTATATATTTATATATTACATATATAAATATATATCATGAGCACGAAGAACGTGTATACGCAGCCCTGCTTGCATAATACCTTTGAGTTCCCTACGTTTCTGCCACTCGACAATATGTATTTATGCAAAATTTGAAAATTTGATCGGACCTAGTGTTGTACTGTATAGCTTTATCTCATTCCTCTTTTATCATTGTTTCTCCTATTGATTTACTCAGTTCTATGTACATGAATTGTTATTATATATATATATATATAAATGAAATATACGTATGGCTGCAAATATTCGTAGGGTTGAATTATTCTCTGTTGAATATCTAAACTGACACTGACATCAAATCATGTTGGATTGTTTATGCGCGTCACGAACATTTGTCCATGATATATTGTCAAAATTAATGTTCGACAAATAAAAAATAATAAAATAGTTAAATGTACAGTATAAATAAATGTTATAAATTTTGAAAATTACAGTAACATGAATATTTAGTTTTGAAATTGTCCCAACGTGTTGAAAAAAAAAAAAAAAAACAACGTATGTTTATTGTGTCGTATTATATTTTTTTTATGTATACTATATTACATATCCGACTATATAGCGGAGTTTAGTTATAAGAGAATAATAAAAATATATTGTTGAGGACACTGTGGTTATAGGTGAAAGAATATATATATATTTTATGGGATATACGACAAGACTTGTATGATATCTATACAGAATAAGTTTTTCATCTCTTGATTTATTATACTGAGCCTCTTTTACCCCTATTCTCTTCCTCTTCTCATCTACCTTATAATTTTTTTTGCTCTTTTCCGCGTCTTTATTTTCGCTTATAACTGCCGTCGTACTTACTGTACGTGAGTGCCATCGATTCTGGTATTATTTGTCCATCCATTAGAAACAAGAATAATGATATTTAAATATGAAGGGACGCGATTAATCACCTAATGTTAATATAAAGAAAAATGATCCACTTTTGAGAGGGCGCGCATAACATCGAGGGATTCTCATTTAATCTCTACAGAGAATATTTAGTGGAGGATAATAAAAAAAAAACATTTTTATTTTTATCTTCATCTTATTTGCCAATTCTTGACCCATTTATTCATCTTGAGAAATAATTCATCATCTCCTTTATAATATTATATTCGAATTTATTTTTTCATTTTTTTTTATTATTATTATCATGCTTTTTTCCCATCATAATTTTACACACTGTGATCAATGAAGTAAATATAATCCTATAGACTTTGAGACACATGCACTGACTCAAATATATGTATATATATGTTAGCGCATCTGTCGAATCACTAGATTTTTTCGCCTTTATTTATTACGACTATAACAAACGAGGCGGGGTTGTTACCGTAGTGAAAGTCGGTTTACGAAATACGAAACGCGTCGTCGCGCTCGAATAATTGTATTTTTCGAATCTAGTATTACTCATCTCACTCTTTCCCCATGACTACTATCTCACTTTTTCTCTATCAACCAATGTCACTGCCCGCAGAGTCAATTTTTTCCATGCATCCCCAACAATCGCCCCGGGGAATTTAGATCGTATGTGTGCCACACGGAGCGTTTCAACGTTCATTCAACCCCTCACACATTGTATTTTATTATTTACGTATGTATATCTGTTATGTAGTGTCAGGTATTTCGGTGGTCTAAGAATTGTAGGTATCTGCAGCTTGGCTTTGTGAAGAAGAAGAAGAAAAAATGAAGATAATAGTGAGATTATTACGCATTTCGTTGTGTTGAAATCAATTGTTAATTTTTTTTTCTCTTGTACTTAAAACTTCTTTTTTGATAAAGAAAAAAAAAATGAACAATGTCTGACTCTGTTCCACTACTATGATCATATATAGATGCTATAGAATACGAGGAAACAGCTGGAGAACGATTGTAAATGCGTGCAAACAGCTCTTCAGAAAACGAGTGTGACACGCCAAGTGTATTGCGAATGTGAGAGTTAAAAAGCAATTTTCTGTCCGTAGCGATCGGGCCAGTTGCTCAAATGGTCACTACTATATACACACAGTACGGTCACACCCCCTCTATATATTACCGGAAACGAAGCAATTTCAATTTGCAATCGCTTTTCATTCGAAAGCCACGGTGAATACCGTGAAAGTGTATAGAGAAAGCAAAAAACGCACCAGACAGATATAATAGAAAACCAAAGAAGAATGCAATTGAACATATAAAAAAAAAATAATGACAATAACCGAATTAAAATTTTTTTTTTTCGTTTAATTGAATTGAATTCAAGAATTTTTTGCTCATTTAAATTGCAACTCAAATAAAAACAAATAAAAGAATATAATAAAAAAGTTTTTCAATGGAGTTGTATACTCTTCGTGCATGTGGATGATTCAGATATATTGGCTGAGGGTCGTCAATTCGCACAAAATAAAGGGTGTGTGTGTGTGTGTGTACACCACAGTATGTCGACAATACATTGGTTAGCGCCAGAGACGTGTCAGCTGTCAAAGTCCATCAAAGGGGATGCTCTCATTTATGATTGACAGTTTTATGGGGACACATATCGTTCCTATTTCGCTCTCCCTATTTTTGTTTTTTTTTTTTCACACACTCATTTTGGATTTATAATTTCAGAGATTTGTCAAGGAAATCAATAACATAAATAAAAGCGCGCAATACAATGGCACAAATATTCATTGCATTGTATTACAAATTTATTTTATTCATATCACGCATGTGTAATTTATTGTTATGTTTTTATACATATAAATGAAGTCTGACGGTTGGTGACATTACAATGATGAATATCGAAGCGTTTTCTTCACCTAGCTTTTATCGTAAAGCTCGTATTCTTATATCTCTATCTCTTGTGATAAGAATGAATGGGTGAGTCGTGAAATAGATAGATTAAGTGTATGAGCACAGAGAAAAGCCGTAAAAAAATTGTTATCTCGTGTTTGATGTTACTGACGAGAGTAATACTCACCTCACAGTTAGAGTGGCTGATGTTGCTCAGGTTCAGCCTGAAGACTTTATCCCTGAAAGCACAAAAATAAAAATATATTAGAAAAAATGTATGGTGACCGAGCTCGGTGGATTAAAATAAAAATATATATATTTTATTCTATTTTTGACTTTAAATATAAAGCTCAAAACTTCCGCTCGCTCTTTCTCATTTTTTTTTTTTTTTTTTCGTCCTACATACTTCTTATCTGACATCAGTTACGTACCGATAGGTATATGGATCCCGCCACTGATACGACAAATGCAATTGATAGTTTAAGAATTTTTACGAGCTTTATTGCAAAGCCTGATATATTTTTATATTTCAATAATTCCATTTATTTTTCATTCATGAACAATTTTCAAATAACCTACAAGACTCAACTGTAATATTACAGAGTTATAACCATTATAGAAAATAAATAAACGTCATTTTTATTTGTTTTGTTCATCTTTTTTTTTTTTTGCATATAAAATTCTAAAATGGAGCGATTCAATTTTTTTGGTTTATTTTCAAATCGAGGATGTGTGAAACGAAATTCGCAGTGGGAAGAACATAGAAGAACAAGAGGATGTTACGCAACATTAGCTTTAATGCGCTCCACAACTTTATTCAGGTAGAAATAGTACCATTCGTCATCGGTTTTCAATAAAGAAACGGCAATGCGATTGCGGAAAGGAAACGTTAGCACGTATTGTACACGTATACCTATATACTTTTAAAGAAAGCAATGGTGCTGCCATCTATGCTATGATATTAAAGGAATATAACCAATAAGGATTGTGCGACCACAGCGCCACCATTATTCCATTCATCGTGAGCACGACGCTGTGAAAAAGTAAATACCTAGCTGTTAAAAAAACAAATCCGACTCTTGGAATTTCAACGGAAACTTTTCGCCATGCGCTCGAGCTTGAGGAAACTTTCGCTAGCTATACGTGCTTGAGCTTTCGAATGAGCTGCAAAGAGAGGAAGATAGATAGATAGAGCGCAGCAAAGAGTGATATAGGAGGCAGACTAGAGGGGAGAAAAAAAAAAAACGAAGTAAGAGCGCGCGAACCCAAGCACGGAACCAATTTTACGGGTAAAAAGTTGGTCGAGTCAGCCGCGGGGACGAGCATCGATTTCAATTTAGAGAGAAGGGAAAATGGTGAGGCAGAAGTAGAGGAACGAGAGGGCGAGTACATAGAACAGGAAGGAATGCGCTGAGGTGTCGAGAGCTAGGGGAAATTCCTCAATCCTCTGATGCTCGGCGCCCTTTGCCCCTATAACTTTTGCTTCTTGAATTATAAATAATTACTTTGGTGGAAGAAAAAAATAAATAAAGAAGAAAAAAAAAGGTAAGGAAAAAAAAATGTAACCACTAGATACTCTTGGGTTATGTATAATTTATTGCTATCTTCCTGGTGAATGAATTATTAACTGACATTTCACGATTTTACACCGATGTCTTGTGCACACTCGGTTATTTCCATTTCCAAGAAAATCTTCAACAAGAATTAAATTACCTCCTGCGTCTTTCAAAATCCACGAATGCTTGAAGATGCCAACTTTCAAATTGACGCGACGACGCGCAGTAGTGGTACATCTGAATTGGAAATAAATCGAATGTAAAAGTTTCATTCGAATTTTGATAGACTTGAAATAGTTGGTGAAACATTTTTATTTTCAATTTATTTTTATGGAGAAGCCATTGATCCGAAAAGACAAAACGTGAGAAAATGACGAAAGAAGTAATAAACTGAAGATTGTCAAGTGTGAAAATCACAGTAACTATCTTTATCTACTGTCCTTCTAATATTATTCTTCACCCTTTTTTTATTCTTGGCAGTATAGTAAATCTATTATTTTTCAGTCTAATCCGATTACATCAGATCAGCTGCTGAGTGAATTGTTGAATCCTACATTCATCAGTTTAATTTTATATAAAATCCCCTATATGTTCATGTCATTGAGGAGTACCTTGGGAAAACGACCACAAGATAGGAAATGAATGCGGTCAACAGCACAGTAAAATAACGGACGTATGTGATTTCCAGGAAAAATTGTCTTCTCTTATGCGGCGAAAGCATCTGCTCATCTTTCCATGAAATTTCATGTCATCCCTGTCGTCTTTCTACTCCAAAGACGAGAAATGTCAGAAGAGAAATGATTATTCGTCCTATCATGAAGCTTTTTCACGTTCTCAATTTATCGCCACGATACCTTAGCTATTACATTGAAGAATAAATGAGTAAATAAATGAAAAAATAATAAAAGAAATCAAGAAAAATAAATAAAATAAAAGAAGTTAGTAAGAAGAAAAAAAAAAAAGAAAAGCAAACTATTGATTGTGAAAGCAACTCGATTAACGCGAGCACGCGGTTCGTAGGGTCCTTCACTTCGTTTTCCTTTCGAATGGAATCTATTCCAGTGATAATTGAGGGGCGTGAGATGAGAGGCGAAGCACACGGGGATGGGACTTCAATTAGCGTACTGTTAATCGCGAGTGAACTGCCGCGGGCGCACCGTGGTCTCGAATACTCATTATCAAAAGCATCACATTTCTAATTAACGAGAAGGACGGCCGTTGCTTCCGTTACTATACCAGTGCATAAATATATATGTATATTATACATTCTATTATCGATTAGTTCGATATAAAGAATTGTGAAAATAGTGGAAACTCGACCAGAAAAGTGATCGCAATGAAGGTAAACAGCCGACGGTGAGAATTCGCCTTTAGGTTTTCACAGGGAAATTACTCTCCACTGCTCGTTTCCACTGATTCTCCTTGGACAATTATTTACGTTTGTACTTCTATCCCACTCAGTTTGGAGATATTCCACCTCAGTGAAATTGAAAATATAAAAGAGTGCGAAACGAGGAAGAATCGAGGAAAGAGGAAAAGCGAGAGACGAGAAGGATAAAAACGTTGATTTATCCAGAAGAGGAACGCGCAAGAGATAACCGTAAGCGTTCAAGATCATTGGGAGAAACGTCCGTTCGGCATTTCCACCGATGTTCTTATCGGAATTCGATAGCCAGGGGGAAATAGATACTGCGGTGAAGAGAGTAATAGTATGGAGCTAAAAGAGCGAAGGGTGCACATCGCTGCTGATGCGTGGAACAGAGCCAGAAAGTAGGAAAACGTTAAAATCGAAGTGCGCGCTTTTCTCTATCTCTCTCGCCATCAAAAGAAAATGCAATTTATCGTTACCACTTTCCCTCGCCTGGTGTTTTAGGCATTTCCTCGAATTTTTCTGACCCCTTTCCTTTGTGGCCATCTCATTTCAATCCCCAATAGAATTTTAGCCTCTATGAGAATTGATTCGTTCATGAAAGCCCCCCCCAAAAAAAAAATGTTGATTTTATATAGCAATAAACATCAGTTACAATTTATGTTTATTTGCATTATTCTTTGTTTTTATATTAAACCTCTCACATTTTTTTACTGAAAATTGTAATTGAAAAATAAATGTACTGTATATATATTCTTAAATGGATATTGGAAAAATTATTCTGATTATATAGTGTGATACTATTTGGGCTACCATTCCATTTGCCGCACGTTCTCTCTTTGCATTCAAAAGTTGTTAATAAAAGCTCTGCCCCAAAGGCAACACTAACGTGCGTCCTTTTCAAAACTTTTAATCGACCTACGTATATACTGAATGAGAGAAAAAAAATTCACACAATCGAAACTCCACTCTAAAAAAAAAAAAAATGAGAACGTACAGATACCAAATATCCATTATATTAAGCTTTTTTTTTTGTGTTTATTTTTTTTATTTTCTCATGAGTAATAAGCTTTGATAATTTAACTTAAATATTCATCTCATTCACGTTTATTCATTAGCTAATATCGTATCCCGTTCACTATTGCTTTCGACCTATTATCAACAGGGTATATACATGGCATTTTGTTGACATTTACCAAATTACAGAGAGACATAGGAGAATCACAAAGACCAAGGGATGACACACGTTGGCATGTACTTTGGCTATTCGTAAGGGGCACTAAACTGAATCAAGTAATAATACTCTTGCTTCCTAATATTAATGCTTCGTCGACGATATATAGACAGGATTCTTGTATATCACTCAGTCTATAAGAGTGAGTAAGAGAAAATCCCCATGAAGCCCAGTAACAATCATCTACAATGCTCTTTCAATTCACCAACAACCCCAAGTGATGAAACACATTGGACCCCCCTTTGAGTTGAAATAAATTCGTATACGCGATACTTCTCTTTCTTCTCTGTGTGACTGTGTATTGAGAGATCAGGGCGCTAAAATTATTCATAATATTCGTACAACAGGATGAGAATAAAGAGATGTAAAAAATTCGTTCAGTAATGAAACAACAAAAGCAATCGCAACTGATGTATAGAAAGTAGGTACTTCTTGTAGTTGAGAGTTAACTAATTTCAATTTTCAATTGGCAATCACACAAAATAGGGGATTGATGAATTGTTGCCAGGTTTCATTAGTGAATAAAGTGACAAAGACATTAAGTTTATCATTTGTGAATTTTATACAAATGTTGTAAGGATTGAAAGAAAGAAAAAAAACAATTGGTAAAAGTTTGTATTTGCGTGTTTTATAGGTAAGAGTCGAAAGTCATGGCATACAGGCGCTTAAAAGATTTATCGACAAAGTTTTGCGTGTGGTTAATTTGACGAACGATGGGCTACAAGCTCATACTAACTCTATATTGATGTTCTTGCTCCATGAATCCATGCAGTTGAGCATGTGGAAAAACATACACAGGATACATTTGTGAGATATATAACACGAATATGAATTTTAGTTTTGCAAAAGTTATTTACGCAATAGTGAGAGAATTGCAACCATCAGAAACAAAATGATTTATTGATAATTTACTTCCTGACATTTATGTTTATTTTAAACAGTTAAAAACATTTGCAAAATCAATTTCAAACTATCTCTAAAGCATTTACGAAGAAATGCTGAAAGAAATGTTAACTTTTAGAACTGTTAGATAAATTATGCATTTGTTATCGTGATAGGTATATATAAATATTCAGTAAGAGATATATATAAATGAAATTTTCAAAAAAAAAATATTTCATGAATTTTAGCTAGAGTATCGTAAAGTTTTAGGAACGTCGCAGTGTACGATTTCACATCAATTTCGAATATGGGAGATATGAAATTTTTATTACAAGCCGAGTGTGCGGGTTCCATAAATGGCATGGGCGTTATCGATATGACCATAAACCAGTAGTGGCAATGGTGATGACTTATATATAAGCCCCGGCAGTTTTGATAAAGCAAAGATTTAAAAACTTTTGTATCAAATCAATTCCACTTTGAGTTATTGATTTATTTATTTCATCAGAAAGTAAAAAAAAAAAAAGAATTAATCTATTAATAAATAAAATTCATTGAAATAAATAAACTTACATGGCTCCCACGTAAAGTGTATCTCTTCTGCTGTCCAAATAAAGTGTTCTATAATACAGCATTCCACAACTGAATTCACGAACATGTTCTGCAACAGCATAATGAAAAAAAAAAAAAAAAATCATCGATTAATAACAAATTCACAAATGAAATAAAATATTTTTCATATTGATTAAATTACACATTTTTCATTTTATTCTCTGGTGATCATACCTGATTTTTATTCTTAAAATTCCAATAGAATAAAAAATGCAAAGGCCAAAAATCACCCTAGTAATACACCCAAGGGGATGCTCTTCTATACAGCGGTCTCAAAGTAATTTTTTTTTTTCCTTTGCGTTCCTATACCCGGATCTTGAATCCACGCGGAACATTACTTTGGTGTCGGCTCCCACGATGCATAAAATTTACCGGCAAAAGCATTTACGGTGTTATATGAAAGCTGACGCGGGTATGAGGTCCCAGCGGGAATGAGCTACGTAACTACACAACGCGATGAGAGATGCTGCACGGCCAACCCCTCCAGTTCGCGACACTGATCTGCTTAACATATGAAAGAAAGTCACCCCTTATAAATACACTCGGGTTCCACTTCAGTCTAAGAGAGCGCGAACAATGCTGTATATTATATGGTATCACAAGAGCCCAACGCCGCGAGCGAGTGAAAGGGGTCCATATTATGGAACTAACCAAACCACCATCCCTTTTTTTTTTTTTTTTTATGCTACAGAATTATTTGCCATCCTCCCGGCTCTTTTCTTTTCCTCACTTTTCACCCTATTCATCACATTTTTCTCTCTATATCTCATTAGCTCTCTCACACACCGACTACAGTACACACAACAAAACCGGGCTGTAAATGAATTTTCATGAAAATCATCAAATTAATTTCAATAAAATAATTGGACAACGTTAATAAATAAAACAAAAACTAATTATTCCCACGCTGAGTATAGCAATTATTTATTTTTCTGTATTTTCATCCTTTCTCATTATGCGATTAATTTTCCGAATCCACACAAATTAAATTAATTTTTTATTTATTTTTTCTCATTTCAATTTTAATTATAGTGTATTTTCAAATATTCATATCGGCTTTTGAACATTTCCCTGACCAAGCACGATAATATTTTGCTTTTATTCAACCACGTGTGAATTGTTCAATTCCTATCATCTCTCTGTGTTATTTGACAATTATTTTCACGTGATTATTCAATAGAAAATATATATACATATAAATACATATGAACTTGTATATTATAATATATTTGCATGTGTATGGATGTGAATGATCAATTGAGCTGAAAATAAATTTTAAAAGAGCAATCCAAACAGTTTTATTTTTATCACAATTCCGATAAAATGATGGAAAAAAAAATAGTTTATCATTATTATTTTTTTTTATTCATATCTCGCCATGCCACAACACTGGTGAGATTATATATACGTCTAGCAACATAAAAATAACAATACTTTCTGTACCTATATTGTCGGGAATCCGTTGGTTTATCGCCAAAGAAATCCGATACTACACGAGAATATAACAAAAGTCCCGTGCGTACTACTACCAGAGGTATACAACAGATATACATAATCCGAAGACTTGGTGCTGAGAGAGAGGCGAGTTTTTCTATCGCGAGGGGTTCAACATGAAGACGCCGGCTATATGGAAAGAAGAGGTACATGTGCGGTACGGCAGAATAAAATGGTGGTATGGAGGTTAAGATATATCGCAAGACGATAAAAATGTTCCACAGATTGAATCGTAATCCTCGTCGTATCTTGTTACCTGTCTTTATACTTCTTTTCTTCTAACTCTCACTCCTACACCTATAAGTATACATACACCTATAGTATATCCATAGTTCACCCCTGTGTGTACATCGATACATATGAATATCACACTCAATATGCGTTTGTTTCCGTCATATTATGCGCAACCTCATCATTAAAATATTTTTTTTCGTCAACCCCACGTCAACATTCTATTGTGCAATATTATATTTTTTTTTTATCCATATTATCTCCCTCTGTACCAACACTATCATTGAAATATCATATTGAACAAACTTTTATTTTATATTCAACGATCATTTGAATAAATCCCCTCGCAAATAAAACACTATCAGTTTATTTACGTTAGACATTGTTGATCGCAAGTTATCGTTGAAATGTCGGTACGTCATGCTATTCACAAAGAATAGGGCGATAAATAAATGAAAGAAAAAAAAAAAAAAAGGCGAAATAAAGCCACCCCTTTCATCACTATATGTAGGCGGGAATGTTTGACGCCTGTCGATAATTCGACGATACACATTTTGTGATTGAATCTCAACGAACGAACACTATCTAACGTATATAAATAAACAAATATACTTATATGTCAACACTAGTACACAATTGAAATTGAGCATGAGATTATATATATCGAATGAGTCGCGTTATCCAAATATTTTTTCGTCATTTCGATCAGGTCTGAAGATATATAAAAAGAGTAAAAAGAAACGAGATGATGTTAGATATAGACTGAAAAATTGAAGGGAGTTTATATGCCACGTGCGCGTGCGGTTGTCAATTCGCAACGCACATAGTAATACCCAAACCAACCCATTCATATCCACATAAATGTATGTATATGTGTATGTATACGCACATGTGTATGTAAGTCCAATTGAATAAATTCATTCCGCCCTTTCGCGATGCCAGATTAGGTTGCACGATCTTTTTTTTTTTTTGCCCTCCCTTTCTTTGTCTTTTTTTTTACTCTCTCAACTCTGAACACACGGGTGTACACCCACCTACACAGGGACACAGTGAGAGAGACACACATACACACACGCTCACTCGGCTGGCTTCGTTCCAACCCGCACCGGCATATGGCCGACAAAGATTACGAACATGCCCCACCTCGGCCGTGTCCAATTTCCAACGTTATTATTATTTTAATCCTTTAAGCTTTTTTTATATATGTATATATATACGTGTATCGCGGTGAATATAAAATACAGATATATGTATTTATTATACACATATAAATATATTGATAGTTATATATAAAGTCAGATGAAAAATATATATTTATATTTAAATAAAGTGCAATATGTTCGTGAGTGTAAATGCGATATATAATTGCATTTGAATGTTTCTAATGTTATCAAAGACTTTTAATATAACATTACTATAAAACATTTTCATAACTTTTGATTCGATCAGTAGCAAACAATTCGAAACAAGACCATCTATACATATGAACATTAACATTTAAAACGAATTGAGAGCGAAACGATATATGCAAATAAGAGAAGTTGTTATACGGATGTTGCGATTCCCATATTATATATACTGGACATGTGAATGGATGCCTTAAGGCATCATATATACCTATATATATGTATGTATATAGGACCGTTGAACCGCAAAAGCTTCTAAACCTCATGAGTTAAAGTGAGTTCATGGAATTTGTTGAGACATGTTGGTGACGATCTAACGAATGAGTGGAGAGAATTGAAACTGAAAAGTTGTCATGGGTCCAAGTATACATATACATACACATAACAATTGAGTGGTATCGATAGTTAGTTGAAATAAAAGTGAGAATGAGTGAGAGGGAAAAATTAAAGGGAAAAACACTTCGGGGCGTTTCAACGCCATCGTAAAACTAGAGTAAAGACCCTGATGCTGTGCGAAGTAACACTGTGTTCAGTATCACTTCTGAGTCGTACGCCAGATGAAATAGTCGTGGGAAAAAGCCGATGTGCTCGCGGGATAGATACCATTTATTTCAGGTCCAATGTGCACGCGTTCAACTCCATGAACGTGTGCAATGTGGTGTCAGTTTACTGTATATATATACACACATTAACCAAGTGCAGAGAGAGTCAAGGGTGAGTTCACTCTGAAAACTTCAACATACATATATTCTCTCTATATCTTTCGTGATATTTCTCCCTGCATTTGTGAATCCAACCGAATAGAATGGTTTCCTACTCTCAATTCGTCACATTGATCCTCGCAGAACATGACAATACACTTCATTGTTAAATCACAATCCTCAATACCGCAGAGAAGTATTTATATTTTCATTCACTGGTATGAATGTTCAGAAATATATATATATCGTTTAAAGATTTATAATTGTACTATAATAATGTAGGATTATTTAAATTACTGTATGAGATAATAAATGAGTGTAAAAGTGAGAAGAAAATCTCCAACTTCATCCACGCTAAGATTGCAATAGCTTGAAAAATACAGAATGAAAAAAAAAAGAAAGGAAGAAAGAAAAATACATGCTAATCCAACGATAAAAGTCGGCGAAAAGTAAAGAAGGTGTGTGCAAAAATAAAAATCTGTACACTGCCGTCCCCTATATAGCGACTTAACGGCATACCTATAAATTTAAGATAAACTTTCAACGATTATTCTCGGCATCTGCCTCACGCTATTCGCCCTCCAAAGATGCGGCTGCATGCAAGCAAGAGAAATAAAATAAATAACAAAAGGGCGAACATGGTAAATGGAAAAATACCATAAGCAAATGGAATGAAATGTAGCAATAAATGTTCATAATAATACATAAATGTATATACATACATAGGTGGCAGTAGTTTTTGCTCAGTGACCTTGTCAGCCAAGTGTCGACGATAATACGCTCATTTCCGCTCCGTTTACGTGCGAGGAAAAATATTTGAGGGCAAAAGAGGATAGAATGAGACGGCAACTCTATATACGCGCGATGAAATATATTGAGCGAGTGAAAAAGTACAAAAATAAAAAATAAAAAATTATATATATACATATATACTTGGCAAGAAAGAGAAGGTAAACTACATAGTATATAGGTATATAACTAAATGTAAAATGGAGCTATAGGTCGAGTGGTGAGATGGTGCAAACTGTAGCACACTCGTTTGCCTCGTCACTCCCTATTCATTAATCACCTCGCTGTGCTCTCTTTTCTCTACTCATCACTCCTTTCTCAGTTGTTACATAGTTATATAAATATACATATATAAATGTATATGCATGTGTATGTATATACAGGTATGTATTGGCTTGCTCTTTTCATCGTTTGCCCTTTATTGGCCACCTCCCATGATACCACCATACAACCTATCTTCACACTTGCTCGCTATACCCGAGAATTCGATTATTGGACATTTTAATCAAGATAATAGGCTACACGCTTCCGCGATACAGTTGCGAACTAATAGCTAGTAAACACCTCTTGGCGCTACCGTGTCATGATGGAATATATATTGATGGATATAGCGTGAGATGAGAGCATAAGGATATTTGTGTATAAAAAGTCGGGGTAAAAATGATAGATGAGGTAAAGTGATGATCAGAATTATGAAAAAAAAAAAGAAAACAAAAATTTAATTGTTGCATATTATCTTTTCATAATTTTCTATTTGATCAATTTATAATAATTATAAAAATAAGCATGATTAACTAAAATTATTTTGTTATATGTGAATGAAATAATTTTTGGAGATTTATGAGAATAGAGTAAATGTCATGAGAAATATATTCATTGATATTTTCATCGAAACGCGACAAGTAAATGTCATTCGTTATTATAAATTCTTCGGTCATCGCGGACATTTACTAAATATTCTTGATGTCCTTCAAATTTTTATTTTCATCTATTTTTGTCATGTTATAATGTTGGTGGATATAGGTGCGTGTTGCACGAATGAATTTCAATCTATTTGAATATATATCCAATCAGTGACGTGCAGGACAATCGCAGAAAGGGGCCAAAGTGAAAGATGATGCAAATCAAAACAAAAAAAAAATAACTATAATATTAATAATAATAATAATAATAATAATAATAAATGTTTAGAGTGTAAGGACAACCGTTGAGTGGAATGCAAAAAATAATAGTAGATAGGATATATATATATATATATGTACATAAATGAAGCTCAAAATAAATTGCGTTATCTTTTCGTTCCACGTGTATGACTCGCGAGCGTCACTACCACTACTATCCAATTACTCACGCGTCTGCACACGAAAGGTATAGAAACGACGGGGCCATTATACATAATAAAAAGAATGAGAGAAAGTACGTCACAATCATGCAACCGCCGTAAAATTTATCCAACTGTATTTTCAAAATAACTGACGATTATAAAAAGCAAATTGGAATTTTAATCAATTACATTTGTTTAATTTAACTATTATATATGAAAAATCAGTAATTATATATCATCAAAGCACACTTTATACTAAATAATACATAGATGAAATAAATGAATAAAACTAAAACTTCAAGAAATTCTCAGTTAATTTTAAATATATTCATAAATAACTATGAAATAAAATAATTCTACTTCATGTGAAATTTTATTTAATCATGCAAATACATTTAGAAATACTTCAAAGTATTTTACAGCACTTCTTAATACAAACATGCCTGGTATGCAATTAAAATCATGCAACATCGCATACGAAACATACATATATACATATATACATATATTTTTTTCTATTTAATGCAGTGAAATTTCGTGTGTGTCTCAAAAACTGTTCGCTCATTCTCCTCTATACCTACACGTTTCCTCCCCATCAGTAATCACCCCCTACTGTCCGTCGCTAATAACGAGTTACAACCCTTTCTCTCTTCCGCCCTTCAAATGTGATGAGGGCGAGGCCGTTCCCCGTTGAAGCACCACCAATGCCAAAACACAGATCTATATACCAGAAGAGAAAGACCGAGAGAACGGACTGTCGAGGGTCTCACAGCACATATAGGGTGGGAGTAATTGCCAACGTAATCACACACGTTGCACAAACCACCCCCGCGCAGAGGGTGTGGACGTATCCCAGTAGGGAATGTTTTAGAAACGATCAGATAGCCGGAACGCCATGGGGAGACACATATACTTGTGCATATATAGTGTATATATTGCTATATAGAAAGTGTAAATAGTGAAGAGAGAATGGTTTGGTCAGTCTCGATATTTCACCCCCTTTGCTCCTCTTTACATTCCACCCGTTTTACCCTTGCGTCGATTACACCATTACATCGACGAATCCCCATGTTCGAACACACCGCACCGTAACGAACAGTAAACCTTCTAGAAGCATCGTTGAACTGGAATGTATTTGCATTGTGGATGCTGATTCTCTCTTTTGCTTTCTATATCGTTATATACATATATCTCTCTCTCACTTGCCATTCTCTATTTCCTATAGCCTATCTCTCTTGTATTCTCATTCACTTCACCACCAAGAGATAACCCTCAATTCTACTAAATCAAATACAATTACCTCTACGCAGTATACAGTTTGCCTTTCTGTTTCGTTCTTTCATTTTCCTCTTTTTTCATGGATATAGCGTGGCAGATTCCCCATGACGATTATTTTAACGCAAGCCACCTATGTATATACCATATAGTATGTATATTTTATATACAAGCGCGTGTGCAAGGCACATGGAAATGTGTAGAGTCCGAGCTTGATTGAATGGAATGTGTTATTGTAGATTTTTTTTTTATATGACGCAGTAAATTCTTGTCATGGACGAGGAGCATTGGTGAAAGAAAAAACGGGTGTGAGCTAATTGTGTAATGTGTGTGCGCATGTGTGGGGATGTGCGTGTGCCAAAGAATGAAACTGAACTGAGGGTGCGGACGTGTTTCGTAAGGCAGTGCTTGAGGGATGATCGAATATAAACGTGTGGGACGCCATGACTCTCTTTTCACTCCCAATGGATTTGGCCCTTGCCGACCGATTACTCTATTACGATGTCTGATGTGCTGTGCTTCAGATCGATATGTGTATATAGATGTATGTATATATCAGAGACAATGAGGAGTATATCTATGAAGAGAAGTATGCATGCATGTGTGAACATTTTCTAATGTGTGCTTAGCTCCAACATCTTGAGGTGAAATTCAAATTGTAGATTGTAACTAGGGCATAATGACAATCTATTTAAGAATATATATTTCCATTGTCAATAAAACTTTTGCGGTGTTGAAGTTAATGATCTTTCACAGATGATTAAACGTTCAAACATTGTATGAACTGCTTTAATAACTTAGCAAATATTAATAGAGATATTTATTTAATATATGGTTCCATAAGCTTCATGCGATAATCTGCTGAATAAATTGAAGAATGTGGAATAAAGTGATACGGTAAAGAAAAATTATAAATAAATTTTGAATAGGAGTTTTTTTTTTTCAAGGAAATATTCATATTTATTTTATTTCATTTCTATCTGTTTAAAATGATGTCATTGACGTTCGATTGCGTGAAGCTGCTTCTTTCATGTTTTTCGATTTCAAAATGAGGGTTGCGTCCGCCCGAACCATCAAGTCTCATCCCTGTCACGTACTGCTGACCGATTACAGCTGCTGAGGCACACAATTGTAGAAAAGAGGGTTCTAGAAAAATTGTTAAACTCCCGAGGAAGGAAAAAAAATGGAGAAAAATAGATCTCGAAAAAAAAAAAAAAGCATAGCTTCCTGAAAATATATGGTAGACGGTACATGCCAAAGTAACTTTAAGTCGATACATCCAAAGTATCATATGAGGGTGAAAAAAAAGCACATACACAGCGGAAATTCTTTAAAAGTAGAAAAAATTTTTGCATACCTACATTGAAAAAAAAAAAAAATTACCTCAATTCAAGAAATAGTTTTTTTCATAAATTCTTCATACATATAAAAATATATACGCTCTTTAGAAAATTGTTGCACAAGCGAAAAACTCTATAGAGTTAAAATGATATGGCGTAAAATAAAAGTCGTTGAGTAAACAGCAATTCAAGAGGGGACTATAATACGGTCAGAGACTATTTCCCACCGGACATATAGAGCATCGTTGTCAACTAATATCCACAGCAACAAAGGACCCATATGTGAAACAAGAATACAAACTCGCAATATGGAATCATCTTCCCGCTTTACTTTCATAAGTTTGCAATTCAGTTATAAAAGACCATTTACAATATTGTTCACTCACAATACTCAAACATTCTACAATTATAATCTCTTTGTGATATAATTCTCCGAGCTTCATAATGATCGATCGTTCACATAAACAGAAAATATATACGGAGAATGGTATATATCATCAGACTGAGGTATAGATGGAATAGTTTTAGATGAGGTAGAGAGGTTCGTGCAAAGGCCACCTCTAGAATTTGCCGCAGGTGATAAACTTGATTGACAGCGAGCGAGTGACATGAGTTGGCTAATGAAACATCAGTATGCACGCACAATACCCACAGCACGTTTGCCGATATTACACACCGAGCTTTGTATTTACATAGACTGACATCGGTCCGAGAGCAGCCAATGCGATCCGGTAGCAGTCATTTGTGTGGCTGGATTTTGTGGTTCTGTGTATACCTACAAGCTTTACAGTAGTAGCGATGCAAAATGAATTGGCAGACAGAACGAAAGCACATCGCGAATATTACAATTCGAACAATACTTGTAAACATTATACACACCAATTGTATATTAATATTTGTATCCTGGTACGTATTATTTGATTATTGATCGCGAAATATTCTGTACATTCCCAAACATTAATTAAATCCAAAACTTGAATATAAGTTAGATGAGATAAATATTTCGACTTGTCATTTTTATAAGTGAAACAGATTGCGTTAGCAATTCAGGAAGTAATTTTAAGATTGCAAATACAGGGTATGGTGTTTTATTTATTTTTTTTTTATCAAAATGTATATACACATTTTCCCCTCTATTTCTTCCTATTTCTCTTCTTCAAGTTTTTTTTTTCTCTCGATGGCACACACACTTTCATACAAACATATACACAAACCCTATACGATTCTCCAACAGCGAATGGGCACTTCTCTACGTCGGCTTTACCGAGTGGCCGCATCCGGAATTATTATCACCATTATCATATATATTGGGACGCAGCCGTGCGCAGCTCGCTCCGACGCTAACACATTTGATTTAGCGCTAATAAATAACCATTATTGTACGCGAGTGCCGGTCCGCGTCGCGCTCCTTCGCTCTTTCTCTCTACCTCTCACCCTCTTTCTCATTTATTCCTAAAGGGGAGGAAAATAGAATCGACGACGTAGTTTCCATTATTGCGACCGATAAGGGTGAAAGAGAATACTGCTTGTGCAACTGCCTAGTTTTCGTTACTCTGTCTCTGTTTCTATTTCTCACTCGCGTTTGTTTTTCTCTTTCACTATTATTCAGTCTGTCTCATTTTTATATTGGAAAGGTAGAGGGTTGATTGCGTTTCTATAATAATCCGATAGGAATGCACTGGAGAGAATGGAAGGTCCCCGGACTCGTTTCCAAAATTATCACTTGAGCACTTCCCGCTAGTGGAAATTCAAGACCAGATATATTCAAATCTTGACTATGTGAAAATTCGTAGCAGCTCTAACGAGCTCATTTAACAAATTGGATGATTGTACAATCCATATTGATTCATTTTTAATAACTTGCATATATATGAAATGAGTAAACGAATTCATACAGATGTAAATTAAATATTATTAAATTTATGTAACCTAATCGTAACTGATTATAGAAGTAATTGTAGTTAAATCTAAGACATTCTAATTAATACTCCAATAAATTTTATGTTCACAAGAGTTAGATGAAATGAATGAGTGATTCAAGACACTGGTGGATATCGCATAATTGCCACGTTGAATATTGTTATCCAGATGCGGGTGTCCGAAAGTTTACTGTGCCAACTAAAGCGAAACTTGGACAAATGGAGATTGCAATAAGCGCGTGGTTTAGTGTCGAAAGCTCAGACGTTGAAGATCGTAACTAGAGAAATAGAAGGAGACATAGAACAGAGAGATGAAAGCTGGTTGAATTCTTTTATATAAATAAACGGAATGGTGACGATGGATAGTAGAGAGTCAGCTGTGTGAGTAAGATTCATTCGTAATGAACGCTTTTGTATAGAATTAAGTAGATAGATACTCCTTTGAAATGCTATTGTATATTGTATAATCTATTTAGTGACCAACACCTCAATGAATTCGTCCAGTCACACCACGGTGCTTTCACAATTTATTCCGAATTATCGCCAAAAGTATTTTAATATACAATATGAATGGAAATTTTTATTAATCACCAAATATTATTGTTCATAGTGATTTGAAGTGATTTTGAAAATTAATTGATAATATCCGTAGAAGAGGTTCGATTTATATTATGAAGGAATTGTTTTACTGAACGACATTGTGAGAATACTATAGAGTGATCGATACGCTGAGTAAATTAACTTGGGCATAGCACAATGATTGCACCTTGCGGTCATCGTGTGTTGCAACGCTGATGTTCCATGGTATAATTCTATATAGCTCCCGTGTCCATCGACGTCTTTGTTACGTTGATATCGAATTTCCCTTAACGATAGGTCGAGTTTGTCAAAACCACGAATACGCGAACGTATACATACATGAGTATATATTATGAAACACCAACAAACAGTGGTTATACCTTGGATGTGGTTGTAAGGTTGACAAGAGATGATAGCCGGACAATATCTTGTCGTTGGAGTACCAATCGCTTCAAGCCCAACATAATCACCGTACCACTATCATCGCCAAGACAGTGGTCAAATGGCATGCAATATTATTGGCATGTATAACTGGGGTATTGCTGACTCTATTCTGATGCGCTGCGGGATATTTGTGGCAAGTGCTATTGACGTAGATCGATCACGTTGGTCCACAGTGAAAGGACTTTGAAACGATTCAAATTGTAATCTTATATATATTCGTAAAGCCGTGGGCAACGTTAGTAGTATAATTCCCCCTGGCACTTCATATTCCCTTCAACTAAAACTCACGATGGTCTTACACATGGATGATCAAAGTACCCCTCTCCAAGTGGCATCCCCAGTGGCGATGTTGCCATGTGATTATATTGCATCATCTAAATATATATATTTAATAGGCTTTTACAAATAACCCAAACCAATGTTGTGTCAAACCAGACTTAGGCATATTGAGTTATTTATATTGATGTCAACTTTGATTTGCCATCAACCTTTTAGAAGTGGAATTGAAGACGTCATCAGTCTTGACATATCGACAAACTGTATTGACAATTCGAGAACTGACAATCTACATTTAGCTAAGAGGCTATTTTGCTCCAAGTAGATTCTGAACCCTCTGGGTCTATATGAGGGGCGACTCTTCTCTATACTGGTTGGATATAAAGGTCAAGCATCAATGGCGGATGATTCAATTGGTAGATATCACACGAACTGCCTCTGTTACTACGAGCTACATCTATAATACTAAATTATTTTCACATATCTTGCCCGCAAGTATCAATTTGAAAAATATATTTCCTTTGTTCATCGCAGACTTTATGTCTGTTATTTATATGTATATATATCAGACCATGTAAACCAGGAAAAAAAAAACAGAAAATTTCTTCGCAATAAACCATTATGGTTATAGCTATTGATAGTAATCGAAAGAAGCCAGGTCACTGAATAGTAGATGATTTCATCCATTGAATCGATCGACAGGTTTCATGATGGACCCTTCTGATCTCCCATAATCCTCCCATTTACTACGACCCACTGGCCTTATTCTTGTTGAGTTCTCATCGTATCTGGACAGTTGAATCATATAGATATAAAAGAAAGAGGGTGAGTTATCGACCTGATACCCGCACGATGAGTTAGGGTGCCTGATGGTGGCCCTCATATTTGACGCGTTAGATATTCGCAGACAGATATTACGTGTAAGCATCCGATGAGTCCAATGTATTTAATCTCACCAACAGATATAATTAGTATGATAATTGGACAAAGATCATTATAATCTTCGCGGGTAGGAGAATTATTAGCAAAGTGAAATTTAGGCTCATCTAAAACTAATCATGCCTTTACGTATGCTAGTGTATTTTTTCCATTTGATTCATATATTTATTATTACATTATTCATTTACTATATACCAATATGCATGTCAACTGTGAAAAAGTATATCAAAGCAAACGATCAAATCTGAAACTATTGAAAGGTGACAAAAATGATTGTAGTCATTAAGTTGCTTCTGAATAAATCGTTGAAGTGCATTTGAAACGAGCGAGACTGTTATAGAGAGTGTACCGGTTGAGTCAAAAACATTTCAAAGGCGTTCAAATCCAGATATCGCCTGTGGCGTAATTGTATGAAAGCTACGTAGATCATTGAAGTGGAAAAATCGCAAGGCTGATCACAGAATCCTCGATGTTTCCACCAATAATTCAATCGGGTTATATTTTCGCGTATTGGTCATGTCGATTTCATATATTGAGTGCAAGTAAATAGATATATCTCGTCATTTTTTTTTTCTTTTCATTTTTCTGTCTATCGCTTCATTATTTGTGTATTCACAAAAGTTGGTTAAATTCGTATATATACATATCACTATTTTCCGGCCTTTCTCCAATTTATATATACACATATATACACACACACACACACACACACCAGATTATTTGATTTTGGCTGGACGATTGAACACACCTACACTTTCATCTTCACTGTCTCTCAGTGTTTGTCTGTTTCTTTTATCAGTATAGTCTCGAGTCTTTGCATAATACTGTACTGGAATAAATTCGGAATGCAATGGGAACGAAAGCACTTACAGGTAAAAAGCAAACGAGGAAGAGATCATTGGAATTCACAAAAATGAAAAAAAAAAAAAAAACGGATCAATGCTGCTCTAGGAATACTGGAAGGCAATTTTGGAATAAGAGAGTTATTCGCATCGCTACGATGCCATGGAAACAGTCTGAGTCGTTTGACCCAAGCATTGGCTCCATCTCGATTTGGTTTTTCAATAATTTATGTAGCAAGTAGACCAAGCAAAGCACTCACACATCCATATACTCTTGATATATGCATTTATGTATGTTGACCTACCCTTTGACTTATGTAAATAAAGATATAAATATTTGAGGCGAACCAAAAAATATATACTACTCCGAGAATTGAAACAAAAATCCACTGGTTGCTTTCCGTTTTCCACGAAAGACTTATGATAGACCAAATGTCATTTCTTGTGACTTGCTTGCCAGATCTGCTTTTCTTTTTTATTAGACTACCACTTTTACATTCACTGCCATCATGCAAATTTCCATTTTCGTTTATGAAAACCAATAATTTTATACTACAATAAGTAGACCAATTATCTTTTTATTTTCGTTTACTTCAGTTTTATAAAATGAATTTCATTTACTTCTGCCGACGCAGAATTAATCAATCATCCGTACATGTTTATTTATTTCATTGAGCTATATTCTTTTTCATCTATTTATGCACATTCTGGTCTTGTTTCTTGCTGACTGAAGATAACGGTCGGCTAGTTTCATTTCTCTTTCTACCTTTAATGTATTCGCGATATGGAAACTGACGGTAGTAAGCGAGAGTGAGATAAAAAAAATAAGCAAAAGACATAAATCCTAGAAAGAGCGCATCAGAGAGGAAGAGAAAACGGTCCTGGGAAAAAAAGTGATGCATCATCCATGAGAAAGACTACTCTTCTACTCCGGTTTGTGGAAATAAAAGAGATATCTTTTGGAATAGGGCGAACGAGGAAGTCTCGTGACTGCTGATGTCAGGCAGAATATTATTCCTTTATTTGTAACCCGAGACTGGCATATCGTGCGAGGGGATGAAAAATGTTTTTATTGTGTACCGATAGTCCAACAGATTTTACTTTTGTTTTATATTTATACGGCTTCCACCAAATGACGTATTCATAAAATACAAATAAAAAAAAAAAATAGATTAAAACTTTTATATATGACTAGCAGATTTTCGTTTTCAATAAAAAGTATAATATAATCGGAATGCATTTATTGAATTTAGTTTCAGAGATCAAAATAATAAAAATACTAAATAAAATCAATGGTACAACACATGTATACATTTGAAAAAAAAAAAAAAAAAATTCCAACTTTTCTACATCAACCTTATGGATAAGTTTTTTCTTCTAGTCTTATACTTTTCACTTACATACTTTCCATGAGTTCGTTTTTCCCTGTCACGAATTCGAAATATCATTTTTATATTTTCACTTTGGCACGAACCGCCGATAACGACGGAACAAACATTTGTTTTGGAAAGTTTTCTTAAAGAAGAAAGAGAATAGAGTATAGAATATATTTCTCTTCACTTTGTTCGGACGTAAGATCGTGTCCGGGTGTATTACCATAATTTAATCAAGTCACCCTGAGCTTTTCTCGTTCAGCGGTATAAAAAAAACTTTTTCTTCTGCTATTGTGTGGTAAAATATCTATAGTGTGAATGTGTGCAAGACACTTTCGTTTTATGAGAGAACCTTCTCGTAGAATTCGATGCATCACTCGTATTGGTATTCCAGAGCTTCGAATCCTGCGAGCACTTTTCCGTCGGCAGAAACATCAAAAGAACATAACTTCAGGGAGCGAAAAGGCTCCAAGTCCCGTTTATGGTAACGAGAAATCGGAGTAAGTGCTTGCTCTTTTGGGCGCGTTCTCTGCAGACCACGTTGCCCACACTCGATATTATACTACCAAAGAGTCCCAGGCAATTCTCTCGGAAGTCGTCAAACGATACGACCCACAAGAGTTTGACAACCAAAATTCTATTCAAAGAATTCGTTATACTGCGCCCCAAAAAACCACGCGCCAATAATAATGATTGGATTCAGTATAGAATTCATATGGAAGTGTATGGAAATCATGGCATTCATACGTTCAATAAAGCCTGCCAGAAAATCAGCAACTGCGTTTGGAAGTACTTTTCCCACATATATGCGCGTTATATACAGCGTTCCGTAACTAATCCACAATGTTTCAGAAAGCAGCCACGCTATTTCCCAGCATCTACAAAGCACAAAGCAAACTTCCCAATGTGAGATGAGTAGAATAGATGAAATTGTGTGCTGAAAAGATGAAAAGGGTGGAAAGGAAAATTGATATTAGAAATGTAATGTCGTTGAATTTCATCCAATCCTTTTTGCTTCTTGCACTTTTCTATTCTCGACGCCGTTGAAAATATGAATAATCAAATTCTGTATGGACTCATAACGAAAATAGACTTGGCATATATTTCTATTCTTAATATTTTTTGCTTTCACCGCCATGCAAATATTGTGGATAAATTTTCCCTTTTTGCTCAGTTACATGCTCTTTATACTTTCCTAAAATAACTTAACTTAATGCAGCAAACTGTCGTAATCGTGACTTAGAAGTCTATTTCAAACTCACGCTCGCACTGTTCCTGGAGTAGTTTAAGCATTAATGAGTTATGAAACGCCTTCGCGTGAATATTGCATGCTACTTCATTTTCTTTTCTTTATTTTTGCATTTCTCTCAAGTAATGAAAATAAGTAAATGAAAAAAAAAAAAAAAAAAAAAAAAAATAAAGGATATACAGAAAGTGGTAAAGAAAACGCGTGTCCGTTAAAGTGAGGTGTGCAACCACCACCTGAATAACTGGTAATTCAACCCCTTATTAAATTCAAATTAGTACAGGTAGCGTTCAACCGACGCCACCAGTGAGGAACCTGCGCGCACGCGGCGGCTGTGCACGTAACCACCTTCTAGGCTTTTCTGGCCCTTCATTGCCCACGTGCATCATGGGTTACGATCCATCAAGTGCTTGACGGTTTTAACAACGCGCGTTAAGATTCCCTTCCTGACACGCTGAACAATCTGATAAACTTCTTGAGCCGCGCCCTGAATATGTATATACCATTCCCTCACTTTGGGGAGTTTTAATATCATCAAACTGGTTATAAACTAACTCACCAAGCGCATCAAATAGATAAAACATATGTATTATATATATTTATATGTTTTTGAGAGTTAATATCAGCTGAGTGGTATATTGTTGACATCTGCAATATAGTGTGCTTTCCAATGATGAGAAGTCTCTAACGCTGAAGCAAACTTCGAAGCGAATAAGACGTGTAGAGGCGAACAAATAGTGAGATTGAACCCCAACAAATGTCGTATAGAATCGGCGTGAGAGACATTGATTGTTTGTCGCGCAGCACTTGAACATCTTGGCACTCTCTCTGCGACATACTCCTTTCATCTATTCGATACTCTGTCGATTGTATCGATAAATACCAATGGGTGCAAATACTCAACTGGCACAAGTCCCACTGGACTATCTCATTCCATTTATTTTTCTTATTTTATTTATTCTTATTCCTTGCGTTCGCTTCGATAAGTTTCTTTGTCGCAACAACGGGGATAAAACTTTTTGAATAAATCAGAACAGCACTAATTCTCAGAGAACAACGGGCTATTTCGAAAAAAAAAAAAGAAAGAAAAAAAAACTTTCTCTTCTTTCCCGTCAACCTACCTTCATCGCTTGAAAGCTATTCTTCTTGAAACGCATAAACGGCCATAGAGAGAAAAACAAAAGAAGAAAGCGAAAAAGCTTATATACCCTTCTTCGCTCTCTGGGGATTGGGCAAGGGGGAAGGATCGCGAATGCTTCCGCAACCCCCCAGCTATCTTTATTCCAGGACGGACAGGTCGAGAGGGTAGGCATCGGACCGTGGTAACTGGCAGCCCTAGAGGGAGCCGTTAAACCCAGTCCCGGGCCGTTCGGCTTGCACTAGAGCGTTCTCAGTCTGATATACGACTGAACCGTGGCCCCTGTTTGAACACCACCTCCTCCTACTGCTGTTCCTCCATACACTACCTATTCTCTGTTTCATACCCATGTGAACGTCCCTTATTTCCTTCTAAACGACACCAACTCAAATCGAAATTGGAATGATAGAAGTATACTCGAGAGATCTCGAATGTTTTTGTTACTTTTTTATTTTTTTTTATTTCATACTCATTCACGACAACATTTATTAATTGGAACACACTTGTCTACTGTCTATATTGACGAGGAGAATGAAATTAGCGGAAAATTTTCCCAAGTACTCTATTCATAGTATTTTCCATTTAAAAGTAATTATAAAGTGAAAAAGATATCATGATAATATATACTTTTATCAATCGTAGTTTTGGCTAAAACGACAAGATAGTGCAATTTAACGCAAGTGAATCTTTCCGGCAAAGTTTTTGAAAGTAAATATATACCTACCATCCACTATCTTTCTTATATTTTCTTGATAATTTAATCGTGCTACTGAATAAAAATGCTATCGAATCTATCGAAGTATATAATGTTAGAATGTAGAGCTTAGTTAGTGAAGTCTTATCGTTTGCAAAAGAGTGAATCGTCGCTTAGAAATGACGGCAGAAACTTCTTCTCAGTTAATAAACGCGATGAAACTATATTAATAAATATAGCACTTTTTCTTATACGTGCTTTCAAAGCATTTGAAATTCGCAATACATCAAGCGAGTTATTACTATCATAATAAAATCATTTATTGCATTAGAATGATTATAGAACACGGCTTCTTTCTTATTTGTTATTGGAAATTACAGATAAGAGTACGAGTCTATACCACCAATATATCCGACTGCCATTTCCTCTCTCATATACTTTCGCACGATTTCTCTCCGAGATTTTTTTTTTCGCGTCTTTCATCGCCCTCGCCCACGTGCACGCGTGAATCCCGTTATAACGCTTGGCACAGCCGAACGGAAACCTCGGGCAATCCCATTGGCTTGCCACCATACTTTGGTGAGCTTAATTGCTCGTATTTATCAAACGTCGAAATAAATAAGCTGCTTATATTTCTTCATGCGAAGAAAGATTGGTGCGAACGAATATACGAGCGAGTGAAGAAAAAGGATACCGTTTATTTCAGCTGTATAGCGATAATTACGTTAAACGTAGGTCTTATTAAGGAAGGTCTTCTTCTACCCGAGCAAAACACTTGGATTGAGTAATATCTGATGAGTGAAAAAAGTGGGATTTGATGGGCAGAGCAGATATACTTACAATTTTATTTTTATATTTATTTCTTGTATTATATGATCAAAATCTCCCACGGTTATTATTTTGAAATAGTAGTTTAATAATTTTATTGTTAAATAGAAAAGAATTTTATTCAGCAATATATACTGAAAATAAAAAAATAAATTATACATATATTATATAACATAATTTATTTACTGATAACAAAACAGAAGTAGTAAATAAATTATACTATACATTCAAAATATTGAATGATTTGTATTCAAATAAACATTTCAACAATTGTCAACGATAACAGCGCTGAAGTACGCCCTATATCCTGGGCCCCTACTGAATAAACATTCACTGCTGGATATAAATCTGAAGGTTGCCCAAACCGTCTGTGCTTCTCGCCCTTCATGGGCAAAATTGTCGCGTCCAGCCCCTCTTATTCAAGTTGTCGCACCCTGAGGCAGTCGGCGAGCTGCCATATTCCCCTCTAAAACCTCTCCAAGCTCTTGTCTATCCAATGTAAGAGCACGTTTTTTTTTTTCTTGTTTACTTGTAGTCGTTACACATAAAAGTAGGAAAATTGAGAAATTTTATCACACTAGATAGGTCGCATTTTTTTCCCTCCGTTTTTTCTCTCATTTATTCAATTTTTTTTTCCCTTTTTCGTTAATCTAATTTTTCAGAGTATTCTGTACTATAAGTTATTTTTTTTTCTTCACAAAATAAAAAAAAAATCGATAAACAATCATAAATGACGAATAAAAAATCTAACTAATTTTTGCTCAACGTTTTATTATATAGAATTAAATTAAATTATATAATAAACCCACGCACGAATATCCCACGCAAACTCAATGATATATTATAAATATATTGATCATGAGATAAGTCTTATTTATCAAAATCGTTCAAGGCGATGGAAGAATAACCAACCCAGATATTTATGCAAGCAGCATCCAACACAGAGATACGAATTTATATAGTCATAGAGGAAAATAGAACACAGAGTCTACTGAATTCACGCACATAGCCGTAGGCAAACGCGTCATTAATACGTTTCTCTCTCTTCGGATTAAATATTAGTGGAGTACAAATACCATGTCCGATTAAGTCAAGCGTGCTCTAAACGATATCACTATAGCAAATTGCTGGGGAAATGAATTCAAAATCCACTCTACTATAAATTACAGTAAAAGAAAAATAGAACTATTATAAATAAATAAATAAATAAAAAAAAAACGAGCTCAACACTTGGTATGTAAATAATTTTATACAAATAATAACTTCAAATCCCCGAAAACTTCCTATTTAATTTCAAATTTAAGTATTAATGAGTCTAGGGATGATCCTACATTAATTTACAGCGCAGCAGTGAATTTATTTATAAATTAAAATTTTTTTTTTCTCTCATTCTCTTTATAAATTAAGAGAAAAAGCCGACGGCGGTACTGGTTGTGGTAGAGTAAAACCTTAGGGATTTTATGTCGGTGATGTGGCGTGTGCGAGCTGTGGCGCTCAAACTAATTCACTTGAATTTTGATTTTCAATAAGGGAGCCAAAATGAGAGAGAGAGAGATGCGTTGGGATTTAGCTTCCGCGTACAGCTGTACCAAGTGGGGTTTGAATATGCATGATGCATAGACATTAAAGCCCCCGACCTCTCTCACACTCGTTCATCGTCGTCGCCATCGTCGTCGTTATTTCTCTCTCTCTCCCCTCGTTTGCTCTGTATGTGCATGCATATACATATACCACCGGCACTTGCTTTGTTTCTCACTTGCGCATACATATATACATACACTCGCGCCCAAACCCATCACACCATCCTCCACATATGCAAATAACTATGTACTGCCGCAGGTTATTCCGTCTGTGTGGATAGTCGTCATAATTGCGATATTTATTTTTGTACATCCACTGACGAGTATTAATGCACCAATGGACAAACCTTGATCACACAGCATTTACTTCAAAATTTTATCGTACTATAATATATTCTAAAAAATTAAAAATGTATTAATATTCAATTGTCGTTTTTTTAATTTTTTTTTTATTATAATTTTAGTCATGAAAATTATGGAATAATTAAAGAAATGATTGCAGGATTTTATTGATGATAATTTAATGAATTTACCACACAATGACGTATAAACATATGAATGCAATAGACGCAGGCGCGAGAAAACAAATGAACTCTACTGTGCAGGTTGAATAATAGGTTCATGCACCATTATAGAAACGAATGGGAGAGAGAGAGAAAGAGAAAGAAAAATGAGTTAGAAGGACCATTTGATACTAAGAACAATATCGCTTCGGTTCCCGCAAACAATTCTCAATTTAAAGTTAATTTCAAGCGAAAGCATATATAATTGGCTTTGGAAATGAGGTATAAACTGAGACAGAAACATTACAAATGGCTCTGTGTCACGCTACATAAGTCGTTATAACAAGTTGTATTGAATTTTCACTGCCAGCCACGCGTCTTCGGATAATAAAGGAACGGATGTACATGCCGATTAATGTGATATCCAAAATTATTATTTTTTTCTTTTCTTATTTTTTTCAACCTTAATTTCTGCCCATTATCTTTTGCAATTAAATAGTATTTAGAATATCAAGTGTTGTAATTTTACTAGAGGCAGTATGAAGAAATATTTCTTGCAACTATGTCTAAGGAATATTCAATTTTTATCATCATTATTTTTTTTTTTTTTTTTCCATGTCAATAGAATATATGTTTGGCAATTTTATTATTGAGTCACGTATATTTTAGCAAGGCAATCATGAATCATATTTCTCATCCGGATAAAAGTACTTATTATTATAGACGATAAAATATTTAAGTGTATCACTGAAATTTGATCAGAACTCTTGAACTATTGAATTTCTTATTATAATTCATTTCTTTCTCTATTTTTTTCCCGTTTTTATATCTGTTTCTATTTTTGTACGGCTTCGGGTAATATTTGCAGACATACAAGTGGAACACTCCATTTAAAATCTCTTCCGGCAATCATGTTAATTGAAATTTCCCAGCAGTACAGTCAGCAATAGAAAAAGCGCCAGTAGCAACAGATCCCATTTTTCGTTATTTCATCAGATATTTTATACAACATACCGAATTTTATCAACGCGTGTTAACTATCCAGACTCATAACGTAATGGGTCTCAGAGCAAGAGTGGAGGAATTGCTCGAAGGGTGAACACACATTCCCACATACACCATGAAACATTGAAACATATAGATATATCTAAAGAGAAAAAAAAACAACAACAAAAGATGAGTGAGAGTAAAATAAAGACAGTGAGAAATGAAAAAAAGCTCAAAATGAACGAGTTCAAATACTAAGCGCCGAGAGAATTTAAAGGGCGAAGACGATTTAAACCGATAAATGTCGCGGAGGGAGTAACAGTCGGAAATAAATGAAAAAAAACGCAATTTTATTAAGCGATAAACTCCAGAAAGAAAGAGAAGGGGGTTCAAGCAATATAACGTGCACAATACTATTTCACAAAAGTCATGAAGAACGAACAAAGTTACAGATAGAGAAAACGAAATAATAAAAAAATAAAAATAAAATTAAGAATAGTTCGCAAGTAAGAAAAATAAATAAATAAATAAAACGCATATGCGCTAAAATAATTGTAACTTTGTTCGTGCGTGTTGGCTTTCAAACATTTCAACAATTTTTTTCTTTCCCCTATTTTTTTTTTCCTTTCCACCATACGTTTTCTTTATTCTTTCATTTTCTCACTGGCATAACGACAATGATGAAAGTATACTTTATAGTTATGTGCAATTATGTCGATATGGAGGCAGACAGTCTGCCGCTGGGTGGTTGCAAAAAATAAAAAAAAATAAAACACACATATATATTTATTATATGTATACGTATACCATGTCGGCACCCCTTACAGAATGTGCATAAACATATATATATATATAAATTTTACAGACTATATATACCTACTACATATATGCACGCCATACCAGACGGTCAGACATGTCGCGTCGGAAACGCTTTCTTGTTCATGTATATACGCAACAAGCGTGCGTATTGTATACATACTTGAATCGCGTGGTGAAGTTAGTAATGATTAAACAGCTTTTGCCTGTTGTACTATCATTTATATTATCCATAAATACATGACAATATAACGACATAAAATATCATAAGGATGACACATGTCACTTGACCTGTGAATCCCAAAAACATTGACTTTACTTTTGTCACAACAATTTAACAAACCCCACACTTATTTCTATCATCATAAATACGCCATGTAAAATTAATGGAAAATATTTTTATTTAATGTCAAAAGCCCAGTCTGAACTTTGTGCGTGGGGCAAGGGATGATCGATAATTCAATGAAATGTAACCGTCAGACAAAGAGGGAGAGGGAACACACGCAAGAGAAAGGAAAAAAAAAAAAAAACATTTGGGTGTGAGGAAACACAAACGATCGCGCCTCACTCGGTAAAAGCAGAAGATATGAGTAATAGGGGGTGATTTAGTATTAGGATTTATTAGACGGGGGAGAGCGACAGCGGAGACTCGGCATTCACCCCTCGCTCCATAGCGCAGAGCAATGCCACGAGACGGTTGGATATAGCGAGGGTAAGACCTCATGATTTCTCCTGGGGGCCTATATATATACGGGCCTCAACTAGTGCACCTGCTATCCTTAGCCTTTAACATATTCGTTCCTGCAGCATTTCCCGTTATTCTTTTTTTTTTTTTTACACTTCCCATGCCACAGTATATTTTCCGCAACCATCATACACCAACAAAGCTATATTATATTGCATAAGCTCAAAATTATTTCGATCCTCTTATATATACATACATGCAGGCTGATATGAAGAAAATTATTCATTCGTTGGTGTGTTATATACGTCGTTACCTTCGACCGGGCGATAACTCACGCGGAAAATAATAACGAACTAAGGGGAAAGTTTTTCTATAGAAAACTTTGGCGAAATAAATTTTATGAAATTAGATTATTTTATGGGACCCAACGGATCAGTTAAGTCTTTATAGTTTTTCTCCCTGTTTTGTTTTTTTTTTTTTATTTTTTATTTTCAACAGTATAAACTACGTCCATTGTGATTTTTGTAGAGTGCTAATATACATTTCAAATGCTATTATTATGTATAATGTATATATACGACGTTTGTTTTCACTACTAACCTTTTTTTTTCTTTCTTTTTGTCGTGTGTAATGTTAACATTTAACGTTAATTGGGTGACTCAGAGATTGTATGGTATACGTACATTATCAGCGGTCGGAAACAACCCATGAACAGTCAATCAACAAACTTACCTAAAACAGAAGAGAAAAAAAAACATAACATTATAAATATATAACATGTTAATAAATGTGAGGAATCGTGAATTTTACGTACATATATACATATATGTATATTAGGGTGTGCCATTTTTAGGCAACTTTTTTTTTTCATCGAATAAACAGACTGAAAACATACTAGACGGTGGAAAAATGAGCCTGTTAAAAGCGGAGCTCTTAATTTTGATATTTAGAGGTGCCGGAATGTATTTTCCATTTTCCATTTGAATAACATGGGAAAAAAAAATTTTTTTTTTTGATTTTTGTTGTTAGACATTGGCGCGACGTAGAGATGAGCCGATTACATGTTCTTGTAGGGAATCGAACGCTCTATAAAAAAGGTCTCTTAAACTTTTTTCATAGAAACAGTCATTCTGCAGATACTCAAACCCAAAGTTCGAAATGTATGAAATTTCGACTTTTTTGTCATTAAATCGATAAAAGTCAGTTTTTTATTGTCATAAAAATTATTTTCATTAAAAAAACTGGTTTTAATGTGCTTATTTTTTGTGAAGCTAAAAAAAAATACTCATATATTGGATATTTTTTTTTCTTTATTTTATTTACTGTGGAAAAAATTATTTATCACTCATGTTGAATTAAATTTCTTATGATTTCAAAGTTCTGGGAAATTATTTATTCATTACTGTGTGGAAATTTGAAAGATTCGTTGACCGGAAATTCGCTGGAAACCTTGTTGAACAAAAATATAAGTGAATTCGTTTCCAAAAAATCAATGAAATTATTTGAAAAATTCGATTTACCATGCGATTTTCTTGATGAAGATGTTCTATTGTGGCCATCAGATAATGAAAGTTATCAAGAAAATTTGGAGTTTTTTCAGAAATCGAATGTTGTTAATGACACTGCATAACGCAGCGTCGCATTAGTCAACGAATATAATACATGCATAACTAAAGATGAAGAACAATTTCAATTTTTATTGCAAGTAGCAAACGAGCACCGAAAAAAATATCCAAATTGTAATAAAAAAACACTTCAATAATTGTACTTTCATTGTTTAATTTCGTTTAGATAGTATAATTTTTATTGCTTTGAGATGATAATAGAATTAATTTAACATAAGTCATGAATAATTTCTTTCACAGTAAATAAAATGAAGAAAAAAAAATATCCAATATATGAGTATTTTTTTTTAGCTTCACAAAAAATAAGCACATTAAAACCAGTTTTTTTAATGAAAATAATTTTTATGACATTAAAAAACTGACTATTATCGATTTAATGACAAAAAAGTCGAAATTTCATACATTTCGAAATTTGGGTTTGAATATCTGCAGAATGACTGTTTCTATGAAAAAAGTTTAAGAGACCTTTTTTATAGAGCGTTCGATTCCCTACAAGGACATGTAATCGGCTCATCTCTACGTTGCGCCAATGTCTAACAACAAAAATCAAAAAAAAAAATTTTTTTTTCCCATGTTATTCAAATGGAAAATGGAAAATACATTCCGGCACCTCTAAATATGAAAATTAAGAGCTCCGCTTTTAACAGGCTCATTTTTTCACCATCTAGTAAGTTTTCAGTCTGTTTATTCGATGAAAAAAAAAAGTTGCCTAAAAATGGCACACCCTAATGTATATGTATTTGTTTATAGATGTTAGTTAGATATATCGGATGAATGAGTCTCGTTAGCATTAGGGAATATTTTTGTAAACAATCGTGTTTACACAGTGGTATTGGTGAAATTGATACGTGACACGCATGTTAAAAGTGAGAAAAAACAATTTTCAGACTTATTGTCTGATATGAAAACTGAAATTTATATTATTACGTATTGCATGTAATGATTGTTCAATTGATTAAATATTTTTACATGTGATATACAAATAAAAAAATGTAAAATGATGAGAAAAATTTAATAACTCTCATAATTAAAATTAACCATTGTTTATTATTTTCTTTTCATTGAAATTTTTTCATGCACTTCAATAATACAAAGATATTACTAGAAGTCATAAAAAACTATGAAGATCAATGTGGAGTTTTTATATAGTGACACTTTGAAATTATTATGACAAAAGATGCGGTTGCGTTATGAAATGTGAATTAAATTTTATCGCCACTAGCACGACCCTTCATCTTACATAACTTCATTTTTGAAAGCCATTATATTTCCACGAATTTTAGAATGAAAATTAAAAAGTTTAATAAGAGTTTAGGTCGTAAAAAAAAAATAAATAATTATATTTAGCCGAAAATAGACTGAAGATAAATAATGACTTGATAACGTATTTTATTTATTATTATTCTTATTTTTAATTAAAACGATGAAAGTAGCTTAATGTATATAAAAGCTTTGGAAACGAAATTTAGTTGAGTTTACGATGTATAGTTATGACTTGGTAGCTTTATCATGGGTACGCGAAACCAAGGGGTCGCCGCACGCCATCGCACGTTGCCACGACACATCGTACCAAGCCACCCCCGCGTCATAGGGGTGAACAAAGGTCGCGGTCGAACGATTTCTCCCATCGACAATAACCACCAATGGCTTTTGCACTGGTGAATATTGCGATTGCGGAAGCACCGTTCATCATGTATAATCAAGCGATGAAATATATCTCATCAAGTGGAATAATCAATCGTAAGTCCTTTTAATGCAACATGTTCATTCATGCATCTTTCCCCACGAATAATCGATTAAATAAAATACTTTAAAATAGAAAAAAAAAATTGAAAAATAAACTAATTCACCACATACAATTTTTCAATCAAAATATTTTTCTTTTCTTGCTTATAACTTTACTACCCCAAAAAACTCAGTGGATCTTAAAATGGCCAATTTTTTTTCCTTATTTCCAACCTCATTCGTTTCCACTCACCCCTGCTGCCACTCATGACAAAAAATGTCTCCAGTCTTCTATCTAGGATTCGCCTGGGGCGGATAAAATTTGTTGCGAAAATGTCTCATACCTCGCATCGCGTAAAAGTTATAAGGATAACCGTCGTCTTGTAGATGGCAAATGCAGGTCTCTAGGTGAGGTAACAAAAAAACAAAAAAAATAAACACATTGCCGGGAGCTATATATGAGAAACAGAAACAGAGAGAAACAAGAAAAAGGTTGGGCGTGAAACAAGAAAGGTCGTTGTCTCATAAGGCGATCATATCCGTGAGAGGTTAGTAGCGATGACGAGATCAACCCCTCTATATAAACAGCATCTACCTCTCACTTTTTCCTCACCGACTTATTTCATCCTTTCTTTCATAAAATGTCATCCCAACATTCCAACACGAGCATTTCTCGACAGAGTTCTTACCCATTGTAACGAGATTTGATCTGCTAAAACAAATGATTGCTTCCAACTTAGACATTGTTGAATGTACAAGTGAGAAATATTTATTTCAGTAAATGTTTGTCTTCCTGATACAACAGAATCACGTTTAGATAGTCGTGGCGACATCAAACGATACCTCCATAACTGTATTATCGGATAATGCTATACTAAAATATACCCAGGTCACATGGACAGCCAACGACAAAGCGTGTCATTGACATCAGTGATTCACACAATTTACCAATGAATCAATAATCCATGTTTCATAAACTAGTCTATAACAGTTCCAACCATAAGATGATTTGATGCGGAATATCGACTAACAAGATTGGAGCTCAATTTCAGCTGTCTATATATGTCATTCTGTCAGTAATAACCAAATCAATTCGATACTCCCAATCCCACTGACTATATACAGAGACACAAATAAATGTTAATTGATCCTTAAAAGGATTTGCAGCCACCTCATGCCACGAGGATTTAATTTAATGACAAATGAGCCAATTTATAAAGCGTATCACCACAAATATATATATTGAAACATTTAATAAAGCGTTAAGACCTTCATATTGACATGAAGCAACCATTTTCGTCTCTTAAAATAAATATTTTCAGGGTATTAATTTATTTATACATATATATTTATATATATGAAAACAAAAGGGATAAGAAAACAACATGAAACAACGTCACGCAACTGATATTGAGAGCACGCGTATCCGGGAAAATATCCTGCCAAGTTTCTTAACTTCCGTACATTGAGCAGTCTTAATCGTTATGTTTGAATATTTAAAGTTATTTACATAAATTATAAGCTAAAATATATTATTTGCCCTTTGTTTTCTATTTATTTTATAATTATAAAACGAATTGAAATAATTACTTTGTAATACGTGTAATCAATTATTTAGATATATATATTCATGTTTAAATATTAACAAACTATTGTATTGTTTATATACAGAGTGAGTGTCGTGTGATGTAAAATGTTGTGTGCTGTGTTTGAGCCCCCTTTTCTTGACACTCTTATCTTGCTTGCCCCAATTTTTCCCTGTAACAGAGCAGAAGTGTTCTCTCCTCCTGTGCCCTTCACCTCTCTTACTCATTCCCTGTCTTTCTCTATTGCTTTTGCTTGCAAGCTCGCTTTACTAACATCACGTTAGTGAACTCGTGTATGACTTTTCCAGTCTGATACCCCCCGCAAGCAGCTACACCGTCGCGATAAAATTCTCCCCTTGAGCATTTTAACATTATAACTTACATAACGTGGGTGCTATTTTTAGATAAATATAAATTTTGATTATATTTTGTGTCACGTAAATCAGATATATAAATAATTATTTGAAAATTAATCATTCATAAAACCAGAAAAAAATAATGATGGATGAGGATGTTTTCATTATACGACAGCATATATTTTTTATTATTTTTTATCTGTGATTTTTTACGTATAATTTGTTTAGTGTGATTGTTAATGGTAAAGAGATTATGGTCTATTCTCATGTCAATATTCATCATTTATCAAAGCCCAATGTGAGAATAATATATACTTAGTAAACGTGATCACTCTCATTAGTGAAAACTCAAATAATTATTAATTATTTTCATGAATTTACTCATGGCAAGGTACAAAAACTTCTTGGTCAACTCCTTTGTATGTTGATCATTGAATTCAAGCTTGAAATATTCACTTGTACTATATTTATTGGCTTAATTTATTCTGAAAGTAAAGTTACAAAGACGATATCATTTTCATAGAAAACTATTTTATTCAGCAAAATTGTCGTACTTTGAATAAATAATAATGTTCGTCAGTTTAAATAGACAATTTCCTTTTTTTTTTTCCTCCTCAAATATTAACAAATATATTGTACATATGTAATCACAATTTTCTCTCTTTAAATTGCATCAGTTACGACCGAAATCCCGCACAGCTCGACGAACAATTGTTTTACCAATGCTTTTGTTATCCGACTAGTCGTATTGTCTTTAGCAAATACTAGTTATCGAAGCATAAAAGCCATGGGTGTTGTATCAACATTTAAACATTACTACAGTAACATGAAAATTTTTTTGATTCATTTCAGTATTGTTTTACCGATTTTATGTTTTAAGCATAATTTCAATGTCGATCAATTTGGTCGAACAAACAATTTAACATCATGCGCATTTATTGTAGTGTTATTTTTTTGTTTCACCGATTTCCAAACGTACTGTCCCAAATGGTTATTTTATCACAAATATTTTTATTTCTATTTTTTATGGGTAGAGTTAAAGTACACAATTATATGCTGTGACCTAGTTTATTTTATTGAGAACACCCCAGAGACGTGATTCGATTTATTGAGTCTCCAACCAGTCACCCCCATCAACGTTAATGATAGTAACGCAATTTTATTTTATTTTATTTTTTTTTCCGGTTTGCACGATCCAATCGTAGACATGTAGATCGTAATTTTCAACTGTCGTCAATTCTCCGAGTCTCTGATGAATGTTTTATAAGATTGATTATATTTTATGACGTCATATGGCTATAATACAAGCATCAGCATGTCGACAAAGTATGTAAAACTAACTGGTGTCTATTGAACTTTCTTGTTCAACGACCTATGGCTCTCTACGTCAGAATTACATCAATACCTGGTTTTCACAACAGTGAATGTCACTGTGAATAATATAAACGTGAATGTTACTCGGGTAAAGTAAATTTATTTTCCGAATTGGATACGATTCTCTCTTTTGTAAAAAAGGGGTGAAAAGAACATTTTCATTGGGATGAAAAAGAGAATCGCATCAGAAAAAAAAAAACAAGAAAAAAAAATGAGTAAAAAAGTGAAAAAGTGCGAAAGGGGAAAAGAAGGCAGAGATGGAGAGAAGATGGAGAAAAGCGAAATCCCCGTGAGCAGCAGCGACCCCTTTATTGGGACTGGATCTAATTTAGCGTTACGTCCAAACTACGACTTGGTAAATTGGAGAAATCCTGGAGCCCTTTCCAATCGTGTGCGCACAAATATATATACTTGTGTGCTCGCCTACACCACTCGAAATTTATCGCACGCGTAAGTATATACCCACCTAAATGTGTGCGTATATTGTAGAATATAATGGCGCTTGTGGAATGTAATGCAATTGTTCTTTGTTTCTCATCAAAAACTTTGGGAAATTGTAAATGTTTTGTTACGATATTGCGCGTTAAAGAAAATTATTGTTACGTTGAATTAAAAAAATTTCTGATAAATATTTCACAAGTGTTCTTATTACAAAACTATTCTTTGATAAATATATTTCCATCTGATTTTAATATTCATTGATTTATTTATACACTTTTTTTTTTCTTTATATTTACACGTTCTTCGAACAAGTAAATTGGGGAAATAATGAAGGATTGACGACTGTATAGTGCTCGAGCAATATGAAGTTAAAAGCCGCATTTATACGATCAATAAAAACTCACAGAGTCGTTTATTGCGCGTTCCGTCAGGCCCTCGAATCTGTCAAAGACCCATATGGACACATTTAGAATTGACAGGATGGTATTTTCACCAAATATATACATAATAATATATACATCCATATATACATACGATACATATATACACATATATTTTAACCATTGGTAAAACGCTCGACGAAGTAGAATATATTGGTTGGATTTATAGGCCACTAAACGAAAACCCCCTTTCGCATCTATAAACTATGGAAAATCCTTAATTGTCCGCACCGAGAGCACTGCCGTTAATTTGGTTTGATGTACGGTCCAATTTATCCGCATAGCTGGAAACGATGTCGATTTTTATAGTGGCCATTCCCACCGTATTTGCTAACCTAACTACACCATATTCGAACGTGCAAGCAAATGGATTATGTGTTCAACTACGAGAACTATAAACGTTATAACGTTTCATTATTAGTTGTAGCTCATATATTGTAAATCGATTTTAATCGAAATTAAACATCGTGTAAAATGTCAATCGGTCGTTTTATAAAATAAATTTACAATTTAATCTTGGAAGAAATATAAAAGGTAACTGTTAACCTAATTCCTATTGATGACAATGAGACATCTAAGTGTCTCTATCAATGGGGAATCCTGCTGATGATTAAATAATTGCGTTTGTCTTTAATATTAACGGTCGTTAGTGAAGATATATACATATGTTACATATGCATGCACGTATATGTCTATGTGATATTTATATATATATATTCTTTCGCAGTGGCGGTACTGATTTTTACAGTGGCGATGGTATCCAAAACAATATAATATAATGTACGATTAAATGAGAAAATAATAGCTCTTCTCCGCCCATCGGCACAATACACAACGAGCCCAATCACTTTTAACGTATCACACGCATTCATATGAGTCATTGATATTGTGTGTGACATATGTAACTATGTCATACATATACATCAGGTATATACCACAAAACCATCATCATTACGCACGACAAATACTCTATATACATACACACTTCCGTTCGTTCTACTGTCACTTTGGTGAAAATATGTGTTCGTGTGGGATTGGTATTTATATGCTGCATATAAATATACACAACGCAATAATTTACCTTTCATTATTCATTTCCACGAAACAATAATATAAAGAAAAATAGAGAAAGAAATAAATCGTCATCGATCAATCAACAATTTTATCGCTCATGTTGGGTAACAAATTTTATGAATGACATTTGACTTTATGGCTATCCAATAAAATTGACAGTTTCAATTTAAAACTATTGTATGTTTGATGATTTTAAACAATTAAAAAAATTTATAAAATTAGAAAATAAATTGTGAAATTACTGAAATAAATATTTTTTTTTCTTCCTTTAATTTTTTTTTTTTTTTTTAATAATCTAACTTAAGTGCAATTGCTTTTTGACAAAGTATAAATGTAAAATATATTTACTGTCTCCACATACGGTATTTCAGTATACAGCGGCCAACAGTGACCGTTACAATGGGACAGTGGTGAAATTTTGGCGTGGAAATGTCTCATTTGCGGTAGAAAACCCAGCGGGTAAAATGAGGTCTGCCAAAATTTCCTCTCGTTGAATTAAACCGCTGCTGCATTAGCGGCATATATGTTAGCTTGAGATATACTACAATTCTAGAATACGATATGAAGTACAAAACGTATTGCATATACAGTATAAATGAGAATGATATATAAAAGGAGCCAAGAATGGAAAATGCTTTAACGTTTTGTATAAACTGACATGCGAGCATGGCAAGTTTTATGTATAAATAGAGACGACGCCTATAATGGACATTGCTTGCTCTAGGGATATTCATATATGAGAATATATATATGTATATATATGTGTATATAGTTATGTTATATTATCTCAAACAAAATTCATCCACACGTAAATATATATAAATACATATTACATTAACTGCCATCTCCATTCACTCAAAAGTCCAGTTTAAATTAATGCACTCTGACTCATCATAAATATAAACAAATTCAAATAAACTTTTACATTATATGTATAAAATTAATTAAATAATTAAAATGATATTTCAATTTTTTATATAAATACCTACGTAAATAAATTAATATTTAGATATAAATGTGTATTTAATGTTTAATATTATATAAATTATATGAATTACCAGTGCAAATGTCTACTGGTCCAAATATTAATGTGACGAAAATGAGCGAAGCATAAGATATGAAATATAATACTATGTGGATAGATAGTCGCTCATTCTAAACACGCTACAATGAATTGTACGAGTTTATGTATACATCAGTTTCAAGTGTGGCTTGAATTTATATGTATATCTCATAACTAGAGGAAATGAGAGATGGAGTTTTAAGTGTATATAATATGGGACAAGAGTGACAAAGATAGAAATGGAAGACAGACTTCAGAGAAACTCATACTCTCGCGGAAGCGGAAACGAAGGATGAAGCTATGCGGCAAACGCCATATGTTGTACATGCGCGTCTATCTCCTACGTATACTACTTTACCGCAGTCATTTTGTTGTTATACATTATATTCATATGATATACTCAACTATACCTATTTCATTTTGGTATTGTCATTCTTTTGTATTTAAATTCAATTACAAAATAAAAGAAATCTCAGAAAAATTTTTATAAACGAATAAAAAAAAAAAACACACTAAATGGTAATATATTTCATTAATTGTTGAACTGTGGATAAAATATTTGATTATTATTAATTTATTTATGATATTAATAATCAAGCTCACTGAAAAAAAAAAAAGTTTTGCTTATAGTTTATTAATTGGTGAATTGTAAATAATATGAAATCGAATATTGGCTTAAAAATTATGTTTTTTTTTTTTTTTTTTTTATGAAATAATATGCAAATGATTTAAATGCCATGTTGAATGTTGATATTGACGAGCGAAGCGTTATAAACAATAGCCGACATGAATTAATTAAAAGTTCCATTAGTGCAGGATTAAACAAATATTAATAAATCTTCATTTTAATTTAATAAATTTTCCACTCAACATTAATAATTCAAATATTATCATTTCTCAATAATAACACACAGCGAATCATCAATATCCATTAAATCTACAAACATTATCTATCAAATAACTTCTTAAAAACCAGAAAAATAAAAAAAACAAATCATCTTCTCAAATCATAAATTCAATCTAAATTAAATTCACCTCACAATTTAAAAAATTAAAATACAATATCAACTATTACAAACAAGCTCATATACAACATTACCCAATGTCTCAATGTATCATTTAAACATTTATACTCACACATGTTGGTCTACATACGTATACCTATACATATATGTTATATATCAAATATTGTGCATAGCTGCCTTCACCTCAGTTATCTTAATTACATCTGTAATGCACACCGCAAAGCCCTCGTAAACCAGTGGTGAAATGTGCATGTAGACGCAAGTGAAGGGGCAATGTGCAAGTAGCGCGAGTACGCGTCGAGGTTCACATGCACCAGCGCCACACTCTTGTCTAATGCTTCTCACAACCCTTCTCTTCCTATACCATTTACCTATACGTATATATACATCCTTACCCCAAACGTGCATACACACAAATATATACACATAACGTATACTGTATATATTTGCATACATATATTGAAATACATTTATGTGCCTATGTGTATACATAGCATTTGTGAATTTTGAAGGACACGTGTCTAGGTTTATCTATAGACTAACTGGGGATAGCTATATAGAGCAGCATCATCTCTCCACACATACCTTTCATTCCACCCTTCAGTATATATACTCTCTCCACCTCTATATAACCCCTCTGTATTCCACAATTACTGCGGCTATCTAATTTGCCCGAGCGTCTGCGCATTATTCACACGCGAATTCCTCTACACATGTGTAAATGTTATTGTTTGTATTTAGCGTTTATCATGTGTGGTATGAATGCGGTGGATATATATGAACAGTATAGCGAGCCAGGCCCTTATTTCCATTCAACCATCATAAGATATATGTGGATACAGTGCGAGGTTATGTGTCTGAATGTATATTTGATTATTCTGTAGACATATAATCTGCAGTTAATTTCAATAATTTAGATGAATTCTATTGTCAATTGTATTATCGTATATCATATTAATATTTGTGATTTATTTAAGTTTTATGATGAACTAAAAAACAATATTGTTATTGACTTAATCATATTTAAATTATGCAAATAGATAAAATAATATTTGATTAGTGTAAAAGTTACTTGTAAGTTTGTTCTATTTGCATAAGTAATGCAATTAATGAACGTAGAACTTTAAGTTGAATTCAATGAGAATTATTTGTTATATATATATAAACGTATGATGATGTAAAAATTACTGGCAATTTTATTGTGTAGGTATATAAAGAAATATTTATTAAAAATTGAACATGCGCTAATAAATATTTCGAAATATTAATTTGTGTAGATATGAAAAAACTAATTTATTTTTTAAATGATACAGCTACTTATATGTAAAATAAATTATTATGACATCAATATTAGACATTCGAAGATATAAGATGGTCAATTTCTCATATTGACGTTATACGAATATATATATTTTATATGTATATAAAAAATTGTACGTGTATAATTTTAGATATAGAATGGGTTAGAAAGGTTGGCTATAACTACCCTACTAAGCGCCAAGGGCACGTGGTTATGTGCGCCAGTGTATTTATTACCAGACCCATATGGTACACACTCGAACGTATAACCTCTGACGTTTTCAACCTCGTCTCTACCCACCATCCCTTAATCAACGGCTAGTTATATGGATCTCCATCATATCGTGTCACGTGCGGCCCGATAAATTGGTCACGACGCCACTTAAGATTAATCCGCAAATGGTGTGCTTGACGATATATATATATTTATATGCGATTAATAAGAGCGGAGATTTCACCAACCGTGTAAAGTACTTTGTTCGGTTATAAACAATTTATTTTCGACATCATGACTGTCAATAATAATATAACTGCAGGCACATGTCCGATAACATTATTGTTATCGTAAACATATTGAAGCATAAATTTATTGAATATCGATAGAAAATAAATAATTATTATGTGAACGTATTGCTATTAATATAAAGCATTTTTCTTATTAGAAGGAATTATTTTCGTATATTTTATAGAAATAAGGTTGCTCTAAATATTCATAAATCCATTTGGAATCGAATTCAACCTCTTTTTTTCCTTCAAATATATTTTATAATACATGAACCTAAAGAGGATTTCGTGTATGAATAATACTATGAGTTATTATTCATATCTATATTCATATAGTAATAGCACTAAGTGCAGTTCATATATTAATTTAGATAAAAAAAAAAAACGTCTTTCTTTCAAGTATATATTTAATATTCAATTAATTTTATATAAAAGACTAGTGATGCCACAAAAGCCTCACCTCTCTGTACAGTAAGTCATCCTACCTTTTATATACTCATTGATTTTTTTTCTTCTATATTTTTCCACCCTAAAACACCATAATCTCACCTTCTCTCTCTCTCTCTCTTTGATTTCTTTTCTTTTGTGATTAATTCATCCAAAACACAAGACATTTTCTGAAGTCACGTTATGCTCAGAACAACCATTGCCCAGGGGAGAAAATAAAAAATTAATCAACATTATGTACTTTCCCCTAAATATTTTTGTTCATCTTTTACTATTGTTTGTTCACTATATTAATTATATAAACCAATAGAGTACGATATTGGATTAACAGTATTTAGGGTTGTATCACACTGGGTCATAGTCATATCTCAGATTTATTTCTACAGTGTATATGTGTGTAAGATATTAAAACGTGTGTCATTAGCTATCGTAATATATAACTCTATGTATTATTTATATAGAGGAAGAAATAAGATGATTAATATACTGTGATACTGCAAACTTTGGTTGCTTATGACAAAAAAGAATCTAAAGGGCAAGAAAATAACGGAGGGTGAAAACTGGTACGACCGCGTACCAGGCTGTGTATACTGTGGTATATGGGATACGCACGCGTCGTTCAATAATAATTACAGGGTTTACGACGCGGTGAACGCGCGTGTACTTCGACAGCGGACGTGGATAATAACAACTTGAGGGTTGCGGAGGGATCGATTGGCAGCAATAAATTTACCAACAGACACGCGCAGACATGCGTGCACTATATATACTATACAATATACATTCGCTTCAGCAACTGAGAAAAATATAAAACTCAATATAATTTTATTTCTGAGTGAAGAAAGTAGATACATGCAAATAATGTATAAAACAAATAATGATAGGTATATCAATGAACAATTTTAGTGTTTCTTCATTGGACACGAATAGATAATAATCGTTGGTTCTCTAGTTTTGTTCAGGTGTCACGATCACTTGCTCCATTGAGGATAGAAGGTGTTGAACCGGAAGACAAGCGGAAAGGACTAACAGATGAGAGACAAATATATAAGCAGAGTGAGAATATGAATTTCGTGGGGCGTGGATTTTCCCAAAGGGATGTAGGTTAGTCTACATACAAGAGGTTTATGTATATATTGTATAAAGTGCAGTTAAATGGCTGCCAAGTTTGTCATGACAAAACAATACAGAGAGTGTGAACCAGTCCAGCAGTTTGAGAGAAAGTTGCCTTAGCCAAAGGCACACACAACAGACGACGACATGAACAAGCTTCTGTGGTCCTTTGTCATGTTCAACGGTTCCATTATCAACGCGCATCCAAAGATTGGACCTTGTGTTCAAATAACGTATGCATATACATATATATATATATAGAGAAACTTATCATCGTTACCGAAACTTTAGAGACAAATTTTTTAGTTTCTCTTAAATTGATATTAAAAAAAAATAAATAAATAAATCAACAGATGTATTTAGCGTGTTTATATAAGTAGGTTTGTTCAATATTAATGAAGGAGTTTAATGATTACGCGTTTGTCTGTAAAGTACGATATGATTTGAAGTGGCCTCACATGGAAATTATGATCCTACAGTTTGCCCACTTCGTTGCCTTGATTGCATAACAATGAAGGGTAGATTCGGGAGAATAGCTTTTACGTGTCTGGAATTATTCGCCGCACAATAGTCTACGCCGTGGCATACCTGCTTTGCCATCAGGTACTATGCATTATTGGGTAATCTGACGAACGATTCAATTGAAGCAGCCCCCGGCATGTCGAGTATGTGGACATAATAGAGCATCCGTCTCTGTACGATAAGCGGGCGTGTACCTGCTGCTGACACTATACCATAGTACATTTCTATATACGCCTAACGATCATTGGTTGCGTAATCGACATCAAAACCCCATCACCACGAGGCAAAGTACCCTCGTGCGTATACGTTTCATTCAAAACATTCAACGTCAAAAATTTCAATTAATAACAAATTCTTCGCTTTTGTTTGATTTTTCAAAAACCTTATTCTTATTTAAGCTATAAATAAATGCTTATTCCGTCAAAGTAAATAAAGTTTAATTACATTTAATTATATTATATATTTGAAGTGGTGAACCACTTGAACATTGATCTGATAAACCCGCATTAATTCTTGCAGTTGTAGCTGTATACATAGACATTTAAAATTTATTGGATTAATAATAAAGTTGAATGACTTTGTTATTTAATGATACGAGCAAATACGTTAAGTTTTAGTTAGCTTCACCAAGTGAATGAATTGAGAGGAAACGAGAGTGAGCGAGGAAGCAAGTAATATATCGATCAAAGTTTCAGGTTATTGCATCCTGACAAGTTGAAGTTCATTTATCCACGAGTTTAAATACATCATACATATACTTATAATACACACACATACTATATATGAGAAATTGCATTTAAACTTGTAATTATACTAATATATATTGGAATAAAGTGTATATAAATACATATGGTGCGTGTAACACTACCACGTGTTATATATATTTATGATATGGTAATCATCAGAAAATAATTGTTTCGAATCACCGTATTATGATAGAAATAATTTTACAGTATGGCACCAATTATATTGCTTGAGAGAAACTATTTTGGTAATGAAACACTGTAATTTGAGCACAATGTTTACGATGAAACTTTTGATCATAATTATGTGGTTTTGTTGAAACTATAAGAAGCGTAAACTACAGTCATAAATGATGCAAAAGTTTTGCTCCTAACCGTGCATGTCATTAAAGGAGTTAAATTAAGAAAAGAAAAAAAAGATAAAAAAAAAAAATCAATGAGATCCCAATCATGAGCCATTACAAAGTTGAATCAAAGTCTAAAGGGGCTGTTATTTTCCCTTTGCTTTACCATCTTTCGATGTGGCAGTGCTTCGATTTGGCGACGCATGACTCCATCGTATAGGGAAGAGAAAAAAAATCTTGCCATATTGCTTTAGTGTTACTTGGCGACTGGAGCCCTTGGTAAATACGGTAAAGATATTTTGCGGGCGTTCCCCTTCGGTTTTCTCAAATCCCCAACCTACACTACCATGCTATGATCTCTCACTCAGAACAACCTTCCGGTCGGAGGTCAAACGATTTCGTTGAGCAACCAGTAACCTCTTCCTTTCTTCTGACATCCAGGACGACTTCAACGACCACGATGGTGAAACTTATGGGAATAAATTCATCTTTTTTTTTTTTTTTATTCATTTCTTTTAGTCTTCCCTTATTGTAACGTCATTTATTTCACTCTCTTCTTCAATGAATATGTCTCAAGTACTAAGAAAATTTTAATATCACTATAATAAAACGATTTTTCATTGAAATAAAATTTTTTGTAATAAAAAAAAAATTTCAATCAATAAGAATATCAAAATAGGCAATTGATTTAAATGTAAAGAAAAATCTTTTTATTTCATTTATATACACCGCAATTGAAAAACATTCACTTCCAAATGTAATGTCACATGGGAATTGTGAATACGAGAAGAGAAAAGGGAAATGCATAAAAGTGTCAACGAAAGTTTTGAAAGCATCAGAACCGAGCAAATTCAATTTGGTTAAAGTCGTAACGTGACGCGACCAAAAGAGGCAAAGTGAGGAAATTACATTTCCATTGTATTTTCGGACATTCGTATTCGAATCACACGCACCCAACCATCATAGTCCAGTGAATCGTCTTCGTGAAACCTTTATAGAGGGTTCAATAGCAATCGCCCTAAAATGAAACCCTCGTACAATAGAAGGCGAACTCGTGTATATTTCTTCAGTCCCTTATGTTTTTACATTTACCGAAAAAAATATAACGTGCGCACGCGCGCGAGAACACAGTTTAGAAGGGTCCAACATGTACCATAAGTCATTCGCCTCCAATATTAGCCGACTGGACGTACGCCCCCCTTCAGGCTATACCAAACGGGTCTTTCACCCTGTCTGTTACTCGTCCAACTTTTACTGAAAATCCAGAGGCGTGTTTTCTATATACATTGATATTGACAAATTACATATGTAGACAAGGGTTGTTTCAAATAATAATCCTTGTACAAGAAAAAAAAAAAAATCGTTCTCTTTGCAGAAATAAAATATAAAGAACAAATTGACAGATGTATGAACAGCATTTATAAATGTTATTAAACCACAGAGGAAAACGAGAAAAGACCTTCAGGTATTAGTTGATGTCGTCAGAACCCCGGAGAGCTATTCATTCTATATATATTTCGATGTGACCTGGGATGCACATAGGGTAAAGAACGTGTGTGCCACATGGACGTTATATGAATGGGACCACGTTTAATGTCGCTATATAGATCATCTGGGAATCACCTCATGCTGCTCTCTATCCAACTGAGTATCAAAGAAAAAAAAAATTTATGTTGTTTTTTGTGTACGTACTATTGAGAAGTTGAGTTAATTTATCACCAACTGGCTATAATACAAGAGAATAATTGTTGTTCTTGAAATAGTAACGAGAAGCTTTTCTGTAACTGCACGAAATAGCTGCAGAAAGTTTGAGTTAGTGAAACAAAAGGCTGCAGTAACGCGCAAAGAACGAAAGATGGTAAAAGAGTAAGAGTGAAAGCAAGAGGGTTGAGAGTTGAGTTTACGATGAATCGCCGGCGGTCGTTGTCGTAGTCCAACTATACAGAAGGCAATACTCAAAGCTTGAAATGGAATGAAGAAGAAAAGGAAGAAGATGAAGAACAGAGTAGTAGCAAAAACTTTTGGACAAACGGAATTCGAGAAGCGTAAAATACCGACGAATGTTCTAATTTTATTGACGCCCCGTTGATTTTCATCGTAAGAAAACTTTAGAGTAAATAAAAGCAACGACTCTACATATACATACTGTAGGTTACCGCAATCAATTTTGCCGCAAGTCTTTCTAGAAAGTTATCCCATGTCGACCATCAACAGCAAAGAATACAGTACGATGTTGTATTGTGCACCTGAAATGACACTACCCAGTGTATATATTCCAAGTGATGTAAAATTTACACTTTACCATGACGAAAAGAAAAACTGGACCAACAAATGTTTAATGTCCAAGTCACTGCAGGTAATCGTAAAAAAAGCTTCTCGTATAATTTTAACGACTATTGCAAACCCAAGCATATAGGACTATTTTACAGACTGCCAATGTATATACACCTATAAAATTTCACTACTTATTTAATCCATTTTGATAAGATTCACAATGTCAATAAAAAAAAAATATATAATAATGCCAGCAATTCGATAAAAATTTTTGAAATTAACTTCCAAATGCAGTCATCAACAATCGAGAATTTAATTTAACACCAATTTCAAATGAAAAATCAGTAACATTGTACAGCTAAAATCAATTTACACGCAATGATTATTTGATTGTTGGTAATGTAGTACGTGCAGGCGTATAATGCATCCGTGTATACGTATACGCAGATAAAGTTAGCATCAACAAAAGTGGAACAATATTGGCAAATGAGACGGTACATTTGGCTCGCGCGCACTTCTATTGTGATGAAGCGCCACGAGCGCACGATTGCTCGCAACATAGTGGGCGCGCCAGCGTAATTGCGCGCATTGTTTGATGCGTGGCAGACGACTCGAATCGACTAACTGACTTTGGGGGGGCCCCGCGGGCCATTCTTCCAGTGCGAACGCGGGTTCAGTACGCCATTGTTATGGTATACGAACACCGATGATTTATTCTCATACACGTTCACAATATCTAGCCCTCTTTCATCCTGTCTGCTACGCACATGCGTATATGGGATAGATATAAACTCATATGTATTACTACATATTATATATCGCTTGGTTGATATATAATAGCTGGACAGAGACACTTGGATTTAAGGATGAGTCATACGTTTAACAGAATATAAATTATTTTCAGTCGTTTGACTGCCTAATCAACTGAGAATTAATCGATATGGGGATTCAGGTTCATGAATTCTCTCAACAAAATGTTTTCCCGACAATTTCATGTGAAAACACATTCAACACATTTGGATGTAATGTAACACGTGTGGGGGGGCTTATCAATGTTGAAAAGATAAATAATCATTGTATGATAATAAGAAAGAATAAAATACATTTACTCTTATCGATATACTTCAGAATAAGTGACTGACTTTCTTATTACTTCATTCATGCTATGCTTATAAAGCAAGGAAATGCTCATGCCATGACAGACAAAAGTGACGCCTGCCTTTTCCTTAAACAGGTCGAGACACCCCCAATGGGTTCGTGTGCACGTCGTACCACTGTTGTTATCGTACAGTTCATCTGTATTCACGCGACTGTAGCAGTCACTCCGTTTCCATCCTTCTCACTTTCTCATCCTTCAGCCCACTTCTTGGAAAGCTTCACTTTCAGTCTACACACTCGCTTGCTCATGCTGTCACTCCATTGCATCAACATCCTCTCTTTCGTTTACACTCTATCGCCTCATCACATCATGGTATAGTATATTTTATGTATACAAAATTCTTTTGTCATCTACTCAGTCATTCAATCTCGCTTTGTCCTGCAGACAACGTCATCCAATTTCTCTTACGTATGTATACAAAATAATCAGAATATAAAAAGATTTTAACGTAAGTAGACTAGAGAACAATAAAATGAGAACAAAAAGAACAAAGGAAAAGCTCGACTTTGAATACCTAAGGATTAGGATACTAGCACTTTCTGCGGCACGCCACAGGAAACTTTGTCGCTTTGCTCACGAGTTTAATGCCACTTTGCACTTGCCTTGTTGACTTTTCAACTCATTCGTTTTTCTCGCTTTTGCTTTCTCTCTTTATCTCTCAACATTTTTATCCTTTATTCTCTTCGTCATCAAAAAAATTGCATAGACGATGAAATCCCTAGTCGAATTGTGCTCTAGATAATTCAAACGAAAAAATTTTTGACATCTATTACTGATTCCCTTTCATGGATTTCTTCCATGAGATATAATGATGCATTATATAATACATGCCCGAGATAAAGAGCATTCATGAAAAGCAATATTATTTGAAAAAGTATGTGAGTATGAAAAAAAAAAAAATACAGATGTTACATCCTGGACCGTAGTGTTCACTATTTTTTTTACAATCCAGTAAAATATGGGGAAAGAGATATTTCTTTGTTCCTACCAAGTTGCTGAACGAAACCACCTCGTGTATATTTATATTTATCTGCGACTGTGTTAAAGTGTATATAGTGTGGGATGCGCAGCGAGGATTCATCATGGCGGCTTGTGAGACCTCCCGTAAGTTGCGTCAAGCCGGTCTGACCGGTACTCAGGGCCCTCTGCACACGTACAATGAACCCACACAACATCCACTTTAACTAACCACTTGCTCTCTTGTTCTTCGCATCTTTCATCGCAGCTGCAGAGATTATATGTGAAGAGAACCCTAAATCTTTTATACACATGCAGATGGAATTTTATTTCTCTTATACAAGATAATATCCACATCATATACACATAATGCAATTTAATATTTATGCTAATCATTATTATAACAGTGTAGATTATATTTTCAAATTATTATTATTATATAAAAATGACTAAATTTAAGGTATACCATTTTTATTCCATACAATTGTGAAAGTCAATCGAATTTTAGTTGCATTATGAAGATCGGTAGTCAAGTAATAAGTGGAAACCCTTTGACTTGCTTCTATAATATGGATCTCATGAATTTGTTAAGTGAACAATCAATTGCTAGGTTATTCACTACGAAACGATAGCTGATGCTTGTCTTACCTCCAGCATTTAAATATACTCCCTTTATTCGCGATATCTCAATTATTCAGTGCCTTAGTTAAGTCTACATAAACTATAAGACATTTCCAGTCGTTAATAAAGTATCCAATGTCTGCGTGACTAGAGTTGTACATGTAATTTATGTTCATAGCAATCTATGCTAGTCTTCATACCACTTTCTCTCTACCTCTCTTTCCCTATTATCTTTCTCGGTAACCACCAATTGTCCGATTCTTCCACCCAGTTTGCATGCATCAATGAGGTCGAGGCTTTGACGTGGTTGCTCGCTTCACTACTTCCGGTTGTGCCAGTCACCACCATGAAACACACAATTCCATCAAGGCAGAGTAGGAGGAGATTCTCTTATAGGCAATCAGTCGACAAAGTCGTTTGATACGAAACTATTACAGTTCTCTCTCCTTCTCTCTCTTCAATCTTGAGTGCTCACAGACGATAATCGATAGTGCATAGTACGGCAATGAGTATACACCGTCGTTATCATAAACAATCAGATATTATCTCGTAAATGCTGCAACCTAACATTAAATTCAATATAATGATATGTGATATTTATAACTTCTGCAGTTTTTTATCATCAATAAAATATAAATTACTTCTGTATGTCATTATTAATCAAACCTTCTATTTGATCAATTCACTAATAATTAATAATTAGTTGCGATGGCTACTGATAATTATCGTTAACAAACTATTACACCACAAGGGTGACTTCTCTCGTGTGCAGTTTGAAAGCTGGAATCTCCATTGGAATCTCTGGGCTTATAACCTCGAAACTCCCTTTAGCAAAACTATAACATTCTCCATTGCGATCATACCACAGTCACCAGTCCCCTCAGTGATCACATAGTTGTGATAAACGTAGTTGAGACGGTAAGTTTGAGGTACCGGAACGTAGATAGCACGCGACTTCACACTCCTGAGAGTTATTCACTCGTGTATACCATCGTCATGATGCGCATGACTAACCGACCAACTCTTCTTACATGTGGATGCGAATTTATTAATGTTGGTGTTGGTTATAGTACACCATCGCGATACACCATGGGGTGTGCATTCATCTTAGAGGTCTGGGTTAAAATCAGGATGGTAAATCTTTGAATGCTTGGAGCATATGAGGATTCGCGATAAATGTAATGATAAGAGAACTTGTCCTTCCTCTAAATACTATCAACGATTTATAATCTTAAGCTTACATTGAATAAGCTACCACTAAACAACATTCATGATCACTATCTCAATGGAGACATAGTTTGGTAATGCTAGTCAAAGGTTTGGGGCGACGAATATTTTTCCTGAAACTGAGCAAAATAAATAATATTGACACGGTTTATTTAATTTAGAAATTCACTGGAATGAAAATATAATTATCAATGTAAATGTCATCGTGACTGGAAGTTTTTGGTGTGTCCTTCAAGGTGGACAGGTTGGAAATGAGTTGCAAACGATGGACAACCACCTCAAGGGAATTTCAATTATAGCGTTAATTGAAAAATGAGCGAAGCTTAATTGGAGAGCCCCTTTCATCTTGATGAAGATCAATCACTATGAGAATGCACACACCCTCATCTCATAGATCAATATTTTTTTTTGTATTCCTTTTTTACACGCTGTTATAGTAAAAAGTATTGAAGCAAACAGTATTTGATACTCTAGATGCGTGCTCGTATCTCTTATCGTTTATTGCGGGAGTACAGGTTCAGCGTAAGTAGAGAACGTTGTGAAAGAATCCGCCAAAGGCATTCCCATACGCCAAATTTTATTTTCTATTTTTTGATCATTTCTTTTTTTTTTTTTTTTTTTTTTTCGTACGTATATGTTTGCTTGTTACTCTACACCTGTATGTTGGCTTGTGATATCAGAGAAGAGCCCGACGACAATGGAAAAACATAGAAGGTATAAAAACAAAAATATTTTTATTCATTTTTATTTCCTGTCCTTCGCATTCTACCACATTCTATCCCTTTTTTTTTTTCATCAGTTATTTATTTCATATCCCTTATTTTTTTTGTCTTTCTGTGAGCAAAAAGTAGAATGAGTACGCACAAATATTCTCACATCGACAGTATACATAACTGATTGTTTTATATAGAAAACAAACGTGCAAAAATTACAACTAGACATTCAACATGATTGATATAATCTATTTAATCAAAATATTTATATCCTCCAGAAAAGAGTTATATAAAATAAATAGTAGAATATATCTGGGAGATATTAAATAACGTCAGTTACATAAAAAGGGCTAGTACACTTGAGATTTAAGGGAATATATAGGGCAGGTGTGATGATACGAGTCGGCCAATATAATACGCCAGGCCGCACCTAATTGCCAATTATAATCTCTATTAATTAGAACAATCCAGAAATGTAGGTGCACGATCAGCAACCTTGCCGCTTACGGTATACTGCGTAATAATTTGAGTGAGCATCTCTCGCTCAGTATCTGCGTACTTATACCTCTCAACTAGAACACACATGCATATACACTCTCTGTTGGATTATCGCTGGCTATTTTCGTGGCGATAAAATGGTCTTCTCTCCAGTAATTGCTTTGGCTACCCCAAAACAGCTGTGTATTCGATCTGGGGAATTCCCAACCCTTATAACGCATGTTTCACACTAAATCCTAGCTTTAAACCAAGTATTTTCTACCCTCTCTTGGACGTATATACTTATTTTATTTGTACTGTGAATTTTTTTTTGCTCCTTTTTTCCATATTTTCAAAGGCCGAAACTCCACAAGTTCAAAACCATGTCTATGCAATCGTATATAAAAGAGATCAGAATGAAAAGTGATTTGTCTTGTTTTGAAGAAACCGAGAGCCACTGTAGACACACTTAGAAAGATATCTGATTAAAATTTAAGAGCTATTCGGGTGCGGAAGTGGGTAACGAGACTTAAACTTACGCTTATTCTGATTCGCTGTTGCTTCTCCGCTCTTTCATTATTTTATTTCTTCTATTTACTTGGCTTATATCGCTTCTTCATCCCTTCTCGCACATTTCTCTTCGTCTCGAATACACATTGACTCTGTGGAATTTTCATTTTGCGACGTTACGCAACTTGTTATCGCTGCTGTTACTACTACAAAACGAAAAGCTTTTCCTTTCTTCTGCTTTATATTCACAGACAATAAAACTTTCATACACACACACACATAAATATAATTTATATATATGAAATTAAACATTTGAAAATAAGATATTGTGATTTAAATCATTAAGAGTCTTTCAGTTAATATTAAAAAAAAAAAAATCTATTTATCTTATTTTTGTTGGAATATTTCAGCATTTGTTCTTCTAAATATGACAAAAATCATAAAAACAAAATGTGAATGACCACGAATGTAGCACATGGTCTGTAAAGTAAATTAACGAAGCGCAATTTGATGAATACTATACACGCATTGTGCATGCATGTAAAAGCTCACAATGTAGTCATGATTATTTGTTTCCGTGCACAAATTCACATACCACAGTTGGATAGTCTATGTAAATGCAAACATCATTCCAGTATATATAAATCATATCATAATTACAATCATGCCAAATGAACCTCCATAACTTTTAATCATGATTCAAAATTACATGCATAATATGCACAACTCTCATGAATTTAACCAAAGACATCATCATAACATCCATCAAATAATGGCAGATTTACATTATTCAATCAATATTTACAAAATCATCGAATACATATCGTAATGATGTATATTTTTGCCTGTAACTATATAATCACAAACTTCACTAATGCACAATATTTGTTCATACAATTGTGACCATAATGATCTTTGAATAGATATGACATGTGGTGATGCATCAATTAATTGAATTACAAACTCCCAAGCGAATATCAACTAATGGCTTAATAACGATATGGCACTCGATGCAATTATTTATATGAATAATCACTCATACTACGTGTTTATGTGTCTATGATGAACTTGTGTTATCCAGGTGATAATATAATCTAGTGTTGAAATGAGGCAGACTGCGAGTGGCAGCTAGCAATGATGCATTGCTAAATCGTCGCGAAATCAACAATATATTCATCGAAATCACTTTCATCCTCTCTCACTTCCTCTTTCTATATGTAGGTACATACAAATTGTTCGTCCTCTCACTGATGCTTCTGATCATCGGCAATATTGTGCTACTTGCACAATATATGTATATTGAATTATACATGTATGTGTATTATTACATCAGGATATGCAAACGCTATACCAAGTGAAGAGACAGGTGAAATATGGGCAATGGTGTAAGCGTGTATTGCGTGCTTATAATGAATAATTTATAATGAGATTTAGTTGTCAAAGATATTTAGCGAAAAAGATAATTTTGAAATAATGTAGAGATAAATGATTTACTGTACAAAAATATAAAAGACAATAATGTCTTTGTATATAAAAGCTTCAGATCAATTACATATAGAGAGGAAAAGACTCGAAGACTTCCGGCGATTTGGTCAAAGTGGCTTTCGAGACTTCATCTCTTCAGTGTGCCAAAGAGCGCGAGAGCATTCATAGTCAGTTCAACAATATATAGGTAGCTGTTGAAGATCTGGCAAAGATGAAATTCGCCGAAAGCTGGCCCAGACAGAATATGCCGTTTGCGCGACGCCGACAGTACCTATAACCCGGATTTGTGAAAAGATCCCACGGGTCAGCGGACCGGAAAGAACAAACGATGTTCGTTGAAGCATGTTCCATCCACATTCGCTTCTCGTTCCGCCATTCCGAATGCTGGATTTGACCTTATTGACTTCTTTGTTTCTTGTTCATTTTCTAGTTGCTTTTATTAATATTTTTCGTTTTTCATTTTTATATCAACGCTTGGTTTTTTATGAATTTAAAACAGTCACTAGCGATTTTCTTATTTCAATAAATGCAATATACTCTTTGAAGTATTAAAAAAAATTTTATATATCAAATAAAAAGAATAAAAAACGTTGGAAATTTAAAATATAAATATAAACTATTATACAATATAGGTATTTGTTGACGCTATATAATTTTGCTACGAATGAAATTTAAGTGAAAGAATAAAGAAGAATTGCAGTGTCACCAAAAATTTTGTAAAAGCTTAATTATCGAGAAAGACAGTCGCTTGGGATAAAGGAAAGGCGAGAGGAAAGAGCGGGTGGTAAATCCTCTGTGAATTGGATGCTAGGTGGAAATTCGAAGCAATTCGAAGAGCCGGAGAACAACGTGCCCATGGCCTCGCTGCCGTCGGGTTCTTGCCGTGTAATCGTCGCAAGGAGAACGATCGTGCCCACGGGAGCCCTTTGTCAATCTTTCCGCTTTTCGCCTCGGATCGAAAATACTCCTGTGCGCGATTCCCACGTCGCACGTCTGACGATAAAGCTCTAGCTCTAACTGACATGTGGGACTGTTTCATTCTATTCTACTCTCATTCAGCCAACTCATTTTCAGTAACAATATCAGTAAAAAAAAAAACAGTAAATGATGAATATCTGCTTTTCATATTTTTCCAGTGGATAACTTTGAATATAAATATTTATTTCAAACAAAAAAATGACATAAATACATAAATATATTGGAATTATTATTCAAGAAGCACTAATATACTGATACATTGAATTATTATGGAATCTATTATTCTACAAGTTTTTTTTTTTCACTTTATAATTTACAAATTATTAATTTTATTAAGTAGTAATTTTCTTCTTTTTCATAATTTCTTTTATTTTTCTTCATAATGAAGATTATCAAGATTTATCACGCTTACTGATGTCTGCAAAAGTGCCATGCGTCACTCAAAGAAAATGACAGAGGCAAAAGTGAACTCAACGAGGAAAATGGTGAATCTAATGTTTCATTATATTCATAGTAATGATTCAAGAAGTTCACTGTCTCTATTTTATTTTCATTCCATTTTGTCTTCATACTTGATGTATATATATGTCTTTCACATGCCACATGATTAGTATTAATTATCAAATAATCATCAAGTGAGTTTATAAAATCATGACGATTATTAAGTATATTATTCGTTATTTTTTTAATAATAAAAAAATCTTTTCAATCTCGAAATTAAATGTGAATTATTTATTATTTTTGTGAATGCATAAGATAATTATTTCATAGATGAATTGCAGTTACTTCCAGAATTGGAATGAAATTTTCTTAAATCAAATCACATATGAAACAAAACAAATAAATATATATTTTGTTCACGCAGGTCAACAATCTAAATCACGTCTCGCTATTTTTCAATGTTATTGAACGAGCAGGGAATAAATCGAGGTATTTATTTTTTCAATGAAATAGTTTATTCATTGAATTAAATTACCGTGTGAATAAACGAAATAAAAAACTGGAAAATAAAATTGATTACCATCATAAACGAAAATAAACCGCGTACAATCAAATCCAATGAAAATTCAATGGTTATATTTTGCATGGTTTGAAAAATTATATAACGCACTATTATTGAATGTAAAGATTTACCGTGAATGTGCATTTATCATATTTACGAATATGAAAAACATTTATTTTATTTGAATGAATAATATTCATCATTGAGCGAATGTTTACAATGCAAAAACGTTGTTTGAATAACCTTGTTTCTCCCAAACTAAAAAGTTACGTCAGTTTATTTATGCTTACACATATATATATGTATGTATACTCTCAACTGTTATATAATGGGAATCGTTAAAATTCTCTGGTGAACTTTAGTCCATTTATTATCGTATACAAGTGGAAGCGATGTTGCGACCAAAACGGTATCCCAAAATTGCAAGCTCTGGCGAGCCACCAAAAATCCATGTATAATAATTATACAATTTCTAACGAGAAATATTTTTGTCTTACATTTAAATTGTCTACTAAATATTATCCATATCTACATTATCATTTGTTCAAGAATAATTAAATTCCGATATCTGAATATATAGAAAAGTAATTAGATAAAATAAAAATTTTAATGTAGCAATATTTTTTAATATTTTATATAAAAAGTTTTGAGGTAAACGACATTGTAAGTTGCTTACAATGAAATAATATTACTTTAATAAAGTTCTCGTGTATAACGGAAATAATTTTATAATATGTACGTCACACTTATTATCGTATATTAGTGGTACTATTTCTAAGTGCATATATACATAGAGTAGATATAATGTCTTCGTCGTTGTATACATGTCGACTATAAACGTTTGACGAACAATCCATGCACACTCGTGAGTTAATCGGGGGGGTATTAAGTTTGGTTTGTTGGCAGATTTATCATTGTAATTCACCACGTGAATTTTACATTATTGCAGCGTAAATACATATGAAAAAGCGACAGAATGAAGGAAACAAAAAAAATGTGAAATATTTTATTCCGAAATGAAGATAGTAATATAAAAAGTATATAAAAAATAATCCGCTTATGCATTTTATATATTTAACAAAAGTATATATACCTAAATATATTATTACATTAATATAGATGAAAATATTTATTTTTTTTTTTTCATGAAATATTTATTTTTCGGATTAAAACAAATATTTCATTTTCACAGAATGTAATTGTGAATTATTCGTGGTATTTGTTCAGTTTTGCACGTTATAATGCACGATAAAAAATGTCACCGATGCCCCTGGCGAATGATAAAAATGTCCGCGTGATAAACTGCCGTAATCACAACTTTCGGCATGGGCGGCTTCAGCATTGCCGATCGATAACGGAACATCCATCAGACTAAGAGAGCCGGAAAGAGGAAGAAAGAAGGAATATGGGCAGGGGTTGAAGCATCGAACCGGGAGAACCCTCTCTCGCGAGCTACTTCGACGTCTCCATTCAACCTTTTCGCCGAGCCATTTCATCCTTTCCCTTGAAAACAGTTTCGCCAATGATAAAAAAATAAAAAGAGAAAAATATTTTTAATATGAACTGTAAATTCATAAATTTCTTTTTGCATTTTACGTGCGTTATATATACATAATATACAGTATTTACTTTTTTATTCACTTATACTTTAATTTGGTATTAAAAAAATGCATTTGAGCAGTCGGTTCTGTCACAACTCGACATGAAAAAAAATCTCCAACAAACGAAATAAAAAAAAAAGAAGTGAGTAAACTCTACCAAGGAAAGCAAATGCAAACAAAAAAATTCAGAATTATACCGAGTTATTTTCTCCTCTGCTCCATAAAAATGATTATAATTACAGTACGTGTATATACATATATATATATACACACGAAAAGAGGCGTATTAACTTGCCTTTGTACGATGTCACAATGATATAAAAATGACCAAACGCGATAAGAATACAAAAAAAATATATTCTGAACAACGCACTGTACCATTCTAGATTCTCATCAGACACTCGTGTCTCGAGTAACTCGCTTATTTCTCTTCTGCCATTCTATTTCAATATCTGTCTGAGCTTTCTAGATAAATACATCTACACATATATAAGTATCTACATATTAATTATTTCCAGAAAATATATTTCAGTTGACAAACAAAGAAAAATTTCTACAAATTAATTACGATATTAATCACTGTAATTTCACATAAAAATAAACTAAAAAATATTCATCAACTATTTAATATTAATTAAAATTTAAAATTTAAATTCATGACATCAAAGCCACTTTAAAAACATTATCAATGATAATTAAAGCGACAATCGCCGCAGTATTGATCATAAAGTAATCGCAAGGCAAATGAGTAACAAAGTTTCACAGAGAATTTATATAGAGGCACAAAATTTCTCACGTCAGTGAAGGTATAAGGTTCGGACAAGGGAAACAGGATCGTTAACTGCCGTGTAATCGTTAGCTTTGAGTTTGAAGAACGGTGAGACGAGCCAAGATAGAAAGAGAAGTTCAACAGCAAGAGAAGGACGCACAGGAACTCTCGAGGCCACAACTCGGACGTGCCTCATCAAAGCTGGCCTTTGGAATTTCATGGCCCTACCCAAGTACATACTACATACATATACAATATACACAATATATATACCGATACACATTTATTATATACATGTATACATATAGCTAGTAGCTATTCACATGTATGTACATTAGGGTGTTTCATTTTTATTAGGCGATATTTATTTTTTTCTTCTGTGATCAGTGAAAATCTGATAATTTATAAAAAAAAAAAAAATATTCCTGTTAGAGAAAAAATTTTGAATTAATTAGAAGCTTGGCGAATTCAAAAATTCGATTTTCCATATAAATAACACGAGAAAATATTTTTTTTTTCAACTTCAACTCGATTTTTTGATAATCAAAAATTTTTTTGAAAAAATGAAAGTTAATTATAATTGACAAAAAAATTTTTTTCAAACTGGAATTTATTGATTAGACATTAATTATTGTCTTGCAATAAACGCTATACCTAAAGCTGAATCAACAATGTAATAACATCAAAAAAAAATTATGATTATCGAAAAATCGAGTTGAAGTTGAAAAAAAATTTTTTATATATTATACTAAAGGATAAATAAGTTTTCTCAACTACACAAAATGTATACATCACCGTCAACAATAAACATGGCAATAATTTTTCACGACGTTATTAAAACGCACTTTGATATGAAAATACATAATGGCTATATAAATCTTTATCATTAAAAGCAATTGGTTCCATATGAGATTATCGTTCGAGGGAATAATTTCTTACACCTGTTGACGTATGGGCCAAAGCGCCACTCTGCCATCACCACATGTTGAGTATATACAGCTATACCATGTTGAATAGATCAAAGGAATTGAGTGACGGCGCCGGTGAAACACGCGCGAATGAACCCGCGCGTCAAGACTAGCTCGTGATTTCAAGCAATTAAGCCGCACGTTCACTGGCTTCACCGTCACAATCGGATAGATTGCTTCATCCGTACAACATTAATCTTCTTGGCTCATCCATGAAGCTCATGAGGACTGTCATCTTCTTTGATATATATGTATATTATAGGTATAAATATATATACATAAATGTATGGATGATGTGTGAGTGGATGAAGAGAGCAATAAGAGGAGCAAAAATAAAATGTGGAATGCATTTGGAGACGATGAGAAACTAAAGTGAAAATGATGAGGTGACTCGACAGATATTTTACTGTTTTTATATAGCTATGATCTAGAAATCATCTGGGAAAAAGGAAATGTGATGATTTGGATTGTTTTTTTTTCCTCTCTAGAGATTATTTTCAAACTCATGTTTGGATAAATGAATTTGAAATAAATATGATAATGGATATACGTGATGGTGAACAGTTATGAAACATCTATGATGAATATATATTTATTATTTTATATTTATGAGTGCAAATGATGAATGAGTGTCTGTATTATGTGTATTTTGGCTTTGGTGATTAATCAATCGATTTGCAATTGAATATGATAATGATATTCCACTCATGTCATCACATACTTCACCAATATTATATTTATTTCTCCGGGGTAATTGAAACACACGTGTCATCTCGTCATTTTTCATAATGACGTATGCAAAATATTAAAAACACAAAAATAAAGAAATAAAATTATTAATGTTTTTTAATTGAAATATTGATGTGCTATTTATTGTTTCAAATTTCATTTCATCAGCGCATTATTCATATTGAACAGAATTAATAATAGAATACCATTATAATTTTATTATTGATATAATATATGAAATTTATAAAATTTTTTAGTGGCATAAAATTACCGTTGCCCTAGACGGGGATTTAATTAATTTCTTGTTTGTCCATGTTATATGCCATAACATAGAACCCTATCACGTATAGGTATTAATTTTATGTACGCTCACAAAGTCCAACAGTGCACACGTACACATATGCGACAATGTAACCTAACCTTTTTGCAATTCTAGCGAGTAACGATTCACGTTTGTACGAAAAACGTTAATGGCCAAACATTTGGCTGTATGGCAAGCAGTATCTGTACAAACGGGTTTTTAGCGTGTTGAATGTAAGAGTTTTGGTGATGCCATTCAATGGTTGAACATTTGTGACACCAATAAATAAATGTTGCTTCTCAATAAATTAAACTCACGGCGGTTTGCCAATTTCAAACCGATGAAATTTCCCACTACCAAAAGACCGAAAATAAATTGCAAATAACTCTATCGTTTTTATTCTTCACATTTAATCCAACTCTTCTCAAATTCTCACGATATTCTCAACTCTTAGATAGTATAAAAAATAAATACTATTTCATCTAGATAATATCTGTATATCACTTCAATGAAACTAGTATTGAATACACACACGACTTGAGTGTACTTACTTTTGATTACATAAAAACAAACACGTTGAAGATATAATATCAAGCGAAGAGAGTCGAATATAAATTTCCCGTCTAAATAAAAAAGATATAACAGAAGAAAAAAAATATAAATATATATATATTTATGAAAGGAAACGATAGAAATAGATGGGAAGAATAAAAAAAAAAATATAAGAAGAAAGTCGACGTCGAAAAATTAGAGATGCGGGACGCGACACAATTAATTGGAGGGTGCACATCGTAGCAGTAGAAGCTGGTTCCTTGCTTCTGTTTGTGGCGTATTTAGCGACGACGAGTCCGCGGCGGACTACAGATGACTCTTCCCTCGGGCCGATTCATTTGCAGGCCAATTCCGTCATGCACCACATAGCCGGGAGCATTGAGCGTGCGGTATACGTATACGTATACACGTATATATACACTCTCTCAACTAACAAGAAAACCCAACCGAATACCAAAGTACTTACGCCTTCAAATGCTTTTTCTCAAGACGAATGTGAAAAATTAAACTTATTTTTTACCGAAATATATTTATCACAATTTAAGTTGAAAGAATTTTTTTTTCTGATGCATATATAGAAAATATTAACTTTGACGTCAATTAATTGTACACATGATTACTGGTAAATTTATCTTTATAATTATGAGAAAACAAATAACCTTGAATAAAAAAAAAATAATTAATTGTGAGGGTGCAATAAACGCCCACTGAAGATAAAATCTGTTTAAATGTACAGTGGCAATGTGTGATATCTGTCGTTGATCCGACATTTTCGCACCGTGAATGTTTTACAGCACTGCGTGTAATAGATTATAATGCAGCACGTTGATTTTTGCATTGTATATAATTCTTATATGTTCAGATATAAATATAAACATTGCCGTCACGCAAACGCGCATTTTATCCTTTATCTCCAGTCATATGTCTTGTCATAGATTCCTGTATTTTATTTCACTTTGATTCACCATTTAATCTAATAAAATATAGAGATAATATTACCTTCAACCGTTTAAAAATTCGGCACTCTATTCAATTATATAAAATTAAATTTAAATAAAACTGAAACGTAATAAAAATATCTCACGTATCATATGCGTATAATATATACCTTGCGCATATATTGACTCAAAATCACGATGAAAATAAAAGCAAAAATTATTTGTTTTAGTGAGAGCATCAAAGCATTGACTATAAAGTACACACATAAATATACCCAAGTGAAAATTGAACATTTTAGTACTTCCCATTGCACGTAAAATAATTGTTTATATGTCACGCAGTATCTTCAACCAAAATTTGTTGGCATGCGTTTTTTGGGCCGCGGGATGTGGACGAGTGTCGACCACTAATTACGCCAGTAGGTAGTACTTATATATACATACTTTGTTTACACACCGCAAATATAAGAGCACTACGTTGGGGCATTCACGACTGACATCGATCCACAGTGAGTGGAGAAAAGCATTGAGTGAGGCTTACCTGAAACAAGAAAGAAAGTGCTGGGTTACTATACTGCATGTATATGTGTGTGTACATAAATTGGATGGAGGAAAAACAAACATGCAATAGTGGCTTCAAAGTGAATGAGTTAAAAGTGCAAATAAATCAGAGCAATAAGGCAAACTGAGTCTCATTAAATTCTTCAAGTCAATGTCACTTCGATGTAAGTAAAGAATTCACAATGAAGATGAAAAATATATGTTTATGTATATATATATGTGTGTGTGTACATAATATATTCCATCTCCGGTGGATTGAGAGGGTGAAATTTATAAGAGCGTGGGGTTGGAGATCAGTTGAATAATAAAAGGAAATGGAATTTCAAATCGACAGACATGGTATAAAGTCTTCTCTCTTTATATTGTTCCACTCTCGTCTCTCCTCATCTTCATTCGTTTTCTCATTCCAACGGGGTAATTGCGAGTCAGTTCTCTCTGTATATCTAAAGCGTTCGATTGCGCGCGATTGACTTTATGGCAATATTAAATCATATTTCATTATGATAGAATATAGAAAAGTCGAAAGGCTCGATAATAATCCTCAAGAGAATCGTAAGTTCGTTGAATGAGGAGTAATGGAGCCGAAAGTGAAGCAAAAATATAAGATGCTGGTATCAGTTCGTTCGGTTGATGTTCTTTTATTCGTCGTTTTCTTGGAATAATAATATGATGAAAATTAAAAAAAAAAAAAAAAATATATCTTCATTAAGAAGGAATATAAGAAAAAAAAAGATTATGGTAAAATAAATTATTATCCTCTGTTGGAATTGATTTTCCATATTTTTCATCGCTCGATTGTTATTACGTAGCAATTGTTATTAATTTATAGAGAATATATATAATCTCATTTGTTGTTATTCAAAGTAATAATGTCCATTCGCTCTGACAACTTTGAATTTTGACGTGAATCCGCTTTGTTGAGGATTAAATTTACGAATATGTTATTGACTTCATTAATTACTGAACATATATATGCATATGTATTGTTACATATTTTGCAAAATCTTCTCGCGGCAATATAACAATTAATTTTTTCACTGATTAATATAAAATGTCAATAAATTAAATATTATTCAATATACATAATAAATCACCTCATTTCATAAATAAATAATACCACGAGGCATTAACAAAAAATTTAAAAATAAATTTAGCAATGTCAGAAAGATAAACAAATAAACAAATAATAATATATTAATAAATACTAATTGAATGACATGATTTTTAATATCAAATTAATATTTTTTATTCAATCATTTCATTCTTGATCACTTTTTCCTCTTACTCAATTTATTATTTTATTTAAATTATTTTTATTTAATTTATTATTTTATTTTTAAATTTAGAATCTTGAATTCCAGTAAAATATCATCACAATTCACAATCAATCGTCCATATTCACATGAGAGAAAATGATGAGGACACAGCGAGTAACATCGTCTACGTCATACTCATCAAATGAAGAACCTGAGGCGTATTCCACTTGGGGAACATTAGAATTCTGAATGTGCGTCACGGTGTGTTATCTATATAGATATAGAAACAACGACGAAAATCAGTTAGTAGGATGACAACGTGCACAAACTCACTGTCACTGATTGAGATGGCTTGTTCGTCAAGTCTAGGATAATTTTTTTATTTTATTTATTTTTTTTTTTTCCTCCCACACAATTCTCTCCCAACTATTGGAAATTCAATTGGAATTTCAACAAAGTTCATTTCGCACACTGCAATCGAATGATACGAATGCATTGAGATATCTCTAAAGTAGAATTATAATTAATTTATCCAAAAAGACATACGTGTATATTCATCATACACATATGTAGAAATATAATTCATACAATAAAGTTTTAAATGTATAATATTATTATAATAAACTTGCGTATCAAGTCACATATAAATTTATGTTCATTGTTAACTCGATTGCATAACATATATATGATATATATATATGCATGAAAGATCCAGTTAAAGCTATTTGGAATCGACATCGTGTATATAGTTAAATAGATTCTATTTGAATATCTTCCACCAGCTGTAACTCTCATGAACATTGTTAGATGGTCCATGAGCGGTTGGCTCAATGTGCATAAGTACTATCAGTCGCCTACAGCCAACCATATACATTGAGACTGGTTGGTTGCATAGCAAACCAAGAGCCAAACCAAGCCAAGCTTCGAATGTCCAACGTCGTCGTAAATATCGCATTAAAAGCCTTGTGCGATTTAGCATCCTGTTATGGTTATGGAGGTATCGTGAATGCAGTGTCTGCATGCTTCATCGTTAGAACACCAGGTCATATATGATATGATAGCCCAAACACTCATGTTTTGAACATTTATATTGTATAGAATGAAATAATTAAATTAGTTTTAGAATTTTACAATATTAACAAAGTTGATATAAAATTTTATATGAAATAATATTATTCCTAAAATTAATTTTATATTGAGAATAATAGTTTATAAATTGAGGAATTATTAAAATTTAATTGGTGATATTACTACGATTGATAATGAAAAATAATTGATCAATTAATTTTTAATTTCATTTTCTGTTTTAAATTCACAATGGTGTGTTGATTTTATCGTTATATCATGGTTAAATTTTGTGTTTTAATGCCATGGGGCATAGAATCGCAGAGATATATGTCGGTATTATATTTATATACACACACGTGCGCGGTTATATGTGCAGTGGCATTTTTATTATAGAACTAAATAAAGCGATATAGTGCGACACATATAGGTGCATACAGGTGTGGACAAGCGAGCTTTACGATAGATCGTAAAATTTCGTATAGTAAAGAGAGGAAATTGGTCAGCTCTGCGCGTTGACATAACTATCATAATATATTCTATAATATACGTATATTAAAGCTTTCAGAAGGGAACGAATAATTTTCCGCAAAACAGGAATATATATAAAAAAAAAAAAAAAACCCTAGATGTAATAGCAAAATATAAAAGACAAAAATTTATAAAATCACCAAATATGTAAAATGAAAGAAAAAAAATATTCATAATGACTCAATTTCTTGAATTCCTCCTTGGGTTTCATAAGACAAATATCAGATTTAATCGTAACCTGAATCAAGCAGTCATCAATAATTCAGCAATTAAAAAAAATATTTTCAGCACGTGAATTACACAATTCTCATAGTATGTACATATAATACACTAAAATATAATCACAAACAACGATCTCAACATCAATCAGACGGTTTGAATATATAGATAAAATAAAAAGTATATAAATAATCCATCGCACCGACGACAAGTTAAATTCTCTCACCATGAGAATATATATACCTATTCATTCAATCTACTCAATCCTGGATATATTCGTCGATCCGCAACGGATCCGCCTACCTGCTGCTAACAGTTGAAAGTCAACACAAGTATAAGATAAAATGAAACGATCTTGAGCGTGTATTACAACTAAAAATAAAAGATAAAAAAAATAGACAACGCAAAACACCCATAGCTCTGTCAAAAATATGTGACGCTATGTTAATTTATTGCAAGAGCTGTTCACTCTTCAATTTATATATACACATATGCACTTCCATATTTATATACATGCACGCACCCTAAACTATATACATTCTCTGATGTACACACGTCATCTATATAACTGCTCACAGGCACTTCGAGCAACACACGACATTTGGCGCCTCTTTAGATCGCCGAAAGCCGCAAATAAACTCGGATGACGCAGCCAACGTTTTACGATGGTAAATAAGACATCAAACAATTTAGACCGGCCGTATAGTCTGTGGGTTTCGTTTTGTATATGTGTGTGAAGACAAGGAGAAAGAAGAAAAAAAGATAGATATACATATATGTATAGAGTGAAGAGTAGAATTATCAGAAGGAACGTGAACGTGGAAAGGGAGGAGAAAGGATCGACGTCGCGCACATTGAATGCTGGAAGTCAAAGTCTCGCCTTGTTCTCCATCCCAAGGAGACAACAACTTCATTAGGACCGTGCGCTCTCGTCTTCACTAAATTCAACTTCGCTTTCTCTCTTGGAATCTCTCTTTCTCGATCTACTATACCGGATTTCACGAACAGAGCGAACAGCTCATGAATATTTATGTGAGCCCTGTGGGCAAACCGTGTAGTGCGTATATAGCTTTGGTCCGATGTCCATCCAAGTAACTCGTGCGTACAAAAGCCGCCTATCTAACCTGTAATAAAGGTTCCACTCGTTTGCTATTTATATACATACCGATTCCTTTGGGATGCAATACATTTATAAATATATACATACATATAATTGTTTAGTAAAGTCTGACATGTAAATTTGTATGGTGATAATTTTGGGTAAAAATAAAATAACAAATTATAACTTTTGATGAATGCAATTTTTTTGTGAGATTGATTTAACAATGTAATGATATTATTTAGTTGATTTGTAAATACTAGCTGTACCTGGGGTTAGACACTTGAGAAAAAAATAAAAAGGAAGGAAAAGAAAAGAATAGAGTGAAAAAAAAAATAGAAAAGAAGTGGTAATATCGAATTCCGTGCGTCTTCCTGATTTCCCTGGATGTCACTACTGCTAACATGTAGGAAAGTCTCCTAGGATTCCGACTAATCCCATTGCTATCCATCCGTTTTGCTATCTTGGCTTCTTTAAGTAGTTATATACACACATTTACACATATTCTATACGATATAGTCGTGCGAAATGAAGTAACTTGCTTGATTTTATAACTAAACTTTTTTAAAGTCAAGCAAATTTCACTTGACTCATATGATGGAGGTTTATTGTGCGTTCTTTAGCCTATAAACGTTTTGACTGTCTTGTAATTGTCTCTTTATATCATTCAGTGATTTATTGAGTAACACATGTGTTCAGAAATTTTCAGTTGTCACGAATTTTGAATAAATTCAAAATAAATATTCACGGGACGATTAACTGGTTTATTCAAACGTGGTAATAACTTTCAGGAAAACATATGTTCACTATCTTATATGTGACATCGATGCTGAAATAGTCATAGTAGAAACAAGTTTATTAAAAGATTGTGTGTACGCCTCACTATATCATTTTTTTAAGCTAGTTTATTTTTGGAAAGAGTGTATACATCCGGCTGACATGTCTAACATATAATAATACACCATCGGTGTGTCTGTCATCTATAAAACCAGACTTAAACTTGTGTCACACCCTTTACAATCTCAATTGTCAATAATTCCCCTTCGCACTCACTATGTCTTCTTACAAGGTATTTGGAAATCTATAATGTACATATAAATATTAAATAAAGTCGAAAAAATTTAGAGTGCTGTCGAAAGATTGAAGAAAAATAACATCCTATATATACATTGACAAACATCACTTTTTAACTAAAGATTTCTCTTCAATTCTCACACTAAAAGCGTCGAAGAAATATCGTCAAAAGCATGGCCTAAAAAGTCGCCTTTAAAATTTTGGCGCAGTTACCTATCCTTTCATCTCAGAGAATACATTTTCATTTATTTTTCGGTCATCAAAATGAATAGAATGGGGGATAATATAAAAGAAAAATTTAGAGAAAGGATGAGAGGTGTGAGTGCGCAAAAGTGTACCGCGGAGACGAAAGTTAAAGGAAAAACCAGTAAAAAAGAAACATGAAGGAGTCATGGTACATTATGTATACTTCTCTCCATCTACTTCTTGATGTTTACCTAGTCTTCACGAAAATATATTTACATATATATCTATACATATATACATTTATATATTTTTTTTATTTATATATACGCGATATATTTATTTTACAACTCGTTAATATACCAGTAAAATTAATATATTATTTTAAAGTTTAATTTTTTCCTTTTTTTTTTTCTTTTCTCATCAATAAAATATTTCTTGCAAAATTCAGAGTACAGTATATAAATAAAATGGCTTTCACACAATTATCTAACGTTTTATCAGTGAGGTAGCACACGATATTGTGTACGAACAACCGGTAGAAGTTATCGTTGTTCCATATAACATCGTGTTTTGTATAGTTATATACAAAATGTATAGATACATAACAACAGAGGGGAAGAATGAAGAAGAAGAGAAAATAGATTGGTCAGGGTAAGTCCGATCGTTATACTTGGATGTCGCGTTCACTCTTAACCCAATGGTTGCACGAAGCACCACATTACTTCACAATAATAATGTGTAATCATATAACTGTATATGAGTTACGTGTGCTTTCACCAATATATGTTTCATTGTCCGCACTATATGAACTGATATTATCAGAATACATGCTCGCTATATAGTTACCGCAATAGATATTTATCACAATTAGGTTATTATATACATATTTATTTGATTATCGTATTTTTAATTTGTATGAATAATAAAAAGTAAATATTTTTTTAATTTTTTTATACAGTTTATATATGAAAGAAGTTTCAATGCGGAATTGTTCAATAATTGATAGTGAACAAACGATCGACATAATTGGATGAAATTGATCTGACGCGCATTAAAGTTTGAAGATTGGATTTTTATATATGTATTTAGGAAACGATAGAATGAACGCGAGATCCCTGACACTCGATAGCAAGTGCAAACGAACGTTTGATTAAAATCGACATCAATCCAATCCCTAATTTGAACGGTCTTGTCGTTGGTGGATCAAGAGTTAGAAGTAGTAGCAAAAGTAAAGGCGAGAAGTGAAAGAGAGATAAAAAAAAAATAAGGAATAAAGAAAATAAAACGAAATTTAAAAAGGAAAAGGCGAGATGAGGGAAGAAGATGAAAAAAAGAAAGAAAAATGAAGGAAGAAAAAAAAAAAAGTGGAAATGGAAGAGAGAAAATGGGTTAGTCGAGGCGAATTTATTCGATGCTATAGTATTGGCAACTTAATCGATATCGAGAGTCGATAGGTCGACGAGCTATGTCGAATGATCTGGCTGCAGAAAACGTATACGATTGTACCAGGTAAAAATCTCGAAGCTAAAGCTTGCAGCCGCCACTATACCACGAACCTTTTCTATATTCGATTAATAGGACGTCGTGAAACGATAAAATGGACAAGAGTGCGAGAAGTTAATCAAATAATCCAACTCTCTCGCTAGGTTTTTAAATCAATAATCAATCAAAACTTGACAAAATGACTAGTCTTTTTTTTTTTCTCTCTTAATTTTCCAATAACATTTAATAATAAAATATATTATGCAGAAGATTTGCAAAATAATATGAGAATTTTTCATATTAATTAATTGTAGAATGACAATGGTGGGAGAATATTCACGTTGAATATTGCATGCCAATAATGAAGGAGTATTTAAAAAAAAAAAAAAGCACTCAAGAGTGAATATCCAGCGATAGCCAGAGACAAGGCGATTTGATAATTAGAGTTCGAAGACCATTTTACTGGAACAAAAGATTTAATTAATCCTATCCCAATGAAAAATGCAAATTGGAAGGGTCGAGAGAATATTTGCATCAAAGAGTGATAATCACTGCTTCTCATCGGTCCGCTTTTTTTTTTTTTTTTCATTCCTTAAGTGGTCCAATCGATAAAGTATATCTAATTCATATAGACGCACTCTCATAGATATGGGTCAACAAATTTTATTATTCATAATTATTCATTATACTTTTGAATAAACGAAGATTTATACAGTGCTACTGATGACGTCAAAGCGAGTGGATTACACAGGTATACATTTTTCAAATTAAAATTATGTGTGTTTGCAAGTACTGTTTCTAGAAATAAATGAAAATACTAGATGGTTTGGAATAAATTGTTGCAACCAAGTTTCAACTGAGCCACCGATTCCACATTGTATATATTATATATATGTATACATGTAATACAGCAACGCGGCCATGTCGTCCGAGTACAGTTAAAGCAAATGAGAAAATATACCCCAGAGCACTTTGCGCGATGGAAAAGTTATTTTTTCGAATGGCAAAACGATATCTTAATTTCACCGCTTCAACGTGCATGCAAGCTCGTTGCACTAGCGAAAAACTTTTAATAAAGTTGGTTTGCTTCTCACTTTTTTCATATATTTTTTTTTTTTCTTCTTCTTCACTACAAGATCCAGCGTTTCTCACACTCGTTCTTGCTCACCGCAGCCGCGAGTACCGTGCAACGTTGTCGAGAAAAGTGTGAACCCAGGAAGAAAGAAACCCTTTTAAAATTTTCGTCGAGGAAACAGATTTTGTCCCTCGATTGCGTCCTCACTGCGTTGCCCTCATTCTCAATTTTTTTTTTCTCACTCTCATTCTCCATTTTATTTTTCTCTTCAATTCTTTTTTTCTTTCACTACTACTACTGCTGCTCGTTTCCTCGATCTTTCTGCTTTTTCTCTGCTCTCGTTGGAAGTTAGTGGCAGGATCGAAAGAGCAAAAAATAAAATATAAAATAAAAATACGTAACAAAAAAAAAAAAAAAAATACAACAACTACCACTTCTACACTCTGCTTCAGCGTATATATTCTCAACTGCTTCCAGTTATTCCCGAACGTACGTGCATCCATCGACCCACCCTTATTTTTTGTTCTTCATTCCCCATCTCTTCCGCACATGGCGTGCACTTGAAGAAACCAATTAAATTATATGAACACAATCATTTATGTATATCTATATATATATATATATATATATATATATATATATATATATATATTGTATGTATATGTGCGTGAGTATATAATTGAATATTAAGATAAATAGACGACTTATATTGTGCTTAACATTTGCCCGAGGCATTTATATAAAATTACCGTAAACTTAAATATACACAAATCAACCCCTATTGTTCTAGATATATACGCATACAACATCAAATTTTGCTGCCGCCAAGCTTTTAAAGACTCGTGAACTGGTGTACACCTGCCAAAAGTACCCGAGATATAATTTGTAATTTAATTAAATCCGTTATTTACTGTCGTAGTATATACCAGAGAATCTAAGTTTTCTAAGAGAGGGAGAAGAGTTTTGCGTTTGTGATACGGGGCAGTGGGCGACGTTAAGAAAGTCACGAGTATTTTCACTGTCGTTGCAAGAGACGACTGAAACTGTTAACGAGAAAGTAAAGGAAGAAAATAGAAAACTTGTGTTTGCCGCCTCTTTGCCCAACATTCTTCTAGCTTCACCAGCCCAACTGCAATAAAGCTCCAGGTGAAATAGTTTTATGATCACTAGTAAACAGTCTGGAAAACGAAGTAATCTGCGAAAATCTTCAATCCTCATCCTACTTCACTCTTTTCTCATTTACTTATTTCCTGAACTTGGCTCGTCGTCATTTATTTCTCTTATTCTCGCACGAATACTACTGTGAAAATTATTACTTACACCCATCTATTCCTTTACAATCGTGTAATTTCTTTCCAAATTTCCAATCGATTTCCCATCGCCAGAGACAGATGAAACAAAAAAAAAAATCGTAATGAAGCTTAGTTCGAATACAAATGTTTTTCCTATTGTGAACTTCGAATTTAAATGCAAATACTCAAGTGAGAGAAGTACTATGAACAAATGCAACTGTACAATAGAATGTTGAAGAGAATTAGGGGTGAAAACTGGAGCGCGTTTGACACGATAAACGGGTAAAATCGACGATGACCATTAGGTATTTTGGTATAATTGTACAGACGATCGTAAAACTTAACGGTACACAACGAGTTTGTACACATTGGCTTACAACGTTTAATTACCAACTTCACGGATACTTGATAACTAAATTTATTTCATTACAGCTGTATCATCAATTATATCCAACAGACAGACCAAATATAATCATCATATGAATATCCAAGTGTACAAAAATACATCAATTCACCCAGTGAAAAAAAAAAATGATGATAAAAATAATGAACCAAACGAATAAGGTTTGATCGGAATAATTTGACATTTATCGAACGAATCTTGTTCATGAATGTACGTGTCTATGTCGAAGAAGATCTATTATAAAGAACAAAATATATGATGTAGAATGAGAGAAGTGGAATTAGAGTGATATGTTGAACGTGCGAACTGAGATAAAACCCAAAGCGTGTCGACGCGGTCCAGTAGAATCGCTGTTCGTAAATCGGATCCAATAGTCGAACGCCGGAAGTACGGAAGGCTCTCGAGAGAAGCATGCATGCATAATTCCTACAAGGGGCAAAACCATGTGCAATGCACGAATGCACAGCTTTGTCTGGGTTTTGTCAAACTTGCTTTACACACGATCGCGCCCAACGATTTATAAAGGTATGTATCTACATATACACAATATGTCACTCTCTGTAGCGAATACATACATGGGAATTTTGCTCTTCAACACTATATCTACCGTGTATCGCTGAATAATATTCCAAAATATTCAGGCACCTGTATACTCTTCTCTGTTTCAAAAACAGCTCATACTACTATTTACTTCGATAAAGCTTCCATTTTTATCCAAAGTATAGTTGAAAATCCATACACGTTGTTTGGATAATACTGCCCTACATAATTAAGGCAAATATGACTTAGAATTTAATCACCATATATACAAACGCATGGAAAGCAGGAATATCTAATAACGTGTATTGATCTGAGCAAGTAGTTAGCTACATAGAACCATGCTAATGTAGAACAACGCATAGTTACAAGATGAAGTTTGTCGAAAAAGAACTAGGAAAAGAGATGTTGGTGAATTGCTGTTGCACTTGCGATGGAGAAACATGCCAAAGTGAACGGTGCCAAGTACCAAGTTCTCTTGTTAGGAAACAATTAAGGAATGCGGGGTCGCAAAGGCCATCTCGACCTCCAACAATTTTACGTGTCGCCATCCAGTGAGAAGTCCAAGTTTTTCAAGATTGTACTCTATACATGCGGGTATAATGATACAAAGCATATAAGGGTAAAGAAAAAGTCGCCAAGTTTCTCCCTGTAGTCTCTATTTTCACTTATGTTGTCTACAGTATCCATTCTCTGATGTGTGTTCCTTTCAGTTTAAATACATTGTATATGTATACTGCATTCAAGTAGTTTCTAGTTTCAACTTGACAAAAATGAAGGTGGTTGAAGTGTGAAAAAAAAAATCACTTGCTTCAGTAAATAGGAGGGTTAAATATTGTGCTTATATATGTATACTTATATATAAATGTTCTCTAACATTGTTCATCTTAATTTCCGACTTCCTGTCCTGGTCATCGAGTAACACGATCAACGGAAACATTAATATTCTATACAAGTACAAAGATGTTAAACAAGCCCTACATATATTTTCTAATGTACATCAGCCTCGTCATCGTCGGTGGCATCGTGGTGTGGTCATGGTCATTGCCACATACATAAATATATAACATATACATTCAATATATTTAACGCACTGGGGGCTTCATGGCGTTCGCGCGAACGACATTGTTCCCTGCACCAGTTGTACATGGTATCGGATTTTGATGGGGGCCATGCGGTTGTGTTACGCCTGGTACAGGTCGTTAAAAGGGGACGATCCCAGTTGCAAGTCCTTTGGTCGACCATTACAAAGCATTAATACCAACCCTGTGGACTATTACCATCCTTTCCCGACACGGGTTACGGGTTATAACACTTTTTTTTCCTTTCTTTTTTATTTTATTTTGTTCACCTACCGAACCCTAAGTTGCGTTTTCGTGTCTGCCACCCGTTTCTAGGGAAACATTGCTTTTGTTATTAAAATTCCACTCGAACGCGCTCGTAACCAACTAAAATGCTTTCGATTTTTCTTTTCTTTTTTTCATATGTATTCACCACTGAAAGACTTGGGGTATGTGGTGAAATAAATTTAACAGAGCTATTGAGGAGCATTAAAATAACTAGGGAATGTTTTTTTAATTTTAATTATTAGATATTTTTCAACGTAGTGGGTTTAAAAATTTTATAACAACAGTGTAATAATTGTGGCGAATCATTATGTGGGATAATATAATTGTTATTGAGACAATTTTATGTTATCAATGGTTGCACATGAATAATCAAATGTGGTTTATATCAAAATGATACGTTACATGACATTTCAATACACGATAGACTGTATCAATTTACCCTCAAGAGCTGATATAGATGTAGATTTCTTTATTAATATTTACTTTTTTTTTTTTTTTTTTCGAGGGGACTGAAGTATATGTCCGCACATCACTCTTTTTCTCCTCCGGTTTCTCTTTCACTCACTTTTGTCGTTGTTGATATCGCTCGTTTCAGATAAAACCAAATTCAATTTCCGACCGCTACCGCGCGCGTAGCTCTCCCTCGCTTATTTTCATCTTTCTTATTTTGTCACTCCTTCGTATATTTTGTAGAAAGAAAAATAAGACATGAATGAACGCGCGCGCGGGCCACTCTATGACGACGAAAAAAATATGTCGGAGGGTTGCTGTGACACGCCGATATCAGCGTCTGCTTGAAAAGATATTGTGATAAAAAAAAAAAAAAATTGGAAAAGAAGAAGAAGAATGTTACAATAGCTTTTTTGAGGAGAGAATATTTTGTTAATGCGAATTGAAGCTATGAAAAAAAAAAGAAGAAGAAAATTCAACCATTCTATGATAATATAAATTCATATACATTTATATATTATTATTCTATGATAATGTTAAAATAAACCAAAATGATCTGTACTAGAAATTTGCGTCCATGTTTAATAATCCCCATATTTATAAATACATTACCATGCAGGCAAGCATAAATTTATCTACCGTCGTTATTGCTCTCATGTGTAGATGTGTGAATAAAATCTAAACATGCTTTGAGTAACGCAATCGCTAGGATTACTGGCAGTATTTGTATACAAGTATAATACACGCATTATAATTGCTTCACTCCAGCGCGTCATCATTAATTACTTCCTTGATTATTCATACATGTTGAACAATATTCCTAATATGCATCACAAAATTATACACTGTGTTTCACAATCCTACTTTTTTTAAATTTTGTTTTATGAATAATATCAGAATTATTGTCATAAAAATTTTATTTATCTATGTTTGCAGGTCGTCGGAAATACGTGTGAAAGAATAAAGTTCACGAGGAGTTTTTAATTGAAAGAATTTACGATTAAATTCTACCTGGTTCTTAACATTTCAGTAGTACAAAACATTATGCAGTCATTATAGTTCTTTTTTTCCCCATCTATATTGTTTTATTTCAATTCCTTTTTTTCTATTCTTCATTTTTTTTTTTTCACTATTACACTATATAAACTCTCGTTGCATGTATGTATATCTGTTCACGCTGGTGGATCTTTTTCATGATCGCTTGCTGTTGCAACGTCGCCTCAGAAAGTTTACACGCTGAGTACAAAGTGTTTTCTCGAGAACAAACATGACGAAAAGCAACAAAGACAATATATAGAAAGTGAACAGAGTGAAGAAGAAAAAATATATATATATGAAAGAAAGAAAATCCCTTCGAGGATTGAGGTGCGAGGAATGCAGCCATACACACCGCAAGAATATATATCCGGCTCTTTACTTGTTCCCCGCTCCTTGGAGGCTTTCCGAGACGACAGACAGACACCCACACACATGTACGTAATCCCGCTTTTTTTCCCTTGATTTTATATCTCATTTTTTCCTTTCATCATTCTCGAACCTGTTGGAAAATCTGTCGGCACGATATCTATTTAAGTACAACAGATGTTTTATCTTTTTTCACTTATTTATATTGTCAATATAACGTGAAGAAATAAAACGATTCGTTCAATTTTCTATCGACGTACACAAAAAAAAAAATCTTGTAAAGATTAGATACGTTTAAATGTATATATCTTTATAATATTGGAAATAAATTTTATTTGGACTGCAATAAAGAATCTGAATATATCGATATGTCTAATATTCCTCTCAAAATTTATAAGGTAATAAAATTCGCCAATAAATTGTACATTGAAACGTTGCAGTGTCTTTATGCAGTCATTTATTATGGAGAATATCGAATGCCTGTGCGGTTCGCATTATAAGCTTATATTAGATACATATATATATAAATATATACATATATATGTATATATAATATATAGGTACATTCAATCGCGCTATCTTTCTTTCTCTTGTGGACTTTTATTCACTGGTTTTTTGTCATCCACATTGAAACTAGAAAAACTGGCGTGCGGCTCTTCATCTCCTCGAACTTTGTGCAAAAGTTTATGGCGTATATATAAAAGAACAACAAGAAATGAAGACGTGGTGCGGTTGAAAGAGCACAAGAAAAAGATAAAATAAAACAAAAATATATATGGACACATATATATCAAACCTTAAAGCATATATCTTTCAGCAAAAAACGTTGAGACAAGTAATAAATGTCGAAAAACTTATTGTTAATATCTGAATAGTAATTCAGCAAGAAGATATATAAATTATAAATAAATATAATGAAATAATATTGAGAATTCAAGTGATTTTTGAGTGGTATAAAATTGTAAAAATGATATATTGGACGTTAATTACGAATCTCATTTAAAGTCAGTGCTTTTACATTCACGTGAGCAAGCAAAAAGCACTTGCGTATTTATATATATATATTTATGTAATGTCGTTCATTACCGAGTCCTATTGGGAAACCAAAGCTAGCGAATAGCCGCGCTCGTGCAGCTTTTAATCTTGAAAATCTTAAGGTATATAACGTATACCTCTCCCTTAACGTCGACCAAACACAAACCCCACAGTGTGTATATAGCTTCACTCTCAAGTACATATATACATATACTTGCTCATCCTTTCATATACTTGAACAGTTTCGTTTTAATTTTATTTTTCAATTTTCACTCTCTCTTTCTTTCATTCAATCTTTTATTCCTATTGCGATGTTACTCTGTCTTATTCTCTTTCTTCTTTATACTTAATTTTCAATCTTCTGTTTCCACCTTTATCAAACATTATTCACAAATTTCACTGGTTATCATTCACCACCACTGTACAAATTTAGATATCTCAAATTTTTTTATGCTTGAATTACGAATAAATGTAAAGACAATTTTATCATATGTATACACTAATGTATGTGCTTATATTAAAAATGAGTAGTAGAAGAAAAAAAAAAAGAAGAAGAAGAAGAAGAAGAAGAAAGAAAGCAGCAGAGGTTAGTTGCGAAATAGAAAAAGTTTTTAATTCGCTTGGTGGGATTGCCCCTGAGGGTAATTTTCTTAACCCCAAGCCAAGTATAAATCGATGAGAGAAACATTTACTACCTCACTATCCTCATGCTTTTTTAAAGCTTAAAATTTTTTTTCCTTAACTGCATATAACCTAAAAAATTATAAAGAAAAATTATGATAATTATTACGATATCCACTTTTACGAGTTTACAAATATGTATTATAAATAACCTAGCTCTATATACACATACTGCTCGCATTTTATAAATATATAATGTCTGTAAAAACTTGTTTCTACCAGTGTTATAGTATATTCAAATCTAAAACAAAAATTTATCGAGTTAACGCGTATACTGGCCAGTCATGAAAGAAAACTTAAAAATCATTCAAACACAATTTGCTTCTCAATTCACCTTGTATATAAAAAAATTTATACAAAGAAAATATTGACTTGTGCTCCAGTTGAAGATGATTTCAAAACTGGATTAAAAAATGTAAACTACATTAATTAAATCCGTTGAAGAAATTATAAAAAATATAAATATCTACAATATTATCTTCGTTATCACGTCAACTCAATATTCATCTAAAATATTATTTCATCGAACCCTAATTAAGAAGAATTGCCTAGTACAATTAAACTAATAATCAATATTTAGTTAATCATAAACAAATGTATATATATAAGCACACAAGTTAATATTCTGTTTATTTGTATCACTGTAATGATAATCCATATCATAGTGTAGATATATGTAATTGACAATAATAACTCGGTATATTCATAGTATAATTGCGCAAGGAATGCACGAATGCACATCAGTAAATGTATGTGCATATGATGTAGTGTCTATGTAGATACATATGCTTCAAACAACAGTATATAAATTCGATTAACGGATCGGGCTAGAGAGAAGCGCGTCGGAATTAATATCCGTTCGGTTAGTTACCAGAAATTCGATAGGGAAGGCTTACAGTTCATAACGATATTATGTGTATGGGTGAAAGAGCAAGAGAACTCATATACTAATACTAATATACCGTTGAGTTGTAGCGAATTTCATTTCTTATACTATATAGGTACCGGATATTCTGAGAGCACATAATGATAAGGGAATACCACACGTTATTGAAAGCGGCAAAGGAGCTCTACTCGATTACATTTTACCACCATTATCATTATCATTATCATCATCATCATCATCATCATCGCTCTATCACCATTGCGCCGCATTTAAAACCACATGAATAATTGAAATAAGATTACTCGCATTAAGTATTACAAATATGAAACGAATAAATATTTAGTTTCATAATAACAAATGCTATTTTTTTTTTTTTACCGGTATAAATAAATCCACGTGTAAATATATATTAACAGAAAGCTAAGAATTACTTGCACGAATGCATTAAAGTTCTTTGAAATTTATTTCTATTCATCCGCGAAGAAATAATAAATATAGCTATGCGCAATGAAAAAGAAGAATAATAAATATTGTAAAATTCTTCAGTATAATGAAAATCGTGCGCCTTTATTGAAGCAAAAAAAAAATAAAGAATTTTTATAATTCTCTCATATAAAAATCGAGACTTTTTCATCGTTACAAATTTTACATCTCACATCAGTGGAAAATATTTTCTGCTCCCCAACTCTGGAAAATTTATTTTTTTTTTAATTCATATTCTGATTAAGGTGCTTAGCAAAGCGAGAGCATAACCCTTTAGCTCATTCGCATTAGCCGTGAATTTCGAGCGTATTTTCTCAAAACACACAACTCTAAACACGTATTTCCATCTGATGATTTACATACATGTATGCATGAACGCGTTGTATATATACATATAATTTCTACTCATCTCTCATCCCATCGGATATACCGACCAGCTATCTATACATAAAACGCACACACATACATTCTGTAAAAGCGTGTTTGGGTATATTATACACACACTGACACTTGGTCGGGAGTATATATACACACTCCTCCTATCCGGGCCGTTGTGCCGAGACCGACCATTCCACATTCCATTCGAGAGACCGTCTCTCCCTCGCAGCACTATACTAGTATAGTAATGAAGTCAGTGCGAGCGTTCTAAGCCCTCTAGTAATATCGCGTGGCAGGCCAGCATGAGATAATATTAGTGATGTATGCTACTGACGGGCTTTTGGCCACTACCCTCGTGCGCATACATATATATATGTGTGTTACATATGTATATACATACATTTTTACCACCCTAACTCCTGTCCGTTCATTCTTAAATGATTTAGAGGTGCGTCTCAACGATGGGAGAAAAAAAAAGAGATGAAAATAAAAAAAAAACACACACACACACACACACACACACATTTTTGATCCCCCTTACATAGTTCCTTTACTAATTCACCATCATACACGCACCAAATACTAATGTGCGATGCCATAGGTTTTTCTTAGCGTGTTAAGTGACGATTTTCACGGTAGATTTAATTTTTACTGTGATATTATTTATTCACACATACGGTACGTATATACATTAATGCATAAATAGCACATTGATCTTATTTATGGCCCGTAATCAATTGTGTCTAAATAAAATTAACAAAAGCAATTCACTTATTTAATGACATTAAATTATTTTTTTTTTTTATTATATAAAATATGGACTGTCATTGAATAATTTGTCTTATTTTATGTTTTATTTTATATTCTACTAGCTCATGACACTTTTGATTTTTTGAATGTATAATATATACAAATACACAAATCGATATGAATTATTTCGTATTTTTATTCTGAGATTTAATCAAATTGTAGCCGAATAACCCTATTGTCTCAATCAACAGAGCGTAACACCCTGAACTAGCTCTCTAACTGTTCAAGGGTGACAGGTCAATCACGCATGGTGATCGCGACAGCGCAACAATGTCACTCTACTCGTTCGTTATGTCTGCGTATATAATATACAACACATGCACGTGTATGTCTTTATATCACACGCGTTTCAACTTGTATAATATTCTAATGCTTCGTGTGTCTGTCACTCAATTAAATAAATAAATTATATGTACGACGAAATAAATATACAATTGAATTTATTTTTCAGATAAAGTGCAAGTATATATATAAATACGTTTAAACATACATATTTATATTACGCGGCTCATCTACATGTATATGAAAATATACATTAAGATATATGTTAAACACTGAATGAAATATACGATGAAAGAAAGGACAAACCTTTGTGATGCCGCAAATGCGAGTGGCCACAGCAAGGTTGCTCAAAGTAAGCGTGGCCTGGATGAGAGCCGGCTGGCCTGTTGGCCTTGCTCAGTCCCACAAGTTGGGCCAAGACAGCTGCTAGTACAGCTGCCCTTACCAACACCATTCCACATCTCATGAATGATCCTCGTCGTTGCAGCATTTCTTTTCCCTTTGCTCTATTTGTATTCCAACACGTGTTGTATATATCCCAACTAAATATTAATATTCACTAACGTTGTGAGTTTAAATATTTTTCCTTCCTTCTATTTTCCTGTTTTTTTTTTTTTTTTTTCATTCACTGTCAATTTATTCCGTCACTCTTTATAATTATATAATCACGATTATATATTAATCCACGAAAAACAAAAAAATAAATTAACATTTCACTCTATGAAAGGTGTATGTTTTGATTTATACTTTTTGTAGCCTTGAATTATTTTTTCGTGTGATGATTGGCTGTTGTTGTTTTTGCGCTTGAACGTACACAAACAGTGAGAGGGAATTAAATACAGGAAATTTACCTGTGGATGTTTATAACGATGTATTGAAATTGTATTGCTCTGTACATATGTATATATACTTGCTTTGCTCTCTACTGCACACTGAGGTAAAGAAGTAAGGCAGCGGCATTAACACACTACATTCAAACAAGGTGAACTTCACTGAGTAGCGTTGAAAAGGACAAAGGAATTCCTCTGCTACAACCCCACCATCTCATGCGGAGAACGTTCCGAAGCGAGTTGCAATCGCAGGTATACGGTTGAAATAAAAATCAGTTGTTTAACAGTGTGCATTTGTGTATGTTCAATTTAAATAATATTTTATTGTTTCTTTGAATTCAATTGGAGATTGAAAAAAAAAAAAATGAAAATATATAATTATTTTCATTCAACTATTTGATAATTTAATAATTGAATTCTTCGAATATTTTATTTACCATAGTAGTTTTTATCTCAATATTCGGATGTTTATGTTTGGATTATTTATCAAACGAATGGATTTAACATATCATTGTCAAATTGAGACAATATAATCATAATTTGTCCTGTTACTTTTTTTTTGTATAATCAATTACGTCACTAAATAAATTTTGATATGGAATACGACATAGATAATTCGATAGATAATACATTAATCGAATTGGTTGAAGTATTATTTAGATTGCACACAATAAAACACTATTTATATTCTCTCGTTGTTTAGCGACACGTCACACACATATTATACACACACGCACAATTATACACAAATTCACATACCCTGATAATAAATGAAATAATTTTAAATGCACGTTAAAAAAATTAAATACATAAAAATCAGAAAATGAGAAATGTATATTAGTGAGCGTCACATCTGTGTCTCGGTTTTTTGACTGTATTACCAGTCGTTAAAAGTATTTACACCTCAAAACAACGAAAAAGACAATGTACTACCGTCTCCACATCTCGTTCGTTTTTTCACACTGAAAAACCATTCGGTTGACAGACGTTTTCTCTAGCACTCGCGTTTGTCATCAAGTCAATTTAAAACATCGCTCGCAATTACTCATTCAAAATATTCACAATATAATAAAATTCAAAATAGAATTTTACTATCGTTAACAAATTTGTAGTATGTAGTTGTATTTTTTTCCTTTTTAAGTTCTAATATTATTTATTTTTTCACGAGAAAAAGGAAGAACAAGTGTATAAGCACTTTAATTCACACCGAAATAGCGTGTAAACCTCCCCCGTCAGAGGTTGCGCCACGACTGTTACCCTCGCTAGCCGATTACCGCGTTGTGTGAAGGCCTCGGTGGGACTCGGATTAGTTCGGTAGAGCTCGGAACACTGTCGAGCAAACCGCTCAGGCCGGAGAAGCGGCATGGTTGTACATACATATAGTGTATAGAGACTGTAGTCTGTAGAGGAGCTGTGTGGAGCCTGTCCAATCCGCACTCTCGACCGACGTTGCCTCCAAGCACCCACCCTCTCTGTCTTTCTCTCTAGCGCTCTATCTATTATATAAAATACAGTATACATATGTATATGCCTTGTTAGTCTCTCACTTCCACTCATTCAAAACTTTATTTTACTCTGCACTATAAAAATAATTTTATTTTTCTCTCGAATTTTCCACCTGCCTTCAAATTACGGTGACAACAGCTTAATCAGTGGAATAAATTTTATACATATCTATACATCTAATTTTCAATAAATACATAAATGTATTTTTAATAATTTTACTTCGGAGAAAAATTCGTTGAATTAAATTTTTTACTAAGCTTAATTTGTAAAACGTTTATATTAATTTGTGTAATTTATTTAATGATTTTATTCAGTGAATTGGAAAAAGAATTGTTGGGTATTTTTTGAGTTGAAGATTTTGTGTTTAATTGTATGTACATAATTTGTAATTTATCATTAGACATATTATAAAGATATTAAAATATAAATAAAATAAAAGAGCAAGTGAACGATGATAATGAGAAAGAGGTAATACGAGTCACTGTCAAGTTTTGCTGTTTTGTGGGTTTTTCAACTCAACTGAAAAGCGAGCAAATGATATACGAATATAGAGAGGAATGAGAGTGAGAGTGAAAGAAGCTAAGAGGCCTTAGCCAGAAAGAGCGTCTGCGACGAACGGCAAATCCCATTTCATTGAAATAGTTTAGAATTTCATGAGATCCTGGGCGAGGTATGGTGTACGAGTTTTGTGCACTCTCGCTTCTAACGCTTTTTGCGCTTTTCAAGAGCTTCTGCTTTTGCTATATCGTCGTGGACGTACAGTTTCTTGCGGATAAAAATGCACTGAGATCATCAGAAAATTGAGAAATATACTATAGAATTTATATTTTACATTCTATTTGCTAACAATGTTAATGATAAAATCTTTATATTATTTTTATCATAGTTAATAGTATATAAATCTATACTAAAGATAAAATAAAGATAAATATAATATATTTTTAATTTTTTTTTTCTTTTTTATTTTTTAAGAGAACAAAATAAATTTTAGTATTCTTTATCGTTTCTTTGCATGCAATATCACGCGGAAAACCATATGATATACATTTGGATCGAGTGAGAATCCCCCTCGCGAAAAAAGTTTCAAGTTGTGACATATTGAACTCGCTCGATATACGTTTACTCAAATAGAAAAGCAAAAGATCCACTCGTGCATTTTTCTGTCATCTGTGAAGGAGAGAAAAAAAAAAAGAAAGAAAAAAGAAACAAAATTCACCAGTCTTCTGAGCGCGACGCGAAAGTTTTGCTCTTTCACTCACTGCGAAAAGTCTTGAAAGCTGCGGGATACAAAAAAATACGGCGAGGGGGGAGGGAGAGGGGGGGGGGGTGTATATATATACTAGCTGTGAAAACTGTGGTGCGGGTTTGCGTGACATGCAGACACGCGATATTATAGTAAGAAAGAAAGAAAAAAAAAAAAAAAAACAAAAAATACAATGCACAAACTGAGTTTGTTGTCCATGAAGAGTATATAGTACACTCATACATATATTATTTGTATCCCAAGCATTATATATAGAAGGAAATAAATGCCCGTTGGTTCATGCAAGTTCCCAAGAGAGGCCTTATAGATTCTCTATTGACGCTGCACTGTAGAACTTGATCCCTCGTATAATTTTCATAAAACTTCTGATCGTTCTTATGAGCACGTTCGCAGCAGTTTTGTCGAGATTTTACGTGCCCTTATACAAATATAATATATAGAACACGTTAAGAGGTAAGAAAGGAAAATAAATAGAAAGAAAAAGAGTGAAATAGTTATAAATGTAAGTTGATACGATATATTATTTGATGATGATGATGATGATGATGGCAGTTACATGATTTAATAATTTTACATTTGTGTAAATGAATGTAGAAGAGATTTCGACGTTGAGTAACTGAATCTATATTAAATATTCATTGACGATCAAACGGACTTGAAGCATACGTCGATATGTATGAATATATATATGTATAATTCTTATAGATGAACATGTGTGTGTTTGTACGTGGATAAATGTATGCCAATGGGGATAAACTATAAGGAAAATTGTCGCAGAAATATTATTGATTAGAGTTGAAGATTCTCTTTTTAAAATATATACACAAATATATTTATATGCAATGACGAACAATAACAAATCGGATTTCAGAGATTTTGTGACTTTAAACATTGAACTTTACTATCAAGAATTTACGTCTTTCCATTTGTATCTGGAATGTGAAATAAAATAAAATCTTTCTGCAGAAAAGAAAATAATAGAAGAATAAACAAATAAAAATAAGTATAAAGAAATAAATAAATGCCTGACGTTTGGATTTCAAATTCACATATATAGTCTAGTGATATGCTTGAGAAATACAAATATGATTCGTGTATATATATTGTAAATATACATATATGTACGATGCAGTAAAAAAAAATATAGGAATATATAAAACCAGTATTATGTATACGAGGAAGTAAAACACGCCGCTGGTCGTGCCCAATGCTAATGTCTTCTTCCCGACCCTTCCGACCGACAACGCCACTCGGACCCCACTAAATTATACTTAATATCTACGCGCCATGCCCCTCACTTATATCGTCTCTACAGCCGTGACCTGCAACACATGTTTCGTCCTCACATATATATAATGTGCATATACATAATATAATCTATATGCACATTAATTTTTCTATCTAATAAATTTTCTCCTATTTCTTTTGTTCTTATATTCTATCAAATCTTATTCACCCATGAGTTTTTACTTTCCATCAGAATTTTCTCATATACCTACACATTCATTTTAATAACAACACCTCAACACCCATCGTCCAAAAAATAATCTCACATCTCAGTTATCCTCTAAAAATTATCCGAGTGCATAAATATAACGCGCTGCTCAGTAATTTATTATAACATCAACACCCATTTCTTTGTCATGAAAATTCAGCTTACATTACTTTATTTATATGTCACGCCTCGTCACGATTCATCCAACCCTCCAGTTGAAAAAAAAAAAATTTCAAAGTAAAAAGAACCACACAATATTCATCCATAAAAATAATTAAGTTTGAAAAGAAGAAAAAAAAAATATCAGATGGGGAATCAAAAGGCCCTAACGCCTGTACAATACATATACTGCATAAACCTGCTTGTGTATAAAGCAAATAATCCATATTATAGATGTTTTGTGATTGTAACAGTATAGATATAATATACACATGAAGAGATTTTAGGGGACTATAATTCCCAGTTTGACAAAGCCATTTAGGTTGACGCGGGCAAAATGCTCCAATACGCACGTGAGAGAGATCCATGAGGTAAACTAAGCATTTGTACAACTAATGCACATTCACACCAATGAAATCTGTAAACGTTAATCGTACATACATACATACATAGTAATACATTTAATACATACCCTATAATATACAGTATACTGTAAATACTACAATATAATAAATACATACACAGACGACGTTTCTCTGTAATCGCCGTTGAGTCCAGTGTGACATTATCGTACCATGCTTTTCACTATCTACAAAACAGGTGAAATTTGCCAGCCGGTTCAGAGTACAACACAAGTGTAATGTCAGAGGGGCATATAAAAGAAAGGGCCGTAATCATCAAAGTGACCCCTAACCCATCACCTTCATCCTTCTCTTTCCATTAAACGGCTCACGCCTCCATCACCCCCATAGTGGGACTGTATATATACATATATATTCTTCAATGAGTGCTTCACGACGACGTTACCGTTGACTATACAAAATGATACCAACTCGGTCGAGGGTGTCACGCTGAATTTAATTAATGCAATTTAGCATCCATCCATCATCTCGCGCGTTTTTGCTCTAACGAGAACACTACGCCATTGACACTATATGTATATACATATACATAGATAAATATATGTGTATGTATATGTATATATATTGAACATTATACGCCCTAGCACTTTGATGAGACGAGACGATCAGCCTCATCCCGATTATATATCGACACCTGATGGGGTTCCTAATACACGCACACAAAGTACTCTGCACCCTTTTAGATTATATAAATGTAAACTCTTCAGCATCATCTCATCCTTCTTTTATATAGTATAATCTTACTCATGGCCTGCTGTATACATCGATGTGTATGTATATCTTTACAGCGATGTATTTATATGTATTTATATGTATTTGTATATTATATCCACAGTGCAGTTCATCTGATCATTCACTTGTATTGAACCGTATCATACTGGGACGCCGACTATCACGGTGGAATTGTTGCTATATACCAGCTTTGTCTTTTTATTAAAACACCTTTGTATTTACGTATCAGCTATTGGCATAGACAAATGAGAAAAAAGAGTAAAAGAGAAATATCGGCTGAAATATATTTATAAATGTATATGTACATGTATCACGCGTTGATTTTATTTTTATTATTTATTATCGTGTCAATTTCTATTTTTGATATCACTGTGGGGATATTAAAATATATCCAAGGACTTGTGTTATAAGTGAAGATTTATAGTGAAATAAAAAATTTAGATACTTATTATAAACAAATGATAAAAATATGTGGCAATGACAGTGATTGTGACACTTGTGAATATAATATACATACATATATGTGTGTCTGATGTGTATATTGGTAAATACATCGACTGTTATTCCATGGTTTTCACTGAAAATATCCCCATCGTCAGGCCTCGTTCGCCCTTTCATTTTCTCGCTCTGTTTCCCGCACATCATACACAGTTCATCGTGGAATAACAAAAGGCGAAAAAGCGTAAAAAGCTCTCGTAGGCCGCTGGAGAATTGTGTATGGAATAGTATACGCAGCTTGGATGATATGCGCCTTTCAGTTTTGTGTGGTAAAAGGAAATTGAAACAGCTAACCACGACGGGGTTGACGTGAAGAACGAGAAGAAAAAAAAAAAAAAGTTAAAATACACGAGTATTCGCCTAAACAAATGTATATATATACACATATAATATATATACATATGTATCTCTATACATATATATTTATTATTGTAGATACAGAGTTGAGTGACGAAATACGCGAAGAAGAAAGAGATGATACATGGAATGATTGAAAATGAATGAAAGAGAATGATAGAAATATAGAGACAACGTAAAGGCACTGAATATACATATACACGAGGGCGAAATAAAATGAGGGATGCGGCGAGAATGAAAAGGATAGAGGGTATATACGAAAGAGAGAGAGAGAAAGAGAGAAAGAGATTCAATCAAACGAACGCATATAAATGAGTCGTTTCAGGGTAAAACTGAATTATACGTCGTCGCTTATACATATACATAGACCTCGTGTCCTCACATTCGCATTCAATGCTAAAGCGTCAAATGTATATATGTGCGTTCGCGCGAACCGGACAAGAACTAAGGGTGAAAATATATATATAGTTACTATGCACATCTACGTACCCTGTACGAAACCCCTAACCCATTCTTTATATGTATGAATAGGTATATAAATACATATATGTGCGTAAATATAAATGTACAACCCTCTCTCGTTGAATATAACAGAATGGTCTGACTTTTACTTTCTCCCCTTTCTTGTCCACTCTATTTGTACCATCGAAGAGGCAGGCAAAATAAAACTGATGGTTGAAACAATGAACCAGAAAAAATAAACAACGAAAAATCTTTAGTCATTTTTGGGTATATGAAAATTAATAACAAAATAAAATTTCACAAACATATTCTCAATATGCATGAATAAATCTATATATAAATATATATATTATATATAATATTCACAATGTAAATTATATTTCCGAGAGAATAATTTTTATTTATTTTTTTTTTTTCAATTCTTCACACTTTTTTTTTGCGCAGACCACTTTGCCTTTGTCACACTTCTTTTGAATATATTTTCACGTGGCCGTTAGCGGCGCCTGCGACGAGTTCATTGCGCTGAAAAGCCAAAGTGGAAATTGGTTAGCCTTTGATGAATACGTGACGTATATATGTGTTATATACACGTACATATATATTATATATATGTACATTCAGCGAGTAGATTGGAACCGATGAACTACTCTTTCGTTACCCGAACTGTATTTCGAACTCCTGCCTCAATATGATGCATATATAAATGTATATCTAGGGCGATTGAACGAAACGTGGCATGTTCATATTTATATATGCTTTTGGCCTTCTATATATTATATATTTCGTTCTGGTACGTATGCATATATCTTACCGCACATATATAAATATATATACACCTGTGTATTATTTTTTTTTTGTGTGTATTCTTTATTTTTGCAGTGTTGTTATTATTTTTTCTTCAGAGTTACATTTTCTATCTATGGTTTTTTATATATGCCGAAAGCATGCTTCATACATTTTTCGCTCGACAAAGTTGAATGTGCAACGCGACGCAAAAAAGCAGGTCAAGCGTTATATATACATATATTTGTATGCATATATGTATATTTATATCATTGGATTGTTGTGCAGAAGTATAAGTGCTTGTTCTCTCGTCTGTCTGTTTCCACTCTCTCATCTTTGTCTGTGCTGTTGTGAATCATGAGGTTCGGTGCAAAATACATCTGTCGAATTCTGAATGTCGGTGTAAATGGATGTACAAAATGTCGCTAACAGTTGCTCAGTGTACAAAAGTTCCGGAGTAGTGTTGGAGAGATGTTGGAAAAAGAATAAATAAAAAAAAAATATGTATATATATTGTGGGATTGTATTCAATATGTTCCGCAGTGCAATGGACGCAAATTCAATAAAAGTCAGTATGACAATGTGTGCATCATATTATGTACTACAGTCATGTACAGTGTGTATATGCAGGGTTGTGATGTGAACATAAAAATAAAACGTGACACTTGAAAGTTTTTATTGATAAGCTCTATTGAACTTTAGAAAAACTTTTTTTCTTGTTTATTTTTTTTTTCCCCAATAATTAAATGAGTGAAACTTTTTTGTTTGTTTGTTTATTTTTTGTTTTTATATTTTAATTTTAAAGAAGATGCATAGTTGGAGATGAATAGAATTAAATAGTATACATTGTCATACAACTTATTAGAATCGTGACACATGTGTATACAAACTAGGTTCACAACTGCACAATATCATTGTGTATCAACGTATATTGTTGGCTATTGAGATAGGTCATAAAGAAAAAATCTGCGCAAGACAAAACGTGACTTTTATACTAGAGGTTATATTTGGCCATTTTGCAACCCCTTTGTTCTTGAAGACGGACTTCTTGGCGACGCCTCAACGAAATTTCAAAACTTTTCCTTCTAAAGTATCTATATATGCAGTGTACTCCGTTTTCTCTTAGCTTGCCAACGTGATTTCACTTGGACTTCCGAGAATTCTTGAAGGAAACCTAAAGTCATTGCGCATTTTATACTGACATTAACACAAAGATGCCATACCATACACAAACATTATTTTATTTCACGTATTTTTCTCCATCGTGATAAAATAATAATATAAAAATAATTTCATCCAACACTACTTGTTTGTATCATATCTACTAATCATTTCATAAGTATAATCTTCTTATTCTACTTTTACAAAATGCAATAGTACTATGTGTGTATAAATATAAATATATCTGTACATGTATGATGCAAACATTTTATGTAAGCTAAAGACGGAAATGGAACGTAAAGTCAGAAGTTGACGGTCAATTATGCGGCAGTCACCTGCAGCAGACTATACCAACACTTCTAAAAGATTTTTTCCTCTTTCTTTCGTTCTTTCATCCTCGTTTTTTATGCTGTGAAAAGCTCCTCAGTGAGCTTTTCCAATTCAATCGTACAATTTTCACTGCAATAGTGTGCCTGATGCTGAATATTGCATCTATCTATTTTTATACAACAAATCCGATCAGTGATCACAGGTTTGAGTATAAATATATTCTCCTATTTGTTTTCTTTTACTCATCTCACAATAATCAATTTAAATTTTCAACTAATATTATTATCATTTTTATAATTATCATTATCATCGTCGTCGATATTGTTTATATATTTCAATAAATAATTCTTATACGTAAAAATATAATTATATTCAAATATATGAAGGAAAAACAAATGGATCAGTGGTGAATTGTAAAGTTAGATGAATTTTTTACTATCTATCTACAATGTCTATGTATTCATGTACATGATATAACGCTGGCGTTTATCGAATAAAACTGAGATGCCAAAGTGAGAAGTGATTTTATCACAAGTCGAAGAAAAATTGAATGCTAGCGCGTGAGAATGTGCGATATGGACTACAATATTTAGCCCGTAGGCAATATATGTATATATGTACGACGAAAGATCAAGTACACGACCATAACAAAATGCCGAGATTTTATTTTTCCTCGTAGAGATGATGGATGAAATAATGTTGAGTATAGAAAAATGAAATGCTGAAGGGAATGGTGATAGGTAATCGAGAATATAGAAGAAGATCAACGACGTTTTTGTTAAATAAAATATTTTTCACACATTCAATCCATCGGATACATCATAAATATTTCAACAATTAGTTGAATAATTTTGAATATCATTTATTTAATAATCGAATTTGAAAGAAAAAAAATTTTAATTTGAAATATTAAATAAAAATATTTCATATTATTGCAATGAGAATTAATTAATGGTATATAATTTTCATATCCTGCTGATAGAAAGGAATATTTAATGTTAACATTTTATATTAACTATTGACATAATATATATATATATCAATAAAAAATATCAATAATTAATTTATTGTATCACATGTTGGTATAACATGTTGAAAAATATATTCTTTCATCTCAGTTCTTATTTAATATAATTATTCGTTCAGTGATAATATATTTTACTGTGGGCTAGCTTTGGTTTTTTTATTGCAACGAGTTTGAAGACGCGTAGGTGCATGCATAGACAGATAGACATGTGTTGTGAGAGAGACAAGAAGATTCGTATCATAGCCGGACGGCCGGTGTAGATATTACATCCGTTATCTAAGTTCCGCGATGCTCATATATCATTGTTTCCTGTATTCAATTCTCGAGAGATGTGTGTTCCACTTTCTCTCAACAATAACCCGTCATAAATCCAGTAAAGGATAATATGAAGGATTATCAAAATCCACGCTAACTATTGGAAATGTATCGGCGCAGGGATTTTTTTTTTTTCGCAATATGTATAACATACTTCACTGTAAGTATATTACAGTATCGTTAATATCAAGACACAATTGTATGGCTTACCTTCATGTAGCTTTTCCAGTGTACCAGCAGCACACGTACTATTGACGAGAATGAAAAATATATACACCCACGAAATCCATCTCGTTAATTTTTTTGCTGTATCCATCCTAGTCACAATCGTAATCTGTAAATAAAAATTAATTTACAGAATAATAATCAATCAAATTCACATAATGCTATTAATATATTTACAATTATTCTTCATTTACGTACATTCATTAGTATTCATCGTGAATTATCAATTGTAATAATTATAAAAATAATTTCATTGAGAAAAAATAATAAAAATAAATAAAATGTATAAGCAAGAAATCATTCACATAATTGTCAATATTTTTTATTTATTTATTTTTTTCGTGTATGTCATGAAGGGAAATAAATAATCATATCGTTGTGCATCATGGTTATATATATTTATACATTGCAATGAATTTTTATTTGCGGTGGATGCGATCCAACCCTATTTATGCCCGGAAGACATCACGAAGTGAGACACCCCTCTTGTAAGTTTTCAAACTTCTACTAGATAAGAAAGAGACGAGAGGAAAAAAATGGTACGTCATCAGTTTGGCTGTCCCAAAGTAGAAAAAGTATTACGGGGAAGCAAGAGAGAATATGAAGTAAAGTTTGCGTTGGCGTGTGTATATATGTATGTATATTTTAGATGTATGCTTACACTATACAAGTCGCGCCAAAAAAAAAATGCGCAATGACGAACGACGCATGTAATATATACATATAGATCAAGAAAAAGATATCACTGAACATTGTTATATGTTACGTGGCGTGCGGTAATATTTGTGCGAGATTTGTTGGCCAGTTCGGTAAATATGTTTTTATCGGTGATCGACCCAAAAACTTTTATGGATAATATCGATAGTATGTGTATGGATATATATATATGGGGTATATGTCTTGCGTGCCCATCGTAAATCAACGTTCTACACGATCGATGGAAGGTCCATGTATGTCACTAGTGAAAAATTCTCAGCAATCATTGAAGAAAAGTTAGCTCTGCAGTATACAGCCGCAAGTATCATATAGTTTTAGTCTATTTATTTATTTTTTTTTTTTACACGTGAAAATGAAATAAAATAACGAATGCCTGTAAACTAATGGAAGCGATACCCGAAGCCATTTTGAAACTTCGTCTTGACTTCTTCATTTATGTTGCCAATGCAATGACCGAGTTTTTGAAGTTGTGGATTGAAACTTTTCAAGTCGATGTATAATCCAACGATTTTTCATTTGAGGTTTTATAGGATTTATTTTTATAAGCAATTGAAAATACAATTTGACATTTAGAAATATTGTTTAACGTTATTGAATACTTGAAAAAAAATTATATTGAATTACAGATGATGTCGCTATATTTTATCTGTGTATATTGAATTTAAATCATTTTCGTGTTACGATTAAAAACGACAACTTTTACTGAGTGTTTCTATGGATGTAATTGGAGTTGATTAATAAGTGACATGGATTAATCCTATTTTCTGATGACTTTCGCGACCGGTGTAAAAAATAGAATGTCATTTATGACATGAATAGTTTATTCCGAAAGAAAAAAAAAAAAAAAAACAGCGCTTGGTTTTTATGGAAATAGAACTAATTTTGAATTCATATACTGAATCATTTATTCATATGTTCTCATGAAATTCATTACCTATAATCCTGTGAAATATGATTCACAGACAAAGTGGACATATAAATTTTCAATCACTAAAATCCACATATAGAAAAAAATAAAATAATACTACTAATTTATTTGTATGATTATAATTATAGAAATGGATTTTAATTCTAGCATTCAATTAGGTTTATACAAATATAACATATAATTGGTTGAAAAAAATTCAACAGTCTCTTGATATAATTTTATAATCGAGCGAACATCTCTTCCAAATATTGTACATCAACTAAATTTATATATCTTCATGTACATAAATATATGCAGAAGATAATATGATGAATATACACAGCACTTCTCGTGTAATTTTAGTAGAAATTCGATTAAACTCTGAGCCAATTTCTTGAGTCGACAGACGACGCGACGTATTCTCGATTTGAATAATTACCAAGAACAAAGCACCGGTGATTGTTCTTGAAAGTTGAATTCTCATCCGATCACAACGCCAACAGAACGCACAAGAATAATGACTGTGGTGTTATATGCAACGGTCCCATGATGCATCAAAGCACCAAATATAAACGTGATGCTAAACAAATTCACATAATGTTACACAATTTAATTAAATTTATTTAAAAATTATTTCAACACCACAATATTATTTTGAAATTAAATTAGCATCACAGAATACGTAATTGAAAATATTCGCATGATTGCCTGGCATATAACATTACGAATTTACTTGGCCAATGTACAGTTTAACTACCGAAGGTATGTCATTAACTGAATAGTGGCGTTCCAATTGCAATTTGCTTGTGATCCTGCATCTACCTCAAAGGTAGAGAATTGAAACGTTTCTCGTTTATGCCCCAATCGTATTCTACCACTCACTGTTTATCAAACTGTTTAACAAACGGATCTCTTCTGTTGGTCATCTCAAACCCACCTAAACTCTCTCAACTATTCAGGCGTCTACGAATACAGATTCGCTCACCTGAACAGTAAGTAACATCTCCAAATTGGTATCTGCTCTTCTTGTGCTTGAGTAATCACATAAGTACCACGTGATACACAATGTTCAAACGCGTACTTCAATGATATCTATACACAAAGTGCAATATTTATTCGTGTGTTACAATGAAGATCCTCTTGAACTAAATAATTTAATAATAGTTTTATTTTTTTTAATGATAATATAATGACATTGATGAACGTGCGGTGAAATAAATCAATTTTATAATTGAATATTTATGATATTTTTTGTTAAATAAGTTTAAATGATAAGATTAGTTGAATCGTTGAACTATGAGAGATTAATTGATCGAATTATTTGGATGAAATCAAGATATATTTGGTCATTAATAATTAATAAACGAGTAAAGGCCAGCGAAATGGCTAGCGGCAGTGTGATGCGACGGCTACTTAAGTGCATTGCTTGAGGCATTATCGGGATAACAAAGTTAACGAGAGCTCGGTTAAAGCGAATTAGCGACCAAGGCGACAGTATCCTCAGGGAATGAAGACAATATATATAGCAAGATTTCTCTGTAGAACCAGAGTGAGTGTCTAAGCCCACGATGATCTTTGGGGCTTAAGTCTTGGGCTCACTCGTGAAATCGAGGTTGAATTAGCGGCGCTCAAGCCACTAAGTTCGACGAACCCTCCTATACAGTCAGCCCCTTTTCTCAACTTCAATGCTGACAAATCCTATGATTCAAGTGCGAGAATGAAGAAAATATCTTTCTATAGTATTTTCTGTTCCTTATTCTCTTATACTCGTCTCTTAACCAAATTACGCAATCTGAGCGTGAAAATTAGTGGTAGAAATATTACGTGAAATTGTTCATTTTTTTTTTTCACTTTCTTTTACTTTTAAAGGGACGTCGAAAATTTGATGAACATTTGTCACACAATTCAATTGATAAGGTAGAAGTTATGATGAAGAATAAAATGAAAGTATAATGAATTATAAATTTAATACAGTGGAGTTTCAATTTATTTCCCATGGGTTTAAAAAAGCTCTGCGTGCTTCTTGCATACTTGTCTTTTATTTTATTTTATTTTATTTCTTTAAATTAATTTTTATTAAATACTTAAAAAATAAATAATTTAATTAATTAATTAATTTACTATAAATTTTTCTTTCATTCATATTTTCTATGATTTTTAACTAATAGAATAAACAGACAAAAAATATCACACTGTAAAAATCATACTATTTTTCAAAATATTTCCATGTAAAATTTCGACAATTCGAAAAATGAAAACTATTATCAATTGTATATACACTCTTGAAGATATTTATTTTCATAACGCAAATAATTGGCGGATAAAAAAATATATTATAAGTACAAATATCACAAGAAGGGAGAGTCATGATCACGACAAAGCTCATGGAGAATTTCAACCCCTAGTCCACTTAATTTCCCTATAGAACCTTTGCCATCTCTCATCTGTACTCGTACATTGAGCAATGCAAAGTGAGAGAAGGGACGATGATATGAGAAGATGGAAGGGAGGAAAACTAAGGCATCTCGGATTTCAATTTCATCGTCCCATTCCACTGCATACTACCAACGTTCCCGAAGAACACTCTCAACTCTGAGAATAGAAATGCGGCACGACGGAAGACCCCTCAAGTGCACTCGAGACTGAAGGACGCTCAGGATCAATATTTATAATCTCGAATCCACGACGACAGAGGGACCGTGTGAGTGTCTGAACCTATATCAAAACGTAAATTTGCTGTATTGGTGCAGGGTCTACACAATATACATATACATATATAATATAGGGTAACACAAACAATAAACACCACCCCATATATGTAGATATGTATGTACGTTTATACAATATTTTCCATCATCAATTCAAGTTCACTTACTGAAAACAATTTTCACTAATCGCAAATAATAAATTCACTTATTATGTATGCATTTCATATACATATAAAACATTATTTCAAAAGTAAAATTATACAAAACCACAACGTAGCTTTTAACCTTTTGCTAAATTCATGCGGTATCCAAAAGCTCCTGACCACGTCGCAAAGTTTGGCCTTTGTGAAGTTTACATTCTATCGATAGTTACACAAGACGATATCATTCTCCGCCTCGTCTTTTATCCTCTCTCACCAACTTTCCCTCCTTTTCCAGTATCTGCATAAGCATTACTTCGAGACTCTTTTGATGTAGTAACGCTGATGAACGTTGGTTAGTGCAGCTAGCGGTTCGGCGTTACCGCGAAATTGTATCGAAGAACAAGATTCTTATATACTTATATGTACATGAATTGTTGTGTGTAAACGCGAACTAAGAGGAAATGGCGAGTCCAGTCGAGTGACGATGGCTTTATAGTGAGAATGAGCCCTATACTGTATTCATTTTTTTCTCTCTGTCTACTCTTTGAAATTTCTAAAAGCCGTCTGGTCAGGCAGTCGAGGTAAGTACGTGCGCTGTCGGGTAGAAAATGGAGGTGAATAAAAAAAAGAGAAAAAAAATTTTCTACCTACCGAACAAAAAAAAAAAAAAATTCTTTATGTATACGTGCTAGTTGAAACGCAGGTTATATTATAAAAATTTTCCACGTACTTTATTTCTCACTCACACTCTGTTGTTGGAGGCATCTCGTAAATTTGGAAAAATAAAAGAAGAGAAAACTCCCACTCGTGGAAAGTGTGTTTTGAGCACGCATAAGTGAACATTTATGCATATATTTTCTTTTTTTTTTTTTTTTTGAATGATAACACTTTCGTGTAAATTGCACAGTTGAGTACTTTGTAAAATGTGTGTTGACGAAAGAAAAGTAGATAAAACAAAATCAGTATAAAAAATTTAATGCTGATCCACTGATTTATGTTGGCTTTGTGAAGAACTGAAGAAGTTTGGTAAAATTATTTTGATAATTAAGTGATATAGACTCGTTTGATCTTCATTTTAATTCTTAGTTATCAGATACCGCTTAGTGCATGTAGATATATACACAGCAATTTATATATCTGGTGTATATACATCTGGTTAAACTTAGATGCGCACGCGTATAACATGAGGGAACGTAAAATCGGGCGGCAAGAGGGAGTGAAGAGCGCGAGGTGTACACCGAGAGTGAAGCTGCACATAGGGACGTTTTTGGTTTTGCTGCCACGAGCCAACGTCGTTGATAATCGAGAGTGCTGTGCTTTTAGCGATAATGGGCAAGTACACGTGCCAGAAGCTGAGAGTGTTCCTCCAACGGACAACTACTGCGTGGTAACTGAATTACGTGGAACATTGCGTTTACCGCGACGATAATACAATTTTACGACAACGCAAAATGGCAGTAAACGACAAGCTATGCGCAAAATTCTCGTCCATTTCAATATTATAGATGATCATATATGATTATAAATACATGTAAATTGTTTATTGAACGTACGGGAAAATTATTTGTCACAAATAATTGACATGATGATGATGATGATAATAAAAGTGACAATAGGAGCTTTTGTTTCGTGTCGCGAACTAGGTGAAGGGAGATCACTCTACTGGATAACAAACGGTGCAATTTTGTCAACTAATTGCGAGAAACTACGTCCGGTTCATTAGAGCACACAACTAAACATGTCGATTGAAAATGCATGACAAGTAATTGTTAGTCGAGATAATAAATTATTCATGACAGATATTTACATTTTTATTTTTATTTTTAATTTCTTTGTTCCTTGTGTTGAAGATTATATATCCATGCAGCAATAATTATTGTCTATGTGATGCAATAGCAAGTTTTAAAATTAAATTTATAACGTTGAATTAATTATAACAGTGAATAATTGAATTATTTTTTTGTCAGTGTTATAGAACGACAAAAAATGAATTTTTTCTTTGTCGATAGACTCACACGATTCACATTTATGGAACTGTATGTATATATAAACCAATCCCTTTTCTATTGTTCAAGTCCTGGTCGTTTTATTTCGCGACCAACTTGATTGCACCGGGAATATAATTTGATTGCGTCGGTGACCCCACGTCCTCTAACGTAATCCAACCTACCAAAATATACATAAAAAACAAAAAAAAAGTATTATCCTATATATTATTGACCATTTTTGTGTAGAACACTACTAACGCTATATTACTGTCACAAAACTCACTATTCGCCATTGTGAAAAAATGAAATATCATGTAGGATAATAATTTAAAAAATGTGAAAGAAAAATAAATGATGGAAATATACATAAAAAATTGATGTTGTAAATAAACCTGCATCATAAAAAAAAAAAAAAAAACAGTTAAAGCAGGATTGTTGAATTTTCACAGATATATACCTACACGTTGCTGTGAAACCATTTATCCAGCATTTTATTTATTGCGCGCACTTCCTCTTTACTTCCCTTCATTTTATTTCCCCACTGCTTCTCAAAGAGTACTCAAAATTAGTACAGTAATAATTTCATGAAATTTTTTGTATTCACAATTTTATATCCATATTTTTAAATTGAATGACGATAGAGAAATATGAATGCAAAGCTATTTTCTCAACTGCACAAGGTGCAAGAGGTTGCTGATGTCGTGAATAATATTATTATAAAGATGAAGCAAAAAAAAAATGGAAGAAAAATATTTAGAGCTTAATAAATAAAAAGAAAAAAAAAAAAGCTTTGAGTGTGGCATGACAGCGTACCATGCATTAACCCAATTTGTTCAAGACATAGAGCTGGATCATGTTTCCTTCATCGACTCAATAATCCTCTATCTCCATCTCGCGTTTTTTCACTCTTTTCCGCTTTTACCTCTCGTTCATTTTCGACAGTTATAGTACTTTTTTTCTTTTTTTTTTTTCCTTAAAATCTTGCTACAATACCGTCTGAGATCTTGTGTTCACTTTCCCTCTGTACTTTTATTTCTTATTTTATTTTATTGTTGTTATTATCATTTTTTTTTTCCCTATGTAGGTCTCTTTCTTCTTACTTCAGACTTTTCACTAACGAACGACAACCACTGCCCGTTATCGAGGTACGAACACCGAAGGGGAATAATACTGACGAGGTCAGACCCTAAGCCGATTCTGTTGTGCACTTGACGAGACTTTTGAAAAAGGCTGGCTCATTATCCGAACAATAGTTACGATACATAAATGTTTATATACACGTATATAGAAATAATATAATTCTAAATTTTATAAATTGAACAAATTATCAATTTATTCTGACGCATTTTTTTCACACATTTATTAACTAAAGTACGACTTGAGTCTTTTCAATTTTACTCAAGTGTCTAGTATTTAACGCCCTGTAGACAACGTCTGTGGCAATGAAAAATTTACTACTCAGATATTGTTTAGTGCGAGAAGTTGATAGTAAAAATTTTTTATTGTTTCACCAGTCGTCAATGGAAATAGATCTTGATATTGCAAAACTAAACGATTTTTCTCAAGTTCCGTCTCTCGTAATTTCTCACGGATAAATTTATAATATGTAAATTTTTTCAACTAAATGAAAGAATAATAAAATGACGAAAAAAAAAATAGAAATTTGCATTTAAATTTGTCACTAAGACGATAATCGTACAATGACGATACGTGTATGTCCTTCTACACGTTGTCGCAGTTAAGTCAAGTGAACACCAAAAAGAAAAAAAAATGGGTAGATACTCAACATGGTCGTAAAGATATCATCGGTGGGCGCCATCATAAAGGAAAAAGAAAGAAATGCCAGTGCACACTTGCTTTACACTCACCAAATCAACTCGTAAATCTCTCTTTTTTTTTTTATGACAACATTTATTTCGTCTTAGGAGTTCCAGTTATAGACGCCATGTTGATGATGCAATAAACGGTTAAACTTATAACGCTTAGTAATAGGGTGTACAATACTTTCATACATCTATTTTTCAAATTGTCGTATTATTATATAAGTAGATAAAAAAAAATAATTTATTGGAGGAAAAATTTTTCTTTTATTTCAATGACACTAATGATATTTCTTATTACTAACAAACGTTGTTTTTCAACAATTTTACATGATTGTCTTCTTGTAAGTATTAAGTATATAGTAAAACAAGCAAAATATACCATATTGATAAAATACAAATCATTTAAACATTATTTTTATTTGCATTTACACAATTATCAGAATATCGCTGTATTCATTTATGTTCCCAATCACAAAAAAAAAAAAAATGTTTGGTTGATGTGGTGGTGCACTGATTGATATTTGCGGATTCAGTATAGATTATATACCTACTGCGTACTACTGCATTGACTTCCACCCACATTATTGTCTCGAGTGTGCGGGTTATGTTATTCAGCGATATTCGAAATGAAAAAGTATACATATAAATATGCCAAAAAAAAATTCATTCCATTACTATTTTCGTATTGACAATATAACAAACGTGATTGAAACCTATATTTTAAAATACAAAAAAAAAAAAGAAAAGAGGAAAAAAATTATTCTATATGAAAATTTGAATAGAATATTTTTGATATGCTCACATTGATATGAAAATAAATTGACAAATGTTATATTACACTTATAATAATACTCGAAAACTAATTAATAAATTCAATATACATAACGTGTATGTTTTTTAAATTAAAATTATCGACAATCAAATTTATAAGATACATAAGAATATGTATAAATTTCTATAATATTAATTTTTAATCATTATTATTAATCTATGGATATTTGATCATATTGCGATTGCATTTGGTTACATATCTAAATTATTACAAACACAGAAGAATTATAGAACTGATGAATTCATCAATTGAAACAAATTTCTCATCGCAATATATAACAGAAATGACACGTACACATAAATTTCTCAATCCTCCACCAGACAATTTCATCTGTCTGGATAATTTTAACTATGAAACAATTTCATCACGTTTGGTTTACATCGATATTGGGTAACATCGAGAGGACAAGGGTAAAATAGAAAGAGAAGAAGGGCAGGATAGTGTAAAGGACAAATGAACGAATGTAAGTTCGTCTGAAGGGGTAGACGGATGGCAATCATGTTCGTGGTTAATAATTTTCTACCACAAACAGTGCAAGCGCGTTGTACATGAACGGGTGGCTTTGTGGTCGCGACATAAAACCACATTGCTTCCCATTTATTCCACCCTACCCCTTGTATGTTTCCCTTTGGTCATCCCTTCCAACCGGCAGTGGTTCATTCGCGGAAATATTGCTCGGTTTTCCACCGGTGACGTGAAAATAAGTTTTGCGCAAAATTAACTCATCGGATCGACGCAACAAAATGACCTTCGCTCAGTTTACCATGCGGTTGTACGCTTCGCTATTATGATACGAATATCTGCACAATTCTGCAGCAGACTGGTATATTTATGTGACATGAATACGTATGTGAGTAGATATACATTCATAAATCTATATATGCATGCCTGCGGTATACATTTTATTTGCAGAATTTTAAAATAGGAATATAGCTAAGAGTTACATGTGCATGATCGATTTGCTCTTTGTTCCATTCATGCATATGTATATTTTTATTTTTATATAGCGAAGCATCTTTTTATTTTTATTATTCCTCATAGGAAGCAAGTGTAGTATTATTTGATGTAAACATTATGATGGGAAAAGTGTAGAAAAGTCTATGTTTGATGAAATACAGAAAGTATTAAATAAAAAAAAAAAATCTCAGGAGCTGACATGGTTCAGTTGAGAAAGTTAGTTTTCGACCAACTTCCAAACTGTGGCGCTTTGAGACGAACAAATACACCCTCAACTTTTCAGAAAGCTTTGCTGCTTATTTATTTATTTATTTATTTTTTCATCCGTATTAACTCTAATATGTGATGCTTAATCTCAATTATTTTATCGAGACCATATCTTAATTGTGATTTATTATTTATTTCCAAATGAATCTTATATATTTCATCACCAATTTTTTCTCTTTTTGAGTATAAATATTCACAGATTTTTTGATTTCATATCTTTCGGCATTTTCACAGAAACAATAAGTGATTTTGCATAAACATGACAATGTATAGTTGCATTAAAGACGGGTAGTTACATGGCACCGTTAGTTGGTGAAATCGAATTTGGAATTCGTTTAGGCACGGCGTTCAAAATCATTGAACGTAATTAACCCGCGGTGTGACAAGGGCGGACCGCGGGTGGCGCCAGTGCTTCCCAGTTGGGGTGGCTGAAAGGTTAATGCAGTTAGCCACCCTGTCGTCCTGATGCTGCTGCTGCTTCTACTGCTGTTACTACTGGTGCTATTGCTGCTAGTGTTCTTGTTATTAGTGTTCGTATTCTCATCTCTGTTCCTCCATTACCAGAGAGAAGTGGCAACGCCACTGGCTTCAACTGTTGGCTGCGCAACGTTCTGGATGTTTCAGTAAAATGGTCTGAAAATGCGATTATCGGTTGTAGGTGTGCCATAATGAATTGCTGGCGCTATATATGACTCATTTCTCTCTTCCTCATACACCAAGTATATGTGTATACATCAAATGTGTATATGTATATAATATTTCTGACAGTAGCTTACGTCGTCTGCAGACTCTCGAGCCCTGGACAATTTTTTTTTCCTCAAAAGCATCAGTAATTTATAAAAAGTATGAGAAAAAAAATTGTTCTCTATTTTATCAATATATTTTTATACATATGAAGTGAAGTTGGCATGGAATTAATACAGTTTGATGCTGTATTTATTGAGGAATAAATTGAAAGTCGAGTTGAATTAGACGGATGCACCTGTGGTAACAAATACATTGGTTTGTCAATTTTATCAGTGGGAAATGGTAAATTTCGACATTTAACGACAGTTATTTCAAACTCACATAACCTGTCATCGTCATATTCTCAATGGGTAAAGGGACTGCTCTATTAATTGAATCGCCTATGAGAATGTCAGCCAGCTGTTCGGACACTGGGTTCTCATAATTGAACCATCGGCACGAGACCCTTTCACAATCAGCAGCATCTTCCCAATGCACATAACTTCAAACAATTTAGTTTCGCTATCAATTCCGATATGAAATTTCCTTTACATACCTCGCAAATATAGTTACCATTATCTTATTGTATATAAATTACCTATATCTATTAACATATAAATTATCTTTACCTATAAACTCCACTACTCATTGTGCCAGGCATCAATCAATGCTCTAGAATATTTTTATTTCATCAATGAATTTATACTGTTACTACAAACCCGAATCGTAAAGTGAAAAAGAAAAAAAAAACATAGACAAACCGTCTTCAGTTGATTCACGACGCGGTGAATTGTTCTCCTCGTTTTCACCCATATAGTCTCGGGCATGCTGCATTTGAACACGTCGTGGTTAAAACTCGAAGAGAGAACTGGACAGAGCGCGGGGGATATTTTCCAACCAACCGTACATTCTCTGCCATGGTTGTCCACTCATTTGCGCCCCCTTGTTCTCTCTGTTGACCACGTCGTTTCCGCACATTTTTTTCTCTTCTCTTCATTCATCCTTTCTCTTTTCTCTTGCCATCTCTTTCCCACATATTATTTCGTGCAGTCCGTCACTAGTTGAGAGACGCCACCGCTAGGCGACGCGACGCAATAAGAGAGAGGAAGAGAATGAGCAATGAAAGTGACGTAATTAAGTACTGGTGATAAAATAGGAATTTTATACCTATGTTTAATAATAAATGTGCAGAAAGGTCAAGTAGTTTCATCTTTATTTTTTTTTCCCCCTATTGTTTTGTTTATGTGACGTAATATATGACTTATATTTATTGGTACCAGTGTAATCTTGGTATTACATGAACGACCGCGGTGGCCATTAAAACCCCCTGATGAGCAACACTTGAGTGTTGCCTAACTCTTGGATGGAAAATCCTTTACCATCTAACCAACGTGTACACGTGATAATGCTGTTGTTGTTGTTGTTGTTGTTGTTGTTGTTGTGTTGTTGTTAGTAGTAGCCTTTATGTGCTTTCTATCCCCTCATCAATTTTATATATTTCTTGTATATTTATATAATGTGCACATACATGCATTTTGTCCTATGTGTATTACCTATATGTATATAAACATGTGTATAGTTCTATCAGTCTGTATTTCTGCTTGCCCGATTCTTGGCGGACGTGAGTTGTCGCACTACGTGACGTTCTCACAAGTATTTTCCTTAGATTTGTTCCTTCATTGATGTCTCAATTTTATCGACGAGATTTCTTTACTTTAGGTTATCGTTTTTTCACTTGACGATTTAGTTTAATTTTATATATTACACTTACTGTTTCTTTTATAAATTCTTATGTATACATCTGAGATTTCCTTTAGGATATTGATAAAAGTGACATGACTAGGATAAATAGTTGTGTATGATGTTCTTTTATAATTTTTGATATATCTGAAATTATTGTAAAATGTGAGAAATTTGTTTTAGAATTTCTTGTATATATATTTTAGAACTTTATGACAACGCAAAATTGTTCGTTCAGTAGAACGAATGGTCGATGAAGTCGATTATTGGCCTAGTTTGAGAAAAGCGTGAACTAGTGAAGAGTTAAAATAAAAGATAGATAAAAAGTAATAAAATAAAAAAAGTCAAACTGACTATAATGGTACTGTTAGAACGATGTAGCGTGAGTATATAATTGGCGCACAATCGATAAATGTAATCATTAGAAAAAAGTAATTGTCATGAACAAAAAATGAATTGCAAACGTTTTCAATTTTACAAAATTTCAATATAAATTCGTACATAAATTTAATGAATTAATAAAAGAAAAAAGAATGTATATACCTATATCATTTGATTAAATTCAAAAATAGCAGTAAAATTTATGATTACGTGCATAAATTTGAATTGTTAGAGAAACACATCAACTGTGAAATAAATTTGATACATAATCGTTGGAAAGTGTGGAATGCATGAATAGTAAACGTTAAATCGGAAGGGCTTTTCCACGTTGGTGCACGCAAATGCCGAAATTCACTTGACGGGTGTAATACTAGGAATTTCGGAATTAGCGTTAGACTGGTGGTGGTGCCACGTCGCCACTGCCGCCGCCGTCATACCGCGTCGCAACCACACAATGGAATACATTAAACGTTCCACCCGTTCTAAAAGCTAATAAGGTCCGTAACTGCTTATTACGACCCGACTCAATGCCTACGCAGATCGTTTCACGCACACGAGAATATTATATTGTGTGGTGGCATTGAATTTGAAATTGAGGTACGCACTGCTATTGGATAAATAAAAAGCACGATGAAATTTCTCGCACATCACGATTAGCAACTGGTGTTATAATTAACATCCATTGTTCCCTAATTATTAAATTATAACTATATCTTCGAATAATAAAATTCATTGAGTTAATTTATCAAAATATACATACTTCACGAATCAATTGACATTATAATATTCCAAATATTTTATTTTACTATTAGCATAATTTAATTTTATTTGATATTTATTTTATCCCATACACAATTATTTTAAAATTGTATTCATTTGTGCTTTCTTAACAAGCGGTAGAGTGACAAAGAAGTTTAGTTAGTGGGCGACGATGTGAACTTAGCAAAAGTAAATAAGGACGCATATATAGAGAGAGTCCTGCGGGCATGTACGAAGAGAATGACAAAGAAGGAGGTTGGACATGTAGAGAAAGCAAATCTTTGTAAAAGGAAATCGACCGTCACGCCTGACTAGAAAAACTACCGAGGTCGAGACATGCATCCGAGTAGCCGATTCCGGTTCATTGTAGTGTACTTGACGAAAAAGAATTTCCTCCCGCAATATATATATATGTTTATGTGTGTGCGTGTGTGAAAGATCATTTCACGAATGTAAATTATCAAACAATAATTTTCGATAGTAAATCATCATTTTTTTTTTTTCTTGAAAAATTGTTTTATGTATTTTAATAATAATTTTTAGAAAAATTCAAATTAAATGAATAGATGAATAAATGAATAAATGTGTATGTTGGAATGGAATTTACTGGACAATAGACGAGATCGAGTAAATACTTGGTATAATCACAAATATTTGCATTGTGTGAAAAACAATAACAGCAAAGCTTATGTGTTGGAGTAAAGCAGGAATAAATGTGGTCTTCATAAAATATATACCCATTCTCAAGGTAAAACAAAAGAACTATAGACATTAATTCCATGATATTGACCAGAATATGTCGACCGCACTCACCAAGGAATTATAAATTCTTGACAGTTTAATTAATCCTCAATTATTTATCAAGAAATAATTCCAATTTTCAAACGTAATATAATTGATAACAAAATAAAAAATAAAAAGATATATATTAATATATTTCCATTGAAATCAATGGTTCTGAATACATCTCCTCTTCTTATTTCATTATTCACATTCACTGCAGTTATAGTATTTTGTCATAAATTTATATAGATAGTATGTATTACAAAACTATGGATTTCAATATTCAAACTCACAAATCGATTTAATGCTCTCAGGCAAAAGCCTCCAGTGTGGTTTGCATGAAATAATGAGCTATATCAACTATACGTGAGCATAAATGTATCGGCACAATATTACGTGCTATGAGTATGCCCGTGGCATTGCATCATTCGTGAATAGAAATGCTCTTCCAAATATATACACCCAAGCACTTCGAGAGATAACCTAATTTTCTGAAATTATTGGTGGCCACACACAGTCCGCGAACATATAGTACGCTGATCTCATATTCAACACTCTCTAACCCGGCCACCCTTAAACACACCCCTATTTTCCATATTGTCTATCGATCGATAAACATAATCCACCATTTCAACACTATCACACGACTATACACTTGTGTCATCATATATAATATTATATAATGAGGATAGAGAGAGCGTACTATAATTATCTGAATGCTCAAATCGTATATTAAGCAAAAATTTTGAAGGAGGTGAAATTAAAATTTTAATTTTGTATTTTATTAGCGTGAAAAAAAAAATATTTTATTCGACAAGTATTAATATAGTCATGTTAATTAATCTGATTATTCAACTAAGGTAACGAGATGTTGTAAAATTTTATTTTTTCATTGATAAATTTTAATTTTATATTTAATGAGATTGAAGCTCATGTCATTACTGTGAATTAAAACGTTAGACTTCTCATAAATTTTTATCGTTATATTTTAATGTGAACAATAATGTGAGTGACAAAATATATTTCAGCACACATTTTTCAATATCTCATTGAAAACCATGGTTTATTTATACAAGTGTCTGAACATAAAATCGGTCTTATTTTTATAAACATACAACATGAAAAAAAATAAAAAAAAAAAAACGCTGCAACATGAGGTTTGAGTCGATAACGACTGAAAATTCACCATGAATAATATAAATTGTTATGTAAACCAAAATGTGGTTAAAAAAGGTTTGAAAATTTTTTTTTATACACGACTATCGAGCGAGAGCTGTTATGTGCGTGTCTATTTTGTTCCATGAGGATCTAATTTTTTTTTATTCAACGCGGTTACGCGAATAGTTCCAAATAAATCCGATTGAAGAACAAAGCTAACCTATCGTCAATGGATTTATCCACGTATTTCCCGCAGTGTCTGCGGAGTGTATGTCGCATTGAACTATATTCCAGTTCGTCACTGTCACAAAGATAACAAACGCAAATAAATAAAGCTTTAAACAAATATAAATAAAATGTGTGTGAAATAAAATTGAATTTAAATAAATTAATGACTATCGCTATTGACAGATTAATTTTCTTTTGGTGCCTAGAGATATAATAACTTAAAATAATATTATTCAAATGATATAATCATTATTTATACCAATAACGTGACTTATCTCAATGATAGCGTAACATAATCGTGAGCAGCAGCAGCAGCAACAGAAACATATGCGTTTCTGTATATGTGCACGCAGGCTTGAAAACTCAATAATACAATTATACAAAGGCATATCAATTCGCCCGCATGGCATTAGTAATAACCCCGCCATTGTTGATATGGGCGCACGCGTGGCAAAATAACGACAACCCCTGTCATTTCATAGGCGGTACCAATGGGAATTTTAGTTCGTAACGATCGCAAAGTCCAGCACGAAAACCATAGTCACGCAACAGTATATATCGGTGAGTTTTATTCAATATAAACTTATTTATCCTCTTTCTTTGTTTAAATTTATTTAAATATTATCCTACAAGCCAATACTGTGCGACATATTTTTAATAAATTTTAATTTAATTATCTGGAGTATGTATATAATATAAAAAGAAAACTTATTTTTTATTAGCGACCTGGTAAAACTAAGAATAATTCTTCATATATTATTGATCAGGACAGATTTTTAGATTGTGAATCCACAAATATATTCTATAATTAATAATAAAAGTCATTAGCAATTGGAGAATCCTCGTAGCGCTGAAAATAATCAACGATGAATATAAATTCTTCTTTAATTTATAAATGACTTCACTCACAATTGAATTATTTATTACCGTACATTTAATTATACAGCATCAAAGTACATGAACAATAAATACTGCATGACAGCACTTCTTTACTCACTGTCAATCTAATGACAATATGGTATCCCATCTCATTTATTATTTATCACTAGAGAAAATTTAATAGAAATCCAAATGAATTTTAAATGTTATATTCATAACTACACATAATTTTTTTTTATTATTTACTTATTTACCTAAATATATATTTATTTATTTTTTAAATATTCTTCACACATAGATAAAAATTCAAAGCGTCTGAATATCGCGAAGAGCATTGGATACGAGATGTCACTCCCGAGTGTGTTATATACAAAATTAATATAGAAAAAATATGAATTATATGTGCACGCCGTGCGTTGTGGCATGTCGCTGACATGTATGACCCTAGCGATAGAGATCAACACACTCGTATATTCTACATGTATAATATGCGGATATATACATATGTATAGAGGCATCCATGTACCAGTGACATGACGGCGTTCGGTTTGAAACGATAGATATATTGGGTACGTTTTACTGTCAAGTGGACGCCCCCAGTCGCGTCTCTGAAACTGACACTGATGGCTTATCTCTTCGCGAAACGAACCTATACCAGAGGAAGAGAAAAAAAAAAAAGTAGCGCACATGAAAACGGGTGATATAAAATGAGAATACAGAAAACTAATAAACCGCCACTTCAATATTACAAATTTATTATTGAATTTTTTGTTTTTAACCTCTATGCAACAAAATAAAATAATCACTTTGAAACTACTCTCAGTTATCCAACAAAGGGTTGATGTTATTTATAATATTTATATTATTTGATAGATGAAGTTGTAATATTGAATATCATTTCATTTATTGGAGATTTATATTTGTTGATTTGATATTAAAATGCATTATCATGGACGAGCAGCAATTGCTGGTTTAATTGTTCACTATCATAGTGAAAGATATATTGAATTTTGTCTGTCTAGGAGAATTCCATCCTGTAGAATACACTTGAGCCTTTGATCAGAGAGTACTGAGGCTACCACATGTAATCCTGTCTGCAACCGCGACCGATGCAACTCTGTATGCTCGTGTCTATATATTATATGTGTATATAGAGATCGTATACGCCAAGAATGATTATCAGATGGGTGGTAGAAGCAACGTCGGTCTTGCTTGCCATGCATTAGACCACAAAGTTAACTTCTGTTTTATTGCAATCTCCGTCTATCCTCAACCGCATTTCCCTATCAAGACAGATAGATAAACATATCTGGTGGTTATATAGTTTTGCTTTGAAGCAATTGCAAATCATTTCCTCGAGGCGCAAATAAATCTACCTATGAGTAAATATATGAATATTTCAGTGGTTTAACATATTGCGTTTGAATATATATTTCTGTAGTGATTAAAATCTTGTGAGAAGATAGATTCTATGAGGGTTGAATGACGACTAATACAAATGAAGTCCAGATGGAACTTTGATAAAAAAGTTTAAAATAATTTCAGAGAACATGAAAATAAAATGAAATTTATCAACTTTTTAAATTTTTCACTATAAAAAATCATTATTAAAATGTACATGTAATTCATTTATGTGAGACGTTTTGAGTTCTATGTCAGTCATGTTGTAGTAAGAGAAACTGATGTGATTTTAGATCATTTATGCAGGATATATTCAACTTTACCAGAGTTAAATTTTAGCGTTGGTCGATGTGGGAAAAGTGAAAGTCGAGATATTTCGTCTTTATTTTCCAGGGCTTCTGCCCTTCATCTCTTTCACTTCTACTCTCTTTTATCTCTCTCTCATGCTCTCACTCTTCATTCTGGCGTAACCTGATTAAATTCTGGAAAGCCTCCCATCGCAGCAGAGCCTAATTCGATTTGTCGAGAGGATTTTGGGAGACTCTCACGACAAATTGCTTGAAAATTTTACTTGTGTTGGATGTGAAATGAAATAAATGTCTTTCACATACACATATAAAAGTGCTTATATGTATATACATTAATAATATAAATTTTGAAAATTGTCAAGATAAAATCTTGCAATAATTTCTTCTCTCCAACATGTATGATATAAAATTTTATCCTTTGAATTATTTAATTTATATAACCCTCGACTTTTTCATTCAATGAATTTTCACAGCAAAGTATTATTCCCTACTTATTATTTATCTATTAATATATGTACACATAAAACTCACCGGAATACCAAACGTGCTGACTTGCGATAATTTAATATATTTCATGCAATTCATCAACTCGATACTCACCATCTAAAACAGAAAGAGAAAAAGAAAAATACAATTAGATTGCGTAATCATTTTCGTGCGCAATATAAATCGTAATTATGATAAATTCCCAAACATTTCGTGGAATGAAACTGAAAGCACAATCTCGCGTGCAGAAACAGCAAAAAATATACATTATATACATATATATATATATTTATTTATATAGGGGAAACCAAAAGAGGAATGAGTAAGAGAAGAATCACCTTCATCTCAATCCATATTCTCCCTTTCGTGCCTAATAAAGACAGAGAGAGTTTATCTTCTCCTGAGCTCATAGCTCAGTACATACATACATATATGTATAACAAAAGCACACTCGTCTGTCTTACTAATTTACAGAGCAACGTTTTTTTAACACACAACATTTGTGCGTTTATGAGACTGACGTCAATTCTTCATCGTCTCTCTGCCATTACTTTTTCCAATAAAACACTCGTCGAAACTATCACATAAATATAAATTAATTATAAAAAATATATCCATGTACATCTACGCATTTTAATTTCGTTCATTCTATACATAAAATTTTATTTCATTCCATTTTTTTCCTGTAAACAAAATCGATACAACATATTAACCTTGAAATATATGTATATCTAGCCCAGATGGTAACAAAAAGGTACTTCTATAGATGAATGAGTTCTTTTCGCAGTTAAATCTTTGAATAAACCCCCATATTCTCCCTCTTTTTTTTATATGTATATGTATATCTACTAGTTCTGTTGACGAGGAAGAAGAATGAGAGGAACGTGAGGGTGCGCTGCAGGAGTTCTATACACCCTATTTCAATGGAGTGGGCCAGTCATTATTCCATACCGCATGAATCCCCTTCTACTCTGTGTCCTCCTCTCTTTTCTCTGTGCGCTTTTCCCCACGTGGATATATATACGCCAAGCAAAGCGGTATAAAAGGATACGATGAATAATTATTCTCAAGTACTTAAAAGTAAGACAAACAATTAACCGCACCCGACTTGACAGTCAAGTGGTTGCATTTAACAACACAAACAGTTGAGTGGCTAATATCAGCTGAGAAAGAATTTCACTGGGAAGTTAACAACAAATAATAATCAACATGGGACACGCGGGTGTTTTACTTTGTGAATTAATTTGTGTACATATTAGACTTGGAAAGTATGTGAATATATAGTAGAAAGGAAATAATGAAAAATAAAGTTAATGCTGAAAGAGTATTTACAAGAAAAAAAAAAAGAGTATTTCTTGTTAGGATTAAAGTCACAGGTGAGAATCAAGCGTTGTGAAAATTGTTCACAGTGTCGGTATATGTATACATGTGTATATGTTTGTGTATATTGTCAAGTTATAATGCAGAAAGAGAATGTTGTGGTAATTTTGTATGAGAGTTTGTGGAATGACTTCGCGACTTGCCTATAAAATTTTACGATTCACTCGTACAGCGCACCTCCATTAGCGATGCCGTTTCTCCTCGCATCTAACGCGATATCACGACAAAATTTTCCGGTCTCTGTTGCAAAGCAACACCCACCTTTGCCACTGAATATTACCTTCATCCCGAACCCAACTTTTCTTTTTTTTTTTTTCTTTCTTTATTTTCTATTCATTTTTCATTTTTATTTTTATTATCTTTCTTTTCTTTTCTTTCTTTTTTTAGCCATCACTTTTAGCTATTCAACCTAAAATATGAGTAAATAAGACGCAGGTCTGTCTGACAACGAGAAAAGTAGAAACGTTCCTTGAAGAGTCAGACACGATATGCGAATATGTACAATAAATAAAGTGTACTCTCATGAGGTTTCACATATGGTTGGATAGAAACTTTTAAAGTACTATTCACATTCATATATATATATATATGTGTGTGTTTGTGTGAGCTTAAAAATAAAAAGACGAATGAAAGGAGGTAAGTTGTATGTACACATACGCACACGCATGAGCACTTTAGACATCTCTCCCCTTTGACACCATTTAGATAAAATACGACAACCGACATCTCGCGATTACTATTTCGCTTTTTTTTTTTTTTTTTATTTTTTTCTTCTTTCGTTATTTTGATATACCACACGACCCTTCCCCAGGGATCACAGGACACTTTTTCAACTGTGAAATATGGTTAAAGAACGCGACTATTGAATGCTATTACGTATTTATTCATCATAAGGAAAATATATATTTAAAAATTTATTTTTTTATAAATATTTATGTATTTAGGTGACAAATAAATATATATTTGAAATGTAAAGACAATTTAATAGACAATTTTGTTAAATATATCTGGCATTCTTTCAGTTTTACATGAGAAATATGTTATAAATTAGAAAAAAAAAATTATTAACAGTCTTATTTATAAAATATAGCCATATGAAAAATGTAAAAATTTTTTTTCTAGCACAGTAGATTGAAGCTTTAATAAAATAATTCTGTATGAGGGGATTTTGTTTAAACATCAAACATTTAATTTCATGAGGTATTGTATGAATATTCATAGTCGTTATTTCCCATGTACTCTTTGTGGATTTGTATTAATTTTAAATTTATTAATATTTTGTGTGTTTATGAATCATTTTATTGATCATATATTCATGGATAATTCTTGTATTATTTTAGGAGTCTATATCCATTAAGAGTTTATATAATATCTCTATGAGCACGAATATTTGAATGTAGCATGATGGATTATTTTCAAAATGATTAAATATGAAAAGCATACTTGAATATACATAAAATATTTTATATTTATATATTATACTAGTGGCGTTTTATTCATACAGAAAAATAAAAATATATATTTTTTTTCCTGGACTTGAGCTGGATTGTATGCGTCAAATAATCGAAATAAAATATATACATATTATAAAAATATATTTGCTGTGGAAATAAAAATGATCGTGCGATTGTTGAAAGCCCAATTCTAATGCAGCTTTCGTGCGTGACATCAAGTGGAAAAAGTCAAATCTTTGAAAAAAAAAAAAATCCCATCACTTGTGTATATACATGTCGATAATGCTCGAGCAACACAATTGGGCTGTTGAAGAGTGAAAAAGATTACATTGCCATTGGAATAGTAACAATTCACATAGATATATTTATAGAAATAACGAGAAAATAGCTGCTTGAAGAGATTTTGATCGTTGAAAACTTGAAATGAAATAATACCAACTTGACTATATTTTTCTACTCAAACATTGTACATAAAGTTTTTCATCCGCTTAAACTCTCGGCTCTCTCAATTGTTATATTCATTCGTAATAATCACTCATCAATTGATTATCAATACTAAAGAGTACTTGAAAATTTCATTCACGTAAATAATTCCTACAATATTAAATAATACTTGGATGTATCTATATTATATCATTGAAAAATAGTGAAATTGAATCAGATATGCTTCAAAAGAGTTGAATTTTTGAATGGACATAATGCAAAATGATTTATTTGAACGTATGAATTGTACCAGAAAAAAATATTTCACTTTTATCTGGACGAATGAACGCAAAAAAAAAAGCAAAAAAAATATATACATATATTGTAGATGAAGAAAGCCTGTGAGTTAAAGTCTACAGCTCAGTGAAAAGTATGTTCAAATCCATGTATACAACATGAAAGCATCAATGTGCGCGTCGAAAACTCCAAAAGTCCCTTTTCCCAAGTGCCAATCCAAGCGACCTTTGCTTTTGCCCAACGTCTTCATACTTGTATTGAGTATGTGTGTCTCCATCGAAATACGGATGGTGAGCAAGCGCAAAAAAAAAAAAAAGAAAAAAAAAATAAATAAAATAAAATTCGTAAATGCAAGAAAGAATGAGAGATAAAGTCTACTACATCTTAAGAAAACTCGCAATATTTACTCGACGGAAATCAGGCAAGAAGTAAAAATACAGAATCACCCTAATCATTATTTACTTTACTTTACCGTCCCATCGCGGGGTGTTCACCTTGCGAAGCTTCCAGTTTTGTCGTATCTCAAGGGACACACAAGGTTCTCCTCTCTATAAATACGTATACATATATAGTTTACACATTATTCCTATCCTTGTTCTTCACCCTTCACTCATCCTCAGCGACTTTTTCGGCTTGAACGCACTCGAAATGTCGATCCTTACAGATGACTAACGAGAAAGGGAGTCGCGAAAGAAGTTTCTCAAGGGTCTGATTAAAAGCTGTGATTTTCGTCTCGGCCTTAAGGGAAACTATTAATTTATTTTGGGGTAAACGTTTATTCATTTGCACAGAGTCGACTTTCACTTTGTAACAATATTAAATCTGTATACTTTGATAATTTATTTAATGATGAGAAACTCAAAATTAAGCAATAGCAATAATAAATCATTAATTTTTTTTTTTTCTTAAATTAATTCCCCGAATAAAATTAATGATTTATTCTGAAAAAAAAAATAAATATTAATACGATAAGGAATTTCGTGTGCATGTGTGTAAAATTAAATTCATGTTGTGGCAGAAATAGTGAACTCGCCCAAACGTTGGAAGAAATAAAAATTGAATGAGAAGAAGAGAAAGAGAGAAAATGAAATGAAATCTAAGCTCGGGAAATCGTGGGTGGACGAGATGGCTCATTGGCCTCGCTTTCACCTAACTACATTACTTGTAGCGAAGCCCATTTCTCTGCTCGTTGCAAAGAGAAGAAGGTACTATACGAGAGAAGAGAACTGAAGTAAAGGAATGGCAGAAAACAAGAGAATACGCGCGAGAATGAACACAAAAAAAAAATACTTGAAGAGAGACACTGCACCCTCAAGCTAGGATTGAACGCGACAATCTTGTCTATCTACAAAAATAAAAAAATAATGTCAAAATGACGTTGTTATATATAGTATATATCCGCACTGTTTTTCCTGTGCTCAAAAGACTCGACTTCAGGAAATTGAATAGCGTGGACAAAATTGAGAGGGGAAATTTGACGCATTTTGCTATTGCTTTTTGGTCTCATCAATTTTCTGTTTATGTTTATTTTTTATTAACTCACCAATCTTCAGCTTATTCTTCTACATAAAATTTATATTCAATAAATTTTCATTTCTTCTTCAATAAGGCACTTTTACAAAATATATAAAATAACAAAAAAATAGAATAACAATTCATAAATTTATATATACCCTTAATATATTATTGTAATATATTGCAAAGAATTTATGAATCTTCATACAACAATAAAGCATTTTCTTATCATATTTCATATATAGTTAATTGTTAGAGTTATAATACCCATCAGATTTCACATTTCAGAGTGAGAAAGGTAAAGGAAAATTGAAGTACTAACGAAGCAAGAACCGATTTTCACATGAGAATTAAACACGCGGGTATATAGATCATGTAAACTCGAAACACATAGAGCTAGTTCAAAACGTAGTAATTAGCTATCGCGTGTGGGAGAATTATAACGTATACATCCACACATATACATATACCGGGTATATCCAAAGATAGAAGAAGAAGAAGGTATAATAGAGCAAGACTTTGCAATGAGTATGGGCTAAGTTAGATCCATGAAGAACGTACTATACTGAATATAGCATGAGTAAATTCATATAGCCCAACATAACTTGGCAAAGTTACGATCGTATTTGGAATAGGCAAAAGCGAGTTAGCGAATAAGTTTATAGGGATTTAATTTCTCTCTCGGCTCCATACTCATCATCTTTAACAACAATTCGTCCAATCGGAAAATTATGTCACAGTGAATTTCAAATTATAGAACAATATAATCATAATGTGTTAATTAATAATTGAATAAATATACCTATCTGTGAAATTTTATCAAAGGTTTTTATTCCCATCAAATATTTATACAGAAAATAAAGATGAATTATACGCATAGAATTTCCTTTCGTTATACTGGAAAAGGATATGGTTCTTTTTCATTCATGTGACGTCCGGCGTACGTATACGTATATACATATTATGGATGTATATATATGTCTACCCTCTATATATTATCAACGAAATGGGAGTATAATTAGTTGGAATAACGGAAGATAAAGCGTCGACCATTACGAAAGCGGCCGCGACGATAAATGTAAATCAGGCGGCCGCGGAACCGGCAATAATTCGCGGATGAAAAACACTGGCGCGTCATCGAAGCTCTATTATCCACACTATGAGTTTTCATATATATATATTTTTTTTTCTCTTTTACTTTTTTTATTCAAATCACAATACATCAAAATAATACTGTATTTATTAGACAGTATAAATATCCATAAATGTAGCGGAAAAAATATGTCAAGTTGATGATAAATAATAGATAAAAATATATAAATGAATGATTGATTATAAAGTGTTGAAGAATAATTACACCGGATATCATTTTGAGTGAAAAATAAATAAGAAAAGGAAATATTGATGATAAAAATAATAAACCAATTGACATTCACACCAACAATTGTCACGACGTCTATTTTCTCTATCAAAATAGGTCTCGCATTTACCGTCGTCGTGTACAGTCGTTGCACAATCATAACTAGACGAGAGCAGCAAAAGTTTCGTCGTTGTCGACGACTCTTGTCTGACATATTGCACTATGTTTTATACAATATATACTGGTGTATAAATATATATGTGTGTATTGTTGATGTTGCGCTGGCGTCGCCGCAATCATGCCGCTTGTTTTGTCATTTGTAACGGACAGCAATTTTCGAAGCACCTCAAGCAAAAACAAACAAACAACAAGAGCAACGTCGCCGCGTCTGTTCTGTATCATCCAATGCTGCTGCTGCTGCTGCTACTGCACTATCTCCATTCGCGTTCACATTTTCTCTCATACTCTTTTATTTTATCCTCTTACTCTTTCACCCTTGCTCTCTATTAATATCTCTTCTTTACACGTGCATCATCATCTTCTTCTTTCGTCGTCTCATTCGTATATCATCTTCCCAATACCAATTAACAAATCTAAGTTTTTTCCAGAAATAAAAATAAGAATAATAATGTTCCTTTCAACTCGTCATTATATCATTTATCTTATTCACGCACGCACAGTAATAATTTTCTACATTATTTTTTTTTTTTTTTTCTACACTTAATTTATGCAAACTAGGAATAAAATGAAAATAATTTTGATATTATTATGCGCTTGGAAAGCAGCAAGCTCAACATCCGTAACTTTTTTATAGTCTCTCGTAGTTGGATCTTTTGTAATGAGGTGGATGGACAGAATTCAAGAGAGAAAAATAAATACCATAGTCAGAGAGTGTAAGAGAGAAATACAAAAATATAATATGAAATAAAATTCTAACGTGGCTGTTTGTAAGGCCTTGGGCTATATGGACTGCTAACCATACAAAAGCATTTTCCGCACGCGTTATTGTATCACCAAGAAACTGTATATAGGATGTATATATATATGTATATATGTATTTATAAAGACTGGCGTCTCACTCATTTCACAAAGCACATTTTACTTTGCTGGTAGTAGCTTCATCCATCCTCTTTCACTTGGGTTTACACAATCACCCTTTTGGCACAACCCTTTCTTTATAGTTATGGCCAGTCTCTCTATATACTCTTTAACATTATATATAATGTGTCTATATTTATATTAAACCCGCTTAAAAAGTGCTCTTTTTTCGTATAGGTATTTATGGACATGTTCTTTGTCGAATAAGCAATGAGATGGCAAATTTCGATGTTTTATCAAATAGAAAATTTATTATTATCATTGTTTATGTTTATTATCCTATAAATTGATCATTTAATGTTAAAAATAACAAGAGTCTATGAAATTTCTATATGAATGTGAGTTGTTAAACGATTGAGAAAAAGAAAATTGATTGTAGAATTAAATATTATGGTTTTGTTTTTTCATTGAAACGAATAAAGATTGAAGTTTAGTATTGAGAGGATGATGATAGAGAAAAATAAAGAAAAATAAAGGAAATGGCATCACGCAATGACAATCACCAAGAACATAAGCTTGTCTCTCGACTCTTTCGCAAGACAAAGTCTTTATGGGTCTAATATGAAGGAATGAGAGAACATTCAACCATCATCCAAATATATACTAGACAACGTTTTATGAACTCCCGTTGTGTGGTAAAATATATAACAAGAGAAATATATAGACAATCTCTTGACTTCTTTTCTCACTTGTCTCAATCCCACTCACAGTTATTTTCTTTTTATATATGTATATACATACATAAACCACATCATTCTTCGCTTCCGCTTTTATTCCACTTTTCTTTCACCGCACTAGATTCCCTTTTTCTCTTCACTTTCCATTCTTGGAGATGAAGCAAGAACGAACAATTGCAGTATACATGTACATATTACATAAGTTTGTACTGTCGTTGCGCTTCGTGAAACGATTCGTCGTGACGACGGAAGTGATTTTTCATTTGCTTTTTTTCTTTCTTCAATATCAATAGATTTTCTAAACATCAATAAATGAAAAAAAAAAAAAAAATGCTCATTTCAAATACTTCATTGTCACGATGTAACAGTGATTTTACATAATAGATATTAAATATATCAAATGAACATGAATTATTTATAACAAAAATATTCATCATCGATTTTATTATTTTTTTTTTTTTCAATATCCTGCTGTTAGTTTTTAATTAGTGCATACTGTGAAAGTACAAAGATAACAATTATCTTGCTGACTCGAATGCATCAACCATCCCTCTTAAAAATACAATCCCAAACCTCCGGATTGTGCGTCAGCTGTAAAACACCAACATCAATTCACAAATGCACGCAGTATATTTCAAGCATATATGTATTGCGTAATCCAGTAATGCATTTACGTATAGTATAAGTCTTTATCATCATTGACTTAGAGACAATGTAAAATGTAGTGTGTATATAATAGAATAACGTTTATATAACTCTGTCTTTATCTATATCTACATATGTGTATTTATAATATATGAAAGTGCAGTTCTATATATGATTATATATATATTTGCACATACATATATGCACAGTACCCAGCGTAAAGTCACCTTGTTCATTTGCATCTTGGCAAATGAGCTCCTTTCAGACACGGAGCGCAATGCGGCCTCTCTTAATCCTCCAACCACAGTGCGCACTGCCATATGTGAAGTTGTACAGTGACAAAGGAAAGCGGATATAAAGTAGACAAACAAAAAGAAAAATGAGATGATGGAGGGAAAAAAGTTTGTGGAAAAAAATTTATGCAGGAGTAAAATATCATTGGTGGAGAGTTTTAGCAAAGGGACAGAATGAGTGACGACTATACGTTAGATGTTACAACAAGTCCAAAATGCATTATGCATTTATATTTTATATATATATTTTTTTTATTGCAATGGTAAATATGATAAAACTATGAAAATATATATATTTATATTTTTCTGCTTTATAAATATATATGTATAAGTATTTAAATTAATATATTGTACTTGGTGGGAAAGTTTCTTTTTAATTTTTTGAAATATTAAATATTTTCTTATCTGAATATTTATAAAATCATTTTTTTTTTTAATTTTTCATTATGTTGATTTTTAATATTTCATTTAAATTAATGAAAAATGCGAAATTTCGTTGAGTTTAATTTTCAAAATATGGCTGACTTGTTGATAAAATAATCAAAAATTAATTCATATACCAAGTCTATTATCATATATAAAATATATTAAATAAAACACTCCATGCTATTTTTATATTTAAAAATATATAAAAAATATAAATTAAACAAATAGGAATTTGATGATTTATACTTGTCATCAACTAATACATAGTGATTACAATCCATAGGATCAAATAACTAAAAGATAAATAATAACAAATATTTTTCTTTTGTATATAAAGTTAAAAAGAAACAATATATATGAGCAAACATGATATCACCATAACAATAAACAAAAAGCCCGCAGCGTTTACCGATGTTATATGAGTTATATACATACATAACATGCATTAATTCATCGTATTTATATTTACAAATATATATCTCTGTGATACATATATATTTATATCATTAAGTCATTCAATAGGTGATTTGACAGGCAGCCAAATCCAGATGAAAACCCAATTTTGCTATTGTAATATTCTCGATATAAATATTCATTTCAATGGAAAATAAAATAGATATCAGTATTCAAATCTCATACTCGTATGTATATTCGTGTTTCATCCGGTAATTAGGCATAAATTTGTTACAGCGCGAATAGTTAATATTGATTTTTCTTTACAATAACTCATATAATATTACAAAATAATAATTCATGGCCTAATGATTAATACAAATTCATTATTTAATAAATTGAATAAATAATATGATAATTCTTTTAAATTAAATTTCCCTTCGATAAAATTAGTTTATATAATTAGACGAATTTTAAATTGAATTAATATAAAACATTAACAATTATAATTATAGTAATTTTTCTGCTTGACGTTTTTCAAATTTTTGTTTTAATTCAATGATTATAAAGTGATGTGAAACGTTAATTAAATTTTTGGAATAGAAAGAATGAAGATAGTTTAATAAAGTGTCAATATGTCATATGTGATATCAGTACTAAAACAAATTTAATACTGACCCAGTTACGGTATTACGGTTGCACGCAAGAGTGGAAGTTAAAGCGAGAGAGATATTGTAAGATTGACGAGCGAATCGGAATGCTCGTTTATAACTACCGGTACTCACGACAATAAACGTTTTCACACCTACAATCAATTCAAAGATCTGCATATCATCTCAATCTCACTTCGATGCACCTGTCTTTACATATTTATTATGTATGTAACATCCGCTACTTGATTCATCGATCGCACTTTATGATCTTTGTTATAATCGTTGAACATTTGTGATTTATAATTATTTACGATAATATATTTTAGTCGATTTTAATATTTTATGCATGTTGCTAATTTGAGTTGATCATTAATCATTAATGATAATTAATTATATCAAGTTACAATATAATAATTGTAACTAAATCAATATCTGATAGAGAGAGATATGTTAGATTTTTTTATTTTCGTATTTTAAATTACAGAGAATAAAAAATATATTGATTGGAATTAATTCTACAAATAACTCATATGAAATTGAATTAATATGTAATTCACATGGTTATGTTGATGGCAGGAGATAAATTTAAAGGATGACAAAAAATGAGAATTGGAGTAAAGTTCAAAGACCTCATCGATTTAATACGATTAATGGTTATATTAATACGTATATAAAATCAATAGTATGAAATTAATCTTGTAAAATGAAATTTCATGTATTCAATTATTCAAATTCTCGTGTTATTTTAATACTTGAAACTTAATACTCTTATAATATGATTAAAAAATAGTGAATATTGATACTATAATATTATTATCTGTATTCAAATCGTTTGACAAATTAAATTTTAGATAAACACAGAAATTTGATTATTCGTTAATGATACTTTGATTTGATAGGTGTACACACATTAATTACTCGAATGAACGTGTATATTATAGGCGATGAGAAGTATATGTTGTTGAGAAATTGGTGAAAAAGTAATTGAGCAGAGAGTTTATAAGCACGGAAATGCGGTATAGAAAGTAGTCAATGGTACGTGATCAGAAGCCGGACGAATTCAATTACGTGTCGGTTTAATAATGTCTCATTGGTTTTAGTCACGCGTATACATGTATGTATAATGTATATCTAATGTATTTATAACGGTCGCTTTTATTATATTTGTATATGAGGTATTTTTTTTTTTAGAAAAGACGTTTTGGGAAGGTGATGAAATGGTGTTCGAAAAACTAGTGTTTTTTTAATTAAGTTAGTCACCTTGGCGGACGAAATTTGTCAGTTTTTTAAAAGAAGCGATAAAGTGAAGAGCTTTCATTCAAAAGAAACACGAGAAAAAGATAAATAAATACAATGGGGAAAAAAAAAGAAAAGAATGACATAATAGAACAAAAAAAGAATGAGAAATATTTTTTTTTTCCCTTTTATTTTCATCGCTAAGTAATATCACCTACAACTTTCTACGGTTCCTTGTGACTTGGCCTCAAGTATTATCATGATAATTTGTGAAAATCCGCCTTAACTACGAAAAAGACAGGATCAAAAGTAAAAAAAAAAATTACACAAAAAAAAGAAAAATTCAGACTTATAGAAAAAAAACACCTCAATTTTTCTTTTCTTTCTTCACAAATTTTATCCCCTCTGTCCACTCTGTAACCTTTTCTTTTTTTTTGCTCAGTTCCACTAATTCATTCCAAATTTATTATCCTAATTTTATATTTCATTTATTCCGCAATTTTTTTCTCTTTCAATTAACTATAGAAGCGTCATTAGATTTTAAACATATTATATAGCTGGCAGGCACGACTATTCGCCATTGCGGGATTAAAGTAAGTTAATCTACACGCCAAATGAGTGTAATAATTAATGACACTGAGATTTTTATTTAGTGTGAATGAAAATTGGCCAAAAAAATAAAGAAGAAAAAAAATTAGAATGAGAAAATCCGAATATATAATAATAGACGAATACATAATTCACGATAAAACTCGTTCACTTTTATAAAAGCTCACTGCTCATCTTTTATTATTACATTTTTCTCTTTCTTTTAAAGCATTGCCCTTTTTTTTTCATTCATTTTACAAGCAGAATGGCACACATATAGAAAAAAGTCTGACCATACGCTCAGGATAATGAAGCCATCGGTTGTGCGGTTCCTCGCGACTGGCTCGTTACATTCGCGCAGAATAAAGCGCGCGCTGCGTCACGCGCCCGTTCATGAAAGCACCGAAAAATACATACATACATACATTTATATATGCAAGGATTCATAAACATATATCAATGTATTTATAAGTATAAATATTATATTATACATTTATAATTTTTTCTTCCTTTCTTTCTTCTTTTTTTTTTTTTTTTTTCATGTGTGTGCGAAATACCGTATGATATCTACTGAAAGTGGGATGGCTGAGATATCAGCGAGTCCCATCTATGCGTGAAAAATGATGGTGATATATCAAATCCCACATGGTCATTAATCATCGGTGGCCAGTGTCGCCACGACGAAACGGAATCCTTCGGGCGTAACCGTAGCATCGTTCCGGTGTTGGGAAAAAAAAATTCATTCCCTCCTCTCTGTCGCTATGTTATGTGCGTCTACGCATATCTATATATGTATGTATAATGTATATGTATATGTATATGTATATATATTTGGGAAAATCTGACGTTCCGTGACCAACGCGGAAAAAGACAATTTTTTTTTTTTTACATGAGAACTAGACTGCGTGTGAGCACAAGACAAAAAAATTCATTGCATTTAGATTTAAATAGCAGTAGCATATGTGCGTATACATATATATATACATATAAAATAATAAGGTAGAGAAGGAAAGAGAGTAATACTAAATACTTCTAACGCACATCACGTTTTGTCTGTTTCGTTATATATAATGACTCGTTTTATATCGTTAACGAATGACGCTATTTTTCTTTGTTTCATTTCATAAGAATTTAATTCATATGAATATGAATATGTGGAATATTATGGAATTAAATATAATATATAAAGGAAAGTTGTGTGAGTATAGGAGGAAAATAATTTGAATAAATAAATGAATTGTTTTCTGTGATTATTGATAGTGTATGTGTAATAAAATATAGATGCCATGAATGAGATTGTTTATATAGCAGTGTGGTGGATGGATAGAAATAAAAAATAAAAATTCTTATTGAGTGTCTTATCGTCGTATACCCAACATTTATCTTCCTTTCCATATCCTCGAAATTGTATTTGTGAGCAAATGCTCACACGTATGTGTTTGATATTGTGACAACTTGAAGATGAAGTGAGTTGATATATAATACATGTAACTGATGATATGATAATAAACTTATCATAATAAATGCCCGTTCTGATATGAAAAAAACATGTTGACAAAATATTCAATACTTTGGCAATAGAAAAGAATTATAAATATAAATAAAATAAATTTTATTTTTTTAAATATGTGTATAAATGGAAAAGGATAAATGATATGCCACTGTGATTAAAGAACGCGGAAATTTTTCTCAAATTTAGTAATTTAATTCAGACGTATACCTATTTAAAAAGAATAAAAAATAATGCAAAAATAAAATAGAAAAAGAAATAGAATTCTACAAACAGTGGTCTTTTTTACGAACATTTTGGCGGTGGAGAGTCGACGGGTGTGCGTGAACAGGCTGTCGTTGATATCATTATAAACGAGCCGGTCTGACCGGAGCTCCACTCAATTTGTTTGATACCCCTGCGGCGCCGCAGCGAGGAGTATATCCAACCCCACTTCTCATTTACCCGTAACTTCTATATATCAACTATACCTATTCCATTCCATCCGGCACGGACAACTATGTACTTTGTCATCGTAATATCTTCCGGGCGCACAGTTGTATCGAAAAGGAGAAAATACAAATACAAACTGCATACATATAGATGCAACAATAAACAGAGTAAAGAAGCTAAAAAGTTAGTTGTATAAGTATAAAAACAATAAAATATAAGTAAAATCTTCAAGCAATACTTTCACAGACAATAAAGTCTAAAAGTAGGTATGAGATATTAAGTTAATAACAGTATACATTAAATATTCATAGATAATATATACTAGCTGTGTATATTACCTGACATATACATGACAACACACATAAGGATTTATTGTCTGTTATATTCCAAGACAGTATGACGTCAGATATATACTAAATACATAAACGATTTTTGGTTTAAGGAATATTGTCAAGTCGCCACGGAAGATTTTGACTCTAAATTCAAATACGTCAAACAAAGTGATCCACATCCGTCGCGTTTGTCATATAGAAAAGGTGTCTTTTCTCTGTAATCTGGCCGTTTTTATTTTCTTTATGATTGTGAGCTTTATCCGATACCCGTCATGGAAAGCACAAGAGATTCGAAATAGATAACCTGCACTTACTGGCGCCAGTTATATAGTTAATGCAAGCAACTATTTATATACAATTGAATATAGTGGACATACAGATGAATGACTTTGTCATTTTATGTGCTTCACATAGTTATATTGTTTATACAACAGTATATAAATAATTTTGGATTGAATACATAATCATTTATCCAATACCAGTGTATATAAGTGTGTCTATTTGACTTTTTGTGTACTGATGATTCATGTTGCACGCGAACTTTATTTGTGTCGTGTATTTTTATTTTTTATCAACCTGTAAAATGTTGGGAATCGGTGGTTTATTTGTATGTATAGTAGGGGATTATAAGTGGGGAATAATATGCCATCATTTGGTTTTCGTGCATAATAAAGAGACTCTGTGGGCCAATCGATAGACGTCCGTAAGTGTTTGTCCAACGTATGATACAAAGTGAATATATCTACTACATGTTTGTGTATTGGGGTAACTCTGTCATGTCGTTTTTTTTTCTATATTCAAAAATGAATATAAAAAATAGAGGGAATGAGTGAGTGAGTGAGGGAGGGTGAAAGAGGAAGAGAGAATGGAAATGACATGCAGGGTACGTTAATTGTCTCATACAAAATGGCATAATGGAAAACGTTCTTTTCTCTAGCGACTGATGAATCAATTCAGTATGCATGACATTAAAATTAGAATTAACCATAATGTATCCCCTTGCGGTTGTAATGCTTGCAGAAGTAAATTGATGAGAGCAAGTGAGGATACTAACGGAAGTGAGAGATAGAGAAAGAGTGATAGAAAGAGAGAAAAAGCCACTGCAATTAACGCCTGTATGTTTCTTCATCAAAAATGGATGAGGCACTCTGAGAAATTAGAACAGGGTTTTAGCGCTCAAATCTTGCATGAATAGAATGAACTCTCTATGTACAATATCATATATCGCATTTGAAATTATATTTGTTAATCATTTCAATTATATTTTGAAATGTGATATTATTGAGAATCATGTTATACAAATTTTCACTTTGTCTGATTTGTATTCATCCAGTGTTGAATAATATATTTTGCAACAGATGAAATTTAAATATTCTCTTTGTTCATGAAATATATTATCAAATTATGATGAAGTAATGTTTTAAATCTGATAATGTCTACGAGATTTGGTAAGAAATTACGTGGAACATGAACGCATCATACTCTCCCTCAACTTGCTGTCGAAGTTTCGTAAGCCTCAGCGGCCTTCGCCTTAATAATGATTGGCCACGACCCCCGTCAGTCGGCTCACGCGCTAAACTTTATTGGAATTGGATCCGTAATCTCGGTACATTTCCCCAGATGCGCACCATGGTCCGCGAGAACTTCAATGCGCCACACTCTCCGTCTTTTCTCATTCTCTTGAGTTCTCCCCTTTCGGAACCCACACCTTTGCCCGCACTCGCACCACAGTTATACCAATGGAGTCGAGGGGCAAATGGGAATTGAGGGAGGATCCTAATCTGACGGCCTACGTAACTCTGATATCTCCAGTGTTATATCCAAGAAGCTCGTCTCTCCCGTGAGAACAGTGACACACCGTGCTCTGTACCCGCAACTTGCTCTCCACTCTCTATATATATCCTCGGCATCTCTGTTTCCTCCTATGTATTTACTACACCGTGTCACGTCACCCATCCGTATTAATCCTGGCTGAGTAGAGAGCCAATGATGGCGATTGGGGATTGCATATATATCCAAATAATTATATCGTCTTGAACATGATTGGCGTCATTACAATTATTCATTTGTAATTTGAAAAATACTAGAATGGATGATTTATGATATACTTGATAATCAACCGATAATATCCATCATCGCATCAGAAAAGTAATAAGAACCAACAACCATTACGGATGGAGTTGATCACCCTGTATTTTCGCACGTGGGTCTTGTCAGCCATGGATGCTGTTTCTGAATTTAGCGTACAAGCCGCGTCGAGACAACCGTTCGCCACCGGTTAATCGGGATTTGGCGGGTAAATTGCGAGAAGCAATTACCGTGGCAGCCTGTAATCCCTTGCACCCTGAACGGCTGACCCACGTCCTCACCACACACACCCTTTCTAACGTACACCAAACACAACTGTACGTAGATCTACTTTAGTTTAAATGGAGGGTAAAGCAGGCGTCTCTTACCACAACCCACTCTCCCTTTGCATATGTCACGTGCATGGTGTATGTACGACGCGTGCCAAGTTGTGTGGCTTTCCCTGTTATTAAAAAAAAAAAAAAAAAAAAGAGAAAATAAAAATAACAAAATACATTTTTGTTTTGTTCACTATGTGTATACGAGATCCTTTGTGTTTGAAATGAAGATGAAGACGAGATGTGGCAAGCCAAGGCGGTACGAGAGATACGAAAGCGCGTCGATGAGGATTAAATGTGAGTCAAAGAGAGAGTGACGCGTTAGAGAGAAGACGAAAATGAGTGTAAAGGATGAATAAGGGTGTAAATTGAGGGGAGAGAGCAATGTGAGCGTTCCGAAGTAAAACCAAGATCCTCTTTGCGTAACGCACCAAAGCACCCTGCCTCATTCGTGATGTGAGAGGGTATATGGTATACCTGCTAAACTCTATTTTGGCGCTCCTAAGGGTCGTGTCATGGCGTATACGTCAAAGGGGATTTTGTGCAATTCGCTTGGAGCTAGAAGCGTCTAGAAAATAAAGAAGTAAAAGCAAGATAGGAATATATACGCAAGACTCGGCATGAAAGCATTGAAGTTTGACAGAGCAGAAAGAGAAGAGCTGAATGAACTGAAAATTGGAGATTAATGCCCGTTAAAGGGGGAATAAAAATTGTTTTACCATGACAATTTGAATATTAATTTTCATAAGTAACCATATTCTTATTATTATACATATATCTACCACTACTACTTATTGCTTCGTTCTTCAAATTCCCTTCTTAGAGTCTACATAATGTAGTCTAGTGACAACACTGTCCTTCTTTGAATCTCATGGTGCATAATAATGCGTGAGACGCGACTGGGATAGTGAGTGTATTTCCGGAGCAAAGCATTTGAGTCTACGTCAGAGCAGGTAATAAACGATGTACACTGTATGCGAAGCTTAAACGGAGCTTTATGAGATCCCGGCCGTGATTAATAATTGCAACCAGTGTATATGTATATATTCACCCTTGGTCGCTTGGTGTAGTAGCACAAGCTGAAGCAATTCCCTCATCTTCTTACTCTTAAACCACTATCTCTCAGAATATATATACTTCCACCCATATCGACATATACCCAAGACCTTCTGAGAGTCCACAAAGTTTATTTCCGGTTCGCAAATATATTAATATCTGCCTTAAAGGTCTGAAATATATATAAATATATATCATATCAAAGACGTTGATGTGAATTGCATTTTCATGCTTTGTGGTTGTATCATGGATGGCTAAACATTTGTCAGAAATGAATCTGAGAAAGTCAGAACCGTATATTGAAAAATAAAATAATTTAATCGTATATTACTAGATGATTAGATGCGAATTTTTCGACCGACTATTTATTTATTCCCACCAGTGACTTAATAGTACCTAAACATAATAATCATTACATGTTCAACTACACATAAAGTGACCAGCTTCCCCTATATCAAAATATATTATATAGTATATGCGTATATGTATTGTGGTACTAAAAGCCCGGTTCATGGGCTTGGGGGCCATAACTACGATATTCAGTACGCCAGTTGCTGATGATAAAGCTCTATGTAGTACACGCAGTATAAGTTCCTGCGGGCTCTACACTCATGGCGTCACTTATCGACATGCTGCTACTACTTCTAGTGCTGCTATTTCTCTCCTTATACACACCCCTTAGTTAACACCCAAGTGCTAAGCCCGCTTCTTCGTCTCTACCAACAACACTAAATCGCGTAACTCTCGAAACAGAATTTAGCAAAGGGTAGTCCCAGGGTGGTTGAAGTTACTCTGTCGATTCTCATGCGTTTCAAGGCACTTAAGAAGTTGGCCCAGAGGTTAAATCCCCTATATTGGATCAGTTGCAACTTGTTATGACGAGATGTAGCTATGTAGTGAATTAATTCAAGCGCATTATATGCTTGAGCAGTACTCAATTATTATCAATAATATACGGTATTTCTATAAGTGAATAAATTTGAATGATTTATTCAATCAAAATAAATTCAACTGGATGAGGTATAAGTTATGGTGTGGTGAATATTCGTACCGTTTACTTTTATTCTTTTCTGTAATGAAAATAAAATGCAGCATTAGTTTATGCAACAAAATGAAAAACGTTTTGTGCAAAAGAGCCGCTTGGCTGCATCTGACTGACAGGGAAAAAGCAACGAGGTGTTGCATTTGTAGACCGAGTGAGCGAGCAACGCAGGTCCGATAAAGTTTTGGGTCGACGTGGGAGGGAACTCATGCCAAAGTTGGCGGCGAGGTCGAAGGTCTGCCGGTGGCAGCCACCAGCAGCTCTTTCTGATGGATTGGCTCTCCCACGCCCCATGATTTCACCTCGTTTCGTATAGATCCCCTGAACGAAATCCACTCGTCTCTCACTTGCTCTATAAGTATATAGAACCCATTCTCCGCGTAGCCTGCCACGCGTCTTTCCATATCCCTCGACGGGTGGTCCACATCTAGCCTCTCAACTCAACGCTATTCCCCTTGGTTATAAACTATGAAGCATACGTTGGGCAAAGCATCAAGAAACTTTAAAGTCCTTTCTCGCACACATGTGGATAAAAAACATTTGAAGATTTGGGTGTAGCCAAAGCGGTTGAAAAATGATAGTTTAAATTGTACTGGAAGTTAGATCTGCATTTTGATTGACTTTTAATAAAAATTTCATGTTTTTCCATTTATTTATCTTTTTTTATTTCCGTGTATTCTTTTGATGTTTTTGATCGAAAGGCGCAAAAGTGAAAATATCGTCAATGTATATAATGTATAACACATGAGTCTAAAAATATTTGTCCCAAATTCGGTGACTTTAAGACAATACGGAAATCCAAGAGGGAGATCAGGACAGCAGCCAATTTTCCGTTTGATCTCCCTTTACGTCAAACAAAAACTGGATATCTTTCTTCCGACTTTTCCAAAACATTTTATGCCGTCGACTTGTTGTCGAGAATGGCATTTACGTGTCCAGTAAAATTCGGAAGATAAAATATAAAATTTCAATTACTCGAGATACGTGTATGCATACGTATAGAATGAGGTGAAACGATCTACAGATAAACGAAATGAAAATTGGGGAAAAAAAAAAACAAATAAATAAAAGTGAAAAAGAAAAAAATTAACAAACGATGCCTGTCTATTGCAGATGCAATACGAATTATTCTCCGAATGAAATAAAAGTGTGGAAATTGGTTCGTGCGTATCAGACAAAACCGGATCAAATTTTAATTAAATTTTGGATCACCAGAGGCTTAAGATATGTATTTTATGCTTCAACGTTTTACTCCCACACTAAATCTCTCACGCGGCACAGCGCCACCAAACGGGCATACTTGATCTCTCATATACTGAAATGCCAGCGTCCTCTGTCTCCATCCAACTTTTTCTATTTTTCTATTTTCCTCCTTTCTTTTTTATACGTACATACAAGCTCTCATCTGTTTTATACTCGACGTCCGGATTTCGTTTCCTACAACTCGATTCTTCAATCTCACGCGGTAGTAAAACCTGCAGATTTTACGAGCTTTCAGTATGGAACATTTGGAGGATGTTGAACCACCCCCGTCTTGCTACAACGCGTACATACACGCGTGAAAAGAAACACTAACACGATTGAATTTGACAGATAAATTTTCCTCTATTTCGTGCAGTCGCCTCTGTAGCAGCAGCAGCAGTGATAGACTGACTCATGACGGTTGGACGGAAAGAAAAAAAAAATGTTCTGCAGCTGTTGGCACAATTTTGAAATAATACTGAAACGTTAAAGTTGTTAAAAATGAAATTTCAGAAAATTGAATTTTCCTTGAATAATTTTTTTTATTCCTACCACATTAAAAAGACTTTTGCAGAAAAGTAATTCAAACGCGCGATCAATTGATACAGAGTCCAAGAAGCTATCGCATGATCACAGTCCAAACGGCTCTGTTCAATCAGGAGAAACTACTTTCGTTTCAAAAGCGTACTAACCTTTCAACAAGTACCTATATACACTAACACATATGATCGCGATAGCTGCTTTCGAAGTACACATACACTCATACATGTCGACGTTTCTGCAAAGGATTCCGGAAGTGGTGCTAGAGCTATATACAGTTATATACTGAAGTTACGTATATAGCATATTTGCGCTTATATATACATATATTGATCGTACGTTGCACCGAGAATTCTCAACGAGAACATTTTCCAATCTGAGTGGGGCGTAACTTGTCCGTCGTACACCCATGGCCAGATTGAAGGAACTTGAATGTGGCCAGTGAAATGAGAAAAAACGACGAGGGAAACGAAACGGAGAATACGATTGTCGGCGCAACGTTCCGGAAGAAAAGTGTCCTATAATGTTAGAATGAGAATAAAATAAAAAAAAAGAAAATAAGAATGAATAAAAAAGCTGAAGTAGATGTGAATTGTTATACTTGCAATGGATAGAAATAAAAGCTAAATGATTTATACATAATAATTCAATAAATGACAGGCGATGCTCAATCCATCGTACGCCACGAAACTTTTTGTTTGAATCTCTTTATAAATTGAAATCTCAATAAATATTTTATCCGTATTGAATATCATGGATATTGAATGCTAATTTGAATGCGCCTTCCATCTACATGCATGTACATTTACATTTATACAAATATACATAGGTTGAAATATTTATAATTCATCTACTTATAAATGTCAGGGGGTGAATAGGAATGCGAATAATACAGATACGAAAGACAAGGAGTATCAGATCTACGATGAATGGAAAGCACATGTCTAGAGTATAGAGTGACGTTGGTAAAGATCGACTGGCAACCAACTAGCATGGATTTTCCCTCTTGACGTCCCTCGTCTATGTGAGACCTTCGGCAAACATATCCCCGCACCACTGGGCGTCCCATACCGCAAACCATAAACCGGACTGACGCCTTTGTATTCGATGCACACATCACTCGTAACACAGGCCAGGGGGTTAGACACCCTCTCCGAAATAGATCTGTTTTCGCAAAATAACACAGGCTGCCACAGACACCCGTCCATCATTCGGACATGCATACAAATACACATGACATACATATATCTATAATTCAGCGCGATAGAATTCAAAATTTTTTGTTGAATTTTTTTCCCCATTTTTATTGTTTTGAATGTATAATAAAATTGAATAATTGAATCGTGAAAAAATTTGATAATACCACAAATTATTGTGTCTTGTAGAAAAGGCTGGGGCTTATTCAGACATGCTAGTGATGAGACTCGACACGAGTCAGCCACTGGTGCCATGTTTTTTTATTTGTCTATTGAATATGATGATCAGAAAGGGCTTTATATTTCCTATGTATGAGTGAAGAGACTATGTTACAGAGATTAGCATTAATGTTTCACTAATACCTCTCTTGCACGATAGTTATTAATTAATTTGAATAACACTATAGTGGATCGAGGAACCCGTTGTACATAGATGTAAAGCTCTGATTATAAAGAGCTTGCAGCAGCAGCATCCTATGGGGTGTAAAATAATTATCGTCGTCCCAGCATTTATGCTCGCGGTATAAAGTGACGAACGGATAGAATAAAAAAATGAAGAGAAGGAAGAAAATATATAAAGGTAAAAAAATGAGATAAAGAAAGAAAAAGTAGGCGCGCAGGACGCTGCGCAATGATCAAAGGAAAATGCGAGATGAGTTTGTCGATAATCGCCTGTTTGTCGCCTCCCTTGTCCATTCCTTCAGGACGCTCGAGTAAATTTAACGAGGGTTGAAATGAAAAAAAAAAAAATGGGAAAAAAATTGTACGTTGGCATGAGTGAATTTCAAAGTAATTGTTATGCAATGAATTAATAATATACTTGAGAAAACATGAGATTTTCTTTTGATATTAAAATGGTGATTTAACAAAGAATTATCGTATTTGAGTTTTTTTTAATTGTTACAACATGAATGAATGATTGAGACAAATGCGATACTTGGAAAAGAATGAACTATATACCGACAACCACGAATTATTAAGTATGGATTGCGAAATCACGCCATCTCGAATTAAGCTCCAGAACTTTTTTACCGTTTTATCAACGTGCTTTTGTTGCTAACCTCCATGGGCAAGATAGTAAAAGCTCAAATAATGTCGGTAAGGATGGAAAACTACGGAATGGCCTTGGTCGATAATTTATCGACTTGCAAGCTAAGAAAATCTGTTTTACCTACTGAATTGAGGACCGACGATAAATGTATTTGTTGGATTAGTAGAATGTTCATATAAAACGTTCCATTGATAATAAATAATCATGAGATGCCGGTTATCATGTTGTCTCAGTAAGCAACAAAAACTTCATCATAACTCTTGATAGGTTCATTAATTTCCATGACGTTACATAGATAGTGTCTATTATATTACAAATATAATTATATTCCCTCCATAAACAGAGTGAAATAATAGATGAAGATGGTATGGAATAGATATGAGAAAAAAACGAAAATAAAAAGAACAATAGGCCTCAGGCATAAATAAAAACTAGTAAAGAAAGAAGAACAAACATACGTTTTTTTCATTACTCATGTGAATATTGTAATAAATGAGAGAGAAAAAAAAAACAAAAAAAGAAATATGCTTGTTCACATTCGTTCAGACGTACTTTATTCATCAGAACCACCGTATATATCGACAAAACAACGCTAATCAAGCTTGGTAAACATCTGCTTTCGATTGCAGTGCGTCTGGGAGAAACACACAAAAATACACGAATAGCAAGGGAAAATGAGAGTGAGGGCATGAGGATAGTTGGAAAATTGTCGATCGAATGCCCTGGAGCAAGACGACGAAAATGATGAGAAAAAAAAATTCGAAAAATGTACACACGCACACACACACACTCCAAGCCATCGTACGTAAATTGGGTGATATTGATAATGATAAATATTAACCATAAATATTCAGATAAAGTTTTTTTCTTCAAATTACTGCCGCAAGGCACATGACAAATCGTCTTATCTATTATTATTCTCCTTTGTTTTTTGCTTTTTTTGTTCAGCATTGTTTGTATCTATCAAGTTAGTCGATGCGGGACCGTGTGAAACCCAGAATGCGATAGCGCCACGCGGATATCCTGCCGAAAGCGACATCCAACGTCCCTAACACTTCGCTGTGTGGTATACTGTACTAATCCCAGCAGCGTGCCGTAACGAGGGAAACCGTGAGATAAACCTGGAGATGCCTGAACCGAGGACCAGTTAACGATGGCATGATAAAGTTATCGGTTCGGTGCACCAACTACATTGCACCAGGCGAATTTCACCCTTTCCTCGCTTTCGCTCTGTATCTCTCAGACCCATTGCATCTCATCTCATCATGACAAAAGTCTACGTACACGAGATATACTATACTTTACGAATATAGGTTTCATGCAAATTCACTCTAACAAGCCAAAGCGCGACTCGAATTTTTACAATCTACAACATAACTTTCTACAGTGTTTTTCTTTTCATTCCAATTTTTTCCCCTCGTTCTTTTTTTTTTTGTTGTTGTTGTTTCATTTTTTTTATAAACCTCTTTGTGAGCCTCAACGACACTCTAGTGTACCAATATTTCCTCAACTATTTCATATTCATGAGCCATTTTCATTGTGATGCAGAAGTAAAAAGTTTCAAACAGGTTCAAATTAGGAAGTATTGAGGGGACTCCCACGTGTATACCAAACAACAACCACTAACAGTTTCGTATGGCATATACGCAAAACTTCAATAGTTGACACATGAAGAGGCACAAGAGAAAATATATACATATACATAAATATTTGTGTATATAGTTGTGTTTGTGCTCAGTTGTTTTTCAGTTTTACATTTCCATATTCGTCTGGTGGGACCTGTATGGAAATCCCACCCTGGCAATCCACCCACTAGCGTCGGATATTGGTTTCAGTCGAATACCGATGGGGCATGCATTATCTACCTGGCAAACGCCAGACAGACGGACGTTGAAGTGAAACGAAAGAGCCAAAAAAACCAAAAATAAATAAATAAATATATAAAATAAAATGAAAGAATTGAATGAAATTGTACATTTATATACATGATTTATATTGATTACTGAACCTCGAAAAATTCTGCTATACTCATTAATATTACGTCCAGAGCCTTAAGCATACGCTTTATAAATACTCTGTGCCACCACAATCTCTAATCATTTCTCTCATAATTATGCAAATTTTTTTTTTCCTCATTCACGATTAGAAGAGAAAAAAAAACAGTTTGCTAGTAAGGAGGTTGAATGCAGTAATCACTACCGTATTTTATCGAGGCAATGTTGGGGTGCTGGTACTAATTAAAATCATAATTAAGATCCTGATGATCCAAGCCAGAAGACTTGCTTTTATATCCTCAAGGCATAAGGCGGTGGCAAAATGTACACTATATATGCTCTTATCCTTTTGGTTTCTTGCTTCCTCGGTTTCTCTGCGCTTATACACCCTTTATATGTGTACTGTATATATTTATACTTAGCTGTTGTCGTTGCCACCACCGTCGTCGTCGTCGTCGTCGTCGTTACGCGAGCCCACGAGGAGAACGACTTCGTGACCGCGAAGAGGATGAGGTACGTAGCGTGAAATTAAAGCCATTCATTAAGCCAAGGAAGGTTATATCCTTTGGAATGGAACTAGCGCGAGTGTACTCTACCATCGAGAGTGAATAAACCGCGTCGTGTGCGTATGTAATTTACTCTAGTTGATGGGTAAAAATTACATCGTAGCGAAAAAAAAATAAGTGAATAAATAAATAAATAAATGGAGAAAATGCATGCTAAAAAAAAAACGGAAATTCTTTATATGCATTTTCAAGTACACTCGAGGGTTGAAGTGGGACCTAATGGTATTTTCCAAAAGCCCAAGGAGTCACGAGGGATCTCCACTTGGTTTTTTTTTTTTTTCCTTTCGTTGCATGTATGTTGCTATGTTCAAACGCATCATATAATATATGATATAAAAGTGAAAATTGTACGAATGAGGGAGGATGGAAAAGCCTTTCAGAAATGACTCGCATCACATGTATTATAAGTATTTACACAATATTCGGATAATTCCTCGAAAAGAGGAAACAAAAAGTAAAATAAAAAATAAAATGAATGAACTCGAAAACATTTTTTTTTTTTTAATTTCATTTTCTTCCACATTTTTTTCATCACTCTTTTTTTCACTTTTATATTCATTCAAAGTAATATCCAGCCGACTTTATTAATTCAAACTTTTTTTTTTCTTTCCATATCAGGTGAGTATATATACAGTCATGACACATAAAAATATATTAAGGAAGATACAAAGGCAGACCACGCAAGTATTATAAAGCTCAAAAGATTCATATTTATGTATATATAACAGTTCTTATATAGATATAAAATGCAAATTGAAATATAATTGGCCAAGATTTTTAATTAACTTCCGAGATTATTATCACAAGTAGAAAAATACGTAAAGTCTTTTTCATTTGTTCCGCTCTGTAATATAAAGGTGCGAAGAGAAAACGCGGAAAAACGTCAAAAGAAAAACAGAATTATAAAATATATGAAGACAGAAAAAAAGCCAACAAAATAAAAACTAAACAATATATATACATATCAGTATATGTCAGCGTGAGTTTCATGAGTATTACCAGACTTATTTTCCTTCCTTTCACCACACTTTTACAAACGTTTTGTATAGCTTGATCAGAGAAAAGCATAACGCCTGTGGCGACGATGATGAGGAGAACTACAACGACGACAGAAATACACATAGATACTTCGCGTACTCTTGCAACGGTCTCGCCTCGTTGCGCACGTAAACTTCGGGCACGTCAACTATACTCTATACGTGTAATGCACACTTCATACACCACGTGTACAGGTATGTAGCTTCCATGCGCACAATCTTTCGCAACATTATTTCTATATAGTTGTTTCCGTTCATCTCGCATTTCTCTCTGCTTACCCATCCTTTATATACAGGTGTTGGGTGTTGGAATATGCTCGAAATTACCGTCCCAGTGTACACATTGGTAACTATAAATGCGCGAGCTAGCACGTACGTACCGCATTCCTGGTAATATCCAGGGATTGGGGTTTCGCGTTTGCCCCCACACCCATTAGCGTGTACCTGGTTGGAATTCAAATGTTATATGCACAATATTATGAGCAACGCATGACGATTTATGAATAAATCTGCCATATAGACACTTAAACTTTTAGGCAATTATTTTAAATACGATAAATAAATACTTTAATATTAATATGTATGAGTGTATAGTTGAGATTTATTAATAATAAAAATTTTAATGTAATTACTTATTATTTATTTTTATTTTCTTCATATTATTTCTGTCACAATGACTTATCTTTTATGTAAAAATGATATTCTTAATGGTTTGGGATTTATACAATTATATTATATGTAATATACACATAGATTGATTCCCTTTTGAGAGTCATTTCTCTATTGTATTGTCCGATGAATCCCCGCAGAGACGTGAAATGCATATGCATATATATATGTGTGTATATAATACATTGGCTGCAGTGAGTGAAGCCAGTGTATGGCAGACAGCAGAGCAAATAAATTCCGCACACATAGGCACTCACATATACACGCGCGCACGAGCACAGTTGTGTGCAAACGAATCGTGACATTAGGAGGGGTGACTTGCTCGTATATTTACGAATGATCAAATAATGTGTGCCATTATTATTATCACAATTTCCCATAAGATTTATATTTTTTTTATTCATCATTTTCCTTGACTTTCCTCGATTGTATGACGATTGTGATAAATGAAGATACCGCATGAAAATTCCATATTCGTTTCACGCAGCTGAGAGTGGTAAAGAGGGGTGACAAAAGAACAGTGGAGCTTCCGAAAAGTTTGAAAGTGAGTGTGGTGGTAATGTTTGTTCTAAAGCAATCCAAATAAGGGTAAAATCGTGCAGGATACAAGAGAATTCAGGGTATACTAGGAAGACGAAGAAAGAGAAATATATTTTAATGTGCAACTGCAGTGAACGTGAGTCGTATTAAAACAATAATCCCAACGGTGGTTGCTACGAATAATAAGTCTTTATTAATATTTTGTTGAAAGTTACTTGGTGAATATTATGGAAAGACGCTGCGGGATAAGGAAGCAGAAATATAAGAATAAAAATATTGGCGACCAGACAATACCAAGCTTATTATGCAGATATGTTTGGAGCGGTGTATTAAATTGGTGGACGGATGGAAAATTGTTAGGCCTGGCACGTATTTCCTCTCTCGTTCAGGTTGTGCCACTGTCGAGGTCTCGTTTCGCTTGTCATGTTCGCTTACATTCACCCAATTTCAACCGAGATGGGTATCGATGGACTCGACTCGAAATATACAAATAACCCGCTGGTAAAGTAATGCAATGTTTTTCGTTTGTTTTCAAATATCCAATTCATAGATAAATATACAAAAATATTATGAAATATTGATTTTATTTTTAAATTGATACTTTCGTGATGGAATATTCCGTGGATGAGGTGTTGTAAATTTATATGCCTCAAATAATGCACGACAATATAATAAAGCAAGTGATGATGATGATGATGATGATAATATTGATAAAATATTCGTTGTAAATAGGTCGATTTGGAATCACGAGCTTGGGTAGACGTTTTGCCGGGAAATTTGACATTTCACTTGGAATATGAGTTTGTAAATGTGTATTTATATGTGTATTATACATAATCGGATGAAAAATCGATAACAAAAATATGCGGCCTCGCGTGATCAACATCATGGCCCTATTTAACACGCAAAGTCGTGGTTAAAATATTCATGATGACGGAATATATAGGCATTATGTTCACGCGGCAATTTTTCATTCAAACGAATAAAGAAATAACTATGATTACATTATTAAAAAAAATTTTGAATATTGTCGAAAAGAATAACGACAACTTTTATGATATCATTATCATTATTGCTTTATTACTGTTCAGAAAAAGTTTCGTAGTAATTCGTTTTTTTTTTTCTCCCTAGTCTCTTTTGTATGACAGCTTTCATATTAAAAAAGTTATTTCGAAAAACGGAACAACGGTGTATTAGCAGCATATTGAGAATAATTGTAAAATTTACCGATGAATGAAGTGAATAAAGAAAAAAAAAAACATTAACTCTAGATAATAACAGTCCATTTGTGCAATCGACTTATTTTCACTCGGATTTTTATCCAGAATTTTACCGCTCATCAAACAGAAAGATAGGGGAACGGGGTGGGGAAAAAAAAAAGTGAAAATAAAAATATAATAATAGATAAAAAAATCTCTTTCATTGAGAGCAAACTCAAATCTCTCTTATTAAAAGATAATATTACAAGAGCTTAATTCAATGATGAAAAAATTGCCAAGCTTTCGCGTCCACTCGGTGAAAAATGTTGGCATAAAAGAATTCAGTAATTAATGTCGTTGGCAAGATTCTACAAATGACGAGGACGAAGACAAGGACTATATTCCTGAGCTGGCTATTAGCATGAGTCATTCATTTTCACAATGTTTTTAATCCAACTCTCGACAATTTTGTAATTAAGATTACACCTTCATCCATACATGAATTAAAAAATAAAAATTAAATTGGACGCAGTATAAAATACACATGTAAGTATATAATTATCCGTGAATAAATGAAGAAATAAATGAATGAATAAATAAATAAATAAAATCGAAGACAATAATGCGAAATTGGAAATAGCTGTTAGCACAATAGTTGCGGATTATTGCATACCTCGATCGAATATTACTATAACACGGGTTAAGAAATACAACCGGATGAGGAAGGAAGGAAGGAAGGAATATAGAGAGGATCAGGATGAAGAGAAGTAAACGAGAGGCGAGACAAGAGAGGAAAGGGATGAAAGTACGGGAATTCCGCACATGGTATCCACGCGATTATTACGTACGAGAGCGCGCAAGTCACGTGATTTGAGTTGCAGGCCGCGTTTCTGGTACCGCTTTTCTCCAAACTACCATACCAACACTTTAGCATTCAATGTATATAGTTTGCCCCACAATAATTATATGAGTGTGTATATAATATATACAAGCTAGAAAACCATACGTGAGAAAATATACAATGGGTTTGAGAACGGTGTAAAAGTAAAACAAGAAGAGAAAACTGGTCGTTAAACCAAGTTAAAGCCACCGCCTTCGTGTGTTTCACAGCACCAACACGATATCAATCGATTTCAACTCAACTGGCCTCGTTACTTTTGTTATATTTTCAAGTGAATAGAAAAAAAAACAAAATGAATTCGTTATAGTTTTCATTTTAAAATAACAGTAAAATATTTATATTGTCTAATAAATTATAACGCCACTCAGTGAATAAAAATTACACTTGGGAAATAAGAAAATAAATTATATGGCATAGTGAACGGATGAACAGTGCCATACCAATTATTATTGTAATAAGTTTATTTCTTTTATGAATGAAAAATTATTGCCCACTCGCTTGAATAGAAACTATCACTTTAATTTTGTTCTTGATTTTTCTTTCTTTATTTTTCTTTTTTCTTTTTTTTTTTCATCATTTTACAACGTAAAAAAGTGAAATAGATACGGGGTTTTAATAAAAAAAAAATTGTCTTTTTATGAATATAGGTGTACGGGTTCTTTTATATATTACATTTCCCTCCGTTGCTCGTCCATTTCACGCGTTACGACCGTCAAATAAAATTTCGCCAAAATCCGTCACGGTGATGCGACACGGTGCACGTCGTTGGCTACTATCATACAGGCGTATGAACGTGTACACATATACATGTATATAGACACTAACTCACTTATGTGCGGTGAAGTTGTTTTTTTTTCCGTCATTTTCTTCTCTCTGTCGCGATAAATGAACTCACGCATGACAGAGTGTCACGCAAGGCAATGAAATGTAATACATACATACATATATATTTCAGCAGTATCACGAGGCATTTTTTTTTTCTCTTCACCGAACACACGAGGGTCAGATAAATATTTTCGACACAGACATGAAAACAATTTTGCCAAAAGTATCTTGTAGTAAAAAGAAAAAAGAAAACACTTTTTTTGCTACCACCCTCTTTACTCTATGAACGTTGAGGATATTGTCCAGATGGGCCTTCAAGAAGTCAAGAACTTTTTTGTCCCACATTGCCCCTTCTTTCATCCCCTATATATTTGTATAGACATAGATATATCTGCATGGTCTATACCCTTATGACCTGTCGTGATGTGGTTCGGTGAAAAGAAAAAAAAAAAGAAAAATTCATCTGTTATCGAAAACTCGCAGACCTTTTTTGTACATCCATACATGAATTTATATACTATATACCTGCACGTAAAATCCAATCCATCGCCTTATATTCACGTTAAAAACGATAATACACACGTTGAATTTTACTCAATTTTTTTTATACGTTTATAAAAATAATATATCAAAATATACATATACACATATTTGTGAATTGATTGTAGAAATAATACACGTCGTATCTTGCATATCATTAAGCGCGAAAAATATATTAAGCTTTGACATAGATCGCAAGAAAAAAATCTTCAGAAATTCTACGTTTTAATATATATGTATTTATACGATCGCTAAAATAAGTTACGAAGGGTCCTAACCCTCCTTACCACCGTCACCATTTTCTCTTGTCTTTCTGCTTTCCCCAGAAATCTTCCATCTCTGACATCGAAGATTCCATCCCGTAAGACTATTCTGTCGTATCTCCCCGAAGAAAATTAACGGGCAAGAAGCTTACACAAATGACGAAGGCGTGAGGGGATGAATGTGACGCGCGCACGCGGTATTTCTATTTCTAGATTATTTCTCCAAGCCGATAATAAAGAATGATAGGAATATATATAATGCAAGAAAAAAATAAATAGGACCAGAGGGAGAGAGAAGGAGAGAATGAGAAGATATCAATGGAAAAAGAAAAGAATCAAGTATATAGTAGCAGTGAGGCGTGATATTGATACTCCTCCATCTCCTATAAGGGATGGGATGACATGGCACCATCCTTTCTCCCTTCTCATACCCTCTTGCGTTGCATGCCACACCACACAGTGTATATATATTCATCTCGTTCTTCTCTCACTGTCACGTTCAATTTATCCTTTGCGCGTTTGCTTCTCTTCGTCTTTTGACTTTAAACCTTGCGGCGGGCTCACGCCATCAAGCGCAACCAGGATTTTTACGATAACAGATTGAAGTATATATACGGCATTCAGGTTGCTGTACGATATAAAAAAGAATCTTAACGTCGCTCCAAACGCCATGATGTTGCCTTTTGTGATCAAAGGGAAAATCCAAGCTCAAACCTTGGTAGCCTTTCACGTCTATATTTCATTCACGTACACATATCCACATTCACCTGTTCAGTTTGCCTTTATCATCGCTCTTCAATTCGTGTTCCAATAAAAAATTTTATCCGAAAATTATATAAATTGTTTGGAAAATCTTCAGAATCCAATAGACCATAAAATATATTACATAAAATAAAATTTGAATGATATTCCATTTTTTTTTTTATTCATCAGTAAATTATTTTATAAATGAATAATGTTTGAAATTGAATTTACTATTAATATAATACGATGAAAGTGATCGACGACAAGATTTAGAATTATATCTTCGTTGAATTTGTGCAAAGTGTGCTGTCAAAAACATATACTGAAAAAGTGCTTAAACGTGGCACAAGGGGGTTAAAACGGAAGAAACCAAAAGCACTAGACTAGTTATAAATTAAATTCAAAGTTCTTGTAGAAGCGCGACGGATGGCGAACGAGAAATTGCGTTGGAATTCAACCCACCTCACCATTTTCTCCTCTTCCATGCCAACGCCACTGAAGACAGTGAACTTTCACCCATCTTCTATATTTTCAACCGTCCAATACTAACATCACATCCACATCTATATACATTCACACTCACAAACACCAACGATAGTTATATAATACATTTTACATGTATATATATATATGTATATTTAGTTAAGGTAAGTCGGCCTTATCGCACTGTAAAACTTCTCCCGGAGATATAATATACTATATACCCACCACCACTTCCATCCCCCCAATCCACTTCCTTCCCCAACGATTATAAATGACGATAAATAAAATTCCGCAATTGAGCATCTCCGTCTGTTGTATTTCAACGGATGTCAACATTTATTATCTGATGTAATCATAATATTGCGGAAAATAAAAATAAATTGTAATAAATAAAAACATCTCGTAAATTATCAAACAATAATACAACACTAATTCCCTTCATTACATAATTTATTATCTTTCCCTTACAATTTATTTCAATGATTGTGTCAAGAATAAACAATATAGAAACTGGATAAATAAATAAAATAAAAGACAAGAAAAAAATAAAAATTATGAGAGTGAAAAAAGAAATAATGCTTTCACCAGTAATGTCCAGGAATACAAATAGACGAACATAGTGCGATTCTATTTTCAACATAAATATAACGCCCAAACTCAGACACACACACACACAATTCCATGTACATTCGTAAAGGTACCTACTGCGATGTTATGGAGTAAGTACATATATGTGTATGTATAACATAGCACTGCGTATATTCGTGTTGATATACGACAGGCAAACATAGCCCGTGAATGTTATTTACAGCTTCCTGCGTGCCTTCGGCTATACCTTCGCGATAAGTTAATACAGAAGTCCGAGTTGCTGGAGGGTTAATTGCACGGTTCGTCCGACATACCTACTCATCCGTCTCGCTGATGGTGTGTACGAATGAATATACATTTACATAGATGTATATGTGTGAAAGAAGGTTCATGTAATTCTTTGTTGCTCTTCCAACTCACAATCTATATCATTCGTACATCTCTGAGTGTGTTGTACCGTTCTTCACTTCTGTTCTTGGCCTCATTTTATACATGTATAATCTTTTCTCTATCACTCTCACTCCACGCCTTTTGCTTTCGTATATGAAAAAGGTATTCCTGCAGCGTCGGGAATTTCATGATTGCGGCCTCTGTTCCGGAATCACGATTGTGCATTCGCCCGAGAAGATTTTCTCTATTTTTTTTTTATCTCTCTCATTTTCTTTCCCTCCTTGATATACCAAATTCACAAGAATTACGAGACTTTCTCCAAAAAAAAAAATTCAACTACGTTGGATCACAAAAAAAAATTTTCCCTACGTACGCACATTTTTTTTTATCCTTGTTTTTTTTTCTTTCTTTTCTTTCATTTTTGTAAAAATGGACTGCTGTGCTAATTTAATCATCAGATATTTTTATTGCTCAAAGCATTCACCACGGAATTTAATTGAAAAATCTATAGATAGTCTGCCGTGAATCATGTGTGGGTTCCATTATTGGGAATTTGAATAACAACCTTGTTACATACAGATATTTAAAGTTTGGTACACATACTGAACCATCAGAGAAGAGGGTGATCTAGTCGCTCGGTTATCGGCCGCAAATTCACCGCGTTTATATTCACGTGGATGACCACTGTACTCAATGTATTACTATTACTATTTCATATATAAATACATACATACATACATACATACATACATACATACTCATACGTGCGTTAGATGTATAATATGTACTAATGCCATGTACACTGATAAATATATACAGATATAATGGCGCTATGTCACTTGCGCTCGGATAACTCGAGTTCGGAAATGCGCGAACCAGAGTTTGGGGTGGTATTGATCGACCGTCTCACGTTGCGTGGGAGAAACGAGGGTGGAAGTGACTAAAACAGTAGGCACATCTAGTTTCTCAAGTGCCGCGCGCGCGTGAATTTGAGGGAGAATCTCTCATGTATATATATGTATAATAGATCTCATCTCACCATAAAACCCTTTTTCTGTTTTCACCCTTTATATATTATGTATGTATATATCTATATATTATTGCCTTCCGACCCTTATTTTCATGGCTTGTAATATGTCTTTGGATTTTATTACTTTTTCAGAATATTACTCTGAATTAATTTAGAATTTAATTAGAAAAATAATTATTATTTTTTGTTATATACTTGCGAATAAAGATAAATTGTGTATCTAGGGTATTTATAGAAATTATTTTATTGAACGTACTTTTTGAATACAGGCAAATGAGCGAGTAAAGTTGACAAAAAAAAAAAATAAATATACATATATGATTGAATAAAGAAAATGCAAACTAACCACCCTTCCAATATGTATGTCCGATTCAATCATAATTCTGACAATTGTCCCTTTCTCTCGTTTTATTCTTCAAGTCGAATAAATCTGAATTTACAATATGAAAAATTTTTTACTTTTCTCTACTTTTTTTCTTCTCCCCGATAATTTATTCACACAATATTACATAATATATCTGAATCGACGCACATGAATTTCAATAAAGCAAACAAAAAATATATAATATAAAATAATATGAAAGAATAATAGTTAAATTTTGTATAATTTTCCTTTAATATTAAATTTAATTCATCATAAGGATAAGCATAAATGCAATTTTTACATTGGCAACACGAATATTATAAACATGTGTGAAGGCAAATTTTCCGACGCACCCTAATACGAGCGGCATTTACAGTACGACGCCTTTAAAGAAAGGAATATAACAGCACACTCTTTTCGTCCTCACACTTCAATTCTCATCCCCGATTTTTCTATCCCACTCTATATCTCATTCTCTTTCACATTCAGTTCATTCCAGCTTTCTCATCGCGCGCACTTGCTCACTGCTCTCCACTTATTTCGGCTTTTCTTCCAGTACACTGAGCCGCTCGACGTTTTCTACGGATATAGACGAATAAGAATACACGTATAAAAAGGGGTTTTAGTAAATGCGGCAGAGAGGAAACGAGGCAGGAGTGAGATAAGCAAAATTGACAGACGACGAACTAAAGTACGTGTACATGTTTATATATCTACATATATGTGTGTGCGTGTGTTGTATAAGGAGAGGGTGAAAAGTATATACGCGTGTCTGCTCTTTATATTTTTATCTCGCTCACTTGCTTGGTACCCGTTGTTTTTACTGTATATACACGCCTTTCTCTCCCTATAAATCGTACTATATGTTTTCTTAACACACCCTAACCGCTCAGTTGAAGAGATTATATATAAATATATAAATACGTGCACTTTGTTCAAGTGGGAAACGGTGATATTTTGAGAGTAACAAGAAGGTGAGATATACAAGCATAATAATAATGTGCCAATCAAACAGGAAATGTCCGGAAGTCGATTGAAGATACACGTTCATAGATGTAGAGGAACGATGGATGAAATATTATGGTAGTATAACTGTATAATGTGTGGCAGAGAGAGCAATGGCAAAAGTGGAAGCTCCTTATTGTTCGATAACCAATTAATCTGCCAATCACGATTAGGATTATCTCATTATAGTGATGGCTTTTACGACAAACTAAATGATCGAGAGAACGTCAATCGCAAAAAGAGAGAGAGAGAGAGAGAAAGGGAGGAGACGTAAGAGAGGAATAAAGAGAGTAAACTTATTGCTGTATAGTTAATGTAAGTACTGAGGGACTTAGACGAGGAAATAATTTAATTAATTTTCCCCATAATCAATGACAAGAGACCTAAATTGATACATAAATATATAGAGAGTTTGTCAAGCACAATTTAAATAATTGATTTATAATATAAATTGTATTTTAATTTAATTGAATTATATTATTATTGACATGATGGAATTTATTTTGTATTTTTGTTTTATTGATTGATAAATTGGTGAGATTAAATTTCATGTGTCGCGTTAAGAATAAGTGGATATATAGAGAATGAAATAAAAAATAAAAGAAAATATACATCCATACATACATATACGTATCTATGTATGTGTTTATATATAAATATATATACGATGTGCTAGCTGTGGTGTGTTCAACGACGAATAGTGTTGGTAATGGAGAGGGTGAATCCTTCTAGAATGGTAAGATACTCCAGGGACTCGCGTGCGGCACTCGTGACATTATCGATTTCACGTTTAAATTATCCTTCCGGGCTTGGTAGAAGAGAACGACGCGCACGCGGCCAATCCTTGAGACAAGAGCTGAGTCGGCATACCACGATTCACTATCACTATGTATAAATACTATATATACATGGTATACAATCATCTGTATACATAGATATGTGTATGTACCATGGAATAAACTGTATGTGCTCTGCAGTGCAGATAGAAGTGTCTCTCCCGTGAGAACGAAAATTTCATGATCGTTGAAACAATATTCAGATGAAAATAAAATTTACAATTGTATGTATACATGTATATAACTATATATATATATGTGTGTGTGTGTGCTGGTTATATATATATATATATATATATATATATATATATATATATATATAAATGTCAACCCAACGAGGAGGTAAATAAATTTACGATGATATAATGAAAAAGAAAAAAAAAAAGAAAAGAAAAACCATCTGTAATTTTTTTTTTTTCCTACCGTCCAGTTCTATGAAAGCATTGAGTCGTTATTTAAGAGAGAAATGTTATTGGAAAAAGGATCGAAAAATATAGTAATAAAAAGGTAATTGGCAGAGGTTCTACATCGTTCTCCAGAGCGAGCGTTGACGACAATTGATATAATATATATAGATGTAAGATCGTGTATATGTGTGTTGTGAAAGTCTTTACGTACCGGACTTAAAGTCTACTTTTCGTCAAAGAAGCCAGTGGGAGCTTTAATCCGTCTCTGATGCAGCCAATTGCCCACACGAAGAGGAGCCCAACTCTGATGTCGATGTCGACTGGTTCAGTGAAAGAAATAAAAATGAAAAATATCACGGAAAGGAGGTGAGGTTGAAGGAGAATGAAAATGTGGAACTCCATACACCATGCGGTGGATACACAAAAAAAAAAAAAAAAAAAAAAGGAGAGAGCAATATTTTATGACATGAAGTTAGTTACTTTTTTACGAGGCGCAACTGTACAACACATTTGAAAATATAGTTATACGTGAAACTAACTAACAATATATTTTTTGACTTACAGCTAATCCCAACATGAGCACTATAAAATTGAAATAAATATCGAAACGTGAATTATATACCTACTGACTGATTAATAAATAATGTTTTATAAATGTAATATAAATAAAATACATGAAATAATTATTGTTATATATTTTTTATCAATTTTTTATCTGACTTTAATCTGTAATATTTAATGTAACGGATGCATTTACCAAAATGTTACTTAACGCTAAAGAAAAATCGTTGGGATTATAGAAAAGCTCTGGTGTTCACTCGAGACAAAGTACCGAAGAAGCTACCCGTAATTCGCACTGGCTCAAGCCACTTTAACGATTTCTCTGGGATGTGACGCGTGTTAGAATGAGTTTCTTCAATGATACAACATTTGCTCGTTGGTATTTTGTTCAATGGTATGTATGTTTACACATGTGTATTATAGTTGCACTTATATATTGCTTGAAATCCTCAAAGAATATTATAATATCCATGTATTATAATTTAAATAGAAACAGAATAATATTTAATATGAATAGCATGATCTCATTAAGAAAACAAAAGTGTAGTTCATTATACTGCCGCAATGCTCGAGTGGTGCTTGAAGAAGTTGGTATAACATTAGTGTATGTACAATGTTTGGTATGTGTGTATATAAATATGTAGAAGAACGTCATGCCAACCTTGTTGATTGTCAGGAAAATACTCAGACACGTCTCTATTCATAACTATACCATGTATATATTGTTGCATTATATGTCGGATGTTTCTAGAGTAATTTACAATAGCTGAAGCGAAAGAAGTCATATGTGAAGATTGAATTTAATAGGATTACATGTATAATATGCGCTCTCATTACACTGTACTTCATATAGTCTCATGAACAATGATGAGATTTACTGAAGGATATTATAATTACAGTGAAAGAAAAATTTAAAAGTGTATAAGATGTGAATAAAATGAAAGAGAAAAGTAAAAAGAAAATATGTTGAATAAATACTGAATTCATACCACGATGACCTCTATTAGTACTACATAAGTCAGCGATTGGTTGAAGTAAAATGAAAAGTTGAAAGAGAAAAATAGAGAAAATGAAAAAATAATGAAGGCCAAGAGAAGAGACCAGGGTCGACACTCATACGCAAAGAGCAGAACGTTGTCTGGGATAACGGTGGAAACATTAAAGTGAGCTAGGTGAAGCCTCTGAAGCAAATGAATATTTAAAAGAAACCTCGGCGTAGTCGCATCTCCACAAACGATGTCATTGTATTTATGTATATGTATATGTAATCGTCGTTGTTGTGCTGGTACTGTAGTGCGCCATTCTCCTCGCATAATGTTGTCGTCAGAAATTGGTGGTAGGTTGAGGGGGATGAAGATCTTTTCCTTCGCACAACTTCGTTTTAATCGACCAAGTTCGTGCGACATGAAGAAAAGAACGATTCAAGAGACAAAATAAATGATGAATAAAAAGAAATAAAAATAAAGAAATAAAGAAGATAAAAGAAAGGAGATAAGCAAAAGAAGAAGAAACGCTAAACTGTTTCAGAAGAACGTGTACATCACGAGTAAAAGTATTTCTAACGTTCTTAAATAGTTGCGTGACCGATTCTTTTCGAGAACTAACAATGTTACTTCTATAAAATAGACAAGTATTTATATAAACATTTATATATATATTTGTTTTAACCTATTCTTAAGTGCCACAACTGTCATGAAGTAGTGTATAATGGTGTAGTAGTAATAGATTCTCTTCATTGCTGTGATAATTTTATCGAAACATTCGTGTAGCACGATAATTAAAAGTACTTTTAACGAATAAATTAAATTTATTTCAACTTTTATTTCTCAACAAAAATAAGAAGAAGAAAAAAACAATTTTTGTTTACTTCTTTTTCCAATTCTTATGAATTTTATTGTGATATAAAAAGTAAGATTGAAGAGCGGAATTTTGAAGCCTGTCGTTAAATAAATTTGCCTCTCTTATACAAAGAGGGGACAAAAAAAAAAATTCGCGTCTCTATAAATAGATAGGTATCGTTATTACATTTATTATATATTCTTTTTTTTTTTTTTTTTTTTGCATGTCTCTCGTGCTTTTCCTTTCACCCCCGTACCCCTGTCATGTCGTGAATCCGACCCGTATATGAGCACGATTCAAAGGGACGGTAATGTCTTTCGCATAAACTGATTCGCTCGCTCTGTGAGCGAGCTTTTATACATCGCAGGTAATGTTGAGTCATATAAGAATTAATATAACGTTATCATGCCTGTAATGAGAGCACTTTGCGTTCTTCGAAATGCTACGCGAAGCATCAGCGAGCCGCGGCGATTACAGTCTCACACCGCCATCTCCTTTTCTCTTCACTACAATACATGCATGTTCACATCTACATCAACATATATATTTAGCATTGAGTGTGTATAGAATTTTCATGCATAATGATTGTATGAGAATGCGCATATCGTTGAAAAAACATTTCAGTTAAACGTTGGTGTTCGAAGAATGCTACGTCGCTATTTTATATATTTCGAAAATTCAAAGTGTTATGTAGAGATACATACATAACTGTAACATGTATATATGCTTATATTTACTCAAACACATAATATTCAGTATTTTAGCCGCGAGAATCACTTTAAAAAAAAAAAAGACAATGAGAGTGGCTTTCATCGTTTAAAACATTTTGTATCATGAAATTCGTGCCAAAAGCAGCATGGTAAAAATATTTTATCACTCTTTCCATACGCCTGCACTTCATCTACACACTGTGTTTTGTGGTCAAAGTGTAAATATTTGAGTAGTACCGAAAAAAAAAAAAAATTAAAAAAGAAAAAACAAGTCTGAAAAGATGATAAAAACGAACGCAATATGTAAAGACATGAATGAATAAAAGAGACAATTTTTGGCTTTCCCAGTTGAGGATTTTTGTTTGTTTTATTAGATGAAGAAGAATTCTTAGTCAAACACACACACACATATATATATATATATATACACATACATGTTCATATGAATATATGGGTAAATCAAGATCTGGAAAAAAGCAAACAAGATTGAAGATATCAAAATGACGATGACGACGATGGCAATGTTGTGGATATTGGTGTCTCCACATACAGATGATGAGATAGCTAGAGACGTTTCTCACGCTCGAGCGATTCGAGGTCGTTGGTGAATGAACGAAGCATACGCTGGATACAGAAATGAAGATGAACTTCATATATGGCTGCAAATGAGGCCGCAGATGCGCCAGACGATAAGGGATGATGAGAGCAGTTGATGAAAAGGGCCGTCGCTTTTATTTAAAGAGAAAGAAGGTCGAGGCCCATGAGATAAAGAAAGATAAAAGCTCATCTATACTTATACAATGATCATGTGCATGTGATGAAGAAAAAAAAAAATAGAAGCTTTGCCAAGAATCGGTAACGCTATATATATTTGTATTGTGCCATGTTATATGTATGGATAGAAAACGCAAGGGAGTTGGATTTTTTATCAAAAGAAACCTTTGTAGGTCACATAGACTTTATATTAAACAGAATAAAGAATAATTTCCCAATTTGATTGATGGATATATATACTCATAAAAACTATTTGGAATATTGAAATACATGTTATAAAATAAAAAATTGTTTTATCAACTATAAATCGTAATAAAAATACGTAAGCAATCATGATTGTTGAAGAGAAAACACCTGTATTGATTCTCGGAAATTCGGGAGAACCAACACACGCAACAAAGAACTTACGATAATGCATTCATCCCTGGAATAATGATAAACTTTTTACAATTTTATCTTCAAATACATCTACATACATTACTCGTACATACCCCAACACACGAACACACACACATTAAACTACGTACATATGATATTACATCCATATTCGTAATAAGCATCACATCACCATTCATTGACTAACATATAGGTACTTACTGGAGAATAGAGAACATATAACCATAACCACACTATCCCATTACAAGTGAATTTCCGCTGATGCTCTAGACATTTACCACAGCGTTTGAGAAACATTGATGATAGCTACAACAATAGTTTGAACTATTGATATACATGAAGGCATATATCTATATATATTTGCATATATATGTAGATAGTCATGCCTATTGAAGTACTGGCTTCTACTTGAGATCCATTAACAATACGAATGGCACTCCAACCGATCAAGTAAGAATCTCTTGGTAAGGATTCCTGAGATTTGCCATTTTGGTAATTGAATCGAAGCCGCGATGTCTTACGTAGTTGAGTCTAGCTAATAGCTGAAGTTAGTCGCGTTTCTATGCAAATTCGAATGATCAGAAGCATTGACTGAGAGAAATACCGGTATGGCAGACAGAAGAGAGTGGGCCTTTTGGTACAAGGGTCACCCTACACCCTTTGTTGTTTATCTACTAATGCTTTAGGGAATGACAACGACACGATAGAAACAGCGAAGGTGCAGGAGTGAAATAGAAAGGCGTGAGGGAAAGGAAAGTGGTATGGGAGATTTGTTGAGGCCGAAAGTGAGCAAAAGAGAAAGATAGAGGGGAAACAGAGAAAGATAAAGTGAAAGAGGAGAAATAGTGGTTGTGAGTAAGATTGGTGGTGGTATGGGTCCTTTGCTGACTCTCGTAACTGAGAGTAGTTAGTGCCTTTGGCCTGGGTGAACTGCGACGAACGACCAACGTGTGCGGAATAACGATAAGCCCTAACGTTAAACAACAGCCAACGATATTTATGCGTCTGGCTACAGCAATAGTATGAACGATACATAATATATACATTCTTATACGAATGTGCATTTGTTTTTAGGTGGCAAAGTAAAACAGCTTGTGAGCAATAGTAGATTAAGATGGCATATATACATTCACCCCCCGGCAATAATTCGTCTCTAAAAGCTTGGAATTGAAATGGACCCTCTAATTGGCTAAATGCGTTGGTTGACTGTGAACTAACAAGGAACTATAGATGGGGGAGTGACTTTGCAGTTACGTGTCTGGTATACTTAGTTATATGTTTCAATAAGAGACATAAGCAAGAAATATATACAAACGTGCGAGCCAAAGAAAAGGCACACACATGTGTATAAACTGTAAATGTAGTTCCACTTAAACATCAGCACTGTTACACATTTATGTGTTTGTGTATACATACAATACTTATCGCGGTTTGGGCTTGACAATGAAGAACGCCCGTTCATTCTAGGGGTTGGAGGGTTTGGTTGTTGCAAGTGTTAGGGGGGATTCTAACTCAAAGAGTTGGGTCGGGGTGTACTGGTATTACGGAGGCCTGTTTACACTCAGCTTTATTGCTACCGGTTAATGCGCGTGGTGCAATGACTCAGCAGACATTACACGTGAGAAAGATAGAGGAGAAAGTGAGAGAAAGCAAGAAGTCCTTTTCGTGAGGCACTGCTATCAGTCGTGAGTGATCAGACTTGACCGGAATAACGACCACTACACTGCCACTATGTGTGTACACATATATGTATAGGAAAAGGTGGTTGGCATTAGTAGTCAGCGATGGTACACCACATCAGATCTAGTATTGTCGTGGTTAGTGTATAGTGTTGAGCTTGTTCACAAATGCGACAACGAAAACAAAACAGCGTTGTTTTGTAGATTGTATTTATGTATATTATATCTATACCTAACTAAAATATATGTAGGTATATATGTATCGTTAATATTTATGTATATACGTACATACATTGGTGTGCCATTGTCTCTTTTTAGGAGAGTGTATACGATGGGAGATAGTGGCTGATGGGGTTGGACATGCGGACGGTGGAGCATTATACGTTTCACGGCGGGGTGGCTCTGGATAACGAGCAACAACGTGACGAACCAACAACGAATGTAATGTATATGTATATATATTTATACGTATATATTGGTGAGGTGATTCTTGCTAACTGATTTTACCGGTGCAATGAATTATTCTAATTTTGTGATAAGCCACGCGGTGAGGAGGTAGAATGGGGCAAGAGTATGAGGCTGCGAGGTTGGAATTTTGTTTATACTAACTGGTTTGCTACAAATTGCTCCGACAATCCGCTCCTCGGCAAACAAATATTCATTTATATTGCATGTATCTCTCTATATATAGGTGTATGTATACATAGAAGATAGTGCAAAACTTTATTCCGCAGATATAAATTGTATATTGCACTGATGGGAACAAACTGAATGTATATACAGGAGTATTAGTGAAAAGTTTATTAAATTATTATGATGAATGACACGATGGCGACGACATGATTTATTCTACTAGTAAATTTTAGATATATATAAATGATGTATTTCTGATGTTTATATGTACGTATAATTATACGTAGATATATAACATTTATTCAAATATTATGATTGACAAATTGTATATTTACTAGGATAGTCACTTGAAAATCAACGGAGAAATTGTTTATCTCTAATGAAAACGAGATAATTTATATTCATATTATAAATAAACATCTGTAGTCAATTGAATTATATGTATAATGTGTTTGACTACATTATTATTTTATGGAATTTTAAATTGGAATGTGCACAGAACATTTTTGTATGCATGAGTAAATGAACGTAGGGGAAAGTTGTGAGCTTTGAGTGGCAGTAGGAAATACGAGGGTTGCACGTATGTATGTATCTATGTAGTTTAGATATTGGTATGAACTATATACCATATATGGCGGTTATTATAAGCACGTTATACCCGCAATAACGCGTAAAGGGTCGAGAGAGAATGAGAGAAGTAGAGAGATAATCAGTGGATTATACTGACAGAATTGTGCACTATCCAAACATCCAGCTGTACACACACATCTACTAATCATACTCTGAATTGCCATGTACGCACGATATTATTCTACCTCGGAAGAATCGTGACGTAACCTCGTATTCAGATCGCATTGGAGTTATAGCATTTAGACACTTTTGAACTAATGAATTATTATTTCTCATTTCATTATTTTATTTTATTTATAATATATATTATTTAATTTTATTCACTACGTATTTTATATTACTGTCTTCAGGCACATTTTATCATTCACTGTTATGTATGTACATTCATAGGCTGTTTAAAATTTTAATTATAATATAAAACTTTGTTATTTTTGTATAAGAATTAATTAGATTATCACTAGGAATATTTAATAGTTTTACACAGTTAATTTATCGCTATAAAAATGTTTCACAGATTTTTTTTTCTATCTTTTTTCCAGAATATAACACGTGTATATGCTTGGTAAAAGAGAAAAAAACGCAGTCGCACAAGAAAAATGGCATGTCTACACGAATGATTCGTTTCGATTGGACGCAAAAGCATCAACGGTATTCCACAATGACATTTGAAATAAATTGGCGGAACGTGTTACGGATGATGTGGCTATGTGGATGCGTGTGGAATCTGCAACCTGCTACATTTTTCGGAGAATTTGGCATGGGAGTTGAAGGAAAGGAAAAAAAAAAAAAATATAGTAAAATCCTCGCACTTTTTATTCTCTCCTTGACGTGAGTGTGAATATGCAATTGCCATTTCTTGGATACGTTTTGTCAGATCGTTAGTGAAAAATACCGTTACATGAATCCCAACAAAGTGTTATTGTAAAAGCAAAAATTATAAATTACATTTGAATATATTATTTTAATAATACTTATATTTTTTTTTTTTTTACCTTTGTTATCCATATTTCTACCATGTGCATATTCGTGTATATGAAACATGTATAACCATTTATATATACATTCAACAATTTCATGAAAATACAGACAGAGAGTTCACGCTTAGTTTGACGTCAAAGCGATTTAAATCAACTCAACATATTATTCTGGTGTATTCTTTTGAAAGACACATTGTATGAATGACGTTAAAACCTTGACCACGAATAACAAGAACGGATTTTCCAACAGTAACTTCTCTCAAATCTAATAATAAACGTTGCACAAGGTGTACGCTTTTTCATGCAAATACCACTTTGAAACCGCACACGATGCAGAAACCGCGACCATCCAAGTCTACCATCCATGCACAAGGCGAAATAATCTCTATCTCTCGATCTCTCATCATTTTCTTTTCTATCTCACTGAAAAAATTTACTGCGCTATTATTATCCTTTACCTATCTACATTTTCATTTATTCTCCTTCCTTCTTTCCATCTTACAATACTATATATGCAATATAATTCAAGAAAAAAAAAAGGAAAAAAAAAAAAAAAAACAAGAAAACTCAAGGGAAATAGAATAGTGGCCTTGCAATACTTTAGTTGTCGCGAGTCCCTTTAGAATTGCACGATTCAATTTACTATATGATAAAATCAACCATTTTTCTAGGCGACCCATCCGAATAAATAGATGAAAATTTTTTCATACAAGTTGAACTGAAAAATTCCCTAGTCCCTTTTAACATACATATCTTTTCTATTCTCTACCTTCACATATACGCACTTTTGATTCCACAAAAATATCCAAACGATCGCGCTCTATATATAACGTTATGTTGAATAAAATCTTTAAGTAGACTATTTGAATTCAATCGACGTGCACAAAACTCACTCTCTTCCTCATCGGCTTCTTCCGCTTTCTATCTCACCAACTCTCGCTCACACTTATACTCTTTTCTGATCCTATTGTCTGGCTGCAAAAGTTCACTATTGAAGTCTTAGTATTGACTATTCCAACCCCAGACGCAATAAGAATAAAGCTACAGTAACTTTCAAATATTTCAAAACATATCTTGAGGAATTTGTAAATATTAACTTGACAAAAATCAATCTGAAAAATTAATCAATAAATCAATCATCATTCATATAATATAAAATCAAAAAAAAATTATTATTATCAATTAATAAATATATTTACTTCTAAATATTAATTGTCAAGTAGAGTGCAATAGATATATACAGTATATAAATCATTTACTATCGGTGAAATAAAAATTCGACAACGTATAAGTCATAAGAGGATGGGCGTGTTTGGTCCAAAGTTGGAAGAAAGCTTGCGGTTATGTACCATTGAGACAGTATATATGTATGTGAATTAGAAAAAAGTATATAAAGTGTATACATATGTGTATATGGAGACACATACATATACATTTATGTGTATAGTATAACTACTATATAGAAAATGTGTTGGGCAGGCGAAGAAGAACCCCCGGGATCTCGATGAGGCCAGCTACAGTCGCCGTTGTATAACGTTGGGGCGGATCGCGTGTGCTCAGTCTGAATACTGATTCTCCATGCCGGACGCATACATTACCCGACGGATAAAAGGCATTTGCATTTTGATGGACCGCGCCGAGTGCATTTGACGTTTCGTATGCATTTCCCGGGATATTCGAACCGTTACTTCCAGCTTCATTTCATCCATACTGACTTATTTATTATCTGATCTATTGGCTTTTAATTGTAATATTGTTCCTTGTTGTAAATAAGCATCAGTATGTATAACGGTTATTATTTAATCGTTGAATAAATAAGATATTATAATTTATAAGTGAACATGACGTGAGAATAAAATTTACATAATGAAATTACTATTTTATTTTTTTTTATTTTTTTATTTTCACTTACCACGTTGCTTCCCATTTTCCACGTCGTTGTACTGCCACGGCGGAATTGCCAAGTAAGTGCCCGATTAATTCCACGGGAAGATCAACAATTTCTTTGAACGTTTTGTCTTGGAATATTCATTTAATTCTATAATCAATTTTTCACTCAACACTTTTTCACAATTTCGTCGCGAAGACAATAGTCCAAGTTTTATATCTGAAACATTAAATATCAAAAATCAATTATCAATAAAAAATTATCTCACATTTTATAATGTAATGTAGAACAGAATAGAATAATATATTTTTATATGTATATTTTATACACAAGTATAAAATAGATTTTTTAATAAAGGAATTTTTTTTGTAGTTCATTGTTACTATTTATAGCTAATTTAATTACACCGAATAAAATCCCATTTGTAAAGAAAAATTGACAATTGCGGTGATTTGAAATAGGTGCTCTCTTCATCTTTTCAAGATGAAAGTCGAAATTCGATTTGCCAAAGCAACGTCGTTTTCGTATAGCTCAGACGAATCTATACCAAGACGTTCGTTGGAGAGTTATATCAAGAAAGACGGCTTACCGTTTGGTAAAAATGCGGCAGTCTGAGCAGTAGCAACAAGACACCGACTTCTACTACAACTACTACTTCTACTATGATGACGACGACGGTACGTAGTTACGAAATCCAAATCCCCTGGGGATGGATCTGAGAATATTGGGCTCTATGAAACTAATGCCCAACCTCGCCTACGGCTTCCATCGACTGGTGAAATCGACTAAAACTAGTATAGCAAGTGTTATCCGCTTTTGCGTAATGTTCAAGATAGGTGAAATGAAAATAAATAAATAAGGAAAAAAAATTGAAATTAAAAAGGAATTTTTAAATATGGTGAGACACTAGAGATTCTAAAATGAAAATAGAGAAAAACAGAAAAGTAAATGTGGTACAGTGTGGAAAATACCACGACAGTGAGAATAGAAAAATGAGTCCCCTGACACGAAACAGAAGGACGCACACGATAGTTACAACGAGTAAAAGAGACGAGAGGCAAAGAAGACGGGGGACCACGGAGAATATGAGGGGGCATGAAAAGGTTTCGAAGTAAAAGTTGGAAGCCCAAAGGAACGCTCCAGAGAAGCTTTGCAACTTCGACGACCTTTAAATTGGCACAACTATACCGCTGTGACTCTCACACTTTTCTTCTTTTACTGAACGTAGCCGTCGCCATTCAACACTTGATAGTATAGACGAGTAAAATTGAGTGCAGTGGTTTAATCGTTCCCAACTTTATACTGTTTGGGGTTTCAAGAATATACAAGAAAAAAAAAAAAAATATTTAAAAAACCCACAAGGTGAAGCTATAAAAAAATTAAATATAAAGACGATTTTAATGAATATAATTGAACGATTACTTGTAAAATTAATGGTGGCATTTTTAGACCACCAATAATGTCCTGTAATAAAGTTTTCATTCTCAACACTTCTCTCTACTTGTATAATGTGTGTGCGTGTGTGTATTAAATCTTCTATACATATATTCCTGCATGTACGTGGCATTTTTCCATATTACACCATTCATGTGAAAGAATATTCCCGAGCGATTTTATACTTCGACGCGAACTGCGTCACGTGCTTTGAATGATAAGCTACCCTCTTTATAAGTATACTTTGTTATAGTGTGGCTCGATCCCAGGAACTCTGAGGTGTGTCCAACGTTTCTGTCATCACATATAGATATATACATACATATATACCTAAAGGTGCGGTGATTTCCTGTAATTTGGAACGTGATGAAGTATATAAGTAAATGATAAATTACAGAATGAAAATAATAAATTATCGTTGGTAGTTCATTATGAAGACATTTAAAATGAACAAAAAAATTAACGAATACAATTAAGAAGTTTATAGATAATACAAAATATAATTATAAATACAAGTGCAGATTTTATTCAAGTTTGTATATAAATCAATTAAGTCTGTAGACAAATTTCTCTTCAGCCAAATACTATTGTCGATTTTTTATTACAAACAGCGAAGGAATATTATGCGCATTAATTTATTGGAAAAGAGAAAGTAAAAAAGAAAAAAAATAATAATGAGGAAATGAGAGAAAATAGTTGTTCCACGCCAAGAAGAATTGACTTGCAATATTTCTACATCCAATTCTCCTGCAGTGCTTGCTCATTCGCTCGACAAATCAAACTCCACAATACATTCAAACCCAACAAAAAGTAATGCTATTAACGACGGGTTCTCGTTTTCCTTGTACTCCTGCAGCGGTGTAGACACACCCCTAACAGCACGACGCCGGTTTTTTTTTTTCGCAGCCCCTTTCAATATATTCCAACATATATATATTAATTATACATGTATATATTTATAGTCTTCTTCGCGTTGACTGCACGCAACGGGGTGACGACAATGGTGAAATGAAACTCTGACTGCAAATAATATTAGTGCTCGTATCGCTATGAACAATTATTGAAACTCATAATACACATCAAGCAGAAGAGACGAAAAAGAACAAAGTTTGAATATATACATAACTGTTGTACACAAGAGCACGAAGAAAAATTGCAAATATTGCCGGAGGTAAAATATAAAATATCACGTTGTCTACTTAATATTTGCTATCAAGAAAGAAAAGAACAGTGAGCATTCACGTGCGTGATATGCGGTGTCATAACGCCTATTGTTTATATTTTTTCGAATTGTATACAAAAAAAAAATGTATGTGTACTTGTATTTTTTTTCATTCCAAACTCATGGTGTATTAATGACAGAATAAATATTTTATGTAACTGCATTCACCATTACAAATATTGATTCCACTGATTCTATATGTTTTGCCAGTAACATTTACCTATGGCAAGTGATACACAAGAGGAATATTAAGTATGAATGCTGTGTGATGGGCAAAAAAAAATAAAAAATGAAAGAAAAAAAACGTGAATATATAAATATACAGATCTAGCTAACGCTGTCTGTCCAAAGCGATCCTTTTTCACTAATCTGCCACTTGAATAAATTATCTGGCAATCAGATAAAGTGCTAGAGGCTAAAAGAAAATAATCAAAGAAGAAAATGTAAAAGTAAGATGATATTTTTTGTCACAGGCGTGAAGGAAACAAACGCAGATATTATACACATCTTTTGTTATACACGACATAATAGTGACATATATTTATATACATATGCGTATATAAATATAAGTATACTTCATCTCGCGTCGTTTATATATATGGCATTTTAGATCGCACGAACCCTCTTTTTCTTTGCCGCCAGTGGCTCGCGGCGGTTGTCGTGTATTTCCCGTGTCGTGTACATCGTGCGTATATATCTACTTCCCTTGAATGAAAAGTGAAAGAATATATATCAGACTGCTTGCATTTTTAGCGACAACTACTACAGCAAAAGCACCAGCCCATCAGCAGTGCACGGACAATAGTGACGAGACACCCTGCCAGACAACCACCAACCCTTCTCATTCCTTTTGCTCTTCACGCTCTCCCTGCACCCTTTCCAACTGCTGCTTTTTTGTTACTTAATTTTTTTTTTTCTTTCCCGTCTCTTTATATCCGTTTTTATTTCTACAACTGAACTCTTTCAGTGTGTATATATTTACATCGACTGTTCTTACTAACACTGTTATGATTTCAATTTTTATATTTACTTGAGTTCTCGTTTAAAATAGTAGTAATGAATGCCAAGTGTCGATAATGCGAAACATAAATGCGATTTAAAAATAAAACATACTTTAAATGAACTTAAAACACAATTGGAATTGTACTAAAATTCTCTTTATTCGTATACTACCAGTCATGTTCTTACTACTTGCTTTTCCTATCTTTATTCCTTCTGTGCCAAAGGGAAATGGAAAAGGATAAAATAGGAAGGCGAACTACGACCACCACGACGCCATCCGGAAACCCGTTGGGCTCTTTTGTCTTCACGATCTCTTTCCTTATCTCATTCTCTTCACTATAGTGCCTTGCGCCATTCGACTCTTTGCCCGTTCTCGTTAGCGAAAAATATATATATACATATATACTTATATATACATGAATGTATTCGTTTTTTTTTTCCCAATGTAAAAGTTTTCTCTCGAAACGAGTGAACTGAATGGGTTGACTATAAAATTGAATGAATTATTGTTGATAGAAAAACTGCGGGACAATTGAATGGTTTGAAATTGCTGTTAGACGTGTTTTGATATAATTTGACAGCTGTCATGACAAAATGAATAGGAATAATAAAAAGCAGCACCGTTATACATAAAATCGGATGTCGCGAATAAAAAAAAAAATCGGAATAGCAAGAGCATTAGGGTGAGAGTTGAGAATATAAGGGCAGAAAAAAAATTTTATATACACAATATATATGTATATCATTCATAATCGTCATACCCTATAACCAAAACGAGTCATCCCCTTGAAAAAGTAGGGTGAAAGTTGAAAACGTTTTCCCGCACCCTTTTGCACTTAGAAACATCGTCTCGACAGGAAGTAATCTTTAATTGTTATATTTTCACGCTAGAATCCATGAGGGTGAAAATCATCCACCCACTATTCATAATAATATTACACGTACATATATATGTAAATAAAAATATATATAATGTATGTATATATGTGATAGAATAGAATCAGAACAAGTTTACATTTGCTCTGTATAAAATTGCTCTATTCACTTTATATCAAGATTTAATATAGAAAATGTGCTCCATCATTGTGCACTTTTATATGAAAAATTCAACTGCCATCAATATGTCAGCATACTCAAATAAAAATGAAAAAATATTTTATATGAAAGAAGATTGATAATGGATAAATCTGAATTTTTTAATGGGAGCTTTTTTTTTTTTTTTTTACAATAATACATCGAGAGTGGAAATGAATAGAACAAAGACAATACTAAAAATACTTATGAATAGTAAAAAAAATATATAATGAATCAGACAATACATTAAAGTAAAATCATTCAGATGTATAATTTTATCTATACATACGGGCACATTAATATATACATTTACTTATACATATCTCGTAATAATATTGAATAATAATTGAACAATGAGACGATTCACTTTGACAATAATAAATATCTATGGAAATTGCTATAATGAGGAAGAACTTGGAGAATAAAAAGGGCCGTTAACTGTCGATAGTACATTTATGTGAAAGATCGAGTAGTGGAGTATATAAGTGTGTAGAAATATGCCTATCTTTATATAAAGAATTCGCATATCTTTCACTTGTATAGAAGATGCACAATCATTGAATCTTTTATGCGAAAAACGCTGGTGTATTCATATATACACATTTATATACATATATAAACATATATCAACTTTTACACTTCCTCAATGACGACTGGAAAGAGCACCGATATATTGCATTGACGTGGTACACATAACGTGAATAGATAAAAATAATGAGTTGTCTGAAGCAGTTATAAGGCTGTATTGAGAGTGGAAGAAGGAAAAAAATAAAATGCAAAAAGTGAAAAGGGAAAATTTACCTCCATGTAATATTAATATTGAATTTATTTTCCTTTATATCTATGTGTATAACATGATAGACGTGGTTAATAATTGAAGTATGGCAGCCATGAAATATACAATATATGATTGTAAATTAAATGCCTGCTTGTTTAGTAATAGTTTGTAATTCATCCAACGCATATGTTACTCTATGGTATACTTTGCAATTTCCTGATTACAACAGTTTAATTAATTTTGAATTGGTGGCTTTGAGTATATGCAATTACGAAATAATGCGAGAATTCATTGAGAATAATTATCATTACATATGTAGGTGTAAGTGTATATTATATATTTCTTGCAAATGTATCTTCAATACTTATTGAACTCAATGTGGCTGCGGTGTACTAAATTGAATGTTGACTGTGTATTTTAATTATAAATATTGCCTGCAGTTATGTAGCAATATTGGTAATTAATCATTGTTGGAGATATTGAGTGTATAGAATTGAAAATAAAATAGAACAAAATGATAAAATGATAGAAAATAAAATAGAGAATGAATTGAAGAGAATTTTTAATGTATACGATGTGAAATCATATTTCATAATGTTGCAATATTTTTTATGCATCTCATCCACTGTATTCAAGTGCTCTAACTGAAGAAATCAATTGATATTTTTACGGTAAACAGAAAAATATTTTCATTTGCTAATATCATTTTTTTTTTTTTTTTTCAATAGAATAAATACTCGTTCCAGTTTATTCATATATAATTTAATTTTAACGTAAATATAATGATTATATAATATTCTAAAAGTATTATTTTTTTTTTCATCAATTATTAATGTCTATGCATTTTCACAGTGATTTATTTGATTATTTATTTATTTATATTTTAATCAAGATAAATGATTGAAGTTTTATAATTCAAAACTATAATGGCGAAATACGCCCTCGTATTTTTCAAATGGCACTCAAAAAGTCATTAATAACTTATGAAACGCCAACACGGCCGAAATGTTCAAACGAGCTTTTAAACTGCGCCACATCAGAGATAGAATTAATTATTATTGCAATTCGTGGCATGTTTTCTTTATAAGTAAAGGATGAAAGAAAATGTACCACAACTACTTCGAGTGATATATTACTGAATGAAAAGAAAAAATATTATTTGATATCTCTTCGACATTAATGATCACAATTAAAAATCAATAAATATACATCATATATATTAAATTGTTAGATTAATAAACGTAATGTGCTTTCAGCTTATATATGTATATATATCTACAATAAATTCACAGAAATTCCAGTATGCGGTTCATGTAGCAATAGCTTCAATGTGTGTGTGTGTGTGTGTGTGTGTATGTCTGAACGCTCATCCAACTGTGACTACAAACGATAATCGGATTTCGAATGGCAATATACACGAGTGTATATCTTCGATATCGCGGGTGTGAGTCGACCGTGAGAACGTGAAAATGAAATGATGAATTCATGGCCGAGTTATCGTTATATCCAAACCACCAACAACACTGGTTTACTTTATCTATGTATATATATATATAGTTACTGATATTTCATTTGATAAAAATAAAAAAATAAAAATTGAACAAACAGACAAACGAGCAAATATATTCCTCATTATTATTTTTCTCATATCTTAACATAAAATATATCAAGATAATATCGTGAAAATACGTAATATACATATAATATTCAATTTCTTTTGTTGTGCAATAAAAGTCTTGAATAACTGCGACAAGCTAAGATGAGCGGATTTAACTGAGAAACTAGACCATCAGACAAGTGAAGCGATGTGAATGATGTTAAACAAACGGAACGGATCGAGAAGTGAAGAAAAAGAGAGTATAGAAATGATGAAGAAAAAGAAGAAAAAAAATAATAGAACGAAGAAGAACGATACTTGGATGAACACAATGAAGACTAGCGACAACAAGAGATAGTCAATGTCGACAATGAAATAAAGCTTGGAGAGATGAAAGAATTGCGTATAGCTTGGGACACAGTGTCGACTGAAATAAAGGATCGAGGTGTGGCAAAAGGTTCGGGGAAAAATAGTACTTCGTAAAAATTGAGCTAGACTATACAACATTGGACAGTTTCATAGTGTTTGTATATATACTTTTGCACATATGTTTATGTGTACGTGTGTGAAGAGAACAAGAAAATGGAAGTAGAAAAAGTTGTATGTTGTATATAAGTATATAATGTAGGTGTATATATTGAGAAAAAGGGAAAGATGAAAGAACGTATATATAAGTTCACGCGTGGCTTATGGAATTTCTTTCCTCGTTTTTCGATCTTTCGCACCGGCTAACCCTTCGTATAAAACACACAAAGATGGTTGGGTGTGAGTATACATAGGAAGAGAGTTGCGTGGCCCAAGAACTTGGTGGTGTCACGATAGTTAGGACGACGTCTACGTGACCCGAGAGCTCGCTGGAATAACCTCCGTTTCTACGGGGAATTACATCCAACTTGGTGGAATAAGAAAGTGAGAGAACGAGGAAAATAGCTAAAGAGCAAAAAGGGAAAAGAGAAAAATTGTGGTAAAAGTTAAGTATGAGACATGTATGAACACACACTGGTATACATTTTCACCATACATCGCCATAATATCACCAAAAAAGTAGAGGAAAAAAAAACAAGAGTGATATAAGAAAATAAAAACAGAGAGAAAAAAAAAAAAAGTATAATCGCCATGAGCATTACCGCAAAATTCTTTGCTACTGAAATTTCATCCTGGTACGTGTGAGAACAAATCGGTAAAAGAAAGAAGCAACACGAAAGGGATTATCTCACATTGGTATAAAAGTTCCGAGCTGCATCATGACAATAAAATACACATGTACTGTGTATATGTATCGATTGAAGACACAGCATTTATTTTCAAAATATTTTTTGTTTGTTTTATAATATTGAATAAATGGACTGCAGTTATTTTGAGTAATATCCAAAGTCGAAGACAGAAAATTGCCGTATAACTTTTTGAATATAAAATCAGGAAGTCAAAGAAAATATTTTTACGATTACATAAGCATTACAGAGAGAAAAATAGTTCTCGATTCAACAGAAAGAAATATAAATGGATATTTATAAAATATATGTACACTAGAACGCTGTCGTTAAGGCACTTGCCCAAGAAATTTTAAGTTTATAGGATCATTCATTAAATTTAATACAGTAACTTTACATTTTAATTCAATTTTCTACTTTCAAAAAAAAAAAAAAAAAAATATATATATATATATATATATATATATATATATATATATATATATTTCATTATTACCCTCTTAATGTCATAATTATAATAGAATTTTCTTCAACTTTATACCTCAGATATATTTATTTCAATTTATTCGAAAGTTAAATAATGAATTTTGAACAATTATTGAAGAAAAATATAAATGCTTATTATTCCAACAGCATTTTCTACAAAAATGTCAGTTTTTCATAACGAGGGTATAGTCAACTTGGCATATGTATGTATTACGACGAACCTTGACGTCTAAACACCCTCATATATACATAAAAAAATGCCTCACCTACAGCAAAACCCTCCATTCGTCCTCCAACAATATATGAAAAATATTTCTATGAATATACGACAGCAATGCGTTAGGCATAATAATCTAACAACATATATGTATATATCTGGATTACGTGAAAGATATAGGCTCGAGGGAATACAATGGGTAGAAAAAAAAAATGCCAAGTGTACAGCCATCGATTCATATAGTAAAACAAAAATTCACGCAAGGGAATGCTAAACCCCTACGTATTGGAATTAACAGTTGATCGATGGCGACAGCGATTCTCATGTAAACTTATATGCATATAAATATTTAGGTATACATATGTATAATGCGGATTTCGAAAAGAAACATGAGCCAAGTATTGGGACAAGGGGGTTATGACATAAACAGGGGGCTCAGTTGTACTTGTCGCATGATTTATATTGAAGTCATCAGAGTCCCCAATTCTTTTTACCCTTTGACTTATGACACCCCTGACGCGACTTTTAACGCTCGCCACGGGGATGAAAACGACTCAAAAATAAGATGTAGACGTAAACGAATAAATATATATACGTGGGTGTTTACATTTACGCCGTAGGCCATGAGTTAACCACGCGACAAGGGTTGCATATGAAATAGAGAAGGTTATTGCTGTAGAATATTTGTGTGAAAAAAAAAAAAGGAACAGATAAAAATAAAATAAATGAAACCAGCTACTTATCGTCTTGTGTGTCACTCAAATTGTTCGTGAGCGGAATGAGAAACTGTGTACACATTGTATCAAGGGAAAAAAATAAAAAATAAATAACTATTCTAACGGTGCAATCGTGTAAACGATTCGGACATAGCTATTAGCGAGATTGTCACTGGTATATTTTGTTTATTTTAGTTATTTGTTTTCACTTTTGTATTTTATTTTATTTTTTATTTTACTATTGCATTCATGAATGTCAATTTGCTTCATTGAAATGTGACATTAATTGTCAGGCATTTTATAGCGATAGTATATATTTTATATATTCAACGAATGGACGATTTAATTTTTGAAAAAATGTTTACAGTGATTAGTTTGTTTGATAACAACCACGAGTGTTTTTATTATTTAGTTATATTTTTTTTGAAGGAAACAAATTCAATTGTATTTGAATTCAATGAAACTTTCACATTTTATCAAATCATCATCATGAATACATATTCTATTACATGCACACACACACACACACACACACACACAAAGTCAAAATAAAACAAAGGGAAATCAAACAAAAATGAAAACAGAATATTTACAATATTAACAAAAGTTCATTGATGCAAATTTCAGTTATGCAAAACAAATAAATTTTATTACTCAAAGCTCTATTCATATTCTTTGATCTCCATAATTTTATCGACTCATCTTGTTCATTCACCACTACCCATATATACACAAACTCCCAAACACATATACACCTACATAAAAACAGAAAACCAAATAACAATTAACATGAAACATTGCGCTCACTGGAATATTCAATTAAGTCCAACATTGAGGACTGGACTTCTATCACATATTGCAAATGGTCAATCAACGACAAGTTGAACATGAATTGTTCCAAGGAATACATATAAAATAAAATATAAAACATAGAGACAACATTAAATACAAAATTGAAGAATGTGGAGAGCGTCGGTGAGCAAAACGTATACATACACAAAACAAAATATGATAGAGAGGAAAAATATGATAGAAAGCAAGAAAGTGGTAGACACATAAAACAATATGAAATAAAATAAAAGTAAAATCCCCCGAGGCAAGAACGCAATATTTTACAATATCAATCATAGCTCGCAATAAACTGGTCGTGGGGTTAGGTTGCTAAGAGACAGAAGCGGTTAATGACACTATTACATCTAAGCTGGCACGAGGCACCAAAAGCCACGGGAGAAGGGTCCACGTCGTCGCAACGTGCTACCAGCTGTGACTTATGATGTATCACAGAGTCACGGCAGGCAGCATCCGTGCACTGTACTGTGTGTATACACCGCGATGTGCAAGAGAGCACCTTACCATTTTACTATCACACAATATTATACAATACTGTACTACCTATCATCTCTGCAAGCCTTTGGTATACATATATCATGAAATACATGTGACCAATAAGTTGCGTGAGTGATAGAGATAATGAGAGAATGAGATGAAACAGTATAGAGAGACAGACGCAGGATATATATTCAGAGAGGAAAACGTGAAATCTCTGGTTCTATATTAAGTCTCATATTCCAGAATATATGTATACGTACATATGTACAATCTATATTGACAGATACGTTGCTGTCTACAAGCCAATGTAGATGTGGATGCCTTTTATCATTATGACACGTGGGCGTTCTCGGTGATTTCTGATTCCCGTCAATTCATCCATCGTTTGAATACGAATTGACATGGAGATTTATTGTAAATACGAATCAACGAATTGTCACCGTTTACTGTCTGTCATCTCCAGTTTATAGTACGAATGATAGAATTACGAAAAATGAACAGATTAAATGTAATTGTATTTTTAAGAGAAGATATTTTTTTTTTTTTTTTTTCATGGTTTGTGACAGGAATATTGTTTTATTTATCTCATATATTTTGATTAATTGCGACAATGAATACACGAAGAGTAGGGCCAAGACAATGGTCGTTTATATTTCGTACATGTACCCACAGCAGTGAATAATAATGATAATAATAATAATGAATAATGAAAAGTTGAAACGCTAGAGCGCCGTTCATTTTCGCTATTCGCGACGACTTGAAAATTAATTACCCAGTTGTCAAGTACAGGTCGCGACCATGTGACCACGCACCCGCGCTGACTGGATTCGAAAGACGGAGAGTAGACGATAAGCGAGTCCTCTTCATTATTTTTCAATAAACTTTCCGAGATTCTTTTGTCAGCGTCTCGTTTAAATGTAAAAATGGCTTTTTGTCGGTCTTCCGCTCGTTCTTTATTCTTTTGTTTTTTTTTTTCACCCATTTCATTTTTATTTTTGCCACACGCTGATACTTTTATTCAACCGTAACAAGAACATAATCCTGTGAAAATGGAAAAAAAAAAATGGTCTGAATAAATCGTTCAATTGAACACATGTGAAACCATAAATGAATTTAACAAAAAAAAAATCGACTGTTAAAAATCTGTCTGTATTTTTTAAAAATTTGTTTCATAAAAAAATTAATTTTAAAAAGCTACATGAAAATGTAGCATGAGAAACAGTCATAACATTGAATTAAATGAAAGGTTATTATCTACATTAATTCTAGAATATTCCAGTCAAGTCCTTTAACATCCCTCCCGCCGTTTTCTCTCTATTTCTGGTTTCTATGAAGCTATCACTCGAGGGACTCGACCAAGCGCTTTGGACGTTTGAAGTCCCGGCTGATTAAATAAACCGCCCGCGCGAGCGAATGAATGTCCCCAGTGTTTTCATTGAAAACACCCTCGAACTGTATTTAGGAGAGATTACGCGTTTGTACTTCGGAGACTGTATATACTTCTTGAATGTTTATTAGTCAGGGATTTTCCATCGCATATACTGGATGATTCAATAGTAAATATAAACTTTACATGAGCATTGTTATTATAATGTTGGTATTGCAGTTAAATAAAGAAACAAAGTTTGTTTCTAGCACTACAATTCGATTTCAGCAAATAGAAAAAAAAAATCGATAAAACACCATTGATTTTAAATTACTTGTCTGTTTTTTTTTTCTACGCTCTCAGCACATACCTATATGTATATACAAACATATATGCTCTTATACAAGTATATATATATATCCAAGTAAATAATATATTGAGCCAAAGTTACAGATGAATTTTTCACAGGATAATAAAAAGAAACAGTGTCAGTATTAGAGCGCTGTGGTTGGCAATAATTTTTACGCGCTTGACCTTCTTTGAAATTGTCTCGGGCAATATCACACGTAACGACCAGTTCAAACTCGAATACAAACTATTATGTTATGTACAATACACTCGATGCATTATACTCGCATGTAATCTACTCATGTGCATATATATTACCAAGACAAAAAGGAAGGAAGGAAGAAACAAAAATTGAATTTACATAAATTTTTATCCAACACTTGCAATACAATCAAAACAAAAATATCAAATATTAATTCGACATACTAAAAATCATTGTGATAATGATGATGATGATGATAATTGGAGTGGTATCGATCATGAATTTTTTCCCTTCGTCCATTCATTTTATTTTATTAAGACATTTCTATTATCTACTTTGTTTCCATTAATGTTTTTGTTTTTTTTTTCTCCCCTTCCCAATCTTTTTTACTCTTTTTCTCATTTGCCTCTACATTATCCTGCTATTTTATTTTTTTTGTTCATTCTTTTTTTCATTTATTTTTAACTTCGAGACAAGTTGAAACGAATGAGTATTACACTAAAAGCAATTCGTATCTATAGAGTGAGAGACTCGATTACCAACGTGTAACTAACGAGCCGACTTCAATTCTTTTCTCATTCGATTTCACATATATGTATGTATAAATACATACCTATAACTATATGCATGTGTGAAAATAGTATCTCCCGCGAGTTCATTCCTGCATACCTATCTGCACTGAATCGATTTAGCTGCAGCGTATAACATAGAACAAGAGTGAGAGAAAGAGAAAGCCATATTGCTGCCAACCACTGCACCGCGTTGTCTCTTCGCGTATGTCCCAACGACATTTACCAACGCAACGAGAAATCGATTGTACCCACACACACACATCTGCGTACATTTATATACATTACTATTTGTAATAGAACAAATGCACGAGATTCTGCCGATGACCAAATGAAAACAATGACCAAATATAAAAAGGACAAAAGCGATATACAAAAAATGCCAATGAAAGAGATGGAATGAAAAAAATAAAATAAAGAAAAAAAAATCAAAAAGATACAAACGATTTTCCTAGTCTGATAATATCGTTTATATCTGTATTGTATGAACATAACCCGCAGGTGCTTGTCTATTTTTCTCTCACTCATACTAGTATCAATTCTGTCATGCCACAACGAGTGTACCGCCCCGTCGCCACATTGCCCAACAAACAACACAAGCGAGACGAAGTAACGCGTGTGGAATCACGTGGCATAACCATTAAAATCCCATTAATTATTATTCGTAAAAGTGCACTTGTTTTTTATCATTTTCCCTTTCCCTCAAATCGTTATCGAGCTTCGTCACACGTAACATTCTTGTATTTACATAAAGGGAAATAAAAAAATAAAAAAATAAATAAATAAACAAATAAATAAAATAATAAAAATAAAAAAAAAAAAAATATATATCAGATTGTAAAAAAAATTTTCATCAATCATTTATTCAACGATATCCAACAAAAATACCAATATAAAAAAATGACACCGATAACTTTCCATCGCATCATAATACCAATTGCAACTTATAAAAGTGGCTGACCAAGCGTAAACCTTATCCACTTACGCTCGAATCATCATTTTACGTAAAGCTATAATATACATATATGTACCCTTTCATGGATATTACATAAATAATGGTATCCCTTGGCGACGATAATATAAATAAAACTGACCTTGAGAGCAACGTTGCAAGCACAAAATCCATCGGGAGTGGTATACCAATGTCGTTCATAGAATCACGATGCTCTATATCCTTATATAAACGAGAAACGATGTGCACGAGAATTTAGGTGAAGCAAAATAGAATGTGAAGTTGAGAATGTAGAGGAGAAATATAGGTAAATGAGTAGATGATAAAGGTAGAGACTGAGATGGAGGCGCTGGTACTAGTGCTGCTGCTACTGCTTCTGTATACTCTCGAACCACTGCGGGGTGGCTTAATTATGCAATGTTTGTCGACTGCCACGCGGGTACTCTCTGGTATGATTAATTAATTATGTAACCCAATCAAAGCGTGGCATTGGCGCTCCACTCCTCGCACAACATTCCGATGTTTCATACATGTATGTGGACATCTGCATACACGTATATATCTTGACAATATTACCAAGCAAATATCAGTAGATGCAAGATGAACATCGTGCATAAACGTCACCGTTATTACACCACACAGGACACATAAACATCAGCCATTTACATTAAAAGTAAATTTATTTATTTTCATAAATAACGAATCAATTATTATTACATATTAATAACACATTAATCAATCTATAATCCATTGATTGATGAGTATTTTATTTTTATAATAAATATCTCACAGCACAATCGTTGATTTGAATGATTGACGCATAAAACTTTGATTAAATCACGTAATGTAAATAATGGGATTTAAACACACTAAGTATACTGATTTTTATCTCAGTAAATATTCACTTACACTGTAATCAATCCTGGGTTGGGTAGGGCACGTGTCACGTGAACTTGTTAAAGTTATTTGCACATATTATATACTCGTATACCTACATATTATAAAGTGAAGAATTTTTTTTGTTTATTAATCTTTCTATCAATTGCTTTATACTTTAATTGTAATATTCTTGCATGAATATCACATTAGAGTAGATAATTACATCCACACATATTTTTAAAACATATACACATGTATGTATATTTATTTATATACATATAATTGTGTGTAAGGGTTGTTTATATTTGTTGGGGAAAGGGACGAATGTATGCAAGACTATGGCATAAGGTTAATTTTAAATTGAGAAGGGTGTACGCACTGTCCACATGATGATGGGACACAGGGGCGAGGTCAATCACCATCATTGACAGTTGGTAAACATTACAGCCAATGGTTTATGGTTTGCACTCACACATAAACAAATACATCCAAATACATATTTATATGTACACAACTGTCGTTGCCAATTTCATTTACATTTATTTACATATTAATTTAACTTTTATCCTATGTAAATTCTCCATTGAACAAATTTATATATTAATTCATCTATTTATTTATTTAATTTGAATTATTTTAATAATTTTCTTGTGATATTTAAATGTGGATAAGAGATTGATTTACGATAATGAAGCTAAATAATTTATACGCGCCCACTAATACTCTTTCACACGTCAAAGTAGACAAGACAAAATATATATTTATTTCGTTCGCGATCGCGAGTGAAATGAGACTGAGCCGCATACACTACCGCTGCTCGTGAATCGGCCCGGTGACTGAGTTCGTTGCCTATTCGGTTCAAGGGGAGTACGCATCACCACGATCGGGTGGATAGGAAGGGCGCGAGACTGTGGGCGCATGGTGGGGAAGGAAAGTAGGGGACAAGAAGCAAGAGCGGAAGATGAATACACCCACGCTGTGACGCATGCGCATCCGATTATACTTTGAAAAGCTCGTTTTGGTGTATATTTCTGGCTGTTCATCCACATACTCTCTTTGTATCTTTCTTTTTCTCGCGGTGCTTCTCACATCACTTCGTCTATTGTAAAGGTATGTGCAAGCAATGTGTAACTGCACATATAAAAGTATATAAATGTAATACATGTTTATTTCTATACAACTTGACTTGACGCTCCTTCATTCCGTATCATAATCAGAGTTGGAAACTCACAACTGTTGTCAACTCTATAGAATATCTACATTATGAGTGTATGTCTCGTTGTCATGCATGTTGAAGACTTTTCATCGACTTTTCATTTTATTTTTTTAATTCACATAAACTTGTAGCTGTATTTTGGCATCAGTGAATTGCACTCACTAAATTTATCATCATCACAGTGGATTTTCTGTTTATAAAAACATTTTTAATTCTTCCATTAACAAAACTACATTTTAACAGAAAAATAAAAATTATTTTATAACTATGCAAAATTATTTCACGAAGCAAAATAATTACAACTACATTTATAATTTTATTTCACAAAAAAATCCATAATAACTAGTGCATAATTTTTGAATATAAAAATTATTTATTGTAAATATTATTGAAAAGTAGAATAATCTGCTTATATGTAAGTATTACAATTGAAATTACTGATGAACAATGTGTGCTTCAAGTATATAATATATGATACATCGCATATTTGGCATCAATCCAATTATTTGAGTCATTCAACCAAAAACATTTTCCATGATATGATGAACAGTCAGGATCTCAACTACAAACCATTCTCTCTTGTCAAAGTTCATTCTATCAACTATCCCATGTACGTATATATAATATGTATATTCACTTGCGTACACACACACACATTATTCTCTCAGACAGTGCAATAGAAGTTCTCAATATTCCACAACCTCTTCTGTACAACTCAACCCGTAGGTCTTTGGTGCTCGAATGAATCTTCAGTTGTCCTCGAGTTTTTTCGTCTGAAGTAGATGCACATATACACAGCGAGAGGATCCTACTGTTGAGAAAATGGGATTGTCCTTCTTGGTCTTTATCGGATAACGTTAACATGCGATGGTACTTCAAGAGAAAATTGTAGGACTAGAGAGCGAGAGCAAAATGAAATGGGAGAAAGTGGTGACAAAAAAAAAATTGAACGTTTCATTTAAAGGATTTTAATTACATAAGTCTCTTTATCTGATGATGCCTACTCACGTCCACTTGCTCTGTTTTTATCACTTCACTATTTAATTCCCTTTCTCTATCTAGTCATATCTTTCTCACTGTGTCACAACTCTCTTCATCTTACTCCTACTTTTTTATTTTTCTTCTTATTTCTAATTTTTTTTTCTCTTTTTACAGTCTACTTCTGTTGCTTTCCTCGTCGCGTTACTCTCGTTTCCACTGCCGTGATTTCACGCCGTCAAGCTCCCAATGACAAAGGAGACAAATACACGCCCTATTCAGTCTCGTACTACTCTGTGACGCTGATTACGATTAAGTAAATAGCCGGAGGATCTACTTTCGCGCTGTTATTCGTCACCACGAGATTGCCAAATTTATATTATAGTTATTCAAGAGAAATATCGTGTAAAACGACCATAATTTACAAACTTCACTAAAATATGTAAAACAAAAATAGATTTTAAATTAAATTTCTGAATAATTCACAGTTTAATTTAAGTGGAAATTTCTTATGCAATAATTTGCTATAGATATATATATATATAAACATGTATTTATATGTATGTATATAATCAATCATGCCGTTTACAAGAAGTAAAAAGATATTTATAAATTAATCGCAATATAAATACCTATAATATTCATCACACTTATTCAAATATTGAAATGTAATTAAAAAAGTTTCCAATTAAAAATCTTTTGTATAATTTTTTTTTTTTTTCTGTGGTTTTAGTTTACATATACATAACAAATTAAATGAGAATATTTAAATAAAGTGATCCATTAACATGATGAGTGGTGAAAACACTAAAGAATGAATTTATTTTACGTTAACTGTGTTGTATATATGTAAACTTAAAAGGGATAACGATCACGCGCGTTCACGTCGTCGCTGGCATCGAAGTTAAATTTCAGTGAAAATGTCCCAACTTGGGTCAGACTATACTTACACGACTTGAGTATTTCAAAGTTGTTGTCGACGCGCCGACAACGAATAGAAGTGATGCATATACATGTATAACCCCGTGATATAATTATATATATACAAGTAAGTATATAGTTTATGTATAGTTGGCACACTTGAGGCCTTTTCCATTAGCGAATTTGTCTGACTCCAAAAGTAAAGTGGTACGAGAAGGGTAAGTAAACGTAATTAGTCGTTCAGTAGTTGTGTGTGACGAGAAACTCTCGAGTTTGATATGAAAAGAAAAATGAACCAAAAATTGAAAAAAAAAAAAAAATTAAAATAGAAAAAAACAAGTAAATAAATCGTCAAATCGAAATGATAAAAAACAGTATTGTGATTTTTATTTAATCCTCCCTTTGTAAACGCCCCACTTTCTTACACAACTTCAACACCCATCAAGAGAATTTTTTTTCTCTTATCGCAAACTTCGCGCTCATTTCCCCCCTCGATATGTATGTATATAATGCTTTCCCCTCGCGCAATTGTAATATTTATGGTGTGTCGACGAACATAAGTAATAGAGAAATAAGCTGCTGCTTGTCTTCTCAATATATAATAAAAACTTTTTGTGAAGAAATCTACCAATCACCTCCTTCAATAATCTATATTTGCACCCATTTCCTCTCCTGTCTCTTCCTGATTTTTTTTTTTTTTTTTGACCACTCTCATCGCCCTCGTTCAGCACGCATATGAGCAAAAAAAAAAACAGAAACAGAAAAGTGGATACATAGGTAGATAACATATAGATAAATATATATATATATATGGAGAGAAAGAGAGGTATTACTAGTGGGGTGGAAAAGAAAAAAAAAATTGGATCAAGAGGAAGGAGAAAAGGGAAGGAACTCTTCGGCAGCGTGCCGGCCCGTCTGGCTCGAGCTAAAAGCTTTAATCGTTGTTTTTACTTACTACCCTTCGGTAGAAAGAAATTATTGCGCTCAACTTATACAGATATATATATATATATGTATATATATCTATGTATATATACAGTCCTTTACCGGTTTGTGGCAATCTACAAAGTTATATGCTCCTTTCGTTTCTATACTTTTACTTTTTTCCCCTACGTCTTCCCGATCTTTCTTGTTCTGCGGCTTACATCGTCTTCTATTTATATACAATGAAATATACGTATTTATAAAAATATCCGGCTATTTGAACTCAAACTTCTCTATATCTAAAATGTGATCCTTGGACATTTTTCATTAAGTACTTTTAAACTTTTAATTTCTGTAATAATCCGATGTTTACAGACAAATTTTAGATGTCTTGATGTTAATCCAAAATTAAATAATATAATATTGAAAAGATAATTTAATATTCATAGTTATATAAATAATTTAGAGTTGTCATGTACCATAAAATGACAATTTTAATTACTTGGCATTTTTGAAATATTTCATTGCTTCACTGTTTATTATTTATTAATAATAATTACTTTATAAATGTTATTAGATCTGTATGTATATATATATACATAGTATATGTAGGTATTATTTAAAGCCAACAAATTGCTTTGCTCAATTATTTAAGCAGTTAATTCATCAAGGCTACGGTAAACTATCTCGATGCAATTTCGTTCAACTAATGAATTTTCATTGTTCCAACTTGTACCGCCTCTGAGGCATTTTCTCTCTTCTTTTAATATTTTATTTTCATACATTTTTTTTTTTATACTCTACACATATATAAATATAGGTACATTTATATTGTATGCTGACATATACGACGAGAATATAGCACGACTCGTTTCCATTATTTTGCAGGATCAACCGGAGCTTGGCCCCTCTCACGAGACCCCTGGTTAATATTGGAATCCCTCCAAGCATCTAACAAATTCAGATAGCATCCAACTGTGTATTTCCCTATTCTTTCTCTCCATCTCCACTTTCTCATTCCACTGCGCATCTCAATGTTTCCCGCGTGTTCTGTCTTCTGTCCAATGCATCCAATGAAAACGATGCTTTGCATATCTCTAATTGCGTCTTCATTATACAGAGACAATTTCTTAATGAATTGATGTATTATGATTTAATATTGTCATGGTCACAATTTATATTGTATATAAAAATATCGTTTTATTGTTTCATTACAAAAAAAAAATTAGGACAAAAAATTAATTAGCAATTCAATTTAAAGTAACTCTGTATGTATTCGCCAGCAAAATTAATTGCAAACTAACAATATAATAATTATCTCATGTTATTATATTCATGAAAATGAAAATAATAGAGGAGATATACCTAGGAATGGTAGAATGGGGCAGCCGAGAGGCTGGTGCATATACAGCAAACTTTCCACGTTGTTCATATACTACACATTCTCATCAGTACTAGACCCTCTCTGGCAACAGAGGAAAGGGTAGTTTCAGTAGCGTGAAGGGACCTACTCGAGACGGCTGTCATCATATATGTTGACTCAAGTGTCTATCAACATTAACAAGTTTTCTCTTTTTTTTTTTTTTTTTTCTACTTCCCTAACGTACCGCGAGTTCTTTTACAACTCGGTTGAATGTTATGACGATGAAAGACACCCTTGTTTGCAGTAACCGTTTGGATTTTTGTGTCCTCCAGACATGAAACATTTCAGTTATATTTATATATAACGTATATATACTGTTATTTATATGAACATACACACAGATATATTATAGACATATCAAGTTGATATAGACGAATCGATATCCGATTGCCATTCGCCTGTGAACAGACGATGCACAACAGTATCATGTCGTTATTCAATGCATTCAACGTAAATAGAAGCTTCAAAGTATCTATCGAGAGCATTTCCTCTTTCGGGTTTTCGTTTTGTTGAGGATAAAAGAGACAAGTGGATAGTAGTATATATATATATATGTATATACATTTATTGTATGTGTGTATATGTATATATATGTTTGGTATAAAATGGTAAAATTCGCAGAGGGCTGCAGGGGACATACGGTAAGGTGGGATGTAGATGGGCTGTCAAGGTTACCAATGTTCCCTTTGGGAGAATGTCAAATGTACCAAACGACAAACCAGCTTTTCTACGGCCTCTTCGTGTCTTTTCTTGTGTTGCCCTCAGGGACGAAGTAATAAAAACCTGAAACACTCAGCATTGTATGTATATACAACGGCAATGAGCCTATTCTCAGTTTCACCTTATATATACTGCACTTTATAACAAAATTCTCACGTTCAACTTTTTTTGCAATTTCTTGAATTTCAAACATTTGTTTAGTAGATAAATATGGATCAATTCTGTTTGTTTATCATCTAGTAACTATTCGCTATGTAGTCCAGTTAGATTTGCATGATGTAATGTTCATGAATTTATTCACAAAAAATAAAAGGAAAAAAAAAAATGGATTTTTTAACGAGTTAAAATTCTGTTCAAATATTGATAATTAGTAAATTGAAAAAGTCCAACATTTTTTGCTGGTTAGACAGAAAATTTAGTCTTCGTTTTATTTTTTGTTGGTGACCAGAGGAAACAAAAAAAAAAAAAGCTATGGAGTAATTTTAATCAAGCTCACGCGGCGAGCAAACTTTATTTACCGTCGACAAACACATTGGATCGTGGCTTTTGCTCTGCCGTTAGTGACTGTGATTCCGAGAACAAACGGCAGCTTTGAGAATGTTGGAAGGGAACGATTACTTTACACTACCGACCACTTACGAGAATCAAGGTAATCGCAAACTGTCTCTGTCCACCACTAAAGCTTAACTGAACTGTCACAGGAGATTAACCCAATTATCGATACGGAAAGGCTCTCAAACACAAATTTCACCTGCTGTACCATTTACTTAGAAAACCGTATTTGCACTGCACTGTCAGTGGACACACCTAATTAGTAACACTTTAATAATAATTGTAATTATAATTGCAATCATAAAATAAATAACATCGATAATAATATATATTTAATACATAGACAATAATTAAATTAGGTATGAATACAATTTATCATTTAATATTCTCAATAATCTGGTAATGAATAATTTTTAAGTCATTATGCAAATTATATACATTGATGATTGATCGATCCATTACTTTGCGTTTTCATACACAAAACGATCGGGTGTTTTCACAAGACAGCACTTTGCAACGTTTCCGTGTGAAAGCTTCGACATAATGGCAGAAAGATTGAGAAAGCTTACTGGCAAAAACTCGACAGAGATCTTTTTGCCTTCAGATACTTACACATATACGTATGTATATATATATACACAATAAAAATACATTATCGATGATGGTGTACTGATGGAAAAAAAAAAACAATGTCTTGTATATGTCTTTGGAAAGGCGGCGATTTTTTTGTTCCACTTTTATATGTGTATACACGAAAGAAAAAACATTCCAAAGAACAAACCAACATACTTTTTGAAATACTGTCACCTCTAATCCTTATACTTTGAAAGATGAAGAGAGATAACTTTTACACACCATTTACACCGTTCACACAAATCAAGACAAGTCAAAAAAGCGAAATGTTTGAACGTTTAAACGCATGATGTATATGAATATTATGATAATTTTCTTTTTTTTTTTGCTTTAAAATTTTCGCGTTCAAATGATTTCAATGAGTTTTTTTTCGTTTATATACATTCAGTTCATTAATGATCGTGAATGATATACAAAAGAATGAAAAGAAAAATATAAAAACACAATAAAATAATGAATAAATACAAAGACGCATACAAGCTGTCTATTTCATTTTTATATTCTATCCGAAATTGTGGTATTGTGAAAATTTGATAACAAATACGGTTTAAAGGTAAGGTAGTTGAGTTTATATATCATATACATTCATATGAATATAAATATATATTATATATATACATATATATACTCAAAATGGTGGAGAGAGGATAAGCGTTCCATTCGATTTGAGTCATGTTACGGTCGAGTGAATTCATTTGAACGCGATGCACGGCGCACTGTTGTCCGGCCGGACGATTAATATCCCGGAACTTATTGATTGAGCGTACGGGAGTGTGTGAATATATGTGTGAGTGAATGTATTATATACAGTAAAAGGCAAATATAAAAAAAAAAAAAAAAACATACATGTGAAAATAGCACCCGATACTAGAAATCGATACAAAAGTGGCTCTCATTCATATTGCCCTTTATTAAAGTTGACAAGTTCAAGTGTGATATAATCGATTCTAATTTATTTAAAACATAATAGAAATAAAAGAATATAATTTGATAAAATAAAATACACACTATTATCGAAAAAGTGTGAAAATAATATTTTGTGAACTTTGTGTATCATCAAATATATGATTTGTAAATATAGAGAGAAATGAGATAATAATAGTTCGATTAATAATATGGGAAAGCCATTTGTTGTATGACATAAACGAGAAGAGTCTCAACGAGTGACTCCATCATTCCGCTCAACGATGCGTCAAACGCAATCAGGGTGAAGATTGCTTCGACGAGGCCCTGAACCGCGGGGGTTTTCCACTTTCCCATAACCATATCCTCACTTATCAACCGTTCCTACCCTTCCTAAGCCAGATAATCCAACTAATTATTGCTCTCACACACATATATATATATATATTTATACATCGATGTATATAACACTTGAAGGTGTGAGTAGATATACAATGTATAGAGAATAACGGAAGTTTACAATGCAATGTAACTCCGTAATTTTATTTTATAAACCAATTTGCAAATTGTGTAATATTGTTGAACTTTGAAGAAACATGATATTCATCGTAACTATATATTCTAAGCATTGAAAATTTTCATTCAAAAACCCTGTGCGCCACTAATTAAATTAATAACACACGCTGCGTTCACCAGCTGAGCAGAAATAAGATTTATAATGTTTCAATATTATACCAGCACCCACTTTAATATGGTACTCCACGTGTGTTCTGTATATTAATTTCTTTAAATCAAAGCAAATATTACTATCATGTATATGTATAATATGAGTAATAAATTTTCTACCCAAGTAATTTCAGTTATGAAGATTAATAAAATTTCTATTGATTTATGACAGAATGTACTGAGGTGAAAAAATAATGGTTTTTTACATGGATGCATCGAATAACGCATCAAGAGTAAGCCACTCTACTGATTTAATTGAAAATTGTAACAACTATTGTAGGATTTATTGATAGAAAAAGTCTGCGTTACGTTCTATATAGACCTAGACTCAAGAGAATTTCGATTAATTTTCAGACGCGCTTTCAACTATATATTTTTATTTTCCGCACTTTTTCAATTTCGTAAGCTTTACGAGTGAACTCAACCGATACAACATTTTATATATCATAACGGAGCTTCAGTATAACTGATGCTTGAGTTTATTTTATATTATTTTTTTTTTTTTATTTTCTCTTTCCTCATCAACGTATCTGTGTATATCTGTACTATACTTTCAATTCTGCGTTATAATTCAATGTAAATGAATTTTCAACTACTAATTGCCAACAGAAAAGATAATTTAATTTTACAGCAAAAGCACACTTGCAATATTTTTCATAGAAAAATAAAAAATATTAAATGAAAAAGAGAAGAAAAAAAAAAATAAAATAAACCAAGACGATTATATTTCTCTAAGAATTTCCGTTTAGCTCCGCACCAATGAACAGCTACTCGGCGATAATAATATTATCGCAAAGGCTCGAGCATTGCAATAACTTGAACGAAGTTGAAGCAAGCGAAAAAATCCTTTTAAAAAAATAAAATAATAACAAACATAATAAACAATAATATCCAATCGAATCTTCAAGAATTTCACAGCAGTGATATTATATCAAAAAGACAATAAAGAAAATATTCTAGATTGAACATTCAGTTAAATCTCAGATATAAAATACCATCTCAATAAATTAATTATATAAATTGATATCAAAAATTAATTCAAAACCAGCGCGATATAAATTAATAATAAAACACAGCGAAGACAAAATATCAAAACGTGCATCAACCACATTTGGAACATTTTACATTAAACATACATATACCTCGGATTCTATTAAAACATTTGCCTCTACCTTTTGACAAGCAGCTTTTACTGAGTGCTACACGATGCTAGGTAATTAGATACTACCGTGCAACGACGCGAGATTTTCGAGCTTAATCGCGGTTGCGCGTCGTCAACGTTAAACCTTGTATTGTGTGCAGCCGCACTGGCGTCGCCGCATCACGTCGACCACGTGCGCTCAAGCCCGTTCTCAATGTACTCTGCATCAACCGCACACGCCAATGGATCCACTTTCATTATGCATGGCCCAAAAGCAATTACCCGTTATCAGGAAAATTGGACTAACACGATGAATATAATGGTTACGTATATGCATATTATACAATATTGCCAAAAGCTCAGTTATTTGTGGGCTGCAAGTAAAATATACTGATATCTATATGGATATTCAATTTTATAACCGCACGATGCAATTTAAATATATACAAATATACATGTATAAAAAATTTTATAAATATAAATATACGGAAAGAGTTGGAAATGTATTGGGTAAAAAAGTTTTAGTGCATATACGCTCTAGGGTATTTTACAATTTACTTGGGTGTAATAATCTATTAGGAATTTTCGATATTTTCACGTCATACCAACATCACAAATACAACTTCATCACAAAACTTAATGTATGTGTATATGTATGGTGGTTAAAATTTTTCGAATAGTTATCAAGTAAATTAATAGTGCTAGTTAATATTTTTTTAATTACACCACGTCGTTATAATCATTATATAAAAGCTCCTGTGATTAAAACGCTATATATTTCACGTCATTGGTGCGAATAAAAATATAAAATAAATGAATTAAATTTATAGTAAACAGAAAAAAATTATTACATGTCTAATTTGTCCATTAAATATTGAGTAATATTGATTTGCATGGATACACAAGACGGCTATATATGGATGCAGGGCCTTTAATTAAATGGGATCATTTGAAAAGAGAAGAGGGAATATAGAGAGGGGAAAACGAGACTTTGGCAATTAAAAGGAAACTTTGTAATTCGTGCTACAGCTGGCACCGCCGCGCGTTATCGGCATGCAGCAGCTGTTTCTCTCTCACTTACATTGTATCTCATTCCCTCAATATTTCTGTCTTTCTAATTTTTCTACTATTCATTTTCACTTTTTCCCAGTAAATATTAAAAATCAAAAATTAGAAATAGCATTACTCCTGCCACTTAGATACAATCATAAATATTGTCATAATATTTATAATTCCTTGTCAATAAATAAATATATAAATGCACTATTTAACTAAGTATTCTGATATCATAACGTATATCAGTAAACACAAATTTCCATCATTAGATTTATCATAAAAACATAGAAAATATATTTAAAATCAAATTATAAAAAATAATATTTCCATACGACATATTATTTTTAAAAATCACAACAATTGGGTTTTTTTTTCTCTAATAGATTCGAATAACTATAAAAAACATGTACCAATATTATTGACAGTGTTATAAATTATACTAAACACTATGAATATAATATTATTAAACCAAATATTCCTAAGTTTTTCAAGAGAATGAAGAGAGCATCATCGAGTATCACAAGCACAACGGATTCTCGTCTGCCTCCTGGACTAGTAGAGGAGCATAGTAGAATGTTATATCCGATATCTTGTCTATATTCCTCCGACCCACCCATCCCCTAACACACACTTGGAATCTCTCTACTACTAGTGCGATGTAGCCATCAGCTATTCAGAGCGTTCACCGGTGCCTGGGGGATCCGGTGGCATATCTGCATACACTACACTGCTGCTATAATTATTGCTAACCATTCGCTTGTGAGATACCTCAGAGAGCCAAGGGATATGTGGTCCACCAAAGCTGAGATCCTATAAGTTCCTGTGGGATTAGTATAACCTCAATGCCACACTACTGACACCGATTTCTCTTTCTCACAGGTGCGCAATCATATACATGTACAAATCTGATAATTAACATAGCATAAAATTGAATATAAACTTAATTATCATTAAGAAATATAAATAGACTTTGATATATACACATCAGGTCTAATAAAAATATTAACTACTATATACAAATAATAATTAGTATCATAAAAAACTCTATTATATAACTTGATTTTTGAGTTTGCAAATATAATTTCATAGGAAAACATCAATGATTTTAATGGAGCACGAAACCACCATCTATTGTTATTAGTGTGCTCATTAAAAAAATGAAATATGATACTTATCAAATGACCTAAATGTATAATGATGCTCGAGAGGGTAGAAGAGGCAGTTTATATTCCCGTGTTGCGTAAAGATAGGCCAACCTTCGTATAATTATCTTTTGTTATAATTGTTGCTGCAGCAGCAGCAGTAGCCGCGCGACCATCGCCCAAGAATATAAAGTTTCCTATTCAGATATAGCATATAATAACCACTGGGGATGCATATATAGTAGTAATAAGTCCCAACGCAAATTATATTGTTGCTGATGTTTATCATAGATTGTGTCTTAATCTCGAGGCTAACGTTAACTATAATAAATTCTACGACTGCACTAATATATATATATCATATTAATAATTAAATTAATCGGTTTAAAATAGTGTTTTCATATGAATACATATCATAGAATAATATATTTACACAGTGGAATTATAAACTTAGAAATTCATTTTGTCATAAATAAATATGTCAACTCGCCTAAACTAACTTTAGTGGCGTTAGAGAATACCAACTGTAATCACAATCGCACACCGAGATATGACTTTGTAATATAACGTGTGAAACAGAGAGAGGATTCAGGATGAATCACAGTCGATATCTCTCTGCACTATGTTGGAAACAGGCGTGCGCGCGGTTGACACAGAGGTTTTAGATGTCTGGCAATGAACAAGGTGGAAACAGGGTAAAAGCAACCCGAAACTCCATCGACTATACAGTATATACACCATAATACATATGGGGGTCGGTCGCTTTATATGTATGAGAATGTATTTTGTACATGTATGCGTTGGGTGCGGTTCACAGGTACGCTCGAATAAAGCCGATCAGACTGGCAACATTATCGACTAAAACGCCAACCGTTATAGGTAGACGCGATCCGGGAATAGTAGTTTCATTCAATAACATGTAAGCATTTGCGACGGCGATGCCATGGCGAATTACGCTGATATCATACAGTACTCGATAAACATCTATGTTCGCTTCATTATAATCGATAAATAATTTAAAGCGTAATTTAAAATAATAATTTCAATTTGTTTCGTATAAAGATCTCAAGGTGTATTAATAATTCCACTGACTATTATAATGCTTGATAGATTTATCAATTGTTGATTAGTGAAACTTTTTTTCATTGTATCAATTCCATTTGTTTTAGAAATTAAACACTACACGTGTTTTGATGTGTGTACAGTGTGCGAAAGCACAAATAAAAAGGACCACAGATAGAACGTAAATTCCCGTGTTCACAAGCGTATATATCTACTCTCCTTTCCGGGGAGGATTTCAATGAATGCACGCACTAATGGGAGTCCTATCGCGGTGAATCACTGCACGTGAGTAGAGTAGTCAAAGTGACAGATAAATTTAGGCGCAGATATATTATATAGTGCATGCAAATCAAGTGATAGAGGACACATCACGTCGCGCATCATGATGCATATCTACAGGTATTGACGGTACAATGGAAAACATATAGTTTGGCATGATGCCAACTGAAATCCATGCAAAAGTACGTTAAGCTGACTAGAATTCCTAGCGCACCTGGACAACTTTTGGCATTAATAGATTATCCACTAGACATTTGTCTTAGCAGTCTGCGAGATTGGGATGAAAACTTGATGGGACTTTCAAGCAAATTTCATCATGTGCATAGAAGCGATGAAACAAATATACGCCGACGAATAGTTGAGGCACAATATGGGGATAGAGATGAAAACGAGATGATCGGGAGCTAATCCAGAATGTCGACAAATGCCACAAAGATAATTAACCACGGCATCTAATCCCCGCACTCGATCATTCAAGACGTGCAACATTTCCATATATATTATATGCAGTATATATAATATGTGTATACGTTAGATAATATAGAAGCTGAGTATATGAGAATATAACATTTCACCTGTTGCATTATAATTGGATCAGTATGTATATGTATGTATGTGTGTGTAAATATTGAAAGGAATTGTGGGATGTATACGGATTTATGAGAATGAATCGAAATAAAACAGTTATATAATGTTGATCTATACTGATTGTGAAGTGCTTTGAAAAGAGCAATGTATAATTTAGTAAAATTGATGAAATTTATGATGTCAAATGAAATAACTGTTGATGATGGGCTTTGACTCAAATACTATGATGGTTATCGATCACCAAGTAAATTTTTCATTGGTATAAGGGAATGAGAAATAGGGAAGACTGTAGAAAAGGCACTGAAGAGAAAAGCGACACGGTCGTTACCCGACAATGTCGCCAAACCCAATTTTGTTCGCTTCGTTCCAGCCGTTAATCGTTTCTTCGACCATGGAAATGGAGTGAGAAAATGTAGCAAAGCCAGAAGCCTTCATCTTTCCTTTTCTTCGTCTTCCTATTTCCCTTTGCAACCCATCCTTTGCGATATACCAAGAAAGGGCGAACTTTTATTTTTTTCTTTTTCCTCTTTTATTTTTTTTTTTCTTCATTCCACTTGGCTACACTGCGCGCCACTACGCCAATTCATATTCTCTCTATATCTTATTCGTACACTCTTTACCCACCTCAAACTCAACGCGCTTGTCTTCACTCGCCAACATTCTCTGGTCCCCTGGGGCCATCTCACTATACGCGAGAGAAAGATAGAGCTGGAGCGTGGGCGGGTATGTGAGAGTGGTTTCACGCGGACAACGCGCGTTGCTGCGCCCACACCTTCAATCAGACTCTTCCATATTTATGTGCGGCCGCGGGTATACTTTTTGCACAAATTCTTTTCCGTTATTCCCCGTCGCTTGAAAGTTCAAAGCGCACGAGCGAACGGGAAAACGAGAAGAAGAGTCAAGGCAGCCGCCATTATCATAAACTGCGTCGAAAAATGTGCGCGCCACAAAACCAAATGTCTGCATATATACATTTATAGCGAAAAGTGAGAGCTTTTCCATGAAAGCCCAACATGATTACCATTCAAAATTTTTCTTCTTGTTCTTTATAAAAAAAAAAAAAAATGGTAATCCTAGTTACATCCGAGTTACTAAAGTGAATTATCATATCCACTTCGGAAATTGTTTCTCCATTACGAATAATTCGTTATTAAACAATAAACCAGTGGATTTTACAATGAATTATTTCAATTTTATCGTCGCATATATAAAATTTATGTAAAGATGCAAAGAATTTTGTCGGATTATATATGAATAGAATATTATTAGTGCAGGCATATTATGCAGATATATATATCCATGCCGTATGTATTATTTATATATGTAATATACAAATGTGCGAAAAAGAGAAATTGTTAAAAATGAAAAAAAAAAAAAAGAGAATTATGAGAATATAAAATTGGTATGGGTGAAAAAAACGTGAAATAGTTAATGTGCATTGCTCTGCATACCTAGGCGATTTTCATTCACGCTCGCGCCGTTATGCCTCTACGCATTTAATATATTTTATGGGATTCTCTTGGATGAATAGTGAAATTTCGCTCTGTATATACATATATATATAAACACACCCCTGTGTCCCGACTAGACTGCTTTTTCTCCCTCTTTCTCTTTTACTCGCACGCTCATAGTCTCTATCTCTCTCTCTCTCTGTTTCATCGCCATCCCGTTCATTCAATATTCGCTTCAACTATTTGCTCATCGAGATTGCGTAACAAAATACCATCGGATATCGACAAAATCGGCATTTAACGCTGAAACTGCGATGGACCCATGCCACATTAACTTCCCTAATGGGTTTCACCACACGCCCAAAATGTTCACATTGTCCATCATGTTCTACAACCATCTAACACATTTATATATCCCTCATTGGTACACGTTGAAATTTAAACAAAAAATTTAAATACATTAAAATACATAAAATTACATCTGCAACATAATAAACCAATTAATGCATTTCACATTAAATAAATGTGTATAATTATTTGCAATAACAATAAAATATATTTGTTATTGGAAATATAAAAACATATTAATTTCTAATGTTATCAAAAATATATAATAATACTGCATTTTATACGATAGAATATATAGTCAAAAGGATTTAACCCGCGTCTGATTCGCACTGCGTTAAACAAGATTACTATAATACCGCGGAAGCCCTTCTCATCGTTAGGTGTCTCGCCATAGGCACTTGTTTGACTCAGGATAGGATATCGAGTACCCAAATACATATATATACATATTCATGTATACACATAAAGTTAGTTGCACGCTAACATGAGTATATACTACGTTCTAGTCACGTACAACTCGTGCGGCAATAGCCAGTTGCACAAACGCTGAGTGAATTATCGGATTGCTCTCAATTCAAAATATTATTCTATTGATATAAACATATATTGTATATGTACATGTATATATACATACCAATACTGATCAGATAAAGTTCATTATGTCTCTTCCACTTTATGAATAAAATTCATAATGAATAAATAAATATAATAAATAATCAAATATTTATCGTGATAAAATTGAACGTGAATGTATTTAAAAATATTTACTATAAATTGCGGGGAAAAATATGCAGCAATAAAAAAAGAAAAAAAAAGAGAATAACAAATATTAATAATTGCTTTATATAAAAACAATTTGCACGTATAGTTCTTTTGAGAATCGTTAATAGAGTATAAATAAAGGAAGTATATACATTTGTTCTCAACCTTATTATTCAGAAAATAGTACAGTATATACTAGATAGTAGTACAGCAATGCAAATATAAATGGTGAATAAAAGAAAAAGCGTGGGACGTATCTTTGTAAGTCTCCGGGTATTCAAAGAGATTCGCGTTAATTATTGCTCAGCACGGTCGTTTCGTCCGGGTTTATTCTCCATTTCTTCATTTATTATAGGTATCGTATATCCAGTGTAAGAATACACTATGTATATATTTGAAGAATAAAGAAAGAGAGAAAAAAAAAAGATAGACATATATAACAAGAAAGATATAGCAGTCAAAGAGTTAAAGACAACGGCGACGAAATTTTATCCTCTACTCTATAACCCATTCCCATTCTCAAAAATATGCGTCACAAGTTGTGTGCCACACAGCGAGAGAATAAATTTTGCCTCTGCTTAATCCACATTTGAATCGCAGTAATTTGTGCAATTAAATTCTCCATGTCGAACTTCCGTGCACTTTGTCAGAGTCGGACACAGTCTGGCGAATGAAAAAAGAATAAAAAAAGAAAGAAAAAAAATAAAATAAAGTATAAAGTGAGATAATGCAAGTAATACGGGAGAAAGAGAGGTGTGAAAATATATAAGTGTGATGTCACACGCGAGAAAACCCGGTAAAGAATCTTTTCCATTGCAAATTTTCTTTCATTTATTCGCTTTAATCCAAAAGAATGCAATTAGATAAATTTTATTATCGAAATTTATTTCCACTCTCCTATATTTCTTTAACTTGAGTTGGGCGTGGGAACAATTAATTACCATGAGTAGAGAGTAAAAAGAATTTTCGACTCAACTCCATGCTCTAAGGGAAATGTTACCAACTAAAATAGATTTATCTATACATACGATATCTATACTTTATAAAAGATATCTTGAAAGTCTCGGGCAAATAAGAATTGTATATTTCCCTTTTCACTTGTTCGCTCTTTCTTGTCTTGAAAATGGGGAATTATTTCGCGCTCACTCCTTATCTTGAAACACGTGCAACATTTCTGCAAGCTTTAACTTCAACTCAAGTAGGAGGACTTGACCGAGCAATCCGCGCACTGGCCTCACCTCTCGCAAAATTGTCGAGCGAATGCGACTTAATCGTTCCTCGTTTTCCGTAAGATTAAATCTCCGTGGGGTTAATCGCCTCTACAGGCACTAATTTGTCTACTGGTCTCATACTACCTCGACTCTATGTCATCAGCAACTTTTTCCGTCAATTATTCTATGGCCCAAAAGGCATTTATGCAGTATATTAATAGTACAAATTTAGCATATACAATATACATGAAATATTTTAATGATTTTCTCTATTCATTCCACTTAAGTTGAGGTACTTCATTGTTTTATTAAATATAAGTTTATAATTATTGATTCATTGTTGGAGAAAATAAAAATTTGAATAGTTTTCTTAAAGGAATTATTTGATGAATATACACAGATTGATGAAGATAAACAATGCGGAGAGTTGCATACACTTGGGATGTGATAAAGTTAACGTAAAATAGAGACAAGAAAGAGGAGGTTAAAGGATATACTTCAAGGTTGAGCCGTTACTTTTGGAGGACTAACAAAAGATGCTTGACGCAAAGTTTCTTTAAACAAGTAGTTTTCAAGCCACTTTCATCGTTTGTGACTTTCATCCCTTCTTGTAGACAATTTAACGCTTCAAGGATAAGTGAAACACGTTGACACCACATCCACACATATTATTCAATTTATGTACATTCACTTTAATAATTTACATATGAAAAACTTTTACAGATGAAGAGTTAAATTGGAAAACTGGCAAAATTTATATTTAATAGTGATTGCAGAAATGATGATTAAAAAATTACCTATAAATAAACAAAACTCTGCTAAAGTTCAACGCGAAATTTCCTGTCATGATAAATTTATTTTCGAGTTTACTCAGTGAACAACTGCAGAAAATTAGAGTGATGAAGTAAAAATACGTATGTGTATATAGAAGGTGTAAAAGCAACTTAAATCAAGAAATCAATAAAGTTTATTTATTCAACTCCTGCCAGCAAATATTTCCGTGACCGGATCTGTATGTATATTTGAAAACGACAAAACCCCGTTGTGTTACTATACTTATACTCCCATCGATTATTTACACGTTCAGTGAGAAATATTTGTGAATGACAAATAAAAAAAAAATGAGAATAATAGAGGTAGTTTTACATTATTTTCTGATTTTTATATACCATTCATGATGGAGAACAAAGCAATAATAATTTAATGTCTAATTATAATATATAACATTGAATATTATTCTTTCTAATAAAGTACAAACACATAAACATAATTATTAGAAATGATCAGTGTGAATTTAGCAAATACGAATGAGAAAAGTAAACACTCAATAAATAAATACCAGCGAACTGTGAAAAAAAAATAGCAATGAGGCTACTTTTTTTTATTTCCCAGAGTATTTATTTTTACCCTCGAGTTGGAATCCCGTCAGGCAGCTATTTAAAAAAAAAAAAGGGAGGAAGCAAAGTAATAGTAGTAGTAGTAGAGCGATCGACCTGTCTAACATCTAGTTGTTGCCCTTTCCCTCTCATGCACTTAGTCACTCTTACTTTCTATATATACTGTACGACGGCGAGACACAGTCTATGGGGAGAAAGAGACTATAGTAGAAAAGAGAATACACCAAAAATGGATCGCGATGGTAGAGGCAACTAATTTTCGGGAGCTCTTGCATTTTCAGACCCCGCAGAATTGGTCGGGGGTAAACGAGATTTAGCTTTGACTGTTCTCTTTTATAATGAAGACCGATGACAGTGCACGAGCCCTATGCCAAGAGGAATGGAAGTAGTAGATAGAATGAGTATATGAGAAGTGGTATGAGAAAAAAAAAAAAGAGGAAGAGAAAACGTTGTTGGTTGAAAAGCGCCGAGGGCAAAGCCATTCATCCTGATTAGACGTGGTCGACTCCCATGAGGACGAACTGGGATGTCTCTCTTTCTCCTCCTTTTCTCGACGTGCATTGCGCTCAACGACATCACAACCTCACTCCTCTGCCGCCACTGACGTCGCAAAAGAAGTCTAGCTGAGACTAGTTATTTCAGCACTTAATCCAACCTCTCGATTTTCATTTTCATCCAACGACACAGATGATCATAAATTGAAATTATTTATATTTTCAACCATCTTTCACATACAATTTTATAAAAGAAAAATACATACATATTATATATGTACATACATATATACATACATAAATGAAAATAGAAAAAATGAATAAATAAATTTAGGAAATAAAATAAAAATTTTGATATGGAATTATTGTAAGAGTTTTGAAGCTACTCAGAGCAAGTAAGCCAGACGTTAGCTGTCAGACATGCTGCTATGAAAGTAAACGTACGTGCAGCACACATAGAACTTTATATATGTGTATATACATAAAAGAGGAAGGAGGAGCCAGAAGAAGGAGAAGCGTAATGGTGATGGTTACTAGTAGTAGAATGGTATGGTATGGTATAGGAGACATGTGGATTGTACGTATTATATGACTCGTACGATTTAGAGGGACGTGAGGAGAGCGCCCCAGGGGTCGCCAACTCTGCACGAGAAACGAGCCTTGGCTGCATCGCGACGTCTGGGACTTTGCGCCATCGTTTCTCACCCTCACTTTCCCTCAAGTAAACTTTCACCTGCGCGCACGAGTTGCCTTGCACCATTTTCCCCATCTCATTCTTTTGCTTTCTCTCTCATTTCTTCGTCTTTTACCTATGTAACGTCTTTGTTTCTCTATCTCCATCTCGCCGAATAACCCGCGGGGAATGCTCGCAAAACAATAAAGTCGCGTTGACTCGGACTTTTCCAAATATAGTGACGATGTGCACATCTCATCGTTCACTACGCTAGAATAGAATTTCCCTAGCGGCGTAAACTCAGCTTCTCTATGTACACAATAGACACCCTGTGTATGACACTGCACACAAATATTCGCATATATACATACCTATATTTATTATATACGAAAATTTACATACAATGAATTGTATGTGTCTGTTTATACTTGAATAAATGCAAATATTGAGAGACGAATCATACATGTCGTTGAACACTGAGAAAAAAAATTCTTTGAATTTAATAATTTGGTTTATCTGGATCTAAGTTAGTTGGTCCAGATGAATGAGGCGTTGCAACAAAAAAAAATTTTTTGTTATGATCCAAATTCAAAAATAAACTCAGATCCAAATAAATCAAATTATTAAATTCAAAGAATTTTTTTTTCCCAGTGTATGTATACACTTCATCACAAGATTCTATGTTTCGTAAATTACCCACTACAATTTTGGCGTCATCTATTTTTCATTGAGGAGAAAAATGGATGGTTTATAAATAGCAGACGAAAAAAATGACGAGAATGGAAAAAAAGGGAAGAAGAGAGTGAACGCGAGGAGAAAACGATGAAGACAACTTTAACTTTCGACCGATAGAATGTCCAGCTCTCAAGTTTGATGGAATTTTTCTCCTTGACCACGAGATTGTGCTCGTATATGATCTTGAATAGTCCTTTCGCATTTCTTCGGCGACGTCGGCAATTTTTTTTCTCATTTTCTGTCAACATTTTTATATAAATATTTGATCAAAAACTTTGGTGTTGTTATTGTTCATAAAAACGAGTAAGTAACATCATATACATATTTACGTATGTATGTATACATTAGAACTCATTTATAAACATATTCGAACTCGTACAAATACAGTAAATATAGTGACATGAACTTTCCTGCAATTTAATTAAAAATTGTTTGGAGACTAATGAATACAAATAAACATTTTGATTAACGCATCACAACATGAAAATAGTATTTTGTTATTGAATAGAATGATAATGGATGTTCATATACATGCAACACGTACATATTAATATGCAAGCTCAAACCAGAACAATGACCTAGTTTTCATTTATATTGTGAACGACAATTAATAGTCATGCATATATGTACAAGTCAAACTCTCGAGTAAAACACGAATTGTATTTCATCTATACTTGTATAACGCGGGTGGCTAGTCGACACTGAAAATCATAAACCCAACATAAACAACCCGACTCACACATTGAAACAAACAAATCCCTAGATTTTTGTTTTTATTCACGCTGTATATTTTAACTAGAAATTTAATATTCTTCATACATATATTAAACACTGATCAGAGTTTATGTGTTGGGAAATAAAAAAATGAAAGAAAATTTCGTAAATAATATAAATATCAAAAGTTATATGATTGCATGATGCGTTTGTATATTTTCACAGTCATTATTTTCCATTGAAAAACCCGCTCAGAGTATTTAATAAACTATAAACAATAATTTATTAATAAATTAATATATTAACAATCGATATCAATTCTCACGTTGATTTGAAATGCTGAATTACTATACAGTATTTATTTTATTTCCACCTCGGATTACCTGTGTACGCGTAAATCTCTTTATACTATCAAATTATAAATGTGAATGTGTATTTAAATATATCCATGGAGATATTTATTCAAGGGAATTTATTGTCAGTAACGAGAGATTGCCGCAAAACACATCGCGGTCATCGTGTTGTCCACTTCCGGCTCGAAACCTTCGGCGTCCGCAAAAGAGAGACCCGCGCACAATTCCAACGCGTTCACAGAGGAAACTGGTTGATACCGGATGAGAAAAAAAAAAAAAAAAACCATATATACTCGGGTTTATGACACTCAATTTTCAACCACATTTCCCAACCCTATATAATAATAAAAAAAAATGTTACATTTTCCGGAGAATTTATCAAAGTAAGTATACCTTTCGTTCAAAATAGTTTTTCGTTCAGATCAATCAATCTCAATGGCGGACAGATAAATAATAAAATACGATTTTGAATCGAGGAAAATAGGTTTGAGAATTAATATATATTTCTTTTTTTTATACTGACATGTGACACCAACAAGATCATCTTCCAATTACCACGAAAAAAAAATTTATCTTAAGCGTATGAAATTATAGAAATAACAGAGTATTTCAGGAATAACGTATAGGAAATGTATTAGGTGAAGACAAGTATTTACTATATGTATATAAAAAACTCGACCGAGAGGTTAGGTATATATTGAGAGGAACAAATCTCACGTACGTGCGAAAACGTGCTCAGTGGCCATCCATCAGAAAGCCCAAACACGGTTTGCAAGTAAAGACCCCTGCAAGCTGCCATCGTTCCATCACACAAACTCCATTCGCAGATTATTATCTGTACACAACTCGCCACTCACTCAGATATAGTTGACTGGTCTTCGATTTTCCGCTGTTAATTTTATGAACGTACGTGAATGTGTATAATGTGAATGATAAAAGATATATAAAGTCAATTAGTTTATTTACTTTATAGATATCAGATAAGAATAAATTTGACAGAAAAAACTTTTTTTCTTTTAATGCAATGAGAACTAATTTAAAAAATTACATGAAAAAACTAATAAATTACCACTTTTATATACACCTAACTTTGAAAAGATAATTGTGAACAAAAAAATTCTGTTAGATGAATCAAAGTAACGAACTCAATTCTATCTATCTTTTACACCTTTGACGATAAATATCTTTCTCGTCATTTTATTTTTTTCCTACTTTTATTTTATATCCATTCCAGCCGCCTTTGCTGCTCACTGAGCAAACGAAAATGAAGCCCGTAAATGCGACACACCAACCGGATTTCCGTTGCGACGTGAGTGCGGGAGCGCATAAAAATGTGCGGAAAAAAAAAAGAAGAATACGAGAGAAAAAAAAAATAAATTTACCGGAGGGTGAAGTTTAATCCAGTAAAATGAAATTAGATGGTATATTTTGAAAAATCCGCCACACAAATTGGCAGTAATACAGCAAGAAAGTAACCACACCGAGGAGCCTGTGGACAAAATGCGAAATGGAGTAAAGACAAAGCAACAAGGCCTGTGTAGTAGTATAGTAATAGAAAGAATATATAGCTGAGAGATCTTGGTTTCTCCCTGGAGAAAGTTAGCTAGGTCCACGCGCGCAATGGGGGCAAAACTTTTGTAGTTAGCATCCGTTGGGCCAAAAGGGAGAACAAAACGACATAGATATACAAATTCATGTTTATATACATACATCTATATACATATATAAGATATAGAGAATGAGAAAACCCTCGTAAATATAGCTTATAAGCTCAAAATATAAAATAATGAAATGTCCTTCTTAATATTTATAGGTAGACAGAAACAACTACGAGTAAGGTTTGCAATCTCATCCAAGGGGGTGGTCAGGAAAAGAGGTGGACTTGTACGTCGCGGATAAATAAACTCATATAAATATAACTTTAAAATATCCAGATTTTCTTCCTGAATAAAAATACACATTTTGCAATTTTTTTTTTTTTCACATTACACTCATACATTATTTCCGTTTTAAATAAATATTATTTCCTCATTCCCCACACGACATCTATCAAAAATTCGTATTTATATTTCCATAAATATACCAACATTTATCGTTATATCTACCTGCTCTATATGCAATATATATAAAATAAAAATCGCTGGAAGAATTGTTGATAGCTTGAATGTATGTATATATAAGTGCAGAATAATTTTATATTTATATACAGAGTATAACGCGTAATATTTCACTATTGAAATACTCGTTTTACTGATGGGTGTATCCGTTATGGGCGTTAATTATCGTTCAACGACCCCCTGACATGCATTAGTCCAATTAATTTGAAATGATTGATACGATAAAGTGGTTAGATAGTCAACGACAAGGCTCATTGCCAATACATCGTATCTCATTAACCTATGCATCAGTGACTTTGGCATCAAATCTTGTTATACGGTAAATCGAGTGAAAATAGCAATGGTGTATAAAAGTAGAACACCGAAACCATTAAAATTGTGAAGATGATCTATACATAGATACATGGATACATATATATGTAGTGAGAATGTTGAGTAAGAGAAAATTAAAGAGAATTCCTTTAGTTATACATGGCTCTGTAGGTCAACGACAGCGGTATAGTACGTGGCTTTGATTAATCAAGAGGCGTTGATTAAAGGGGTCTCGGACACCAAAAATGACGATCACAAGTATACCACACTGACACTCAAACTCGTATCCACTGTAAATTCAACCCATTGGTTCTTTTAATTTTTTTTTTTCTGTGTAATATAAATAGAAATAAAAAGAGGCTTTTTATTGATTTTTCTATGTATTTTTTTTTATTGTTTAACGCGACAAAGAGGCTCTTTTTCTCCTGTATTTTCCACCGCTTTTTATTTATTTATTTATTTTTTTTTTTTTTCCATTCTCTCGCTCTCCTTTGCCAAGAATCCGTGCACATCGACCCTGGAGATAGGTCTCGTATATATTTTTTATTTATTTATTTATTTATTTATTTTCCTTTTTTTTTTTTCTCTCAGAACGCGATACCCGCGTCAGTTCGTCGAAAGTACGCGGACGTGATTGAAATTCGATAAGTTGCACGGAGTTGTGTTTATCACGTATATATACAGAACACATATATATGCGGTGAACCGGAACTCCCCAACTCAGAGTTTGGTCCTTCAGGATATATACAGGAAATACAACGAATGACGTGAAAACGAGGCAGAAATAAATAAGTAAAAAAATGGATTAAAAAAAAAATCGAAAGTATAATATATAATTCTTCTGTCATGTCAATCAACATTTACAATAAAAAATCACATTATACTTTTGAATTCTACTCCCTCACCGCCAACATAAAATAAAAAAAAAATATTAAACAAACAAATAAATGTAATAATACAAAACTGTACAATAATATATATTGATATACCTACATTCAAGTAACTGTAAATGCAGTGAAACAAAATAGAATGGTTAATTAAGTTGTATACAAACACACATTGAAATGTTCATCTCATCAGTGAATAGAGCAAATGAGATTGAGTTGTTTCGAACTCACCAATTACAAATTACGAGAGAAACGAAACGGATGACGCGCTTATTTGGCATCAAGTCTTCATGTATATATTTCTGGGGTTGTACAACCCACCGCGGCACGTCCGGTATGATTCGTCTCTCTCCTTCTTTCTCTCGCTATTTTACTTATTGCACTTGGATTCTCTTTCGCGACACAATCCCGTCGGCCTCATTAAAACTAATGGCGTCCAAACAAGTCGATCCGTTAAATTCGAGTTACATAAAGTGTATACGTGTGCATACAACAGTCGACAGCTAATGAAAGACAAACTCCTTCGACGTTTCAATAACCTTTCGTTTGCTTCTTCTGTCACGACGTCTCAAATGTCGTTTATAAACTTCATTATCGTTGTTATCATTGCCATAAATTTTCACAATAATATAACCTCCATTTTATCGAATAATCACATTCATTATTGTTATAATTATCATCAAACTGTGTTCACTTTTGTAAAGAGTCAAAAATAATTTGTACAATGTCGTGTTTATTTCACTTATTTCCTCTTGATATTTATTTATTTATTTATTTATTTTTGGAATATGCTGCACGTTGTGTTATTTCTTGATTCTTTTGTGATTTATTGAACTCACTGAATCATTCGTATGTCAGCTTATTGTCGACCCACTTTCACGTAATATAGTTTTCCGCTGTTGAGAAACGATGAGTGAGAAAAGCAGGGGAATACAAGGAGCAACTAGCGCATTCTCCTTGTATATTTCGTGTATATGTATGTATTAAATGCAATCTTCTATCGGAGTATAGAGATTATGAACCAAAACTTCGAGATACATATATGTATTTGGGATAGAAACTTTAGGAAAATTGATGTAGTAGATTTTCGACGTGGCAATCAAGAATTTATCTAATGCTAGATCCGTGAGTCGTTGAAAATTGAGCATGAATTCATAATAAAGATTATATATTTGTATTCAGATTCATAATAAAGATCATATATATATGTATATAAAGACTATGAATGTATATAAATTCAATAATTAGAATTAAAACTGAGATGAATAAAACATAGAATACAAAAATGAGAAATACGTTTTAATGATTTATAATTATGAATATGTATTCGATCTTTTATATAATAAAATATTGTATAATTTTAAATATAACTCAATCGAATATATCTTGAGAGCAGTTTGGAATAATATATTTGATATAGTATATATATATACACAATACGAATAGTAAAATAGAATTCCATATTGTCGTATTCATTCAACGATGCGAAAAAAAAAAATTTTCCTTCATCACCTTATATAAAAATATATATTTTTTCTGTATTATGCAGATATGTGATACGATATTGCGTTATGTATATAAGATAGGTGCAATATAGGTTGAGAAAATCCCACACGTCCAGACTATCTTCATGTCAAAGTGAAGAAAAGTCAGCAATAGAGAACTTATTTTCTCGAAAAGCCACTCTTGATTTACGTGACAAAATCGCCCTTGACAACTGCATCATCATGCATATAACCGTCTATATATTACGCATATCGAATGTTGAAATATATACAGAGTTCAGCAAAAATGCAGCTATCAATGAAAATAAAAAATAAATAAATAAATAAATAAATAGTAACGAAAAAAATCCAATATACTTGCATAAATATTTTACAACAAAATTCAATTTTATGTTCATTCCAGAGAGATATTTGCAATTAAATTTGTGCCCCACATTCATATATATTTAAATCAAAATCAAATATAAATTTATCGATAAAAAAAAAAGAAATAGTTATGAAAATAAGTAAAACGAAAAAAAATTTTTAAAAACGAAAAAAGAAAAAAATTTCTTTGACATAGAACAAATGCAATTGTCAAGAACACGACATATGGATATCTACAGTAGGTATATAGTACTGCATATAGGCAGGATTTTAATTAAATCGCTTCGTGTGTTGCATTGAACGTGAATGACAGCGTCGGAGTCGACACGACTGAAAACAGACTGTGCGTAGGTACATATAGATAGATAGATATAATGTTACATATATATGTGGATGGTGCAATGCAGGAAATTTGCTGAGGGAGTTTCATCGAGTGTCATATATACATACATGTAGATATGTATATTCACTTGCTTGTATACTTGCCTCATTCGTCTCTCTTTTGACCTCACGCAAGCGTGTGTACGCCCCTCAACTTTAGTGACACGGTGACCGCCATGTAAATTTGAAATTGTCAACAACGAAGCGAGAACTGAGAGTTGGTCGGACCACAAATTAATTATTCATCAAAGTTGGAAATTAACCAAACCGCTTTAGTTTTGACATTAAATTAAAAATATTAAATTTTTTAATTGTCAAATTGATGAATTTGGTTTATAATGAAATAAACAAGGTTCGTACGCTTAATCAGTGCTGTAATTTTGATTGTTAACTGTTTACTTTTATTAGAAACGCGACAAATGAATAGTGCTTGATATAACGACGAGTATATACAAGAATGAAAGGAAGCGAGAGAGGAACAAGGAGAAATTGTGTGGAGGAAGTAAACGAGTATGAGGGAATACGCGGCTGCAAACACGAATTTCAATTATATCCACCGGCATTTTCCGGAAAACACCGCGATATAGGATACACGTGAATTGTATTATATCCTCATCCTCATCCTTTTTCAATGAATGCGCGTGCGCGTGCTGTGATTTAGTGGAAACAAACGCCTACCTATTGTGCGGCACAGTGGGAAAGCCAGTGACATACAAACTCGCTCTTTTTTTTTTTTTTTTTAAATTGCGCATTGTCATATTCCGTTTGCTTAACGTGTCGAAAATAAAATAAATACATTATTTATTTCGAAATTTTTTAATTGCATCTAATTAAATGTTTGATGAAATAAATAATTGGGTAAATTGAATTTTAATAAATGAAATGATTCAGGAAATGAAAATAATATTTTAAAAAAAAAAATTGTTTCCAAGATGCAAATGATTAGAAACTTATTTAAATGCACTGCGCCCCCGTCTGATGGTCAAACAATTTATTTCACAATTGCCAATTATCGAGTTTGTTCAGGCATGCGCGTCTCGAGAGTTCTGTCTACACACACTTCACGTTTGCGCGCATAAACTGCTGCTCTCATGAAACTCAACAACTAATCGATTTATCAAGAATGAATTTCAACCTCATTTTATATTAAATCAATAGGTTTCAATATAATCCATGCACACACACATTTATATTCACAGAAGGAAAAAAAAAAAAAACAAAACTTTTTTCAATTAAATACCAAAAACAATAATGTTACCTCACGACAATGTATTTTTGATTTATGGTGAAATTTATGTCAAGTGACATAAATAATTTACGTTAATTAAGAGAAAATAAAATTTAATTATTTTATTTTTTTACAATTTTAATGACACTGTTTTCGTTTCAGTGCACGTTCGTAGATGTAAATATATACGTGTGCATATACGAATAGAGAAAATGACTTTGCACAAGACTATATAAATGTAATCGCAAAAGCGGGTCTACGACCCCTCTTTATAATTTGATGTTGCGTGTTATTATAGTGCCATTAAAACACTGGGCATCGACTAATTACGTGCACGCAGAGACATGGGGACAAGAATAAACTATAGCGTTAGTGAACAACGCATATACATGTTTATATTTATTTATGCTGACGTGAATTTAATCAATATTCAGTTGTTTCAACGCCTGTATATATACATTCACATAAATATATATATTCATAATATTATCTCAAAGATATTACATAAATATTTATATTCACAATAGCTCTTTTGTGACAAATCTTTGAAAAATCATTGTACAAAACTGTACAAACAAATATAAAAATATAGGTCATTTCACCAATATAAACATGTTCACACATATGTATATCCTAAAAGACGATTTCAAGAAAGGAAGAAAAAAAAAAATATGTCCGTATTTGAGCCGCAGGCGGTGCATAAAAGAATTCACAATCGGATTTGTTTTTTTTTTTTTTTTATATTTTTGGTGCAGTTGGATTCCTTCTGAGGCACGTACGTCTGCATTGCTATTCTCTCGAAAATCCAGAAATAAGAGAAGATGGAAATGACGAGAAAAAAAATAAGAAGAATAAACAATAAAAAGCAGGTCGCGTATATACTTTCCTGACTTTATTGTCGATTTCCGTGCATCTAAACGTAGGACAAATAAGACGTCGAGATCGTATTTAGGACGATAAAATTGGCACAAGAGAGATGGAAAGAGAATAAAGACGCAAAGACTAAAGTTATATCAGCGAAGCGCCGAAAGCGACACATGTCTAAGTGTGCATGTGTAGAAATATACATATAAGCATATATACATACGTACATGTAATAGTTTTCCTACGTGGTGACGTTCACACGCGAACTATGTAAGTACAGAAGGTTTCGTGAAAATGGATCTTCGCTCCTCTTTATAGCATCCTGCCACATTGGATTTCTAAAGCAATCGGCTCAAATATATATAGACGTAATGTTTATATAAATATAAACATATAATTCCAAATTATTCCTTCATTTCATTTACCCATTTTTCATTTTATTTTCTTTTTATTTCCATATATACAATTCTACCGATATAATATATTAATTTTTATTTTTTATTATTCGAGATTTTACAGGTAGATATATATAACAAGACAAGTCTATATGTAAATTTATATTTTCATCGCGTCACTTTTATTCAAGCGCTTTTCTCAATTTTTTTCATGATCTAAATATCTATAAACACAAAGTCTCATCTCTTTTTGATCCTAAACTTTTTTTTTTTTCTTCTTTTTCTTCACTCATATAACAGGCGTGCGCACGTCAACGCATTATACTTGCAGCAAAAAGACCAACTCGTAAAACTGTATGAGAGAAAAGAGCTATAACAACATAACTGAAGAACAACATCGCCTTGGAATACATTTAAATGTAATTCGCTCTTGGGCGTATAACGTCCGACACTTCCCATTTTCGTACTAACACCTTTATGCTAATTCCCATGAGCTTTTCACAGCTATAGGAGTAATACGTTCGTTATTCTCTTCGCCTCAACCTTGTCGACATCATCACTATAATTTTATACATATATTTATAGCTTAAACATAGATATATATATATTATTGTTGTTTATATAAATAGATAAAGATGTAATAATGTTCGTTGCAATAATGCGCAGTCGCGCTATCCATTTTCTCGTGCAAAATCAATTATCGCTTCCACTTGTGCGACTAGATGCTCACCACAAGTTTCCTTTGTCGATAGGATATATACATAATTATATATATATGTATAATAATATTGTTGGTTAATCAATGACAATTATAATAGTGCTGTGCATTTCTACCTCTTCAATAGAACATAATTATTAAATTTGATACGTATTTTAAACTCGTGAGATTATATTATACGAATCGGATTTGTGTAAATATCCAAAATGGAAATGCAAGAGAATAGTTGAGAAAAGTTTGAATGGATTTTGAGAGTTATATTATTCTCTCATTTTCACTAAATTTTCATCTTCAATTATATTACTGACTTCTGAGAGTGGTTTATAATAAACTTTTGAAATAAATTGTTTTCGTAAATAAATAATAAATATCTCATTCGTAATATATATTCATAAAATAATTGAATAAACATATTAATATTTATAATACTACTTTTATTATAGATTGAACGAATAATAAATCATATTGAACTATTGTTAATTAATTAACCAGATAAAATTTGGTCAGTTTTTGTGTATGTTTGCATACTGTGTATCGACTTGTTAAATAAACTGATGGAGAATATATTGTAAATTTACATTAGTTATATATACACTACTATGGAAAATCCACAATGCTGTTGAGATTTTACGATCGACAGCTGGTGGCATGATTAAACTTAATATCTCATCCCGTCGCTCTTATAACATCACTGTCGACGTTTTTGCTATATAACTCTCACCCTCACTTGCAGTTTTTTTTTCTTCTCAGCAAACGTTCAGAAATAGCAGTGTGTTCTCCTTCTCGGCTTCTGTTGAAGACGAACTTTATTAAAGATCGCTATTTTTTCTTTTTTTTTTTTTTTTTTTAAACATTTTCCCATCCTTAATGGACTATAAAAGTGCCGTCAAAGCTCAGCTGCGCCATCTCAAGAAGCCCATCCTCACTGTGTTCGAGGTCGCGAATATCAATTCTAATAAGTTTTCTTGTGGATTTATAATGACAGTGAAACATTAACATTTTCTTCGCTGTTATATGTATATATATATAGGGAGAGAAATCATATAACTATGTGAAATACACTTGACTTGAAGTTTATACTTTGGAGCTTCTCAATTGAGAGAAAGTAGGTACCTACATCTGCATATACCGTTAATGTCATTAACTACGAAATCAAACTATTATATAAACCACATTATTATAGTTGGACAATCACGCAATTGATGAAATTTCAATTTTGTGACAATTAAAACTTTATTCAATTTGTTATATGAATTATGTGGTTATATTCGCGGAGACAGATTGAGAAATGAAGCATTTGAATGAGGAAATTAACGATATTGCATCAAACCAAGTGTGGTGAACAACGCACCGATTAAAACAATTCATGCGTAAGAGAATATGAACTATACATAGAATATACGCACACGCATTATACATATACATATTCTATACAATTTGAAAAACATCATTTGATTAAATAACTCGTTGTCAATTTAAAGTTGGAATTTTTCCATTTTTAAAAATCTTTAATCTTATTTATTAAAAGATATTTCGAAGCGAGAATATGTAAAAGTAAAATAATTAGTATAATTTTGATAAATTCTATTCGTTCATTAATATCTGTAGAAATTTATGTAACTAAATTTCAATCTCGTATAAAATATACAATAAAACCACATCGTATTGTTATGATATTCACCGAAGGGAAGGCGAAAATTACAGTAAATTTCTTCATGCATAAATAAAATTAAAATTGATGAGTGATGTATATTTATGAGCTAATAAAAATCGAAATGATATAACCCTACAATAATCATTCATTCTCTGTACTGTCAAAGATATTTCCATCATAAAATTATATTTGCCGCACGACGTATAAAAAAAAAAAAAAACACAGCGATGTGGTGAAAAGTCGTAACAGCTTTTTGAGTGAGAGGGAGAAAATTGCGAGTGTTATATATATGAGTAGTATTCCGGTAAGAGAGACTGTGCCAATGGCTGCCACTTTCAGGTGGTCTTATTCGCGGATACCGGCGGAAAATGTGAAAAATTCCCATTAAAAGATTCCAATAGGGCACACCTACCCTCACCACCCCAACTGCGGGGTGTTGGAGATATAAAACATAATATTATTTCCGAGAAAGCAGTGGCGCAAGAATTCAATTTAACCAGTGACATAATACTTTTGCGCTCAGAGACAGTGTGTGAGAGAGTAAGTATAAAACTTTGGCCGTTGTTGCAGTTTGGCAAGAGCGAGAAAAGCGAAAAAGCCATTGAGGGCAGGGGAACTCAAATCCCATATATGCATGTATATACAGAGAGGATTCGAAACGTGAAACCGAGAGGATTCAATCAGTACTAAGCAAAATCCGGTGGCAATCCTCTTCTTCCGGTGACGCGATCATTCAAAAAATTCTTTCATTTACTCTTTCAATTTTCATTTACATTTTTAATTTCTTTTTTTTTTCTTTTTTTTTATATAATATTTTCATTTAATTCCATATCGCAAAAGTGATTTCCCATTTATGTACACATTTTTTTTTTTTTTTTTCATTCATTCCATATAAAATTACCAGATGCTACTTTACATGAATTAATAAAAGGATAAGATAGGAATATATGTGATGGTATAATCAGCGTACATCTGTATAATTGCAGCTGCATGTATGCGGTTTGGTAAATGGTGCTCCAACGACCAATATACTCGCAGTTTATACACGAGAAGAACGAGAGCTATTTAATTATAATCCTGGCTCATCGCAAAAGGGAATGGAAAACCTATATATCGAAGTTATAACGTCTATGTGCTGGCGGCAATGCATCGCCGTCTTTAATACATATATATACATATATACATATATCATATATATATATATAGCTACTATTTATAGTACTATACCCTTGCCGGTGGGAATCGAAGCCATTAACCTCGGTTTTCCTTGGTGGGCCGACCCTGTGGTTTATTCGCCTACTAAATAATTCCAGACTGACCTGGGTCTACCTTCCAGTAAATGTACCAACATTATATATACATACATACATACATACACATATATATATATATATATATATATATATATATATATATACTCATATACTTCATATACATACGTACAAAATATTTAAAATCGCTAACAAATATTTTCGTTCAATAGTTAAATTTATTTCTGTACTTTGCATCATTTTATAAGTCAAGGATTTTCTTTGACTAGCAAAAGCTGATGTACACGAGTTCTTCAATATGAAAACAGAATTTTACCGATCTTATTTTAAGCTCTGATGGATATTATAATAGATTACAACATCGCAGGGAGAAAAAAAAAATTAATGGATCCATAGAACTATAGTATTGAAAATAAAATATTTATTTTGACGTATAGGTTAGTGTATAGTATAAGCTTGGTATAGTTGAAGTCGAAATAAATGACAACGATGGGGGGAAAAAAAATGGGATAATCGCTGGATAAATGTGAAAGATTAATTGATAGGAGTTTCAACGTCAGGGCGGAGTCGGAAAGACTAGTCATTTCTATACCTCGTCCCAAATATATATCTGTCATTTCGTTCACCGACACTCGCCATTTTTCTGTCCATTGTCCTTTCACTTCAATTCGAGCACCAGGCACTCCCTCATACTCTTCAGTCTTCACCTTCATAACCTTTTTTTTTTTCTTTCTCCTCCAATGCCCTTTGGACTTTATATATCCCATCATATCTTTCGTCCGTTTTTACTTTTTTTTTTTCTCCATCTTTCTTTCTTTCACACATTTTTATTTTACACCCGAGTCTTCGCCATTCGCATCTATTCTATGTTTGAGTAATGCGAGAGGATTACGCAGCTGAGCTGAAAAGTCTGGGAAGCCACGCTTTACGCTCTTTGCCACCTGAAGATAAAGAGATAAACTTTCGGAGGTAAGATCAGACCGATTGAACTCGCACCCTCTCCTGATGCTTTCGCTGTCTCTTACTCTCTCATTTCCAATTTTTATTTTATTTTCTACATTCACTCACATGCCTATTTCACTCTTCTTTTCATATTCTCGGATTTTCACATCATACTCATCATACTCGCATCATCGCAACCAAAATATTCCTCTCATATTCTTTATTTTTTTTTATTTCACACTATTCGATTTCGCATCTATCATGAAATTTAAATATCTTTTGCTTATATAATCTTCTACGCGTCTCTTTCGGTTTCACGACATTCCATACCACCTTCACTGAGTATATATAATAATACACACACGAAACCCAATTTCACAACGTCACATTCACGTCAAATAAATAAAAATCCTCAATAAAACAAGATGAGAAAATTAGATTATTTTATTTTATCACCGCAATTATTGCATCGGTACTTACATAAATACTGCTACTATTACTTCTGCTATAACTACTGCTATACAAAGTTGTGTATGAAGAGTTGTGGTTTAATCGAGTGTATCCTACCCACAAAAGTATAAAAAGAAAAGGGGAAAAAACAACAAATAAATACAAGGATGTATAGAAGAAATACTTATGACTCTCCAATTCATGAACAGCGAATGAAAAGACGTGGTAAATTATCCGAGCGACCCAAATATGTCAAGAATACACTGACAATAAATATACTAGTATATATATACACATAAATATATATATTTCGTCAAAGGCAATTGCGTCAGAGTGAATGGACACCAAGGGGTGCGCTCGGTCAAGCAATTGACTCGGCGGTTGGTTTTTCCAATAATTCGCCCTCCATCGCGCACCCAAAATCCTAGCGTAATGTCGTCGCCAATGTGGAAAAGAACAGAGAAAATAAAAAAAAATAATAAGTAGAAGCCACGTACAACCATACTATGCAAGCGTTGTTTATCGTCTGTATACAGAACGAGCTCGCTGATCAGTAACAAACACTCGTTTTTTTTTTTTTTATCGTATAATCATTGCCCTCACGTCGTGCAATACAAGTCTGACCAAATAAAGTATTTTTCCCTTTCACATTCATACAAACGATAAATGGATGCAATAAATTCCGAGTGCAAACGATGTAAATTAATAAAAATAATTCTTCGTATTAATTTCTCTCGATAATTATTATTAATCAAGTTTATAAATTGTAGAAAAAAAAAAAGAGAGAGAGAAATTAATAATATTGAATACATAAATTTTTTTTATATTTTTTTATCTTTACATTTTTATGATCAATGGACTCTCCCATGGTAAATGCACAAAGTGATTGACAATTTAGTTTGCTATTGAGTAAAGGACAATCTTAGCTCCAACGGGGAAACGATAGCGGGGCTTTTGTATGGCACTGGCAGGGAATATCGAAGTTCGATAAAGGAAATAGAGAGCCCAGGATCTTCTATACTGTCACAACGTACTGTATACCTCTCTTGTATAATCAAGCCAAATCTATTCGAAAAAAAAAAACGAACACACCAAGAGCTTTTTTTTTCTTTCGTTTTTTTTCGTTTTAACAATTTAAAATCCACTAGGTTGTGTCGAGAGTCGCTCGGGCAACATGATAAATATCTCTCACACAGTCCCACGGTCCCTGAGATATATAACTTCAACGTATAAAGCTGACCTAAAGGATTCTCAAACATATAAAGAAAAAAGGATTGAAGATATAAGAAGAGAAAGGAAATTTATTTCAATGCGATTATCGACAGCGATAAGAAAAAATAAAATCCATGAGTATTATCTTTCAACAAGTGAAATAAAATTGAGATTGAAGTTCAAATGTATTCACAGACTCTGCTACAACTCACTGTTTTCTAAATGGCCAACAGTATTTGTAAACTCACTGGTAGGTACTTTTAGTTTTGGTCGCATACACCCAAAATACAACTCATCTCACCCCCGCTCATCGTCCACACCTACCGCCGCTCGTGTTTTACAATTACTGTAGTTTTATGAGTTCAAACCCCCCGGCAGACTTGGCCCAACTTGTGATTGCGCAAGTTTTGTGCTTTACGAGTATATAGACTGGTGCACGGGGCTATCTGACGGTGATTTTCCCCTTTATAGCTGTGCGTACCCAACACCTCCACCAATGATACATTATATAAACTCGCGTACTGCACATGGCAACTGAAATAAACTTGTCTTGTCCGAGAAAATGCGATTGAACGCATAAACAAACAAACCGCACGTGTCTCACTCCCAAACAACTATTCGCGCACTAACTACAAAAATACAATTTAACTATCTAAATCAAACAGATTTCGAAATAAAAAAAAAAACCCACACAAATTTAATTATCAAAATTAAAGAGACATATATTCTTTATATTCGTGGAGAAAGTATTCGTGAAGTAAAAAAAAAATGATACGATTGCCATTAAAAAATCCCTTTCATATTTTCCCCCATGAGTATTTTGCCCTTGAGCCAACATTAAAATCATAATATCAGCCTTTGTCGCAACTAATATCACCTCAAAAACTATCATACATATACACATATTCAGCTGCTAGGTAAATTATTGTGTGTATAGGTTCACAAGCGGATTGTTAACGAACTCAGTCGCATAATGAGGTGCAACACGAAGGTCGTACAAGCATATATATAGCTTGATGTATGTATATTGTATAGCATACACACAAACATGTATATATACACTTATTCGTCAAGTGGGGTTGCTTCAGACACCCCAATAGCAGACAGGGTTAAAGCTTGATGGTGATCGACGCAAGAGTAAAGCGGATTTCCATTTTAGTGTATATATTCGTTGGCACCCCACGTACTTGTCGTGTAGTGTGAAAACACATGATGATCGACACTCGCGTACAGGCATTGAAAGAGACTATATGCATATACATATATATATATATATACATATTGAGGATGGGGATCCGATGGAACAGCAGCGGAAGCCCCCAGAGAGCTCGAGACACATACCTTGCCAATGTGAATGAGAGAGTATTGGATGCCTCTCGATAATGTCACACGCGACCAACACCGATTGGCACTTGCGTCTCTCTAACCATCACTACAGTGCACCCTCAATTTACACATATACATATATACAACGTTAAAGCCATAAAAGTACATGAGAGAGATGATACTCGGAAATTTTTGTTAATGGAAAATTTTTATTTCATTTTATATTTATTATTATTTCTTTGGTTAAAAATATACTTTTGAGCTTTGGTGACAATGGTGATTGTTTGATTGATATAAGATACTGTTATAATAACTAATGACAGTGACGTGTTTTTTTTTTTTTTTTTTTTTTGAACGATCTATCGTGTTGCATGGCGTAAATATATGCAATCGAAAATAGAATGAAAAATAGCGTGTAAATGTAGCGCCACGTAATTTCGAACACGTGGACGTGTCAGGTTGCAAAGAAAGGACTGCAAGCACACGCCAAATGACAAAGAATATACAGTGTTTATACATATATATACACAAAGGTATATATGTAGTATATGTATATATTTGCTACTTCATCGAAAAATGAAAAGCTTCAAGTGACACTTATTTACATACATGTGTGTTAAATATAAATAAAGAGTATGAGAAAGTGTTGGATGTAATATATTTTGTGAAATATTAGGAATTAATAAGAGAACTAACAAATCACAAGTGTGAAAAATAAAAAAGTAAAGTTTATATTAAATAAATTGTGACTGTGGACTTTTAAATAATTTTTATAAAATTAAATATGACTAAAATGACAATAAATATAATATAAATTATAGATAACGTTGAAAAATAAATGGATTGATAAACCCGATGATGATTGAGAAAAAGTTGGTGAAGAAAATATGCGATTGAGAGAAAAAAAAAAATAATATAATATTCTGAAGGTAAAGTTCGTATATGTATGTAGGTAGTTTATACATATGGTGAAACACGCAAAGCCGCATATTTCATAACACGCGATTTGTTATGAAAATATATGCATATATGTATATAAATAAATGTTTATATTTTTATAATATTTTTCAGTCATAAAATATCTGTGCAAAAGATTCAAAGGCATATAACACGTAGATACATACACCTATAATAGACGCCCACATATTTACGAGTATAAATAAAAATTTAATTTCATGTCTGGTGCAATATTCCCAAAGTGATTTTGAATGAATCACTAGATTTTTATATACACAATCATACGATTTTGGTCTTCTATTTTTTTTTTCCTCTTTCATGGAAAACAATAAAGGAAATAAACATATACCTATGTACATGAATATATATACAAAAGGAAGAAAAACGTGTATAGTAGTAGAGAGAGAATGAGAAAAAAAAAAAAGTCAATCGACAGTAAATTCTCCGCATGTACATATACATGTAACTACATTTATAGTGTATATATATATATATAGAATAAGCACACGCGCGAAAGTCGTGACATTGCAACGTAAGCACGTATAAGCAATGCTACCCACCCAAGAAATCGTACAGTGGCGCTTTACGATCGACACGGTAATTGAGAAAGATTTGAAATAAACGAGAAAGCTCGTTACTTGCGAGAAAACGAATGAGCGTTGATCGGTTACTGCACAACGAATTCTAAAGTCCATTTTAGTGTGTTCTAACGCTCTTATATAGCATACGTATGTTGTATAAAATATATGTATATATATACGCATAAATATATGTGTATATATGTGAAAGTATATATTTTTCTAATAGCTTATTGTAGGTAAAACATAAATGATCCAAAGCATCCATACTATTTTGCTATCTAACGATTCTATATTCTTACAACAAATTGTATATTTATATTTACTAGATTTCTATTTGCAGAACGAATTAAATTTAGTATTATATGTATGGATTGAAATAAATAATGCAAAACTATATGAAAAAAAAAAAATACACAAATTTAGTAAATTAAAATATGAAGAGAGAAAAAAATAAAATTGAAAACTATTAATTATTACAACCTAAATGAATTCGTTGATTGTTGTTTATTTTTTTATCATGATTAAACAGTACGATAGAAGCTTGTTGTAAAAATGAGTTGATTAGAATTAAATATTTATTGTTTGGTTATCAACAAATGCAAACAGCATGAAATAAATATGTGCATACTTTATTGTGCTTTTGTTTTTTATATGATTTGAATTTTATAAATATCGCGTTTTTTTTTTATTCTTATTCATTGGTAAATATCTGATGGCGTATATTCACAGTCGAATTGATAGCATTGGATATAAACTTCATTCCCATCGTTAACTTTTTTTATTTTATTTTTCATTTCTTTTTATTGAGAATACCAATGAGTATAAATTTTTATTATTATTTCTCTCCCTTGTGTATATACATATCATCGTCAACAACATCACTCACATCATATTTGCCCTCAGGGTGATGCGGTTGTCGTGTTCAACAACATGTAATGATGACGCTGATGCACTTGACAAGATAAGCGCACGCCAAAGTGCAGTAAAAAAATTTATCTATATAAATAAAAATATTAATTCAACCAACTCTTCTATAATCCATGCAGTCTGGACACATGGGAAATCTTCAAGACCATTATATGTGGTATCTTGATCACGACTGCACAATATATATGCATATGTTGAAAAAAACGACAGGATATTTTTATGCATAAGTAAAAAAATCTTCAAGAGATCTTTCACTTCGTTCGTACATTTTATATAATATTGAAAAATATTTTAATTGAGACATTCTTCAACCACCATATTTATCAAGTGCTAATTTATTACGATCTGTAATTGAAATCCCTATTTTATACACGTAATATAAAATTTAAAAAATCAATTTCAATCAAAATATTCAATTTCACGCTTGGGCCGAATGCAATAATTAAAAATCACTCAACTTGTCATCCACTGATTTTTTCAGATTAACATATTAATTTTTTTTTTTTATCATATTTTAAACGTCCATTATATGCCTGTCTTGTTTAGTTTGACACTATATACATATATATATATATATATATATATATATATATATATATATATATATATATATATATATTGAAAATGCATAGTAAATTAGGTCGACAAGATTACGCTGGAGGGACTTGTCAAGCACAGTTAACTGTCACGAAAACCCATATGCAACCATTCCTCTAAAGTCAATTTTACTCACCTTCACACCCACACGTGGTAACTCTCCCAATGGTATGCTCGTTGGCATTAATTATTCCGAGTTCACGCCACGAAAGCTTAGCTCTCTCTCTCTCTCTTGCTCGATCTCCCACTTGAATTTCCCTGGAAATCGCACGGGGCTTAGTAAGCATCGTGTGCACTTCACAGTGAAACTCTTGGTATAAGGTGCAAGGGGGAGAGGAAAGACGCGCGACGAACCAAAGAGAAAACTGTCTGATGAAACTATGTATGTTCTGACGTTTGCGAAACTAACGTCATCACTTCCACATTACTATGTTTAACATCTTGGCTTATATCCACAATATCATACTGATGCACTTTATTACTTTTGATATTAACATAATGCATAAAAAAGAAAATTCGATGAAAACATCTTGAGAATTATTATCATAAAATTTTTTTTTATGTGGCTATTCGAATGTTACAGCAACAAAAGAAAAAGAACCATAAATAAAATATCCATTTATATATATAATAAAAAAATAAAAAAAAAAAAAAAACTTAAACTGGTGCATGAGAAGTAATAAAAATCAAACTCATTTTCTCTTTTACTCATCGGATGAGAATAAAATGAGGGCATTTTTTTATAATCGATATTCGCTTTTCGAAGAGGCCATTTCTTTTCTCCAATATATACGATTCCTCTTTGAGTTACGATCTTCGATGCAGACGACCATTCCACCCTCGACCTCCTTCCACCAACTTGCGTTTACTCCCTCTCTCTCGCTCGTATCATCCCTTATATTTATCCATCTCTTTTCCTCTTTTTCCCAACACCAAAATCCTTCTTACACTCCCTCTAACCACACACCTTTTTCTTTCCACCCCTACCTTTCTCTTCCCATTGCACTTTCCTCTATACTCTACATATACATACGTATATATGTATGTATATACCCTATACTCTTATATCAATGCGAATGATAGCCACAGTAGATCCGGGTCGCGCGTAAATTTCCGGAATCTTACGCTGATTTATCGCCTGACGAGATATAGGTTGCTCACCGGAAGGATTTAAGCCGGCTCGTGTGGCCGTCGGACGCGAATGTGGCAGTGCACAAGGGTAACCTACTTTCACCTTCTCACTTGTCTTTTCATCAGTATACATAATGTACAAAGTGTATGGGTGTGTATTTAATCTATCTAATTTCATGGTTTTGATAATATCTTTTATCGTTATTTTTCTTCTACCTTTCATGGCAAAAAACTAAATTTATTTAATAAAATTCACTAATGTTTCAATTTATCCCATCCTCCACATACTGCCTTGTGTTTATATATAATTTATCGTTTGGCCGTACGACAGAAATGATAAATGCCTGACTTTTCTTTTACTAATATAACATATTAAATGCCACCGTCAAATACAACGTCGACAGATGACGTTAAATTGCAGAAGATCAGACAAAAATTTATCACTTCAAGTCATGTCATATTTAATTACATGACTGATAAAATTAAATGATACAAAAAATAATCCACACAGATATGTAAAAATTATAAAATAATTAATCAATGGAAAAAAAAAATATATGTTGAATTTCTTAAAAATATTTAAATAATATTGGAGAATTATAATTCAAATAAAAATACTTTTTTCATTTAGTAGATTTTTTTTTTCGCATTAAAATGAGTTCAAATATGAATCAGATAATAAATCTACAACAATATTTTATCAATGATGCTGTTGGGTATGAGGATGACGCTGATCTTCTGTTATGCACCAACATATTCAAATATACATACATACATACATACATAAATACACATATGTACTTGAGCGCTGCTGCGGGAGCAACGTGCACTCTAACGTTGAGGGTGAGACTCACAGCAGCCGCCCCCACACTCATACAATAGCCCGGATTTGTTAGACAAACACCATCACCGACGTTACAAAAACAAATCGAGAGGCGCGAGCTTTTGCACGGGTTTACAAGCACACTGTTACTATTTCAAACTATATAAATATATACATACATATATACTTCATAACTTTCTCATTCTCATTCTCCTTTATTGGACTTAAATCTTACAAACAACCTCGCTATGTAATATTATTTCAAATGCAAAACTAATATTAATATGTTGAAATATGTCAGATGGAGAAAAAAAAAAAAATATGAAAAAAAAATGAAAAACAAGAAAATAATAAATCAATTCTTGGTGGAGAAAAATTGACGTTTCATTGTAATAAAATTTGAAAATATTTTCTGGGGTAGTTGAATAAAAATATATATTATTTTTTGATGGCTGATATATTGATGTATTAGTTTGAAACCATTTTCTATGGTGGATAGTCAAAATGACAAAGCGTCATAATCGACACAGCAGAGGTGACAGCCGCCCATTTCCGGAAGTGGAAATTGTGTTGAGAATGAGAGCAAGGCAAGTGACGCAGTCAACGCACGTATTCCATCAACGTGTCCGAGGCAAACAGTTGTGAGGGTTATAGACGATATGTATATGTATAGACATACACGTATTTACGGATGTTATATACCGGAAGTTTTGGCATTTCCACATATATAAATGTATATCTATATACTTAAAACCCAACTTGAGAGTCAGAACACTTCGTTTCGAAGACGAATGTACTTCCAATAGCTCCTTGTCAATTTGACGGAATCTACACTTTAGCTCTCTTAGAAATATTCAGTACTGATGAAATTTACTTGGCTCATATACAATATCATGAGCATAAATTTTTACATTCAAACTATTTTCACATTATACAAAAATAATTTTTTTTTTTTTAAATTCTAAAATAAATCAAATTCATTCCAACTGAATTTCGACAATCTCAATCAGATTCCGTATATAATACTCAATATATTCAATTTGTTTTTCCAATTATTTTTTTTTTTCACCCACAAAAATTCCAATTAAATAATTTTTGGTTTAATTCCATTCAATTTTTTCCAATCAATATCCACTCAATCATCATTTTATTTGTCGAAATTTATTACACACATCTCTACACCACTTTATCAAATATAAAACCCTCCACTTGACAAAACAGACGTTGGTAATTTCGGAAAAAAAAATATTACCCCATGTAATACCACTACTTGTGTTAAAATCAATTGAACGTCCCGAAAATCTCTCGAATGATCGTTTGAAAATAGTCTATATCTATTTCGTAAAAAAGTGCAGTGAACACTCTCCAAGTTTCTTTATCCAAACGACAATATAAGCGCGCTAATATTCAATCAGTGAGCCACACTTGTTTCTACTTCCTGCGTCTCCATTTTAGCTGTTATTCCCATCATGCTTGCTCGCGCTTATTCTTCGGCAGATGTCCAAGTGGATAAAATGAAATCTCGTACCAACGATCATATAAAATCTGCTTTGGTGATTTAATTGAAAAACTTCTCATTAAATAATTATAACATCACTTGATTCTTCTTCACGAATATAATACCTATACATAAACATATATACTTTAGTGTGAGTGATATCCTGACACGGAAATAATTGCGGTTAAGACGAGTAGCATTGTAAAAGAGATTGAGCCGTCTGTGTTATTGTGATACGCAGAGAGAGCAAGTGTGGAGTTGACGCTTTTGCTTGCAGTGAATATAAACTCTAACGCGACGCGTGTCTTGTGACTCTTTGGTAAAGTGGTGAATAGTGGTGACGACAAGGACTTGAGCGTCGAGTGAGACATTTGTCTTGAATATATATACCACATCTTACGTACCACACTGGCTTGATATATACGACACTGGTGGTTCTCTCACTTTCCTTGTATAAGATGGCAAAGTCTCATTCTCTCATACTCTCCACACTCACACTTACATTTGTTCTCTCATACTGTTGTAAGTGAGGAAGTCAGAAGCCTGCACGTGACATCTAACGTAATGCCAATAACTCACATCTGTGTGTGCACTGAAGGAGGAACTTGCCCCCTTTCTGCGAGTGGTCCTAGAACAAGCGCTTTTGGCTTCTGCCATCCACATGACGACGGATGGACGACGCGCACCAGCTATAGTAATGTCGACCCGAGAGTTAGTTAGAAAGAGAAAGAGCGACTGAGGGAAGAAGAGGGAGATGGAGTGAACTCAAGCAAGCCCACACCGCAATAACCCTAGGCAACACCAAGTTTGCCAAGGGATCAACCAGAAATTACAGGGAAGTCTAGCTAAATTCCGGAGACCCCCAACGGGATTGGTAATTGCTACGAGCGACTCAACTCGATCATTAATTTACCTCCAATTTCACGGATTATAGGTTCTCTCGATATGAGTATGTATACAGATTGATATGTAGATATATCTAATTGCTTAACGTAATAATTTAAGTTCCAAACTCAGATATATTTAAAACAAATTTTGTATACATAGCATTTCTATAAATAATATTTTTACGTTAAAGTATATATATATATATAGCTGATTTGTACATGTATATAAGGGACAAAGGAAGCCGCGTAAAGTTCCGGTTGTGAAACGAAAAGTCCGATTGGCAGCAGTGAGTGAAAGAACAGGAAAAAGGAAAAAGAATTCGAAAAGTGACGATGAAAAAAGTTTCGGACAATTGGACTTGTGAAAAAGTTTGGATTAAAGGCTTTGAAAAATTTTATTCTACGTAATATATATACATATATATTTATATACATCTGTATATTGAGGTGTGCTTTATATAACTTTTTTGCTGTGCAATAATTTTTGCTTTTGACGTATTTATATAATAAATATATATACCTTATTCATTTGCATGACAGAACAATTAACATGAAATTATATAGTGATTTAATTTTGAAAAAAGAAAATTTACAATTTTAATATTTTCTCATTTTAAAATACTTGAGAAATATTATAATTCACCTGATAAACTTTGTTAAATACATTGCAATGTCAGGAGAATTTTGAAAAATAAAACAGTTCTGAAAGACACAAAGTTGAAATGAAGAAGTTCTATATACTGTATATACATACACATATACATATAGGTATTCTACCGAGACGAGTTACGCTACTAGTCTCTTTTATTCGTTCACCTGTCTCCCACCCTCTCTCTACTATCCTCCTTCACCAATTTTTTTTCTTCTCCTCTTTCGCCACGCCAACGGGTAAAACTGTATTACTATCACTACTACTTCTATACTACAACTATTGCCACTACTATATCTACACCTTTATACTGCTACAAAAGTCTTTTGCGCGTTTCTTTTCTCTCAGTTTCCCTCGGGGCCACAATGAGCAGCTTACACACCCTTTCCCCTCTATGTATATGGTATGAAGCCTCGCACCTCCGCCACACCCGCGTGCGCGCGCGGTTTTCTGAGTAATGACCGACTACTTCGTGCGGTTTTATACTTGAGGGCCAGTGGTGTAAGATATAGGATGGCAAAAATAATGAAAAAAAAATAAAATAAAATAAAACAGGAGACAGGGAAAAAAAAAAAGTTTTTGCCTTTGCCTGCGGTAACTCAGCGAAAAACAGTTGAGAAACTTTTCACGTGGCTAGAAAAGATCCTAGAAACGTGAACGAGAGACGTATATATACATGTACATACAAGTACATATAGGTGCCGGTGCCGGTATATATATATATATATATATAAGCATACATAAGAGCTTTCGTTCAAGCGGAATAAGGAAAAAAATAAAGCAAAAGAATGAGATAGAAAACTCTCGTCATCAGTTGAGGTAAACGAGAGACAAGAATAGCAAGAGAGGAAAAAAATTTGAAGAATGTAGTTATATGCATATATACTTGTATATATACATATATATGTACGTATATATGTATATATATTACGACTCGCTTGAACTTAAGCGTTTAATGTAGCAGAAAATATACATTTAGTTGGGCTCAAGGAGACACATAGAATATCATGGATTGCGTCAACGTCTAAAAATAAGGTATATATCCTTATATATATATAAAAATATGTATACTTTCTTGACTTAGCATCCCCGTGAGTATCCTTGAAAAGAATACGACGATAACGTTTCTCAGTGTTAGTGTACAAAAGTCTCTTGAGAATCCTGGGTAACATCGCAGAGTATAAATAAATGCCCACAAGAAAATTACTCGAATATCCTGGAAATTCTATACATTCATATATATACTTGTGATATATATAGTGGGGGAAAAAAATAACCGGGTCCAGCATTCATTTTCACTTTAATTTATGAGTCAAGAGGGCGAGAATATAAAAGAGAAAACAAAACATATAACGCCTGATTTTTATGTATGAATATGTTTTTTTTTTTTAATGCATGATGGCAGACTTGTTCACTTCGGCGTGTCGATATTTTTAAAAGCTATTTTTTTACCTATCGCTCGGTATCCTATTGTGTATTTGAGAAGTTTATGCTCGGTACTAATACTATAGACGCACTCAATCGATTGATCATCACCACACATCACATATACGTATACATGTATATAATAATATTTTTACTTGTGTATACAATAGTGCTTGCCCACTGACAAAGAAAATTTATTCCTTTGTCGTCTATACGATATGCCCTTGCTATATATATATTATATGTATATATGATTCAACACCACGATGGATTTGTGGGGTTTATACGACGCGTGACCTGAACTACGTTTCAATAGCTTATGCTCCACAAATTGATTCTTCACAATTCTCCCACACGACGTTATATGCAATATTTATTGCGCAACAGTTTATGATTATCGACATCATAGTGTAAGTGATACTTCATAGATAAAAGAATAATATAAAAAAAAAAAAAAAATAAAAATATACAAAGTTGATATTCATCAGAGAAGATATAAAGAATGAGAATAGGAAACATTCAGTCTCGTCGACAAAACTCTTCGAGTTAATTAATTTTATAGCAGGAATTCAGTGGAAATAATTAAAAATAGCTATTGCACTTGCACAGTAAATTGGAAGCGAGAGAATAAAGAGAAAACGAAAAAACACAGCTAGGGCAAGAGAGATATGGAGAAAGAAAAAAATAGTAAAAGAGGAATGAGTGAGGAGAATAGAGAAAGAAGAGGCAATGAACAGAATCAAAAGCCAGTGGAACAAGAGAGAAATTGGAAAGTCGATTGTTCAAGCAGCGCTTCCGGGTGTGAGGAATAAGAGAGAAAGAGACCCCGGCGTGAATTTCGTATGGTAGATATATAAAGAGATATATGAAGAGAGAAAGAGAGAGGAAAAGTATGGCAGGGAAAACTTTGACCTAAATAAACCCACTCCCATTATTGTGTATATAACTGTGCTGATGTTGTGCTTGCTCTGAGATTTTTTTTTTTTGTCCCCTCCTCCCATTTCCAACATGACCACTGCATGTTTTTCTACAACTATATATATATTACTAGAGATGTAATATCTGCGTTGTGGATTGTAAAGGCTTCACATGTGCGAGTGTGCACATAGTATAGCAACAAGAAGCAAAGCAATAGTATTATATGTACACCAAACAAAATCTGTGATGGCAAACAACTCTCGAGGTTTGTAAAATGCGCTGATGTAGAAATCGCGTTTCGATAGTTGTAGAGAACAAAAAAAAAACAGAGAAATAAATAAATAGAAAGAGAGAAAAAGAATGAGATGTGTACATAAAGTAAATCAGAAGAGGCAAAAGGGGTAAATTACCAGAAACATGAAATATAGAAAGAAAGAATAGAACTCGAGTATTTGTTGATATAATAAACCGGAAAATAAACAATTTTGTAAAGTATGTATTCATAACGAATGAATACAATGGGAAAATAAAAAATATAACAGAATGAAAATTGATATAAAACAAATGTTTATTAAATAAAAATATATCTGATGTATAAATTGTGTTGAATTTCATATAATGAAATATGATCAACAGCGAGTAGATATATTTGATTTGATAAAGATCTGTGGAAGTTACTTCGAGACTATTATAGTGATCTCTTTTTGAATGAATGAAGGAGAAAAAAAAGTGGACGTAAAATATTGGTATATACATATATACGTGTTTATATATACAAGAGAAGAGCCGTGTCATCGTACAAGAGTCGAGGTGGCAAACTCAGGATTTCCGATAATCGCCCCAGGAGATCTATCGAGTAGAAAGAGGCCTAGTTTGGTCAGACCCGAAACTGTATGGGATCAAGATTCGCGTCAAGAACACATACATATATCCGTATATATTTACTCTGTCGCGTATCCTATCGTTTGGTTTGGCTGTGCCAAGCGATAATATCTCAACTGCCTACTGTGGAAGGTAGCAGAATAAAAAAAAAAAAAAAATCGCATCACACTCTGCCACTGTTGTCCCCGAATTTATCTGATCCATTTTCATCGAATCCCATTTCCGACTATAAATGAAAGATAAACAAATTAAAAAGATTATCGTCGAGTATTCGTGAACGACGGTGATGACGGTGGTAGTGAAGAATTAACGCGGGGATTTTGTGGGGATTTAAGGATGAATCTTAGATAAAATTCGTGAGCGAGAAAAAATTAAGATGAGAATGAAAATAAAAAGGGGAATGATGAAAAGAGTGAGTCGCATTTAATTTTAAAAAGAGATAAAAAAAAAAGAAAGAAATGAGAGAGATAAATAAATATAGATTTTTTTTTTCCTTTTTTTGGTTCAACTTTATAGGAGGAAAAAATTTAACAATACATTTTTTAGATGTATACGCGTGTGGAGGACAGTTTGCCTTGTGAAATTTTCATGAGGGTCGTCGCAATCGGCCATTTTATTTACGCAAAAGGGTATACGGAAAGGTAAATATATAAATGTGTGTATATATACACAAAAAAGATACGTATGCATTCATATACATCCATTGCTTTGAATTTTTACGACTAAAGCCTTTATATGCGTTCACAATATCACTATTCTGAAGCCATCTTGTTACGCAATAATTTTTTTTTATTGTATGTTTTTTCCCGTAATATATGCCACGACCATATCGCCATTATAGCGATGAAATGGAGAAAAAATAAATAAATCCCTATACATATGCGCGTAAATATATTAAAATTCATAAATTTGATAACTCTAGTGTGTATTCCATGAAGTCCATATTAAATAGTTATAATAAAAAAATTGTTACTCAATGTGCAAACTGTTAATTTATCATTCAAACGAGATACCTGATGGCACTCACCATTCACAAAGCCCACCCTCGTTATTCTCCCGAAATTACACATGCCATCATCAATAATGTATTAATATCGGTGGGGGGAACATAATTGATTTGGAAATGAATTATGTCAAACAAATATTTGCCGCAATTACATCGGTATGTATGCATACACAACGGGAAATTAAGGAAAAAACATTGCGCTTAACAATGATATTTGAAATGATTTATTCACGGAAATGTTTGGATATGTAATCACACATTCATCAATTTAAATTTAATTATTAGAAACGGATATAGGAACAATCAACAATTTTAATCAAATATTCAATGTGTTGAACGGGTGACATTATACATTGTTGATGGCTAAAAAAAAAAAACATAATATGATACCGGGAAAATGAAAAATTAAATTGGAAATTTGTCCAAATGAAATGATATAATTTAAATACATTATTTTGTTTCTTTATTTTTTCCTTTCTTTTCTTATTTCAATGTGTCAAATAAGAATTTATCTTTAGAACTCTAGTCCTATTATTATACATGTACACTGTGCAATAAATCTACACTATCTTTTTCTTACTTCTATTTATTTTCCGTCTATTTATTCGCGCGCTTCGGATTCTATCGGGAATTCACTCTCCTTACTTTATTTGTACCCACTCAACACCTTTCTTCAACCCTCAATTCTTATTCTGACCCGTCTTTATTCGAGGAGACAGAGTGAAGGCAAAACGAGGTGAGAGCAAGAGGCCTCGATGGATCTCACGCCATCTCGTCCATTCTCGTGCTTGGATGAGAAAAAAAAATAAAAAAAAAAAATAAAATAAGATAAAATAACCCCCCCGAGGTCCGGGCTGATAAGTCGATCTGTCCCGGGAAGGCCGCGTGCGACTAAAAAAAAAAAGCAGCTTTCAATGAAAGCTTCCACTACTGACTGAGATTCTCGTCTTTTCTTCGTATACACACGATGTACGCTTTAACCTAAACTCTGAACAAACTTTTCGATACGGAACAGCAAAGAAAAAACTTTGCTATTGCTTCGATAGGAACCAAATCGTTTTTCAAATAAAAAATATAACACATCTACCTATGTATACCGATATGTTCTTTGCAAATAACAAAATTGATCCAACTGATAATATCAATCTTACTGTCGAATAAAGAATATAAGAAAAAGAAAATTGTACGTCATTCACGTGAGATTTCGAATAATAAATAAAAATAAAAAAATAGTCGAGGCAAGAAAAATGTCTTTGACTTTGTATAAGAAAAAAAAAAAAAAATCGCAAAAGGGCTTTCCCCCATTTCTAAAGCACGTCACGAATTACGAGGGGCTGACGCGTGGAATAAGTATAAAATACTCTATATAAAGAATATATATATTCTGTTTGGTTTCATTTTACCAACCGACACACTTCCCTCAAATAATATAGCTACGCATGATTATATATACCAACGTATATTCAAGCCGAAAGGAAAAGGAGAGAAATAAATAAATAACAATGTGAAAACAGACGAAATTTCACCGTTGTAATCTCATCCCAATCCCTCCCTCTGTTCATTTATATATATATATATATATATATAAACCAGCTCAATGTCATATTTATTATTCTGCATCTCTCCCTCTTTCATGTCATCATAAAACCTTCAACTGACATTAAATAAAAAAAAAATTAATTATTAAATTACAAATAATTATTTTTTTTACGTTCATAATTCAATAAAACTATACACGAGTTTTTTTTTATTTTTTTTTTCTACTAGAATGACTGAATTTTTCAACGACCATTAAATCGACACCTGATTTTTCTCGACGGGATTTTTTCGTTATTTTTTTTTTTCCTCACGACAGGAATCGTGTGCGGAGCGATGATTTATGAAGAACGCGAAAAAGTATATAGTCGCTATAATATATATATACATATTAAAGCACGAAAGAAGAGAAGCGAAGTGGCAGAATGAGATTCAGGTAGATATATACATACATATATATGTATATATGTATATAAAGTAACCCAGGCGAGCTCCACGTTCACATTGGAGTGTCGGGTAAAAAAGACAACACCATAAAAAACTGCTCAATAAAACATAAGATGATCAAATAAATCGAGTCGACGTAATACATGTGTAAAAAGTAGATATATATACAAAAAGTAAGAGTGAGATGAAACTCAAGAATACGTCCGCCGACCTACAAGAGAAATGAATAAGAAAAATATAGTCGCAAAAAAGTAAAAAAAAGAGGGGAATATACGAGGATAAATAATAAAAAAAAAAAATGGCAGCTACCAACTGGCAAAGTGATTCCTACTTATACCAAGCGAATCACGCATATAAGTAACATCCACATTGAATCGCACAGTTGTGAAAAATTTATTGCCACCCTATAACGCAGACATAGGTATTACTACTGACAATACTTAGTATATCTATCTATATACCCTCAAGCAACGGGATTTCAAGCGAAATCCAAGCGAGTAGGTAATACATATTTAAGCGTTCGATCATCACTCCTTCTTTGCAGACTTTAAGACTCTCTGTCTACGATATTCATACATACATATGTGTATATATGTGTATATAAACGCACTCGTTCAATTCTTTTTTACAAAACGTTGAAAACTTTTGTATAATCTCCAAAGACTCTGATTTATTCATAGCAGAGAAAAAAAATTTATTATTTTTTTTTTAATACACGAGTATTAAGGAGTCATGTACGTTTTTTTCTTTTTAAATATTTGAATTTTTTTTTTTTTTTTGATATTTAATCTTGAAGCTTGGTCTTTTGAGAATTTATTATACAAATTTTTTCTTGTGTATTTTAAAAATTTATCTTACAATATAAAAAACAAATTATACCAAACGAATTTCCTCTTTATAAAAAAAATTCATAAGCATTAACCTACTTGAAGGGAAGGAAGAAACAATAAATGTACCTCTCAACCTCTCAACATGAGAAAATAAATAAATATAAATGAAAAAAATATTCTTTTTCCGCCCACAATTATTCTTATGAGATAAAAATAACGTTTTGTAGACCAAAATTTATGAATTACCAAGAACAATAATATATATACCTATATTAATCTTATCCTTCAATCATATAATGAAATTTGCCCACGAGGGTTTATGGAAATGCTGCAGTCATAAAGTAGAAATGGCTTTTCATGTGTGTGCTTTACGCAAATACCATAAGAGAATCGACATGTCGTGGCGTGTATACATAACTAAGAATATATCGCATGTTTAAATAGGTCACACGGGAATATGATCTAACAATGGTCTATACGTGCATCGCACCAATACATAGTCCTGTATAGATATATTCCAAGTACTTACATAAAGTGTATATTCGTTGAGAAATTTAATGGAGATCATTTATCACAATCTTCATCAATGCTCATATATACCTAGATATAATTTTCATCTTGCACTTTAATAAAATGAAAAATTAAACGAATCTCCTATTATCCTCACTGTCCCCATTTCCTAGCTCCATATACCCTACATATCCACCGGAATTTCTTCAGACATAGCCAAGAGTCTTATACCTTCAACTCAACTATCAGAATTCCAATGACACACCGCGTACATCATCAGAATGTTCCTAATTAAATTGCGCGAAATAAAAAAAAAAGCATAAGAATTAATAAAAATGAAAGAAAAAAAATAGAACAAATACACTAGAATAAATAGTCTGAAAAAATTAATATGAAATATAAAAAAGCAAATGAAATCTCATAGTAAAAGTAAATATAATTTCATTTGAATACAACTGAAGCTTTTAATTTAAATACGAATAATCTGAAAATATAAAATTGAAAATAATAAAGAATTTCATGCTAGGGACAGTTGCGTTATATGAGGGAGAGATTAATCATACATACAAGTACAATTGTACATGACATTGGCCGCGTTCACGATTCTATAGCGTGGTAAAAAAAGAATGGGCGAAAAAAAAAAAAAAAAAAAATATATATACATAGAGATATATTATGAATGAACGCGCAAGGACCAAGTCACATTCGTAATCCTGATGACGCGATAATGCTGACCACCCTGCCAACCAAAACAATTTATAAGTCCTATCTCGACAGGTCACTTTAAATTATGAAGCTCTTTATTACCTACGATCCTCGACACCGGCTGTGTGCACAGTCGGCTCAACCATACTACCACCCAACTACTGTGCTAACTCGCTCCCCCGTCGACCCTTTTCTTCTGTAACCCAACAAACTCTCGTCTTTGATACGCTTTACTCGCCTATCGCGCTTCCAATGCCAGCGACGACGACGACGACGACGACGACGAAGGCGACGATACCAAAGCCAACGCGAAAGTTTGTCGACGTACGAAACGCGAAAGGTGTAATTAATTGATCGTCCCCGACAGCATTAATTGCATAGTAGCCTATGCCAACGTGTGGTATTATCGCTCATCTAGTTGGATAGTCAGAGTCTATATAGTGACTAAGTAAATTTTAACTTGGCAATTGTGTAATTAATAATTGTCATTGGAATATATATATTTTTGTTGAAATATTTGTTGTATCAAATATTTTAGAATTAATTCTATGTAGGTATATATTCTATATTTATATTTTAATTATCTGATATTTAATCACTATTTCCTTTAGAACCCTTGTTATCTCATTGTATAGAATGTTATATCATTACATAATACAAATTCAATAACCCTTTGACAATTATTATCATCGTATAATAGAACCTTAATGAAGGTTCAATATTGATAACGAAATGGCTTCTGTGAGCATATAACAAACAGAATTTCAAGGAGTTTACCGAACATTATAAAATATTTTTATAGAGAAATAGAAATTCATTGAATAATTTTTATAATAAATTTTTATCACATAAAATAATTATTAAAAATAATAAAATATATAAATTTACTTTTTTATACACTCACCATAGATGATTACATGATGATTAATGAGATAATCCTTCCAACAGTCATTCACGCAGGAATCCTGCAAGAAATATTATTACGTTGAAAAAAATTCGAGTTTAGTCGCATTTAATTTTGTCTACACAATTTAATTAATTCTTTAACACACGAAAGATTAAAATAATATCGCACTCGACAAATACATATTTTTGATTACATACATATATACACACACATAAATAAATATATATACATCCATATATGCATACATATATGTATGTAAAACACGAATAACTATTATTCTTAATCCACAAATTTATTCTATTTAATATACAGTAATTATTTAAATTTAATATCCTAATAGAACGACAAAAATTTATATTATTTATATTTTAATTTTTTTTCCACTGAAATACCACTATATGCAATTTGTCTTTGACTTGATCACCCACGTGGTGATAAATATATATATATAACAATGGCTCATAATCATATTTCAATAGATTATCATGAAAAAATAAATGTTAATCAATTTCGTACGCATTGAAAAATAAAGTAATAAATTAAATATAAATAAATCATAATTTCTCGGAATATATCACCGCGAAATAATGTTAAAACGTGGCGTTAATGCAGAGATGCAAAAGATCCGCACGCTTTCGGTAGACTGAAGGACCACACTGCGACTATATTCGTACAGTATATGCTGCGGTGTATGCCCATGACATAGGTAACAGTGCGCATGCGACATAAACAAACCATAAAGAAAAATCCTGATGCGCGTCACAGGGATTTATACGCCATAATATATACATATAAATTGTATGATGATTTCTATGATCTCACAGATGCACAAGCAAACTATATGGTTTATGTATATAAACTGTCTCATTGTGCCAAACTTTTGCTTGACACAATGACAAGAGACGTATCGCAAAATCAATGGGCTAAAGTTATGGGTAAAAGTAATTCTGTCCAAATAAACATGTTTACTGCTCGCGGGTAATATTATAACAAAACCAAATAAAAAGTTGAAACAAAAACTCGGAAAAGTCATAAACTTCTATTACCATACTTAAGTAGAAAAAGTACTTGACTGTGCTTTCATTTCATGACGAGATTTCGTTTCTATATTATAAACGTAGATATCACTGTACTCAATACAACAATTTCACTAAATATACATATATATATATATACAATATACATTTACAACTATACTGAAATACTTGAGCATAGAATGCATTCATCAAATCCTATTATTCTACCAAAATGTATGTCGATTAAATGGCGAATGTCTGTATATTTATATGTATGTATATAATTTAGAATGCAAAGTGTAATGTAACTGAATGAATAATTAACGTATCATGCCTTCAATCACATTTTCCATTATCGTTTAAGAGCATCATATATATCAATTCTATCAAGAATGCCATCTTAGTTGCGAAAAACTAATAATATAAATATATATATGACTATATTCAATAAAAATTCAGTTGATTTAATCATAAATAATATTGCCCTTATAGTTGATAGTGAAAAAAGAATGAAATTTATACGTTTTATTTTCGACATAAATGAAAATATTTCTATAAAAATATATATAAACGTATGTTTCAATCATTATTATTTTATTTTATATTTTCTTATTTGACAATAAAATTTAGGTAGGTAGTATATATAGGCTGACGGTGCAAGAAAATTGTAAGATCAAAGCCAATTGGAAAATGTGCGCAGCCAGGTCGACATATTCCCACTCGTAAACAGAGTGAACTCACCAATGACATATACTATTGTGTGCTATTATATGTATATGGTAAAACTCAAGAAACTCTCGTACATTTTCAAGGCACTTTTATTGCCATTTTATAACCCATGTGTGTGCGTTCGTCAACGATTTTTTGTATACTATGCCAAGTTTCTTCGCGAGGTATAGCAATGTCATATGGCAGTGAGATAAAAAAAAAAAAAAAAAAAAAATCCCATCAATTTGAAAAACAAAAAATAATATTGGTATAAATTGCTTGAGGAATTAATATATAATCATATTTTTTTGACAGAAACAAATGACATATACGCTTGCTCCAATCAATTGAACCAATTTACCAACTGGAAAATGATGAAAAAAAAAAAATAAAATAAAATAAAAAAGATAAAACAAATAAAAATCGGTGGTGGTATTTATTTTTATATACAAAACGACAACGAGAATTCACGTGGAATGACCGCGAGGGACCTACATCGTTAACACAAAATACAATTGCTGCTTCATATATATTCACTGTTCTATTGCGTATATACTATATACACTTGGTTATACGTATGTAGAGTATGTGTAAATATGTGTTGGAAGCGAGATTGACCGTGTATATGTTGGTAAAGTCATTAGCAACGAGCGTTAACCGAATTACGCTTACGGTAGGAGCGCGCGAGCGCTGTCTTCATTGAATTACAACTTAGACACATCCCAGCTCTCGATGTACACGGCGAAACACCACCACGGTTCAGTGGATTAACATGCAAATTCATAGCATTGAATTTCATAGTTTCGACAGCTGTGAATGGGGAAGGAAGAGGTTATATACCTAAACGCACCGGCGTCGCTTGTGTATATGTATATCCATTCGTCTTTTCGATTTCCACTTTGTCGCCCGCACCCACTAACAACTAGTCAAAAGGTAGTTGATTGAGACACGCCACATCATCAAATTATTTATCTATACACATAGATACATACTGAGAAACTTTGAAAACATAAATTTAGAAAGAGTACTGCTGCAGGTAGTATTGTATACTAAGAGTTGATAACAATTTTAATAAAAATAATACTGCCAACTTTTTAACAATAGAGTGAACTCAATGAAAATTACTGAAATTTCGTAAAGTCCGTTTTGAATAGAAATGTTAATACAAAATTACATCTAAAGACAATAAGACCACCTCTTTAAATCCTTAATGATGTGCTTAAAGGACGGAAAATTTCAGTTTATTTCTTCATTACATCTTTTTCAAGTGGATCTGAAGAATTAATATTGCGCTGCTATTGCCCACTATTGTCGCTATTAAAAGCTTCAAGTCGTAGAGTCCAAAAGTGCCCGACAGCAAGACACAAAGGAGAACATTATCAAGGGTGAAAAAAGAGGTCGAACGTCCGACTCAATGTCGTTGACTTCCGTGCATTCATGAGACTCTTCAAATACTCTTCTTATTTCTCTTGTCGCCACTGTATATTATTTTTCGAACAAGTATTCTCACTAAGATGAGTGATACTTATCATCAATTTTTCCTTGTACTACTTCGTTCTACTTTCACGCTCTAATTTCATTGCCTTTTTTTTTTTTATTTCAGTACATAGATTATTCTTCAATATATTATATTAGTATTGTCAAACATGAAAATTATTATATACTATAAAATTATAAATGTAAACCCTTTATTTATCATTTTTCGCTACTTTTACTTCGGTTATATTGCTTCGTATAAACTCAAATGTCGAATATAAACGCTTCACCAACAAAATCTCGTCACGTTTTCCAGTTACCAACGCGTATATGTTGGCATATAACTTTGGTATGCAAGAAGCAACAAACGCAGTAGCGCTGCGAGCTTCAAGACAATGTTTCCCAAGGAGAAAATAATAAAATACCAACAGCAATTTCATATCATATATGAAAAACCAAATTGAATTATACAAAAAAAAAAAATAAAGTCAAAAATATTATCATGTAAGGAATATAAAAAAAAATTATAACTATCGAAATGTAAATCCGAATCATGAAAATGTTGTGTCTTGTAGAATAAATTCAAATTCTTATATAAATGACAGGTATAATAGAATAGTAAAATTTATTGGTTCCTATTTAATTTATTAAAGTTTTAACATTTGTTTGTATCCTTTGTTCTCCATATTCATTATCAAAATTTTTCTCCTCCTTAATTTCTCATTCTATCACAATTTTCTTCGCTCAATAGTCCGCGCTTTTTTTTTCCCCCTCTCTTTCATTCTCGCATATTCTTATATCCGCTTTTCCGCCACTGTTATCTTTACGCCTGGCACACCATCTGAATTGTAATGGAACGATGATGCCGGATACGATTGCCAGGTGGCCGAACAAAGAAAAAGAAAACCGGAAAACGAACGATAGAGAAAAGAGGACTTAGGAAAGACTTATTCGCTCTAAATACTGCTGTTTTCTTCGTTCTATGAGTCCTTCACCTTGCATACTTTCATAGCAGATAATTCCGGAAATCGAGAGACGCTTGACGTCAAAAATCGATTAACGTCTCACAACCTCTAGGCATAATCTCAACGATATAATTTTTATTTTACTCCATCACCTTATATTCACCCCACGATCATCGTTACAAAGATATGAAATTGAAGATTCAACTATTTAAATATGGTAAAAAATATATACGTATATTTGACATACTCAAGAGGTAAAAAGATAGCATCAGACAAGTACAACTCTTATTCTACCTTGGGGAATCATGTTTCATTCACGATCAAAGTCACGTCTATCAAGTTTTACTAAGATGAAGTAGTAGTCAATTAAAAGTTATGTCAGAAAACTTGCAGCAAAGATCCGTCGCGTGCATGGAAATAATATCGACACGAATGATATTTCGCTGAACACGATGCAGTACACATACATATTTCATCTATGCATTCACATAGATAAAAAGTCCTACGGGACACAACACATTATGCCAATTCCATATTTTCCAAACATTACTTTATTTTTTTTTCTCCTTCTAAATAAATAAAAATCATCAAATTAATCAAGTAAACTTTCTTCAGTCCATTATAATATCACATAATATACTTATTAAAAAATAATATATTGAATCATATCGTAAATCTATTCTGACTATAAATAAATATTTTTTTTTCTCTTTACACCGATGAAAAGTAAAAAATTGTAATTTTTATATATATATTATAATTCATTTTACAACTCGAGAAGATATATTTCTGATATATCGTGGAATATATACACATATATAATCATAGACATTACTCGTGGTTGAATAGTTGCTTCGTTTGAATAACGTAATGGCGGGATTGAAGGGAAAACGTTCTACCTTTTATATATAATATACGCTCACATTTATATGTATATATGTATATAAAAGGTATTGCAAAAGCGTAATACTTTAGTATGAAAAGCGACTTGAATTACCTTTTGACAAATATGAGAGGTAGAGTAAGATAGATAGAGTGAAACAGATAAAGAGAGAATGAGTATATTCTCATCTCTTCTATCCTGACGGTCGCAGTCCCATTTTCCAGTCTGCCAGTGTACACCCTATAATCTCGTCCAATCTCCTCGGACTTTACGGCGCACACGACGCTGATGGTACCTACCTTCGTTTCTCTAACACATACATATATAAATAATATACATATACATGCATTCATATTCTTTTGCGTGCATACGGTCGGTCACGTTAAGGTATATTCACTTCAAAAGCGCGTTAAAATATATTTCATATACGTATGTATATCTATGTACGCGCATTTAAATGTATCACTCGTCGAGGAAAACCCAAATATATATGTATATTTTATGTGGAATTTGACGACGAGTGAAACGTAAAACAAAATAGAAATGTGTATGCATATCAACACATATCTAACTGGATTACAAACAACAATTTCAATGAGTAAATTTAATAAATTTTCCTTTAGTACGAATATTCATTTATTCGTATGTATAAAATATATACAAATGTATAATGTGAATGTATATACATTTATATACTGCAGTATAACGTATTACGAACAAATGAAAAGAGTGAAAATATCCGCGTCCAGTCATCCATTCGCACTCATGAAATACGTAACGCCAGGGTCTTCATTAAGTCCTCTATGGGGTCCGCAATCAGTGTGGAATTTCATACAAAGGGTCTCGAATACGTGTAAATACGGGACAGTTCAGAGCGTAATGCTGCAGGTATACATATATTATTGAATTATTAAACTGCATGTACATATATACTTGCATGCGAAATTCGAATTTTGAATATAATGCGAAAACTACGGGAAATGAAATTTAATATTTCCAAGTTTTTATACGGGTATATATTAATTCGTAAGTGCAACGTTTTCACTTTAGATTATTTCATTAGCTGCAAAAGCTGTAAACAAAATACCATAAAAACCCGTAATTCATTAATTTCATTTTTAATTAATTTGAAAAAGAAAATTAACAAAAAATACTTCATTATTTAATCTATTTGAATTATTCCATATCCGCACTCAGAACAAAAGAATATAATTCAAGAGTCTAGGATTACACGACGAAATCCCTATTAAAATTGAAATGGATTTTGCATATTAGGACTTGGGGGGAGCTTTACTTAACAGCCGAACTAAAAAAAAAAAAAAAAAGAAGAAAAGAACTTCAGAGAGAAAAAACTTATGTATAAAATTCAGATATTAAATCACCAAGGATATCAAGCCCTACTTATATATACAAATATCTTACTAAATACACACATATATTTTTATATACATATAATAGAGCAATGCGATGAATGGCAAATAGTTAGTTCGTTATATGATCAAGTATAAACACACAGATACAAATATAAATGGACCTGCTAACCGAGAGCCCTAAATAAAACGTAAAATCTGTATGCTAGATACGTTGGCACACTGTCACTCGCGTTGATTGCTGTATCCAGCTATAGCCAGATTGGGGAGAGTGACAGTAGGGGTGAGTTGGCAGGCATATAGACAGGCATAGACAGGTATACGTCGAGAACACGATGGAGTATTTTGTCCCATAGAGGAACGATTGAGCTTGTACTTTGTGTGTATATATATAAACCTGCACACATATATATGTACACATATCTACATGTTTTAACGTATATTTGTACGTGTACATATGTGTATGTCCACGCCAACGAATCGCTTTGGAGCTGGGGTGGCTTGCAAACAAACCCCGTTCTGGTTATTTGATTCTATCCATGCAGCCACGAAACTCCTACCAATATATGTTTATACATACATATATATACATATATGTATGTACATATATGTATATATATATATCAGCGTGCTTACTGAATCTCGCCTTCCTATCTACCTCTCCATCGTCACGTGGGGACGAAAGAGAGGGGTACGACTGCATTTCGTTTGTCCTCACCGCAGCTCAAACAAAAATACCGATACAGTATATATACCGGAGTCAATCTATTTGTTGCCTAAATAAATTTGACGTGATTGCTACGTCAAGTTAAAAATGATTAGAATTCTCTAGCAGTGAATACACGAAGATAAAATTTAAAAAAAATATATAAACGCATTTATTTATTGCACACTTTAGTAACCTGATGACCCAGTTTTAATTGAAAAAATTTAATTATTAAAGGCTTTGAATAAAATATAAACATATTACGCATGAATGTACATATTATTAATATATTATTAAATTAAAATGATTAATGAAAATTATTAAATTGTGAAATTAATAATGGCATTATGTGATTTAAATTGGTATAGCAATATCACAAACACATAAATGAGCTGATTATCATTGGAATAAAAGCACTTTGCACATTGTTATATGCATGGGGATATATAAAATCTCCTGTAAATATATAAATATCCATATACTAAGTAATATGTATATGAATATGTGTGTGTTAAATATATGATAACCGCACATACCAATGGATAATTGTTATTGACGTAACAATAAAGACAATCATGGTTGGTCTATGTATTATGTAATGTAATTTCGTCATTGCCGAATTCGCACGAGGACAAATTGTAACGGGGTATGAGGTCACATTGACGATTTAATTAATTAAGGGAAATAACTATCGCATTCCCTGGTGGCTGATCATTGCACGCATTGTTAATTATCGGTATTTGGTTGTTCATTAATGAAAAATCGACGTAACATTTTACGCACATCATTCATAATTTTACATAATTTCAAAAATTTTCATCAACCCATATAAACATTAAAATATTTGCTTATTAATATATATTAAATGCACTTAATGTATATTTATATTCCAAATTATTACAATAGATGCAAATCGCATTCTCAAAAATTATTATAAAATGTATGAAGCAAATAGTAACATTAATTAAAAACTATTTTATAGTTTTCTCTCTGAGCTGAATGAATATATTGTCATATGTTTATATCTATTCACTGCGATCCTACATACATATTAAAAATATTATACGATCGTTAAAGTGTCCGCCTCGCCCCAGTATCCACATGATTTGCCTATGAAATTCACGCTCGATCGAGCCTTAAGGATTAAACTTTGGAGGACTTTAAAATTCACGAGTAAACGCGAAACGTACTTCGCACGCGAAGATCACCCGATTTTACTTGCGAAACTTCCCAAGAGAACCATCAAACCCCACATGCATGTGTGTCGACCACGAATACATAAAATACGCATACAAACGCGTCTATATATATAAACACATATATACGTGTATAAACACGAACATAAGTAAAATATTATTCGCAAGTAACACACAAGAAGAAGAGATGAAAGAAGAAGAGAAGGAGTTTCGCGGCGTTTGTTTATACGTTGCAAGAACCAGCTACGCAACCACCATCGCGAAGGTTCAACGAGTTTACCCAACTTTGGCATCCTTCAAGTGAAGGGCTACAAAGCTGGGGCATCACGAAACTGGAAGTGAAGGAAGAGAACTGGAACGAAAGTACAGCCCTCATCACGGCGTGTCAGCAACGCGACCCGTGTAAACTTGCACGACGGACGTTTGAACGCAGATCTGCTCGAGCGCAAAGAGTGACTCGATAACGGCTTCCACTTGACAGCCAAATAAGGAAGGAAAGAGTCAGTGAGAGAGCTAGATGTAAAATGTCTATGTGTGTGTTTATGTATATGTATGTAAGTTAGGTGCGAGTTTGTGTGCCATCTAACTCTGAACGTCGAGGGTGTTTAACTTTTAAGGAATCCAAAGTAACTTTTGTACATGGATACATCCCATTTTTGAAAGTATATCTATATATATTTGTCACTTAAATGCATGCGTAAAAGTCACTTTACCATCCCAAGTTTTTTAAGTCATGGCATCGACATCTCTTCCAATTTTTCATTATTTATTTTCATTTTTTTTTCCCCCTCATGATGAAAAACAAATTCCTCCGTCAATCAAAAAGTTTTCATCATTACTAAATGAAACCGCCAGTCGTTTATAAAAGTAATGCATATACCATCATCTTATAAACTTCCGACGTTGAATGAAAAAAAATATGTTTTGATACTATAAAAAGAAAATTAAAATTTGATGAGCCATCTATATAATAATAAAGATATTAAAGCAATAATTTATGTACAGGACAATTACTCAAAGATGATTGCTATTGAATCACCGGTTTTTTTTTTTTTTTTGTGGCACTAGATATTTTTTACTTCGTACTTTGTTTGCGCACTTACACTGTCATCAAAAGAACAATATTCCACTTATGTTTCACCTGTCACCATCGACTGCAAGTGGTTTTAAATGGGCAGACAACCTGCTCTAATAAAACCATTTTTATCCGATCTCTTTTCTTTTTCCATCTTCCTCATTCACATTTCATTTTACTTCGTATATACATTGGTAACATGGCCTCATAAAATGTATCGCAACGGGTCGTCGGCATTGATTAAAGGACGTACAGTCCAATAAAGTTGGGGGATGTGCTCACAGCTTCAAGCGAAATCAAGTAATTATGGTAGGGCAGGCGCCAAGAGAAAGAGAGACACACAGATGCAAGGGAGCGAGAAATATAAACCAAGAGAGAGGAATATAGAAACTATATACCACCACTTACACTCAATGTGAGTGTATATACCTACATACAAGCTATCTCCTGGACGACCATAAAACAGACAAATGGGACTAACCCGCTTTTACGTCGCGATAACTTTTTTAGCGTGACGTGCAACTGAGGGAATAACTTTTCGACGTGAATGTCGTACGGTAACAAAGCCAATTTGTTGAAACTGAAAATGAGAACACTGTCCAATTCAAAAGCACCCAAAAATATGTTTGGTTGCAAAAAACTGAGAAAAAAAAAAACAAAAAAAGAAGACACGTGAGTATTATATTTTTCATTTTGAAAAATTTCACTTCTGATTATTTCAAATATATTTACACTTACTTGTATAAACATATATATTACTCAAACAAATTATTTTCTACATAGTATACAATAAGGGATAATTAATCCCATGAAACCATAATCCATTTAGTGTGAATTATCAAGAGGGGTTATAGATGTTTGCACAAAATCCTTGCGCGCATGGATTGTAATCGCTGTGTCAACACAATGAAACAAAAGCGTGTTATTACGTGTGAAACAATCGAAATATATACCAAATGAAACCCTCACATAATGTATATAATAACCATTTCTCTACTCAATGCCCATCAAATAGACTTACTGGACGTATATTGTGTATATACACTGAAGCTTTCACTGTATTCTAACTGATGGTTGCGTTCATAAAAAACATTTCTTTCAACGACGACGGAATTCAAACGGCACATTTGCGCAATGGCATGTGTGACTACGAGCCAAAAGGTAGATATACTTTACCATATACACACCACCAGTAGCTTTTTTTTTTCCCCTCTCTATATCTTTCAGTTCTCCCACCTTATTTTGACACTTATATACACTGTATATTCCATATAGAAATGGTCACAAACCTTGCTAGATTCCATCCTGTACTACATTTATATATAAATTGAGTTGGTGATAGCACAAGGCGAAAAAGCAAAACAGCTCAGGGAGTATTCCACGGATGCGTTCCATTTATGAGATTGCATGAATAAATTCTCCACGCATCCAATGCTGTTTTGTTATTTCTACTTGGTTCATTTGAACATAGCCACTCGCATCTATGTATATAGTTACCTACACACGGATGTATAGGTATATAAACCTACTCATAAATATATTGTTCATACGAGAATTGTAAACGCGCCTAAAACGATTGGTTTGTGTATTACATCGTGGTCTTCTGTGTTAGCTGACGAAACGAGTCTCAAGATGATTGTACAGAGCACATACGTACCTATATATACATATACCTACGTGACAATAATCATTTCAAGTCTGAACACGGTGGCCATACAATGCATCGGAAATTCAAACGACCTAAGACCATCGTTTTCCTATTCACCTTTTTATGCATACAAAAATATTCTATGTATATCCTTTGTTCTATACGCTATTTGACTTATTCATTTCAATGTTTAATAAATTATATTCTCAGGTCAACTGAAAATTCTATTACTGTTATAATGAAAGAACAAATTTATATAGAAATATGAATTATACTAAGTATTATCAATATATAATGAAAAGAAAATTGTTTGCATTGGCTGTATTACAAATTCCATTATAACAATTGTGTATGTACATACCAAGTTATGGATATGTATACAATTGAAGATTTCCAATCGTTCGTTAGTTTTTCAAGTGGTAAATCGACCTCAACCACCCGCGCTGTCATTCCCTTCTCTTGGGGCGACGCCCAACCAATTTAGTCATACAAATAGCGTCATTCGCGTCGGCGCTACGGTTGATATTAAACGCGTCATTACTCGGAATAATGAACCCACCACGTCGAGTAGGTGAGGAGAGGGCATTCAGGTCATGCCGTTTTCCTTCGGTGGTAGACGTAGTCGTCGTCGTCGAGTCAAACTCTCCCTCGAGTAGTCTTCTCCCTCATTTTGCCACGCCTCACTCTTATTCTCCCCTTACTCTTTATATTCCGCCCGTTAAATCTATACATATATACGTATGTATGATTTTTACTATCGCCTCATTCCTTTCTTTCCTTTCTACTCAACGAAAGCTTCTCGTATCTTTATCTGTTGTCTCTTCCCCCATCAACTTAACCGATTCGCCTTGACCCAGAGACAACCAACTTTACTCTCGCTCCCTTTTGCTCATTTAATGTTCATGTATTGTCAATGAAGGGAAGAAGAAAAATTTCACCCTATACAAAGCTCTATATAAAGTGGTCATATATACTATAGAATGTTCCATTTACGTGCACCATGTTTCTCTGAATGAAAAATTTTTTTTCTTTATAGGTATATAAAATCGTAGACACATTTTCCACTCGTCAATTGTTCCTTTATCCCCTACGTTTTTTTTTTCCCTTCGACAATACGTATACGATAACTGCACACATATTCACTTAAAAACTCAAATGAAAAGGCATAAAAGTCAATTCAAAAAAAAAAATATATGTATATTATATATATATATAAACATCAATATGCGTATGTAATACTGTGTGTACGTTTACATATATAAAGTCATGCATGGACGTGATTTCACAAATAATATTTTGAAAAATATTACACACAACTGATTGCCACTTGAACGATTTCACTGCAATACACAAAATTCAATTTTCGTCACTGATGACCTTTTTCCCCAATATTTAGATACGTTTCAGTGATGCAAATATATTTTTTTGTCGAGTACGCGAGTGAATACATTCAAAGTGGACGAGAGAATGATATTCCAAATACATATAAAAAGTGTAAAAAGCGCAACGCGTAAATATGCGTACTGTAAAATGTATAAAAAAATATCATATACATACAAATATACCTATAGTATAGTTGTACACCTATATTTATTTATTTTACCACCCTGAGGGTGTATCACACCATTTTTTTTTTTTTTCACTCGCTTCAATATATGTATGTACACATGATGCGTCGCGGGTTAGATCGTAAATCTCGAGTCGAATGAATATTTATGGCGATTATTAATGGGCCATGCTGGGATTATTTGCGGGTGGTATACACAAGTACAAGTGAACGCACACAAGTACTAGCTACTAGATAAATACACACACACACATATACATGTATATATCTACATATGAAAACTAGGAGGAAAATGCCGGAATATCTATAGTCGTGCATAAAGAGAGGAAGCGAGATGACTAAAAGAGAAAAAAGAGCCAGACATAATGCACCATATGGTCTTCGTTCGGGTGCCTACTTCGGTTCGCCCAACAACGCCATTAAACAGAACTCCTCTGCGGTGGTCACGCGGCTTTTCGCAGCTCTTCCAGTATATTTATAGTTCCCGTGTATGCCACTATCGCTCTCACCTATTGCGATATCATCCAACCACCATATATCTATAATAAACAATATGCAGAGACGCACAAAGAAAAGGCACATAACATATATCCCTCTATATATACATTTACCTACGCACATGAACATTACTGCCATGTATTAGAGACAAAGTCATTGCACATTGGGCCCACTGTTCAACATGTACATCTACACATTTGTATGTATATAAATATACCAGGTGAATGTATATACAGGACACATAACGCGTGTCAACTCGACAAGATTTATGTATACACTGCCTACACGCATGGAGAATCATGCATACGTCGACTCCACGTTTACCATCATGCAAACTCATCCTATTACAGGGCTTTATTACCCGGTGATTGTGGATGCATCCAAATACACATGCGCGTATACATATATATTGTACATCCTAGTATTATATTCGCAGTATAGACGAACGACGGTCGCCTATCTTTGTGGTTTAAACAATATCGCGGATATACATGGTGTCCGGTAGGTTAATACATATATGTATATAGCAATTGTTATACATGGACCTAATGTGTATAATCAGTTAATACATCAAGATGATAGTAATTGAAATTATATATTGAATTGCTTGTTTATTGTGTCGATATTATTTACTCACATTTACTATAAGCTAATTTAGAATGCATATAGTCTGACGGTGTATATTGTTTATATAATTTGTATATATACGTTCGTATAGATTAATCAGTGTATGTATAATGTATATATATATTTGTATTTTGTGCTGTGAAAAACAATGGTTTAAACTGTCCAAAGGTATATGGCAAGGGGCAACCATCCGCGTTCATGTTCGGCACCATCTATCAATGCGAAACAATGAACTTTCGGGGCTTTCTCCCTTTTGGAAATTGTGCACGGGAATAAAAGCCCCCTCAGGATATAATGGCACGCGGTTTGTTCGATGCAAGGAGTAATGTTTGGTTGGTATATATAGTGCGGTTATAGATATAATATATGTATACATAGCTATCAAACGTGGCTTGTCCTCAGTCTCTCATTTCTATACATATCGCTTCGTTGGGTCTTTCTATATGTTCGTCGTTCTACCAACGACTTTGTCATGCTTTTCTATCCATTTGTTTATGTATATTGCACATGGCAGACCAGCCTAGTTTGATATATTTCATTTTATATATGTGTATGTACATATATGTTATATCAATGAGAATATGTAGACTCTGAACGTCGCGAAAGAGCCCATGTAAAATTTAGAATGACCCGGTTTTCTATTTTGTAGATTTATTCCGAAACCGCGTTCACACAGTGTTACAGTTGTTCATGTGTCAAGCAAACGTTGGATGACCTAGGTAGGGAGTCGACAATATATACATATAGTGTCATCCACATATTTCTATGTATATAAATTTTTTTTTTTTGCATTTATTCATACAGATATGAATGTTATGCTCACTGGAATAAGCTAGAACGTGTCGATAAAAAATTTTCAAGTCCATCACTAGACAATATAAATATACAATCTCTATATGAAAAAGTTTTTATATTGAAAACAAGTGATTAAAAAAAATATAACAGTTGAGTTGTATTTTGAAAATATAAAGTTTTGCGATTCTTTTATGTATTGAATTTTCATATGTGTAATAATAAGTAGGAAATCAATTCTGAATAAATTTCCTGATTCTTTTTAATCATCATTTTTATCGCAACGCAGCAGCAATTTTTAATTTTATAGAAAAATAAAAAAATTGCATAATATTAATGAATGTAATTTAATCATGTATACTGATTATTTATCGTATGAAATTCATAAATAATATTTGATAATAATGTATGCGTTCTCCGCAATAATTATTGTATAATAGATATAGCTGAATATTGAAGTATGAAATGAAAAATTAAAAATTTGAATGTTTTTATTCAACGAGAACCATTTAATTATACAACTACGTATTAATTAAAAGCATCATTCACCAAACAATGCTTATCATATAGAATCAAACTGGCATTTCTCTCATATATCTACTAGAAACCATTTCACAGCGAGTTGAATTCAAATTCCCGGTTTTCGCTTGTGGGATCTGGAATTTAACCAACACAAACTAGCGTTTCACCATCCGCCACCCCTAGCTTTTTTTTCTGCCCCATAAAATCGACCCACACATTGTCTCACGCTCAATGAAATACCCACATCGCAACCAATTCGTGATTCCTCACAATGAAAATTTATTCATCAAACTTATAATCGCCTGACTAAACATTCAAAATTAGCTCGTATAAGTAATATATAAATTATATTTTATTTTTCAATAATTTAACTAGTAACAAATACATCCAATAATATACATAAAATTTAATGATATAACAGCGATATTAAAAAGTATTTTAGAGCAAAGAAAAAGGTTATAATGGCCGAATTATAGGCTATACGATATATTGACTAATAGTTAAACGTGTGTCTTGGAATATCTAGTCGTTGGTCGTAACAAAAATTTACAGCTACTCCACCAAACTTCTACCACCATATATTACAAATTTTATCGTCTTCTGGTACTGTCAGCTTTGCACTCGCCACAAATTACAGTGCATAAAAATAGTTACATTACTTTTTTTTAACTATCAACTCACAATATTCCACTCGTAGTAAATTTAATTTATAATGAAAAAAAAAATGATTATAAATTTAATATACCTACATATAATAACAATCATCAACCCATAAATTGTTCCGTCTATAAATCTCGTTCAATTTAAAATTCAAAATAAAAAATATACAGTTAAAAAGAAAATATATATAAATACCAAATGTACATGGAGCTACACCAGTTATTGGGTAATGGATACACACAGGGAACTCTCAGGGAAATTCCAATTAGCGAATCACCCCGAGCGTGAGGAACGCTCCGATGAACAGTTCGAATAACAATTCAAATTCCCCAGCGCGGTTTTCCATTCGTGAGACACAGGTATATAATAGCTAAACCAAACCCAAGAAGACCTGCAGTAGTATTGTCAAGCCTTCGTTAACCTTCATGGCTTTTACACTACAATCCCAACTTGTGTAATTGGATACTTGGATACTAGATGAAAGCATTCTAATACGATGATATTTAATACTGATATCTCAGTATTATACTTATTAAAATGTTAGACCCGAAAATGCTTGATAAAATAACAAATTAAATCTGTTGTAATGTAATTTCACACTCATTGAAACAAAAAAATTACATTGTATTATACTTCAAAAAAAAAGTCCCTTAATTCTCAAGAATATATAATTACCTTCAAATATATATTTATATACATATAAATAATTATTAATAAAAATGATATGTCAATTTATTGTGTCAATTAAGCATTCAGGTAAAAATTCATACAACTAATAACAACTAAGGATTAATTATTATCGGACGAATAAAACTGATGTACATACTAAACGCCGTATAGGAAAAAGGGCCAATTTAAAAGCGTTATGAAGGGATAAATGACATGAAGCTATTATACTTGTGTATTTATGTATATGTACATAAATATACGTGTACTTATACGCACGTACATACGTATATATAGATATACATACATACATACATATAATAAGTACATACTCGATGAATCCCTTTGAAGTTAGGGATATTGGAGCGTTGTCAAGGTGCCGACTACATGCTTCTTTTAAGTCACAACAACGTGTGTGCGCGCCAATATTTCTATGAACCGCACCCTCCCTCTTATACATGAAACACCCATCAGACACAATATCTTTTTCTGCCCCGTTGCCAGGCAAACTGCTTCATTTTACACGCCACGCGACTCACAATATTATACACATAGCAGGTATATACTCTCACCCTCATTACATCTACTTACCTTTCGTTTCAACCGTCTCGCCACTTATTCCAACGTTTATCCACTTCCCGAAAAGATGGTGAACGAAAAAAAAAAAAAAATAGTAGTGAAACAAAAATAAGAAAGATATAAAAAAAAATATATAATAAACCCTCATAACTAAAATTATGAATGAAAAAAAAAAAAAATGATAATTTTTTCAGGATTTAATAAAATTAAAAGTATAATAAAGTTATTCAATTTTTCTTCTTTATAATTTTAATCTAATAAAATGTGTATGAAATGAAATTTTTCAAATAAAAGTTAACATTAAATGAATGTCAGCACTATCTTTCTCTCTGCTTCATCGTCATATACTTGTAGAATATTTTCCCCTGTGCTTACATTTCTATATACACATGCACATACACCCTCGCACCTCTTCAATTATTCATCGTTAATCTTATATAACATAAAATGCGTTTTCATCATAGATCCAAAGTGCGCTCTCGCACATTAATATACAAATATACATACATATACATGTATATATATTGCCTGTGAGCCTTGAAAATAATTCTGTGGCCGCAAAGATTGTTCCGGTGAATGAATAATAGACAAAGCACACGCTTGATCTTGTGAAGATTAAGCAAAAGTGTTGTTATACATACAGCAAACAAGAAACCAACTTGCGTTTAATATTAGTTCTATGTACATCATGAAATCATCACAAAAACAAGAATAATAACAGGGAGCAAGTTGGAAGTTTAAGTAGCAGATATATATACACACACATATACATATATATAACACCCACTTCTATCCCTATAGATATATAAAATAAATCGTTCTAGTCCATATTATACCCATATGACTATTTATTCTAACCTGATATCTTTGTACACAGTTAACTTTGAAACTAATCTACACGCCACTCCTTATGCTATATCGCACGAAGCTTAATTAAACAAATTCTACGCCATTCCTCTCTAGACTAGCTGATGCTTAGCAACGTCTCGTTTAACGAAATATATTGCTTTCTATATACGTTATGTATACATATATAAATATATATGAACGTGTGGATACCGAAATGTATATTGGTATGTATATACATGTATGGTAGGTCGTGGTTGACGCGACGATTAATTAAGGGAAGGTCACAAATCGCCCATCTGGTAATGAGCTTCGTCACCACGACTGCAAGAACTCCCTTAACCTTCTCTCATTCCCACTGACATGACGACGCCATCTCAAGGAGTAGTGCGCTTTAATCACTCTTTACGGCGGATACTTTTAACGCCAATTATAGCCTTCTCATATATGCACTTATATGTATATTCAATATAGTCGTAGATTTAATGACCAACTTTGAGAAATATTATCCCAGTCAGAGGAGAGAAAAAAAAATATCAGGTGAAAATTGGTGAGCTCATTGGAAAGCGTTTTTAATTAAAATAGTATTTTTTTTTTTTTAAATTAGAGTCGTAAATAAATAACCTGAATATTCTGAAAATAATGGCATGATGAATATTAAGATATGAGATTATAATTAAAATAAATTTAATCATATGATATCTTGATTTTTTTTATCTATCGTCAAATGATAAAATTTGAATGCATGTGTGAATTTTTTTGACATTCAGTATAACAATACAATGTAGATGCGCGTCATGAGCACATGAAGAGGGTGGTGGGTATTTTTGGATAGATATGTTGGGTGCGCGAATTTCAACACGATGAAAAAAAAGTTGCTAGGCCGACGTTACTATACGAGCAAGTAGGATCCCCTTGATAAGGGTGTGAATAAGAGGTGTCTCAAGTGGTTCAAGTGGTTGTACGCGATATTTCTCGTCGAGCTTCTGAAGCTTTGTATACATGAATTAATCCCATGTGCATTCACACATGTATACCGATTTTATATATACAAACATACATGCATGAGAAACAAACTGAGAGAAAAAAATATTCACTTCTGATGAAAATTTCATTTGCAAAATTTCAATCCAAATATTCAACTACTCGGCCAAAATATACTATTACAATATGACATAATGTCTATATGAAAGAAGAAAAAAACTCGTTCAATATTCAACTGTTAAACTAAATGAAAGCCGCTTTTCTGACCGTGAATTATTAATCAGAACCAAATGGATTCGACCGACTGAGTAATACGAACGAAAAAGAAAAAGTCTACGTATATACAGTGATATACATTGAAAATTTATATGTCCATTGCAGAAGTGAAAGTAATCATAATACAGTTGAATATAACGATCAAGTGCAATCTGGTTTTGAAAGCTTCACATAGTAAAATCGGTGAAGAGGATTATCATCCCGTGTTTGATGCGCGAGTAGTGCCTTTCCCCACGGTATTTCTCCCTTTCGAAATGGTTATATACCGTTACTCAGTCTAGAGGATTCAATTAATTCGACCACTCGCCCGCCAATTCCCTAGCGAAACACTCAGCGCTAAAGAGAGAGAGAGAGAGAGACAAAATAGAAGATTAAAATTAACTAAAATCATTTCATCACTTTCTCACACTCATTCGACCTCTATATCCATTTTTTCTTTCTTTTTTTTTTTTATGTTCTTACATCCCACACATTTATCGAAGCTATGGTATAACGATAATTACATTTTATTTGTGTATAAAGAAAACAAATGACATTGAGAAAGACATTTTTTCAATTGAACTACTCATACTCTGCACATGGTGTATGTAAGAGGTGTGAATCCTCGAGTAAAACATTTTGCGACCAACAACCAGCTCAAACGAGTTGGAGAGTCTGAAGTAAACATAGTGCAGTGGCTGAAAGGAAAAACGTCGTAGCCAGTTGTTTATTTAGGACGGTGAGCCAACAAACACTTAACAATGTGGGTTAAAACCATCATGTGCACGCTACGAAACATCCTGTTATAAGAGATCAATTTTTTTTCATTCGCGGTATAACAAAATAAAAAATAATAATAGAATCTAAATTTTATTTTTATAAATCTTACAGATTAATCAAAAAAAAAAAAGAAAAAAAAATCTGTATAGGTGAATAAAGAAAGTAAAGGAAGCGTGAAGAAAAATCTTTCCTTCTTCTACTTCATCGGCAAAATACTCTTTCGACTCTTAAAAAATACACTTAAGATGTAGTAAAAGTGGTAGAGGAGACAAGGGAGAATGTGGAGAAATAGAGAAAGAAAAAAAGTCAAAGAAGAAATAAAGTAGCACGATCGGATTCTCCCTTCCGCAGAAATAGAGTGGATCGTCGTCGCTCGTGCGGAATGTCGCTCCCCGTTCAACGGATGCTGCTCCCCTCTTATACATTTTTCAATTTCAACACTACTTACTTTACTGTTGCGATTGCCGCACACGGGCTTTGGTTTTCTTTTTTTACGTGTTTCTATTTTTTCTACTATTTTTTTTTTTTTATTTTTTCCTTTATGGGATCTGATCGACGAGAAACATCTGGGTATTTCAACCACCCCCCAATAAGTATAAAAACGAGAAAGAATGAAAAGAAATAATAAACTAACAGGGGAAAGAATTTTCCCCGCGCATTTCCATACACGTTCAATTCAACTGTGAAAGAATTGTTTCGGATTTAAGGATCTTTGGTGGAATCATTGTGGCATTTTGAGCATCACATAAAACACCCCTCATATACATAAAGCCAACATATATGTATATTCAAATAATAATAAAATAAACATATAACAAATTTAAATATTTTTCAACATGGTTACTCTTCACTTTGGAAATAATAAAAAAATTAAAATTCAAGATTTAAAGCTTTCATAGACGATACAATAAATTTTATTTCTATTTATCTACTTTTTTCCTTCATATTTTTTTTTTCTTTCTTATCCTATATATACAAATATATCCCGCTTACGTACCGTAGACATTCAACTGTAGATACAAGGTTGAATAATATAAAAAGAAAACCCCTCAGAATATTTTTCCCCGTCCGACCGTAAAATACTATGACTACTAGCGAAGCAACGAAGCGATTGTCGAGGTACAGTAAGGCAGAAGAAATTGGTATGGAGTTGTGGGAGCGCAATATGAAATTCTACTAGTAGATATAGAATATCTACACACAAACGACACATGGAAAATGGATAAAAGCATTGAGATCTCTATGTGAGTAATACAGTTTGGTTTATATCTGTACACACACACTCATATAAATATACAAATTTACATTCACATGTATATACATATATCCTATACATAGACAGCACTTACTTGGTAAGCAGTGGTGAAGGAACCGGAGGTAAACCGAGAAGTAGAGGCAAATGCTTGCGAGCAATATACGGCGAACCAGAGCAGCAAAGAACTTGCAAACGTACGAGCCGTGAAACGGAATAAGGTCGGCAAGGAGTCGCGAAAAACGTCAGGAGAAGTGCGGTGAAAATGGTGAAAAGGTGGTAGAATATACCCCACACACACGCGGTGAAGATGTGAATGTAAAATAAAAAATAAAAAAATACCACTGCCAGATAGTAAGTACATAACTGTACACATGAATATATACACGTTTATATCCATCTGTGTATTTATAAAAATGTGTGTATGTATGCACATATATATATTTAAGTATGTATGTATGTATAAATGTATATAGGTGAAGACACACTTGGTATTCTCTCACACAAATTACCTAGACCAGCGCAGGCCATGTGATAGCACTGCTTCTCTCTTGAAGTATCACTCAGGGTTTAGTTCTCAATCTCACGAAGAAACTGCGCTCTGGGTTCTCTTAGTAGACACACTATATACCTATCTTGGAAAATATATATATATATATATAAATTTTCCCGAGCAGAGAGGCTTAAATCTTCCGGCCACTATCGTGCAATATAGTATATGTATATGTATACTAAACTATATACTTTTATACATATATGTATATTTATAGGAGGAAAGAGAAATAGCTGCAAGTATATAACACACTTGGACAACCACAAGTCCCACAAAATTCGCTTTAACCATTTGTTCATGCATTCCCACATCAGATGTGCGGTCTCTCCAACAAACACTATATATTTTGTGCAATCACACGTGACATATTCGTTGAACATACGTCGCATGATCCTATTAAATAAATCTAATATTTATCCATCCGACTTGTTGATATTATTTTTTAATCAAAATTAATTTTAAGCAGTGACATTTCGTATGATAAAAATTTTAATATTGTTTTCTTTTTTTTTTTCCGCCAAGTTGTAGAGATACTTAAATCGGATGAAATAAATATATGAGTCAATAGATGAACGATGAGGAGTATATATGTATATGTAGGTATATAGGGGAGAAATTCAAAAGATATACATCCATGTATATATTTTTGTTGGTACAGATATACGAGAATAGGAGCTTACCGTGTATTATTCGTGCTTACTATGTACAGTGTTGAATATATATCGAAGGGGGGTCTGCAATATAGACACTCAAGCATTCGTACGACGACGACACACACATGGTATCGTTCCCATGGTGATAAGGGAAGAGACGATGATGCGTCGCACGAGAATTGTATCGCATATCATATTACATATTTACATTATATGTATGTATATAACGTAAATACATATTACATATACATTGACAATTCTTCGAGATATATGTACTCTTATAACACACTTGACAAAAGAAAATTGCAGAGTTTTACTCTCTATCTATCAATTGGAGCGTGAAGAAAACTCGAATAATGTTACTCGTGTCGATGAAAATATTTAACCGGCTGTGTAATGAAAAAATCAAATTAAAAATAAAGAAAATAAAGGTTGAAAAAAAATAAAAATAACAATAATATAAAAATTCGTGCTGGAATAAAGGTGAGGATCGATTTGAAAAAGTTATAGCTTTTGTAGAGTTTTACGAGTTGCACGTAACTCTTTGGTAACGACCACACTTCCTTGACGAAGCAAAAGACGACAAAGTTAGTAATATAGCTGTACATGTATATATATTTAAGGTGTGTATATATGTGTGTACGTATGAGTACGTTTCTGATATTCGCAGTGACTCGTTCGACAGTTGGATCGCGCGGAAAATTCAACGGGTGGACGTTTGGAAAGATTGCTCGTAACCTCGTTATTCGCGGCGAGGATCAAAACTATCGGCAAAGTGATTTAGAAGTCGACGGCCCCGTAGGGACATCCTAAAGAGAAGAGAGAGTAAGAGAAAGAAAAAGAGAAAACGAGTGGAATGTGGCCCTCGGTTTTCTGCAGGGCCGCACTGGACTTGATTACATTAAACGAAACTTTTGCGATAGGAAAAAGGGACAAGGATAGAAAGTGAATTGAGTGAGAGTATAGTAAGTGGGAATAGTGTAGAGTAGGAATAACTTGAGCTCTCTATATAAAAGTATATTGGGGACAAAACTCGTAAAATTTTCTGCGGACTCAATTGCAGGAGAAAAACTTCATCTGGTAAGTGAGTACGAGGCCATTTTTCTCACTCCATCATTCACTTTTTCTATCTTACTTTGCCACTTTTCGATTTCTAGTATTTTTATATTGACGTCAAACATCGATTTGAGCTTTATTTGATTCGACAGCAATCAAAATCAAAGATGAATGTTGAAGTATTTTTTTTTTTTTTTTTTTTTTCATTGTTTTGTTTCACAGTTTTTTTTTCTAACTAAAAGAAAAATTGGAAACTATAATTTATATATTTTCTTTTATATAAAATAGTTGATCAAATATTATTCTTATTTCTTCTATTTTTTTTTTCAACTTAATTTCATTAAATATCAAAGTTAATAAACAAATATTTACCCATGCAATGTAAATAATTCACTTCGCGCTATAAAATAAAGTGAAAAAAAAAATTGTAAAGATTTAACTAAAAAAAATTTTTTTTTCCCCAGTTAAATTTCATCGACTTCAATTTATTCAATTGCATAACGACTTTACGGAAAATCAGTGAGTGACAGAGTTTCAGAGTTAATAAAGCAGAATAAGAAAAAGAGCACACAAACAAATATATACCCACACATACAGAAATAAAAAAAAAAAACATATATATAATTAATACTCATAACTCTCCGAGTTCTCTTTAATACTCTAGCTCTAAAAAAATTTGCCTGAATATATTTATTTTTTCAGTACTGGCAGTTGGTTTTTCAGATTCTACAAATAAAAAAAAAAAAAATTTTCATATTCCCCTTGAAGTTGTGAAAATGGCGGTTTCCACTGCGTCGTTATATAAAGAGTAAAAGAGGATGAGAATGAGAAAAGGAAAGAGTGAGTGAGGACACAAGGAGAGAAAACAGAGCGAGAATAGAGAGTACTCATGGAAATGGATTCATACGAGCTTTTCACGCGAAGCGCAGCAAATGAACGGCAGTGTTGTAATTAAATTAAAAATTTTAATATCACGTCGAGTTCTCGCTTCCTTTCCTTTCTCTCTTACATTTAAACTCTCAACATATATTCATTCATATAAACATATCTACATACATTCATACATATACCATGTATATGTAGGTATATTTATAAAAGTGTGTTGCTTTAGTCCCTCTATTTACTAGTTATATATACTCATATATTTATATACTGTTCTTGTTCGCGCCCCCTAGCTCGTTTATTCACTTCTCCAACGTTTTTCTCTCGTTTTACTCACACTCGTGGCCTTTTTTTTATTCTCTATTTTTTTTTTTTTCACCGAGATGGTGCAACATGCGGGGAGGTTGGCACGATTCGAGCGGTTGAACCGTTGAAAAAGCGTAATCGCTGGTTCCACAAGAGCGGAAACGGGTAATGTACTTTTGAGGGGCAGATATATATAAGAAGTTCCTTCGAGTAATTTAGAGTAATGAAGCAGATATGCAAAACTACTTGGGACATCTCATTTTTTCTCTCTTTCTTTTCATTTTATTTTCCCTTACCTTTTCACGTTTGTTTCTCTTTCTTTTCGCTTCATATATTTTTTCTTTTCACGTTAGACAACTCAAGCGATAGAATAAAAGGCAAGTTGAGTATACATATGTATGTATATACTTACATATAAATAGTGAAAGAAAAAAAAAAAAGTTAAGAGACCTATCATTGTACATTTGCATATTTAATTCCACTATAGCGCTCTGTCTACAGCTCAATTTTCCTAATTATTCTTTATCATTATATATCCGGCAAGCTTGCATGAGCCATGACCCTGTTACGTGCGTTTTAGATAATGTTTTTATATATTTAATTTATACTGTAAAGGAGTTTTTCTTTTTTAAATTTAATTCAGTGATGATTCTTGATGGAGAAATAAATCAAATATTCATCACACAGTTTTCTAAAGATCTTTTTTGCAAGAGAAGACTTTTGAGTGCGCCGATAAAAAAATAACTTTTTAATGACACCAGTATACAATAGCAACTTTAGTATAGCAATTTTTTATTTAATATAGTTATGTTCATTTTATTTCAGTACTTTTAGAAGCACCATTACACTCATTCATGATGTGCAATGAAAGAAAAGAAAAAAATAATAGAATAAAAAGAAATCAAGATCCAAATAAAATGCCTATTGTAAGATGAAGAATTTTAATACAATGAAAAAGTTTAAATGAAATAAAAAAGATTAATACATTGTCGACAAAGTAAAATATATATATATATTATTATTCATCCTTTTTTTTTTCAAGCAACAGAAAATTCAACAATTTATTTTCAGCGTTATAATTAATTTAATGTTCAACATAAAATTAATATTGAAGTTATAATTGTGAATTATTATCAAATACTGATATAACAAATCATGCGCGAAATTATTTCAATATAATATTTCATACAAATTCAAACTCAAATTTATCTCATCCAACAGAATATTATATAGTTAGTTATCTATATCAGTAAACACCTGATATTGGTTTACATTGGCAGCGAATATTTGCAACTCCTCCTCTGTACCATAGACAATAATGTCCACACAGACATCGAGATAAATTCTATTCTCAACCACACATTCAACCACTGAGGTTAGATAAAGCAGAGTTTGCGCTCGATGACCTTATTCGCTTCCTCGCATCCACCTCGCAGTAATCCTTCTGTACAATCCTGGACAATACCTTTTCCTTTTCGCACTATATATAAATGCATATATGTACATATATGTATAATGCCTATACCCTTTCACCTCCCACGAGTCTGCTTTTGGACAAGAAAACTACGGTTATGTGCACGACACCACCAGGACCACGGCACCACTGGGCGACCTACCAAACGGGTATTACCTGGGTCAACCCCCGTAGGGACATTATATTATCCAGGATTTCATTTATCATTCGCTCGCGCCATCTGTATATATATATAAATGTGTATATAAAGCTTAGAAAACAGGTGGAATGGAAAAACTCGAGGCCAAATGTCTGAGTTATATCGTTCATTCTCTCTCACTTATACTTTCTTTTCTTTTACACTGCAATGAAAAAATAAAAAAAAAAAAAAATTCTACGTTAGAATTTTATACATAGCCACAGGCGTTCAACAACATCACTGAATTTTTTCGCTTCATATGCAACTTTTTCTCAATAAATATAAGAAAAGTTCAAGTGAGAAAAAAAAAAACAATTGTTTAATTCGATTTTGGCATTTTTAAGAAGATAAAGAGGGATAACGCATTCGTCATAAATATACGTTCTATTTGTTTTTTTTTTTTATTTCTTTTCTTACATTATATACGTATATATATATATATATTTCTTTCTTTAAAAGTTTATTTTGACAAGTCAACTTCTTGCGGGAATTATAAAAGCTGAATCGCCAAACTGGAATACCGCCAATTCTTAACTCAAAAACCGCACGAGTAGATGAGAGCTCAGTAGATATAAAGGTATATAGAAAATATATATGTATAGGCGTATATATAGATATGTACATATACTATATATATATTATATACTATTATGCCCTCGAGTATAGGTGTAAAGGTTATGGCTGCGGCATGTCTGTGCCAGTGGCATGTCAGAGACTTCTTGTATGGCCTTTCACTTCTATTCGAAAGATTATTAAATAAATCTATATCCTCTTATATAGAAATATATATATATCTATACCTTATATGCATGCACACATATATATGTATTTGTATATGTATATGCCTGTAAGTATATGGCAAAATAGATATACTCCCCGTTGCTCAATTGCGGGTAAAATAAGTATGTGTGAAGTTTGATCGTTTCACTTCAACACCAGGTAAAATTATTACCATCCCTAAAATTCAAGAAGCGCTGTTAAAATTCCTCTAAATCGACCTCACAAATCTAAGAGGAGCCCGTATAATATCGTCATAAAATTTTTTTCTCAACGAGAAAAAAAAAATTAAAAAAAAAAAACGAATTTTGTAAGAAGAAAAAAGAAAACTTTTTAAATTCCCCATTCCACATTGACGAATAAATAATTAATGTTCGATGAAATATTAATTATATAATTCATGTGAAAAATAGATAGATAAAATATAGAAAAGTAAAAAAATAAATGCAACAATTTCTATATAGACAAAGTGAAATGCAAAAGGGTTTGGACAAAACACATCTCTATCCAACGGTTATATTCCACTGGACCGATACATCGATCACGTGCACGCCTAATAGCAGCACGTGTTGGTGATTACGCTCGAGGGACTGTGGGGCAGATCGAGTCTAGGTAATTGTCCAACCATCCCGCCCCAGTCGGCCAAGCGGCACAACCATCTCTCTGATATGGCCCCTGCAGGATCTGATATACCTCACTTGCTCTCTCACACCCTTATTTCGGCTTCACAGACTGGACGCTCCAACTATCAACCGCTGCACATTCGCTCACAAACACAAAGGCATGTATATATACATATATGTATAAATATATATGTATATATGTACGTATATACCCATATGCAAGTGCCCAACACCATTTGAAACTCGATGCTCTGATGCCTACGCGATTGATTGGCTAACATGCTTGGTCCACCTCTGATTTAGCCTTGATTATCTATCTCTCAACCTTGTCGCCAACTCGAATCATGCGACAATCACTCCATTTATCCGACCATTTCATCCGAAAATTGAAATTTAATTCCCGTTTTAATATATAACTTATAAATTTACATTAATCCAACCCAATCAATATTAATCATTCATTTAATAGCATAAAATTAAATGTGAACTTCACTGCATTTAATATAAATATTTATACATTTAATTCTTGATTACATTTGCTTCCATTGTTATTATTAATTTGTTATCAGAATTTTTTACTGTTTAATTTTGCTTCATATTCCCAGAAAATCAGTTGAAAGCAAATTGACAAATCTAACATATATATATATACCTAATAGCAAACAATTTTACGTACAAGCTTTAATTTCTAGACAAAGTATATATGTATATGCATTGTTATACGATCGCGAATACACTTTCGAACAGCATGCACTAGAACGCAAAATGGTCCAAGGTTATTTCCCATGAGGGAGGTCGGCAACCACTTTCCCCGCCGGGCTTCTGTGGTATTTCCAGACAACTCAGTATATATATACTATTTATATATACATATACATACACACATATATAATACACATGTGCATTTCCTCTCTAAATACATTGATGTTGGTCGCTTTACGAAAATTTTCGGGGATTGCGTCGACGAAGTACAAACGAACCAGGCAAGTGTAATACGCGCACGCGCTCATCCACCCCCAAGCGTAAAGTTTGATGGGATTTTCACCACATCAAGTTAGGGATATATCCGCGTGCGTCCCTCGACTATTATAAAACTTTTATTCGCTGCTTCTTCTTCTTCTTCTTCTTCTTCTTCTTTCAATCTCTCCATCTCCTTATTTTCTGTTCAGTCACTCTGGCATTCTTCTGTACATATATATGTACATATATGTACATAAATGTGTACATATACATATATATACATACTCATCGTGTCATTCGCCAACATTTAAATATATTCGCATCGTGAAAAATCACTTACGCGACTTTTATATCCACACGATATTCCCAAACTCTCACCGGGATTTTATAATAGCTTCTCGTATTCCCACCCACTCGTATATTTATATTATAATAATAATAATAATAATAATAATAATAATAATAATAATAATAATAATAATAATAATAATATACGTATGCAACTTGCTGAATATATATCTCCAAGATTCTTCTTGTATAAACTTTGAATAAACCATCTTTTATATAAATCAATCATTAATATATTTTATATAGGAAGAAAAAAAAATAATTTGACGTGAGAAAACCAACATAAACTGGATATACATTGAATTTATATTATATATCTAGTATATAAACTGATGATGATAGAGGGTATCAATAAAGTCGTAACAATTTAGATGTTAATGCAAGTATGAGATAAATTCGCGCGAACAACGACATTGTTCCCATATAAGCCAAGTCTAAAGCAACTCTCTAAAGCAACTCGCTTGGCATAATAATGGCTAACCCCGTAAGTCGTGAGGGCTTACCGCGAGTATAGCCCTCGATTCACGCTCCTACAATGTTCACTGCTATAATCCCAATCCTGGTGATAAAATATAGCTACAACCCTCCCACTATATATGATCCCGATGAAATAAATTTACTGTACATTATTATCACTCGAACGCTAATATCATATTAATAAATTTTATGATTAACAAATTTAATATCTTTTGTAGAAAAAATAATAAAAATAATAATATATTGAACAGAAAATATTGAAAGCTTTTATAATCATTTTCATTTGATTTTAAATATTTAATTTGATAAGCTCTGTATAATAATTGATGTATATATGGAAGTAAATTTAAATGATAAATAATAACTCACATTCACTATGTAGTTCGATACTAAAAACAAAAGACTTTATCATCACGAAAGCCATAATCCTATGTATAAAATAATATTGTTAAATTTGTAGTGAAGTATCTAAATAATATAATAAACTCTTTCCTGCACTATTGTCTACATTACGTGAGAGGTTAGGTATACACTTATATTACAAAAGTGCATCATCAAATACATACACCTGCATGCACTGATGTAACAAAATACATACGCTCAGTAAAATATTATATTTAAACACACATATAATGCATACACTTTTATGTCGTCGTAGAAAAGTAAAATATAACATTTCAATAGTCAGTACAAACATATACCTACTATATAAACAAAAATGCAATGATGTTTCTTTACAAATGTCTTTGTTGAAGAAAGAAAAAAAAAATACAAACGTATACATACTCAAAGATTATTTATGTCACAAGAGTCTCTCTAGTTGTTTATACGAAAGACGAAGCATCGTGCAGTGCATCGTCGTCGTTTTGTATCGACAACACTTTACAGAGTATAATATTAAATTTCCGATTCGCCAAAGCGGCAAAATATCTTCTCAACGTATTTTATTTTTCTTATTTATTTTTTATTTTTATCTCGAATTTTTTTAGTGTTTTTTTTTTTTTGTTTCTTTCAGAACAAAGAACACTCATCCAGTTGGCAATTTTCTTTCTGTCGACAACCCGCAACCGAGCTTATAAAGATGAAGAGACACCGGTAATTCGTTCTGAAGACAGTATTCAAGCTCTTTACCTTTACTCTATACCAGTTTGTTCATATCTGTCTTTTACTCTTGCCCCCTCTCATTTTACATTCGGTCGATCTCTACTACACCCGAACGGGCGTCGCGTACAACGATCTGATGTGAATAACAAACCGCAAAAAATCCGTCGTTCTTATATAAAAAGACTCAGGCTGCATTCACCTCTCGTACATCTCGCTTAAGCTCTCTTCTTTCTTTTCTTCTCATATTATTTTGCACCCTCTTTCCAATTTTTTTTTACTTCTTTTTATCCTCATGAAAAGTTGCATAACGCACGCACATTTTTTTTTTTGTCTTTGGCAGATTCTTCTCACCCCCGTGCCCAAGTGCAGGTGTCTATTAAGCCACCAATGTGACATAATACTCGACGCTTGAAGGAACAAAAGAAAAAAAAAAGACCGGGAAGACGAAGAAGATGAAGAAAGAAAAAAAAAAAAGGGTTGCTCGTGTGACCAGACATACGAAAGGGGTGTCTGCTGTCTCAAGAGTATCACTTCAGAAGGTGCATCATCCGATTTTTTCTCACACACTTGCATTCTTTTCCTACTTCTCTCTTTCTTTTCAATTTTCTCTCAGTATCTCTCGCTAGTGAATCTCCCTACATTTCCCGCTTGTGGTTTTTTAAGACAAATGCAACAACACATCAACCCTCCGCATGTGTACAATACATAATACACATATACATATATGTATATATATAAACAAATATGTATGCGTGTACCATATATCTCATCACTATATCTCACTGATGTCACGGATTTATATCGCAATAAAAGAGTGAAATTTTTTTTTACCACATACGCTCGATATACATCACCCTGTGTACATGTATGTATATATTTAGAAATATATGTTTGTGTACATACGTATATTCACTTGGCAAAAATTCAATCGCAAATCAATCGGCTTGCCTTTGCAATAAAATTTATTTTTGATTTACCACACGAGTCTACATCACGACAGAACATAGGATTGATAAAAAAAAAAAAAAATGTTTGATTAATTAAATGTTTTTTATTTTCCTCAATTTTTCATTTATATATTTTAATAGGTATAATATATACCTATATATAAATAATATTGAGTTGAATAAACTACCAAAAAATAAAGAGAATGAAATGATACTAATGAATAAAAAGAGGAATAAAATAAAACCAGAACATAATTTGTTTCATTATACTCTTAAGAATATAAAATTATATATAAAGACCAATGTGTGGTTATTCAAGCGTGTAACGTGAACACCAACCACAGAGACCGCACAACGCTGTGCTTTTCGTGATCTCTGAGCGACGATCTATTCGTTGCCAGGGGTAAAAATAAAATAAAAACAAAATATATATATATAATATAATATAATATATAGAGAGAAAAAACATTGCGGCGTTTCTCTCTATGCCGCTTCGCAAAATACGGACGCGGGTTTTACATATACGCGCAACGCGCCCCCGTCGTTTCGCGTTTTCTACGCTTGGAACACACACAAAATACAATTTTATGCGTTACCCCCATGAGAGAAAGAACGAAAGAATAAAAAAAAAATAAATAAATAAATAAATAAATGAATAAAAAGTAGAGAGAAAAGGTACCAGTAAGCGAAAGAGAAAAGAGGAGAAATAGCAGTTGGTGGTTCACCGTTATATGCCGAGTCCTTTGGCACTGCGCTTGGCGACCCTCTATATGACTCTCTCGACGGAGGGTGTGAATGTCTACTGTCGACTGGTGTGCGCCTCGGGCATAAATTTACAAATGTACAAGCGGCCTCGCGTATATGTGCAGTGCGAGCACCCAACGAGAGAGGAAGAACAAAAAAAAAAAAGAGAAATGAGAGAGAAAAAATAAAGAAAAAAAACATATAAGAGAATGTGTTGTCGACATTTTTTTTTTTTTTCATTTAACCCTCATCCTTCTTTCTCTCTTCCTCATTTCACATGAGTAATTTTTCGTAATGACATCACACCACATTTGAAAAAGTTTCTCAGACCATAATGTTGTGGGAGATTATTATATTGTTAACTGGTGATATAATTAGTCGTTTTCATGTGTAATATACTTTGATATGTACTTGGAACCTCTATAAATACAATTATAAAAATTATATTATTGTCAAGAAACGACAAAAGATAATTTATATCACATACCACGATGTATGTGAGGAAAAAGAAGAAGATAAATATTTCTATATGGATATACATAAGGTGGATATTCTTTTTCTCTCTATATCTATCTCTTGAAAACAGAAAAATTACGAGCTGGAATAATAACACGAAATTGCGAGGAACATGCACCATGTGCTACACACTGTATCCAACAAACCAAGAGCAGCTGTATAGAGAATAAAACAAAACTGACAAAGCCCACAATAACATACCATTGCAATGTTTTTAATAATATTACGGTAACAATACCACAAATATTTTTACCATCGCAAAAGAATTATCTGTATATTTACATCATGAAAATAAATTTCAACAATAATTTAATAAGTGTACATACCAATGTTGATAGAAGAAAAATGTAGGTGTTCGTTTCAATTTTGTGCATTGTAGGTATGATGGTATTGCAGCAACACTTTTTATTTTTATATCACTATTTATCATCACTGTATATCACACAACTGGCATGGCAAATATATAAACATCGACCGAATTAATAGAATTAATTTGTTTGAATTGAAATTAAATTAAATGAATTATGAATGATGAGAATATCAAATAAATTTAAATTAATGATTTACATAAATTATTAACCACTTTCAAACTCGAATTGATAAATTATTCTATTATCATCATTACTTGTTATATTATTATTATTTTGTTAGTTGTTATTATTATTTATGATTTGTTGTTACTATTATTATTATTCATTATTATTAGTTATTATTTTTATTTATTATTTTTATTCTTATTTTTTCATCATTATCTTCAAATACTTTTTTTTATTTTAGTTTTATTCACTTTTTTTCTGTTTCAACATATTTATATCTAATAATAAATATGATAAACATTCTGTTAAGACTTTGATTAACAATATTAATATGTTTTGAAATATATTTTATGAAAAAAAAAAGAAAAAAAAAACTGCTGAAATATTATGAGATAAAAGAAAACTTATTACAAACTACACGACACTGCACGACTGATTGTGACTAAATTAATCATGGCGTCAACACGGGGAATGGGACTTGAAAAAATCTCGCAATTTGCTTCCTGCGTTGACCGCTCGGGGCGCCCCTAAAATATGGAACAGAAAAAAAAATTTTTTTTGTTAAAAAAATTCGTGGTTGTGTCGATTATTATGAAATTAATAATAAGAATCAATAATAATAATATTAAATAATTAAAAAAAGATATTTTTATGGTAACGAATCAAAAATATTGATAATATAATTTGTAAAATTAATACATACATGATATGACAAATAATGAGCATATATATATATATTTATTTGCCTATTATACCTGTCTGAACAAGCTTTCTCACTGTACATTCTTGTTACCCTTTTTATTAAATTTCTCTCTTTCACTTTAATACTATAAAAATACATTTTATTTTTCTTTCATGAATACTTCAGCCAGTTTCGACCGGATCTTATAAATGAATAAATACTTACAACACTTTATATCAACTGTTCGTGCACGACTGAGAAATAAAATTGTAAACAAGTAAACGGAACTGTAGGACTGCGAGAATCGCCCAAGAAAATACCGCGCAAAAATGGTGATGATAAAATATCTATGAATAAACCCGATATGGTTAAAAAAATTCCCGCATGGAGGCGACACTAACGCAACTCATTCTTTATTCGCCCGTTTATCGTACAAAAAATTACATAAAAAGTTGAAGATGATTTTACATTTTATGCATCACCTAAAGAAATATCCAGCAGAATTTCGTAGGACTATAAAATATAGATGTGAGTATATTTAATTAATAATACAAATTTTTTATTTAAATATTATAATAAAACAATTTTTTTTATGTTTCATTATGAAAAAAATTTCTGAGTGAAATTTTTTTTTTTCTCTTCTTTTTATACAAAGTCCAACTGCTTTGTGATGCTAGGAATATCATATGTGGAAAATTAAATAAACAAACGTTTATATCACTTTAATTATTTAAAGCATAATAAATAAATAGTATTATAAACAAGCATGATTTCAAATTTATAGCAACCAATTTACCTTGGTACTTGCACCACTTTCGTATTCACGAGCACTCGATTAAATAGGGAAAGGACTTTGCTCTCTCTCCATGTTGTTGGCCCGTTTACCCTCAAGCCATCTTAAGTGAATGCATCGAGCTCGGTTGTCCCATTTTCAGTATATATACACAAGCAGAGACGTTCATAGTGTGAGAGGTTGACAAACGAACATCGGTGGTTGTGAGCAGTTGTTTAGCATATATATACAATAGATGCATCAAAATTCCTTGTGGCTATTTACAATCTACAGGAAAATTTTAAATTGTATAAATTATACGTATAAAGATCACTTATTAAATAACACGAAAGATACAAATGGAATCTGGTTCAAAGTACATGTCGTTGTGTGATATGTAAGTGGAATTATATTCATTAAAGAGAATTATGATTTATAAAAAGTCAAAAACATTGATAATTTATTCAAAATTTAAATTTACAGATTATCTGATGACAATCCTGTTCCAAGAAAACTAAGAAAGAAAAATTGGTACATGAATGATGATAAAATTAATGAAATTCCAAAACGTTCGATAAAACCAAGGAAAAATTTAACGAGTAAAAGTACTCGAATTTCCAATCATAAAGACCTTGACAATTTTATTCCTATTTCACAACGTATTGTAAATGAATCGACGAACTTTAAAGCTAATTCTCAGTTACCAAAGCAAGCAGCTCAACGACAATATCCAACGACATCAAAGAACAAGCCAATTGATGGTAGCATGAAGCCAACGAGCTCGGCTTCTTATACAAGCTCAATATCTTCAGATTCTTCTCATAATACAATAATCGCTGACCAAAAAAATCTCAAGGTTGCTTTGAGTACTTTTAACATGGAACGTTTGGCATCACAAATAAATAGCGCTGGACGAAAATTAATTAAATTAGCGGCGTCAATGGAAACTGGCAAAATTGACGAGTGTGAAATTAATTTTGATAAGAAACGAGGTGATTTAAAAGCAAAAAAAATTTGTCGTACGTACGAAGACAAAAAAATCCCGCGGAATAATCAAATAGCAGTTGAGAAATCACGAATGATTGAATCAACTAATCTTTGTCGTGATGTCAATCATGATAATTGCTGTTCATCGCAACAATATTCAAGTCGCCGATACAAACCAAGTCAAGCGCGTGGAAGTAAATCGAAGAAAATTCCGAGACTGGACGAAGAGTTAAACCACACTATGCGCAAAAACGATTCATTTAACTCAATCCATTCAGTGGACGGTCATTCGAGACGGCAACACCGTAACGAGGTTCATTCATCCTTAGATCGATCTATCACACCAAGCATGGTGTTGAACGGATTTCATCCGGAAAATTGTGATACTAAGAATATTCGGGTGACTGCTTATGACGGAGTAATGAGCAGTCTCAATCGTAAGAAGAAAACTAATAAAAATCCAAAAATGAGAAAAATGGACTGGAAATTTGATGATATTGACTTTTTAGATGAAGATATTTTCTAAATTAATATAATTAAACATAACATACATTTGAAAAAGTAAATTATATTCACAAGTTCATCATAAATTAACAATAAATTATTATTCTCAAAACTTCAGGTAAACATTTATCCAACGTGATTATTTTAAAATTCGTTTTATTAATAGAATAAACAATTATTGACATTTGGCAAATGTGAAATATTCAAATGAAATTTTTCCAGCGCACATAATCTCTCAATGAATAAGAGATTAAAATCCTTGGCACGTGTTGGAATGCAAACTTCCGAAATCTGAATCTCATGAGTCACGATTGCGGAATAAGAATGGAGAGAGAATAAATGGATGTGCCTAAGAGAGAAACCAGAGCCTTTACGCGACGAATCGCTCTTTGAGTATATATAGAAAAGAAACGAGAGAGCAAGCGAGAGAGATTGCAGAAGCATTGAGAGATGAGAAGAAGACCAAGGAGACAATTTGATTTACGACGGGATGAAGAGGTGTTTTCCATATCCGATAGAGTTACCCGGAAAGACGGCAAGGCCACTGTCTCACGTGACATGTGAATCCTGTGGATTCATCGATGGATAACCCAGTGTCAATATCTCATCGAGGATTGGACTTCACCATTCGAAATCGTCGATCATCGACGCTCCAAGACTGATGGTATATGTATAATATATATGTATATATATACATACATAGAGACTTATATTTATGGTTGGCTGCACCATCGATGATGATAAAACTGCAGTGAAGATTCATTCAAAAGGTGAGGAAAATTTCTTTCAATAGTGAATTTAAATGAACTCAATGAAAAGAGCTTGTAAACTTAATTCGAATAAATTATCGCCACTGCGACAAGAAACAATTTTAAAACAAAATGAAATAAAATTTTTATAATAAAAGAAAAAAATATTCGTTTACGTCTTGCACAGAACTTTAACCACTTATGAATGGCAGAATTTCTTGGATTAAATCTTCAATATTATGAGGACTATAAAAAGAAGCCGAGTATGCAAGAGAAAAAGAAATGGAAGATTAAAATTCTAACTAAGAATCAGATGCATGGGAATCGAACAGTTGTCAAGATGATTGGGAAAAGCCGTACTTTGGAAAAGTTTGTTTCGTCACAACGCGAGGTGCGATTGGAAAATATTGAAGTTTTTGAAGCATACTAAAGTAAGAATCTCTGCTGACAAGTTTTTTAAATTTTTATGTTGAATTATATATCTGGAAAATGAGGAAAAAAAAAGTAGTACTGATGCTGTTGATATATAATTAATAATATTTCCCGAAGAAAAAAATAAATATTCAATTTCTGTCTGCTTTTATCAGCGAATTTCATTTCAAAATAAAAATAATCACGATTAAATTCACGTATTGCATAGCACACTAACCAATTGTGTGACACAGGAAATTAAAAAATGATTAATTCGAATGAAGGAAACTGCAGAACATATGAGTCAAAAAATTGTATTTTTTTTTATTTCACTTCGTTTCCGTATGCCCGAATATGCTGGCGTGTTCTGCCACGGATTTCCCGGGTCACGATAAATCATATCGCAGTAGGAAGTGCAGCATTTTATCTTGCCATTTCTTCTAACATGACTTTGAGTACAAAAACACATCGAATTTCCCAACATCGATAACCCACATTCAAGATAACCAAAGGAAAAAAAAAAAACCCCTCATCTCTGTTATCATTTTCCCTGAGTTAAAATATTGTTTTGTCTTCTATACATATATTATTCTCTTTCAATTCTCATGTTGATATTTATTTTATGTTTGTATACATAAATGTTTACAATTATACAACACTAAAACTTAGAGGACATTTTGCAAGCAATAAAGTTGTCGTCACCACCAGTGTGCACACAAAATTTAGGGCAAACTCTTGTGGTACGTCAACTTACAAGCGTTTCTCAGCTTCATTAGAGAAAACCACTGCGAGTTGGAGAGACCAAAAAGCCCGTGTGGTATTTTGGTAACGTGACCACTAGATTTTCTTGACATATTCCAAGGTTTGTATATGGTGTCAGTGCTTCACCAAGGATATCCAGCACTGTGGAATGTCAATTTAATCTGAGAATCATTCGTGAAGTATCTCGATGGACTCCGATCTATTGACCTGAATAGAACAGGATCAAATAAGAACTTGGAAAAATTTTCATAGATCAATAAAAGCTTCCTATATGCATGTAAATATTTCATCTTTCATTATTCATTAATTGCAATTTTATTTATCGTTAATATTTAATTGAACAACTATTATGGAATTGAATAGTTATTTGATGTTGTTGGTGGTATGTTGCAGGTGGAACTGTCAGTAGTATGCGAGGGTTTTCATTCTCCCATTGGGATTGTAGCGGTCAGTGTTGCGAGAAGATATACAGCTGCGCGCCGACTGCTATGTGTGTAGACTAGAGAGGAAGATTCTCCGCTTGCCATGAATTGCCCAAAGGCAAACCGGACCGGAATGTTGCTCCGACTCCCACTCTGTACGCGGCAAATATTGCTGATGGTCTTACGCTCGGCGAAACTTTAACAATAAACCTGACTATTTCCGACAAACCAAAAGTTGCGCCCGAACGATTTTCAAAGACGGGAATTCCATTTCCACACGATAGCGCCGAAGGGGTACACTATTTTGTTTTTCTTTTTTTGTTATTTATAACTTTTCAACTGCACTATTATTTTTACAACCTCAATCAATGCAATCAACTCATTGCATTCATTTACACAATGGTGATACAACAAATAATTGTTCTGATTTTTTTATTACATGATTTTCGCGATCAGACTTCGCAAAAATGATTCGAAACAATTTAAGATTTTTTCAGTATTATGAAAAAAGTAAATTATCATACATAAATTATTTATTATATTATATAATACGTAATATTATTCAATATTATTCATTATGAGTCATAGAGAATGATTAATAATTATTTATTCACTAGTTAAAATTGCGGATGCGGTCGAGTACGTCAACTGGGTTGATCTCATCGTACCAATAGGTGGTGACGGTACATTTCTCTTGACATTTAAGCTGGTAACTAACAATGTCAAGCCAATGATAGGCATAAATCCTAATCAAGAGGAGTACGGTAACTTGACATTACCGTACAAATATAGCTCGGACATTGCCACGATATTCGAGATGCTCCTTGGGGGTGAGTACACAATACTAATGAGAAGTCTGATCAGAACATCAATGCACGGTGAAGAAGACTATATCATCGATCCTTTTACATACACGAGAAAAGCCGCATTCAAGCTGAAAGATGAATGAAGTTTATATTAATATTTATTCGGAAATAATTAATTAAATTATATTCTTTTCACATTATTCTTTTATAAAACCTTTTAAAGTAATCAATTTAAAATTATTATATGTTTATAGTGTATTCATACGATAGACTGATAGTAACATAGCTGATGGCCTGCAGCGTCGCATTAGAGTGTTACCATGGCTTGCATTGAATGAAGTATGATTTATTCTATTCCATCGACACCTTGCGGGTATTTCTTATAAAGTTTTTCTTCGCCTCACATAGTATCGCGTGACATATAAACTTTGGAAACTGCTGATAGGTATTCATGGGTGAATTTATAGCTGCTAGAACATCAACGATGTCTTTCCAGGCTGATGGAGAAACTGAATGCAAAATTCGATCTTCAGGTATGTGTGCGTATGTACAAGCAGTAGCTGATATTCATGGTATAGATCAATAAATTTCAAAGGAAAGGATACTATTCGTAGTTTCGTGTCTTTCACTACTGGAAAAGATTTTGATGATGCGAATATAGATGATGTACAAGCAATACAGCAATATTACATTCAATCCAGGTGAATATTATTATTTGAAGCGAAAGAAAAAAAAATTAAATCGCTGTATATATTTTTTTATTTTCAATATTTAATATTTATTTATATATATATTCTTATTTATTCGATAGAGGAACGTAGAATGGGATAAATGATTCGTGAAATATATCGCACATCGTTGTGGTCAAAATCAAAATCTTGACCAGTTCGAATGATGCGCTACAAATTAAAAATTAAATCCCGTGGATTGGACGCTGGATCAATTTTAGATGTAAGTATTTCGTTAGCATTCAATGATATTACAACTACTGTATTTGAAATACATCTTGAAGATGCATTTAAAACAATTCAATTGAAGCGAACAATCTCATTGAATAATAAAAAAAGAAAAAAATATAAATCAATTTTTTCGCCTTTGAGACGTTTTGTGATCTTGATAAAAATGAATGCAAATTTAGATAAAATTAGAGGGATTTACTACGATGAAAATTTAAAGGTAGTGTACTGGTCTCTACTCAACTGCTCAAGCTCTTTTGCCACTTTGGACACAGTGGTCAGTCTCCATCTGTTCGTCTTAACTCTCGAGAACAAGCTCGCTCTCCAGTTTCTCTTCCAGGGTTTCCATTACCACCGTAATTTCAATGTCGGCCGGACCGCAGACACTGGGCTACTCTTTCTCTCACTTTTCTCCCTCTCTCTTGCCTTTCCTTCTTCTCTTTGGCCCAAGGATGAGTGTGCACCTAGTACCTAAAGTGCACAAGCGAGTGGTTCACCCGCTCGGAGGCGAAAGTTGTGGGTACTTCGGAACTCGCTACAGCGTAAAGCCCTCAGTAATGTTTTCGGCGTTGGCGTAAAGGGACCACTGGTAAAAGCGGTTGAACGATAAAAACGAAATGGAAAAAGACAAGAGGAGTTCACTGAAAAACGCGAAAAAAAAAAACTTTGAGCACATTCTGGAAAATCGTTCAACTCTTTTTTTTATCACCAAGTGTTTTTAACAGGTTTGCATTAAACTCGTTTCATACTGAAACGAGTACTCATGAATTTTCGTTCTCTTTGAACTTCTTAAAAAAATTTCCAAATGCATTCCATTCATTTTTTTTTTTTTTTCACATTCTAAAATTTATGCTTATCGTTTAATTGTTTCATGAAAAAGATTACCAATGTCCTACAAGTTCATTTAATTTTCAGACATTGTCCCGTCAATTTGGATATCTGGGGCGAGAAAATCCTGCGATTATGCATGCATCTTTGAGCACATACACATACATACACGTATGTCGCTTGCATTATGCAACAGTCTTCCCACTATCCGCGACATTAGTCTACTATTAACATCTCAAATCTGCTGGAAATATCGAATAATATATTACTAAATAGCAAATTTTTTTCTCCGATTATTATACATGAAGATACAAAATTTAGTCCGATTCTATAAATTTATTTATTTTACAGCCGATTTATGATACGACAAATTTTTGTGCTGCTTATAATGCATGTTTCATCAAAATTGTTACAGATAAATCACAATCGTAACGAATAAATGTACAATATATTGGGACCGTGCAAGTCGATGGAGGAGATTGATCGAACGATTGTGTGCGTGAAGTAAGAAATTCTGAATTTTTGATAGGGATAGAACATTACGTTTCAATACGTTATGACACTTGTCAGCAATTTTTTTTTTTCAAACTTATCTTCTAGTTGGACGTGGCGGGTCAGCTCGTCACCACGCCAACAATCGGTCTTACACGCCAGTATAAATGTTTATATACCAAAATATTTGTGATAACTGGAGAAAAGTTAAAATATATTTTTAAGCCACTGGCACAGTAGAATTATAATAATGATGATGATAACAGATATTAATTCAACTATCATGAAAAAAACCCTATTCAATTTTTTTTATTCATCATTGCTATTTGATGTAAGGAACTTTTTAACTCCAATAATTACGCATTATGAATATAATTATACAGTTTGTTACAAATGCAACAGTACAGTTTCGAAAAATTATTGAATACAAAATTTTGTATATCACTCAAAAAATAATATTATTGGTACTACAAAAATTTGGTTTGGTAGACTGAAACTAACTTAGAGTTTGAAAGGTCCCGGGATCGAATCCCGGATGAATTCTATGTTAGAAATATTATCAAAGTGCAATTTTTTTTTTTTTTACACTGGATGCAGTTGTTTTACCGATCAATTAATAAACCAAATCAGACAGAATATTTTCATACCTGCATCATCAATTTTTAAATTTGATCGTTCATCTATTGTGATAATATTTCTCATCAGAATGTCAGTACCGGGATTCGAACTCAGGTCTTCGAGAATCGGGACCTATCCCACTCACAACACGGTATTTAACCGCTTCAGCCACCAAGCCAATTGTTCGATTGAATTAATTCTATGAATTTAAAGATTAATTGTTTGTAAATATCAAGAAACGTATCATGATTATTATTATTACTCTACTCTAGCGGTCAATTTCAACACTAATTTGAAAATATTTAAGGATGGTGAATTGCCGACACAGTATAGTCATAGTATAATAATAATGTCAACGAAGGCTCTGGGACAAGACGCAGATGTCCCAGAGCCGTTAACGAATATTCATTCATTTAGCATGAAAAAAATCTGATTTTTTTTTCTCAACATTTTTATTCGATATAAGGACCTTTTCATCTCCAACCATTACGCATTATAAATATAATTACATAGCTTGATACAGGTGCAACGATCGTATCTAATCATTATCATATGAAATTAGCATATATATATTCTTATATCTAAAATAATGATAAAAAAAAAATCAAATATATTCAAAAAAACTTTTTGAATATCACACAATCGAATGTAAAATCTGCAAATCAATTTCGGAAATAATACATAAGGATTATTATTTCACACAAAAATTCGATTTCCCATATAAATATCACGAGAAAAATTTTTTTCCGACTTCATCTCGATTTTTCGTTAAATAAAAATTTTTTTTATGCGACTGCCCTAAAAAAACGACGTTTAGGGACCAAATAGAGTAGCTAAAATGATACTTTTCTGTACTCTTTTCCACTCCACGGCCGCATTGGTTACTTCACAGCCGGATGTTCTCTATTTATATATCAAACAAAATTATTTCAGTAGATAAGCATATTTATCACAAACTCATTCCTGAAAAAAAAAAAACGAAACCAAAACCGTAGTTCAAAATATTATTTGTTTATTTGTTATCATTACTAACATCATCATTATTTTTTCATCGCGACGCGTCATCACACCAACAATCTGTCTCACTCGCTGCTATTGGGACAATGGGACCGTGCAAGTCGATAGAGGAGATTGAACGAACGATCGTGCGCATGTAGTGGAGAAATTCTGAATGTTTGATAGGGACAGTAGATTACATTTCAATACGTTATGACACTTGTCACAGTCATTTTTTTTTTTTAAACTTGACTTCCAGTTGGAGGTTACTCTTGGGTGATATAGCTCCGCAAAATTTTAAATTGAGCACAAGATGGTGTGACAGCATTTATGCGCGGTCCCAATAAGGGTTTTGGTTCAAACTAATGCGAGAACCGATCTGAAAAGACAAAGCTCTGATTTGTTTTTCATTCTCGTTCTCCCACACTACTTAAGTTGAGATTGTTCCGAACATCCGTGGAGAACAAACGAGATGAATACACAGAAGAAAACTGATGGACGAATCTTCTGCGCTTTTGTGTTTATAATTGGAATTGGGTATAGCCTCACGAGACTTTTCCGTGCGACAATAGTAGTCTATTGTCGCCAAAAAGATCCGATTTCTAACAATTTCTTCTTACTTCTCATTGTTCTTTGCTTTCACTTTCAACCTCGACCAACCTCACTCCTATACAAATTACTGAAAACATCGCTACTGTATCTTTTCACCTCCATCTAATATGTTTTTTTTTTCCTTTCTTTTTTCATTTTTCTTATATTCTCCTTATTCCATTCTCTTTGCTCCTCGCTCGGTCATTTCTCTTTAATATCCGGTTGTCTGACTTCACTTCGCTGATGTATATGTATACTTTTCTCATTCAATCTACGTTATATTCCAACTGGAAACTAATAATAATAGCAAGAATGAAAAATCACAGCTGAATGCAATTCATTTTGTTTGTGTGATATTCTCTTTGTATTTCACTACAGATATGGCATAAGTTAAATGTGGGAGAATGAAAAATATTGGCTCGTTAAAAACTCTGTATGCTGCGGGCATAAAAGCAAGCAATTGACGATAGGTCAATGTGCCTTGTTAGTTGGTATTGACCATGTTGAGCAGCCGATGCGCTGAGGAAAATCAAACAAATGAAAACTCGCAGTGCGAGTTATCCATTTGGAAAACTCTTTTCTACTCGCACTCTGTTACTCGTATTTCCACGCTCTTGCGTCCGTTCCTCTGCGTGTGTACATTTTGTGCGGTATACCTCGACCATTGCGAACCGATGGCAGTGAAAAATAAAAAAAAAATGACGAAATGTCGACAGAGTTAAAATTCAATAAAGTATACAGTTTTTGTAATTGGCATTTCACATTCTGTTTGCGTGTGACAAGGTATACAGAGCCTGTTTCAATTCTTGTCGACCGATACAATATAGTACTCGAAGCTTGTCCGCGCCTCATCAAAGAGCATATATTTATATTTATATTTAAATGTGGTTATATTTCGTACATACACTATTGAGCATTCATCGCCAAATATTCATGAGAATTGAAAAAAATAGATGTGAACACTAAAAAAATCCCGTGAGACACGTATCTGCATGTACGTGAAGTGTAAAATACCAGACTTTTACAGAAATACACTGTGAAATTTCATCCCCATTGAGCCTCATTAATTCAGTTTTTCACTCGCTTGCCCGTTATATGGATACTCAAAGTTCTTTTGGAAAAGTATAAGCGTGAAATTGTGTAAATACCACTTTTTTTTTTCTGGTTTTTCATTTTCACAATATTTATTCGACTGAAAATTATTTTCATCATGGTTATTTTTTATTGACATGAGCTCAATCCTCTTCAAACAAATTTGTGCGTTCATTTTTTATCTCCACTAATATTTTTTAAATGCAATTTGTTACAATAGGAAGAATAAAAATATCAACTGAAATAAATTTTGATATAAAACTTTTTTGACGAAATAAACATGAAATAATTCGTGATGTATATGTACAATAATGAATTAACTTTTCATTTCCCTTTATTGTGAGTAGATTATTCACTAGAACGCGAATGTAGTCCGTATAATTTTTTAAAAGCATACATAGAAAAATTTTTACGTAGTTAATTTCACGCAATAGAATGACAGCATAAATTACGAACGAAATATAACAAAGGAAAAAAAAAACACAAATTGAAAATGAGAAAAAAAAAAAGGATAATGGAAAATGTAATGAGAGCATGAAAAGACGTCATTCGCTTATTTTATTTCTCCCACAAATTCACATTCCGCACGTCCATTGCCATTTTTTTTTGTTACTCTCTTCCTCTTTTTCACACTCTGTCTATTTCGCTACCCTGTTCTCTCTCTTGTCCCGTCCACTCCGGACATAATACAATTCACGTTTCAGGTTTAGCTTTGTTCGCTATGGCCTTTTCGTTTTTATGTTGCAAAATTTTTTTTGAATGCCGCACACGGTGTGCGAGCACGCAGTCACGCGCCCAACAATGTAAAAAATAGCACTCGCTCACGGTAAAAATGGAAAATGAAAAAAAATAATAAAAAAAATAAATACTAACAAAACTGAAAAGAAGATTGAAATAATGGTAGAGCATATTTCAGTGCATAGCTAGTACAACCATGTGCTTTTAATTAATTTACCCGCATACTTTCACTTTGTTCACTATACATACAATATAAAAAGACGATGTATATATATTCATCTAAATATAATTATATAAAAGGATTTCATCATTGAATTGCTGAGACATTTAAATGATATTTATAATCACGTACAGTTTAATATTCCAATTGAAAGCAATGTCTATAGACATTTGTATTCTCTAATATAGAAATTTTCTGACACACGTGCGACAGATAAAAAGTTAAAAATTATGGTTGGACACTGAACACTCGGGAAAATAAAAAAAAAACTATCATCCAGCTACAATCTAAGCTAGAGAATGGATAACAGAAATGATATTCGCGCCAGTTCTCGCATTCGCAATCGTGTATTCAGCGAACGTTATTATGATATTCGACATATTTATACGTAGTCACGTTTCGGAAAAAGGAAGCGAGCATAGTAATGCGAGAGAGTAAGAGAATAAAAATATATAGATGGGGCCACACGTGTATAAAGAAAGTACCCGAAGTGTCCTCTCAATGAAAAAGAAAAAAAGAAAAAGAAAAGAAGCGAAAAAATATTTGAGAGCGTCGGATAAGAAACGAAGTAGCTCATTTCCTAACAGCCGTCGTGAAATGAATTTTGAAAGTGGAAGACGAAATCGCAAAGCTGAGAGCACGAATGGAGCTAGTATCAGTAAAGCAAGTCCGGCTAACAATAAGCGACTCCTCTTATGCTTCTTCATTCTTCATCCCACCACTAGCTTTTTTTTTTCTTCTTTTTCCCTTTATATTTTTTCGTCAACCCCCGCCGAATTCTCCTTCGTCTTTCTGTTGTACTTTGCATGAACATCTGATTTTCAACGAAGAGAAACCCGCTCGCGCGGAAGAACCGGAGATTGTCAGGAAAATGAATTTGAAGAATAGAATTTTCACACTTCCATCTGTCGCCCAAGTTGCAACCCACCTTCCCGCGTTATACTACTCCTTTCGTCTCTTGTGTGCTCCACTCGCGTCGACGCTCGCGATTTCTCTTCGACTTTTCTATCACTATTTTCATATGTATTTCATCTCCAAGCTATTTTCCATCGTCTAACATTGCACAATATTTCACGCCGATATAGAGAACGTAGATATATAATGTCGATGATGATGATGGAGTATGTATATGGCTCCAACATGAAAATTGTTTTGTATTTTCATATACTCTTCTTTCTATACAAATTCAATTTACACAGTTTTCTCTCATCAGATTGTATTGAAATATTTCATTCAATTTCTTCACACTTCCTGGTGAGGTTTCCAAAATGTTCTACTCGTTTCTTATATATTCATTTATTTATTTATGTTTAGTTAACTTTTAAATGCTCTTCTTTAACATACACTATTAGCCAAAATTTTTATACATTATCTCCAACAAACCTAAACATTTATACGCAAGAGAATGGCGAATAAAGTTGAAGTGTGTGCGTAATTTTTACCGCAGCACCGAAGGCCGTAAATCGCGATGAAAATGAACGAGCGACAGGGCAGCAACCATCCCCCTTTTTAAAATGTTCCCCGCGGTAAAATAAATTGGCGCTCACGTGTTTACATGCCAAGTAAAATTAAAATTCCTCAAGTGTAGCAAAGCAGCCGACAACGAGCCGAAGCTGCCCGAAAGAGTGAGGGGTCGTGTTTAATTAATGACCGGACTAATTAAAATGCCCAAAGAAAAATATTCGCACCGGTGTTGTCAAGCAGCGCCGCAGTTTTCAGCTTCGTAAAGTGCTCACTTCAAGTCTGCGTATTCTTCCCTATACGCTTCTATTTATATATACCTTTACACCACATTTGTCCCTGTATTAATTCACTTAAACTATGAATGTGTATGTGTTTAACACCTTTATCATGTTATCCCTCAATCATTCAAATTACCTTTTACATGTCCGACCACGTTAACACACATCATATAGATAATCTGCCTTAATGTTTTTTATATTGTTGAACAGAACTATTTCACTACACATAGATGAGGTCTGGATTCCACGCAAAATGTAATAGCTCTGGTGATATTGTGATGTTGCAACGCTTTTAGCAAAATTGCACAAAAGTAATCACTGCATAGTACGTCTGCTGTACGTGCCTTCAAAATTCACAATAGAGACACTGTGTTCATTCACATATAAAATAATCCTTTAGCAATTCTCCTTGCATCACATTCATGTTCTAATAGTGGTTTATTTTACAGCTGGTTCTTGTCAATAAAATTATCCCATCGTGATAAAGTTTAAATGATTAAATCACTAAATAAAAAAAAAAAAGAGATAAAATTGATTTATATTGAATTGATAATATAAAGCGACATGTGATGTGAATTTATTATGACAAATGATGGTAATTTTATTCTTGATTTTTGATTTTTAAACGGGGGAGATTATGAATGCGATGTGGATTGATACGAATTGCAAGATATAATCGATGGTTATGTGATTTTTGTCCTCTAGGTAATCTCTGAAATGGGAGGAAAAAAATAAAAAACAAGATGGGTATACTGGAAATGAAACTGTACAGCAGTGTGGACTTGACAGGGTTGCCCTGCATTTGATGAACGATCGATGTCGAGGCACTAAAACCAATTTATTATGCAATTTACCGTGGAGACAATGTAAGCTCGTAAAACAAAGTCCCCGCTACGCCTGCTGTTCGTCCACCGATGGCGTGGAAGATAATCCCGCAGGCGCTAGCCACAGAAATTGCATTCGTTTGTTTCGATTCGATTTATTTTCAGTGGGGATAACAAATAAAAACAAGTTAAAAAAAAAAACAATAAAACAAGTTGCGTCATTGCGCGCACCCCGGATATATTTTGGGGAATATAAATGATAGGTGACACTTGTAAATATCACGTTTGCGTTGCTAATTTAGATTATCCACCTTTGATAAAATTGGTAAACGTGCATCCAATACATTTGTCACATGGTCAATGTGAATATTCTCCAATGGTCCAGTTCATTTCAGTTGAACGAAAAAATATAAAAAATAAAACAAAATATTCGCGCCTCATACAATTTCAAAATGAAATTCATCTCAATTCAAAACGTATCACTAAAAAAATAATAATAAATAAATAAATGAATGAATGAATGAATAAATAAATAAAAACGAAAAAAAAAAAAAACATGCTTTTATTGAACTGGGAATGTTATTGGTACGAATACAAAAAAAAAAAATCACACTCAACTGAAATGTAATTGACCTTTTTTTTCTCTTTTACGATTGAAAAAAATAAAAGCACGTGAATCCAATTGCTAAAGTGACTGAATGATGTGAAACCACTTGTAATACCACATATTACCGCCCATCAGTATCGGAGCAAAAACACGAATGCTATCACCTTTTACATAGAAATACACAACGGTGAAAATAAAATATTGAATACAAATAATCATTCAAAATTCCATATCTCTAAAAGCACTACTGACCATTTTACATCCATAACACAACGTCAAATTTATATAACTAACGGTGATATAACTTTTGAATTCTATAGCAAAATGTCTGTCAAAACATTGATAGAATGATATACCTACTTTAAACCGTATATATTTACTTCTCGTATAACGTCTCAGTGGATCCAATCATTTACCATTTTTCCTAGACGTCAAACTACCTTTGCAATTCACACAATATTTACATCCTCAATTTTTCCAACATTTCAAAAGTCTAATAAAAATGTAGAAACTACATAACATCTCCCTCTCTTTCACCTTTCCATATTTTATTGCAACTACCATTTTACGATATTCTATGAAATGTATGTATATGTATGTATATGTACTTTATACCAAGTGATTCAAAAATGGAACATACAAAACGAGTTGAAATTCACACAAACTCTTGAGTGCTTCATAACCGAAATTACAATGTCCCACAACACATGTAGATTTATCCCTTATGAATGTAACATAAAATCACCTATTGACCTGAATATTTTCAAATGAATATATATAACATTCTCAAACATTGCAATATCCATCAGGTAAATGTAATATAGCTCAAGATATTCTTCACCTCATTCGTGCTTTCATTGTTAACACAATGAATCACACTTCCAAGTACCCATCAACGTAAAATTAATCGAGACAAGCTAGTTGCAACAATAAACCGGACATGTATAACAATGAAACTATATCCTTATGCTTGTATATAAATGAATATGCATTTCAGCAGAAAACACTAGAGATTGTTGCTAGATGTTTATCAGTACACCATCCATAGAAATCTGCTCGTAAACTCAACTCATCTCCTACAACTGGTAGATACTGCACGTACGGCAACGCGTATACATATACCATGGGAATACATTCGTAAACTCGTTTATGACGAGAATTATCCTGTCAGTGTTCATTATGTTATCCTCTGACAATAAAACAAAAAAAAAAAGCCATGACAAAACAGATTGGACGAACAATTATTTTTAAAATACAATAAACAAAGCTACAAATTTTCTCTTCACATATATTCTTGAATAATTATTAATAATTGTAAACTTTATTTATTATAAGACAATTGAAATCCAATGTCATATACACAATGTTATCACTATAGTTTGTAAGAGATTCACAGACTAGTCTTGTTGGAGCTGATGAGCATCTATTGCATTTTATAGGATAAAGCACAAAACAGAAAGTGGCATCTATGTATCATCAACTGATGAATCGGACTATTGTGAAACTGGCACAAGTTCACCTCAATGACATCTTCGTTTGCTAAGTACTTACTCAGGCATAACGGGATGTATGGTACCCACTCAATGTTGGGACAAACAGAAACGGTGCACCAACATTTCTAAACATGTAGCTATAGGTTATTTTGTGTGGCTATATGTTTACATGTATCTACATATACACGTGAGCAAAGTGAGAATACTGTTCCTTGATAACCAGTCGTATAGAACTTTGTTACACAACATTGTAGTCGCATCGTATTCAAGTTTGTTAACTACCTAACCCACGCTTACTTGAGGAGCATGCATTCAGTTTAGGTCGAGTTGTTAGTTGGTTGAGTGGTATTTGTCGTAATAGAAAATAAAAATTATGAATTAAATCAATGTTACACAATATTGACTCGAGCCAAGTTCCAGTTTATTGAATGATTAAATTATCTTGTAAACAATTTTAATTAAATATTTTCTATTCATTATAAAGTTTTATGCTGCATGTATTTTGTTTTGGTATTATAATTGAAGTGGATCTGAGTAAACTAATAATCTAAAGGCAAATAATGCTATTTACTTTGATCACTATAATCCATTTACATTATTATGAAAATTGTTCTGACTTGTAAATAGTTTTTTTTTTTTTTCCTTTTTTCCCATTACTTTCAAAAGCTATTGGTCAATTACCGTTGACTAGTAGTACTGCTGTTGTTGCTACTTCTGCTTCTGCTTTCCTGGGAGCTTTCATAACTGTCAGTTTACTCCTGTTGCCTTTTATATTCTCTCATTCCCCTATTATTTCCATGGTCATTTTGCTCTTTGCCACGACGGTTTGCGTTTATTATTATTGCTCACCTCACTGACCACTATGTGGATTGTGATAATGTTCATTTCTATATTGGAATTATATTCGTTGACATTGTCATCATAATGAAAAGAAAAAAAAAGAAGGAAAAAAATATACCCTAGCAATAAAAAATGATATATAAAAGTATTAATATTAGTGATGGAAATTGCGAAATCTCTTGAATTTTCCTTTTACGTCTGATGGGGGGGGACCTTTACCATCTTCACCATTACCATTCCCATTAAAACTATCTCCCTGCCAATGGTCCCCCCACTTGTCGTTCCCGTGGTAACCACTTTGACCTGGTGGCCGTCTTCCCACTTCGTTGTGATTACCATAGTAACCCTCTTGCTCAGACAACTTATGTTCTATATGTCATTGTGAATTGAAGACTTTGTAGAAACTAGAAAGCCTTAATAAGACCAGAACTATCTTCTATTCCCAATTGATCATTTTCATTTCTTTATATTAAACAATCACATCTATTTGTTTTCAGTTTCAGTTTTAGTCTTTTATTACTTCACACTGTGTAATATTTATTATTACTTTCTTACTAAGTACATTATTATTTTTGCCTCTTTTGAATAAATTTGTTCAAGACTTGAAATGATGAATATTTATATTTGTATAAAACTTAACTCTTAATATTTATGTACTAACTGGTATGTGTGTTTTAATACTTTATAAATTTGCAGGATAAAACTTGTATGACCAAACTAACAAATCAAACAAAAGAAAGAAAAAAAAAAAGAAGAACAAAAATGAGTGAGATGGAATGGAACAACAACTATGGCAACTACGTGTATCGAGTACCAGAAGGATTGCGCGAACTGTGTAGTGATATTTCTCGTGAGGTATGTACATAAGTGTATTTAATGTTCTTTATTTGATTTATTTTTATTTGATTGCACTTTTTTTTTATTTACAATTAAGGTGTTGCGTACACAACCAAAGAATATTTATTGCTTCATTGCTGACTATGTCGATGACCGTTTATCAAGAGAAGAAAAGAAAAAAGGTTAATAAATATATAAACATTTTTATTACAAAATATTTATAGTAAATAATAAAATATAATATGAAATGTATGTTGTTAATTGATTTTTTATTTTATTATTAGTTGCCATGAGAATTGTGAATGATGTTTCACGTGATGGCGAATTTATTGTTAATACACTTCACCGCTTGGGATTAAATTTGAAACAAATTGCTTCTGCAGCACCGAAATTACAATGCGCATTCCGTTCATATTTGGATGACATGAATGTAAAATCATTACAGGATATTGGAAGTAAATATATAAATAATATGGAAATGTTTACATTATAATATTTTTTAAATAATTATATTCGATGCAGGAGTTTATTTTATTTATTACAGGTGATAATAATGATATAATAAACAATGAAGTTTCTCTTCAAGATGTTTTGAATTCTATTGGAATTTCTTTAAAAGATACGAACAATACGGTAACTAAAAAACAAGTAATTATATAAGTTTTAATTGTGATTAATGTAAGCTAAGTTTTCTTTAAATTTAATTTTAATATGACAGCAAACTATTAAAGATAATTGTGTGGAAATGCAGTCGAATATGATAGATACACAACGACAATCACCAAGATTGAATGAAATTGGAATTCAGTGTAAATCCGACATTTCATCACAGATAAAACAAAGTGAATGCAGCAAAGTCAGCTTGAGTTACAGAAAATAAAGTTGTTGTTGTTGAACAAATACAAAATCAACTTGTGGATCATCGTAATCAATCAAAACATTATTTTCCACCAGTGCTCAATAGACAAAAAGAACTAAAGACAAAATAATAAATTGAAATATTGAATATTAAAGGTAAATAAAATTGAATTCTCAAGTTTAAATTTATTTATATAACATTTTTTAGTAAGTAGGAATTTTTCATTAAACTTTTTTATTGTTTTCAGTTATAAATCGTTATTTATATTAATTTATATAATTTGTTTCTAGATAACTGATGGAATTTTTATTGATTTCTTTTTTTCCTGAACCTCTTTCGCGTATATTGGAGACGAATAAGTCTCAATAAATTCTCACACGCCCCATGTCAACGAACTCAATACATTGCCAGAACAATTCTCGATAACTTGCACCAAAGAATCTTCGACAAAGTTCACCGCTCGTTCAACAAAATTTCGGAAGAATTCAGCTCGCGTAGAATAAAATTGCGAAGGCGACCCACTTGAACAACTTTATGGCATTTACAAAGAGCGTCTATATGAACCATTTCTTCCACAATAGTGAGTATGAATTCACTTTTTCAAACGAGGATTGGTATATGGAAAACAAGAAAAACATTTCACAAATTTAAAAAATTTTAAACAAACATGTACATACTACATCAAACAATGACTTATAAATATGAAAGCAACTATAATGAGTCACACACACATAACATACTATCTGAATAATTAATTGAATTATTATTTTTATATCATCATCAAACGTATATAAATTGTTTAATTCAAACATCAATCACGAACGTTCTGTCAACTTCTCGAATCTTTCACCTTATAACTAAAAATGTATTTTCACGTAAATATTAAGTAAGTATTCTGTTGCTTCATATCTATTCACAAATATTTATCAGTCTTCATTCTATTTGATATTGCCCAACCTCTTTTAATTTAGAAGCTCAAAAAATTTCTACTTCTTGAATTTTTTCACAACAAAATCCTTTAATTCTTTGTGCTTTATCAAGCTCATATTTTCAGTGATTTTCTTCATTTCCAATCTCGTTTATATGTTTTAAATATGTGAGGAATGTTCCGAAAAGAAAAAAGTTTTTTTCATTCCTAACTATAAAAACTTTTCATAAAAATTCTAAATAGAAAAAAAATATATGTAATAAAATATCATCTGAATATGATTTTAATTGACATATTTAAAATCCACTCATACTACATTCACGACAAATGCAATGACAAGTATAATGACCGTTCATCAATCCATAAATTCAATCATCATTTAATATATGTATATACATGTACACTGGATATCGTTCCATTGTGCATTTTATCACCAGCTGAAAATCGCTGCATCTTCATTAGCAAACCATCACAAGCTCGATGCTTGCGCTCATGCAGCTCATTGTGGTATACAAGTACTCCGTCATCGTTTCGAGTGTCAGGTAAAATTAATCGATGAATTCGCTAATGTCAGTGAGTGAATGGAAAACACGTTTTACTCTCACCATTATAATCATATATACTATTATAAAGAAGATCGATTGAATCAACGTGAGAAATTAATATTATATCTATTTCTATTATTTACATTCAAGATATGATATACGACATCATTTTCCATATTTTCACGGATTATTTAATGCCCATTATCTAATACAATAATACAAAATCAAACTAATTATTTTATCTTTTATTCAAGTGAATATTATTTTTTGATATTTATTATTTATATTTTATTTGTGTTTATATTTTTATTTCATGTGTTTTTTTTTTAATCTCTAACGCTCTCCAATTTCTCGAAATTTTTGTTCCATGCCATCGCCTCTTTGACGCCATCACTCGCATTTTCCAACATAGAAACACCAACCACAATTGAGTCTCCAACCGCGTCGTCGTCACAGCGACGGTTATTCGATTTGTCTTCATCGAGTGAATTCTTGTCCCAGGCAGATTTACAATTTTGCTGGCAGCAGCAGCAACCACAAGCCATCGTCTTTTGCCTAGGTGATGCATTATTATCTGTCGTACGTACGCGATTCTGTCATTCCTTTATCCCAACTCCTGCCTCGATTGTTCTCCAATATAAAGTAAAAAATAATATAATGTAATAAAATACCAATAATTTATTTTTCCAATAGTTATTTCATTTTATATTCTTTATGCGTTATCGTAAAATATTTTTCCTGATTATTTCAAGTCTGATTTATTTTTAATTGTCATATTCTCCGATAAAATATTATCGTGAGAATAAATAATTAATACATAAAATAAATTTGTGACATGATTGCGAATAAAAATATATTTAATGTTAATACAATTTTTCATCTCAATAATGAAACTCGCATAAAAATAATAAATGAAGCTTAAAATAATTTTTATTCACTCGGTAATATATTATTAAATGCATCATTAAGCTAATTAGTGCAACAAATAAAATTGTCGGGCAATTGGCATATAATATGTACTGTAATAAAAATTCATGGGACATAATTAACGTAAAGCCAATAGAGCATAAAATCGATCAATTTAATCTAATAAAAAAAAATAATAATAATAATCATTGTACTACAACAAACAATTTGATTTATTGTGCTTCTTATATTATGATATTTATTCGAAATAGTGAACAGAGTGACGTTAGTGGGACATGTTCTCGTTAGTGCCTTGGAGGGGTGTTGTTACTGAGACCAATTACATTTTCGTGATCGTGTAAATGAAAGTGATTTGGTACAATTTTAACGATGTTTGCTAGTTCACCGTCAGTTTCAAATAATTATCGCGGCTGTGACTGATATACTTTACCATGTGCCACAACGATAGACTGAGCACAATTGTGCCAATAATTTTTCGTATTCTTATCGTTTCAAGTCTCATTCAATTCACTGCCGCCAATAAATGCGATCTGCCAGAATGCATAAAACATGGTAATAATGAATATAATAAAAATATATTTAAATTTTTATGTTTATTATTTTAAATTTGGTATTATTTAATAAATATTTAATTGCAGCAAATCAACTGAAGAAGTCGATAAATCAAAATATTGATCCGTGTGAAGATTTTGTTGAATTTGCGTGTGGTAATCAATTTAAAAAATTTGACAAAATGAACCTGGATGAAAATGACACAACTTTATTGAAACCAACGACTTATCGTCTTCATTTGTGGCACATTAGAAGGACTTTACAGAAGAAATTAAGTAAACCATTACTAGGAGACGATTCACGAGGAATAAATCTTGCAAAAACATTCTGGAGTACTTGTAACAAGAGTATGTAATTATTAATTAATTTAATAATTTTAGGTAAATTTTGATTAAATCTTTTATTATAGTTACAAGAGAAGATGCATTAATGAGCGTCCGTACAATATTGAAACGATTGGGTGGATGGCCAGTGATTACTGAATCTTGGCATGAGGAGCATTTCAGTTGGGATAAATTCAATAGATGTGCTCGACGTTTAGGATTTATGCCACGAATTTTCATTCATGTTGGTCTCAATGTCGATAATGTACGAAAACCCTGGCATCCAAATGATACAATAAATCTTACGGTAATATAATAAATTAAATAATTGAGTTGAAATTTAGTTTGTTTCTTTTTTTAATAACAGAGTTTGTATTTTATCAATTTAAAACTTTGTAACCTAGGGATATTTCAGATAGGAAGACCGAAATTTGTTTACAATTCAACAGAAGATTATAATAACAGTTTACATGATATTGGATATCACACAATTGCAGAGTTTATTTCGGAAGGTGTTGATCCAACAATATCTTACATTGACGATGCGATTGCTTTTGGACGCAAATTATTTGAGGTATCATTATTAATAATTTAAATATTAATGTAAAATTAATTTTATTATAATTATTAAAATGTTGTAATAGCTTGATTGCGCACCTGAGGAAAAAAAATCAGAAATAATGTCAATAATACAATTGCAAAGAAAATTTCCAATAATTGATTGGTTTAAACATATAAAGGCAATGATGAGACCACGCCAAGCTAAATATTTATCAGATTACAACTGTATAATTGTCGATATGTGTTACGTATCGGCATTTAGTAAATTTATAATGGGAATAGACAAGAAAATTCAAGCGAATTATGCATTAATGGCAATTATCAATGATTTATTTAGTTTGATTCGACCACAATTAGCTCTAGCATTTTCTGAAGATAAAATGACTACTAAACAAATTTGTTTCGATGCCACGGCTGCTATGTTAGTTATTAAATATTTAAATTTAAATTTAAATTCATCAATGTGCATATTTATACACGTGTTCATTTAATATGCAGCTTCAGAAAAGCATTGGACGTAATTATTGGAAGAGCACCTGACCCGTCACTAATGGCGACAACGAATGAAATTGAAAATCGCATCTATAATCAGACACTTGATATTTTTCACACAATACCGTGGATGGATGAACAAACCAGGTATATTTTAAAATTCAATTCTCAAATCATTAAATTAATATTGATTTAATTTAAAAATACATTTCAGATTAATTGCGAAACAAAAATTAGATTCAACAGTATTTAAACGTCCATTTCCAGATGATATCTTTGATCGTCATTATTTCTCTCGAGTGAGCCAATAATTCAAATAAAATAAACTTCACTTCAATATTTATATCAGCAATAAATCCTTCATTTTTTATTTCTTTATTTATAGGTAAATTTTAATTTGAACACACCATTTTCCATTATGCTTCGTGAGATAAATATTTTTCTAGTTGACAGTTATTATTTACAAGCAGGACGTCCAAAAATTCAATATGGTTTATATCAAGAAAATGAGCGAGTGATGCGTGCATTATTTCACGAAGTTGTAACACCAAACGCGGTCTCAGTCAAATCCGATATTTTCAGCAATACAATTTGTAAGTTATTGCTCTTTAAATGAAAAAAACAAAAAAAAAATAGGTGTATAAATAACAAACAAACAAATGTCATATGAAAAAGAAAAATAAAAATTAAATAGATATTTTAAGTATTTTTATTATTTATTTAGATATGCCAGCAGCAGCAATACTTCACAGACAATTAAGTATGGTAAAAGAATTAAATTTTATGAATTATGCATCGATTGGGGTGCAATTAGGCCAGGCATTGAGTCATCGTATATATCAAAAAGGAGCATGTGTAGATGCGACGGGGATGTGGCATATGAATTCATGGTGGAGCATAACAACACAGAAACAATTCATGAGTCGAGAATCCTGCCACGCGATTGGACCTGTAAAGGTAAGCAATACCCGCGATCATGTACGTTATAACAATCCCTGTAATCCTATTATATACCAATATGAATGGGATTCAAGATCGGATTGTCGCGTTAATTACAACCGCATTGATTACATTTTCGTTCGGAGAGAGAAAGAGGGATAAGCGCGCACTCAAACTAATATCGATGTCAACATTTGAATGTTAGACCATTTGTATATATCTCTATAGATAAATGCATATATATTCCAATTGACGTTAAATTATTTCAATTATCGAATAGCCAATCGCAGACGCATCGACGATTTTCGGCCACATTGGCGGTGTGGAAATTGCTTATATGGCTATGTTTACTGATTGTATAACAACAAATTGCCATACCACATTGGACGGTAAATTATTCTTCACTTTATGAGCATATAAAATATAAATGAAAATAATATTTGAATCATTTGTTTTATTTTTTTATTTAATCTTGAATTAAATTAAATTAATTTTTCTTTCAAAGATTTGGACTTTAACACACGTCAACTTTTCTGGATATCATACGTTGCCTCCGATTGCGATCGAGATTTAAAATACCGTTACAATACAATTTTATCGAACAATGATAATTTTTCAATTGATTTTCAATGTCCAGTAAATTCAAAAATGCATCCAACTAATAAATGTAAAATGTGGATTTAAATTCATCATATATAAATGACGAATGAAATAAATATAATTTCCATTGCTAATTATTTTTTTTTTTTGTTATTTTATTCTTTTATTTTATAAATAAAAACAATTTCATTTTTGACTGTACAGAATCATTCTAATTTCTAATGTAAATATATATTACAGTACGCACTGAAACGATCAACGTGTCAGGACGTTTTGTGTTCCAATTAATTGATAAACTTGCATGTGATGAATACAAAATCATTAATATTTCATCGCAATAATACATTTAAAACTGCGAATCACCAAATGACTTCAAACTAATTCAATATACATCAACAATGCAATAATTTACTCCCGCACAATCACAATCAAATCCTATTTGACATCAAGAGTTGTTTATATTAAACTAAATGAATTAAGAATTAAACATCATCAATAATTCCCATGAGATATTTTATCTAATATGATTATATAACAATGCAATTAATTCATCCAAGGCGGACCCGAGACAGGAGGCTGAAATGCCTGCGAAACAGGTACTTGATACTGTTGTGGTGGATATTGAGATCGATGATGATGATGATGATGTAGTTGTTGATGATGATGATGATGATGAGGGGATGACGGAGGTGGCGGTGGGGGTGGTGGTGGTGCATTGCAGATGGACGATATCAACGGTATAGAATTGTAAGGCGGAGGCTTGACCGAGTAAGGAGGTTGCTGATTGCACTCCATATTCATGTGATGCTCCAATGTTGCTCCTTGGACTGGTGATCTACCTCGATCAATGTCATGCTGACCTACACAATTATATCAAGTCATTTTTCATCACTGAGGATTATTATTCTTGGAGCAAAAAGGTTTTTTTCTTTTCATCTTATTTATTATTTTCTGATTTTTACCACGTGGCCTAATTTGTGGTGGTGGCATATTTGGTGGCAACGGTGGCACTGGATACAGCACATGATGTTCTCCTTCTCGTGGCGCAGGCGGTGGACGAACCCAAGGTACTCTCACATGATGTGCCTGCCATGGCGCTGGAGGTGGTGGTCCAGGTATGGGACCGCAATCGCCACCAAAATTTTGTTCGTTGCCTGATTAAAATCATTAAATTATCAACAAATTAAAAATTATGAATGGATATTTTATTTTTCGTAATTAATGTACATTGTTTATTTTTATTATAATTTACCTGAATTCGGTCCCACAGGTCGTTGCTCGATGTTATGTTTCTCACCTGTGTAAAAGGTTTTTTTTTTTGTATTAATTTTAATTATATTTCGTGACAGTTGAACACTACAGAAAATTAATAAATAATTCTAATGTTAACAGCAATTTTTATTGATAGACGGAAAAAAAAGTGTATGTCATAAAAAAATTCAGCAATCCATTTTATTCTTTCAATCTGAATGAGACAACTGGAAAAACAAAACAAAAATAGTAGAGAAATCTTAATATTAAAAGGCGCAGCTATCACGATCAATCAATTTTATTGAAGTATTTCTCCAAGTGTCACCCTGTAATGTGAATAACAATCATTGACATGGACCAAAAAAAAAAAAAAAAAAAAAAAGAACTACCGTCATCTAAACGATTCTGTCCAAATGTTGAGGCGAAAGTCTGAAAATCATAATCTATATACAAGCTACATATAATTTTCATTTCTTTCCAATTAAATAAATTATATAAATATTGAGGACTGCGTATTTGGTCATTAATTCTGAAAAAATAAAATACAAAAGAGACGGAAAAAAAAAAGGAAAAAAAAAAGAAAGAAATTCCTGACGTAATGCCTCTGTCCATAGAAGGGACTGTGCTAAATTCTTTACTAATTGAAAAATATTTAAATTTATTTCTTATATTATAGATACAGTCTAAGAGTATTAGGAAATGATACTAAATACTCGATTTGAATAGCAACTTTGGCAAATATATCCGCAACTAAAATCACAGCAGCGCCAACAACCAATGATGCTATATTAATATAATATTACATATATTACAATAAAATTTATCACGAGTAATTCAGTATTTTTCCTATTCGTATACTCTTAGATACAGACCTGGATGCGGAGATGGCATTAGCGGCTTGTTTCGATCGCCATGGGGGTGACCCACACCTCCAGGTGAAGGTCCGTGCATGTGTTGTTGATGTCTCTCACCTTCTCTGCTTAAACAATTCAGTCGAATTAATCATTCAAATGATTCAGAATAATGACAACTATTTAAATATATAATCAGTTGTTGCATAGACCCATGGACATTTCTGAAATAACGTTTATTATTCGAACAGGTATTTGTTGATTAAATATATTTTCCTAATATCTATCTAATTTACTTTCTTATTTATGATAACAGCAATGAATAAGATTGAACACTTTAATATTAATTATAGGAAAAATTTCAGAAAAAAAATCTGAATATATTGAATAAATTCTGTTTCATGTTTTATTGTGAAAATGATTTTTTGTTAAATGTCTAATCTTATTCATATTCCCTTGTCTTACATTATTATTGTTTGCAGATTCTTTTTTTTTATATAAATTTCTTCATCGGTAAATTTCCAATTGTCATCGCATAAATTGTAAAATAATTAATTGTTCTTGTTTTCTTTTTTTTTATTTTGGAATTAATGATGATTTATGAATGTCCACAATCACCTGCATAATAAATTGTTCTCTCTCTATATAGCAATAATAATCATTAAAAATTGTTTTGTTTCATTACAAAATGTTGTTACGTTCTATTCATTAATTTTCAATTACGTGAATTTACATAATTGACATTTGTAAATTGGCGACGTGTCAATTGTGAAGCTCGACAGTTTATATTGATTTTTATTTAAGCCTACTTAACTTTATTTATTTTTTTTTTTATCCGAATGCCACATAACGAAATAACATTCATCCTTTAATTACTGTAAATTAATATATTTCATTTATATTTATTTTGTCAAATCACAAATTGAGGATAAATATCATTTCATTATGCTCGATGTATGTACACTAATTTCACTTATTTTTTAATTTTTTTTTTTGTTCTAATTATTTATTAATTTATTTATTTTTTGACTTTTCTCAAATCCAATTTTCCATTCAATAGTCGTGCATCAATCGCTCTGTAATAAATCATAAACGTTATAATCAAATTGATTTGTGCTTACAAAATAAGTTAAATTATCGCTCCAATGTCCAACGAAAAACAATACTCAAATAAATTATCTGGAAATAAAACTGAATTTAACTCAAGTGCCTGCCACTGGATTATTCAGCTATTTTCGTATTTTCTTCTCTAAATTCTCTATATATAAAAATTATAAATTATAATCTCATAATACAGTATTAAAACGCTCCTCTTATATTACATTATAGCTCAAATATTACGTCGATATGTTCATAAAACCTATATTATATATTTAAAATAACAATGAGCTTAACAAAAATAATATAAAAATTATTTAATTTCACTCACCCATTGCCATGACGCTGTGAAGGTGGTGGACCACAATGGTATGGTGGCGGTTCCTGTACAAGACAAAATAAAATAATTAGATCTACAAATCAAATAATAAATCTACGTATCTGAAAGTCGAATATAAATATTAATAAATAAATATATACCTGAGGTCCTTCTATATCAGCAAATCTTCTTTTCACCCCATGATGATGGATCTTTTGATTCTCCGGTGAATCAGGTTTATGCATATCAAAATGCTGCTGTGGTGGTGACTCTATTGTGTAATGTACTTGCGCTTGCATTTGTCCATTATGATAATGTAACTGCGGTGTATGATATTGAATATGTTGTTGAACTTGTGATGGTGGTACATTATGAAGATTTTGTGGCGGTGGCATTGCTGGCGGTTGCTGTCCCTGATAAAGCCACGGGGCATTTTGTGGTGGATGCTGCTGGTTAGGAGGTGGCATGTTCGTAAGAATATTCATTGAATTTTGCATGTGATTTACAGCTGGCGGTGGAACCATTTGCGGTGGTGGAACTGGCTGAGGTGGCGGTCCCTGCTCGATTGGACCATCGTGCTGATGTGGTCCCTCATCGCCCATTGGAAATAAAGGCGGCTGCTGCTGCTGCTGATGATGATGGTGATGATGATGATGATGGGGGTGAGGATGATGGGGATGATGAGGATGATGAGGATGATGAGGATGGGGATGAGGATGAGATTCTTGAGAATTTGGCACAAGGAAAGTTTGAGTAGACGGCGGTGGTGGTGGTGGTACTTGTAGGGGATATTGTGGTGGTGGTTGTCCTTCAAATTGCGGTTGCAATATATGCTGGGCATGTTCGGAATTTTGTGGAAATGGAGGTGGTACAATTGACTCTTCTGATTGTAATACAAACTGGGTTTGTGCTTGATGTCCAGTTGTTTGAACTTGTTGATATTGTATTTGATACGTTTGGGGTATTGGCGGTGGTGGTTGATTCGGCGGGAAATTAGGTGGTGGAAAATGAAGGTGTAATAATGGTGGTGGTGGTTGATGTGTTATATTCAATGGCGTTAATGGTGGTGGCTGTTGTAAATTCACAGTTTCAATTGTGTCTGATGGTGTGACAGATCGTTGAATATTTGGTTGTGTATAAACATAAGAAACGGCGCCACTAACTGGTGCACTGCTACTTGTTATAAAGCCATGTTGACCGGGACTCTGAGGTGGTGGTTGACTCATCACGTACATTTGCGCAACTGGTTGAGCAGAAGAATGTGACACTGATGGCATTTGTATTCCTTGAATATGCACCGGTTGACCGGAGTGTATTTGATATTGAACTTGACTAACGGCTGGAGGCGGACCTATTAATTGCACTTGACCCACCGGCGGTGGTGTTGATATAAGCGTCTGATTAGAAAAAAAAATTTTTTAATAATCATTGTGTACCATTTTTATGAGATTATTTTTTTTGTTTTTTGAAGGAAAATTATTTACTTGTGATTGTGATGATGGTACCATAGGACCAGAATGCGCTGGAATATGAACACTAGGTGGTGGAACAGCCGTGCCGCCCGCTGGACCACCCGCCATTGTTGCAGTCAATATTGTTGCTGGCAAAGTAACAACACTACTTTGTGGATGTTGTATAATATCTTGATGTTGAATTGTAACGACATTTGATTGCGCCAATGCACCGATATTCATTGTTTGAAAGTGAGCTACAGTTAAAAATTAATTATTGAAAACTCTATTAATTTATACACACTTTTGTAGATATTGCAAATGATTATTTAACCTTGTTGAATTTGTTGGATCGGTTGAGTTTCTAATACTTGTTGAGGTTGCACTGGTGGCGGTTGTTGTTGTATGTATGACTGTAATTCCGATTGCATTGTTTGAATTAAATTAATTGCCAATTGCTTTGCATTTTGTAATGCATCAGGTTTTGGATGTCTAAAAATTTTTTATGAACATTTATTGATATATTGTACAGAAAATTAATTTTAATTTTGTTATTCAAAAATTTGAAATTGTTACTCACTCTATATACAAATGAAGGGGTTCAGGAGATTCGGCGCCTAATACCGGATCCATAAATTGTGACCCACGACCACGTAATGTTACAGTTGCGCCTGTTTCTCCTCTTATATACAGTAAATTTGCACCTCCCGCACCAATAATGCGACCACGCAAATCAAAGCCCTGTGGGGCATTTTCTATTCCAACACATATTTTTTCCTAAAACAAAAATAAAATATATAAATATTATATTTGTATTTATCTTTCTTTCAATAATTCCAAACAAACTGAAGTAATTATTCTCAAAGAAAAAACTTACTACAGACGGAACACCAGTGTGTAAACTCATGAGAGGTGGTGGCGCATTTGTAAATCTACTAGGTCTATTTAATGAACTTTGATGCTCCGTTTTAATGATTTCATTAATTTTTTGAATAGCCACTGTAAAAATTATGAACGTTATCAATGAAATACCGGCAAATTTCATAAATAAATTCAATTATATACAATATAAATATTTTTTTTTGAAACTTACAATCAATATTGTGCTTTGTATGTCCTTGAATATAAAGATAAAGTGGACGTTCATTTGGACATCGTCCTTTTTCTTGTTCTGTCATAAATCTACCGCGAGTTGAAACAGTAGCACCAGAAAATGTATTAATTTCATCTTGAATATATCCTTTAGTTAATAATGTCCTTGCACTTGGTGGCGTTTCATTAATTTCAAATTCAGTTGTAAATACATCTGCACCTTTAAATACTCCATTCGTGGATGCTGCAGTCTGTTTTCAAATAAAACCAATATTATTACTCAATGCAAAATTTATCAATAGAGTCAAAGGATAAGTAAATAATTCATACAATAATATGAATTATTTTTCATATATTTACTCATAAACGATTTGATAATGCATTATATACCTTATTGGTCCCATTGGAACCTCGAAATTTTCCTTTAGCCATGAGCATTGAAATAATTGACTCAGTAGCACGTGTCACTCCATTCATATCCACATTGTCATTCCAACATAAACTCTATAAATACAGTAAAGGAATACGACATTTAATTAATTAAGCCAAAAATTATATTCACAATTTAATTCCCACAAATTATTACATTGTCAATCAATTATAAATTATATTTAATGACATATTGTTTATCTGGAAAATAAAATAAATGCGAAATTATTTAATTCTAATTAATAAAAAAATGAAAATAGAAAAGTAAATAAAATGATTTTGAAATTAGTAATGAGAAAAATTATATGAAAAATATAAATTTATTTATTTTTACTATAAAAATTATCAATAACTAATACAGTATTATAAAAATTTGTACAATATGTGATCATGCTATTTATCAATTAGTTTTATTCGATTTTATAATAAAATATTTATTATTATTTTTACCTGACACTTTATAAGTACTCGATGATAATAATAAAAATATTAAAATTACGCTATTTTGATATTTCAATAAATAATTATTTGTATGCATTATTTCAACATATATTGTATAGTAATGATGTATATCCGTTGTAATTATTAAAAATGAATCAGTATATTTGCTATTTTTATAATGCAAAATCTATACTTAGCATTTATTTACTTCGAGAACACACTAATCGATTACGTATTTAACAATGGCCGACAATTTGAAAAAAAAAAAAAACATGGATGAAATATATCTGGGAAAATGAAGACAAATAGATTGGTAACACCTATGAAAAATTGAAATTTCATATAAGCGCCATCTTGAATAATCAGTTGGTAATATAGACCGTACATTAAATAACATCTATAACCTAAAATTGCCCAGAATTGAATGATATTACATTCTTAGATTCTTCATGTGACTTTATATAAAATGTAATTATGCATCATAATCTGAGAATATTTTATATCCATCATAGAATAAAAAACATATAAATATAGAAAAGATTATATATACATGAGGAAGTCAACACTAGCGACATCTACATAATGCAATAAGTATTATTTGAATTCATGTATTACACATATATGTCTAAATATACGAATAATTTTTAATTTTTTTCCAATTGTAGACTTTCTCACTCTACTTTTATTATATTTCATTCACGAAATATAATATTCAACAATATATACACATCGTAAATAATTTCTTCTGTCATCAGGTAATTTTTTATATAATATACTAAAGATGCCAAAGAAGAAGACAGGACAAAGAAAAAAAGCTGAAAAGCAAAAATTACGTCAAAAAGAAATTAGAACTGGTAGAGATCAACTTGATTTAGCTAAACTACCTTGCAATGCGGTTATGGTAAGTCTCAAACAATATATTCACTATCGTTAATATATATTTTCAATAAATCATTAATAAATAATATAAATTATGATATTCAATTGAATTATAATTTTAATTTTATTTCATAGGAATGCGATAAGTGTAATAAAAAGCAGAAAAGCCGTGCATTCTGTTATTTCTGTTCAAATGTACAACGTTTACCAATTTGTGCTCATTGTGGCAAGATGAAATGCATGTCAAAAACTGGAGACTGTGTAATTAAACATGGTGGTGTATTTACTACTGGATTAGGAATGGTGGTAAGTATAAATTAAAATTCACATGAATTATTGGATAGTTGAAAGGATATTATTTAATAAGATGGAATAATTATTTTAGGGAGCAATTTGTGATCATTGTGAAGCATGGATATGCCATGGAAGAAGATGCCTCACTGCTCATGCATGTACGTGTCCATTAATTGATGCTGTATGTCAAGAATGTGAACGTGGCGTTTGGGATCATGGTGGAAGAATATTTAGATGCTCATTTTGCGATTGTTTTTTATGTGAAGATGACCAATTTGAACATCAGGCTTCATGCCAAGTTTTAGAAGCTGAAAATTTCAAATGTAATTTATCATCATTTATTTATTTTTCGTTTTCATATTTTTGTGTTGATAAATAGTTGATTGGTGGTTATTTCTGATTTATTTTAATATTTTTTTTCTCAGGTCAATCTTGCAATAAATTAGGTCAATATTCATGTTTACGATGCAAGACATGTTATTGTGAAGATCATGTTAAGAGAAAAGGATTTAAATATGAAAAAAATAAACCGATTCCCTGTCCGAAATGCAGCTATGAAACATCACAAACAAAGGATCTTAGTATGTCAAGTAAGTCTAGAATATATCATCATTTCATAATTTTATTTAGTAATTATAAATTGTAAATTAAATAAAAAATAATATAATGAAAATTTTACAGCTCGAAGTCATAAATTTGGTCGGCAAAATCATGGAGCTTATGAATCCGATGAAGAAAGTAGTAGCTATGGATATTATGGGAATTATAGCTATGCTAATGAAGAAGCAGCAGATTATGGTGAAGATGATGATGAAGATGATGATGAGGAGGATGATGAAGATGAAGAAACGTCCAGTGACTCGGACGATGAAAACAGCGGAAATATTGCTGCTGGAGAAAAAAAATCTACGGAAAAAAAACAGTGAGATTTTTTATCTTCGACATAAAAAAATAATTCAACTTTGTATAATATAATGTAATTGATCAATTGTTAAATTTTTCTTAAAATTTTACAAAATCTATGACTCTATACATATATATTGCATACATATACTGAGAAAAATATTGAAATTAAAAGTATTCAATGAATTCAATATTAAATCAAGTCTTTATTTGTTCTCAATATAAAATTCTTATTTACTTATTTCAATAAAATAATTGGAGTTGATTAATAATTTTATTGATAAATTTCTTCGACGATAGAATTAATTGAATTATTAATTAAAATTTGATAAAATTAAATATTGACTAAATTTAGTTTGATATTAATTAAATTCCTTCGAATTCAATTAAAAAAAATTTTTTTTTGTATATTATAATACAGAGAATTATTCAAAAAGGTGGCATAAAAAATTCATACGTGGCATTTGGGTATAATTATCATCTAGTAATTCCATCATTACCAACTGATGATAAATTAAAGTTATATTTGTAGATAATATAATCTGTATATAAAAAAAAAATATAGGTGAAAAAGCTTTGTCCACACAAAACTTGTAGAATATTTCGGTGTGTATGACTCATAAATGTAGGTAATGTTACATTGAAAAATTGAAACAGGGGGTTAGGGGAATTGGAATCGTTCAAGATATTTAGGACATTGGCTCAACAACATTTTATTTGTTTATCCACCAACGTCAGGTAAATTATATAACTTGTGAGTAACTAAACAAATCAACATAAATGTCAGTGTAAAATACATCTAAAAAATTAAAAAATATTATTAAAAAGATACCTATATATTATAATAAAAAAATAAAATATTTAATTGGTACAGATTTTTATATACACACAGAGTCTGTGTATTTGTGCTTTGGCGATTGTTTTTCTACCACTGCTACCACTTCATGATGTGTCAATTTTCTTCAGATTAAAGTCGTGTTTATCTTAATTGTGGTGGTGGCGAACAACTAAACTTATTAATAAAAATAAAAATGAAAAAAAATTATACATATGTATGAAAAAAGAATTAGAAATTCTAAATTTTGTTTTAGAAATATATAATAACTAATTGGCAATAACTAGACAAATATATATTTATATCAAACAGTTGGTCGAATAACAATTTAATGCATTTGAAGAAGCAAGGTTAGTGATTTCAACATTGAAGTGCTGTTGGAGTATCATATCAATTCAGCTACGTCACTGAAAAACTTTTTTTATCTGCGCGTAAATAAATTTATTATTATTCATGCAGACAAGAGAATATATACATGACACAATTAAGCATTGAAATAAAATAATTTGGTCCATTCAATAGTTGATTTATTTAACTATTGATTAATTTAACTTGGCTGACATTGAGTAATAAATATAATTTAATTTGTATGAATATATGTATGTATATATATATTTTTTTAAATATGTTACAGATTTTTTTTTCAGATTTAATTTCAAAAGTTCAGCTATACTGCTTTTATTATTTTATTTACACTACTTTAATTAGTGCAAAAGTTCGAAATGAGTTGTATAAGGTGTTGTCTTTATAACACAAGGTCACTGGTATCAACTAATCATGTTGCAAATCATGGTAACTATAATTTAATAGTTAATTGAAATAGAGTTTAATTGTTAATTTGTATGTTTTCTTTCATTTTTCAGTACATAAAATTGTAAGAGTTGTAGCTACAAGGTCATTAGCTACAACTTGTGTACTATCAAAAGTACCAAGTGAACCTACACCACCTAGTAAAGATATTAATGGTGGTGCTACTACTGGAGGAGGTGTGAGCACTGGTGGAAGTGGAGGAGGAAAAAAAAATACTTTAACTTGTCCAAAATGTGGTGATCCTTGTACACATGTTGAAACATTCGTCTGTGAGTAATGTTGTCATTACTATAAAAGTAACAAAAATATATTTGAGGTCTTTGCATGTATGAAATGTTATAGAAAATAAAATGTAGTTAATTTATTGTTTTTATTTTTTTTTTTTAAGCTTCAACTAGATTTGTCAAGTGTGAAAAGTGTCACCATTTTTTCGTTGTTTTGTCGGAAATTGATTCAAAGAGAAGCTTAAAGGAAGCATCGAGGACAGAGGATACTAATAAACAAGGTTTTTATAGAAAGCCACCGCCTCCACCGAAAAAAGTATGAATAAAAATACAAAAAATATACATATAAATTATTTTATAGGTTGGCGATGATTAATTTAATTATATATTCCTATATGTTAATTATTTATTTACAGATATTTGAGTATCTTAATAAACATGTGATTGGTCAAGAGTACGCCAAAAAAGTACTAAGTGTTGCAGTATACAATCATTATAAACGTATTCACAATAATTTACCACCGCAAAATTTAGTACAAGCAAATGCAAATACTACTACAGTGGGACCACAGGAACTTAATCATCCATTTACTCATAGAGGTCTTAAACCGCGTAAATAAAATTTTTACTATAAAAATTAATTTTTCCAACAATTCATTAATTCATATTTCGTTATTTTCTAATTCATCAAATGACAAAAAAGAAGAAAAAAAAATGGAAATCACGTAATTATATTTGAATGAATTGATGTTTTTTTATTACAGATTTACTTCATGTATCTAATATTGGCAATCCTTTGGGTGTTGGTTTTCAACATGCACCAGGTGCAAATGAACAGCAACAAAAAATAAGTTCAGGTCAATCAGTTCCTGGTTCAGACATTTTAGATAGTAAACAACATCAATTAAAATTGGAAAAGAGCAATATACTTTTGCTTGGACCAACAGGTTCAGGTAAAACATTATTAGCTCAAACAATAGCACAATGCTTGGATGTTCCATTTGCAATATGCGATTGTACAACTCTAACCCAAGCTGGATACGTTGGTGAAGATATTGAAAGCGTAATAGCAAAATTACTTCAAGATGCAAATTATATTGTTGACAGGGCACAAATGGGAATTGTATTCCTGGATGAAGTTGACAAAATTGGTGCAGTACCTGGTATACATCAATTGCGCGATGTTGGTGGTGAAGGTGTACAACAGGGCATGTTAAAAATGTTAGAAGGAACAATCGTTAATGTACCAGAACGAAATAGCTCACGTAAATTACGTGGTGATACATTGCAAGTTGACACAACTAATATTTTATTTGTTGCTTCTGGTGCTTACAATGGACTTGATCGACTTGTTTCGCGGCGAAAAAATGAAAAATATCTTGGTTTTGGTGCGACACCATCATCTGAAAATCCAGGTAGAAGAGCAGCGACATTGGCGGACGTTGCCAATATGTCACCATCAACTGAGGATGACAATAAAGAAAAAGATGTTTTATTGCGACAAGTTGAGGCACGTGACCTTATTGATTTTGGAATGATTCCTGAATTTGTCGGAAGATTTCCGATTTTAGTACCTTTCCATACACTCGATCGTGCAATGTTAGTGAGAATTTTGACTGAACCAAGCAATGCTATGGTGCCACAATATCAAATGTTGTTTTCCATGGATAAGGTATTCCAATTTTGATATTGATTATTTATGAATTATTGTTTGAAGTGTATACAATTAAATTTATTTAATTCAGGTTGATTTGACATTTGCTGATGAGGCATTGGAAGCTATTGCAGCATTGGCAATGGAACGGAAAACTGGTGCACGTGGTTTACGTGCTATTATGGAATCATTATTATTGGAGCCAATGTTCGATGTACCTGGCAGTGATGTTTTGTCAGTTCATGTTACTGAAGCTTGTGTACAAGGAACGGAAAAACCACAATATATCAGACGAACTGAGTCAACAGAAGACGAGCCACAACAAGCTCAACACGTAAATAATTGATGTTGGAAATTCAAGGTAAATAAATCGCCGATAAATGTGTGAACTCTAAAATTGAAATCGCGTCAACATCTTGGTCAATTTAAGCAAAAGAAAATCTGCGATTTTTTTTTACAGATAACAATTTTTAATACAAAATAAAAAGATATATGAATAGTTTTTTTTTCTTTTTTTTCCGTAATATAGTTAAAAGAAATTCAACTCTACTTGAATACATCATTGCGATTGTAATTATTATAAATATAATTCTACTACTTGACACTTTTTTCTAGATAAGATATGTGTGGAATGTTAAAAAATTTATAAGTAAAACACTTCTTTGATGATAAATTATTTTCAAAGGTAAAGATAATTATTTGTAATATATTGTACATAATTATAAATTCTTAAAAATTCAAAAATATTACAATAGACTTTTTTATCCTTCATGGAAATTGGTCGGATGCTCTTTGATTTCAATTCTTATAGTTTTATCAATTTATTCGGTTGTAATTCTATGATAAAAATTTATTATGAGACCATCGGACATTCCCAAAAGGAAAAGATAAATAAATAAATAAATGAAGTAATTAGGGAGGAAAATAATGAATTTACTTGAAAGTCATTTTGAAGAAGATTAAATAAATAAACTATTCTCTTCTCTTGCGAAAAATAAATTTTCTTCAATAGAGATATTCGTCAATAGATTATTAAGTCAGTAAAATGTTCTGCTGAATAAACATATATTTAAATATATATGTATATACATAATGATATTTCAAATTTATATTAATGTGATATTAGAAGAAGAACACTTATGTTTCATGTGTTCATCATCTAGAAATGTACCCAGCGGATGCAGAACAAATAAAATTTATCTAACTTCGAGATAAATATATCCCTGAATTTATTAGTAACAACTATAGATAAATTATATTGTATAAGCATATATTTATAATAAATTGCCATGGAAAAAGTAACAAACTAAACAAATAATGCCGATTTCATGCCTACAATTTTCCTTTCCAATTCAAAATAAGTGAAACATGTAATAAGCATTTTCATTAAAATTTTTTGTAATATTATCTTTCAGATTGTAAAAAATTGAATGTACATATTATGCTAATACGTACATGAAAATTTATATCACAATAATAAATTTACATGACTGCTTTACAACATTTTACTATAAATATAAAGTATTGTTTTTCTTATTTTACAATTCATCTGATTAAAAACAATTATACGAAAAAAAAAATCTCAAAATAAATTATTTTACCTCACACAATCAGCAATAATGAAATAATTAAGGGTGTTATGACTCATAAATATACAATTTTTTTTTACTTTTAGTTCAAATACCAAGCTTTTCATTTTTTTTTTTTTTTCCTAAGCATCATTATAATACATTTGTCCTGGTGTTTTAACTACTTTAGATTTCGTTTTAAATATCGTTCCTATTTCCGTGAGAATGTATTTAGTGGCTTTCAATACCAAAAAATGTATTCCAAATTGTAAAACAAGTGCACCAAAGCCTTTGTATAATCCCATTGTACCTTCGCTATTAATAATTGTTCGATAACAATCAAAAGCTCCATTGTAACCAGTCAATAATGGCATAACACTACGTCCAGAATCGAGATTATCAATGATAGTGCGAGTGCCTTGAAGATGTAATCTGTGAAGAACAGTTTCCAGTGGATAAAATGCAACTTCAGCAGCACACATGGAAATTAATGTTGCGTGTAATTCTATATCTTGAACTACTCCTTCTGACACATCCCTACTGTATGCACCCTTTGGAAAAAAAAAATAATAAATAAATAAATAAAAATAATTCCAATCAGATATTACAATTTTCAGATCTAATTCATAAACTTAATACTTACTAATTTTTCTTGAGATCGTCTCTCTCTCGAAAACATTACTCGTGCCACAACATTTCTTACAATTAATCCAAATAAATATTTAGCTACACCGTATGCAATATGTGGAGTAAGTAGCGCATAAATTGGAATAAGTCGGCCTTTTGTTCCTACTTCTAATAATCGAATAGCACCATCACGAAATACATCAAGTATACCAGGTCTTTCGGATGCTATCTCTGATTGGACAGTTTCAACAAGTGATGCAGAATAAAACGGTGCTACAATTCCAATCGAGACGCTACAAAGATAAATTGTATTATGAATAAATAAACAAATATATAATATTCAAAATGTAAAATGATAAGAAAAAAAATTTCTTTACCATTTAAGAAGAATATGTTGCCCAAATGATTTTATTGAGCTATTATTATCAATTTCTCTAAAATCAAAATATATGATGCAATCAACAATGATAATTATATAATGAATAAAAATGTATAGTGTATATAAATGAATGAATATATAATTACTTTGGCCACGGTGTTATTTTTGAGAGTAAATCTTCGATACCTAATGTTAAACCACGTATTAGTAATACAGATCCTATTCCTTTCCACAATGTATTTAAACCCTGGGTCTGATGTAGTCTTATCATCACCGGTATCAATGTTATTGGTACCAAATGATATGTGGTTGCTCGTGGATTAACTTGGCATTGTCGTCTCAATACAATAAACGGATGAATCAATAGATTTTCCGTAATAAGACTTACCAATCCACATCCAATACCCACCGATTTCTTTATTGCAATATCTGAAATACATTATTATATTTTTAATAATCAAAAATAATTTTTATACATATATCTATATACTACTTGATAAATCAAAAAATTGAACATTAACCTCACCATTGTCAGGTTGGCAATTTTCCTCTGATAATATTGGTAATGAGTTTAAATCTAATGGTCTTATAAAATCACGATCATAGTATTTTTCTGATAAATTATCCTGATATTGTCGTGAATCTAATTGTCGTCCACGATAAACGCGATCATAACCTGACAAACCCGCCATATTTGGAATAGTTTTGACAATCGTATTATTAAAAAAAAAGTTATCTATTTAATAAATGCATTGAAATTTGTGCAAAAATTTTATCTGTTTCTTCTTAATTATTATGTAATACTTGAATTTAATTAATTTACGACGTGGGTTTCAACAATATCGAGCGTGTATTTGCGCCATCAAAACACTGCACATACACGTAAGAATGTGAGATTGTGCATGCGCTTGTAAAGCTTTCAAAATTATGTTCAATGTCGCCCCGGGGTGTCTGTAGCGTGTACCAGTAGATGTATATCTATGTATATAAAAGCTCGAAAAGCTCCATCTGGGTTTTTATATTTGATTTATTGCATTCCTAGTAGTGAATGAAACAAAATATTATTCACTCATTAAATATAATTACAATACATCTCTAAATTCTTACATTTGATTATACATTTACTTCAAATAATGTGGAATAATTATTATAAATTATATTTATATATATGCATATGTTTTTTATAGGTTTAATTGAACTAGATTCACCTAGAACACATCTTGAGGCAGTTCAACATAGTCTATATCCTCCCATTCATCATCGTTCATGGGAGGTGTAACATTATCATCGGGAAAATTTTTAGATAATGGCAATCCATCAATTCCCAAACTTAAATAACGAATTATTGCATCAGGAATTTTGTATCCATCACGATGCGCATTTTGTGGCCCTAGTTTCATATCTGTATTATTATTTCGTTTAAACAATCCATCTTTAGCAAATCGAAAACTATTTGGCAGACAATGATGTTGAAGACAAAAATAATCTTCATTATGTTCATTGTGACACCATGTGCCATCAGGATAATATGGATCAAGTCCAAGATCATTTAATTCAATACGCGGTGTATAATAAGAGGCAATGTCAGTTCGTCGACAAAAAATAGCACACGCCATCCATGGTCTTTCTATTTCATGAGGTGCTTGTAAACCCATACCATTTTTATCTAATTCTGGTAAATGTTCACTAAATTCATGACATTTCATTGTACCAAATTCTTCAACAGTAATACGTTTTTTACATAATTTTTCATCTTCACATAATTTGACATCGTACATGAAACCTTGACAATTGCCTCCTTTAAGTTCATTAATTTGTAAATAATTATTATTACTACACGATCTACGTCGAGCTTTTGCACCTTTAGATTTTTTAATACAGCCACTTTTGCATGATTCCTCTCGCCATTTACTCCAACCACTGTTGCTGTTATTGTTATTAATTGAGAGTGGAGGTTTTGGTTTAAGGAAATACGACGCCGGAAGACATTCACCACCGCGACATTCTTTTCCCTTTTGACAAACTGTTCCATCTAAAGCTGGCCCAGAAAAATAATAACCACTACGGTGAGGACTTTGACACTTCAGCGATTGACAGGCATTCTCTAGTGTCACGAAATTTGCATCTTTATCTCTTAACAATAATTCACATTGACGCTTTGCTGTCCATTCACGTCCAGGTAATGTGAGAAATTTTAGGTGATTAAGATGCTTATCAGATATTGGTGGAGTTTTATCTAAAAGACAAGGCTTTTTTGTTGGAAGATCATTTGCCACTTGACGACTACACGATGACCACAATGTTTCACCCTGTGTACCTCGACTTGGTGACATTATATAACCGTCTCGTGAACATGAATTACCTGTTGAATCATGATGCATTCCCAAGCTAAATAATAAAATATTATTTATGAAGAACTTTTTCTTTAAATTAAATTGTTGGAGTAAAGAGTGATTATTTTGATTTTATTAAACTTACTTGTGGCCAATTTCATGCGCTGCAATGTAAACGGACGTAAAACCTGCCGACGGATATGGTTTTCCCATACGATCAGTAACTCCTAATTCAGCAATTACACAAGCATACTGACGTATACAAGCACCAGATACAGTCGCAAGTCCCATTGTTATTCCATTTTTTTTACCATTTTCTACTGCATAAAAGTCTAAACCTGATACATAAAGTCCCACGTCCCAATGATTTGGATGATTATCATCTGGTGGATTATTTGTCGTGGTGTAATTACAAAATGAATTTAATAATTTCATTCGTTCGCCATTAAAATGAGGAAGGGTTTTTGGTTGTTTTTTCATCATATCCAATCGTACTAAAGCAATATTTATCCGAGTACCAAGGCTTGGATGATAGAATAATGCTTGGATTGCGTTGATATATGCCAGCAGCATATCACGCATTTTTTTCTCGTCTTTATCAAAAAATGGCAAGAACAGTTGATATCCCGGTTCATCAAAAAATACTGCCAGCTCAACTGTTAATTCTTCAGTCGATTTTCGACGTGATCTCATATCAAACAAGTCATTATTTTTATCATTTAAATAGTTCGAATGCCATTTCATTGGCTTTGAATAACTAGATAAAATTCGTTCAATATACGAGCGCTTCACTATATGGGGTATTTTTTCTTCAGATTGAACACTTCCAAATAATAACCAATCATTTTTATCCATTGGCGTTATCTCCAGTGTAACATTATCAAATAATATCAATCCATGAATTCCCTCATCACATAAACTTATTGCCGCCGTGCTCAATACATCTTGATGAAGATAATGACATGAGCGTGGTTTACTTAATTCAGGTATTTCCTTAATAATTTCTGATCCATCATGTCGCCAAACTTGAAAGTACGGTGCTAGCAAATGATCATTCCTCTGCAATTGTAATTGTATTGCTTGACCAAATGCTGTAAATGCAATTGGAATCTGAAAAAAAAAATCACTTTATTTTATTCATTTATTTATTCACTCATTGTTGACAAAATATAAAAATAATTAATATCACCTCAGCATTATTTGTTGAATTTTGAAAATGCAGATAAATCACATCGACATCATGTGTTGTACTTGTTGTTGCATGCTCCAAATTGACCAACAGAATCAACGACAGCAGTAAACTTAGTGATGTCGTCATGACGAAGAAATTTGAAATCCTCATGGAAATTTTATGCACATGCATTTTTATAATAAACTCGAGGGTGCATTATGCTCAAATTATTGTCATAGAAACAAGTAAAATACAAAATTCATGCTGGTGCCTTCATATATATATGTATATATGTATCATAAGGCTATTGAACTTCTTTGTAATCAGAATATTAATTTTTTTGCAGTTATGATAAATATTCTTTGCCATATATGCTGCCACATCGCCTGCATAAGGTGAGCCGGTCATATCAATTTTTTTTTAGTTTCATTTCCTTAATTATATTATTTGCACATGAATAACAACATATCAATTCTGTCTGTGTATGTGATCATATGCCGCCGCAGTCTGCTGGGTAGCACCCACGTAGCAGACTATTTTAGGAGCGTGTTGTAAAACGACCGTCACGACAAAACGATGGGTAAGTATAAGAAGGAACATGAGGATTGGAAAAAATAATGCCAGGGATAAATAATAAAAATATAAATAAAAAACGATTATATATCGTATAACGTATTCATTATATTAAGTGTACAAATAATTCTTTGCTTTGAAAGGATCGCGAATATAATTAATAATATAATTAAGACTCAATGAAAATAGACACTTACATACTTTTTCTTATTTCATTCAATCATTTTGCACTGCACGCACACACGCATTCAAATATAATATTTAAACAAACAAAATATTAATTCTATACAGTCATACTTTTTACTTAATCACATAAAATAATAAAACAAATCTATACATATAAATCATTCATCTTTTCATATCGAATTCGAATATATAAACATTTTTTCGTTCACGGAAATGAAGAGCGGGTGACATTAACAGAACGCGCGAATAATAATTGATTAATACCATTATAAGAAGCTAAATATTCTCGTCGTTTTGTTTGTCAATAGTAAATATTACAGATATTTAATTGTGCGAACCTCGCACAATCCTATAATTTTATATGCATCTGTATATTTTTCTGTCGTTCAATCAATTTTTATTCCTCAATGTACTACAACGTACACGTTTTCTTTCAGTAGTATCAATAGAAACGATTTGAACTTGGAAAAAAAAAGTCTCTAGCAGAGGATTTGTTTGAATTCAACTCGCTACTATACAAACAAATTATTTCTTATTGCGTTCAATTTGGTAAAGTGTCATATAAAATGTCTTTGACGCTTTGTGTTAATTTATCAGGAAATTGTATATCGAATGTAATTACTAAATCGCCTTTCCGTGATGGTTCTTTTGGAAATGGTAAACCATAACCGGTTAATTTTTTTATTGAATTCGGTTTAATTATTTCCCCAGTAAGATTGAGCGTTATTTTATCACCAGATAACGTTGGTACTTCCAATATTGTGCCACACAATGCTTGTTTCAAACTAATTTTACACATATATTTTATGTCACTGCCCTCTCTTCTGAAGTATGGATGTGGTTTGTCCTTGATAATAAAGACAACGTCCGCTGGCAATCTGCAACCGCCTTGATCACCCTCTCTTTGAAATGTAATTTTAGTTCCTGCCTTCCAGCCAGGCTTTACATTAACTGTCAGTACTTTGTCAGCTTTTTTTGTTGTACCGTCAGGCTGAGCTACTCGTCTTGAAATTTTCATTTTTTTCGTACAACCGCGTGCAATGTCCTCCAATGTAACACTAAGATCATGCTCTATTGGTGGATCTTGAATACTTTCTTTTTGTCCACCACCACGACCAGTTCCCGGTCCTGCATAATTAAATGAATGTGATCTGAATGCACCACCAGCGCCGCCTGGTCTTCCTTGTCCTCTACGTAAATCAAATGGATCATCAACCATCATGTCATCGTCGCTGAATTGAAATGCATTTCGACCATTTCCACCGAATTCAAAGAATGTTGCGAACGGTGATGATTGACCGAAAAATTGTGCAAATGTTGCACGTGGGTCACCGTGGAAGGTGTATGAGGTACCTCCACCAAGACCACCACCACCACCACTGCCATCAGATGGTACACTTCCTTTCAATCCTTCTTCGCCGAATTTATCGTAGACTTCACGTTTTTTTGTGTCTGACAACACTTCATAGGCCTCAGCAATTTCTTTGAATTTTTCTTCAGCACCAGGGCTCTTATTTTTGTCCGGATGATACTTTAACGCAAGCTTTCTGTATGCTTTCTTTATCTCATCGTCATTAGCACCTTTACTGATGCCTAATATTCTATAGTAATCTTTCCCCATCTTTCAATTATCTGTAAACAATGAAAACAAAATATATATATTAATACCACAACTTGTAGCAATATTACATTTCAAAACATTTTTTTTTTATCACTCCTTAAGTATTTTTATTTATGGTTATTTATTCCTTGACTGAATTTGGAATTGGCGAATAATTAAAGGTAACAACTATAGAGTGACATTGGATAACCAAATAGGTATTTCCGGGAAGTCTTGTACAAAGTAATTTTTAATTATCGTGCGCAATTCAAGGATTTAATGTTGCTATGACAATTTTTTCATTTTTCTTTTAATACACTATTAATTTTTTTTTTTTTTTTACTCAGAGCATTCATTCCATTTTGAGGTCATCAATATCTCACTGTGAACACACCCACACATATGTATCAGCTATTTTGGGGAATGATGATGCTTCGATATGAATGTGAGGAACTGGGAAGACAACTGATATCTAACAATATTAAAATAAACATCAACTAGAAACATAAAATATTTTTTTCTATATGCCAGCTTTAACGTATGAAAAAAATAATTATTGAGCTCTTCACGTCTCCCATTTTGAAATGACTTTTGCATGCAACTACGTAAGACGTGGATGACCTCCCATTAATATAATTATATATATAAGTTATTTTATCTATCAATAAACAAATATTTACCTTTTGATACAATTTATTATTCAATGCTCTTGATGATATTTGGCACTAAAATCACAATAGTAAAATTTAATAAGTTCCAATGTATGGATAAATTACAAACTACGTTTTACGTTTGTTGTAAACTCTGTCAAGTTTCGTTATGAACTGGAAAGTGGGCTAAATTGCGCAGCCCATATATATAAATATGTTGCATCTAGTACCTTCGGGAACTTTCTAGAATGAGAACGCAGCTTCCATCAACTTCCGCAAGCGCTTTCTCGAGACTCTCATTGACGTCACCATGTACAAAAGTGACTCTAAAGTCTTCACGATTGCTCACAAATTTTATTATCTTAGAAAAAGATAGATATGATTCGACATCTCAGTTATCGAACAGAGATAAATGTCAATTTTACAAGACAGTTATTCACACAATGTTAATTTAGAAACACAGTCGGTAAAATCAATGGAGTCATTACCCAGTGCTGCCATTTTTAATAGACGTTTTTTATGGTTATGGCGCCATTTTCAAATATATTGCAAAGTTATATGAAAAACAATAATTTATTGTAATTTATTCATAAAATTATAGTTAAAAAATTTATAATTCATTTGTTTATTATTCAATTGATTATATTTAGGATGAAATTAAATTAATTTTTCCTAGTAAAAATGAGTAATATATTATTAAATTATTTTAATGTGACTTGAGATCTGTATTTTGTGAACGCTTTGCGTTCACCAATCACTGATCTTCACTTTTCGACACACCCTTCAAGTGTTCGTTTTTTTTTTTTCGAATGCAAGCGAAATAGTAGTCAACAATTGAACATATAATTTAGTGACTAATAAAATTTTGTTCATTTTACATTGAAAAAATATCTATAATTTTTATAAGAGTGTACAGCACCTGTAAAAATTTAGTGAATATTATTATCATGGTGAGTGATATTTCACTTATTTCAACTGATAAAATACTCTTGAAGTTTACATTGTTCTCATTTGAGTCATTATTATTTTTAGATATCTTCCAAAATTAAATTACATTTCATATTTTTTGTTTTATAAAAAAAAAATTTTTCTCATAATTACTGTCATTAAATTTGACATCAAATACTCATTCAAAAACATTGTGACTCCATACCTAACCCACAAGTGCTCAAGTGTCAAGATGGTGCATTAACTTTTTAATATAATGTATTTGTATTCATCATAATGATGATTATAATCTTGAATAAAGATATAAGATATGAGCCATGTCATTTATTAAAAAAACATTTTCTTTAATTTTTGTTTCTTCTTAACATTCTAATAATGATTAATTTTTTTTTACAGAGTGAACAACAAATGGATTGTGCCCTAGATTTAATGAGAAGGCTGCCACCTCAGCAAATTGAGAAAAATCTGAGTGACCTCATTGATCTTGTTCCTTCATTATGTGAAGATTTGTTGTCGTCAGTTGATCAACCATTAAAAATAGCTAAGGATAAGGAATCGGGCAAGGACTATTTACTCTGTGACTATAATAGAGATGGTGATTCATACAGGTGAACACTAGTCAACAAACAAAGAAAAAAAAAAAATTTACTTCAAAGATTTATCGTTATAAGTATCATTATTGATTGACTTTATTAATTTGAATATTTTTTAATTGTAGATCACCGTGGAGTAATACGTATGATCCACCATTAGAGGATGGTTCAATGCCATCAGAAAAATTGAGAAAATTGGAAATAGATGCTAATCATGCATTTGATCAATATAGAGAATTGTATTTTGAAGGTGGTGTATCGTCAGTTTATTTGTGGGATTTAGAGCACGGTTTTGCTGGTGTTATTTTAATCAAAAAAGCAGGTGATGGTTCAAAGAAAATAAAAGGCTGTTGGGATTCAATACATGTTGTTGAAGTACAAGAAAAAACAACTGGTAGAAGTGCACACTATAAACTTACTTCCACGGCCATGTTGTGGTTACAAACGAATAAACACGGTTCGGGAACGATGAATTTAGGTGGAAGTCTAACAAGACAGGTAACAAAAATTGATGTCATTATGCATCTTTTTTTTTTTTCTTATAAATATTTCATTTAATTGTATTTTTATTTGTTCTCGTTTTTTCAAGGTGGAACAAGACTGGCCAATAAGTGAAACGTCACCACACATCGCAAATATCGGTCGTATGGTGGAGGATATGGAGAACAAAATTCGTAATACATTAAATGAAATATATTTTGGTAAAACGAAGGATATCGTTAATGGATTGAGGTCTGTACAAACATTGGCTGATCAAAGGCAGCAAGCTGCATTAAGACAAGATTTAGCAGCGGCGTTACAAAGGCGAAATGCCAATAATTGATCTAATGTTAATCAACTGAACTCCGATTATCATTGTGATTAGATAAAGCAACAGCAGCATTTACAACAATACACAGTAAAGAAATTGGCGAAAAAGAAAGAAGAATATATATAATTCAAATACACGTGAACTCGAACTATTGATACCTAATTCAGTTACAATAATTTGTTATTATTCTAGATTTAATGAATGCAGGGAATTTATTATGGGGCTACTAAAGAGGACACTTTATGTTATTTGTTTGTTTATAAATATAATCGTAACTACATAATTTCTTCAGTGATAATTTTAGTATGTTACGTTGCAAAGTGGACAGACGATGTATTTGTATAAAATAAAATTCATTTTGTTATAAAGTCCCACGATGAAGCGCAGCATATCTCATCATTATTTTTTCGTTTTGCTTTTTTTTTCTTATTAATAAAAGTTAGTACTTTGACTTCAATATTGTTATAAATACAATATAGTGTTTTTATATGTATAATTAAAATACAAATCCTCTTGAGGAGCTCCTTAAGAAAGCCTCGGTGCCTTTAGTTTCTTTTACGTCACAGCACTTGAATCCAATTGTTATAAACAAATTTAATCAATATGTGATGTGACTTTGAATATCAATTCATAAAAATAATTTGATTATTTATGATTGTTTTTATTTATCATTCTTTTTTTATTTATTTTTTTCAACACATTTACAATAATACAATTGTTTTTAAAAATAATCAAAAAGTTCGAACTTATGGTGTAATCCATTGTTGTCTAAAATATTTCTTCATATTGTAAACATTTTTTGTTTTACAGTTATTATGTTCGATATTCTTCTCTCAAGTAAAAAAAAAAAAATTATCACTTGTTATTAAGATGTTTTTTGTAATTGTAGATAGATTTATGTAAATCTCACAAATTATTTACACAATATAACTTACCTGTATTATAAAAAAAAAAGCGTAACATCAATAGAATAAACTTAAAGTGTAGTGTGTAAATAATTACCTCTGTATAATCATAAAGAAAAAAAAATACGAAAAATTATAAAATATCTTCAACACTTGGCGTGGATCAAGAAATCATATTATTTTAAATTTATTCATCCAAACAATAATACACAGAGGTATTTAAATTTACCCCACCCTTATCTCTCATTAGGAAATTATAATTCGTTATATTGAAATGGTGAATAATTGAAATTTTAGTAAATTACGAATTTATTGAAATCACCATTTAATTGATCAATTGCATTTTTATTGTTTAAACAACGAAAATTGTATATCCTGAGAGTGAATAGAATATTCACGTGTCTGCAATTATTTTTCATTTGTCCAAGTTTGTGCATTTATTATTTATTATTTCTTTATGACTTTTTTTTTCATTCATTGAACTTGAAAAAAAATGTTGAAGATAATAACGAAAATTTTTGTATTCTTCATCTTTATAAAGAGAGGAGACATCATCAAAATAGTATACACTCGCATACAATTCAGCATAAAAAATATTATATTATACCGTTTAATCTATAGTTTAATTTGTTAATTATACTTATTTGATGATGAACATCTTGTTTTATATATATATATATATATATGTTCTGACCGTGTAAACATTAATGTCAAAATGTATCAAGTTAAAAGAAAACACACACGAGAGCTTCGATAAGAAAAGAAATATCTGAAAATTATACATGTTGTTTTGAAGAGAAAATATCATCAAATGATAATGAAAATTAATTTTTCCTTTTGTTGCACCTCATTTTCATATGCACTGCACGTTTTTACTAAATGTTTATTATTTTTTTTCTTTTCTTTATTCATCTACTTTTTAAACATTTAATAACAAAGCCTATTTGTTTTCAAATTATGATTGTATACCTGGTCCAACATAACACATCGATCATACAGATGCTGCATTTATAATGTTAGTTGAGTTTTTTTTTGAAAATTTATTTAATACTTTTTTTTTCTGGTTAGAATATAATTAGCTGGAGTTATACTTTTTTTTTCTCTTTTCGTCTCTCAACCACAACGCATTTAGCAAAATTTTGGAGAAAGATATAGAAACACTTCCCGGGGTAAATTCTAATTATATCCACGAATATGTGTATATATTTTTTTTCATCAAGAATTTTTATATTTTCATTATACTTATATAATTCTTTGTTAATACCTCAGGCTTCATAACTAAGGACAATTTTTTATACAAAAGTAAGATCAAAATACGTACGAATGAAGAGAAAAAGAAAAAATTATACTATTAATAATAAAAAAAGGCATAAATAAACCGAATCCTATACAAAAGTTTTATGAAAAAACAGAATCTACAAATTGATTATATTTAAAATAAACGAAATATCAATTGTAAAACAATTGTTAAGTTGATTTTACTAAGATTGTATACACGTTTATCATTACTTTGTTTTGGCTGCTTAATTTTTTGTGGGCATTACACAATCAATTAAACACAATTACCTCGCATTGAATTCAATTGGTAGGAATATAATATGCGTTTAGCTATAACTCCACACGAATAAAGGCGAACTAACATGTATGTATTTCATGTTATTAATTACATTCAATATTTTCGTTTGACAATTTATCTGAGCGATTCTATTGTGAAAATGAAAAATCTAATTCACTATCCATACATTTGCAATTAAATGAAGGAATGAAAAATTTATAGGTTCGAAAATTATTGAGAAAATTATGACGAAACAAATTAATATTAAAGTTGTTGATAAATTTGTAATTCGGGCGAATATATAGGCCAAGGGACTAATAAAGACCCAATGAGAAGGAATAACTGTATTTTCTTTTAATAGTTACTAAGATTTTTCAGCAGCTTTTGAATATTACTCAGATATTTTTACTTTTTTTTTTTTCATTCAAATCCGACTAATTGAAAAAAAAAAAAAAAAACATTTCCAGTTTGAAGTATATAAAAAATTATCGCTATCAATTGCCACATTCTATATTAGAATACTACTTTGACAATTGTAAAAATTAGAATTAGTTTGTTTTCCTCGTTTTGCTCATTTTCATCTTTTTTTCTTTCAATTATTTTATATATCGTAAAATTATTGAGTTAAGTTTTAGTATTATTTTTCTTAGACCAGCTAATTAGATTAAATTTTACCCTTTCCTTCATTCCAAGCAATCGAGCATTATTTTATTAATATTTTATTTTGCATGAAAAATTGTTCCTCAGAGCAGTCTGTCCCTAATTTACGGGTCTCAATTGAACAATAAATTGTTTTTAAATTACTCGTGTACTCGAATATGAAGTTATTGTAAATCTACAGTGGCCATATCATTCCATTATTTTTCTCTCTATCTTCTCCTTTTTTATTCTCTCTCCTATTATTTCAACTCAGCAAAAATATATTTTAAAAACGAAAAAAGAAAAATGAGGAAGTGTAAAGGCTTTTCCAATTTTTATTTTTTTTTTATGCAATCAACCCTCCAATTAAATGCTTTTCGCTTTATCTTTTATACAACGAACAACATGTGTATGTGTGTATGTGTTTTTTTTTTTAATGTCTTTCATCTCATTTAAAGATACGAATGTAACAATAACTTACATTCGATCAAAGTACTTTACTTACACTGCATAAAATCTTTTTAGCATGTTTTTTTTTCTTGGATTATTATTATTATCTAATTAGCACATAATGTTCTGGTGAGTGAATAGAGATGTTACTTCGATAAAAAGATGTTATTTTTTGTTTGTTTCTTGGCCTCCGCTACTGAAATGCTGTTGGTTGAAACTATTGGCTTTGTTTTTATTTATTTTTTTTTTTTAAATGTTTTTTTCGTTTATTATTTTTCTTTTACCAATAATATAAGGTGTCGATTGGCTAAGCGGGTGTTGGAAACTGTGTACAGTTGAAAAAGTGAACACAATTATTTGTCAAGAGCAGTATTGGTTTTGATGGCAATTACCACTTCTTCACCACAGGCTTTTAATACAGTGCACTGAAATAAAAATTATAATTCAATTAGTATTTTTTTTTGTATATAAAATTAACAATAATGTATAATTAAACTTTGATTAAGTAGTTTATTAATAATTACAAGCAATTCTTTTCCAGCATCATAGCTAGCGCGCAATTCAGCACCAACATCCCCATCAGGGATCTTCAGATCTTCACGAAGGTCACCATTGTCAGCCATCAAACATAAATAACCGTCATCGGAAATGTCCGTCAACTATAAGGAAAAAATATTCGATAAGAAAAAAAAAAAATTAATAATTCATTAAACGATACAAATTAATTTATTTATTTTTCTGAACATGAAAGTAGATTTTTTTCTTTTTTCATTACCTGATAATCCTCTCGCTTAACACATGGCACATCCATGTTATGTGTAGACGGGCAGATATCTTCATATTTTTTAGCAGTGAATATATCGATACCCACAAGATGAACCTTGGCGTGACCGTGTTTTCCAGTCTTGGAAGTGGACATTTCCACAATCTTGCAAGGTCGGGACTTCAACATGACGAATCCATTTTTACGCAATGCTGAACATTGCATGGGATATGTCACAGATGCACCGGAATCACCGGTCTCGAAATGAGTATCCTCGATATCTGCCATGTTCGATTTATAATGGTCTGCGAAACGAAAAGCAAAATGAAAATGTTTGTTAGCCAAAATGCAAAAAAAAAAAAAAAAAAGAAAAAACAAATACAAAGGATTCAAATTTATTATTTATTAATAATATAACAAACTCATTCAGTTCTTGGATTCAAAGTGTAACTAAAAGTTAATCTCTAAAAATCCACGGTTCAAGTAAAATGTGAATAAGCCTAAGATAAAGAGAAAAAAAAGTGAAATAAGAAAAATAAAACTCGCGTCACTTGATAAATCTTTATGCTAATTTATATAAATAAACAACATTCGAAATTTACGCCGTAGAAATGGAATTTGTACAGTGACTAACAAATAATTTAATAGTGAGATTGGATCAAGCCATGTGGCATATTGTAGTCATGAAGTTCTTAATAGATGCAAATGAGTCGAGTAAAAATTGAAAAAGAATCGAAAGAATATTTCGCTTTTCACGGTATTTTTTTGCAATTCCCGTTATCATCAACAACGAACCTTAAAGGGAGTGGAGAATAGACGACGAAAGAAAGAAAAAAACGAAGAGTAACATACGCACACGATTGCTCGTGAGCACGAACGCAGAGGCGAAACTAACCAAGAATTCAAGAACGCTTTGTGAGGGTGCATAAAGGCTTGAAAATACTTTCAAAAGAATGAAATATAATGTTAGTGTCGTTTTAATGATAATAATATTATGATAACAACAATTTTTTTAATAATAAAACGCGTTTTTGAACGAAATATATGCCGAAGATGGCGCGAAAGAGCCACATTGCCAATGAGTTCGTTGTCATCGACTTTAATGTACTTATTTTCTAATGAAATTAGTTATAATTTTTACACTTTTTCAATAATAATAAACAATTGATATAATCACTTTTATATTATTTAGGCTCTCCGGCGTATTTAAATAATTATCACTATTATAATTCCACAAAAATCAGCAACAGATCGAGATACTCACATGTGATCAAAATGGATACTCTAACCAGAAGATCGGTCGGCGCTTGCGCAGCCCGGTAATCGAAAGAGGGGTTCACTACACTAAAATCACGGATTTGATTTTTTTTCAACCAATCAACGAACGGCAACGCAAATATTCAAAAATTATTCACATTTATCAAATGTAAATATTTAATGACACACAATTAATGCAAATTATGATATATCCATGTTATTCATAATTTTATTCGTATGAAATTGCATAAGAATATTTAATTATAATTTCAGTAATTTTTATTTTATATCAAAAAATTGTTAATTGGTGTCGATAACGGGGGATTATGATATGCTCAACGCACGTGTAATTATACGTACATTATTTCATACTTATATATAAGCATGTATAAATTTCTACGATGAAAAAAATTTGTTGTACAAAGTACTGAACATTCTTGAAAATTGATATAAATTATGAAGGAAAAAAAATTAATTAAAATATATTTTTTTAAGTAATCTTTTCAAAATTCAGTGAAATTTCTTAGTGTTTTTTGATGATTTAGAGTCGCCATCTGCAGTTAATATTTAGAAATATTTAACTGACTATTTTTTGAGATTACTCGTTGGTCATGTGAAAAATCTTTATACCAACGAAATGTCTCGTCATTCCCCCGAGACTCACGAGAGGTTTAGTAACTTTTATATGTAAGGTATGCCATTATTCAGTAAGTAAAATTACATGATTTTGTTGATGCTTGGTTTGTAAACAATTATTTTATCACAGGTATGGTATAATAACTGATTAAGAAAAATATTAATATAATTGTGATTATTTCAGCAAAAGTATTTTTCATTCAATAAATTATTTTCAGATTATAAATTAACAATGGCTAACGTTGATGTAAATAATTCGGACATAGAATTACTTTCGTCCAATTTCAAATTTCATGATTTTGATGTACAAGTCGGAGAGTCTAAATATTTTTGTGAAGTTATTATAATGAAGAATAGTTTTTACCTGTGGATTGGAGAAAGTAATGACAGTAAAATGAATGATTTGTCATTTGGATTTAAATCCATTTATGAAAATACACCAATATCAACAAAATTAATGGGATCTATGGATGATACAACATCATTGAATATCGCCAAGAGACTTACGAAAAAATACGAGAAACCTGTTTATATTAGTTTTAATGCTCCTGTGAATAATTCAATATTGCCAAAAATTGAGCAAGGTATATGTGAAGAGCTTAAAAAGTATCCTGAAATATTGGCATAGTACTCAACCAGTAAATATTTATTTATACGTATTTCTTTGCGATAATTAGCAATATATTTTTTCTACTACCTCTTCAACTTAATAATAAAGTTGTTTTTTATTCATTATAATAGCTTCAACAATTATTCTATTTTTTATAATGATTTTTAAATAAGAATAACTTTTTCTTGAAAATGACTCCATACAATTGGTAACAGGAGAATTACCGGTAAAAATATCACTAAAAATTTTTCTAATTCAGACAAACCTACGTAGTATGCTAAAATTCCCTACTTAGTAACATACATTATATATTAGTATAAAGTGCGTCTAAATTTTCAAAAATTTTCATGCCTTGTTACAGTTTACATTTTATAAGAGCTCATGATGAATATGTGAATAATATAAACTATTCAACTATAATTCAAAATATATTGATATAATTATTTTATTCTTGGTGATTTTTAATTATTTCAGTGTGGAGTTGCAAATTTGTAGCAGCGGGGTCGGTAAAAAGTTTCAACATTGACATTGAGCTTTGACCGAAAGCCGTGAGAAGCGCGCGCGCAAGTAGTATCAACTGATACGAGCAGAAAATGCAACAAGCATCGCTTTCTCATTCATCTTCCAGTTATCACGCGGATAATACCACATTTGTGACTTCCTCATTTCTAGATTCAAATTTCTACACACGTGCAATTCAATAATTCAAAGAATAATTGTTATTGATGAATTAATCAATAAATATTAAGACAGATTTATTATTTGGCAGAAATGTCTGAGAGTAGAGATTTTGTCAATCGGAAAGAGTGTCGTAGTGATGCATTACCGGTAGAAAACATTGGAATAGAGCTAGAAGTATGTCCTAACAATGAAATGCACAGATTGAACAGTGTTATTCTTGGACAATTAATAAATATCAATCCAGATGTACTTGGGTGCGTTGATTTACCTATTGAAATTCAATAGATTTTATGTGACTTATTTTTATCTCTATTCAACAATTAATATCATATTTTGTTTTTCATTTTATTTTACAGATTTGCATTGCGATATTTCGAAAGATATCCAGCACCTTTTGAAACAATAATTGACACATCACCACCTAGTAAAAAATCACGAAACAATAATGTACCGGATATTAAAATAACAGATGTATCAGATTACGACCTTGTTCAAGCATGTTACAACATTTTACGAGCATCACCTAATCATTTTAGGCACAATTGGAATTGGTCGTCATTTTATCATTTTCTTGTTCATAACAATAACGAATTGCAATGGATTGCATTAAAATGTATTGCCATTGTTTTAAATATGTCTAATTCAACAGTTGAAAAATGCGCTAAAGCGCTTATACCTGGATATGAAAAATTTATAACTAATATAATGAAAAATCAAAATAATATAGGATTAGTGAATGATATGGAAGTTGATAAAATTGGAAGAACAGTGGAAAATGCAAATTCATTGGTGTCTGTTGCCGGTATTTCATTGCCAGTATTTAATACAAAAAAGCATATGAAATATACAACATTAATTCCTGTACCATCAATGGAATCAAATTTACGAAGTCTTGCATTGGCTGTTGCATCAAGAAAGTGTGTTTGTCTTCAAGGACCTGTTGGTTGTGGTAAAACAGCATTGGTAGAATATTTAGCACAAATAACTGGACGAGGTCCAGGAGATTTTGTTAAAGTACAATTGGGTGATCAAACAGATTCAAAAATGCTTTTGGGCACGTACAGATGTACTGACATTCCAGGAGAATTTGTATGGCAACCAGGTGTACTTACTCAGTGTGTAATGTCTGGAAAGTGGCTTTTATTAGAAGACATTGATAGTGCTGCACTTGATGTCGCAAGTGTTCTTAGTAATTTAATGGAAACTGGAACATTGTCTGTGCCAGGTTATCGTGATACTATTTATGCTAAAAGTGGATTTCAACTTTTTGTAACTCAAAGACTTTTGCCAACAATATCAGGATTTTATCGTCAGTCAGTTGGCGCATCAAATTTATTGGAAAAATATTGGTTGTGTATCAATATGGATCCTTTAACCAAAGATGAATTAGTGACAATTATACAAAAACTTTTTCCATCGCTCACCACAATAGCCACAAAAATAGTTAATGTATTTTTATTATTTTCAATGGGAAATCATGAAACAGATTCCAATATGGTAATGTCTAATGAAGAGAAATTTTCTTCGTCTACAGGACGATTAATTTCTACTAGAGATTTAATTAAATGGTGCACCAGAGCCATTGTAGATTACGATGTTTCTTCACGCGATTCATTGCTTAAACTTTTGCAAGATGCTATTGATATTTTTTGTTGTTCAGTTGTGGACAGAATAAAAAGATTAGAACTTGCAATTTCAATTGAACATGCTCTTGGTATTGTGGACAAGGCAAAATACTATGTTAACGAATATAAACCATCTGTTTCTGCGCAGTCAGAAATGTTTGCTGCCGGTCGTGCAAGAGTACAAAAGAAAAGTATTCAGTATGCTCAAGTAAATCAAACAAAAATTAATTTTTCATTTACACGACCGTCTGCCGCGCTACTTGAACGTGTAACAATGTGCGTGGTACAAAAAGAGCCAGCACTTTTGGTAGGCGAAACTGGTGTGGGTAAAACAATGGCAATACAATTTTTGGCAAGAAGCACTGGCCATAAAATTACTGTCATCAATATGAATCAACAAAGCGAGAGCGCTGATCTTCTTGGTGGATACAAACCAGTTGATATTAAATTTTTAATTAAACCAATACGTGAAGAATTTGAAATATTGTTTCGATCATACTACGCAATTGAACCAAATAAAAAATTCCTGGGCCACATTGGTACAAGTTATAAATATGGTAAATGGAAGACATTAGTGAATTTAATGTGTCATAGTGCAATGGCGGCATTAAATAGACTTAAGAGAGAATCAAGTGATGAACCAAAAACTGGTCAAAAGAGAAAAAATAATATTGATAATGATCGAAGAAAAACTACTAAAGAACATTTGGAAATGCTTGAAAAATGGGAGAAACTTAATATTAAATTAATGAAATTGAAATCCCAAGTAAAGACTGAATTCTCACTTGCATTTTCTTTCATTGAAGGCAGCTTAATTAAAGCATTGAAAAAAGGTTATTGGGTATTATTGGATGAAATAAATTTAGCATCATCAGAGACACTTGAGTGCTTATCAGGATTGCTCGAAGGATCATCTGGATCATTGTCGCTGCTTGAACGTGGTGATTGTGAGTCAATAAAACGACATGAAGATTTTATGATATTCGCGTGTATGAATCCCGCCACTGATGTGGGTAAAAAAGAATTGCCAATTGGTTTACGAAATCGTTTTACGGAATTTTACATTGATGAATTAACTGATTCTAACGATCTTCGTTTGCTCGTCAATTCTTATTTGACAGATTTGAATTTACAAGCGCCCAAACACGATGCAATTGTTAAATTTTATTTGAATGTACGAAAAGAAGCTACGAATTCATTAAATGACGGAACAGGACATAAACCTCATTACAGTTTAAGAACTTTGTGTCGTGCGCTGAGTGTTGCTGCTACAAATCCATGCGGTAATCCAGTACGATCTCTGTACGAAGCTTTTTGTTTGAGTTTCCTCACACAATTGGATCATCGATCATATGCAACAGTACAAAAAATGATTACGAACGCAATGATGGATGCGAAAAATATGCGAGCTATTCTGGGTGCTCCAATACCAAAGCCCAAGTGCGCATCTAATGAAGATTATATAAATTGTGAGGGTTATTGGGTGAAAAAGGGTGAACTGGAGCCTGAAACACCAAAAAATTATATTTTAACAAGTTCTGTGCGTCGTAATTTAAAGGATCTTGTACGAGTTGTTTCAATTGGTAAAATGCCAGCATTACTTCAAGGTAATACTTCAGTTGGTAAAACCAGTTTAATTACTTATCTTGCAAAAACTTTGGGTTACAATTGCGTGCGTATTAATAATCATGAGAACACGGATCTTCAAGAATACGTTGGCAGTTATGTAGCAGATGAAACGGGAAAATTAGTATTCAAAGAGGGAATTTTAGTCGAAGCAATGCGTAAAGGTTATTGGATTATTTTAGATGAGTTAAATCTTGCACCATGCGACGTGTTAGAGGCATTAAATCGAGTATTAGATGATAATCGTGAACTTTTCATACCGGAAACTCAACAGATTGTTAAAGCACACAATAATTTCATGCTTTTTGCCACGCAAAATCCACCAGGAGTTTATGGCGGACGAAAAGTTTTATCTCGTGCATTTAGAAATCGTTTTGTTGAATTACACTTTGATGAAATACCTGCAGATGAATTGCAAATAATATTGCACGAGAGATGTCATATGCCAAATTCATATTGCAAACAAATAATTAATGTAATGACAGATTTGCAAATTAGACGAAAAAGTACTGCTGCATTTTCTGGTAAACAAGGATTTATTACGTTAAGAGATTTGTTTAGATGGGGTGAAAGATACAGATTAGCACCGAATAATGGCAAAAATTCTTACGATTGGCGTCAACATTTAGCTGACGAGGGATATTTAGTGTTGGCTGCTAAAGTTCGTCATCCAGGAGAGGCCGAAGAAATTCGTGAAGTGATCAAGAAAAATTTGAAGTGTGACGTTGATCCACAAAATTTATTTACACTCAATGAAAAAACATCATCGGTTACTAAACCAATATTGGAAAATATTTTAAATACGTCTATTCCAGGATTTGAACATGTTGTATGGACATATCCAATGTTACGTATGGCAGTATTGGTAATAAAATCATGTGAATTTAAAGAGCCTGTGTTGTTGGTGGGTGAAACAGGCGGTGGTAAAACTACAATTTGTCAATTGGTTGCTGCAATGAGAAAGTGTAAATTATTTAGTGTTAATTGTCATATGCATACAGAATCATCAGATTTTCTTGGTAATTTGCGACCTGTAAGAGATCACAGTGATGAAAATAATCAAAAATTATTTGAATGGGTTGATGGTCCATTGATAATGGCAATGAGAAGTGGGGAAGTATTTTTGGCTGATGAAATTTCATTGGCAGATGATAGTGTTTTGGAACGAATGAATTCATTATTAGAACCCGAGCGGAGTTTGCTGTTAGCAGAAAAAAATACAGATTCGATAGATTCAAATGAATGTAATAGTGTTATTACAGCTCATGAAGATTTTTGTTTTATTGGAACAATGAATCCTGGTGGTGATTATGGAAAAAAAGAATTATCGCCTGCCTTGAGAAATCGTTTTACAGAAATTTGGTGTGAAAGTAACATTTCTAATGATGATCTTAAAGCAATTATTCGTCATAATTTATCCTTGGATGAACCAAATCAAAAGGAAGATGTTGCTAATGCTATATTATATTTTCTAAATTACTTGAAGAACACCGAAGTGGGGAAAAAATTCACGATAAGTATCCGTGATGTGCTAACTTGGGTGAATTTTATTAATATTATGAGAAAAAATATTTTATCGAAAGTAACTATTGCTGAGGCTTTTATCGAAGGCGCTTATCTTACCTATTTGGACAGCCTTGGTTCAGGTGGTACTGGAAGCGAAAATAGAGAAAAATTAGATACATTCAAGTGTGAATTATTCAAATCAATTGAACCATATGTAGAGAAATTAAAAAAATATGATGAGAAGATGAATATTGATGAAGATAATTCTGATGGAATAAATTCTAATGTCGAATATGATGATAAATTTGGAAATAGGCCTTTTTATATTTCTCTCGGACCTAATGGAAAAATTCCGTCAAAAAATTTCACATTTACAGCACCAACAACTAAATCAAATGCACAAAAACTTCTTCGAGCATTGCAATTACCAAAATCACTTTTGTTAGAGGGTAGTCCAGGTGTTGGAAAAACAGCTTTAGTATCGGCAATTGCAAAAGCATCTGGACACAATTTATTACGAATAAATTTTAGTGACCAAACAGATGTATCTGATTTATTTGGTTCTGATTTACCAGTCGAAGGTGGAAAGGGCGGTGAATTTGCATGGAAAGATGGACCATTTTTACGTGCATTAAAAGCTGGTGATTGGATATTGCTCGATGAATTAAATCTTGCATCGCAATCTGTCCTCGAGGGTCTTAATGCGTGTTTGGATCATCGTGGTGAAATTTATATTCCTGAACTCGGACGAACATTTACAGTTAAAGAAGGCACAAAATTATTTGCATGCCAAAATCCATTGAGTCAAGGTGGCGCACGACGCGGATTGCCCAAATCTTTTTTAAATAGATTCACGCAAGTTTACGTTGATGCATTATCAGATGAAGATTTGAAAATTATTGCACAATCTCAATTCCCGCATTTCTCCGAATCGTGGATCGAAGCGATAGTCAAATTTAATTCGATGGTGTCAACACAAGTGGGTAAAAATTGGGGACACTCTGGTGCTCCATGGGAAATGAATCTTCGTGATATCATGAGATGGTGTGAATTAGTTGATTCAGTACCAGAAGCACGTAAATCAGCTATGAATAATGCAATGAAATTATTATACATTGATCGTATGCGTACAGAAAATGATCGAATTAAGGTAAGATAATAAAACATAATTAATATTAAAAAATATTTTTTGGTTATTTGTTTTATATAATTGTGATTCTCATTTTGTTTTTCTGTAGATGAAAGAGTTATGCTTTTCAATATTTGATGAGACTTCTCGTGTATTGCGACAGCCACTTATTCATGTGAATGATAAAAATATATACTTCGATGATGTTGTTTTGCCACGAACAGAAAATTCATTTATTAGTGAAAACAATTTATTTGTGCTTCGAGATCAAATTCCAATATTAAAATCTTTGGCTCAGTGTGTATTAATGAATTGGATGCCTATTCTTGTAAGTAATAATATACATGCTATGAAAAATTAACCCAATTTCCAATATTATTGAATTATTCATTTGATATTGAAAGTCGTAAATCAATTATTATTTTTATGTTATTTGCATTTAGGTTGGAGCTTCGGGAACGGGTAAAAGCAGTGTGGTACGAGTGTTGGCACAGTTGGCGGGCCAGAAGTTACGCTCGCTCGTTGTAAATTCAGCAATGGACACAACAGAAATTCTTGGTGGCTTCGAACAAGTGAGTAAACAAAAAATTCATCTATCATTTTTCTATTTCGCATGTTTGAAAACTATTTTAAATTCGATTTCTATCACATGTATGATTTATTATTTTTTACACTCTCATATTACATCACTCAACGATTTTACTTATTAATTAATTACCTTCGTCCATTCAACGAATATGTAATATATATATATATATATATATGGATTATTTTTCACATGTGACAAAAATCCATAATCTCAATTATTAAACTATAATATATTCCCCTTTATAATCTTCAAGCAGACCATAAAATTATTATTTTTAATGGTGATTACGTATTTTTATTTTTTTAGTTATATCAGTATTATTTTCCTGTTCTCTTTTTTTTTTTTTTAATGTCATTTAGGCACATTTTTCTTGGCATTCATTGCTCGTAATTCTTTGCGTGAAGAGTCATAATTTATACATGTATATTCGATAGTATATGTATATAAGCCTGAATTTTATTAATTGATACCCACCGAGGCTGATTTATTTTCTGCGCAAATTATTTCACATTGGAATAATTGTTGAGAAAAAAAAAATTAATAACTGCGGAATGTTCTATGGTATATTTTTATACATTTAAATTTCGCACATTTAAGAGATTATCTGGACAATTTTGTTCTTATTATTTGATAACATTATAAAATATTTAATGGACCCAAAAGATATATATACATATATATATATAATATATATATTTATATATATATTTAATATATTTAAAGTGCACTTCTAAATTAGATGTGAGATAGATGTGTGTATTTAAGAAAAAGAAAATTTTTCTTGTGCTTATTTTCACATGTCATATATTACTGATTTGCTAATATTAAATAATTTTTGATTTATAATTAATCTATTAGCTAATTGACGAGTTTATTTTTCTGTTTAAAACTCCGGTGGGCGGTATATATTCATGAGCAATTCTTTCAATTTTTAAAATAAAATTAATGGACACACACGGGACAAATCTAATTTATTTATTCATTCTCTGCATTTCTCGTTCGTTGGCACATAAAAACAATTTACACACTTATATATTATTTATAATATTTATATGAATGTATATAGGATAGCAATTAATTTTATTTTAGTTCCCATTTTGGTTATTTCACAATTCGATTGATATGGCCTTGCTGAATTTAAAAATAATGAATAATTATTTTACAATTCATCTTTCTATTAACTTGTTTTATAGTGTATTTCGATTAATTTTAGATCTGTTTGCTTTACCATTTTACATCAATTTTCCGGCATTTTCATTCGGTTATTATAGAATTTATTTATATCATTTATATATTTATTTATTTATTTTTAATTTAAATACTCATTCTCAGTGTTGTTATTAATTTACTGCAAATATTCCGCTAAAAAACTTCAGGCCTGCGGCAGGAAGGAGACTTTTCGTTTTTTAATATTTATAAAAAATCATCTAAACATTTAATATACACAAATCATGCAAATTTTTCTTTTATTTTCCTTCTAAATATTTATAAGTACTTTATGTACTTTTATTCTCAAATTTATTTCCATAAAATAATTATAGCTGAGGCAATATTAATTTATTTTTTTCTGATTTATACTTATAGAAATATTACATTGAGAATTTGTAAAAAAAAAAAAAAACACACAAGTAAAAATTATTAAAATTTTTTCATATTAAATTTTAATTACTCTGTGTATGTGTATGAAAAGAGTTTCTCTAAACCTATAATGAATAATAAATTCGTTAGTGCAGTTCAATATTGTGATTACAAAGCAACGAGAAAAAGACACTCGAAGACAAAAAAAAAATTTTTTTTTTCTTCTTTCAATGATCATAATTACACAATTGTATTTTACAAAAATTCTAAATATGCATTACAATTGTATTTTTTTTTTTATCAGTCTGTAGAAGAACATATGTATGTATTATTTGTTTCATTTTGTTCTGTACTGGTTTTATTTTTATTTATTTTTTTTTTACTGGCAATATCTATTTCACTATTAACTACATACATTTACACTGAGTGAATAATATAAATATTATACATATTCATGTGGTGGCTTTGGTACAGAGTGAGATAAATAGTGCAAAAAATTGAAAGATATACGTATATGTATTCAAATATTAATTTAAAATTGAAATGCATTATAAAAAAATATTTTCACATCAGATTGACAAATAGCTGAAAATTAGATTGAAATAATGGAAAATTCTATTTTCCTTCTAATACGGCACACAAGAAATATATAATTATTTATCGATTTATAATCTAAAATTACAATTAAACATTTATTCGCTAGGTATATCACTACTCGTTGGACTTATTGGCGGTAATGCGTCGTCCATATGAGATAAATCGAGCATCATACTTGATCTCCTCGATAATTTTTCTTCATATAAACTCAAAATACTTTTGGGTCGTGGCATAACAACGCTCCATGGATCAGGCGGTATTGTTAAAGGTTCATCTTGCTAAAAACAATAACCAAAAAAAAAAAAAGAAACAAACAAATAATCAGCAAGAAGAATTTTATAATCAACAATTGATAATAATTAATTATTATCTTTATATTTTCTAATAGCACATTGATAAATAGATATAAATAGATTTGAAATAACGATTAAACGATAGTTACCGGAAGATATTTAGCCGCAGGCGGTAATGGTGGCTTCAAAAGTGCAACATCACTTAGATCACAAGACACAGCTGATATTGGTAGTGGTAATGGTGGATCTGGTGGTGATGGCACACTCGTTGATGCTTCATATCTTGGTGGTTGGACAGTTTGAATTGGACTATTTGTCGCTGAGCCAAGTATCCATCGGGCAAAACTTTCGCAGCATCCGCAACATACATCAGAGATACCCTGACGAAGACCACGATGAAGTGTCAGAAACAGTGCAGGATTTACAAACGCATGAATGTAGGCAATGTGTAGAGTCACCTGATAATTGAATAATTGAATAATATTAAAAAATTTTAATATTTAAATTCAATTATAAAAGTTGCAATTTGTACTTGATAATCTATTGCATTAATAATTATTATTAGATATAGATTTTATATTTATTACCTCATAACCAGTTGCATTTCCAATTACTGGATGATGAACTAGAGTAACGAAAAATAATGGTCCCCAAAATATTACATAAGCTGCAGTAATTACTAAAAACATCTTGACCCTTTGAACGCCTTCACGTTCCATTCGTCGCAAATAATTTCCCATTTTACGATGCTCTTCCAGTGCACCAACTCTCTAATATAAATTTAACAATCGATTATATTATATTCCAGCTGAATGCATATATTCAACATACTCTATATATTATCATTCCATTTAACGATCAAGTCTGGTTTGTGTTTCTCATTGAGCTGATAAATTATCTTCACTATTGCGTTAATTCAACGTTTCCCTTTGATATTCAAGTTCATCAATTTACATCGTGCATATATGTATAATTATATAAAAGATATAATGTATAACTTTACAAAGTTGTTAATTCTTCACAGTATACTCGTGAGCTTTATAACTAATTGAATGAAATTCAGAAGTGCATATATTTAATCATCAAATTTACAGTGTACTCTAGATGTTTCTAATAGTCGCCATGATCAAATTAATTCAACACTACATTATCTTTAATTTTTTTAATATAAATTATAATCTTTAAAAATGAACAAAAAAATTTTCTGCTTCATATTTTCTTTTTAATATATGAATATATAAATTATTATTGGTTCATTGAACTGAACGATCGCATAAATTCACGATTTGATATCAAAGTTCTCTTAAATCTTTTCTACATTATATGTGAAAGGTATATATATATAATATACATATATATTTCTGGTACCTTTGGCGTTGTGCCATTTCTCTGATCTGCTGTACCACTGTCAACGACACCGTTCGTTCCACCATGTCTACCACCCGTGACGTTGACGAGTGTGGTAACAAGACCAGCTACACGTACCTATATAAAAAAAAAAAAAACGACACTTATTCACATGCATAAATTTTTGAGGAATAAAATAAATGAAATAAAAAAAGAAAAAAGATTTACAATTGTCGAGTGATAAATTATATAACAGTAATAAAATTGTCACAATAAATTAATCATTAGATTAAATAAAATAACGTTGTGAAAATTGTAAGAAAAAAAAAAATATAAAAACGTGGAATAAATGTTAATTGACGTGAACGCACGTGAAAGTAATTGCACATCAGAGACAGTGTAATTAGAATATATAATGCTATTATAACATCCTTCTAACGTTTATTATTTAATTTAACTCACCGCTTCTACATTGGCCTTGGTGAGATCCCTGTGTAATTTTCTCAAATGAAAAAGCGTCAAACCAACGCATATAACATTAATGACAATCCACAAGACATTTAAGATATAATGTCGAAATGGACCATGCACTAAAGGACAACTTGGTGCATTATGACCACTCTCTGTGTTTGCTGCTAGTGCACCGCTGAGAAAAGTTGGCCCGAGATTTATTGTAATACTTGCGAACCATATCATGAAAGTACCAAAGAGGACACACTGTAAATTAATATAAAAACATAAAAAAATTATCAATTTAATAAATATTAAAAAGATAAGTAGATATATAATATTTAAATTTATATATGTTTATGAATATTTTGGATATCAAACGAATAATTTGTATATTTGATTAATTATTTGTTTATTATCTGCTATATCGTTATGCTATTATTATGTTTGGAGCCGATGGAAATGTCATATGAAATTGGATAGATTGCACACACAATTTGTCATTGCGGTTTACGCCCCAAGTGTGTGGTCATAAGCGTGCATCAGTAAACCACAATCAGTCACCGAACGCCTAAACCGAACAATTGTCACATACGGTGAGACGTTTGAAAATGAAATTGAATTATCATGTGACATTGTATTAAATTGCATCCGACTATTTAATCAGATAATTAAAATTGCTGTCTATCATAGAGACAATGAGAAAAGAAATTTTGAATAATTATTTTAATTATTAATAAATGATGAGTGAATATTTTAATTTAAATTACTTGAGGTGAATCCATTAATAGTGGACCAGTTAAATCAGCTTCTTCATCGCTTTCTGGAAATACTGGACTGTCATTTAATACTGTTGTTAACATATTGACTGTTGAGACAGTGACCAACAGTAGAAATGCTGTTTCAACGAGAGAACACTTGTTGACTGGTTGGCAATTTAGAATACTTGAGCCAAGGGGTAATAATATTGCAGCTCTTGCACAATCAACCATTGCTTGATGAAATAATAATCCTTGTGACCATCTAAAAAATAGTTTCGATATTTTAATATAAATTAAATATAAACGTACATTATAAATTATATTTATTTATGTTATTCAAGTTTAATTTTGTTTGAGGATTTTTGTTTTTTATTTTTATCATCATCGTGTCAAATTCGTACAAGGTAATTTTACAATTCACTGCACAGAGTAAAAGTATATGAGTAGGTTTATTTCTTGTTTCGTTTCGAAGCGCTGCTTTTACTTTACCCGATTTTAGAGTACAGACATTACGGACCACGAATAGACGAGATGAAAGCTTATGGGATGAGTTGATGAAACTAAAAACAGACGAGGCGACAAGTAATCAAATGTCAACGAAGTAAAAAAGATTAAAGTTCGCTAGGGTAGTCAACTATTTATAATGTTTCAGATAAGAAACTAATAATAAAAGAAAAGAAAAACAAAAAAATTGAGCAATCACAGAGAAATTTGTATGAGACCAATTTTCAAGATTATTTGCTTTAATTGAGCATAAAAAAAGCATTATAGATAAAACATATATATTTACTTTATAACACTGGGATATTATATTTATAATTTCAGAATAATATCAAATAAATTTCAATATTATTTTTATTCCCATAAAAAAACGAAAAAAAAAATATATTATTCTATGAGATATGACAAAATTTTTCAAGTTAAGCTCTTGAGCTTGTGCAGTTAATTTTCTCCTATTTTCTTTTTTATTTTTATTTTTTATTCATTTAAAAAAATTTTTTTTTCTCATACAGCTCATAATTATATATATGAGGTCATGCGTGTATGTGGGATCGTTTATATTTGTACGCGGGTGATAACATGAGAGAATATGAGAGAGTTTATGTATAATGTGGAGGAAGATGATGAGAATGAAAAAGACCGATAAATGTGGTAGAGACAGGTGAGGTGATGAAATGGAGAAAAGGATGATGCTGATGTGAAACAAGCACAAATACATTCAGTCATTCACACACAAACAAGGTTGGGATGTATGAATACACATTGGTTGGATCTCGGTTTACAAGGGCTCAGTTTGCGCGTGATGGCATCATAAGTCCCTCTGCATCATGTCAGACCGCTTGTCATACACCTGTCAACTACATGAAACTTTCCTGGATATTGATGCCGCGTACAATATCATCAACTCAGGGAATCATATCAATATATTTCGTATTTATACTTTACATAACGTAAACATATTATCATTAAGGTGCTTTTTTTGAGGCGACTATATTTTTATTTTTACTCAACAGACGAAATATTACTCTGAACATTCAAAAAAAAAAAATTCTAATCAAAGATGAGCTCTTATTTTTATTTTTAAGTACTTCCATGATCAATTTGAAATTTTTCCCATTTGATTAACACGTAAATCTTTGAAAACTATCAACTTTACAGCAAAAATATATAGGACCTTTTTTGTAGGGAATTAAATTTTCTACAGAATAGTTTTCTTGACTAAAAACCGTAGAGCTAATAGTTTTCGAGAAAAATCCAATGGAAATTTGAACTATTTATACCTTGAATTGGTCCTCTATGAATTGGTAGTTATGATATTATTTTAATTGAATTTTTCTGAAAAACTATCAACTCTACGGTTTTTAGTCAGGAAGACTATTCTGCAGAGAATTTAATTCCCTACAAATAAGGTCTTTTTAACTTTCGCTGTAAAGTTGATAGTTTTCGAGAAAAATCAGAAAAACCATGAAATTCGAACAAAAATCGGCTTTAACATTTTTTACCGGTACGGCAGTTCACAGAACATAATTTAGTGATAGCCACTATTAAAGATTATATATTTCTGTACAATTTCTGCTGGAAACCAATTAAATAGCATCAAATCCCGCGAAGCTATGCATGAATGAAAAAAAAAAATCGAGATTTACTAATCAAATGGGAAAATTTCAAATTAATCATGGGAGTACTCAATATTAAAATTAAGAGCTCATTTTTGGTGGGAATTTTTTTTTTAATCTTTAAAGTAATATTTCATCTATTGAGTAAAACAAAAAAAAATAATCCCTTCAAAAAAAGCACCCTAATCATCATGTTATGTTTGATTGATTATTCCATTAATTTAATATGAAAATTATGAATAGATAAAAAATTTTTATGAATTGAGATAATTGAATTTTCTTGATAGTTATTAGGATTTAAAATTTTTCATTGTGTAGTTTTTATTGTACCTTCTTAGTTGACGTTTGATGAGTATCAATGCCATTAAAATAATGTTCGCTCCCATTCCAAGTGCACCGAGACTAAATATCACTGTTGCTTCGGTAACACCACCTGGATGACATTGAAATACTTTTGTTGAATTTAATGTTACATTGCCTGATGCACCGATGCCATATCGTAGATTCGCACCGATCATCGCCACTGCTGAGCCTGAAAAATAAATCAAAGAAAAACAAAATATAATAGATTATATATCTACATTTATAAATATTGAAATTTAATATCCATTTTATCTAGATGTTAATTAATTTAATGGTATGTAAATTTTTTTTTTTTTTCTTTTGCACTATGATATTTTATGCACCATTGATCCCTTTGCTCAGAGAATAGGTGTGATTATAGCAGTCACACTCATCAATTAGTCATTCATTCGTAATTGCAAGGATTACCATGTCTGTATGAATTTTACTTTTATACAAAAACATTTTTTTTTTTTTTTAATTACTTTTCAATGCACTCGCATTGATGTGATGGTTTATTTGAACGTGACTGGAGTTCATTACATTATTTAAATGACGATTTGTATGTGAAGAACTTTAATATAAATAAATTTACTTATATATTTTTTCAAGTAATGTAAAATAATTTTCAAGAATTCTAAAAAAGAGCAGCAAAAAAAATATATTTTAATTTATTTCTTGGTTTCAATAAAAAAGTGTATATATATATTTTTTTTTCTTTGAAATTACACGCTCTGATTACAAATTCATAATGAGTTTATGTAATTAACTTGAATTACCAACGTTGCTGCTTTCTTTTTTTTTTTTTTTTTTTTATTTTTATTTTTCTCTGTTACTCTGTAGGTCATATTTATATTTTCCACTTGCGTAATTTTGTTTGGATGAAGACGAATTTAACGATGAAGGAACGGTGAGAAATTTCACTCAACAGCAAATAATTTATTTGGCTATTGAAACTTCCGATTTCATTGAATGCAATCGAGTGAATTGAAGTGAGCAGGTGCGCACCAATGTTGTTACTATTCATTGAGCTGTTTCACTAGTAATTTTTTATTTTGCACTTGAAAAGATTAATTGTTGACTTAACTAAAGGCATTTGAATATTTAAAAATTATTTACATTCTAATATTGATAACATTCTCCATGATAAAATGAAATAAAATAAATAAACAATAGATATTATTATATATATATATTATTTAATAATTTTAGGTTATACACGTTTATTATGTGGAAAATTTATGCACGTATCTGCAGTAGAGTTGAGAGTGTTCGCTTGAGAATAATTAAAGTCGTTACCAATGTCCCACCTTAAAATTGAATCATCACTTGCATGAATATGCATATGAGAGTTCTTCCGACCTTTCAACTGGAAGGCTGTGGTTTTCTCATTAAAATATCCTTAACGACTGCCCTCTAAAAGAGGCAAGGGATAAATTTACAATATTCAATTTTACATGGCAATATTTCTACTCAACTAAAAATCCAAATGAATGTGCGTTTATTCATATTAATATTAGTAAATGTTAATAATAAAATTATAGTTTTAAATTTTATTCATTGATAGTGTGGAATAATTTAAACAATGTATGTATATTTTTATATGAAAGAACGATGAATTACTTTTTACGATTGCTTGCATTTATCAAAAGTCGAGAGAACGAGACAGTGACAAAGTGAAATGGCTATCTGTTGAGAAAAATTTCACACTAGAGAAAAGCCTCGAACTCTCTATCGCTCTTTTCAATGTAGGACAGGATAATCAAGTATCCTCTAGAGTGGTTGAAAAAAAAAAAAAAAATATTCTGACCTTACTTTGATAATTTTTTTTTTGCTTTTTCTTTTGTTATTTTTATAGTGATCCCATTTTTTATTATAGATTACATGATCACTGTGTTTAATATTTAATTTTTTTCATTCATTTTCTCAATTATTGTGAGGATTTTGTTTGATTGAAAAAAATAAAAATCGGATTATGCAGATCCAATTATACAATATGAAATGAACTCGTTAAAACAACGTATACCAAACTCGTTTCCATTTCTCCATTTCCTTCATTCAATATACTCTTTTTTTTTTTTTTGTGGCTAAACCCCATCGGGTTTTTGTTGTTGGGTCAAATCGCTTTGCCTTTTTCACTGATAGAAAATGACACTTAAATTTTGTCATAGGACTGGCGTGTAAAATCCAATATTGTCTGTGGAGAGTGAAAGATAATTTGATTATTCATTTAATTATTTTCTCAATTTATTTATTCGTGTTTTTTATTTTTATTTGGTTTTATTGCTTTTATTTGTCTACTTTAATATTCTCGAATGGAATTAAATACAAAAAATATTTGCAGATACTTAGAATTGTGGTACGACACATTTTTTTTTGTTTGTTTCAACTTCTTTCTTTTCTCTTTTACGATCGAAGAAGTTCTATAGTTCTATAGGGAGACATCAAACGACCTACTTTACGTTCTTATGCGTTGAATCCAATAAAATTTTGGAGTTGGATGAAAAAGTGTCGCGCAAGATTGAGTCTGGTACTTGGAATGACTTGGCGAGGTGGCGAATGTATGAGTGCAAGAATTGAAATAGAAAAAAATTAAAAAAAGAAAAGACAAGCTGGAGAGAATTGTAAGATGAAAAAAAAAAAAAATTTACGAGAAAAGAATAGAGAATTTGCCGACAAACTTTAAAGAAAAATTCCTAATTGTACCAGCCCTACCATACCATTAATTACGTACAGTTTTATTCTTCGAATTTTCCCTTTTTTTCCATTTGTCATAAGTTGAAGAAAAAAAATAAAAAACTGTTGAAGCACAAAGCACAAATGTTGATGCGAAAGAACAAAGAAAAGAGAATTATCATTTATGCTTCAGACGTATAACTTTTTTATTGTGATTATAAATGAAATTGTCAAGTAACTCTTCATCATTTTTTCTTTTTCACTGTTAAATACAAATGATTTCTTTATTAAACTTTATATTTTTCTCCATCAAGTATGTAATTATATTTCTGTTTCGAAAACATAATAACTATACACATATTTGTCTAGAATTTTGTTGACTGGCAGATTGCAAGAATGCTTCAAAGACTTCAAAGCACAAGAAGTTGAAAGAGTATACTACTAGTTTTATATATGGACGTGAAAGTGTAAAAAGTAGAAGGATAAACTGCCTTGCACACAAATCTAAAGAAAAGAAAAAAAGAACACATTTAACTATCAGTTTAATTTTTAAATAACTTGTAAAACAATCAGTATGAAAAGGTGTAAAAACACCTTCAATTACGTAATTTTTTTATATAATTTTAAATTTATATTTAGTACTTTTTATGGAGTTTATTTTTGATTTTTTTTTTATAAATCAAGATTTGGTTTATTTCTCTATTTTTTTTCATTCTTATCTTGCAAGTCGTGAAAATTGACGGGTGACGATAAAAAAAGTCGTTGAATTTTCTTGGAAGATGCGCAACAGCTTTTATGATTGTAACGTTGGGTCAGGAAACGTTAATGTTGGTGGTTGAGGAGGGATAACAATTGGTCCAGGGACAAGTCAATTGGTCGATGGGTCAAAAGTCCCCTGAGGGTAAAGAAAAAAAAAAAAAAAAAACACCAGCACGTGCTTGTTTGGCGAACCGCATGCACCTCCATTTCATGCCCACAAATTGGAATAACGTTATCGATAAATGCCTGACGTCACGAAATTTTTTGCTGTTCAATACATCAAGTATCGTAACTGCCAAATGAAAAAAGAATGAAGAAAATGAAAAATGAAAAAATATAAATAATAAAACTTCGATTGCAATTGGATTATTTCCCATCATAATAGACCAATATGAATTATTAAAATGGAACTTTGCATAATTAATATTCAATAATTCATCGCGATAATTCGAGTTTCGTATAACACTAATGCGTTCATTATTTATAATGATAACAATTTCATGAAGTTTCATCAATGAATTATACAAGCGGCTCACGATTAATTAGAATCATTAACATACAAAATGATTGAAATATCAAATGGAATAATTAATAGTATTCCTACATTTATTCGGAATTTATATGTGAGAACTGTAGCCATAAATATATTTAATTTTCATTCCAAATTTAAATTATATAAATTAAAATATATTCTAGATAAATCTGCCAATTAATTAATTCAGTATATTTATTTTTCCAATGAATTATTTAAAGTAATTTATTTGTTGCGATTTATTGATGAAGAGCTATTTGATATGGTGAAATAGAACAAGATGGTAATAAAAAAAAAAAAAATGAGTCAAGTGAGACTAAGTGAAGGAGAAGTTGAAGCTGAAGAAGGTTGGGTCGTGAGGAAAAAAAAAAACTCAACAGCTATGGAGAATATAAAGTGTGGAAAGAAGAAACGAGAGCAAATGTAGAGAGATAGGGGAAGGAAAAAGTGATAAGAATAAAAATATCAATAGATGTATATGTATATGTGTATGTATACATGCTGATATTTATCTATCTATCTATCTATCTATATGTATGCATGTGTGTATATATATTATATACATGTACATACATATTGATACGCGAGCTGGCGCGAAAAATTAATTTAAAGTCTCAGAATGTCTAGCACATATATTTAATCGCTTACAGCTATAAAACTTTTATGAATTCTTCAAACTTTTTCATTCTTGTATATATGTATGTGTGTTTTATTTACAAGATTGCCGCTGTTTATATCGAAAATAAATTCGTCATTACTGCAATGATAACAAACTTGTGGGAGCAATAAAAATAAGAGTAGTTATTAGAAGAAATAAAATATTGCATTGTCGTATTTTATTTATTTTTTTTTCTTAGTTTTTCTTTACTATTTTTTCTGGATTTTATTTGGAAGCTGCTGCTTGAAATAAATACGCTGATAAGGACATTTACGAGTAATTAGGAAATAATTATTTTATGAGAGTAAAAAGCTCGTTTAGTTTAATAATAAAAAGAAATTTATTAATAGGTAAATAAATTGTGAGAAAATTAATGGAAGTTGGGGATTAAAATTAAATTGTTTTATTGATATTATTTTCAATGGTAAACTGATAATTTATTTATTGATAAAATAAAAACAATTATTTACTGAAATATACAGATTTATTAAATATTAATAAATATTTAATGATACTTAATAAATAATTTTAGAAGTTGAATAATTAATATTATTATCAACAGTTGGTTTATTTTTTTCCCGGTTTATAGGATTGATTATTAAATAATAATTAAATTTATGCTTAAATTATATTTATATCGGTGGCGAATGATTGATAATAATTTATATGAAAAACATATTGAATTTAATTCATAAATAAAATTATTTATCAGGAAGTAAATATAATGTATGATGTTATTGATATTTTTAGTATCTTCTTGAATATGAAATATTATTCTGGCTATTGTGATTTATTATTCTGTGGTATTGAACATGAAATCAACAATTCACCACATTGAAATTGAAGATATATAAAATTATTATTGGCTTTTATGCATGAATATTTTTCGAATTAGTATTCCATTCGTATTTCGAATCTTTTTTTTTTTTTTTCTTTAGTTCAATAAATATTAATAGGAAATGGGATAAACTTGAGATGAAATAAAGTGAAATATAGTGGAAAAAAATTCTATTTTTCACCGATATATACATAGATACCTCGTATCTGTAGACAATATTCTTTGTTCGGGCACAAACAAAAAATTTTACCGATCGATAAAATATATATGAGGAAGCCGAGAAGGGATTCGAATTTCCGATCGCTATATGTACAAGTCTTAGATCGTAAATCCGGCTTTATAAAGCGTAAACCACGCGACGAAAAAGAATATGAAGGAAGAAAACTGTCTGTGTGTATATATACAGAGATATGTATAGGAATATATAGAAATAAATGAAGTATAGAGAGGTTGGCAACGAAGTATCCTTGGAAATATAAACATATTTTTTTTTTTTTGACGTGAGAGGATTTACCTCGTGGTAATATCTCACCGCACAGATTTTCACTCTTACAAAAGAATAAATTTTTTTTAGCTATTTAACGATAAATATCTACAGATTATTATTTTTATTTTTAGTATTTTATTATTTTATTATTGAGGAATTTTATAATTTATTTTTGTTTTATTAACATGACAATTACTTGTGAAAATGTGTCGACAGAAATGTCTTTTATTTTATTTTTATTCCAGCTCTGCATGAAATTGGTGCTGTGAATAAATTTTGTTAGGTTAGAGAATGAATGTTGGAAAATCCGTATAAAATAAAAAAAAGGAAAAATCTATTCGTCAAATGCAAATTGAATATTATTTCAATGGCTAAATGTGCTTTAAAATTAAAATACTCCATGTGCTATATATATTTTTACAATGATCATAGACATAAAAGACATGGTGTGTTAGCTGCACGCTGCTCATCAAAATATTCCATCGGATTTTACTTCTACCTTTTTTTTATTCTTGTTTTTACATCGTACTCATTCATCAAAAATGAGTGTGTATGCGTAATAATTGAATTTTATATTATGACGTTCAATAAATTACAAGAGAATTTCATACAAATTTAAAATTCGTTTGCAGAAAAAATAAATATTTGTTTATAAAAATCAAAAAAAAAGTAATAATACAAAGGAATAGTGTTAAAGTATTGCTGCTTGAATACTATATTAATTAATATTTATAAAACTATTAATTAAGCTTGGATTTTTTGTACAAAATTTAGTTAACAATGTGCATTTTAAAATAAAGTTTTCATATTTCTTTTTTTCTTCCTCATTATATTTTCTCAACGATAGGAAAAATCTGTAGGAATTCTTAAAGCTGTAACAAACATTCTCATGGTTGTTATATTGAGTCACAGAATATATAATATGTATATATGTATATGTATACATAAGGTTCATTTTCTCTCTAGTGAGGTTCCTCAGAACTTTGTACCATGTTCCGGTAGCTCCTCTTGTTGAAATGTGCATAATTTTCTTTGCGGTTCTTTTTCTTTTTATCCTTCCACCACCTAAATACATACACACACACACATACACGAACTCCTGTACTCATTTTGTTTTCACCACTATTTTCTCTACTCCCTCAACAACGGAAACTCCCTATCGTGAAGAACCAACGGTTGGTCACGAATTATGAATGCACTCAGTTAAATTCAGTGATTGAATTTTTTTTTTTTTTTTCAACAGCTACAGAAACATTTGAATTTAAAAAAAATCTCAAACATGGATGACATTTATCATTTTTGATTTTCTGCATTACTTCTACTCTTTTTCTCTCTGACAACATATCAAATTTAATTAGATAACAATAAATGAATCGAGTATAAATTTAATTGTCTTATCTATAATACGTGAAGCGTGTTAAATGTTAATAGTTTGTGAAATGTTGTGTAAACTTTGAATTACTATCAGACACTCATCAAACCACGATACATCTACCAATAATAACCAATTAATTTGAACCCTTGTCACTTATAACTTCCAACTAAAGTCACAATAATTCTCGAAAACAATGTTGACAAATAAAATGAAACAAAAAAGAAAAAAGTTATCGAATAAAATTGTTATGTTACGACAGCTTTTCAAGAAAGCATAAAAAATTAATCTTTAGGTGATATCTAAAATCGATATTTGACATTATATCCCATTCAAACAATACATAACATTTGTCCTGACACGTAAATAGGATAAAAGGATGTCTTTTGGGGAGAATGAAAGTTGGGTCCTGTGGGATAACCCCGTTAGACGAAGGGGTGTTGAAGCGAATGTAATTCGCAAAATCCTATCTTCTGGTAATCTTGGTCCACATTCCACTAGGCCAGGTATAAGCACGAATCGAGCGAATCTGTGCGAGGTATATAAAGGAGAGAGAAGAGATAGATGATAGGGACGGAGAAATTTCACCGCAAGGTGGATTGTAAGGTCAAGTGGATAATAGTAAACACGAATAGCTCTTATATTTCTCTCTTGCTTCATAGGTATGTGTTACTCATATTGCCATCGACACAATTGAAGCATTATCTCACTTAATATTTCATATTAAGGAATTCAAATTAATTATCATATTATTTTTAATTGAGAATTCACGGAAGGTGTATTAATTATTTTGTAATAGGATATTTTATACCTAAATATATACTTCATTTGTTTTCGTGCTACACTTGAACTCAATTATTCAACATAATGCTCTTAAATATGGATTAAATGTGGTGTATGAAATAATATTCAATTATCATATCATAAATTTTCATTTATGATCGTTACAAGTTTATTGATTTTCTTTGTGCTCTATTTTTTTTTTTTGTGTGGGTTTTTTACTCTGACGAATAGTTTAATGGATTAAATTTCGCCCAGTTAGAACTTTTTTTTGATCGCCAGTTGGAAAGCGAAAGGACAAAAAATGATGAGAGAACGAATTGCTGAGTGAAGAATCTATAAAAAAATCGAGGCAGTAGGGATATCAGACTAACACTTGAAATTGAGTTTAGTTCTCGAGACAGGTATAAGCTTACTGCTTTTAAGTTGCTCAATTAATAATGAAGTAAATGTAGAATAAAGCGGAAAGGAAAAAAGAGTGAAATTGTCGCGAAGCTTAAAAACAAAAGATGATAAAATTTAAGTGAGTGAGAACAAAGAGATGAGAGTCATGAAAAAAAAAAAAAAAGTATTTTGAGATGATAATATTTAAAGCGATGCCCTGCAAAATTTTCTCACTTGTAATAATACCTTGATAATGTCAACGTTTGGATTGTCGCCAAGAAACGAAAAAGCTAAAAAGTATTTTCTTAATATTGCCAAGTTTGAAAATTGTAGACTATTAGCTTAGTATCTACTTCTTGTTTTTATACATCTCTTTGAAGAGGTGTATTCATGACGGTGACATGTGCAAGATGGAAAATTTTGTAGAAGGATTTTGAAACTATAGTTACAATATTTAGTTAGAAAGTTTCATAAGGGAATTTCGAAGCAGGTAAATGAGTATTAGGATAAAACTTTATATTCTATACCACATGATTACTTGGACGTCCCCTCTTGGTTTTAGAACAGTTGATACCAAAGTGCAGGGAGACATAGGGGTGGATAAATGAGTTCGCCAAGTATTGTATGATGGAGGAAGAGCACTTGTGTGAAACCCTTTGAAGTTTTGTTTAGTGTTAAATTAAAAGGTTAGGGTGAAAAGTGTTTGAGGTCAATCGTCACACTTCAAATGTTTGATGGATGTCCACTTCAAGTGCTTCAATGTGCGATATATCAATCTCATTGTTATGATAGAGAGCAGCAGTTATTTCAATAGTTTGTTTTTTTTTTTCTCTGTTGACTTGACGCACACAAACCTGAATAAAGTCCAGCTTTGCCTGAAGGGTATAAGTTTGTTCAACAACATCTCATTTTTCTCGATTTTTCATTCTATTTTAGTACGGTATTCAATTCTTTCTAGAACAAAAAATGAAGTAGTAAACTTAATTTTTTTTTTTTTTTCATTTTTAGTTTTGTTTAGTTATATATTTATTTATTTATTTGTTTCTGTATTCATTTATTTTTTTTTATTTTTGAGTAAACTTGAAGTGCACTCCACAAGCTTATTTATTTATTTTTTTACTTTTTTTTTCCCCAAGTTTTAGAGTCAGATGAAATTCCGATGTATAAGCTTGGATACGAAAAAACTTGAGCTTGAGATATGGAGAGAAACAAAATTATTTATTTTCATACATATAGGTATTATTAAATTATTCAACAATTTCATGTCCAGTAAGTATTCTTTGGATACTGTCCTATGCATCGTACATCGTGCATATACATTTATTTATGTACACTTACATATTTTCGCATAAAATGTAAAATTGCACACTGTCAACGAAGCACGTAAAAAGAAATGTGAGAAGAAAAAAAAATATGAATAAATAAAAAAAGAAATGGGAAATTGTGGCCTATAAAAATGCTGGAAAATTTACAATAAAAATAACAAGTGCTTTAGTAATTTTACGTCATACAAATTTTTTAATATTTGTAATTTTATTTATTTTATGAATAATTATCTCGTTATAAATTCATATCTCGTTATTTGTTGAGTGCTAGAAAATGCCACAGTACGATGTACATATTTTATTGAAGTTATTCTCTATATGAATTCAATAAAGAAATAACCAGCAAATTCTTTTTCATCATCGGAGAAGGAACATTTTCGCAAAGGCAACCGAAAATCGATAGTTGTGAATTTATACTTTTCTCTATTTATTCAATATCGACATAGACTTACTATCAATATCAGCCATTCGTTTCTTCCAAGGATATTCATCCTTTTTATATTCCATCATAAATATATGTATCTATAATAATTTTGTTTTTCTCTAAAGAACTCAAGTGAACTTTTCATATTATCATAATTGATTCAATGGTTTTATAATATAATACAAAAATATTTCACGTTTGTTTTTTCTTTTTCTTTCTCATTGACATTATTAACTTTTCATGTGAGCAGTCATGCAAAAAGATTTTCTATTAAAAAACTGGAACAATTAAATTGACAACTGAAAGAAGATTTTTAATGAAGAAAAAAATATATTTAAAGTTTTTCTATTAAGAATTGTTCGTTTAAAAGTATTCATTTAATTTAACAAGAGTGAAAAAGAAGAAAAAATATATTTTTTTTTCAATTTTAGTATCATTATTTAATTTAATATAAATTAAATAAGTAGCTCATACACTTATAATATTGATGTGATTATTTGATATAACTCATGAGGTAGTTTTACATGAGTTCACGATGGTTTGAACAGTCTGGGAGAACATTAATCTGCACTTATGTATCACCCATCAGCTTGAAGCACATGTTTACATCCAAATTACATGTTTGCAAGCAAATACCTAAATTTATTGCTTCACAACATTAACCTAATATTAAAATCACAAATGCTAGCAGTCTCTGTGTATTTTTATCATAAATTTATTTTTTATCTTATATCATTATAAATATTAAATTAAATATACAAAAAAATTTTTTTTTACTTTGTGCTTTAACCGTAAACCAATAGAGAAATATAAATAATTCTTTAGGTCAAAGAGATTTTATAATATGTTCACTGTTTTCTTTATGCTATCACATCAAAGCAATGAAAAATCAAATTGAAAAAAAAAATAAATAAAAAATAACAAAGGCATTTTGAATCCATGGAAAAATAATCGTTACACGTTAATGAATCAACGTTCTGATATCATGATATAATTTTTTAACATCACTATTTCTAGATAACAAGTAAAAAAAAAAGTGAAAATAAATAACATTCAAGTATAGCCTCAGGAAATTTTCTTGTACATATACAAAAATCATTTTTATTTTGTCCTACATGCCACCGGCAATTTTGTTGCTCTATTATAGAATAAACCGTTGCAACAATTTCCATCTCACAATTTTACTCCTATCTTATTCTTATTTCATTCTCATTTTCGTACTACTATCAACACAAGAAACATTTATTCATTCACAAAGCTTGTTTCAACATATACCATTGCCCATTTGCCATTCCTCCAACCTGCCGTGATTGCAGTCGTGATGTGGCGGGAAAAGCGGAGTGAGAATATAATCCTGAATGTTTAATTGTCTCTGGAGAAACACTCGAGCCCGTGGTGCCTACCTCACTTTCCTCTATCTCTTCTCCTTTCTCTATTGGTATTTCATGGTTCAATTCTCATTCCCGTTGTCTATATCACCTTCATTCACGTATAGATATTTAATATTAAAGCTATAGCAATCATCAAGACATTACAGTGAGACTTTAACTAATCAGAATTCAAAATATTATGTATTAACTAAAATCATCGTAGCTGTAATCATTTGTTTAATTAATTCATCAATTAGAATTCAGATTTCATCAATTCAAAAACAAAAAATTAAATAAATTATACAATATTTATGTATTAATAGAATGAATAAAAATTCAGTGTAAATTAATATCATAAAACTAAATAATATTATTTATTAATATTAATTTTTATATATTTAATTAATTATAATAATTATTTATATATAATAATATATATTAAATAATATTAATAATAATGAATTATAATATTAAATAAATAAATTAAATAAATAAATAAAAATAAAATATAATAATAATAATAATTATTATTATTATTGAAAATAAAAAATATAATAATACTTATTATTATTATTATTTTTGAAAATAAAAAATACAATAATAATTATTATTATTATTATTATTGAAAATAAAAAATATAATAATTATTATAATTATTATTATTATTATTATTGAAAATAAAAAATATAATAATAATTATTATTATTATTATTTTTGAAAATAAAAAATACAATAATAATAATTATTATTATTATTGAAAATAAAAAATATAATAATAATAATAATAATAATTATTATTATTATTGAAAAAATATAATAATAATTATTATTATTATATTTTTTATTTTTAATTATTATTACTATTATTATTATTATTATTATTATTATTATTATTATTATTATTATTATTATTATTATTATTATTATTATTATTATTATTATTATTATTATTGAAAATAAAATTATTATTATTATTATTGAAAATAAAATTATTATTATTATTATTGAAAATAAAAATATAATAAATAATAATAATAACGTTATCGGTGATGATAGTTTGGAAATGTGTATTCAAAATAAAAATTAATTTTTGAATATATGATATTATATGTGATGTATATTTGATATGATTTAGTTATTTAAATTTAAATTAAAGCATACAATTTCAAATGTCTGACACTTACCCGCTGCCATTTCTCTCCACTAAAACAGTGTACTGTTTGTTTGTCACCTTCAATAGAATGTCGTTGAGCTTTCAACCGGAAGCACTTTTGTTCTGTGCTCCTTCAGTGGTGCTTTCTTGCAATCGCTTTTCTCGCTTATTCTCCCTCACTCTATCTTCGCTTTCACGCTTTTGTTATCTTCCTTAAGCAACTCACAAACCCCACACACGTTTCTCTCAATTGTCCTGATGACGTTTCAATCTTCATACGTGTAAATGCTTTTTATTTGATGAATTCTCGTCACATAGGGAGTGTCCTTTTAGTTTCCACCATGTCCAACATTAATTTTATATTTTTCTATATATATAAATATATATTTATTTTTTTTTCTTCACATTTCACATGCCCACATTCACGTTCTTGCAAACACACACACACACACTTCACTTGTGATTCTTGTCGCGCAAGTTTCTCTCGTCCTGTTTGTTCGCGAGTTATCAGTACTATGTGTATATGTGTGTGTGTATTTATACACACCACTTGTCGCAACACGAAGGAACTTTTCTGCCGTGGTAAAAAGTATGTTGTAGAGAAGAAAAAAAAAATGAAATCGATGAGAAGAAACGAAGTTTGCGTTATGGCTTGTGTAGTGGCAAAATGAAATGGTCGGATGATTAGAGGATTTATATATAAAAAGAGAAACAAAAAAATAGCAAATAATAAAACGTGCAAGTTAACTGCTACGTGATCGATTGAGTGTGTGGAAAATAAATCGTTGAATATTTCATAATTCAAAAAATATTACTTGGAATATTATTAAAATATTAAATAAAAAAGTTTTTCTAGATTTTACTTTTAAATTTGTTACGTTTTATTTTTATATTTTTTTTATTTTTAATATTTGGAGTTTAATGAAAAAAACAAATAATCTGAATGGCAGTAATTGAGTGATAAAAGCTGTGTGTAATGAAAAATGACGGAAGTTGAAAGAAAATAGAGCATTGACTGGTAATTGGTTTGAAGATGTAGTTGCATTTTATTTTATTTATTTTATTTTTCTTATATAGCATCGTCTATTTCATCCAAGATTGAGTATAAAAGCGAAGTAGTTACACCCGAAAGAGTTTTGTTACCACTGAATGTCTCTCATAGTGTATACATACACACATACATACATACATATATTTTTATAAGGGTAACCCACATTGTGTACCACTAAACTCGTTTGAAAACTTCTAGCACTATTTTTCTCTGCTCTATGTCACTCTTTTTCCACCACCACCACCACCACCACCACTGCTGCTGCTGCTACCACCGCCTCTTCTTCTTCTCCTCGGCATCATTCGTCATTTCTCTTCACTTGTCCTTGTGTTAAGCTGCTGGCAAATTTTTTGCTTGCGTTTTTTATTCCCTTTTTTACTTTTTTCGTATTTCCACCACGTCTCAATCGTTTTCTTTTCTACCACATCTTCAACTATTCCTCTTGTCTGCACCAATAACTTCTTTAATTCGTCAATTACCTTAGTCTGCAATCAAAACAACAACAAAAAAAAAACATTACTCAAATAAATAAATAAATATATTAATCGATATTATTAAATTATTATTTTTATTAATTTATATGACAAGCTTTGATAAATTGTCGTAGTTAGCTAAGTGGCTAAAATCAATTCTATATATTGCGTGTAATATTCCATCGGAAAAATCCACTGATTGACGTCCATCAATATATACTGTCACTATAAAATATATCATATATTCGTATATTTTACTCAATATGAATTCAATCTAAAGCAAAGAAGAACAAAAATAAATTTCAAAAATTATTTATCCATTTAGAAAAATTAATACTTTACCATTTATTCATTAAATTTGTTTTTTTTTATCCTAACTCAACTTATTATTAGATCAAGTCAATCGATCTTTATTACCTTCCTTTGTTCTCAGTATTTAGTTAATCCTGGATGAGTAAGGGACAAGTGTATATAGACCAGGTCGCAGTATAGTGACAGAATAACTTCTGTCAGTAGTACAAATCGATTAATGTCAGCCAGTCAAGCTCTCGATGAGTCACGTACTATTGTATGTCGTTATCCTAACTGTACAATTCTCCATCATGTTAGCTATGTTAACCCATATACTTGATTACTAATACTACAAATGTTCAATGGGATCTGTCGCGTAGTCTTCCATTATAAATTATGCTAATTATCAGATCGCTTTTAATGTTCATCGCACGATTTCAATATTATACACTTCAGATACGTGTTATATCCTGCAATAATAATACTCAATAAATATAATGTTAATATTATTCATCATCCACACATTTTAAATATTTAAATAAATATTTAAGTTCAATTCTTCAGTTAGTATATCTCTATCATTCTTTAAACAAACAACAATTATATTATTCCAACTGCAGTTGGCATACTATTATCGATTTAATTTGTATATAGAAGCGTATATAAACTCTAGTACACATTGTCGTCATGCTTCAATTCATACGCATACACTATATATAAACTCATGTACGTATATACGTTAATTACAAACACACTATGATTAATGTTATTGTGTTTTAGTATTTACAAATGTTTTAGCATTGTCAGTGAATCAAAATTTATTATTTATTTGATTTGAAAATATATTCAAACGAAATATACGCACTGAATAATTTTCATAGTTATGAATTTTACAATTATTTATATATTAATATTAATGTGAGAATAAAATTATAATGTAATTTGAGATAGTGTTTGGAATTAGTATAGGTTTATAGTAGTTAACAAACATTTGGCTGCTGTGAGGCGTTGAGGCGCATTAACCCACGGGATAATTCGCTGTATGAATTTCACTAATCACTCTATGGACCAGTGAATTCGTGCACTCAAAACCTCTGGTTTTATCTATGTATATAATATGTATGTGTTATGAATTTCTCTCTGACTTATTTTATCATTTTCTCGTTATTTTCGTTCTCTTGCTTTGTCTATTTTACTATTTTCCTTTTGTATTTTGCTTGGTTTCGATTTCTACAGTGAGACTGCTCTGTATTCTGATGCCAGAGGGGGCTTGTAGCAGTTATTATTACAGCTCCCGCGGGTTCCACGATTAACAAACACTCCAAGTATTCGCTTTGTTTCTTCAATCTTTCACTTGAACATATATGCATTCACAAAAAAATTTTTTTGAAAATTATTTCAGTAAAATAATTCAAGTAATTATAATTTTTATTTTGTTTTTTCTTTTATTTATTTATTTATTTATTTTTTTTGATAGATATAATTACAATTTCTCAACATCTGTGCAAAAAGCTTCGTCTACAAACGTTTTCTGTTTTACTTCTGTGGGGTTTTTTTAATGTTATTTTTTTTATTTTTATTTTTTTTCATTTGGTAGGAAAAAATTTCCGTAAAAAGTGTCAAAGAAAAGTCGTAAAAAAGTTGTTTAGTATATACAGAGTCGACATGGCGCCATACTGAATGTCTAGTGAATTATTGCCTGCTAAACGTAAAATTGAATTTTTGTCTGTCATTATTTTATTTTTTTTTATTTTTCATAACATTCATATCGATCTAATTTATACGATCGTTATTATTATTTTTATTGATATTAATATATGATTGTACAACTGTAGTTCCCCTACTGTGCTCTCTGTAATTTTCATTATTGTCGTTAAGTCATGATCAAAGAGAGTAAATTAATCAAAATTGTTGTAGTTGATTTGAGGGTATGAGAATTTTGGTGTCTCATCGGCTTTTGTCTAATCACGATAGAGACTCTACTTCCCTGTCATTGAATCGAATATTGAATCGAATCGAGCACACTCTCTCTCTATTTCACTTTATCTCTTTGTTCTTATTCTCGTCCTTTTCTTCATTCATTTGCCTTCAATTCAATTCTAACCTATATAAACTTTGTAGAAATTCTAGACCACGACATCTTTATTTTCAATCCAAGAAAATAGTTTTACCATACTTTCAACTAAAAATAAATTCTTAAGAATATTTTATCAAAAATATTCCTATCACTCATTTTATTTATTCATTTATGTAACGCTTTATATTTTACTTTACATTTCATCTAATTATTCTTCCCATTTTTTTTTTTACATTTTATTTCCCTCTCTCTTTTTTTTTTTTTTATTCATTTGTCGCGGAGTGCTTTTAAGGGAATAAAAAAAGAAAAGCGAGAATTACAATATGGGGATAGAGAGAACGTTACTAAATAGGATAATATTATCAATGAAGTTGAATGTTAAATTGTTCTGGGAATTGTGTTGAATGACAACGAGACAATAGGTCTACAATTACTACTTTGTATATTTGTCCTCTGGTCTCGTTGTTGCTTGATGCTTATTATAAAAGTGAGCTAGAGCTTTTTCTCGTTTAAAGACAACTACAATTTCATATATATATTCATTATACATATGTATATCTGTATAATAATAATACATATACATAATGCACTTTACATTTACCAAAGCGACTTGTCGACTTTCTCACATTCGCACTGCACACAAGACTCATAACAATGTTCGTGGTAATTATATGTCCATAGCTTGGGGCACAATTAAGTAATAGAAGAGAAATAATAACGAGAAAATTCAGAGTATAACATTGAAAGTTTATATATATTATAAAATAAATAAATATATATAGCTTTTATTGATATTCACACATTTGATGAACTTGTTGAATAAATATATTTATTAATTAAAAATATAAAAAATAAATAATATATATTAAATATTAAAAATGCGTCGATGTTATTTATTTTTTATATATTTTATTTAATTGATTTTGTTTTTTTTTTTTTTTGGAGTTTAAATTTGGGGATATTGTATTGTGAAAATGGACGTGATGGTTTCAAAGTGTAGAAATCGGATGTTAGTTTCTCACGCTTGCACAATATTGGAGATCGTGTGATGCTCGGGCAAGCGAAAAATAATGCCATAGAAAATTCCCGCGAGACGAGTAATACTCTCTTTTACACCTTCACTCTATTTCTTGCTTCCTCTTTTTTTTACTCCCTTACTATATTACCTTTAGAACTTCATATAGAATTTCATGAGGGAGTAAGTAAAACTGTCAGGCAGTAAAAGCATCGTGGCAGTGTCAAAAAGAGTATTACTGTTTTTAATAGATAATTCAACGTTCACATCACTTGAATGAGCTCTTTCAGAAGTGGAATAAAAAAATAAAATAAAAAAATGTCAATCGCGAGAATATATGCATATTGTTTGGAAGATATGTAAAAAAATAAAATATAAGAAGAATTTGTAAAAGAAATTCAATCACATAAAATATCTTTTAGAAAATAAAATTTTGTATAATTTTTCGTTTTTTTATATTCATGAACAATCATAATTTATTTTGAATCTCGATGAATTTTTCTTCCTTTACTGCAGTTCATAGTAACTTTCTTCCCTCAATGATGAAAAGATAAAAATTGTATAATAAAAAAAAATTACAAGTGTAGAGATTGTGAATAATAATGTAATTTTATTTTGTGAATTGGAATAAATAAACAAAAAACAAGTCTAGACAAGTATATATAATTTGTATACATATATGTATAACTAGGTATATATGCGGGTGTGTCGTGAGTATGTATAATGAAATATAAATTGATTTACTTTGTTGAACACATACCGCACAACCTCCCGATCACTCTTTATTGAGAGGATTGAGTGATTGAAATAACGTTGAAAAAAAAATTCCAGCATTTAATCAACTCTCGAGAAACAAGAAAATAAAAATAAAAATATACAGAAGTGTACGTGACGGACAAAAAAAATATATATATATTTGTTTATTTATAGAAAAACAAGAGAAGAAAAAAAAAAAATACTTGCTGGCTGATAGAAAAATCTGCAGTGTCGCGAATGATTGTGTGTAAATCGACACGCTTTTAAAAAGTTCATAGGCTTTTGTACACATTGCGCGTTTGCGTATGTATATATTTATTTATATATGTATATATATATTCGATACTCGTCGAATATATACATTCAAAGTCCTTTTAAAAATCAAACTTACAATCGTCGATTCAATTAAAGTTTACGTGGGAACTTTTTAGTTGAACTAAAAATATATTTTACTTTGCTATACAAAAGAAATAAAAAAAAAAATAATAATGGAGATATTGAATAAAATGAAAAATGATGAGAAACAAAAGTGAATAAATAAATAAATGTATAAATAAATCAACGAAAAGATGCACGCAAGGAAAATCCCCGATGGGAACCCTCATAAGATATAAGAATATCTGTATTTTCTCGTCTATAGTATGCGTATTCAATGTATGTATGTATTTATGTGCGGGTATATGTGGCGTTTTGCACGATAATATCCTCCCTCGTGTCGAGTATAAGAAAATCGAGAGCATTCACATCACTGTAAGTAAAGCATTCTCACGGAATAACGAATTTTCTTTCACATCTCTGAATCACCATCGATTCTCTTTCTATTCTTCTCTTCGACGAATCAACAATGAAAGAAAGAAAGTACAAAAAATGGATGTAAAAAATTGGCCGAACGTTTTATTTCATTTTTTTTTTTTTTGCTTCTCTCATTTCTTTTTTCTTTTATATTTCCATATTTCCAATAACATCTCTCTGACCCATATATAATCACATATTTATAACAATGAATTTATCGCCTCTACATTGATCGTGGGATTCGTTATAAATTTACAATATTATGTAATTGCCATGAAATTAATTGATACACAGTTCAATAATTAATTATTAATATTATCACCTAATATATATTTCTCTCTGCAATATTGTGCATTCCAATGGAATATATTCTGTATTTTATATTCCTCTCGGTTGGAAAAGTATCCTTTACTATTCATAATATCTGTAATTTATGACAGGAGTTACCGTGCATGAACGACACGTAGTGAGACGATTTAAAGTACATGTCCGTTGTAGAAAACGCGTTCAACCGAAGAACGCATGCTTGTCCGTGCGCGTATATGTACACAGATATTCAGACAAAATAAAAAAATAAAAGGAAAAACCACATTGAATGCAGTCAAGAGCTCCAACGTGATGAGATTGCTCAACAACTTGTGTTCCCATTTATGAAAAACTTTGAGAATAAACTTTCACGTATCCCACAGACTTTGCATTGTAAGCTCTTCCATCAAAATAAACAAATGAAATAAAATAATTTAATTTAGATAGAAAAAAAATTCAATTTATTGTTTTCTAAGAGTGTATATATGTGCATGTGAGTGTCCTCGTACGTTGTATAATGTTCGTAAAATTGCAAGGCAACACACAGCATTGATTCATAGATTTTTAGAACGTTGTAATTTGGCAAGTCGATCACGTTTTGTAGCCAAAGTCTTATATGTATAATACATTCATATTACCCATTCCATTTAGTAATTCGTGATGATCGTGTCGTTTTATCTGACATTTTTGTTCTTCCTCGACACAATTTATCCAGCTTGTCGTTGAAGCCCTCATTTATGTTCGTATTGTCCCATATATGGCGCCTCTTTTATTTTAGTTTATTTATTTTTTTTTTTTTTTCTGACTTCTTCACGGATGTAATAAAATTCTGTGAAATGTAATCGGACTAACAAAACTTCCTGAAGTACCTTCGCGCACCAAAGGGTCGTCTACTGGTGGATTTAGTTTGCTCCACAAGCAAACAAAGTAGTTTATCAAAGAATAAAATTGAACGAAAATAAAATGAAGAAAAAAGAAACGAATGTTTTGCACATTAATCTTGACTTTTGTTAAAAGGGAAATAAGGAGATAGAGAAAATCTACGAGAAAGATATTAACAGTGATACGTATAATTGATATTATGTGGAAAATTATTGGATCTATTGAAATTAATTGTTGTATCATAATCTATTATAATATGTTATATGACTTGAATTAAATGTGTAATTATTCTAAATAGGATTGAATAATATTTCGCTCAACTGCAACGGAATTCAGATGGATTAATAGAGTAGGATAATTCAAGTTATCTCATGTACATAGTTTTGATCGGAATATAGTTGTAAATTTAATAGAGATGTATAAGAGCTATAATATAATTTGTAAATAAATTGACAATTTTATTTCCATTATTATTTTTAGTTAATATTTTATCATAAAATTAAATATTAAAAAAAAAAAAAAACAAATGATTGGATATTTTTCTTTGTCTGTATCTTTGATTTATTTTAGTTATTTGTTGGAATATTCTTTTTTTAAATGAATCGTTACAATTTGTATAAGTTTTTCTTTTTTTTTTTTTTCACAGTGACAGGACAAACAATGTAATGAAAAATAGAGAGAAAATCTAAAATAAAAAAGACATCGTGGCACTTGGTAAATCGAGTTAGTACAGCTCAACCCTCCCAGTATAAAATTGACAATTCACGTTTCCCCTATCATTCTTCGACTATTTTTAACCTTATATATATTAGACCTTTATGTCCTTTTACATCGTGTTGACACTTTCATTCACTGTTTTTCAAGTTTTATTTTTTTGTTGTAGCAAATTGATTAATGTATCGTTTTAACATCATGTGACACATTTGTTTTTTTTTTTCCTTATAATATTTATTATCTAAAAAAATTTACAATATATATTTTTTTAGTTAAATTTACGCACAAATTTAATTTTCATTTTTCCTGATTTATTCTAACATAAATTATTTTCGTTATATACAGAATGTATAGAAAATATATAATACTATGTAATCGTGTCAATGTATTATTATAGTTCATGTGGGGAAAATGGAATTTGTTTTGCAATCGATTTTGATTATATACGCGGTGGAAATGAATATTAAATTGGTGTGTTCAATCTCATTAAAATATTTTCATCCAAATATCCGAATTAGATTCAGGAGGTTCTGACAACAAATTATTTGTTATTTTCTATTCAACATCTTGAATTCATTTACTTCCACCGTTTACCTGAACAAACTTTATTAGTTTTATCTGTTAATCGTTCATTAATTTATAGATAACAATTGAGAGAAATATTAAATGTAGAAAGTTCGAAAGAATACAATCATCATTATAGTTTATTAATAAAACCACAAATATATTCGATTGTACCGGAATATTTTATTTGTTAATATAATAATTGAGAAAGGTATATTGAGATACAGATATAGATAGTTTTCATAAATGAATTATACAATTTTCTCTTGTATTCTCAACTACGTACACATATATACGAATTTTACCTTTTCATTTAGTTTCTCTGTCACGCACTCTCGCTTGGGTTTATAATCAAATTGCTCTGAATTTGGGCGTCGATAAATGAATTTTCACTATATACCTGAACGTACTGCGTCATAAAGATGAATAAAAAATAAATAAATAAATAAATAAAATTGAATTCGAAATAATTTTTCATATCAAAAAAAAAAAAAAAATATGTATACATGACTTTTATTTTGTTTTTTTAACTATACACAAATTTATTGTATAAATTTTAAAATTCTCAAACTTGAATACAACCACTTTCTTTTTTTTTTTTCTTTCTTTCACTGGATTTTTCCGATAAGCCGATCTTGCGGTTCGAATGAGCATTCGATTGAGTCGACATTATTCTCCATACACATTCACACAGATGCACATACACATACACAATCGGTAACACTCGAAACAAGTCAAACAGTAAAATAAAACAACCATCTACTTTGTTAATTTTACCTTTCACTACAAAATAAAAAGAAGAAAAATTATCACTACATCAACCGCGAAAAATAAAATAGAATAAATTATATAATACAAATAAATAAAACAATAAAAAAACAATTTTTATATACAACATATATACCAAATGAATATACAAATAAATAAATGAATGAATAAATAAATAAATTTGTAATTCTTGACCCTTGAAGAGTCCAGGCATCAGGTTCATCCTAATAATAGAAATAACCTTTCGATCATATACCTACCTCACTCTCAAATTCTTCTCACCGAAGAAACTTTACCCTCCCTCTATTCAATCCTATTTTGATGTCATACATACTATACAAAATAGCTGAATAAAAAAGAAAAAAAAAAGGTATATGATCCCTGGTAATAAATCTCAAACGACGACCCTCTAAAAAATTTGTTCTCCATTTATTTTATTATTTTCTTCTCGTTTCAAAAACTTATCCTTTAAAAGTGCGCGAGTATAAGTAGAGAAAGGGAAAGCAAAAGAGATAATATGTATCATCCCTTCAAATCTTTAGGGACTCACTCGACATTCTGGAATATTGAATAGAAATGAATGAGTAGGATGAAATCGTTGAGAGTTTACCATAGAAAGGATTTTGCATATTTATTTATATCTATACATATACAAACTATGCACACATATATACATATATACATATAGATATATATTTGTGCCTATATATTTATGTAGACGTGTGTACATAGCCGGTAACGAATTGAGGGGCGTGTGCAGGCGGCCGCATAATCGCAGCGCTAACCAGAAAGACAAACCCTCACTGCCACCAGCAGATATATATTATATATACCTATGTATACACACACTATATGTATGTGTATATATATATATTTACTATGTGTACCCACCACTGACTGCAATCAAACTGAATCACTATAGCCACATAGTTGACTTTTATCTACTATCATTATCCATATGATTTTTTAAATCATTTTCATGGTAATTAAAATTATCTTCATGAAATCTCATCTGTGTATGTACAATATTTAATTATTAACATTATTTTTTTTTTATTTATGTATTTATTTTTTGTTATAAACACGCACGTATCTATCTATCTATCTATACACATATATTTAAATTTTTGCCATGTGTATAATGTATAATTTTAATTTTTCTTATTTTACATTCTAGCGATAATTAAAATTTTTATTTTTATCATATCGTAAATAACAATAATTATTATTATGATTACAATCTTACGTTAATTATCTGGGGTGTGTCTGTCCCTTCACGATAATTTTCCACTTATGATTAAATTATATACATGAAAAATATATTTATTTTTCATTTAATCACAAAACAAAAATTAAAAAAAAAAAAAATATTATACTTCGTCAATAAAATTTGGAATAATATAAAATTATAAATATATTAATTTTTTTTATGTATCTTATATTCACATTAAATTAAAAAATATGTATACATACATATCCATAAAGATTTAAAATAAAATGAATTTATAAATTAATTAATTTCTTATATCTCGTTCACATTAAATAAAATAAAATATGTATTATATACATAATGTATATATATATATATATATATATATTTTTTATGTAGATATATATATAAAGCACACACGCGTGTACCTATTGGTACAATAATAATGTGTGTTTCGTTCTCTCAGAACGCGAGACGAGAGAGCACTGCGTACATGTCTGAAAGCAAGCCCCGATTCGAAGCTAAAATCCGCCCTTTCACCCCCGCCACCTAGCATCTACCACCCCCGTAGCAGCAGTAGCGTTACTCTACACAGTTTGACTCTACCCCTATATGTATACATATATATATATCTGTATAATATATAATAATACTAACACTATTGCTACTACTATACATATGTACACAACGCAATATCTCTGTTTTGTTCTCTCATTTCATCTCCCTTCAAAAATTTCTCCCTTCACGTTCTCTCTTATTTTGCACTGTTTTATTTTATCTCGACATTCTTTCTCTCTATCTGCTGTTCGTTGTGTCTTGTTGTCGTAACTAATATTATTATGAGCTTGAAACATGTTATACACATCTTGGAAAATATTTATTTTAGTTTTGTTTTTATTTGTTTCTATAAGTGTGAATGTGCAGGATGCATTTTGTATGGTAATCAAAAGACTATTAGAATCAATGATGAATTATCCACCCAATGCATCCTCTTACGCGTCATCGTGGCTATGAAGGAGACGCCCAGATTGCCCGGGACACATCTTATACCACCTTGTTTTTACGATTATTTATTTTTTTTTTATTTTTAGTACTCACAAACACGTTTGTCATTTTGTTTTCTATATTTTTTTTTTTGTTATCTCCCTTTTTATTAATTCTTATTTTTATTTCTGTCTGTTGTTCAATGCACATAAAATTTTATGATATAATGGTTTTGTTTTTATTTCTCATGTATATATATATAAATCGCTAGTAATTTTGAAATTATTCACAAAGCCATTTATTTAGTCGTAATGGATATTGGCTTTTAATTTTAACCAAAAATGTTTCTATTTTTGTCCACTTTTATTTATTCATTTCATTTATTCTCACGTGTAAAAAATACACTTTAATATACTTTTTAATATTATTACTTGAAGTGAATACTTTTTTTTTCATTTATTCAATTTACTTTTTGTTCTCATTTGATAATGAATAATAAAAAGATGAAATTTACTTTCGTAAATATAGAAAATTGTATAGTGTTTAATTATTTTGTGTTCTAATAAACAAAGAAGCTGATTTTTGTTTAATTTCTCCCCATTTATATCCCAAAAAGTTTCTTTATTTTTTTTTTTTTTACGAAAGACCTCCGGGTATATATGTATTTATATACACACACAATGTCGAATAATCGGAGGCTATTGCATGGCTTTTTGGATACGTGTCTGAAGATTCATTGTTTTCCGATAGCACACGGGGTTGTACCCACCTGAGGCGTCATCGATTAGAAGATTGTCTAAACCCTTCGGTATATCTTTATTATTTATTAATGTATATCCACCTTGAACCATCTTAAATCATTAAATTATCACGTAATTAATAATGAAATAAATTTAAAACTAAATGAATAATTAATTGTCATATTTGTTTATATGAGCAATTAATTTGTTAATTTATTTTATACTGATATTTATTATTTTGTGTGGAAAATTACTTAAATATTTATTGCATATTCGTGATCTAATATTATCTGTCATTAAATTAAACGTATGAAGAAATAGTAGTCCAAGTACTTGTGAAAGGTTCATGAACCACAGGAGTATGCTTATGTACTAAAGCAATTTCATGTACGGGAAACTCAGAGAGTAAGTTTAGTCACCCATTTTGATGGTGGTGGTAGTAGTGGTGGTGGGTACCACATCAAGATATGCCATTGGAATACGAAATGGGGAAATTTTACTGGGGGATTTTGAAACATTCACGAGTTTTGAATATAGGTCATTACTCATGAACTATATTATTATGTTTATCAGGTCTTATCATTTATGTTAAATTAAATTTATAATTTTCAGAGACAATATTGTGATTGTATAAAATAATTTCTTATTCATTTATTTATATATATGATGAAAAAAAATATTTTATTAAATCTTTTTATATCATAATTGATAATTAATCATTTTTTTCCAATATTTCAAGATGACATTCTTTTTGTTTTATATTTTATTTTTAACACACAATTCACGCGAATGTTTTAATATTTTTTGTATTATAATATTTTCACACGAGTTATGTTCATTTATTTATTTATTTTTTTTTTTTTATTTTTCCCCAAGAGAATTCAAGAGTTGACATTTTCATAAAAATATATCCAACCACATTCATTATTATTCTCATTTCTATAACTGCGATCCGAGTCGTAGAAAATCGTATACATTTCCCCTTGGTATCTTCCACATTTCTCTCATTTCACCAATGTACATATCATACATGCAGAGACAATAATATAAATAAATAAATAAATAAATAAATAAATAAATAAATGAATGAATAAATATATGAATGAATGAATGAATGAATATTTTGGTCTACAGATGATTTGTTTATGCTTAAATATTAATATTAAAGTTAGATATAAAAGCAGAAGATGTAACCGCATGGTGTATTAAAAGAGATTTTGGATAAAGTCCGGAGGTAACTTGAGGAATGGCTGGCTAGACAAGTCCGACGTAAACTAGTAGTTATTGCTGCCTTTGCACCGACCATTTCTCATCCACTTTTAATATATAGCCCATGAACTACACTACAGTATACACATATACACTCTCTGCTGGACATAACCAACCCCATTGCCATATTTTATTTATCTCATTTGTTTTTTTCCCTCTGCATTTATATTATACTCACAATCAAAAAATAATTATTTTATTTAATTACTATTTCCCATGAATAATATTCATTGTATAATTCAATTCATCCCTTTTTTTTTTCTTCTCATTAAATTTTCCCTTTATTACTCAAAGAAAAATTAATTCACGCTATTTAAGAGTACAATTTTATTATAAATATACATATTTTCATTTAATTATTCTCATTTCATTTTTTTGTACGTATTTTTTTTTTTTTTAATACTCTTTATTGTATTATCTTCTCATTTTTAACAATCTATATCGTTCCTCATCGTAAATTCTTCTGTAAATTCCATTACGTACATTTCTTTGAACCGAAGGCGATCTCGAAAAAGTTTACCGCACCATGAAAAAGCTCTTGGGGTTCATACACATAATACTTATATATACATTTATACAAATATAAATGTCTGTGTGTTACTGTACAGCGACTACTGTCGCCTGAAGTCCTAAGCCGCAGGTCCTATACTAACGAACAACTACTGTTGGACTATGTGAACGTTGAAAAATCGCATGAACCTTTTTTTTTTACTTTTTACTTTTTTCATTAAATATATATATGTATTGCAGAAAATTTTTTTTTCTCTTTTTGTTCATCGGTTTTTCATCTACATCGTTGTCGTTCTCACACACCATTACGAATGTACTTGAATAAAATTCATTTATATACCTATATGTATATGGATAAATACATACCATCTTCGATATATATACTTGGTGAATCTTGTCGAACTGGCAGAAATGTCGTTCTTTCCTTCATTCTATGATACCGTTGAGAATTTAGTTCTATAGTATAGGACAATGCGCCCACAGCAGCATCTGCTGCATTTTTTTTTGTTCTATTTTCATTTTTGTGCTTTTGTTTTTCTTTTTAAACCTTTTTTTTTTTTTATCATTTTTCTACACTGATTTCTCTTTTATTCTTCACACTCTTTTATACTTTTTTACACTTTGGCATATATGAGAAAACTTGGTGAGTTATTTTTAATTTCTTTTTTTTTTTTATTTATTTTTGATTTTGTATTTTGAAAATATCTTGTTACCTCAACGATGAAACTTTAAATTGAATTCAATTGAATTATATTAAAGTGCAATTCTCGTTGATGAAAATAAATATTGTATTTCAATGTGTATGTAGATATTTTTGAATTTAATATAACGTCAAGAGTGAGAATTTATGAAGAAATAAAATTTAATTTTTTTTTTTTTTTGTTGGTTTGAAATGACTTGGGTGATCGTGGCTATGAAGAACAAAAAAAAAAATGATGTTGAAGCATTAAAAGAAAATGGTCGAATGTACTCTGTGGAGGCGCCGGAATGTCTTCGAATGGGAGTGCGACCGCCACGATTAATCATCCAATCTGTTTTCTCCTTCATTCTTTTTTTTTTTTTTTATCTTTCTTTTTTATTCATTCTTCCTTTCTCATGATAGTCTCATACAATTTCAACGTTTACCACACACGCTGTGAAACAAAACCATAGATAAATCCATCCATATACATACATATCTAACACACAAACAACAATCTCTCAATTAATTTCTATACTCGCATATTTGCACATATAATATGAAAGATACATCTTCCTGACAACATCATTTGTAAATAGCTTAAATAATTTATTCTATATAACGATAACTACCACATAAAGACAAATGGATCTGATGTAATTTAATAACCAAAATTAATTTCCTATTCGCCATTTATCAAATTAATAATTACATTTACATTTAATATTTCACTGTCATTATAAATTTCTACACTATCTACATTTTTATTTATATATAAAATATATAGTATTGTTATCAATCGATTAAATCTATTTAAAGTACAATATAATTTTCATACACAAATATTCATAATTAATCTCTATTAAATATCAAATTTATCAATAGCAATTATTATCAATTAAATATAATGTTGAAATTGATATTGAATATTGTTGGAATTATATTTCAAGCTCTTGTGTATATTTAAATGAACTATCTATTATTTTGTATTCTATTCTATTTGTTAGCATTACTGTGGAAAATATGTTGGACACACTACAACATAATATATATCTCTTAACCAACAATCCTCTGAGTGTGTATATACACACAGGTTGTTGCAAATGCCAGCCACGAACAACATTGCACGTCTGTGGTATAGTCTGAGAATGTTATCTGCGCCATTAACGGTCGCTGAATGTGCTTACCGTTTGGCTTTCCTCTACTATAGCTCTGACTCTGTTCTTTGTCTTCTCACACTTTAGGAGTAGTTGAGAGAACACATTGAATGTTGTTATCCAAAGGAGACAATAGAAGGAACGTAAAGTAGAGATTGAATTAAGAGAATGGATGATCGTTTTCATTCAATGTAAATAATTTAAAATTCAATTGAGGACACTTTATCTCAATGTTATCTGTAGCTATTAATTTTCACTCAATTTTTCATCATTATTCAAGTCCATGATGGTGGCACATTTTATTTTTTTTTAAATTGTTTTTCTTTTTTTTTGTTTTTTTTTAGAGAGATTGATCACTTGAGTGAGTGATTAAGGTCGAGATTTTGGACAGGAATAATATTATATGAAGGAAATTCTTAGTTTAGCACTCGATAAAATGGGAAGAAGAGATATATTAACGTTGAAATAGGAGATCATCGATGGATCAAGTTTACGCTGCGAAAGACTATATCTTTACAATCTACTTCAATAAAGAGGAAGAGAAAAAAAAAAGAAAGTCTTTAAACGTTGAAGTTAAGAGAGCAAATAGAAAGAAAGAAAAAAAATTATTATTACAGTAATAATATTTTTATAGCGATTTAATTTTATTTCTCATCTTTTTGTTTTTTCGTCTTTTTATTTTATTATTTATTGCCTGAAGTTTATTTTACAATCGAGTGCTTTGTTAATGTCACAGTGTTGATTAATTTCTGTTGGCTTAAACATTCTCAAGATTGTTAAAATTCTTCAATCAAATACCAACGTGTCTAGGATTATTAATAATATATCTCAAAAAATCAATACGCAATTTAAATTAAATAAATATTATAAATTCCATGAATATATTTTTTTTTTTTTTAAATTTGTTCAATTATATATTTTATTATGACAATAAAATGATAAAATATATAAATGAATATATTATTAGGATACTTATGTATAATCGCAAGTTTTCAAATGGCAAATAATTTTAATGATTCTCTAAGGAGACATTTTCCTTGAGAGGCAAACATGGCATGTTGCAATTAGTTGCGCTGGGTAATACAGTTCTCTTGAAAGTCGCATGTTGAAAATTGGAGGTAGGAGTGTCACGTTAATCCGACAAAATACATTAGGAACCATCTGGCTTACGAGAATATATTTAAATACATATATATTTTTGTCACCAATGAGTTTTGTATGTGTTTATATACCATTAGAGAGAGCTGAATTTATATTATATTATATTATGTTATATTAGAAGAAGGGAGCGAGTTTTATTATTTCTTTGGATTCTCTGGAGAAATTTTATTAGAATTTTTGGCAAATATATTTTATTATACTAGAGTGAAAACGTGAAATAAATCATTAATAGAATAAAAGATGAGAATAAATATTAAGATAGTTATTTAGGAATGAATTTTTTGTTTTTTGTTTTTATCTCATTTATTTTGTTGGAGCTTTATTAAACTTTGCCACGTATGGAACTTGGAAAAAAAAAATATTATACTAAAAGTTAAGTGTAATAAATAATATTAATGACTAATAATTCAAAGAAAAGTTGATGATAATGTAGGTGGAAAAATGAATCTATGAACACGCAGCAGCAGCAGCAGCAGCAGCAGCGGTTAAATACGAAATTTCTTCAGCGAATGAGGGAGAGAGATAAAGTGAATGGTCAAAAAGTTTTTTTAACATTATCGATTTAACTGAGTGCATTCACTGAACTTACGAGTATTTGAAAAATAAAAAGTATTTTATTTTTATTTTACACCATTGCAATAATATTTATTTATTTTTCTTTCATCCTCGACAGTGTTAACTGATTGAAATGCATTTCTCTGCATTGTGAAAATAGCTTTAAAGTTATGCATAAATTTTTATCTTTATATCACCCAGGTGAACATTGAAGTTTACATGGAAAAATGATTTTTAAAGTTTAGAAATAAATATGATTTACTATTTTTTGTCTGCATACGTGGATGAAAATAGTAAAAATCAAACTGAGGTAAATTGCACTGAGAGAAAGAAAGAAGAAAAAAAAAAATAGAGCAATAGAAAAACTCATAGCTAGCAATATGGAATGTAAGTTATTTATTTGGCTTCTTTGCCATGAAAATGAATATACACTGGCAGCATTTTGTTTGTTATTCATTGGGTTGAAACAAATTGGTAACAAATGTATCGTAAATTGACATGAATTCCAATTTATCGTTTCATCTTACTCTTATAAAGCTGCAAAAAAAAAAAAAAAAATACGCATGATTTATTCACGAGATTTATTTGACACTTTTCTCGGAGAGAAAAAAAAAAAAGAAAAGTAAAAGAAATATATTTTCAGCATAAATATTATTGACTTATGCGTATGAAATTTAATGTCAAAGCAAATGTAATTTGATATGCGCTGATGGACATTGAGTAAATATAATGAAAAATGTTTCGATGAGGTAGAAAGAGAGAGAAGTGAGTGAGTGAGTGAGTGAGGTAGATTGCGGTTGAAAAATAGAGGGAAAAATTTTGTGATTTTGTTGAAGCTGAAATTTTGTGTGCGAGGAAGTATAGTGGATGGTTGAACGACTCGTATCAATCATTTTTGATTCACATGGGATAAGCAGTCGCCATGATGCCAAGGGATTATCCCGGTGGATATCCGCAGGAAATGATGTTCACTCTATCGTTGCTAAAGCAGTTTGCCCTATCTGTCGATTGCTCATATAAAGTTTCTTAGTGGAATAAAGAATTGTTACCTGGCCCTTAATTTTTTTCACTTCCTTCCCTTATCATTTATTACAACTGATATGAAACAAAAATATACTGAATATCATTTATAAACATAAATGTATTATATTTTATTTTTTATTATATATTTATGGATTTTTTTTCTTTATTTCAGACTGATTACAATCGACATCTTGAACAACTCATTGAGGAAATGGAGAATATATTAATTGATATATTGAGAACGAGACTGAATAAAGATTCTCTTCAACAGGTTATTCAATTACATAAACAGCTGGAGAATGTTCAAAATTTGTCAGATGGTAATAAAACATTTTATTTTCTATTTATTTTATTGAGAGGATTTTTATGTTTTATTCATCTTCATTTTTTTTTTGTTATTTTTTTGTTTGTTTTGTTATATTTTAGATGGAAATACTACGGCAACAATGGCAGTGGAGACAAGAATATTTTTACGTCAAACTGAAGAACTTTTCAAGTTGATATCAGCAATGAAAACAATGGAATGTTCATTGAGCGCAGACTTGACAGTGATTGAGAATAAACTTGAAAATTTATCTGAGCTCGTGAAGCAGGACAATTGTCTTAATGCTGGAGGCAAATTTGAGTGGGTAGATAGTGTTTTGGTCAAGGTAATTTTATTTTATTTTTCATATTTACCTTTTGAAACTAAAAGCATTTCAAATATAAATTGATCGATTCACTTTGACGTGTTCATGTTACGGAATTATATAAATAAAATAATTTATTTTTCAATTTATTTAATAGTGTTTGAAAGATGGAAGTTGGCTATTGATAGACCAAGTGAACTTGTGTAGTTCTGCTGTGTTGGATCGATTGAATGGATTGCTTGAACCTGGTGGCGTTTTAACAATTGGCGAAAGAGGTGTTGATAATGATGGAAATATTCATACAATTACGCCGCACAAAAATTTCCGATTATTTTTAACAATGGATCCACGCTATGGCGAAATATCTAGGTGACTGATTATTTCATTTAATTTTTATTTCTGTTCATCATTCTCATTTATATTTTAAACAAATGAAATATTTTTAATTTCAGGGCCATGAGAAATCGAGGAGTAGAAATATTTTTGGTTGATAATAGTGATTTAGGTGATATAAATACTCTTGATCTACGGTCAATGATATTTGATTTAGGTTTAACACAAAATAATCATCAAGATACTCTGTTAAACATTCATCATGAGATACTGAGTAAAGGACTATGCGCAGATAAACTCAGCAGTATTCAACTGCTTCACTCAGCATTTTTGATTACTCAGCAAATATCAAGAGGATTCCCAGTTGAAAATGCATTCACAAATGCCTGCATTGATGTATATATTAAATCTAAATATATCTATCAGTCAGAGAATAAAGAACGTATAATGTCAATCATTGATATGAATATGAAAAAATATAATATTGACAAATGCATTGAACCAATTATCGATTTATCAGCAGCAACATTAAATATTCGAAATTTACAAGACAATGCAAAATGTTCAATGATTAAACAACAAGGTATTTTATTGCTGGCATTATTAAATAAATTTTCAAGGAAAAATAGTATGGAAGATACAGCAATAACAACAACCAAATTTTTTAATGAATATTTCTTTTCGAATAATATGAATGAAGATTATTACGAAGATCATGATAAAAATTATCTTGATGTGAATGTGGACAAATTATATCCATATTTATTATATTTATTTTTCTTGAAATCATCTGCTGATGATGTAGAAATTCGAAAATTATGGCTGGAAGAATATATAAATCGCAATGAAATTATCATGAGTGAAAAAGAAAAATTGTCTATCGAAAAAATGACAAAGGAAATTTTAATATCTGCCAGAGACTTGAAATCACCTTCGTTGCCTTGGTATTCACATGCATTGTCCGCTAAAATAGAAGATGATCCCTTCAGTCGTGCGCTTTCAATATCAATGGCATTGCACTTAATATGCTTTAATGTTATTGATTTTCAAGTACCTCAATTGAAAAAATCGAAAAAAAATCTTTCTATTGAAGAATATTCATATGGATTATACGAAAATATTATCATGAAACATGACACTTATAATTTTCCAATTATAAATTATTTCTATCCATTTGTATTGCAAATAAATGAATGGCTATCAAATTATGTCAAATCATTCGAACGACCATTTGATAGTACATCATTAATTACATTCCGGCTGGGTGTTCAATGGTTTAAACGATTTTACAAATTGGGAACTAATTTGTGCATAGATGTATCTAATTCAAGTGCCAACTTTGATCGTGAATATGTCAAAACAACTCTATTAATACATTACAAATGGTTACGAAATAATTTAATTAGAATAGAGTGGCCAAATTCACATGACGAATTATCACAAATAATGGCCAAGTTTGATCAACATTTATATGCTCGATATGCTTTGCGTAAACGTGCAAAATGTGTCAAAAAACATCTTTTTGGCCCACCAATATTTAGAAACAGCACAGTTGCTTTAAATTATGAACAACTTGCTAATTATGGTGATGTTTTTAATTTAATTTCATATTGTCATCGTGATTTTGAACGTAAATTGATATATTTACAAGTGGATGAAATTCTTCAATTAAGATCCGAAGTCATAAAACTATGGGAAGATGTATTCAATAACTCTCAAGATAAAATAGATGATAGAACAATACTTCGTGTTGAAGAAATTGCTAATCATTCTTATTTACAAAAAACATTTGATAAAATCTCACAAAAGAAATCTGAAGAATATACATTGAATGCGAATTTGTGGCCGCTTTATCAGTGTATATTTTATACTTTTGCAAATAAAGTACACAGACAACTGAACAATGATTGCGCACATGATTCTAACGAATTCATTATTGATCGAAATATCATGGCGAAATTCAACGAAATGCCTTGCTTATCACCCAAATTAATTGCTGTTATGAATGTCATAATGAAAACATCACAAACAGATCCACATTATAAAAATTTATTATCAGAATTATTTACTAATCTTGTGTTATATCGAGGAGCAATATGGCAAAGCAAACATCTTTGTTGTGAAGCTATCAAAAATAGATTAAATGAATCACCGTCTGACGATTATCATAATGAAACGAATGATTACATGGATATTATTAATTATTCAAATAATTCACCAATATTAATAAAAATATTCTCGAATATATTGATATCCGATAAACTAATGGAGAAAAACAATCAGTCAATAATGTCAATAGCTTCATTACACTTGCACAAAGTGTATATAAAACAAATAAATTTAATGAATCATATATTATGGCGTAATAGCACATCATTCAATTCAAAACATTACAACTACACATTGAATGACAGAGAAGCATTATTGTCTTATATAAGACCTTACTTGTCTGCAATGAATCGTGCGATAACAAGTGAAGCGTTAAAGGTCGTTGGCTTTAATAAACCAATACAATTACCTAATGATGCACCACCAGATGCATCAAGTGAACAAGATCGTGCTGAGGAAGAAAGAATTAATCGAGATTCTGTGAAATATTATCGACAAATACAAAATACATTAACATTCCTCAATCATTGTGACAATGATAATATTGATGATATTCGTCGAGGTTTGGGCTGGATTTACATGGGTTATCATCAATTATTACTATTCACTCACTTAGATATTATGGATCCAATGGTAAAAAGAGAATTTAAAATCAAATATTACAGTGAAGATATAGAGGATTTAAAAATGTTTATTTACGCTAATAATTTGGATTCTCGTATTCATGGAGATGATGGTTATATGTCACGTACAGATAAAATGTCTGTATCATTAATTGACGAAGCAAAGGAAGTTCTTGATACAATTAAATCGGAACATTCAGCGATTGCTTTTCCAGATGGATACAAATGCAAAAATAATAGATACAGCCATTTTGCAAATGAGATTGCTGATATTCGATGCAATCCTTGCTTAACTCAGGTAATAGATCGTTGTGAATTTGTGCTCTTGAATGTTGTAAATTACAGTTCAAGACCACATGAGCATTGGATACAAGATATGACTGAAGTCATTGATACTTTGAATAATCATCGTGAAAGCTTGTGTCGATTATTTAAAATATGGCAGAGTAAACATTTGTCAGATTATTATGAATATGTTCTTCCTTTATTAAATGCTGTATGTTATATGATACATGGTGTTGATATAATATTAAACGAAGCTGTTTATAGTATTGCTAGAGAAAAAACTAATTTTGATTTAACATCAACGGCGGAATATTTTCTTCATAATTTAGTAAGATTCCCGACAATTGGACCAAATCAAGAAGATATACTACAGCTTATTGATCTTTACACATCACAAAGTGGCAGAGAATTTATTGAAAGAAATCTTACGAATAAATTTTTCACGGCAGAATCACGCAATCAAATAACGCTCATGATGATAAAAAATGGACTTGCTGAATTATATAATTATATTAATTTAACAAAGCAAATATCGCCAGTGGTATGGACTGAATTAAATCAATTGCTTGTCGAAGTTGTTTTAATTTGGCGGAAACAACAAATTGAAAAGGAAAAAGCAGCTACTGAATCAGCAAGTTTATACAAAAATAAAGCGGTTATTCACGGTGTGACTTTGACTGAAGAGGAGGAAATTAATGAACAATTGAAAAAACTATTTCCATCATCTCACGATAGAGATTTTTCGGATATTTGTGATGAGCCATCGCTCAATGAGAAAAAAATACCAGAAATCACTGAAAAAACTACCAATTCATATTTAAATTTAATTGATGAAGATGATATGCATGAAGTTTACAAAATTCATTCGTTAATTGTAAGATCTGCTGTGACAGCACCATGGATAAAAATAATTAATTCACCCAAACGCAACTATATCGATCCATTACTTAGAAGATTTCAAACCTTTTCATTTCTTCTGCCTGAATTAGACGAATCTCTCACGTCTAATTTATCAACAAATTTACAGATGAGTTTTAATATGTTAACTACAATTGCCGCCACAATGAATCGCGGAGAAACTTTTACAATTGATGAAAATGATGTGAAAACACCTGAGAAACCCTACGATTTTTATAACAGCAGTAACATTGATAAAGTTAAACAATGTTTGCCTACTTTGGAAAAATTACTGGATAAAATTGAAATGTTCCTAGTTGAATGGCCCGAACATCCGACATTAAAATCAATTCATGAAATAATTCAACGTATCAATAAGTTTGCTGTCACATCGCCTATTTCACGTTTCCTCACTGGCTTTGAATTGTTATTAACAAAAATGCGTGAATGGGAGGAGAACGCACACAGTGGTGTGAGTTTGTGTGAGTTTACCGCAACGTTGACACAACAGATAATTGATTGGCGGCGGCTTGAACTTAATTGTTGGAAAGATAGTCTCAATACTGCATTTGAGAAATTGAAAGCAAAAACATCAAAATGGTGGTTTTTCATTTATTCACTTGTCGAATCATACACAACAAAATCATCAATAAATATTGATCACACTCCAGAATTATTCAGTTCAGAAGCTATGCAAACTAATGAGATAGTATCGTCAGAAAAATTAATTGAACTGTTGGATATATTTATGAGCGAATCATCATTAGTTGAATATCAAGCACGGCTTGACTTGATTCTAACTTTTCATTGTCATGTATTTCATTTAGAAATGAGTACAGAGAGAAATGAATTACTGGCAATATTCTGGAATATGTACAATTATTATAGCAGATTTGTTGGCGATGTGGAGAAGAAAATTGATTCAATTAAGGCGCCAATTGAGAAGAAATTGCGTGAATTTGTAAAAATTGCACGTTGGAATGACATCAACTACTGGTCTGTGAAAGAAACTGTTGAAAAAACCCACAGAACACTATTGAAATTTATCAGAGAATATGAAAGTGATTTGAAACAAAAAGCCGGAACATATTTATTAATAAAACCATCAAGTTATACGTCTGAAGCAAATAAAGGCGAATGGGATCGTTCTAAAGATCGAGACTATTCAATAAATCCACAGGACTTTGTAATATCTGAAAAGGAATTGAAAGAAATAAACGTTCCATTTGTTGAGAAAAACGATCTTATATCACGTTTAAATAAAAATGTAACAACTGCCACAAATTTGTGTACAAAAACAATTCTCATGTCCAGTTATCCTTCACTTCGTATTGAGCTTGAACATCTCATTGAAGACTTCACTAATCACAGTATTAAATTAAAAAATATGGATATTGATAGAACATTACCAAAACCAAAACAAAAAACTCACGCAAAGAGTATTCTGCAATTGAAAAAACGTGCACTCGCCGATTATTTCAAAACTTTAACCAGCATTGGTGTTTCATATAGACGAGGTGTTCAAGCATGGCAAAGTAGAAAAAGCGAGGTATTAAATATGAAAATAATGCCATTGGATATTTCAACGACTATACAAAAACTTGATAATCTCAACAAAGCGGACAAACAAATGTTGGCACAATGGGACGGTTGTGACTCATATTATTACAAATCATACATCAAATTACAGGCATTGCATAGTGCAATGGCAAAAGTACAAACCGATTTAGGCCCACAAAATGTAGAACGCTGTCGCGGCTTCTCCACTCATATTATGCTATTGGCACATGGACAAAAACAACTTCTTGCCAATTCATTCACTGATTATATTCATCTTAGAAAGCAAATTACCGATTTGTCTAATATTGATAATGGAAATGTTAGTCTTCCATGTCATGAAGACATTGACGCATGTGCTGATTTGTTGAGAAAATTATTAACGTGTTTATTAACTGGATTGGAACAATTGGAATTATATTTGCAAGCGTGTCCCGAAGATAATGGCGATGATATTGAGGAAAAATCAATTGTATTAGAGTCAAGCAATTCACCAATGATTAATGCTCACAAAGGCGATCCTGTATGGCAATCAGCGAATACACTAATAAAAGACGCAATTAATTTTGTGAATTTAATATTTCAAGAACACGATAAAATCTTTGGTAATACATCAGTGCCATTGATACGTACATCAATACATTTTGATTCATTGAAAAATAGCCGTGAAAATGTTGTTAAAGTCACAATAATGATTGAAAATTTTGCAACAATGTTTGGTCGTGGTACAGAAAATTCTCATCCAATTTTAGAAACTATTGGATTCCTTCTGAAACAAACCAATAGATGGGTTGACCAATTTGATTTGATAAAAGTATTTGACAGTGGTCCAACACCACAGTATGATAGTGATCTGAAAGATTTAAGCATGAGTATGAAGAATATTGTTGAAACTATATTACTTGTAATACAAAAAAAATATAAAGAAGCCGAAGCACAAAATGAAATTGTTCATGATGAAGAGGAAAGCAAAGAAGAAAATTTAGGCGATGAGACAGAAGATGTAGAAATATCGAAATTAGAGGAAAATGGTTTCAGGCAAAAATTAATCGATGCATTGAACAAAGATATTCCGCAATTACAACTCAGTGAAATTAATAGTATGTTGGATGGTGTTTTGAAAATGACTCAAGCACTTGATCCATTATCAGCATCATTTTATAATTCATTATTATTAAAATGTCTTCCAATTTTGAAACAATATTTACTGTTTATTCAATTTTATTTGAATGAACAAGTAGCAGCATTCAGGATAACATGTAAACTGTTATATATTCAATTGAATGTTTTTCTTGATCTTGCGACAAATGGCTTTTGCATACCGAAAGATCTTGATTTGGAGGATGGTGAAGCAGATCCAGATGGCACTGAGCAAAGTAAAGATCAAGGTGGTATGGGTTTGGGTGACGGTGAAGGTAAAAAAGATGTTTCAGATAGAATTGAATCTGAAGATCAATTAGAAGATGCTCGACCAGCGGATGAAGAGAAAAAAGACGAGGACAAAGATTGTAAGGAAGAGGATGGTGGTATAGATATGAGTGAAAATTTCGATGGAAAAATGCAAGATATTGAGGACAATACAGACGATGAAAATGATGAAAAAAGTGATGATGAAGATAATAAAGATTTGGATAAAGAAATGGGAGATACGGAGAAAGGCGCGGATCAATTGGACAAAGAAATTTGGGGCGATGACGAGGATGAGGATGAAACAGAGGAACAAAATGAGGATACAGATGAGCAAGGTAAAGGAGAACAAATTGGTGAAAAAGAATTGAGTGCGAAAGACGACTCGAAAAAAAGCAATGACGATGAAAATGAGGATAAAGAAAATCGTGATGAGGCTGAGGAAGAGCAGAAAAAAGAAATAAATGAAATGACCGAACCTGACGTTAATGACGATCAAATTAATCCGTATCATGGCAAACATGATCCCCAACCTGAACCTGAACCTATGGATTTACCTGAGGATTTAAATTTGGATGGCGATGACGAGGGTAAAGAGGATAATGGAGAAGGTGAGGAGAATCCATTTGATATTGACGAAATGAAAGAGGCGATGCCACCGCCTGAGAAAGAAGAAATAAATGGTGATGATCTGGAAAATGAAAAAGAAGAAAATGCAGATGACAATATGAATGAAGACTCAAGTGATGAAGAGGGTGACGGTCCAACGACTGAAGACACGCAAATGAAAGATTTAGACGATGATGGTAAAAATAACGGTGAAGAACCTGACGCATCAAATCAACAAGTTGCGGAACCGCAAACTGATGAAGAAAAAAAATCAGATGAAGATAAAGATGAAAACAAAACTGGTGAAGAAGAAAAAGTTGGTCCTAGCACTGATGATCCAAGTAAAGAAATGGACTCGGCTGAACAATCAGATTGTAAAGCAGATGGATCACGTGACAAAGTTGCTAATCAACCGAAACAAGAGGAGAGGCAAGAAATTTCTGGTGAAGAAAACAGTCAAGAAGACGGCGATGATAAAGGTACGGGCCAAGCACAATCAGAGGAACAAACTGAAGGCCACGTAGGCTCGGCCATGCGAAAAAATACATCAGTTCAACAGAAAACACACGATGAAAGTACATTGGAAAAAAGAAAAAATCCTGGCGAAAGTGATGATAATCGAGCATTAGTTGATAATAAACAACCGGATAAAAAGAAGCAAAAAATTTATAATAGAGAAGAGTTAACGGAGGCAGATGAGGAAAATTCTGAAGCTCCAGAACAAGGTGAAGATGGTGATGTAGATATGTGTCAGCATGTAAAAGACTCGGAAAAATATGACAGTCATGCAATTGATGCTGCGACTGAGGAACAACTTAAAACTCAGCAAATTGCAAATTCAGATGATGAAGATGTAACTAAAGATGAAGATGAGGAAAAAATGGACATTGATATGCAACAGGATGAAGAGAATGTTGACGAAGATGAAGTGAAACCAATAAATTCCGAAGCAATTCCAAAAGTAGATAAAGATGAAGATAAACTCAAATCAAAATCCAAAAGTACAAATAATGTAGAAGATAATGCAAATATGGAAAACAAAGTTGATGTTGAAGGTGAAAATGTTGAGACTATTGGTGTGACAAGAGCATTGGAATCAGCATTTTATACAAATATTAATGATCATGTAATTACGAGTTTGACACAAATAGAACGTAAACGATTAGAAGTAGAGCAAATGTTGAGTCAATGGTTTTATGTACCATCAACAGTGGAAGCCTTAGCGGCATGGAATTGTTTGAGTGCAGTAACAGAAGGACCGGCAAGAGATTTATCAGAAAAATTACGGCTTGTATTGGAGCCAACTCAAGCAACCAGACTTAAAGGCGACTACAGAACTGGAAAACGTATAAATATGCGTAAAATAATTCCCTATATTGCTAGTCAATTTAGAAAAGATAAAATTTGGTTAAGAAGAACAAAACCATCCAAAAGAGATTATCAAATTATTTTAGCATTAGATGATAGCAGTAGTATGGCAGATAATCATTCAAAAGAACTTGCATTTGAATCACTTTCATTGATCAGTAAAGCTATGGGTTATCTGGAAGTTGGACAACTTGGTGTTATTAGCTTTGGCGAATTGCCAAAGATTCTTCATCCATTGGGTGAACCATTTACTGAACAAAGTGGATCAAGACTCATTCAAGAGATGCGCTTCGATCAGAAGAAAACTATGGTAGGTCAATTAGTTGACTTTACTGTTGATATGTTTGAGAGTCAACAGAGTTCTACGGATAATGCAAAACTTCTTGTTGTATTATCTGATGGCCGAGGAATATTTTCTGAAGGTGACTACGTAAATCGCGCTGTAAGACGAGCAAAACTCGCCAATATCTTTCTCGTTTTTATCATTGTGGAAAATCCACAAAATAAGGTAATTTATAATAAAGCTTATTAATCAATTTTTCAATTACTTATTACTATCATCATGATATTTTATATATTTTTTTTAATTTTTTGCAGGATTCTATTTTGGATATAAGAATGCCAGTGTTTGATAATGGAAAATTATTAGAAATTCGTCCATACATGGACAGTTTTCCATTCCCATTTTATATGATCCTGCGGGATATCAATGCATTGCCAGGAGTGTTGAGCGATGCTTTAAGACAGTGGTTCGAAGTCGTTGGAAAATTAGATACTTAAAAGATAAATCTTTACTTTGCATTATTATACGCTGTAAAATATTATTTAATGCATATTTTGTTTATCAATAAATAGTTTTTACTGCTGTATATTGTATAATTATGTATAATTGGGAATATTTTATAGTATTTAAGTATTTTTCATGTTTGTAAAATGATTCCAATAATATGTGTTGAATTAATAAAGAAGTAATTTACCAGCAGTGCTAAAATTTCCATTTATTTTATAGTATTACAAAAAATAACCATATAATTAATTAATCCACTACAGTATTTAAGTTGTAGTAACATTTTGTTCTTGCACAAAACGGCGCATGCGCCGTGAATGGAGAATTTTTTTTATTCATTTTCATTTTCTATTTTTCATAACATAACCTAAAATATCAACACATTACAATAGTTCATCTTTCTAGTGTAGTTGTTCGAATACATAGTTTTTTAATATTGTCGCAATACTATAAATAAACAATATGAATGCATTAATAAATAATTTACGGAATACTACATTTGTAATTAATAGTTTATTGAAAAATAATGGCATGAGTGTAGCAAGAGGATTCAAATCAGATCTAAAAATTAAATGGATTAAACCTCCGAAAATTTCACCGATATCGCCTCAAAAAAGTGGCGATGGTGGAATTAGTTTTGATCTAAAAGAAACTGAGCTCTTACCTATGTATAAAAATTGTAAAGAGCTCGAAGAGTAAGTTACCACCATTGAGTAAAAAAATATAATTGTTAATAATTACTTGACAATTCACTTTGATATTATAACTTGTATTTGAAAAATTGGCAATGCATTTTGAGATTTTTATTTCAGCGCTGATGAATTAGTAAAGAAATTGTTTACTTATGAATTTCAACATATATCACATTCAACTCAAAGAAAGAAGGATATTGCAGCAAATTTAGTTAAACAACATCAGTATGATACGGATTCATTCGAAGTATCACGTAATTAATTCCAACCAATATTATCGTTTATAAAATAAAATAAAACTAATATAATAATTCATAATTATTTATCGACACTTATATTAATAAATTTTAATTTTTTTCAGTTGCTAAGAGAACCGCACAAATTTTATGTTTGCAAGAATATATGGAGAAACATCCACGGTGTGGATACTTTAAACACATTTTGAAGGAATCAATTGATAGAAGGAAAAAACTATTAGCAAAATTACGTAAATGGGATTACAAGAAATTTGAGTGGTTACTTGAAAGATTAAATCTAACATTCAAACCATTTGTTCCTTTCGATGAAGCAAGAATTGAACGTAAAGCTTCATTACGTAAATTAACGACAAAACATTGCGAGAAATTGAAACAAGATAAATTGGATGCATATAGAGCACAGCTTGAAGATGAGAAAAAAACTTTTTTCAAAGAAAAACTTGAGCAATTACAATTTATTAGAAATGAAGAGATAGCTTGTGGTGTACCGCCAACTATAACTGAAGAAGAAATTGAAATTTCACGTAAACAAGCAGCCCAGTATCAATAAATAAATTATTAATCAAGTAAAGGATTTAATTTATTATCTATTTTATCCAATATAATTTATTTATTATTATTCATTATTATTAATTACATTTTTATTATTCGCTATTAAATCATTATCTGATGATTTTATTTTTCCAAATAATGTTTTATATAGATTATTTTTAGTTTCTGACGACCATGTGTCGTTAATTGTAATTGGTGCCATGAAATTGACCAATTTATTATGAATTTGACCATACCGAATTCGTCGTCCTTTGGTTTCTTTTGTGTTTATTTTTCTCTTCATTTTATTCCGCATATTTTGTAATTGAATCCATTGTTTGCTCAATTGAATGGGATCGGTGATATCCGCAGATTTGTGTTGAATTAATTCCCGTAAAAGTTGATGATAAAAATCATCATCATCATAAATTTCCGGATCATATTCTTTATTATTTCCTCTGTCATTATCAGTTGTATCATTTCTAATTTTTTTTCCTATCACTTCATACTCTGATCGTTTCAATTGCGTTTTACGGATGACTTTCAATTTATCATTCAATATAAATTCAATTTGTTTTACTATTGATTGATTTGCTGCTTTATTTATATTGCCAGAAGCTACTCGTGTTTTATCGTTCCATAATTGTATTACAGAATTGCGATAGGGAGTGTATTTTTCGTGATTATAATTGAGAATTTTTTCATATTCTTCCAAAGTTTTTCTTTTTTTCTTTGGTGGTTCATCAGATTTGTCATTTATCGTGGAGCTTTTTTCATTATTTTCCTCAACTTTTTCCATTTCATCTTCAGTATCTGAACAAATTTCCTCATCCATCGGATCATTTTCTACCGTTTTACTCTCATCATTATTTTTATTTTCCTTTTTAACTAGTAAATTCTTAGTCTCTGGATTATTTTTAAATAATTTATCCTGCACCTCCAACATATTATCCAACAAATCCATCAATTTATTTGTAGTTTGGTTTTTACCTTTAACAAATTCTTCATCTTGAACGTATTCTCTATGTACATCAAATTGCGGTAATTTATTGCTCGAAGCCAAACATTTTTGGAATTGAATTCTCATCTCCAATAAATTTTCCCATATTTTTAATTGTTCTCTTACACAATTACCCTTTTCTACATCATCTCGTGGATTATTTACAGTCATGTGTTTGAAATTTTTATCATCTTTACGATTTCTATATAAAGGATTTTCATCATCAACATCATCAGAATCAGATCCTTCGCTTTCATCATAACTTTCATTTTCTCCTTCATCACCCTCTTCATCATCATCATTTTCGACATTATCGTTTTCTTCCACTTCATCGTCTAATTGTGCAAATTCACCATCGTCATCGTCATCATTTTCTTCTTCATCATTATCGCTACTGTCACTTCCATAAATATCTTTTTTGCTAACTTTTTTTCCTCTATATCTGTAAAACACAATAAAATAGTAAAATGTAAATATATTATTCACTAAAGCAATTAGCAAAAAAAAAAATAATAATAATATTTCAAGTATACCTATCATCAATTTCATCTAAAAGATCAATATTCTTTTTCCTAATTGATGAACTTGATGTGTTAAAAGCACGATCATCATCTGATTCAAATTCGTCGAATTGTTCAACTTTTGCTGTTGTTTCGTCTGCTTCATCATCAGAGCCAAAGTTTTTAGGCGCTACTGTAATTAAATCTTTAATTTTATCAGCGAGACTGTGTTTTTTAATTTTTGTTGCCATTTTAAAAATGATGATAAACAATAATATTCAACGAAATATCACAAAGCACATGTGTACACAAACATAACCTCTAAAAATCTCTATAAAAAAAATTTTGTTCTCTTTAGCATTCAAGTGCTTCTACTTTCGGAGAGAATGAGAACTAATTTTTATATATAAATATATACTATATTCGTAGAGGTTATTTCCGTAGACGGCGTGGCGGTTCCTCAGGTTGATCGGAACGCCATACTATGGCTGAAGTTAGCACTTGACTCTGCTCTGTTGGTATTGCAGTTGTAGGCAGTGGAGGTTATGCAGAGTGTGGCGCCATATATTTATAAATTGGCTCTCAAATTAACTTTTTTTTTTTTGTTTTTATTTTTTTTTCTATATTTTAAATATATATGTAAATAAAAACGTTCATGTACAGACATATAAATGAATTTATATTCAAAATGTTGGCTTAATAATAATAATATTGACTTTAGTGTTGCCTATAATTTTTTTCATTATTTTGATTTTAAAATTTAGACAACATAACAATTTTCTATTACAATAGATTAAATTTGTTTATATATAATATTTTGATTGAGTATAAATAAAGTAAAATAAATGAAAGATATAAATGAATTTTCATTTGAATATAAATTCAACAAGTTTATTTCTTTGAACAATTGACGTTATTTTAATATCAAAAATGAATCATACAATATAAGAATTATTGAGAATAAAAAAAAAGATGTGAAAAATGCTCTAGTAATTTCTTTGGAAGACATTTTTATTTTTTTCCGAGAAGAAAATATTCGTAAGCTAATTATAACAGTAAGAAAATATCCACAAAGTAGAATAATTTAATAAAAAAAAAAAAAAAATGAAAAATAAATTTGAATTTGAAATTAAAAGAATCACCGTATTTATTTGTATTTACATATTGCTCTGCCCTATATTACTATTATCCGTTATCAAATATTGTAATAATCATGTTTCTAATTGAAATATTTATATCTATAATTGTGCGATTTCATCATGAATATTGAATTTGTATCCAAAAGAAAAAGAAAATCTATACATATTTATTTTCACATATCTCTACGAGTTGGATAATGATCGTGATATAAAAGTGTGATAATTTTGACTGTTGCCGCCATTAAAATAATAAAAGCAAATAGGCCTATCAGCATAGGAATACTGACCATCATTTTGATGAAATAATTATCACGTCGTGACCAAAAAATATTATAACCCATTAAGAATTGGTATTTATCTTCTTTTATTCTCGAATGTATTTGAAGAAAAAAAATTAGAGGAACCCCGAATTAAAATTCTAATAATAAATTTTCGATTGATGATTTATAACAATGCTATAATATAGTGTAATATCACAATATGGACTTTTCGTCTTCTGGTTCCTTCTTTATCGGATGATTGCACTCCATCAACGCTGGATTCGCTACAGCAATTATGTTGTCCCCTCGAGAAGCAATTACCTGTAAAACAAACAAAAAATTATTGTATAAAAATAAACATAAAAATTCTCACCATAACAAAATTCCTTTAACTGGAACTAATTTATCTATTGACTTACTTTCAAGTTAAAATCACTCTCTTTGTCCGTATTATCAGCTTCCAACTCGTTTATATCCTAATAAACCAAACAAATAATAAATAAAAATAAAAACCCAAACTCTCAATAAATATATTCATATTAAAAATATAAATTTTCTTTTCTGATAAATAAAATAATTAATACAATTTATTCTACACAATCAGAAAATATTAATAACTAAATCATCAACTGATACTAAATAAAATCACTAATATATATAATAATAAAATCATTTTCATTATAAATTTCTTCATTATTGATAATTAAATTATAAATTAACATTATTATATATAGTTTTACTATTGGTAATGTATATTAATTACAAACTTACATGTAACGATGATGATTCTTCATTTGAGAATGAAAACTGACTGTCTGTATCGCTAATTTCCTCGATGCTTGTTCCAAATACTCCGTTGTTACTCTTCTTTCTCCATACAGGACTGAAAAATAACACAATATCTATAATAATAACCATTCAAAATACAATACAAATATCTAACTGACAAATTATCATTTCAAAATAAACATTGTCATGAATAAATATTATGAAATTAATTATTTGGTATTCATATTCACCTTGATGATCCGTATCGCCTCAAAGTATTGTTGATATCCGCGGCAGTACATCGCAAGTCCAACTCGGCCTGGAACAGCGGACTGCTACAGACAGTACAAAGAAAACCCGGATAATCCACCCAATAAGAAGCACGCGAAGAAATCAATATCAAACGAGAAAGTAAATAAACACTCATTAGAATTTTAGAATAACAATTATTATATTGGTTTGTATTATTGAATATAAATCAAATTTGATATTGTTAAATTCAATCAAGGCATGAAGTATTTATTGATATTAATAGTATCAATTTGTTTTGCATTCAAATAATTTAACATGCATTTGAAAGTTAAATTAAATTCATTTACCCGCAAGACCCAAAGAATTAATTATATATCTTTGTTTTATATTAATTAAATTAATCCCACCAATTAATCCTCCCTCATGCAGACAGAAAAAAAACCATCACACATTTTTCTTTTTTTTTTGATTGTTGATATTCTATACTTGACCTTTTTTCCGAATTGTTTACGAGTGCAATTTTGATGAATTAGCGTGATGATGATTTTATATACAGATGTGTATATAATTGTTAATTTATAGCGCGTGATTATTAATTTGTTTGATAATGCGTGTTAGTCCATGCGTTATCGCGCCAAGTCCATCATAGGCCGTGGGTGTAGAGTATAATGAGGATCATTTTCATATATTTTTCTTATCATTTGTATGTTTTTGATTTTGTTTTATTTTTTTGGACATGGCGTGCTAACCTGCGACGTGTCCTCACCCTCAGCATCCGGCTCAAGATGCCGTCGCTTTGCTCTATCAGATTCACACTCGTCACCATTTTCACCTCGTGGCCTTGTCATTGTCATACTGAAATTTAAAATTATTTACATGTCAATAAGAAAGAAAAAAAATAATACTAATAACTATCATCAACAGCAGAAACGAATTAATCAATCAATCAATCAAACAATCAATTAATTAATCAAGACATTTATAGTAAAATATTTATAAATAAATAATTGTATATGTTTTGTTTTTATTTTACAATTGACTTTTGGAATAATGATATCCAGAATCCCTGACGACACGTCGTGCTAATGGAAATAATTCATCACGTCGTGTAAGCAATGCTGGAACAAATCGGCATATTTGTGCCGCAGCTTCATTCACTGAGACTTCATGAAGTGTTAATGGTTTTTCTGGTTTTCTTTTACAATCAAAACGTCCATAAATTGCCGCATATTTTCGTATTTCATCCATTCGTCGTGGATCATTGTCCGGCATTGCAATTACCAACTGTGTTTGCAGCAGCACATAAAAGCAAAGAAAATAACGAATTTTATTAATTTGTTTTTCAATTTAAAGTCTTTATATAATTTATTATATATACATGCATATTCATATGTAGGATATTAATGTTTAAAAATATACATATGAGTATAATGAAAAGAGAAAACATATGTGTATATATGCACAAGAAGAAAAATAAGAACAAGGAATATGTGCACGAGTTTATACGTCGAGGTTGCAAACACAAAAAAAAAAAAAACAAGAACAGAGACGGATTGTATGTACATATATAAACAAAAATTTATATCGAGGTATATATGTATATATATGTATACAGAGAGAGCGGCATTTATGTCTGATGTGGCAAATCTAATAAAAAAAACCCCCAATCGACGCGACGGAGAAAAAGATAAAAAAAAAAGAAAGTATATTCGTATAAGACAAATATAAAACGATAAATACATACAGAGAAAAATGAATAAAAAGAAAATAAGAAAAGCGATTTCAACAAGAACTTAACGCTCAAGTTATGAAGAACACAATCCTATATGATGGAAGCAAGTTTAAAAGATGCGATGAATGCAACGACACAACAGGACAACTATTTATTTTACCTCGAGGTTCTTGCAAATTTTCTTCTTTACATTGTGTGGCTTTGGATCCAATGGTCGGAGATTACCAGCAAGACGTTCAGCCGCGTCCGCCAATCGTTGCACTTGCGATGGCATAAGAGTAGGAGTCGTTTGTGTTGGACTTGGTGGTGCACCACCACCACCACCACCACCACCAGGACTTGGTGTTGTCCCACTGCCACATGATGATTCGCATGTACCGACCTAAAATAATATATAAATTTTTATTGTCCTATATTAAATGGAAATTTATTTTATAGAAGTAATTAATTGGTTGATTAATTAATTAATTAGGTAATTATTTTATTTTTTTTTTTGTACCTGTAATACTCCAGGACTGTGCGATGCCGAGTAGGTCATTGGGGTATTGGGACTGGGAGTGTGTCGAAAGGTCGTTGTAGCAGCTGGTGCAGCAACAATATTTGTTGCTGATGGTATCACAGGACTTACACTACGACATGGCAATGGTGTTAAATGCACGTGGCTTGTAGCAAACGGTGTAATTGGACTTGTTGTTTGTGTAACTGTTGGAAATAATGTTGTTGTTTGCTGATGTGCGCGTGGACTTGCCGATGGAAATGTCACAGCAGTTGTTGAATTTTTACTTGTTGTTGTTGTATTCGTCGGCAATACTGGTGTTTGAAACAACGCTAAATAAATAATAATTTCTTTATTACATATTGTTTTATATACATATAATAAATTTTTATAAAAGAAATAAATTATTTTGTTAAATGAAAAAAATGAAAAATTCAATGGATGTTATATTATTAAGAATATATTTTTAATAAGAAGTAAATATACATACTGGGATTTGTAATCCATTCCTGCAACGCTTTTTGCAATCGTCGTACGTGTAATGGTTTACTTGCCATACCAACTAATGCCATAATTTCAAGAAATTCTTCCTCTCCAGCATCACAAAGCTGCTGAACATCATCACCACCCATTTCTAATAACGTATCATAGTATCCTAATAATGATGCACGTTGCATTACACGATACAGCTGTAATTCCGCTTCATTTTGGGGCACTGATGTTTGTACAACTGTAAAAAAATAAAAAGACCATTTTTTACTCTCATCTCAATTCATGAAATTTTAATAGAATCAACATTTAAAACTAATATTAAATCATTAATTAAATACACCAGTCAAGTCCATAAAGAGAAAAGAAAACAATAATCATACAAATTACATATATAAATATGAATACATTTAATACATAACATAAATATATTAATGAAAAAAATTAAAGGCTCAAATAAATTTCTGATATTTTTCCGTATTTTTTGACAAGCTGAGATTTTAAAGCTCTGAGATTCTAGTGTTTAGATTTTGTGGTTAAAAAATTTTCGGAACTACGGTTATTACGTAATCCTAAGAAATAGCATGAAAAAAAAAATTTTGCAAATTTCCATTAGTATAAATAAATAATTTCCTTCTCTTTAATTTCCCTAAATCAATAAATGCCCCAATATTTCTTCTATCCAACAATAATATTCTATATCAGTAATTAAAATCCCACTTCTCAATTGATCTCATAATTTCTCTCAGCTTTTTTTTTTTTCTCTTCTCCAACGACATGTCCATACATGCAGAATTCACATGTTTACATAATACATACATATACATATACATGTGTATATATAGATCCATGAGTATGTATGGATGTATTTATATTAAAAGTTAAGTGTGGGTCCTGTGATGATGTGAATTGCCGCGCGACAGCACAAGAGTTAAAGCGGCATCAACTGACATGAGTGCAACGGCACTGCGTGCGCCGAGGACACGCAATTCTCTCTTCTTCGGTGGTGTCCGACTAGTTTCTTGCAAATTTCGAGGAACTGCGAGAAAAAGTAGCGCGTTTACCGCGTGCACACACGTAGCGCGTATAAATTAATACCAGAGAGAATGAGGAGAGCGATATATAGAGACGGGAAGGGATGAGAGAAGAAAGAAACTATCGTGATGTTACACACAGGGGAAGGGAAAAAAAAGATGGGATAAAAATGTAAGAGAAAGAGAGAGGGAGAGAATGGAGTTATGGAAAAAAACTGGCCGACGGTCTTATTACTGAGCTCTTCAGGCTGCTCTCACGCTTATGTGCATTCAACGTTTATTCGTCTGTGTTTTCTCACTCGGATTTATATTCTCTTATTCACTTTTTCTTTTATTCTTTTCGTGTTCGAATGAGAGGAACATTATACATATATAAACTCGTCTCACAAGATTTTTCTATATATGTTTAATTATTATCAATGATTTAAAAATTATACATTTGTCCTGGCTCGTTTAATTAATAATTAATTTTAATAACTATTATTTTATTCATTGTATAGTGTTTATGGATTTATATTAATGTTGATTTTAATTTTATTTATTAATATTTGCTTGTAGAATTAATTTGAATTTATTCGAGTAATTTATTTGAATTTATTTATTTGGTGTTTTTAATTTTTATTTAATGATTATTGATTGGATTATTTTATTGAAATTTTTGTGAGTTAAATTCAATTAGAATTCTCATGAAATGTTTTATAATTAATTAGGTATGGATGTATACAGGGATTTATATTTTATGCACAATGTTTGATCGTGAATAATGAGATAAAATAAATTGGAATTCTTTGAAAGAATTCAATCTATGCAGTATTTAAAAATGAACGAACAAACGTTTCCATATATATATATATACACACACACATATAGAGATATATACACAGATGTTGTATATAAAATTATTTTATTTGTTTTTATTTAAAAATCTCCTTTACCACCTCCAATCATCGATGCCATGCATTCTTTTTTCTTCTATTCCCGTGCGTATTTGCCATGTGATACCTGAATGATGCACGACTGATGTCCACTTGCTAGTAGTCTTCCTTTATTTACATAACGACTTTTTTCTCACGACGTATTTTCGTTTTTATCATTTAAGAAACGTGATATGAGAAAGAGAGAATAATAAAGGAGTCTATAAAATTTATTTTTCTCTTTTGTTTCTTATTTCTTTCTTTTATTCACTGCACTCTGTCAACTCTGATGATGATGATGATCCTCATCATTATCATCATGATACTCTGCACACATTAAAATGAAGTTTGTGATGAGAGATCATTGAAAAAACATTATTAGTGATTTAATAATGAAGAGAAATATATAAAGACATCTTGAAATAAAATTACATTTTCATTTATGAAAATACAATTTTTGTATTAATAAATATAAATTTATATATTCAATTAATTAAATATAATTATTTGCAAATGGTTTTATATCTGCATTGATAATCTTCACAATAATCAATTAATTTTATATATTTATCTATGAATAGAAACCTAACACAATTGTGACAATGATGAGAAAAAGAATAAATTATTTTTTGTCCCATATAATTCTGCTACGAAATATTATACTTTTTATATATGAATAATAAATAATAATAAATATATACATATATTCTCTTATTGACTTTATGGTGCAGGTGAGAATGTAATTGAAAGTTTTGAAAATTTTTGAATAGCATATTACAAAACCGTGTAAAGCAATTCTTCAAATTGAATATAGTGCGGAAATTCTTTCAAATGTCATCTTCCCCTTTTCAAACCTCAATCGTCCGAGATACACACATACATATACCTACATTATATATATATTTATATGTATATCTACTACACATATATGCATGAAAAAAAAAAATGAATTGTCATCTAATTAAAAATGCCATAATACTAATTAATTTTATTCTTTTATTCTGTCTCGATTTATTCATCAATGAAAACAAAACTCAAAAAGAATTATAAATCAAATTAAAAGCGCGTGTACAAACACGTTTTTTTTATTTTATACATTGCCGATTCATTGGCAATTTCCGGGTAAAGAGGAAATTTTTTTACATACATATATACATCATATACATACATATACGTATATAGAAAGAAATAAATAAAAAAAAAAAAGATGAGAAAAAAAATTTCTGTTGAAAATGAGAGAATGAAGACGAAGGACTAAATACGATGAATAGACGATGATGGTAAAAATGCGCGTGGGTGATTCGACCACAGGAGAGTATTGGGCTTTGATGATGATGATGATGATGATGATGGACGAAAAAAGAGAGGAGGACACACACATGAGTTGTAAAAGAGTGAGGGAAAGACGACAGAGTTTACGTTCTTTTCTTTTGTCCAATACTTCACCGGTGCTGGGCCGAGTTCTCTGCAGCACTCACATAGTAATATCCACATAAAAACGGGTCTAGTTTCTTAGCAGCAGCGGTCGTTCGCGCGCGGCGACCGTCGACGGCGGCGGTTAGTATTTTGCTTTTTGCACCCATTGTAATCAAGGAAGGGTTAGGTGAGTTTTTACTGATGGTTACCTCGCCCGCCCGGACAAAACACCGGGCAGATGGACTCAGTCCGTGGCTAGTGCTCTTCTTTATACATATATTTAATCTCCATCTTCCTCTTTCGCTATTATCGCGTTCTCTCGTTCTGTTTTATGTTCGCGCGGGTTACTTTTCTCCTTCTATATAGGTATTACATATATACAGTATACACATACATATTATTATATGTATACCAACCCCCTTGCCTGTACGTTCATTCTCTTTCTACTGTGTGTATACGACCGAATTACTCTTAGATCTATCCCCGCGCAATTTTTTTTTTGTCGTTAAAGAATAATATTATATATGTATGGATATTTGTCCAACCGACTTGTACCACCACTGCCCCCACTACTGTATTACATAACGTTTGTTTCAATGCTTGACGAATTTTTAAAGATAATTTCAGGTAGAAATGAAAAAAAAAAAAATTAATATTATGCAAAGGATAAAAAAATGAAAAAAATTTTTTTTTAATGAAATTATCAATGAGAAAATGACGGTTGGATTAAATTCGTTTTAGGGGTGGATGTGTATGGACTGTGGGACGGGTTTGTGAAGTTTAATAGTGCGGCCCACTTTTCTACCCCAGAAAAATTCAACCCCGCACGTTTGAAGTTTATTCTGAGGGGCACGCCTGAAAATTTGTGTATAATGTGTGTGCGTTTGTCGCCCCTCACAAAACGTCCCACAAAAAAAATGGCGGTAAATATGTATACATATGTATATTAATACATACCTAACCAACCCTTAAATTGTAAATTCACCATTTAAAAAATGGCGCAGCTTTGTGTTTTAAAAACTAATAAAAAAAAAAGATAAATAAAAAAGTTTTAATATATCTAACGAATTTTCTTTGACAGTTTGTATATATTAAGAATTAATTGGTTCTTTTCAACGACATAAAAAAAATTGTATACAATTATATATATAGTATAGCTACATTGGTGTATTAATACACATATATATATATATATACAGATGGATCAATCGTTGAGTTCAAGTCGTCGGTATACAATATAAACTGTGTTGCTGACAAGGATGTAACGTGATTTGTTGAAGTGGACAATCGCAACAAAAAATAACTAGAAATGAACGTTGGAAGTGAGTCAACGCCAAATACAGATGATAAATATAGTGTTGAGCACATCTTGTGGATGTTCTCTGATGTGGATGACGATCTTCTTTCATCACATGGACAATAAGTATATATATACGTGTATATATTTATATAAAGAGACCCGTCGAAACTGGTGCAACAACCATATTATTTTATTCATTGCACGTATCGACAATTCGTTCCTAAACGATTGTAAATAAATTCATGTGATGATAATTTGATATAAATAATGATATTAATTTAGTTGCGGAAAATTATTACATCACATATGTATGTATATTTTTATAATATATATATAAAATTATTGAAGTGTATGTATATGCATATTTTTCATTGGGATATGGAATATATACAGAATGTATTTAAATATTTAATTTATTGATGATTAATAGTGTTGATAAAATTTTTTATAATACACAAAACATAAATATAATATTTCAATATCAAACTCTTTCCTCATATATCAATAAATACGTCATTAAAACATTGCGATAAACAAATTTATTTCCTCCTGCACAATCTAATATAATAAATTGATAATTTTTTTAATTATTTATACCCACTTAATATTTTTTTCTTTTTCCTTCACTAAAATCTCACGACATTCAAACACACCTAAAGTCTTTTATTTATCACATCATTTTTTTATATTCATCTCCTTTAAAAATTTATTAATAGTTTCCTTAATATATTCATCAATTCTTTTTTTATTTTCCTTATTATATATTATCTCACACATTTCTCAAAACCGTTTTTTTTTCTCCACTTCTTCTTCTTCACTAAAATTCTCGTCATGTCACGAACAATTATAATATATTCATTTATTTATACGTATATATATATATATATATACCTTTCATATATCTACACATAAAATAATATAATTCCCACAATGTGCAACGCAGGATAATTAAAAAAAATCATCTAACCCATCACTAAACTAAAGAATATAATCGAAGGGGTTGAAAAATTTTTTTTCCCAAATTTTTTTCTTCTTTATTTTGTTCTAAGAGTAATAATCCGCGAGAACGATGCGCCAAAGCGCCCGCGCGTCATTTTATATACATATATATACATATATGCACATTTACCTACCTGTTTTAAAGTTCAATTCCCCTCTCTAAGCCCCTGATTCCCCTACCTACAATTATATTACTGTGCCACGCGGTGTTGCTGCTGCTGCTGCTGCTTCTGGTAACCCAACATTTTTTTTTATACTCTCACTCTCACTCTCAATACATACATTACTTATGTATATACAATACATATACAAACTGAAGAACCCTTTTCTCACCCTTTCGCGCGCGGGTACACACACCTATATATGCGTATATGCATATCATCGTCCCCCTCCTATGATGTTCCTCAATGGGGAAATGAAAAAAAATTAAAAAAATCGAGACAACTGAGGAAAGAGGAAAAAAATTAAACAATAAGGGGGGTCTTCATCGTCAGAGATGAAGAGAAATATACTGACGACCCTCTCACACACCTCTCTTATTTTTCTCAGGCCTCTTGTATTGTTTTTTTTTTTATTTTCCACGCTGAGAAACAATTTTTTTTTAATTTGGGTTTTTATATGTAGATATGTTTATTTTTTTTTTGTTCGATTTTTTTTATCAGAAAGATTTCTTTATTTTTTTTTTTTTTTTTGGACGGGTTGGAGATTTAACTTTGTGGTATTATCGTGAAGATGGTTTTATGAATTTGTAGAGTTCACTTCCGTTGAATATATAAATCATAGCCAGTCATGGGAGCGATGATTATTTAATTAATTGTTGGATATTAATTGTGAATTAATTTTTTCTTGTTATGGAATATTTGAAGGGATTTTAAGTTGTGGTAAATATATGGTTGTTTAATTATTTATTAATTTTGTTTTTGGTTGGGTTTATTTGCTGAAGCAGTTGTACGTGATAGATGTTTTATAAATAATTGTGTCAGTGGAAAAAATGGTCCCCTTTTTGTTGGAAAAGAAAAAAAAAAATTTTTTTTTAGATACTGATGAAAAAAAAATTTAATGTATGCGAAGACACTGTGGGAAATTTGTAACTCATTTTATGTATGCAATAGATAATATCGATTTCATGGCTTTTTGTAATGTCGTTTGAATTTAGAAATAAATTTTGTGTCGCATTAAAAAGACTATAAAAAAAATATCAATTTTACGAAACAAAGGACGCAATTTACAACGTTTTGTGAAAATAATAGTGCAATAAATGTGATGGTAATAATAATTTCAACATAACAAAACCATGAAAAAAAACGCACTATATTGCTATATTAAAGGTCAAAAGTTTTTCGTCAGATGCCAAAAAAAAAAAAAAAAACTTAAATAAAATACTTAACGACCGGATGACTATTATTTTCCGCAAACCGTATAACTGAAGAAAAACCATTTCGACTTTCCGTTCTTGTAATATATATCAGCAATAACCTTATAAAAAAGTGCTTATAGAACAAAAAAAAAATGTTCATTGCACTAAACAAAATATTATTGTTCCGATAAAAACAATTTTTTTCTCCCATTTATCATTTCAATAAAATTTTTTAATTCCAACACTAAACTTTTCTTGCATTTACATTTTATTCATCAATTTATTCTTATATTTTAAAAAACTTTTAAAAAAATATAACTACGCAATAAGGAATTAAGAATAAATAACATTTATAAATAAGACAATATATATTTAATTTGTAAAATAAAATCTTGATTTTAATTGTCTCGGAGAAAACAGAAAAAAAAGAAAAAAAATGAATGAGTAATTCATTTTTGTTCAGCCACCCGCACTTTATTTTAAAATAAATAATTTACGATGGCATATTGAGATGATTTACACTCCAGAGATTTATGATCATCATAAACTCACGTTCATCTATCTATTTATCTATCAATCTATCTATCTATCTATCATATATAATTTTTATTATACACAGCACCACGTGCATTTGTCCAGAGTACACAAACGTAAAATGAAGGATAAATTAGAGATGAGTGGATTAAAAAAAAATTCGAGAGAGTGAATTATATAAATATACATATATATAAAGTATTTATTATACATATATAATATAAGAAGAATAATATTCTTGAGTACATAGACCGCAGCTGCAATCTACGCGTGGGTAGAGTTGGACATTTATTCAAAGATCTGTCAACAGGCATATATTATTTAATATAATAAACCCGCATACATGTACATATATATATATATATATATGTATTATGTATACATATATATATGTACATGTATATCTACATAATACATATGCGAGTATATAAATATGCAAAATGCATGTGGGAATAATCGGTGAGCAAAAATCAAATGCATCAGATAATAATTAATTTTTTCCTGCACAAATAAATTTTTTATCTCGTAATTTAATATTTTATTTATTTTTTTTAAATTTTGCTTAAATAAAAGTCGAGTCTGTGGTATTCAACAAATTTTTTTCCTACCCGTTATTTCGTTTATTATTACATTTTTATTTCTTATTCATTCTTTTCGTAATTTTTTTTTGTTTTGTTTTTTATTTCATATTCATCTTTTATTTTCCTTGAAATTTTTTCTCTCTTTTTTTTTTTTTACTACATAAAGAGATACTGGCGTTCAACGTCACAAAATCCACTACAGTACATATATATACATCGTTGTTTTTCGTGCTCGCAAATACATATATATATATATATATATATAAAAGACGCAGAGTATAATGGCAAAAAGTGATCTTGCAATGGCCGCGAGCTGGGTGCTAACGAAAAACGAATCGTTTTTGCCAAGTCGTTATAGTTTTTGCGCATATTCACCAGAGTAGTCAGCGCTGAAGCAAAAGAGAAAAAGAAAGAAGTTATAGACGATGAAGATGATGGGGAAAAAAAAAAAGATAAAAAAAAAAAAATCTTATAGTGAGAAAAACGTGAATAAAGAAATATAAAAAAATAAAAAAAAAAATAAAAAAAAGGTTGAGTCATCTCATTCCACTGCGAGGTAGATGGACCAAATCGTTGCAAAAGAAAATATATAATACGTTTGCCATCAAGAGAACGTCTTTTAGTTTGATTTAACATTTTTATATATACACATTATCAATTCTTTCTTTCTGTTTCATTTCTTCACCTCTAATAAGTATATATTTATATATATATATATATTATATGTATACAGACGATTAAGTTGAATAAGCTATATGGATACGTGATGATCGTGGTAGTTGTTTTTGAAGACAGGAGAAAGACAAAAAGAAAAAAAAAAAATGATGCAAGGAAAAAAGAAATAAACATTCGTACATTTCTTTTTCCCGAAAATTTATGGAGCCAGTTTTTCTGATAGAATCCACTCTTCTCTCTTCCTTACACACATGTATATACAGTGTACATTATATGTAAGTATACATACTCGTACAAATATGTATACAATGATTCACTTGGGGCATTCTTAACAATAAACAAGAATCAACGATGTTGAAGAGAGTTTAAAAGATAGACAGAATGGTAAAAACAAATCGAGTTTATACAATAATACAGGGAGAAAAATATTTTAAACGGTTGCTGCAAATGATCAGTACAATTGGTGGGCTTTGCTCACTTCTTTATTCTCTATTTTTCTCTTCGTTGATCCATCCGAGAAAGTGACAAGTAAATTACGGTTAGTAAATCAGAAGCGCGAAACATGAACCGGTCATTAGGACACTCTTTTGTCTTTCAACTCGATAAATTTATTTCAAATGATACTACTATACACACATTCATTTGCCATTCACACACAGATAAATATTTTATTTATATTTTCTTTCAGTAAACAATTATTTTTTATTATAGTTTATTTGTTTTTCTTATTTTGTGAAATGAATGAATTTTTATTTATTTTAAAAATAAATTTGAATTACTCACGTGTTCCATTGGCATTGCGACTCAATATTTTTGATGTAGTTGTTTGATGTTGAGATGGAACACTTGATGGACTTGGTAAAACAACAATTGGACTTTGTCTCATGGAACCGGAAGTTAATGCCGATGCTGCGGCAACTGCTGCAATACCAGCGACACTACCAATTCCCATTGATTGTGAAGTAATTGATGTGGCAATTGGAACGTTTGTTGCTGTTGTTGTTGTTGTTGTAATTGTTGGCGATGGAGTTGTGACACCTCGTGCCGGCTGATCACCACCACCAACACCACCACCGCCAATAATGTTGCTGCTGTTATTACTATTACTACTACTACTAATACTACCCACTCGAGTCTCCATAATTTATTTACTAACTAAATATTTTTATTCCCGCGTGCGGGCACAAACAATTCAAACCCAGTCCCATCCACCCCCAATATGCACATTCATAAAGGCTATATATATATATAATTTAATTAATATTTAATTATTATTTAATTTTTCATTTATTTTCTCAATCAATCAAATTATTTTTCTTCGTAATTTTATTATCTGTTTATTTATTATCACATAGTAACACGCACGCACAAGAAAGAAAAATATAATAAACAAAATAAAAACAAAAAATGTTTATAAATATAAATGTGTAACACGTGCGAAAAAAATTGCAAAACTGAAAAAAAAAAAAAATCAAACACAAAAAAAAATTCTCGTGCTAAAAATGTAAAACAATTATTAGAATAACAATAAACCGTCAAATAAAAAAAAATGATAATAAAAAAAAAACAAATTATTAATTATTATTCTTCTCAACTCATAAATCAATAAAATCTAATTGACAATTACATCAAGTTTAATATGTAAAAAAAAAATAATAATATACACAACGTGCAAACGTAATTATTTGCTATCTTGATTTTTACATAAATTCAAATTTCAATAACATTGCCCACGATATTACGCACGCGCGCCGCCACTTTTTGATTACAATGTTGCCCGTGTGTATTTATATTATTAATTCACTCGCAACGGCAACGAGACGATCCGTACGATAGCGTGCTACCACATTGTTTGTTGAGTAAAGCGGGCCGTGAAAGCGCCCACCGGCACTCGGACACCGATTCCACTTCTCTATCTCTCTTACTCGTTCACTTCTATTTGCCCCACCTCATAATCCACCACTAGACGATCGAGCGAGCTGCTACCCCGCGCGCCAAATCCCTCTCTTTCTCTTAAACTGTCGCCACACCATGAACATAAGAAGAGAAGACGGCATAGCACGAGACAAGACACATACACAAGTCAGTCAACAGTAGGTATAGTCTTGTCTCTACTCGCACAATATAAACATTTTACAATATAAAAAAAAAAAAACAATACATAAAACGCGAAAGAGAGAAAGAGAGAAAGTGATCTCTATCGTGTGTCTCCATATATATATATATATATGTATAAATATATGTATATGCTCCACCCTGGAGTTAAATATAAAAAGAAACCCCCACCCTGACGTACATAGAGAGGCAAAATGACTGAAAGCAATTGGGTGGTGGGAATTTAGACGAGAAGTATGAGAGGAAAGAGGTGGCATTTTGTGTAAAAAGTGGCTTCCCTCCTTTAGTCGACTGCCCCACCCCTCGCAGCATAAGCCCACACAGAATTGTGCGACCCCTTTACCATCATCCATCGGCCACGGTGGTGTACATATATATACATATATATGTGTGTATGTGTGTAAAGGGAGATATAGGGGGTTGCACCGTCATTTTTGCAGCAACCATTCGCCTCTCCGCCTACCACTCTCTTTGCCTCTTTTTCTTTAGCACACTTTTTTTCGTATATTGTACCCTCTTTTCTCGGTTCTCCGGGCACACACAGCTTTTCACTACCCTGCATCGATGTTTTTCTTCCATCTTTCGTCCACTATACTCTCTCATCGTTATTAATACATACTCTACTGTATCTTCTCGTTCTTGTGTAATACATATTTCTTTTTTTTTTTATTTCTGTGGCCTCGTCATATTTCCACCCACTTTTTTCAATCAAAAACTTTTTCAAACCTCCCCAACGATAACCACCCTTTTTATCCCCTCACTGCAGTTGTCCGCAAGCATCGTCATCACCAATATAATCTGCTGTTGCTTTTATCAATCTTATTTTTATTCGTGTGTTTGACTGGGTATAATAGGTGAATGTATTTGTATGTGTTTATAATTTTGCCATCACAAGTTTGTTTTCTATATTCAAACTCCCACTCATCTTCCACCCTACTGGATTTTGCGATGCAACGATGGTTCTTTATCTATTCGTTGTATTGGGAAGGTTGATGGAAGCCTCATCTAGAGCTGATGGAAGAGTTTGTGGATAAGGGTAGTGTAAAGTATAAAGAGAGTTGGACGGAGAAGTAAGATAAAAAAATTCAAGTTTTTTTTTTTTATTTATTTCCAGCGACGTTGGAAAACACGACGTGAAATGGAAAGAGAATTTTCGCCAACCAACCGTTATATCGTGTTTGAAATTTTTTTGTCAATGATATATAAACATATAGAGCGATTCATCGTGCACAACTAAAGGGGGATGATGGGCGGCAGGCACAAGGGAAAAAAAAGCGCGCGGTATCTTTGTTTAAGAAGCTTCGTTATAGGACAAATTTTTTTTTTATTTTTTAATTTTTTTTTTTGATATATTTTATTTCTTCGTGATCCGATGCAATAATGCGTTCACACGCAAGAACGATCAACCATTTTGGTTATGGATGTTGTGTTTGTATGCGAGTGCTGGTAATGGAGAGAGCGAAAAAGATAAAAAAATTAAACAAAAAATTACATTTCGAAGGGACGAAGAATGTTAAAGTAGATATATATGTATGCGTCAAGTATGCAAATTTTTGAAGAGGTCTGAGAATTTAAGAAGGGAGACACACGAGATGAGAGAGGGGTTCTAGAAGGTGGATATAGTTTTTTGACCAACAACACCATGCGCACCGACGACGTCCTTTCGAGTCCGTGAGAAGGATGATAAAAAACGCGCTCAAGAGAGCGCCCCTTTTGCCACACACGGGAATGCCGCGTGTTTTACGTACCCTCAAGGGAACTTTATGCACGACATATATAAAACATGGTATGAGAATTAATAAGAAAGTATATAAATGAAAAATAAATTAAATGAACAAACACTAATCAATTTTGTTCTTTTTTTTTTTTTTCCTTCTGTGTAAACTTTAATGATCACCAATAGTTTTTAAATGTAAAAACATATTACAAAAAAAAAAAAAAATCGTATATACGTATTTAAGTAGAGCTTAATTTATATATAAAATGCGAGTCTTTAGTACAAATAATACTTTGTTGCGGCCAGAAATGCATATTGTGTGTTGAATTAATTGCAAACACGCATTGTGATTACTTTAATTAATAAAATAAGAATTAAAAAAAAAAAGTTAATGATATGAAAGAATAAAAAAATAACGCGCATACACACATACACACTGGACGACGTATTTGATTTTATCACTGTTGCATCAGTGATATTTTACGTATTAAAAATTACGACGAAATGAAATTTAAAAATTAAAAAATAAATTAATAATTAATGTATGCATTACAAAATCGTTGTTATTCGTTGTACATATTATATATATATATATAGTTGTCCCGCTTGTATTGCCTTGAGATTGTTTCATATATACCCAATAAATTTTGTCATCAATTACCCATATATTAACACTTGTTAAATATAGCTTACAATCTTCATATTATATATCACAAAATACATTATTAAAAAAAATATAAAAGTAATATTATGTAGCGATATTTTACCATTTAACACTCGTATAAACAGTTTGTCTTTTTATTATTATTATTTTTTTTTGTTTCGGAAGCAGAATTATTGCTTAGCAACGATTTTTAAATTTTTATGCGCGTAAATATTAATTACTTTTTTTATTTCTTTGCATTTTTTACTTTTGTATTTAATTATGCTAGATAGTTTTATTATACGCAACCATATTCATACCAAATTGAATTTCCCACCTTTGATTCTTTCATCGGTGGTGATTCACCACCAACGAGCTCCTCATTTTGTCCGCTATCATCCAATGAAGCAGTAGTAGTTAATCCTTTAGATTCATTTATGACAGCGGAAACTTTATTGTAAATAAGAAATGGACGCGACAACGATTCACTTTTAACTTCATTTCTCGATTGATCATGGACTGATTGATCGTCGACATTTGTTGGCGATTGTGGCAAGGGTTCGGCTAGCTTTTGATCCGGCTGAATGTACGCAAAAAAATTTATCATTAACAAAAACTCGTCTTCGAAGATTTGAATTATATACATTTATATACATACATGTATATGGGTATGTTATTTTTTTTTAGTTTAGATGGAATGAAAATAAATATGAAAAACAAAAAAAAAAAGTAATTAAATAAATAATAATGAAAGAAAAAAAAAAATTGTTGAGAGAACATACCGGCAAAGATGTCGCGGGTGATGGTGAATCGTCAGTATAATAAACTGTTCTTCTCGTACCAGGATGTCCAAGAGACAATGAATCGTTTTCCAAATCCGGTGGATCAACTTAACAAATAATAAATAAATGAATAAATAAATTAAAAAAAAAAATTAATAAATAATTCATATATTTTTTTTTATATTGATAAAGAAAAATGAATTTATTTATTATATACTCACGATTTGCTCGACGTTCGTCTGCGCTAATGTCTGAATCATCATTACCGCCCGATTCTGATTCATAAATTTTACTGTCAGATTGTTTTGTGTCCTCAGTCCATGAATGACGATTTTTATTGAGTAATTCTGATCCAGCTTTACGTACTCTATTAACAAGACTAGCGCCAAATCGTTTTTTCTTTGTAGAACAACTCTGTTTATTGCGATAATATTCCATTATTTTTTCCTCAAGCTTTTCTTTTTGACGCGACAAATTATTCACTTGATCACGATACAATTTTTCTTCCATATGATAATGCTCTTTATCTTCAAGTGATCGTGTAAGAAGATCTTGATATTGATTCAATAATGCACTAACATGATCCATCAATGAACGTCTATTATTGTCCAATCCTGAATTCATTTGCACCAACATTTCGCACCGTTGATTTATCTTACTTATTTGAAGCTCTAAATTTGCACAACGTTCATCTTTATTACTTAATTCACCTTGTAATTCCGTTACTTTTAAACTCAAACGATTTGTTTGAACTTTATTTTTACAATGATCTTCTTGTAAATTACGATATTCAATTTTAACTTTTTCCGATGCAGTATATAAATTACGAAAATCATCCTTCAATTTTGAATGTTCACCGCGTAAATTATTTAAACTCTTGACATTGGTCACAGTTGCTTCTTGTTCAGCCAATAAAAGTTTATTAGACGCTTCAAGTCTTTCACAAGTTTCACGTAATGTACGTGCATTATTTTTAATATCTCGTAAATTTGATTTTAATGTTTCACGCTCTTGTAATAAATTTTCATATTCATTATTCAATTGTTCATGTAATGATTGCAATGTCACTTGATCTTGTAATAATTGTTGATGTGCACGCTGTTGAATATCACGATCTTTCAATAATTCCTCTTTCTCCGCAACTAATTGTGAATTTGCTAATTGCAGAGCCGTGTGCTGTGCATTCAAAGACGTATTTTTCGATTGCAATGTTGTGACAGAGACTTGAAGTTTCGCTTGCTCCTCCAAGAGAACATCAGCAGTTGTTTGACTAGTATTTAATTTTATCTGCAATGAATCCATTTCTTTTTTCAAATTATCAATAATTTCTTGTAAATGTTCTTTCAATGGTGCATCATCGTGATTCGAATTGTTATTTTCTGTTTCTGGTACATTTTCATTATTTTTTTGATTACTTTCAATATTGGCAATTAATTTATTTATGTGTTGAACAACTTCTGGAAGATTTACAAGTCTTTCGGAAATATTTTCTGGTGCAAGCGATAATAATGTCTCCACATTTAATCCCAATTTTTCCAATGCCGTTTGTAATTGTTGTGTATTCATTTTTTCTGCAATTAAATTTGATTGTAATGTCTCTAATGTTTCTTTATCAATTGCCGCACGTGAATCCAATTCTTTGCTTGATCTTTCAATCTCTTGTAATCGTGTAATTTGTAATATAGAATTCTCAAATTCACGCTCAAGTTCACAAATTTTTTTCTCCAATAATTCAATTGTATTTGTTGATTTGTCAAGTGCAACGTCTTTTTCTTCAATTAATTCACGGCATTTATGAACATCACGAATTGCATTGTCTTTATCTTTTTCTAATATTGATATTTTTGCCTGTAATTCTTGACATTTATCATCACGATCTTTTACTTTATTCTCCAATATATTTAATTCCTCCAATTTTTGATTAGCAATTTCTAATGAACGATCCAACTCATCAGCGCGTCTTTGAACGCTCTCCAATAACGATTGTACACGTTGTTTTTCCTCAATTGCCATTTCATAATTTTTTCCCATTTCAATTATTTTCGAATGTTGCGATTGATAATCTTGCTGTTGTCGCTCAAATAATGTGCGTTGATTCTTCAATGTATTCTGTAATTTTTTATTTTCTTCAAGGGCCTGTTTATAAACCGATTCCAAATTTGTATTTTGTTGCGATAATCTTTCAATATTATCATTTAACGATTCAACTTTTAATGATAATTTTTTCTTCTCTTTCTCCAAATCCAAAACACGTGATGAAGTTTCATGAAATGAATTTTCTTTTAGTGAATCAATTAATGCTGTTAATCGGCGATTTTCCAATTCTAATTTTAATGCGCGTGTTTGTGCATTGTTTGTCAATTGTTCAGATAAACGATTATCAGATGTTACAGCTAGTTCCTCAGATTCACTAACTGAACCAGCGCGCGCTGCCACATCATCTGCTGCTTTTTTTAATTTAACCAATTGTGCATTTTCCTCACATAAATCTTGATATTTTGCTTCATCCGCGGCCCGTTCTAACGCCATATTATTCAATAATTGCTTGTACTCAATTATTTTTTTCTCCAATTCACGCACTTTATTGGCACGCTGTCGTGTCGAGTTCAATTGTTGCTCCAACATTTCATGTGTGTCATTTAATGTACGATTATTATCCTGTAATTCTTCAATTCGTCGTTTAAGCGATTCAAGATCTTCGACTTTTTCACGATAACGTGCAACTTCCAATTCAAGACGATCAGCCCGATCAGCACGTTCTGTTGCAGCGTCAAGTTCATCACGATAAGTCTTTGCTTGTCTTGCCTCACGTATTAATTCTTGATTTTCCTGTATCAATTTTTTCAATTCCATTTTATTATGCTCAAGTTCCTCTTTACACTCCACCAATGCTTCTGTTTTTTCATCCAATTCATTACGTTGCTTTCTTAATTTTGACTTTAAATCTGCCACTTCAACTGCATGATGATGATGATTTTCTCCACTATCAGATTTATTTGTTAAATTTGTTCGTTGATTTTTATTATTAATATTCTCATTATCTTCACGTAAATTTGTGTCATTTACCGATGACACTTCATTTATTACTGATGGCGAAAATTTTTCATTATAAATATCACGCTCATGTCGTAAACGCATTAAAAATTCACCCGTAACATTTACAACAACATTTTGTGGAATGACAATATCGTGTGAATCAGTAATTTCTTTTATATAATTAACAAGACCCAATTGTGTATCTTGATCAAGAGTTGTTATTTTATGAATAAAATTTTGTTTGTTTGGACATTGTACAGCACAACCCAATAAAAGTATAAGCAAAAGTTTCATATCTTCAACGTGCATTTCTGGTTCTTTACTGAGATTCACAGTATCTATAAATTTTATCACTAATAATCCCAATTTTTCTTCATAAAATTGTTTAATATTCTCGACAATCATATCCAAATTCTTTGTTCTCGTAATAATATTACCGCAACTTGGAATAATACCATCGTGTTGAGGTTCAGGATCTCTAAATAGCACATAAAATAAATTAATTATTTGTCTTCTGATCAAAGCAAAAATATTCAATAATATAACAATGATTTTTCTTTGGCTTACATCTGCAGGAAGACATTATGTAGAAGCATACCATCCACCAAGTCCTTGTAACTGGTTAATGCGTCAGGATCTTCAAGACAGCTGATGAACTGAAATAAAATATTATACATAGTACTCAAAATAAAATTTATTATTGCAAATAAATAGCGATATTTATTTATTCATTCGTTTACCCAAGTTACTAATGGTCCTGATAAAAAATCATCAATATCTGAAGACGCCATATTTGTACTTTCAATTACAATTCCGTTGGATATTCACTAAGAATATGCACCATTGTTGTACCACATGATTTATTCTACACCAGTTTGCAATCTGACTGTATTTATTGTTACAAATTCATACAATGTAAAATAGGCACAATCACTGTTTATAATTCATCATTATTTTCCTTTCTTATAAATGACTCGTTAAATATATAGTATTAAATATTTATAACTCGCATTTTTGACATCAATAAACAACACCATAAAGGAAAATATGCAATTAGAGTTGCACAATTGTATATAGTTCAATCAGGATATTTCGTAAGCCGGTCATTCATTAAGGAATTAATTCCTATAAATAGATTGTTTGTATCGTCATTTAAATTACAATAAACATGTGACAATATTCAAAAATAATTAATTCCATACCGCGTCATGACGCTATCAAATTAATTTGTAACTAATATTTCAATGTTGGCTATCTTCTAGCGAAAAACTATATACGCATATTATTAAACCACGACAATGTGATTATTATACATGCACATTGACTTTCGATTTTGTTCCATGGTCATTAGATCAGTTTAGGAATTTATAGATGGCGCTTCGTTCCCATTTTCTGCCCTGGAAAAAGGAATGAAAATTGTGAATTTCTTTCTATTTAGCTACAACAGTATATAACCTACAAATACATATATATCTATAATAATATAATTACTTTAACTTGTATTTTAATAAATTCTAACAGATAAATATTTATTCACTAGTAGTGTACGAGAAATTTATGGTAATTGTATGAAATTATGGGAAATGACATAATTGCATAAATTATTACGCAAATTTCGTCGGAAAACAATTGAAATATATAATTTATTGTCGATAACAAAGATAACTACTTTATTGACATTATCTTCGCTCCATTTTGGATTTAAATGTATAGAAGTATATATTAGTAGTGTGTTTGCATTATACAGTTTGTGGTATTGCAGTTTTGTATGCACTAGGGTTTGTACTTGTAATAAATATATTGGTTCAACATGCGGATAGAAACGTGTTATTTTTGTTCATCCAGAATATATCCAGGACATGGAATTCAATTTGTTCGAAATGATTGTAAGGTAAGAAGATGAAATGTCCTGAATAATTAATTTATTACTGTAATTATTTGATAATATATCTGGATTATATCCACGTGGTTAGCGTAGTGTTAATTCTAGGTTATGTTTTTTGATATTAATATTGGGACTGTTTGTGTTTTGTTCAAGTGGATAATTTTATTTGTTGGATTACAGATATTCAGATTTTGCCGATCAAAATGTCATGCAGCATTTAAGAAGAAGAAGAATCCAAGAAAAACAAGATGGACAAAGGCATACAGAAAAACAGTTGGAAAAGAATTGGCTGTTGATCCAACATTTGAGTTTGAAAAACGAAGAAATATTCCAGTAAAATATAATAGAGAATTATGGGCCAAGACTGTGGAAGCTATGAAAAAAGTTGAATCTATAAAAGAAAAGAGATCAAATACACATCTTAGACAGAGGTTGCGGCAAGGAAAAATATTAGAACAAGAGAGGGATATAAAAGAGGTGCAGAGAGATTTATCCCTTATTAGATCTCCGGCAATTGGTCTCAAAGAAAGAAAGAAACTTGAAGATACAGAACAAGAAGATGAAATAATGGATCAATCAGATGTGGAGGAAGAAAAGATTGCAATTCAAAATTAATAATAGAGATGTAAAGAAAATTTCTGACACGTTATTTATTTCGTCAATTAGCAGTCATTTGATTGTTAATGACCACTTGAAGAATGACAATTATTGCCAGAAAATTGTTTTGATCAACTGTTGATTGAGTCTAATGTGACTACAATTTAGATGTAATATTTGAATAAATACATAATTAAATCAAAAAATTGTCTAATTGTGGTATTAATTCAATAATAATAAATAATAAATGTATATACAAAATATAATGGATGTGAAATAAACAGAACATGATTATTTTGCATTTCTAATCAATAACTAGTTGCTGATTTTTCTCTTCAATTTTACACTGTAATACGAGATAATAATATCACTTTTTATAGTTGCTTTTGTGATGTTATTTGCTTTCATATCCATTCATTCATAGGCGAATTCATACAGTAAGAAATTTTATTCTCAAACTGTTAACTCTGTCGGTAAGTAAAATTGATAAATGGTGAATATTGAGGTTAGGATTTGACTTGAGTTTATTCATTACGCTAACTACTATGTAAGTAAATATTAATTTGTTTATCACCACTACATACATTGGAGCGCTATATATCAAGTTATTTGTAAAGAAGAAATTAACTTAGTTGTGACGTGACAATTTTAATTAGTTGAATATCAAAGTGACCAACACACCCATTGAGAAAACACCAGTGCAATTTTGAAGCCAATCAAATATTCCCTCGAATAATTTTTGATTATTGAATATATACACAATCAACATAACCTCTACAGTATATATTGGCAATTTAATAATTTTAACGTAAAAAAATATTCACTTTGAAATAATATTTTTTCTCTAAAGGAATGGCTGTGGTATTTGGTATAATTTTAATCGTTTTTGTCCTTGTTATTGTGGCATTGTTGGCGAAACATTTTTATTTCCGGCAACCTCTGAAAAATGTTGAAGGAAAACATGTTGTAGTAAGTGTCGTTTTATTATTTTCTAAACATAATTGAAAATCTCTTATTTTTCATTTTCCCTCATTAATTATCAATGAATAATTTTATTACATGAATTCATAAATTGTATGACAGGTAACCGGTGGTTCTAGTGGAATTGGAAAATCTGTTGCTGTATTGGCTGCTCAAAATGGTGCCCATGTAACAATAATAGCGCGTAATATTCAAAATCTTGAGAAAGCGCGCGATGAAATAATAAACGCATGCAAAAATAGAGATGTCCAAAAAGTTAGTTATCTGTCAATGAATCTCGCTGATAATTATGAATCGGTAGAAAGAGCATTGTTGGATGTGGAAAAATCTGTGGGTCCAATATACATGCTCGTCAATTGTGCAGGAACAGCTATTTGTGGTAAAATTGAGGATACAACCACAGAAAATTTAAAATGGATGACAAATTTAAATTTCATTGGTACTTATCATTGTATTAAAGCAGTTGTTCCACGAATGAAGAATGCAAATGATGGCATTATCGTTATAACATCGTCATTAGGAGCACTTTCTGGTAAATGCTATCAGGAATATGAAACAATTTTGTTTAGTTTTAATTGTTTTATGAATTTCTATTCATTATTCTTGTTATTTCTTTGTTATCAGGAATATTTGGATTATCAGCTTATTGCAGTACAAAATTTGCGCTTCGAGGATTGGCTGAAAGTCTTGCAATGGAATTAAATATTCATAATATTTCTGTGACATTAGGTATGCCACCAGATACTGATACTCCAGGATTTGCAATTGAGGAACTGAGTAAACCATTGGAAACGAAATTGATATCAGGTTCTGCGGGTTTAGTTCATCCGGATGTTGTGGCAAAACAATTATTTGAGGATGCATTAGCAGGAAGATTTTATTCAACAGTTGGCTTTGAAAGTTTTATATTGAGCAATCTCTGCGCTGGGTTTTCTCCCTTTTCATCATTCAGTGAATTAATTTTACAATCGATATTGATGGGCCCATTGAGACTCGTCGGTGCTGCTTATCTTGTATCATTCCAAAGAATTATTCGTAACACTATGAAAACCCGAAATGAAAATAAAAAATCAGAATGAATTATGTTGATAAAAGTTTTTTTTTGTGTTCATTTTCATGTGATATTCTAAACATTCTAAATAAAAATACTTGAAGAAATGTATATCCATATTTTTTTTTCATATGTACATATACATTTATGTGCTTTCATTTTATTTATTTTTTTTTTATTTAATAAAATTTCATCGTTATGTGAAGGGTAAAAATTAAATAATCAACGGTTTGGCTTACTTTTATTTAGTATCCCGTAAGTTTCATAAGTATAATGTTCTTTCATTTAAGCATTATGTTTCTTACACACATAGAACGGGTAATCAGTTCGTCATTCCTCACATTTTCCTTTTTTTTTTTGTGTTAATTATTTATCTTTTTTTCGCTTTTTTTCTCCTTCGTCACAATTATCTTAAAACGAAACAATTATTGATACACATAAAAGAACATTTACACATGCCTTTTGTCTTTATTTTTTCTTGTTTCAATAAAAAAATATTAAATAAATCGAATCTACCTCGTGCACAATCGCCCATTGAAGCGTTTTTTTTTTTATTATTTTATTCAAGATCACTTGGAAAACTGTAAAAAAAGTTGACACGGTCATGATCCGGAATTCGTGTGCAAGAAGTGCCCAAGAGGTAGAATAAGTACAATAATGTATATATAAAAAAAAAACAAATTCACTCATCTCAATGAAACGAGGCTTAACATTTTTTTTTTTTTTACTCTGCACATACAAATAATACTGTTAATGAAGTGGATTTTTTTTCTCTTTCTTTTCACCTTAATTGCGAGTTTATATTCATCAACGTCTTTTCGTAAAATTTCTTATCCTTTTTTTTTTTTTTTATTTATTTATTTACGTTCACTCGCGCACTCTCAAGCATTATTATATTCTCTCATTCATACATTTTAAAATTCACTCTTGCTCACACAAAGACTTACACACTCGCATAAAATTATCATTCACAGAAATTCAGTTGTATGGTATATATATATCTTGCTCGCATGACTATATATAAACATCATCTCGCGGATTCGACAATTGCAAAATTCTATTAATCTTGAATGTTTAAAAAAATCCGCGAGACAAGGCATATGATTGTTGAGGTTTTAATTTTTTTATTTCCCCATTTATCTTAATAATAAATGTTTTTTTTTTTTTTTCTTTTTCTTTATTAATCAATTAAATCATTTGTTTATCCGCTTATTCGCCCGCTCGACAAACTTGAAATATAATTTATTTCATTCGCTTTTTTTCACAGTTGTTTTTATATGATATTATCATATACGTATTAATTATAATTTATATTATTATTATACATTTATATATGTAATATGTATATACATATATTATATATAATAATAATAATAATTTTTTCGTCGAACGTTCGAATTAGTAGACCGCATTGTGTCTTATTTTTAAGAAGACATTATTAGACCAATTGCTATGCGAAACATAACAATTATTTATCCCTGGACGTGATGCAGAGTTGTTATTAATCCCTCATGTAATAAGTGTCTGTGTTTGTGTATGTGTTTAAGTGAGTATACATATAAATATAAATGTATATAGGTATATCTCGAAGCCTGACGGTGCATATGATCTTTTTTTTATTTATTTAATTATTTTTCTGTGTTATTGAATACACTGTGAAGCATTTTTGAGCTTCCTTTTTTTATTTTTTTTTTTTTATTGGACATCAATTCGACGCATTCTCGCATAGAAGCGAAATTCACATACACAGATGAAGATACGTCGATATATAATTTATTTATGATTAATTAAAATGTTGAGAAATTTGTGCGGATAAAATTAATTATTTGTTGAATGAAAGAAAAATATTATTATATTAAAATTATTATTGTGATATGAAAAGAAAATTATTTGTTTCTTTTTTTTTTCTTCTCTATTTCATATTTCATTCGACGTATTCTCATTTTGAGCATTCGAGCATGCGTCGAAGAGCGCGTGACATAGATAAGATGTAGTGTGAAAGAGATATTGAATACTTAATGGAAAAAAAAAAAATAAATAAATATAAAAAATTACAATTGAAAAAAAATTAAACAAATGAATAAAAAAAATTTGTCAATAAGAGAAACGCTTTAGAGTGGAATTTCTCATATTAAAAAAATTTTTTTTTATTCATTTTTTTTTTTATTTTTCATTCCTGCATTTTTGTATTATGATTTAAATTAAAAATGATAATTTAATAACTACTTTTTAGACATTGGTACAAAAATTCAATGCTGCTACAATACACTAGACAAATTTGTTTATGTATATATATATGTATGTTTTTAAATAAATATATATACATAAATTGTTTTTCTTTTTTTTTTCTTTTTTTCTTTGTTTTTTTTTTCCTTTTTTTTTTTTTTATTTTATTTAATATAATAAAAGGAGTGACGAGGACATAATTTAATTTGGAGCTTCCATGTTCGTTCTCATGTGGCAAACAAGCGACATTTCCGTTTTGTATTTTTTTTTTTGGCTCAAGGTAAAAACAGATTTTTTTTTTGTTGCGCCGTTGGTTTTGTGCTTCCTTCAAATAGACCCGTCACTAAAGCAAATCGATTTTTTACTGATCGGAACAAATGGAGCACATCATCATGAGACTTGTCAGTGTCACGCGGCCACGTAAGAAAGAGAAGATGAAAAAATAGAAGAAGAAAAGAAATAATAAAAATGGATCGAAAAAAAGAAAAAAAAATTGACTAACATTTTTATATTTATATGTATGTCCAGGTCACCCCTTTTTTACATTGAAGTGCGTCATTCGACCAACGCCATCATCATCAGCGTCAATCCAACGAACTTAGTTTTTTTTTTTATTTAATTATTCATTGATTTATTATTAATATTTATTTATTCTTTATTTTTTTCAAATCTGTCAAATTTTTTCAGCACTGCCTTTATCGTTGATTAATTATTATTTATCGGACAATATTCACCTTAGCAATTGTGTCTTATTTCTTCATTTGTTTAATATTTTTTTTTTATTTCTCATTGCCTAAAGTTATTTTTCCTTAAGACTTAATTACTATGCGTTAATAATATAATAAAGTGTTATGTTCTAGCGAGTGTGGCCTGCCCGTGCTATCCTCAGTCGAATTATTTATTTATTTATAATATTCATCTTTAAATAATTATTCAATATAATTTTTCATACGAAATAAAAAAAATTTTATTTCATCTCTTTTTTTTTTTTTCAATATTAATTTCTTTTTTTATCTGACACATTTCATTGAGTTAATAAGTTTTATTCATCATGAATTTGAGCAAAAAATCGTTGTCAGCAAATTCGTATTGAATAAAATATTTTTAACAGATTTAAAATAAAAATTATGTTATAAAATAAAAATTTTAAAATATGTTTCTGTTATAATTTTATAAATTTTAAATCACGTGTCTATAATCGTCACCAGTTAGCACAGGCGGCCAGACATATTAATATATTTTTCCATTTCATTTTCAATATATTGTATTTATTTCCCCGAATTTTAATGTATGTGTATGTGTTTGTGTACCATTTTTTTTTTTTTTAATTTAAATACGATTCAGAAATTACACAGTAACGTTAGTTTAAATGTAACACGTATGGCATATCATATAATTAACGTTACGTATTTATACTATGTATTTACAGACAATCACATGAATCGTAAGGTATTACTAATTTCGTTCATATATATTTTTATTTTTCTTTTCTTGTCATTATTTTTTTAATTCCTTTGCTTCTTTTTCATCATTCACAATTTCCACATTGTATATAATTGTTTATTTAGTTTACTGTCTTTATTTTCCCCTGACTGAATGAAAGTATCATCCCCTCACCTGTATATCATCAACAAAATACAAAATAAATAATAAATAAAATAAAATTTTCACTTAAATAAAATTTTTATTCAATTTTAATAATTTTTCTAAATAATATATTTATTTATTTGCGTCCTCGTTCGAGCTGAAACTTGTTCAATTTTTCAATGAATACAACAAGGTTCTCTTAATAATCGCCTTTTTTTTTTTTTTTTCTTCAATATTCGCCATTTTTGCTGGCTGTACATAATAAATAACAATTTTTTTTTTTTTTTGTTTATTCCCATACACGTGTATATAAAAATTATAACAAATCACACATTTATTTGCGTAAACTGTAATTATGTTTACTCAAGTTAACAGAATAATAATCTAAAAATCCGCGCTTATACTTTTGTCGAATTTAATTTGATTTAATTTAATTAATGATTGCAATTAATCCAGCGCCCGAGGGAGAAAATAATATTCATACTGCACACGGATATATTTTATTAAATATTGATAATGCCAGCGGCTTTTCCAAAACTGATATACATCACATTGTATAATATGTAAACGTAAATATAATATATGCATTCAAACCAATACTTCAATTGAAAATGCAGATAGAATTAAATAATCAAATGAATAAAATAAATAAACCGCAAGGAATCAACGTGTTTATTAATTAATTATTAATAACACAATTAAATATATAATCAATGCATTTTCATAAAAATTTATACATGTATATCATACCTACATCAAACATTTACAAATATCCTGAATATTAAATGAGAACGATCTCTCATAAATCATTAATTAATTGTGTATTTATCCACGTTCATCAGATATATTTGTAAACATTTTCTCTCTTTTTTTTTTTCCCCATGAAGTTATATGCGGGAATTAATTGGTAGAGAGATTCAACTTCAAACAAATTTATGTATGTCAGTGTATGTTTATACATGTATATTTGTTTATTTATATATATATATCTCAGCAGATGTGTGTACTCAATGTTCAACTGTGGAAACTTTCGGCCGAAGTTTTTGCTCATTATCTCAAGTTGCGTATATTATTCTATCATTTGTTAATTTATGTTTATCATTCTCTAATCTTTTTTTTTTTTTTTCCGATTCTCAAGTATCAATGGCGTTGTTTATTCTTTTGATTGTCGATTTTAATTCAGAGTTTATTTCATTTTGATCTTAAAATTGTCTGAATTAATAACTTGCTTTAACTTTTTTTTTTTTTTTATTTTATTTAATTTATTTCTGCATTTAATTTTGCCTCTTTTTTTTTTTTGTTGTTGTTTTAGTTGCGTCATCGAGATAACAAACAAATAATACAATAACCGTCAAGTACACACACCATTGTATTTCCATGGTGAATATTACAAAGTATTAATTATTCATCATAATATTGTTTTTTTTTTTTTTTTTTTTTCGATATTTATTTATTTAATTATTTATCAGCTTTCTTTCTTTTGTTTTATTTTTTATCTTCCTATCGAACAAGTTTCAATTCTATTCGAGGATACGCGTGTTAATTTGTTTTTTTTTTTTTTATTTTTATTTTATTTACTTATGAGTATAATTATTTTTTTTTTTCTCTGATAAACTTCCGCGCGAGATCGTCACACAATTATCAGTCGATCTCGCGTGAAAATAATTATCGATTGAATATAATATATATATATAAACTCTGAAACGCCCCCGGCCTCAACGAGAACATTTTGTATTTACAAATAGATTATTATTTCTCTTTTCTTAGTTTCCCCTCTTTTCAATTTAATTTTTTCTTCTCCCCTCAGTTTTTCAATATAGCCTTCACAACCTTCAATTATATCATCATTTTCCCTTTTTTTTTTCTGCCTCTTTCCTTTATTATTTTTTTTTTCTTTTTTTTCCCTATGGACGATTGTTAGAGTGTACTTTTCTTCTTGCTCAATCACTCATGATTGTGCAAATTTGATAAAATCTCGTGTGAAATAAACCCCTGCCAAAAAGAAAAGAACAAGAATACTATCCTCGCTATTAAATTACCATTAGATAGATGTTAATCATTCACCTCTATACAAGTGTACAAATTCAAGTGAAAAATTACACTTGAAAGTGTCGAGTATATAAAGGTGAATATATATTTATATATAACAATAAAAAATAATAAAAAACAGTGAGTGAAAAGATAAGAAAAGAATAGGAAATTAAATTATAGATCTTATTGCAAAAGGAAAATTACAGCAAAAATTTAATATAATAATAGAAAAGAGTAAATGAATGGAGTGCACACACAAACACAAGCAGCCTTTGATATAAATAAAAATAAATACAAACATTAGCTAGCTAATGCATCGTGTACACACAAGTTCAATAACTCTTTCAATATAATTTAACAAATAATCCAGATTACAATTCTGAATTCAATATCGCATAAAAAATATAAATCGATATTGAAGTAAAACTCAAATATTTACTCAGTAATAATAATAATGAAAGAAAAAAAAAAAAGGTAATAGCAATAATAATACCAGTATAACCTATGTATAAATGAGAAAAAAAAATAAATTTGTAATATCAATAAACTAAATTACCTGACCAAACAAATTAAACATTCTTATACATAAAATAAATCTTGAAAATTAAAATTGACATGAAAAATGTGCTTGAATTATTCCCAAAATAATTAAATTCCCAAATCAATATTATAATATTATTTCACCTCTTATATCATATCCATATCAACTGTCATTTTTTTATTTTTTTCCTCTCTAAATACCACTTTACTAATTCACTTCTATTTAATTCCTCTTCATTGATAATACATGATGAAATTGTTTGGCAGGCAGTAACATGAGGATGACGTAGCTTACTTAAATTCTCAATATTTTTATTTCACATTCTCATTCTTCAAGGAAGTGTAGAGGAATTGAAATTCTTCGTACAGTTGGGTTGCGGAAACGCGGCGCGCCTAATAGCAAAATCGATGCCGACTAACTTGGCCAGTTTGTTCGAGTTCCTTTCCCTCTAAGGAAGACTTGTGCGAAAATTTGTAGTAGTAGAGCACAACTAAACCATCCGTTTATTTAATATACCGCCTATAGATTCACATACGTAAATACATATACATATTTTTCGTTTTCTCCATTACTCTATACACTTTTCAGTATATTAATGATGATCTTGACAAGCAGCGTCCTTGATAACGGGGGCGTGTGTGTAGCTCAAAGAATAAATTATTTATAAATAGATGTACAAGCAGGGACGTCGTATTTTTTTTTTCGTGTTGTTGTTGTTGTTACTATTGTTGATATCATTAGCCAGGAAAAAGCCAATTAAATTATCTGGATTTATTTTGGCTTTATATATTATTATTATAGTATCAGTTTGATTTCAATGTGTTTATCTGATGATGTAATTAATATAAATTGAGGATGAAAATTATCGTATGACATTGTAAGCCAAACGAATTGATTGTTGATAAGTGACAAGTAGAACAGCAAGAAGAACGATTAGAACATACATACGTCTGCCTTGATTCGACGACAGACTAACAGAACCAGCGAGCCACCATAATGCACGACAACCACCTGGCGCTGCACTTATTCCACGTTGTATCGCAGCTGGATGCTCGCCATTGAGCACATGTAAATGTACACTTGCACTATCCAAATTGCTTGGACTACATGTATAATTGCCCGAGTCCTCCAATCGTGCATTATGTATAACCAATTTACTATCGAAGCCATTTTCCGTTTGTGTTGGTGAATGTATTGCAAGCTTTCCATATTGATCGGTTAATACACGATTTCCACCGTGATACCAAAATACATACGATGGAGCTTCTACTGATTGATTAATGACACAATGAAGTGCCACAGTGCTGCCAGTACGTACATAACGATCACGATCTCCGATAATTTCAATTTTTGGCACTGATATTTAAGAATAAATGAAAAAATTAATATATAATTTAGGTTCTATTTTATTTTTGTCTTTTATATATTTTATTATTTATACTTACCGATGACACTTAGATGAACAACGTGGCTCATCTTTTGTTCAGTTGATATTTGACATTCATATTCGCCCTCGTCTCTTGCTTGAACATATTTAATTTGTAATGTCCACGTGTCTGAGCCATCAACATAAATTGTTTGAAAGCGTTCGTCAGCAATGAACATTATTCTATCGACTGATAAAATGTGTGCGTCCCTCCTTCTTATCCATGACACCTTTACAATTAAATTATAAATAAATATTTAATTTATTTATCCACCAACAAATTTTATATAATAGATATACAATTTAATTTATGATATATAATACAATTTATAAATAATAATTATTTGATTGAAAGTGTCTATAAGATAATTGAAGTGATGTAATAATAAAAAAAAATTTTTATACGCTCGTTAGAAATTTTTTATATGTGAATAAAAATTATTTATTATGATTTAACTAAGATAAAATACTTATAATACATTTATTTAAATCATATAAATCCATGATGGTTTTTTATATTATATGGATATTGAATATTAAAGTTACATTGTGTAATTTTGTGATGATGACGCACATAAAGAGGAGTATTTATTGCTGACGGAAGTAATTATCGTAATTGAGCCGTCGTTTATGGCTCAGATGACATTTGTGTCAGCGAATTAACAGTTTGCATGGAACAAATTTTGTACATAGATATGTGTGATTGTGTTTGGGTGTGTGGGGAAATTTCACGACAACATTTCATTATGAATATATAATCTAGATAGAATCAAAATTAAAATATACCTTGAGTCTATTGCTCTTTCTCTCATTTATATTATCTATTTTTATTTCAATTTAGATTATGAATTTTGTCTCTTTTCTGTTTCTTTTATGAACGAGGGCGTAACACTTGCAGTAATTATTATAATTCGCGTGCCCGTTGGACATTTTGCCATTTTTTATACTGTACACCAACACATTAAATTCCCCACTGGTCAAAAAATCCAACTCAAAAGTCACGAATATAATTTCCCATTGAAATATAATTCACCATTAAATAAAAAATACTCCGAAAATAATTACAACTAATGTATATTAATATCAAACTTACAAACTAATGAAATAAAATAAAGTCAAGTTAATTAATAGTAAAATATGTATACATATAAAAATTTTAAAAAATAATACAAGTGATAAATTTTCATCAAGTTGTTAAATAATTTATATTTCATCCAAAAAAAAAAAATGCAAAAATAATTTTCATTTTCATTTTATTAATAGACAACTATTATAACAGAACAAACAACATAATTGCCTCCATCATTATTTATATAATTTTAAACATTTAACCCAATTTCTAATTTATAATCTAAAAAATACTAGAATTAATTAAAATAAAAAAAAATAAAAAATATCTCATTAAAAAATTTTCTACACACATTAATAACACAGTAAAAAAATTAAATATAATACATATATGTATATACCATAATAATACATACACATACATATATATATATAAATATAAAAATATATAAATAAATAAATATACATTTACATACAAATACATAAATAAAATAAGTTCTTCGATATATAATCACCAGTAGGTTTCTCACGCGATTTCGTCGTTGGTACTTCTATATAATAAAAGTCTATTTACCCATATATATATATATATACATATGTTGTATATATCACCGGGAAAGTTTTCGTTCTAATTGCCATAACATTCGCAATTGCAGGCACCTCGTTCTGCATCTGCCATTTGTAAAAGAACAAGGAGTGTGCAGTCGTTCTTTACGTGTAGTCATATAAATATATATATATGTATATGTATATATGTATATTTATGTGTTTATGTGTGGATGAAGTTGAGTTGAATTTAGAGAGCTGAAGGTATATGAGAGTGAAGTCAAAAGATGGGGGAGTGTGGACTGCAGGGCGGGTAAGTAACATATAAAGTGTGCGAATGAGAGGATGAAGATAGGAAATGGTGAATGAGTAAAGCAAGTTGTTGAAGTTATTGCTGTAAATGTTGAGCGCACCAGAGTTTAGTTGTATACAATATACATATATATATATATATATATATGTAGTTTCTCTTATTTCGTTTTTACTTTTTCATCATCTCTGTTGTCCTTTTGTGCGACACCAATGCCAAGAAAATTAATACCAGCACTTTCTCAAAGTGACGAACGACCTTTCGTTGACGCGCGATTTTATAGCGTCATGATGTTTAATATCCTTCCTCCAAATGTCTTTTGATGCAGAGTTATATGATGTATATATATTGTATGCAAAATGTATAATAGATTTTTTTTTTTTTAACGGATTATGAGAAGTGAAGGTAAATTTTATTATATGTGGAAGAATTATATGTATAATATAGAAATGAAGCGAGGCGAGAAGGAATAATTTTTATAATTTTCTCTTAATATTATTTGTATTCATTTTTTTTTTTTATTTTTTATTTTTGTTTATTTTTATTATTTTTTAGTGAATAATTAATTAATTTATTTTCTAATAAGTGATTAATGATTTTATTTTATAATGGATAATTTTTGTAATTTTCTGTTGATATTATTTTTATTAATTTTTTTTTTAATATATTTTTTATTTTTTTTTATTTTTAAAATTTTTTAGTAAATAATTAATGAATTTAGTTTTCTAATAAGTAATTAATGATTTTATTTTATAATGGATATTTTTTGTAATTTTCTCTTGATATTATTTGTATTAATTTTTTTTTTTAATTTTTTATTTTTGTTTATTTTTATAATTTTTTAGTAAATAATTAATGAATTTAGTTTTCTAATAAGTAATTAATGATTTTATTTTATAATGGATATTTTTTGTAATTTTCTCTTGATATTATTTTTATTATTTTTTGTTTTAATTTTATTATTTTAGTTTATTTTTATAATTTTTCTCTTAATATTATTTCTATAAATTTTTTTTATAATTTTTCATTTTAGTTTCCTTTATAATTTCCTGATAAATTATTAATTATATAATTTGAGATGAATAATGTTTATAATTTTCTCTTAATATTACTTCTATTAATTTTTAAAAAAATTTTTTATTTCAGTTTATTTTTGTAATTTTCTAATAAGTAATTAATAATTTAATTTTCTAATGGATATTTTTTGTAATTTTCTCTTAATATTATTTCTATTATTTTTTGTTTTAATTTTATTATTTTAGTTTATTGTTTATTTGTTTTTTTTTCAATTTTTTATTTCAGTTTTTCTTATAATTTTCTGAAGAATAATTAATGAATTAATTTGAAATGAATAACATTTACAATTTTCTCTTAATATAACTTCTATTAATTTTTGTTTTAATTTTTAATTTCAGTTTATTTTTATAATTTTCTCCCAATACTATTTCTATTAATTTTAATATTAATTTTTTATTTTATTTTATTTTTCTTCAATGTTCAATTTAATTTATGACTAGTTGGCTGCGTTTATCGCCACGCTGTTACAGTAAGATAACAAAGTAGGGCGAACGAAAATTTATCGACGATCCAAATCGAAAAGGCAACCTAAGTATATGTATAAAATTTTCTATGTCTATTACCAATATATATACATATAAATATATAATTTTTTTTTCGTATGTGACATAATATCTTTTGGTTATATATTATAACGATAAAAGATTTCCAACTCTATATATATTTATTCAGTGGATTAAGAATTTTTTTTTGCTACTATTTATGATATATATTATTATTTTTTTCTTTTTTCTCAACTTTAAAAATGACAGTAGTGAGCTCAGTTTCTTAAATAAAAAAAATAAAATCAAATATATGAGCTGGTGCTAGTAAAAAATAATAATAAGAAAAACTCTTGTATACACATATAGTTGATATAAAGCAATAGTTTTTAGTGTCATATACACTCTCTTTACTTTATAACTTTGTGACTTTGGCGCATTGTGATGGTATATATTTTTGGAAGAGAATTGCATCGTTATGACTTTAAAACGTGAGTTGACTTTCAAAGACACGAAGTTTATACTAACTATATGTACATGTATATACACATATATACATTGTATATATATATAGTTATATTGTACAAACATATGTATGTATGTATGTAAGTATTAACATACAAATATAAATACGTGATACTTGTCTACGTAATAAAATATAAAGTGAAAAATTTTAATGATAAAATTTTTTTTTTTCTCTCGAAAAATTATTTATAATTATTTTTTAGCTATAAAAATTTTTTATCTAAATGTTTAGATGTTAGTGGTATTGAATGATGTTAGGATATTAGTAAATATATATTTAAAGCGAATATTTATTGTTATTAGTTGGTAGTAGGTAAAAATTATTATGTGAATTAACATACCGATTTATTTCCAAGTTGACGCACTTTGCAAGGAAGATAGGCGTTTGTTCCCAATTGTGCAGTACAATTTTTTGGACTATGCTCATCGAAATATGGACCTTGATAGATGCCAGCGTAACGTTTTACAAGAGAATGCGATCTTGTGCTTACACCTGAAATATAAATAAATATATAAATGGAATATTGTGAATATTTATATATGAAATATATTTTATCAAAATTCAATGGTATTAAAAATATATAAATATAACAGGATTAAAATTTATTGTGTGTATGTATATATAGAGAAATATAGATCGTTTATTAACTGAGTGGAATTTAGTTTGGCTTGGGGAAATAATTGGCAATTACTGCAGCTTCATTTGCTTGTCGAATTGGCTTCTATTAATGCAACAATTTTCAGTATTTGGCGCGCGAGGACCTGCAGGATGGTGGATAAACCCACGAGTATTATATACTAAGATGGAAATAGAGAAATAGATAGGGTGTGAATGTGAATGTCTTTGTATGAATTTTGATTATTTGATAAGAGATAATTAATGTTACATATCAATTTAAATTCAATCATTTCAATTTATTCTCCCATTGTATTATTGAATGAAATTTAATATTACAATAATAAAAATTAAAATTATGTTTATGTGTATGTATGTATATCAATAAAAGGATTGTTATCTATGTAAATTTACAATTACTAATATATGTATATGCCTACTCGATTCACATAGAAAAGATATTTCATTTTACATTCTACATCCTTCACTTCAATTTTATCACCCTCTACCACGCGTTATAAGTCACGCTTAACTTTATATATACTGTAATATTCCACATATATACCACATTTATTTTATCCTTATCGAGTTCATATAGTACAAAATGAAATCTTATCATGCAGAAATTATACACGCAAAGTAGAACGAATAATATATTAAATAAAAAATAAAAAAACATATTAAAATCCAGTTTCAATTTTAATTTTTAATGATATACATTCGTAGACTTATATAAATTTTATTTATTCAATATTCTTCCTCTCATTTATTCATCTATGATATACATGTATAAAAATAATATTTATATGAATAATAATTATATTAAAAATACCAAATGACATTAAATATTATTTTTTTTTTTCTTTGAAATAATGAAAAAAATATTGATCGAAATTATTATTTCAAAGATAAATTTTATTTATTTAATATTCTTCCTCTCATTCATTCATCCCTAATGTACATGTATAAAAATAATATTTATATGAATGAAAATTATATAAAAAATACCAAATGATATTAAATATTATTTTTTTTTTCTTTAAAATAATAAAAAAAATATTTATATCAAAATTATTATTTCAAGGATTAAATATATATACACATATTTATATGTTTACATGTGTATTTATGGTTGTAGTTTTGATAATGGGTCAGAGGATTTCACCGTCGCGGACAAAAGCTCGTAAAGCTTTTGATATCCATTCAATCATGGATCATAATAATATCCAGGGGATTTTACAGGAAACAAATGGCGGAGAAAATCATAGGGATAAAAATGAGTGCATTGTTGATCGTCATTCTTACATATATGTTTATAAAAAAAAAAAAACACATAATTTATTTACAGCTTATATTAAACAAGACAATTAATTTATACAAATAGAAAAAAAAAAAATAATCATCAAATACGTAAGAATAAAATAAAAATCACATTCATTATTTTTTATATAAATAAATATTTGATCTAGATAAATAATGGATCAGCATAAAATATTTTTATTTACACAATGATTATTAGAAGCAATTATTCCTTATTATTAATATCAATATTATTCTCTCATGTGTAATATAAATTTATTTTTATTATTCGAAAATATAATATTATATTATTCTATTTTCTTTTGGCGTTAGTTACTTTTATCTCTTCTTATTTTCTTTGTATTTGTTTGACTGAGTGTATACACATTTGTGGTATGTGTTTATATATATGTATGTGAGGTATGAATGTATTTGTACAGAAGGGATGGAAAATTGGCGCATTCTCGGCAACACTCTTTGACCGACCCAAATCTGTCGAGTCGTTATAGCTATAAACCCACTTTTCTTTTTGTCTCCATCTTCTTTTATTCTTTTTATTCTTTATTTCCACCTTCCCCACGACGAATCACGTTTTCTGTCTTTGGTTCTTCGTCATTTAATGGTCTCTCTCATTTTCATTCGACAAATGGAAACACATTTATCCTGACATCCATTGCCCTTTATTTTATATTTCGCTATTGTTATAGTTTGTTGTTACTGTTGGATTTTTTTATTTTATTTTAAAATAATATTACTCGTTATTTTTCGATCGTAAATAAATAAATCAATTTTTATATGTATGGTAGAGAAATTAATTTTAAATGTGGCTTTGCATTTTTTTATTGACTGGTTTTCAATTTATTTTTATTCCACTAATATAATTATTCAGGGATTTATTAAAAATCATTAAATGATAGTTATGAAATATTTTAATAAACAGGTCACAAAATAAAGCATATTGATTTGAACAACATGAATGATACCAAAAATAAACTCATGACGTTGTTCCTAAATCTGTATTTTCATCAATAAAATTATCCTCTTGTGTATCTATTTTTTATTTATATAAATTGCAATAATTTTTATGACAATTAAATCAGCAACAGTACACTATAAATATTCCCATCAATTAAATTTCACAATCACTGTTCAATAACAGTAATTAATACAGTATTCTACAAAATAATTAATAAATGTTCATTCAATTTTTATTTCCCTTCATTTTTTTATTTTTATTTCATACACAAAATTTGTATTGTATTGTATTGTATTGTATTGTATTGTATTGATTTTAGGATAAAGAAACAAATAATATTGAATATCATTGAATCAGTGTAAAAGTGTTGTATAATATCTCTTTTTCTTACCAGTGATCCCAAGTAAAATCCAACAGACGAGACAGAGCACGTAATAGTTAACGTAGGAGGGTGTCCTCATGGTAACGACAAGGACCATGGCTGGACTAACATCTCAGTGAGCACACCACCTTCGGCACATTGTCTCCGGGCACTAGCCTATTATTCTTTTATCTCTTCCGTCTATTTTTTCTTTTCTCTTCTTATCGTCAACCTATCTTTCCTTGTTTTTTTTTTTTTCTATTTCAACTTTACTTTTTCTCGCTATATCCCCTGTCAATTCATTCGCCCTCACATCAACCTTTCACCTCCCCCCTCTTCTTTACTTTTCTCTAATTAAATTAATTTTCTTTTTTATATTTTTACAACAAGTTGATTTTATATTATCAAACGAAATTATTTTCACCTCATTTAATGAATAAATAAATTACAACAACACCGTGACACCCGAAATTAATAATATTTCACCAATCACATAATCCTCTATGATGAATTTTTCTTCATTATTAAATTTTTATATCCACTTTTATTACATTAAACACAAAATTATAATTACTTTTAATCATTTATCAAATTAATCAATTGAATATATATATTTTATTTTTATTTTTCGAATGTATTAATTAATATCTTCAATATATTTTATTTATTCTAAATCAAATTAAAAATTATTATTAATCAATCAAATATATATAATCAGTAATACAAATAAAAAATAATGAATTTTAGTATTTTAACGCGGAAATTGGTGAAAACAAGATTTTTCGGGTGGATTTTCGCTGCTTGTCGTCCCGACGTCCCGGGCGAAGCTCTGTGAACCGCCGGGCTCCAGTGGCACTGCCCGCGCCCGCCCGGGATCCGCGCAAGCGTCCTCTTCGTTGTACGCCGATCAGTCAGTGCTTTTCCTTCCTCAAACCTCACGTTTACTCTCACTCTTTTCCTCACTCTATACATACATATTTTCTCCCTTCTCAGTTTCCAACTTCCCAACGCGCCCAATCTCCCTCTCTCTATTGCATATCAACACACACACATCCTCACACATATACTCCCGCTAACTCTATTGCACTTACTCTTTTTTTTTTTTTTATCTTTATCTCCATCTATCTATCGCACCCTCTCATTTTCCTTTACCCTATACGTACACCAGCATCACTCGTCTCTACTTTAAACTCTCGCCTCGACGAGTCAAATTTTCCGGTCATTTCCAAGGTATCCGACGATATAAAATGTTTACCTAAAAAAAAAACATACATACAATTACACTTGAAAGTGCACAAAAAAAAAAAAAATTGTATGTATGTAAATATTTATAAAAAAAAAAATAATATGTCGATATGTTTTTCTACTTTGTCATGTCGGGCGTCAATTTATTTTATTTGAATGACACAATGCGATAAAATATTTAGATATATTTATTTTGTCCACCTTTGAAGTGTTAAAATTGAAAATGTATGTATATTTTTATTTTTATTATTATTTTTTTTTTTTTTAATTACATTAGTCGTGTATTCTGCCAATTTTATTTGTATATCAATTGGCCGGATAGGCATGTACAATTGCAGTGTCGAATTGAAATGAAGTAGGAGTTGGAAAAAATAATAAAATAAAACACAGAGAAAGAAAACGAATAACAAGTATAAAAAAGGCAAAAAAAAAAAAATATCTACAAAAAGAAATCGAATCGATAATCAATCGTGTACAGAGTTTTGTACTGAAGTATATTGAGCGGGAGTATTCCAAATACACTTTCTCATTGTTCATCGAGTGGTGTAAATGTATATGATGTGAGAGACTTTTGTCTCTTTTGAATGCATATGCGACAGTAACAGCATCAGCAACAGAATATAGTGAATCATATCTGCCTATAGACAGATAACAATTCCATGGATACATATGTATACATATATGAAACCAATCGTTGGATTTCATATATCATACTACATTCTTTATGTAACTATATATATGTCTCGAAGCATTCATATCTACAAATTATTCATAAAAATTTTCCAATTATTCAAGCCTATTTCTAAAACGTATAATCGACATATAATAAACGTATACATTTATAACAATGATAATTGTTTTTAAATATCTACTTCAACCAATTCTCTATATACTATCGATAAAATAATTAAATCCTTTTATATAACAACATACATTTATACATATAAATATAAATACATAAACAAACACAAATATATACATATTTAATCTAATTGTAAAGTGAAAAGTACTCGTTTCAACAGAGCATCATCATTGAAACTTTTCTTCAACTTTCTGACACGCACAACCCAACGATAATTACTCGAAAATATATACAGCCTATATAATTGTGTATATATTTATATAAATATATATATGTATATGTATACATGTATATATATATAATATATATATATTCATGAAGCAGCTGGCTAGACGAAGGGATGGTTAATTTGATAACCTAAAACAGGAGGAAAAAGTTCCAATGCACATTTAGTTTATCTTTTTTCCAACGCCCTTATATTCTCTTTCATTTTTCTTTCGCTTTGCCTCACTCTATTGCACACTCTACAAAATTTATCTATCTCTATATTTTCTACTTTCTTTTATATTGTAGAACTTTTACGATTTATCCGAGAGCGAAAGCTGATTTGTGGAAACTTGGTAGAACACGTATGGGATAAATACGTTCTTCCTGTGGGCGTTTGCAATGGCTATCGATGTCGTAAGTCATGCGCGCACCCTCTCACCATTTATCTATGTATTATATGCATATATATATAGATATATATTTGTTCGTGCTTATTATATATACGACCTAGCTGGACACATTCGTCTCGCTCTTCTCTTGCTATTCTATATGTATAATGTATGTATATATGAAAGCTACTCTGTTACGATAATATCGCATGCTACGATTAATCGTAGGCGACAAATCGAGGAGGAATCGCATCGGAAATTGCATTTGCTTTATACCAATTAAATTATAGTGATGAAATGGAGAAGAAAAAAATTTTTTTTATATCATTCTATATTAAATATCAATTATTTTAATTAATTTTTATATTTCTTCTTTTTGCATTGAATTAATTTTTTTTTGTTTGTTGGAAATGATTGTGTGTTGGTATTAATTGATGGTTTTAAATATTTTTGGTAGGGTTATATATGTATGTATTTGGTATAACTAATGAGAAAATGGCATGGATTTGAGGATGAGATAGAGAAATGGGGAAAAATAAGAGAGTGATATGATGAAATGAGAGGGACTTTATTCTCTTGAATATAATGATCTTTCCATTATCCACCCATGTGCCTTCATCTCCGCCAGCATTATCCACTTGGTCGTCTGCATTATCGTCTTTCACAGCTGTATATATGTATACTTATACATATACATATAGATGTCTTTCACCCTATCGTATATACGTATATAAAGTTATGCTCTCTTTCTCTTATTCCCTCTTTATAGCCTTCTTGTGCGCTCAATTCTGCGTTGTCGCTATTCGATTTCAATCATGCATCGCTTGAGTTGAGGGAAAAGCGTTTGGGGGAATCCTCAGGATTTCTATTCAAAAGATCAATTGTCTCGGAACGAATGTTGAAAGTCATTTTGTTAAGTAATGAGAGAACATTTTTTTCTTCTGTCTGAAATATTTTCTTATGAATATTCAAAGAGATATAATTGAACATTATTGAAAAAAATATTATATCAAAGTTCGATACATTTTTTTTTTTTTTATTTCATTGAAAGAATTTTGAATATTTATTAATTTATTTTTTTTTTTTTTTTCCAAGTTTGATTTGCATTTCCTGTTTGGTTTTATCTATGTGTATGTAGCACTTGCACCATCACCGCATATTTCCTTTGATGTTGTTGCTTCCACGTCAAATAATCTATTCACATAGATGGATTCACACATAATTGGTTGTACATAGGTATATACATATGTATTAGTTACTACGTATACCTTATACACAAATGGTGAGCGTGTAAAAACCACAAGAGACATCATGTACTCTTGCAGAGTAAGCGATTGAGTGTGCGCATAGAGATAGTATATGAAAAGGGGATGAAATTGCGTGGGGGAGAATGAAAAAAAAATATATATATACACACGAAAAATCGTGTCCAGCCACCGCACGATAAATCGTTTTTTGGTCACGCGCATACTCACATCTTTTATTGATATAATTGATGATTGGCGGTGAAAATAAATGTTGCGATTTTTTTTTTTTTATATATACATTTGTGGCCTTTTGTTTTGTATTTTTTTCTTGGCTTATCCAATACACGTGTCCCATTGACATTGACATTAAATGAAAAAGAAAAATATACATGTACCTTTTTTTTTTTGTTCTTTTATTTTTTCTCATTTAATTATTTTTTATTTTCAGATATTTTTTTTTTTTTGTAAGTATTTAACTCAACCTTTTTCTTCCAGAGTAAAATTGACTTCATCTGTAATTTGCTGAACGATTAATAGAGTCTCCTCACGCAACGCTCTCATTACACAATCTATGTATACGTGCAGATATAATTGTATACATATATGTATAATATGTATATGTATGTACATATATGTGCACGGGTAATTCTGCCAGAACTAATGAAGGATCACGATCTGAAAGCAAAACGATATTTCAGAAACTATCAGCATTAACAACATCTGTCAAGTAACTAAATAATATTTATTTTAATTCAATTAAAAAGTAAAAGTAAAATTAAAAAAAAAAAAAATGTTACTTTACCATTTGAAATAATTAAATTTACTCTAACACAATTAATTTTCATTCATTATTCAACGTTAAATAAAACTCTACCGTCATTATTCCTCCACAAAAAATATTCAACTTTATATTAAATAATTTCTTCCACATTTTCATTACATTCTAAAACTATTTATCAAAACAAACAAACAAATGACTATATATACATCACTATTATCATTAACTATTCATGAATTACTATAATACTACACATCAAATATTTAAACACAAAAAAAAAATCAAGAATACACATTTATAAAACCCATAAAAAAAAAAAAAATCATGACATCATTTCTCAATTATTAATTTTTATCATCTCTTTTTTTTTTTCTCCTACTACTACTACTATTATTATTATTATCATTTTCGATTTTACATGGTACAGATACACTTGACAACAGCTCAAGGGATTGCAGCATCATCGCACGTGACGAGACAGTACAGAGGGGGACGTGTAAAAAGGGGATAAAACGAAACATACATGCATGCCACTATATGTATTTTTACTACTACCATTATTATCTATCGCATGCACTACTATATTTACCAATATGTACATATATAAATATGTACACTCATTTATACATATATATGTATATACCAGACATACCTGTTCATGTTACAATTCCATCATCAGTGGATGAATGGATGAATTCCAACATACATTGTATGTGTATCTACAAATGGATTTTATTTCTCTACATTATAAAGAGATAGAAACAAATTTTGCATGTACAAAAATATGTATATATACATTTATATAGTGTATCTTTATTTGTATAAAGGGAATATACAAGCATGGAATTCCTCGTAGTATAAATCGAATTCGCATGTCGCTTGGTGCTTGGATCAGAGGAGTTTTTGGTGATATTTTACTAGAGCAGGTAACGAAGTTGGAGAGCGCATCCGGTTGGGCTCGAGGACAATCAATTTTCCACAACGACATAATCGATTTTAGTTTTATTTGTATACGGATGGACATAGTGTATATGTTAGGAGAGATGAAAAGAAAAAAATAAAAGAGGAATTAAATAAATATATAAATAAATGAACTGGGTCAAACTGTATAATATGAATAATCATTTGTCTATCCGGAAACAAATGTTTAGTTTGTATTAATAATAATATGTATCGTTATGCTTTTACAGATATTGAGATTATGCTGATAAGGAATCTATTGGAGAAACTTTTATGGAGTATAAAATTTTATTTATGTTTGTATATTTATACATATGTATTTACTTAAACTTTATCAAGGATGAAATATATGTTTTTTTTTTCTAGGAAAATATTTTTTTTTTTTTTTGGCGTTTCGAAATGTTTTGAATGTGTTTACACGTGTTATTGCGAGTGAGTTCTTTTGGAAAATCGATTTAGTGTATTCAACAATAGGTGGAGTAAGTAAAAAATGTTCTTTTTTTATTTTATTTCTTTATTTTTTTTACTATAGCATTTTCAACACATCATGTTCTTTTATCGAGCGTATAGCCTGATTTTAAATATATACATGAACATTTACAATGTAAAAGTGTAAAGCTGTGAAGCTCAAGATTGAAGCTTGGATTCGAAAAAATCGTGGGGATGGATATACTAAATCCCTTTACGAAGATGAAGTGTCGAAAAGTTCTCAAGATATTATCATCAAACAAATTTTGTTTTCCTTATTCTTCATTTCTCCCATAAACAAATATAACAATATATTATTAAAAAACTATCCGAATAATTCTTTACACAAAAAAAAGAAAATAAACAAACCAACGAAATAATTTTAAATAAAAATAACAAATACTCCTTATTTTCCCTTCATTTTTTTTTCTAATTTTTTTTTTCCTGTTCTTCCCTTTGGAATTTTTTCGTATTTACATTTATCAAAACTTAAACACATGTAAATTGAAAAGAAGCTCTGCTTACATACATATAGGTTAAGTGATATACCTAACGTTACCCACCCAATATTTTTTTTTTTTTTTTTCCCTCTTCACTAAAACACAAATACGTATACAACCATACATACTCACATCGTGCATTTTTTTTCCTCTTTCGACTGACGATTGTGGGCCAAACAACCAGTCTATACTACAAAACCCTTCATTGAGAGCTCTCTTACATTATATATCTATATAACATGCACTTATACATACACATATGTATGTAATACAGCACCACGACGAGACATGTACAAGTGTCAAGTGTACATACGTCTTTCACAAGCCTTTTATTAGCGATGAAATACATATACTCTACACTTTATATACTTATACATATACATACATACATACATACATTCATATGTATATAAGTATGTATAAAGTTCTCAAGAACGTGCACTTTATTACAAAAGAATTTTCATTTTATTCATTCATGGAGAAAATACAAAAAATATATAATTGGTTCAATGTCTGACGTGTATCGTGAGCATTACTACTTACGTTAATATATCAAAGTTTAATGCACGCAGAGTTCATCTATGTGTATATGCATGTATTTATGCGCATATACATTGACAGTTAAGTACATAAGTCTCTTAGAGTATCAACAGCTACTACTATTACAGCATTCTACTATACTACTACTGCTGCTGCTGCTTCTGCTTCTGGTGCTTCTGTTGTCTGACCTATCATAGAATTAACCACTGTCCTGGCATTGCGTTCAAAGCAGTAGTAAAAGCCATTTGAAACCGCTTTCGCAAAGGAAAATCTGGCGTGTGAACATAATTATTGAGCTTGTTTGCATGTCATTGAAACATTTTAATGATGATATTTATCGCAATAATGATACTCTTATAAATTTATATTCCCCGCTAATATTTAAAAATCTGCTAATAATAATAATAATAATAACAATAATAATAATAATAATAATAATAATAATAATAATAATAATAATAATAATAATAATAATAATAATAATAATAATAATAATAATAATAATAATAATAATAATTGACAGAACAAATAATGATTATTAATTAATTAATTAAATTGGCGAAATTTATTATTATTATTATTATTATTATTATTATTATTATTATTATTATTATTATTATTATTATTATTATTATTATTATTATTATTATTATTATTATTATTATTATTATTATTATTATTATTATTATTATTATTATTATTATTATTATTATTATTATTATTATTATTATTATTATTATTATTATTATTATTATTATTATTATTATTATTATTATTATTATTATTATTATTGATAGATAGATAGATAGATAAACAAACTATAGTGTTTGATTTATAATTAAATACAAATTACAATTGATAAATCGTAAATAAAAATTTATATTCATATGTGAATATCTTATTTTTTTTTTATCTCAAATTTTACATACAAATTTAAGTAAAAATATATGTATGTATATGTATTGAAGTTTGCATGTATGTATATGTATATTATGCATATATACATATATGTATGTATATGTGGAAAATGAAATAAAATATATAATGAGAAGAGATGAGAAAAAAAAAAGAATTTATCTCCCATTATCGATGGAATAATTCATGTATAACGAACAGAGTTTTATTCGCCAGTTTACAGTAGTAAAGTATGTCATATATGTATTATTGGCTGCATTTCAATGTAAGCTCTTTTCCTTGCGAGTGCTGAAAAGCACATCAGAATTGAATACTGGTATATGTAGTATATGGAATATGTATAAAAGCACGCTTAGTTACATTATCATGATTATTATATATTTTTATTGGTATTTAATTTTTTTTTTTTTTTTGTTAAATCATTTATAAATGTTTCATCATTTATTTTTGTCAGTCTTCTATTTGCTTGTTCCTTTCTTTTATTATCTAATGACAAAACGTATAAATGTCGAGAAAAATTATACAATAAAAATCAATGAAATAATATAAATTTATAATTCAAATGAATATTTTAACGATGATTTAAAATAGTCAGTAATATTAAAATTAATATTTAATACTCAGCTACTTATCTCAAAAATTTCAAATTAACTATGTACACATTTATAAAATAGTTATAATTATAATATTAATTTAAATTATTGAAGTTCATAATTAATTATTAAAATCCAAAAAATCTTTTTCATTCAGTTCAGAAAAATATGGATAAAAAATAATAGAATCAAATCATTCCAATATTTTTAACATTTAAATATATTAAATCGACTATCTACCTTTTTTTTTTTCTTTTTTGATTTTATATTCATTCCTCGTGCGTTAAATATAACAACGGAAACATATATTCAATGCACGCGAGATTTTTTCCCTTTAAATATGAGTGCTTAGCTTTCAAATTTAATATCCGATAGTCATGTCGATAGAACATACATAATGTATACAGATATACAATTTAATACATAAATATACATATATACATCTGTTCATATACATACAATACTAGTGTATTAACTTCTATTTTTCATTTTATTCTACTTATTATTACTGATTTGCTCCATTATATAATGCCACGCAATTCTTAAATAAAAAAAAAATATATTATCCAGTGATAAATCTTGCCTTTCCCTTTTTCTTTTTTTTTTTTTATTCATTTTATTACATAATTATATGTATATATTTGTATTTATACACAGATAATAAATACAGATGTGTTATCACTCACTATTATAATTTTTTTAACAATAGCATTCACTTCACATAATTTTTATTTTCTTTTATTTTACACTTCCGTTATTATTTATTATTTAATTTCAACGTCACGATGACGTATTATTATTTTACGTTTTTCTCATTTATTTCCTTTCTTTTTTTTTCACTTTTATTTCCTCACTCCCATCTCTGCCCTATCCCCCCCCTTCGTCTTTATATTATATATAAATATACAAATACATATACAGGGTTGAGCAAAACGTATTTGTGTTCACGATCGTTGAGTTATATATTTCGGCGCGATATCTCGACGTTTACAACCCCCTCGGACGTGCTTATCCACTAGGGGTAGTCACACGAAACTGATGGATGGTGCGTGGGTTGGAGGAAAGTGAAGAAAAAAATTTGAAAAAAAAAAAAGGTAAGGAAAAAATAAACACAAAAAGGGGAAGAAAGAAAAAGTTAACTTAAAACAATAGAAAAAAAGGATGTTTATGTCTCTAAAAAAAAAAAAAAATATGTATACATAAAAACAAACCTACGAAAAATTCTTCTAATTATTTTTTTTTTTTTTTTTTAAGAAAATCTCTGTGGAAATGGCGGTGATTTTCGAAGCATGTCCTCTAACTGTATACATCGATGCCCTTATCCTCTTGCTTGCTTTACTCTACTAATGTGCCACCCTTGTTTTTTTTTTTTTTTTTCTCTTTTACACTTATCTCATTTCTTTGTCCCCCTTTCACCTCGTCGGTCTGCTCGTTTCCCATCGATCTCTTCCGAGGAATTGGGCCAACATTGACGCAACCCTCTCGCGCGTATTCTACCCCTATGTGTGTCCTAAATGTGTTGAGTTAATTATTTATACCAAATCATATTTGTTTTTTTTTTTATATGTATTTTTTTTTTTTTTTTTTTGGCAATGAAATTGTCATTGAAATCGTTACGACAAACAATCGACATTAGCCTCCCTATTGCAAATTTATCCACAATAATATAATATGTATGAAATTTATTTCAATTTTAATCAATATGTTTATTCATTTTTTTTTTTTTATTAGCTGTTGTATTAATATTAATAATACACATAATTTGTTTGACATTATTAATAAATATACATTAATATTAACATAACGACTGTTGAAAAAAAAAAATATATTTATAAAACAAAATATACTACATATTAAATTTATTTCAATTTTAGTCAATATATTTATTCATTATTTTTTTACTATCAGCAGCTGTATTAATATTAATAATACATCAACACATATAATTGAAAAATTAATATACGTTATTAATAACAATACCTACATACACAATTCATACTATACAAAAACCTCGACGAATAATATTATTTATTTATTTATTTATCTATTTATCATATACACATGAATATAAAATTTCGTTTCAAATCAATAAAATTACCATTAAATATTCATTCATATTGATAATAATAATACAATAATCAATATTATTCATTCATTATTATCATAATAAATTTAAAGCTGAAAATAATTAAACATGATTACAAATCCTATATTATTGTTTATCTATTAATTTTATTTTTTTCAACACAGAGAAAAATAATATCATTTCAAAATTATATTTTCAATTTTAATTTTCTTTTCGTCAAAAATTTATTATTTATATAAACAAATATAATACATACATAAACCATTATTATTATTATTATTATTATTATTATTATTATTATTATTATTATTATTATTATTATTATTATTATTTGTTTATGAAATGATGTAAAAAATTATTGTGAAAGATATAAAATGGAGAAATTGTAATACAAATAATGGGCGATTTGGTTGAAAAGATAAATAGATAGATAGATATGTATATTGTATATATAGTCCAGGGATATATATGTACATATGTATGTGTATATTATATCTATATATATATGTAGTAATGTACCTTTACGTAGTGTGCTCACTGGCATTGTAAATCGGTGCGGCAATTATGTCGTTACGTCCATACAGTTTAATTAAGCTCGACGTCGAGCCAGCCGAATTAGGTACTCGAGGATTTTAATTGCGTCTGCGCGTCGAGAGAACGAATATCATCTCTATATATGTATAGGTATGTGTATATAGGAAATATATATATAAATAAAAGAGTGAGAGAGTATATGTGTCTATTGAAGGATATTCCCTGTCGAATATCAGCTTTATTGAAGATGACATTGTGACTATTCCTTGGAGAATTATGTATTTCTATTGTAGTAATTCTTTAGTTGGAGATGAAAAAAAAAAATTAATAAATAAATATTTTTATAAAAAAAAATTAGTTTATGTATTATTAATTTTATTCAATTTCGTTCAATATATAAAGATATGTGTATTTATTTATTTATTTTTTTTTTTTATTATCAGGTGTTGTATTAATATTAATAATATATATTTGTTTAACGTTATTAACAAATTAATATTAACGTAACGACTGTTGAAAAAAAAAAAAATATATTTATAAAGAAAAATAAATTTTATATTAAATTTAATTCATTTTTATTTAATATATTTATTTATTTATTTATTTATTTATTCTTTATTAACAATCGTATTAATAATAAAAAAATATGCATCTGTATAATATTATTAACATACATATACACAATTTTGATATGATCTAATTAAAAAAATTTTTCGTTTCAATTTAAAATAAAATTATAAATATTATTATCAATATCATAATTTTATTTACATAATAATTAATCATATTATAATTCTATTTATATAATACCCTAATTAATAACATCAGAACTAACATTATAACATCAAATATTAATAATATTAAATAAAAAATATTTATTTTATTTTTTACTTTAAATGTTTTGACAGAATTTCCAACCACTTATCCATCTGAGTTTTTGCATCGTGGTGAGCGCACACGACCTCCTGTGCACTCTCAACGTCGCCTGGGGTCGTAATTAGTTTGTGGCTGGCTTCACTGAGTCCGTCACCCCATGATGTCCACGCGGCTGATGTAAACGAGGGAGAAAGAGACACTTAATACACAATATAAACACATATAATACAACGAACAGAGAGAAAGAGAGTGTGTATATACAATACACGTGGTACATACACGATATATTGTACAATGATAGAAAGAGAAATGTGCAACGATGTGAGAGAGACGAAGATGAGTGGCCACGCAAAAGCATCATGCAGGGTTGAGAGAAGTCTACAAAGAGGGGTGGTTGAGAGGAGTAACTTGTACTGGCTGGGTGCCTGGTCATCCCCTTGGAAGAGATAACTATATTTCATCTACCTATATATATATATATATGTACTCTCTGCTAATATATATATATTATATATGTATGTATCTATGCATGTGTAGATGAATAATTTGTGTATTTATAGAGGGAGCATTGACCGTAAATGAAAAATAAAAATGAGAATAAAAAATATGAAATGAAAATATTTTTTTTTTTTTTATATTCGTACAATGAATAAATGTATTTATTTATTTATTTGTTCGTTAATTAAATTTTTAATAATATTTATTGTGAAGTGAGAGGGGGGTTTAGGATTAATTATTTATTTATTTATTTATTTTTTTTTTTTTTATTAACAGTTTTGTTGATGATAAAAATATTTATTTGTTTAGTATTGTTAATATATGTGTATGATATTGATTTTATATTATTACTATAATTTTTTATTTGTTGTATTATTAATTGTAGTTTATATAAAATACTTAGAATATGGTTAATTATAATATAAATAAAATTGTGATATTGATAATAATGTTCATAATTTTTTTTTTTTTTCGTTTTTCAATCGAATTAAGAACTAAAGTTATAAAATAATATTTATATTATATATGAAATATGTATTATGTTATTATAAATAATATAGATTATATAAATTTGTGAAATTTTAAATATTTATTATGTATAAATATTATTGATGAAATTGGTTGATAAAAAGAAAATAAAAATTGAAAATATAATTTTTAAATAACGATACTATTTTTCTCAATAACAATTAAACAAATGATTAAATAATTAAACAATAACAATGAAAATGAGAATAAAAAATATAAAATGAAATATTTTTCTTTACATTTGCGCAATGAATAAATGTATTTATTTATTTATTTATTTATTTATTTATTTGCTTCTTAGTAAAATTTAAAAATATTTATTGTGAAGTGAAAGAGTTAAAGTTTAATTATTTATTTATTTTTTCTTGTTATTAACAGTCGTGTTGATAATAAAAATATATATTTGTTTATTACTATTAATATATGTTTATAATATCAATATTATTTTATTACTATAATTTTTCATTAGTTGTATTATTAATCATAGTGTAAATAAAATTATAATATAGTTAATTATATAATATAAATAAAATATTAATATTAATAATAATATTCATGATAATTTTTTTTTTTCAATCAAATTAAAAATTACACTAATATAATAATATTAATATTTTTAAACAAATGAACAAACAGTCTGTACATATATATATGTATATTAATAATAGTAACAATAATAAAACATAAATAATTGTTTATATATACATTATAATTGTTTTTATAATATTTTTAACGAAATAATTTGATACGAAAAAATTAAAATTGAAAATAATATTTTAAAATAATAATACTATTTTTCTCTGTATTAAAAAAAACAAAATTAATAGATAAACAATAACAATAAATAATATAAAATAAAATACTCATGCAATAAATAAATGTATTTATTATTCATTAATTTATTTGTCCGTAATAAAAATTAAAAAATATTTATTGTGAAGTAAAACAAGTTGAGGATTATTATTGCCACTAGATTTTTATTTTTTATTTTCCACAGAATAATGATTGTCTGAATGGAGTTATAAAAAGGACACTTATCCCCATGGAATAATCAGACATTTATATTTATATCCACTTGAACATCCTTGCTGTACTATATACGACAACGAAGACGAGTGAATGAACAAGTCTTTCTCTCTAGTCAGTGTTGAACATCAACTTGAAGCAAAAGAAGAGGGGTGTCTGTCTCATCATCATAGCCACTCGTGGTCGTCTGAGATCGCCACGACTGGATGAAGAATTTATACACATAAAAATAAAATTCACGACATAGACAAAGGTTACCGAACTTTACGCCCTTGTTGCATTGCAAAATAGGATAAAACTTTCTCGAGGTCAAAAGCAAACATTAGTATAGCAATATTGCATAAAGCAAGTGGAAGAGAGAAAGTTTTGTTAAAGAAATATATAGAATATACAATGTAAACAAGAGAGCAAGTGAGAAAAAAATAAGAATAAAACCGAAGTAATATTCATGGCGACAGCACCAGATGTGCTGCAGCAATGTCCTGGACGACGTTAAATGTCTCTTGGCTTCCAAGTGATATTTATGTGCCACGGATGTTAACTGCAAGCAAAGAAGTACAGTATGAGCTCAAGGTATATACATAAACTTAACTTTTATATATTCTCAAATAGTGTCAGGTGAAAATGTTTTCTTCAAAAATTATTTAAATTTTATCTTATGACTTTGGGTTAAAACCCAAACCACAATATCATATTTGTTATTTTTCTTTTCCTTCGATAATATATTCGTTTTCATATATTTTGTTTTTTCTTTTAAATATATATTTTTTTTTTTTTATCAGGGTCGAGAAAGGAATATTTGAGGGTTCATATACACAGAATGAAGAATCACTTTGCATATGTCTTGCACATATGTTCCTTTATATACATATAGTGACAAATAATGATATAATATTTTTTTCACTGAAATTATAGTGGTTTTTGGTTTAGTAAATAAATTCTTTTGTAAGGAAAAATTTAATCTATACGATTAACTGTATATACAATATGTTACGTGTTTGTTCATATAAATTTACTTGATATGCACTTTTTTTATGTCATTCACATGTGCGTGCATGTCTATATGTAAACGCAATATGTATAGGCACGTGTGTGTGTGTATTTATATTGGGGTTACACATGACATGAGTTATGTATTTGGATTTGCTTTAGCTACATTCTCTTCATTCCCCTTCTTCAATGAATCTACACTTGGATGAACAGCACATAAACATGCTGAAGGATTTTACGCGCGATGTAAGAGCAAGTGGATAAATAAATATATATACAGACTATTGAGATTATAATAAAAAACGTAGCTTTATATATTTATTTTTATCACTAACTAGAGTGTCAGTAGCATTTATATTATTTTTTTGTTTTATTACATTAGTGAGATATTATTATTATTTGTTTTTTTTTTTTGACTCAATTCAACTGAGACAATACGTACATTGGAAATAAAATGAAAGAACAAATGAAGAAATTGAATAAAAGGACAGGAAAAAAAAATGGTAATAATAAAACGCCGGAAATGTAAAAGAAAAAAAAAATACAATGATAAAGATTTACTTGGGTTAGTTGTATGAATGTATAGTAGTAATTGGTCGTTTTAAAATTGTCATCAGGCATTATTACGCGCGTCGTGGCAATTGTATAAAGGGTAGAGAAGTTGGAGAAATTTAAAAAATAAAAAAAAATTGTGAATTGAGCGAATAGGATAGAGATAACCTGAAATTACTTCATGCCCCAACGACGATAAAGAGTAGCAACGACATTGAACGCAGTGGAATGAGCGAAAAAATGTCTTTTGAGTAGAAAATATATATATATATGTCCTCTTCAAATTTCACGGATCGTTCATAAAACTTTATTTGAGGTTCAAGGATCAATTTATCGTGCACGTTGATTAGAATTCTATTTTTTTCTTTCCTTAGCATATTTTATTCATTTATTTTATTTAATTAATTTATAAAACTAAATATGATATCAATTATTAATATCATCATTTATTTTTTGTTCTTCATCATATCATCATCAATAAATGATTGAAAATTTCCCATAAAATTTATCAAAATAAATTGAAATAAATATAAAACATAATTTAAATCAAAAGTTTGAATTAATTAATACAAAATTAAATAAAACACAACATATATAATGTAAATATATTTGTATATAGTTATATTTAAATCTACATGTAGTGCAATACTGATTATCAAAAGACGAAGAGGATTGTCGACCTGATTTTCAAGGTGCGGAAGTGGCATAAAATGAACGCGTCAAGCTGCGAATCATCAGTAATTAATTCCTCGACGCAATACTATAAGCTTCTATACTACTTCTCAATATATCATCGCATCATATATTCATTCTTTCTTCTTTATCCCTCTACATAACATCCCTTGCACACTCTCAGTCTTGATCATATGCATATAATGTGTGTGTGTATGTGAAGCTGAAGGCCAACGAGCAATCGAAACTTGGATGTCGCTTCGCTTCTTCTCTTATCTCATACACACTCGCACAATGATTCTTTTCTCTTGTGTTGACTACAAGCATCTCTACATCTCTCTTGTTCCCCGCACATCACCCACACATTTATCTATAGAAGTTTGCGCTTACAGAATTTAACCAGGGCTTTCCCTATCGACCTGAACTCAGAGAGCTTTACAACACCGGCGTCTGCGTCAACGTTCAACTCTGCGCACTCTCATATCCATCCACAGTTATATATATCTTTCATTCCGTATTTTTCTCTCTCTCTCTTTCTCTCTTTTTATCTGCCTGGTTTACCCCACCAGCGATCGATTCTAGATTTTTCAGCATTAATCTAAAGAGAAAAATTCATGCATAAACGACGAAAAAAAATAAAAAAGAAATCATTGAAATTGTTTGATATCTTTTTTATTTTTATTTTAATTAATTGCAGGGGAATGAAATGAAACTATGAAAGTTTTTTTGGAGATGGAGTGAAGACTTGGGAGAATTTTAGTGGGAAAAAATGATAATTGTTGTGGAGTTTTATATGATGAGACGAAGGTCAGTTGGGAAAAAAAAAAATAATTTAGCGATGATGGAGTAACTTTTTTGTATTTTTTAGGTAAAGCCAAAGTGACCTATGGAAACTTTTTGAGTGGTTTGACTTTGCTCTATTCTATATTTCTTCTTTCACGCATCATCCTGATGCCCACAGTTTCAACTTTATGTACATGTATATATGTGTGTGTGTGTGTGTGATGTAGCCAACGAAGATTAAAGACATCAGGATGAACCTGACCTTTGAATGTGTAGATGGAAAAAGGTCTTGGAGTAAAATGTATCTAAGATGATAACAGATATAAATTGGGTACATCTTTCTTTTACTTTGTATCACACTACTACTATTTTTTGATTATTATTTATATGTATATTTATTTTATGTATACACATGTGGTATATTTTTTTTTTTTTGTGCTTTGTATTCGTGATATAATTCATACCAGAAGAGAACCACAACGTAGATAATGTGCAATAAAACTTTCAATTTTATTTATTACTGGTGAAAAAAAAAAAAAATAAATAAATGAGAATAAAATAGACAGGTAGAAAATAAAATTTATATCGTAATAAAATTTACGTATGAAGAAAATGGACTGTTAGTATATTTAAATTGTCCTCGAATAGATGATGAAGTGAGGTGAACAATTATGATTGACAGTGCGATAAATGGAAAAATAAATTGTGGAATTTCTGAAGAAAATTCAATTTTTTATATTTTATATGTGGAAAAATAATAAATGTCAGAATGTTCACTGATAAATGATTGATTAATTTCGGATTATTTATTAATATTTGTGTTATTTTTATTTCTATTTTTAAATAATAATAAAACAATATTATCGGAAAAAAAATGTGAAGAAAAGAAAAAATTCTATTTTAATTAAATGTAAAATTTATAATAATGAAAAATAATATGAAAGCAATTACTTACGCTTGATATATCAAAGAAGATTGGAATTATTATCATAAATTTTACACAATCTTTTGAAATAGGAATAAAAAAAAAAATTATTTGTAAAAAGAAACGAACAATAATTCGATATAATACTTATTATTTAATATCAGGTAGACAGTAAATTAGATTTTCTTTTCCCTTACAAATATTATATAAAATTACAGTCAATCGCAAAGAGTCTTTACGTTTCAATCATTTTTTTTTCTTTTTTTTGTTCATGTCTTTCATATTTAATGTCATGTCACTTATTCTTTTTTCTCTTATATTTTTTTATTTCTCTCGCTTTTATTTATTTATATTTGTTTTTCTGTTTCTTTTCTATTTTACTTTTTCGCTGCTAAACATTTTCATTATTTCTTGCTATATCAAATCGACACATTCCACTAAACAGAGCTAATAAAAAAGAGACATACAGAAGACAAATGTTTAACACTGTAAAGATGTGCACAGCTTTCACTCTTTATTTTCTTCTCGCACATAATAAAAGGCGCACACAGACACACACTCACTCAAGTGTAAACTCCTTTTTCTTCATACCAAGGGAAATATATTATTGATTAAGTATTAATAACAGTGAAAAAATCAGATTTTACGCAAGTACATAAACATAAACATAATTTTTTATGTAAAATCTTTGAATAATAAAAAGCAAAAAAAAAAAATAAATTAGAGATAATAAATATAAATTTTTACGATGACAATTTTATTTTCACAGCGAGAAATTGAAAAAATAAATTATCACACATTTTTTTAAACATGAAGAAGATTTATAATCAATTTTTAATTTTATATTATTATATATTGATGCAATATTTAATTAATATATATTAATAAATCATTTACACAAGTTTATTGCACATTATACTCGAAGAAAAATAATAATTTATTATTATAATACGTAGATATTTATATATTGTTCTTAAATACTTTATGTCATGTTTACAATTAGTTCAACGACAAGACACAAATGGGAAGAGCATTAATTAATAAATCGTTTATTTTTCTTTTTCGTTTAATTACTACTGCGAATCCCACTTTATTATTTTTTTCCTTTTATTTATAATTGATTTATAAGATTGAAGGCATCATCTTCAATACAAATTAAGAAATGAATAATAAATTTGTGCTGTACAAATCCATCTACACATTATCAGAATTCAATGATATTAAATTGAATCAGAGAAAACACGTAAGAAAGAAAAAAAAAAAATTCAAAGACACTGTGATAAAAATATAAATTAATAAAAAATAATAAAAAAAATTATTTATATCAAAAATTAATGTATACATAATTTATATATATTTTGAACATGATTTACTTCATCTTTGCACATCTGAGTATCAATTGCCTTACACAAAAGCAGTCTCCATTCCTCCATTTATGGGAAAATATAATTAAAAAATTTATTTTTATTATTCTTGAATTATTTGACTCAATTGCACATTTGATTTAATATTTATTAATAATAATAATGAAGGAAAATATTTGACAGACTCATTTATTGCACCTGGTACTTGTCAAATAAGCGCCATGGACAATTGAAGCGTATACGTTTTACATTACAATAGATAAATTTTGTATGTATCTTTTATCAATGTCATTTTATTTATTTTTCTCATAATTTTTAATGATTTAAAATTCACTTCTTTTTTTATTATTAAGGATTATAATTTGAGATCGATTATTATATACCTATATATGTATATATATGCAGAAATATATACAGGTATATATGTGCTAGTTATTTTTATATATTAATAATAGTATCCGGATTATAGAATTGATTTTTTTTTTCCATTTTGTTTTTTTTGTAAAAATTATATAATTATTTTACGTGTATAGTTTCGTCGATTGACAATATTTTTTATTCACATCAATTTGATTTCGTTTATTTATTGTTCAGAATAATGACAATGCAATGTTTATATGCAAACAATTAAAATATTTATTGTATGAACAACTAGAAATAGAAAGGAATAAAAATAGTTGAAAGAATTAAATATGGGTATTTAGAAAAAGAATAAATACTTGAATAAAAAAAAAAAATTCATTTATTTATTTTGCTTTTATTTTATCTCTAAAAATTATTTATAGAAACGACTTGAAATTGTTGGTCGATTTTAAAAGAGCATGAAAATTTCGACCCACGGTCGGCATTTTGACTATTCACAGTAAAACATAAAATCATAAAAAATACAAAATATATATAATGAATCGTACAATGTTCATCTCGCGCAAATTATTATAAAATTATCATTAATCAGAATGTGAAAAAAAAAAAAAAATAATATTATTAATTCCAGTTTTGTTATCGTGACAAAATATAAATATAATTCAAATTTGAGATCATATAAATAAAGAATAGTGTATTAATTCATTTATGTATAATTGAGAATTTCAATTTAAATTATTTATTCGTTTTATTGTTTGATAGCAAACAAATAATGATCAATTGATGAATTATGAATTTTATTGAACTAAATCTCATCAAAATTCACATGTATTTTATGTATATAGTTATGTAAAGACATATATATACATATTAGAATATGTATTTAAATAAGTAAGCACGATATATTGCAATTTTTTTTTTTTTCCATTCCATTATTGTATTACATGAATAAAATTTGCAATTGATAAATCATACACACAGATTGACGGCAGTATAAAATAAAAATTGGAAGTATTTAAATTAATTTTCTTGTTGTATTTATCAGTCAAATTGAAATAAAATTTCAATATATAACCCGCATAATAAATTGTATATAACAAAGCATTTTTGTCATATTTTTAACATGTATATTTTGTACACTTCTAATTTGTTCGATTATTACATACGACTGAATATATATTTTTTTCTTTCTTTCTGAAAACATATATATTTATTATACATATATTTATATGTTTATTAATATTGTATTGCATAGTGTTAATTTTTACAGAAATCGAAAATTTATGAGTGTCGTTGATTCTTTATCAGCTGCGAAATTTTTTTTTTCTATTCAACAATCGCTAAACATTGTAACGAGTTTATTATTTTGTGACTAATAATTTTAGTAATTTTTTTATTTTTGCTACTAATTTTGATTAAACCACTAGAAATCTGTCTCAAAAAAAAAAATTGAAAAAAAAAAAAAACAGACAGAAAATATCAATGCGATAACATAAAAATAAATGCAATAGAAAATTTTTGAGGATAATTTGTTAGCTCGATGTAAACACGATTCATAAACTATATATGAATTATAATACAAAATATTTGTTTTTTTCTTTTCATTTTTTTTTTTGTTGTAATTTCTCATTAATGATATAAAAAAATAAACAAAGACATTGTCGCTTGATTATTTGCGCGCGTTGTATTTTAGAGGTAATAGTAATTGGTGATATTTATATAAGAATGACATTAATCAGAGAAAAAAAAAATACAAAAAATGAAAAATTGCTTTGCAATAAAGAGAAAACAAAAAAATGTAAAATGAATAATTCGTATAACTAATGTCAATAATTGAAAACAATTATATGTATATAGTACAGTAAGAGTTGCGCAAATAACTCAAAGCAATATCGTATAGTTAAATTACCTACAACGATATTACCCAGACAAAAATATAATCTTGGTAACGTATTTCATAAACGTAACAATAATAACAGATTAATTATTATACGAGATAAGTTTTTTTTTTTTTAACTAATTTTAGTTATGTACACGCAACATTTTGGTTTCTCTCTTTCTTATCCATGCTTTCATTATTATTCATTGTATCATTTTTTTTCTTTTAATATAATTATTGTTTTATATTTATAGCATCATTGTTAATCTAGCTGAATTGCTACTTAATTAATGCACAGGGAGATAATGAAGAGTTTTTTACTAAACGAAGTGAAAGAAAGAGAGAGAGAGACTTTGCCAATATTATTTGACTATCAACGTTTCGTTTGTCAAATTTATTTGTATTATCTACCCCCTCACATTATCGTCAACTCTATCAATTTGTTATTCTTCATTACAACAAAATTACAGTCAATTCCCATATTACTATTATTCTTTTCATATATCTCCATTCGTTATTAATTTTTTTTTTTTTTTGTTATTCATTTATTTATTTTTTTTAAGAAACATTTATTCACACTACATTTTTCTAACGCAATATTTAGATCAGTCGATCAGGCGCGTAACAAAAATAACATTTTTTTTTTGTATTTTGGAATAATTGGACGCGCAAGTTGGGGCACCGAAAGTGCCGATTTATTTTTTCTTTTTATTTATAAGAATTAAAAAATATTTAATATATATAAAATCCACGTCGGTATCTTAAAAACAAAAAATATGAGAGCATAGAGATCATAATGCGATTTAAAACCAAATAAACAAAATAATGATAATGATAATAATAAAATAATATTATTAATAGTAATTAATATTAAATTAGAATGTAACATATGAGATAAAAAAAAAATGCAAAATCATATATAAATACTTCTTTTTTTTTTTTTTTCAGTGTATATGCATCAATACTCTCTTTGATTGTGGATTCATCATGTACATCATATATACTTAAAAAAAAAAATCTTGAATATTATTCGATAGTATTTATAGTCATTATAATTAAATGATATTCGTAATGAAAAAATATTAATTATAAAAATGGAAATAAATAATGAAGGAGAATTATAACAAAACGATTGATTATTTTTGTATATATGCCTATGTACGTTGCATTAAAGATTATTATCCTTAACCTCAAAAATTCCTTTTATATGAATAAATGACATTTTGGAATTCTTGATAATTTCATACGTTATCTGTACATTTGATAATACAATTCAATAAACAAACAAATGCCAAAGTGATAAACAATAATGTAATGTTTTCTATCTAACGTCATTGTCGTATACCTCCTCTATGAATTTTGCATTTCATCGTAATTTCATACAATAATCAGTTGAAATTACGGTACGTAATTAATAAGTCGTTAAAGCTTATTTTTTTTTTCCTTTACTTTTGCATCACGTTTTTTTTTTTTTATTTAGTCGTCGAGTAAGCTATTTGTATTAAAAAAATAACTAACAACTCGTCTATGTGACTAATAATCTAATTCACTTGATGTGCAAATAACGACAGGTCATACCATCACCATGTCCTCATCTACGGTGATAATAGTAGGAAATGTGTTGTCATTCGAACTCTGTCTATGAATATTTTTCTTTCGCACAACTGCGTCTGTAATAATTATAATAAAAATATAAACCAATTCAATCAATGAATTAATTTGAGCGAGTAATAACTGAATGAATAGAATAAAATTTTAATTTTATTAAATTTACCGGCGGACGGTGGAAGAAGATCATCAAGTGATCCGTCATCAAGATCAGTGGCCGATAATAAAAGATCATCATCGCTAGAGGCTCGTGTTAAACTTGGTAAAGTTGAGGTGAGTAAGGCCTTCTCTTTTTGGATCGTTTCAATATGTCCCACAAGCAAAGCTTCCTCTTCATCACCTCGATCACTGTCGCGTTCTGATCCATGGCCTCGACCACCGGCAATTGATGCTGAAATACTGAGCTCCTCGGGACTAAATATTTTCGATGAACGAAGACTCGACAATCGATTTGTCGCAGCATGACACGCTGACTCAAGTGTACTTATATCAGCGAGCGTTGCACGAACAAATCGTAATTTTTCCTGAACAATTGTTTCAACGCATTTAGTTTGTCTACCAACATCTTGCAGTGAATCTTGCGCCGGTAATGTTCTATTTGTTCTTAATATACATGGAGCAAAAACAATTGCTAATGCAGATGACGACATACGATTGTCAACTTCATGTAATGCTACACGAGCTAAATGCACAATTAATCGTTCCATAAGATCAAAATTGGGCTTTGGTAATTTTTTTAATATTGCAAATAATGTACTAATTCTGTCGTGTGGATCAGTGAGATTTGCTGCATGAAGAAAATCATCATAATATTCAAATGTTAATAGTGGTTCGGGCATATCGCGGAAAAAACTTTTTAATACCGCTGCCAATACATGAACTTGATAATTTTCAAAATCAACTTTTTCTAAATCGCCCTCGTCCATTTTCACTTTTAATTCACGCACTTTTGAACTCACACCACTTTTACGATAAAGTCCCTCGGTATAAAGCCCATGCATTTCAATTGTTGTGATCAAGCGATCGACAACAAGCGGAACTTTGCCATCGCCACAATCTAATTTGTACAATGGTACACCAAAAACTTTACGTGAATTTGCATCGTGCATTGAACCATCCTTTCCACATTCAGCCACTGCACGTGTATAACATTTTTTGTGGCACGTCAATTTACAATCTGAAAAAATAAAAATAAATTCAATTGAAATAATTAAATCAATGTAATTGAGTTATTGATAAATAAATATTTGATTGTTGCTCACTTTGACAAACGAGTCCACGTTCAATTGGCCACATGAAAAATGATGTACAAACTTCACAAGCCGTTGGAATATTAATAATTGTCAATTGGAATACATGACTACCATGTTTGATTGGCTCCTCCTGTTTGCGTTTTTTCTCTTTTTTCCTTTTACTTTTGCTCTGCTTGTCTGGACCCTCCGTTTTGACTAGTGTCATGAATTCATTCATAAATCCCCTAAATGCATTTACTCCCATTGTTACAGGAAAATCTTCACGTGTATTTTCCTGTTTACAAACAGTCTCCATAACTTGAAGAAAATTGGCAATAAGATCAGTATATTTTATATTGCCTTCGACACCTTGTTGAATTGCAACGCTATAAGTAATAACAAGATCATCTTTGAATTTTCGTAATGCCTGTTTAAATACTCGATCGACTTCACTTGGTTTTTTTCCTTCCTCTTGTCCTTCCATAATATAAATTTTTTTTGTTATAAAATCTTGCATTAATGCCAATTCTTTTGCATCGGAAATAATTTTATCTGTACTATCGGAGAATGCTGATGTACCAGTCAAACTAAATTTCGATGCGACTGTTTGTTTCATCGCCTCATATGGAGTTCGTGTGGGTTTACGATTTTTTCTTCTACTTGGTGTATTTGCCAAGGGACATGGCATTTTTAATACACCACCATTTTGTATACACTTGACGTGATACAACTGTTTGCAATCATTGCATTTATATCCTTGTGTGACAAATGCATCCATTTTTTCATGGCAACAAACGCACACATCTTCCTTGGAAAATCGTGCGACCTTTCTAAATCGATGACCCGCAAGAGTAAACAAATTATTACCCTTCCACTCCAATAAATTCATTCCCGGTGCAAGTTTTAAATCAGTGCTACTCTCAGCACTAGGTTTTTCCTCCAATGCTGAAATTTTCGTCGCTGGATCTGAATTTCTTCGTCGTAATTCAAATGTTGTTATTGCATTCGATCGCATTCGTTTGCCAATTTGTTGACCCTTATATGTTCCATCATTTTTATTTACAGGCCAATCAGTTACCGATCTTGATGGTAAGTCATCTTTTTTCGGCCATACATTTGTCGATTTATTTAAATCACTCTCATTAATTGTACCAAGGAAAATATTTCTTGCATCACTCGGTGTATTTTCTATTATATTTTCACCCATTGAACGACACAATACTTCACGTCCCGGTCGATTTCTTCGCGCACTTCTTACCGGTACATCCGGCTCAGTCTTCTCTTTTTGTCTTGTCACATCATCATCACCACGTATCGATGGTATTTTTCTTGTTGAACTAACACACTCGTCTATATCTATTTTTAATGTTGTATCACCCTCAGAATTTTGTCGTTTTAAATAACAAAACTCTTTAACATCTCTGTTATAACCAATATCATGTTGACATGACGTATTAATATCTAATCGCTCGCTGGTACTTGCATTCAATCTTCTTTGATCGCGTATTGTCTCCTTTTTATTCATCAATCTTTCATTAGGATCAACTTTAATATTTGAATTTGACGCTTCATTTAATCGTTCCATTCGCGCTTGTTGCAATAAACTCTCTGTCAAATGACGATATTGTGCTATATTTGGTGATCTTGTTACCAACGATTTTTGTGGATTTGGTCCAATGTCAGTGTAATTACTTGTAGCGTAATCTGGTCTTCGTCGCCATATTTCCGCGCCTGGACTGTGCGATAAATTACCACCGGGCTGATATTTAATTTCACGTGGACTATGAAATGACGCCACAGTGGTATTTAAAATGGGTGGTGCACTTTGAATTGCATTTGGCGTTTCGCCGTCAGTATCGCCGTCACTGTAACCAGTCGATGAACTATCAGTACGTTTGCTAACAGATGACGATCGACTTGTAGCATTAAGAATATTTGTATGAACATTTGTCAAAGGTGATTGATCCACGCGTTTAGTTCTTGCACTTGGAACGGGTTTTGAATTTACATTTTCTTGTGAATAATGAGATTCAACGCTATCAACACTCAATTGCGATTCATAACTGCGTAAACTTGCCAAACTTTCGACACTTCCTTTACGTGGGCTATTGTCCTCTGAATTACAGCTCTCTGGCATTCTAATATTATCGCGTGAATTCAATATACGTTTGTTTGGTGTTAATTTACGTTTTGAATATGAGATATTTGTATCGAGTGTAATTTCTTGATTGACAATTTCATGTCGTGACGCAGAATGATGACCTTCCGATCGTCGTGGTGATGGATGCGGTTCAATTGACGTCTTTGCTTGACATGTAACGGAAATATTCATCGGACCCATTTCAGATTCATTCAACGATGAATTAATTTGTGTAATCATTTCACTTTCACCTCTATTTATCAATGTCTGTTTATGCTTTTTCAATTCAGCAAACGCTTTACGCGCTTGTCTTCCTCTTACACACGCTTGGAATATTATTATTCCTGCTTTTAATTTTTTGTACCATGTGTATTGACGATAAGCGCGCCACGTTGATTGTATATGAATTGCCGCGTCGATTCGCGCGCGTATTGATTGTGCTAATTTTTGTGCCATTATCATTCGCCAAAACGATTGAATTTGCACAACGGCATTTTTTATTCGAAGAAATTTTCGTCGTTCCAAACATGCACGAAACCATTTTTGTATTGTTGTAATGCTTGTTATTATTTGCTGATGCAATTCAATGTCCAGTTTGATTTTTTCAGATTCACGTAGGAATACTTTTGTTTTACCCAATTGATAATTATCTTTATTAAGATTGAGTGTTAGAAGAAAATCACGTACGTCATTTTGTGAGCTTATAAGACCATTTGGTAATAACATACGATATAATTGAATGAATTCTTCATAGGTTAATCGAACATTAAAGCCGGCTTGACGTATTCTCACTGTCTCCAACATTCCCGTGTACCTCAATTGACGTTGAACAGTCTCTTCATCAAATTCATGTGGTATTTTGTTTGAATTACTTTTAATACATCGAATAAAAAATGGATTTGCTTGATTTAACGTGTCCATTAGGCTGTGCAAACTCTGTTGAAATTGGGCTGAGACGGTAATTGGTTGTTTCCGTGCTTTTCCTGGTCCCGTTCCATAACTTTGTGTTCGTCCAGCCAAAGTCTTCACAGTTTGGAGATTTTTCAAACCCTTTTTTCCACGCTCACGTGGCCGGAATGATTTATTTTTCCTGTAAGAATACAATTATTAATTACAATCGAAATTAAATATGGATAATTTCACCATGTTGACGTTATTAATTTTTAAATTGAAATCAATATGAGAAGTATGCAAGATTTCCTATAATAAGCAAATTTTAATTTTAAAAAGCAAGCTTTTTGATGTAGTTAATTTAAGTATACGTAAGACAAATAAATATTAATATATTTGTATAAATAAAAAACTTGCATTATTCTCTTTAGTAAAAGTATTTAAATAAATATTAGCAGTATGCAAAATGATAATTATATAGTAGCAGATGAATTTTATGAAAGTAGCAGTAAAATATCATACAATGGAAATTAAAATACTTGAAAATTATTCTCTCACAGAGCATAATTTTCATTTAATGTATTTTTTTTTTTGTTCTCTATGATTAGAATAATCATCTGCGCCCCAAAATATATAAAGAATGTAGCAAAATTGAAGACACATATAAAAAAAATATAATTTATAAAAGTGCAACCTTCACAGATGACATTTTCTTCATCATATACACCATTATATAATAAATATAAAAATATGACAATATGTCAATAAATTTATCTAAAGTACATAAACAGTAACTGTACAAATTGCATGCAATGAATTAGCATTGGTACATTGTATAAAAATAAAGAGAAAAGTTGTGAGTAAAAATGATTAATGAAATCGAATGAGTGTTTATGAATAAAACGATACAACATTTCATTGATTGAATCAATAATAAATAATTCAGCGAATGGCTGATTATTAAAAAAGGGCCCGAATATTAATTATTTTTCCTTTCGCCGTTTAGATATACACCTATATAAATACATTTAGAATAAAGAGAAAGACCTTCAACCATTTATAATAATAGTAAACTAATAACAAGTTGTAATAAGTCCCAATTATACCTACAAACCCTTACGCAAATATAAATAAATTTAATTCAGATAAATTGTTTGTTGTTGATCATTTTACATACATGACAATTTGATTAGCACGTTCCATGACATTTGCTTCATCTTTTGGAAGCACCCTCTCTAGTGGCGTGTGAGTATCCCGTCTGAATTTATTATTACTATTAGGCTGCTCTTCCCTCACCCTTAAAATATAACCCTTCGATGGTGATATATTTGTCGGATGTTGTTGTTGATTTTGATTAACATTTCTAATTTGTGGCCATGACAGACGATTGTTGTTTACATTGTCGTTGTTTTCGATTTGTGTTGCGGTTAATGTGGCGGTAGGTGTTGTTGATGGCAAGCAGACACTGCGTTGCTTCTGATAGCTTGGCGGGCGAATATGTTTGTGCGAACTGAAAAATGCTATCATGCTTAGCCGATATTCCGGAATAAAAATAATAAAAATAAAATCATATTTATTTATTTTTTTCCTGACTTTTTTTAACTAGAACATTTTACAAAATGTTAAAGATTTTCTTAATTTTTCTTCTTTTTTTTTTTTAGTAGCGTTAAAGATGTTTTTGCATTATGATTTATATTGATGAAAGAGTTTACATGAATTTGCTGTGAATTTAATACGAATGAATTTGTTTCTATGTGTCAATAACAATCATGCTCGATAAAAGAGTGTAAATGATAAAGATAAATGATGCACCTTGAGACGAAAAATAATTTTAAGAAAATTATATATGTTAATGTTTGTGGAATGATTAAAGTGATGGAGGTGACATTTATATAATCACATCTATCGAAATATTAACAAGGTGCGAATAATAATATGTATATTGCAATCGTTAAAGAAAAAATAAAACTATCTAATAATTTTATAAATATGGATTTACAAATCCATTTGGTAAAGGAAAAATTTGCATTTACTGATTTATTTCATTACGTTCATTGTCTTTTCGTGTATTAGAATTATTAATTGACAACTTTAACTGTTCATTTAAACTCGCGCTTTGATTGTAAATCCATAATTCATTCATCATACAAAATTTTAGATTAATAGTAAACGAGAAAAAAAAATATACTAATCAAATAATTAATTAAAGGAATTAATTGGATAACGAAACATATAGAGTGGATCGAAGGGACCACTTACGCAATTCGGTTAATAGTAAGATTAACAGCCGATAACGTCACAAGATGGCTATAAGAGACAAAAGATAAATCAACATCTAATTTAAACTTCATTCTATAATTGATTGATTAATTTTGTCAAAACAAATTTCCTTCATGGCGATTTTTGTTCACACATACGTTATCGTTTGATCGAATTCTCATTTTCGTTCTTTCTTTTCTTAATTTTTTTTATATCTTATATCTTAGTGTTAATTTTATTATAATGCGAAATTCAAAGTTTAATAATAAATCCAAAATATGAATGTATTAAATAATAAATTACCTGATTAAATTCTCGTTTGGTGTTCTGTATCGGCTCTGTACAGAATTTTTGTTTCCATCAGCTATTAAATTAAAAATAAAACAAATATATTAGTAACAGCAATTGGTTTATTAAATATTATTCAGTTGATAATGAATTAAATTGAATAATTTACCTCGGCCATGACGATGCGCTCGACCAGCTTCTTGAAATGCAAAATGAGCACGAAAGAATGCACGAAGTATTGCCCATCTAAACACAGCAACAGGATCAGCACCAACTAATTCTCTCACAAACGCCAATGATGAATTTTTCAAAACACCAACAACACCATCAGGTCGCATTAAATCAAGATTTTTTTCTCGCATATTTGAAGCTTGATATTTGACCGAACCAGCGTAATGTCGTACAACAAATGCCGCTTCACGTCGTTGTGGTGTCTCATAAAATTGATTTTCTTTATGTACTGTATTGAATTTTTGCAATAAAGTTTCATTTGTTGCACCAGGAAAATTGCACTGATCATCAAGCAAACACAATAATCCATTTGGTTTTCCTTCAATTAAATTAAGACATCCAGAATTATCGCTGTAACCAATGTCAGTCCATCTAATTCCTTGTCGTCGATATTCCCGTTGCTCATATTGAAACACATGTTGATTAAAATAATGTTGCAATTGTTCATTAGCATAATTTATACATAATTGTTCGAAACTATTGCACGTCTTGAAGTCTTCAAAACCAAATATATCTAATACACCAATACTGTGACCCTGATGATCACGCAGCGTATCTTTTTTCGACAACAGCGCATGATTAACCTAATTCAAAAAAATATAATAATTAACATTAAATAATTATAAATTTTGAATTTCAATAAATAAATAAATCAACATATTTTTTCACACATTACCTGAAGAACTATCCAATCGAATAATGCACCGTACAGACATTTAGCCATGGCATCTCGTGCCGCAATTGCTTCTGGTAAACGATAATTAATAACTAAAGTTTCGCCTGAAACTCTAGCACGCTTTGCCGTCAATGCAGCAAGTAATGTTTCTTGTTTTACCCTAAGTAATTCAGAAATAAGTGCAACAACTTCAGGATTTTTTACGCCAACAGCTTCATCATGATGATGATAAGACTTTCTCGGTTGGAATTCAACATTGCCAAGTAGAAGAACAGCAGACAATACGGCAAATAATCGTCGTTGTTTTTCAGGCGTAAAACCGACCATCTCCATTGATTGTTTTAATCGTGAAAATTCATGTCGTTCATCAATATTTTCTAATCCATAACAGCCACTTTTATTTAAATAATTATAACGATCAGCACTTTCTAAATGTAGCAATTGACGTTCTTGATCATTTGCACCAGCCAATAAATAATAAAATACATGATAATTTCTTTCATTTTTTCCTTGCGAGACTATTCGTGATTTTTCTAATAGATATTTTTGAACAACAGCACCATGAACCATTCCATTCTCTTTATAATTAACTTGAATGAATTTTCCAAATCTACTACTGTTATTATTGTGCGCTGTTTTGGCATTGCCAAATGCTTCAAGTACCGGACCAGCGCTGAGTATTGTTTGTTCGACACCGCTGCCATGCGAACCCTTTTGGCTCAATGCCGTTAAATGATGAAGAAGAAAATTTGTTGATTCCGTTTTACCCGAACCACTTTCACCGCTAATTACAATACACTGATTTTTCTTTTCTTTTAACATTGAATGATAAGCCGCGTCGGCAATTGCGAATATATGCGGTGGAATATTGGGTCCTAGTCTACGATTTTGATATAGTTTCACATATTTTGGATTGTAAATTGGATAAAATTTAAACGGATTAACAGCAATTAATATACTGCCAACATAAGTGTAAATATTTCCCGCCAAGAATCTCGCTCGAAGATTATCCAATAGAGTTTGTTCATTAAGATCTGGCAATTGGCAAAGATCTGGATACTCTTTATCACGTGGTTGATATAAAAATCTGTTGAAATAATCTTTGAGTAATTGAGGATCCATTGGAAATCTACTATCAGACCATAAATAGTCTGTTTGTTTTTTCCTAAGGTAAAATCTGGAATAATAAAGAAAAATAAAATTGGATTAATTCAAATGAATTGATAAGGAAGAAAAGGTAATATAGATATGTTTAATTAATTATTTTTGTTATATATACCTGTAGCACTCTTGTTGTGCAGCACTTTTTGGCCAAAGTAGCATGAGTGCCACTGGACATTCTGTTGGTCCGAGTCTTCGTTCTTTGCATTCTTGTCCCACTGAATTGCCGACAATCTCTGCCAGTTCGTAGCCATTTGATATTGTTGCATCAACAAGACCAAGCCTTTGAATTATACATTCCACTATTTCAGCAGATGTTGTTTGTTTTGTTGCTTTTATCGATAGGGCTTCATATTCTGGGCTCCATTCACCCACGAATACTTGTACCACGCCAGAAACGCTATTTTCCATGTCGGTTCCCCCTGAAAAAATACCACAATAAAAAATAAATACCACAAGAATTATGAGGATTTGCCGGGACTAAGAATTCTTTTTTTATCTTCTTTTTTTTTTTCATACGATCTGAATTTAGTGGTTTGAATTGTATTTTTCATTTTCATTGATGTGTCATGTGAAATTTTTGCAACAGCTGCATGAAATACTGATGTTAAAAATAAACTGACGGGAGCTATGAGTGTCTGAATTTTTCATTTTTTTAATTTTTTCTCAGTATTCAACAGCATCCAAAATGTTACGTGTATAAGGAGGATAATTCAATTTATCATGATATTAATAATCAATATTGATTATTTACCTCAATATTTTTAGGGTTAACAAATTTGTCCTCTATCATCCATCAAATATTTAAATTCAACCCCTTCCTCTTCTTCTTCGTTTTGTTTGAACGTAACCTTTACCCATTGATGGATGTATTGTAAATATTTTTTGCACATTTTGATTCTATGTCGTTGAATGAGTATTCCAAAATAAATTGGATAATCAATAAGACGCACGTGTTACAACATTTTCATTAATAATCTCACAGCTTTTTCCTCATTCTCTGCAGTATTTTTATTTTATCCTCTCTCAATTTTATAATATTCACTTCTAGCGTAAGGAAAATTGAACTTATTCCAAGTTTTATTGTATTAATAACGTGATAATAATACAATTGAATTTTTTTCTTATACTGGATAAAGAGTATTTATCAAATTACTTTGTAATTCATACATGTATATAAATACGTAACTTTGATGATTTAAATTATTGCACGCAAGAATTTTTTTCTGCGCACAGAGTAGAGTTCCAATATTCAACACTGATTAAACCATTTATTCATGGCGTCCATTTGAGTCCATTGAAAAAAAAAATACTATATGCATGAATAATCTATTATCAGCAGGCAGTACTGTTTCATCAGTGGAACAGAATAATCTACTCTTTTTTTTTTTCAACGGCCAACTTATAATTCTTCATCAGCTTCATGCCATTACAATAATAATTTCATCAAATTTCAAATATATATTTTCATACATTTTTAAACATACATTCATCCCGTTCACTTTTCACAGTATTTTTTTCTTTGAGTTTATATTAATTCAATTGCAATCTGAAATCAATGAAGCAGAACAAAATGATGTAAAAAATATTATTTATAAACATGTCAAATTAACACATATCAATGAGAAAAAAAAAATAAATAAATAAATAAATAAACGAAAAATAATGACACAACATGGTTCGATCTCATCAGGCTTTTTTACTTTGGATATTTTCCAAACATTTCTTGTTTACTGCTACATGATTCTGTCAACAAGTACATCCCTGTCAGTCTCTCTATCTCTAACATTCTCTTCTTTTTACACTCTCTATTCATTCGATTTTATTTTGATCAAATGCCAAGACTTATTTTTACCCATACTAAATAACTAAAAGGCCCAAGGTTTTTTTTTTTTTCTTTACTTCCCTCCCTCTCTCTCTTTCACCCTCGCGCTCTTGCTTTGATGTCAATATTCTTCTTTATGGTATTGAATTACTCAGCAAAGCAATTAGAAAACTAAATAGACTTTTTTCATTTTATGAATCACACACGAGGTCAATAAGATTGGCACGAATAATTCCATGACGCCCATTGATTCATGTATATATGCACATACATTGAAATATACATATACATTTATGTATATAGTTAGATATAAATGTATCGATAGATATTCTTTTTTTCCTCGTGATTTATTTATTTTATTTCTCATATCTTTTTTTTTTTTTGTTCAAACTCCAATTAATCGCGTTACACGACAACAATCAAGTTGACACGAATTTTTTTTTCTCTCCTTTTTTCTCATTCTTATGAATCACATTATAAGTTAGAGCATCATCATTCATGTACAAATATCTGAATCAGTATGAATTCCGATAAACCGGCTGATAATACGTGTAATAATATCCATAAAAAAATACAAACAGTAAATTTATTTATGAATAATATCATGGCATGACGACCATATACCTAATATAGCTCTCTATATGTAGACTTATTATCAGTTTCGTGCTGCATTTGACACTGCAATTCTATGGTAAAACCGGGACTTGACGATTGGCAGGTAAACGCAACGAGCATGCAATCCGCCAATCAGGAGGTCCACGGTGATATCTATGTGCAAGTAAGAGAACCATCAAACATACATAACAGCGAAACCGGACTTAGGTAAGATATGCATATAGGAATTTTTGGAATGTATATTATCATGATGATAATATGCTATTTCTAACATGAATAAAATCTTCATTCAATTACACAAAAGTTAAAGCTCATTTCTCCATTTTTCCTAAATCACAAATTAAACAAACATGTAAATTTAACTGAAGAAATAAAATATATCCATATGAAATTGTACCTTAAAACTGATCAATGATTTTTCCTAGTACTCTGACCATGGCAATATCCTTTCATATGACAACACAAATCCCACCGGGACTGGGGCATGCTTCCACACAATCTCATATATGCATACATATACACACCATCAAATGATTACCCACAGTCTGTCTCCACGTTATCTTCTCCACTCTCTCTTGCTCACTATATTTTCTCGTTCTATATATAAATATTACTTTTTTCCATCGTCTCACACTGCAATCACCAATTAAAACATAAATTTTCCATCATCCATCACAATCAAAACAGCAAATATATTACAATAAGAAAACCCGGATAACTTCAATTGTACCCCCGTGGCCGTTGTCGCGTACCTGTTTTTCCTGTTTTCGCTCGTTCACGCGCAAACTGAGCGAATGAGAGCCAAAAGTGAGAATGGAGTATATGTGCTTGAGAAAGATGGAGAACGACACAGAGAGTGAGACAAATGGAACGTGGAGTATGTAAGAAGGAAAGAGAACGTTCGATTGGATGCAAAGGAAATTGAGAGAAAAAGAAGGAGAGCAATATATGTATAGAGGGAGGAAGGTGATCAAGAAGGAGCACACACTTATACAGTATATACGTATATATATATATATATGTATATGCATATATACTGTATTGAACTATATGTATTGAACATATACACGGATAATATAAGACCGATAATAAATATAAACTGTGTCGTGTTGACATCAAACAAAAAACAATTACCAACCTTATCAATTGTAAATTTTTAAATTGTAATAATCGTATCTTGTTTATCACTTGTGATTATAATTGATCGTAAATTCTTTTAAAAACGATCATGATGATGATCATCATTCCACGATAAAATATCCACATGTACAGTCATATGAAAAAGTTATCAACGCCATATTGAAATCACTGAGGAATAAATTCACCAATAGTATTTTTTCATTTTACCATTAAACCAATGGCAATGAATACTTTACATTACATACAATACAATTACTTGGATGCTATAGTTTTTGTTGGAGACTATGCGCGCGATGCCATTTATCCCCTCTACTTTTTCTCATCTAGATACACATATAGTATCGTAACAGGTTGGCCAACTGTGTGTAGTTTAGGGTTTTTTTTTTTAGATCATGATGATAATTGGATGATATAGAAATATTAACGTATGTCACATGGGTATATTAAATCAGCCAATGAAAGATGTTGTATGCTTTTATGTACATACGTATACTCCAATTATATTCCGTGGAATTTTGTCGCATTCTCAAAGCAAAAATTAACCTCCAATTTTAAAATAGCAAATTTCACATGTGATCCATTTTACCGGGTGTTATAGTAGATAGAAACAAAAATTAATAAATATTTTAATTTTACTTATAAATACATAGGAATGAGAAATAGTTTCTTATTCTTCATTTAATCAATTAATGAATGAAAATATGCATTTTATTTTTTTAGTAAGATGTATTTCTTAATGTTAATATATACAAGTTTATGGATCGAAAAAAAAAAAATTAAAGGAAATAGGTCCTTGGTTTCCGTACGCTGAACAAGGGCATACGGTTGCGGTGTTGAATCCGCTTCGGCAGTGGGAATTTTATACCAGAGTCATGGAATTGTTTTACTTGAGGTCTGCGACAATTCGCAGCCTTAACTACTTCCACTTTTATAATTTGGATCGAGTGAGCTCGAGCACGATGCCGAGCACCCATGTCGCGGTAACACTGTGTTACCGCGCCGCTTACAGACAAATCACGGTATTCCCGGTACATATTATGCGTACCAGAACGTGAGTCATATCGTAACCAAATTCCAAAATTCTTAATTTTAGTAGGTGTTTTTTCAGGGATCTGAAATAAAAATAAAAGTGTCAATATTCAAGCTATTCAATTTATTAATTTGTAAATGAAATAAATTGTATGAATAATTTTTGTCATTCATCAGATATTTACCTGTTTCAGTGAGACGATTTCACCAGTTGATTTTTTGAATTTTTTAAGCTGTCGCAAAAAATACCAAAAACGGGATTTTGCGACAATAACATCGGGTGCGAATATCCTCATTTTATATAAAGGAGTTGTTGTTTCCTTCTCTGTTGGAAGCTTTCGCCCAACAACTTCATACTCTTTCAACTGAAACACGATAAAACATAAAAAGTTAAGTTAAATCATCCAAGCACACATATATTGATGTAATGAATTACATATTGCAATGTAAATGAATATATTATTATCATTAACAATAAATTTATCATCGAAACATGTAAAATACTATCGCTAATCATTATTTTTATAGGTTATGTGTTTGAATAAATTTCTGAATTCAGATGTGGCAATGCCATACGGTTAGAGCGAGTACATCATCAAAATTAGGAATAAAAACAATCACAACACTGTAAGATTTAACAATTGTTAATATTATTTTAATGAATTCGGGAATATTATTATTGTTATTATTTCACTTTTAATCAAATATTTATGTAAATTTTTATAAATTTACTTACTTCTCCCTTTGCTTTCATCGTGCCGTTCGGTCTTCACCAAATAAGACAGGATAATGAGAGCTTTTACAGTTTGACGTGAAGGGGTAGCTGTTTACCCAAGCCCAATTTTCATGTAGATTCCGACAACGTGGTCCACAATGTGAGCAAAGTGGTTTCACTTGATTGTTGGAGTATATATTATATATATATATATATATATAAATATACAATATGAAAAAATAAATTGTTGTTGCAGTCGAAAGTATGTGTCTCTGTAATCTGTATAGTCAAAAACAGAAAAGTCAGAGCGAAGAAATATTACTAAGCCCTTTTAATTTTTATTATCGTGGCCACTTTCGGCTCACGCTTACTTTGAAGTTTGACGAGGACGTGATCTTTTCATTATTAAGGTATGATATTTACTTGTTTTGAACATTTCTATGTGAGTGAATTTGATGAAAATGAATAAATATAATGCAAAATATCTGGATTAAGTTATTAAACATCGTGTGAGTTCGTTATGTGATGAGTTTTAGGCAAATAATATATGAAATTAGTCGGCTCAACTGACCACATTGTCGAATGCTTTATCATCATATATTTTCCATTCAATATATTTACTTATTATTAATGTGAATCAAACATCTGAATAAATATAAATTAATTGAGAGTAGTTTTTTACATTAAAAAAATGTTTTATTTAATTTTAAATATTTCGAAACAAATTACAAATTTTTATTTGAGGTTAAAGCCGTGATGAATGTAAATGGTTTCCGCTATTGTCAATTTGTTGATTAATTTGTGATTATTAATGATTTATATTTGTTTGTTTATTATTTAGATAAATAATGGCGGAAGTAGAACAGTATGATGATGTAGTTCTTTCTACTGTTGGAGCTGAATTATCATCACCAATGGCATTGTCTGCCGAGCTTCCAGAAATTAAGCTCTTTGGACGTTGGAATTGTGATGATGTTCAAGTAAGTGATATGTCTCTGCAAGATTACATTGCAGTAAAGGAGAAAAATGCTAAATATTTGCCACATTCTGCTGGACGTTATGCGGCAAAACGTTTCCGCAAAGCTCAATGTCCAATTGTTGAGCGACTTACCAATTCATTGATGATGCACGGTCGCAATAATGGTAAGAAATTGATGGCTGTCCGAATTGTTAAGCATTCATTTGAAATCATTCATTTGTTAGCTGGCAAAAATCCTCTTCAGGTAATGAAAATTAATTGTGTTTTCTTGCTATTTGTTTGTAAATTATATTTGATACTGATTAACCATGAATTAATTGAATATTTAATTAATTTATTGTTAGGTTTTGGTCACGGCTATTATCAATTCGGGACCTCGTGAAGATTCAACACGTATTGGTCGTGCTGGTACTGTACGTCGTCAAGCAGTTGATGTTTCCCCATTACGTCGCGTTAACCAAGCAATTTGGCTATTGTGCACTGGAGCACGTGAAGCTGCATTCCGCAACATTAAGACTATTGCTGAATGTCTTGCTGATGAGCTTATCAATGCAGCAAACGGTTCATCAAATTCATATGCGATTAAAAAGAAGGATGAACTTGAGCGTGTTGCCAAATCAAACAGATGACCATATTCCGCTGTGAAAAAAATAAACAAAACACTTTACTTGAAAAATTATTATTCTATTTTAGTGTTTCGTATAGAATTTATTCAATTATTCATATATCTAGCATAAAAGCCAGGAGTAAAATTCTATGTACTTTTTTATTAAATTTAAAAATGAAAATGATATTAAACGCTCAATAAAAATAAAATTCTTTAATTCAAAGTTATTAAAATTACTTTTTGATACTTCCACTTGGTGTAAGTTGGATGGAGTCTCTTAGAAGTAAACAAATAATTCAGCAGATTGAAGCGAACTGAGAGAGATATTGGCAGAAATACAGACAATATATACTAATATTCAATTCCCCACCAGCAAGTGGAATTTGTCAACAGATTTTGTGTTTGAATTGTAAATACCAGTGTATAAATTTGAATAGTCAGAACATTTTAGTGCATGAATAAATAATTTTTTCTTCATTGACAGACAGTTACAAATACCTTCTTCTAGATTTAATCTCTTCATTTTTTTCTCTTCTATTATTTACATTTTTTTTCTTTCATTCTATTCTACTTTGTTCAGTTATGTTTACATACATTCCGTATATTTCTCATGTTTACTTTCCTGTAAAAAATTTCAAAATTACAATTGACTTTATTTACTGTGTCAAGTCTTATATTCTACTCTTACAAAACTTTTACTCTTCTTCTCATTGTATGCAGCTTTTTTTTTTGTCTTACAGTTTTATCGTTCCACAATTCAAATCAGCCAATGGAAAATATCGCATGCTCTTGTGTGCATGCATATTTTTCAATTGTATTTCGTGAAATTCTGTCGCATTCTCAAAGCAAAAATTAACCTCCAATTTTGATGTAGATTTCGACAGCGTGGTCCACAATGTGACCAAAGTGGTCTCACTTGATTGTTGTTGGAATATTATATACATATAAATATACCCGAATATGAAATTGTATTTAGACAACAGGAATGCGGAATGCTGAATATTGTATGTAATTGTATCTCTGAGATTTTCTTACGTGACATACTTGTTTGGAAAATATTAATCCGTTGAGTAATATTAGATTATCGATAATTAAATTGTACAATAAAATCGTAAAAGGTGTATAAATCAACGAGAAATAGATTGAATTAATTTCTAGTCGTGAGAGAACATATTTTTTGTCAATAATTTAACCAAGATGGTATGACGACAATCGATATTTTGACAATTGTTTTGTATATAAAATTTTTGTTTACATTTCTCGTACTGAATTTGCATTTAATATATTATTACTCCGTACATTGGTATTCATTTTTTTTTGTTTCTTATTTCAGTCACATACAATATTATTGGTACAACCAGGTAACAGACCTGAAACTCGTACTTATTCTGATTACGAAAGTGTTAATGAGTGCCTGGAAGGTATGATTTGATATTTTTATTATCAATTTATTAAAAAAATTTTTTATTCTTTCATCATATCTCTTCAATTTATTACCAATCATTTAGGCTAATTTATAGTTATTTGATAAAATAAAAATTAACTTATCGTATTAATGATAATTTAAAAATTTATATTTAATGACTCTAACATAACCTCAATCGCAATCTATTTTATTTGTCTTTCAATTATACACCGAACATTTTGTAATAAATATTTCTTGATATTTTTCAGGTGTATGTAAAATTTATGAAGAACATTTAAAGCGAAGGAATCCAAATACACCAACAATAACTTACGACATAAGTCAATTATTTGATTTTATTGATCAATTAACTGATTTATCATGTCTTGTTTATCAAAAATCAACAAATACTTATGCACCGTATAATAAAGACTGGATAAAAGAAAAAATATATGTGCTATTGCGACGTGCAGCTGGACATTGTGAGTGATATCTCGCGATTATTTTTCTGCTAATTCTCTTATATTTCTCTACTATTTATAATGTTTATTACAAAAAAATAAATTAAATTGTATAGAAAATATTCACATGGTTTTTTTTTTTGCATATTCAATTTCTGCAAGCCATCTATCTTTCACATATAAATATTAATAAACCATTTGTCCCAAGATTCATCATTAAAAATAAGTTTTCAAATATAATTCCATGTGCGATCAATCACGACAATTGCACAGTATACCAAAAATAATCATTCAACTTTATTCATTTACAGTACTGAATTAGAACTAAAAAAAAAAAAAAAGAAATTACGACACAGATGAACCCACTGCGTGTATTTGACATTTATCTAACAGTTTAATGCATATGCATCAAAAAATTATCCCGAACGTGCCAAGCAACTCTGATGACATCACTTAATTTCTCCATTCACATTTACTAATAAAAAAAAAACTTAATTTCACAATATTTCGATTTATAATCTACATATATACATATAAAAAAAAATCTTCATATATTATAATCAAGAATTCTTGATCATGTCAATCGTCACTTAACATTGATGACTCTAATTATCATTCATCAATATTGTAACTTCACAACACCAATAACACCTAAAGTTTTTATCAAATCATAGATGAAAAACAAAAAATAAATCAAATAAATACATGACGCAAAGAAATACCATAAATAATAGACACAAACATATATTATTGCGTTAGTTCATTATAAATATTGAACATAACAATATAATTGCCAGGATTCTACGTAAAAAAATTGACATTAAACAATACAAATATATTTATCTATAAATCTATACATATAATAACAATATTTCAAATAATATAAAACGCATTTTATTCTCTACACATAACTATTGCAAATATTGGCACTTCTATTCCTATGTATATATATCCTAATAAATCTATCTATGTTTGTGTATCTGTCCTGTTTATAAAATTATTGCAACAGTACTATGTACTATGCACGCGCATACATTCGCAATTATTAATATAAATTCCAAGTATGTACATCAACAAAATGGGGGAAGCTTGAACAACATGAAACTTACGAGTGCAAGTGCGACAGTTAGATAGATAAAACTATTAAGTAAGAATGAAACACACGACATATAAGTGGATATATGTATAGTAATGAGAGCTACCATGTCATGAGTGCGGTGTCTGTGCTCAGATAAGCGCTGACCGCGGCGCATAGCGGTCGACACAAAGAAAAGGTTATGGATTAAAAATATATATATACATATAAATATATTGTTTTGTGATGACGAAATATATTACAACCACGAGTTTTCCGGCTGACTTCCATTGTACTGATAGTTATATACAGAAGTAAAACAACCACAATAAATAATGAAACATTAATAAATATATATTGATAAACATAAAATTACGATAAACGCATGTGAAAAACATTCAAGTGAAATCTTTGATATATATTAACAAATTTATAACTATATATGGTTATATCTGCAGTGTGAATGGTGTTGGTTATCTGTTACACTGAAGAAAAATATTGTAATATTATTTCATAATAATTAATAATGTTATACATGTATTTTGGAAATATTATATTGTATGATTGAATTATTTTAGTTTACTTCAATGATGGACTGTGTGAATCATCGCTACAGAATACATTTGTGACGTGATTTGTTGAGTATTATTTATCGTTGACAGGAGATATTTAGTCACGATTCGTTAAAAATATACACAATAATAATATACAAACTTTGACTATAGGTACATAAACACGTTTACATCTAGGCGGACAGATATATATGCATGTATATAATATATGCGTATTTGTGTATGCAAATATATACCATAGAATTTATTGGCGTAGTATTTTCCGTGAAGAAAAGCTAAATAAGAAAAATGTCTATCAAGTTACTTAATGATGTTGATCCATTCAATGAAACACCCTTGGATACAGTTGAAGATTCAGGTATTATTGGCATTGAATAAAAATAAAATTCTACTTTTGATTTATAATGTTTGAGAAGGAATTGAAGGAGGAATTTAATAATTAATAATGACACATTGGGTATTTATTTAATATTAAGGTTAAAGACTTTTATTTTCGATAAATATATATTCTGCTGTAAAAATATATTTATATTTATCGCAGAGTTCATTGGTAGCTTGATGATATAAATTGTATTTACTGAGTTTATTTGAAATATATCTATTGGAAAGAGCAAGCCAGACATCAGTTATTTTTATTTGTTTATATTTTTTTTATTGTCTGGAAGAGAGAATAATCTCATTTGATTAGTAATAATATCTTTTTTTTCTTTGTCTGGTGGTAATTTATAATTGTTTTTTAGTTGTGTATTTATGGAGAAATGTTATATTCATTTGTTTATATAGAGTTATATTTATTATATTTTATTGTGTTTAATATTGTGAAGGTTTGCTCAATGAAAATGGAATGGACATTGGTGAAGAAGCTCTAGAATCACCCCACGCTGAACCTTTGACACCAGAAGAAGTCAGATGGTTTTATAAAGACGGTGTTGATAAAAGATGGGTAGAATTCTGCGGTTATGATAGTTTAAGAATTGAAAATACATGGAGACGTAGACAAGAGCAGGATTCCAATCAGACAAATGATAATAATACACCGATAGAACGTGTTGTGGTCAAAGGTGGAATGTATGATGTTGAATTGGACAATATGAGATGTGTTTCGATATATTGGCCAGGTAATGATAAATATTTTTCATTGAAATAATTAATTTATATTACTCGTGTGTGATAATATTATCTCTATTAGTTAATATCAGTCTCAGGCATATGAATGAATAAATCTTTTATTAATTTAATCTAATAAATTGAGATTCATTGGATGGTATCAACTCGAAACAAAATTCTTTTAATACTATATATAAAGAATGTAGTACAGCCAGTTTCAATTACATATTGAATGATGAACTCTTATGTTATATTATATATTAAAGTTTATTATATCTAAATAACAATTTTTTATCTAGAATGTAGATAAAAAAAAAGGATTTTTTGAATTTTCTTTTCTATTTCCATTGTAGCGATATTAAATTTTTTATCAAAGATAAATTCCCTCATTTTACTTGGCTTTTATCATACACAGCATAGATTACTGCGTCCTTGAGTCTATTATTGCCAATTTCCTTTGAGTACATTCACTGCACGTGTATAATGGGTAATACTGTCGCTGTATTGCTGTTACTTTTATCTACTCTAATTTTTTTTCCCTCTAATAACTTAAGTTCACAAACAAATAAATGAATTATTACAATTACCACATCATCATAAATTATAATTTCCATTTTTTTCATACATGTGATTCTGTTTTGTTTCATTTTTCTTTTTATTTGGTCATAGGTGAAGAATGGGAAATAATGAGAGCGACGTGGTATTACGACGCAAGTTGGATTCCATTAGAGATGGAACATTCTCGTGTTATTGAAGATGTTCATCTGCGATTGTTTATGAAGCAATCGATTTCATCTAGTTCAACGCCAGAAGAAATTACTCCCCCGCATTCTTCCTATAAAGGTATACATTTATTATTAAAATTTCGTTTGTTACATAATATATTTTACCTTTTTTATTAATGTAAAATTCTTTGATTTGTATATGTAAATTATTTGGATATCGGGTTTTTTTTTTATTCATTCTGCTATTGAATATTAATTTGTTATGTAATTTTCTAGTTTTACATACGGAACATTTTTCCGAGTTTCATGTTGATTGGCATGCGATTAATGATGTCGCGCTATACAGCGAGTATACACCGAGTAAATTAATGCGAAGCGTGACATCTAAATTAGGATTTACAAAAAGTATGTATTCATATTTATATATAATCTTTAATTTTATTCATATTATTTTTATACATCAGCAAGAAAAAAAACTATTCATACAACTTTCGTATTAACTATTTTCTTTTTCATTCGTTCTCATTCTTTATCTTACAGCGAGCGGTTATCGTTTAAAACGTGGCTACAAGGTTCCCGCTGTGATGGATGATAAACCGCATGATATCGATCATTTAGTATTTGTCGTACATGGAATAGGCCAAAAACGTGATACTGGAAAAATAATTCGTAATACCGCCTCGTAAGTATACAATATTGTGAAATAAATCAATTTATTGTTCAAATATTATTCAACTTTTCACGATTTAAGAGGAAAAAATATAATTAATAAAATTTTTGCAATTATTTTTTTTCTATTCTTAATTTTTTATTTTATTTTCTCAATACAGATTTCGAGATTGTGTTGATTGGTGTAAACAAAAATACTTTATAAATTCAAAGCATCGAGTGGAATTTTTTCCCGTTGAATGGCGCTCATCATTAAAACTTGATGGCGATATTGTCGATGCTATAACACCATACAGTGTATTAAGCATAAGACATTTATTAAATACATCAGCGATGGATATTCTTTATTATACAAGTCCACTTTACGGTGGTGAAGTGCGCGCCGGTTTACAAAGAGAATTAAATCGTTTATATTTCATGTTTGCCAGTCGTCATCCAGGTTGGATGGGAAAAATTTCCATATTAGCACATTCATTGGGTTGTGTTATTGTATATGATATTGTTACTGGTTGGATGGGACCAGACGCAAGACCACCGTCACCCGCGGCGCCTGATGTCTCAACTGATGGCCTTAAGTTTACGATTGAAAATTTATTTTGTCTGGGATCACCATTATCAGTATTCTTAGCATTACGTACACGCACCCCGTCAAACAGATTAGATATAATGCCACCTAGTTTATGCAAGAGATTCTTCAATATATTTCATTGGTCTGATCCAGTTGCTTATCGTATGGAGCCACTTTTAGTACGTGGCTATAGTAAAGTTGAGCCAGTGTTAATATTACCATACGGTGGTGTAGATGGTCAGCCAATTGAACAGCCACCACCATCTCTACCTAATATTGAACCCACTATGCCTAATTCCGGTAAAATCAAAATTAATTAATATTCAGATACTACTAATCTTTTTCTCTATGATATCGTTTTTTTCCCTTCCTTTCATTTAACAATTAAACTCGTGTTATTAATATCTATATAGATAATGAAGAGAGAGAAGCAGAAAGCCCAACTGATACGCCCAATCGTAGTGCTGATAAAGGTTGGAGCCTTTGGGGCCTTGTTCGCGCCGGTTGGAATGCAAAAGAAGGACCGTCTTCTCCTACTCCTGACACAAATGCAATACGACCGGACGAAGGTATATTAATAACAAGAAAATAGTTTATTGCTTAATTAATTTGTAGTTATTTTTAATTTTGATTTTTTTTTTTTTTCAGAATTAGAACAACGACTCGATTATGTATTACGTGCTGGTGGATTAGGACGTAATTATTTGTACACTGTAACGGCTCACACTGCTTATTGGAGCAATTATGACGTCGCATTTTTTGTGTTGACTCGATTATTTCCAAATTTAGAGACTTGATGTTGGCTTTTGTTACAAATGACTGGGTTATATCCTATTGGATTGCCATGTGCGTATACTAGTCTATAATATTATGATAATTAATTATGAGCATATATCACCGTTTTAAGTGCTCCATATTGATTGGGCCTCTCACCAAAAACAAGAAAAAAAAAAAGATGTTATTAAAAAAAATGATCTGTGATAACGGTAAAACGATACAATAAGACAAATTATTGCCTAAGCTAACCTAACTTTGCATAGTTTTTCATATTCAAAGAAAAGATTGAAACCACGAGCTATTCGAATAGAAAATTAACTGGTGACTGAATTCAATAATGTTGTGCATATACAATTAGGTATATGAGGCGCATTTTTTATATTTTGTATACTTGAGAGTAATTATTTTATCTCTCATCGTATTAATTGCTATATTCCAAAATGGGCCAACAAAAATTCGTTTTTTTTTTTTCAATTATATTTACTATGTATCTATAATTGTTATAAATGCCTAAGACCATTTATTATTATTATTGTTTTCATTCAAGTTACAAATAATGATTATAATAGAAAAAAAAAATACAGAAATAGTGTACCACTGGCAATATTGTATGGCAGGGACTATGTAGAAACTTTTTTACAATACAATTAATTATATTTGAATTAAAATATTATTAGAAAGATTTATGAATTTGTTATTGCTAAATATATTGTTATGTATTAGAGTGATGATAAATAGTGATAATAATTTAATACCATGAAATGATTATGCGTGTATCGTCCACTGCAAATAAAAAGTTGGAATTCGTCCACGACTTGGAACAATATTTTAACTTTGAATCATAAATTGACTTAGTAATTTTAAGTTACATACAGCCAAAGTATATAATTGCGTTCAATTAATATATCTTCTCTTGCGCATTCATTGGTTGTGTATCAAAAATTACCGTATTTTATTTATTCAATAACTATCTGCAATAATAGAAGAGAAAATAAAAATACTTGCCATAAAAGTTAACTCGACCATTTTTATATATAAAATTTCTAAGTGATTAGTGTTATAAGATCATTAATTTTTAATTATCAGACACTTTGAAAAACAAATTGTCATGAATATACAATTTCTAGATGTGTCCTTTATGATGCATATATAATTCAATGTTGATTGGTAGTATCAGGTTTTTCTATAGAAACAAAAAGAATAAAATATTCAATTTATAAAATATAATAATATACACGTAAAAAAAAATAACTCGAAGGAAAATTTACGATGTTTTCAGTAACGATTATTAATGATAACAATAATTAATAAGCGACAACTTATTTCTTTCATACATATCCTGAACGACATGTGTAAAATAATTACAATCAGTCAGCCAAAAACATAAATTCTTTTATTTTCTTTCTAATAAGAGAGTTCAATGCACAAAATTAATGTAGCATAATGTGAAAAAAAACTAAAGAAAATTATTATGTGTTTATACAATAAAGTGCAAAAGGAATAAAAACATTACACATGAATTTGTAAATTAATGTATTATAATTACATTAAAATTGTAGATAAAAAAAAAAAAATCAAAAACAAATCTAATGTAGACAAAGTCTAAATAAATTTGTTGTTATACCAAAGAAATGGGCAAAAATAAAATGTTTATTTCCATATTATTTAAATTAACGATTGAATTTGCGGAAGGCGCAAATGCCCAGTGTCACGTGGTCCTATTGCACAAATCAATTTTACGTATCCGGTGTGTGTAGGAGTTATACATTTTTAGAGGACATTTATTTTATGTCTTGTCATCAACCAAAAATAAATCATTAAATATATACATTCAATTAATTTACACAATTAATTAACGTACGTATGGGCAAAATATTGAATTTAGCCTATTTATATTTCATTCAAAGTATAATTAATACGTAATGTCGCATTCCATAACCTCAATTTCTCAATAATTACTTTACACTACACTGCTACTTACATCACATTGTACCATGTAAAACGGTTTATTTATTTAGATTAGTCGTTAATTCATACCATGAATATATTTTTTTGTGACATAATTTTTTTACGTTCAACGCATTCCTTATCATGAAGTGTTATCTGCGATAAATTTTTTTATTTAAAAAACGAATTGAATGATCTAAGCAAAGGTTGAAGGTTGAAGTTCTTTTTTAATTAGTTCAGTGAATTCTTTGAATGAAGGCATAAAATAATATAATATACTACTAAATAAAACAATTATCTAGTAGGTATAAAATATATAAATATATATATGTATATATGTATATGTAAATATATTTTCTTTTTATTATATGAATCAAAAATTAATGTATAAATTTATTTTTCTGTAAAAGCAGCAAAATGAGTCAACTACACAATTCACAAATAATAGCTGTTGCCCTAGGTGCAACAATAGGAGTAATTGGTGCTGCGAGCTTATTTATATATCAAAAAATTATGGAACATAAAGAGAGAGAACAAATGATGGATAATTTAGAAAGTGTTAATAGAAGAGTTTCTGAACTTCAAATAGCGCTAGACAATATGACGTATTTAATTCATAAATTTTCTTATAATAATATAATTTATAAGTAATTTAATTGTTCAAATTGATTATACAATGATTAACATGTAAATAAAATTTTAGTGCTCAGCAGGAACAGCAGCGAGCAAAGAGAAGCAAAAATATCCGAAAGCGTGTGACATCAACGAATAGTTATTATAGTTCAGCGGCAACTGATAATGAAATTGATGCCATTTCAGTAGCTGAAACTGATATTGATGATGAATTTTACGACTGTTCAGACGATGAAAATGTTCCACACATGGATACTGAGTAAGTTTATCCACGTAAATGATATAAAAAATCATTGACTTTTATTATTCAACGGACAGTTTTGTTACTTTTTATTTTTAATACTATAATAAATTGAACAAGAACGAGATCATATATTTATAGTGATGCAGGCCAACAGTAATGTTCGAGTTACAACATCAACTCACCGTGTTAGACAAAAAAATTGAGAAAGAAGAATTTTATGAAGAAGTCCTTTGTGATTTGCGGTCTTTGGCTACTTGGCATGGTACAAATGTCGAAGTTATTTGGCGATTAGCTAGAGCATGTTTTAAAAATGCTAAAAATCTCACCGATAAAAAACGTCAGGACGTTTTGCTACAAGAAGGTCAAAATTATATACAAATAAAAATTTTTTTCAAATTAATAATATTCATTATAATTATTTAAACAATGTAAAATCATTTAATTTAAATAGGAATACAATTTTGTGAAAATCTCCTTGATGAAGAACATGTAGATCTTCACAAATGGTATGCAATGCTCGTGGGATTGACCACCGAAAATTTACCAATAAAAGATAAACTTGCAGCAGGAAAACGTTTTGAAAAACACGTAAAATTGGCGTTGCGACTACGACCAACTGATTCAACATTAAATCATCTATTGGGTAGATTTCAATATACAGTTTCTGGTTTAACTTGGATTGAAAAAAAGGTATTTTAAATAGTATTCAAGTAGTAAAATTCCCGAAGATAATATAATTATTTATTCATAAATGCAATTGTATTTTTGCAGATTTGTGAAACACTTTTTGGTGAAGCACCGACTTCAACTTACGTTGAAGCAATTGCTAACCTTGAGAAAGCTGAAGAGTACGCAACTGAGCCTGATATAGAAAATAAATATTTCTTGGCTCAATCCTATCTCAAAATCAAGTCGTACCAAAAATCTGTTGATTTATTCAGGCAATTAGTTGATCTTCCACCTTGCAATAAAAAGCACGAGAATCTACAGTTCGAAGCAAAGAACCTTATAACAACGTATTCGGGTTATTGTTGATGATAATACACATACACTCCAAATAGGTTAAAGAAAAAAAAATCCAAGTAAAAATATATAAAAATATAATTGTAATAGGCTCTGCGGCATCTAATGGATTTCGTAATTCAAGAGAATGAAGAATACCGATACTAATTATTTTTACGGTAAATTATTGATAATAATTGCAATTATTTGTATTTCGTATTACGGGGGTATCCAATATGTAACATTAAAGACAATTCTAGGTATAGGGATTTTTTATAAATGAAACTGGGATATTAACATATTTATATTTCACCGTCAATGACTTTTCTAATAATTTTTTAATTTCACACACAATTTTTATTGGCAAAACGAATTAGTATACGCAGACGAATTATTTACTAGACATTAAAATGAATAATTCCTTTTAATTCTTATTTATATATATTAAAAAGAAAATATGCAATCCAAAAACACATAAGACCAAACAGACATTTCGAGAATGTCTTAGGGTTTTTAAATACACATTTGGTTATGGGTAACATTTTATTTTTCATCGTGCGGACACAATTTAAAATTAAATGCTTAAAAAACTTTTAAAATTTTACTTGTATATGTTATTTCTATTGTATAATACACAAAATAATAGTTTGTTTATTATATGTGTACTGAATATAATTTAAAAAATGGAATATTTTATTGGAAATGCCAAAAATAAGAAGTAAAAAACAAAATTATTATATAAATAGCAACTAAATAATAAACGTTGTTTATCTCAAATATCGATTCTCATTTTATATTTAAACAAATTGATTATACATCAAATATTCACATTTCTTCATCGTCCGTATAAATAAAAAAATAAAAATAAATATATTGAAGAACAATTGATGAATAATGTCATTAATTTTGTAAATCCTTTTCTAACGATGTACAGATTCATACAATACATGCACACATATTCAAAAAGCACAGATCAATAATGGTCCAGCACAGCATCCCAGGGAGACGCCGTTGAATTTCGAGGGTGAATCAGAATGCAAGTGAGAATTGAAGCACATACGGATTTTATGCGTGTGGTTTAATTGGGAGGGGTGTTATCGAAAAAAAAAAAAAAAAGAAAAAATAGGAAGCCAATAAAATTAATGTCGAAGGGAAACCCGAGAAAAAACTTAATACTGTGAATTGCACATCAGTTGGCCCTTGACACTTATGAAATGTGGGACGTTGTTTCTCAATCGATGTTCAAGTAAGTCACAATTTACAATTATTTTATTCTAACATTTAAAAATTATGTCATATGAAAAAAATATAATACAAACGCCGTGAGAGAATTTATGAGCCACGAAAAGAATTTTTAATTTCTACAACAAAATTAATTTTAAATATTATTTTTAGAATTATTTATATTCCTTTTTCATCTTTTTATTTGCAATAATTAATTCAATATAATTAATGAATAATAATTCACCTTTAATAATGATAAATCAAACATTTTTTTCATTCAAGTTTATCATCAACAAAATTATGATGCGTGGATTTTTGTGCGGCACTTTATATTGCGCTTTGTGGTATGGTAGTATAGTGGCAGGTTTCCTCTTCATAGCTTGTCCACTTTTACCATTATTGCTCTTGAGTCCACCGAGATTTCGAAAATGCGGCGATCTACTTTTTTCATGTTGGGAGCTTTATCCAACAGTCAGTATATAAATTCATGAGTATTATAAAATTTAATTGAGATATTATCATCGAATATAGTATTAAATTTAATTCTTATCATTGAATACAAAATATTGTCTTTCAGGCACTATTAGAGATGATTGGTGTGAGAGTAATAATATCAGGCGATCACATATCTCCAAACGAGTCAGCAATTATGGTGATGAATCATCGAACGCGAGTCGATTGGAATTTTCTTTGGGCAGCAATGTATCAAGCATGCATGCCAAGTATTGCTGCACATAAACTCAAATTTATTTTAAAAGATCCAATTCGTCATATACCAGGTCCAGGTTGGATAATGCAAATGAATGGTTTTCTTTATATAACACGTCGTTGGGAAGAAGACAAAGGAAGATTATCACGAACATTGGACTATCTGGTGGCATTAAAACGACGAACGCAATTATTAATTTTTCCTGAGGGCACAGATCTTACTGCAAGTAGCATCAGAAAGTCAAATAATTATGCAAAAAAAAATGGACTACCGCATTATGAATATACATTACATCCAAAGACAACTGGATTTTGTTATTTAACACGTCACTTTCAACATGCTGGTTATCTTGATGCTGTATATGATTTAACAATAGGTTATCCTGATTATATACCGCAATCAGAGATTGATTTAATTACGGGAAAAATGCCTAAGGAAGTACACTTCAATGTGCATAGAATAGCATCGGCAGATGTGCCTGAAGATGAAAATGAACTTAAATGTTGGTTGGAGAAACGATGGGAATACAAAGAAGAAATGCTCAAACGTTTTTCGGAAACCAAGAGCTTTTGTAGTAAAGATAATGCTTGGCCAATGCCAGATGGAGTATCATTGAAAATTGCACTTGTATTTTGGACTATTCTAACTGGCACGATGGTTTTAATGCTTCTTACATCACCATTATTTCAAATATGGACATTGGCACATGCCATTTTATTCATTATGTTATCCATATTCAGCACTGGATTTAATCAATTGGAAATTGGATGGTATTGGCGATGGAAAAGTATATTTACGAGATAAAAGAATTTTATTGATAATAGCTATAAAATAAAATAGGATTATTTTTTAAACTGACACACCAAATAAAATTGCATGTGTGGTTTTATAGTTCTGTGATATTGATATAAAATGATATATACATATGTATGTAGCATGTAATTAGATTTCACTGAGAGCAAATTTATTGCAGTGCAAAATTTTGCTATAAATTAGAGGAAACTTTTGTCTTTTCTTGGATGTTAATCAAAAATCTTTGAGAATATTTATATTTTTCTGTTTCTATTGAATAATACAGTATTTTTTGGAATCATACACCATTTTCACACTGGAACATTCTTAAAATTGGTTAATACTAAATTAAATTAATTTCTTCGGTTAATTAATAAAAAAATAATAGTATGTACATTGTACAACTATTTTTCTTCATGTCCAATGAACAATTATCATATTAATGATTCGTAACAGTTCAATAGTCTGAATGAATAACTGATATTTTAAAATAATATTAATGGTAATTGTGCACTGTTTCATGAGTAGGAAAAAAAATTTATATATACACATATATATTGGCAAGTGTTTATAGATAATTACGATTTGTTGTAAGAACAAAAAAAAAATGTGAATTCACGTGCCAAAGTAATGAAAAGTTATCTCTTATTGAAAGAATTCTTCCTCATAGAGAAGAAGTGTCTATACGAGAGATTAACCTTACAACATTAGTTTGACATATATTGTAAATAATGAAGAAAAAAAAATATATACATGCATACATATATGTATATATACTTGGATGAGTTTACAAATGAAACAAGTTTGATGTTCTTATACTAATGTAAACTTTGTATACCTTTTCCTGTGATTAGACACTGCAATTATATGCAAATTTATTTGAAATAATGAAAAGGAAAAATTTTCACAATGTGAAAACCAATATTATGTTATAAAAGTAAACCAAAATATCATTCAGGTAAAATCTGGCTATGCCAGCTTTTTATTTGATTTCGTAATATACTATAATAAGTAAACATGTATTTAAAATAATCGAATTGAAATAGATAAAAGTTCAGAATGTCGTTTACATATTTTTTCTCAACTTTATCAAATTAATTTATTAATTTTATAATTATAATTTTTTATAAAATGGATTTATTGGACTGGATAGTGGACTTGGTTTTAATACACCAGCCAATGGTTTTTTATTGGCATCAAAAGGAATCGCTGGACTCAAACGAAGTTGCCGAAAGTACTCTGATGTGGCTTGAGCTGTATTTCGCTGTAATACAATTTGAACTCGTTTTTTCGAACTCGATCCAGTGTTTGTTTGTCTTACTGGTGTTCTCGTAGGAGTTTGTTGATTCTGAAAAATATGAAATTGTTTTTATCATTCATTAATTTGTGAATTATATTTCAGAGAATAATAAATTGTAATCAATAATATTCTTACCAGCGTTTCAGTATCCAATTTTTTTATGACTGGATGAAGCCAAGGAATTTTATTTATTGGTGTATTGTGCGTTGTCTTTTCTTTCTTTTCTTTTGTTTTGTCGGATTGTTCAACATTTGGAGTAACCGTTATATCCGATGGACACTTGGATTTTTTTGTTTCCGTTGCAACCGGTGAAGATTCACTACTCGAAACTACCCAACTATCATTGAGATTCTGTTTATTTTTTTTCTTGTTACCAAACATGTTTGATGTACTTTTAAAGCTCGTAAAATCATCAATTCCATCCATTAATTCACTTTTGATACTTTCATTAAAGCTCCGCATTTTTTTCGTTTTAGTTTTTTTATTTTTTAATTTTAGTTCTTTTTGCAGCGATTTTTTATTTAATTTATTCGATAAAACAGCAACTTTTGGTGATTCTACTTCCTTATTATGAACAATTTCCTCATGAGCATATTCATTCTCATTATTATCATCTGAATTATCATCTGCTACCAATTCTAATCTTGGTTTTTTTACTTCAATGACATCCAAAATATCATCACCATTGGACGCAGCAAGAAGTTTTTTCTTCTTCTTACGATTTAAATGACGAAGTGAATCCGCATGCAATTGATCCTCAAATTCAATGAGTTTCAACGCAGCTAATTTAGGATTAGTATCAGCAGTTTTAGCACTTGGGATAGTAATTTCTTTAATACCAATTGGCATAACACCCTTTGCTAATTCATTAAATTCATCGATCAATCGTGTTATTGATTTTCGATTTTTTCTTGTTGATGCTGGATGAAATTTATACTGCTTAATTAAATTTGCAATTTGTTCAGGATCGAAATGCAGTTGCGGTAATTCAACATTGACACAACCAGCTCGTGGATCCAATGGCTGATTATTTTCTACTTTGTCGTCACATTCGTCTTCATCCATTTTCTCATTATCATCTCCCTCATCATCGTCTGATAATTCCAATTTTTCCATTGCATCAATATTGCCCGTAGGAAAACCAGCCTGAGAAAAATATCCAATAATATTAATAATTAAAATAAATAATGAATACATAAAATAATTTTTCTTAATGAAAACTTACTTGTTTCCAAGCTTTAAATTTATCCATATAGTCCAATCCAACATCTGATTGGAAGATTAAATACCTAAATATGTGTCTAGAAACGTGACTTATTTGTCTACCATCTGTCATTGATGCTAAATAAATAGCAAATGGTCTTAATAATTCTGTTATTAAATCCTCGGATATATTTCCACCAGAAACCTAATAAAAATAACATAACAGCATTATTAAAATAATAAATAATAAAATTAGAATATATAATATTGCTTGAAATAACTTACTTTTGCCAATTCTTCCATGTACACTTCAGTAACATGAAATTTAAAACCTAATGATCCTTTTAAATCCACAAGAATAGTTTCAATGGTGCTGGCAACTCCAATTACCCATTCTTTATTCCATAATTGCTTTTTACATATTACAAATATTTGTCTAAGTATACGTCTCACTAACATTTGAAATTTATCAATTCTATAATGATCAATTCCAAACCACTCATATGAAAGTGTTTTCAATGTACACGTTATATACATTAACACAACGTCCAATGATTCAAAGCAAAAAATTAAATGACTAATTGATTCAGCCAATTCTTCTTGTACTAATGGTTTGTCTGATAACCACATACAATAATATAAACCTTTCCAAAGCCGCATAAATTCCGCTTCTGTAAATGCTGCATAAAAAATGAAAAAAAGAAAAAAAATATATATTTAATATTTTTGTATTAAATAATAACTGTGGGAAATAATAATTGATATAATTATTTACCAAATGAACTCTTTGATCGCACAGTTAGCCAAGAGCGTAAATTTTTCAGCATTCTTTCTCGCGCTCTTTTGTCATTGCTAGAAAGTGCTCTTGCAAATTTTATTTCTTGTGCAATTACAAGTGTTTTTTGTTTTGGCTTCGGCTCAATTGCGATAGGCTTTTGAACATTTTTGGTATTATTGTTTTTTTGTTTCGGCTTCCACTTTTGCTTTCGAGTTTCACGTGTTTGTTTTCTTAATTTTTTAACAGCCATGGTATATTTAACAAATGATGTCTATTGGAGTACAAAATTTGGTTTCAGCGTGAATGAATATACACGCTACAATTACACTTGTTCACGTATTTTATTTAATTAATCGGCTGCTATTTAATTTACTACTCAATAGAACTCTGTACAGAGTACTTTTTTTTAGGGTTTAATATCACTTTATACATTAAAAATACGATATTTATGTCTAGAGCTTGCTGCACGTGTTGAAACTTAATTTTTTAGGTTAAGTTTTTGATCGTGTTACTACACACGCTAATATAGGTTTGCTCTCGCATGCGCACTAAACGGTGATAGTGGCGCCATCGTGCTGCCGTTTCCCCTGTTCAACACACACCTATTGGCTATTTTTCGAAAAAAGAAAGAATATTTCCAACGGCACAATTTGATTGGTTGCACTATAGCGTCAAAATTGAAATAATCTAAAATAAATATGGTCGAAAATTTTTACATTCAATAGTATCAATCGCAATAATCGCAACTTCTTTTACACGACATGAAGAATAATTTAAATTTTTCTTAAACTCATTGGCTCATTTTAATAAAGAATTAATAGTCATATATTACATTTTAACCTATAATTTAATACCAAATGCAATTCCACTGCTTGATTCATCCAGTGGATTATAAGAGAACCCGCTTGGCTATTGGTAAAAGATAATTTCGGTGCTCCAACTTCCGCATTATCAGCGACCAATGAACGATATAAACATAACGACAACTGATAATATGAAAATACCATCTGCGGCAGAGCAAAAATGCGCGGGAAATATGCTTTGCAACGTTTTCTTATCACTATATTCCTGTGACCTGGGCAAATCAGACAATTTAGATTTTCCCATTTTCCAACTGACGTAAACTAGATATTTATGCATATACTCTTATCTTATTGGTATGTACATATTTAAGTTTACACAAATATACATATGTATATATATATCAATAAATAAATTGTATCATTCATTGTTAAAGAATATCTTTTGATATTTGATGTATTCGAGATTCCTGCGTTACCTGATCAACGATTCGTTATGGCTGTCGCGATAGTGGTGGTATCATGAACATAAAATACAATTTATTAAACTGACTTTAGAGTTTGGACGGTATATTGCAGTGTTGCAGTTGACTGAGAACAGCGCAGTCGCTCAGTTCATCCAAGTCTGAAAATCTTGACAGCCTTGACAGTAACTTCCAATCAGTTTGATAGTAGCCTTCGGGGAAATTCATTATTGCAATTTTCGTCTGCTACAATGCCGAATATTATCAATGATATTAAATTAGATTTCAAAGATGTACTTCTTAGGCCAAAAAGAAGTACACTTAAAAGTCGATCAGACGTGAGTATTATTCATTGTTTTATTATTTTTATTTATATTTATTCATGTGAAATATTATTTTCAAATTTTTCGTAGCTATTTATGTCACAATAATATGATTATTGGTATGTAATTCTGAAAAAAAAAAAAAAATCAATATATATAACATTGAATATAATTCATTACAATAATTCTCATGGATGAAAGACAAATTGCACAATAATAAATGTATAGTAGTATAGTTTAAAATAAACAATTGATGCAAGGTCTAGACATTTCCCTACTTGATTTCGTTATTTTTCCTCTCTAAGTTTTTTATTTTATTTTTGAGAATATATATTTTTTTTTTTGACGCATTAAAATAATGTTGAGCTAAGTAATAGACGTGCTTTTTTTAGGTAGACCTATTTCGTGAAATAACGTTTCGTAATTCGAAACGAATTTATAAAGGCATACCGGTGATGGCATCTAATATGGACACCATTGGTACATTTGAAATGGCTAAAGTACTGTCAAAGGTATAGACTTTTTAATTATTATTTATTATTGATATGACTGTAGACTGTTAATAAGTTCAGGCAACAATCTCTTGAGTCATATATTTGATAAAATGAAATCATTTCATAAACATAATCCCCTTCTTTTTATTATCAGCACGGGCTTTTTACCACTGTACATAAATTCTACAGTCCCGATGAATGGAAGGAATTCGCCGATAACAATCCTGATTGTATAGGAAATATGGCCGTGAGTTCAGGCACTGGAGACAATGATTTTGAACGTTTGAAAAATATTATTACAGCTGTGCCAGACTTATCATTTATTTGTTTGGATGTTGCAAATGGTTATTCTCAACATTTTGTTGAATATCTACGAAAAGTACGAGCAGTATTTACCACTCATACAATAATTGTAAGTGTAGATAATAAATTATTATCGAGCGTATATAAACAAATGTAAAATCGTGTTGTATTATTATCGATCAAATAACGTGAGTTTTAAAACAAATTATATTTAAAATATGATAACGTGATTCATAATAATAAGGCAGGAAATGTTGTAACTGGAGAAATGGTGGAAGAATTGATTCTATCTGGAGCAGACATAATCAAAGTTGGAATAGGGCCAGGATCCGTTTGCACGACAAGAATGAAAACAGGAGTTGGATATCCGCAATTAAGCGCAGTTATTGAATGTGCTGACGCTGCTCATGGATTAAAAGGACATATAATATCAGTAAATAATTTTTTTTATCATTAAAATAAATTTAAATGAATAATTAGTTTGTTATTCATAAATTATAAATTTTAGGATGGCGGATGTACGTGCCCTGGTGACTTGGCAAAAGCATTTGGCGCAGGTGCTGATTTTGTTATGGCTGGTGGAATGTTTGCAGGACATGATGAATGTGGTGGACAGGTAACTGAAAAAAATGGCAAGAAAGTCAAATTGTTCTATGGCATGTCATCGAATACAGCGATGGAAAAACATTCAGGAGGTGTGGCTGAATACAGGTATGTAAATTATGTTTAAAGAATTTATTTAATTGTTATCATTGAGAATTTATTATGGTAATTAATTATGATAAATTGCTGTGGTGTAATAATTTATAACGATTGAGATACATATTAATTTGTTTGAATTTTTTAGGTCATCTGAAGGAAAGACTGTTGAGGTGCCTTATAAGGGACCAGTCGATGCAACTGTTTTAGATATTTTGGGCGGTTTACGATCCGCGTGTACTTATGTGGGCGCATCAAGATTACAAGAACTTCCGCGACGTGCAACATTTTTACGATGCACTCAACAACTCAATAATTATTACGGTCCGCCATCATAATTATGAGAATAATAGGCCAATTATTGTTTGAATTTCACGAAATCTCCTTGCTAGAAAAATTTATTAATGCCTATATACATATTTTTTTTTAATTTCATCATTAATTATTAATGCGGAATTTTTTGAAAAACTCAATTGCTTGCGGAATTGCTAAATATTGCTGTTTGGAAATGATGAAGAAATTTAATATTTGTGAGCAAATTATAAGACTATCAAAATATTAGTGATTAATGAAATTGAGGACATTACTTAATAATTTGTCTGATATACCTCGCAATTTAATACAGTAACTGTGATTCACTGTGTGGCAGTATTACACGCTTTTTAATTCAATCACAATTGATATCGATTGTAAAATTAATTACTGGCCACAAATTCACTTTAAAAAAAAAAACGCATATATGTATAGACAATGTTTTTTTTTTCTTGGATTAAAGCCAAGAGTTTGCTGATTTAATTGTCAATATACGCAGAAATAACGATGATAGAACGATTTACGCACATTGTTTATTACTATTCGATTCAATAACTTCGCAACAAATCAGTATTGATATATATGCTGTGTTGAATCTGCGCAAATTATTAGATAAATGAAATTAATGAAAAAAAAAAAAAGTTTCTCACGCGTAGTTAAATAAATATATTTTATATGAAATTAAATTGATGAACGATTTCCAAATAATATTTGGTGCACTTGAGTTAAGGCGAACGAATTGGTATATTTTTACCTTGAAAACGAAACTCAATATATAATGTGCAATTGTTATTTATAGATTTGAAAAAAAAAAAACGTAAAATCGATAAACGAAATGAATCAGTTAATTTATTATTTTGCTGAATGATTTTTTTTTCAATCAAAAAGTCGTAATACATTTGTAAATAAGATTATAAATGATCGCTGACATGTTATGCGATGATGATGACATGTTGGAGTTATGTGTTCGAAATATATCCAAAGAATGGCGTGTAATAAAAGAATTAATAGCGATTTTATTTATTTAAAAAAAAAAAAAAACCAAAAGGAAATCATGAACATTAATGATTTATTGATGTATATTTGTATTCAATATTGAATAATTAATAAACGAAGATGTACGTAATGAATGATTTTTCTTTTTTTTTTTTTTTTCATGCACATTTAAGATATAATATTTATCACATTTTATATAGAGCAATTCATTAATTGGAAAAGTACAAAAAAAATTAATATGAAATCTAAGTAATTTTCAAATTCAATACTACTCTGTGACGCTGTAAAAAAAGTTATAACAAATCAATTGTTATAGACAATTCGAAATACGAAATATGAGAGAAAGATGAGAGAGATATAATTCTAAGAAATATAATCTCTTATTATCATTCTTAATATTATCATTTGTTTTGTTTTTGTCCACTGGATATAGTTTTGTATACAAATTCTCACTGTTTATGATACAATTGGACAGTCTGAGTATTATTTACACTAAGAAAGAAATTTTTTTTTCTCAACAAATTCCTTTTCATGAGTGACATGACACATATCAGTGTTTTACCTCATCCACATTTTGACGTGTGTCCAATACCGCGCGCGTCTCTCCTGAAACGACATATTCAAGTTTTATAATTTCGTATATTTTTGCTGAAATGTAAAATGGAAAATAAAATAAAAGAAGAATATAAAGAAAAAATATAAGTAAATAAAATAGTAAAAAAGGTAAAATATATAAAAGATTGATATAGATAAAGATACGTTACAAGACAAATAAATATTTTCACGTGTATATATCAAGAAATTTCTTAGACAAAAATTCTCAAATTGGTGCGTGATTTTCATATCTAAACAAACACAAGTGCTAAATAATTCCAGATAAATGATAAATAATATGTGGGATTATTACTACATATTGCTTTTTACTGGTGATGAATGATAAAATGATTTTGTAAATACATGTATTACTATCTAATAAAAAACAAAAAAGTGGAATGAATGAAACCAATCATGAACAACATTCAACTAATGATGATTAATTAATTCACTTATTTTTTTTCACCCACACAATTAAAATGCGATTAAATACTAAGTTAGCAAACAACCTATTACTTAAACATTAAAAAAAAGTAAACAGCAATAGACGCTGAGCAATGGTTTATTTTTGTTTTAAACAATAATAGTACCTTTTCTTTTTTTTTTCTTTTCTTTCGTGTTCATTATTTACCATTCTTTTTCAGTTAAAAAACTTGAAGAATTGAGCTGCAGTATTCGCTGAATATCCTCAGTATCCGCTTCTTAGTTTTATCATTTATTCATATCATTATAATTATTAATCTTATATTTATTAATTATTTCCATTTGTTTATTCAATTTAAATATTGAAATATTGTAAGACAAATTTTATGTTGTATTAACGCATAATTTTAACACATCGAACAACAGTAAATCGCAAAACTTTATCAATCCATTGGAAAATATAAAACTTTTTTTTTTTTTTACACACTTGTATACGATAAGTATGTAATAATTCGCCAATATATAAATAATTTTACAGCCATTATATACGGAAAAATGTATCAATGCTTCATTGAAAAATATATAAGAACATGCTCAATGTATGAAGGATCATTATTATATATATATATATATGCATGTAATTTTATGTGAGTAATTGAAAAAAAATTAAACATTCGACATATTTCATCAATGTAAATGATTCCTAAAATTACAAACCCGTGTAAAATGCATGTAATATTCAGATATATCTCATGGTTGTTGTGTGAGATAACGGCAACTTCCACCAATAATCACTGTTGACATTACGCGGTTAGGCCTCCTAATTCCTGAGAACGCATTCATTTTACAAGCGAGCACAAATTAAAATAAAACAATTTATGCATAATAAATGTTCTAAATGACAGCTGATAATATTGAGTCTTGTGCAGAACGGGTTCTAGAGACGGCTGCCATCCGCATCTAAAATTGAAACTAATGCAAAAGGCATATTGGCGATAGCAAGGAAAATAAGAGGGACCTAAATTACATTTATCATATAATACATTGTAATAAAGAAATATGGTATATGTAATAAGATACTTCTTATTTTTTTTTTTGTTTTCATTTTATAATTATTTCATGTTTTAAATTGAAATGAGCAAGTGAATTTGTTTCAAGAGACGTATAAAAAAAATTTGTTTAACAATTTCATTTTGGTTAAATACAAGGTTAATTATTAAATCGTTTACCCTTCATGTTTTCGTTTTCATTTTTAATTGATACGTGACAATATGAGAGACGAACGTGGACAAAAATCACACACACATGTGTGGCGTGTGTTTCAACGTACGAGGGACTGCATCAGACACGAGACCTGACAATATATTTTGGTCGGTGCTGCACTTGTAAATTGAAACATTGTTGTTCCATTATCAGCTAATTAATAAACGTAGTTTATATTTATATTTTTTTTACTTTATAATTTTTTGCATACTTTTTTCGTTTTTTTTTTTTTTTTAATTCTCGTTGAGACATTATTACACAAATGATTCCTTAATGATTGCTCCAACTGTGTTCCACTGCTTCACCTGTCAACGTGCCAAGCTTACCTTACTTATCAATGTGTGTATATATATTTTTTTCATTTTTTTTTTGTTTTTTTTTTTCGTCTGGTAAGAAGTGTTTCTTTTTAAATCTTTTATCTTCAACTTTTCATTTGCATATGACAGAGAAACGTTTTTAAAAATGGAACACAAACGGACATTGTGATTGGACTGTTTAAATATTATACTAATTGATTTGTTTTTTTTTTTTTTTTTCAATCTTCAAAGTTTCAATATTTATCTTATAGAATAAAACAGAATATTAGATTTCCTACGACATATGTGTGTATATATGTTTAAGTATATATATAAGATATATATGTATGTTTGTATATACATATATAAAAAAAAAGAAACTGGCGGAGGACATTATTTTGATATAAATTAATATATAACTCATTAATCATCGTCGATAAAGAAAGCTTGAAGAGTTTCGCTATAAAGCAGCCAATAATTCAATGTTTTCAATTTTTTTTTTCTTTCATTTTTTTTTTGTATTTAGAGTTTTTAAACATTATATGAAGACAACAGCAGGCATTATCTGCATCCCAAGGGAAAGCTATCTGAAAACTGTTGGAAATGAATCATTACTGTAGAAAAAAAAAATATATCACGAAATGTAGTAATTAATTAATAGTAAATAGTAATAGCAAATACATTTTCAATAAATTATAAATAATTGTCAAAGGTGTAATGCAAGATTATATATGTATATGTATATCTAATAAACATAATTTATATTAAAAAAAAAAATTTCATGTCTTTTTTTTTTTGCAATAGTTCACATGATCCCTGAAAAATATCAATTAATCAGACAGACACGGACGACCAAGTACATAAGGAAAAAAAAAATTAAAAAATATACATGTGCGATTATTCCCTATATATCCTTACACCATTGATGATCTTATATTATAATCATGTTGAATTTTTTCTTAATGTCTGTTTAAAATTGTTCAATAATGACAATTCCAAACTTACGAAAATATATAATAAAGATGCTATAAGCAATAAAGCCGTGAATAATGCATGAGAATAATAATACAAAAATTATTCTTCATTTATTTTCTTTTCTTTCCCAATTGAAAATTTCTCAAAATCATCATATATTATTCAGCAACTTCAATTGACAAAAGATAATAATAAATACTCACTTAATAATGTTGTTATGTTTGTTGATACAGTAGTTCACATATTAATTTTCAGAGCTAGGTTGAGAGTACGAATAATTCTGATAGCCAGCAGCAAATGCAGGATTTTGTTGGCCCGATTGTGGTTGTGGTGTTGAACCAGTGCCTGTTGCATAATAACCAGCTGGCGCATTGCCTGGATTCATACCCGGATAAGTTCCGTATGCCTGTGGAAATGCATTTGGTGCACCGGCCGTTGGCCCACCCGATTGACCTTGCATAGCTTGTTGCATTTGCGGTTGGGTCATTGCATTATTTGACATAGTCAACTGTTAAATAAAATAAATTTCATTAAATTTCACTGAATATCATTACGATAATATTATTTAATAATTTAATAATTGTAATATTGATCAATTATTCTTACTTTGCCACTCTTCATTTGTGCCTCAATGGCTTCAGCTTCCTTTATTTTACCCATACTTCTATAATACTCAGCCCATTGAGCACTGTAATCAGCTTGACCACCATTTTGTGTAGCATTAGCCTGCGGAGTTGGTTGAGCCGCTGATGGCTGCTGTTGCTGCTGTGCCGCTTGTCCTGCCGCACCAGGTGGTGCTGGCTGTTGTTGATTATGATCTTGGGGCTTAGCTTGTTTCGATTGTTGCTCAATCATTTCTGCTTCGCGATGCATACCCAATGATCGATAATACTCTGCCCACTGAGCACTATAGTCTGGCTGGCCTGTTTGAGGATTAACTTGAACAGGTTGAGCAGGATTTCCTGTAGAAGAAAAAAAAAATGAAATAAAAAATATTAATGAAAATCAAATAATTAAATAAATAAATTGGAATGATGTGTAAATCAATTTTTAATATGATAGTATTCACCAGCGTCTGCTGATTGTGGCTGATTAGGCCATGCCGGATAAGCGGAGCCAGTATTCCAACTTGGATTGTAACTAATTGCTCCTTGATTACCAGCATATGGCGCACCAGTAGGACCCTGAAAAACATACATGGGATCACTCTGTGAAACAAAATAAATGAAAAAAGAAAAGAATGCCACAAAGTTTATTTTTAGTTATTTCAAGCAAATAGTATTTGGATTTAAAACCGTCTATGTATGTTTTTTTCTCACCATTCCTAATTTTTCGCTGAATATTCTTTTTGCATGTTCAACTTGCTCTGGTGTTCCGCGAATAATGAAAATTTTTTCAGTTTCACTACCCGGATTTCGACGATCGAGTTCGCAATGAGCTCCTGTTTGTTGATTTATTTGCTTAATAGTTTCACCACCTGTATCCAATATTAAATTTTTATTGAAAAAATGAATGAATAAATAAATAAATAATAACGAAAAAATTATTGTAATAAAAACACTGACCTTTTCCAATTATTATTCCACATTTTGTAGATGGTACGTTGAATGTTGTTTCGACTTTATCTTGCATGGATCCACCGCCACCTTGACGTCTGTCCCATCCACCGTATTCATTTGGTCGACCACCATTTCCATTACCATTTCCACCGCCGTTGCCGCCATTTCCAGCACCTCCGAATCCATTTCCACGTGAGCCGCTTCGTCCCATTGGATTTCTATCGTCCCTTCTCTAAAATCGTCTTATGTCAGCACAAATTTTGCACGCTAGTGCAACAGAAGTTATATTTGTTTTTTTTTTTTTTTTTGTAATGAAATTCAAATTGTCTTTACACTATCGATGAGTTCTTGAATCCTCTGTCGTGCCTGCTCAACCTGCTGGGGTTTGCCCGACAACAAACATTTACGATCGCCCGGACCATCCTCACGTCCTTGCTGAAATTGAACTCTTGCGCCTGTTTCTGATTGAATTTTTTTAATCATGTCACCACCTTTACCAATAACCACACCAACTGCTGCACGTGGTACGAGAACTTCAACACCGTCGGCATTTGCAGGTCCCTGATTAAAATTATTCTCACTTGGAAAACTTCTTTCGCCACTTCGCGATCCTCTATGAAACATTTGCATTTCTTTTTCAGCTATTAGTTCATAAACTAATTGCTTGGCGTACTCCATTTTTTGAGGATCTCCAGTTATTCTAAAAACCAAATAACAATTCAATTTAAATTAAAATAATACAATTTAATATTATTTAAAATGTATTATTATATTATTACCGAAGTGGTTTTTCTTGTTCCTGATTAGGACCATCTTGAATGACCACCATTTTTGCGCCAGATTTTTCTTGAAGTTGTTTGATTGTTTCGCCACCTTTGCCAATTATTAAACCAACTTTTGGCCCCGGAATCGTGATTTCGACAAAATTTGGATGGCTGCCCATCATTGATCCACCGCTGGCACTGCCGCCGCTATTACTTCCGCTACCACTACCGCTTAGATTCATATCGCCAAGGCCTTCAGCTCTGCAACGTTGATTCACAATTGATAGAACCAAATCTTTTGCTCGACTGGAACATACAGAATAGATATAAACGGGTAATGTTACTTCTCGCATAAGTTTCACCAAATTATCAATGATATAATAATAATAATAATAATGATAATAATAAAGCTCTAAAACTAGGCAATATACACGACATAAATTACAATTAGTTTTTTTTTGCAAAGCACAACCACATTGGCTGTAAAATTCCGGAGTATAAAATCAACGATTACAGACATGTCATGTGTTTCTTTTATATTCAAGCGATTTTCTAAGTGTGTATTGTGTACGTGTAATATATAAATATTTTTTTTTTTTCAATATAAACTGTTGTCTCGTCGAGAACAATACGCCCCCATGCATAATTCCTATCCTCCTTCCATTTTCTCCATTTTCCCCTAGGTAAAAGTAAAAAACTATTAGTAAATGGAAGTAAAATCATGAAATTAACAAAAAAATATCATAAAATCGCTGATTGTGATTTTTTTTTTTGTATAAATAGATGAACGAGTCAATGAATTATATATAAATATTTCGACGAGCAAATAAAATGAAACAGTATCAAATTCTATTATCCATGATGAGCATCCAGGTTCTACGACATATAAATTTTCTGTAAAAAAAGTGAAATGATTTTTTTCTATATGCATGTGCATGTGGTGAACAAATCAATGAATAGAAAAATTATTATAAATATCAATACAATAAATTCTGATGAATACAGTGGGCAATTAAATATTGAAAATTCAGGCGATATTTATACGAGGAGTAAACAATTAATGGCATCATGGTAATTTTTTTTTTCTTTTCGACATCACATAAAAATTCAATCAATCAATCAAGTTAAATGAGAATAGCATAGATTTGCTTTGGCACATTACGCTTTTATCGGTATTATTTTAAATTAAAATACGATTAAAAAGACTAAATCAAAACATTGAAGAAAAATCTTTAGCACTCTTATGATTTTTTTTTGGTGGAAGGCGGTAACAAGGTTGGATTTGCGTCTCTGATAATTATGTGGATAATTGCATTGCATATACAGAGTATTAAAATAAAGGAATAAATAAATATATAAATAAAGAAATTAATTGGAAATAAGAAAATGGGAAAACGAGTTACTTGACAGCTTCTCTTGAGCCAGTTAGAGTGCAAGTACGCTCAGGCAGACCGCCACTTTCGGGCGCCATTTGTATTTTACATCCTGTTTCACTTTGCAATCTTGTTATTTGTTCGCCACCGCGGCCAATTACTGTAAAAATATTGAAAATTATTAATAGATCACAATAGAAAATTAATTGTTATTTTGTTTTTTTTATCATTTCAATCAAACAATTTAGCCTGTTATTCAATAAAATAATTAATGAACAACAATGTAAACAAATATTGATCACTTGGCCAATTATGATAAATATGAGATGAAAAAAAATCCTTCATAACAATTAATATAATGAAACTTACTTAATCCGACCATTTTATCGGGAACACGAATATCTTCATTGCAAATACCTCCCAAACCAGCAACTGGATTTGGCGATGGTGTTTGCAAGGCCGCTCTACCACCAACTGGTTCACCCATTCCTGATAATGATCCACTTCGCATCCCAAGTAGTGGATCCGGTGCTAACTTCTTAGCTTCTGGTTCTAAAAAGTGCACATTATGGTCAATTTGTATATACAATTGAGGTACCAATTATCATGGTTTCTCAATTATTTTCCCCATTGAATTTCCTTACCTATTCCATCTTCAAGTGATCGTTTCAAATTATTGTCAGCATTATTTTGAGCGCCAGCAGGATTTATTTTAGCTGCAATCTGTGAATGAAAGAAAAGAAAAACAACAACAAACATTATGATTGTTGACAACCACATAAATGCATAGAAAGAAAATCAATCAATAAACACCGGCGAGATATTGCTTTTATTAATACAAATCATCGATAATTAAACAATGTTATATTATTTTATGATCAATAATTTCATTCTTTTTTGTTATTCATACACATACACACATTCAGAACGAATGCCGTTATACACGTACACACACGCACTCATACTTAGAAAAATCTTCAATTTCACTCCACCAAAAAGATCAGTAAAATCATGGAAGATTAAAAATAAAGTGCTGCTAAGCACACTGCTTAAACATTTTAGTTCATTATTTTAATTCCAAGTTTAAATTTCATTTTCTTCTTCAAAATTTTTTTCTTTTTTCTTTAAAAATGAAGAAAACAAGGAATACAAGAGAAAATTATAGAAATGCAAAAAAATTTAGGTAGTACATATATACATATATATTTCTTGGTTGATGAACGCGCGCGGGCGTCCCTGTGAGCATCGTTACGCCGCATTCAAGAAAAAAATCACAGATTAAGCATTTATATTCTGGAATGTTGATTATTATTGGAAGAAATAAGTATAGAAATTAATAATATAGAATAAAAATAAATATACCTGTTTTGCACGTTGCAAAGCTGCCGCAAATGCAGAACTTTGACTGAAATTTTGAGGCGGAGCAACCGCTGAATAATCACTCATTATTAACCATGAAGGGCCAGAACGTTACACCAGTTTATTATTTTGCTTGCACGATTTTATTTTAATAATATTATCGCGGTATTATATAAACGTATATTAACTTAAACACTTGCTTTATATACGCGATCAAATATAATTACACACACATTAAATATCGCGTTGATATTTCAGCATCGGCTACAACTTCACAAAGATTTATTACAATGGGTTCCCGTCTGTGGCAAAAAGAATTCCCTAAAGAGAGAAGAGAGCGCGGTCGCAAACGACCAACGGCGCAAGCGTTAAATCATGAACATAATATACAAAACTACAAGATAAGAAAACTAAGAATTAAAATATTATAGTGAAAGTCTGAAAATATTGATATACATATATATGAAACTATTTGAATAAATGTATGTACTCGATTTATTCTCATAGGGTTATGTTTGATGAGATAAAATAAATTTATTTATCAATTCATGTAAACAATCAATAATTTAATTGTGAAACTTTATAGAAAATAAATTTTTATATATACGAAAAATGTTAGCATGATAACCTCCCCGATGAAAAAGATATTTCTTGATGATGCGTTTATGAACACATCCAAGTGTTGTACTCGACCAATCAGAGGATGGAATGCTTAGTAATGGCGAAATTGGACAAATGATAGACTTGTCGTTATATTTGAAAATTTTGCTTAATATTTTTACAGTTCATTATGTACGTACAATTTTGTAACTAATTTTTGATGATGGGACAATAAAATTCTTTACCAATCAGCTATCGATAGAATTAGCCATGGGAATCGATAAGGAAGCAAACTATTTATGATACGATAGAATTGTTGTTTAGAAAGAGATTTATAGGTTAGGAATATTATTTGCTTTCTATTTATACGCGCCTGTATGGCGATAGGATATATTTATTTGAAAGTCTAACCAATAAACTATGTCAGATATGAATGTAAGCAATAACGGTTGAGATTTTATTTGTTTACTTTATAGCTCTATCTCTTTTATCTTCATTATTCTGGAGTTATAGAATGTCGTTAATTGTGCATACTATATGCGTTATGAAACCCATGACAGAGACTGTGGTTGTCTTGATATACAAAATATTTAATAAATTCACGTGACATAAAACAGTGACGACATTACAACTGTTGAAACTCTTCAAGTATCATTATCAACCTGTTTGATTGTTGAATCAAATTCTATATTCATTTGTTGTGATATTTTATTGTAAAATATATTTTTGATAATGAAAAAATCACAATTGTCATTGTGCATTGATGTGCCATTACCAGATAGCATTTTGAATGAAGTTGTTGATAAAGCCAAAGATTATGCGCTGATGAATGGTATATTAAATTCTTTGAAGTAATAATTTTTGAATGACGTGGCAGAATGTTTTAATGATGAATAATTATTATTTCAGGACTTTCAATGCATTCAAGCGCTTGCTTTGATCGTAATTGTGTGAAAATTTCTCGATTTACTCTATTGCCAACGTCTTTTCCGAGAAATGAATTTGAAAAAGCTACGAATATTCAGACAACATTGCAAAAGTTGATGCACAAAGTTGCGTATAATCATGATTTTCTAAATAAGACTCTTAAAAGGTATATATTCCATACGAGAAAATCACTCCCCATTAATGTTTCACAGTTTAATCTGTTCAACTTGCACATATGCATATGAATTTTTTTTTTATTGACTTTAAAATATTTTAAATTTAGTACAATTGAAGTTGATGATTTCACTGCAGAGCTCTTTAAAATATACAAAACCGTTTATAAGGAAGGTTATGCACAGGTGAATAATATTACAGAAACGTAAAAACAATACCGAGCATTGTTATTGTACATCAACAATTTTTATAATCTTCTTATGCAGAGTTACAGTTTGGGCCTCTTAAGATCTGACTATTTGTTGAATGGTGATTTGGAAATAAAACAAGTTGAATTAAATACGATATCTTCTAGTTTTGCTGGATTGGCACCGCTAGTAACGAATCTTCATAAATTTGTTCTATCAGAATTGGGTCATCATGATAAAACGAAAAATGTTCGTATATGATTCTATTGAAATTCTGAATTTTCAGAATTTTTCAAATTAAGTGAATTCTCCTTTATCTATTTGATTTGCAGCTTCCAGAAAATTATTCATGTATCGAGTATGCACAAGGCTTAATTGATGCATGGACATTGTATAAAAATACAGAAGCTGTTATATTATTTATTGTGGAAGAAATCACATGCAATATATGCGATCAACGAGCTATTGAATTTGAAATTCGTCGAGTTAATCCTCAGATTAAAGTAATTAGACGAACATTTGCTGATCTCATCAAGCAAGCGCAATTGCGACCTAATAAGGAATTAATAGTGTATGTAATTTATTTGATCAATTATAAATTAATAAAATTATATAATTCAATTCAGTTTGATATGAATGGAATAAATTTTTAGTGGAAATTACATAGTTGCCGTGGCGTATTATCGAACAGGATATGAATCAACAGCTTACACCTCAAATGATGTGTGGGCTATCAGACTACTTATTGAACGATCACGAGCGATTAAATGTCCATCAATACAATATCAATTAGCGGGAACAAAAAAAGTTCAGGAAGCTCTCGCACAGCCTGGTGTATTGAAACAATTTCTCAATGAGTCGGAGATCACGAAAGTTCTTCAGATATTTACTGGACTTTACGCTTTGGAACTTGTAAATTCTATTATGTTTCTTTTTATTTTTTGTTTTCGCATAATGATTATTAATATATTTTTTCTATTTGGTGTTGTAACCTTATTTTATTCTTGATTAATGAATAGAATGAATCGGGTGAAAAAGCAGTAGCGATGGGCATTTCACAACCAGAAAAATATGTATTGAAGCCGCAACGTGAAGGTGGCGGTAATAATGTATATGGTGCAGATATAAAAAAAGTATTGGAGACATTGAAAAACTCAAAAGAACGTAACGCGTTCACTTTGATGGAGTATATTGACGCACCATTACAAAAAAATTATTTTCTTGGTCCTAATAATGATAAAAATACACTGGTTGATCTTATTTCTGAATTAGGAATTTATGGGATAATAATAGGGTATGTTCCATATTTAAATTTTTATTGTTATAATATTGGATAATATTTCATGAAAAAATTTCGTGTATTACAGAAACGAGAATGATATTGAAGTTAATAAACAAGTTGGTCATGTGATTCGAACAAAACCATTTGGTGAGAATGAGGGTGGAATTATTGCTGGTGCTGGTGGTCTCGACAGTCCATATTTAATTTAATAAAGTATCAATTCAATTTTTAATTACTATACAAATTTTCAATCTATTTTGAATATGCAGATTAGGAATGTTTAGTTTTAAATTCTGATATATTTCACATGTGAATTATAGAATTATTGAATTACAATTAGTACAATTATTATCATTTTGATTATTTCATTTTCTATCGTCTTAATATTTTAACTTTGACTGGAATGATAGGTTTCAATATCAAATAAGTTGTGAGTCTTATATCCTGTATTTCAACTTTTGAATCGTTTTGTAGAATATATTTACGCAAAACTGTTGCTAAAAGTACTTTCATACTCATCATTGCGAATTGACGTCCAAGACAGTTTCTCGGTCCACCGCTAAATGGAACGTACGCGTATGGATGTCGTTTTGCCACTTCATCGGGCAAAAAACGATCGGGGTTGAACTCAAGTGGATTCGTCCATAGATCTGCTCGTCGATGGAGTTTAATTATTGGTATTATAACAGTGCTACCCTTCGGTAATATACATCTTTCCATGTCAAGATCGTCCATAACGTTTCGCAGTAAAATCGGGGCAGGGGGAAAAAGTCTCATTGTTTCTTTAATAACACGTTCTAAATATTCCATTCGACGAATATCGTCACGTGTTATTTGCGTTTCCTCATTGACTTCATCACCAAAAATTTCACAAAGTTCATCATAACACTTTTGCTACAACGACAAAGATGAACTGTTTGATTAACAATTTTATTTACAACTACATAAAGTTAATTAGTAAATTGAATTACTCACTTGTATTTCTGGAAAGTTAGCCAGCATAAATATGACAAACGTATCGACTGTTGCACTTGTCTCGTGGCCAGCTGTCATCATAGTATTAACTTCCTCACGAAGTTCTTTATCAGTGAGTTTTACTCCTTCATTCGATAATTCTATCAAATAATCCAAAAATGCCTTTCTTGGCAATTTAGAATTTACTGAGCTCTCGGTATTTTTTAAATCTGAAAAATTATTTAATAGCTTTCGTTTCTCGCGAATAACATTATCTGTATAATTATGCAGATATGTCAAGCATTTTTTTTGTGCAGTCGCGAGTGATGTACGATAGAAAATTATGTCTGGATGCAACCAGACCTTGAACATCCTCGCAAATACAATGTCTTCAATTCTGAAAAAAAAAAAAAAAAAAATCGAAATATCAATTTATTCATATTATACAATAGTTGAATAAGTTCAAGATATTATTACGTTTTAACTGCATTCAGGTAAGGTGAATCTTTCCTCGTTTGTACTTTGCTAGATACACCCATAGCCGTTTCTTTAGATAATAATTTGAATTCAATCATATAATATACAACATGAAAAAATGCATGTAGAAAAAATAATTTCTTACCGCATAGAACGTCAAGTGTGCATCGTGATAAATAAGCAAGCACATCAAATCCATTTCCTTCCAATTCAACTTCCATTTCTTTTACCAAAATGTTAGATTGTTGTGTAAAAATTTCCATGAATGATTCAAGTATACGCATATTAAATGTTGGTGCAATTAATTTTCTATGTCCACGCCATTTTGCAGCTTTAATTTCAATGAAAATTATCGTGTTAACTAATTGAAGACTTTTTATAAAGTTATGAATAATATTTTATTCATGAATAATTGTATTACTTGCATCACATTGAAATTATATTTTATTTATGACGAGTATTATTGAAGCCTATTCTCTTTAAGTGCATAATTCACTATATAATGTGGTCAAACTTACCTGGTGCTAAGATTACTCCTTCTCCAAGCCATGGACGGATAAAATAGTAGACATCACCCTTCTCAATAGTTTTTGGACTTAGCAGCACTTTCTGAATGAAACAACGCAGCGAAATGATTGAAATTGAACTACATATTAAAGTATATTTATTCATGAAAAGGTCGGATTAATTACAAAATTTATCCATTGTATTATTTCTCCGTCTCAACGAAGTGTGAAAATTCAACTTTGATAAATTTTAAAACACTCAGAACTTATTAATATATCTAACAGATCGTTTTAATTTTTTTTTTTTTTTTTCATTTACAATCTGCACTTTTAGTTTATTTAATGTTAGTTGAAGCAATCCAATCATCTTCATTTAAGAAAACTAATAAATTACCTTAACTAATTCAGGATCAGTTACTCCAATGAACAATTGATTACACAGCCAGATTCGTATAAGTGATGGGTATTCATCAATTAATTCTTTCATTTTATTGACAATATCTACGATGATTATGATTTTAATAATTTCACATTGCATTCCATAAGTCGAAGAAAAATTAATTTTAATGCGATTACTCACAAACGTTGTTACCAAAAAAATAATGCGCATTTCCAATTAAAGGCAATGTAGGTGGACCTGGAATTTTTGCTGCTGCACGATAGAGATGTAATCGTTTTATGTGATATTTTATGAGTGTAATCAATCCGACAATAAGAATAATCAATGATATGGGTAACATTAAAGCCATATTCTGTTTGAAATTTATGAATATTATTGATTGGTAATTTGATTTTAGGAATTATGTTGCAGATGATAGTTGAAAAATCATGTTAAAATTATTCACCTTGTTATAATATAAACATTCATGAAACTTGTAGACAATTTAAACAAAAAGATAGAAGTTGATGAAATTTTTTGTTATAATGCGCCTATTCAATAGTGAAGTAAACATCACAGTGGAGCGTCCACGACTGACAAAAACATGCATCTAACAATTACTCTTTAAGTAATCTCTTCGTTGGGTATTCATATTTTTATATTTCTATATTAGTGTATAATTCAGCTTAATACCAAAATTTACATATCTTTATATATTCAGATTCTTGATAACAAAGCGTTGAATATATGTGTGCTGAAATAATGGAAACTGTGTGTAATACATTATTGAAAATATGAAGTTTTGCTTGCATAATCTTTTGCCACTTTCATTCGTATTTTTGCTAATTTTCAAAATGATTCAATTTCTATCCGAGACAGTGACTTTCAAAATAATCAGCAAAGATCAAAGGATTAATTTTATTTAGTCTATCAAAATTAGGTCATCTTAACAAAACAAAAAATGTTTATCTATGCAGATTCCATTCATATTCTATATTTTTTGAAGATTTTAAATTAAATGAATTATTTCATATCTATTTGATTTGCAAATTTCTGAAAAATCAAATTCATATGGTAAATTCGTACTTGGATGAGTTGATGCATAGACATTGTGTATAAAAATACCCTAGCTGTTATATTATTTATTGCTTAAAGAAATTGGACTTTAATTTAGTTTAATGTCCATCAGGGAATTAGGAATTTATGGAATAATAATAGGGTATGTTTCATATTTAAATTTTGATTGTTATAATATTGGATAATATTTCATAAAAAAAATTCGTGTGTTACAGAAACGAGAATGATATTGAAGTTAATAAACAAGTTGGTCATGTGATTCGAACGAAACCATTTGGTGAGAATGAGGGTGGAATTATTGCTGGTGCTGGTGGTCTTGACAGTCCATATATAATTGAATAAATGATCAATTCAATTTTTAATTACTATACAAATTTTCAATCTACTTTGAGTATGCAGATTAGGAATGTTTAGTTTCACATTCTGATATATTTCACATGTAAATTAGAGAATTATCGAACTGTAATTATTATTAGTAATATTGATTAATTTATTTTCTTACGACTCATTATTTTAACTTTGATTGGATTTACAGGTTTCAACACCAAATGAGTTGTGAGTTGTATATCCTCTATTTTAACTTTTAAATCTTTATGTAAAATGTATTTACGCAAAACTGTTGATAAAAGTACTTTCATACTCATCATTGCGTATTGAAATCCAATACAATTTCTCGGTCCAGCGCTAAATGGAATGTACGCGTATGGATGTCGTTTTGCCACTTCATCAGGTAAAAAACGATCGGGGTTGAACTCAAGTGGATCCATCCAAAGATCTGCTCGTCGATGCAGATGAAAAATTGATATCACTACCGAGCTACCTTTTGGTAGTATGAATTTTTTCATATCCAGATTGCTGGAAACATTTCGCACGATAAATGGAGCTATGGGAAAAAGTCTCATTGTTTCTTTAATAACACGTTCTAAATATTCCATTCGACGAATATCGTAGTGTGTTACTTGCGTTTCCTCATTGATTTTATCACCAAAAATTCCACAAAGTTCATCATAACACTTTTGCTATAACGACAAAGATGAATTGTTTGATTAACAATTTTATTTTCAATTACATAAAGTTAATTAGTAAATTGAATTACTCACTTGTATTTCTGGAAAGTTAGCCAGCATAAATATGACAAACACATCGACTGTTGCACTTGTCTTATGGCCAGCTGCCATCATAGTGTCAACTTCCTCACGAAGTTCTTTATTACTTAATTTTACTTCTTCATTCGATAGTTCTATCAAATAATCCAAAAATGCTTTTTTTGGCAATTTAGAATTTACTGAGCTCTCGGTATTTTTTAAATCTGAAAAATTATTTAATAGCTTTCGTTTCTCGCGAATAACATTATCTGTATAATTATGCAGATATGTCAAGCATTTTTTTTGTGCAGTCGCGAGGGATGTACAATAGAAAATTATGTCTGGATGCAACCAGACCTTCACTATTCTCATGAATAAAATTTCACCAATTCTGAAAAAAAAAAAAATGGAAATATCAATTCATCATTGTTATGCAATGGTTGAACAATTTTGAGATGTTCTCACTTTTTCATTGCATCTAGATAAGGTGGATTTTCCCTTATTTGTACCTCGCTAGACACACCCATAGCCGTTTCTATGAAAAATAATTAACATTTAATCAAATAATACACCATGAAAAGAGTGCATGGAGAAACATTAATTTCTTACCGCATATAATGTCAAGTGTGCATCTTGTTACATAATCAAACACATCGAATTCATTTCCATCCAATTCAGCTTCCATTTTTCTTATAAGAATGTTAGATTGTCGTACGAAAACTTCGATAAATGATTCAAGTACACGCATATTAAATGTTGGTGTAATTAATTTTCGATGTACACGCCATGTTACAACTATAAAATCATTGATAATTATCATGCTAACTAGTTAAAGACCATTTGTAAAATTATAAATAATTAAGATTATTTTCTATTTTCAACGAGTGTTATTGCTGTCATTCCTCTTTATGTGCATAATTATTGACTATAATTTAATCAAACTCACTTGGTGCTGTGATCAATCCATCTCCTAACCACGGGCGCATAAAACGATACATATTACTCTTCTCAATAGTTTCTGGACTTGACAGCACTTTCTGTATAGAACAATATAGCAAAACAATTAGAATTAAATAATATATTAAACGAAATTTGTTCATAAAGAAGTCGCTATTATTACAAAATCATTCATTGTATTATTTTTCAGTTTCATGGAAGCATGAAAAATCAACTCAGATAAATTTCGAAACACTCACTATTATTATACTTATTATTATACTTATCCCATCATTCTAATTTTTTTTTGTATGTTTATTATCAGTTCTTGTTTACTTGATGATAGTCAGAGTCGTCCAATCATAATCATTTCAGAAAACAAATAAATTACCTTGATTAATTCAGGATCAGATATTTTAATGAATAACAGATTGCCCAGCCAAAAGCGCATAAGTAATGGGTATTTATCGATTAATTTCAACATTTTATTGACAATATCTACAATTATTAAAATTTTAATAATTACACATTGCATTTTATAAATTCAAGAAAAATCAATTATAATGTGATTACTCACCAGCGGTATTACCAATAAAATAATGCGCATTTCCTATCAAAGGCAATGCCGGTGGTCCAGGAATTTTCGCGGCAGCACGATATAGATTTAATCGTTTTATATGATACGTTATGAGTGCAATCAATCCAACGATAAGAATAATAAATGATATGGATATTATTAAAGCCATATTCAGTTCGAAATATATGAATATTATTATGATTGGTGTTTCAATTTTGAAAATTATGCTATAGTTGATAGATAAAAATCGTAATGAAATTATTTAACTTTGTTATAAACATTCATGAAACTTATAGACAATTTTAAAAAGAAGATTAAAGTTCATCGAATTTTTAGATATATTGAGCACATTTAATATTGAATATACATCAAAGCAGTGCGCCTTCGACTGACAAAAACATTCATCTAACAATAAATTTTTAAGTAATCTCTTTGCTATATGTATTAATATTATGACATATATTAGTATATTCAGCTCAATTCCAAAATTTACATATCTTTGTACATTCAGATTCTTAATAACAAAGGATTGAATATATGTGTGCTGAAATAATGGAAACTGTGTGTAATACATTATTGAAAATATGAAGAATTGCTTACATAATCTTATGCCACTTCTATCCGTATACGGTCAACAAGTTATTGAACTCAAAATTAGTCAGATAATTCCTCAGATTACAGTTATTAGTGGAATATTTAATCTCATCATGTGAGCGCAATCACGACCTAAGAAGAATTTAATAGTGCAGGTAATGTATTAGATTAATTATAAATTAATAAATTCACACATTTTATTTTAGTTTAATGTCCATCAGTGAATTAGGAATTTATGGAATAATAATAAGGTATGTTCCATATTTAATTTTTTATTGTAATAATATTGGATGATATTTGACATGGAGATTTTGTATATTACAGAGACGAGGATCATATCAAAGTGAATAAACAAGTTGGCCGTGTGATTCGAAGGAAATTAATTGGTGAGAATGAGGGTGAAATAATTTCTGGTGCTGGTGAGCTAGACAGTCCACATTCAGTTTAATAGTATTAAAAATTAATTCAATTTTTAATTACATCACAAATTTTTAATCAATTTTGAATATACTGATTAAGAATATTTAGTTTCAAATTCTAATATATTTCACATGTAAGTAATGGACGTATCGAATTGTAATTATTATTAGTAATATTGATTAATTTATTTTCTTTCGTCTCATTATTTTAATTTTGATTGGATTTGCAGGTTTCAACACCGCATTAGTCGAGAGTTGTATATCCTCTATTTTAACTTTTAAATCTTTATGTAAAATGTATTTACGTAAAACTGTTGCTAAAAGTACTTTCATACTCATCATTGCGTATTGTATTCCAATACAATTTCTCGGTCCAGCGCTAAATGGAATATACGAATATGGATGTCGTTTTGCCACTTCATCAGGCAAAAAACGATCGGGGTTGAACTCAAGTGGATTTGTCCAAAGATCTGCTCGTCGATGCAGTTGAAAAATTGATATCAGAACCGAGCTACCTTTTGGTAATATATATTTTTCTATATCCAGATTGTCGGTAACGTTTCGCACTATGGCTGGAATAACGGGAAATAGTCTCATTGTTTCTTTAATAACACATTCTAAATATTCCATTCGACGAATATCGTCACGTGTTATTTGCGTTTCGTCATTGACTTTATCACCAAAAATTTCATAAAGTTCATCATAACATTTTTGCTACAACGACAAAGATGAATTGATTGATTGACAATTTTATTTTTAACTATATGAAGTTAATGAGTAAATTGAATTACCCACTTGTATTTGTGGAAAGTTAGCCAGCATAAATATGACAAACGTATCGACTGTTGCACTTGTCTTATGGCCAGCTGCCATCATAGTGTCAACTTCCTCACGAAGTTCTTTATTACTTAATTTTACTTCTTCATTCGATAGTTCTATCAAAAGATCCAAAAATACCTTTCTTGGCAACTTAGAATTTACTGAGTTCTCGGTATTTTTTGAATCTGAAAAATTATTCAATTGTGTTCGTTTCTTGCGAATAACATTATCTGTATGATTATGCAGATATTTCAAACAATGTTTTTCGTCAGCACCGAGTGATGTACAATAGAAAATTATGTCTGGATGCAACCAGACCTTGATCATTCTCATGAATATAATATCACCAATTCTAAAAAAAAAAAAAGAAAATTGGAAATATCAATTCATAATTGTTGTGCAATGGTTGAAAAATTTCGAGAGGTTATCACGTTTTAACTGCATTTAGGTAAGGTGAATTTTTTCTCGTTTGTACCTCGCTAGACACCCCCATAGCCCGTTTCTATGAGAAATAATTCAAATTTAATTAAATAATACACCATGAAATAAGTGCTTGTAAAAAAATTAATTTCTTACCGCATACAATGTCAAGTGTGCATCTTGTTACATAATCAAACACATCGAATTCATTTCCATCCAATTCAGCTTCCATTTTTCTTATAAGAATGTTAGATTGTCGTACGAAAACTTCGATAAATGATTCAAGTATCCGCGTATTAAATGTTGGTGTAATTAATTTTCGATGTACACGCCATGTTTCAGCTATAAAATCAGTGAAAATTATCAGACTAACTAATTGAAGACCATTTGTAAAATTATGAATAATTAAGATTATTTTCTATTTTCAACAAGTGTTATTGCTCCCATTTCTCTTTAGGTGCATAATTGACTACAATGTGTTCAAACTCACTTGGTGCCGTGATTAATCCATCTCCTAACCACGGGCCAACAAAACGATACATATTACTCTTCTCAATAGTTTTTGGACTTAATAACACTTTCTGTATAAAATAATATAGCAAAATGATTAGAATTAAATAACATATGAAAAGAGATTTGCTCATAAAGAAGTTGCACTTATTACAAAATCATTCATTGTATTATTTTTCACTTTCATGGAAGCGTGAAAAATTAACTCAGATAAATTTCGAAACATTCACAACTCATTATTATACTTATCATTTGTTTCTTACTTATCATATCATTCTAATTATTTTATGTGTTTATTATCAGTTCTAGTTTACTTGATGATAGTCTGAGCCATCCAATTATCATCATTTAAGAAAACAAATAAATTACCTTGATTAATTCAGGATCAGCCATTATTATGACTAATAGATTGCCCAACCAAACAAGCATAATTGATGGGTATTTATCAAATAATTCCAATATTTTATTGACAATATCTAAAATGATTACAATTTTAATAATTACATAATGTATTTTATAAATTCAAGGAAAATCAATTATAATGTGATTACTTACCTGCGATATTACCAATAAAATAATGGGCATTTCCTATTAAAGGCAATGTCGGTGGTCCGGGAATTTTTGCTGCAGCACGATATAGAGGTAATCGTTTTATATGATACGTTAACAGTGCAATCAATCCGACAATAAGAATGATCAATGATATGGACATTATTAAAGTCATATTCTGTTGGGAATTTGTGAATATTATTGATTAGTAATTTGATTTTAGGAATTATGTTACAGTTGATAGTTAAAAATCATGTTAAAATTATATCAACTTATTATAATAACCATTCATGAAACTTATAGATAGTGAAGTATGCATCACAGTGGAATGTCCACGACTGACAAAATAATGCATCCAAAAATTACTTTTTTAGTAATTTTTACGTTGTGTTTTAATATTTTGATATATATATACATTTGTGTATTCAGCTCAATGTCAAAATTTACATATACTCAAATTTGTAATAACAAAGCGTTGAATATATTACACTTTACATAATCTTATACTACTACCATTCGAATCTTTACTAATTTTCAAAATGTCCTAATTTCTATCCGTGAAAATGACTTTCAAAATAGTCTCCAAAGATCGAAAGATCGATTCTATTTGATCATATTAAAATTAAGTTATCTTGACAAAACAAAAAATGTTCATACATGCAGATTTCACTTATATTCTGTATTTCTTGAAGATTTAAAATTGAATGATTTATTTCATATTTATTTGATATGCAGATTTCATTAGAAAATCGAATTCATATGCTAAAATCGTACTTGGATTAGTTCATGCATCAACATTGTGAATGAAAATACCCAAGTTGTTTATATTATTTATTGTGAAAAAAATTACACGCAGTATATACGATCAACGAGTTTATTGAATTTGAAATTAGTCAGATAAATGGTATACGATATTAATTTGCGAGAATAAAAGAATTCATGAAGCTTTGGCATAGCTCGGTGTATTGAAACAATTCCTCAATAAATCGGAGGTCATGAAAGTTTTTCAGATATTTACTAGACTTTACGCTTGGGGACTCTATTTCCTTTTTTTTATTTTCATTTTCTCATCATGTTTGTTAGTATATTTTCCATATTATTATCTTTTTCATTTCATTTTTTATTGATGAATGGATCAAATCAGACGGAAAAGCAGTAGCTATGGGCATTTCACAACCAGGAAAATATGTATTGAAGCCCCGACGTGAAGGTGGTGGTAATTATATGTGTGACGCTAATATGAAAATTCCATTGAAGGCATTGAAAAATCTGTAAGATATCGTCCCGCGTTCACTTCGATGAAATATATTGACTCAATATTACAGAACAATAATTTTCTTGGTCCTAATAATGATAAAAATACACTGGTTGATCTTATTTATGAATTAGGAATTTACAGAATAATAATAGGGTATGTTCATATCAAAGTGAATAAACAAGTTAGCCATGTGTATCTAAGGAAATTAATTGGTGAAATTGAGGCTAGATTTATTTCTGATGCTGGTGACTTGGACAGTTCATATTCAATTTAATTTTTAATTACATTACAAATTTTTAATCTATTTTAAATATGCAGATTAGAAATATTTAGTTACGAATTTTGATATATTTCACATGTAAATTATAGAATTATCGGATTGTAATTATTATTAGTAATATTGATTAATTTATTTTCTTTCGTCTTATTATTTTAACTTTGATTGGATTTGCAGGTTTCAATAGCATATCAGCTTTCAGTCTCATATCCTGTATTTTAATTTTTGAATCTTTTTGTAAAATATATTTACGCAAAACTGTTGCTAAAAGTACTTTCATACTCATCATTGCGTATTGTATTCCAAGACAATTTCTCGGTCCAGCGCTAAATGGAATGTACGAGTATGGATGTCGTTTTGCCACTTGATCGGGCAAAAAACGATCGGGATTGAACTCAAGTGGATTCGTCCATAGATCTTCTCGTCGATGGAGTTTAATTACTGGTATCACAACTGAGCTCCCTTTTGGCAATATACATCTTTCTATGTCAAGATCGTCCGCAACGTTTCGCACTAAAATCGGGCCAACGGGAAAAAGTCTCATTGTTTCTTTAATAACACGTTCTAAATATTCCATTCGACGAATATCATCGCGTGTTATTGGCGTTTGCTCATTAACTTTATCACCAAAAATTTCACAAAGTTCATCATAACACTTTTGCTATAATACCAATAAAAAATTTCTTTCTTAATAATTTAATTTTTAACTATATAAAATTAATTAGTAGACAAAAATATTAACCTGTACTTCTGGAAAGTTAGCCAAAATAAATATAGCAAATGTATCAATTACTGCAGTTGTTTCGTTGCCTGCTGTCATCATACTATTAACTTCTTCACGAAGTTCTTTATCAGTGAATTTTATTCCTTCATTCGACAGTTCTATCAAAAGATCCAAGAATGTCTTTCTTGGAAATGTCGAATTTTCTGAGCTTTCAGTATTTTTCAAATCCCGAGAATTATTCAATTGCGTTCGTTTCTCACGAATAACATTATCCGTATTAGCGTGTAGATATTTCAAACAATTTTTCTGTGCAGTCGCGAGTGATGTACAATAAAATATTATGTCTGGATGCAACCAGACCTTGAACATTCTCATGTATAAAATCTCAGTAATCCTGAAAAAAGAAAAAATTAATATAAAATTTTCATGCAGTGGTAAGAATAATTATGAGATATTGTCACGTTTTAACTGCATCCAGATAAGGTGAATTTTTCCTCGTTTGTACTTTGCTTGACACACCCATGGCCGTTTCTATGAAAAAAAAAATTCAAATTCAACGAAATAATACACCATGAAAAAATAACATGTAGAAAAATAAACTTCTTACCACATACAATGTCAAGTGTGCACCGTGATACATAATCAAATACATCAAATTCATCTCCTTCCAATTCAGCTTCCATTTCTTTTGTCAAAATATTACATTGCTCAACAAATACTTCAATAAATGACTCGAGTATACGAGCATTAAATGTTGGCGTAATTATTTTTCGATGTGCACGCCATGTCGCAGCTATAAATTCAGTGAAAATTATCATGTCAATTAATTAAAGACCTTTCATAAAATTACAAATAATATTTTATTCATGAATAATTGTAGTACTTGCATTGAGATTATATTCTATATCTGTACGTGTATATGTATGTATAATTAAGAGTTATCGTACCTACGAGGCGGCCAACTCGTCGATGCTTAGCACGCACGTATATAATAATAAATGTTCTAGTCTTCCTTTTGTTCAGGGATAATTGAACAACTTGTACTTGAAGCACGTTTCGCGATGTATTTAATGTGGGCAAACTCACCTGGTGCTAATAATAATCCTTTTCCTAACCATGGACGTATAAAACGGTATACATCACCCTTCTCAATAGTTTTTGGACTTAGCAGCACTGTCTAAATGAAACAATACAGCAAAATGATTAAAATTGAACTTCAAATTAATGTGTATTTATTCATAAAAAGGTTGCATTAATTTTAAAATTATTCATTGTATTAATTCTCAGTTTAAACAAAGGTGAAAATTCAACTCTGATAAATTTTGAAACACTCAGAACTTATTATTAAACCTATCACATCATTTTAATTGTTTTTATGTGTTTACTATTAGTTTTAAATTACTTGATGATAGTTGGAGTAACTCAATTATCATTTGTTTAAAAAAATTAATAAATTACCTTGACTAATTCAGGATCAGTTACTCCAATGAACAATTGATTTCCCAGCCAAACACGAATAATTGATGGATACACACTGAATAATTCCATAACTTTATTGATAATATCTGCAATGATTATAATAAACATTTTTTCATATTGCATTTTATAAATCGAAGGAAAATCAATTCTAATGTGATTATACTCACCAGCGGTATTACCCATGAAATAATGCGCATTTCCAATCAAAGGATATGCTCGTGGTCCAGGAATTTTTGCTGCTGCACGATAGAGATGTAATCGTTTTATGTGATATGTTATGAGTGCAATCAACCCGACAATAAAAATGGCGACTGATATGGATGTCATTAGAGCCATATTCTTAATAATATGTATGAATATTATTGATTGGTGATACGATATCAATAATGTGCTTCTGTTGATAAATAAAAATTGTAATGGAATTATTCCAAATTATTACTATTATAAATATTCATAAAATTCTTCATATACAATTTTACGAAGAGGATGAAGGTACGTGAAATTCTTCGTTAAATTGAGCACAATCATTAGTAAAGTATACATCAATACAGAACAACTTTGACTGACAAAATAATGCGCCTAACAATTATTTTTTAAGTGATCCCCACTTATTTGATGTATTTATATATAAAATAATCGTACTTAGCTCAATGTTAAAATTAACATATCTATGTATATTTAGATTTTGTTTATAATAACAAAGTGCTGAATACAATGAAAATATATATGTAATATATTATTGAAAATATAAAAAATTGCTTACATAATTTTGTACTACATTGATTTATGTTTTTACTGAATTTCAAAATGTATTAATTTCTATCTGAGTAAATTGCTTACAAAATAATCCAAAAAGATCAAAATTGTGTAAAAATTTCATGATTTACAGTGTATAACAAAATTTGTTCCTCGAGATATTTTCTAGTTTTGTTTTGTTGAATTTTCGCCGTTAAAATTAAATCTTCTTCACAAATTTTTTCTATCAGAATTGGGTCATCTCGATAAAAGAAAAAATGTTCATATATGTAGATTTCATTCATATTCTAAATTTCTTGAATATTTTAAATTAAATGAATTATTTCAAATCTATTTGATTTGCAAATTTCTGAATAATCAAATTCATATGCAAAATTCGTACTTGGATCAGTTCATGCATGGATATTGTGTATAAAAATACCCAAACTGTTATATTGTGTATTGTGACAAAATTTGCAGTTATTAAACGGATATTTGCTGATCTATTATTGAGCAAACGCAATCGCGACCTGATAAGGATTAAACAGCTTAGCAAATACTTCTAACAAAAATTAAATTGACTGCAGATGGAAGATAAGATAAAATAAAAAAGGAAAAAGCAACGGAATTGAAAGATATACTTGGAAGAATAAAAAAAATTGGCATACAAAAATAGCGAACAAGTTGAAAATTGAACGTATATACATAAAATATAATTGCAATTGATCCATGTAATGAACCTTGAGGAAAAATATCGCGTCATTGAAATATAATCATTGCTAATAATTTTAATCAATTTATTTTTTATCGTTTCATTATTTTAATTTTAGTTGGATTTACAAGTTTTAATACCAAAGTACCTTGTAATTTCATATCTTGTATTTTAACTTTTACATCATTATGTAAAGAATATTGACGTAAAATTGTTGCTAAAAGTACTTTCATACTCATCATTGCGTATTGTGGTCCAATGCAATTTCTTAGTCCAGCACTAAATGGAATATACGAGTGTGGATGTCGTTTTGCCACTTCATCAGGCAAAAAACGATCGGGGTTGAACTCAAGTGGATTCGTCCATAGATCTGCTCGTCGATGGAGTTTAATTATTGGTATTACAACCGAGCTATTTTTTGGCAATATACATTTTCCTATATCGAGATCTTCAGTAACGGTTCGTACTAATAAAGGAGTAGGCGGAAAAAGTCTCATTGTTTCTTTGATAACACGTTCTAAATATTCCATTCGACGAATATCGTCGCGTGTTATTTGCGTTAGCTCATTAACTTTATCGCCAAAAATTTCACAAAGTTCATCATAACACTTTTGCTATCGAAATATAAATTGATTGATTAATAATTTGATTATTAATTTCACAAAAATCGATTAACACATTCAAATACTTACTTGTATTTCTGGAAAATTGGCCAAGATATGTAAGACAAATGTATTTACTGTTGCAGTTGAATCATTGCCGGCTGCCATCATAGTATTAACTTCATCACGAAGTTCTTTATCAGTGAATTTTATTCCTTCATTTGATAGTTCCATTAAAAGATCCAAAAACGCTTTCCACGATACTTTAGAATTATCTGTGCTCTCGATATTTTGTAAATCTGGAGAACTATTCAATTGCTGTTTTCTCATGCGAATAACTTGGTCCGTTTGATTGTGTAGATATTTCAAACATTTCTTTTGTTCCGTTGCAAGAGATGTACAATTAAAAATTATGTCTGGATGCAGCCAGATCTTAAACATTCTTGTATATATAATCTCCATAATTCTGAATAGAGAAAAATAAGAAAATTAATTCATAATCATCATGCAATGTTAGAATAATTTTGAGATATATTTACGTTTTAATTGCATCCACATAAAATGTATTCCTCGTCGTTTGTACATTACTGGTCACACCCATAGCAGTTTCTGTAGGTGAAAAATAAATGGAATTCAGTTCAATAATATACTACGAAACAAAATTAAACATATACATAAATTAGTTTCATACCGCATATAATATCAAGTGTACATCTTGATACATAATCAAATACATCAAAGCCATTTCCTCCTAATTCAACTTCCAGTTCTTTTATCAAAATGTCAGATTGGCGTGTAAAAACTTCCATAAATGTTTCGAGTATACGCATATTAAATGTTGGCAAAATTAATTTCCGATGTACACGCCATGTTGCAACTATAAATTCCATACAAATTATTATTATAATTAATTAACGAACATTGATAAATTTAATTGAACAACATACTTAAGTCACGGTTTTTAATGTAATTAATGTGAGTAAACTCACCTGGTGCTATCAATAATCCTGTTCCTAACCATGGTTGCAGAAAATGATAGACTTTTCCCTTCTCAACAGCTTTTGGACTCAACAGCACTTTCTAAATAAAACAATACAATAATATAATTGAAGAAAGTAGCACTAATAACAAATTCAATCATTACAGCAACAATTCCTTTTTGTTCTTTGTTTTTTGCTCAATGCTACATGTCTCCTATATTGTATATAGTCTTCTCATATATCACTGCCACTATCATTCACAAAAACATACAGTTACCTTTAATAATTCAACATCAGATATTATAACGAATAATTGATTTCCTAGCCAAATACGTGTGAATGATGAACGTTGTTTCATCAATAATTTCATCACTTTATCGATAATATCTGCAATGATTATAATTAATTTTATATCATATTAAATTTTAAAGTCGAAGGGAAATTAATTCAAATGCAATTACTCACCAGCGTTATTACCAAAAAAATGATGTGCATGTCCAATCAAAGGCAATGTCAGTAGTTTAGATTTTTGTCCCGCACCATGAAAAAATTGTAATTTTTTCACATAATAAATTATAAGTGCTGACAATCCGACAATAAGAGTGGTGAATGATATGGATATCATTAAAGCCATATTCTGAATGAAAATTTTGAATATTATTCATTGATAATTTGATTTTAAAAATTATACTAACGTTGATAAATAAAAATCATAATAATATTTGTTTACCTTGTTATAAATATTCATAAAGCTTATAGATAATTTTAAGAGGAAGATTCAACTTCATCAAATTCTTTGTTAAACTGAGCTTAATTAATAGTCACGTATACGTAATTACGGAGCGCCTTCAACTGACAAAATTAGCGTTCAACAATTATCTTATAAATGATTTCTACTTCCTATATCATTATTTTAATATATGCTATCGTTGAGCTCAATATTTAAATATAAATATCTATACATATTAAATATCGGTTTGTAATAACAATGAGCAGAATATAGTGCAGAAATATATGTGATATATTATCAAGAATACAAAGAATTTCTGGCACATTAATTGGTGGTTATATTTAACCTCAAAACATATCAATATTTATCAAAGACAATTACTTTATCAAAAATGTTTTTAGAAATTATATAAAAGATGTAAATTCATATTAATGTTAATGTTATTATAATAATATTCATTGATTGATGTCAAAACATGCATGATTAAAAATTTCCATTAATTATATATAATAAAAAAAAAAATGTTCGTAAGAGAAATTACATGCGAATTATAAATTGTCGCAATTCGTAATATTAAAATCATGCTATTCGCTGAAGCTACACTTGATAGCATTAAATTAATAAAAAGTTGATACATACATTAAACTTATCACACTTCGCATCATAAAAATTAATTATGTATTGTATTTGTTGCAATATTGTCAACACTTATTCGAAATGATGCGTTCATATTCTAAAACTTGTCTTATTAATTATTTGATTCATTTGCAGTTCGAGCTTCTATCATTAATTTTGAAAAAAATTATCTTTTTTTTCGAATCGATAATTTAGGGACCAGATTTATGTGTCACCATTTGATGGGCTATAATGTAATTCCACTCGAGGACCTAGCTCAATATTTTCACCTTCTTCGTCCGAAAATTCCGGAAGATCTGGGTCATCTGGGGTCAAAGAGTCTGAAATCCTTCTGCGTGGATTTGCCGGTGCGTTATGAAATGACACCCTGAAAATATCAACATCAAATTATAGCCACCATTAATCAAATATTTTGAAATAACTATACATGGTTTTATTTTTAATTACCCCGTTGGATGAACAGAATAGAAACGACGAAATATTCTTCTTCTGCAAAAATAGCACAGCGATGCAAGGAAAACTACAAAAACAGTTAATACTGAGATCGCCAAGACCGTCCCGAATAAGTGTGCAGATGATTTAGGGTTACTATCATTATTAATTGTCGGAATAATTGGAATGATATCATCTGGGATATCCTGACAATGCAGACTATTGGAATTCGGTATTTTTCCATCAAGACAAATGCACTTTGCTGACTCATTTTTATTGGTACACATCCAGTCACATTTCGTTTTAGCACAGTAGTTCATTGCTGAAAATTAATTTGGAAAAATATATAATAAATTAATATAATGCATACAATTTATAGATGATTGTTATTAATTATTGCAAATTAGAGATTGCTTTATTGAGACGAAAAGAAAATGAGAGAATTGAATTCAATAACAGCTTGTGCTATTAAATTTTGATATTTGAATATTATTAATAGATATATTACGTTATATATTTTTCAACACTCACCGTATGGTTGACTTGTTATATGAGAAATGACCAAAAAGTTCTCGACATTACTTGGTTGGAAAGGAACTGGTTGACATGGTATTGAATCATAAAGCGGACAGGTGAATAAAGTTCTTGTTGAGCCCATGATCCAATAAATTGAGTCCTCATAAATATTTAAGGTTAAAGGTTGATGAACACGACGGAATACACTACGATCACTTCCATTCAGACTTGATCTTATAATTAGCTCCTGAGATCGATCAATCCAGAATAATTGGGAACGAGCATGGTGAACTGCCATTCCACTGACTAGGCCAATTTTATGACTTGCAATAATAATTACATTTTCTCCATTCATATCACTGCGATATATTTTACTAGATGGATGTTTGGGCGATGAAATTATTTGTGCCCAAAAAACAAAACCATTTATGGGATCAACAACCAATGACGTTACTTTACCTTTATCTTTTAATTTAACAATAAAGGAACATTTATGTTCATCACGAGTGCACGCCATTATTGCATATGGTTTTTCATTATTCACAAAATAAATATTGTTTGTAACCCAATCGACAGCAATGAGATTTGGTTTTCCCTGGTTGCTAATTATTCTCTGCTTTTTGTTATCCCAATTGTATTCTGTAATAGTACCAGATATCTCGTTACTCCAAAAAAGTAATTTATCCTTAACATTAACATCCATTCCAGAAATGCTTGAAGATGTTCTACCAATTACGTTAATTATTTGGAAATTTTCGCTAATTTTTCTGATATCATGTTTCGTCGCAGTAAAAATTATCGTTGTATTATCAGAACTTTTACAAGTTCTTCCATCAGATTTCAAGCTAAATCCAGCAACACAATCACACCGATATTTTCCCTCTGTATCATGACAAATTTGCGAGCACGTTCCGTCCAGAGTGCATTCGTCAATATTCACACACGTTTTTTTATCGGCCAGGAGTTTGTAACCCGACATGCAGTGACATTGTGGGCCCTTTGGTGTTTCTTTACAATGATGATCGCAAAGTTGAGAAGTACATGTGACTTCACATAAGCCATTCTCATCACTACCATCTCTACAATTATCAACACCATCACAAACTTGGCTATAATATAATGAATGACCATTATTACACGTATACTTTGCTTCATCATTCTCTAATTTAGCAACAGGAGTTTTTGAATATAAATTTGTCGGTTCGAGCATCCGGTTTTGTTTGTCACAAAGTTCCTCATCTGAATTATCGCGACAATCGTTTTTACCATCGCATACTCTATCATTCTGAACGCATCGTAAATTATTACAAGTAAATTGATGTAACTCGCAACGATAACAAGCATCCTCGTCATCACCATTTGGACAATCGCGATGCATATTACACCGTGAATGAATTGGAATGCATTTGTCTGAATCAACACATCTGTACTCATCAATTTTACAATGGTTAGTTGGTTTTATTAAATTCATATGATCGTAACACGCATATTCATCGCTATTATCACCACAATCATCAATTGTATTACATACTAAACCTGATTCAATGCATACACCATTTTCACACTGTGTCATTTCAGCCGGACATTTGTTTTCACAGCTTGCTTCATCTGATCCATCATTGCAATCATTTGTTCCGTCACATTGCCAAGATTGTGGAATACAAAATCCACTCGGTGATTTACATTTAAAATCTGTTGAATCAGGACACTTACGGAATGGACAATTCATTTCGTCTGTAAGATCATCACAATCGTTTTCACCATTGCATACATTGTCTTTTGATAAACATTTACCATTTCCACATTGAAATTCGTCTTTGAAACATGTTGAATTTTGCTTTCGGCAATTCGCTTCGTCATCTCGATCCAGACAATCAACAATTCCATCACATTTTTTTGAGATATCAATACAAGAGTTGTCTAAGCATCTGTATACATCTCCTTCACAAGGTGCTGGTACTTCACATCCCCTTTTATCATGCTTAAGAACTAATCCATTTGGACAAGCACACTCATAGTCATTCGAATATCCAATTAAACAAAGATGTGAGCAATAGCCTCTGCTTAATGATGTACACTCATGGTCAGTTTTATATTTCTCATCACTTGCCGTTATTAAATGCATTATATCAGCGTTTTGTTTGGTTAAAAGCTTTGTACGATCCACGGCCAGGTAATTAGTTCTAATTGGTTTCGTCATTGATGAAAAAAGTGTCGTATCACCACGAAGAGTCCAATAAATTCGATTCTTGGAGAGCGCAATACTCACAGGCCCATTCAATCCTGCATGTAGGCTTCTTTGATTTTGACCATACAATGTGATACTTCCCATATTTCCAGTTCCTTCATCAGCCCAAATGATTTCATTTTCCGAGTAATCGTATACCAGTGATATTTTTGGACCCAGAACTCTGTTTTGAATTATAAGATTTTCTACATATCTTCCGGCCATTGTGAATTTATCAATGCGACATTTGGAGCGACAAAATGCTACAATCATTGTACCGTATTTAGGAATAACAAGAACATTTACTGGTGTATCCGTAAACCGCCATGATTTTTGTTGTTTTTTTTCTATATTATAAACTCCGATAGACTTCGTAGCAGTATTACACCAATATAAACTATTACCAATGAAATCAAATGACATTCCACTAATTTGTTGATTCTTTATATCGTCAAGAATTTTAAGTTTGTGTTTGTTTAGATCGTAATAAAACATAGTTGATGATTCTTTATCATTCATGTAGATTCCACGATTTAATGAATCATAAGCAATTGCGGTAAAATGTGGAATTGATTCATTAAACGGGAATAAATTTGGATATCCAATGTATTCATCATAATAATTCAAATAAAATGAATTAGTTGCAGCTATTAAATATTCTTTATCTTGACGAGGCCGACATGTATGACCGTCTTCAGATAATTCTCTGTCCATTGTACATGCACACTTATATTTATTATTACCGACAAGTAAGCAAAGCTCAGAGCAGTTACTAAGTTTACATGGATTTTGTATCTTTGATTTTAATAATGGATGATGTATTACCATTGAACTAATTCCCTCCGTTTCATTCAACAGTATTTTTGTATCTGAACAAGTAAATTTATTGCATGAATTAATAGTACGAAGACGAAAATCACTCCAATATAATCGATCTTCCAAGACAGCAAGAGAATGTATCGTCATTCCTCCACTGGACACTATTTTATGACGACCAGTACCATCCAAGTTAACAGATTCAATGTGTTTCAATACAATATCAACCCAATATAAACGTTGTTTTACATAATCAATGGTTATTGCTGTTGGATGCACAATATTATATTTTACCAAAGCAGTGCGACCTTCACCGTTCATCTTTGATTTTCCAATGTACCCAATCACTGTTCCCGACCATTCACTCCAATACATTTCGCCAATAACAGGATTCAGTGCAAGACTACTTGGATATAAATGATCTCCACGTAAAAGAGCTGTACAATATTCTCCATTATTGGTACAGACTGCAAATAACTTCTTCAAACCGTCGATATAATAGATGTTGCTCGTTACCCAGTCAACAGCAATTTCTTCAACAAATCCAATACCACTATTGATGAATAATTCAGGCTTCTTTTCATACAATAGACTGCGATAAATTACATTATCAGTGTATTCATCAACCCAATCTGCCCAGTAAATATGCAATGCATCCATTGCTATTGCTATAACGTCTGTGAGATTGGAAATAAGTTCTGTTCTGTTGTCCATCGATGAGAAATTTGCCGCTTTAAGTTTGTTACCTGTTGAATATAATAATAAGCTTTCGCCATATGAATCTGAAGCTTTACATGTTTTTTTGTCTGATTGTAATTCGTATCCTTCTTCACATCGACATTCATACGATGTACCATTAATGATGCACAGTTGGTCACACAAATGTGCATTTTTCACACAATGATTGGTATCTAGAAAAAAATGAAAAAAAAAAAAAAAAAAAAAAAATTTTGAATATTCAATTCTTGAAATATTTGTAGTCAATTTATTTATTTATATCAATATAATTTACCGCATGATTTTTCATCGCTGTTATCTCCACAATCGTTTGAACCATCACAAAGTAGGCTGTTAGACACACAGTAGCCATTACCGCAATGGAATTCAAAGCTTTGACAAATTTTCTGTAAATATTATGAATTGTTAGATAGCATTCCTTGAGATTTTTTTTCTAACTTTTTGAAATCATTGAATGTATATATCATGCAATATTTATTTACCTCATCTGTACAATTAGAATATTCATCGCTACCATCTAGACAATCTTGAATCCGATTACAAAAATTTTCTTTCGGTATGCATTTGCTGTTGTCCTTGCATGCGAACTCGTATGGTGAACATTTTGAATTAGGATCCTTAGTTACTTTTTTTTCGTTTATAAGTTTCTCTAAGTTAACCATAAATTCATCATATGATTCTGATGCTTGCGTGAATATTAATAGTGAGAATGAACATAGTAAAAATATTAGCAAGCAAAGTTGCTTGATCCGGGACATTTCGCTGGTTTCTGAAATATGTAAAATATAAAATAAATTAAAAATTGAATTGAAACAAAAGTTCATTTTGATAATAAAATTATTGTAAGTTATTAATTAGTTATTGTACAAAATTGTGAATTATTTTATAAAGTAACTAATAATGAATTCAAAAATGAATTAAAAAAAATAATTCATTGTACTTTTTCTCATTCATTCTTAGTTTTATAATTCATGAATGACACGAATTAATTTTTCATTAAATTTGGATATGAAAATGATATTAAACACTCAATAAAAATAAAATTCTTTAATTCAAAGTTATTAAAATTACCTTTTGATACTTCCACTTGGTGTAATTTGGAAGAAGTCCCTTCGAAGTGAATAATTCAACAGATTGAAGCGAACTGCGAGAGATATTGGCAGAAATAGACACAATACTAATATTCAAATCCCCATCAGCAAGTGGAATTTGTCAACAGATTTTGAGTTTGAATTATTGTAAACATCAGTGTATACATTTGAATAGTCAGAACATTCTAGTAGATTGATAAATAATTTTTTTTTCATTGACACACAGTTACAAATACCTTCTTCTAGATCAAATTTCTTCTTCTCTTCATTTCTATCACTTATATTATTTACATTTTTTTTTTTCTTTAATTCCTTTCTACTTTCCTCAGTCATGCTTACATACATTCCGTATATTTCTCATGTTTACTTTACTGTAAAATTTCAAAATTACAGTTGAATTTATTTACTTCGTCAAGTCTTATTTTCATCTTTCCACACTTTAATATGTGTTCTATGCTATTCTTATTTTTCTCTTTCTTCCAGATTCTGCATGATATTTTTCTATATCTGAATCTTCTTATTCTCTCAATCTTTCCATATTCTAAACATCACCCATGTTTCTTTTATCTCCACTTTTATTTCATTTATTTTCCACCAATATTATTTCGTCCTCTTCTCTTTATGTTTTTTTTTTTCTTAACATCTTTGCCTTTAGCTCTTCTAGTCATCTTTACTGCTAATTTATTTACGTATAAACAAATAATCATTTTGACTTATTATAATTATTAAGAACGATCTCCTTAATGTTCATTAGTATTAACATCTGCAATATCGTCGATAGCGCTGACAAAAAAAAACAAATAAAATTAAAGATAATGTTACAAAAACATTTATAACATTTATAAATATTTTATATTATTAATTGCGACATTTTGTAATTATAGGAAAAATAATAGCAATAATAATAAAGATAGAGTCTTGTTCAACTAATGAATAAAATTTCCAAATTGATAAGGTTGAATAAATATTTCCAAAACATTTTTTTTTTTTTTTGGCTTTTATTATTGTATCGGAATGTCTGTCCAGGCAGTTCAATATTATTAATATTATTATTATATTATTATTATATGTATTTACATAAAGTATTGAAATTACTGTTATTGTAAATGAAAAAAAGTGGGACCAAAAAAATGAATTACAACAAATTATAAATTACAATTATTTGTTTATTCTTTAGCAGAGCATACCCAAACTTGCTGTAAAATTAAAAAAAATTCAATCGACATTTATATAAAATGCTACAAATTTTAAGTGCGCCATCGATGGCTTTTTTTATCAATTATTTTATATTCCAATAGTAGTTCAAATGTTTTCCTCCATCGTTTTTTCTTCTTTTCTGGTTATTCTGTATATAATCTGTATTGTGTGATCTCAATAAATTTGTATTTTTGTAGGGTTCAAAAAATAACATCATCTTTCATAGAACTGAATTCGGAATAAAAAGTATTATAAAATCAGAGAAAGAATTTATTATTGATATAAATTCCATTAGTATTTTGTGTATTTTTTTTATATTATATTAAAATTTTTCGATTCCGAATTATTATTTCATAGCAAGAGTTCCTAACCTCAACAGAAAGTCTATAATACTGTTATTTATATTTATTGAAAGAGAGATTAACCGATTAACATATACTGTTGATTAACGTTAATGAAAATATGAAATGTTACTTTTGAACATGGAAATACTCTGAATTTTGTGTGAAAAAAAATATAAAATGGATGATAATGATATGGTTATATTATAACATGTTAAATATTATAATTTTGTGATTTATATTAGCTTGCAGATACAGAATGAAATAAAGTTATAAATCAAACAGTTAAAATCTCAGAGGGTTTAACTGTTTCAACCAAATTCAGATTAGTAACCGTTAAAGGAGCTCGAGGAATTCTTAAATGTTTCTTTAATTATCTTACTTAATATAGAAAATATGTTAAAACAAGTTTCCAAAGGCTTCATATATAAAATCAGGACACCAAGTGTAATTGTAATGATTAATTAAACTAACCAAAAAGTTGATTTAATCGTACAAGGAAATTCATTAGAAGTTGTATTACAATCAGGTAAAATAATTTCAATCATTTGTTATTCTTACTCACCAATTTCTTCAAATGAATATTTGTAATAAAACATTTTATTTTACGTCATAGCTGCTTTGATACAACAGTCAACAACTGTTGAAAATAAGGACATTTGAAAGTTTTTGGATGGTTTATACGTCTCAGAAAAAAAAACTACTGTGTTTCAAACTGATGAATAAATACTTTATACAATTATACTGTACTTTGAATTCTTTAATTTATTTATTCCTTTTATAGTTTTCAATAATCCATCATATGAAAGATGTTATAATAAAGACACAAAAATAATATCCAATTATTTCCATATAAAAATAAATGCAGATCCTTAATTAATTCGTTTTGAAGTTTTATAAATAATATATTTTATATAATATCATTTTATTCCATATATATTTAATATTGTACAATTTTTTCATGTTTGATAAGTATTGTATGAATAATATTTGAAATGAATTTTAAATTAAGTCATGGACTCTTAATAATTTGTGAATAAATTAAATTATACACACTCATTATAGTGTTATTATATTTTTTCTAATAAAATACATCAATTCAAATATTTACCAGTACCTTTCATTGTAAAATATTTTATTTTGCTATTAAATAATTGCAGCTATAATGTTAAAAAATATTTTATTACAAATTATATTCAACATAGAACCATGATAAATTCCATTATATAAAATTAATTATTGTATTCCACCATTGATTATAATTAATAGCATAATATATTTCATACATTTGTTATATGAGAAAAAAAATATATGTAAAAATAACAAATGACAATCTGTCAGTTTTCTCTTCATAAATATAAAACACCCAGTTGTTTCTAAAAACATACCTGCACTCGACAAACAGTTTATTAAATTCGTTTAAAGCATACTAATGTTTCATAAATTTTAATTGAATACAAATATATATTTATAATTATTTATTTGTATTCATAATGCCACATTGTTTAATGAAATCTATTGTGAGATATCAAAAAACCAGTGGTTATGACACAGGTGATGGCATCCAAGAGTAATTTTTTTTTATTTAATGGAGTAGTGTGACAGGTTTTCCGAAACACTGAGTTATATAATACCATTCATTGACATTAATTTTATTTTATTTTAACTTATTGTAGATCATGAATGGTCATCTTGGTGTTCATCATCTGTATCATCATCTTCATCATCATCAACAGCGCTGACGAAAAAACGTAATAAAATAAAGGATAATGTTGCAAAGAAAAATGATGTCAGTCGTAACTATTCTGGATTATCAATCATGACACGTTATCATTTTAGTAAAAATAACAATAATAATAATGATGATAAAACGATGACAACAGATCTTGGATTGTGTTTAATAAATAATATGAATGGTCATGATAATTATATTGGGAGTATGATACCAGCATGTAATAATCGAGAATTTATTGAAATTAATGAAAAATCTAATAAAACAAGTTCAGAACTTCAATTAAAATGGAATGAACGTCATCGAAATAATATAATTAATAATACTAATAATGATATTAATAATACAAAGAATAATGAACTTTGTTCATCAGTTGATGGCAAAAATTCTCAAATTGATGAGGTAAATTAAGATTTTGCATTACATACATAAAATATTCATAAAATATTGTTAATAATTTTATGATTTATAATATTTGTTTATAGAATAGACAAAATTGGAAAAAACACAAAGCTTTACACTATTGTCCATATTGTCATAAAAGCTTTGATCGACCTTGGGTTCTTAAAGGTCATTTGAGACTTCATACAGGGGAAAGACCATTTGAATGTCCTGTTTGCAATAAATCTTTTGCTGACAGGTAATTTTTATCTTCCTAAAAATAAAATATTAATAATTAATATGCCAATAAGAAAAAAAAATTTTGAATTAAATAATACCTGGTATTTTTAAAGTCATATATTGAATTTAATATTAAGAAAAGTTATTTATTTTTCATGTCGATTTTTAGATCGAATTTGAGGGCTCATCAGAGAACACGAAATCATCATGAATGGGAATGGAGATGTGAAGTATGCTTTAAAGCATTTTCTCAAAGACGATATTTGGAACGTCATTGTCCAGAGGCTTGTCGTAAATACCGATTGTCTCAAAAGAGGGAATAAAAATAATAAAAATTATACATATGGATTAATAAATAACAATAGCAGAATTGAAGACCAAAATTATGTAAGTTTTTTTTTAATTTCTCTGTATATGAATGACTTTATTACAACGGAAATAAAATATATTGTTGTTATTTGAAAAATTGTATAAAAATAATTAATAAATATAAAGTAATAATAAGCAGTCAAGTGAAATTTGAATTACGGCGATAAAATTAAATTACAAAAATGTATGGCAGCGCCATCGGTATGAAATTCTGTCATTGGCCCAAAGCTTCGGTTAAGAGGACACGAGGGGCGCCACAAGGCCGACAAAAAAATAAAAAACTAATCTTTGCAAGGCAATATATACTACACACCACCGGCTAAAAAAAATTTTTGGATTGAGATGAGAGAGAGAAAGAAAGAGAGAAAACGAACGAGTGTGAAAGAGTGAGTGAGAATTGTATATTAAAGGAAAGAACAGTGTCAGTAGCGAGCACGCTGCATATCTCGAAACTCAACATTCGAAGTCAACCATTTTGGCGTTTTGTGTTCAGTGTTTGAGCATTTCGTCTTTGGCATCGGGTTTCATAATTTTCAAGGTAAAAAAGACTAATAAATATATATAATTTCGTAATCATTATTGTTATTTAAAATTATTAATTATTTAAAGCTATCAACATGAGTAAGTTTTTTACAACTGGAACGGACTCAGAGTCCGAGAGCTCATCAGAAGAAGAACAGATTCAACGCGCACCGGCAGCTGCATTTACCGTTAGTATACCTAATTATTTTATATGTAATATTCCAATTTATTTACTTCTTATTTTATAATTATATTGGTATAATTATTTATTTATTTATTATCATTATTTCAATTTAGTTTAGCGATGAAGAGGAAGAAACTAAACGTGTGGTGCGGTCCAATAAGGAAAAGAGATATGAGGAACTCACGAACCTCATCAAGCTCATTCGAAATTACAAGAAAATCAAAGACATGAGCAGTATGTTATCAAGTACGTATACAAACATTGAAATGATGAATTAGAAAAAATATATTACTATTGATTTAACTAATTATTTTCAATTGTTGTTAATAGGTTTTGAAGATTTGCATAAGGCTTATCAAAAAGCTCTTACTGTTGTAATGAAGGAAGAGGGTGGACAAACGCCACGTTTCTATCTTCGATGCTTGATAGAAATGGAGGATTTTATTAATGAAGTATGGGAGGATCGTGAAGGCCGTAAAAATATGTCGAAAAATAATTCAAAATCATTGACTTCACTGCGGCAAAAATTACGAAAATACAATAAAGATTTTGAGAAGGAAATATCGAAATTCCGTGAGAATCCAGTGGAAGAGGATGAAGAGGAAGAGGAAAAACAAGAGGAAAATATACCATCAGACGAAGACGAAGATGGTCTTGAATCATTTAAAAAGTCTAAATCCGAAGTGAGTTTACCTGATGTTAACAAATTTAAAAAAGTATCAGGCCCTGGTGATGATATGAGTGAAAGTGAATCGGATTGGGGCAGTGATTCGGACAGCGACAGCGAGAGTAGCGATGATGATGGTCAATATCAAAATATTCGTGAACGTTTCATTAAGAAAGCAACTGATAAAGATGATGATGAGGAAAAAACGAATAAAAAAGAACAGCGTAAAGAACGTAAGGACAAGGACAGAAAGAAAAAACGAGATGAGGATGATGGTGAAGGCGAATGGGAAACTGTTAAAGGCGGTGTTGTTGTTCCGTCTGAAAAGCCTAAAATGTTTGCTAAAGATGCAGAAATAACCGTTAGTGCAGTATTAAAAAAATTATTGGAAGTATGCTCTGCGCGTGGAAAAAAACGTACTGATCGACGTGAACAGATTGAACTCTTACATGAACTTCAATCTATTGCGGATTCACATAATCTTGGAGTTGCAGTTACAGTAAAAATTAAATTCTGTATTATATCATCAATATTTGATTACAATCCAAAAGTTTCTGATGCAATGAAACCTGAATATTGGTCAAAACTATTGGAACGTATTACAGAGATGCTTGATATGATTCTTGCTAATCCAGATATGCAAATTGCTGAGCATATCAATGAAGAAGCTGAAGAATTCACCAATCCACCGTTTAAAATTCATGGATGTGTATTAACACTTGTTGAGCGTTTGGATGAAGAATTTACAAAATTATTGAAAGAGTGTGATCCACACAGTAATGAATATGTGGAGCGATTGAAGGATGAGAAAAAAGTTACAAATATTATTGATAAAGTTCAAGGATATTTAGAGGTACATGGTAGTGGTTCTGAACTTTGTCGTGTTTATGTACGTAAAATCGAACATCTTTATTACAAATTTGATCCTGAAGTACTGAAGCAAAAGAATGGTGAAATCGCATCTGACATTGTAACGTCAGTTCAGGTTATGGAGAAGCTGTGCAAGTATGTCTATGCACATGATGGAACTGACCGTTTACGTACTCGTGCTATTCTCTCGCACATTTACCATCATGCTCTTCATGATAATTGGTTCCAAGCACGTGATCTGATACTCATGTCTCATTTACAAGAGACAATTCAACATTCAGATCCATCAACGCAAATTCTCTACAATCGAACAATAGCACATCTTGGCTTATGCGCATTCCGTCATGCTAATATAAAGGATGCACATAATTGTCTTGTGGATTTAATGATGACTGGAAAAGTCAAAGAACTATTAGCTCAAGGATTATTGCCACAAAGACAGCATGAGCGCAGTAAGGAGCAAGAAAAAATTGAAAAGCAAAGACAAATGCCATTCCATATGCATATTAATCTTGAATTACTCGAGTGTGTTTATTTAGTTTCGGCAATGCTCATTGAAATTCCTTATATGGCTGCCCATGAATTTGACGCAAGACGTCGAATGATTTCGAAGACTTTTTATCAACAGTTGAGGTCAAGCGAACGACAATCGCTTGTTGGTCCACCAGAATCAATGAGAGAACATGTAGTTGCCGCTGCGAAGGCAATGCGTAATGGCAATTGGTTGGCTTGCAATAATTTTATTATTAATGAAAAAATGAACACTAAAGTATGGGAATTATTCCATCAAGCAGATAAAGTGCGTGAGATGCTCACGCGTTTGATTAAAGAGGAGACATTGAGAACATATCTGTTCACATATTCTCACGTTTATGATTCAATTTCAATGCCAACTTTTGCAGATATGTTCCAATTGAAACGACCAGTCGTACATTCTATTATCAGTAAAATGATCATTAATGAAGAACTCATGGCATCACTGGATGATCCATCTGAAACTGTTGTTATGCATCGTAGCGAGCCAAGTCGTTTACAGTCGTTGGCAGTTCAACTTACTGATAAAGTTAACAATTTTGTTGATTCTAATGAGAGAATTTTCGAAATGAAGCAAGGCAATTTCTTCAATAGAGGCGGAAATCAAAATAATTTCCGTGATCGTCAGAATTATAATCGTCAGGGATCAGATTGGAATCGTCAACGACGTGAACGTAATCGTTAAGAGAATTTTAATTATCAAATTTGATGGAAAAAAAATGGACTTGAAATAAATTCAATTTATTCAAAAATTAATTTTATGTATATTTATGTATGTATAATTTTGCACGTTTGTAAATAAATGTCTATTACTTCATAGAAAAAAATTTTTTTCTACGTTTTCTTCAATTACGTTATATATTTCACCGTAAAATAATCAATGGTGAAAGAAATATCTATCCTTATTCGTACAAACAATATATTGAAAACGTATTTTCTATGTCGTAACGGATATTCAACAATAATTGTTTCCCATAATCACTCTGCATATTAATATAATATTAAACAAGAAAAGCTAAAGCCATTTCCAAAGGGTGAAAATGAAAAAAAAGATTTCAAGTAAAATAATTGTTTTCAAATTTTCGCTCCACAATTAAAGCATTCAATATAATTCTCATGTGATGTAAACATCGATGAGTAAACAACCAATACCAAACGACAAACCAAAAAAATACTATTTACGCATTCTGATTGGTCGCCGCCATTTTGTGACCATACTTCTCTGTCCTGTGTAATGGAGTACAAGAAAAAAAAAATGTAAACGCATGCGCAGTGTTACCCAGTGTACATACAAATATCATGAGAACGCCATATCTCTCATGAGCGCCACGGAAACGAGTACTGTTACGAGTGTTTTTTATTCCTTCATGACACACATCGGATATATTCAGCGAGTAACAATTATCGTTTGCATTTGACGCAGTGCGTTAGTTGCTCAGTTATATAAACATAAAAATAACGTGAAAAATCTAGTAATTTGCTTTCAAATACATTGTGTATAAGCGCGTTTTAGACGCTAAAGAACTTTTGGGTTGAGGTGTGAGAGAGAGAGAGAGAGAAAGAGAACGAACAAGAGTGAGTGAGAGTTGTATTGAAGGGAGGAACGCTGTGCAGTTAGCGGGTACGGCAAATATCGAAACTCGACATTGGGAGACGGCCATTTTGGCATTTTGTGTTCATCGTTTTTGAGCGCTTCATCTTCAGCATCGGTTTTCATCCTTCTCAAGGTAAGAGACTATTAAATATATTTAATTTACTAATCATTACTATACTTTGAAGTTATTAATTTTTACAGTCGTTCCTTGTTCATACATTTTATTGTCGGGTTATTTTTATCTTTCGTGAGAGAGGGAGCAAAGTTCGCTTTATTCAATTTTATTTCAATATCAATATATATATATATACACGTATATTGTATCTTATTGGTGAAATTTTGTTGAGATGAATGATTAAGTTTATCCGATATATTAATGTTTTTAAATTTATTGCTATGTTTGCTTTTTAGTCCAACAGTTTTGACTGCGGCAATTAATAATTTATGTAAGATTAAGATACAATCTGTTTTTTTTTATGATGGATGTATTAGGTTAAATTAGAGATAATCTAAATGGGGAGGAGAATTCTCATTGTCAAGTTTATACCCCATGATGAAAATTGTATGAGTCAGAATACTTGCCATTTTGCACGACAATGGACGCAATAATGTTATCGGCAAGAGTGTGTGTGTGTGTGTGTGTATATGCGAGAAAGAGAGAAAAAAAACAGTTTTTATATTTTCAGTTGAATATTTAATCGCTTGAAATGCGGGAAAAACAACAAACAATTTAACTACATTTCTTTTTTTTTTTCTCCATATTTTAATTTTGAATGTTATATTAATTTGTGATGTGTAGAAATGTTTTTCAAATTGTATGTAGAAATATACATTCATTATTCTAGTTAATTATGTAGTATATGAAGTTTATATTGATTCAAATATTATCTCTGCTTATTATTTTGAAATTAATTGGCCTTTTATATATTTAAAATTATTGAATTCCTATGCAGAAAAACTTTACAATAATTTCTAGGAAAAATAATTACGAGAGAATAGAAGGGGACAATTGATTTAACATACAGATAACGTTGATTGTTTGTATCTATTATTTTCTGGGCATTCATTTAATAACTATTAGTAGAGAGAGAGAAGGAAAGGCATCAATTATACGTATACAAATTCTATTATGCTTAAGAATATATTAGTTACATACATTATATACTAATTTACCCCAAGGTATTGTTAAAATTGTGAATTGATATTTCATTTTGGTTGGACTCGATCGAATAAATTGATAATATATTTAAGTCATAAATTATGTCTCTTAATATTTACATTTTTCTTTTTGCATTTCAGAAGATAGATACATTACAACGTTATCGAAATGATGACTGAAACGCATATTAATTCCAATCATTTGTTGAATTCGGGTTTGGGCTCCAAGTCTGACCTTGAAAAAATGGAGGATGTTGGTTGGAAAGCCAAACTGAAGATTCCACCAAAGGACAAACGAATCAAAACAAGCGTAAGTAAATTATATTCATTTTCTTTTTATTTTTCAATTGTTATTTCTTCATGTATGAATAACAAGATTTATTCCTGGGTCAATTAATTAATTAATTAATATATATAATATTTGAATTTAAATAGGATGTCACAGACACACGTGGAAATGAATTTGAAGAGTTTTGTTTGAAACGTGAATTATTAATGGGAATATTTGAGAAAGGATGGGAAAAACCATCACCTATTCAAGAAGCCAGTATCCCTATTGCATTGTCTGGCAAAGACATCTTAGCACGAGCTAAAAATGGAACGGGCAAGACTGGAGCATATTCTATTCCTGTATTGGAACAGGTAAATAATGAATAAAATCTTGCAATTAAATGCGTTTATAAATTTGATGACAAAATAATATTGAATCAATTTTTTTTTTTTTCGTTCATAAATTTTTATATTTTGTATTTTTCATTGAAGGTTAATCCACAAAAAGACGTAATTCAAGCATTAATCATAGTGCCTACCAGAGAATTGGCATTGCAAACATCCCAAATTTGTATTGAGCTTGCAAAACACATGGATGTGAAAGTTATGGTAACTACAGGTGGTACAAATTTGCGCGACGACATCATGAGGATTTATCAAAAAGGTAAATAATTATATGTTATTTTATTTGTAGATATTAAAAATAAGTATTGTATGGATAAACTATAATTATTTATTTTTTTTTTACTGTTGTTTAAATTTTATAGTGCAAGTAATTATTGCTACGCCGGGACGTATCCTCGATTTAATGGATAAAAATGTTGCAAATATGGACCATTGCAGAATTCTAGTACTAGATGAAGCTGATAAACTTCTCTCTCAAGACTTCAAAGGCATGTTAGATCATGTTATTTCCAGGTATGTATTCAAAAATTATTGATGAAATAAATAATAAAAGAAATATTAATAATTATTGAATTTTTATGTTTTTTTTTTTTTTTTGTGATTAGATTACCGCAGGAACGACAGATATTGCTGTATTCAGCCACGTTTCCCCTGACGGTCAAACAATTCATGGAAAAACACTTGAGAGATCCATATGAAATAAATTTGATGGAAGAATTAACGCTAAAAGGTGTTACACAGTACTATGCATTTGTACAAGAACGACAAAAGGTCCATTGTCTTAATACATTATTTTCCAAATTACAAATAAATCAAAGTATAATATTCTGTAATTCGACGCAACGTGTTGAATTATTGGCCAAGAAAATTACGGATTTGGGATATTGTTGCTATTATATACATGCTAAAATGGCGCAAGCACACAGGAATCGCGTATTTCATGATTTCCGCGCAGGCCTATGCCGAAATTTAGTGAGTGATTGATTCAATATTTAATTTTACATAAAATTTTATCACTATCACATTAGTGTTTATGAATAAAAATGATATACAGATCATTTGTTTTTTTGTAGGTGAGCAGTGATTTGTTTACACGTGGTATTGATGTTCAGGCTGTGAATGTCGTGATAAACTTTGATTTTCCAAAAATGGCTGAAACGTATCTTCATCGTATCGGTCGTTCTGGAAGATTTGGCCATTTAGGTATTGCCATCAATCTAATAACTTATGAAGATCGTTTCAATTTACATCGTATTGAGCAAGAGCTCGGTACCGAGATAAAACCAATTCCCAAGGTGATAGATCCCAGTTTGTATGTTGCCAGACCAGATGACAATAACAGTATGGAAGAAGGTAATGTGTCGAAGTAGTTTCGTCCATTGTGTATAAACGATAAAAAAAAAAAAAATAAGTGATTTTGTGACTCGTACAACCGTGGCAACAATCGTCGATTATACTTCGAACTCATCGAGAGAAAAAAAGGGATCAGTAGGAGAAAACGTGAATAAATAAAATGAAATAGTGCAAGAAAATAAAATAACGAAAAACGTAAAAAAAACATACATACATTTAAAAAAAAAAACATAAAAGACGTTACTTAAGTTGATGGAAAAAAAAAATAATTATTTGAGGTGCGCGTAATTAGCAGTGTCGAAATAAAGCAAACAAAAAAAAATATAAATGAAACACTTATAGTGCTACAACAGAAATGCAAAAAAAATTTTGCAACCATTATGTAAAAAAAAATGGTTTTAAGTATAAAAAAAAAAAAATATTAAGTGTTTAAAGAAAAACTATAGGAAAACAAAATGAATACCATGAAAATTACAGTTTCAGCATCGTATTTAGACCGGAAATTGAAAAATAAAATATGTCACGTGTAAATAATATGGTATTTACCGAGCATGATAAATTTATCATTTATTTCGCGTTCGGTTTGATGAATAACAAAAAAAAAAACTCAGTGACTGAAGTGAGAGCGTGAGTGCCGGTGCGAGTCATCTCTTGTACATAGATACATTTAAATGTACATAAATAATTATAACTAACCAGAGTCAAGCCATTATCAAGAGCACAATACGTAGAAGGAAAAAAATATTTAAAAAAAAAACAAAACGCAAACTTAAAATGAAAAATGATCAAGTGAATTTACACACACACATTAATACATACATTCTCTCATACATACATTACATACATATACACATACATCCCCGTAACATACATTATCGTGAGTTTAATCCATCATTGCATTTTATCGTGAGTGTAAATACAGCATGAAAGCAGACGTCATTTTATGGGTAAATTTTGATACGAAAGGCCTCATATACTTTCAATATATTCCTTCTACTCTTTGTTTATTGAAAAAATGAAGAAAAAAAAACGAAAATAATAAAAAAAAAAATAAAAAAAAAACGTACAACAGGGCGGCGCGCGCATCATTGAATAGTCGATGGAATTAAAATGAAAAATTCTGTGGCAAGTCGACTCTTCGATGGATTCCCGTTCGTAATTTTCATGAACACAGAGGGAGGTTCACAATAAATATATGTATATGTCCATATATATGTATACATACATACATTCAAACATACATACATATATATATATATGTATAATATAAACTCGAGTTTGCTCCGAGCAATTGCGAATCGCAACAATTTACAAAAACGTGTGCGAAACAAATGTATAGTTTGATTGTGGCTTGATTTTGCAATCTCAATACTGTCATGTAACACAACTCTGAAATTGAAATCACATTTTTCAACAAAATAACAATAATTACACATACGACCGAGATGAAATAAAATTTACATTTATCAATATTTTTCTTTAATTTTTCTCGTTCATTCGAAAATAATGAAGATCTTTTTTCTTTTCTTTTCCTTTTTTTTTCCATTTTTTTTTTTTTTTTAATTTATATCACAGTGTGATTGGAATTTCAGACGTTGTAAAATTGACTAGTTTTATACAATTATTTTTATAACCATTGGGCTAGTGGGCTTCGCGAGACGCGGAGATCGTAATACACAATCACGGATTCAAGTAAACTTTTGGAAATAGGCAATTTCACATCAACAGTCACATAAAAATCGCGGTAGATGTTAAACCAAAATTGTTTTGATAGTTCATAAAATTAATGGAAAGAAAAAAGTCAATATTAAAATGCGTACAGTTCGCGCATAACAAGTTGTTTCCTCAAAGGCCAATTATGGTGCTGTGACTTTTTTTTTCCAATTTGAAGTAGACAAAGGGAGGAAAAATAAATTGAATAAACTGAGGAAAAGAGACTATTATTAAAAGAATAAATGAATCATTGTACGTTGCAAACAGTTCAGCAATTGGACGTGGAAATGCTTTGAAAAATAAATTTCAATATTAAAAAGAAGATTAATAAAATGATGAAAAGAAAATATACATATAAATCTTGCACATACGATCTCGCTCGCGTCCATAAATCATATTACTAAACATTACATATTGGTGATTCGTTCGAAAAGTAAAAATATATTAAAATGTAAGAACAATCGCGAATGAAAGCTCCAATCTTTTACATAATACATCATTATGTATAAAGTTCTTTAAATAAGGCAAATTAAACTCTGATTGTAATTACAGCGGGCCAATAAAAACTAGTTAGATTCACAATTAAATTCAAACGCAAAAGAGAATAAATAAATGATATACATTTTCACTCGGTGATGAAATATTTCGCTAATTATATTATAATAATCACGAGGAAATGATTTAATCTTATACTGAACAACGAATATTTTTGCCGTGGACTCTAATCACGTGTTTTTTGTTTTTCTCTAGTTTCTAATTTTTCATATACCGTTTGATTATTATCCAATCACGTTACTCATTGTCTCACGAGCCCACATGTCGAATAATGAAAAAATATCATACACAATTGATGATTAAATAATGTGATAGTTTTATTCGTGAGCTGAGCATACCTCACGAATAAATAAATGTCATTTAGGATTCAATTGTGAAATAAAGTTTTACAAAGAGTTTTTTTTTATTTATTATTTTTTTTTTTTACATTCAACTTCATCATTGCAGTGATTTATATTATAAATCTTAAATCACCTTACATTATTTGTTTCGCGAGCAATCAACTGTAAATGATCTTAGAATGAATTTTTGAGTGATTAAATAATGTATGTGAAGAAAAATTACGTTTGTGTAAGATAAATGAATTCGACTGAGAAACGAGTGCTGTGGGTATAGACTCAAACAAATATTGTACATTGTATCAAGTGTGCTCGTTGCTATTGCAAAGCAATTAACGAGAGCAATATAACGTGAATATTGTCATCTTAACGTTCAATCAAGACAATTATTTTTCTTGATTTAATGTAAATTTATTTAATATTCTAGTGTATACTGCGCGATAAATAGAATTGAACAGAACAATAATACACAAAATGTAAATTTACATTGTGAAAAGTAAATGAGAAATTTAGGAATTTTAGTTACAAAAAATTTTAGTTGCAGAATATTTCAAAGTGCTGCATGTCTTCAGAGTTTGAAATGAAAGAAAAAAAAATCCAAAATAAAATGGATTCTCAAGAAGGAAAATAATAAGTTGGGAAGAAAAAATACGGTGTATTATATAGATTTATTCTAGTTGACTAAATTTTCTCATAACGATATAAAAATTTGTTCAATGGATGATTATTATTTCAAAATGCAAGAATAACAGTGCAGAAAAAAATTACAATATCAATATGCGTATAATGTTGTGAATATTTAATCACAATTGTTTCTATATCATTTGGCGGAGAAAAAGAGTAACGTATTTCTCATTTAGAGTCTGTTGGTATGACTCATTTATATTTTAAGTTGGTTCGTTAACATGTAAGCAATTCATTCATTTTATTTTCTTTGTCGAAGAATCAGAAAGTATAAATAAGTGAGAGTACAGCGGTGCCTTGCGATATTGTGGGTAGCAATGTATTAATATAAAGTGTACGAGGGATCATAAACGAGAACATTATCAGTAATGAAACAGCGCGTAAAAATTTTAATAATGACAAAAAATGAATTTGATGAAAGAAAAAAAAATAAAAGAAAATTACCTCGAGCTTGAAAATATTCTCGTTTATGTTTTCTCTATTGCAATTGAGCATACACTTTGAAAAGTGTCATTGTTAAATTGTATGTAGGCTCGCAAGTGCATGACAAAAAATGTAGTAAGATTATATTGAAGCAAAAGTATAAGTGAAGAGGGCAAAAAATGTGGGAGAGAAGGGATTGATGAAAAGTGGATGGAAGAATAAAATTCCAACGCGCATTGAATGGCGTGATAAAAAAAAAAAGAATACGAGTTTTACAAGTGAGTGAAATAATGTTATTTGACAAAAAAAGAGTTGTCAATATTCAAATTACTTCAATTAAACATTATTTGAGTGTTGGGGACTTTGGATTTTCGCGCATGCTCCTTCGTTCACTGGGTAAAATATAAACGATCGATTTGCAGAAAGAAGACACACGTAGTAAGGGAAAAAGAGGGAGAGAAAAAAAAAACGGACAAGAAGAGAAAAAAAATTTTGACCGAATATATTCTAGATGAAGGCAGAAGTGAAAACCATGAAAATTTTTTCTTCTCGCGGTTTGCTGAGTAAATGCTCTTTTATTTATTTATTCCCGTGTGGTTTTTTTCCAGCTTGCCTCATTTTTTTTTTTTTTTGTTTTTTTTTTTTCATTCTAATTTTTTTCTCTATTGTTTGTGTCTATACAATTAAGAATCGTCCAGCGAACGAAGGCGAAAAAACATTTAACCCAAGCTCAATTTCACTATGTTTTTTAACTCGTATTGGAGGAAAATAAATTTTTTTTTTTGTATTTTTTTTTTTTAAATATTAAATCGTGAGTTTGTAAAATGAACTCGCAAACGTTTTCTCGCGAGGCGAGCGAACGTTCTCTTTTTAATAAGAGAGGAAAAAGTTTGAACATCTATGGAAGCAAGTTTGGATATTTTTTTTTGTACTTTTTTTTTTTTCGAAAGAAAAATTTACGATGAATTTCTGACCCGATGACGAACGATGCGGGTCGTAGTTGTGGAGGAGGAAGCAAAAATTTCCGGAGAATCTAATGTGTGTACGTCGATCATCATTTTTGCATACAGCGTTCTCGTGTAAGGGTAGGAAGTAGGTGAAGGGAGATGAAGAGTGTGGAAGCAAGTGGAAAAAAAAATGAAAAACGAAAAAAAAAAAATAATAAAAATAAATAAAAGTAAAAAAACGTTAGCTGGGCGGCGTTGACATGGTGAAATCGATCCCAGGACCCATCATGTGACGGTGATGTTACAGCGCAATGGTATTATACATCGCGTCAGAAGAGTATGTATATATCTATGTATAATTTTTTTTCATTATACATATACATATATATATATTGAGCTGAACTGTTCAAATCATTTGTGGTATGAACGATTGACCGCCGATTGAATTGCAACACACGTATCACTGATGAGTTTGTGGATTTGTGCCATTGATTGTTTTGAGGTGAGGTATATAAAGAAACAAAATGCGGAAAATAAAAAAGAAAAAAAAAAAATAGTAAAATGATACAAAACATACATAAATAAAAAAGAAATATGCAAACAAACAAAATAATCTGTGGTAATGCCAAAACCAAAAAAGAAAAAAAAATTGCAAAATAAATAATTTTTGCAACTCAGTGCGGAAAAAAATAGTCTGCAACAATTTATTTATTTTTCTTTTACTGTCGGGGGGGTGGGTGGGGGGAGTGCGCATTTTTTCGTTTTATAACGAGGTGTCTCTCTTGCAAAATACACCGGGAATAATGTGACATTTGAGAACCGTGATTTGTGACTTGTATAAAATGAGAATTTTCCCAGTGTTACGATCTCTCATCTTTTTTTTTTTTTTTTTTTATTTTTATTTTATTTTTTTCTCGTCGTTCAATCTTTTTTTCTTTTTTGGTAAATTATATGTCGTTGGAACATTCTTTGATTTATTAATCGTATCGTGACTGTTAATCGGTGACGAAGGAAATTATTCAGAGTCTTAAATCAACTTGCGAAAGAAGAGACGGGGGAAAAAATATATAAATTAATTTTTTTTGATAAATATTGTACTATTATTTCTTTTTCTGTTCTCACATGTACTGGAATTTAATCGATTTTGTTTAGTGAACTGAATTCATTAATTAATTTAAAAAGATATGAAAAAAAAAAAGAGCAAAAAAAATTCAAATAAATATAGAGAACCGACGGTAAAAAGAAATCACAAACCCGGCTCTCGGGAGTATATGTTTAAAAAAAAAAAATGAAAACTGGCAAGCTAAAATACTGTGGTAAATAAATATGAAAATTCCTGCTAAATTATCATAAAAGCCCCATCACATTAATGATGATTTAAAAGAAACAAATAATTCGAAAAAAAACAAAATACTATTAATTTATAATTACATACATTCATTGAATTGTTATAATTATTTTTCGATGAAGATAAATTAAAGAAATTCGAAATAATGATTGTAAAGATAGACTCACCATACACTAGAACAAAAAAATGCTGTTAATTCTATTTCAATTTATCTGATATGTGCGTCACAAATGTAAGCTGAGTCTATCTCCGTTAATAATTTTCATGTACTGTCAAAAAGAAGCAAACATTTTATTTCCAATACAGGAGCTAAAATTCAAATTAATTTCGTTCCAGAATAAAAAAAAAAAATTTCAATTCAACATTCAAAATGATTTTAAAACAAATTTATTTAATTCCACAAATCAATATTCCATAAACTTTAATCAACTCTAAAATAATTTTAAATAATTAATATTTCCATTTATATTTCAGTCACATTGTCAACTATTATTATTCAGTTTATATCACTAAACTAAATGATTAGATTATTCATCTTGGCATGTTGCAAGTTACATTATACACACACGCAAAACTATATAACTCAAACTTCAGTGCTATTTCTCAAGTACATTTAAACCATTGGAGCTTGGATGGAGTGGATCTTTCGGGGTAATTAGCGTGAATACATTCACCGGACAAATGATAATTTAATCAGGAAGATCGCAAACTGACATAGCTCCGTAAATTTATGTATATACATCTTCTCTATTCTATGTATTCCTTCTCTTAGCGTGCAGCAGTAACACATCGTCGTTGTATCACCCAAGTTTCAACGGTGTTGGCAAGCAAACACAGAGACGAGAGAGTAGTTTCATCCGACAACTACTCCGGGAATGCAATATACAGAGGCCAAAGAGATTGAGAGAAGCATGGTAACGCACGCAACCCAAATGTCCGTTACCTATATATACATGGAAGGGCATCAATCTCATAGTGAAACGGAATCTGGTGCTGTTGGCTGGGTAAATTAATCGCATTTGATGAAGATTGCCTACCGGTGAATATATAATACTAACATTTTCAAGCTAAACATTATGAGTTTATATTACTGATAATAATAATATTATATTGCTATTAATACAATATACATTAGCGTAATCCAATCGAAAATACATTTACTCAACCATATCATCAATCTATCAAGAAGAAAGACAAATCTGTATGTAAGTTATCCTCTTGGATTCCGCTACATCAATCTTCAACACATTTTATATACAATCTCTGAAGTCACTCTGTTGAATTCAAAGCAATTCAATAAATAACGCTTTTTCTTTTTTTTTTTTATCTTTTTATTTTTATTTGATAATATTGATGAATTCAATTTTGAATGCAATTATGTTATATATTAATAGAATGATGATATTCAATGCAATATTATCTTGTTGGATTGTGCGAGAGCTATAAACATCGATCTTTCGTAGGATAACTATTACACGGTTATCTTGCGGGCACCAGGCTAGCTTGGCTAGTGGGCAGTCCATTTCAAATTGCTTCAGCTGAGCGATTGTGTGCGGTCATGGTGTCGAGTATATAATATAAGGGAAATGGTGAGAATAGAGAGAGAGAGAGAGAGGGAGCAAGGGAAATAGATATACACACAATGTGCTTGTCTTATCATTCAACATATGCCATGCATCAGTAATTATGTATTTACATTCAAGTTGATAGATAATAATTTCAGAAAATTTAATTTATATACACATATGCATATGTATAATGATATTTAATTTAAAAAATTTATTTCATTATATCAATTTTATATTTTGTTATATATGAAATGATAAACCAATTGAAATTTTCAATAGCAAAAGTATATGAGTTCACAAAATATTTTCAATATTATATAGGACGTATATCTTTTTCAGTCGGTTATTGTCATGATGCGCAAATGGAGTACGATGATGCTTGCGCCAGCTGCAATACCATTCATGTCCATTTGCTTTTCTTCCTTTCATATCTCTCTTTCTCTTTATAGCTATCCCACATTCCTCCCCTTTCTCGTCTTTCTCATCGGTCGTGTCCCTTTGTCCATTTATAACGTTCCAGAATATCTACGTATATGTCTATACATATATACATGTATAAAACCATTCGTTGAGTACCATCGTCTCTTTTGCTCTATGTACAACTTCACCATCTCACTCATACTATTGCTACATCAATATTCCTCTCGCTCGGCACCCACTGAGAGTGATATCGATTCAGACAGCCAATTAGGTCTAAAAGGCCCTTCAGCGAGAATTTGTGCACAGAGAGACAGAAGCACACAACCCGTCATTCTACTCATCAAGGTTCCCTCTTTTTTTTTCGACTCTTTTGGTAATTTTTTTTTTCTTCTTTTTTTAATAATAATTTTTGTCTAAGATGGCCGTCATAGTTGCGTTGTTGGCGCTATGATCTTCGATGATCTATTCTGGCTCCAACGACAATGGCTCATTACTGTGAATGAAAAGAAAAAAAAAAATGTTTTCTTCGTGATTATTAAAAGACAGATTTTTTTTCATCTGCCTGTCGTTATTAATTTTTTTTTTTTTTTTCATTTCTTTTGAAAACATTTTTTTTTTCTGGCTTATATACACTGCTTTATTCATATGACAATAACACTAAAGTACATATGTTACAAACACATAGGTTTGTATTTAGATTGTATATTCGAATTTCACTCTCAACGTTTTCTACATCATGTATTTTAAATGGAGTTCACCCCTGTATATGACGTAGTATCAAAAATTAACAATGAAATGAAATGAAAGAAAAAAAAAATCGTTAAAAATCAGCATCCAAAAATTTGCAATGGTCCTGTAATCTGGCAGTGCATTTAAGCACTTTGAAAAAACGACCGTGCATCTCCCCCTTGGCGTGACGTAGCATTTGATACGCCATGAAGAAGGGGAAGGTGGTTCCACTCTTTCCAAACAAAAAGAGAGAAAGGGAGAGAGTCGTGTGTGTGCGCGCACGCGTCAACCGCAATTTTATATGCGTCTGCGCGCAAATACGTGTGACAGTTTGGGGCAGAGGGGAATAGCAAGTAAGAGTGAGCTAGAGCGAATGAATGTAACAGCAGGACAGCAAAGGGCGAAGTTATATAGAGCAAGGGTGGTTTAGCAGTTTGAGGGAGAGAGAAACTCAGCAGGAATTATCAACATACACACATACACAATATACAAGAGTTACTCTACAAGAGAAACGAATAGAAAGTGGGGAAGAATGAATGTAATGGTGTTGGAGGAGAAGAGATGTTGAGAAGTGGGCATCAGAATCATAGCATTTGTGCACACGGCCCACGGTCCGGATAGTACAATACCAACAAAGCAAGATATATTCACACATAACCTATACCGAGTAAGAAAAACGCGGGTGGTGGGAAGGAATATATCCCCGATATATGTTTCTTCTTCTTTTTCGTCTTCTCCTGCTCCTCCTCCTCCTCCTTCTCTTTGTTCATCTTCGTGTGTCTGCTGTTGTGTATGTGAAAGTCTCTGATCTCTCTCGTGTCAGGGGATGAAACATTGGATGCGCGCGCATGACCGAGCGGGAAAAAAAAGGGGAGTCCCGGAGTTGTGCGAACGGCGGCGCTACAGTACCGTCAATTGTCTCTCCCGCAGTTTTTCACGTACCATCGAGGGGCGTTATGCCAAGATAGAGGAACGAGAAGTAATTTATTTCAACTTGTTCGTATGTGTGATTGTTATGTGCGTATGTGTAAGAGTGATGTAGTAGTGGGTGCGTGAAAGTTTAAAGCTCAATGTGTAGAAAATTGTCATTGTCCAGTTTAATATAAATGTGTATAACGGAAAATATCCGGGAGATAGAAAAAGGAAACAAAAAGAAGAAGAAGAAGAGGCAGCTGATAAATTGTGAATAATGAGAAGAAAATAATAGAAAGGCGAGAGAAAATATATATCATTGTGTGATTATATGAAGAGAGGAATTAATTCATTAATTAATGTGGCGATTGTGCTGGAAGGTAAGAGCAGAATCTACAAATGGCAATGGATTAAATAATTATTGCAGAAATGAAAGTGGCATCAAGTGTCTGGCTAGTTTGTGTCCAAGCTAAAGTTGTAACGCGAATTTGAATGGAGGCTGATGAAACGCAAATTTGCGTGTGTGGGTTTATATATAAGGATATATAATACGTAACGGATAAAGAGGATAAAACTTGTGAGAAGGGTGGGTGGTCCAGGGATACATTATTTCTCGTTCCCTGCTCACACTCTTTTCCTACATACTCTTCTTCACTGGTGCTTCTCTTGTTGGCAGTAGCGTCGAGTTGTGCCCACCCTTCTACCCGAATAGATTTGTGTTTAGTGATTAACTCTTGAGCGATAAATTTTTTTTTTATCATTTTTTAATTTTATTTTTAGTTTTTCGTTTCACGATACGAAAACGAAAATAAAAATAATGTGTCTATTTATGAGGTTAACTAGCGTTCATTATAATGTTTGGTGAATATAAAATGCAATGAACGGCTCAGTGACATTTAATAATTCTAAAAGAAAAAAATAGATGAAATATATTTTCTAGAAATAATCATATAGGTGGAATAAATTTTGATTGACAAATTCGTAATGTCACGACGTGTTTGTTTAGCGCCGCTTGGCGTACTTGCGTTTGTTCTTCTGGGCTTTGTTGTGGGTGATAAGTGTGCTGAAGAGTGCACATGCAAGTGGAAAGGTGGAAAACGTACAGTTGAGTGTGTTAATCGTTCACTTAGCAGTATACCTGATCGAATTGATCCGGAAACACAAGTATTGGATGCAAGTGGCAATGATATTAAATTATTACCGAGTAATATATTCATACGTGTGAGTTTAACTAATCTACAACGTTTATATTTACGTGAGTGTCGTATGCAACAAATCGATGAAGATGCCCTAGCTGGTTTAACAAATCTTGTGGAATTGGACTTAAGTAACAATTATTTAATGTCAATACCCAGTGGTAGTTTAACTAAAGCGCCATTCCTGAGGGACCTATCGCTCGCATTCAATCCACTTAAACGTGTCTTTGCTCAAGCTTTTCGCACCATGCCAAATCTTGTGAAGCTTGATCTGTCTCACGCCCAAATTGTTGAAGTCGAATCAAATGGATTTCGTGGTCTTGAATCTCTAGAGAGTTTAAAACTCAATGGCAATCGTATTTCTACATTACATCCTGGTACATTTGATCCATTAAATAAACTCACTAGCATTGAACTACATGACAATCCATGGATATGTAATTGTCATTTACGTGAAATGAAGATGTGGCTAGTTAAACACAATTTACCAACATTAATTGCACCAATATGCCATGGGCCCGATCAACTCATCAATAAACCATTCACAGAATTAACAATTGATGATTTTGCTTGTCGTCCAGTATTGATGATTGCCAGCCGCTATGCCGAAGCGACTATTGGTGAAAATGCAAGTATTGTATGTCGTGTATCGTCAATACCACCAGCTAAAGTTAAATGGTTTTGGAATGGAAAATTGCTCACTAATCATTCGGCATTCAGTAGCTATCAAAGAATATTTATTTATGAAGAGGGACAATTCAGTAAGCATAGCACACTTGTCCTGACCAACGCCCAAGAATCTGATTCAAGTGAATTTTATTGCGTCGCTGAAAACCGTGCTGGAAGCGTAGAGGCCAATTTCACACTTCACGTGTCATTGAGAACAGCCGGAATGTCGACCCTAGGTTCAGGTCAAATAGCTGGAATATCTGCAGCGCTCGTGGTATTAATTCTCTTCATTCTCCTAATTATTCTTGTGCTATTCGTTCGTTTACGACGTATGCCACTTAAAGATGTAAAAAATACAGCAACACTTGAAGTATTACCAAATGATCCTAGTCAAGGTAATTCTGAATCATCGCCAAGTACTCATCGAAAAATTGATGAAGCCGAGACAACATTTAATGAAACTAAACCACCGCCAGCATCATTAAGCTTAAGCTATGTACAAAAGCAACCGGACAATAGTGAATACGTTTTTGAAGAAGCACGTCCAGTTATTCATGGACCATGTTATTCATCAACGGCATCTCTTGTACCAATTGAAAATCCTGATTTAATTAGGGAACACACGCGCACATCTATTGAAGAGTTGGGCAGTTATACAACATCAGACACTATTGGTGGCTTGATGATGGAGAATACAAGACTTTTGTATTCCAGTCTTTGGGATTCACGTGACAATCGATCTAATGCTACTGCAAGCACATACGTTGCCAAAGACGTTATTCAATCGTCAATGGCACCAATTGAACAATTTCCACCTGGAGCTAAACAATTAAGAGTTTGGCAAAAAGGCGTACCTGTTTTACCACCAGTATCAGCATTAAAACGTGTCCTTGGCTCGACACGCAGTTCACCGGACGAGGGATACCAAGAAGGCACTGGCACTGATGTCTAGGTACCACTACTTCATTACTGTGACCCACGGCATCGTTATCTTGAACTTATGAGAAGGCACCAGGACGATATGAGATCGTCTAGCCTAACGGACTAATGCGTGCATGTGTGCCGAATTGGTTACGGTAGTGAATTAAATTTATGTCAAGAATGAAACAAGAAAAAGGATAACATTCCTTTTTTTCTTACGTGTTCATTTATTCATTATAATTTCTCGTTTTTATTTTTTCATTTTTTAAATAGGACGCGTGAATAAGGAGGACGATACACACAAGAGATAAATAAAGACATAAAGAATAAACGTACGGGGCTACAAATATATAGATTGCCTTTACGTATACATACAACCGTTTATTCTCCCTCTGCGTAGGAGGGTCGTTGCTGACCCGTGAGAACTCTTTCGTGTTCACGTTCGTTTTTCTCGTGGGAGGTTGAGGGTAAAACGAACGAAACAGAATATATATATATATATAAATATATATGTACACAGAGGGGTTAAAATGACTATGCGGTGGGCTAACAACATCATCTACTGCTCATCCATCCGATGGAGTTTATTTCATAGGCATTTCTATTAAGCACAATATTGCAATGTTAAAAAAAGAGACAAAATAAAATAGAAAGAGCTAAACTAAATTGCAAGAAGGAGAGAGAAATGATTATGATAATTAAAAAATAATTATATTGAGATTGTGGCGTTAATAATGGCGTTGTAAAAACGATAATTACAAATTTTTCTCGAGTTAAGACTGTACATGTTTCCGGATAATGTATAGATAGCAATGATGGAATTATTGATAAAGTCAAAATCGTTAAGTTGAGTATATTATATATACAAAACAAATTATATTATATATATATACACACACACATGACATTTTTTTAGTCAATTCAATAATTAGGTTAGAGAGAATGATGATAAAAAATTTAATTCAGTGTATGTGTGAATGAAAAAAAGAGTGATATAATTATGTATAGTGAGATTAATTAAATTCGCGTTGCCCATTGAGGTGATGGTATAAATAATTAATAATAGGACGAAGAAAAAAAAAATTTAAACGTTGTTTGTTGTCTGATATCAGCGTAACGTGTTCCATTGTCCTACAGTATGGTGTATATTACAATTTATTTTTTCAATTATTCATTCAATTCATTATTTACATCGTTTTTTAATTAGATTAGAATGTGATTGTGAATGGAAAATTAGTGTGTGTCTGTTATATGAGCGTGTAAATGTATGTAATGCACACAAATTATAATTTCAAAAATTCCAAAATAATTTAAAAACTTTGTCAATTATTAAATCATCAAATTATCAGTTATTATTCATCAAAATGAAATTAAATTTCATATTTACTTAATTACAATTTTAAATTACTATCATATAATTTTGTATTTAATCATTTATTAATTGGGAATTAATGAACTTTATAAATTAATTCAATTTTAATAAATTTTATTTCATTAAAATAAAAGGAAGAAAAAAATCGTTGACCACAATGAAATATATCTAAATGTCACGACATATCTAAAAAAAAAACATTACATGAATACAAATCATTGGAAATAAATGTCATCGGGTTTTATTAATAATATAAAATAAAAAGGTGCATATCGATTTGCAACATTTGACATATCTTCACGTAAATATCAAAGTAAATAACACAGAATTATATTTAAAATATTGAAAATCATATCAGTGGGCGTAGTAAAAAAAAATTTAAACCGTAAAAGTGATGCGAGCAAGAAAGAACCGACTTTAAATATAGATAAAAAAAAATACACAAAAATTAAATTGATGTAATTTAGGGGAGGAAAAAAAAAAAGGCGTGAGTTGATTGATTTGATGCTTAAGGGACACGAAACGGTTACGCCATTTTGCCAATCGATCTATTACATGCGTCCAACTAAAGTCCACAATTTCCCAACTAACTTCAACCCTTGTATGTTATACACTGCAGTAGCGCACATCTTGATGAACATCTAACAAAATAAAACGAAACAAATAATGAGACGCACGAAATTGAGAATAAAAATCGAAAATAAATTGTAATAAAAAAAAAAAAAAAAAAAAGAAAAGCAATCGAGCTTTCTTTATATGTGTCCAAAACAAAATACCGTTAAGATATTTTATGTCTCACTAACATAAGATATTTTATCGTCATACGAGGGTGGCGAGAATGGGCCAACGTTGAATAAGTTACGTCGTTCCGTCACGATAACGACATCGGCATATACAACTGAGGTGACACGACAATACGCGCAACCTCATCGTGCTAACTATATATACATAATACATATATTTATATATTGGTATTATTCATCTATGTATAAATATTTATGTGTGTTTATAAAAGTGGTATTAGATCAAATAATTATTCTATAAAAATAAATTGTCGTGAGAATGTTGAATTATCGTTAAATTCTTTTAGCAAGGTACGTTTCACTCGCATTGTTTCATTGCTTGCTTGTTCGTGTCTCAAATGATTTTATCATTTATCACAGACACATAATATACACACACAAATACATACACATACATTATTGAGTGTTAAATAATTACACGATAACAATTTGTTTATGGATGTCGTTAAAAGCAATAAGATTTATTTTTACATGCAAATTATGAAATAATTGAAGATAAAATGGGAGTAAATAATACATACACTTATATACACACATACATACATAAATAAATATATATTTTAAGTATTTATTGTTTAATAGTGAATGAAAAATATTGATGAAAAAAAATTAATGTCAGACTCAAAGTGTTTTATTGAATTTTTCTTTTAAATTTATTACAAAACGATTGTGTCATAATGTTCTGAAGTCGGGTGAAATAAATAAAGAATAGTATAAATATGTATATTGATAGATATATGTATAGAGCAAAAGCTTTGGCGCCGAGTCGTCGAATTATTCTCGTGATTGGTCTGCAGACTAAAGCCCTATACTTACGTCTTATACAATCGATTTCACGTTGGCCTAAATATTCCCGGTAAGTACGAACGCGGCTATAGTAAAACACACCACTGGCGAGTGAGTTTGTTGACGGGGTAAAAGCTTGATGGTTTTGAAAACAACTATATGTATATATAGAAAGATGACGATGTGTGTAAATGGAAGGAAAAAAAAAAAAGAGCATCGACCACAAAACGTTTGACGTATGTACGTCATAAAATGCGCGCGCGTTTTATAACTGATCGTTTCAAGTGCTTAAACTTTACCCTATCAGTTGAAAGACATATTTTTTTTTTTTTATACAACGCTTTGTAAAGCATTTGTTCTCTTTTTATTTTTCCTCGTATTATCATTCAAATATGTGTAGACATATTTTTGTTTATATTTTGACAACGCAAAAATTTTTTGGTCAAAGTTTTAAAAGTGGAATTATATTTTATCACAATTTTAATCATTTTATTTCATGAAATGACAGAAATAAATGGAATTAGTTTTTTGGAGAGAATTGGATATATTTTTTTTTTTTTTTTTTTTTTTCAATATTTTAAAATTACATTTCTTTGTTTGTGAACTAGCAATTTGGAAATGGCGAGGAATATATATATATTGTATACATATATATGTATATACGTGGTGGTTGAAGGGTTATGTAGGACCCAATGCAAACAACGACGACGAAAGCACTCGTTGAAACTCATTGAAACTTGAAACCACGAGTTGAAAGAGGGCGAATGTGGGCAATATAGAGAAAGAGAAAATTCATCGTGTGCGTATATGTCTCTGTCTGTATGTGTTTATGTGTGTGTGTACTCATTTATTTTCCATGACACACGGACAATACCGTGTTACTACTACCCTTCTACTGAGTATCACAGGATGAATCTGAAGGGTGAAAAAAAAAAACAGAAAAATAAATAACCATATGAATATGAGTTGTTGTCATAGAACTGTTTGTTTGACTTGATGAGAGATACCCAAAAAATATAATGGAAAATGAAAACGTAAGACATATGCATTCATATTTCCGTATCAATCATTGAAAAAAAAAAAAAAAAATGAAATGAAATGTAAATACACAAAAAAAAAAGTAGCTCTTCAATCACTTAAATTATTCAAAAATAAATTACACTCCAACAAAATACCTTTAATATTTTTCTATCTCAAAATAAATATGTCAACATTCTGATATAAAATTAAACCGAAATAATATTCATACAAAATAACCCTGAAAAAAAAAAAAAGAAAAACAAGTCAACATTGAAATAAAATTAAAACTTCAAACATAAATCGATAAACATTTTATATTTTAATTACTACACAATCCTGCAGAAGCGTCACTTTTTTTTTTTTTTTTTTTATTCATTCACTTCAATGGCTTTCGCCATACAGTTATTTCGAATATCATAAAACTGATGTGTCGCAATAAAAATAATAATAACAAAATAAAATAAAATTACAAAAATCTCATATTTCCAATCACAAATTTTTTTTTTTTATCAAAATTTTTTTTTTCTTCTCTTTCACTCTCTATTCTCAATGTGATCAAGTAACGCAAAGAGAATGTAATTTCTACATATACCCATACACACAACGTATTTACTATCATTTATACACATACACATACATACATATATAAATAATGGTGAATGCAAGTACAAATGAATTTTGAGAGTGTTCAACCGAGTGTTCATTGTTGTGTACTACGTGACAATAACAAGGAACCGATATAAATGCATATACATATATACATAGACTCACATACACTAATAAATATATATACATATATATATATATATATATTATTTATATGTACATATAGTTAACAGTGATCCAGATTCCGGTTGTAGGTTCGTCAATGCTAAATGGTATTCTAGTATTCGCAACCGGAAAGCGTCTGCGGTTAAGGGAGAATGCACAAAGGTATATATATACATATACTGTTAAAACAAGAATGAGAAGAGGAAGATAGAGCGTGTTGTAACACGCTGGACACTCGAAACGGAAATTCCGATCGGACATAGGACGAGTCGTTTACAAAGACTTATTAGACATTCGTTTGCGTTGAATTTCATTTTACATTGTCGCGTGCCTCTTTATTCTTTTATACTTTTTATTATGTATGTATGTGTATGTGTGTGTGTGTGTGTGAATACTCTATTTCGTCTCTCTATTTGCAATTTATTTCCTCTTGTCTTCATCGTGTCCCATGTTCACGTCATGTACATTGCAAATATAGAGCAAATTTAGCCGCAAGCATTTACGTCGCGTGCAAAATAATATATATTATATAGAGTTTCAACAGTTTTATTTTTTTCTCTCCTTTATTTATTTATTTATTTATTTATTTATTTTTTAACCTCACACTCACGTTTATATGTTTATATATATATACATGCGTGTATATATTTCTTCTGGTTTCTTTCTTGCTCGCTGCGCACTTCAAAGTGAAATAAATCGTTGTCATCTATACACAATTCTACTGTACGATATATACTTGAAACGTTGCCAAAAGCGATTAGGAAACTGAGCTCGTGTGTTATATAGTGTATCACCGAAGTCGAGGCACTTGTACGCGGCTGAAAGAATGTAGGGAAAAAAATAAGAAGAATGGAGAAGAGAAAGAATACGAATAGAAAAAAAAAATGGGATCGCAGGATGAAGAAGGAGACTTGGGTGGGTGTTCAGGCAGTTGAAAAAGATCGGTAGCGTTTCACCAATGTTGAAGAGGCTATTTATCGTTCTTTACTATGTTTTCCTATAGCTATGTACAATTATACATGCATATATATGTATGTATATGTATATATGTAGATGAGTGTATTTGCGGAGTAGACAAAAGAAGAGAAATTCAATGTTGGTTATAGGTATGCAACCAAAAAAAAAATAAAATAAACAAAGAAAATAAATGAAGAAACAAAAAGTAATAATGAATTAAATTAACGAGCTCTTGAGGAGACTATTATATACCCAATACGAATTTACATTTGTCTCACCAATTAATTGTGCAAAAAAAAACGAAATAAACGACATTAAATAAATAAATAATTTTTTTAAGATAATTTGTATGAATATATTTAATTAATTATTTTCTATTAAATTTAATGAGTGATTGTGTGATATATAATTGTAATTAATTGTGATTATTATATAAAGAGTAAAAAAAAAAAATACAACTGAAAATGAGAGTGTGCAAATTGTATGAAGAATGTGTCAATGCAGAAGACTGTAAAGATTATCACCCAAATCGTGTAATAAAAATTAATTTAATGAGAGAAAAAAAAAAAAAAGCAAAAAAGAAATAAATAAATAAATGAAATAATATAATAAAAAAACATAAATGGAATTTAACTTGACTTGACATTTGTCCTTGTGGTCGTGACATGAATCGATGTGTGCGATAGGATTTTATATAGTGTGTATATGTATACTATCCCGAGAGGCTAAAAATTTTTACTATGGCTTTGGGTTGAATATCACACGACGCTTCTCTCAGAACAATCGATTCGTGTCTTGACTATACAAATAGTAATATAGAAACACGTGAGATGAAGAAGAAGAAGAAGAAGAAGAAAAAGAAGAAGGGATATACCGCCTAGATATTTTCAAATAATACCTATACACTTACATTTACGAGAAAAAAACACACTCACACAGGGAGTCATATATCTGGATTGTAAAGCTGAGAATCTGCTTGGGTTATTTCGTGAAATCTTCAAGGATAAAATCACTCAACGGTAGTCTTGACTGAAAGAAAAAAAAAAAAAAAAGTGAAACGAATAAACCTCAGGATAATAAAAACAAAATTCCATTCCAATTCATTTGTTGATTGATTGATTGCTTAATTGATTTATTAATTAATTACAATGATGAATATAAAGAAATTATTCCAAATAACTTGAATGATATAAAAAAAAATATTAATAAATTCGTTTCGATTTGTAGTGCAAGGAACTATTTCAACTTTTAGTATTTACAAACAAAAAAAAGGTAATATAATTAATTAATAATGAAATATTTATTTTTTTCCTTTCAATTAATGTTACAATTACTCTTTATTTACATTTAATTTACAAATTCCATCTACATATCACGATCATTTATACCGATCATTAATTATTATATATATGCATAGATAAAAAATATCATCTGTATTATTTCCCAAGTACAAAATCGTATATACTTTATTTTTAAATTTTCCTCACGTTTTGTTTCGTTGCTTCTTTTGTCATTTTTTTCCATCGCCAATTAGTTCCTTAACGCGACATTAATCCGATCGTATTTCATGAATCCCTGTGTCGTATCTAAATTCAGAATCTTGTCTCACTATTTTTCTTTTTTTCTCTTCTTTATTATGATATCAATTTTTTTTCCTTTCTTTTCTTTTTTTTTTTGTACTTATATTATTCTTCATTTCTGTCCCTTTACAAAATCCACCATCATCGCATCTCTCTACATTGATGCTTTTTATCTTCGTTGTTCTTTTTTTTCTTTTTATTTATTTTTTTTTTTCATCGTATTGTTAAGGTACAAAAATTGATGACAGAAAAGAATTTTAAAAAAGAAATGTGGAAAGAAGGTAAGTGATGGAGAGTAGGAGAAAGTAAAACGAGACAGAGCAACTATATATATAAATATATATGTACATATATATACATATATATATACGTCTACATCCCCTCGTTAACGTAACTCCAGAAAACCTTACTTCCACTTTTCACTTTTTTTTTTTTTTTTATTATTATTATAATTCTTTCTTTTTACTCCTCTTACTTTTTGTACTATGTATTCATATACACATATATATGTACGAATATATTATTATTATTATTATTTTTTTTAATTTTTGTCAACACTGTCGGACGTATTTATTTTATTTTTTTTGACTACGAGACATTGCATCGCATTTACTGAAGAAAGAAAATAATAATGAAAGACAAATAACGCGAGATTTTGTTGCGACAATAATGAAGAGAAAAAAAAAGAAAGAAATAAAAAAAAGCGTCAAAGTCAAACATAATCAGTACAACTCAATGTTTCTCTGCTTCTGATTAAATGTGAACACGTTTGTTTGTGTAGAAAAAGAGAGACTGAAGTTTCTATTTTGCAAGTTTTGGCCAGTGCAAATAAATGAGACGAGGAGAATAGAAAACAGGCGAAAGGGAAAAAAGAAAAAAGAAAATTTAGAAAATAAATAATGAGAATAAATTTATATATTAGTTAATATAAAAGTGATAGAGACAAGATGAAAGACAAGGAAAAAAAAGAAGAAAGCTTTTAATATATTTATATACATATATACTGTGGAACGATCACGATGCCAACATGATAAAACCAAAATATATCTGCATGTGCATGTTATAGTTCAATATTCCAACGTGAAATATCGAGTTGTCTTTTAAACATTTAAAATTTATATCAGACTTAATTAAAAATGATATTTAAATGACAATAATTTTGTCTACTCTCATATTAATCTACTGCATATAATATGAGCCGAAAGAAAAATGTTATTCATTTTAAAAATTAATAATTGATATGAAAATAAAATTTAATAATAATTTTGACTTGGTTTTAAAACTCTTGAATATTATATAACGATTGTTTTTATAAAATATTCAAATGGGTTATTTAATGATTGTTTAATGGATACAGATTTGTCATAAAATGAATTGTGTAATATAAATGAAAATGTTGAAGAAAAAAAAAATTATATATATGGATATTATCAAATAAATAGTGAGCATTTTATTTTGAACGAAAACAATTGACGATACTAAGAATAATCTCTTTCAAGGTCTGTACTAAACTCGCACCCTTGAGTCAGATTTATTTTTCTATTCAACCCTCATCCCTTTGCATACATATATGTATATGGCTATTACATAGAGGAGGGATGAGAGAGGACCACGAAATCAAGTCCCATCTAACCTTCACCATTGAAGAAACAAATAAAAAAAAAAAAAAATATAGAGAATGAACACTTAACGCCACGTGTCCTATAAAAACATTTATAGATACATATATACATATAGATGGATATGTTTGCGTTTCTACCCCTAGAGTGCTATGAACTTGAGAGGCAACTTTGTTTGATGGCAAAATTTTCCATCTGACAAATCAATAAAATCTGTATTATTTTTTTTCTCCATTTTTTATTATTTTTATTTTATTTTTTGGGGTGTTCGGCTGTGAAATAAAATAAAAAACATTTAATATCTTTTACAATACATTCAGATCGTCACATAGCATCTTTCAAAAATGAAAAAAAAAAATAAAATCGGAAGATCCAAGACGCAAAAAAAAAAAAAAGATTTATTTGATTTTTTTTTTATCTTGCAGTAGATAGCGTGATAAAAATTTTTGTAAATGTTACAATCGTAAGAGGAACAGGAGCGTATAAAATTGAGGATGAAATAAAATTGACGTATACATATGTCGCTGTATATTCGTACATAAACTGAAGATGAATCTTGACTGTTATTTTTTTGTCTTCTTTTATATTTTATTTTCTCTCTTATACTCTCAGTGCTCAAGCGCGCGAATTCTCTACACTCTCCTCTTTACTCACAACATCCCCCTACTTTTCTGCCACTACACCCTCACCATCCATATCCTCCCCTGCCTTAGAATCAATAAAAACCCACGTCGACTACATGTGCCGTATTCTCTATTTATTTTTTTTTTCCTTCTTTCCCTTTTTATTTTTTGACACACTGTCTTTTGGTCCAAGTGTTCGCGCGTAAATCTCAACGAATTGTAGAATAAAGTCGCATGTCCTTTTCGTTATGTCCAAGCCTATAATGTCCTCTTGTGTCATAATATATATACAGACATATATATACATACACATCTTTACGTCGAGGATAAAATATATAACGTCAGAGAAAAAGAGCTAGAGAGAAATAGATATGGCGCACGTGTGTCCCATTAATTTTACGGAAAGTATATACGAAATGGTCGAAAAAAAATAGAGAATAAAAAAGTAATATAGGAGAAAAAAAAAAAACTTATATATGTATAAGTATATATGTATATATACATTTTTTTCTGTACCACGAGTGTGCATTTCTCAAAAGGCGTTCTCGGACCTGTCGACGGCAGAACGCGAGAAAGATAGTTGCACAGAATGGTGATGGCAGAGGGTTATAAGAGCCAGAGGAGCGAAGCGGGCTTAAAGAAAATAAGAGAAAGAAAGAAAAAAAAAAAATAAAGAAGAAAATCAACAGAAAAGTGGAAAAGGCGAAGAAGGTGGGACAAATTTCAGTGCGCAACCTACACACATTTATAAATCGATGTGAAGCATCGAAATCATCGGACACTCTTGAGATTTTTCCGTGTTTATTTTACTCTAAAGACACGACAACTAACTTGGGGATATAGACAAATATACAGATACTCTATATAAAAATTCTCTCTCATTTCTTATTTTATTTATTTAATAGTTTTGTCCATCTCTTTATCAATGTCGCGTGTTCATGTTGAGATGCTCAAGTAAAGTGAAACGAATATTTAGAAGAAGAATAAAAAAAAAAAAGGGAGAGAAAGAGGAAGTATGTATGTTTATATGGCATGTGGACTCTGATGAAATATTAAACGGGAGCAAAGACCCTTCGTGCGAATACTAGCGAGTATTCCTCACAAAGTTCTATTCGTTGTTTGGAATATAGAGAAGAAGCGAGGGGGCAAAAGCACGGTTGGTTCACGGGTGGATTGGGTATAAGCATGTAAAAGCACACATAGAACTTGGTTTGTTCATGTATATGTATTTCAATGTGATATAAAAGGGGACACAAAACTGCAATGGTAGAATCGAACGCGATGCTCGTAGCGCCATCTGCACATGATGCTTATAATGCGCATGACGAAATATTATAATCCCAGGGCTGTACATATTTTATAATAAAAAATCATTTTTATTTATGTTATTTTAGATACATATGTTTGAATGCATATACGTATATTTATATTTATTTATTTAATGTATGTATATATAAAGTTATTTATTCATTCCATTTAGAATTTTGATTGCAATCGTGATGAACATTTGGCGTAGGAATATTAATGGAGATGCATACTTGGTATTGTGTCATTATTTAGATGTCACGACAGTATTTTGTGGAATACCACATAATTTCTAACCTACTCACACCTAAAGCCGCATCAGTTGTCGTTGAATTATTCAGAATTGACTGAAGTTTAAGCTTAGGAGGTGGAAGAATATATTTATATAGATGTATAGAGTCATAAAAGTGAGGGTACATCAAGAGATATTATGAGTAGGTGGAGTTTTTGTACTATATTACATACTACAATGCACTCGTTCATGTACGATCGTGTTTATTTCATGACAGTTAAAACATTCATGCAAAGCTCAAAGGTTTTATTTTTATTTATTTATTTATTTATTTATTTATACATTCTTTTTCTTTTTTGTTGTTGATTGAAAGGTGTAGTTAATATGTAGATGTCATATCTCTCTTTTCGTGTTCATTAATTTGAATTAATGCAAGACAGTAATTTGTTTAGGGCGATCGGCTTTTTATCTGGTGAGTCTGGAAAAATTCGTTTGCATTTTAAAAAAGCGTGCAGAAAACGAGAAATGAGTTGGAGGATAAAGGAGGAAGAGGTTGGATATAGAAGAGAGAATATAACCGAAAAAGAATTGCGCGCTAACGAGCCGATGCTTCAAAGTGGCGCTCACATTTTTCCTCCCTTTGCTTTCCCTTCTTTCTTTCATTCTCTTTGCATTATTCTATCGTATTGCTGCTACCACTGCTGCTACCAACTTTTGTGTTATACATATTTTTTTCACATTGAGTTGGAGAGTCGCCACGGGTTATTAGCGCTCGTTAGCGGACCTCCAGCGTACAAACGATGTTTTCCTCCCTCGTCTAGATAGAAATTATCGCGCAACCTTTTTATTTTTATTTTATTTTCTTTCTTTTTTATATCCATTCTTTTTCCGCTTCTCCACCTCACTCTCTATCTCTCTTTTTTTTTTTGTTATTTCAATATTTTATCTTTTGTTTTTGTAATGCATATTTCTTTTTAGAGACAATTTACAAATTGAAATAAATTTAATCCTGGTGAATATAAGAAGAAAAAAAAAATAGTCAATTAAAAGAACGAGTTGGAAACTTACTTAGGATTGGAGGAGCTTATTCATGCACGATATTCGACTTTTCATCAGTTCTACTTCGAGATTCTCTTTATGCAACTAATGAGAAGAAATAGAAAGAAATAATAAAAAATTAAGAAATAAAAATTAATGAAATAAAATCTGTTCAATTTATATTTAACAAGAAAAAGAATGAAAAGAGGCAGTTGAAATTATTATAATAAAAAAGTAAAACAGTAATACGTGCACTCACTGTACGTCTTACTTTTTCTTGAAATACGTCAGTTTGCTGCAACTGAAAAATACGAGTTTGTAAATAGGATAGATTTCTTTTTTTTTTTTCACTATTATTTTTATTTTTATATATAATACTTTTTTCTTTATTATTATTTCCGCTCACTTTGTGTTTCTTTACTGGCCGAGTGTATATTTCACTCACTACTAGGCGAGACAAGACAATCGTATACAAAAAGCAAGTAGAGAAAGTGAGCGACATAGACAGACATGGACTTACGTGCTTGTGAATGCAGTTGTATGCTGGCCTCATGCTTAAAATGCTTCGCTTCCTCGGCAATTTCTATAACGATTCAATGGGTTTAGGTACCTACACATTACTATATATATACATATTTATATTTATGTATATGTATACTGGAATGAAAAGGTAAAAGTAGAAGATGTAGAAAACGACGAAGGGAGAAAAGGTGATTTACCTCGCTGGCTTCACTCTGCAATGCTCGGCACAACGTTTTATTCGACTTTGTGACTTTTGTGCTCTGAAAACGAGGAGAAAATTTATAAATAATCAAGAAAAAAATTTTTATGAATATTTTAAAATTACTTGATTAAATAATAAAAAAAAAAAAATAAAGATTCACAGACACAGTATTTGGATTATTTTTACAATGATTGATTTCAATCTCGAAAAAGCTCTGTCTTATAAATTATATAAATAACAGAGTTCACGATGTCTGGAATGATTTTTATTTTTATTTTATGACATTCAAGACAATATTTAGGATGTAAAATATTTTCAGAAAGTGTCAATTAATTTTTATTTAATTTTATATTTACCAAAAATGAATATGTAAGGATGATAAAGGTAAATGTCATAATGAGAAAAGTTATAAATCCACAATTACGATCAATACGCAAGAATGATCTGACTTCATTGTCTACAATGGTGAATTTCCATATCTACAATATTACAAAAATAAATATTATAAATACTATAAATATATTTTAAATAATATCAATTATTTACTGTGATATTTATAAATGTATAAAGTTACTTACAAACCACTCGAATCCAGAACGTCGATAATATCCACGAAATATTCTATCGTCCATTCTCATTTACCCGAATAATTTATCTCTATATTCGTTAATTTTCTTTCATAATAATTTTATCTTATAATTTTAATTACATTAACACATCAATACCAGAATTACAACGTCCGTTATTGTATTTAAAAAACAGCTTGAATTTAACCGAGCCAAAAATAATATAATTCATCGAAACAAAAAAGGAAATTTAAACGAGAATGAGATGACAGATTGATTAAACGTCAAAATGAAAATATTTGACGAGGGAATACACGCGCGATTGATCGAATGGGTTTATGCTATCAGAACAACCAGAATGCATGGTGATATTTTTTTTTGTTTAAAAAAAAAAAAAGGCTTATAGTTGATTTGGTGTCAATTTTCATTCTCCAATTCCATTAAAATAATTATTGAAATCAATGATTAAACTAAAGAAATTGGACTTTGTAGGTTAAATTGAAAAGATCAATTGTTTTCCATCTGACAGTTATATATGAGCTTTTTAAAGCTGCCCAGAGGCTTGTGGTATTCCCAACAACGAATCCATGTCCAAACAATGTCCATAGTGGCTAGAAATTACAAATTTACCGTGTACATCCACAAACATTGACATCAAAATAGCAAAGAGGGTGCGGGAATATCTATATACATATACAATATATACATAATGTGTGAGTGTGTATTGTTAGCCTCCCTTGGTGAGCTTGCTGTGCTTCAGGGACTCGTATGTATGTATGTATGTATAAATGAAGAAAAATTACAACCACTAACCGCATCGCAAAAGTCCCTAGGTGGTTTTGTCATAATTGTTTTATTTCCATCGCACATTTTTTTATTTTATTACATCAATGATATATACATATATATATATGGGGAATTTCCCGTTTTGCCCCGCTGATGAATACGATACTATTTTTTTATAATTCTCACATTGCAAAAGATACAACAAAAAATATAAAAACAATGACATAAAGTGAAAAAATAAAATTGTACAAAATACTACAAAGGGCCAGCTGTATTTTTAATTAAAAACCAGAGGCACCTCATCGCAGTTGGTTGTTGGAAAACAAAGTATATATATATATGTACATGCACGTGTACATTGTGTATACATTGGCGTGAGAACAATAGGTCAGACGAGAAAAGATGAGAAAAAAAAAAAAAGAAAAGAATATCTTCAATGAAAGTAGACAAACGAAAATGTATTCTCACATGGACATTATCCATCTTGAATTCTGTATACAATTGTCTGATCGGGCACAGTATTCACTACTTAAAACGTCTGATCATTCCGTACATTGTTCTACTTGGACTGGTGACTTTACTGCTGTACTTATTCCATGATATGAAGGAAATATAAAAATAAAAATGAATAAAAAAAAAACTCATAATCGTATATAGAAAAAATCAGGAACTTTTACAAACGATCCGAAACATCTGTCATCACTCAACAAAAGCACAAGACTTTCTTTTTCAAGGATCTTATCCTTCTTAGAAATGCGAGACGACAATATATTTATTCTACTCGTATTTCTTTCCGTTTGTTTTTTTTTTATATTATATTATATATTGTATGTATATATATGTGTGTTTGTGTGTGTGTGTGTGTGTGTGTGAATTGCTCTTGAGAAGCTTTCAGACTTGCCAGAGGGAAACCCCGGAAGTGCCACTACCTCCACGAACGGACAAACAGACCCAGGAGGAGGATCTCTTCGACGAACATTTTACCTTGAAGAACTACGATCGATTTCCATGGCATGACAGCAAAACTTGTTCTGCCCTCTTCCTCAATATCGGTCAACATGATTGAGATAAAAATAAAAAGAAAAATGAGATAAAAAAAAAAATGAAGAAATGTATTTTATACATACAGACATTCAACAGCGAGTGTATATCACAGTTTCCGTCAGCGCAGCACATAATGTTATAAAATTTCATCATATAAGTTTTTTTTTTTATCTTTTTTCTTTTTTCCAATAATCATATTATATGTGTACGTTTTCAATTTATAATTCTTTCCTTTTTCGTACATGTAAGTACGGGAAGTAAAGAATTATTAATTGACATCAATTGTTATTTGAATGAATTTGAGCTTAAAAGTCGCGTGTTCGAGTTGAACGTTAGTAAGTAAGAAAAAAAAAAATTTATTTGCCAATCAGTGCTAATTTTTTATTTCGTTATCGAAGTAAAAAATAAAATATAGAGGAAAAACTAAAGCACCCAACATCTATTGGAGATGGGGTGTCAAGGGCCAATTACATAACCGCAGACGCAAGCGAACGGAAGAAAAAACAAAGATGAAACAAAAAATAAACTAAGAGATAAAGAAGAAATTAAAAATGTCGAGGTGCTTATTCACAAGTTGAGTTTGTTCTGTCTGTCCGATAGTGTGCAACGTATACAAAAGCGAGTCGCTAATTGCTGGGGTAAATTTCCTTTTTTTTTTTTTTCCTATTTGCCTCGAGGATAAATTGAGTGCGATGTAGTATTATACACAAGAAAAAGGTGAAAGAGTCAAGAATGGAAGGAGAATATCCTCATCCTATTTCTTCTTCTCTTGCTTTCTTTTATTTTCCTTGACTCGATATAAAAGTCGGTGTCATAGGTTGACAATTGCATTCCAAGAGAATCATGAAATTTTTATCACCATCCACTAGACAATAAGACATTCATGACCGATCGACATAGTTGAGCAAAAATAAACGACGTCCAGACACAATATTTGACTATATTGCTGTTGCTTCTTATATTGACTGGATTAATCCATTTTTTCTCATCCTCTTCATATCTGCTTTCTATAAGAAGAACAAAATACATATTAAAAAGATTGAAACACACGAATAAAAAATTTACATCAATTAATGTTCAAATATAAATGCTACCAAAAAAAAAAAAAAAAATATTCATATATATTAATTACAATAAAATCAGAGAATCATTGATAGCAGTATAACTTGTCGTGCTAATTACGAGCGTCAATTTCAGTCCCTCACAGCACTCATTCACTCTGTATTTATTCACACTGAGTATTAACCCACAGCATAAGAAAAAAGTTTCAATGACTTTATTTGCGTGAGGACTTGAATAAATATAAAAAAAAAATCAACATAAATTTATATTTGCTTTTTCCTCTAGTTATTTATTTTCTTTATTTATTCATTTTACTTTTTAAATTCGCTGTTTATTTCTCATTATTAAAACCCGAAAAAATACACACACCCACACTCATGTGTGTACATATATATATGTATATAAAATCATAATTAAATTTTATTTAATTATAGTTATTATAATACGTGGGATAAAATGATTATTTGAATAAAATTTTAATTTCATAATTAAATTTTGTATATAATGAAACTCACTGCAGAGATATTCGTAACGTTGACTAGCGTCAAATCCCGTCGGGCATTGCCCGGGCATTCCGTCTTCATAGAGATTCCGTGGTGTCGTACGATCGATAGGTCCGTAATTGCAGACGAGTACCTCAAGTCGTTGTAGGTGAGCTGCACTAGTCAAGTGTTCGTTGTTGTTGTTGTTGCTGCTGCTACCACTGCTACCACTGGTGATGCTGTTGACGTTATTGCTATCACTACTACTCGTAGTGGCATTCTTTTTCTTCCTTATTTGTGTCATTTTCGTTCCTATTGTCTCTGGTTCTTGCATATTTACACTGTACATCGCACGACCACATCCAATGCGAGATATCTTGCCAGTTGCAATACCAATGTATGGTCCTCTTTCTTCCTTTGTATAATTCACCATACTAAACAAATCGACATGTTCAATTAAAATGACAATTCAAAGTATAAATGAATATAAAAATATTTATTTTATTTTATTTTATCATTTAGCGTTTTCATTCATTTTAAAAATTTTTCTTCTTGCTACTCCATTGATTATTTATTTATTTATTTTTTTTTTAAACTGGCATATGATATAGATGAATGGAAAGGATGCATTGTTAAAACGGGTCGGTGGGCCCGTCACGTTCAGATACATCGGTACAATCGAGCGAATGGCTTTATTCGAGCATCAAAGCGTCTGCGACGGAATGGAATGAGCGAGCGATGTAATCAACTGGAATCCGCTCAAACTATATTTGCGCATGCTCCATTGAGATCAACGAAAGATGAGGAATAAAAGAAAGAAAAGCGATGAGGAAGAAAAAATAAAAGGAGTAGATAAAAAAAAATAGTAAAGGGAAAAAAATTGCAAGATAAAACGAAGAGCAACGAGAGACAGAGAGAGTCAAATGTAAACCTATACAGAAGATTTTCTTTTCTATATCATACATATACACATGCATATGGTTTAGGGTATATGTATGTATATGTATAAAGTCATGAATACAATTCAATAAAGTCAATGCTTACCCGACTTCAGCGTTATCGAAATTCTCAACATCGTCCAGCCACGATTGAATGTGAAATGGAATGCGATGGAGGCTGGAAGTTTCACTGTCAAGCGTATCCACGTCCAATATATGAACATTCTGCCAAACGCTCATGCGATCTTGATAAAAATAAAATAAATATTAACAAATATGTGTATACATATTATATTAAAAATAAAATAAAAAAATATATATCGACATATTTATGAAGCATGAATAATAAATAAAGAAAATAGGTAAACAAATGATGATATAGCTGTTTACACTATATTCATTTTTGTTTTATTTATTTATTTATTTATTTATCTTTTGATTAAACTGAGAAAATGGTGTTCATGTTAATGCCTTGTTGAAATGAACGACATTATATGTATGTAGTGGATACACAATCGATATTCAATATTTTACAGTATCACAAGTGAGAAAATGAGAATTTCTATTGAAAACAAATTTACTCCTGTGTATTATGTCGATATAGAGAGAGAACAGAGGAGAATGGGTAAAGCAATAGATCGATATTACATGTATATATATATAAGTATTGAGAAGAGTGAGATCGAAGGAGAACGAAAATGAGAATTTGAAATAGGATTGGGATATAGGAATATGGAAAGACACTTACCTACATCCCGACACTCATCCTTCTTTGGAATACATTGGATAACCCATCTTCTTGCAACCTTTGCCAATTCTATATCCCATGTCTGTCAAACCGTTGGAATAAAAATTAATTAATAATTCAGAAAATAAATACATATACTTTAATATATTTAACTGAATAAATAAATAAATAAATAAATAAATAGAGTATTAGTAATTCAAACTGTTTTAAAGTTTAACCGCACTAGTTCCATCATATTTTTTGCTGGTGGTTGTGGTCCAGGTTTGCCTCGGGTTTCTTCACCACTCGCAATCACATTACGATATTCATTGTGCTGATGAACAATTGCATCTGCGTCTTGTGGTTCAAGATCAGCACTGTCAATATCATTACACGTTCCACCAACATCGTCAAACTTGAGGATTGAAAAATAATGCAAAATGTTATTATAATTGTTCTTGATAAAAAATTATTGGACTGCAGGAATTAAATAACATCATATGTGAATGGAAAAAAAAAAAAAGAAAGAAAAGAATATGTACTCACAGGATAGCGACACATGGTATGAAGCTTACAGAGTCGACAGTACCGTGCTACATCATGGTCGTATTGGGTTGACGCGAGATAACTCGCATTAGCCAACAACAAAAATGAAAAATATAGTCGTGTTGAGTGGCTCATGTCGAGTAAATAGTGTTCAACGTTGTAGAGAATTGCAGCAGTGGAAATTTTTCCTCTTTATTTTTGTTACGATAGAAAAAGAAATGATAAAAGAAAGGGCGTCTATAGCGCTATGCATTTGTTTAACCTCAAAATACACAAGTATACATAGGAAAAATGAGAAAGAAAAAAAGAATGAGGTTATTGAATTTAAAAAAAAAAAAAAAAAGAAGTAAAGAATAAGAAAAATGAATATAGCGTCCATTATCGCTTTGATACCTACTGAATAATTTTTCTACACCAACTAACCTTAATAATTCCAAAGTGAGTGCACTTATTTTTCATCGTACAAGCAAAGACATTTTGTAACTTTTGAACACTCCCGCTGGTGCATATATAATCCATATAGGAGTTTGAGGAAACTTTGGCAAACTCAGTTACACGAAAATGCTGTCGATCTGGGTCATAAATACTATCTCTTTGATATATCTATACCTTGTCATACCAGCAAATTCAACATATTGCTAAACTGCCTGTCTATATTATTTCAATATTTGAGAAGAACAATCGAAGCGAGTCGTTGAATATGTTGAATTCATCAATTATTTTTTTTTTCAAACTATCCTTCATCTTCATATACGAATAACAGTTACATATTTCAGTTTATAAGTCAACATTTATCACTACACTCATGACAATGCTAATAAATAAATATATAAACCTGGTAAATGAAAAAGAAATTTTATAATTTATTACATTAATTAATTTTAATTTCAATATGAATAACTCAAAATATTTTTTGCCAATTGTTAATATTGTTTTTAATACTGTTAACTTCTATCAAATTGAAAATCTGATTTAAACATAGAATTCTATTTATTTTACAGTAAAATTTTTTTTTCCCTTTGATGATGAGATGAATAGTATGAATTTTAATTATACAAATAACAGCAGATTCATCTTGTGACAACGCTACTGAAATATTAATAATAACAACAACAATGCAATAATAATGATAATAATATTGTCATTATGCATAATAATATTTAAGAAGAATTATATCAAGTTGAATAAATTCAAAGTCTTGCCATTATAATAATATTAACTAGAAATTATTAACAATTCGTGAAGCATAAATTCAAGTAATTAATCAAAATAATGTTCAGACATAGTTTTAGAATAGCATTGATTTCAAGCAATCTCTCTTTCACTTTCTCTCTATTTATATATTTACATGCATAAAACTTTTGCAACAATTTCCCAAGTTATTTATGTATACGCATATATAACGATATATATTTATTTATCAGGTAATGAGACACTCTGAGCAAAATACAAAAGATGAAATGGCATAAAAATGAATAATAAAGAAAATAAAGTTAAGGAATAATAAAAAAATAAATAAGAACAAACTCAAATGACGGGGCTTTTCAGATATAATACATATATATGTAATATAAAAATATGAAGCAAAAGTTTACCTTCCGTAAAATGGCAATCGCGAATGGAAAATACATTTTTAAGTTTCTACTTTCCATAAGTTCACTTTTCTGTCCTGGCTTGCCCATTACTGGATAGAGCCTCGCCGACATAATCGAAAATCGATTTCACGATGTATTTCATTTTCTTTTTTCATTTAGTTTTTATTTTTTTTTTTTTTTATTCTTCATCTTATATAAATACATATATACATATATTTTGTCTCCAGTTTCATCGTTGCTTATGTCTAGCTCATGGTTTTCTTTTTCATTTTTATATAGATACGCGTGACGTGCGAAGGGATTTATCCGGTGGATAAAGAAAAATCCACGGCTCTGATGCAACAATTTCTTTGACGGAAAAAAAAATAAATATATAAATGTTATAAATAAATATTATATACATAAATATAAACATAAAAAATTGCGTTAGAATTTCTGAAATTTATATTTAAATAATATCGTAATATTATTTTCATACATGATACAATTTATTTAATATATAAATAATGAATGAAGACTAGATAAGTTTAATAATCAAAAATTTTATAGAGTATATTTTATGATAGATAAATTTTAGAAAAATCAAAATTAAAGACTGTCTTCTAGTCCATTTTCACGCCAGGCCAATATTGTGTTCATATCACTGATATCACGAGTACTCCATGGCTCAAGTGGATCCGTTGGTGACGGTGGCGACGAAATAATCTCGTTGTTTTTCATTTGAGTTTGCTCGTTTACTTTACCATTCACTTCTTTTGGCATTATCCTGTTGGCGTGAAAAATACATACACATAAAATAAACATAAAAATAGTTAAATATATACAGTATACCTTATTTACTGTAATCACAATAAACGAAATAACACCGGAGCATAAAATTATCCAGCAAATTTAAACAAACGCGGATTGTGGGAGAATTTGCTTTGGTGAAAGAAATTTTGTTTATGAGTGCTAGCTATTATATTGTGTATGTACATGTACGTAAATATAGCTGCTCGCTGCGTGTGGGTTTTCCGGTTCTCGTCTCTCGCACTTTCTCTATTTTTGCTAACTCTCTGTTATTTTATTTTTATTTGCATTTTTTTTTTCGGTCGTTTGGAAAAATACGAGGCCGCGACTCGCAGTGTTCTCGACCCGAAATGCCACGTTGTTTTTTTTTTCTACCTTCCTTTTTTTTTTATAATACCTCCCTACTTCTTGTGCACTCGACGAGATCGCGTGCAATATTCGCTCGCGAAGGCCGCCAGCAAAGTCCTCGAGAGCAAAATTGCCGCGTTATCGTCGTCGCCTGCGGAATATGAGCGTTGGATTTTTGTACCTGTTTTTCGCCGTTTTTGTACGGCGCTTGTGATTTTTATTGACGCGCTGCTGTGTCTGCTGTTGGTGTTGATGATAGGAGTTTTTTTCTATAGTCTCATTCACCATCTGGCAATCTTTCACTTGACATTTTATGGCATCTTCAGGATTTTTTATTGTTGTATTTAATTGCGATAATCCATTCATTGAATCGATAGTGTGAAAAATACTCTGAACATTTTCTTCAGCTGAAGATGAAGAATAATCAACACCATTTGGTCGATTAGAACGCGGTTTCTCCGAGAAATATTTTATATTCGATGAACGAATTCGTCGTAAACGTGCAACACTTCCCAATGGATTATCTAAAAAAATAATAACAATAACGATAATAATTAAACGAAATGAAAAAAAAACATTTACTAGAAATCAATAGCTATTTTTTTTTTAATATTTAAATTCATATATAAATTGTTGACAACTTACTACCGCATATATCGTCGCTGGATTCATCAAAAAATTCCTTTGTTCTAGTTTCCTGATTATTTTCAATTGGTGGAACAACACCAAGTCCAAGTGTCGCTAATATTTGGGGATCAAGCGCAGCCACCGAAGTTGCTGCTGCAATTGCTTTACCCTCGCTCACTATTCTTGCTTCTTCCGCTATTTTAAGTAATGTATCATGTTGTGATTCAGGACTCTCTGATGCAATGACGAGATCGAGTAGTGGGTCAAGCTGATGTTTTGCTTCATCTTGGTTCACGACTGGTGGATTTTGATCCGGCCGGTTTGCTTCGCTAATGGAATTTCCTGAAAACGTATATCGTATCAAGTGAGGTAGGCCAATAGAAGGTATTGTCGGAGATGCAGTGGATGGGATATATGTATATGTATATATAGACATAGCTGGAGATTCATAAATGAAAACTCAATTTCCGCGACTCCAATGCGGAATCTAGTAGAAAGGAAAAAACTAAATAAATAAAATAAAAAATGATTCATCTGCGGACAATAAAATGAAAGAGAAAGAGAGACAAATAGAAATATATATGGAAAATAAAACTAAAACAAATATAAAAATAAAAATAAAAAATAAAATAGCAACCATTTTTTCCAATCGATCTCGACTCCAACACTTTTTGTCCATTCAATTCCGTTGAAATCATCATGTTTCCAATGGCATTGCCAGTTGTTATTGCTACTGATGGATGAGTAGTCGTTATTGTGTCTTGCGATCGTGTGCCAACATGAATGAGGTTTGACTGTTGAATCTTTGCTTTGGTAGCTGCATTGCTCGTTGTTATTCCATCAGTAACTTGAGTCAGGTCAATGTCGTGGGTAAAGGCCATTACGTCCAGAGCAGTCGTCAAAGCGTCCCCAAAGCCACCAGTCACGCCTGCTGATGCTGAGATTTCTGGTTCGTTCATGTGTGGACTGCATACAAAACAATGTGAATAAACATATGGAGTAATAATAAACAGAGAATTGAATATAGAAAAAAAAATATAATGATGCAAGAATTATGCAAATAAAGAGCATGAGATTATGACGATAATAATGTAACAAAAAAATAAATATGTTGGTGAAAAATATAAATTATACCTGGTACGAACTGGAGTTGAAATAGAAGCTCGACCCCACATAAGACATCTCAGCTCTTCTCCAGTCATTCCCCGTTTCCTCAGCTCATTTATCGTGACCTTGCCCACTCGCTGAAATAGAGTTGTACAATTCATGAATATATATTCTTTTGTATGTTTATAAATTTTATTTTTTTTCATTTTGAAGAAAAATAAAAGTTAATAAATGGAACAATCTCTGGACTTGACATGAAGCAATGTATATTATCATTTATATAACCTTCCAATTGGCAACTGCGCCTTTTCTCTGACGTGCTCGTGTCTTTGATTTACTTTTTATCACCATCACACCACGTTGCTCCGATGCTGGATTATTTGGGTCGTCACCCGGACCCAATTTAATACTGTATTCTTGAAGATAATTGTGCGCATCTTTTTGCGATACAGCACGCTCTAATGACACAACAATTTTCGCCCACTAAAAATTAATAAAACAATTATTCCATTTATCTTCACATTAATTTAGAAAAAAAAAATATATTAATTCTTTCATTTTTTTCTATTTATATATTTTCTATTAAATTATCTAACCTGCTTCACAAATTCCTTTTCACTCTGTTCAATTACATGAGCGTACGTATTTCCCATCATTGCAATCAACATATTGAGCAAAAGAATTGGCACAAGTACCATAAAAATAGTAAATACTGTTTTACTCAAATTGGGATAAGTTGTATCACTTAAATCAGCATACTAAAACAAAATAAAAAAAATAAACAATTCAAATATAATATTTAATAATTATATAATATGTTAAAAGTTCAAACAAACAAAGCTTATATATTACTAGTATAAAATATCTATGCATTATAAATTTAATTTTTATTATTTCCTTTTGTTTATTGGCCGTTAACAAGCATAAATATATATAAATGTTTAACTCCCACCCGTGGACTAGTCGTATTTCTCAGTCCACCCTCTTCCGTCGTACAAGTCCTTATTCCTGTTGGCGTGTGTTGCCGCGCGCATGGGTGTCGGTTAAACGGATCGCGGAACCGAGCAATATTTCGAGCAGACGGGCGATATTTCATCCCCCGCGTCGTCGACCCATGACCGTAACCAATATACATATATATATATATACACGTGTATATATAAATAATCCAACATTTATATATTATATAAATATATAACATCATCGTTGATCGTAATGCCGTGCACACGACGTGTGCTAATAAAATTTTTCACCCCTCTAAACGAAGAAAAAGTTTCGATATTCAGACATCACTCTTTTCACCCAACTAAATTCACACTCATAAAATATACAATCGCTTATTACTAACATAAATTGCCTTCAATAAAATACAAATAAAAAAAAAAATAAGAAGAAAAAAAAAAAAGTTTTTTTTTTTTTCTTCAATTAAATTAAATTAATAAATTATAAAAATAAATTATTTATACTCACACTATAATCACCAAGTGTAATTTGAAATAATGCCATCCAAGTTGAATGATATGAATGAAAGAGTGTAACCCTGGGAAATCCTTTATATAGAAAATGAAATGATTGGGAAAATCCAAAGAGCACAACCATATATATAATTCCAAAGGTCAACATGTCGCCTGTTATCATACTGTAGACCATTGTGACGAACGGCCCAGTCAATCGTACTGCTCTGTATACAACAGATAAAGTCATATATAAACATAAATAAAATCATACATATATACATATTCATATCTATCCTCTCTTCCTTTCCCACTATACCAAACAACCATCCCTAAAATCATTAATGATAGTTGTTATGACCTGTCCTCGTTATTATCATTATCGTTGCCAACAATCGTTATCAAGTCCATATATATTATCTCTGTCTCTGTTAACTCTCTATATTCATCTTATTCTCTTGCATGCTCACTTTCAGTATGTCTATCTATCTATCTTTATCATTGACTGCTCTCATTGGATGTCTGTATTGTTGCGGATCGATTGCCAATCAGAACAGCATGCACACGCTTTTCTAATCTATACAATACATGGTATATCGCGTAACGATCCAAACTCAAGTGCAGGCAAACCATTGAAACATGAGAGAATGTATTTAGTATTGAGTAACATGGATACACCAACTGTATTTGTTGGTGTACATATATATATTTATGTATTCATATAGGCATATACTATGTTATGTATATCCGCATTTATATACCGATCGGATGAAATCAGTAGTGTATATATCGGGACAAACAGCATCGTTCACGATTTATGTTAAAATGTCCAAATGCTCACCGAGTTGATTAATAACCTGTGGCACTTGTCTATATATGTAATTTCAGTTACTCTCTCACATTGACAAAATACACATGATATACATTTACTAGTGATTGTTATCAAGCTAAATTCAATTTATATCATGAGAAACTAGTTTGTATATAGGCTTTATCCGATCATCATTTATTATTACACTCGATAAATATAATCTTTTTATTGAATTTAAATAAATTTACTGTAACTAAATTAAATATAAACTTTTATACATAATATTTTTAGTTAGTTTTATATTTTTTTTTTTCCATCTTTCGTTTCATTTATTATCAATATACATATAGTGAATAGTAATCCTTTTTCCTCAAAGCTGTAAAAGTTTATATGAGAAAAAAAAATTGAATTAAAACATAGTTTAGAAAAATTTTTCTTATCCAACATATTCGGATAAAGTTTATATAGAAAAACTAAAACTTTATAGTATGGCTGCCAAAGAGATGGTTATACATATATATGTATATATGTATATTTGTATGTACACTTGTATATGTACATACATATAGATAGAAAGAAATTGATATGCCGATCACGTGTTCAGTGTATGTCACAACCGTTTCTGACTCGTGCCACAGCAGACTGCTCAAAACCGCACACATCTTTTGAATCCATCTAACTGTCGTCCAAAAAATTCTTTTATGCATCATACTTCACTTACATATCTAAAATACTTTCTCCATTCTCATATATACAATATGAAATAATAAATAGAACTCATCAATGAAGCAACAAACACATTTCTCAATAATAAAATAAGCCTGAAAAAAAAAAAGTAAATAAATATATTATTTAAAGTACAACAAAAATTCGACACTTCTATATTTATTTAAAAAATAATCAACAGTTTTTCCCGCTGATGCATTCACATATTACCCACTTATATATATATATTTTATGTACATATATGTATATATCTATCTGATATTGCACAGCGCGAGCGGTGAATTAATAATCGATGATGTTTGATTGTCTCCAACGCGTCGAGAGAGGAGTGAGAGTAAAATCATCATGGCATTAATCATCTCTCACTCAACGTACAGGCGGATGTAATTCGAGGGGGCTTCTCACCATGCCCCGCGATCGACGCCACATGGGTCGTTGGCAGACTGAGTGAATTATTAATCGATGATGCTTTATCATGTCACTGACGGTTTCAGAGAGGCAGAGAGAGCATCAGGTAGACATATGTGAGTGTTTATATCTACATACAGCAAGAGAAAATTCAGAATAGAGGACAAGTCCTTTCATATATGTATGTATATGTGTATATGATGTACACTTGAAGTACAAAGTCATCTCTTGACAAACTCATCTCTCTATCACTGTACTCTGTGTAATATATATGTATTTGTATGCGTGAGTGTACTGTAATGACAAAAGGACATTGAGAGAGAAGATGCACACTCGTTTCACCCACCATTTCCCACATTTCCTTTTGTATTCTCCATTATTTGATGAACTAACCTCACTTATGTATGTACCGCACATCCATGCTGAATATACATATAAACCATGTACAATTGACTTAGACAAGTTTGTCTCACAAAACAGTATACTGATGTTTTACTATTTGTTTACTTGATAATCTTTTTTGTTTGACTGTTTTTTTTTTTTTTTTTTTTTTGTAGTTATCATAAATTTAAATTGTATTATTTGAAATGTAATTTGAAATGCTATTTTATATCCTCTTACCCGGCGAAAAACATCATGAGAAACCAAGAGCCAGGAACAGCTACAACTAAAATAGCATCCTCAGCATGACGATTTTCTGCCAGACGACATGGAATACACGCCAAAATAAGTATATTGCTGATGAGGAATATAAATTTGGCAGGTTCGTGGCTCTAGAAAAAGAAAATAAAAAATTATGAGAAAAAATAAACGGTGAGAAACTTAGAGAACATTTATAATTATTATTTAAAACTTTAGTTTAGAGTTAATTTCTTTTTTGTAAATTAAAATTGTTGTAAAATAATTCTCATGTTTCATTTAATTTAATTTTCTTTTTTTTTTTTCCATTTCAGCGATTAATTCTTTTTCGTATATACTTTATAGTTCCAAGTAAAAACCAGTGAAATTGCTCTTTCAAAATTGATTGTAGACAATACGAGAATGCCTGCGGTTAACAGTAGCAGCATGATCTAACATCAAGTATGTTACGTGCAATCGACATAACCTTTACTCTTTTCTTTCTTTTCTTTTTTATTATTATTTTTATTTTCTTATCTTCTCTTTTTCTCGCGTACTATTTTGTCGACATCATCGTTAATCCTATCTGGTACTGCCGCTTCTTTATTTCCAATCATTTCGTGGCAAAACCTCTTGGCTTTTCTCACTGTGAGTGCATGGAGCAATTGATCTCATGACAATATGTTAGTCGTGACTCGATTTGCTAGTGGAATTGATCGAGTGCAGTTTGTTTTCGTGACACGTAAAAAATTTTTCAGTATAATACATGCGAACCATCTCAAAATACACAAAAACAAATAAATAAATAAACATTAGCATTATTGAAATATCTGGTTGGAATAAATATATTATCTTTTATTTAAAAACAAAAAAGAAGAAAGTAGAATGATAAAATATTTAATATTAAAGAAAAATGAGATAATAAAATGGACATATTACTTTACTTACCAATTGTTTGAGGAATGATAAGAGACCGATGTTGATGACTTCACCACCCAACTGAACCAATATGTAGCTGAGAACACCAACGACCGTGATGCATTCGGCAATTGCACGTCCAATGTCGGCTAACTCTTCCGGCCATACCATCAATTGTGAATCGATCTCTGCTGGACGTAGATAAACGGCCAACGAGAGAGACGTCAGATGAAACACGAGGATTATCAAGCGCTTTAGGAACTGCAACTTTTATCAAAGTCATTGGCCAAATTTATTTCATTTTATTTTATTTTATCTCTTTCATTTTTAACTTCATTATTTTCTAAATTGTTGTTTAGGTTGGTGTTTATAATGAACTTGATAATTGCAACTTACACGAGCAAAAGTTTTCCATTTTTCTTCAAGTAGTCGCTGGATTATTCCACCATCCAACATATCCAGATGCTCCTCCTTGGTACCATTAAGAATGATAAAGAGCGCCGAGTTCCAATCTACGCGAGAAAAGAAAAAAATTCAAAAGGTGGTATCGTGTCTTGAATATTTTTTTTTTATTATTTTGATAAAAAAAAAACAGACACGTCTAGACGTAGTTATAATTAAGATGGCAGGTACACATAAAATGAAAAGTGGAGTTTCGTGTACATATATTATATATTATATACGTATATGTATATACATGTATAAGTTAAAAACTCTTCTGCTGTCTCTGGCAATTTTGTGGAAATTCTCTTTCTCTCTCTCTCTCCTCTGATGTCTCTGATTATCCTTAATCTGCAGTCTAATTTGACGTCTAACGAGCTCGCGCAAAATTTATCCATGAGACATTAGTGCACCAAAATCCAGATTAAAAGTAGAAAAAAAAAAGTGAATAAACAAATGAATCAATCAAAATTATTGACCGAAAAATAAAGCATCATTTTAATCTAATATAAATCATTTTTCAAATAAGCAAACTAATTAATGAAATAAAAATAAAATAGAATGGAAACATTTATCTGAAATAGAATTGATCTAATTTAAATTAATCATGATATCTTGACTCTTTCACTTTAGAACACATCAGAGCAAAGGGTAAATTGGCTTTTCCCGATCAACGATCCATACGGATCTAAACTCAGGTCGTTGATGAGCGCGAAAGCGAAAGAGACAAAGAGCAAGTGAACGAGTCATATATAGAGAGAAGCTTAGCTTACATCGTGAACTCAACGACGTTAAGCTTTAATCAGCCCTTCAACTGATTAGAGGCATCGTTAGATGCGGCTTAACTAACTTTGTCTTCATGAGAAAGTTAATTGATTTCAACATTGAGCTCACCATCGTATATGCATAAATTTATTTCTAAATCCTATTATACATATATTCCATTCTTATTAATTAACATAACGAATTGATTCAACATACTGGTTCTACCGTCAGGTAAAAGAGTATCCAATGCATTAAGAGGATATGCAGAGCATGTTATATTGCTGTATCGCCAAAATTCACGTGCGGACAATTCAAGCATCTCACGAAATACTTCAGCTCTACCAAGTTGACACGCAAGTGTCAGGGGAGTGAATCCAGCATTATTGGCTATTCCATTTCTCGCTGGAAATTTCGGATGACGCAATGCGTAACCAAACATATCCTGTCAACATATCAACAAATAAATTATTAATCAATATTGAATATTATGAAAAAAAGTAATTATTAAAATAACTTACAAGTTTATCACACACGACCACCATGTGCAATATCATGTTACCAAATGTGTCTTGGTCATCTGGGTCCGCACCAGAGTCTAATAAAAGATTGTAAACACTTTCATTGGCGCAACAGGCAGCCCATGCCAATGGATATTCTCCTAAATATGCCAATCCTTCATAATCAGTGTTTCTTGATGGTCGCTGAAGCTGTTGATCGCGTGGTAAAAAAAAACTGCCTATTGCACGCTGCGATATTATTGCTCCAGCTTCAACTAAATCCTGTACAAGTTCATTATTATTATATGCAATTGCTAAATGCAATGCACCAGCGCCAAGATACTCTTCACCTTCCACAACATCAATTGCCAAACGTGGAAAGCATTTTAATAATGTTCTTGCTATTCTCGTGTGCGATCTTGTATCACATATTATTAATAAATGTAATAGTGTTTCTCCAAGCGAGCCACGATATTGCATTTGCCAACAAGCTTCATGATCTGACCATTGTGCTAACGGATCAAATCGCGATAATGACGCTTCAATAGGCAATATTACTTGTTCAATATCACGAAATTTCCATCTTAAATATTCAGCGCGATTTATCACTTGTCCTTTACCATCAGCATACATTAACATGCTAAATTCACCTCTGATAACTTGCTCTACCTCTTGTTGACCGCCATGATTATATGCGTCAATGAGCTCACCACCTTTTTTATAATTAGCCAATCGATATAACAGACACTGATCCTCATTATTTGCTTGGCTGATAACACGATCCAGAATTGAGCCAGCATTGACTTGACTGTCCCGACCACGACAGCCACACGCGTTACCCATTCAAACATCATCCAACCTTGATTCAATTAATTCTATATTCAATATTATTTTTTATACAATATCTATCATTTACTAATATACAATATACATATATTCTTTTTTTTTTCTTTTTTTTCACATAACGTATCGTATTGAATAGAGAGCGCACACGTACTAACGTTTAAGTACACTTTGAGATTCCGACAAATCCCCTAAAAGCCATTTCTGCTCTATAGCAACGACCAAACCGATCCATAAAACCCCCGTACCTGGTGCAGGCAGATACGAGCGGGTCACTAGAGTGAAATGGTGATTTCGCATCGCCCTAAATTTCATTTACTGCTTTATTATCACCTAAATATATTTACTTTTTTATTTTGTTTTATTTATATTCATTGTCGATAAATAAAATCACATCATTCATTAATATTTGTATTATTATTTTGCAATTATTGACAGTGGATATAATTAATGATAATTGATAGTGTATAGAAAAAATTATATAATTTTTTATATACACTCATCAACTCATTTATTTTCTGAATTATTCATCGTGTCAGCAAAACATTTCAACGAAATCAAGTGTGAATATATATCAACAAACTGTATTTTATTTTATTTTTTTTTCCTTTAGTTATGAATATATACACTTGCTCCACACTTGTTTATGCTTTCGTAATTTTACATATACGATTAAATACGAATAAAAAAAATAATGTTCAAGTATGTATAAACAAGACAAATGTGAGTGAATCATCGGTGGTGTCATGCGGGAGCATTGCGACAATATAATTAATTTTATCATAAATATACTTTAAAATACATGTTTCTATTTTTTTTTTCTTCTCATCATACACGTATAACATGATGAAAATATTTAAAAAATAATCAACTATTTGAATCTTTAGACTAATCACTAATATATTCCTAAATAATATATTTGATAAAATCGACGAATATTTTTTTACAAATATTTTGAAACGAAATTGAATTTTCTAGAACATTTATGACTCATTATATCAGCTACGTGTCACAGAAATGAGACATTCAACTGCTAATAACTATCACGTAAATATGTACAAACATTAACAGCATTATCGAAAGCTCTCGATGTTTAATCAATTATACTTCAATACATCTGTTATTCGTATGTGTAAACGACTAATAATAATTAGCGCGTAATAAATTTGAATAACAAATAATACATTTACATCTATAACACGTATACGAGGTTTAATGATTTGCAATAAAATAATTAAATTATTATAATTATACATGTACTAATGTTATAGTTACAATGCGTCATTTGTCAGCAATGACTTTGAAACAATGTCAAAGTCTTTACCTTATCTTTAATTTGTTAATATGAATAATGAAATATTCTTAACGCAATGCTACTGCATTTTCATACATATGAGTTATGTGCACAAATGTCAGTAGTGTGCAGACATGAAAGGGAACATGATCTGTATATGTATATTCATATGAACAGCTGCAATGTATGTTGTAGAATGTGTATAGATAAATTGTGTTATACAATATTGAGTTAGATGTGCGGAACCACGCAGGCGAATCATATACTTCAAGCAATTCTCAAAACCACTACACGTCAGGTGTGTGCAAAGCTAGCTATGTGTATTGCAACTTGGTGCAAGACGTTATCGCTGATTAATGCAGCTTGGTATATGCCACTATAAGCATATGATTATTGATCACATTTCTTATGCTTATACATACATACAATAATAATGTATGTACAATATAATTTGTCAAAATATCCGTTGATTTTGTCACGCATTTAATCAAGTAGAACAAAATTTTGTATTTAGTTTCAGCCTTTTTTTTTTTAATTATTTGAATAGATAAAAAATATTCTCTTTGACTTATTTTATTTTACATTTCTCTTGTCAAGGTGAACAAGAAGGAAGATAATTTTTATAATTTACACTTGACTGTAACGTTGAAATTACTGATTTTTTATATCATAAAAATGATGCAAGCATTTTATATTCATGAAGTAGTGATATAAAATAACAATAGATTAAACAGCCACGAATGAAAAATAAATAAATTGTATTTAAAAGCAGTAATGATAAATAAATAAAAAAAAAATTAACAAAGTATACTAACGGAAATTGAAGAAGTTGTAAATGTATATAAAAAAAAAACTTGATGTTGGTCAGCTGCTTGGTATATAACAATAAATATAAAAAAGTGATTTCCTCGTGATTTAAAATGCCCACATAAACTATAATTATATTCACGTAAATTGTTCGTGTGAATAATTCAAACGACTGATATTAACATCAGCCACCACACACAAATACATTCTCATACATAATATATGATCAAAATGAAAAATAGTACTTATCTTCATGCAGCTAAATGTATACATATGTAAATATAAATATATATTTATGCCTTTTGGAAAATATATTATTAGAAGTCAATTTAATATGCGATAACATCATAAAATAGTGTCATCCAGGTCGCACATGTTTCATATTCATTTAATATTGTCATTTCTCTTCTCTTGATGCTCTCTCACGCACGCTATCTAAACATATTACAACATTTACAATATTAAAATAAAAAATAATGTTGAAAAAAAAATCACAATGCATTAAATTATTTTTACATGTACATACATATAAAATATACGTACATACAGGACACATATGCATATATGTATTAAGTACACATATATAAATGGTGTTGCCTTGTTGCAAATTCGATCAAGACAACATGGCAGGATATATATGTGTGTGTGTGTGTGTGTGTGTGTGTACTGCACAAACGAGTAAAAGCTCACCGTTCATTAATTCATTTTTTATTGCTGGGGGATTTTTTTTCCTTTTTCCTCGCACACTGTAATACATCGTGTAACGGTATACATGTATGTATAACTGCATATGTATGATAGCTCATAACCATTACCTGCAGTAAAAAGTGTAAAAAATATATGTGGTAGACGTTGCATTGGAATAAAGAAAAATGAAAAAAATAATAAAAGTACTTGAAAAAAAAAAAAATCTTACAATTTTTTTAAGCGATATTACTTGCCATTTAAGTCACAAAAATATATATATTTACATTGTTTCTGTATAATTTTTAATAATATTTAATCCTTGACACAAACATACACACATAACAATTGAAGGTTATGTTAATTTTATAAGTAAAATTTATTAGTATTAAATATAACCTCACTCATTACAATTATTTCAAGGCTTCCAATGAAATAGCAGAGAAGAGAAAAAAAAACCATTGGAGATATTGAATTCGAAACTATACTGTGATTCATGCAAACTACGAAATAGAGATAATATATTTCGAGCAATGTTCTTGTTTTCATATGATTGGACTGTATTTTATTGAGGTAAGGAAAAACCACTCATATTGCCCAAATTGCGTTCATATACATATATTACATATTGGGTATTGAATATTGTTATTCAATTGATCTCTATAACAAAACAAAAACGCGCCATTTCAGGTTATTCAATACATGCGCGGTCGGTAAGGCAGATTGTATATGTTAGAAAAAAAAAACAAATTCATTTATATTTTTTAAATAACAATAAAGAAAAAAATCAATATTCATATGCATTGTTTAAAAAAAATATGACGCAACAATACTAGATAACCAATCAAATTCCCTAAATTATTTTTTATTTCGCACTTATCACGACAAGGTCAACTTATTTACAGGTTAGAAATTTGATGGGTAAAATAATATATTTCATTTCCTTTCGTCGTAATATATCGTGAGGAAGAACGTCAAGAGAATATTCTCCACGTCGATTGTTCTCGAAAACCCATATGTATACACATACAAATGCATATCCAATACATATATACACATTTAAATAAAATGATAATGAACACGTCATTTCTTCTTCATATATTAATATTATATACATATAAAAGAAAAAAAGTAGGGGAACGAGTCAAAATGTAAGCATCATCAGTTTGTATGTGAGAATAAGGTTTGGAAATTGTGCTTATGTACGTAAATATATGTATACACATACATATAAATGCTGTATACATACATAGGCACGACGTGCGTGGTGTGACAACGTGATTGGTTGATTGAGGGGGGGACACATGCCTCGGCCTTTGGCATACATAAACCGGGGGCTACAAGAGCTGTAACGCAATTGGTATCTTGGTTCACAAATAAACAGTCACAGTGTTATAAAGAGTTACGAGAAGTTTAGTTTTTGCGATAGTGTTAAATAATTATTAAAACAAGTACGTTGATAAGGCATTATTATTTGCAGTATTATTATTGATAATTTTTATATCCTTGACTAAAGATATTTTGTAGTCGAGAACAAAATTTTGTTCATTTTCTTTTAATTATTATTGTTATTTTTTTACGGTTCACGTATCAAGGAAGACACTGCAGTTGGGGATAATAACAAAAAAAGGAAAAATAAATATGAAGAGTCAACTTGTGATTCTCGTTCTCGTGGGTTTCCTGGCATTTGCGCATTGCTTCCCTGGTAAGTTTCATATAACACTTCAGGTGTATATTTATATGCAAGTGTAATTGTATATATGTATGTATGTTTTTTTTTTTTTGAGTATATTTGGTGTGCTCATATCAAAAAGTTCCCTTCTTGAGTCTGTATATTTGATACAGTTGAAGGAATATTATATAAAAATTTTTTTTTATGTAGGTGAAATGTTTTTTTTTTTTTTTTTTCGTCGGGGTTTTTATTAGAAAGTGGAGACAGAATTTAAAAAAAAAATTGCAAACGACTGTGTGCATTTTCCTCTTTTCGTATTTCAGATTTCTTCAATGGTGCACTTAAAGCACAACTGCGCATCTACACACAAGTGAATTTATATAGATACTTATATACATGGTAATGCATAAATATGTGTGTACTTGAAATATATTTCAACAACGGCTGCGACCGCCGGAAACAATTAAAACTGAATTCAATCGTTGGGCCGATGACAATACGACGTACGTGCGGGTTTAGTAAGCGTGTGCAAATGATAAAAAGTGCAGCAAAAAAGACACAGAGGTAGATAGTTAGATAGATAGATAGATAGATGGATAGATAGGTAGATAGATAGATAAAATAAGCGAAAATAAAAAAATGTACAGAGGTCGAGGAGAATTCAATTATGCGACTAACAAGCTCGTGACTAATTGTTTTCGACTTTGCTTTATTCGTAATTGCTCATTGGGACATGCAATCGATGAGTCACATTTTATATATTCCTGATGTGTAAAATAAATTCTGTAGAAAGTCTCCAACAATAATGTCTCTCCATGCTTTGAGGCTAATATCATATGCACATAAATGAAATAACATTGTGAATAAATGAATGATTGTGTATATTGCATATTGGATTGAATGTTTTCTGCAAACATAGCGCAAGAATTTAACTTGACTTTAGTGTGTTGAGTCCATTGACTCTCAATGTCAACATGGTATCATCACTCTCATACCTATATACTACATCTTTATTTAGTATATGTGATCGTGTAGTCTGTTTATCTGTATATATGACGGTGTGTGTATTGTATGAGTATGGAACCCTCATACTCAATCCGCTTATACTGAAGAATCGTCTTGCTTGCCGTTACCAATGCTCTGAAATCCTACACCATTATAGTATAGTGCTTCCAATCCATTTCTACTTTTGTGGTCTGCATTGCTCTGTGGTATTTGCGATATATATAATATGATGTTGGTGCCGTTTGCGATATACACACAATAGAATTTTTTTTTTTTTTTTATTCTCAACTGTTCCACCATTTTCCTTTGTGTAATACAAAGGGCTTTCAGATAATATCGTTCCATGATTTCGTGTCTTTTCTTCAGTTCTCTCTTGCTCTTCACCTTCTATATTCCATTGAAATGGAAAAGCACTGAGGATGGTATTGAAATACAAACGGGAAGTACAATTAAATATGGTGACTTCACGGTCGTTTGTATATTATATATGTATATAAATGTATAATGTTTACACTCATATATATTCAATCGTCGTTTAGTGAGGCGGAACGAAACCGGTTTTGGTTTGACTTTGCAAAGTTTTTCCGCACTATTTCAATGATATATGCCAATGAACACATCGCGGACTTTGAAGGAAATTAATATTTCAATTTATATTGAATATAATGCGATTATTCCGAGGTAGTTGAGAGAATTAAAACTTGATATAAAAAAAAAAGTATTATAAATAGCAATGTATTAGTTTGTTGCCAAACTTCAAGTTGGCAAAAAGTAATTAATAAGAAATTTCGTCTTGGTGTTGGAGAGTTAAAAAAAAAACCTGTTGGACGACAATTAAACAGTGGATAAAATAAATAAAAAATAAAGGAAAACATTGTAATGAAAGTCACACTGTAGAAAAAAAAAATGTATTCTAATATAATGGTGGTGAACAAAAGGGTCAATTAATTGCCAACAGTTGAAAAAGATTTTCTTCCGTTTTGTTTCATTTTTTTTTTTGTACCCCCTTTTCGTCACCTGTTGGACGTCTTTTAATATACAAAATACATATATATTCCTATAATATACCTCGGAGAAAAAAAATTTACAACTACAGAGAATATATACAAAAGAATAATAATAACGGCGTTGGGAAAAAATGAGATAAAGTGAAAAAGAAGCGGAGGAAAATGAACGAAATTATTTTTTCTTTCTTCCTATATTGCTTCTACCGTCACGGGGGAAAGGCAATTATGTCAGGGCGCGTGTTGGACACTAAGGGATGCAAGCAGATAAAGTATAAAACGTAAAAAAATTAAGTGACGAAACGGAAATACAGTGCGCGGTATGGACTGTAAAGAGTATAGTTAATAAGTGTACATGTCTCTGAACTGAAACAAAGAGGGAAAAAAAAAATATACATACTTACATACAGTACGAAAAGAAATAACTAGTGAAGGTGAATGAGTAAAATAAAGATAGAAATTTCACATCTCGCGTGTTTTAAAAATTATACTCAAAGCTCCTTGTCGCAAGCTCAAGAATTATGCGGAAGCGCGCGGTCGACCGGAAGACAATCCAATTACGCCAGCTCAAGAAGCCATAAAGCAGCCCTCAGTATTTTTTTTTCTCACTTGCCCATTCGCTACTGTAGTATATAGTGTTCTCCTTTTTCTTCTTATTCTTTTTTTCTTCTTCACTTCACTTCACTTCATCAATAATACGCGCGCTGCCTGTTTTGTTTTTTGTTTTTTTTCTCCATTTCTTTTTGCGGTAAACTGCCACGAGTATTGGCATGGTCGTTGAGAGAAGATATATGTATATGTATGTAATATATACATTGTATAATATCCATATATATATACAGCATTGGTGTTTAGGTATACTTATAAGAAGATTGAGTTTGTTGACGATGTGAAATTTAATAATTGATATATACCATTATAAGTGGATGAGCTGAGAGAGGATTATATGCGATGATATTTTTTTCCCCAACTTCGTTGCAAACAATATCATTTTTTTCTTTGTTTAGTTATCTTCAATTAATTATTCTTGAGTGGCACACAGCTGGTTTGCTGATAAACAAGATGAGCGTATATACAATTTTTTTTTTTTCTCATTTCATTATTATTATTGTTAGAGGTATTTTTTTTGTTCCCTCGAGGTGTCGAGTATAATTAGAGCGATATATATAAATAGAGAATGAGCGCAACGGGAAATTTATTGGATGCCTATGTATGTGAAAAAAAAAAAAAAAAAAAAGAGTAATTAGTGAATTGACACGCCTGAATGGACGGAATAAAATGTATAGGAGAACATTAAATATTTGCATACTGCAGGAACTTTTAAAATAAATATATAAATAAATAAAAAAATACACATACAATAAACTGTGTTTGAATACGTAAATGTAAACATATTGCTTCATGCGTTATATTATTTGTCAGTGCATAAACAAAATCTGTTATTACATCACTTATTCATAATAAAAAAAAAAAAAAATATTTTCAAATAATTCAGTAGAAAAAAAAAATGTTTTTTTTTTCAATTAATAATTTGTATTTTACACGTGCACTAGTTTATAATAAAATACAAATTCATACAGTTATAAATGAAGTTGCGCATTGAATTGAATGTAATAATAATTTTGATTACTATAGAATATTACTATATTGCGTTTTTCGTCAATAAAATAGTGTGTATGAATAAACAATTTATAATAACGAATTGTAGCACTTGAGATTTTATAATAGAATAGATTGAAATATTTACTTGCATTGACGTGTCGTCAAGTGGAAACGATTTACTTCAATTATGTGACCTATTGATGTTATATGTATGCATACATATAATAATAATAATAATTATTATTATTATTAGTATTATTATTATTAGTCCCTTAATGGAGATAGTGTGAGTTGGTTGGACTATAAACCTGTAATATAGTCCCATAGCGGACATGTCGCTCACTATTGACTACAGTGCAGATTTCATTGTGAAATTAACTTTAATTTATCAATGGCAATTTCAAGGTGTCGGTGTCTACACCTATTTAACTTGTCATTATGGATAAAAAGAAGAAAAATATAATTATTTTATAGTTTATTATTAAATATGATAATGATGAGAATATAAAAGTATATACAATAAATTATTTAGATGAAATTAAATTAACGTCAAACTATTCTTCAATTTAAACAATTCATTCAATTATTAATTCGTAATTGTTTTGCAAGTTCATGTCTGTGTATATATATACTTATAAAACATACCATGAAAAATGATTTATTATGAAGCTATGAATCATTGTACGATGTGAAAAAGACTCTTGCATAAAATGTTTTACCGACAATTATTACCTCTTGGAAAAAAAAAAAAATAATAATTGGATTAAAAAACAAAAAATTATTTTCAATTATTTTTTGAATGAGAAAATGTAAACGAATTTTTATTGTTTCATTAATGTATTTCTATTAATAACAATAGCGAGAAAAATAATTATTGAGTTGAAAAATAATTATAAAAAGGAAGAGGGGAAAAAAAAAGGAAAAAAATAAATAAATAAATGACTTTTATTGTATACACGATTCTCATAATTGTTGGTACATTTAAAGAGCAATATTCAAGGAATACTCTAGTTTTTGATGTCATATTAGATACTATACATATAACAATATATGTGTACTGGAAGCCAGCTAGAGCCAGGCGCAATAAGTCCCTGGTTGGTAAGTGTTAGACGAGCGAGATAGTCTCTGTTGCAAAGCCTATAAATGCTCACTAGCTTCAAGTACTTTCAAGTTATTGCGCCTTTGACGTTGAATACTGCCATTGCCCAGGCGTATATCGTCAGCGTTATACAAAGTTTCATATTATGCTAGACTTGGTAAGCAGTGAAAAGCAACGCCAACTTCACAAGAGTTATCATACACGTATATAAATAACCGCTGCTTATTTATTTGTATTTATTTATTTATTCATTCATTCATTCGTCTTTTTTTTTTCTTTAGACATTTTTACATGACATTATCTCAAAAATCCAAGAAATAATATATGTATATATAATTTTGTCAATTATAAATGTGGTGGAAATTTTATTTAATTCAAGTTTTATCGTAATATTCATGTGCATTTGTGTACATGAATATTACTCTATATTTCGTTGAAGAATTGGCACAAATGTGTCGTGCCACCAGTATACATGTGGTATGTGGTGTATTGCAACACACGTGTGCATATGTGCAACTTCTTGTGGGAATCGCTTTTGGGAAATTAATAATGCGCGAATATTCAGGTGTATATGTGAATGTGCTTTTGAAATTGCTGAATTGACATATATATCACCAAACATATATATGAAAATATTCATTAACCAGCTATTATTGTATGTTAACGTAACAAGAGGAAAAGAAAAAAAAATTACCTATACAAATGGCCTCGTTGTATTTTTTATTTATTTTACTTTTTCATTATTTCTCCAACTGTTGGCTAAATTAAATTACATGTTGATATTTCGTTAACTTTATAATTAGAAATATATTAATTACGGTCAAGTTGCTGTAAATAAATTTGCGCATGCATCAAAATTTTATTATTAATCTAAAATTTTAATTTTAATTAATTATTATTTTACGTGTTAATATTTATTTGATTTCTGTCATCCATGATTAAATATCAGTGAAATATCATTAAATAGATAGGATATGTATGCTCATACTGACACTATAGGTGCATATATACAACGGAAATAGAGACACCGATGCGATCCGCGTCGACCTAATTACACAAATTACTTTGGTTAGTAAGGGTGGGTTTAGTCAACCACTCCATTTTCCAACCGCCAATCAACGAGTGCTATAAATAATTTAAGTGAGAATAATAAATAAAATCTAAAATACTGAATGAAAAAAAAAAAAATACCCTACTAAATTATCTCTTTATTCACATCGTAAAAATTTTAAATGATTTTTATATATACATGTACAATTACATTTATATAGTAGTTTGTCTTGATAGAAATTTCCTTCATAATGTCTTTTTATATTTAAATACAATTTTCATTCTATTTCCTCGTTATATACCTCTTTTCCCTTCTCTTCAACCATTCTCTTTCATATATACTAGCTCTCCCTTACTATTTTTGTCTCTGGCATAATAGTCGTTTGCAATAAGACTGCTATGACAGCAAAGGGAGCAAGAGAAAGATAGAGAGACAAATTGATTTCAATTGCCTTCCTACGTGCATGCACCAACGAGAATTGACGAGGAACTTGGCAAATTGGATAATCGCCAGGAGCGCCTTCGCTTGTAGAAATCTCAGGGATCTTCCGCACCCTCTGTTACCACTCCTCATATTCCTTTTTCTCTCACTTTTCTCTTTCATTTTGCATACGCTGTCACTCATCTCCCTTCTCACACCGATTATTCCAGGTGCCATCTTGCGAGACGATGAAAATTCAATTACACTTAGAAAAAATACAATCCATCTCATTATTCCCAATGAAATTATTGTTTTCCGCTCGTTTATTTATTTAATCATTATTTTTATTTTTTTTTCTTGTTTTCTTTCAACTCTTCCTATGCATATTATTCGTTTTCCCTGTTCAATCGTATTACTCTCGTTTATATTTCCCCGTACACAAAAGGAGAAAACTTTAGTTTCTCAAGATCGTGAATATTTCCCTAAGACTCGAGAAATTCTCGAGGACCAAAAGTCTCATGAGACTCGTCTTTGGGACTTTTGGTTTAGAAGTGAAAGAGGAAGAGAACATGATCCTCACGAGAATTCTAAAGGCTGCATCACACGAATATAAACATACATGTACACACACATGTCTTCTTGAGTCTTTTATACATGAGCCAGTATATGTATGTGCGTGCATATGTAGAGAAATAAAATGAAAATAAAAAATAAGAGAGATAGAGATTAATAGTGTAAAAATTTTTTCCACATCCTCGAATAATCTCTGGCTCAAGCGTTATTCCGAGTCATTTGTCTGACTAATTTACCGCGGTGCGCTCAACCGACGGATCAAAAGCACTCCATTGCTTGGACTTTATTATTCTCCACTTTTCTATATGCTATTCTTTCCATTTATTTCAATCATGTAGAATGGAAACTGTTATTTAGAATTTCATAAACTACTTTACCAATTTAATATTCAGACATTGATTTGAAATAAAAAAAATATGAATAAAATATCTGAGTATTTATTATTTAATATTAAAATTATTTAATGTATTAATATTAATCTTTTTTTTTTTTTTCTGTTTCTTTGTTATTTTAGGTGCAACTCGTAATCGTGATGATTCTGATAAAACTGATGATTTGTCAAATGTCGATACAGTACTGATTATTCCAAGCTTTGACAATGGATTTGGACGTTCTGGATTTGGTCTTGGTAGAATCGATCTTGATGATGATGAGAATAACACACCTTTTAATCCATTCCACTTTAACTTTAGACCAATTCATAATCCATTCTCTGGAATATGGGAAAATTTACAAAGTAAGTGAATTTTATAAAACAAAATTTTATTTTATACATATAAATAATTTTTTATTTCCTTTTTTTCCCTTCACTTTAGTCATGAATACATAACTGTCGATCAATATGCACAAGCCTGTATTCACATTCAAAAAATCAAAATGCATAAATTTGAATGCGATTAATAGATACACACATATATGTATATATATATGTAGATCGATTATATGATAAGCATGTATCGTTTCGTGCGAAAAGCTCCGTATAATCCCATGAAAAATTTTAGAAAGGATTATGCATTATATTAATATAGCAAAATTGTCCAATAAAATTGTCCAATCCGTTTCGCTGAACGACACACATTGAAAATATAATTATAACCTATGTTAATTTATTCCATAATCATCTATTGAACAATATACCATATACTCGAGCTACATATAAATATCCATTAATATTTATTAATATTATATTCACGAATATTATTCTTAACCCCGTCTATTCACATAAATTCTATTGAATTTTTAATATAATACTCCATTTATCCCACCTACATCCATACGGTTTTGCAACGTCATGTGATATCACAAATGTTTATTAATTAAATGAATTTGCTCAACAGCAACACATAATATATTCATCAATATTTGTTGGAATTTCATAACTACTCTTTATCATAAAATTGCGTCGCTTAAAGTCACTCATTCATTTGATTTAAAAAAAAACAACTTACTATGTAATTGTATTAGTTATCTATGATTATAGCAGAATACATAATAATGATAGGTGTCATTGATTGCCATTTTCAAGAAACCTCATCATCATTTATTGTAATCAATCTATAGTTGTATTGTCAAAAATATCCCACTTTTAATACGAACGTACTTGGCGCGTCCGATCAGTTGATATAGATTTTATATTAGTTTTATATAACCTATAAATTTACACTTTTCATTTAATTTGATGAAAGAAAATTTTGTTTTTATTTTTATTTGTGGGAATAACTAAATGAGGAAGCTGTGATAAGATTAGAAAGAATTTGACTATTGAATCTTATTACATTATTACATGTGAAAAAAAAAAAAAAATTTCCCGTACCGGGAATCGAACCCGGGCCTTCTGGGTGAAAGCCAGATATCCTAACCACTAGACAATACGGGAGTTGTGAATGCAAATTGAAGTAAATACTTATATACTATTATCCAAAGAGTATAGGATAAAGGACAAGGCTCCCATTAGGAGTAATATTAAAAAAAGAATATACAATTTTCAGCACCTCTAGTAATTGTGATCAGTCTTAAAAATGAAAAACGCGGTAAAAATCCTTCAATTTGATTTGCATTATGAATGATTAATGAAAAAAAAAATTGCAAAGTTGAAGAAATATAGCTGATTATAGTAGCAATAAATATCTGTATAAAAAATTATTCATAATTAGTGTTTTAGTACTTGATCACAACTACTAGGCGGCAGTTACATCGGATATACGCGACCTTCCCCTCTATCTTATACTCTTTGTTATCATCTAAATATCAATAAATATAATTATAAAAAAACAATATAAACAAATAATTATAATTGAAAAAAATTCAATTCAGTCCAATATAACCTGGAAAATAATAAACAAATAATTTAATGAAATATTAAAAATACTTGAATTAAAAAAAAAATTATTTTTCATTTTTTTATATAAATTTTTTCAATTCAAGATCAAATCATCCTTATTTGGATTCATTATTAATTACCAATAATAAATTTCACAGGCCAATCAAATATCATCACTGATATATTTGGATGAAATTAATGAACAAAATGTGATAGAATTTTTTTTTATAATTTTGTTGGTGTGGAACTATATACACTGGCATTATTCCAAAGAGTGTATGTATGTAGACGTATTCTGATATGCGTGGTAAAACAATTGTCGAAGTGGCCAGTATACATGAAGCACTATTCATTGTACATACTCTCTAGTACCTATACATGGTGTTTGAAACGACCATAGATGATGCCCAATGACCGTGTTACATTTATACATATTTACCTAAAGATATATATGATCTGTATATATATATTACCTATATGTATAGAGAGAAGTTATTTGGAACATATACATATAACAGTTTGAATATAAGCGAATGATATGCTTCTCACATTTTCACATTTCATTTTTCATGACTGCGATAGAATTTTCTTTATTACACATTTATATAACACGTCAAATTCTTGATACTTTTTATTGTTTTTTTTTTATTACATTGACTTTAAATAAATGAACAACTATGAATGTAAAATTGTGATAAGATAAATTTAGTTGTGAATATTTTTATTTGATTAGAGTATTTTGTAATTTGCCTCAACTTTTGTCGTTTAATAGTTGATGATTTTTAATTTATAATGATGACAATGGATATTCGATGTTATCGTTATTTATATGGCTCATCCAGGTGGCATCAAATTTATTTATTTATATCAGTTCTAAATGAGAATATACATATGCATTAATAATATTATTGTAGAATATGTGTTTGCTATTTTAATGAATGAGAATAAACGAAGTTGAGTGAGCTACCAGGAGATCTACTGGTATATTACTGTTTAGAAATGTATAAAGTTATGTTTTATTATAGATTGTATGCAGCACTAGCGTTAACAAAAGGTCACGTGAGATTGTTGTTAGTGTTAACGTCTATTTTGCACAGAGTTCGTGGTTAATTCAAGAAATAAACTCGTGCAAATGATTGTTACTGATAAAAATTTATCGTGACTTAATAGAGCATGCAATCAAAAATAAATATGTCTATTCAAATATTATCAAATGACGTGTGGGGAGAGGAATAGAATATATGATGAAATTCATATAAAACAACAGTGTATATGCAATATAAAATAATACCGATCCGATAATTAATTTTTCTTTTTAATTTTTTTATTTCTCTACAATTTCATTATCGTTATAAAGGCATGAATTTTACTTGGTGAAATATTCCGATTGTTGTCTTTCACATTTGTTTCCTTCTGTTGCCTTGAGAATATATAAACTATCAGAAATGAAGTCAAGGTCTTGGAGAGAAAAAAAAAAGGGGAGAAAAGAAAATAAATAAAAAAAAAAATCATAAAAATAATCTGTGTAGTTTATAGGTTCAAGTTACTTGTGCACTTTCACCGACAAACGGCTTCGGTAATCGTGCAAATAATTGTTCGATTGTGAATGGGAGAGAGAAAAAAAAAATAATAATGAAAAAAAAAATTTTTTTAAATGTATTTTAAATTCCAAAGATAATAAGTAATATACTGCCAATAGAGTACGGTGAAATAACTGAAGAGGTGAATGGTTTAAAACTGTAATTTAAATCGCGTGCACACTTCGTGCGGGCCACTTGAATTTGCAAAGAAAAAAAAAAAGCAGAAAAAATTATAATTTATATCACAATTCTGCATATGACACACCTTGATATTGATATGTAGATATAATTTGATATACATTTATATATATGTATAAATATATTTTAACTTTGATTGTGAATGGAATATACATTACTCGAGTGATTTAAGAGGTGGATACAGAAATAAAAAAAGGTAGAAAAAAAAATAAATAAATAAAAGTGATTGAGCCAACGATCGAACAAGCGGAAGTTGGCCGCACGTTTCGAGAATGTATTGCTATGTATATTATATATATTGTGGATATATATATGCATATATATATGTATAGGAAATAGGCGGATGAAACGAGTCAACGGTAATGTTTATTGTTTCATATATATATATACATATATACAAATCTGGTTTTGGATTTTATCGTCAAGCTCGTCAATTTTCCCGCACGCATACTCATAGATGTATCCCATGCGATTGCACATATTTGTTTTTTTTTTTTCTTCTCATAATAGTTTATTGACAGATCAATAATAATCACGATATCTCGTTGCTGTTTATTGTCGTATAATTTCCCAAGCATTAAAAACATTTTTATAAAAGCTGTATAACTAAATAAAGTTAAGAGAAGAAAAATAGATAAAAGAAATTTAAATTAAAATAAAACAAAAATAATATTCATCTTTAATTAATATTTAATTTGCAATATGTTTTGCAGGGCTTTTGCATTTTATTAATTATCTAACAATAAATTATCGAGATCTGGAAAATAAATTGTGAGAAAACAAAAAAATTAAATAATAACAAAGCAAATGGATATTATTATATTTTTATTTTTAATTTACTTTTTCTTTTTTTAAATTAAATTGGCGCATCGAGTATAGAGATGGACGGGAGAGGGTGCAAAGGGGTATTGATAAAAGATTTTACATGGGAAAATGCATGAATAATTTCGTTGAGATTGCACGTTAGTTGTGTTGTCTGTTGCGATTTCTTGTTGTAATAATAATCGAGGTTGGTTGGTTGAAATAAAACGGAAGAGACGAGAAACACAGTCATACACCCGCTTCCTATATGTGTTTATATATGTAAATGTACGATATATATATGTATATATAATATTACATACTTTGTAACTCTCGAGATTCATTGTGAATGTCGCATAAAATATGCAAAATTTATCGGCTCGTTTCCATACACGAGGTCGATACATATTTTAAGCATAAATTATTATCATTGTTGTTATTGTTATTATTATCAATATTAATATATTATAAATATATGATTTTAGGAAATGCATGGTAATAATGTTAATGGTGAAAATAATGTTGATGACACTGGGATATTATTTATTCTTTTTAATATTGTTATTTATTTCGATGATGAAATTTATTTTATTTTCTTTTTAATTTCTTTTTTGATTATTTTTTTTTTTTTGCGTATGATTGATGAAAATTTTTTAAAATAAACGAGAGTGATAAAGGTGGAGCGTCGCTAACGATAGCGTCTCCATGAGAGAAACTTTCACAGTTTCTCATCATAAATTTATTCATTCCAACCTCATACGAATGCGCATATATGATTTCTCGTTTTCTTGCTTCATAGAACAATGAATATATATATATGTATTTTCCTTGCTATTCTCCTTTAATTTTCTTTGGAAAAATTTGGCAACGTGCGATGCCTTTGAAGCAAAATTTTGAGTATTTTATTATTGATAACATTCAGAGTATTTAATTTATTTATTTATTCTGAATTGTCGACGTTTTTTTTCTTTTTGAAATAATTAGTTATTAAAATTCTAAAATGGTATTCGTAGATATCAAGTTGAATATTGTATGAATTAGTGATGTGTATAATGTATATATTGAATGCCAATAAGGTGATATTTTCAGCATCTCATTTCAAAATCAATGAAATTGTATGAGAATATAATCAAGTCGCGCTTTTCTCCAATTCTAAATGCGAACGAATGATGGGCGAACGTCAATATAAAAGGTTCATTGAGCTATGAAAATTCTTCTCTATATCGACGAGTCGCGTAATTGCCTTTCCTGAGCGCAGTTTTCTTTTTCTCTCTCATCTCCTTCATGATCGCCACCTATTCACCATTTTTATTTCTCTGTTAATCGGATGGAAAAGGAATAAAAAAAAAGGTAAAGAAGAAAAAAAAAATACCCAAGATAACTTTACAATAAAGAACGAATGAAAAAGGATGTGATCCTTTATATTGTGAGAGGCAAAATAAAAAGAATATTATTCCACTATACAAATATTTATTTTTCTTCTGTGATAATTGAATCATCACGTTTTTTTTATTATTTATTGTAAGATTAATTTAATTAAAACATGAAAGTAATATTTATTTTTTGTCTTTTCAGATACGATGAAACGATTGAGAGATCAAATGAGTCGTTTACCTACTCCTGGAATATCATATCCATTTGGTAAAATACCTGAAAGTGCCAATAAAACATCAACAACTAAAGTAAGAATTGTTAAATATAAAAAAAATTATTTTATAATTTCACATGTAAATTATATTTTTAAATTCATTTCTATTGCAAAATCGGCTTTTATTCATGCTTTTTTTCCCATCCATTTTATCTTTTTTTTTTTTTTCATATATTTTAAATTGTACAAAAAAAAAATCCTATTGCCTTTTAATAACAAAAGGGGCGTTCTACCAATGCACACACGCCAATCACTAGCAATACGATCCATTCTTTTTACGTCATGTTTATGTTACAAGAGGTAAATGAGTGTGAATCCATTTGAGCATACACACATTAATGTATATATATACACAAAACACTGAAATATTGTGCAAAAAAAAAATGATCCTTGTAAATCGAATTTTTTCATCCCCTCGTTACCAATTCATGCAATGAAAATAACATTTACCGTCTATTGAACAAGTTTTAATTAAAAATTGAATAATAATAATTATTATTATTTGTTTCACTCACAATATAAATTGAATTTTGTTTAGATAATTGATGGACACATCGTGACAATCAATGAAACTACGTACAATGATGACGATTCAAATTCAACTTTTGTTTTCAAAATACGCACTGTTGATATTCAACCTGAAAACGGCACAAATATTACTACAGGATTCAATGATGGTGGTGATAATGGTGGTAATGTTGATAATATCGACAATGGTGGCGGTGAACAAATCGAAAAAGATAAAGATTCAAAATCATCAGATAATAATAATAATAATGAAACGACAACTGAAAGAAGTGTTGAGACAGTTGAAGATCCTGGTAATAACGAAATACCAGACAATCAAGTTGAAACTCTCACAGCTTGAGAATTAAAAATTTTTTTGTCTTTTAATTTCTATATATTTATCGTGTTATTGTTGAATTTTATGAGTATCAAATATTGCAATATTTTATACATTTCATGATGTAAAGATGAAAGAGTATTAATTTTTTTTTTTTAAATCATTTTACTCACAATTAAATAGAGTCAATGTGATAAGTGAGCAACTGATAACGTAAATCAACTATACATATATAAAATATATAGTATTTATACATATATACATATAAAAAAATCGTATATTATTGTCTGATAAAAATTAAATTTGTTTTTTTTTTTTTTTTCATTCCTTGCAATATTTATATTTTCTCTTTTTTCTCTTCAGACAATGACATATATCCATTTGTTTATATTCATAATGACTGTTTAAATACAGCGAAATGAAATATAATAAATACTTGTTTACAAAAATAAATAAGAAACAAATTACAGTGGGTAATATTTTTTTTTTCTCAATATTTTCGTATTTATATATTTAATAAATTACTATTCCTTCATGTACATATATTATCAATGTGTATAAATATATAATTGTCTTTAGCAATTTGACGACAAATATATGTCACGTTTGCGATTGGACACGCAATTGGAATCTGTATATAAAGAAAAAAAAAAAAATAATACAAGAAAATGAGAGCTGTCTTTCATGTAATAACGGGTCTTGTTGCGATTGCAGACTTAAATCCTTTCTAAATCATTTTTGAGCGTTCTCGACTTTGTTTCTTTATTATTATTTTTTCTTCCTTTCTTTTTCTTTGATTTATTGATTTATTAATTTAAAGTGATCTTAATGTTTTGTCAATGTGACGAAGTGTTGCCTCAGGGACGGAGTCAGTTAAGGCTTTTCTAAATCCTTCACATCTTGACAGTCTTTTGAACAATGTTTTTGCATGATTTCTAATTCCATTGAAAAAAATAATAAAGAGCATATTATTAATTATAGTATTAATTTAATGAAATGTAAGAGACTGCGAATTATACCTGGCGTCCAAATTGCCATCCATTAATAATTTTGCACCACTATTTAATAATTTTTCTCTCGCATCACGCGGTAATGTCATCGCTAAACTGGGACCAATACGATCTACCACTGAACAAAGCAATCGTGCGCTTGTCGCTCGTACAATAGCATTCTGATGGCTGAAAATAAAATGTTATCACTCGGTTAATTAATCAATTAATGAGCAAATAAATGAAAAACGTTTATTTCATTTATTAAAATAAATTACTTCGCGCCACGATAAACGATTACTGCAATTGTTCGATGAGGCGGTAAATGTTCTACCATACGATCGAGTGCCGCATTGCTGTCAGCGCGAAGAAATTTATTTGTGTCTGCTGTTCGGTGAAGCAATGGCCCAACGATGTCATCAAGATCCTGAGTTAAAAAGAAAGAAGAAAAAAAGTACGAATAAAAAAATATTTTTCATTAAAGTTTTCTGGTCTTGGTTAGATAAGAAACAGCGAAATTTAATCCAAATAAATTTTTTCTTTTACCTGATCGATACAGCGTGCTTCAGTTTCAAAGGCGTCGCCCGCAGCCAAACAAGCCATTCTTGAAACTTGTGAACGCAGATTTCTAACATGCCGACCTAATAATCGACCAAAAATTCCCGGGGGACATGTGTCCAGTTGCTCCGGCTGCTGTCTCAATATTACAGAAAGTGCTTTCAATCCTTTAATTGTCACTTCCCTATGATAAATTGAAAAAAAAAAAAAAATTATTTTTCAAATACACTTTTTTTTTCTTTCAATCAGATACAAATATTTAATTTGATGAAAAAAAAAAAAATAATGAATTCAGAAGAGTAGATATTCATACCAATCGTTACTCTCAAGTTGGGTTAAACATTGTGACATTGACGATTTCATTTTTCCTGAAGGTTTTTCCATATTGTGACTCGATGCTAATGTCACTGGAACAACTTTGTTCAATCCTATTTTTTCTTTTACTCGACTACGCGGCACTCTTGATTGAAATTTCTTTGGTGTTGTGACCTCATTCGTAGCTTTCTGCAAATTATATGAACAAAAGAAAAAACAATATAAATATAAATAGAATTTTTCAGATAAAAATAGTTCAAAGTTAAACAAATAAATAAATTTATTTTAAATATCTTACATGAGGTTTTACATTTTCATGCTGAATTCCATCCTCATGAGATTTATTCAATGCTTGATTAATTTTCCCAACAGTCATAACACGTATTTCAGTCTCCAATGGAAGATCATTTGCATTCAATTCCGTCTATAGAATAAAATAAAATTATTTAATTCAATTTATTTCATAAATAAAAATATTGAACCAAACTAAAAAAAAAAAACATTTTATCTATGAATATTTCATCAATTACCATCGAAACAATTTCATTTTTGATTGAGATGTTCTCATCGTCAATTGATTTTGCGGTGTGAGAGCTCAATTCATGGATAACTAAACCGGAACCTGAGGTCTCAGTGGTCTCGTGAGATTGCCGGATGTCGAGAGGTTGAAAAGCAACTTCACGATACTCGGCCGTGGCTCGAGAGTGAGGTCGAGAGGCGACGATTATTGATACGGAATTTACAACTGCCTTGGACTTTTCCTTCACCTCTTCACTCTCATCCTGGTCCTCATCATCATCATCATCATCATCATCATCATCATCATCATCATCATTATCATCATCATCATCTCCCTCCTCTGCTTCTACTTCTTCTTCTTCCTCTGCTTCTACTTCTTCTTCTTCCTCTTCGTCTTCCTCTTCCTCAACCCTTTCATCATCACCAACTGCTAAATCCTCCTTATGCTGCCGGAAATCCGTAGATTGGAAGAACTTTATCGACTCAAAGTCATTGGAATTTACTGTTCTCGATTTTATATCGATCGTTGGCTCGTTCGAATAATTTCGATCGAATGCCTATATAAATAATAAAATAATCCTCGCATAAATAATAATTATATTAAAATAATTCTATTATCAATATGAATGACAATTATAATATTTTACTAATTGATAAATCGTGAAGTTATAATAATATTGATTGGATAATATATATTAATATACCAGAGATATGTTCGGGCCATCAATTTCATCAAACGCAATTGGTTTCATCCCACTTGATCTGCGAGAACTCACGACTTCCCTCGTCACTTCATCAATTGAATTGCTATCATTGGAGATAACTGACGAGCTTGAGGGTGGATCATGCACTGGAGGATCATCACTATCAACCTCTCGACCTGATGGTATGTCATCCAAACTCGTTTCTTTATCAATGTCCGTTGAATCAGTCGTTGTACTTGATAAAATATTTACTGGTATCTAAAGAAAAAAAAAAAAGAAAGAAAAATTCATGTTCATAAAAATTAATTAAAATAATCAACAGAAAGTGTTTAAATAATTATTTAAATGTAATTTAAATTGTTTTTCATTAATTTGACATACCTGATCAATTGAATTTCTACGCGATGGATTTGAATTGTGAGTAATGATATCAAAAGATTTTTCAGAACTACTAATTCTCATATCACTCTCATGAATTTCCTGATGACTTGCTGTTCCACCATCAATTTCAGTTGATACATCACTTGAAGATTCGTATGTCTCTCGATCGTGACCTTCATGTCATTGGGATAAGAAATTGAATTACGTGAGAAATTGAATTACTACTTCTGAAGTGTATACGAGAAATTGAATCAATCTCCCTGGGCTTTTGTCGCGATACGCGAACAAAACCCCTTTGTACCCTCTCTCATCTTTCCACCCCTATTCGTATATACCCTGAACTCGTCGCTCTATTATATATTTCATATGGGAATTGTCTTGACAGGGAATTCGATAATGAAAATAGTCGTGCGGTACTGTCACGATTAAATGGAAAATAATTGTATCACATTATATTTTATATACCTTTATTAAATTCAACGTTTATAGATTAAACTTGAAATTAAATAATAATAAAAAAGATAATATTATTTTTTATTTTTTGTATTTAAAGTCCCTTGACACGGTCGTTAGACTTGACCAACGAATTATCGATTTCTTTAGACACACATATATACCCACGATCGTCGTCTCGTCATTTTCTTCATGTATTCAAACATGTATGTATATATTTATGTAAATGCTAGTGTGTAAAACATATACGTATGTATACATAGATCGAATTGATATTGTTCAGTGGGGGTTGCAGAGGTTAAGAACCTTACGCTCTACTTCGTATGTATTATTTCGATCGTGAACTCTCGCGCAAACACAATAGAAAGAAAAATACACGCGATCATTTATTGTTCATTCAGACTTGATGAAGAATTGAAGGAAAAAAAAAAAAGTGAGTACATATAATACATAGATACTTATTTCTATATGGTATGTGTATACAATATACACGTTTGATGAATAATTTTTATCAATTTAATTTCATAAAGAGCGTGATGATTATGATGATGAGAGTAAAATCGATATTACTTTAATTTATTATTTTTAATAAATTACCTGAACATTGAGAACCTTGATGGGTTGAATTTTGTTTACTTATATTTGCTTGGGCTGAAACATGTCGATAATTTTTCTCATTGTATTCATCCTCATCGTTTTCTATATTTGTTTTACTTCTGAAATAAATAGAAAAGAATATTTTTATTATGCGTTATTGCTGGATAATAAAAAATAAAATTATTGGAATGGTGTGATTGAAATAATTTATGTTTTAATTGCTTTTTATTCGTACATAAATTCTGTATTTTGATTTGGTCTCAATGATATTATCGGCGTTGTTATATTAACTGGAATTTCAGTTATTATAGATATTTCATCATTATTAATATTCTCAATGCCAACTGATTGTCTGTGACGAAATGCACAAGGACAACAAATAAATAATGTACGTTTAATAATTTCAATGTTCGTACAACTTTTAATCGGTTGCGGTGATACGTTTGTATTATCTTTAGCTTCACTGGGCCACGTGCAATATTTAAATATCATCATTGCACGTGTAATTACTCCGTGATTATATCATAATTTATCACTTGTCATTCGAATTTTTTTTTTTTTTTTCACAATTCAACATTTTTTTTATCGATTCAATTGTTATTTTATCACAAAACTGATATTAGCACATTATACTTTGCCATTTTTCATTGTCGAATAATTGATGACAAACAAGTTGAATAAAAATTTCATTGAACTTTTTTTTTACAAGGGCTCGTTTTGCCTATACCACTTTGAACATTATTTTCCCACATCAATTGCCATTGAGCCATTGAAAAAAATTATTATATTCTTTTTATAAAAGTTAAGTAGAAAACTTTATTATTATACCATGGGTATTCTTTATTGCATGATAAACTAACTTGAAAGAAATTAAATGGAAAAGATTAATTTGAATTTTCCTTTTTTCTTTTTTTTTTTTCATTAGAAAACGAAGAGAAAAAAAAATATTTTCATGCTCCCGGGGCTTGTAAAAAATCCATTAAATTGACGTGTTAAAAAAAGGCAGTATTACAAGTCTGACATATTCTCGGCAGTAAAGTACGCACGACTGACCGCCCGCAAGCGTCGCGACGCTGACCACCGGCGTTTTACCCCGCGCGTCGCCTTTACCTTTCCACTTCGTCGCATTTCTCCCCCTCTTTTTTCTCTCTTTCTCTTCATATATTACACCCTTCGTAATTTCACCTGTGTACACTCGCACATATACCTAACGTCTACCATGCTAACTTTACTACACATTTAACATGTGAACATGAGTTGAAGAATGACCACATCATAGCTCTCAACTCTTTTCTCTTCTTATATTTCTGTCTGAAATAAAAACCACTTACTTATACACACTCACACGATCTTTCTTTCACCCTACAAGATCTCTAATTCAAACCGTCGAGGGTTAAAAATAAAAAGCTAACTCTATAAATAAACCAGACGAATCAACTTTTTAAAAATTACTAAATAAATTTTGGTTTATTATAAAAATAAAAATAAAATTCGTATTCATTGAAAAAATATTTTTAATCAATGTATATATTTTTTTTTTCTTGATTCTTTTCTCATTTTTTCAATCAATATTCATGAATTATTTATCCTACAACGAGCCAATAACTAATAATTATTTGTTTTATGGTTATTTTGTGTATTTAACAACAATAGTGTTGGTTTTATTTGAACGATCGATATTCCCAACGGACTAGCATTAAGTGAAGAGAAGATATTTATTTATGTATACATATAATACGTATACAGTTATAAAGTAAGATACTTTTAGTGTGTTGCGCATGAGAAAGGGGATTCCCCGTGTGCGATATAAAATACATACACGTGAAGGGTAAATTATTCAGTGAGGGGGAATGTACGATAAGAGGTAGCGCGCGGATTCTAACCTATAATGGCTCCCGCATGCCTTTACGCATTTTGCTCAATCGTGTTTCACATTAAAGATATCTCCAATATATGTATTATGTTGATGTGTATAGGTATAATAATGCTATTATTCCATACTTGATGCATGAATTAATGCATACGGTATTACGGTGTAGAAAAAAATAAATACATAAACTTGAAACAGGTGTGTGAATTTGTATTATCAGCATCCTCAACGGTATTTTATTTATTTTAATATGTGTGTTTGATCATTTTTATTTGTAATAAAAATATGGAAGCTATTGTTTTTTTTTTATTAATTGGGTCAAGCATTTGATTGGATAACGAACAAGGAAATTCTTTGAACATTCTATCGCACATAATGGAGGGAATGTCCAAAGGTTTGTTTTTTTTTTTTTTTTGAACTACTTTCAATATCTGGTGGATAAATCTTGGCACGCGATGAAAATGAAGCACTGTGTTGATGATTCACGCAGGGAATTTACGATGTTATATTGAAAGTTTCGACGAAATTGTGTGTTCATATTTGGAATTACTCTATGACGTTGTATTTATTTAAATATAAAAAGAAAAAGGGAATGAATGAATAATGTTATTTACCCATTAAATACAATTGGTGTGCTGAAAATGCGACTGGATTTAGGTTCAATATTCCAAGATTCTTGTGATATATTTTCGGTTGTTAATCCAGATGTTGATATACCACCCCGACTGGTTTTACTCTTTAAATGTCAAAATTAAATTATGATTATGAGTTATTGTTATACGATAAATTAATTTTTATTTTTCTTTTTATTTATTTTTCAGATTGTGAATACTTACTTGGACGTCGTTGAAATATTCTGGTTCTATGGCTGCTGTTTGAGTATAACTTTTGCGTCTGTTATGACGATCACTCGATGCATAACTGCGGGTAAAAAAAATTGATAAATTAATTTAAATTATTTCTATAATTTTAGATTTTTAATTTTTATTATCTATTTTCAGATTCTGGTGTTTAAATTTTAAATTATTTACGCCTCTTGTGGATGTGACGATTTTGGTGATGTTCGTCCACTTTGATCTTTGGAAACCGGACGTGATTGTTGTTTAATTCTATCGCTTCGATATCGTCTTTGAAGCTCATCATCATGTGATTCAGATTTTGACGAGTGCGGTGCTGATGAAGACATTTGATAATTATCCTCATCGATTTTATGGCGTCTACGTTGATACGCTGTACTGTGTCTGACAATCATGTGTCGATCTTGAAATTGACGTATTGGAATACGTGATTCAATCTTCACTATATTATGCGATCGATCGCTGTAAATTTCATCCATACGTTTATGAAAATTTTCTTCAGTTTTTCGCTGCTTCATCATTACATCTTTGTCATTCCATAATAGTGATACATTAACAGAGTTTCCTGAAAGTATTTCAAAAAGTTTTGAGAGTATTTCTACTATTTATATAATAAATGAATTAATTTTTCGTTGTTTTTATTTACCGATGGAGGTGTTTGATGGAGTATTTCGATAGACATCTTGAATTTCATAACCCTCTAAATGATCGTCATTCTAAAATGAATTATAAATTGCAATTTGTTTAGTTAAATTATTGAAGACATTAAATTAATAATGAAATATTTATTAAATTTAGTATGAATGATATTCTTAACCTTTTTTTATATCAAATTATCAGCATATATTCTTGACACATTAATGACAGTTATAAAGTATAAAAAAATGTTTAATTATTTGATATTAAATTTTGGTTTTCTCAAGTTTATATTTAAATAATCAGATAAAAGTTTGTAGATAAAGTATAAATTTCTGGGTCATAAATTCTTTGCATCGTTCGCGCGTAAATATATTAGCAGTTGCATGAAGTCACCAACAAGTCGCGCGGAAAATGCGGTAGCTGGTTGTATGAAAATATAGGAAAAAAAGTGACTACACGAAAAACTTTCAATCGCTTACTTTGTTTGCGGGTTGTACTAATTGCCAAGCCACAGCCCGCTCGCCCTTTGGATGTAATCCGACGCCCACAGCTACAAAATTTTTCTCCAACATGGACGAAGAATTTTTCTTCGTGTCATTACTAAAATAAATAAACGTCAAATGATTATTTATACATTCACTTTAATATCACAAAAAAAAAAAAAAAAAAAGCATAAATAGAAAATAACGAGAATTAAAATGTTTTTACTTTGCTTTAGAATTTTTTGAATTCATTTCAGTCTTGCCATTCATAGAAATAATTTGACCTCGTGATCTTCCAGTTCCCGGCGATACTGAACCACTTCCTGCCACAATCCAATCAACATCAGGACCTAAAAAAATAAATAAAAAATAAAAAATGAATGTATAAATTAATGATTAAGAATTATAATGAATTATAATTATTTCTTATGTAAAATTAATCATTCAAATGACCTGTAGCTATTTGTACTGTTGGTGAAATTTGTAATCCATAGACAACAAGTCCATCAGCTGAGACCATTGGTAATGATTTTCTAGCCAATCGAGCTCTAATAGCTGCGACCATGTCTGTACTTTCTTTTAGTTGCTTTGCAGCTCGTTGACCAGCTTGAAGAACTTCCTAAAAAGTAAACAATAAAGTATACATATATAAATAGCCTTTAGATAGTAAAGCATAAATAGTTTCATAATAAAATTTTTCAAACGATAAACAAAGAAATAATCAATTTGTTTCATCTTATATACCTCAGCTTCGTAAATTTGTGCAAGTACAGCAAGAGTATCTAAAGCTGCTTGTCTCACTCGTCTTCTTCTATCGCCCACCATCAAAGCCACTTTATTTGCCACATTCTCTACTTTGAACTCGGTACTGGGAAAAGTGACTAGAGAGAAGATAAGTAACTGAAGAGCATTCTCTCTCGTCTAATAATAAATAAATAAATATTTATTATAAATATAAATATATACAAAGATGATAATTTTTAATTTATATATTAATAATAAAAACTAACTTTGGCATTTCGTGCATCAATGCAATGAGGTTGAAGTAGTTGTTCAAGAAACAATGCTGGTCGCAATCTCAGCATTGCTATTCGAGCAAGTTGTGCTGCATTAGGACCACCCTGGCGTGTTAAACCCCATGCAACTTGTGGTAATCGTTGCTTCAGTGCTTCCTCAGACACTCCAGCAACTACAACCTGCATGCAAACAAAAAATACATCATTCATAAATAATATTTAAATATTTTTATATTGTGATAATGTTTGAAAACTTACTCTCGCCACTGCCATTCCAGCTGCAGCGACTCGACAACTTCTTTCACCACCTAAAACACATTGCAACAATGATCCAAGTCTCGATTCAATTGCAATCAATGCTGATGATGTTCTCAATGCTGATGCAACTCTCTCTAGGCCACGAACTCGAGCTCTCCAGTCATCCTAAACATAAATTAGTTATTTTTTTTTTTTTAGTATAATATTCATTTATGCCACAAAGGGTTTTATTACAACTTTGCATTTAAAAAAAAAAATAAGTCGAGTAAACGATATTTCTTTCTTTCTTATTTTTGCTAGCACACAGTGGAGATCTGATAAAGAATAGCTTTTATAGCTTGAGCCTCTCGACAGCTGAATTATTGCGATAATGTGCTTGGATAAATTTGCATATTGCTCTTGATATAAGTATGCTGCCAGTTCCTGGTTTGCACGCAACACGTGCCTAATTATTTTCTTATGGCACTTGTAGATGTTGAGGAAAGGAATAGGAAAAAAAAATATGGAACATTTCTTTCCTTCAACTTTTTGTGTTTACATATACATACAGAGTATACTCTGTCACAAATCCATTTTTCTTTCTGTCAATTTCAAAGAAAATTCATTTAATTCTTTGTTTAAATATATATTCATTAAATTTTATTATTCAATGAATTTTCTTTTTTTCTTTTATTTTATTTAATATTAATCAGGATTTTTATTTAATTGATTTTCATAAATGGGGGTATGATATATGCTAATAATTATAGAACTAACGACCACGCTCAGATTTTTATCTTCAAGAAAAAGAAGACAAAAATGAGGTCATTGATAAGTGGCTCTAAAAGAAAAACAATGAAATTATAAGTATATATAAGAAGAAAGAAATATCGATTTGTATATTATTACAGCACTCACAAATTTCAGGTGTAAAGATAAAGCCAAAGAATTTACTTTTCACGATGGGGAATAATTAAAAGAAGTAAAGGAACGAAAAAAAAAAAAAGAAAAAAAAAATGAAATGAAACACCAAGATAAAATTTGAATGCGGCAAAGTTAAATTGAATTAGTATGCGACAAGATCGTTGCTCTCTCAAGGTTAATACTGACTTCATTGTCAGTCTAAGGTTCTCGCTGGTTAGAGAGAGAGAGAGACTGGAGAGACTGGTTTTTATTCGCCATTAAAATAACTCACAATACATTTTTCATCATCATTCAATAACAACAAACAACCACAAACACTAATATTGTCATGTTGAGAAAATACCGAAGAATATTTCACTTTATTCTCTTATTAATTTCTTGTATCTTAATTTATTTTATCATTAAGAAACAATTAATATTGAATAATAGTGCGACAATTGAATTCAAGCAAATTAAATTTATCACGCCAATGGTAAGATATATAATATTATATAATGCATACATAATATCATTGAATTAATATTTAATAGCGATGTAAATTGATATGAATGGTTATTACAGAAGGAATTAGAAGCGGTGAATACTCGGAGAATATTCAGAATACGTGAAACTTGTACAAAATATAATTTGGGAATTTATCAAACTGTGAAAAATGATCCAGTATTTAAATATCCACCAACGCCACAGTATGAAGTATTTTATATTGATCAGTGAGTTGTCTTTTAAATTAATTCATTAACACAATTAACAATTATAATTAAATGTTAATTAATTATTCATTTGATTCCATAATAGAATTCATCAAATATCCTACTGTCCTATTTATAAATCAGGCAGTACAACTTGGCTATTTAACATGTGTCTATTAATGAATATACCAGAGGAAAAATTAAACAGTGGAAATGAACAACTATCAACAATTGCTCGAAGAATTCTACCAGCGATGGATTTTCCAGAGGCAGAAAAAGTTATAACTAAAATTTATTCTTTATTTTTTAAAATGTTTTATTATATTTATATCTATATTTATTTATATTTTTATATGTATATATATTGTAGCTACTACTTGATAATACTTGAACGAAGAATACTATTTCGATATGTATTTGATTTTCTTTTTATATATTTTTTGTGTATATACTCTCTTATAGGCAATGACGGCCACGACAAAACTCCTTGTAGTGAGGCATCCATTCGAGAGATTGTTGAGTGCTTACCGGGACAAACTTGAGAATTCTGTTGCTGGAAGGGAACATGGAACACTTCACTTCTATCATAAATACGGAGCTGCAATCGTTCGAAAATACCGTGGTATAATTTTTTTTTTTTTGCTTTCTTTATATAATCTTTTGTATTTATTATTGGGAATTGAATATTTCAATTTGTATTATTGATTTTTATTGACAATAGATAGAAATTTTTCACCGCCATCGGAGGACCAAGTTATACGAAGAAAAGACGTAGCAAAACCGGCTGGAATTGAACCAACGTGGCGAGAATTTGTCGATTATTTAATAAATACAGATCTAGCAAGTTATGGCGATGATCATTGGATGCCATATTATTTATTCTGCACTCCGTGTTCGCTCAACTATACAATTGTAGCCAAGGTAATTGCATTTAGACTCAGAGTAAATTGATAAGAAGTAAGAAAAGAAGAGAATAAGAGAAAAAATAAAAAGATTCGAAAATGGTATAATGGTTTTCAGGTTGAAACCCTCGAGCAAGATCAAGTGTTTGCAATCAAAAGAATGAAATTGGATGATCTTATTGCGCCAAAATGGAGACATAAAAATGGACTAGTTAATGCATCAAGGATTTATTTTCGACAGTTGACTAAAAATAAAGTTTATCAACTATACAATAAACTCAAACTTGACTTTGAAATGTTTGATTATTCACCGGATCAATATTATACTTATGCATCGGACATTTAATCGAATACTGCAAAAGCATATGTTCATTTCTTTCATAATTATAATTGGTATATAATGATTGAAGTATAAAATTGAATAAACATTTATCATAGATGAATTTAAAATGACGTTTAAGTGAACGTCCACAAACTTTCTGGCGCATAAATCGATCGACCCACTTTCATGTATAGTTGCTTTATATCAAAGGGATCTTGACTTGGTACTTTGAGTCAGGTATTCGTGTGACGATCGCCATCGTCATCGTCGCATGCTTAAACAATCCATTTTGGTATTTCTAGATTAGTAATTTTACTCATTAACTTTCCACCCGAGACTCTTTATTCATTGCTCTAAATTTATTTCTCTACATTTATATGGAGATTTCATTAATATATTGAAATTTTAATTTAGTTTACGATTTTTGTATATAAATTAAAATAAAATAAAATAAAATAAAAGCTTGTTGCTTACCTTATTATGAATGTCATTGAGTACATTTTGATCAACTAATCCAAGCTCTTCCCAACTTGGTTCGTGAATTTTAGTTTCGCCATTGGCACTATCATCAGTTTTACTGCCATTATCGTCAGAGTTTTCTAAAATTTTTATATCAACATTTTTTACAATAGAATTCTTTGACTTGGTTTTAATATCTTTATTAATTTTATCCTTAATCATCTGCTGGGTTGTGTTCACGTTCATTAGTGAACTCGTCTCGAGATTTAGTGCCTCATTCGAAATAGCTGGAGTATTTAACTCTAAAGAAAGAGGATCCGAGACCGTTGGTATCTTAAACTCCAGGGAATTTTCACTCGATTGAATACCCTGGGGTGAAACTTCGCGACTTCTTGAATTCCCTTTAACGGGACTCGAGAGCTCCATGAGAATATAGTTACGCTCTTGGCGTGGAAAAGTTTCGAATACGAGTTTCCGGGGTGAACAACGTATTTTATCTTTCGTCTTTTTACCACCAACATTCTCAGCATTTAAACAGGTTTTTATATCTTCTTCGTTATAATATTCTTTTATATATTTTTCTTCACTTGGATTTGTCACAAGATTTTGTAAATTCTTTTCATTTACGGTTATTGACACAGTATCATTATTATTTTCTTTAGAATTATTCATGATATTCAACGGCGAATTTGTTGGTGTATTTTGTGCATTTATTTTAATTTCAGGAACCTCGACCAAATTAATTTCATGTGAATTTTCTGGAAAATTTTCTGGTTTATTTAAATTTTCTATTTGTTCCACAGACTTGACTTTTTTAATTTTATTTCCTGAATTTTTTTTTGGTGATTTTCTCATTTTTTTTTGTTTCTTTGGTTTTTCTATAAATAAATTCTTTTCTTTTTCCAATATATTCTCATCAATATCATCAAATATTTCAAACGACCAGCTTCGATCACTCTCTTTTATACCAAATAAGTTATCCATATTGCTCTCAAGTGATCTACTAATTGATTTATTACCTAAATATGAATTATTTTTTATTAAAATACTCTTCTTTGGACTCAAATTTCCATCATGAATATAAAAATCTCTTTTGGGACTGTTTGAAACTGATCTAGATCTCCTGGCGATTTTTGATTTTGGTAAATTTGGACTGGATGGATTTGATCTTGATCTTGATCTCATTGATCGGTTCAATACCATTTTAGTAACTGGTGCAATTGGCAATGGGATTCGTGTTTGTGGTATTTCTACATGAGTCACTTCCGAGTCATCACTGTCAGGAGTTCGTAATTTAATAATTTCACCACCAAAATGTACTCTCCTAGGTGTTTTCCTACGTTCAATCCATGCATCTTTAGTTTCATCATGTATTTCACCTAATTTTAATTCACTCTCCACTTCATTTTCCAACAAATTTTCCCCATTCAACTGATTATCTTCCACACTATCTGCATCTGAATCACCAACTTTTTCCTCTAAAATTGTCATCATGATAGCTGTTTCTTCATTAAGTTTAATTTCCGTTTCTAAAACAATTCTCGATGGTGGAATCGTCATAGTTTCGTTACATTTTTCACCATTAATTTTCAATTCATTATCACAACTTGAAATATTTTCACTATTCTCAACTAAAATCTCATTCATAAATTTTTTCCTATTAATTTTTTTAATTTTTCTCGGATACTTTGGACTCTGATTTAATTTATAAACTTGACAGAGTACATCAAAATCACGTTTGACACTTGGATCACACTCGGTAAAGTAAAAATTAAATTCTTCAAGACCAATTACATCACGAATTTTCACCAAAGATCTCACAGCTGCTTCTTGGTTTGAAACTTGACTTAAACACCCTGTCAAAGCTTTTATAACTGTCTTCAAACTTTGCTTCGACGGTTTAGGACAGTTGGATGATGGAAAAAGCAATGATGGTGTACTGAGAATAACTCCAAGAGTAATATTAGTCTGAAACGAATTCTCAACATCCTGTCGATTTAATCCCTCGTTCATAATCTTAAAAACACAATGAAAAAAATACACAAAACAAAATTTTATCATTAAAAATATCTATAAAATATATTAAACTTATTATTATCATCATCTTACATTTCTGATAATGTCATCACGTTTACCAGTACACTGTACATAAATTCGTAATGCATCAAGTGCACCCTTTCTTACAGCAGGCGCAAGATGTCCAAGATTATTAATCAATTGTATCAATACAGGCGCCATTAGCTCATCCAAACAATCGCCATCCAATGTTGGCAGCACATCAACCAACACTCGAAGAGCATGCTGACGCACTTCCCATTCAGGATCACGAAGCCGTGATATAATCTCAATAAATGTCGAGCATGTGTCCACATCCGGTGGAAATTGTTGCGTGCGAACCTATCGATTTTATTGACAATATAAATATAGATAGGAATAATTTACATATAACAACCGCAGAGCTTAATAATCGATTCATGAGCTTGATAAATATTTATGTGAATATATATGTCCAAATTGATTTAAGAGTATCAAACTAAAATTATAATACAATTTAAATATTAAAATTGTAATAATATGCACGAATATTATCTTCATATTCAACAATATATTCTATCAAGACAATATGATAAAATAATAATGTATAAACATAATGATTATTCGAAATCAATTAAGAAATAATACGATAATAATTTGTATGTAAAGACAAAATTATTATTTATATAATTTACGTTGAATTTATTTTTTTATTTAGTAATATTTTTTACCACGTGCTCCCATAGTGGTGTTAACTGTATCATTGGTTGTTCCACTTGCTGTGGAACAGGTGTCATTCTTTGTCGTTGATGATATTTCACTTCTTCTTCTTCTTCTTTTTCTGTAGATTTAATTGGTTCATTGGATAATAATTCCTCTTCACGAGGCTTCAATGGCCCCGTTCTCGTCGATCCCGTCATTTGCTGTAGCTCAATGCACTCAGACATACCTTGGATCTCTGCATCTTTTCAATTCATTTTTTTTTCCTTTTTTTCGCCTCTTTATTTCGTCACATGGCTGCACATCTGCACAAATAAAAGTTTATTTTATTTATATGAATTCAATGTGACAGCTGGTAATTAAATAGGTGAAGGAATATATCATATAATATATTTAATTCAACCCTGACATATTGTAATTTATAAAATATAATGAAAGAAGGCGAATTAATGACATTGAGGATTATTGGATGGTCTACTCGCTATATTGACAAGTGTCATACAATGTTAAGTTTATAGTTTATAAAAGGCTAAAGGTGTAGTTTATAAAAATACAAGAAAAAAAATTATTATAATAAAAATTATTATAATTTATACTTTATATGGCTCAATGTCTTGAACGAATGTGTGTTTATGTATTTTATGTGTTTGCTTATAGCAATTATTCTAGAGCCCAACCAACCAAATCCATTTAGGTTCAAGGTGAATTTATCTTTTAATAATTTCGATATTATATTTAATGATAAATTATAACGTCGTTTGCCTTAATGATAAATGAAAGTTTTGTATATAATTTCCAATACTTTCCAGAAGAAAGTTTGTGGAATGTTTTTTATTTTATTTTTTGAACCTATCGCGTGTGTGCGTATATCTGCGCAAAAGAAAACTTTTTATCATTCAAATCTCCGTACACGAAAGCTCTGTACAAAAAAAAAAGTGGTACACACGAAAAGACAATTATTCAACGAATAATAAAATCACATGATATTCATTTCCACTTATTTCTTTCCATCGATCATCACTATAAATTAACAATTTTAAAATTAACTAATTAATCCTAATATATATATAAAAAAAAAAAAAGAAAAAACAATCATGAATTATAATCAAGAACTATTAAATATTCTCCAATGAAATGTAGTTAAATAAATTTTAAAAAAATTTGTACGATTGATGAAGAAGAAAAAATATTTTTATTATTAATTAATCACGTACTTGATTAAGTTGCAAAAAAATGAATTTATTTATTTATATTACATGTGACGAGAGCAAAGCTGAAGCACAACTGGTCATGTGGACTATACTGACTTTTATGCCACACACGTTTTCTATCTTTTCCTATTTTATCCTCTTTTTCTTTCTCTCACTATCGTACCTGTGTTCCTACCTACAACACGATATGCTACCCATATCTCGCGGCAACTCACGGTGCGCATGAATATCGACCACCCCATCCCCTCTTTATACACATTTTAAGCGGGGGCGATTGTTCGTTAGTCCACGATCCAGCGGTTTACTTGTATATATACACTCGATTGCGCGAAGCAAACATTTCACCTCACTATGCAGGAGTCATTGTCACCTGCGCTTTTTGCAACTTGAACAATTAAATTTATCATTATAATTGACCTAACCATTAATATATATAATTCATATATTTATATATAGCAATAATATAATCAATTAATTGATTTGAGTGTTTAGTAAAAAAGAAAAGAAAGAAAAAACAATTAAAATTGAAGTTGAGGATTTTATTAATTTGTTTAAGTAAAATGAAATGAAATTAATGAATTTAAAACTGGGGTTTTTTTTCATTGGAATAAAATTGACAGAATTTAAGGAACAGATTGAAAGCTCGTGATCTTGATTATTTTATTCAATGATTTATTTATATGTCCCTGAAAATCAAACACGAAAATTTCTATTGGCCTCTTTCATTATTCAAACACGTCAAGTGTCTTTCAACTGTCACACACGCCAACTGTTTTATCACGCCGTTTAATATGATACTAAATCGTTTATAATACTTCTTTTCCATTTCTTCTTTAATCATGATTAACTAAAAATTATATACATATTTATTAAAATTATTTAAAATATATAATAGTACATTAATAACTCTTATTTAATGATTTTATCAATAACAATTATAATAGAACAATCATGTAATGTGATGATAGAATAGAATTAGTTATAAAATATAATTTATTTATTTATACCAAAAATTATTTGAACATGCAAATATTTTATTATTCATGATTAAATTGAAATGGTATAATTTTTTTTATTTTTATCTTCATTCTTGTATTGTATTATTTATTATGGGAATTATTATTTTTTGTATATGTAATGGAGTAAAAGGAAAAGATTGCCGCCGGAATTTATATATATGTCAACAAAGAAATGTTGAAGTGAATACATTAGGCCAGTAGAAACAAGTGGGTCAAACGCCTTCGCGTCCAAAGAGCTTTGGGACACACAATAATATAAAATGAGAGCGCCTTAACTTCCGGCGCGAGACTATGGCCTCACGCAAACATATTCAACTCTATCAATTGTATGTGTAACTGTGCGCACTAACACTACATTATTTGCCAGTTGATATCATCAATTTTATATATGTAACATGTTAGGCTTGAATTACTTGTATCATTAATATAAATACATATACGCATATGTACATTTAAAATTGAAATCATTAATGGCTAAGTGATAAGCTGGATTGCAATAATACAATGATGATAAATAAAATAATTCATAACAATTTATTTTGGTATTTTATTTTTAATTATCATCGACCATTCACGATAAGATTTTATTGTCGAGTGATTTATAAAATAATCTATTGGATATAAATTTAGTTGTTGATTTAAAAATTGTTTCCAGTATAAATTGACGGCGTAAAAATGCGCTTTTATGTTGAGCAAAACAAATTGAAATAAATGAAGCAATATTATATTTTATAATTAACAGTGTGAAATATTTTGTGTATGCTTTGACGATAAAAATAATTGCTCTTCCTCATCTTTGATTACATTTTCAATCTTTGGATGTACATTTTGTACTGGATTTTGTGAATATAAAATAACCGCATAACTTACCATTGCAATTGCCAGTACTGTATTCATATATATTGGTATATTGAATAATAACCAGCATAAAATAGCAGTGAATACGAGTTCTAAGGCACTAGCAAAAGTCTTTAATATTGAATTTAAATTTTTCAAAAAGAAACTCGTTATAATACCAATTGCGGCATTGTTTATAATTATTGCTATGACTTTTGGTTGGAGTAATATTGTGGGCACTACATTATCAAATACGTTTTGTGGATTACCCTGAATTAATAATACTAATATATTACAAATACTACTATCAATATACATAAAAACATTTTGTAAGAAAATGTTTATATTAGCACCTTGTCCTTTTAATAAGTATTCGTTGTAAACTCCTGCTAAGCAAGAGCAAATCGTCTGAAATTAACAAAAGAAATAGATATATATTATTGCGAGCATTTAAATAAGAATTTGTTTTAAATTTTGTTGTATATTTAAATTGAGAATTTTACGTACTTGAATGAGTATGAATAGTGCATTAATATTCAAATGAAAATTTGATGCAACAAGAGAATTATTTATATCCAAACTCATGTGCTTCATCATACACCCAAAAGTTAAAATAATTAATGAAATCCATTGCTTAGTGGATAATCTCTTTTTAAAAACGACCTTGAATAAAGAATGAAAAAAAATAAAAACACAGATTAATAAATTATTAAATGAATATTTACTATGATTTTTATACGCTGAAGATTATTATAAATTTATATAAAATAACTAATTACCTGAAATATTATACCAGTAACAACAACTCGAAATTGTAGCAATAAATAATAAGTTGTTGGATCGAATACAGCAAGATTTATAAATGCCAAATTATTATACAAGCAATATAAAACTGATGGCACCATATATAATAAAAATATTTGTCGATGTTTGATAATTTCATGAATGAGTAACGTTGGTGGATTACTGAAAATATTTAAATATATATTACTGAATGCTAATATTATAATATAATTATTTCTTATTATTTAAATATACTTACTCCCAACAATATAAAACAACTGATACAATTAATTTTAAAATTTCAGTCAATAATACTACAGTTACAGTATTATAAGCATAATCTCCATCGCTTTGTGACCATGTTACAATAATTCCTGTAAAATAAATAAAAACAATTTAAATAACAATCGAAAATTTATACAGTATTCCATTTTTTGTATAGGAAAAATTAATGAGTTTCGTTAGTGTATAAACGTTGACTGTATGTGATAACAAGTTATCAGTATGATATATATTTATTTATATTATTGCTATTGTTATTACCTTGGTTAATGAAGAGTGTCATATAGGAAACAAATATAAATCCGCTCCATCGTCCAGGAAATAATTCTTGCCAATTGATTGACATTTTTTTTATATCTTCAAATGATTTTCAAAACTGGCAATTATTTTTTATTTCTCATGTTTATTATATGTGATTTTTTGTGCTTATTCAGTTTATGATGAAACACCAGCACAAATTATCTTCAGCATTCACAGCTCAGCTTATTTTATTGCCTTACCTACTATGAAATATACGTGTAATATAAATTGTTGGGTTATATGAAAAATGAACCACTGCGCAACTCCTGGAAAAGTGTATAAAACGCGGGAAAATTTTTCTATATTTGTCTGTTATAAATATTTATCAGGAAGAAATACTTGATTAAACTCATGACAAAAATTTTTTTTTAGTTCAATGCTACGTAATTTTTGTGAGCAATTGATAAGTAATCAGAATTTTATCAGTTTTACAATATGATAAAAGATTGATATATTGATTCTCATAAATATTCATTGACAATATTATTAATTGTATATAAATCAAGTTGACGTTATGCATATGTATAATATATAAATGTTTCCAAGAAAAATAATATTTAAATTATTATAAATAATTTTTGGAGAAAAGAAATAATGTATTTATATTTTATTCTTTTTTTTTTTTTAATTTTTATTTCTGTAATTTCATTTTCTACTGTATAATATATTACAACTATGAATGTTATGTACATAGAATGATTTCATTACGATTAAATTGATATAATACATCATGTGTTTGATAATGAGTGTACTCTCTTTTTATATTTTTTTTATTTTCTCACTCTCAAGACTCTCATGCTCATTGCAATGGACGATAAACATTTGGATTACAAATTTTTATGTTTAATATATTACAATGACTTATAAAATTTCTTCATTTTTTTAATAATATTATTTAAATAGCAAACAAATCTTCGTTTATTCTGCTCTACACAGTCGATATTATAATTTTTATTATTATAATCAATTAACTTATATAAATAAATAAGTTTTATCGATGCACAGAAGAGCAGAGTTTACGATGAATATAATTATTTTTTAATACAGTTGCAAATCGACATCCAACATTTTTTTTTTTTTCATTAATATTTCTGTTTGCGTTGCCAATATAATATGTAATATTTGATTTTTATTTTTTTTTTATTCATTTGGTCTTGGAAGCACAATCTCGAGAAATTTTTGTGATGAAGCAGAGATTTTGTTTTTATGAGATTAAATTTATTTGAAAATATATTAAATATTGAATATATTTTATTTTCTCTATTAGGCTCAAAAAACTAATTTATTAACTACATTGACTAATAACAAAAAAACTATTATAATTATAATGATAATTACAAAGCATTTAAAATGTATCATTAAATATTTATCATCAAAATGAAAAGAAAAAAAAAAGTTTTAACAAATAATTGACACAGTGAAGTAAATTTTTTGAACGTGAAAACCGAGAAATTCATTTATACAATTTTTTATTTAATGGCACTTTATTATAAATAATGGACGTGTAATACTTGTGTTTTTTTGTTTCTTTAATATGAAACACAATGTAAGTACCAATTTAAATAAATAAAAGATGTACATATATATTGCTTTTATTATTGTGTTTTGCGTAAGTATTTAATGCAACGTGTGTGTGGAAATTTTCAAAAGACAAAAATTAAGATGATAGAAATCATGAAATTTAGATGAAAATTAAATATACAAAATTTTACTCACATCAGTCATTATTTTCTAATTGCTTTACAATTTGTTGTGATATCAATTTAGTGGCTTCACTGCCATTTGGGATTAAAAATTTATCCATGTCTGATATAATTGCTGTATCACTTTGTGTCGTACCATATTTGAATGTAATTAAATCTGGATGACGTTTTCTCGACGTTATTCTGACAATACTCGACAATGGTCGCTTAACCATAACATGCGCAGCTCCTTTACGTCCAGGGATTTCTCTCAATACAATCAGATGACTCTCCGTAACCAGAAGATGACTAAAAAAAAAAAAATTAATCATTAAAATATAAATTCAAATACCAAAATTATCAAGATATTTAATATAATTTCTTTTACCTTTCATAAACATATCCATTACTAACTTTTACCTCTTGACATTTAAAGGAATGTAATAATTGAGGATCTTTTAACCACTGTTGAATAGAAACAACTTCAATTGGTTGTTCATTTTCTGGATTACTCATAACCATATCGGGATCATGATCGTCATCAATGCTAAAAACTGGAGTAGTTTGTCGTAGTCGTTTTATCGGCTCTGTATCTTGTTTATCTGATTTACTATTAACACTCGCCGATGGATTAACAATATATTCAAATAATTTTCCTCTAACTTCCTGTCCTTTTAATTTCATTGCCAAACCAATTTTACCAAATAAATCTTTATTATTACTTTTTACTTTAAATGGACTTTCATCGTTTGAATTTGATTCAATTAAATTTGCATTGCAAACTAAACAATGTTGTGAATTATGATCCATTAAATTTGTAACAACCTCATCGCCAAAATATTCATGTATAGCTTGATAACCATTTTCAACCATGCTCACATATTGTGTATGTTTTTGTAAAAATGATGCAACAACCATATGAGTGTAACGATCTTCCTCCTGTCGACCACTGCCCAAAAAACATAAATGTTCACCACCAGCGCTTGAACCAACAGCAAGCGCTTGTCTTTGCGCTTGCAATAAACCTTGAACAGCAGTTGCAAATGCTGCGGGCTCTTGCAACATTAAATTACAATCAAGATGAAATGCAGTGGGTAAATGACCGGCATTATATTGTTCAGCTGGCCGACAATCAACTAAAAAAAATCTAACACACTCTACTGGTCCATTAGTTGACATTGGTTCAACCGCATTTTCAACTAATTCTTGAGCAGATACTGGCAAACACAATGCATGTGTTATAAATTTTTCATCACCACCCTCGCCAAACATTATCGAATATAAATCTTGTTTAAATGACGTTGGAGTTTTCATGGCATAATATTGCGCCAATGAACAAAAATCTGTGACATCTTCAGCCTCTAAAGCACACGGCATTGCTGACAATGTTTCGATAATACTCTCTTTATCCTCATCTTTCATACTTAAAATTTGCTCTCTAAATAAATAAATAATATATTATACGTATATATATATTAATTTGAAATAATTTGTCTATTATATAGAAATAATTTCAGTATTTTACCTAGCATTAATAACCATTATGAGTGATAAGAACATCATAAAAAATGGATCTGCTTGCATAAAGTAAAGGTCCCACATAGTGCCAACTGCTGGTAATGAACAAACACCAGCAAAAAGTGTATTGACCCATCCTTTTGTATATTGATCAGGTGAAACACGTTTTGTATCAAGAAATGAACACAATTCTGGTTCGTGATACAATAACAATAATCGTAGAACAGAACTGTGAGTATCACCTCTAACAAAAATATTATGAATTATCCATTGTAATCTGCAATAAATAATTGATTTATATTTACCTTGGAATATAAACGTCTCTTATGGCTTCAAATAAATTATATGTTGGTGCTCGTGGAAGTTTTAATGCAATAAGTGGTCCCAATAATTCCAACCAACCATTTCCTCTTTCATAAACTTTCCCTCGAGTCTTACAATAAAATGTTATAATAGATTCCAAATCCGAGACAACCGAAACTTTATCTTCATCATCATTTCCAAGTTTCCCTATAATACAGTAAATACAATAAAAAATAATTCAAAAATAGAATTAAACCTAACATAAATATTTTTACATTTAGATTTAATGAATCTAATAAACAAATGATGCAAATATATGTTAAAAATTTTTTTTTACTCATTGAATAAACTTACCAACAAGTTGTTGACAATCATCTCGAATTAGATTCTGCTCAGGAAGATCGAAAACCTCATTAAAATGTATCAACTGATTGCCTCTATCAATAACATCCAAGCATGCTTGCCAAACATCGGGCCTTAATTTCGTAGGTACTGGTTGACCTTTACATATTGCGTATATATCAGAAGCCGATGGTGATTCAGCATCAAGTAATGCTGTTTCCAATTCTAGAACCCTGATAATAAGAAAGTTTATATATCAAATCATTCGTCACTGAAATTGTACAATATTATCTTATCACTAAGTGATCATCATTTTCTATTGACTATACACAATTAGTTACACGTTCAACAGTGATGTCAATTTTTTTTACTTCACTAATTCATACACAAATATTGCTCATCTTTTTCAATCATTTAATTAACGTCGATTATAAAACACATGTATGCAAATTGATGACGAATTAAATTGTATTGAATATTACATTATAAATATTCACTTTTATTTAAATCCAACATCCTGAATTTGATAATAGAAATAATTATTAAATTATTAAATAATTAAATTGTACACTGGATTCATATTTTTTATTCAATATGTGTTATTGAATAATTATTAAATAATAATTATGCCAGTAATTTTCAAGTCTAAAAAATTCAATGTACAAATTATCAAACGGTAACAATATGGACAGTAATATAATTATGTATAAAATAATTTGATTATTATTGAGCAATTAATTGATTGTAATAATGTCAAGTATTGAATTAATTAAATGCAGTAAAAATTATAATATATTGTTCCAAGTTTATATATGTATATATATATGTATATACTAACCATGTATTTTCATCATCGTCTAGAGCCATTTTGCTGAAACGTCAGAATGCTCAGGTGTGTGTGTATGTATGTGTGTTTGTGTATGTATTGGTTATATTTCAATAAAATTGTATTAAAAATTAATATTTTCACTTTGTAAATACAAATTTAATGTCACGTGAATTAAAGAATATTCTTTCGTTTCGCATCCTTCGCACAATTTTATGACTGCGTCGTATTATTCTTCCATTTTTCATAATTTATATATTTTTTTATAATTTTTTGTGATTATTATTAACGGGTGGAGAACTTGTCGCTCTCGTTTTTATTTCTATATGATGTTATCATGTAATGTATGACAGTTAGCGCCATATCGGCCATTGTAGTAACTAACTTTATTCAGTGACCAATCAAAAATTGTTCGAGTGAAATTTAAATAATGAAGCGGTATAAAATAGTACTCAAGTTATTTATTAGACACGGGGGTGCTGTTGATACGATTACTATTCAGGATTTTAAATTGAATTATATTTTTTTTTAATGGAGGAAATAATATTTTATATTCCCATAGTGGGTAGACATAACCTCTGCTGTATTATTTGCGATGTAAATCCAGATGAAGTTGCAGATACTGCAGCAAAATCATTTTTTCATTGGCAGACATTGAAATGCAGGTGAAATTGGCGTGTTTTACTTTGACTATTGTTATAAATATTTAATTTACATGGTTATATTTTATTATTTTATCATTTGTTTTTTTTTCTAGACTTCTTGTGAATTTAATGCAGGATTCTGTAATTGGTTCACCAATGAGTGGTACAGATCACTCTTTTTATATCATCACAACTAAAAATTTTTATCAAAATAGCTCTCTCGTTGATATGTTCAAACGTTTGAATTTAATGGTACATTATTAAATTAATAAAAATTTATAATCAACTGTTTATTGAAATAATAGAGAATATGATTATAAAATTCAATTAATGTATTAATTTAGGTTTCAGGACCACTTGAAGTTACTTCTGAAGTCTACATCTCTTGTATTAAATATACATTTGAATTTGTCTTAGCTCCAAAATGGAATAGAGTCACCAGACAATTGTTCATTGAAGGCAGAAATTTTTTAACAAATATTGATATTAATCCAGCAATCAAAATGTTTTTAAGTTTAGTTACGAATTCAAATTCAGTAAATGAAGATGATGAAATTATGGTGAAATTACGGCCATATAATATTAAATTATTTCCGTTAAAATTAAAAGATCTTGGCTTGTCAAATTCAATAATTCATGATTTTATCAATAATTCAACGGAGATTATTAATATGGGCCAATCTAATGCAATAAGAGTTTCCGTCTTGCCAAGGTGAATTATTTAATATTAACTGATGTTAATAATATGATAGATTTTATTATACGTAAATTTAATAATTCTTTGTTTATTGCAGTATGAGAAAAGGAAGACTGATTACAATATATAAAAGAATTCCTGATAGCTGTCCTTTCAAAACTTGGATAGAGCTACGTCGTCATTGGAAAAATATGGTAGAATAAAAATTATAAAAATAAATCATCTATTATAATAATTATTATAATTTTCGTTATAAATTTTTTTTTTAGTACGGTTATAGATTGCCAGAGACAGATGAAGGTATATTATTCTATGAAATATATTTCCCCATTGCTGGAGTACGTTTAGGCAATTACTTTGTTTATCCTGATATTTGTGTGAGAGAAGATTTAACACAATTACCTTATAAAAATGATTCTATGGCGATTGCTAATAAATTTATGAAGAATTTAATTAGAATAATGCCAAAAATGTGCTTACGTGAATTAACATTTAATAAAAAGAGTTTGAAAGACACTGCAATGATTGTACCAAGGGAACTAGAGATAGCTACGACAATAAATGAAACTTCAACGGCCAAAGATTCAGAAAAAAGTGGCCAATTATTAGTTAACAACAACAACAATGATAGTAAACTTGATGACTGTAATCGACAGTTAACAACTTTAATGTCACCAACGACGAGTTTGATGGGGAAAAGAGCAAACGCGACAAACATTGGTTATGATTTAGATAATCTGAAAAAGATAAAGAAAATACACGAATTTAAACCATCAATGAATCATCAATTGTCGCTAGCTAATAGATTTCATCCAAAGCAATTACCAAAAACTTGTGGAATAATTCATAACACTGCAACAATGTCTGTTATAAATAATTCATCAAATCAGAAGCGAATAAATATATTTTCGCCAGTAACAGGAACGTTAAATAATCAAATTTCACAAAAAAAGTGTTCAACATTCCGAGCTATTTTTAGTCCATTGGCTAATCAAGAAAATATTATCAATCATCAGCAAGTGAAAAAATAATCTAAAATCAAATTGATAATATATATTTCATAACAATTTATAAAAAATTCATAACTAACACGATACAATCGATTAAATTTCTCATTTCATTCACTAAAATTAATAAAAATAAATTATCAATTAAATTAAATTTCACATAGCAATAATAATAAATTAAATTAATAATAATATTCAATTAATAAAATATAAATTGTTTCAATAACGATTGTTGAATTCATCAATCATAGACAATAACAAACTGCGATCATTTTTTCTTGTAATACCTATTTCTTGTAGATCACGATCAGTAAGTGTTAAAAAAAGATCAATGTCCACCTGATTCATAATTAAAATCAAAATATATCATTGAATTATAAAAAAATTCTAATATAAATAATTATATCAAACATTTTAATTGTTTACAATGTAAATATAATATATTCACCTCTTGTTCAATAAAAATAAATGCAAAATGAGCAAGCCCATAGCGTTTTAACAGATATATCATTTTTTTTTCTCGTTTATCAAGTTCCAATCCCTTTGGTGGTGTATCAAAATGAGGTGGTTCAAGTGTAGCATCAAGATCTACACACGAATCATCAAAATCCATAGTGTCATCTAATGCAGGAAATGGTGAACGCACAGGACTGCATATAATTGTTACATTATTATTTCTCTTATTGTAATCATTATCGTCATTCATTTCACTAATCATCAAATTTGGTGGTTTTCTTTTGGTATATCTAAAATATATAACACAAAAAATATAAATAAATAAATAAATATAATACATCAATGTATGTTTTTTTATCACAATATGGATACATAAAATATATATTTTATGAACATATTCATTGAATAAAATTAATTCATAAATAAACAAATAATTTTAATATACTTAGGCAATTTTAATCCAAATTCACGATGTGGAGTTGATGTAGTAGGATCTAGATTATTATTAGAATCCAACGAATTATTCAAATTATTATATTCATCACATTCATCATTTCCAGAGCGTAAAGTTGATGATAAAGGAAATGAATCATCGGAATCGTAATTTTCATCAGATGATATTGACAATTCTTTTGTTGCACAAGATGATTCCATTATATTTCACAAACTAAAAGTCTCTTGAAGTTCTCTTATGCTCATTGAATATTTGTCAATAAAATGTTCTTTGAAAAATAAAATCATGCAATTGTCAATACATTCATGGATTCTTTTATATATCGTTACAGGCATGCATGTAATGATTAAATTATTTATTATATAATGGAGTTGTAATTATATTACTATTGTAGATATGATATGAATTTTTTTTTTTTTTTAATTATACGTTTTTTGGTAGGAAAAATTATTGAAAGCCGGCGACACTGTGTCGAAAATACCCGAAGATTATTGTTATTGTTTTGGCTGTGTATATATAAACAAAGCGTTCAAAATGATAATACGATTGTAACACTTTGAGAGAAACAGAAAGTAATATCGAAAATAATTTAGTACGTAATGGTGAACAAAAAGTTTCAAAATGATCGTCTTCCAATGTCAAGCTTTGATATTAACACAATTATAGTGAGAAATAAAATTGCATTCATGAATTTTCGTCTGTTATTTCTCCCACTACTCAAATGTAGGAACGACTATCATATCATCATCATCATCATCATCAAATAATAATTATTAATTGTACAGAATAAAATGTCTGATTTAAAAATTATTAATTGAAGTGTACGCCGTATAGAGTGCGCACGCATCATCAAAAGCAAAATGGTGGCTTACAGTTTTGTGTATCGCTATATTAAATTGACACAAAGCTTTCACACTATCTCACACGTAAAATGTTGGCAGCACTTTCTCACCCGTGTGTGAAATGTGACATATTCGTTTGATGTTCGTGGAAAGAGAGACATTCACCTGGCAGTGTTTGAATATATTATTACAGATTAATAACACCATTTGTCTGCAACAATTGAGTGTACAATTTCAAACAAAAAATATCACAACAAAGAAATATTAAATATCAATGAAGGAATATATTGTGGATGAATACGAATAAAGTGTATAAACTTAAATGCATCAGATAAAATGAAATGAACTCAATCGACCTGTGTGATACATTTTAACCTGCATCAAACTGCTTTGGTGTTTGTCTAATCTATACAACTTTCACTCTAGTAATTTACTTCATTTCAATTATCTTCAGGTGAGTTCTGATAATTAATAATAAGAGAAGAGAAGAAATAATATATAATTCCATTAATAATTCAATATATTAGCATTGTTAATTTTTTATTTCTTTTCGTTCATTCTATTGCGCTCAAAAAATTTTGGGTTAGGTTTGCTCGAAGGCGACGCTGAGAAATATGTACAATTTCTTATATTGGGTGGAGGTACTAATTAAGTGGCGGTGAAATGGAGAGAAGGGAGAACTTTTCTCGCTCCCTTTAAAGAAACGGATAATACACAAGTAACTGAAAAAAGAAAAAAAAAAAAGGGACAAATCCTCTGGTCCTACTTTTGTTTTGTACACTTAATAACGGTGTTATTTGTCTGATACAACAAAAAAATAAATTACTTTTTGAATACTTAAATCAAAGAACATGAATCATGAGCAGCGAAATAGAATGAACGAATGAAAAGAAAAATAATCAATGCTGAAGAATAACTAGAAGAAATAAATGATTATTACAATTATGAAATTGTTATATTGAAAGCAATTTAATTATTTATATAATTAAATATTTCAGAATGGGAAGTAGCGGTCAATTGTATAGTTTATCATGGGGAGAATTCAGTTCATCATTGACTTCAGCTGTCCAGCTTCTTCGAGGACATGGGGATCTTGTTGATGTTACATTAGCAGCTGGTGGCCGAAGTTTTCCAGCACATAAAATTGTTCTATCAGCTGCGAGTCCGTTTTTATTAGACTTACTTAAGGTGAGTTTAATCAAAGTTATGATAATTTAGGTGTTGTAAAAAGAAATTAATATTTAGTGTTGTTTGTATTTCAGAGCACACCATGTCAACATCCAGTTGTTATGCTGGCGGGAATCAGCTCTGATGATCTGGAATCATTATTGGAATTTGTTTATCGCGGTGAGGTGAGCGTTGAACCTTCACAATTGCCATCATTATTGCAGGCAGCTCACTGTTTGAGTATTCACGGATTAACACCGCCGACAATACTGACTGAGGTAATTTAATAATTTAATTTAATTTATTCATTTATTTATCTGATTTAATTCACATGTTTATTTTGTTTTCTGGAAATTAGATGAGCTGGATTTTTATTCTGACTTTCAATAATATGATTGCTTTTGGATTTTTAGAATGGTGAAGAAGTACCAGTGTCTTCAATACCAACGAATACCGAACCAGTGACTAGGGAAATTATGAATTCATGTATTCCAATTCATCGTCGAAAAAAAAGAAGAAAGTCTTCGTCGTCTTCAGGCAAATGGCCACGAACGGATAATGTTATTGATAGCGATGATCGACATGATGGACACGGCGATGATGATAGATCTGGTGATTATGAGCATGGGAAAGATGACACGGGAAATCCTACCGATGATGGTAAGAAATACTTGAAAATATTATTTATTAAATATTTTATACTTGGAGAGAATAAATATAATGCATATACGTATATTTTTTCATCGAATTATCAATCAATCAATCAATCAATAAAGCTGATTCGCCGATTTTGTGTTTTGTGTCCGCATTTTAAAGATTTTATCGTCTGTCAGATGAAAAAATGAAATTGAATTATAGTAGTAATAGTAGAAGTAGTAGTAGTAGTAATAATAATAATAAAATATAAAGTAGAAAATAATATCTCGAATTATGGCAAATTTGATAAATTCAAACGGACACAAGCACAACCATCGATCTGGGTTGAACTGCATTGATGTTGAATAAGAAAATTAGCCAACATTATTCCATACAATAATAGAGAAAAATGTGCTGACGTGTGAATGAAAGTAAGAAATTTTTTTTTAGAGAACTAAAAATGAATACAAACAAATAAGAAAAAAAATACAAAAATAAAATAATAAAATAGAATATTTTTTGGGAATGCAAAAATAATAATCAGTTCAGCCCTGCATGGTAACATTGTGTTTGTGTCTGTTGGCAGTGGGCGAGCAGTCGGAAGATTCAAATCATCGTTCCATCAACGATTGGCAACCAACCAAATATCGCCGATCATCATCATCATCTCTACATTTCACAGACGTGCATTCAATGGATCAGGATCATTTAATTGACACAAAACCATCACGGCAAACACTAAAGGCAATAAATAAACAACAGCAGTATTTACCATTGCACATTCCAATGTTTTCTGGTGCATCATTGGCAAAAATAAAGGGATATAATTCATTTCAAATGGCATCAACATCAACAACAACATCATCTACATCACAAAAAGCTCGCGGTGCATCAGATTGTCCTGGCATTTGTCCATTATGTGGTGCAACATTACGACAAGCAAGAAATCTTCGCAGGCATCTTTTATCATCGTGCAAATATCGATTAAATAATTTTGCTCCATTACAACAACAAGTTGCTGATCAAATGATTGTTGAAATTAAACCGGAAATTGATCCTGATGGTTATATAGGACATAGCAATGAAATTGAAAGTAGAGACAGTGATAGTGAGGAAATTATTTGTAAACCAAGTCCACTTCCATCGCCGACAAATTGTGGCGATGTTATGTCACCTCATCGCAATGTTTCACCAACAATTGCCAGATGAAATTAGTGAACTTTATTTGAGATTGGTGAAATAGTTTGAATGTGTTTCGTAATATACATCGTCAAACTATAAATTCATTTTTGTTTATTGACGTTTGAGAATATCCATGACGTCATAATGGAACAATTTTTTTTTCTTCTGGAAAGATTTTCATGAAGTAATAATTTTATTTTGATTGTTTTTCGCTCTTCATTTTCCTCAGGAAGAAAAAGATTGTGTGGAAAATTTTCAAGAATATTTCTGTCATTTATCCGGGCTATTAAATCGAAGAATTTTATAAAAATTATCTATTTTTTGTTTTTTTTTTTTGTTCTGTACTTTTTGAAATGTATAAATTTATTTCGTCATTATAAAATTCTTCAGCTGGCAATATGCATGAAATATATTTTATAAATAATTGTTATTTAGTAATTACATATAATCATGAAGCAATTGAAACAAAAAAATGATGAAAGAAAAATTGTCTTGTTTTGTTTTTTCTTTTATACGATTAAAAACAATTCAATGAATTATAAACAATGATAGTTATATAGTATATGTAAGAAAAAAATGGTACAATATAAAATATTTGTATGAGTATTTCTCTCGCCAATCCCAGTGATGATAATATTAATAATTTGTAAATTGATAAATTAAAAATAACATTGCAACTCCTTAGTGATAACGCAAAATTAAGAAGAAAAAAAAAAACAAATAATAATTGTATTCATTCATTCCTTTGCATTTGTAAATAAATTGCATGTAATTGCATTAATCAATTGGCTTTTAATTTTTCTCAATTTGTATTATCACAATTCGAAAAAAAAATTCATTTAGGATTATCTTGAGCGTTCTTTATCGTTGGCATACTTGTGTTTCTCATAATTAAAATTATAGATGGTCAATTCAAAACTAGAAGTGTATCAGATCAACCAACAACCTGTCCATTATGCGGAGCAATATTACGTCAATCAAGAAATCTCCGTCGACATTTGGAACTCCTTCATTTTGCGCCAGGCAATAATGGTAAACCATCAGTTCGTGTTCGTCGTCGTAAACATGATTTTCATCCACCAACAATGGTACCACGACCTACTTCACATTCATTAAGAATTGACCATCATCATCCACATCACATGAGAACTTCTGAAAATTCTGATTATTCATCAATGACACCGCTATCACTAACCTCAGCAATAAATTCAGTATCATCAAATATCTCAGGTAAGTCAAAATTATTCATTGAAAAAAAAAAAAGAAATACGTAATATTTCTTTGAACTCATTGAAATAATTATTTTCTTCGGAATTTTCAGCAAGTTTATTAGGTGCAGGTTCGAATATTCTTGGATCAAATGAACACAGCACAATATCCGGACCATCGATACCACCGAATTCGTGTGGTAGTTCACTATCAATACCGACAAATAATGGAATTTATTCATCAGACAGCGGTGCAAGTATGCTAAGTTGTTTATTACCAAATTTATCATCATTACCAACATTATCAACGCCACATGATGTTTTTCGTCATGGTGAAATGTTACGCGCCGGTATTGCTTATCACGATTCAACGAGACAACATGTAAGACACATGCAACGAACTAATGTCACGTAAAAAAATACAACAGATGTGAATAATAATTAATTATTATCTTTATATGCTTCTGTGTAGGTGCAATAGATTTTTATCGATTTATGATTTATGATAATGATACTGGTGTATCATTGAAGCAATGAGTAAATTTTAGATTTAATAAAAAGAATGGAGAATGTTAACGTTGTTAATATGCAACGTTTTAACTCTTTATCCCTTTATTGAATTATTTATTATTAATTAGTAATGGGAAAATAGGGAATAAAGAAAAAAATATAATTGTATCGGGAGTGTTATGATAATTCGTAATATGTATATTTATTACGATTATTAGCAATATTATATATTATTTTTTGCTACTAATATTTTTTTTTAGATAGTATTTTTTATTTTTTATATTTTTTTTTATTCGATTTTTTTACATCGAGGCAAGCAAATTTTATTTATTTCTGTACGTACTATATACATTTTTGTATACAAGCACACATTGAAAATTTATGTTTGCCTCGTTCTTTTATTAATTACATTAATAATGAAAGATAAAAACGCAAATAAGATAATAATAAAAACAAAACGAGAACAAATGATACAAAAATGATGATGATAATGATGATGATGAAAATAATGCTTTTTTTTTTCTTGCAATAATGTTATACAATTACACACTAATACGTCATTTTATATCGTAATAATTATATTAATTATGACAATTCTTCATTTATGTTTTTGTAATTACAATTATTAAAGAGATAGTCAGACAGCAAAAAGAAAAAAAAAGGTTGACAAATTCCTTTTCGCAATTATACACACACATTGATCAAACTCAAAGAGAGCTTTTTTTTTTTTGAACATGTTTACAAATCACAAATGTATTATATTTTTTTTTTCACCTTCACTTCACAGTCATTTAAAGTATTCACTGATTTTTATTACTTATAATTAATGCAATCACGCGCATTGTCCAAAAATTGAATGAAAATTCAATTCATTTACAATTTTTCTTTGTTCGTTTATTAACAGCCCAATTGACAGTCACAGGCCGATGAGGATATAATTAAATAGTGTCTTGGGATAAAATCATTAGTAAATTTTTTCACAATTAATTTGTTCATCTGCCCTTAAATAACAACAACAACAGAATAATTTAAGATTGGACAAGCGCTCCCCCCTCGTCTTCTGTCAAATAGGCAGCATTGGGATTTTAATTTTAATTCTCTTTAAATTAATATTTATTCTAAAACTTACCAGGATCGTTCCCTATTTCTATATATAATTATTTTGGTTTTAACGCTAAATTTTGCGTAAATGATTGTCCTCTACCAGGCCATTTATATTTATCACCTACGTCGAGAATTTATTTATTAATTATTTTTCTTCTTTATCGTTTTCAGTGATACTCTCCAAATAATTTAGCAATAATTATAAGTAACAATCACAATTGATTATAGAGATGGGATTTGAAGATACACAATATGTGGTATTTTTTTATCAAGACAGCAAACAATGTGGGAGGGAGCATTAAGAGTACAATCATTAATCTAATCAATCTAAACATATTAAATTGATTCCTTTATCGTTTTTTTTTTTTTTTTTTTTTTTTTTTTTTTTTTTTTTTTTTTTTAAAGAGTATAAAGTTGTGTTATAAGGTTACAGGCATTTGTTTATACATTCGCCAAAAGGACTATACATAATCACGATGTTACCCTTTTTATTTGTGACTAGTCGTTAAGATTTTATTAATTTTCTTCTCCATCTCGGTTTATTATTTATTGATCAATTTAAAAAGTTTTGGGTCTTTTAAGTGAATTTTTTTTCTAGCAATTTTCCAGCGAGTGAATCATTCTAATATTATTTTTACCTTGACATTCAACGAGCACGAATTCATAATGAAATTTATTTAATAAAAGAAAAAAATTATCTCACTCGAGATAAGTGTGATTTTATTTATTTATTTGTTTATTCTTCATTATTTTGAATTATTCCAAATCTAAAATTACGTATTTTTTTATGGTGGCTGTGGCTGTCTGTCAATTTATCTATACTGCATATGTATTGATATTTTATTACATACTGATGGTGATAAATATTTAAATTGGAGATGCATAATTTTTTTTTCTCTTTTATACATATTACTATCTTTTGTTCCCGCCGTATATAATTGAACATATTCATACGAAACATGAAAAAAAAAAAGGTAAGAACGACGTTAAAACTGTACACATAATAGTATATTATCAACCAATGTTCTTGTTTTTTTTTTTTTTACTCTTTATTTGGGATTCCGCTTAATTATTGATGTATATTTACCTAATTTTTTTTTACATCTACTTATTCAATAATAGTTTGTCTATTCTTTACTCCCTCTTGTTATCATTATATGTCATATATCGGCTAATCAATCCATATTTTCTTCCATGCAATTATAGTAGTATCGTAATTAATTACGATTATTTTCATACACAATTTATCTCAAAAAACTTTTTTTTTTTAATTTTTTTTCTCGAGGTTTTTCTTTTTGATATTATGTTCATTGTAAACACGTCCTTTATACGTTTAGAAATTACACTTAATATTAAATACAACTCTTTTTCTTTAATTTCGCTATATGTAAATTATTAAACTAGAATGATTTGCGTAAGGAAAAATGATTGGATTTTTTTTTTAATTTTTTTTTCATCATTATTATTATTTCATTTTTTCTTATTTGCATTGACACGCGTGTATACGCGCGCGCACAATAGCAATAGTGTTCGATAATTGTGTATTTAAGCTATTAATTATTTAATTTCAGTCAATTATTTGCAAGATCAATATAATTATTTATATTCGATCTGCAATATTTATTTAATTTTTACTTTTTTTTTTTACGCAAGTATGTCTATATCTTCTCTCGTGGCCTGAATTGACAAAAGCGATTAATATTTAATTGTAATAATTTTCATTTATATTTTTGTTTTGTCTTTTATTAATTTATCAATTTTAATTATATAATTTTCATTGATCATTTAATTTTTTTTATTTATTTATTTATATGTCGCATCTACATGATCGTAATGTTTTGTCAGTGGGGTATACTTAAATTACAGTTATACATTTAAAACGCAAAATGATCGACAATTGGCCCATTGAATATTTTTTTTTGTCAAATTGTTCTTTTATAATTCTGTTTTTATTCTTTATATTTTTCATCAATTCTTCATTGCCGCGCATTGTATCATTTTTAATTACACGCAACATATTTTCAGTCTTGTCACGTTACTTTGAATTTTTCATTCCATTTATTTTAGACATTTAATTCCTCTATAATTTTTTTTTTTTTTTTTTTCATTTTCATTTCACTCTAATCAATTGCACGATATTATCTATATATGTATATACATATATAATTTTACAGAAAAAAAGTACACCTGAGAGACAAAAATAATTGCAAACTCAAGACATAATTCCCAAAAAAGGAAGAAAAAAAATTGTCAAGTGAACAAAAACACAACGTAAAGAAAATGATAAATTGCATGCAAATATTTTCATCCCTTTACTTTTATACAAATTGAAAATTCAATACTATCAATTACTTCATTATGATTTTTAATCAGTTGATGAAAAAGAAAAATGCTTCAAAAATGAGATTATTATTGGACGTACAAAAAAAAAATAGAGAATAATCGAATAATATTAATAATAAAAAGAATGATAATAATGACAGTGATTATAATAATATAGGCAGTGGTGTTTGGAGGTGTAGTGCATTCATAATTCACATTTCTGGGTTTTCATGACAAAAAATAATGCTTGATAATAAAACCTAATAAAAATTATTACTAGGAAAAGTAACGATCGTTAAAATACGAGCAAAAAAAACCAAAAAAAAAAAAGAACAATGTATAAATAGACAAAAAAAAAATGTTTGATGCAGGCAATTACTCAATTAATTACATTAAACAATGGGCACTTGATCGAATATTATATATGTATATGCATATGTATTCCAATGAATGCGACATTAATTCTGTATTTTTTTCATTTTTTCCTATCACTATCTGCAGTTATCTTTCTCTCATGATTATACACATGCACACAACAGTTATTCAATGACTGCTAATAATCGCGAAAATTTGTTAGCATTTTTTTTTCACATGATTGAATAATATAATTCATGATAGACAGTATGAAAGAAGTATTTTTTTTTTCTTTTTTCATTCGTTTTTTTCTTTTTATAATTAGTTTAATATAAGTGAAGAAAAAAAAAATTAATTGATTACTTGTTAATATTTTTTTTTTCTTATTATCGGAGATCTAAATAAGACAGTGGTAGTTTAATATCACAATAAGACTACTCAGGCCATTGTGAAACTTATCTTGGTTGGGGGAGGTTTACACACATGCGCCTGTTTCTCATCCAATTTTTTTTATTTATTGTTTTCCCAATCCACCGAGAGACAATTGTCTTTTTATCCACAATTATTACGTCTTTAATTTCGTCTCTCATTTATCTCAACATTATCTACAAGCAATTTATTTCGCAATCGACTAACGATATAAAAGTTTGTTGTAGATAAGAGAATTGATTTGTGGTGACCAGCAATTTCATTGATATATTTTCCACTTCAATTCATCAATGAATTTAATCATTTTTATTCTTCTTCATATATATTTTTTCTTCTATCAATTCTTCGCATCTGATACATCATCATATCATCATCAGGCCGGATTTTATCGTTGCACGTTCGGCACAGTTTATTTTTTACAATAAAAAAGAAAAATAAAAAAAATAAACTCATTGTCGTTGTTTTTTATTTTTTTATTTTTCAAAACTGGCCCAATTTTTCCGACTTGTATTCTACTTTTATTTCCTCATTTAAATGTGTTTCCTTTGAGAATATTTTTATTGTCGGAACTCACAGTTGCAAGAAAAAAATGGGTCAAATCAAAGATGATTATTGTGGCCCCGAGCATCAACTTTTCTAACGTCTATTAACAAATGGTTAACGGATGTCAATATCAGACAAATGATTAATCGTCCAGACGATAACGGACTAAACAAAACAAACAAAAATTCATTTAAAAGTGACTGGCGCACACTCGGCTTCACAATATTGGTGGTAAAAATGTTCCTGAATCATCAAGATTTGGATCAAGACTCGCAACAATATCGCCAGTTGATGCGTGTCTAGATGTTGCAGTTTGTGTACCACTGGCCAATGCATGACTGCTTGCACTACCATTTAATTTACTTTTTACCACTAATGTACCATTACTATTATCCGCATTGTCCATAGTTGTTATTTTTGACACGCACTTTCCACCTCTATAAAGCCTATAAAGACTGTATTGTTGCTGTTGTTCATCCTCTAATGTCGTTGCACGTTGTCTTGTTGCATTAACACTTATCGTTTGACCATGACTCGTTTGATTTGATTCAACTGAATTCATCATTGAACTCACAACTGCTGAACCCATTGACGATGATGTTGTTAAATGTGACGACGACGACGACGACGATGATGAATTTAACCATTTATGACGCATCGCTTCATCCGGTGTCATTCGATCTTTTGGATCCCATCTAATAATTAAAAATCAATTGATTAATATCTCAATAAATAAGCTAAATTAATTGAATGTTCTTCATCAATTGGAAATGATTAAATTACTTACTCTAAACATCTACTAACAAAATCAATAAATAATGGATCATTTGATCGTAGAACAATTGGAACATTTTTATGGCCCGGTCGTCGTTTTCTTCCTTTACTATTAACAATACATCGTGGATTGCCCTTAGAATCGTAAAATAATCGACGTCGCGATGCATGTAATATTAATGACTCTGGTGGCGGTCCCAATACTTCCATAATACATGCAAGCTGTTCAATTTCATTTTCGCCTGGGAAAACGGGATAACCTGTATGTAATTCAGCTAAAATACAACCCAAACTCCACATGTCTATCGGTGTCCCGTATGGTAATCCAAGAATTACTTCAGGACTGCGATAAAATCGTGATTGAATATATGTGTAAACACGCTGATGGCTGTAGCATGATGAACCAAAATCAATGACTTTTATTGAACTGCTACCGCGTTGTTTCAAAAGAACATTTTCCTGTAACGTAAAAGAAAAAAAAAAATATTTGATAAATAATGATGATTACATATTGATGTGAAGATTTGTTTTTTATTTATAATTCAAATGGAATTTAATTTTATTGAATAAAATTAATGTTACACATGACTGTTGTGCGATGTGCTCTATGAATGTATATGAGATTAAAAAAAAAAAAAAAACAGAAAATAATAATGAAAAATAAAAAAATACAAGGCAGAATACTTGCACGCAAATGTATAAACTACTATTGCATTCGTCTCGTTCATTGGACACGCACGTATAAATAGTATTTGAGATGCCAAGAGGATATACATATGTTATAGGAGTTGACTGTGCGTGCAAGAACTTTACTGCGCGAAAATTGTTTTTATTTTTGTATAGTTCTTTTTTTAATTAATTAAATATGTATAGAATTCATATGTGACTCGATATATTATTTCCGTTTTATGCAGTAGATGGTGTATAAATTCAATTCTTGTCTACTTACCGGCTTTAAATCGCAGTGAATTATATTTTCACGATGCAACAGCCTCAAGCAATTTATCAATGAATTGGCAAAGCGACGAATTAAACTCAGACTGAATCCCTGATAGTTGTTTTTCTTTATCAACTCATAAAGATTCAAGCTATAAAAAAAAAAATAAATTTATACATAGATAAATAATGTTAATTAATTATTTTAATGGTAATATTTACTGTGTTATTCATCGAATTAATTTAATATTTTACCTCATGAGTTCAAAGCTAATGCACAAATGGTTTCTAAAATAGAAATATTCGAGCATGTGTATTACATTATGTTGTGAATCAGCCTCAAGATCTTTCTTCTTTAAATGATCCAAGATTCTCACTTCAATAAGTGCTTGATGATGGAATCTCTTTTTATTTCTATATCAAAGCAAATTCACGTGTTATATAACAATCATCTGATACATATTAAATAATTATTATTGATTTTTCTAATTTTTTTTTTATGGGGTTATTAAAAAAATACCTGATTATCTTAATGGCGATGTGCTGTCCGGTTTTGTGATCCAACGCTCGGATTACTTGACCAAAGCTTCCTTTTCCTATCACCTCCAATACCTCGTATCTAATATAAATTAAAAAATTTTATTTTATTCCAAGAAATTATTCATTATTATTATTTTTTTCTGACAATATTATGATAATGTCTTTGAAATTTTTTCGTTCAACCTTTTACTAAAAAATTCTTACCTGTATGAAATGTGATCGTGAGGAATTTTATGATAGCTTCCCGTGTCATCATCATAGCCACTATTTTCACTGCCTTCTTCGCCATGAATTTTACACGCTGATAAGCCTAAATACCAAATTTCCGAATATTTTTCAATTTCCGTTCGTTCATATTTAGTTAATCTTGAACCATAGTACTTAATGGCTTCTTGTGGTGTCATGGGCAATCTACGTCCTGTAATAATAAATTTAAAAATATATAAAAAATAATATAAAGCGTTTATGAGAATTAAGAACAAACATAAAATTACTACTTTAGTTTTATTGACTTTATCCATCAACGTTAATTCCCATTAATTACAAAAATAATTCCTCATCCTTTATATCATCTTATCTTATTTATTTATCAATTAATTAATTTTTATATTTATTACATCAATTTAAATCCTTATATATAAATATAAACATTTTTTTTTTCAACTCACCATAAGCGTCAACGTGCACACTTGTATTGAGAGGATCATGCAGTGGTGCATTGTGAATATTATTTGACGTTGAGTGATTTGTATTGTTGTTGTCAGTCGTGTCACGCGACGATTTACTATTACTTAATGACGGTAATTTCTGTAACAAAAAATAAATACGAAAAAATTTAATTAAGTAAAATAATACACAGAAATGCAAATAGATTAATTTAAAATCAACGATTGAGTATTACAGATGATACAGATAAAAAATTGTCAACACAATACGAAAGATAAATATTAAAATCTATTTTCAACTTTGCTGGATGAGTGTGCTTATTTTTAGATTATTTCATCTTCACCTCACTCACCCTCTATTTCTTCCCCTGTTTCCCCACTGAAAGGCATCCGAGAGTAATGGATTAATTTTTTCTCGTTATGAATATTTCTTTTTATTTTTCTTCTTCGTTCTTGTTACAATTGCTCAGTAGCAAACACTTACACAACTGCTCGCAGGCATAAAATATATGTATATAAAGTGCAAAAACAAGACAAATAGAAAAAAGAATGATGATGAATAAATAAATAAATAAATAAAATAATTTGAAATAGTGTGTGCCAAGAGAATAACGTGTAGCCTATTAGATAGGAACTAGTTTAGCGATAGTGCTAGTGTACTTTAGTACAGAGTACTCTCGAGTAACTTTAGAAATATATTCTGATAAACGTTCTACCGTTGGAAGTAACTCATGACCCATCCAACAATATCTCACAATTATCTCTTCTGCATTAATTCTCAGCTCAACTTAAAAAAAAAAAAAAAAAAAACTTTCAATCCATTGAATGGAAACTCTGCAACTGCCATTTATCACAATGTCTGAACTAATAATGAAAATATATGTCACAGTAACATTATAAAATAAAATAACAATAATAAATCCAATTGCGAAACTTTGACATTTCACCAGCTAAATAATCAGAAACACTCAACACACACTATTTTATTAAACATAACATTAAAGAGCACGTTCACAAATTTACCATAACCAACATAAATTCTTCTTTTTTTTTTTTTATTTTTTATTATTGATCCAATTTATTTATGTAGATGCTGGTACAAGTACACTTAGATATACATGTGTATATCAACCACAAAAGACATTATACACTAATTGAACATTTAATATCATGACCTAAATGACGCCTAAAGGTTTAAGAGACTCATCAAAATGCATCGTCTACAAATGCAATATACATATGTATACATATTAAACAAATACATACAATAATCCTCACACATGTATTCATATATCAGACTGTCAATGACCCCCCTCCCACAATCGCGGTTAATGACTCCGGAAAGGTCTCTTCAATGGCTTTTTCCTCTTTCTTTCTCTCTATCACTTGGCTCACTTCTCACCCTAATGTAGGTATATATATATATACATAATATATACCACCACATTTTTATATACCATTCAAATTGTCATTTGTTTATATGATCATAATTGCTATGTCTATATAATTCCATTATTTTATTTATATTTTTATTTTATTATTATATATCAACTTGCTTTAAAAGTATATAAAGCTTCTTCATGTTCAGTATATATACAGGTTGGACTCTGTCACTCGATTGATGACATTCCAACGTGAATGCTGTGGGCAGCCCTGAGAGTAGCAAACAATTATTCCTCTCACGTTGACTATGCGGTTTGCCTTGTGGCATCTCATCTATCTATTTTTCTCTCAGCTGTTTTAATACTTGCTCCATGTTTTCCTGAGTTCTCGCAAACCTTTCTAATGCTATCTAGCTACCCAAGTCAATAGCAAATGTCTGATTGCTGCTCATTACTATATCAAAGTGTCTTATTAATTTTATTTCAATCCTTTTTTTTTTTTTCTTTATAACATATAAGAAAATAGTCAATACAGTTGTGTCTATTGCCAATATAAATATATAGGGTTACTATTTATGTAGGTGGATTTTTTAAATGTACGAACATATATATACAGTGGGCGTCGTTAGCAACGCCAACGTCCAAGAGTCGTGTGCGACATCGTTAGGTAAGAACCCCAGAAGCCTTGTTAGGAAATGTTTGATAGTACAACACCGATCAATAATAATTGATAGATATACATATTGCAATGTGTGTGCGATTGAATTTTATCCTGTCATTAAATTTCATTGTATGTATGTATGTATTTATAATTAATTTTTTATAACTATTTTTTGTTGTAATTTTGAATTCATAATTGGCAGTGGAGATTGTGCAATTTTTTTGTATTCAAAATTTTCTTTTCAATTCAATTTTGTTATTTGAATATTGTTTTTGGATTTTACATGATTATTTTGTGTGTTGATGAAGACAAAGGTTTTTTTTTTCCGGACGGATGTTGGAGAGGGAGCACTTTAAAATACCTATTCACTATTTTTCTTCCCACTCTTGTTCGTGTGTGTTGTTTAGCATAATTGCTTGCGAAGAATAAGGTGAGGTTTTGAAGCATGAGATCCCTTTTAGACGTTCATAATATCCGGGTGCTTCTTCAATCTAGCTATAGATATATTTGCTACAAACACCTGGTGCTCATATAATATATAATATCTTGTTTACTTGCACACACAATCTATCGTCTAATTTAGAGATAATTTCTTATTATGAATTTCTTTTTTTCTCCTTTGTAATGGGAAATACAAAGTGTTCATTGTTTTATTTTGAACTGTGAACCTTTGTTAGCAGTGCCTCAAGCACAATTTTCATATGTCAATCATTGTGATAATTTTTTTTTTTTATCTTCACGTCAATTATAATGTATATTAAACGATTTTTTAATTTGAAAAATAAATTTACTTTGACATACGTTTAAATATCAATGTGTATATATTTTTTTTTTTCTCTCTTCATCCCAATTGACTTTGACCGATAGATTATTGTTGTATATAAACCAACTGGAGAATTTTTCAACGTTTTATCAAGAGCAAAGAGAAAATAGTTAAGATGACCAATAAACGGAATGAAATAAAAAAGAAAATGAAAAAGTAAAAGGTATAGATGATTGAGTTTTCTACTTCGACACCCAATAAGCATCCCCTGACCGACATACAGACATTTATGGGCTTCTGTGTACGTGAAACTTTTAGAGGTGGTAGAAGACAAGAAGAAATGTAAACATAAAAAAAAAAAAGTGGAGAAAAATAAGTATGACTTTGTCTGGGTTTTCACTTACGTGGAAATAAATGTACACATTTATTTAATCGTCTAAAGAATAAAAATCATTTCACCACTCTTCAAAATATTTCATAGCAATGTTGTTTGTAAAACAAATTTATTATAAAATAAATTTAAAAAATCGTAATGTTATTTTCATGATGAAATAACATACGATATTTAATCCAAGATACTTATTACCACTTGGAGCAAATAATGTGGATGATTACACAATTAGGAGGAGATCTTGCATTAGAAATAAAACTGTACTAAAACCATTGAATGTATTTGAGAAAACAGTGAAAGAATTGTGTTAGTCAGCACCATGAATTATTTTTTTTTTTCTTTTACTTTCTTCACTCTTATTTATTTATTTAATTTTTTTCTTTCGCGTCATCTCGTCTCTCAGGCTCGTATTTTATATAGATTGATGTGTGCTTGGATATTTTCCAGAGAATGCTCTGGGAATGTGAGGAAGAGCTACATGAGCGTGAAACTCAGTTAAAGTTGTACACTAAAGAAAGAAGAAAAATAAAAAAAACTTGACATGACGATATAACAACGTACATTTTTCCTGCAATTAGATTTAAGAAAATATAACGTTGTAATTTTTATCTATAAAACTTTATTGCCTATCTTGATAATAATGATTTATATTAAAGATACAAAAAAGAGTGATGAATTTTGGAATTTTACATGAATGCCGATTGGTTTTACATCCATATAACGTTTACCAAATGTCCTCATTTAGTGCAAACTTGATGGAGTTAAAGATGTACATAATAAGTAGTTGCCTACTTCAACTTTTTTTCTTTTTTTTATCCTCTCATACTTTTATTTAAACATTTCTTCTTCTTTATCTTCTTCATTCCCGTATTCATTTTATCTTTTCTCAGTAATAACAAGACTTGTTTACATCCGTTTGTATGTGAATATATATATGTATAGTAAATAAATATATATACATGTGGTAAAGAAAATAAATATGGCGTCTAAAGACTCTTTATGACCGACACAACAAAGTCCAGGTATTTTTTTTTTTCTTCATTTTTCACGGACGCATCGTGTGTATATAAATACATAATTATGAAAATGCGTTCTTTTCTATTGACAGCATATTATCTTTTCATTGCACGTACAAAATGCATGAAACAAACATTGCCGGAAGTCACGTGACTCTGTGTTGTTTTGTGAAGGAAATAAATTCAATAATTCAATATTATATTACATTGTTTTGTTTGTTCTTTTTTCTTTTCTTAAAGAAGATTAAACAAAACAAAAACCTAGTTCTCACACATTATAATCATGTGTTTACAAACAAAAACATCTTGAATTAATTATAATATTCAATAATATTTAATTAATAAATTAATAAATCATCAGCAATTAAATTTTAATTCACCTAATAATTAATAGTAAAATTCTTTGTAATTTAAAATCATATTTAATATACAATTGCATATGTTTACACAGCTAATAAATTATCTGGCAGGTGACAACGTAAATATATATATATGTATATTCTATGTATTTATATATGATGTATACATATTTATATTTATATTTATCCACTCTCATATAATAATAATCTTTGGTGCATTAACCTTTTCTCTTTAGTAAAATTTATTCCGCCAGATTTAAAACCAGTTGCATTACGGAATCATTTGTTAAATAAAAAAATAAACAAAATAATAAGTATAATATATAATAATTATATTTTTATTTATCTGTGAGAAAATATCCTCTCAATAATTCATATAATTTCTAAATTTTTATCCGATAATTTTAATTATTTTATTTATCTTATTGTTATTACTATTTTTTTTTTCTCTAACTTTTTGATAGTGTTATATATTTATATTTATATTTATATATATATACAGGTGAGTTATGGTATTAAATTGATAATAGGGAGAACACTGAAGGATCAGCGCGAGAACGGAAGTAGAAATATTTACGGTCAATCGAACACGACTCGCATTAATTCCAAAGCGGGAATAAAAGATCGACGATAAAAATAGACACACATGTATATATATATGTATGTATAAATATATATACGTTTACATGGAGGAAACACCGTAAAAGCCTGATAGGTCAATGTGGCATTCGAAAGCATCGTGCACACATCCATTTATGATTCTATATAAACCTTTACCAATGACGTTGTTTTATTTTTTTCCGGAAGTTTGTTCGCGCACTCATAAAATTTTAAATCGCGCACAAACTATAGATAGAGTCAACCTCCAAACGTACTTATACATATGTATATGTATATAAATATAGTATGTATTTACAAATACATGCAGAATATATTTTTTTTATTTTCACCTACATCTATGAATTTGGACTGTAAATAAATATAAAGCCACAATGGTATAATCATCTACTTTTGTTTTATCACCGATGGTTGAATGAGATTATTGAGAAAAGTTGTGCGTTAAGTCATATCGACACGAGTTCATTCACCTCATGAAATACATATTTTTTTTTTTTTTTGCTAAAACTCCCTTGAGTATTTTTTTTTATCCTGAAAGTATTGAACGGTTTGTTAAAGATAAATTGCTCTAGGTGAATAACAGTGTGTTGATAAATTAAAAAACAAGGGAATAAAATATGATGAAATTAAATTCGTGAAAAGAAAAATTGATATTAAAATAAAAATAAATATTATGATGAATTTTGGAATTTAAATAAAACACTGTTAATAATGTTTTCTAATCTCTTCTTCTAATGTAAATATCAACATCGTATGTATGTATTTTTTTATTTTTTTTTATTTTGAAATTAATAATTTTTCAGAGCTTTTAAATGCTCACGTTTTCGTCATTTATATTTTGTTTTTTATATTTCATTCTTCGGAAACTGCAGATAGTAAAATCCAACGAACCATCATCAGCCACATCGTGCACTACTATAATACACACAAAGAAAAATCAAACAAAAATAAAAAAAAAAAAAGCAAAGCCACTGTTACCTATTGTCACCTGTCTTCATTTCCCCATTCATTTTCCAGTTACTTTTTTTTTTTCCTTCCCACGCTTCGTCAAATCTTTTCCCAAACAATAATTCCTATTATTAAAAACAAATATTCGGAACAAAAAATCAACAACCAAAGCACTCTTCACAATATCAATTCATACACCAACAATCAACAAAATAAAAAATAAAAATCAAATAATTAATCCATAATTAATATTTCACCAAACTTGAATTTATTTTATAACAAATAAATTTCCATCATTAATTTCCCCTCCTCAATAATACGATAACTTCCCCCCCACAGCTGTTTATTAAATATATAATACATAATCCGCCAAGAGTGCAATGACTTATCAGCAAAAAATAAAAATTAAAACAATTTACAACTGTACAAACATAATAATTCAATAATATATACCAATATAAATGATGTATGATACGAAATATAAAATTTACAACATACATCGTATAACTATACATAAATACGTCTGCAAATATAATTCAAACATACACAGGATCCTCATCATTGATTGATATGATATATTGAATAGGCCAAGTCTATTATATGCACTTCAAAGGGAATATATGCAATAGACACTTGGGATGAATCGCACAAAAGCAATATACATACATATATACGTAATAGTACAAACGGGCGTGCGCAATATTATTGCAATAGGATTATATCTATACACACAACACACAAACATCTATATATATGTATACATATATATTCGACTATATAACGGTACTCGAAACTGGTGAGAACGCGCGCGCAATATAACAGTTAGGTATATGTCAATGTGTCATGACAATCGGCCTGTGGCCAACATTATTGGCTGTTTAAATTCAACATTTATTACAATGGAATAATAAACTATTTAAGTAATTATAATTAGAAAACAGTGGCGGGTAATATGACAGCATAAACTTCCCCATATATATTTTTCTTTTATTTTTTTCTCGCCTCGTGCAAAATATTTATATATATTTTCACTACCAATCGAGTCTATATTTTATAAATTTATATTTTATATATATTTAACGCAGTGCGTTATTTTTAATAGAAAAATTCTGGCGGTCAATGACACGACAATATTATTATGACCTTGAAAATAATTGCTCTATCTCTCTTTCATAATTAATCCTTTAAAATAATTATATTTATATTTATATTTATGCGGCTGTATATAATTAGAAAGAGCAATGACATTAGGATTTTATTTTTGTTTTTGCTTAGTAATATTATAATGAACTAATAATAAATATGTATGATTTTTTATTAGTCTTTATATATTATATGCGCATGTATTTATTTTATATTTTATTTATTTATTTTTTTCTCTTAGCGATAGGTATATATTTTTATGTGGCGTTATTAAAATCGATTGATTGATTGATGTTGTGACTAAATGCAATATTCACGAATATATTATTCAGAATGACGTCTTTGTAACTGTGCAATTATGGTGAGTGTTATTTGTCGGCAGGTGTGACTATAATTACAAACAATAGAATACGAAAAATTATCATCATTGAAATAAACAGAATAAAAAAATAAAAAATTAATTGCAAAAATTTTTTCACCATTACCATATATGTTATAATAATAATTAGACATTAATATTAAAAATTATTTAGATTTTTAGTGTATATAATGCAATAAACATTACATTGTTTGTATTATGTTTATATAAATTTATTAAAATAAATTTATATTCAATGATATATCTTCAATTAAAAATAAATCTATTTACATAATGTGACTGTTATTTCAGCAATTTATTTCATGGAATTTATGTTTATTAGTGTCATATATTCCAACACCGCGAATAGTTATTAAAGTTAAATATATATATACATATATATCGCCTATATAGTTGAGGTAAAACGACCGTCATATTACCACGGTCTGTTGACCCTCTCTTGTATTTCTATCCTTCGTTATTCACTATAACTCTTTTCTCTATTCAAGTCTTTATACACACTGACTAATTCATACGTGAATTTAGAAAGTCTAACGATGAAAAAGATTGTGTTTATCTAGGTGTATATACATAAATTGCGCACCTAATTGTACGACTTGTGTAACAAAGTTTGTCTTGCAGCTGCCGAGAGAGTTTCCTTGTGTTATACATTTTCCACACAATATAATTCTGAGTCATATTTTGTGGGTACAATAATTTAAAACTGCACCTTTACGCAGGAAAATATTATTGAAATAGAAAAAGAATTATTTAAATACGCAACAGCAAGGTTTTGTTTACATCATGATAGTATATATGCAATAAACAAAATTATTTATATGTAATTTGTTAAATTTTTAAATCATTCGTATTGTAATGAAAAAATAATATAATATTTCATGATTATTTCTTCATTTTTTTTTTTTTGTTGTTATTACGAATATAATTTACAGTATATATTTTTATATTAAAGTTTATTATATGTTGTTTCTTTCTTTCTCTTTGTCTGAGACCTTATACAAGATGGAAAAGTCATCTCCTTGAAACGTCATGATCGATCTGACATACATTCTTGGGTTCTCTCTTGTGTGTCTTCGTGACTGCGTTTGCAGGTAAATTGCAATGGGGAATTACGTAAATATATAAAGAATTGTTTATATTGACAAGACAATTTACCATTTCATTGTGCATATCTATATTCAATCTAAGATATCCGTGGTCATATTGTATATTTATTATATATTTTTATTTTACATTTAAAGGCATTGGTGTATTTGAAAGGTTTGTGAAATTATTGCCAAATAATTTTTCATCACCTTTTTATAAATTTCAAAAGGAGAAAAAAATATAAAATAAAATAAAATATAAAGAGTATAGAATTTGTTTATATAATATAAGATATTTTTTATTGTGAATTTACCTCGTGAGATGTTGGATGATTTTTATTGCGATTTCCATTTGACACATTGTTGATTGATGATAATGCAGTAAGGGTTGCTGAGCCCACTCCGGATACAGGTTTGCCGCTGACTTTTGTCCCGCCACCCCCGACATCCTTATGGAGCATTCCAGGACTCTGAAAAAAAAAAGTGTAAAGAAAAATAAACAAATGATATATAAAAATATTTATTTTGTATTAATAAATGTCGTCGATAAATTTTGAATGATATAAATATTTCATTGATGAATTTGAGATGAAGTTCTTAAAATTTTTAGAGATAAATAAAAATATAAATACAACGATTAACTGTCATATCATTACACTCTTGTGACTTCCATTGTTTTATTTAACTTGTAGACTAAATGCAAGACATAATCAAAGACAAAGAAAAGAAAAAAAAATATGAATGTATTGATGATGTTGACATTATGACACGAACGATAAATAAAAGCAGAAAAATTGAAAGCAGATAATAAAAATATTTTTCTCTTATTCAATAATTTTTTTTTTACACTGTGTGAATTATGTCACTTGCTGTTTATTGTTTATTTATCTTATTTTTTTTTTATTTCTTCTTGCCGTTGCATTATTTTTTCTTTATTGTAAAAATATATTATGTAAGAAATTTATAAGAGCAAAAGATGCAGAACAACGAACAATTAATTCATCGTATCGTTTTAATAGTGACAATTATTAATGACAGATGCACGTAAAAAGACATTAAGTCTTTTATTTAAGAAGATGAAAAAAAATAATAATACAACTGTTTCATTTGTTTAGTAAAGCACTTGATGAAATAATAAGTATTGAATAATAAACTTCATTTTTTATCCATATAAACACTCGATGATTTTATACAAATACAAAAATGTTCTCACTGTTACAAAATGCGATTTGTGATGATGATGATGATGATGATGATGAACGATAATATACTGTGTGTCGAATAAACTATGCACCATACTGATATTTCTTCACAGCACTATCAATAAACCAATATGAATGCTATGTATTTTTTTTTTTTCTGTTTATTTCGAAGCAATATACTCATTTATATTTGTGTGTCTGTGTGTTTGTAACTTGATAAAAAAAGAGTTTATGAAACCTATTGATGTCACATCATGATGTCTCACTCCCAAAGAAGTAATTTAATTTTCAAATTAATATATACATTAAAAATAAATTACTAAAGGTACTAAATGAAGAAGACTTTCTCTTGTTGATATATTATATTTTTTTTTTTTGTGACGCTTGAATGCATGATTAATTTTTAAAATGCGTCAAATATCACACGGTTTCAGTAGGATAAAAATATATATGATATGAGAGAAGTGAGAAAGGATTTGATTTGTTTAAAGTGGCATTTGGGTCAGTTGACAGATGTTTGGATACGAATGGACAGACGTTGACCCTATTAATTTTATATCAAACTTTCGATCTATTGGTGAAATAAAATTTCATGTGACACTATTGATATTGATTAAAGACACCATGAAGCTCAAGACATTTGATAGTAATTTTAATAGTTAAGTGCAGGGAAAAGACCATCTCAATAAATCATCAGTTTTTTTTTCTTTTTAATTTTTTTTTTCTTCACTATATGTATTTTGTATGTCTCTTGATTGCTTTCTTTTTTCATTATATATTCTTTTTTCTTCTATTCATCCCAACAAAGAAACCCACAATACGATGGCTCTCTATTAAATCTCATTTTTGTTCAAGTAAATTGTTTTTTTTTTTTTTCTTTTTCATCATATCATTAATCCGAGAAACTCGTGCGAGTGTGTTGAACAAATGATTGAAATCAATACTGCAATTAATCTTAGAAATGATAAAAAAAATATGTAGTAATAAATAACTGGTGCGAATAACAAAAAAAAAATTCAACAAAAACAATTTTAATAAATGGTTTCTCTACATCAAAGAAAAAAAATTTTTTTTTCCAACTAAACACTTAATTTATGTTATTTAATATATCATATGATACATATATATACATACACTTTTGGTGGGATTTGAAAAAGTTTACATAATCAGAAGGAAAAAATGAAATAAAAAAATTTTAACAGACTAAATAATAGCAAAGAATTTTAAGCTAATACTTTTGCATGAATATATATTTGAGAAGAAGGAGGAGATGAATAAGAAGAAGCAGAAGAAGATCAAGAATAAAAAAATACATATATATATATACATGTAAGCAAAAGAAGATGAAGAGAAAGGATATATGGAGAAGACTCGTTCACCCTGAGAGATATTTCACGACAGCTGTAGGCCAAGATCAAAACGAGGCGAGAGTAAAATCTCGTATCCATGTTTCATTCTCAAGAGTCCGGCAAAAAATAATACTTAAATGAATAAATAAAACAAATTGTATATATGTAGCAATGTTGAGTAAGCTAACTTGAAGTTTTACACACAGATCTATTATTAATTTCATCAAGCTTATTATAATTATACTTCACTACGTGGACACTTTAGAATAAAATTATATAAAAATATTTATGTACAATGTATTTTGATGAATTTAATAATTGGAATACACCATCTGACATCACAGGTGATGACTAGCAAAACATTGTTTTACAAAATAATTCTCAACAAATCCTATCAGGTAAATCTGTTTTTATATTTTTATTTTCTCTTTAATTTATATTATATTCAGCAGCACAGGTCTATATAGTGGCAGATGCAATGGACACCTGCCCATTGGCAGGTAATGTAACTCTGAATGTATATATGTATGTCTGATATACACGAGTATATATTTTACAAAGAGATTTTTCGATGCAGTATTTTGGAACATTCAACAATCAGCAGCTGTTTCAAAAAAAAAATTCGTGCATGATATTCGCACTGTCTTTTTTTTTTCTTTTTTGCTTTTTTATAGGTCTTCAATAGTATTTGTAATATCTCTCTGTGTGTAAATTATCAATATTGATCTCCAGTAAAATCACGAAATTTAAACTAAAATATAAAAGCAAAAAAAATTATAATTTCTCGTGCCATTTAAAAAGTTTTTATTAATTTAAATATTTTATTCTTTAATACGAAATAAAATTTTCTTCATTTATATATTAATTAATAATACGTATAAATTAATTATTATTCCAATTAAAATTCTAAAACATGTTTTGACTGTGTTGTAAATTATTTGTTGACCCTTTTTGAAAATATCAAAACCTGAACTGTAAAGTTTATTATCAAAGATAAGACGAAAGGAGGAATGAACCAATTTAAAACGAGGTTATCAAATACCAATTAATAAAATTGCTACACATCGAGTTACAGAAGTAGTAGTAGTAGTAGTAGTAGTAGTAGTAGTAGTAGTGGAATAGGTCCATGAAGGCAAGTTGTATTGTTAATAAATTATTCACATACATTTATCAAACATAAAAATATAAATGTGTATTAGCCACATTTATATGCTGAATTGACCAGAGACATATCAAACAACTAATATACTACAGACATCATAGGACCACGGGGTTAATCATAAAGAGTCAATGCAGAGTTATAATATATATATAAAATAATATAACATTAATGAGAGAATGGAAAGGCGCGCAAAGAGGAGTTTCCACTTTATGTAGGCCATCGCACAATTGTCTTTTATGTACATATATATATATATATATACGCATTTGATGCATGTTACCAACTAAATCATCATTCTCTCTTTTTATCTATTCTCATATTATTATTATCATTTTTTTCATTTTTCTAATTGTGTTTTGTATTCCATTTTTTCTTGGGGTCATGTCACACACACAAGCTTTGTTATTGTTGTTGTCTGCACGAAACTCTTGGAAGTCAGCCTCACGCTATTATAAAACTAGTATATCACTTTATCATTTAACCATAAATGTAGATATAACAATATGAATAAATATATTAGTGTTTATAATTGTACAATTGCCTCAATAAATTTATGTATGTTTACATATTATTATACTGTATTTTCTTATGTTTTTGTTCAGTTTATATAGGAATTAACATTACTAATGCAATGATAATATCAATTTTTCATTATTTATTGTATTAAGAAGATATAAAATTATTTATATTATTTTTATAACGTTAATTTTTATTTATTGTTTTCTATTAAATCATTATCTTTTATTTTATTTGTTAGATAATTATTTCGCGATGATAGAATGGTAAAATAGCGATTTGTTATACAATAAAATTACTTGAGATTTATATTTTTATATAATTTAATCTCAACCTTTGTTTATGAAAGCAAAATTTTTTTATTCTACGAGTAATAATAAATTTTTTTTTTTTTTTGTCATAATTATGATTTTAATTATTATTTTGGTACTTCCAAACAAGTCTAGATTCTTTACAAGTTCTCTACTCATGTTATGCATACGTACTTCCATATAGACAGTCATATAGAACATTTCACAATTTGCAAATGACTAGAGAGTTTAACTGTCCAGCGCTAATGTGTTCAACGGTTTCTCCCGATCGATGCGCAGCGCTCTAATTGGCACTCGTGAAAACGCGCCCGTGTCTGCCATGTATTCCTATACCTACCTTCATGTATATAATGGACATTGAGCACTGTTATGAGTGCACAAAGCAACACACAACATAGCGTAATAAATAAAACGAAAGAATTCACGATGAAAACATCAAGATAAATTTTCACTTTTTTTTTCTTATTTAATTTAATGTCATATTCTCTTCCACAAATTAACGGATTGCTCTCGTTGATTAGGTATAACTCATACACATACTACATTATCAGAATTAATGTAAACATAAAGAAATAAAAAAAATCCGTGCATTGATAGAGAAAGAAAAAAAAAAAAAAAAAGAAGAAAGACAAGTGGTATTTGAATTGTTTGGAAGAGAAGACCAGGGACATCTTCATGCTTGGCTCGGCAACAGGGTCGAGTCACTCAAGAATGAATAAGTGTGCGCATCATATACAGAAAGAGTGAAAGAAGTGAGTAGAAAGATCACGATGACAATGACGATGACAAAGATGATGACAGGCAACAACGACAACCCTCATGAGGTCTCCTGAGTGGCGTTAGGGCGCGACGATGGGCTCGTCATGGACAAAGTTAAGTACGAGGCAAATGTTAAGTTATAAAGATGCACGTGAAGAAAACGATAAGTATCCAGACACGAAGTGAATGAATGAAAAAAAAAAAAAAAGAGCAAAAATATATTGAAGGTATAATTTTTTTTTTTATATAAAAAATAAATATAATGAACGATGTTTAATATCTGTGGAAAGTTTTTGATATTAATAAAAGAGGGATGTTATTAGGGTCATGAAATGCCTTCAGGCTTCAAGGTTGAAGCCCCTTGGATTTATTTCAACTTTACTTTGCTCTCTACAATCTTCATGTAAGCATTGAGAGTTGCATGTTGCTTTTATATATATATATGTGGATTGGTATAGGGCAGAGAGAAAAATAAGAAGAAGACGCTAAAAAAGCCAACAGAAACTTTCACGGCCACGGGGGCATTGACGACCTGGTCATTTGATGTCTGCTTCAGACTCAGGTATAAACGAGAGGTCAAGTCGATTCTTTGATATACATTTACAGTGGGATTTGAAGATATTATGAAAAAGAATTGAAAGAAAATAAATAAAACGAAAACAAAGGACAAATAAAAGTTTTCTAATTTTTACAGCGACGAATTGTCGAGTTGTGAAAAATATGATTAAAAAGAAATATATTTTTTGGTCTTTATTGGAGATATATATATGAAGATTTATTCCAAGAATTTTAATAAGTGAAAAAAAAAAATAATTCATGGAATGGTCGAACTCAAAACGACCACTGCGGATTATCATTCTATAGAAGAGAGATTAAAATAATGAGAAATGTATTATGATCGTATCTATGTTTGTTAGACTTGATAATATATATTCGGAAGATAAGCAACTGAAAAAAAAGACAGTTGTGTTTAAAATAGTAAATGTATACAATTATACATTACTTGTTTAAGTGCTTGTCAATATAAAAAATATATTTATCTGTAAAAAATAATTCTTCACCAACATTTTTGAAGAAAAAAAAAAAAAAAATACATACATAAACACAATGTTTATATCTTTTTATCCATCATCACAAAATAATTTATTTCGTGCTTTGTTTATTTCTACAATCCGTAAAAATAACTATATTTCAATATATCCCCAAAGGGCAAATGAAAAAACAAAACCACGAATAAATTATACAATTTTAGATTTTAAAGAAAAAATAAATCACAAAACAATTATAATGAAATTAAAATAAACTGAATAATTGTTAATAGTCAAAATATAGTCCTGTGTGGCTCATGAAAACATCTGCTGTGGGTTAATGTACGTTTCTGATGATGTACAAAATGAAAAAAAGAAACGATAAAAAAATATCAACATCCTCATACGCTGATGAAGTATTTGGACGACGTAGCAAGTTGAAACGTTGATAAAAAAAATCTACAGTTGCTCACCCGTCACTGTCAATTATTTATTTATTTTTTTCCATCTTGTCTTCAACACCACCCTCTCGTTCAATGGCCCCTATATGTGCATATATATATACATTACACATATGTGCGTATATATACACAATAATACATATACCAACGAACAAGAAGAGATAGGTTATTGCTCGCACTAACGACTTATACTTTAGTCATAATATACTGCAGCTTGGTGTCATTTCTCTATATCAGTATACACTGCATACACTGATAGTTAAATGCCATAAGTATAACAGCAGTAACAACAAATAAATAAAACAATTTTGCTCCTGAATGCACGTCCAAGTGAATCCATTGTTCGTCTGTCAATTTTACTTTATGCACCACTAACAATAGGACTTGAATAAACATCAAAGGAGTATTAAAGAAACCAAACAAAACAAAAAAAAAAAGTAAAAAGGAAATGTAAGATAATAAAGATAAATTATAAAAATTTTCCTGCACTTTATCATTTGCTGGTTGATTCATACTCATAATAACCAGGGAAAGTTTTATTTTTATTTATTTATTTCATTAAATATATTGAATTTTGTGTTTTTTTTTTCTATTCTGTTTTTGAATGGCTTGGAAAAACGTGCCATTATGACAATACAATTATAACATCCGTATGATACTTGATTAGATACAAAATAACAAACTTCCGGTAATGTGGTTTTTGTACTGTGTATAAAATATAAATATGAATTGAATTATTAATGTATAAATGAAAGTTTATTACGAGGAAAATTGTTACAAGAAATTTTATTATCACCTGAAAAACTAATTATTTATTTACGTGTTTGTTGATAATCAATTCTATTTTATATACCTACTATATTATATATTTATAATCAGAAATATTAATATACAATTATTGTTAAATAACTCACGTTGTAGAGAGATTTGAGTTTCACGTGGTTAAGAGCAGGCACGTCCACCATTGAACACTTTAGTAAAATTGTCGTTGTTTGACTTGGCATTTTGAATTGATCAAAAATTTCTTTCTTATTCCACACTAAATTCTTCAATTACTCATATAAATATACATACAAAGAAAAAATCACATTCAATGCCACAACATCCTCAATCAAAGAAAAAATAAAAAAAAATTTTTTTTTCTTCTTCTCTAAACACTTATCCAAATTTATTTAAGGAATTTATTTCTGTTTCTAACCTCTCTTTTACATTTTCATCATCCAATAAACGCACATTGCCCACAAATACACAGGCACAGCTTGCACACATACACAAAAACATAAACACGTGATTTAGTAAACCACGTTTACACTTTGTGGCAAATATAAATTCACAGCAATTATATTTTTCAATAACTATTGCATTCAATTAAATATAATCCAGTTTGTATCACGATTCACTTAATCTCCATCAATTTAATAATCATATATATCAATTTAATTAATTTATTTATTTAATAATCAAATAAATAAACAAATAATATATATTTATACAGATAAATGATGGTGATTTAATGTAAATAATAGAACAGTCAAAATAAATGAATTTATTATTCTTTATTTTATTTATTAAAAAATTTTTTTCTCTTCTTTTACAAAATGTCTCTACATACGGTGGTGCACTATCGCCTCACCGTGCCTGACTGACTGCTCGACAGCTTTTCACTCGCAGTCCTCTACATTGAAACCAACTTGGAATATCCTATACGAATACATTCCTCTACTGAGTAGTGTGTCTCTTGTCGCCCCACCATATTCACGCAACAATCCGCGCCCTCTATATACTTTTATGCCTGTGCTCTTCATATTCTTCTATATCTTTCTCTCTTACTTTTCCATACATCAAACAAACTCACAAAGTTTCCGAGTCTATAATATATTAAATATATAAAACTTAATCAACAACTAATGCAGTAGGACAATTCATCTCTGGCATTTATTGCTGATTTATTTTAGGAATAATTTTTGTTCTTTTGTTTATGTGACACAATGTTAAGTGGATATTTTAGCAATTAATTATTTGTAGGATATGTTGGGGTGTAAAGATTTTAATGAGGAATAAAAGTGTAATATAAGGAGAAAAAGAAATTATGGATTATAGAATATAAAGAAGAAATAGGAAGATGATGAAATGAAGATTATATTATGGCGCATGTCGTAGGTTTTCTTTTGTACAAACGCGGGCGCGTGCAACAGCTGCTTCGTGCTTATAAACTTCTCTATCTTTGTTGTCTTCAAGAATATAAGAGAAGGGAAAATATGAATGTATATTATATTATATACAGCGTAGACACGTGGTTCAACCTTAGTCCTTGTATTTATAATGCCCTTATACCGTCATTATTGTAATGAATTTAAGTGGTAGTTGTCCATGAACGAGAGTACTACTCTATAATATCTAAATTATTTTTTATTTTTTTATTCAATATATATTAAAGGCTTTAATATTTTATTTTTATTTGTTTCTTTGTCATATTGCTTGTGGCAATTTTTTAAATTACTTTTTATTTATATTTTTCACTTTTGTGTGTGGGAATATATTTGTAAATAAAATTTATGGATTTGCCAAAGATATCGAGATTAATATATGTATATTATTTTATTTTTTTATCGAAATTTCTTGGTAATGTATGACGTGATATAATAATAATTCTTCGTATAAGTTGAATCAAGATAAATAAAATCGCATTGATTTTATGCATTATTGATTGAATCATTCAGTCGATTGTTGATTAGCATCGTAAACCAAGTGTCATCATCATCATCATCATCATCATGTTGGCTGCATGTACCAAGAAATATATATTTTTTTTTATTTTGCAATATTACACGCATCGGTTGCGCTTTGAGTCATCCGAGGAATTTCGAGATGGAAACCGTATATACAAAGAGTAATATATATACCTGTATAATACCTTTGTATAACGGGATTTTGCATCGATTTTTTCTTTTTATTAATTTATTTATTTATTTTTTTTCTTGGTAAAACTTGTTCATGTTTATTATTATTTTTATTTGTGTATTTATGATGCTTTTTTTTTCGTGGGCTTTCTCTCCTTTACTTGCTTAATTTTTATTCAAATTTTATTTTGTATCACGTGTAATATAAGTATCAAGTGGGCGAGTCCAAGAGGTCAAAGTCTCCGTCTGACGTGATCAACAACATCGTGTATATATTTGTCGTCGACTCTCGTCGAACTCGCGACAATTTAGACAGTCACGTACGTGACGTATTATAACGTAAAATATTATATACATTCAAATGATGTTGATGATGAGTTAAAAATAATATTTCTACATGGAGATCAAGACCCGACCTTTTTACCTCTTCTCTGTTACATATTACGCGTCAATAATAATAAACATTTGCCAATATACAAAATATTATTAGTATTGTTTGTGAAATAATAAAAAGTAAAAATTTATAATTAGTAATTAATGTATCGTGGTGTATAAAATTTGGGAATTATATGAATATATATTTGAACGGAAAATAAAATTATAAATGGCTCGAATGAAAATATAAAAAAAGAATAAATTGAATGAATAAAATGAAAACGATAATAAATGAGTGACCGGAAAGAGATTGCAGGAAATGTGAACCGTGACTTGTTCGACCATGAGACTTGAATAGTGCGCATATATCCAATTCAAACGGTATTTCCATGATTCTTCGTTGTGTCCACTGACTCACGGATTGTTACAATAAAGTCCAGTCGATAAATGCAATCTCTGGCTTTGTCTCAACATTATATTTCTTTTTGCCTTTTTTTTTTATTTAATTGCACTCTAGTATATACGGCCTTCAAGACAATTGTGAATGTACATAATGCTGAATAAAATAAAAATATCTAGGGACTTCTCTAGATACTTGGGGTGATTCATTATTTTTTTCTCCTTTCAGAATCTCGCGACGAAATTAAATATAGGTCGTCATTATGAACTGCGAATAAATTGTGAGGATGAAAAAATTCTTTAAGGGAAATTTCAAGGTGTGTGTATGTAAAAAATAAAATAAAAATTGAATGAACGAATAAAAAATGGTTATAAAATTTTTCTGCAAATATAATAAATTTGTAATTTTTATTTTTCACTGCCTTTAATTTCTGCATTCGAAAGTCAGTAAAAGGAAAAATTATTGTTGCCACAATCATGCTTTGACTTTCACTTGATTTTATTCGTTATTAAATTTATTTATTCTCCCGTGTGTTATTTAAAAATTTATTTAATATATAATACACACGTGCATTTATGCATCATGCAAATTTCCTTCATAGATGAATAGTTATTTAACGAAACGGACACGTCCTCGTTAATGTTAATTACCCTTCAAAATCACTTTCTACCTGTCCTGCAGATACACGTTTTTTTTTTTTATTCACCTTCATGTGCCTCAGAACAAAACAATAAAAAAAAAACTCACATAATAAATTCAAGAATAATAATAAAATAGACTAACATGAAAAAAAAAAAATTACATATTACATCACACATATCTTTTGCACCTTGTCCCTATTTCTTAAATTAATTCCTGCTTTTGATTAATATCTCCACTAATCCTTGACTATTAATTTTTTTCTTCATCTTTCCATTCCCACACATCAGTAAAACAAACCAAAAAAAAAAAATTGTAGATAGAAAAAATTAATCATTCCCAAATCATTTTTCTCCCAATCGAACTTCGTCACCTCGTCAAAAAATTATTACATTTAATATTTAATATCGTTGAACTATAAAACCTATATATACATATGTATATTACCTTTCACTCCACAGTAAACAAGCGGATGACTCAGACAAAATTGCACGACACAAGGTTGTATAGACGAGAATGAAAGAGAGTAATATACAGAGTAAGATAGAATGATATGTATGAATGAAAAATTATTATGCAATGAATGAGCATGAACGAGAGGAAGAGAACTATAATACGCGGTGAGTAAAAAAATCAGCTTGCACGTCATTATACATATAAATATATATATGTATATGTATACTTTGACCCAGGTGGTAAATGTAAACGTCACTGTGTCGTTGAGCCACTCAAAACTCGTCATTTTATGAATGAACTTCACATGTATGAGTAATGTAAGTTTACTCACGACATATATATGAATTGTTTTTTAATCAAAAAACTATACATATATATATTATTTTCAACGCCCATAAATATATAAAACTGTTGGCTAGTCTTCAATGAAAAAATAATTCAATATACATATATAATACTTATAATGTACAAATAAATAAAGTTAATTATATTTTTGTAGAATTATATTTAGAATTAAATTTTATTTTTAATTATTTATTTGATATTCTTTGTTGAATGGTGGATAATTTTATCTTTTGTATAATGTATAGAATATATAGATGTATTAATGTGATTGTGATATGTTGATAAAAATTGTGGTGAGGAAGGAAAAAAAAATTATGATAAAATGAAATAATGATTATATAGTTTTGTAAGTAGTACATTTTGTATTGTTAAATCTCTGTGTATAAATTCTTGTTTTACTGTACGCCCACGCAATTCGTCTTGGCGTGTATCAGAAAACTAAAGAGGTGAATATATGCAGTGTATATATATATATGTACATATATATATATATATTTGAATAATGTATTGTAAATATATTTTATGTATGTATATATTTTATTTATTATAGCGCAACAACCGACACGATCGGTGAAGGTATTGTTGCCATCAATGATTCATCGGCTTTAATAATATGACTATATAACAGTTTCACTTGAATTATAAAAAAAAAAAAAGTTTTCTATGAGGAAAATTATAGAGAAAATAAATTAAAAAAAAAAAATTTTCTATATATGAAGAGGAAAATTATATTTATTTATTTGTTTGCTATTATGTTGAGATATTTTTTTTTTATTGCAACATGACTTTGTATTTGTATTAATTAAATTTTGTTTATTTATTTATGGCTATATGTTGAATTAAATCTATTTTAAAATTTCGTCTACGCAAATTCTCTACGACTCACCCTCCCTTTATCTTGGTGGATGGACGCACGTTCTTTCGATCTTCTACTCACCTGTAACAAGAAAGAAATAAAGAAAAAATTTTTAATTAGTTTGGTTATAAATGTTTTATTTCATAGATTGAAGAAAATATAAAAAAATAAAAGTAATGAGAAAAAAACTTGACAGTTCCATTTTAATTATAATTTCCCCTTCGATGATTTTATCCGCAAAGTAAATGTGAATGATCGTTAATTAAAATTGTATACACACACATAATATATGTGTATGTATCAAAGTCCATCCCACACATGTACCTGTGTATATATATATATCTATAAATGTCTATATATAGTTTAATATTGTCTTGTGTCATGTGAGCTCGTAAAGTTTTAAATTAGTTGTTTCGATTCTAATCAATTCATTCGTTTTGTTTTTCTTTTTTTTTTTTTTCAAGTTTTTATGAATAAAGTCTGTATAATGTTCATGCGTGAGAATAAAAATTGATTGTATTGTCGCGTGTTTAATATGTATATATAAGTACACACAATGTAGAGACAAACAATTTTTAATTACTATCAATTAAATGTCTGAGAAATATTATGAATTTTTAATTTATATTTTCACTGGGATATCATTAAAATTATGTCTATTAATTTTATCATTTTGTTTTATCGTCATATCATTTACACTTAATTTTTTGTTTTGTTTTACACAGGCCAATAAATAATTATGATTGTAAATTATTTTTCATTTTATCATTAATTCCTGAAAATTAACGAATAAAATGGTAAACAAATGAAATAAAAATTTGCTGTGAACGAGTCATTCGCGATTATTTAATGACACATAAATTAAATTAGATCATTATCACGTCTATTAAGCGCACCTAAAAAATTGCTTATTCATCTGAATTCCCTTTTTTTTTTTTTCCTCATTTATTCTCCATGATCTTTAAGCTTTATTTATTTTCTTCGTCTTTTCACAAATGAGTCTCGCTCCAATAATCATTATATATAATGACACATTCCCAGAAACTGTCATCTTATTTCCAACCCCCTTTATTATCATTCCATTATAATTTCTTTCTTCCTAAAATCATTTTTACTATCAACTTATCATTCGACCTCTTAAACCACCACAAAGATAAAAAATGAAAACATTTGTGAGAGTTTACGGAAACCAACTCACACGATAAAATCCTTATCATTATTGTTACATTTACATTTCTCCAATATCGTAGATAATACCAAGAAAAAAATTAAAAAGAAAAAAAAAAAAGCTCACACAAATAAATAAAAATAAAAAATAAAAAAAAATTTTCCTAGATAATTTCGAAACGAAAAAAAAAAAAAAAAAAAACATTATAACCTTTGATAATTTTTCTTTTCATTTCTAATTAATTATTCCACTGTGTTTCATTATAATTGTTCGCTTCACTTAACATCAACAGTATTTATTCATCTATGCGTATATACGTATACTTATTTAGCTTTCCAGTTTCTCTACTTGTATACATATTAAATATATATACACAAGTATATAATTAACTACTCTGAGAATACACCGTTATATCAAGAGCCTTAACACGTACGTTAACGATAGAGAACACGAGAGTTAGACACTCTTGACATCAGTGCAAATGACATTGCCAAGTGGACATCGAATTAATCGATCAATTATCTATTGCTACGTCAATGCACAAATCATTAGTTGTTGGGTCACATTCAATCGTATTAGCTATCTCAGTGTATAGATACAATATGTACGTATATATACATATGTAAATGTAATTATATTTAATTGTAAAGTATATACATATATGTATATTTGATAAAATGGCGTGAAATTGTGATACATCAATGAACTATAGTAATTATTAATGATAGAAACGAATGAATTGAACATTTATATTCCTGATTGCGCGTCTACAATTGTTCAATCATACATACGTTTGTATATATATATATGTATATACACAATTCTCAATATATATGTATATATAATTGTATGTATATTTGTGAGAACTATTGATAGAGAGAAAAGTTGCAATTTCTCTTGTTACAAAGTTTGAAGTTTCCAACGTGAATATAAACATTCATAAAAGTAAATCTATTGCAACAACAGTAAAAAGGGACTGTATATATATATATAGAGCTACTTGATATATCCGGCCACGTGCTCAAACGTAATTGCCTAGCATTGTTGTACTCTCGATGATTCATAAATCTACATTCGAGTATGTATTAACCGATCAGATAGAGAAAAGAAAGAGAAAAAAAAAAACAAATGAAAAAAAAATTTTATCAATTGAAATTTTGATGTATTTAAATTGGGGAGTTGTTAAGGGGATGATGATTATTATATGGTATTATAATCATTGTGAAATGTTAAATTACAATAATTTCAACGATGAATTGAATAAATGCATGGAGATTGAATAAAAAAAAAATGTATTGTGTTTTTTTTTTTTTTTCAAGTGTTTATGTGGTTTAATTTTTTTAATTTTTTTTTTTATTGTGATAGTACTATTGTTGTGATACTTGTGAGGAGATGAATGAGTTTATGTCAATGCAGTTGATAATATAATTATCATTGAAGATTATTTGTTTTTTTTTTTTTGTTTTGAATTTTTTTATGAGTAAAAAAATTCAAGAGAAAGAAATAATTATGGGTTTCTTTGATGGTAATAATTAATTTTTTGAATTACTCTCATTGTATATATATCTATGTACATTTGTGATATGTGTAGATTATATACCCAAGTAGAGTATACACATTTAATCAATGTCACGTTCTTTGTCTCTGAAGTTTATAACGCGCAGGCGTTTTTATATTCATATTTCACATTTATAAATCATAAATTAATTTATATTTCCAGTACTTATGATTAAATGTGAAAATGCGCTCAGTGTCATTTATATATAATGATAATGTAATAATTTCACCTACGCATTTGAGCAATCAATTAATTATCTGTATAAAAAATATTTAAAAATAAATTATTATAGGGAAAAAAAATTTTTTTGATTTCAACATTTTTTTTTATTTCTTTATCAGCTCACCGAATTAAATTTGACGTTGAATGACTCGAAATACTTGATGAGAAACTTCATCGTGCTTGTTGACTTCAATTTTGATGACACTTCATTTACAGATGATGTTGATTCAACAATCATGGGTCTTCGCTGTTAATTATTATTTTCTTAATTAAAATTATTTCTTTATAATGAAAATATTTATATTCATAAATTGAAATGTGAACAAAAAAATAAATAAATAAATTAGAATTTTATTTAGTAACTAAATATACTCTGTGGCCAATTAAAAATTGGAATTAATATTGTTTATTTAAAAAATTTGTGACCTTTAATATAAAATATATACAATACAGATTTATATTTGCAATTAAATCACAAATTGCTCGACAATTATCTGTCCGACATTTGGCCACGAAAAATAAAATTGAAATAAAATAAATCTCAAACTCGAGCAAGGTTAAATGAATGGAAGCCAAAAGTATGTGCCTGTATTTGATGTAAATTCATTTTATAAGCGCAAGGTTATAATATATTTTACAATTTAAAATAAAATTTTTACTTTATAGTAAAAAATAAAAAACAAAATAAATATAAATAATATTTCAATTCAACCTGCGGTATTATTTATCATTAAAAAAAAAAAAATATTATAAATGAATAAAAAACTAAAACACATATTATTAATTCTTACACCGTTTATTATTCCGCAATAATTTTTATCTCTTTTATGATCCGGCATTTTTATAATTCACTTTTGTCTTTAAATTAAACCCCACGAAATAATTAAATTTAAATCAAATATAAATTTACACGTTTGTGTGTATTATTATAAAAGAGATATTAATATTAATAGATAAATCATGTGTGAAGAAATTAGTACGTCACGCACGCACTGTTTAAAATAAAAACTAAACTAGCACTAGCTCGCGCTGCCCCTATATTATCACACACTTATTGCGTGTTCAAAAAGCAGCTGATTGAAAAATAAAATGTTGGAGCTTTAACGCATGAGTTTTGCGTGCGCGCAGCTTGATTGCGCAAAAGAAACACGCACACACTTTGTCATCACTTTGTTTTGTACGTTTGTATATGTATATGTAAATGTATATGTATATATATATATCTAAAGTAGAGGCAAACTATCAAAGAAACGACTGTAAGGAGTGCGAGAAAATGAGCCGAGAGACGAGAGAGCAAAACGAACAATTTATACGTGTTGCACGCATTCTCCCGTGCGTGCTACATTTCAAACTTACGCAATATAATGTCGCAGTTTATTTGTGGTAATGTCCCTGGGTTAGAGTAAAATACATTTTTCCGCAATTATTTGTAATACAATAGCAAATTCTTTCATCGAAGTAATAAAAGAAACAAATTTTTATTGATAGTAAATATAAAATAAACTTGATTATATTGCGAAATAAAAATGGATTTTATTTGATACGTAATTTTTTTTTTTTGTTCCAGATAAAACTTGAGATGGTTTTATTGATGTTTTTGTGCGCAGTATGTGTTAATGATTTGATTAATTGGTTTATTTATTTATTTATTTATTGGGATATGGAGAAAAAAAAATTAAATGAAATGGAAACTTGCATAATCGTTTGATGGCAAAAGTGAAACACATTTAAAATGTTATATGTTTATGTTTAATATAGGTCTTCAGCTGGGTGTGCCACAAACCGAAAATATAACTCGAGCAATGCGTAAAGATCGAGGTGAAGTGGTGAACGAAATCGTACGTGTGGTACTTTGAACGTTTAAAAAAATATTGATACTCAGCCAAGAATTAAATAAAACTTTAGAGCAATTATTCCATTACAATCATTTGCTCTTTATGCATACGAGTATATTAATTTAATGAATGAATGTATTTATATGCATACATGTAAATATATGAATGAATGAATAGATGAATAAATAAACCCATCAATCAATTCATTGTCACAACAAACAAAAAAAAAAGTCGTCGTTAAAAGAGATTTGTGGAATTTTAATTTTTTATTATAAAAAAAAAATTCGTTGCATTTCTTTGAGCATAAAAGAGGAACAAAAATAAAATAAAATTTGAATGTAAAAAGGAATTCCTTCATGTGGAGAATTATTTTCAGACATGATATACTGATTTCTTGGTAATAAAAAAAAAAATAAAAACGATGAAAAGATAAAAACATCGCAAGACAATAAATTGCAATTTTCCAAGAATCAATGAACTTTGTCGGGGCCACCATCCGCATCATCGATGCATATTTGTCATCATCATTCTCTCATGCAGTTACCCATTCATTGTACACACTATATACCAATATATTGCTCACACGTTTTTCCACCTACCTATGTATATATATATTTAAATCCTACTACAATTTCACATGAAGTATCTACATATCACACAAACCTTTAAACACGTTTTTTTCTTTATACTCCACAAAGAAATCATAAAAATGTTTGTTGGCGTTATTGTAATTAAATTATTTATCAAGTGTCATGTATGTGTCATGTAGAATATATTACATATATGTATGTAAAATACATATATACAATACATATTCTTTTTTTTTTTTCTATTTAATTGTCATTGCTGAATAATAAATACAAACACGTGATTTGCATTATATTTATTTGTATTGGATTCAAGTTAATAAGTTTAACTATTTGGAAACCATATGTACACACAAATACATTTAAATACATATAGTTACATTTGAAAATACTAATATAAATAACGCACATATGACATTGGAAATATTTTTCACATTAATTTATTTTTTTTTTATCGGTAAAAATTTTCAAGCAATAAAATTTTGTCATTGGATAATATTTAATGTGTATATACATATTTAATTATATATATATATATATATATATATTGTATATACCTTGGGTGTTTGTGAAAATATAGGTTTACTATGTTTATTAATAGCGAGAAGGTGAAAAAAAAAAAATTATATTTTTTTTTTCTCTTTATGTTTTGTTTTTAGTTCAAATGCAGGTGTACATACTGCATACATATTATAAACTTTTATTCAAAGAGCACTGCAAGTGCAGGGACGCACTTTATTTCTTCGCCGACCGCTCCATCACTTTTTCACTTATTTATTTTATTTCAAATATTTTTTTTTTTTTTAGTGGATAAACCGGTTTTTCGTCGACGCATCGATCCCTGAAGTACTTGAAACATCTTTTTACATATATACATGTATATATAATTTTATCTTTCTTCCTCTGCTACCCCAGCAATTTGTTTTTATTGCAATGTACTTATTTGATAAAAATTTCATAGAAATATTTTGAAATAAAAAGATAAATACAGTGAAAATAATAAATATAAATATATATGAATAAATGGAATGAAAGGAATGTATTAAAAAAAAAAAAATAGAAAAATAAAAAATTATTTACCAAAATATCCTGCAATGAGACAGGCATGAGTGAACACATTGACATATCCTTCTTCACCACGTTGATAAATATAAAGTGAAATGAAGAAGAAAGGGAATCTCCTTCTTCACGCTCTCAGAATTACACTTTCACGATTAAGATCGATAGCATTTAATAATTGACAATGAAACAAAATTTAATAATGACATAAACATTTCATACAATTCAACAATATTAAACTACACCGACCAAGAAAAAAAAAAACATAATCACAATTACATACACTTTAAAATATACAAAAGCACAAAATACATATGTATATGCGTGTGTAATAATGCGTAAAAAATTTAAATTAAATATATCACCGATGTATTATTATAAAATATAATATTAAATATATTCATCAACGCGATAAGAATTTAAAATAAAAATAAAAAAATATTTATGTTTTATAATTAATTTCACGTATTATATTATGTATATACATATTTAAATACATGTGTATATTTTTTCAATTATTTTGTATTTAATATTTCTCAACACGTTAGATAGGAAGACAAGATGATATATAAAAGCTAGATGGGCCAAGTGTTAACATCCGGCCGGCCCGTCAGACACTGCGGCCGTGTCGATTGGCCGCAAAACCAACCACTCGAGTAGTGCGCCTCCAATGTTTTTCTATATTAAATTAAGCTACAGTTTGCGTATCAGTGTATGTATGTAGTTACAACCACACACAAGTGTTGTCTTCCTCCCTCCACAACTTCCCCTCATGTATTCCTATACATATATAATATTATGTATATTTTTTAATTATATTTATATTCACATATATATACATATTTATTTTTGCTATGTTGGCATAAAACTATGTGCAAAAATTTATAAATTGAACGTAGATTAAAGTCATGTGTTTAGTTATAAACATATTTATGAGATGATGTTATATGTACAATTAATATTTAATTAATTTCTTTTGATTTCTATTTATTTATTTTTTTTTTTATGGAGAGGAGGATTGAGACGAATTGGAGGTAAACGAGTTCTGCACCGAATAGCGCTGTTTCGGGACGATGAACTTGTGGTGTTTTATATACAGAACAGTTGATAGTATATATGTATTAAATATGATATTAAAATAAATTAAGGGAGATTGATGAATGAATAAAAAGGAATATAAAAATATTAAAAAAATTAAATATAGAGAATCATATATATGTATATGTATGGATATAATAGGTATATAATATAATTTTTTTTCTCTATAGTTGTGTATTATGTATGACAGTGAGCATTGAAGTATGTATATGTATATAGTGAAGGGGGAACGAAAAATTGAGTCACTTCTCATGTCGCTTCAGGGCACATACAAATTCAATAACGAAATCGATGAATATTCAGGGAATAAAATTCAGTTGAATATAATAGAGCTAAAAAGGTAGAGGAAGTTATAGTAGATAGCAATATAGAAGATCTGGAAGAAAAGACTTATATAACGCGAAAGAGAGGACAAAAAATATATATATAAAAAAAAAAAAAGAAATAAAGAATGAAGAAATAAAAAATCTCATTTTTCTCTCTCTTTTATACTTTTTCGGAGAATCAATATCGTTTCAATCCACCGACGATATTTATGTCTATATGTATTAAATTTTTATATACATATATACGTATGTGAAAGACACGTTTGAAGCTAACATCTAAAAACCCTTCAATATATTTTTCTTTATATGAATTTCACTCTACGATTTTTTTTTATTATTAAGACAGTTTAAACTGAGGCTTATTGAAAAGTATAGAAATAAATTGACATAAGTTGTTAATAATGTCAATTATTAATTAATATTATTAATTAATAAAATAATAAAAAAGAAAAAAAATTAAATGCAATAATACTATTTTTATTTTTATTTTTTATTATAGAGAAAGAAAATTTGCTTTGCCTAAATTGTCAACTGTTCACGCATTTTTCTGTTATACTTGACGAATTTATAGATATAATATGTGAAAGAATTAAACAAAGAGAATCAAAATAAGCTTTAGCAATAGTGTATACGTTGTTCTTTATATATACATTGTATTGAAACAAGAAACAAAAAGGACAAGAAGACGCAAAGCGGTAGGTGCCCTCGAGGAGGTCAAGCCACTCTCTTGTTGTTCTCGCTCTGAGTAATTCGATACTGGCTCGAGGCCAGACATGGGTTCCAACCGGAAAATGGCTCGATCGGTAGCTTCCCCACCATCTATTAATTCTCCCTTCCATATATGTTTTACAAAATATATATTTATTCTACACCATCATTCACTTTTTCTCCTGATCTTTCTCCATCTTCATTGATCCACCCTGCTGCTGCTCATGCACTATTCCATCTTATAACTACACCCTAACTAATTGTGCACTTGGCCAGATATCAATCAACTCAAAGCACAAATATTAAAAAATAATAATGAATAATATTAATTTAAATAAGATTTAATTGAAACAATTAAATATTTTTTTTTTTGTATTAATATCTAACTATCACACTTTAAATTATTTTAAATAAATGTATTTATATCGTCATCGTTATTGGAATGTAGTAATAACAATGAAATGTAGGAAAACAGATTGTAATTGAAATAATAAATAAATAATTAGGTGGAATTAGTTGAAGATGATGAAATATGAGTGAAAATGACTGGACAGAAAATGATCGTATGATGCGTACAAAGAGCTAATAAAAGCCACACAAAATATATTTCTACGTTATGTATACATAATGTAGTTATTATATATGTATATGTATATGTATGTATAATGTATTTTTAGTTATATATATTTGTGGACATCATAGGGACGAATTTAAATGGAGGGAGAATATATATGAATATCTACACATGTGAAGAAGCGAATGAGGAAGATTTTGTGCGCTAGAAATATTTATATATATTTATATATGTACATATATATTATATATAAATTTTAGTGGAGACAACATGGTCCGTTAAATATTCACAAACAGCAAACATGTGGATATATTGCTTCAATATATGAGTGTGATATTCTAATTTTCAATTTATAAAACCCGTGTCGTTTTCATGTCACGAATTGTATAAATGTATATATATTTTTGTCATTTTACATGTCAAACACCCACGTGAAAGACACAAATCACTTTGTCAAAAATATTTTTTTATATAAAAAAAAATTATATAATAGAAAAGAAAAAAATTTCTTCTTGAAATAAAAGTTTTGATATTGTTTTTGCAAATCCATTTAATTGATTCAATTTTTTTTTTTTCTTGTTCAATAAAATACGACGCAGTTTAAATCTATATACATTTATATTCATTCATTTATTTATTTCAATGTACATATATAAATAAATAAATATATAAATATACGTGGAAATAAATACAATTTTTCAAAGCTTGATAAACGAGTTTTCGCGGCATTCTATTTCTGGTATGGTTGTGCGTGCAATTTTTTATTTTTTCTTCTTATATAGATACTTTACGGACGCATTAGAGCTGCTCTCCTTCTTCTTCATGTACATACGCAGATATATACACGAGCATAAACGTGACGGGTTTGTTCCGTCAAAGCATTATCGGATCACGATGATGACGATGAAGAAATACAAGAGATAATCCGTGTAGAAGAAGCAAAATTCAATATATCTCTGTAGACTTGTAAACTACATAAATGTTGACAAACCTAAACTGATAAATTTTCAACCAACTCTCATATATATACCTATGCTATATACGTATACAAATAATGTATAAAGATAATAAACATACGTTATTTTTCACGTAAAATAATTCAAGTGTAGTTAGTAAATTATTTTTCTAGGAATTTTGAATATTTTTAATGTGATAATCTCTTCTTTTGCTTCAACATTAAAAGTAAAACGTGACTTCAAAACGGCTTCTACGAAAATATATGATATATCATCAACTGTAATCTGAATATTTATTTGTTAGGATTAAAATAAAAAAGATAAATAAATATAACAAAGTCAATTGCTATTTTTATTTTTTATTTCAACTAAAAAATTCATTTCACAAAGCTAAAGTTTTTTATTGATGCGTACACATGAATTTCAAAGCATTTTATGTTAAATTATATAATAATCAAAGGATACTTCCGGCGTATGTATATATTTGTTGGGGTGATATTTAATAAAATTGCGTTCTATTTAATTTAAAAAATTTTTTTTATTATATATTTTGATAAAAAAAAAACGGTGTATTAAAAAAACAACTCTTGCATGGCTTCACACACAGGTGTATGTATAAATATATATATTTATATATACCCCTCGTTGGTTGGTATATATATAATATATAATATATAATATTTGTTATTTATATAATTTCTTTATTTAGTGTACAATAATTCTCTCCCTTTTCATATAAATCCCAGGAAGAGTGAGAATCATCGAAAAGAGAAATACAAAAAAAAAAATATATATTATATATAGAAAGAAGAAAAAAAAAAGTCACGCACATCCTGCATGATGCGTGACATGGAACCAACAAACTTTATTAATTCTTTCACGAGAGAAATTGGAAAATGAGAGAGCGAAAAAAATAAATAAAAGTTTGCAGATGCAGATGGTGGGATACGAAAGAAAAAAAAAATAAATAAATAAAACAATTAACACACACATAAACACACATTGAACAAGGTCATGGGTGTGCTTTCCCTGGCACAGAATCCAAATACAGCAGAAATTCAAAACAAAAAAATTGGCCTGAAAATATACACGTGTGCATTGGAGAGAAAAAAAAAAAGCGAAATTTGTGTGTTGGAATGTTGTCTTGTCAATTGATTTTCTCTCTACTAGGTCAACTAACATCAACTCAATAGCAATACATAATTTCTCTATTAATTCTTTCTCAGAAGACAAAAACACATTTATACAAATCATTGTGATATTTATTTTAAAAACAAAAAAAAAATTCTTTATCGCTATTTTTTATTGAATTTAAATATCAAAAATGAAGAAACAAAAGAATAAGTTCAAGGTTGCTGGTAATTATTTTTTCACTCATTCGACATAGATATATATACATATATCCATGTATATATCAGTAATACTTTTCATGACCTGGGTCATGTCTCATGGGGGACAAACAACCAGCAGAGTCATGCATGATAAATTACACGCATGCGTTTTAAAAAATAAAATAAATACACAATGCACATAAACAAATGTAAATATTATATAAAAACATGTATACCAAGTGTTCTAAAAGTCTTGATATATAATTTAAAATATTATTAACAATCTATTTTAGTCCAAGATAATTTTTAAAATCCATTTAAAAATTAAATTCTACTTATAATAGCACATTATTTATTTCACTATCCTTTGTGTTGAGACAGTGACAAAGGAAGCTTGAGCTTTAATGTCATAAATAATATCAAGCTCCAACTCAATAAGGGCTTTGAGAAAAAATATATAACCCTCACATAGTCGATAATACTCAAAGGAAAAAAATATATTTTTTCCTTAGATATATAATTCCCAAGATTTTTTAAACTATTTATTTTTTATACTTTATATTCATTTCCATTAAGCTCATCATACTAAAACTTTTAGAACACCTAGTGTACGTATAATATTGGATGTGAAAGGACAAAACCAAGATCCACTGACGTTCTATCGATCCTTCTGACGACGTTATGTACTCCACTATCAACATTCAAAGCACATCATACAGCTAATGAGTTTTGACATTGAAGTAAAAAAAAAAAATAAGGAATAAAAAAAAAAAAGAAATAAATAAATATCTACAATTTAGTACGTAGTAAAATGTAAGACAAGAAAAGAAGAATTTTTTATCCGTGTTGATTTAAGGGATTTACATGAAGAATGAAATCAGAATATTTATTTTCCACTTTTTCCATTTTTGATTTCGTATAAATTTATATTAAATTATTTTTATTATTATTTCATTATTAGCATTTGTATGTATTTATTTTGATTTTATGTATCTGGGTCTGATTGAAAAGAAGAGAGCTAGATAGTAAAGCGGAAGTGTCTCCTCTTCAGATGAATTGCAATGGTAGATTGGTCAAGTGGTTCAACAAAACATATCACGCTCGTTAATTCGCTCAACTCTGATATTTATATTCTGAAATCTCTCGTTGTTGTAACAGATAAAACGAAATTCACTGAAATATTCCGTCGAGAAATGGAATAAAATTTTTTTGTGAAAGTGCACTTATTTATTTATAACTAAATGTATAAAATAAATATGAAAATTCTTGTTGAATAAAAATAAAAAATAAAAAAATAATTATCACTCGCAATGAATATGTTCAATTGAAATGATGAACAAACTAGTATATTTAATGTTACTTAAAAGCAATTAGTGTTGGCATTTTTCCAACGTGAAAAAGTACATGTGTGAAAAAAAAAGAAAAAAAAATTGTGTCAACGTTATGTATTTAACTGCTAAAAGATAACGTTTAGACAAGAAGAACCATCATGGATATTACAAACCAGTTGTGAAAATGTAAAACTACATACATACACCAACTTGCTATTTGACAATGAGATAAAAAAAAAAATATATAATATATTTAAACAGAAGAAAAAAATAAATTAAATTTAAATACCCGCATGTAGATAAAAATTATATTTTTGTTCTACTTTCCCGCATAAATATGTCTCAAGTAAATAACAATTTTTATTAATGAAAATTAATTTCCTGCCTCGACAACGAATTCTAATAATAAAAATATAATTCAAACTCAATCAAACAACAAAAAATCAATATAAATAAATGAATAAATAAATAAAATAAAAATATGACATACATACAAAATAAATATAAAAATGCGTATTATTTAATTCACAATATCAATTAGAATATGAACAAATTAACATGTACATTGTGCCTAAATATATATATACACAGCTGCACTAGCTAACTATTTAATGTATGCAGAGCATGCAATTTAGATCCAAGATTGATTTCACCCTTCCTATATCTACATCCCCCTTTCCTCTCGTAGAGTATCATCAAATTCAGTGGAATAATCAACACTTAAGTCAGCCATAAATTTGAAATAATTTAATTGTCAAACAATTAAAATGTATAATTATTTAGAATTGATATATTATTGTTATAGACAAATGCAATTTATGCATTTAAAATATATTTTGAACATTGGTGAAAACTCACCGCGGAAGTTCTGTGATTTTGATGATGGATTGTATGATGATAATGATGATGCCTCTTCTCTTTAACATGATGATGTTTTCCATGTGATTTACCACCACGATGTGGTGGATAAGTATGATAAATCATATTAACACCAAAACAAGGCTGGCGTCACCTGACCTCACTCATTGTACACTTAACTGTATTTATTTGTTGTTGATTATTTTTTTGTTCATTATCAATATCAATATTTAATTTTTTTTGTTGTTCTAATTTTGTTTTATTTTCCAATGATAATTGACGTGACGTCTCACGTAGATTGCAAACAGTTAAATCATTATCGTCAATGTTTGTATATGTCGCACGATGATGATGATGATGATGATGATGATGGTGATGATGATGATGGCGTGGAGTTGGTAATTTTATTCCAGTACCTATTGGCGTCACTGTTGTTGCTGGATCTAATTTTACTAAAGCTGCTTGAAGACCCAACGCATCCATTTTTAATTTGATATTTTTATTTTTTTTTATCGTTTTTTCAATAATTCTTTTTTAATTCAATTTTTGTTTTTGAATTTTTCTTTTCAATTAACACTGCAATTGTGTTATTAATTTTCTATCCAGATTAACTTTTTTTTTATTTCAGAATATGAAGTGTATACATTGGGTATTTTGTTTTTTCGTTTTCACTTTGGTTTTTTTGAGAAAATAATAATCAATTGTTTAAGATATATTTTTTAGGGTATAATTACGGTTATCAAAAGGATTTTCGAACACTCTGGGGATTTAAATGAGATTGGAACACTTGTAAATCTACTTGTTTTTTTTCTTTTTTAAAATTCAAATATTAGTTTAGAATATATTTAGTCTTTTATGTCTCTTGGCACTTTTTTCTTTCTTTCTTCTTTTCTTTTATATTTTTGATTTTACATTTGATTAGTTCGCAATTACGCACTCGGAATGATTGATTACATTTATAAAGTAGCTGAAAAATCATTTGTAAAACATTTTCAATAGATGAATAATGAACGAAGAATTAATACCAGAATTATAAAACAGAATAATTGAAGTCAATAGCATGATACAAAATAACTAGGCAGCTATCAGCAATATAGCAAAGCGACTATTGCACACTTGACTTCTGTTGTCACTCTTTTGATTACCTCAACTAAAGTGAGATTATAAAGAGGAGGTGAATCCAAAAGAACTGCACATTGCTGAGACGGAGATAAATATAAAAAAAAAAAAAAAGAGCCACTCTACACGCGAAGTAAAAGATCGCGTGACGAGACAAATTATGTATTCTCTATTATCGAGTAGCAATCGACTTGAGTTAAATTTAATTTTTGCATACATCAGTCAAATATATTGTTGAAATATTCTTGATTGGAAAAATTTTTTATTCATTTCATTTACTCATTTAATAATCCATTCTCAACTAATCATCAATTGTTGTCATGCTCAACCGATAAGAAATTACAACAATTTATTTTTGAATCACGATTGCGAATTGAAAAAAAAAAAAAAAATTTAACAAACGTCTAGACTATAACGAATAAGGATAGGGACACAATTTGCATATTGTTTGTCCAGGTCAGAGACTTCTTGGAATTCCAACACAGACACATTAAGAACTTGTGTATATACATTTAATTTTACATTATTAACATATAAAACAAATTAAAAAATCATATTCAACAACAATAATATTTTTAATTTTTTTTTTCTCCTTAAAAGTTTGTAAAAATTTTCGACACATTGTTTGATAGGTGAATGGGCTAATTGCCAATTTTATTCCACCTCATAAATCAGAAAGTCTTTAGGTATGATAACTCACTGGGTGGGTTGCAAGAAGAGTTGGCAAATATACTCAGTTTGTATATAGGGAGAGGAGGTCGATAGAGAGACCAAGAGAGCAAGAGATAGACTTTCTTGGAAATGCATCAAGGCAGTACGACCTAATCTGGAAGTCAAGGACGTCGAGACGCAACAAAGAGTTCCTCCACATATACACACAAACATCACACGATATACTAACATAGAGGAGATATTTAGCTTTGCCAAGCACTACAATCTGACACATTCAATGAAATAACCAAGTGAATCAACAAAAAAAAAAATAAATTTGATTTTTTTTCCAATGAGAAAAAAAGAAAAAATTAATTTAAATCTTTAAGAATTTAAATTTCAATATGTCTAAAACGTGAATTTATTTCTTTGTATATGAACATATACAGCTCATATATATTTATGCATGTGTGAAGAGGATAAAAAAAATAAATAAATAAAGAAAAAGAGGATTCATTGGACTTTCTTTTTCTAGGTTGGTGGTTTGTGGCAAAGGGAGAGAATAAAGAAGAGAATAAAAATAGTGGGAAGCAACGACAAAGATGACAGAGGACGATGCACTCTTTATGTATGTATATATGTATATATGTATAAAATAAATATAGGTATATAAGTTGACAGTAGATATGTATAAGAGTAAGCAAGTCTTTGTGTTGCAGTTCTCTCAGCTGGGCTTCTGAATCCATTAAAACTGCCAGTAGAAGAGAGGGCGCCTCTGATGAAGCTGCATTTTTACACACAAATGTACAGAGCAAACCCACGTCGTTGTATTCACTTCGCCCACCATTAGCCCTCTCATGTGTGCACAGTCATATGTGACATTGATAAAAGAAAGAAAAAATAAAATAAAATTAATTCGTGATTTTTCTTTTAATTTATTTTCTTTCTTTTCTCGATTTATTTTTATATTAATTCTTATCATTTCTGAATATTATTTAAACGTGGAGATATTTTATGTGCATATGCGGATGTGAATTGATAGGGAATGAAGATTTTTAATCTTCGATAGCTGAGATTGAAGAATCGATATGGAAAATAATATAATATCAAATGGGCATTGGTAATATTGCGCAGTTTGAGACGATATCATATTTACAATACACTTGTATATGTATTTATTTGAGTTGTTATATAAATATATATTTGTTTATATAGATGTACATATGGATATTAATATATATTTATATGTCTATGTGTGTGCAATATGGATAAATCGAAACTTTTGTCTCGCACGCGAAGTGAAAAGTGATGCGACAATCGCACGAAATTATATTTTTTTTTTATATTTGTTTGTGTATTTATTTATTTATTTTTTTTTTTTTACTCTTCTATTGCTAGTTATGGTGCCGTATTTCTTTTATAAAAGTGGGAAATTCCCATTCGACCTCTATCTGTATTTATTATTTTTCTTTTATCAATATATCTTTCGACTTTGAGACAGATAAATAATAAAAAAAAAAAAAAAACAAAATTAGTTTCACAGAGTTTCAGTTTACTCAAATTGGTCGAGTTGTTTTGTAACTTTGTGTGCATACATATATACATATCTCCTGTTTTGTATGTAAATTGAAACAGTGAGAAAAATACTCGAGGCAAAAAAAAAAAATTGTAACAAACTAAAATTGATAAAAAACAAAACATAAAAAATAATAAGAATGAAAATCAAATATGTATATGTACATTTGGAAACAGAGGAAAAAAAAATCTGCCAGTGGCAGTTGGGGGTCCAACACACATACACACACACCCCCTTTGAAGTAAAATTGATTTTTCTGCTTCAACATCGTTTATTTATTTTCTTGTTATGTTTCCAAAAAAATTGATCACAATATTTTCCCTCTCTATCAAATTGTTCAACTGAATGAACAGAAAGTTATCAAAAAATACAAAAAACAAATATTAATAATAATAATAATCTTCCACATAAATATAAACAAAAAAGTAAAATAAAATTTTTGTTCTCTCATCAAAACTGTCAATGAAAAAAAAAAAAAAATAAAATAAAAATATTATTTTTTTTTCCATAGTTAAAAATTGATTGATAGATTTATTTAACAATCGACGATGCTCCTATAACGGTATCGAATGATAATCCGTATCTATAAATCGTTGTGTACTTGTACAGTAACGGTCGTTCAAGATAAAGAAAAAAAAATAAAAAATAAAAATAATTGACGAGTTGTTGCCCGACATCAACGACTTTACGACTAATGTACCAACGAATATATCTATCTCTATGCATACCTACTGTATATATACACCCATATGTACATATGTATATAACAGAATAAATAAGTAAATAAATAAATAAATAAATACATATACAACTGAAGAGAAGAAATATTTTTATCGTAATTGATTACAAGACATTAAAAACTGATATCATAAAATGTGATTGAGATTTGATGTTTTTCTCTCTCTGCGACTCGCCCATATTTTTTTTCCTTCTCGCATTTTTGATATTCAACTAAATAATTATATTACTTGACTGATAATTAATTAATAAGTACATAAACGTGTGGCGCGTGGCGCTTCGTTCATTACTCATTTATCTCAAATAAAATCCATTGCCAAAATAATTTTAAATCTAGTCTAGCTCACACAGTCGAATATAAATTTTAGTTTATTTTACATGTGGATTATCTAATTACTTAGCAATATGTATTTATACATATTCAAGTTGGATTATATATTACACATATATATATATATACATATACAAACCCACTTACAACCACAAAATCACTCACTGCACTACCATCCTAAATATTATTTATTCAAACCTTTTATCATTAATTTTCACATTATCGCAAACACAGATAAATTAATTTTAATCCAACACTACAATCATTAACCTTTTAATGATAAATAAAATTTCGAACAAGCTATAAATAAAAATAATATGATAAATAAATTGATAATTTCTAATATATATATTTTTTTTTTATATATTTCAGAATAAGAAATTAATTTTCTTATCATTTATTTTAGTAAACTAAAATTTTCATAGTATATTTAAATATAAATATAATTTTTCGGCTTTAATTTATATTCTTCGCAAATATATTGTCACAAATAATAAATATTGAGAATGAGAAATTGATGACTGACTTGTCTCGCTGGACCACCCGAAGCCCGCGATTCTACGATTCTGTGTGATGAACTCGTGCTGAAGGGGGTGGTTGGTTGGTTGGATGTATACGAGAGCAAAGAGGGCACACAGAGGGAGGTGGGATCAATATGAGGTTGGCCAAACGCGGGAAATTCGCGCGCAGGTCTCACCATCTCTCGCACTCGCTTACCCCAATAGTTTACTTATCCTTTTCCATCTCCCCTTCTACTATTTCCCCATAGTGTAGGGGCGCGTGTGTGTATCTATATGTAGTGTGTGCAGCCTCTTCTTGCTCCTGATGGTCTATATGGAGGACACGCGCGCCCCACCCTCTTTGAGTATTTCTTCATATAACGTCGCTTTCGCCCGCTCGTTTACTCTCTTTTCCTTTGCGTATAGACGTTCTTTTTTATTCTTCTCTTATTTTCTCCTTTAGCTCATACGAATTCTTTTCGCACCCTCATTACTTACCCCCACATGATACCCACCCACACGCATCAATGCTATTTTTCCCCTCTTCACCCTCCTTCTTGTCGAACTACCCTACAGATGACTTGACCTCCAATCCGATTATAATTTAACCTGAAGATTTTTTTTTCTTTCATTAACTTAACACGAATTTATTGCCCATTTTTTTATTTTATTAAATAAAAAAAATTATTATTTATTTATATATTTATCTATCTATTTCTTTTGTTTTCACTCTTTAGTTTTATTGAATTTTTTTTTTTTTTTTTTATTATTTTTAATTTTTTAATCATGGATGAGTGAAATGAGAATATAAAATAAAAATAAAAAATTGAAAATAAAAGGAGATATGTTAAAAATAGATTTGGCACAATGTGGGGGAAATGTTTGTGTCTTTAGGGCAAAATGTCAAGGTGCAACACTGTCAGTTTTGCTTTATTTTTTTTTTTTTTTACACGCAAATACAATAAGACTAAGTGAGATAGAACGAAAAAGAATAAAAGATATACAGTGATAAAGTACTGGATGAATTGGACTACCAACACGTTAGTATGATGATGTATATACCTATTCTCTATAGAATAATATAAAAAGTCGAGTGACTAAAGAAAAAAAAAATGAATAAAAATAAAATAAAAATAACTTCCACACAAATATGTGACTTTTAGATAAAAAAAAAAATAATATATCGGACTAAAATGTTTCATGATAAAAAATGGTTTTATACATACATATAAAATTAACTTTTGTTAAATATTTTAGCAATTATTTTGAAAATGTCAATTGCAGTTGTGATCGATTAAAATATTTGTATAAAATAAAATTTTCTCAATTTACCAAATTCAACAAAAATCACCTAAACATAAAACTAAATTAATTTTATATCAAATAACACAAACATACACATGCTACAAACAACCTTCAACAATTAAAATTAATTAAAATTATATAAATTTATATATTTAAACTATATATAAAATTAATCTATAAATTTATACAATTCAAAATATATAAATTAAATTTAATAATTAAAAATATATATATTTATATTTGTATTTATACCAATTATAATTAAGTACTTGTTATTGCAAAATAATTATTTAGAATATTCAAATCACTTTAATTTAATTTTTTATATCATATTTTTATTTTTATTCCACAATATTTTACTTCAAATAAATTTTATTTATATTTCATGAGAGCGAAAGCAAGAAATATACAACGAAAGTATTATATATAACATATACCTACATAGACAAGTCATCGACATTCCACTCAACATCATATACATATACATATATATATATATATATATTCAATGAATATATAATTTATTATTATGAAGAAATCGAATGCACTAATCGTGACAACTGAAGCGAGAAATTTTTTCGGTGTGACAAATGGTATTACATTACATAGAAATCAAGATTAAGTATTTAAAATGATAATAAAAATATTACTTTATTATTTATCGTGTGTTATTTCTTCTCAATAAATTTATCATCTTATATACATATATGTATAACGTATGTATATTTATATCCAATACGTAAAGTGAATTAAATAAAAAATAAAAGAATTAAAATTATTGCGTAAATGCTACCTATAAAGCATTAATATATATGTCTCTGGGCCTACCACAACCTACATTGAAAGTTTTATCATGACATCATGGCAATATAGGTATTATGAATATGCCTTCGTTGTAAATTACAATTTTACAGACTACTACTGCCGGTGAAATATTTTAATTCACATATTTATTACAAGACAAATGATTTAATAGTTTGATAAGCATATAAGCTGAAACAAATTGCAATAATATTATATGATAAAATAATAAACGAAATATATATTAATATTATTGCTGTTAATATTATATTACATATATATAAATTAAGTGAATTATATTTTTGTTGGTATTAATTTATTTTTTTTTTAATTTGTTTAATTATTTTATTTGAATCGAGCATGAATTAATTTGGTTATTTATTTATTTATTGAAGTAAATTTTATCTCATTTGAGGACTTTTTGATGTTTATGTATATATATATAGGTAATTAATTAATTGATTAAAAAAAAAATATTGTGAAAGTGAATAAATTAATTGTGAATTTAATTATAACAATTTTGTTTAAATTGTTTATTAATTTTACTTACATTGTTATGTGATTGTAGATGATGCGATATTGGAAATATTGTTGTTGTGTTTGTAGGTTAAAAAAAAAAGGGTAAATATCAATGAAGAATTGTAATAAAGTTATTGTGAATTACACCAACAAGTTTCATTTGTTTGGTGAGAGAATCCACAACGAATGAGTGTGAGAACAGTTGACAGGCAGGTCAAACAATAACTTAAAGCCTTTGCTGTTACTGCTGGTCGTGTTATACTAAACCAAAGTCACAAGGACACTTGTGAGAAAAATAAAAATTAAATGAACAAAGTACAAAAAACCAGGAAGATAAATTCTCTCTATTTTTTTTTTATTCAAAGAAAAAAATAAAAAAAAAATTTTTCTCTTGTTTTATTTTAAACTTTAAATAGAAGATACAATTAAATGATCAATAGTCGTATAAATAAATATTAAATTTCAACTCTCAAATGTCACCTTTATCTTCTCAGTGTTTGTTTTATTTTTTTTTTTAATATTTAATATTTAATTATTCACTAAACAAAATATCTGGCACATACAAAAATTCGTAGACTGTTAAAGAAAAAATTGTAAACAAAATAAAATATAAAAAAAAATATAATAATTGCTTTTAAAATTGTGTAATACACTCTGACAATTTAATTGTTTGTTTGTATTAATAACTCAAACAAAATTCACTTTCGCGCCATCTGCATTGTTACAATAATAATAAAAATTTACCGACTGTGTCGAGCTTGTAAATAAAACAGTATTGCATACAGTCGATAAGTTATAAAATGTATTTATTTTTTAATATAGAAATCTACAATACCACAAGGAATGTCAGGTGGCGCATTGACATTATGAATTGTGGTATAAAACGCGGGGAATCACAGATGATTAAACTTTATAGTGGAACGAACAATATTACTTTTCTTTTTTGTGGTTTAACGACGCAAGCATAAAGCTGTATCCAATTATAGAACAATAATTATTATTTGCTACTAGTGTCACTCATTCGTGGGTTTCTTTGAAAAAAAAAAAAAAAAATATATATCTCAATGACACAATTTTTAATATTAAAAAAAATAATGAATCATTTAATAAATAAACATGGAAAATTTATTTTATATTTATTTTCAAATTGCCTTCAATATCCAATTCAATTGCTATTTTTATTTTTATCTTGTAAATAAATTATTTCAAGTGGTTTAAGATTAATGGAAGTGATGAAAAATCAGTTGAATATTAATTTACATAATTGGATCATTTTGAGAAATGTATCAGAAATAGTATTAAAATTACAAAAAAAAATATGAGATATAGAAAAAGTATATTGATGGCCATGTAAATATTTAAAATAAAATCTCATAAATAACAACGTGTACATAGGGGATATATAGTTCATGTATGTATAACGTATGGATACTTTAAAATAAATAATCCACGTGCCAGCTCCGACGAGTTATTTTTTTCTTTCTTTCTCCTCCACTTATTCGTAACCTTACTTTGCCGCGCACTTCTATTTTTCCAATGAAATAATATTTCAGTCTATATTCGGTTGCAAGACGAGGACACGTACGAAAATCCCGGGCCACAACATCATTTCAATATACACATATGTGCAGTTCAGAAATAGTTATTTCAACTGTGAACATAATGTCACATTGGTATGTAAAAGGGTCTTTTGAATTTTATACATTCACGTATTTTATTGTCACATGTAGAAATAAATTTAACCATTTTATCTATTTTATTTATTTACTCATTCATTTATAAATATTCCAAATTTAAATCATATTCAAACAAATATTATAATAATAAACACACATTACTTATTATTTATTCAAAATATTTGGCAAATAAATAAATAAATATAATGAAAATAAATTCTTCCTCTTAATGTTTGAATTTTCTTTTTCTTAAAATAAATAATAGAATAAATTTGTTGAACACATTATTATTTAAGGCAGCAGAAAAGTAGAAGAATAATATTGGATAAGATTACGTGACTGTAAAATTACGAATGAAACTTATAGAATCATCAACTGCAGCAAACGGAAATTGAATGAGCTACCTCTGCGGTGCATCGTCCAACAGCTTTTCATATAACGATTAGAGGTTGGCTTTTAAACCGACGACCCAGTATATGTATATATTTATAACTTGTGTAACAGTGCGTGTGAGAGCATCAGTAAAAGCATGTATAGCAAACTAACAGAGAACCAGCAGTGAAGTGCTGGTTATAAAGTATATATAATAGAAGACGATTGGAATGCTTGTGGATATTCGTAGCACAAAATTGTTTATTTGCCACATTCATGTTTCATTTATACTGACAAAGTTTGTCATTATCAAAGTTTCTTATAACTATTCATTCTCAAATAGCAGAATAATATTACTGAAATATTTTAATACGGTTATTGTATTGTTATTGTAAATATTATTGTCATATCAATTAATACATTGAAAAAAAAAAAATTTTTTCCACTTTTTTATCTGATGAAAATAAAATTAAATAATTTTATATAGAATTTTTTTTTTCTTTTAATTACTCGAATAACAATGTCAACATGTCCAATTCGACTTTTAACATGATCAAAGGACTTTGGATTGTATTGAAGAGATTGGGGCGCGGAATTTAAGAAAAAAAAATAAATAAATAAAAACAAAATGTGGAAGAAAAAAAGGGACACACGTGGAATAAGCAATGAGGAAATTTTTTTTTAATTCTCTCTCCTTTCTTTTTCTGTTCACTGACCGAATATATATACAGGATATTTCAATGACGATAAATCACCCTTGTTCGATGAACACAAATATACAGAGTCCGCGCCTCCTTCTTATTCTTCTTGAACCTGCGAACGAGATTTCAACATGAGATATTCACGTCGCTGTAACATATCTCAACAATCTTCCTTATGGTCATCACGAATATATATGTATGTATACATATATCCCTATATATAAATACATACATATATATATACACACGAGTATCATCCATATAAGTATTGTGTCCAAACCTCAAAAACCCTCTTCTTTTTTTATTTTCTCTTTTATTATTTCTTTCTCCCTCATTCAATTCACTCATATTGAGTTTGGATAATTCAACCACACAGACATTTTTATATTATCTGCTTTTCAATTCCTCAGATATCTGATGTCTATCATTTCGATTGTGTTCATAGGGAAATCGGCCGTCATAATTGTTCAATGATACATTGGTGGAAATATACGCTTTTAGATCGTCAGATATATTAAATATCTCAGACAGTTAATAGATTCATTCATTCACCTCTTATTTATTCTTCATACATTTTTCATTTTTATTTATTTATTTTTTTTTTTTTTCATATAAATGACAGTGCGGTCAATTAATTTCCATGACTGGACGAATATTTCTTGCATGGAGTTTATGTGACCCTTTGACTGTCAGTGAAAAATTGATGGAAAAAAAAATTTTAAATGAGAATATTTATGTATAATAGGGATTATGGAAATTTTTTTGATAATTAATTGTGAGAATAGATCAGATACATTTGGACTCGAGACTAATTTAGTGTGTAAATTATTATATTCAGGGGATAAAAAATGTTTTGTGGGTTTGAATATGAGACTAAAGAGCCAGGCGAGTATAAATGTATAGAAGAAAAAAAGAGATATATATGAAAATGAAAATTGTTAAAAATAAAAGTGCTCATCAGTGACAATAGACCTTGTGGTAGCTATATAGTGAATGACTCTTGGGTATTAACAAAGATTCTCTAATGAAGGCAAAAAGACTTGGTGTTTTGTAAGTGCTGTGAAAAAAAAATATGAAGAAAAGCGGAAAAGTAAAAACGAGAGAAAAAAAAAAAAGAGAGTCAAGATGAAATGAAAAGATCTTGGAATAAGTATGTGCAATGAGAGAATAATTTTTTTTTGTCTTTCGTTCATGAACAGTTTACATAAGAAAAACAAAGAAGAAATTTTTCATTCAATTATCATCATCATTATTATTATTATTAATATTAATTTTGCGTTTAAACAAAGACGAGAAATATGAATTAATTTCCATATTTCAATTGGATTATATGTAAAAATGTATATAAATTAAATAATGTAAATCGTGTGTAAAATTTAAAAATAAAATTAAATTTATATTTAAAAACTTTTCAAATAAAAATAAAAATAAAATGAGATTAGAGAATTCCTCCTTTTCCATTTCCTTATTTTTAAACCCAATAATCTGTCATGGTCATCTATTTAAATCGTTCGAAATTTTAATACGAAAAAATAAATAAATAAATAAATAAAATTGTTGATTAGTCAAGGAGTCCACGGGAAAATAGATAAATGAAAGAAGAAAACTCAAGAAGAATATATAATGATAAGAAAAAGACGAATATATAGAGAATGGAATAAAATGGTTACGCTACAACTGACGCGACGACAGTTAACCATGACGAATGTTTTGTTCCAGATGAAGTAAGCGAAAGTGCTTTAGTGCTGTTGCTTCGCTACTGCTTTATAAAATTGTATATAAAAATAAAATATACCTATATAGTTACGTATACACAACAACTACAACTACTGAAAAATAATATACATATAAAAAAAAAAAAAAAAAATAATTCACATCATAATATCCAAAGAAATTGTATGAATAAAAATATGAAGAAGAGTTAAAATAAATAATTGTTGGAATATGTAATTATAGTTTTTTTTTTTTTTTACTGTGTACGGACTTCTATAATATATACCGTTAGGTTTACGTTTGAATAAAGAAGTTTTGTGAACTCCATCGAAGCATAATAGTAGTAGTGATGTATATAAACTCGCCATATTATCCAATCGATAAAGAGAGCGCCTTGTTGTTGTCTCTCACCGTCGCGATTTGCTTGGAAGTTCACGAGTACATAAACGCGACGTAAAACATGCGCCGGGAATGATGGTGGATCTTCGTGAGTCCATAAACTATTGGCTTCTGGTTTGTTTATATATATATTTGTGTGTATAAATATATAGTGTAGGTATATACATAATTTTTTTTTTTTGTTTGTATTTATATCATTATAATTTTGTTTTTTATTTTTTTTTTTCGGTTTCTATTCTTCTCCATTATTACTCGCTTTTTATTTTTATATATTTATATGTGCGGATCGATTATATATTTCTTATCGCCATGACACGCTCACCTCGTCCGCTCTATTGGATATATTATTATGTGTATGATTCACGTGGGAGTGCTAAAATTGATATTTATTTTTTCTCTATTTAACATATGTCTATATGTTACTTGTGTTGAGATTTAATTTTATTTTATTTTATATTTTATATTTTTTCATCATTCAATTACGTTGGATATTGAAATACGAAAAATTGCTTTAGACATTTTTATATTTAATTTTGATTACTAGAGTTTATTTATATTTATTTATTTATTTATTATTTTTTTATGGGGTAAATTGAGCGAAATGAAAAAGTTTATTCAATCAATAGTATAGAGAGAATAATAATAATAATATATGAGCTTTTGTATTAAATATTTGTTCATAAAGAGAATAAAATTTAGTAATATTTATTGAATTTATATTCAATTGAATATGTTGGGGAAATAATTTTAAATTTAATCAATATGTATAAAACATTAATATAAATTTAATCTTTTTTTTTTTGATGTAGTACTTGAAATTAAATATTCATTTGCGTATTACGATTTGTTTTTTTTCAGTGTACTCAATATAAATTCATGATTTTTTTTTATGATTTATTTATTTTAAAAGTAAGAGAATTGCGAGAGATATTGACAAAGACGATTGTCCTCGTGTTCAGTTCTATTCTTCTGTGACTCATGATCTTTATTACATATCAAGAAGTGGATGGATGTTGTTGAATGTGATCAATTTAAATGATCGGTGATATGTAGAACGTATAAATTATTGCACAACTATCGTGATTTCAACTGAACGTTATTGGCAACATTATTTCCGAATCATCTGTGCTATTTTCCTTATTTATATCATCCACAAACATAAAGCACAATATTAAAGAGAGTGAAAATTTATAAAATAATAACTATCACGATTTAATATTTATACTCAAATATATTTTTAATTTTTTAATTAATATTTAATTAATTATAATATATACATATATATATAATATATAATATATAATATATAATATATAATATATAATATAAAATATATAATATAATAAAAATAATAAATAAAAAATTATTAAAATAAAAAAAAAATATAACTCGCCTTTTTTTTTAATATTTATTAAATTTTTCAATCCGTATATGCAATGTATTAAATTTTTTTCAGTATATATAATTCCTACTTTAACCTGAGGCTGCGTTCCTGCTGTAAATTACTGTGAAATGTACCGCCAGATAATTGAAAAAAAAAAAAAAAGTCTCTAGCGATAACGACGACGGATGAATTAAAAAAGCAGAGAGATGTAAAAAAAAAAAAGAAGAAAAGTACGAGATTAATCAGCACCGAGAGGTAAAGTTTATCATATATGTTTTATATACATATAATATGCTCATGGAAAGTAGAGTGAAAAAAGTAACGAGGTGGAAAAAAAAAAGTGGAAGTACAATTCAACGCTTCATTGGCACTTTTATACATGTATGTAAATCTATAAAAAATATCCGAAGGTATACCCGAGTGTATTTGTTTCATCATCAAATATGAACAAATAGAAAAAAAAAAAATAACAAATAAATAAATAATTTAATTTCATCTTGGAATTATGAATTCAAAGAAAAAATGAATTTATCGAAATATATAATTATCTTTGGCCATTGATTTATTTATTTATATTTTTTTTTCTTTCATAACGTTCTTGGATTATTATTTAAATTCCATTGACTTACCTCATCGCGAAATGATCTCTGCTGCATGTTGGCCCAACACATCCTGCATGGACAGGATTCACGTTCTCTTGCACTATTATCCAAACGTTCTTTTTCACGGACAACATTACTGCTACTAATTTGTTCAGGTGGTGGTGGTGGCGGTATTGGTGGTGGCAGTGGACTAGTTGCTACCTCAAGACTATCTGAGCTTGAATTATGTCGTCGTGGTGGTGTAATATTTGTTAAATTTTTCGTTGCACTACCAACACTAATAAGACTTTGTTTATTTGCTCCTGTTATCGTCGTCGAAGTTGCTGTGGCGGTGGTTGTTGTTGTGGTTGTTGTTGATGATGAGGATGATGATGATGATGATGATGATGATGATGGATCAGTACAGCGTCCATTTCGATCACAAATACCATTTCTCGATGAATAATGCGATGGTAAATGAAGATTTAATGAACACTTTGATGAAGATGATGACAATTGTGGTTGGGGTTTTAAAAAATCATCAAGTAAATAAAAACTCTGTGCGCGTCCTGAACGTGTAGAATTGGCGCGTGCCTCAATTGTTTGAACACGTTCACAACGTGATTTTTCACGAGAATCATCATCTAATTGTCGTGCTTTTCGTTTTTGTTCATCGCCAATATTTTCAATTGCATCCGATCCATCTTGATAAAATAATCGTCGACTAACTTTTGTCGATTTAGCCTGAGAAAAATCACCACTGTCACGAAATGCATCTCTATTAGTTCGTGAAACACGCGCCGAATATGATGTTGGTTGCTGTGGATATCTCACAGCTTTTGTTGATGGTCCAACAGTTGAACATTCGCCAAAATCATTTGCCCCATTTTTAATCATAGACACAGTCATTTTTTGTCCAAACACATTTGGACTTGAATGCAAATTGGCAGTGCTATTATTATTTATATTATTATTATTACTATTAGTACTATTAATATTATTACTATTATTTGTTGTTGTATTTGTTGTTGTTCGCCATTCAAGTGATCGCCATTTACGATCCTGACTATTGGACGTTGGTGATACTGAAGCGCTGGTCCACTTTCTTTCATTACTGGGTGATGTCAATATTGAATTACAAGACCATTTACGTTCGCTTGTTGATATTGGACCGGGAGCAAGCCATTTTTTTTCTGATGATGTTGATGGTGGTGTCATTGTCATTGTATTACTACCATTGGACCATTTTTTATCTGATGAGCATGCAGTTGTTGGTATTAATGACGCTGCTGACAATTGTTCTTCACGTTGTTTAGCTTTCCACCATGATGACGTTGATGTTGTAAATAATATTAATGCACCACGCAATGGATTTTGATTTTTTCCATTGATATCACGATTTTTTGATGACTCTAAATAAAGACGATCTTTTATTTTTGATGATTGTGCATAAACACACTCGGTATCACGATCAAATAATTGCTGCTGACAATGGCGTTCTTGTTCTTCACGTAATACTGTTGAATTTGTGCTACGTAAACGTGGCCGAGTCCGTACAAATCCATAATCATTACTGTCTGGCATTGCTCTTGGCACACAATCACTTTCTAAACGACGCGAGTGCGTTGTCGCAGATGGTTGTAATGAACTTGGGCCACCACTGTAATGATGTTGGGCCGTTGATAATTGTAGATTTGGCTGTTGTGGTAGAGTTGATGTTCGTGCACGATGACCACTACTATTACCAACACCACCACTACCGTTAGTACCACCACTTCCACCACTACCATCACCCGTGCTTCGTTGCAAGCAAGAAAAACTTGCCGAGTGTCGTAAACTCGATGGTGGATTACTTGGTTGACTCACGCCCAACATTTTTTTTTTTCTTCGAATTTATCTTTATCCTTTATCACTCTATTGTGAAATTTATCTCTATGGACTTTGCCCTAATGATTCCAATATGAATATTTATCCATTCAAAATATTTATAATTTATTTATTTCATCGTTGAGTAAATAATGTTTGATTTAGCCCCAGGTGAATCCTCGATGAAATCATTGTTTTCGAATTATCTAACGACATTGTTGTTTGTTCTTGAGTTTTCCGATAAAATCAATAGTTTGGCAGTATTTATTTATTTTGTATGTGCGTTAGTTGGTTGATTCAATGAAGGTTTTTCAAACACAAACACACACACAGGTTGACAGACATACAGACAGACAACAGACAAACTATTATTCTTTTATCATTTTATTGTCGATGTTGATGTGGACAGTTTGAGACAGCTTCGTATACACACTCGCCAAGAGGTTTAGAGGATTATCTGAAACACAAATTAGGAATGGGTTTGGTAGGGTTTTGCAACTCAAAAACAAATTACTACATGTTATAATAAATATAAATGACTAATGAATGATTAAAATGACAATGAAGATAATAAATAAATGATGGTTGATTGCAATAGACTATCTCATATTTTTATCAATGATAATTATGGTTAATATATATGATAATAACTATGCACAATAAATTAACTCATTAACCCAATCACTGCCAGCTTTAATTTAATTTATATATTGAAATAAATAATTAAATAATCAAGAAAAAATTAATTTAGTCATCTTTTATTTTTTATTATCATAGTTATCATATCGTTGAAGTTCCAAACGTGTGGGTTAATAAGTTAATTAATAAAAATAAACAAATGATCGAATGAATAAAATAAATATTTGTATATTTTCTCTCAAGTGTATGATAATGAATGTAAATTCGGTCAAAATTTACTGATTAAATCAATGAACTAATCACATAAAAGAATAAGCTCATTGGGAATAGATTGAATGAAAAAATAAATACGAACTAAAAAAAGAACGCCAACGGAAATAGAATTAGGTAAAGTAAATTCTTAAAAAAAAAATTCTGACCAGAAATCACTTGTCTGTATAATGTAAATCTGTTTTTCTCACTATATATATAACATATATATTATATACATAAGTTTGTTTAAGGTTATTTTATTTTTCCGTTCTCCCTACCCACTATCTCCATATAATCCATGTGTAGGTTTCCATTTAATTTATGCTGCGCAATTAACAGTCTAGACCGCAATTAACTTGCAATTATCATGGCGGGTGGTCGCCTTCCCTTAATTCTCTAGTCTTGCATCAAATAATTACATAAAAAAACTTAAATATAAATCAATCATTAAAAAAATAACATATTTATGTGTTTATAAATAGATTGTAAATTATTATATATATGAACAAAATTTCATACATATATATATATGTACAAATAGGTGCGTCCATGGATTGTTTGACAGAGCATAGAGTGCAGTATCGGTGAAAGGTATAATACCTGATACAGGAAAGTAACACCCACAATATACAGTTCTCCATTACGGCAAATGCAAAAGACAAGGCCGTTTGTGTTCTTGTATATATTATATACATATTATGTATATATATATATATATATATATCGCTCTCTCACAACTTTAGTATTTGCCTGTTGATTATTGCACTTATGGTGGTATAGAGAGGATGTTGATATTATACCTATGGTTATGCTTGTTTTGTTGTTGAGTGAAGAAAAGTTCACTGCATTTATTACGACATATACAATATCGCACTGTCGCAATAAGTAACAATGACGTGTTATAATAATATTAATGTTAATAATAATAATAATAATAATAATAATAATATTGATGATGATATAGATTTAATATTTGGATATTTATGAAAAATTAATTCTTACGGAAATATATAATTTTAATTAATATAATTATCATTAAAATTGATTGAATAAATTTTTTTTTTTTTTAAGGTTAGTTTTTTGTAATATATAAAAATTTAATTGATTTTAATGCATATGTGTGCTTACAGGTGTGTAGATTGTTTTTATTTTTTTAAGTGTTGGATGGGTAGTTATCTAATGATGAAGAATGATGATGAATATAAAAGACGTTAAATTTTGCGCGTTTTCGCTCTAAAAATCACGATATACCTCGATTCGTTTAATTGACATGGATCCTCAACACCGTAACTAATTGTTTAACTACTTATTGATGATGAGGATATATAACATGCTCTCGTTGTTATGTGGTAGAAGTAAAAAAAAAAAAATTGTATAAAATATGAAATTGAATTGCTAATTAAAGTTTTTATAGTGTGAAAATATGCATTTCTTTTAATTGCTGTAATAATGGATATAAAGATTTTTTTTTTAATTTTTAATTCATGTTCTGATGTCTATTATTGGTATTTCATGCATATTAATTTATTTATTTATTTATTTATTTATTTATCTATTATATGTATGAGTGAATATTTATTTTCTCTGGATTTTCGTCTGGCATTTTCGGAACAGAGAAACGCGCCATCAACTGACATTTTTATGAGCATATCGCGTGTACATAAAACATTGTCATGGGGATTGAGTATATATATTCTGAATAATATACTCCAATCTTCTTGCAAAGGGAAGAGTATAAAGAAAAGATGGGCATTGAGTCAAGTTTTCTCTTCACTATTGAGAAAGACAAGAATGAAATGAAGAAAAAGCACAAAATAAAGAAATAAAATAAAAAAAAAAAAAAAAAGACGGAAAATTATCAGTGAGAGCACGATTTTTTTTCCTGTCGGTGAATTAATTTTTTTTCCTCATTTAGATGCGCTGGACCAGTACAAAAAAAAATCTACTAAATGTCTTGGTAATTTGAAAGAGTAAAAAAATAAATACTCTACTTATTTTTCATAAACTCACAAATTATATTTATGTATATTAATTTATATACATATATATGAATTATATATATATATATCCTCAATGATATATAAATTATCTGTCAAAGGATAATGTTAATGTCGACAATTATATAAATTAAAAAGTTTTGTTTGCTGCAACGAATAAAGAAAGATTTAATTTGTTTTTGAATATAACTAAAAACTCGACAATTAATATAAATATCAAGCACAAAATTGTATGTTGTGTGTCTGAATTAATTTATAAACAAAGAAGACACATGAAATAAAGAGAGAATATAACCATTCAAGTAATAATAAAATGGCGACGATATTATAATAAAAATATAAAACTGCCAGTAAAATGCAATCGACGTCATCTAACTCATGATTTCTTGTCGTTCGTTGGGTCACGCAAACTTCCGGATAAATATAATTCCTATATACACATACTTATATATATATATATACATATAAAAAAATAAATGAATAAATTTGCACATGTATTAATAAACACAACATCCACATGCAACAAACACAGTGAACTTTTATGTATAATGGTACGTAGTATTACGATGAATAATTAAGTCAATTATAAAATGGAAATTGAAGTTGGGGATTTCATAGTTTAATACAGAGGCGTGGGAATGACTCTATACATATGTAAACATTCAACATATGTATAGACATGTATATCTAAGCGACTAAATTATATAAATATATTCTTTGTCTATACAAGAAGCTGTGAAGGAGTTCATTAATCTAAATATGAGTAATTGGTCGTGAATATATACTCGAGATTATAAATTATTTTGCCGCTCAGTGTGTAGTTTATTTTGATTATTTAATTTTAAATTGTACATATAAATGCTATTATAGCAGTCGAATTATTTGAGAATTATATAGATACAAAATTAAAATATTTATTAATATCAAAATATTTTAATTTAGATAAAAAATAATCAGTTATTAAACAATTTTAAGCGAATAAATTGACACGTTAATTTGTTTTTTATGTCTATTACGTGGTACAATTATAAGAAAATATATTGTGAAGGGAATAAATGAAACAAAAATAAAAAAAAAAGGAAATAGTAACAAATGCATTCCTCGTTGCGCGTAAGATTTCATGCGCTTTCTCTGATAAATTAAAGAAAAACTTTGATATATACGGCACGTGATTAAAACCACGGTAATATTAAATTAACAATCCATATATAAAATTTAGAAATTTCAACCGGTGCGTAATTTTTTTTCATATATAAATTAAATATTTATTGAAATGAAAATATATTACATTCATACAAATAATATTTGAAATATATTAGAGTATATAAATTTATATTTAAGTATAATAATCTTCTCTGTCACGCGTCTTGCATTTCACTCAAGACTATTTAATAATAATAAAGATTTCTATACCCTAATTTATCACACACAAAGTCTGTATCATTCATTGTTTGAAAGTATATATAATCTCCAACATGTTTATCCTTACACTGACGTAATGGAAAACTGAGCCGCCTATACAACATTATATATACAATATAACAAAATTCAAAGACATTAATGACATATAATGCGGTTTGTTGGAGACACTTATACATACACATAAATATATACATACATATAAAATGTAATGTGATCTATGTTTCTCTCGTAAACTACTCAAATAACAATCTCAATTCCACATTCATGAAACACAGATACATTATATCCTTCCTCGTTCTCACGACGCATTAATGCTATAGTTCTCAAGGATACAATTAAGAAAATATATATATATATATACCTCTGAAAATTCTGAGATGTATAAAAAAATAATAATAAATTAATTGATCAACGATAAATAAAGTAAAAATAAATCAAGAAATAAATATGCGAATATTAATATAACGAATTAATTCAATGCGTTTAATTATATATTAATTTTGACAATTGTGCGACAACGATGAGATTGATATAAGCAGTGAAGTGATTACAAAGAAATTATAAAGAAAAAAAAATGAGAAATTAAAGAGAATAAGTTAGAAAAAAAAAAAAAAAAGAAAATTGTGTAAATAGTTACGAACGCGGAAATGAAGAGAATGGCGCGGCCTCGGATTCACCACCATTAGTAATGGCGGTTGGTTATATCGGATTAGGATCTTTCATATGTACCTATGTATAATATAGTATATACATATATATACATATATATGTACATATGGATGTGTGTATAATACGATGAAAGAGAATGAAATAGAAAAGATGGATAATACATATCGGGAAGAGAGAGAACCATCAGGTTCAACGATAAAGCCGATCTTCTAACGAGTCGGCACATAAATTATATAAATAAATAGACCACACCATGTTGTCTATATATTGCTAAATAATTTTATCATGCCAAAAATAGGCATGCTCAATTAAATAATTCAAACTATTTAATACATTAAAGCAAATAATATTTCTTTGTTCTAAATATAATTTTTTTTTTCTTTGATATTTGCTCATTAAAAAAAAATAATATTATCAATTAATTATTAAATACTTATGATTTGTAGATGCAATTAAATTTGTGTATTTATAATGTATCATTTGAAATACTAACTTTTTCAAAGAGATTCAATTAATATAATATATATACGTATATATTTTTAAACTGTAACATGTATAAAGTATAATAACTGTGTGTTATTTGTTATTTATTTACTTGATTTTTTTTTTTTTTGCTTTTAATCGGTTGGATTATAACCGGTTGCGCTTGATCGAGTTTCAATAGAGATCTTATGTGCCAAAGTGTCCGTATATATGTGTATGTATGTGTGGACGGAAATGCCTTGAACGACATTTTAATGACGCGAATGAAAATCTCATAAATACAAGCGAGATAATACTTAAAAATTCATTGAACTTTGAAATTGCTTTATCGTAACAATTACGAATTCTCTCTGTATTTTTATTTCTTAATATTTAAATAATTACTATTAATTTTATACTATCAAATAACTGCAATTATTATTGGTGTTTATATTTAATTTTGGTATTAAAGAAATCAAATTAAAATTGTTCTTATTATATTTTTAATTTAGAAATTAAATGAAAATTATATAGATAAAGTTACTCGATGTCTGATAAAAATATATGATAACTGTAATGATTATTAATGATGATAACTGATTGGATAATTATAATATCAATGTCTGATCAACATTAAATAATTTAATTTTTCTCTCAAATAAACCGCAATTTTTTTGAATTTTTAATATTTATTTTATATGTATAGTAGCTGTATTTAATTTGTGCTATAATTTTTTGGGGACGATGCACTCTCATTACCACATCGCTGGCAATAACACAAAAACTATACACCTTGTATCCTCATTCTATCCTCGCATTCACTCTATATTACACAGTCTATACGTTTTGAACTAATCTAGTTTCGCTTTTAGATGTTCAAAAGTAATAAAATCCACGACTGCCAACGATTTGCTTCGTCAAATATCTGTATCAGTATATCCGAATAAATTTAATTTAAAATAACAAAATAAAAAGTCGAGAAAGAAAAATTAATTGTCTATTATAATTGTAAAATATTTTTCCAAGCCAATAAATTTTTTTTTCTATCGTTCCAGTGGATAAAAAATATTTGATTGGATTTAATATTAAGAGTGAAAGTATAAAGGTTAATGGGGTCGAATATACATATGTATATACAATACATATTTAAATATATGTATATAATTTAAACAATGAATATATAATAATTATGAACGATATAGAAGTAATAACGTGACGCGCGAGATGATTGACTGTTTGTGATGTGCAATGTTGACCGTAAATTATCAAAGTTATTTATTGTATATATACATATATATATATATATATATAATATGCACACATACTTTATATATTGAGAAGAATGATGGCGACACGGGTCTCCAAGCACAGAATATATATACATCGTTAACGTATAGTCTAGATTAATTTGGGTCAGTAATTAAATTCCTCAAGTGTCTATGTAATAATAAAAATGCCACATTGTAAGCTCTACATCATAAGATAATTATGATTTACATAAACCTAAATATCTAAAATAAGAAAAAAAAATAAAATAATAATGGTAATAATAATAATAAAAAAAAAATTTCTTTATATAAAAAATAAAATTTCCCACCAATATTTTTTTATCACTAGTCCTTTGGCAATTTTATTTTATTGACCGTTTCTCGACCCTTTCAAATATACAATTCGATTGTAAAATTACATCTACAACGACTATATAGTTCACATATTATTTTTATTATTATGAGTGTATCCACGCGCTGTTACGAAAATATTGAAATAAGATGAAAAATGCGTAAAATTATCCAATATCGATTTGTCACGGTATTTTATATTTATATTCTCTTTGGCGTAAATCGAGATCGATATCTCTGTTGACGACCTCAATGACCTCTCTTTCTCTCTTTCTATCTATATATTCCTTTATTTATCTTCTCTTCCGTGTGCGCCACAACGGTTTTGTTATCGAATATATATGTTCAACAACGCCTTGTTCTTCATTCCGCTGCTTTATTCGTTTTCTCTTCTCTCAATTTCATCACTTGCACAACTACGGACATTTCTATATACATAAATATAAATATATATGTATATAATATGTATATATATATATACTTGTTATGTTACGTTGTAATATATACTATTTGAGAAAATGTATACGTATTATTTTATTTACTTATTTAAATTTTTATTCTTCAATATATTTTAGTGAAAAGACTAGCACTTTATATTGACGAAATTGATTATTTTATCGGAATTGCTACAATTGCGATTAATTTCTGAGAGTATAACTGTAATTAATAAAATATTCCCACGAATATTTGTTGGTTTTTTAATTGATATTTATTCTAGGAAAGTGGTTTAGTGATTAATACGACAGAATCACTTGAAATAATTTGTAAATTTTAATTTAGGAATTAAATGGCTTAAGAATATTTTTATTTCATTTTTATATATTTCAACTTGCAGTTAAATCGGATTTAATAGTTGAGTAGCTTTCAAAAGTTTCAATTTGACCAGCAATTTAACTAAACCGCCCTAAGCCCCTGAAAAAGCTCACATCATTATAATAAATACATGAAGAAAAAATAGACATCAGCAAATAAAATTATAAGCAGTCGTAAAAATAGAATATTATAACAGTGAATAAAAAAAAAAAAAAGATATTTTACCCTTTCTGAATGATTTAACAATGATATAAATATAAAATCAATAATAGGGATAATCGCACAAGTTCCTGAACCACCCTGTTACATAAAAAAAAAATAATATTATATAATAACAATAGATAACATTAAATAACGAATCGTACTAAAGTAAGTTTACTCGATTAATTTTTTTTTCCCTTCTTAAATAGTCAGAGAGAGAGAGAGAGTAAAAATATAATTTAAACGAATTATTTAATTTTTATTATTTCTCTTCCTTTTACTCTCTTTATCTTCCTCAATCTATCTTTACTTACATTTTTATGACTTTTTTTTTTTTTTCTTTCATATTATTTTCGTCATTATAATTCGTATAAAAAGGAGAGCGAGAAAGACACGAAGATACATCGTATGGATTTACTGTAAATGGCGTGTGAGCGTGGGCATACACGAAGTGCACCGTGAGCACATACTTAAATGCGACATACAAACGTGAATATGTCGACTGAAAGGTGCGATATATCGCAAAACCGGGTTTTCTGTCCACTATATATACAACATACACACATATAAATATATTAAAAACATACAACGACAGCCGTAGGCGTCTTGACCAGTATAGAAATATAGAAAGAGAAGCGACACACACGTCTGAACACACAACTCACATGGACAAAGCGACTTTGTTTTCCTTTAACAGCGCGCGTCTCTCTGGATATATATAACTTTGATATTCTCACTACGTATTCTACTATCAATATATTAAAACAGTTATACATTTATAAAATAGTAAAACCTCTTTATTACCGTGAAGAAAGAAAACAAAACATTATTTTGTTTTTTCTTTTTTTAAATGCAGCAGGATAATTATACCAGTGACCGGAAGCCTGTGATTTTGCAGTGCACAAGGCCACTGTGTATATATAATAAAAAGAAATTTTGTTCTTTTAAAAATAGCCAACAATTACAATAACATTTTATTTATATCGCTGATATATTTGTCTCATTTTGAAAATAAAAAAAATTATTTCTTTTTCTTTCTATTATTCATTTATGCGATTTTCGATGGATAACACCTGCCACTTTTGCGAGAGTAGTGTGGCCTTTCCGGTCATATTATTTCTCATCTCATTCTCATTCTTCTTCTTCTTCATCTTCTTCTCATCATATACACACATATCTCTTTTACTCGCATACACAGATATATTATGTACAGTATATTATACTGTAAAAGCAATTTTCTCTCTTATTCTCTATGCCAATATATATTATTTTTGCTCTCTTGCGCGCTCTACACACTATCGCACATTCACAAACTTATATAATAAGTATTCTCCTTCACTCACTGGCTATATATCCTATAACACCAACCATATAAATGTCTATTATATATATATAGTATATACCTACATATATAAAAGAGCCTGCACCACGCAGGTACTCGACCAATGCTGTAGTGTGGTTATTCTTCATGTTGGTTGAATATAGCGGTTATGGAAAAAGCTCATGTATCTGACCGTACAGGTCAAAGCTAGAAATATACACACGCACAACAAACACAGGACAAGTATACAGGCTCAAATAATAATCCTCAATCCTTAAAATATTTATATAAAAACAAAAAAAACAAAATATTATAATTCATATCTCAATATAATTTTTTCTCTTTCTCATTAATAAATATATAATTATTTTTTTTTCTTTATAAGCGATTTGAAATGATAATTAGTGTCTATGTGTGTGTATATATACATATACTACCAAATTCACAATGCGTAACGTGGTACAAAAGAATACAAAAAAAGTAGGATAAAAGATTTTATGTAGAATAAGTACTTTATATATGCAATGTCCATTTATAGAACGTTATATATAAGGACAAAAGCGCGTAGGTAAAAAATTATGTGTATGTGTGTGTATATATTGTGATGGGTGGAGGAAGCGCTTTGGTAAGAAAAAGATCGAGGTATTAGATTTGCGTGTCGAGTGGTCGTAGTGCTCATTAGATCCGGCATTACGTACCGCTCCGTGTCTCCTGTATATATGCTTGCGCGCGCGGGTAATCTTGACGCGAGTACGTACTCTATGTCTCTTGTATGTATATACATATAAATATACTTATAGATATATATTGAATGTATGTATATGCATAAAGTATATATACAGATACGCATGTATAATTGCGCACGTGCACTACATCATGTACGACCGATGTCGTTTTTGAGAGTTTTATTTCTGATTGACAAGAAATGCGCGCATTCACCTATACACGAGGAAAGCTCTCTTCAACCGATGCCTATTGTGAAAGCGTTCAATTAAGAGAGAGAAAAGAAAAATATTATGGAGGAAAATAAAGTAATGATGATAATAATTATAATCTGGGGAATTTTTTTATATTTATTTATTTAATGCGAACAAATGAAATTTTATGGAGAAGAAATGTATTTACTAACCCGGACATTGCGTGTTTTATTTTTGCGCACACTTTTGATTTGTATGTTTTACGAAATAATTTATACGCACGCAAGAAAGTGTGATGATCTCTCATTAAAATCGCGTTAATGAATTAATTGGCTAAATGAACGCCCGCTAATTATTTGATTATTATATAGATGTGAATGGCGAAATTTTTTTTTTTTTTTAAATCTTATATTAATATATATCTCTGTATGTTTATTATTATTATTTTTTTTTTTTAATGTTTTCCGCATTTCTCAGTGGAAAAGTATTTTTATATTTATATGTATTTGTTTAATGGTAATGAGAAATAAATTTAATTTACAATTAATGATGATAATTTTTATTTCAGTTTGTATTGGGCTTTTGATGTCAAATAGACAATTTTGATGGATAAATTTATTTATAATCTATTGACTATGTAATATAATGAGTTTGAAATTTCCATTTGACATCACGTTGCATGAATAGCACTTTAATTGAACAACAAACCTAAACGTCTACATAGTTACTATACGATAAAGCATACATTCATATACATAAATGCATTTATACAAAATTTTTGTATAAAATAATTTCGAGCATTATAAAATTCTCACGAATCTAAATATAATTTCCTTTAAGCCTCACCATATCATAATCAACATATTTATTTACCCCTTTTCCTTATTATTTCTTATTTATTAATAAAATTTTTTAATAATACAAACGTAAATTAAAAAAAAAAAACAAACATAATGAAACAATTAAAATAAATTGACTATCATATACATAAAAATAAAACTTTATATAAATAAATATATTTTCTACTTCGGTTATTTTATATAAAACACTCACATATAAGTGTCGATGAGATTTTCTTACTGTAAATCTGACAAAGTAGAAATATACTCAGGTAAAAAATAGCACCAGAAAAAAAAAAATAAATAAAAAATATGAAGAAAAAAATAGACATTATAATGAGGATGATGAAGAAGAAAGGAGAGTAAGAAGGACTACCAACTACAAGCGTCTACCTCTATTTCTATCATACTCTACTACTACTATATTCAGATACGTGACTAGAAAACGGGTACTCACTGACCCATGACTATAGTTCTTCAACGAATGGAAAACAAAACTTGGCTATGAGCTGCAATAGAAGAGAGAGAAGATCACGTCTGTTCTGGTCAACTCCCACATCTCCAGGCTATCGTTTATAATACCAATTGTTTTACCACACAACATTCACAAACATAAACATATGTATACATGTGTATATTAATATATTCACATTGAACATAATTATTCACCAGAGACCACATCCAATAATGAATTACACACTGATAATTAATATTCATTGTATACCATTGTGCCAAAATAATTAATTAATTAATTAAATATTTCTTCTATCACCTCGTTGGTAATAAATATTATTAATTTGTAATATTATAGTTGTTGTTGTTTGAGTTAAGAATGAACTTGTTCAATGGGACTCATCGATAAATGTCTACTTCAAGAGGTCAAGAACGACTTTGTGTCACGCACACATTGTTAGCAATTTATATGTATAAGTTAAAGTAAAAGAAATGACAGTAATGGACTTTCGTGACTGTATAAACAACACACAAAACTACACGTGTTACATTGCAGTTATAGACAACCTACTCGTATACATACACATATATATGTAGAGACAGGGAGAGAGAAATGTGAGAAAGAGCTAGTGCACTATTTTCCATTCCGGAGGAAGGTTGAATCCTCAAGGCAAAATGTTGGAAATTATATTTACTATATCCAACTAATTTACATTAATTTTTCGCTTTATAAATGTACACATTACTTATTGATAAATTTCATTGAATCATTTTCTATACATTCATATTTTTCACAATGCAAATAAATTAATTTATATCTAAATAAATATTTGCAAGTAACTAGAAAAAAATTTTGATAAATTCAAATAATAGATCATGTGAATAAATATTAAGTATCAATTTTAAATATTAATCATCCCAAGCTTTAGATTATATTTAATGAAATAAATTTATTTTATCCTGCATAATTTAGCGGTCGTAACTTATTGTTATTAAATTAATTTATTAATTCCAGTCCTGATCAAATAGAAATTTATTAATATAAATTAATAGTTAAAATAAAAACGATATACTAACATAAAATAATTGAGTTTCATTACTGCAAATAAAGTGTAGGCCACCAGGTGTACCACACTGCATAAAAAAAAATTAATAACTACATAAACATATATTAATTTTGTGGCTTTCGTGGAATAGATCAAATATACATAAATAAATATTTTGAAACATATTGGCGAAAGTTTCTTGCAATTTAACTCACATATTTTTCAGCTTCGACCCTCAGGAAACAAATATGACCCTGATATTTTACTATAACACAATAGCACTACCATAACTATTACACACCACTATATAAACTGCTCCTCATTTACCCACTATATTTATGTATATATGTATATACACACTGTATAATACATTCAAGAGCTGACGCATTCAATGTTTTATTCTCTCTATACATATTATATTAAATATTACTATATGGGAAGTCAGGGGCGAAACGATACTCAGCACCCTATTATTTTAAATTCCCATAATGCGCACGCGGATTTTCCCGCGCCATGAGGACGAGAGAGATGACCACAGTTCGCCATGCAATTACATGGAATAGCTCACATCCGATGGTATAACCATCAACCAAGTCAAGTATTAGTCGACATATACCTCTATATATACCAATTTATAAAGTGAGGATGAGAGAGTCGCTACTTCCCCTTTTGCCCCTTGCTGTATTCAATCTATACCACTTATTAAAATTAAAATAGAGAAAAAAAATTATATAGATGTGTATGTATATAAATAAAGAGAGCAAAGAAGAAAAATTGCAATAGCGTTTTCTATTTATTAACACTACACTCATCATTCACATATGTTTAAAGTATTTTTTTTTTTCTTTATTTGTAGAAAGTGAATAATTGTGGGTTTAGTTTCAAGTAGAACGGATACTATCATGTCTTTGATTATCTTCTGTTTATTTATTTATTTATTTATTATAGTAGTAATTTTTTTTTTCATCGTATTAATATTGTTTATTATTTGCTGCTTTTCTATCTACTTTAAGCGAAAAATTTGTTCCTAGATTAGACCTTTATTTCTTTATTAAATTTCAATTCTACCTCGTGAGTCCTAAATAGTGACTTCCCAATATCTTTTATATATCCTTCATATTCATTTGAACCTTAATAACTCCTTAGTTTTTCTAACTAGTTCCTTTTTTATAGAGATCATTTCTAGCCATGTAAATACAAGAAAGTACAAGTTCAGATTCGTTATACTTTTTTTATGCTTTAAAGTGAAAGAAATGGAAATATCTTTCATTTCTAAGGTCTTAAAAAGGACTAAAATTAAATAGCTCGTCCTTAATAATACCTTTAAATCCTATAAAACGAGCTATATGCAGGTCTAAAGTAAAAGCAAAATTTCGACTAAGGTACCTTCGTGTATTTTTAAAATATTTCAGAGATGGGTGATTGGAAAATGCCATGGAGAAAAATGCAAATGTTTTTTTTTTGTTTTATTTTTCAATAGATTTAGCTGTATCAATAAAAACATGGCGATGCAAACAAACAAAAATTTATATGATCTGTTACTTTCCCATGATGTGCGTGACTGAAAACTACACGTGTATGTATATATACGAAAGTATATGTATATATTTTTTTGGCATGTCAGTTTGTTGAACTGTGTGACGAGAACATTATGTCTGTTGATTTTTTAGTATAATAATAAAAAATAATAAAAAAAGAATTAACATAAAAATTATGAATAAAATTAAAAATAAAAAAAGAAGAAGAAAATAATGTATGAAGTATTATTTAATTGTGATGTAAACGAATTGATATGTGCCTACACACCTAACAGCTAATGAGTCATGAAATATATCGCGTATAATTTGTTAGATGTTGATGGATGGTAGAGTGAAGAGAAAAAAAAGCATAAGAATCCAATGGTAGAACCTTGAGTTGCAATGACGTGAGTAGGTACTTTTTATTTTATGTTTTATTTTTCCTTTTTTTTTTTCGACATTATTATTTACATAATCGATTCACCGGTTTGTTCGACAAGGTCGTGCTTTCGATCGATGAACCTCAAAGAGTACATTGAACACACACTCATCAAAAAATTATCAGAACATAATTAGATCTGGAGAAAACAAAAATTAAACATCAAAGAAAATAATTTCATTTTTTCATGTTAATTTCATCGTGATATAAATAAAATATTCCGATTTTTTAACCCATAAAAAAGATTGTCGTCCGATTATATATAAAATTTGTAGAGTGATGTAAAGCATATCTTACACATTGTTGTGTAAGATGTAACAAGGAAGACATGAAGTATAAATATATATTCTTGAATAAACGTGACAACGACTATTGCTCGTCATTTATCGTCTGGTCACGTGTTTCTTTATAGCAACAGATTTTATTTATTTTTTTTTTTTCAACAACATTATCGTTTTCACATTTCATCGAATTCACGTGACCAGGATATAACTGACCATTCACATCATGAAACATTTACACAAAATCATCGATAAAAATTGCATGATCCCAATAAAATATAATTGCGAAATTTTCCTCATAACCAAACATATAACAATAAAAAAAAAAAGAGCGAACGTATTATACAATGCGGTATATTTTATGGTGAAAAAAACCACTGCAGTGCAATAATTGCAATGACGTGTATGTAAATATCCTAATAAATATAAACAAATAGGTGTGAAAAATACGTGAAGAAATTATAGCTGTGAGTCAAGTCCCTTGACGGCATGTATGAACATTAGAAAATGCCAAAGTAAAATGCTCCAAGTCGTTTTCTACGAGGTGGCAATAAAACGAAGATGATCTTTGTGATGGCAATCGCGCCTGGCCATTCCCAGATTCCCTTGAGACACACATACGAGAAATGTAAGTCCCGTAATGGATGACGCATTGCGTTAAACACACATACATGCACATTGATGTTTATTGCTTCGTAAAAAAAAAAAAGAAAAATGGAAATGAAGAAAAGAAAAAAACAATGGGGAAATAATCATGAGAGGGTTTTTGACGATGCAAAAGAATTGAAATGCACGAAAGAGGTTAGGAATATGTTAGTTTCCTCTCTTGGGGTTGGTAGCAGCTATTTAGTGAGTATAAAGGCGTCGAGTATAAATGTTCCATGTTCAATCGCCTTGAGACGACGACGCGCGAGGCCAGAACCAATCGGTTTAGCGGCTAGCGACCTCGCGCGTCCTTTCTCTCTTTCTCTCGTTCTTACTTCTGCTTTCCCTGCCGTCGCACACCGCGAAGATACCGCTTCTTCTTCTTCTTCTTCTTTACTCCTCAAATCAACTGTTGTGTATCTTTATTCTTCACGCAACCTTCGCCTAACGCGTGTGCGATCGCACGCTTTATTATACCAAACAAGTATCGACTTGTTTTAGGATGCGCTCAACTGCCTTATACCACTAAAATCGGTATATAATCGTCGACAATCTGCGAAATATTATTTTTTTCTTGTAGTTTATTTATTTCAGTAATATATAATTTATGGAAATTATGCGTTATCACTAAATAAATATCAATTTGTCAACAATGTATTTATGGGAATCACTTTTGATTTTATTATTTTTATAGGTTATGGGTGAAAATTTTTTAATGGCAACTATACTTAACGTTCTTTGTTTTCTAATATGATTTTGTAATTTATGCAGAATCTGTGGGCGTATTATTCATGTAGCAAAACCATTAGTATATATATTATTTAATATAATTTAAAAAAATAATATATAAAAAAATAAAATTATTTAATAATTCTTATAAAAGAATTATTTTATTTTTCTATATAAAAAAAAATGTGTCTTGTGATTTAAATGCTTTGGATTATATCTTAAAATTTTTTTTCAATCTGAATAAATTATTTTTCGTTACCCTCACTTAAATAAATTAGCTATATACTTTTACATAGACATATTAGATGTATTGCATATAGGACCATAGATAATTCTGTAGAATAAATTTTTCGCATGAAATGGCGCCACACACGCTCGCTACCCTCTCTAGCGGTGGCGTCATAAATTATTCTGCGTAGCAGACCTTGTTCTGTATACAACTCACATTTCTTTTTTTTCCTATTTATTTTTATTTACATTCACGTATATACATATAACTACATACACATATGTATATAAATATGTACGTGTGTGTTAGAAAAATATTTCGGGCGCGTCGTTTCGGTCGTTAATTGGGATTAAGAGAAGGATGATCGTTATTCCCCTTCTTGTCTTTTTGTTTTTTTTTTTTCGCCATCTTTTTTTTCCCTCCGCTTCTTTGAATAAAATCTTGTGTCGAGTATATACACTGGTGTGACTCATCCGTAAAATGAAACAAAAATTTTTATGCTCACATCATCCTTAACTCTTTCATCATTTATTTTTACACGAGAAAGTGAAAAATAAAAAAAAAAAAGAGTAAAGTTTAACATGCTCAATATGTTTCACATTATATTCACACATTACAATAATAACAATAATTATTATATTTATTAATATCACTAAATGTACGATGATTTATTTTGATTTAACATAACAAATAAATTTATATACAGTTATGAGCCAATGAAGCCCTCCATATTTTAGTTAACCCATGCGAAAAATTTTTCTATACCACCTGTTTCCGAAATATGAGGCGAGACAGTACCCCCCCGGCCTTTTTTTTTTTTTTTACATAGGTATATAAATATTCCTTTGTCTCTGTTTGCTATATAATGCAGATTCTTCCTGTTTTGGGATACAAACACACACCCACGCACATATAAACACACATATAAATTTCTTCATCGAGTATCCAATGACTCCCGTGAGAACATTTTATTTAAGAAATAACCCATCATATATATATATATATACACACACAAACAAAATTTAAAAAATAAAAAAAAATTATCCACTGGTAGTTGCCACCATCTTATATATATTATTCACATGACAGAAAAACAAATGACTTTTTGTTATGATTGACAATTTAACTTTCTCACCGCAATCATTACAAATATATATACACATAATAAATATATATTTGAGTTATTCATAGACGAGAATATCGTTTACTCTTTGTCAAAAGTGTCTGACTAGAAAGGCGGCAGCGGCGTGAAAAAAAAATCAAGAGAAAAATAATAATGAGTTATATTGATAGGTAACAAAATGATAAAAATCAAGATGTAATATAGAATATAGATTGAAGATAAAGGGAAGACTATGTATATTAGTAAGTATAATTATTATTATTATTATTATTATATGTATATATATTATATGCCATCAGTATGTGAATGTAAAGGGCGGGAAATAACCTGTCCCTCTGGGCAAAGTGAATGTCCCTTTTCTCTTGAGCTCGTTACTCGGTTGCGTTATCAATCAACGTTATATACCGAGGCCATTATGGGCGCGGGTACTCTACAATACTCCCCGCTAGCAGCCACTTTATATAAACATCCCATGAAATTCCCCGTGTCGCCATAAACGCAAGAACTCACTTTTCATCAACGCACCGCCGCTGTATGGATGCAAGTCTTTTGTTTCATTAGCAATTTATAACTCTACCCATATTTTTTTATTACATTTATATTTGTTCATATTGTATATTTCTTCTTTAATATTCTCTTGTTTATATATATTATATTATACATATTATATACGAAGTATAACTTATTAAATGATATGATATAATTATTTGTAATTTTGTAGTGTAATATATTTAATTTCTTTTTTCTCGGTTCTTATTTTGTCGCGTGTTTAAGAAAAATTTCTGTTTATTTATTCATGCAATAGTTCATGAAGAATTCTTAAAGAATACAGGTGAATATTTTTATGTGTATGTAGACCATACAACCACGTCAACAATAATTTCAACGAAAGAATGTCATATTTACAACGCGCGTTGTGGTTAAGACAAATGGTAACCACTAATGTTTTTTTATTCATTTATTATATTTAAAAAGAAAAAAAAAATGTATATGGTGCACTCTTATAAACGTTAATGAATGTAATGTGTAGTAATGCACATAGTTGTGAAGTAATGAAATAAAACAAAAATTCCACCCGATGTACAAGTACACGCATATATGCATTTGTGATTTTTTATAGCGCGCACTCTGTGGAAACTTTTGACGAAGGTAATATAAATTCACCCCTCATATTCATTCTATATATCTAAAGTATATTATTCTCATTCTTTAATAATAATTATTATTATTCATATGTGGTTTTTCTTTTTTAATTATTTTTCTTGGCTCTTGCAAGTGAATATAATCAACGACCAAAAAACTTTGTGTTCAATTTTGTTTTAATTATTTATTTCTACCCTTTTTTCTTTTTGTTGCAAAAACGACTTTCCTTATCGAATGGATACATACGGACCTGCGAGAATCACCTGAGGGACAAAACACACTAGCATATATACATACACACACGTAACCGGTTACTGGTTGCATGAATAATGTGCACGCGAGGGTTTAACCGATCGGAAGTCAACGACGTCCCTTATAACGAGTGTCAATGTTCATTTGCTGTGAAAAATAAAATACTCTAACTGAAGACCTACTATAAAAGACTAACACTATATACGTATGTACCTTATACATTTATATATATATATATATGTATATATGTATAAGTATTGGATATAAATGAAAACCAGAATTACTGAGGATTATTTTTTACCAAATAAAGACATGTGAGTGTTTATGTATATGTAAGCGAAATGAAGACAAAAAATAAATAAATGAAAAAAAAATTTTGTATTGATATAAAATCCCATCAATTTTTACTTTCATAAATATTTTTATTTTTTGTATTATTACGCTAAATATAACGTGAGTCATAAATATATTTTTACCACCAAAACGGGCATAAAGTTAAGTTTCACTCGAAATTTTTATCAATCATGCAAGTGCCAATGGGTTTTCGTGGAAAAAAAAAATAAGGCAGAAGGGAAATGTACTAAAAATAGCACAAGCACTTATATTATGTATAGAAATGTATGTATAGTACCTTATATATATATTAAAGTCAAGACGAAAAAAAAAAAAAAAAACTACAATTGTTGCTTCCCCCTCGCCGGAAGTTGTTGAGAGGGTTAAAAAGAGAAACTCAGAAAGAAACAAACACGCGTTGTATATAGTTATGTGGGAAAAATGAAAACGTATATTAATTCACAAAGAAAATATAAATAAAAATATAGAATAATAAAGTTCCGAAAAATATCATTAATAAATATATTATATAAAATATAAAACATCCATGAAATAGAACATAATTATTTCAGACACTACATGCAGTAGTCAATGTCTAAATTTAGTCTAGCTCTACAACTCAATTAAATCCATAAACATTCAAGATAAAAACTCAAAAAATTATTCTAAAAAATAAATTTAAAAAATCGAATTTAAAAAAAAAAACAAAATCGAAAACAAATAAATAAATATCTCATGCGCGAACGCGTCTATAAAAGTCAAAACGATAGATAAAGGGAGCAAAGCCACGCGCGACACTAGAAATTGTATAAGTACATATATATACATATATATATTATATATAGAAGACAGGGAGGGGAACAGGTTTGCCAACTGCTACACAGCCACCGCGGCGCGCGACAGGTCGACAAACCTCTTGCCGTCCGACCTATCTCCCACCGTGTTTTTCTTTCTCTCCGCCCCCACCTCATCTCATGTCTTTACCCTTCAGCGCAAACGAACGACGAATAGTAGTAGCAGCTAGCAGCACACTTGAATCGTTGCATGGGGGCCCCTCAACGAAACGTACAAGCAACAAACGATGCGCGCGAGTGGCCTCCCGTGAATTCGCGCGAGCGCACGCGCGGAAGGAATGAACTAAAGACAGTTAGCAAGCAAAAAAAGTCAGGGTAAATCAAGTTGGTCCCATGAGGATAGTACAGAAAATAAATAAAAAAAAAAATAATAATAAAAGAACATCAGAGAAAGTCAACTTCCAAACACCCAACTCAACTCGCTCAACCGCGTAAATATTATATACATATATGTATACATATATATATATATATATATAGAAACTAAAAGATGAAGAAGGAGAAAATAAGGACGTTGTTAAATCTGTCTCTGTCTTAAACCGGCTTGCACCTAGACCCAGTCGCGTTCTATAGAAGAGACGCCAATAAAGCGAAAAAAAGAAAAAATAAAGGGAGAGAAAAAAAAAATATATATATATATGTATAGATATATATTTATATATAAAAGTGAAGAGCGCGCGGATTGTGAGCAAGAAGGTGAATGCATCTGGCAACAGTGCTGGGTCCAGCTGAGAGTCCGGGTACTTCAGGGACGTATCAAGTTCTCCAATAACTGGAGAAAAGCTTTTGCATTTATAACACAACTTATTTATTTTTTTATTAATTCTTTTTATATTCATTGAACTTAATTATAAGAAAATGGAATAGATTTATTGGTATTATTTGGTTTATTTATGGGAATGAATGTATTATTGAAGAAAATAAAGAGGAATCTTTGTAAGATATTACGTGAAAATCGAAAGGGAAAAATGTCTTCGAGATATATACTGCGATGTAATGATTGGAATTAGGTGTTGTGGCAATGAAGTTGGGTAAAAATGAGAGAAATAAGTATACATAAAACAGAAGCTGAATATTTGAAGATAGGGATGCAGGGATTTATATTTAGATATTAACGTGTGTGTGTGTGTGTGTGGGTATAAAAAGAAGTTGTTTGACGTGGTAGAATAAGAAAAGTTGAAGTGGAAGAGAAAAGCGAGACAAATGCGAAAGGCAAATGATGAACTTGGGGAAGATATTATTACATACATATGAAGAGACATGTTGGAACTTGTAAGAAGCGATTCAACATGACTAAAGGGAGTTGCAATAATATATATACTCACGTACTTTATAAATAAGTTTCATTTTATGAAAATTTCAAATATTTCATACCTTCTATTTATTTTATTTTTCTAGTGAAAAAATAAAATTTACAATTGTTGCCAATAATTATTTTGACAAACTTCACATTGGCAAGTCGTTATTTTTTTATAATTATTCCAACAAATATACATATATATTGAGATATATGTATGTGCAGTATATATACACGCAAGAAACTACATTTTGACGAGCGTAACTTGTAATTTACGATGACAGTATGCATGCATGAGATGAAACCATTCAAATTGACATACGTAAAAAATAAAGAATAAAAATTAAATAATGGTATATATAATATATATAGAATCATCCATACATTTGCCTGACAACAAATATATAATATACAATATACTTTTGAATACAATTTCAATCCGGTATATAATTTGTAACACGCGCGTCCAACGAAAAACATGTGGCGCAATGTGGACTACTACTACCAGATACGTACATCACAGCAACGTGCGCATAAATAACATAATATAACACTTATACGTATATATATGAATACACGAATGTCCCCTCAAGGGCTTCAAAACCCCCTTTACTATTATTATTCTTATTTATATTTATAATATTTTCTTTTTTCCTCCAACAAATATTAAACTTACGCCACAAAAATTTCATTCATAAGATTAAAATTGTACAATTCAAATTAAATTTAATGGCAAGATTAAAATTTGATGAAATAAATTTCTTTATTCTTCACCGACTGTTTTCCTTCTCTTCCACATAATTTCATACAATATATATTATTTTGTTTTTATTTTATATATAACAAATACACCACAAAGAAAATATTTACGTGCATGATATACACTTGGCTATGAATATAAATATAAAAAAATAAAAAAATTATAGAAGCACCATTACTTTCAGAGTTTAATTAATTTCCATATCAAACACACATTAATCAACATTGAAAAAAAAAAAAAAAATATATTAATAACAATAAATAAATAAATTTCAAGTAAATTAAAATTAATTCAAATAATCCCGAATATTTCAAAACTGCAATACAAATTATTCAATTGAATAAATTTACACATTTTTTCTTTTTTTTAATGCTTTTATCTATGCATACATATACATCTATAATGTGTGTATACTTTTGTCTATTCTATTTACTTGAACTAACGTGCAATAAAAATAATTATATATAAACAATATAAATACATATAATGCACATATTCACGAACATATTCTTCAGGAGGTTTAGTGAGTAATGTCAATGACATTAACTGGGTGTAATGCAGTGCAATGTAATGCAGCTGGTCTACGAGTGTACATTATATGTATGTATATATAATACACACATGTATTTGAGTCATAAAGAAAAGAGAGATATGACACTAATGCGTTTGTACACGCGACAAGGACGAACATCATATCCAAGTCAAGTGTACACGTACACCCAGCTCCCTTATACGCATTTATATATATTGTATATTACAATATATATGTATGTATTATATTATATGCTTGGAGAATATATTTATGAAGAAGATGAGGCTTTACCCCACTGGGGGCATATGTCAAGTAATGCCATTTCTCTCACTTTATCTAGCTCTCTTACTCTTGTATGACACGTACAAACACAAACTATAAGAATCTATATTACTACACATTAATTTTCTTATATATTTTACGATCCATCATTTCTTCATTTAATTATTATATTCTGATGCCATCGCAGTTGGTTAAACATGGGGGAAAAAATTAAATTGAAAGAATGTATTTTTTTTTTTAAATCGAAAATATTTAGTGTTATTTTTATTTCAGTTTGTAATAAAAAAAAAAATAATAATGTGGTTCTTTGATTTATTAAATTGATATTTATTTTTTATTTATTAAATTAATCAAAATCTCCCCCAATTTTTCAAACTAAAACTGTCGTAGATTATTAAAAAAAAATTGTATCAATAATTAAATTTAATTTCACCCTGTATAAAAAAGCGTTTTCATATTTCAAAAAATACGACATTATAATTTAATTCTTTTCTCCATTTGTATTATTATTATTATTTATTTATTTATTTTTATTTGTGACACATGTGTGTACATGGGGATATATAAATGTGAGAATGAACATAAAGGGCGATTATATATATGTGTTTATAAATTGAAATAAGGCGCGCGGGAATATGACGCTTGAAATGGTGACGCGTCGATTAAAGTTGTTGGATATAATAATGAACTTTGACCGCGTGCGGTGGTGAAGTATAACTAGAACGTATTAAAAGACGAAGGTCCGTGGGACCCAAAGCTCACTTCACTTGCATATATATTATATATATATAAATTCATGCATATATACATATACATATATAAATATTTCTTAAGAAGGGGGATAGCGAGAAGAAAAAAAGATTCTTCGAAAGGGCCCAGTCGTAAATCGCGTGACCCTGCACAACACCACGCACAAAGTGCGGCATTTATATACATATATATTTAATTCTCTTCGTCTTTCTTTTACAAAGAGACATATGTCGTCCTCTATGTATACCTATACATAAGTATGTAGCTATATACGCATAAATACATATATATTATAATACAGTATATGTATAAGCGTCGAAGTTTGATTATTTTCTTTTTTTGCTCCCTGATGTTCATATCTCTCTTTCTTTCTTTCTTTCTTTCTTTCTTTCTTTCTTTCTTTCTTTCTTTCGTTCTTTCTTTCTTTCTTTCTCTTGAAGTAATAATGCGACCGTGTGGCCGGACTAAAGGCATATACATTTAAAGTTCGTAACGAATGGGACGACATTAATCTCTTGCGCACCTCGTGCTACGCACGGCGTCGCACGTGGCATCGCATAATTATGATCATGTACCTATATGTATGTAGATATTGGTATGTGAGTAAAAATAAAATTAAATTGAAAATAAAAATAAAAAAAAAAAGGTGGAGGAGAGAAGCGGAAAAAAAAAAGATTGAAACACCTTAAATCCATTTTCTGCCTCTCACTTTGACTTTTTATCCCTTTTTTTTTGACTCTCATACACGACACATATATAAACATGTGTACTATATGTATGTGCCCTGTATATCCCTCTTGACACTCTAGAGTAATCACTTTCTCGCCCGGACATTAAAGTTTTACGTCCATACGAAACCTTCGGGCGAAATTCCGAAGAGGAAGGGCGAAAAAAAAAAATGTATATGTGGGTATATAAAGAAATATAAATAAGTGAAAAAAAAAATATTGTGATGTATTGCATTTAATATTTATGAGAAAGAGGGTGGCATTTATAAAATATTTATCATGTTGACTTTAATGATTGAAAAAAATAAAAAATAATGTTAATAAATTAATGAAAGGAGGAAAAATAAATGAAAAGAAAAATATTATTTCTCTTTTTATATATAATGTCAGGTCGTTAAATGTTTGGGGATGAATAAAAGAGAAATTGTTCGCAGGGTTATAATGTAACATTTTTTTTTTTTTTTATAAGTTGAAAAATGACTATAAAATAATTTTCGCAATTATTAACGCTCATGAGACACATTTAATAAATTAAGTAACCGTGTTTCTCTCCTTGTGTTAATTAATTCTCTACTATTTTCCATTCTATGCGATAATACTGGCATTTATATCTGCACAAATTGCCTGCTTAAAATTCACCTCATACTTTTATCATACAATTTTAAATCTCGAGACAATTTTTTTTATATTAAAATTTAAATGTCAAGAAACTATTTCAGAGACATATTATATCTACATTTGATTACGTTGATATAATTATTTCAATCAAATGAACAACAGAAAAAAAAGAATTATACACATGAGAAATAAAGTAAAATTACATGTGTCGATACTTCAAATTTAGCAGCAGGACATTTTAAAACAAGAGTCAAAGTTTGATGGAATTCAAGAGACCGAATTTAGAGACCATGCGTTCTAGCTTTATTTATTTCCGACACGACATTCTATCAATACGAATGTGTAAGTGTACAGTTAATATATGCCAACAAAATCGTCACAAACAAAAAATAAAAATAAATTTCATTCACAGAAAAAAAATATAAAAAAAAAATAATCAACACAAGTTCACAATTTAAATCGATTTGACGATAATAAAAATAATTATAAGCAACATAATAATAAATAGAATGATAAAAATTCACGCACGCGTGTCTCAGTGTTGCAACAATAACAAATAAATAAATAAATAAATAAATGAATAAATAAATATGTATTATTTATATCTGTATATAAACGATTGATGATTCAAAAGGAATAAATGTGAACTCGCCATGGTAACATGTTCATAAGTGTTTGTGTGAGTGTAACAGAGAAATGCAAAGAGTATCTATATACTCGTTGAACGGATGCACATATTTGTGCAAGTGTTGAAGAGGAAGAAAGAAACTCAGCGAGTGAGAGATGGAATTAGTTAGAACGTGGGGCAGATATATTTAACCTTCTTCACTTGCAATCGTGCAAGGCTCTCGAAGAACTCAACGAATGAAGAAGAAGAAGAAGAAGAAGAAGAAGAAGGTGGTAGTAGTAGAATACACAGCGTTTAAGTATTGAATTTCTTATATACCCTGGCACGTGTGTGTGTGTACAGTTTGCTGACGTGTACATATGAACAAATACGCACTTGAGCTTCTCCACGATTCGAATAAAATGTCATCGGCGGCCCTCTCCTGAAAATGCCAATCATTGTTTCGACATACCGCCAATTTATCCTTTTATATTTAATACAAAGATTGTACTAATAATAAATAAAACTACTTATACATATAATATATATTGTCTACAACAAAAGCCAAAAAAAAATAATCAATTAACAAAATTATATGAATATAAATGCGTTGAAGAAAAATTGAAAATGATTTAATTATATCTTTAAAGAGTATGAAACAACAGACGTAAAACTGACTCATGAAGAAATTGTGGTTCATTGCTCGAGATATTAAATATGAGTGTTCACAGGCAAAAATAATTATGGAATGCCAAATTATATATTTTTTATATCATTAGAAGCATAAAAGAGAAATAATTTTAAGTAAAATGACTAAGAACAAATGTGGCAAGTATTTTTTTAATGACGTTTAAAATAAATTTGTACTTAGAATGAAAGCCATTTACTTTCTTGTTTCTCATTTAACACATTGGCTGATTTAAAGGATAATTAAATTCTTAATTGTTTGTTTTTGTTTGTGTGGAAAGTTTTTACTAATGTTGTTGGTGAAGTGTTGAAATAAATAAAATAAAAAATATATCCAAAGCCTGATGAAACGATAAAGAAATAAGATGTTGGATATATAATTTGAAAGCATTCAGTAGCATTTTATCCTTTACTTATTTCTACATCTTACGATATGTTTTATTATTTTTTTTTTTTGTTCCTATTTGAATATAAATGTATTTATACAAAAATATAGTACTAATGTTTTTTTTTTTTATATTCTAAGCTTCAACACGCCAATATCGGTGCTGTATATATTCCAGTAATCTCTTCAAGCTGTTGAGACAAAGAGACAAATAGAGAGTAAGAGAGGTGAGATAGATGGTTTAAGTGGCATAAGTGGTATTCGTGTCGAGTGCTTGACCACATTGGTAGGAAGTGGATGGCACTCATGCTGATAGGAGAGGCGAGAAAGCACTAGGGAGTATATATTTGAGAAACCAAGGAAATAACATACAACATTATATTCAAGATCATGTACTCAGAGTAAAAAAAAAAAAATACAAAAACAAACAAAAATAAATCTGAGAGTAGATAAAAAAAAAATAATATAAAAATGAATCGCAATATGAAATCTTTGATGGAAATATCAACACCTACTTGAAATAAAAATAAGTATCATCAAAATTAAATTATAATTTGAATACACAATTTTATAAATAGCAATTAATTCCCTAATAATTATTTTTTATTTTTGCTTGTTTTAGGTTAATATTAAAATTACGTGAATAAATTAGTATTAAATGATGAAATAATTTTTTTTTTTTATTATTCAAGGATGTTTGGGTTGTGTGGATCGAAATATTAATGGCAAATTTTTTTTTTTCAACTTGAGAGAGTTGGATGAGAATTAACAGGGAGAGAGATGAATCATTGGAAGAAAGTAATTCGGATGGCCGCCCACGCATTTAAGATATTCAAGTTCCTTATTCTTTTTATTTTTTTATATTATTGCTACTTCTGCTGACACAACCTTGAGATATTCATGCGCACAAGTGTTTTATATATGTATATGTATTACGTATAGCTGTAGAGTAATATAAAAGTCGAATATGTATTTGTATATTTCGAGAGAATCAAGTTTTATTTTTTATTTTTTGTATATTGAAAGCCACGGGTGATGAACAACGTAGGAAGTAATCACAAAACTTTAAAACTGACATCAACTGATGTCAAATTTATATATATATAAATGGGTTGGCTGATTTTTTATAAGCTACGAAAAGTTGAATTTATGCGACGATTCATATTTTATTAAACACACTTGTATATAAAAACGAAAATCTTTCATACATTTTTTTTTTTTTTATTAATGTAACCTCTTTTGTGGTTGAGTTAGTCGCCATGACGAATTTATAAAATTTTAACATTGTGATTTTAATTCTTGTGATCCGATTCTTTATTCTTGTTTAAAAATAAATAATATACTTTATAAACTTCAAGATATTTCTCTTTAATTCTCTTCTTTTTCTCTACAGCGAATAATTTATTTTAATTTCCACGACTTCTATCCTTTATATGTCTAAAAACAAAATATTATCCATTCATATAAATATAAATATATTGCTGAGAAATTGTGCGATAAAAATAGATCAAAGAGAATAATAAATATGGATAGAGACAAATGAACGCGAATACAAATATAAAATAAAATACAGAATATATAATTTGTGAAACAAAGAAGAATAAGAAAATGAAGTAAAATGAATAAGCAGCAGAATAAAAAATAATTCACTGGCATAGTCACATAAATTTTTTGTTTTTATAAAAAAAAAATATATTTATTGGCTCTTTTGTCGTAAACGTTTGAGCACGTTCAGATCATTTGAGAGCGCAACAAAATGATAAACAAAAAATATAAAAGAAACTTTGTGGTAATGACGATGATAATGACATCGAGCGAAAGCATAAAATCCCTTTAAATAAAAAAAAAATTGTGCAAGGGGACAGCGACCTCATTTATCATCCTCACGGAATCTTTAGATAATTGTCCATTTACATTTTCATGGTTTGTAACTTTAACTCCATAAAATTTTAAACTAAAAGCACCCTTTAAAATTATATACATATATCCACGCGTTGTCATGACATTAAACCTGCATATATTCCACGTTAAACGAAGCGTATAAATAAAACAAAAATAATTATCTTGTTTGTCATAAATCAATTTACAATTACTAATCAACATTTGTCATTACTGATATCACTACCTTTTTTTTTTTTATTTGTTTAGAAATCGCAATCATACATACACCGAAATATTTCTCTATTTGATCTATATAATTAACAATGACTAAGTATTATTTTTAATGGATTTAAAGTAGATATATAATAAAAAACAATTAAAAAAGTCATCAACTTCTAAGTCACGCAGCGATAAAATTAAATAAAAATAAACTATCAACAGTTATAATTACACGCACAATATAATATACATTATGAAATATATTGATAAATAAATTCTACTACAAAATAATAAAAAAAAAATATATAAAAATTACCGTGAAATCATCCAGTAATTTATTTCCCTCCATATCACACGTGTATTAAATTCCCAATATCATTATACCAATTTTATTCCGAATAAAATACTTTTAATGTATACAAAAAAAATACTAACAAATATCGATTACATCGAGTCTTGAATATTTTTCCAACTTCAAATAATACTTAGATATACATCAGGTTTATGTGTAATTTCAACGATTCTTGATGTGATGTGTCATAGAATGACAATAGAATAGCAAAGTGAAATGAGATAGAGAGAGAATAAGAATGATGTGAACATAAAAACTGACGATTCACTGAACGAGCAAAAACAATAGAAGAATAGATTGTCGCGGGGGTGCGACACTGATGTTCAGTCACCGATGGAGAAATAAAGAGAAAAACACCACGGATATTGCAGTCTCCGAAGGTGTCAAGGGACCACTCCCTTATATATTGAGATGTATATATAAATATATATACAGATGTGTGTAGGGGGAACAACAGAATTGAGCAATATATACTATAATTGAAAATTAAAAAAATAAATAAATATATCTTTCAATATAATTTTATTTTCTTATTGAAAAAATGATTTTGTTTTATTTTTTTATGTATAATTTATTTTAATGTAAAATATCAATATTTTTTGTTAAGGGAATAATTTAATTGACGATGGATATAGGTATATATTGACGTGAATGTATATTATCATGCGTCAACAGGCATCATGGTGGCTATTATCGATTGTCGTATTGCGACATGAAGTCGACGTTGGGGTTGGCACTGGTCGGTCGAGACAGGCGTCCCCAATATGTGGTGTGCACGAGATCAAATTTTATATACCTTTGTGTGTATGTATATACATGTATAGAAGTATATACATTTGTGTATGTACCATTGAATTGTCACCAATCAAACTTCACTATCCCTCTCATCTCTTTATACTCTTTGATTCTCAATTGGCCGTAATATATGTTATACGAGTGATATATTCGATGACAAACTACCGCGTCTGTTATGTATAATATTTCAAATATCCCTTCGTTATATACATACATATATATATATATATACACATACACATTTACCATTTTTCAATCACACTCATTGAAATTACTATTGAGAAATCTTTATTGAATTATATCTGTCACAAATGAATGACATAATTTGACTGATGTTGAGATAAGAAAAAATAAAACGAAGGGATTTTTTTTTTTTGTTCATTTTTTTTTTCTCAACAATTTTATAGACGCAGTTCTTTTATACGTTTGTTCGAGTCACTCTCTGTATGTAACATGTATAATATATATACTTATATTTCGTGCTACAATTTAAAAAATTGATATAAAAAATTTTTTTTTAATTATTACTCAGTGTATAAAGTGTATATAATGAATACATGTAGATATTTGATATAAATGTATAAGTTGAATTATTTTTTTTTTTTTGTGTGTGGAGGATAATAAGAGAGTGGAGAGTAAATATTATTTCATCTCTAGACGTTCGTGATTAGCAGCGGAAGTGGTGAGAGATAAAATTAGTGCGCAGCGGCATCTGTATGAAGTAATATTTTTTTTTTCTCTTCCTTTCTTTTTATATTATTATCTTTAAGTTCGTTCACATATATATATATATTTATATATGTTATATATGTATACATATAATATTTTTTCAATTTATTTTATCTAGACCTTCGAATAATACTTGAGTACACGTCATTACTTTCGTTATAATAATATTCAAACATTTATAAATTATTACAGGCTATTTTTTTTCCATCCCTATAAAGAAAAATATATATAAAAATCAACCAAAATTAAAAAAAAAAAAAAATGACAGAGCCAAACACGCAATGAACAACGAGATGCGTGCAAACTAACAATTTATTAAACATTATAATCAAACTCTCAATACGGTTGCCAATCACTCTCTTCTCTCTTACTATACATACTTAAAAAAAAAAAAAACCTTTTGAACAATTTCACGTTATTTCAAAAGCATATTTTTACGACCTTGCGAGGACAAAAGACACAAAACACCAATGACCTCCTTAAAATAATTTAAACGACAATAATAAAAAAAAAAAAAAGGGAAAAATAAAAAAAAAATGAAATTTCCTTTATAATCCATACAACAAATAAAAAATTTGATTAATTGCAATGTTTATTTGCTGATTACACAACAAACCTCTGAACATCCACGTATAATATATTAATACATACATACATATAATAAATGATAATAAATAAAATAAATTAAATGTATTTTTTTTTTTTTCGTTGATGGAGAATAAAAAAAATTATTTTGATTATTTAATAACTCTCACAGAGGTGTGCAATTAATATGATTGCAAGTCATGCGAAGCTAATGCAAAACTCACCGGCGACTAAACTTCTACAATTTACATACATATGTATATGTATATATATATACATATATGCACATAATCGTTTATTATATGTAGTAGTCGTCCCATATCACTTTCCACCCGGTTCTTTTGGCTCATACGTTGACCATACAACACATATTATGTTGTATAAACATATATATATATTTTTATATATATAAATATATATAAATATATATGTATATATATATTTAAATAGTGTTGAAACTCGTCCGAAAGTGCAGGTACACTACACATATATTGCACGCGCGAGAGAACACATATGTATATATTTTATTTCATTTTATATATTTTTTTCTTATTATATATATATATCCGTATATACTTGAGTCTGTTTCTCGTAATGAAATGAATCAGCATACATTATCAACAATATAAGAATGTATAAAAATAATACGCTGGTATAATGTCAGACAAAGAGTGCGCGAAAATTGTCTTGCAATTAATTAATTTTAAAATAAAAATAAAATTCAATAAATTAATTGTACGTAATTTTTGTATATTAAATTGTCGCCGTGCGATGGCGTACAATCGCACACGCGGGAATTTTTCATTTCTTTGACAATGACAATTTGTTTTGTTTGTTTCTTTTTTTATTTATTTTTTTTCATTTTACTATTTAAATAATGAATTATAGAAGTAAGTGGATATGTATATGTATGTTATGAGAATTAAAAATATAAGATAAATTGATGTTTGATTTTATAAAACTCACCATTTAGATGAAAGTGTTTAGATATATTTTTTATATTTCAAAATGTCGACAGCTTCGGTGGCGTCCGTGTTATTCCAACCGCCAAGAAAAGAATAGTATAATAGAGAGATGAAAAGAAAAATGAAAAACGTGATTCACACACACGAAACACACTCAATGTCTCCACGTTTTTCAATAAATGATATTAATTAATGGCAATGTGAATTTACCAATAGTAAAATTGTCATCGAAATTTACGTTCACAGTAAAAATAAAAGTAAAAATTTTCACGATTAAATTAACAAAACAATCCAACTCCACAACACATTTATCATCAATATTCTCGCCCTTATTCGTATGAGTATAGTAAATAGTATATATATTATATCTACATAAATGTATACTCTCTTTCAATCTCACAATATTTTTTTCTCTTTCATCTATCGTAATAAATTGCACAAACGATTTATATTAATTTAAATATCTCGACAAATACGTATAAATACACGACGAATAAAATAAAATAATAATTAAATAGTCAATTATCAATAAACCGAGTTGATTGAGATAATTCACAAGACGAAAACACGGAAAAAAATAAACGACAAACCCGAGGAAAAACTATCACATAACCAACCAAACGGCACGCGAGTTCAGCGGCCGACTGAGAGGATGCAGTTCACAATTCCCTTACGTCCGCCATGGGGCCTCTCCATTGCCCCCTCGTGGACCGAACCTGCAAGCAACCCCCCACTGCGCAACCGCTACAGACAAAGCGATTGCGCGCGCAATCCCGCATTTTTTTTTACCCTTGGTTGTTGCTGCCGCTGTTTTGCGCCTCTCTCGCGCTCGCATCGCCTTTCTCCCCACTATCTCTCAGTACCGTATACACCCCCACTTTTTTTTTGTTTCTTTCATCCTTTCTATCTTTCTTTTCTTCTTTCTTACATTTTTTACCTTCTTCATTGCTCTTATATTCACTTGTATAGGACATATAATATATACATACATATGTATACCCAAAGTCGACAGACTCTCATTTTATTTATGTATATATACTGCGTTTCATTTTGCGCTTTATTGTCGTTTATTTACCCTTTGCGAGGACTAAAAGTATACATATACCATAAGAAAAAAAAAAAAAAAAAAAAAACCGGCCGAGATATTTATATATATTTTTCCTTCAAGTAGACTGACGTTTACATTTACGTTTGTATAGAATTTTTAGTCTTTACTTACACCCTCGTCACATTGTTTTTTTTTTTTTTTTTTTTTATCATCCTTTAAAAATCAGTGTTATTGTATTTTTTAATCGTTTCAGACAAACTGATTTTTAACGATGATAAAAAGTCGAAATACTCTGTCTACTGCGGTATAAGATATATAAATAAAAAAAATATCATTGGCTATTAAATATATTTTTCTACAAAGGGTTGTAAAATTATGTATCGATTTATATTTATTTATTTTCTTTTGTGTTAATTTATCTATGTGTGCGTAATGTTCATAACAAAATGATGTTTAAGTATATATGATGAGTGGATGATTATATTATATGTTTGAAAATTATCTTCAAGTTAAATGGATATCTGTTGCAATTTCATCATTTACATTAACGCAAATACATAATACAATATATTTTTAAACGGTGTATAACAATATGATTTTGGGATCATAAAAAAAGAGTAATTTACTCTTTTAACGTGATAATAAACAAAAATTATTCAAGGACAAATATATTTAAGGATTAAATATAAATATATATTGTACATAAAATACATTTTGACCTTCATGATTTATGAATTCAGCAGAAAATTTTTTATTACCCAGACGAAGAGTTGTAAAAAAAAAAAAAGAAAAACAAAAGAAATTATAATTATAACATTTATATATTTATTACAACTTATCTTCGGGGATAATACAATTATTGCACGTCGACAATAAACTTTTGTACCCTCAGTTTTTCAATTCACATATATATTTAAATATAATTATTGCATACTTTTTAAACCACACTCGGTAAATGAAACACCAGCAATAGTATATAACATTTTCATGATGACGCGTTTGCATATAGAAATAAAATAAAATGTAATAAATGATTATTTATTATTTTTAGACTGCAATATTATAGTATAGATATGCATTTGATTGTACATATATATGACGAGAAAATGTAATATATGTATGTAATTATTATATATTTTGTCCGCTTGTCTCTCCATATATATATATATATTGCTTTCTGTCGCGTCATCACTCTGGTTAGCGATGCGTGTCATGATAACGATAGAGATGGATTGACGTGGATATTAATCAAGACAATGAAAGGAAAATAGGTGGCAGATTGTGGTCGATGACACAAAGAGAGGATGATCCAAATATATATACTTTATTAATGTAATGATTTATATATAAACGATAATATATTTAATGCAATTTGTTTATGATATAACGTCGTCTTTATATATGTATTATTATATATACACATGATTTATAAATATTATTTATTCTATTTTATTAATTATCTCGTCACGCATTTATGAAATAATTGCACAGTAAAATTTATGAGTTATAAAAATTACAGCGAGGAGAATCACATTAAAAAATTAACGAGATATTAATTTCTATAACGAATTAACAATTGATTATAAATATTAGTGATTTATTGTGACATATAAATTTTTGATGTAAATCCCAATGCCAAGTCCAAAACTAACTATGAATTTTCAAAATATTCGTCAGAAACATTGAAGACGAGAGAGAAATACAAATATATAAACATTTTTTTTTTAAGTTCATTCTTTAAAAAAATGGTATCTTTTCTATTTATTAATACATTAGTATTAATTTGTTTACTTGTTATCATTACTGAAATTAAAAATGTATACACTGCAGGTAAAAAATTTAGAAGATATTAAATATTTTATGTTTTATTTAATTGATTTATTTATTTTTTAATGAATGTTTTTTTTTTTTGTAAGATGCTGCTGGAAGTGATGATAAAATAGCAGCTAAATTATTTGAATCTCTATCGACAAATACATCATCAAAAGTTCCATGTTATCTTCTGTCTAGGCCAATGGATCGTATAAAATCAGCTTTAAAAGATTTGGAAATATACAACGAACTTTACTGCACAAGAAATTCTCATTTACAACCAGGTCGAAATTATTATCAAAATTTTCTTTCTACTACTCAAAGAGATATTAATTAATAATCAAATATTTGTAATTATTTTTTTTTTTTTCATTCATATCTATAGGAGTATTAAATGCAGGATCAACAGGAGATGCTCAAATAGTTGAAGATGCATTACCAAATTCAGAATATCCAAATGGCCCAGAGAATATTAATCATGATCCACAGTCTGATGGACAAAAAACAATGTATTATCCAGCGAATTATAATCGATGGATTAACCCACCAAACAGTTATCCAAATAATTTTATTTATCCATATAATGATCCATCATATCAAAGTGCAGTTTATTTTTATCCTAATCGAATGCCATATATGAATATTTATCCAGTCAGTTCACCATCTTCGCAGCCACCATCTCCACAAGCACCGCCTTTTATTGCAGAAAGTTTTGATGATGTAACAACAGAAATAACAAGTAGTTCTTCAAGCACCACAGTATTAGGCGAATTGGCTTTAAGAAGAAGTAAAAAAAGTGATCGGGTGAGAGATTTTAAAATTACTCAGAGAATAATATTTAATTATACGTTTAAGTAATTTTTTTTTTTTCTTCATTTAAATATTAATCATTTGCTCTTTTTGTTTTTGCTTAGCGTTGCTCGAAAAAAAAATTATCAAAAAAATTAGGGTTGGCCCATAAAAAAGATGTGGACAATAGCAATTCAAATGATAACGGTTCCGATTCTAGTTCGTCAGAATAATTGAAAAAAGAAAAACTATGATGAATAAAAAAATGTTAGAGTATAATATGAAAATTCCTATTTATTATTTTTAAAGTATGAATAAATACTAATATATATTTTGCAATAAAAAATTGCATATGACGATAATAAAATATATAATTAAGAAAAATTTTAAATAGACACAACTATAATTTATTTGGTTAATATATCTGTAAAAATTAGTCATCAAAGTTTTGATATTGAATTTGAGGATAAATTTTCCAGGATATATTTTCTATTGTAATGATTAAAATTATGACATACAGAAACCTGTGATATCTATTATTGGTATAATGTTTTCAACAATAACAACAATATAATTATATTATTGTTGTCATATATATATATTACTTTTGTATAATAATTCTTCTCGCCAGAAATACAACAAACATACATGCAGCGCTTCTAGTGAACTTTACACACGAACCGAACTATGAGAGCAGATAGGTTAGGTTGGCACAACTAGGTTGGTATGACATTTTACTATACTCTATTACGTTTATACTATACTATACTGTAGGATACGAGTGATAAGACGAAAAACACATGCTCTCTCTTATTCCAATCGTCTTGTAAGAAATACGTTCTATTCATTCTATTGTAAAGTATTAGTTGTAATTGTTTAATAATTAAGAAATTCATGTAAATATATATATCATATACGATACGTAATAATAAATTTATTATGTAGATTCCTACAAGTGGTCTGTGCGATAAATTTTTTATCTAAAAAATTGCTAAATGACTGTTAACATTGTCGATGAAAATAAATAACAATTGTCAATTCATCAATCAGCGAGTAATTAAAAAAACCAATTGAATAATTCTGGATTAATAATATTTCTAGAAAGAACTAAGATAAATGGTATGTATGTATTCGTATTTTTTCACATAATTCGATAATTGTTATTTTAATACTAAATCAAATTCTCTATCGTTTTGAGGTTATGTTTATTCACTGTGGAAATATTTATCAAGTGAACTAAAAATTGTAATAAAAATCTCATATTTTCATATCAAATTGCCCTAAGTATCGAAAATTATGCATAATATATAACAAAAATGATTGTAATGAATTTAATTATTCATATTTTGTAAACTAATAAATGAAATTTTTTTTTTATCAACAAATTTCAGTGCAGGATTTAATTTATTACTCAATCAAATGACTGAAATTGATTTAGAGATCATCTAAAATGATAAATAAATTAGAATTAAGTTATCTTAATTAATAAATAAATTGTTTATATTATATTTTTTAATTTCTATTTGTTGCAGCGTAATTATTTATAATTACAACTATACATGGTTTAATAAAATAATTCAAAGTAAACTCCAGTTGGCTGTTACATAAAAATTCGTTAAATTTTTTGTTTAAAACTGTATAAGCAAAATTAATTCCACAATGAATTTCGGGGTAGACTGGGAAGCAGAACAACGTCAAACATTATTAAGCAGTAGAACTGCATTAGAAAGAGCTTCTCAATCAGTTTCAAGATCACAAACAGTTGCTGCTGAAACTGAACAAATTGGTAGAGAAGTTGTTGCTGAATTGGGTGGCCAAAGAGAAACATTATTACGTGCGAAACGAAGATTATCCGAAACGGATCAAGAATTAGACAGTTCACGAAAAATCATGAGACTAATAACTCGCGGAGTCTTGACGAATAAAATTGCGTTAATATTAATTATCGTAATGGAAGTGGTTATTCTTGGATTAATTATTTATTTAAAATACTTTGGTATGAAATGAAAAACATATTGAACAGAGTTTCATGTAATTAATAATTATAGCAGTATTACCACACCGCTTTTTAATGTAATAATAAAATTAATATTTAATAAAAATAATGGTTATATTAGTTATCTAGTGATAAATAAAAATATATCAGTCAATTTTACGCAAATAATAAAAATAAACGTAAAAATAATATTCATACTGATTTTTATTTTACAAAACGAAATGAAAATTATTACAATAAATTATTCTTCGATGGAATATCAATTATTTTTGTAAAATGCCAATATTCTTTTGAAAACCTCTGGATTATAATTCGTTACAATTGGTTTAGAATTTTCATAATCTGCTTTCTCATATAAATTTAATTGTGGCATTGACCACCATAAATTGCATTTTCCATCAATACCATCAATATTCAATGTATTTAATTGAAATACTGATAAATGAAACGTTTGTCCATTTGTCTGAACACATTGGATAGTTATGGGTTCAGGTAAATCTTTTACATCATTGCCAAATTTATGTTTAGCACAAGCAGCTGCGGCTATAAATGATTTCATTAATGATCTTGCCAACAATTGATTTTCTGTTACAGGTAATTCGGTAAAATTTTTCACTTTTTCACAGTCGTGAATGACAAATAGTGTATGAGAATTTGCAAATGGAGATTCCTTCGATATAGCTAAAATATTTGTAAAGAAATAATCTCAATTAACATGTGTATTTGTTTTTTAATTTAAATAGAGATTCATAATTTTGTTAGTTTTACTTACGAAATGAATCTACTACTTGATAAAAATGATCGCTATGCAGACTGATGATGGGACTAAGTGGATGTATGTCCGGAAAAGTTGCATGAGAAATGTCTTTATCACTTTCCATTGGTTTCAATCCCTTATTTGACATTATTAACATATCCATTGTTGAATTAAATATCAACAATTCATTTTCTTTCTCTGCAATTTCCGAAATAAATTATCAATAAATTATTTTTTAAACTCATTATTCATTGAATTATTATCAATGATTACCTAATGACAATTGTACTAGCCCGTTGTGAATTATTTGTCGTTCTTGAGCTAATTCTAATCCGCATAATGATTCACAAACCTGAATCATTTTTTGTGCCAAGTTATATCTGAAAAAAAAAATTATTTTACATTAAGAATACACTTAAATAAAATTATTTAATAACTATACTGCAACATTTTTTTATGCTTACGATTTCCTCACGTCATTTATACCATAATCTCGTGCAAATATCCACGCCGGTCGCAAAGGATCGTTTTTCTTCGGCAACTTAACCTGTTGTGCATCGAAAATACTCGATGAATAAATAATTCTGCAATCAATAATGAATTAATTTATTATTCATTAATATTAAAAATATTTTCATTAATTCAAAACATTTTACTTAGTGAGCAAATTATCCAATTCTTCAGTTGTATCTTCTACTAAATTTTCAACTTCATCCGGTAAAGTATTCTTAACAATTAATGTTTTTGTAAGTAATTGTGCTTGATCTACACCTTGTACTAAGAGATCATAATTATTGTGTCGCACACAAGGTCTTTCTTTCCAATCCGGATGATTTTCATCTTTTAAAGGAGGTCTTGTCACAACACAAGCACTAAACAATTCGTCCGTATCAAGTCTATAAATAATAAAATAAAAAAAATAGACTTATATATTATATTATATTATTAAATATTATATTATTTATTCTATTGGCGATGAATAATACCTTGGGAATGAATGGGGTTTTTTCAAAAATTCTTGGGCATCTGTAATTTCAATTCCTTTGCTTGCAAGAGCAGTTTCTGTAAGTGTGTCACCTAATATTTGTTTTCCATGTGCAAACCAATGACGTTTTATCATCCTCCCCAAATGTTGATTCCATAATGCTTGTGTTAACTTCATTGCGATTTAATTTGAATAATGAATAATTTTTGTTTTTAATCAACAATAAAAGTCTATTTAACACAGAAACAAATTCAACCGATTGGAGAGGTTATGTTGATATTAAATTATCAAGATGTGCTAAGGGAATGTTAGTTTTATTGTATTCCGTAATAGCGCTGGGTGATTCAAATTATTCCACTTAATTTCGCGCCAATACTAACTACATGATACAGATACAAAATTGAAAACGTTAGAATTAAGTTGAATTATAAAATTAATTAAACACGTTAAAATTGCATAACAATATTTTTAGACAATATATATAACGTGGAAGGTGAAAATTTAACCTCAAAATTAGATATTACAATAATTATTAGCATTGAAAGAAAGGAATATGATAATTTTCAGGTTATGTCCAGCTGAATGAAATTTATATTGTTACAACAGTAAAAAAATGAAGACTCAATGATAATAAATATTTATTTAATATAACAATGAGAATATATTCTAAACCATTACGTATCTGGAGACGATTCTCTCATCAACAAACAGAGTCTCAAGGATCGGTATGGAAAAAACCTACTGGTTTTGATACCGGGATTGTTGTATACAATCCAATTATCAAGCAAAAAGTTCCTTTAATATTAAAAAATGATAAAATTGCGACGTGGTATTTATGTGGTCCAACAGTTTATGATTCTGCTCATATTGGGCATGCATGGTAATTTACTTTTAATTCATTTTTAATATTTGAGAGATAATTTTTTTTTCATGTATTTAACAAGGCACTGATTATTCGTTTTTGTTTTTTTAACTTCAGCTCTTATGTACGATTTGATATCTTGAGAAGAATTCTTGAGAACTTCTTCAACATCAACGTTGTATCAGTAATGGGAATTACTGACATTGATGATAAAATAATAACGAGATCTCAAGGATCATCAAAATTTTCAGATTGGAGTCAATTAGCAAAATTTTATGAACAGGAATTTTATGGACAAATGCAACAGCTAAATGTTCTGCCACCTTACTTGTATGGGAGAGTATCAGACTACATACCACAAATGATACAATTCATCGACAAAATAATGTCGAAAAATTTTGCTTATATTGGAAAAGATGGTAAAAACATAATCATGTATTTTCATGACATATAATAAATTTATTGTATATTATAAGCATGATCTATATTTTATTTCTAGGTTCAGTATATTTTGATCAAGTGAATTATGGTAAATTTGAAAAGTTATGTAAATACGAAATACATAAAGATGAGTCCCATCCAGTAAAACGAGCAATTTGTGATTTTGCATTGTGGAAAGCTGCAAAACCTTATGAACCTTTTTGGGAAAGTCCATGGGGTCCTGGTAGACCTGGATGGCATATTGAATGTAGTACAATCGGCAGGTTTGACAGAAAAACATAAATAAAATATTCATATTTTCTGTATTTCAATGTTGTATTAATTAATTAATTATAATATATTATTTATTTTTGTTTATTCAGTTTCACTTTGGGAGATAATATTGATATTCATAGTGGTGGAATTGATTTAGTATTCCCCCATCATGAAAATGAAGATGCTCAATCCTGTTGTCATCATGATACAGATCAATGGGTCAATTATTGGTTACACAGTGGTCTTTTACATTTGAGAGACATTAAAATGTCCAAGAGTCTCCAAAATACAATTAGCATTGCAGAACTACTTGAAAAATATACAGCTAATCAATTTAGGCTGATGTGCTTACTTTACAATTATAGAACTGGTAAAGTTTGAATGTTTACTTATTCATCAATGCATGAATATATTTTTTACTTTTCATCATGAAGTTGTCTTATATTTTTTAAAGAATATAATTTTTAATTAATATACTTTTTTTCTCTTTTAGCAATTGAATTTACTCATGAGGCAATGCAAAAAGCTGTCACAATTCTGAAAAAATTTGAATACTTTCACAGTGATTGCCAGAATTATATGGCAGGCAAATTAGTCTCGAAAAATCTTGATGAATCCGTAATATATTCCAAGTTGTCTGAGGCGAAAAAAAATATTCATGAAGCCTTAGCGAATGATTTTTCAACGCCAGTTGTGATTTCGGAATTGATAGATTTGGCTGCTACTGTCACGAAAATGTTGGACTCTTCTCAGGTAGTAAGAAAAATTTTTTATTCAAAAATATTTCAAATAAATTATATTCATTTTTTTTTTTAGAAGTCAACAATTGATTCAGGAGCGCGAAATGTTCATTGTATAAGTGCAGTCTCAATTTATATCTCGAATACTTTAAGAAATTTGGGTATTTCACATTCGAAAGAAGTTGAAAATAAAAATAATAAATTTACTGAAGTAATCGATACTTTTGTTGACTTCCGAACAACAGTTCGCAATAAAGCTCTTCGTGAAAATGTCAAAGATAAAGAAACGTTGATATTATGTGATGATGTTCGAAAGAAAATGAGTGCATGTGGAGTCAAAATTAAGGTAAAAACATTAGTAGAAAAAAAAAAATGAATATTAATATTAAATGAGAAATTATTTTTAGGATTATAAGGATAAATCTACTTGGACTTTTACAGAAGAATAAAACATATTTAAAATTGTGCACATAAAAATTTTGTATTTATATGCAAAATAATAATTGTTAATATCAATGTTGAGATAATATTTACATCGAATTAATCGACAACAAAAATAATTTTTACGTTTCCATACTTTCTGTTGAAGTCACAGAAGCTTTTTGTTTTCGTTCTTCTTTTCTTTCTTGCAAAGATTTCTTCAAACCCTTCATCTTCCTCGTTTGTATGCTATTTAATTTCTGCGCGCCCATATGAATTCTTCCAAGTGTTGTACCAAGACCATCCACTGCAATATTCTTCTTTTTCTTGACTTTAAGTTCTTTCGGTCTCTTGCAAGACTGCTTGAACAAATCGTCTGATGCAAGTTTATTTCTTCTGATTACAAAGTCCATACGTGGTCCAATTTCTTCCAACTCTATTTTGGGAATTCGTGTACCAGATTTTTTCAACAAAACTCTAAAATAATAAATTATATTAAAGAAAAAAAACTGAAGATATAAATAAAATTTAAATCTTTTCAAATTGATTATTGAAACTCACTTATAACTTCTGAGATAAATTTTATTTTCAAACGCTGTGAAACTCAGTGCGTGCTCCAAACCCTGAAGTCTAATATTTGCCGCAGGTTCACGTTGGAACATGTCAACCAAAAGATTCTGAATTCTCTGATACTGATGATTATTCTCAAATAATTCACCATTAAATATCAACATTGGTTTAAGTCCCGATGCAATTTTATCAACTTTAAATTCTTTTAAACTTTTATAATTTTCCACGCCAAATTCAACCATATCAAGCAAACTATGTTCAAATGTTCTACCCATTACAAGATTGTGCGGACGTTTTTTATTATGTGATGCAAACATAAAAAGAGGTGCATTACTTTTTTTGCAAAATTTCTCAATTGGTGTAACATCTTCAAATGGCAAAATTTCATTTTTCTTTTGCATAAATACTGCATCTGGTTTTTTCAACAAATACTATAAAAAAAGAAAACAACTAATAAAAATACAACAATTACAAAGTATAATTTGAGGTTAAATATACAAATATTATTTTTACCAAATCTTTCATTGCATTGACGACATGTTGAGAGGATGTACTGCCTTTGATAAATATTGTTGCTTTTGCATCCTCAACTAATTTAGCTTCTCGTTTAATAATTGCTTTTTTTCCTTTATGGGAAGTCGGTTTTCTAAATTAATAAATAAATGACATTAATAATTTTTTCTACATTGAAAGCACTTTCCAACAGGCAAACGAGAGGTTAGAAAATAATTAAATACTTACACCACTCTTTGAATAACCGTCATTGTAAAATAATTCTTTTATTTATAAAAATTTACCAATATAAAATATTTATTTGTTTTGATAATTCACAAAACGAATCCTACACGTGTTGCACGTGCTATAAAAAACGATAAATGATAAACTAAATAAAAAAACCCAAAAACTCTACCGTTCTACTTTAGAGACCCCAATCGGAAGATGGCGGTTCCTTAAACTAATTTTCAAGCTATCTACTGCACCGACAGAGTTTTTAAATTAGTAAAATTCAACCGAGAGAGAATCAAATTCAGGCGCAACGGCGCTGAATGGCGTCACAAAAAAAAATTCCAAACCTCAAAATGGCGTCATCCATTTTCTCTCTGATATATTTATAGTTGTAAAACGGTGGGCTTTATGGCGTCGGCAAGTTTCTGTTTCACAATGGTTGAATAAAGATACATACATTAATTAGACATTTCCATGAGAATTTATGACAATTGATGTATCAATATTGACATAATTTGTATGATACAGGTGAGGTGTACGTCATGCTGTTATCAAGGTCTTGTGAATTAATTTCACTTTGTAAATTTTTTCGTTCCAAATACACCGATTCTTTTTGCGTCATGGCGGCAAATATACCGTACTAATTGATTATGTTATTTGTTTATTTACATTATCAATTATTGTTATTGTAAATTATAATTAGTAAATGAATTATCGTATTGGATGTACGTGATATTAATTGTTTCCCGGTTAAATAAATTCAATTACAATCGCCGAACGTTACAAAAAAAAAAACAGGAGTGTGGCAATGAAATATTTCATATCTAATCGAAGCACGATAAATAAATACTAAACATTGATTTTATTTGTGTATAGTTGAAATATCATTTATATTAACGAATATAATATTTTTTACAGATCATTAAATATGCATAAACGTCGTAGAACATCGTCTGTTGCAAGCCGTGGTACGGAGGACGATCCTGATGAGGTTCAACCAGAGCCAGCCAAAAGAAGAAAAAAATTAGATCCTGTAGGAATTTAAATCACTATAAAATTAATTCAATAATTAATTATAAGATATAATTTCAATTTGTTTGTATATTAATTTATTTTATTGTTTAACAGAGCGACCTGTGCCAACAGTTATATGATATTATAAGAAATCAAAAGAAGGAAGATGGTACTCTTCTGTGTGATGCATTTATCAGAGTGCCAAAAAGACGACAAGAACCTAGATATTATGAAGTAGTTACAAATCCAATTGATCTACTAAAAGTTCAGCAAAAATTAAAAACTGATGAATATCGTGATATGGAGGATTTAGCTGCCGATATTCAATTAATGATTAATAATGCAAAAGCTTTTTATATGCGTACGTCACCTGAATACAAAGACGCTGCGGATTTATGGGAATTATGCGTTAATACAAAAAATCGAATAATGGATGAATATGAGGATACTGAACCAAAAGGAAAAATAATATTAAAAGTCGCAAGATTATCGCGTAAAGTTGCTATGAAACAAGATGATGCTGAAGACACATCTGAGAGCTCAACAAATCCAGATGAAGAATCAATGCAGCCATTTGAAGATTTATTTATGGCAGTTATGTCTGCGACTGATCCTGTTGATAGTACCCGACCTTTACATCCGGTATTTCAATTAAAACCATCGAAAAAACTTTATCCTGAATATTATGAAGTTATTGAAACGCCCATTGACTTGAAAACAATTGCAAGAAAAATACAGGAAGGTGTTTATGGCTGTCTCGGCGATATGGAGAGAGATTTAATCTTAATGTGTCGTAATGCATGTAATTTCAATGAGCCCGGTTCGCAGATTTATAAAGATGCGAAAACGTTAAAGAAAATTATCGCATCAGCTGCACGAAGACAAGACAGTGGATCAAGTATGAACGTGTCAAAATTAACGACAGGCTTATCAACACGAAGTAAACGTGGTAATCGTGGCTCAGCGCAGTCGTTAATTGCCCAAATTGCAGCTATGTCCGATGAAGATAATGAAAGCGATGATGAAGAGGAAGAAATAGCTGAAGTGGAGGAAAATGATAATGCTCAATGGCAATTGTTTCAAACAATACGAACAACATCAAATAATCAAGGTGTTAGAATGAGTGAATATTTCTGGAAATTACCGTCCAAACGAATGTATCCGGATTATTATAAAATGATTAAAAATCCAATTTCATTGTTGCAAATAAGATCAAAAATTAAAAAAGGAGAATATGGTACAGTGAGCGAGGTAGCTGGTGATATGAATATTATATTTGAAAATGCTAAAAAATATAATATTCATACATCACAATTATACAGGGTAAATAATTATCATATTTAATATTAATATTTTAATATTTTGATATTTTATTCTGTTGATTTTCATTTTGTTGATTAATTATTTTTGATTATAGTGTGCAGCGCGTTTACAAAAAATTATGCAAGAAAAAGTACAAGAATTATTGGAATTTGATCAGGATTCAGATTCTGATTGTGGTTCGGAAAGTAATTCTCAGCCAAAATTAATGAAACGCGCTTCCAATATTTTGACACGTGGGAAATATAAGGACAATATACCATTGAAAAAGCGTTTGTACGCATTAGTAAAATGTGTAATAGAATACATGGTGAGTAATTTCAATCGTAAATAAAATATTTATCGATGCAATACTGATTTTATTGAATTTGCATTAAATTTTTAGTATGAAGATGGTCGTCAGCCAATGCTTATGTTTATGGAAAAGCCATCAAAAAAAATATATCCAGATTATTATCAAATAATCGCTGAGCCAATTGATATGCTTGCTATTGAATCAAATATCAAATCGGAAAAATATCAAAGTGAAAATGAATTAATTCAAGATTTTAAATTGATGTTTAATAATTGCCGACAATATAACGAGGAGGGCTCCTCAATTTATGAGGACGCAAATACATTAGAACGTGTGCTAATGGATAAAGTTCGTGAATTAGGTCCGTTGCCTGATTCAAGAGTAATTAAATCCTCTGGTTCAACACCGACACGCAATGTTGGACGACCAAAAAAAATAATTCCACTTCATTTACAAAAATTACGTACAATGTACGACACAATTAAAGATTATCATGATTCAAAAGGACGTCAATTATCATTAATATTCATGAAATTACCAAATAAAAATGAATATCCAGATTACTATGAAGTAATAAAGCAACCAATGAACTTGGAAAAAATTGCATCTACATTAAAAAATAATGGTTATGAGAATCTCGATGAATTGGTCTCTGATTTAATATTAATGTTCGATAATGCCTGCAAGTACAATGAGCCCGATTCACAAATATACAAGGATGCCTTAATTTTACAACGACTTGTATTACAAACAAAACTTCAATTAAGTGAAGATGATGAGAGTGTTCCAGATGTGGCAGCTGCTGTCCAAGAAATATTGGCGACAATTTTTACCGCACTTTATAATCATCAAGATGAGGAGGGTCGTTGTTATTCTGATTCAATGGCTGAATTGCCAGAACATGATATTATTGATGGTAAAAAAGTTCGGGGTTTATCATTGGATTTAATTAAACGTCGCTTGGATCGAGGAGTTTATAAACGTTTAGATAGATTTCAAGAAGATGTTTTTTCATGTCTCGAACGTGCGCGTCGTTTATCAAGAACACATTCACAGCCATTTGAAGATAGCGTTGAATTACAAGCATTTTTCTTACGTACTCGTGATGATGTAACACGAAGTGGCGATCTTCTTCACTCTCCCGCTCTCAATTACACTGTATTAGATCTGTCAAGTCAAGTTGCTGAATTAAAGCGTCTTAAACATCAACAAGAATTAATTTTACCATCTGAAGAAGAAAGTTGCGATGGCAATGAAACCAAAGAACCTGAGCCAAGTCCAGTCATTGCAACGAAAATAAATGAAAATGGCGGTTCAATGAGTTTCAATCAAGAAATTTATCGTGCCGGTGATTTTGCATATGTTGAACCAACTGAACGTGGTATGGAGTACAGTGTGGTGCTTATTGAAAGATTATGGACAAATTCAGAAGGACAACAAATGCTTTATGGCAATTTATTTTATCGACCAAGTGAAACTTATCATGTGGCGTCACGAAAATTTCTTGATAAAGAATTATTTAAAAGTGATGCACATATTGCCGTGCCTTTGTCCAAAGTTGCTGGCAGATGTTGTGTATTAAGTGTAAAAGATTATTTCAGAATGTTACCTGAAGCATTTCCTGAAAAAGATGTATATGTGTGCGAGTCGCGTTATTCAACTAAAGCGCGATCGTTTAAGAAAATTAAAGTATGGAATTTCGATCCCGATCATTTAAAATTGGTACCCAGAGAAAAATTACTTGAGCCCAAACGAGTTATATCAGTGTATAAAGAACGCTTGGAGAAACATAAAGAAGAAATTGCCGAATTGGAAGAGGGTGAAAAACTAATGGAAAAAGAAAGACCAAATGTTATTTTGTTTAATATTGACGATTCAGAAAATACATTTTATGAACAACATAATACTTGTGCTGGTCCTATTAAAACTGGTGATTTTGTTTATGTTGCCATTGATGGTGGACGTCAACAAATAGCGCAAGTTGATTCGATATGGTCGACTAAAGATGGTAAATGTTATTTTAAAGGACCGTGGTTACTTACACCACCTGAAATACCACATACACCCACAAAATTATTTTACAAACAAGAATTATTTTTATCTACCGTTGACGGTACACATCCAATTGTTGCAATTGTTGGAAAATGTGCGGTATTGGATTTAAGTGATTATGTTTGCAGTGAGTATAAAAAATTAATTAATAATAAAATTTAATATTTCACCATGATGAATAATTTATAATGGATGTATAAAATGTTTACTTATTTAATAATCAGGTCGACCAACTGAAATACCAGAAGACGATGTTTTTATTTGTGAGTCATTGTATGATGAGGGTAAAAGTATAATAAGGAAATTGGGTCAAGATGGATTTAAGAAATATATTCACACATCAGCAGTGATGGATGATGAAATTTATTTCTTTCGAAGACCAATTAATCCAGCCAAAGTAAGTTTATTTTATTTATTATATTCGTATTATTCTTTTTTATATTATAATTTTCAGTTCATTCATTTTTATTTTTATTTATTATCACTATCCATAACCAAATTCTGCTACAAATGTGCGGGGTAAAATTGAGAAAGAGAAATAAAACAAAAAACAAAAACACATGGTAAATTTTGCGTACGGCTGCTAACAATTATTTTTGTGCAAATAATGCTTTTGCATGTGTGTATGTGTATGTGTGTTGTAGGTATCAATTGATGTGGCGCGGACGCAATTACCAATCAAGTCAATTGTATCCACTACAAGTCATTTTAAAATGGTAATTTCTACATAGTTGACAAAAAAAAAAATTAAATACCATTCTCTAATACTTTCAAATGATGATGAAATATTTCATGAAAGAAAAAAGAAACGAAAAACAACAAAAAAAATGCATTTGCATGTAGTAACGTTCCCCCATATACATTATACGCACAAGCTAATGCAGCGAATTTGGTTTATGGATTTTATTTATTTCTATATTGTTTATATATGCAATAAGTGGGAAAAAATCGACTTGATCGAACCACATGAAAATATTTTTGAAAAATATATCAAGAAGAAAAAGACACAAACATTTTATGGCTGTGTTAGTCTGTGCCGCTTTCTGCATGATTAATTTGTACATATATTTTTTTCTATGCCGGCATATTTGTATTTTCAATCATTTATTTAATTTTTCTCTTTATCATTATTATGATTATTATTCGTTCATAACTGTTGAAAAAAAAAAAGTTGGATGATTCTTCACTTCGTGATGAAAAGTAAGAAAAAAAGATAAGAAACAGCATTATCAAAACATAACCTCATTTTTATCGAGCAAATATTCTCTATAGGATATTCAACGAATAGCTTTTCACCAACATAACCTCAAAAAAAAAACGAATACCATAATAAGCAAGCACCTGTTGGGTTGTATCTTGTATCATTAATTTATTTTCGAAGACTTTAAATCAACAAAACAATAATTTATATAATTAGAAAAACAATGAGAGCATTTTTCGCGAGTAATAATAATAAATAACGAGAACAAACGCGACTGAATTTTCAATTTAACATACAATTATATTGTACAAATTGGTATATAAATGAACGTGTAATCTCATTCAACGAAACTAAATGATGGTGTAGGATGCATCACCATTGCTACCCAAGCTGGAATCTGATGTACTGGGAATGGGAGTAGCATTGGGAGTAGGAGAGGACAGCATGGATGCAGGTGGACCACCATCTGTGGGCTCCACAGAAGCTCAACCAGTGCTCTCAAATGCTCAAACGCCCGTTTCGACGAAAAAGGTGAGGCTTGATGCGGATATATCATCATTACTTCATTATTTTTTTCACTCTTTTCTTTTTTTTTTTTTTTCTCGTCACCTATGTCGTTTTCTATTTTTTGCATTTAGTTTATTTTATTTATTATTTTTATTATTTTTATTATTTTTACAGAAATATGCCAGCATATTATCATTTGACATTGTTCGAAAAATATATATGTATACAATGTATATACAAATACATTTAACCCATTTTTTTTTATCATAATTCTATTATCAATCGAAGAAGTATAAGATAATAAATATGATAATTAACTAAAACTGATTGGTGTATTAACGTTAACATGAGAGGCATTGAAATTATAATTTATATATTTTTTCTTCTGTTTAGAAAACACCGGGTAAGAAATTAGTTACGGGATATATTTTGTATTCGAGTAAAATGCGAACGCAAATAACGCAAAATAATCCTGAATCGTCCTTCGGAGAGATTAGCAGAATTGTTGGCAATGAGGTATTTATTTATTTTATTTATGGATTTATTTTATTATTTAATTTATTTTAATTTTCGTAAGTAATTATCTGAATAATATTATGTTATGAATAAAAAAGATTCGCGATAAAATTTGAAGAAAATGATAAAAAACGAGATAGTATCGAGAATTATTTGGGGGTTTTTTTTTCTGTGAATTTCCAGTGGAGAAAATTACCTGCTGGTGAGAAACAAGCTTGGGAAGAACGGGCGGTAAAAATGAATGAAGGTGGAGACTCACGAGGTACACCAGGTTCAGGCATTTGTACACCAGTAGATCAAGTATTTGAATGCTGTTGGGACAATTGCGATTGGCAATTTGAAGATATGACAGATTGTATAGATCACTGTATCGCTGAACAAAATGGACATGTGCAATCTTCTTTCATAAATGCTCCTACTGGTATAATTTAAAATGAACTATATAATAATTGTTCAACGATGATAATATTTTTATGATTTAAAATTATAATACAAATGAATTACGTAATTTTAGATGTGGATTTTCAATGTCAATGGAGAGGTTGTGGTAGAACAAAAAAATCAGTACCGCCTTTTCCCAGTGTACAAAGATTGGCGAGGCATGTGAAAGAGGTCCATATACTCAAAGGAAATGGTCGTATTATACCACCAAGTGAACGAAGCAAGTGCGTATTAAATTGTTTATTTCACCAATTTAAATACAAATCAATTATCAAAATGGAAGATTTGAATTTATATTTATCATTTTTTGTAGAAATTATATGGCATCAAAAGGTCCTACGATATTGCCACCTATGGAAACTGGTGAGTGTCAGTAAATAATTAGAAACAAATCGTTTATTCATTTTCTTTTTTTGCGATAGTAATATTCAATTGTTTGTTAGAAACTTCAGCTGCTGCAACGCAAACAGCAAGTTTACCAGCAGCGAAACAACCAGATCCATTGTTTATTGCAGTGCCACCTCGGCCAAGTCGAGTTTTACATTCAGACGCTTATTTGAGGTAAAAATAAAAATTCAAAAATGGAATTTTACAATTTTATAAAATAATTATATTTATTTAGTGTCTTCCATGTTAGTTGATTGTTTGATTGTTGATGGTTTTTAAATATTACAGATATATTGAGGGATTAAATGTGGAAAATCGATACATATCGAATTGGGATAAACAAATGAATGCGACTCCTGATAATACACAAATTCCTGATGTAACAAAATTACCAGCCGAATGGTTAGGCAATGGTGTTGGTAATCATGGGAATGTCGTAAATGCCTTGTGGACGCTGAGAAACATGATGATGCGGGATGTGTTAGCCATCAATAAAACTTTATAGTTTATCAATCGTTAAGATTCGTATATTCGTTCATATTTTATGCTACCTTGCGAACAAAAAAAAACAAAAAGAAAGAAATAAATCATTATAGCCGTCAGTGCTAGATGACGAGTGAAAAGACTGACATTTGAATTATTAATCTCGGTATATAGAAATTTTTCAATCTCATCTCAATGTTCCTTATTATATACCTCGTCTTTATTAAATAAAAAAAAAAGAAAGAAACTTGAAGAAAGAAATTTTAAAGTCAGTTTTGCACAAATTATATTTTAATTTGTTTTGGCCAAAATTAAATCTGATTTCATTTATTTTTTTCCATTGTGACAGACGTGTAATTGTGGGGGAAAGGGAGGAAGGAAATTTTTTAAAACTTTTGCATTTTTTTCTATGGTACGATAAATCTAAATTTTATATGACAATATTTTTTCCTTTTCGTATAAAAATCAAATTTTATTATTTATAATTGATAGTTTTTTTTTTTCGTCAATTTTCATTGGAACAATTTTTCTATAATAAAAATCCAAATAATGCCTTTGACCTTCAGATAGTTCAAAAAAAAGAAATTAATAAATAAATGAATAAATGAATAGTTGAAACCAGTGCAAAGAACTACATCACCTAGCATTGACAGCTTATCGTCTATGTTAAACAAATAAAATACTATCTGTAAAAAAACATATTTGGAAAAAAAAATTATTAAACATAAAACCCAGTATTTAGCTATATAATAAAGCGAAAAATTATGGATTGGAATTATTTTTTAGGTTAAAAAAAAGAATAATTTGAAATTGTTGGTTTAATTTTGTAATTTGGATATAGAATTTTTACATATTTAAAAAATGAAAAAGATAAACAAATATTATTGAATATTTTTTGTGAGACTTAAAAATCGCTCACCCGTCCACCATGTTGCCAATCACCCCATTTTGTTGGCTCTTTCTCACTTTCCGGAATAAATTCACCATTATCAGGATCAATATCAATCAACACAGGATCATTGAGTCGATCGAGACCTGAAAACATTTTAAATATGATGTATAAAAAGTTCCCATTGATGAAAAAATATCCCAAGTACTTACTTGGTATTTCAGTTTTTAATTTTTCATGAAATTTCTTCATTCTTTCTGACTCCTGCTTGATAATATTGAATTGAGAATCATTTGTTCCCTGAAGTATTGATCCTATCAATATTTCAATTTATTAATTTACTTATATATTTTATTTAATTATGTCTATGCACAAATTTATTTAACCTGTTGTAAATTTTCGAATATTTCTTTTTACAATTCCAGTCATGAACTTTTGTGTAAACATCGTGCAGTTGAAAATGACACAAAGATTATCAAATGACTGGAAATTTGTGTCGGTAAAAATTGTTAAAAGGGGAAACAAAACAAAGGAATAAAATAAAACAAATTCATTTGTTTACATACATTATTATCTATAAATATAATTCACAATTACCCACACAACTGTTATTTAAACAAGAAAAAAAAAAAGAAAATATACATTGATATGGTCCTAAAAATCTGAAACTCTTCCTTTTCGTTCCCAATCGCCATAACGAGTTGGTTCAGGTCCTTTGGGACCACCAACTTCTCCAGTTTCTGGATTTACATTGTCAGAAAATGGTTGCAGAGGTTCTTTCTCTTGATAAGGATGTTTCCCTTCTTCAAATTCTTCCAATTTATCTATAAAAAAAATTTTATTTAATAAAAAATTTTTATTTTCTATTTGTATTTATTTTTTTTTTACCTATTGGTGCTTTTTCACGTAATTTCTTTCTAAATTCTTGCAATCGCGTACTCTCCTCTTTTTTATTACCCGAATCAGTTGCCAATAATCGATTGCAACCTGTAAAAAAAAACAAAATGTATCACCAGTGAATCATATTTTTTGCATCAAATTAGAACAGGCTAATTCGCTCGTTTATTCTATTAAACAATTACCAGTATGAATGTGTTTAATAATGGGATGTGGCTTTGTCAATCGTGTAATTGCAAACATTTTATCGTGAATTTCAATAAGCAAAATTTACAATTTTTCTCGTCACTTTGTATCAAATAAAATTTTAGCTACAATTACAATTATGCACACTCAGTTTGTGACAAAATTCTGTGAGCTTTGTACTTTTACTCAAATATAAAATCAAAAAAGAGAGATGGATGATGGAATATCCAATTAATCAAATAGATTTTTCACTCTATGAATACGTAATTATTTGATTTTGTATTTATTTTCATTTTATTGCGTACATAACGTTGGCAACATAAGTCAATCGTTAGTTCACTTGAACTAAACAGATTCTAACCTCAAAATAGAACGTTTACACTGCATTACGTGATACCTTACAAATAATATATTTTTTTTCTAATTATGGATGGCACGTGGTAATTATGAATAAAAAATACAGGTATTGCACTATTCTGTTATATTTATATATTAACTATAGTAATAATTATCATAATACATTAATGATGTTTGCACATAAAAATGCAATATTCAAAAACTTTTATAATGATGCTGGAATAGAGCTTGTGTATCAGCTCTACGATTAATACTTTGACATGCATTATCAACTGATCTAGTCATTGTTGGTGATCCACAGCTAAAAACTCCAATTGTATCAATCTAAAATTTGAAAAGAATCAATTTAAATTATCAATAACAATCATGAATTATCCAGCACTGTTTAACTCAATTAATATGTATGTTTACTAACATTATTATGAATTCTTTGGATTGCCAAAAAAAATTGTGCAAAATTTGGCCTTCCAAAGTGAGTAACTGCAGTCAATCCAGTAAAGAGAGATTTATTTGAAACCTTTTGAAAATGTCTTTCACAAATATACTAAAAAAATAAAATAAAATAAAACATAATGCAGGTCATAAATATATATAAATTTGATTTTGAAACCTACCAGCAAAATCGTTCGTAGATCAAATTTTTCATAAAATTGTGTAATAAAAATATGTGGAGATATTACATTATTTGTATCAGCTTTCTCGACTTCTCTCAAAATATCAACCATCCATTCAAATTGTTTTTGAGAACGTGTAACCCAAATAAAATAAATCTGTAACATTAATTCACTAATTTTATTAAATTTCCACATTGAATAATAATTAATTATATTCTAAAAATATAAATACATACATACATATGTATATATTCTATTATTTTTACCTTCTTGCAACCAACAGACAATTTTTGATTACACTTAAAAACAATATCTTTCAGAATTGAGGCAAATGGTGTAACGCCAATACCACCAGCGACCATTATTGAGATATCATACTTGTCCCAATTTTGATGAGACTCACCATAAGGACCATCAACGTGAATCTAAACAATCAAACTATACACGTAAGTTTTCTGAATATAATTTAAAGAAGAAAAAAAACAACTTTGTTCAATATTTTAAATTAATTTGTTTATAACATACTCTTGGCAAAGTTCGAAATTCTTTTCTTGTTGGATCCAATTTACTTCGTAAATTTTTTGTCCATGGACCAACTGCTCTTATATGCACTGATAAATATGGTTCATGTGGTGCTGATGAAAGAGTAAATGGATGATATGCTTGAGCATTTAATGCTGGACATGAAATTCTCACCCATTGTCCAGATTTATATTTAAAATGCTGTGGTCTTTGAAATATCAAACTCGTCACATCTGAAAAATAAATAAAAATTTAAACAAACGTCATTAATTATATATATTTTAGCAACATTAAATTAATACTATGACAAATAATATTCTTTTTTCTAACCTGAAGGTAAAAGATCGGCTTTTATAAGTGGTATTGCTATTCTTTTTCTCGTTACTGTGAAAACTTTATCAATTGCAAATAAAGTAGCAGGTCCCAAAAGAAAATAATGAAAATTTGGTTCTTGAATCAATCGTCCACTTCCATGTAATAACGTCAGTATATAAAATATTGGATACATTGAATGACCAAATGCAAACCATGAATAAATTTTTTGTCTCACAATTGGCAAAGAACACATAAATATTATCCCACAGATAATTGTCAAAATTAGTGACGTGATACCTGTGAGTGTAGTATAAAACCAGTCGTGAAACTTTGGTAATTCGTGAGAGCTAAATGAAAAAAAAAAATATATAAAATCATTATCAAATACGTTTTATAATTTTTCTGAATAAATGAAAATTAATAATTTTAATTCAATTAAATACTTACTCATGATAAGTATTTCTGAATAAACATGTTAAATCGTCTGCACTCTGAGTTGAAATGTAGTAAAAATTAAATCCATGTGCAACAATATGAATGACTGATGAAAAAATGAAATGAAATAATATTTAAAATAAATCAAGAGATTTTATTGTTGCATTTTATTTTCTATTTACCAGTGAATATTAAAGCCCAAACTCCAATGTACTTGTGCATTTCAATAGCCGAATCAAATGGTATATAAAATTGTAAAATAGAATCACGTAAAATTGTTATTATATTTTGACACATTGTTAATAACATACTGGAATAAGCAAACATTATTGCTGATGCTGAACCACGTGCCGCTGCCACTCCATATCCCATTACTTGTTTCATTCCAGTGTGTTGACTTAAAAATGTATAATCTAAAAAATATGTTTAATTAAATTTTTTTCTAAGTTAAATTGGAAATTATAATCAATTTACTCACAGTAAAATCGTTCAGAAAAAATTCCAAGCAACGCCATTGTATATAAAAATATCCAGAATATTTCTAGTTGATTATTAGCGATATATTTCGTTATTGGATTCATAAAATGTTGATCTTGTTGAGGCTCAATAATATTTTCCATTTTATCAATAATATTACGTTTTTCATTGTCTGTATTTAATTCAAAATTTCCCTCAACTCTGGATTTTAAGTCATTTGGATCGGCATATAAACCCTCGACTGTTTTTTTAACTTCACCAATAAATGTTGAACGTATTGTTGATTTTCCAGCAGTTAATTTTTTTTGTGTTCCATCTGAATTAACATTAAATTCTAATTCAGCGTAACTCAATTTATCATTAAATTCACCGAGAATATTTTTAAAATCTTGCAAATCAATTGTTTCTTTCTGTGCTATATCCGCTTGATCCATCATTGAATGAACAACAGATTCTAATTCTTCATCAGATACATCAGCATTTACTGTTTCCATAAATGATCTTAACATATTTGAAAATTCTTCTCTCTTTAATTCTCCAGTTCCATTAATATCATACATATCAAACATTAATTTTAATTTTTCTTCCGCAGTGCCTTTTAAAAAGAGAACTAACATGTCGATGAATTCACGAAATGATATGAAACCATTTTTATCCGTGTCGACTAAATTAAATATCTGTCAAAAAAAAAAAAAATTAATTATTTTCTTCAAGTAATAATTTTTTTTTCCTTGTTCTTTCATTGTTTTTTTTTTCTACCTTCCGAACGAATTCTGCATCTGGTCGCATACTTAATGCTTCAGCAAATTCAAGTAATGTTAATTCTGTATAAATAACTTCAATTGCAACTGCTGAATCAATTTTAAGAATTTCCTCCTCTGAATGTGCAATATGAAATGCTTGAGAAAATACAACGCGAAAAAATTGTTCTAATCTCTTTTGTCGTGCTTTCATTGTCACAGCTTGCTTCAATACTGCTTTAGTTGTTATTCGTGAAATAATTTCTCTCTCAACGTGAACTACTTGTAGAAATGTTTCTAATGCTCGGAGAAATGAAGTTCGCAAAAATATTGAATCGAACTTTAGCACTAAATCATAATTGTGGTCGACTCTTAATAAAAGATATTGACTACCATGTCCAGCAAATATCTAGAACAATGAATAAATAAAATTGATCAAGAATAATTAATAATGTATTATTTTTATTTGTGTTTATTTATTTTACTGAGTAATACCATCATTTTTTTAGTCATATTGAGATCTAATGCACGAGTTAAATGTCCCAATTGATTTTTCATATGTATCTGTCGTTTATCTTTATCAAGAATTATAATTGCTGGACGATTTGGCGATGAATAATCCATCCATTCAGTAGCTAATTATTAAATTCAATAAATTATCATTATATTTTTATTATTATAAATTTATCTATTTACCTGTATACATATTTGTTGGATCGGAAATATCTAATGTTGACTTTACAACTTCAGGTTCCATTCTAATATATCTCCGATGCACAGTGTATATTTTACAAAAAAGTATAATGATCAAAACTGCAAATTAAAAAATATATTTTGATGATTTCAATTTACTGAAATAAATTAGAAATACATAAAAGAAAAAAAAAGAATAGGCAATCTTTAAGACATAATTGCAACCTCCAAATAAGCATATTAAACCGACAAATGTTCCTAAGAATGATGCTTCACTATTGCTGAAGTAATTATATGTTCCTCCTTCCGAGCATGTTTCAACAGCGGGATAATAAAGTTTTGGAATGTGAAAACATGGAATACGATTAACATGTCCGTTATTCATTGTTTGATAACAGTAGCCCTCCTGAACAACTTTATTACACAGTGGATGAATTTCATCAGCTGTAAATTAAATCAAAATTAAATCTATTGACAGATTGAAAAAATATTGATACATTTATTAATAATAAATAATTATTTTATTACGAGAAGTTGGCACTTTAAATACATTCTTCGGCAAATCTTTTTCACCTACATCCGTAACAGCCATTAATATATCATAAAATTTCAATTGTTTAATTTTTTCAATATCATCTGCATCAAATAATCTAGAAGAAAAAAAAAATTTATAGTTAATAATTAATTATATTCATACAATAGGATTTATATTTTTTACTTACCCATTATTTTTATTTTCAAACCAAAATCTATCACCATCACGTATCCTCTTAAATTGATCATATATTATTGCAGTAAATAATTCACCTGGTCCCTCAAGTGTCTCCATCATTCCACCCACCCACACGTCAATATTATCATATGAATTATTATGAAGTCTTGTAAATAGTTTTTTAACCTCTGACTTGGCATGAAATATTTGATCAACATTATTTGCCTTGACTGTTTTTAATCTGTAAGCACGTCTGGCTGCATTATAATCTGGTAGTCCATGATCACGTCCACGTTGTATATTTAATGCTACTAAATCACGTCGTGAAAATTCAAGTGGCCCATATAAATTAGTACGAAGATCATCAACAATACGTTGATCTTCACTACCAGCTAGTTGCATTGACATTCCCATTATTAATCTTTCAACGTCAATTTCTTCATTGATTTTTTTTAATTTTACAAAAAGACGATTCTAAAAAAAATACATATATTCTATATTTTATCGTGAATTAATAAATTGTCAATTAAATAAATTGATTAATGAATATTTTTTAATTACTTCAGGCATCCAATAATTGTTACATATACGAATAGCGTTATTATCAAATTTGAGATCACATCCGTCTTCACTATAATTTCGTAAATAAACAATGGATGGTACTAAAGTGTGGCCAAAACGAAAAGCTGCTGATTGGAAAAATTGATCGATTTGAGGATCAATATTTGAATCATATCCTATTAAAATTAAAGTAAAAATTGAATGACATTCAAAATAAATACAGTTGAAAATAAAACTTTACCTCTATAATCTGATAAATTTTTTCCAATAAACTGCGGTAACCAATCATAAACAATTATTTGTTGTTGTGTAGCAATAACCCATTTACGTGCTTCATTGTAAATTGTATCATCAGACCAACCAGGATATCGTTTAGCAAATTGTTCAGCTAGAACATTGTGCCAACGAAACCAAATTATACTCAATGCCAAGACAAATGGATTTTCATTACCTCTTGGATTGCCCAACACTGATGGAAAGAAAAAGAAAAAATTATTCACGATAATCAAAATAATTTTAAAATTATTAGAAAAAAGAAAAAACAAATAAATATACCCACTGTAAAACCTGTCAACATTTTCAGTGTAATGACGATTTATATATTCTTTATGGTGTATTGGTGGTGGAGGATTTTCCATTGGCAAACGAATTTTATTTCGTTCAGGATATTTTCCATCATATGAATGAGCAAGCTTACCATTATAATCAAATGTTCCATTGGAATATGTTCGCAAGTAATCTGACCAGACTTTTTTTGTGCCATAAATTGATCCACCATCTAAATACGGTGTAGCTTCATTTAGCTTAAAGTATAATTACAAATTTACACTTGTTGAATATAAAATAAAATTACATATTTTAATATGATAAACAATAATAATAAAAAAATGATTTACCTGTTGACGTGGATTATTTGGTGCATGACCAGTTCTTTCATCATAACGTGTTCGTAATACTGGCATTTCTTTTTGTCCAGTTTTAATTCGATAGGGATGATTTTCTGGAATTTTAATATTAAAATATTCTGGTGGACATGCTGGTCTTTGTGAGTCAAGAATTTCTGCAGCAACATGTTGTCCTATAATACCATTTGCGTATTTTAAATATTTATTTATATTTATTAGATAATGTAGTAGAGAATTATTTAAATTTATATTTATTCTGATAATTCTAATTATCTCTTACCGAAAAATACCATCAATACATTTTTTCCTGTATACGTTCTCATATCATTTACATCTGAATCTGAAAATAATAAATCACTCAATAGCAGTGGATCCAAACGGTTTGCGCCAGATGGTTCGCGAACGTTGTCCTCATAATCTGCTGGCCATTTTCGTAATAAAGGTGTATCCACTGCTCCTAAATCAGGTCGACCAATGTTATTATACCAACCATCATAACCTGGATATTCAGTTGGACGAACAAAAAATGGATTTATCTTTGGATTATCAATGAGATTATAAACAGGAGACATTCTGTCTATATTGATACGGCTTATTATTGGTGGCGATGTCGTTGTTGGTGGCAGTGTCTTTCTTGCAAAGAAAACAATATGAATATAACTTTAAAAATTAATATTTATATTAAAAATGTATAAATTATCAACTTACGGGTGTTGTTAGAGTCTCAACGTCTTTATTATCATCTTCATCACCGTTACTGACATTTTCATCGTTTTTATTATCTTCAACATTTTTATTTTTATCAATTTCACCAGGAACATTTTCATTTTTGCCATTATCATGATTATCTTGTGCACTAATTAAGACACTTACTATTAAAAATATTTGAATTAACAGCATTGTTTTATAATTTTGCTTTATATTATTATGTTAATAATTTATTTTTCATTTTTATTTTTTCAGGCGAGCTAATGCGACAACTGAAGTCATCGGAAATAGCACTGGAATCAAGTGGATATTGCGGTTTGATATGTTACTTTGGCTTTCCGCTGATAATACGATAAATATCCTCGAAACATTCTTCAAGAAACTATTGCCTGAATTCAACAATGTATTATTAATTATCAATAGAATTTATTCAATAGAAAATTCACAATGTATGAACCACGCCGAAAAGTATTTTGGTTCTCAATTCTATCACGATTATTTGTAATGTTATTACAATTAATATTCAATGCATTATCACCTGATCACAATGCAGATGCATTTATTAGTCCGATTAATTCAAACGAAAATATATCATTTTATGATAATTTAGTAAATATTTTATTTGGTGGCTTAACACGATGGGATGCGCAATATTTTATACACATTGCTCGCTATGGATACACATACGAAAATACTTTAGCATTTTTTCCATTATATCCAATGTCAGTTAGATGTATAGGAAGAATTCTTAAGAGAATTTTATTCAATTTAAATGACCAAAGTGTAATTATAATAGCTGCGGTATTAATTAATTTTATATGTTTTGTAAAATCAGCTGTAATTTTTTATGATCTTAGTCGTAAAGTATTGGGTGATAAAACAACAGCTTACAAAGCAGCAATATTATATTGTATAAGTCCTGCAAGTATATTCTTCACAGCTACATATTCCGAATCAATGTTTGCTTATTTAACATTTTATAGTATGATGGCGGCAATAAAAAATAGTCGATTTGTTTGTTTGCCAATTGGTCTTTCAGGAATTGTAAGATCAAATGGTCTAGTCAATACTGCATATCCATTATATATTTGGTTGCAAGATTTATTATTTTTTAGTTTGCCAAAAGTTATGTTTGAATATCGAAATCGGGCAGTTAGAGCAGCAGTATTTTCTGAAATATTAAATATATTTGCTGGTATTCTTTGGATATTTAATACAATTCTATTATCTGTAACACCATTTGTCTTATTACAAACGTACAATTATATCATATTTTGTACTGAGAGAGCAAATACAACTGTAATTCCAGCTCATGTGATAAATTATGGTACAGAAAATAATTTAATAATGCCTGGTAGTAGTATTAAATCGTCATGGTGCACTGATACCATTCCAATTGCTTATTCTTATATTCAACAAAAATATTGGAATGTTGGCTTTCTTAAATACTATGAAATCAAACAGATACCAAATTTTTTTCTCGCATTACCAATAATCTACATCATGTTACGATGTATAATTGAATATTTTATTGAGAATAAGTATCAATTATATAGATTAAAATTTTTGAGGACAAAAAAATACGAAAAAATAACAAGGTTAAAGCGTTATCCTGTACAAATGTTTCCATTTATTATTCATGGATTATTCTTGACGATATTTTGTATTTTATTTGTTCATATTCAAGTAAGCACACGTTTATTAGGATCAGCTAGTCCATTATTGTATTGGTTTTGCGCCACAATTTTATCTCACAGAATTAAAAATAATGATAGAGAAAGCTATGAAGATAGAGACAATATGTTTTCACGATGGCGTATATTTTTAATGTCACAAAAAGAATATACAAAACGAGATAAATTAATATTAATTTATTTTTTAGGTTACACAATAATAGGAACATTTATGTATTCAAATTTCTTGCCATGGACTTGAAAATATTCAAATTTCTATATATAAAATAAATCATTCAAAATTATTTATAAATACATTCATAGATTGTAATATTTACACTTACGAATGAATAGTATACACATATCTATTTTAATAAAAATCAATTCGCATTGTTATGCTTTTTTTTATGCTTCAATATTTCAATTGGTGTTAAATATAAGGTCTCTTTACACTCTAGACAATCGTATGCACGACTATTTGGTTTACGTACAATTGAAACTTCACTTTTTTTAATTGTTTCTCCACTTGATTTTGTGGTGCATAATTTTTGATGTTGCAATTTTTCAATACTCGACATAATCATTTGGATATTACAACTTGGACATTGCCATGGTGTTACTGATATTTCAACTGCTAATTTTTCACTCCATTCATTTTCTCTAAGGCAATTGTACGTAATATTATTTGTTAATCTTACGCCACCTTTTATTGTATTTGGAACACATGGAAAATCATCTTGAAATGGATTTGGAGTGATAATTTTATTATTTTCTCCTTCACCAACGTAAATAGATTTTATATCTGCTGCCAAAAGTCTTTTTACCGTGTAAGGCACAGTTGTATGCATAAATTCAATTAGTTCTCGACTCAATTCATACTCAATTTCACTTGTATCTTCAACTTTTGCATCACCAACTAGTGGTGTAGATTCTTGCAATTGTTTTGTAAGTAAATAATCCCATTTTTGTCGTATTTTCGATGCTCTCATCAAAAGATTTTGTCCACTATCAGGAATGGGAAATTCTAAACTCAACCACAAATCACATACTGTCATAGTGAACGTATAATTCGTATCGATTTCTTGTGCAAAAAGAAATAGTGTCTGCGCTGCAGGCATTCGTAATGTATTAACTAAATAAGGTTTGGTCGTTTCTAATAGTGATAAATAAGCCAACAATTGATGCTTTGGACTCACAGGTGTTTTTGATTTAAATCCTGGTATATTAACTATATCTGGTTCTTCTAACTGTAATAATTCTGGATGATTACCAAAAAAACTCATTGGATGTAAAGCAACATATGGCTTTGCTTTTGTATGGAATAATTGTTCATTCATTGATTTACAATAATTAAACTCATCAGCAGTAGCAAATTGTGGATATAATCCACTGCATAAAATTAATTTAAGCATCGTTAAATCTTTATAACTACATGCAGTGCTGGCATTCAATAAATTTTGTACTTGAGATGAATTATTTCGCATACGAAATTCAACATCTTTAATATCAATTGCATTATCATCTTCATCATTATCATTGTCTGGTAATTGAATATCAAATTGATTTGCTTTAAGTTGTTTTCGTTTTCTAGGTGCAGTTTGTTTATAAGTTCTCTTCAATGATTTTAAAAGTTTCAATTCACCATGACGAAGAACTCTTTCGGCGCTTGTCATAGAAGAATTTGGCTCCGGAAGACTTTTTAATAAATTACAATCGCACAAAAGATCTTTAAATTGTGCGCGTAATTTTGTCATTTCATAAAATCTTTGCTCTTCAAGTCCACGTCGTTTACACCATTTTTTACTTGCGCTACCGTTACCTCTTGACTCGTGTGCACTCTCTTGTTTGATTTCCAACCACTCACGATACGCATTTAACAGCGTTATTGGATCACCATGATCGGATTCAAGTGTTTTTCGTGATGTTTCACACTCTGTGTCTTTATACGCACGATTTGTAAATGGATTTTGTATACTCAGTGCTGCGGCCAACGATAAAACTGGCTCAACTTGATGAAAAATCGAACCCATTATTAACATCTTTCCAATTGTGATATCAACAGGTAAACGTGAAAGTGTTTTGCCGACACAAGTAAGTTTTTCATTCTCTGTAATTGCACCATGTTCTTTCAATGATAAAATAGAATTTTCAATACTTTCTGATGGCGGTGGTTCAATAAACGGAAATTTTCTTGGATCCGGTAAACCCATAGCCATCATTTGCAGCAGCAAACTGTCCAAAGGAACTCGTTGAATTTCTGGTGTTGAATATTTTTCTAAAGCCGTATACTCTTCTTCAGAATAAATTCTATAACAAACACCAGGACCAGTTCTACCGGCTCTTCCTTTACGTTGTTCAGCGCTGGCTTTACTAATCCAAAATTCTTTCAATCGTTGCATTTTACATGCTGGATCATAACTCATCTCTTTAACTTTTCCACTGTCAGCAACAAAACGAATCCCATCAATTGTTATTGATGTTTCAGCGATATTTGTTGATACAATACATTTACGAATACCATCGGGTGCGTAATCAAATACTTTATCTTGTTCAGCGATTGATAATGTACTGTGTAATGCAAGAATTATCCAATTATTTTTTTTCTGTGCATATTCTTTTGCTGCATCAACAACTGCGGTTATTTCACTCATTCCACTGAGGAAAATTAAGAGATCACCTTTCTCCGTAGCTGAAATAAGAACAAATGAAACAATTTTCATTATCCAATTGAAGTTATTAATTTTTTTTATCAATCAATTAATCAATTTATTTATAAATTATTTTACTTACGAGAATATTTGTCATCGATTATTTGTAATATTTGTATGAAAGGACTGGGATTAAATCGATCATTTTTATATCTAGCTTGTTCAATTGCTGTTGGACGATACATTAATTTAATTGGATAAAGCCGACCTGGTACTCGAATTACTTTTACCTCTTCCTTAGCAAAATAATTGCTAAATAATTCGATATTAATTGTTGCAGACATTAAAACAAGTTTGAGATCAGGTCGTTGATAAATTAAACATTTCATAATTCCAAGTAAAAAATCACCATGTAAATGACGCTCATGAACTTCATCCAATACAATAACATCATATTGAGTTAAACCTGTTTCACCTGATACTTGTCTCAATAATAATCCTTCGGTGATAAATGTTATCTTTGTTTCTTGATTTCGTTGTTTTTCAAAACGTATTTGATAACCAACTTCATTTTGATTTTCTGTTAATGTTTCATATGCAACACGTTTGGCCAATGATATACATGCAATTCGTCGCGGTTGAGTACAAGCAATTGCACCAAATCCAGCAGCATATAAATATTGTGGTACTTGAGTTGATTTCCCGCATCCAGTATCACCTGCAATAATTACTACTCGCTCTTGTTTAACAGCCTCAATTATTTCTTGGCGTTGTTTAGCCACAGGTAAATTTGCCTGGCATTCACGAAGTTTTTTCAGCTTAGTAAATTTTTCTTTCTGTTTAAAATCTAAGTATACAATTATTATTTCTTTAAATATTAATAATTTTTTGTCATTTAATGCCTTTGTTTGAGGCACTCGAGCAAATAATTCACCGAATTTTAAATTTATTTTTACATTTATACAATATGATTTATGATAATGTGTTGGTACACCAATTGAATTTAAATCTGGTGAGGTAGATGGAATTATTTCTTTCGTTTTGGCCAATTTTCTTTGTATAATTTCATATTTTTTAACAAAGCTCCAAAAATCATCGGTGTCGTGTATTAAATTTGAATTAGCAGAAAATACTTTATTTAATTCATACTTATAACTTGTGAATGTGAATATTTCATTATTATCATTGTCATCGTCACTATTTATTGCTACTAATTTCGTATGCTCATTTTCATGTCGTTTGTGTTTATTTGACGATTCATGACGCTTATTCTCCTCTCTATGACGTTTATTTTTCGAACTACTTGACGATTTATATAAATCATAGTTATCAGAATATTTATCTCTTTTGTCTCGATATTTTTCTCGTTTTTCATAGTGCGAAGACATCATATACAACTCGACTTTTGCATCTCCTTTTGAGGAGTACTGATACACATAATAATTATACTTCAACTTTCGTTTATGAACGTCTCAGGTGTTCATAACCTCAAAATTGATAGTTAAATTTTTATTATAATCAAATCATGGCGGACGCGGCTGCAAATTGGTGTCTCATTGAAAGTGATCCGGGTGTTTTTACAGAATTAATCAGAGAATTCGGTAATAAAAGTTTATTTTAATTAAAAAAATAATTACGAAAATTATTATTATACACCTTGATTATTACTAAATTGCTTAATTTGTTGTATTGATGTTTGTAAATATTGGATATCGTGACAACTAAAACATAATTAATTAATATTTTTAATACTTATAATTATAGGAGCTAAAGGTGTCCAAGTAGAGGAATTATGGACATTAGATGATGAACAATTTGAATATCTCAAGTATGTTTTACTATTATTTTTGATTTGTGAATGATAATATAAATAAAATATGTAAACATAACCTCAAAATTTTACTTGTAAGTGTTTATATTTGTGTATATTCATTACAGGCCTATTCATGGATTGATATTTTTATTCAAATGGGTCCAGGATGACGAACCAGCAGGAACACTAGTTCAGGACAATCGATTGGATAAAATATTTTTTGCAAAGCAGGTAAATGATTTTTATTTTATTATTTTTTTTTCTCCTAAAATTGCAAGTCATTAATTCGTTTTTTCGTCATCAAGGTTATAAACAATGCTTGTGCTACTCAAGCTATTGTTAGCATTCTTATGAATTGCAAACATCCAGATGTATCAATTGGACCAAATTTGGAGGAATTCAAAAACTTTTGTCAAAGTTTCGACGCCGTAATGAGAGGACTTGCACTCAGTAATTCGGACGTTATTCGAGAAGTTCATAATTCATTTTCAAGGTATAATTATTAGTACCAGAATTTTTTACCATGAATATTTTTAACATTATAATAATCTGCAATAATTTTTTGTAGACAAACTTTATTTGAATATGATTCAAAGCAAGCATCGAAAGACGACGATGTATTTCACTTTGTGAGTTATGTACCAATTGATGGGAGATTATATGAACTTGATGGACTCAAGGATGGTCCAATGGATCTAGGCCCATGTCCACCAGGTGACCAATGGGTTCAAGCTGCAAAGCCAATCATTCAAAAACGAATTAATAAGTAAATATAACAAATCTCTAAATGCTATCGTTAAAATTAATACAATACCTAATTATAAAAATTATTTCACAGATACAATGAGGGAGAAATTCACTTTAATTTAATGGGAATTGTATCTGATCGAAAAATGCTTTATGAACGTCAAAAAGTAAATACATGCGATCCTGCAGAAGTGGCACGACTACAATCATTAATTGAAGATGAAATTAACAAATCGAAACGTTATAAAATTGAGAATGTTCGTCGAAAGCACAATTATCTTCCTCTTATTATGGAATTATTAAAAGTCTTAGCTAAGGAAGGTAAACTTGTACCGCTTTATCAAAAAGCAAAAGATCGAGCTATTGAAAAAGAAGCAAAAAAAAATAAAGCTTAAATCTTTTAAATTCAATTCTAAACATTAGCTATTCTAAATACCTTAATTGATTCGTAATTAAAGACAGGACACTTCAAGGCATTTAAAAAATTTAATCAATTTAATAAAATATATTCTGTATTGATTCTTTGTTCAACATAAATTGTGAATTATGAAATTTATTGTCTTTTTCATATAAATACATATATTAAATGAATTTTGTAAATTAATTTTTCTGAGATGGATACACAGGTGAATCGGGTGAAAATGATGATACAGATGGTGATGGTGACAATGATGATGGTAAAGAAGACAATGTGGGTGATGATGGTGATGAAATATCTTTGCGAATTTTTATTTTCCCTTCCTCATAAATAAGTCGAGGTAAATATCTGTCTTTCAATTTTTCTATCAATTGCGGAATTCTTTTGTCATAAAGCCAACCAATTATGTCTGCAATTAAAAAAATTATTTTGTCAACAAATATAATTGAAAAAAGAAAACAATATAGTACAGGATTAAAATACTTACATGCAAATTCTTCATATCTCACCGGAGAATTGTGTACTAGCGAGTAAAATAATCGACTAAGATAATACGTTGTTAAGCCATCAAACGATTGTGCGATAGTATGCCATATTAAATCTTGTTTACTAGAAAATCCCTTGACATACATGTATTCAATCAACATAATTTTAATGTCATTTTCAAAGAGAGGCCTGGGATAAAATAATTGCAAATGTAATTGCCCTAACCAAAATCGCATCATTGTATCATGTGAAATATTCATTTTTTTCTCCATTTCTTTCCAAACAACTTTTGGAATTATTGCATCCTTTAAATCATAAATATCGTCACTTAAAGTTGATTCAATTAAAAGTTTTAAAAAATTTTCTATTAATGGTATATTCCAATCAACATTTTTCTCAATTTTTGGAGGTGTTTTATTTTGACCTTTAAGAAGATAATATCGATTTCGTATAGATACTTGTGATCGACATAATAGCTTTGCTAATTCCTGACATTTTCGTGAATACTTTTTTTCATTATCTAAATAAATTAAAATTTTTTCATCTTCATTCTCTGTGAATTTTCGTTTACGTTTTTTCGTAAATAATAATTGAAAACGTCGATAAACACTGTACAAAGATCGCCACGGCAATCCATGTGCTAAAAATTGTGTAAACTCAACGTGTTTCTGATTGTTAATAATTATATTTCTATCAAATCTCACTTGCAAAAATGAATTAGAGTCGTCAGAATCCCAATCATGAATATCACAAAAACGTTCCCAATTTTTAATAATTGTCTCATCTTCAGATGCTGTAAAAGTCCCTTTTTTCATTGGTCCATATTTAATAAATAATTTTTTTATAATTAAAGATGGTGGTCGACTAATATATGTTTCTAATTGATGTTGAGGCAACGGTTCATGATCAAATTTTATAACTAAATTTTCTAATTTCTTCTTTATCGTTGTTGATGTATCTCCTTTTTTATTAACTGCTTTGATTTTTTCTTTTATTTTTTTAAGTTTAATTTTTGTTGATGAAATATTTTCTTCAGTTATTGATTCAGTTTTACATTTCGTACGGCTTTTCCTATTCTTAATCGATTTCCGTCGTTTATCAGTTTGCTCGTTTATCGATAATGAATCAAATTCCTCAGATTTATATTGTGTCACAGGACTAGTAGCCAAAGGATCTGTCAATGGTTCATTCTTCTCATTGTCAACTGGAATCCTCAACATCTCTGATATAAGATCATTACTCGTGGTATCATTGATATCATCAAAATCATCCAATAAATCCATTGTTTCAAAAGTAAATTCACCCGGATCAAAATTACTACGACTTATTGAACAACAAACTCGATCAAATTCACTATCAGAGCTAATAGATTTTCTCTCAACATTTTGTGGAGATAACAATAATTCATCATATTCCATTGATGTATTTTTCCACTTCTCTTTCATTACTTTCAATGGTGTGAGCTCTCGGTATTCATTCTCAATAATCTTATCAACAATCATTTTATTACATTCATTATGATCCTGTGATTCTGCAAACATATCTTCCTGGGATAAACAAACACTTTCATGTTGATCATCACAAATAATCTGTGTTAAATTTTCAACCGGTATTGAATATTGTTCATCTTCAATAATGCTCATATTTTTTCTTAATTCTAAATCAATATCCGTCATTTCATTATCATTATTTAAATTTATTTCTACAGCATCTTGTGACTTTTCACGATTTATCAATCTTCCAAAGTGTCGTCTTCTAGAAATTGTAGATCCTAATTTTCTTGGCGATTGATTATGATTGTTACTATTGCATTCACTAATTATATTTTTTAATGGAGATTTAATTAGAGGTGTCGATGATGTTCTTCCAAAAGTTTTTACTTTTTCATAATCTACTGTTTTTAAAGATGCATATATTTTTAGTTCATTAGTTTCTAAAATTTCAGATTCGTCTGTAATAACCATCTCAGGTTTTATTACAATCGAATCATGAAATGGATTAATGGTATTATAATCATCATGTTCTTCAGGAATATCGAATTCTTCACTTTTAATTTCCATCACTGTGTATTAACACTTGTGTCAGCAATTCTCTTTTGATATTTCTATTTATTCTGAAACACGTGTGTTCTGTTGAAATATATATCTATAATAAGTACATATTGAAACTTGTATGTACTAAAATAAATGATGGAAATTTTAGGTTATCTCTACGCCTGCGTCTGTAAAATAGAAGAAAAAAATTTTCATGTGGTATTAATTTATATTGTTGATGACTTTAGTCCAATATTTTTAATATTCTCAATTGTTAAACTGAAACTTTTTCAAATCTAATAGTGGAATGAAAACTACTACATGTAATAAAAACATTGGAATATATATGTTTGTTTAATTTATTTTCAAATTGGAATATGTGAATACAAAAAATGCCACCATATTGCTATTGTTTTACCGGGTAATTTGAAAAGGAATAACGTTAGTTGAAGTAGTTTCAAGTTACAAGCACATTTTTTGTCAATGATTATTTATTTGCTTGAGCCCATTTATAATTATCAGAGTCTACTTGATATTATTTAGTTAATATATAATTTAATTAAATGTTATTATTTATATTTTAAAGCTCAATTGAGCTTCACTCTCGAATAATTCTTATACTTTTTCATATTACCCGGCAAAGCAAACAAGATGGCGACGTTTTGCATGTCCGCAAACTGAATTTCGGAAATTGGCGACCACGGTGTCTACTGTGGTGGTCTGAAAACACACCCTATTGCTACTGATAGGTAGAAAATCATTATTTTTATATTTTCTATCATACCCAATAATAATTATGCAATTAAAAAACTTATCGATAGTCAACATAACAATACATTGATAAAACAACAACAACTAATGAAACAATTGCAATTTAATATTCAATATTGCAATTGTTATTTATTTTTCCTCACATCAAAATTCAGAAATGTAATTATTCTTTGGTTTGTATTTATTTGAAACGAAAAAATAATTTAAATTACAATAGTAGTCGAGCACTAGCGCCACGTGTCATTGTGTCGTTTTGCATATGTAAAAAATTCCAGTTATCCGACATTTCATAAACAAAGAGACACAATTGTCTTAAAATATTATCGACAATTTAAAGACAATTATAAATTACCTTCAAAATGACTGATGAATCCAATGGAGAATCTACATTTGAATTTGTGGATAAACGAGTAGACGATTTAGCAATATCAAGCAACAAGACCAAAACTGGTAAATATATTATATGTAATTTTCATATTGTACACAATACGTCATAATTAAAATACATACATATGATTATAGCAATGTTATGCAGTCAATATTGTCATCAATAAAAATATAATTTACTTCATTTGATCAAACTAAAATTGGAAAAACAATTTTTTTCTTCAAATTTCTTCAAAATCACTAAAATAAAATTGTCTTTAAAAATATTTATCCCTTAAAATCTTTCACAGATTCAATAAGTGGCTTGCCATCATCAGTGTCATTATTGACTCCACTCAATGGATCCACATCTACAGGAAATTTACTATCAAACATTGCACCACCATCAGCACTGCCAAGTTTCGTTGCAAATCCATCGAAACAATCGTTGAATACAAATAGTCCAAAGAAAGAGGTTATAAATCAACATGAAGATGCACAAAATAATGAACCAATCGCTGAAGATCCAAGTACATCGGGGATACAAACAAAACAACCACAGCCACAAAGTCAATTGCCAACACCATCAACTTCATCGTCGAAAAATGATGAATTTTCTCAATCATTATATGGAAATCAATCTTTATATGATGCAGGAGGAATTGTTGGTGGGGCACTATTTTCATGGGTAAAAGACACAGTTGTCAATAGTAATATGCTGAATAAAGTCGCAGAAAAAGCTAAAAGCAGCGTTAATTCAATGATTACAACTTTAGATCCACAGATGCGTGAGTTTATTTGTAAGTAAATCAATTAGTTGATAGAGCATCAGGTTCTAATGAGAAACAATTTACATTCCCACAGTATTCTTTAATTAATTGAAAACTAATATTGTTGGGCTTTATTAAATCTGGTATTTCTTTTGATCAATGGAAAAAAAAATTTTTTTTTTTCCATTTCTAATAACATTACACTTTTATATATGTATCAATATAAATATCAAACATTAGTTATAAATAGTTTTCTATTTGTGGATAAACTAGAGCAGCAAAGAGTTTTCATAGATGTTCACTGAGTGAATTGCTATCATTGCTGATGCTCAGTCACAAATCAGTCGACTATTCAGTATTATTACAATTTGGAGTATTATAATTATTAGTACGACAAAGTAAAAATAATCATCAACTATTGTAATGTGAAATATGTTAGTGAATATACGTAGATGTGTGGGGACATTGGTTGATGTATTAATTTCAGATTCTGGTGGTGATGTTGAAATTATTGTTGCTTCAAATAAGGAATTTAAAATCAGTCCAATTCGTGAAGCTTTCCAAGGTGTATTTGGCAAAGCAACTGTCACGTAAGATAAAATTATTTGTTTACAATAACAAAAATAAATAATGAAGTTCAAATTTATCAGTTATTTATTTATTTGTTAAAATTAATAATTATATTATTACAGTGGTGTAAATGTTGATACATCAGCGATTGCTATACAGCCAGTGGGATTTGCAGCAGGAATGAATGGAGCTGAGCTCCGAATTAAAAATGCACGAAGTGCCTTTGATATTCCAAATGATATTCCAGTTATTGGAGTACAAAATTTTGTACTTGAAGTTAGCGAGGATAAATGGTATGAATTGGCAGTGCTTATTCTTGATGATCCAAAAAATCGTGTGAGTGTTCAAATGTTTACCCAAATGACACCTGTGCCAAGTCAAATTGTGGCAATGGCACAAGAATCAACGCCTGATGATTATCCACTGAAGTCTATGGGTTTGGCAGTATCAATTGGAAGCCTAATGGCAACAAATTTACAGGTAAATTTTTTTTTACAATAATAAATATTTTTAATATTTATTTTCTAGATAATTCACATGATAAATCAATCTATGTTTTTAGGTTTCCGCCAATGAATGGCATCATACACTGACTACCGTTTCACGCAGGGACATAATTTTGCTTGCGGCTCAATCACTAGCTGGTATATATAAAAATACAATTACCATAGTGTAGTGATTAATGGAAAGTGCAATGACATCAAATAACCGGATCTTTGTTCCTTTTTTTTGTGTACATAATTCTTATATCACATTCTTTATTGATTATAAAGTTTAAAAAGAAAAAAAAAAAGAAATTATGGGCAATGGTTCATTTGGATTTTTTTTTTTATAGCAATTATATAAATATTTTAGTTATAATATTGATTCATTTCCTCAATTGGATAATTATATAATATGTTAATTGTAATTGTATACAAATAATAGGCAGTATTTGAGATTTAATAGTCCCCGGCATTTAAATATATTTTCATTAATCAAATTGTCATTTGTTATTTGACCTTTAATTAAATATATTTAATTTAATTGTTTTATATATATTCATAGGTGAAAGGTGATGATGAAAAAAATTATAATGCAATTGTGTATTTTTTTTATGTATTATTTTTTTTTTTATATTTGTCTGTTATCCGTGTGTATTCTGTTGACCTGAATACAATTGAATTTTTAACCGTCCATATTTCATTTTCTTTCGCTCGTTTCAGTCGTTTGAAAAATGAAAAACTTATCGGAAGAGAGAAAGAAAAAATATATATATATAATAATAGAAGCAGAAATATAAAATAAGTAATGTAAAAAATTACAGGATTTATAATTCAAAATTTCATTGTAGTGGCTATACCGATTTCTTTGTTTCTTCCAATTAGCGAAGATAATCCTGTAATATTATTTTATTTTTTTCAACTTTTTACTTTCGTTATTTATACCTTCGCTTACTTAATAAATTTAGATATGCTAAAACATAAAAGAGCCACCGGAAAAGGATATTATGATGTGACGAACTTCATTAATCGCATTTAACGAAATTAATTGAATTAATATTTAAATAGATATTTAAATACAGTGGTGATAATCCAGATTGGTTACAATTTGTCGAGATATGAGGCCAAGTCGGGTAGACCCTCTTTCAATCCCTTTCGTTTCCTTGTGTCCTAAAATCAAACAAAAATTTGTTCCAATTAATCATTTATCAATCATTAACAATATACAATTAACTTCATTTGCAATTATAATTTGTTTATGTATGTTCCCCTATTCGGTCCAGCCAGATGAATAAAACCAGCGAGACAAAACCTTAAAAAACAATACTTTCTTTTCCACGAGTAAAAAAATGACAATATATAAAATAATCAATTGCCATCAGTTATGAACGTGGATTTAAATACAAATAAATAAAATAGAAATATCAACAAACCTGTACGACTTGGAAAGGTCTGGTACCAGCTTCAAGCGGATCACCAGGAAGAATTTGCCAATGATCAAACACACATTGTGGGAATGCCTGTCCACCAGTATTCGATCGTAAATCAGCAGTAAAACCAAATGATTCATTTACAGGCAAATAAGCCTTTACAACGAACATTGGTGTACCAGCAACTTGTTGTTCTTCAAATACATGACCACGACGACGATTGAGTACACCATAGATACCACCAACAGCAACTTCGGGACACTGAATCTCGCAGAGATAAACAGGTTCCATGAGTCTTGGTGCTGCAGTGAGAAGACACGCGTACAAACAACGTCTTGTTGTTGGAATAATTTGACCACCACCTCTGTGGATAGCGTCAGCATGAAGTGTCACATCATAAATGTTGAAACGAACACCACGTAAATTCTCTTCTGATAATACACCTTCTTTAGTTGCCCATTGGAATCCAGCAACAACTGAATCTTTAATTTCATTAAGGTACTGTACTCCCTTAGTACAATCAACAAGAATATTTGGACCAGAGCCATCGGGACCAAAGCACCAAATTTTTCTAGCTTCAGTAAGATCATAATCGTATTTATCACTCAAATAACGTGCACGGGATTTGAAATCATCACGTGGATTGACATCACCATTGTCAATATCCTCAGCCAAACCATCGGGCATTGGTTGAGCCTTCATGAATAAACGATTATGTTTGTTTGGTGATTTTGATAAACACATTTGATCAGATTCTTCGGATACAGTTTCACGATAGGATACAACGGGATCTGATTTTTTAATTGGAATGCAAGCATGATCTTCCTCTAAATCTTTCAAGCAAATTTCAAGATGAAGTTCACCAGCACCAGCAATAATGTGTTCACCAGATTCTTCGATGATACATTGGACCATAGGATCGGACTTGGCCAAACGCTTGAGACCTGTAATATAAAATTTTATTTTAATAACTCATGCGATTCTTCTCATTCGTAATAAAAGGTAAAATATATTTTTTTTTTAATTAACTATTAAATAAAACAAGAATCAGGTTTTGTCAACGATAATCATGGTTAATCATAACCCAGTGCTCAAAAGAGTTTTTTCATCATATCTTGGTTATAATAATTTATTGCAAAGAAAATAAATATATAATGGATTTGTATTTATACCTTCGACGAGTTTTGGCAAATCAGCTGGGTTCTTGGGTTCAACAGCAACACGAACAACGGGTGATACAGAGAATTTCATGACTTTCATGTTGTGAGCATCTTTGAAAGTGGTAATTGTTCCGGTTTTCACCAAAAATTGATCAACTCCAACAAGACCACAGATGTTACCTTTAAAAAAACAGATAAAATAAAGAAATTACAAAACGAATCAATGAATAAATTTAATAAATTTATTTTAATTATAAATTTAATAAATTTATTTTAATTATAAATTTTAATCAGTTGGCCGTTCTTGACTGTCGTTCATTTAATTTTCAGAACAGGTCTGTGAGAACAATCATCATTGTGAAGTAAAATGAAAAAAGGAATAAAAATTTAATATTTTCTTTATTTAATAACTTACCAGATGGTACATCTTCGATGGCTTCAACATAACGTCCCATCATGAGAATTGTACGTTGGATAGCTTTTTCATAAAGATCCTCTTTCTTGCCGGGTGTGAAATTGGGTCCCATGATACGTGCTTTCATACCTGTGCACACTTTACCGGAGAATACACGACCGAATGCGTAGAAACGTCCTTTGTCTGAGGTCGGTACCATTTTCGATATATACATCATAAGAGGACCGTTCGGGTCACAAGTCTATAAATTTAGAAAGAAAAAAAAAAACAAAAAATTTCTCAATTAAGTATTGCAAATGTAATTTAATTTTATGGATGAGACAAATTTTATGAATGAAAAAAAGAGATCAGTTGGCCGTTCTTAACTGTCGTTCATTTATATTCAGAACAGGTCTGTGAGAACAATCATCATGTGTGGGTATAATACGAAAAATTATTAAATTGTTAATGTAAAATTTTATTTCATTTTTACCTTGATACCAACGGCAGCTTCATCGTCATGTGGTCCTTCGTATAACATCTCCATACGGTATTTCTGCGCTACAACTGGTGATGGCAGATGGATGGCTATCATCTGAAGTAAAGCTTCTCCAGCTGGCAACCAAGTTCTCATGACAACCTAAAAACAAATAATATAATATTAATTGTAATGAAAAATTATAATACTCTAAAAAAAATATTCTAGAAGTGTCAGAATATTTAGAACAATCATCGCGTTGAGAATAAAATTAAAAAGAAAAATTTTGTAAACTAACTAAACAATTATTGTAAATAAAAAATACCTTCAAGAGAGCTTTTCCATCCTTATCTTTGTCTTCAGGCTTCAAAGTGATTCCCAATTTGGTAAGAAGACTATCAGCCTCCTCTTTTTTGTAGTTCATGATACAATCAAAGACCTAATGTAACAAAGAAATAAAAAAAAAACATTAAAAATTATTCGATAAAAACATTCAAAAATAAAAATCATAATAAATAATAAATTGTATAAATAATGCCGTAGCGTGTCACTAACGAACATAAAGATAGAGGTCCAGTGACAGCGTTTAAACATCGTTTACAATATTTAATTTCCTTCCATTAAATGTGCACTGTCCACACTGTCACGGTGTTTCAATTAATTTTCAATAAAGAAAAAAAATCGTCACACTATAGAGGGACGCTTATGTGCTGGAAGGGAATATTATCTAACAAATAAAATAAAAACCAAATCTTTTATTTACCTTGTAGATTGGATCAAGAACGTACATACAAAATGAACGCTTGTTATCAGCTTCTTTTTGCTTGCTCCATTTCTTGGTCTTGGGATTGAAGAAAGATTCACCCCATAATCGGTTCATTAATTTCACAACATCGATCTTGAATTTTTCAGCATACATCTCAGAGAATTGTTTCAAAGTAAAAGCCCAACCGTGAAGACCTGAACCAAAACCAACTGAACCTTTGCTTGGATCAACCTAAAAAAAAAATAATTATAAAAAATTATTATTATCATCAAATATTTGATAAAATTAATTACTACACTTTATTTAATTGTTGATACTTACACGAACTTCACCCATGGGACCATCGTCATCGGAGTAAGTAGCGATGATTACATTCACATTCTCAACAATACGCTGGAATGTTTGATAAAGATCTTCACTTTCAAGCTGCAATTCCAACAATGCACGATCCATTTTGTTCATGAATAAAACTGGCTTAATACGCTCAGCAATAGCCTGACGTAATACAGTTTCCGTTTGTACACAAACACCTTTAAGATAAAGTGTCTGATTAGACATATGATTAAAAAATTGTGCAAATATTAAATAAATAAAAATTTTGTCAGAGCATTTTAATCAACGTCACAACAATTATGATAACATACCAGATACACAATCAACGACAACAAGCGCACCATCGGTGACACGTAATGCAGCTGTGACTTCACTGGAGAAATCAACGTGTCCGGGTGAATCAATCAAATTGATCAAAAAACCTTTCTCGTCTTTGTCACGTTGGTCAGGATTGGTAATAAAAACACAATCTTTCGCATCCAATTCAAAGTACATGGAGATGGCACTGTAAAATAAATTAAATGATATGAAAATATAATTAATTTGTTTGTTTTAATTCAAGTGTTTCTGTTTTTTTTTCTTTATCAAACAATACATACGTTGATTTGATTGTGATACATCTTTCCTGTTCATCTTTACGAGTGTCAGTGAAACGAGTCTCACCGGCCTTGGCACCAGCAATGATACCAGCCTTGGATACAAGGGAGTCTGTCAGAGTTGATTTTCCATGATCGACGTGCGCAATAACAGACATATTTCTGATGTTCTTCTTCTTGTCCATCATCGCACGGATCTCGTCTACTGTGAAATTCACCTATGAAAGAGAAAAAAAAAATTATTAAATCAAATAATTCCAATGAATTTCATTATAATAAAATTATAAAATCAATCATACATTATATCACTTTATTAATATTGAATTGATAAAAGCATTAAATATCGAAAATTTAAATTTATTTCTGCATTGGTAGAAGTTCGATGCAACAGTATGTGCAGTTCAATATCCTATCAAAAATGCATTTGATACCATTTAATTACAGTATATAAGAACAATAGACTTGTAGAACAAATGTTATGGATTCAGTCGAGTATACGCGATAAAATATTAGATTACCAATGTTGAATACTATTTGATTGAAGCAAAATAATCAATTAAAAAAATATTGACATGAAAAATATTTTATCTCGGAAATATCGTGAACCTGACGCAGTTGCGCGACATGGATACCATGACACGCTGTCTTTTATGCCGTTCAGGTTGGAAACATATTTTTATATTATTTACGGGAAAGAATACAAATATATAATGGATATATGTTAAATAAACGTTCATAATAGTTTGCTGAATACGTATAATGAATTTAAAAAACAATAAATCTATTAAAAAGCCATGAAATATTGATATTAAGTGTGGTTGCGCAATCTGAAGCAATGAAAAAGTTTATCGAATATATCTGAGGATTTATTGAATAGTTGATGAAAATATGAATAGATTATTGATGTATATACAATAAAGAATGAAATTGATGGAATATAATTATTTTATTTTACATACCATCTTGGATGTTTTCTGATTATCGTTGGCCTGATCAAAATTGTACGTGCGCCAACAATGGCGAACTCCCTAGGAAAGAACAGGAGTACTGCGGTCGTGAGTGGAGTAGACTATCCTTTGATCCTTACAACTGTCGTAAGAGGTCGACACTTATTGCCACGCGGCGTGCGCAGGTTAGTTTTTGTTTTTTCTTAAGTCCGATTTACAATGAAACTATTAACGAGTACGCAACGAACTACAAAATAAATTTGTGTCGTAATACGTAAAAGTATGATAAAAAAAAAAAGACCAACTTTTATCACTGGAGAGTTGAATACATGATTTTTTATTTATTGAATTTGAATTGATCTGTACAACATCGAGTAAAATACCACAAATTATTTACAATGTATTTGAGCAAAAATTGTAGCAATTACATTTTATTATGATATATGTATGATTAACCAGTATAAAAAAAAAGATGGAATGAAACTTTTTTTTAAATGAGATCTCTTCTTTTCCTAAATAGTAATTTCTTGTCAAGAAAAAATATTTCAAAAAAATATGGAATTATGAAATTTTTATTGTACAATTATGAAGTACTTCGAGGTTTTAATTCATCGTAGCATGATCTGAGGAAAATATAATTCTTCTTCATTGGATTATAAAATTCATGACCCTTTGACCAATCATAAGACACTGCATAGGCAAATATTTGGCCATTATGATTGAAACAACAACGCGTAATTGGTTGTTCCATAGGTTCAGATGGCTTCAATTTAGTTCTTGCATCTTTATCCCAAAAACTAAAAGTACCATCGCTTCCAACAGTTGCCAAAGTACCGTGAATTGGATGAAAAGCAATATCATTAACAGCATAAATATCTTGATATCCATTGGGCGCTCCATTTGATCGATGGCACTTGAATGTAAAATTATCTTTAGGATTTGTCGGATTAACATATTGAATTGCTACGCGTCCTTCAATGCTACCAAGTGCATAACCATTTGGGACTTTCTTTTTATCCTTGAATATTGCTACACAACGATGTTGATATTTCAGTGGTGAATCAACGCGTTTAAATTCCTGCGGTTCTCTTTCTAATTGATAAATAATCAAACCTCTTCCTGCTGTTCCTACAACAGCCATTGGATAATCCTGAAATAAATTAATTGATTTAATTTCTCAATAAGATTTTTGGTTTGCTTTATATATTAAAATTTATACACACCACATCTGCACAATAACATCGCTCAGGTAAATTGATTGTTAACATTGGATTTGGACTACGTGTGTCCCAAAATTTTAGAGTTTTATCCCAGGATCCTGTCATAAGACAGGAATAATTAGAGCCTTTAATCCAATGACAAGTTTTTACTGGTGCATCATGGGCTGCAACCTGAACACTTTGATTTGATGCCAAATCCCAACATTTAACCATTTTATCGCAGGAAGCTATGAATACTTTAGTGCCATCCTACAATAATAAATATAATTATTGTAATTTTTACATTTAATAATCTTACAAATTCAAAATTGATAATTTTTAATTAAAATAAATCATTACATCGTGCCAACAAACATCCAAAACAGGTCCACCCATTGTTTGCATTGACTTTGGTACTGTTTTGCCAGTTTGTTCGACTTCCCAACATCTAACATTGCAATCCCACGAACCGGCAACTAAGAAATTTTGTTGTATTGATGCTGGACTGAATGCCAAACTTGATACGGAATCATCAGGTGGTGATGCTACCTCAAAATCCTTCATAGGATTTGCCGTACTTGGCGTTCCACTTCCTAAAGTTCCACTTTGATTAAACATTTTCTAAAAATCAATTTTTTTCCCAATTTTTTCTCCGGCAAATTCAAATTAAACTGGAATGAAAAATATATACTTCAATTTTTGTAATATAAAAAATACATGAAATATTTATTCAAGAAAATAAAAAGCGTGTAATTGTTTATTGTTATCAAACATACACTGTCTGTGTGACATTTCATAAACGAATAAATAAATAATAACATAATGTATATCAAAAGCCAAACCTTTTAGTTTTGTTTCACTGAAATTGAATTAGTTAATAGTAAGATACATGTAATATTCGTTTAATAAATATAAATGACGCTTTATTCAACATTTAAATTCCAAAAGGCGTTAATAAATGACTCTTCAAATGATAATGAAAAAAATACAAAGTGCTCAACAGTTTTAACTGCGTCCAAAAGCATAGACTTATTTATAGGTTATATTCCTTCATTACAATTGCATACAAGTTACAACACATGTATAGTTATCGCAATGGAAAAAGTCATCCTCGGGTATCTTCGGCCCTCTAATATCCCGGCAAGATAAGCTTCGGACATCTTCGGCGTATGTCATTGCTGATCTGTATAATTTTTTTTCTTTTTTTTTTTTTTTTTTTTTTTTCAGGAAAATAGATTTGGATGACGATTTCAGGAATGAACGTTTTTTTTTCATAATATGATTCGAATACATCTATCATAGTGTTTTTATTGAAAAACATACTGTTGTTTTATTTGTTTAAATTTTTCGAGATGTAAGAAGTAGGTTAGCTTTTTGAAAACGAGAGTGTGCTGCCCGCGCAAAGTGTAAGTTGAAGAAATTACACTAAGTTTTTTTTATATATAAAATAATTGGTCATTTTTCGCTTTTGGTAAGGGAATATTTATTGCTTTTGCATATGATATAATTTAATTATTTATTGAATAATAATAATTCAAATATTAACTAAAAACTCGCGGGTAAAAGAGCGATTTTTCATACTAGTGACGATCGCGCACTCTAACGAAGATCAATTGAAGTATCGGTCTTTCATGGCTCGTGGTTAGTTTTTAATAGGACAAATTCTGTCGCGATGAAGGTATGAATCCGTAAATAATATCGTAATCCTTCAATTAAATGAAACTTTATATTGTTTAAACATAAAATAATATCTTTAACAATATATTGATATAAATTTTGATTGTTAGTTTATGTATATTCATCAACATTTCACAGTTTACATATGAGTGCTATCATTGTCTGTTTTTCAATATAAATAACTCGAAAAAAATAATTATTCATTTGGAACAATTGTGATAATAAATTAATCAAGTGTAGGATCGATAATTCGTGAATTTTTGTGCAAATAATTATATTAATTTGAAAATGGCCAATAATCATTCTAACCTCAAAATTTACTGTTTCTATATGGACGATTGTTATTGATATCAATTGAGTTTGTAAATTTTTCTTATATCAATGTGATATTTTTACAGTTGAACGTTTCCTATCCGGCTACAGGATGCCAAAAGCTCTTCGAAATAACGGATGAGCATAAGCTCAGAGTTTTCTATGAAAAGCGCATGGGCGCCGAAGTTGAAGCAGATTCACTCGGTGATGAATGGAAAGGTTATATGGTGAGAGTGGCTGGTGGAAATGACAAACAAGGATTCCCCATGAAGCAGGGTATTTTGACAAATGGTAAAATCAAATGAATTTTTAATATTTCATAAATTCATTCATTCACTTAATTATTTTTTTCCATAAAATTTAAAAAAATATATAGCTACTAATTCATTGTTTATCGCAATATTTATTACAGGACGAGTACGTTTATTACTGTCAAAAGGACACTCTTGCTACAGACCACGTCGTACTGGTGAACGTAAACGTAAATCAGTTCGTGGTTGCATTGTCGATGCTAATCTCTCAGTGTTGGCCTTAGTAATCATTAAAAAAGGAGAAAAGGTAAATAATTGGTAATATTTGTTTTTTAAATGTATGAAATAGCCCATGCTACACAGGCAGTGTCCAAGTGTTTAATTTTTCTATCTTGGGGACGTTCATGTTCATGGGATATCAAATGAGTTTTAAGATTTGAGGGATTGTGATAAATTGAATAAACTTTCACTCAGTGTACGAATTCGACATATTTTTTTTTTTTTAAATTATTCATTCATATTCAATTGAATCGATAAATTGATCATTTTTATGGTGTGATTTATTTTTTATTCTACAGGAAATTCCCGGATTGACGGACAAAAATTTGCCCCGTCGTTTGGGTCCGAAAAGAGCTGGACGAATCCGTAAACTCTTTAATTTAACAAAAGAGGACGATGTTCGTGAATTTGTTGTTAAACGACCAGTACAAAAAGAAGGAAAGAAGGAGAAACTTAAAGCTCCAAAAATTCAGCGTCTCATCACGCCAATAACACTCCAGGTTAATTGACAATACAATAATTCAATTGATAAATGTTCATTAAAAGAATTTTTTTCTTTTACTATGAAAGTATAATGGTTATAAATTCACTTATTAATTGTTTGTTTTTTTGTTTTGTTTATTCATACAGCGAAAACGTCATCGAATAGCTTTGATAAAACGACAACGTGCTGCGTGCAAAGAGCAGGCTGCTGAATATGCCAAGCTCTTAGCTCAACGACAAAAGGAAGCAAAGGCAAGACGTGCCGAGGAGCTCAAGAGAAAACGCAGTGCATCAATGCGCGACTCAAGATCATCTAGCCATTCTGCACCCGTTGCGACAAAATAAACAAATCGCACATGTGTATTAAAATACAAAAATAATAAAAAAAAATTTACTAATTCACTGTTACAAAATTTATTCTCCGATTTAATTCAATTTTAAATAATCAAGAAATATCTCAAATTAAATATTAATTACAAAAATTTTAACTCAGCCTTTCCTCTTTCAAACTGATTAATTTTTAAATTTATCATACAAATATATTATCGACAGAGTTAAAATTTCATTTTAATGAATAAACTTTTTAAAATTTAATTCCCCAGATATATAATATTGTTACATAAAATATGTAACAGATTTAATTTCATTAATTAATTTCTACTTTATACATACAAATACACAGTAATTTATTTTCCTATATCTGAAGAAAAGTTCCTAACCTCCAATATGTACAAGTTCGATTTTATGTGAATGTCGGTAAGGAAGTGAATCTAGTGTAAAGTTATTTTCTCAATATGAATCGCTGCATTTCTAGTCCAATACACCTTCATACATATACGTAATAATAATAATAATAATAATAATAATAATATGTAGTATAATGGCTACCGCAGAATCGAAGATGTACGGCGTTTTGGAGTTGTACGAACTGCGATTGTTGTAAAGTCCAAATTAATATAAATAAAACGTCAGTGATATTTATTAGACCCAACGCTTTCATATAAAAGTAAGTAAATATATAATTGCATAAATCCCAAATAAAAACGGTGAATTATTATAAATATATTTATGAACACAGACATACTATCTAAATAACTTATTACTTATTTTAAAAATGTTTATTGATATTAATAAACTTAAATACTGATATCCTAGATAAATATTTAATAGTAATATATTTATTGTGTATGGCAAATTAGCATTTTTGGGCGGTGGTTCATTTTTATTTGTCATATATAATTATTTTTAATATATACATAACTATATTTAATATACAGATATAGAATTTTATACGCATTAGAATCATCAATCAATTTTACATATTAACTGTTCGAGTTCTACTTAGACAAACGACTATAGATACATTTATTATTCAAGAAATAAATTGTTTAAATTCACAGATTAACTGGCGGTTTGTATAACTCGTAAAGTAATTAAGTTAGTAATTTTTTATAAGTTAACTAGGAAAGTTAATGAATTACAGATACGAGAAAGTGTAAACATATTTTAATTGAAGGAAGAAGATAAATTTTAAGTGTAATCTATGCTAATTATAATTATCTTGAGATCTTACATTTTATTTTATTTAACACTACGCTAATGACTCTTTATCTTGTAAGTCTACTTTGCTATTTGTCTTTTTTATTTTATTTTACATTCTGTAATGTTATATGATGTATTTTGATACAGCCATGTTATTCCCTTGGTAATATGAGCAGGTTCTATTGATAAAGAAAATTAAATTGATATATAACTACATTAATAATGTACGATAAAGAAGAGATATAATTTATTTAGTTATGAATTAAATTTATTTATTTTAATAGAGAGTTTTAAATATTTTTTTTAATTCTTTTGTAAATTATTCACACATTTAGTTGAACTTATTTTTATTAGATTTGATAATCTCTTGATGATATAGCAATTTTTCATATTCATCACCTGCAACTACTCATCTCATTCCCATGCGCGGAGCTGAGACTAGGGTAATCGATATAGGATCCGGGTGCCCGCGTTTCGGAGAGTTTCAGAATAAAAAAAAATAATATATACACTACATAATGACCTCTTTATTCATTTTTATATTTTATAAAAAAATTATCAATGAAAATAATTCATAATTGAAATCAATTTTTTATTTGCAATTAATTTTAGCTAAAGAATTTCGCAAATAATTTTGCTTGTGATAATTATATATTGTGTATAATTTAGTAAACAATCAAAACAGTTGAAATTATTTAAATTTCCAGTGGTATTAAATAAACAAATAATTTTTATTCATCATAATATTATAGGGTAAATTATAATTGTTTGTTATATAAAAGCTGTTTTATTTTGTCTATTCAAAGATACAAATTTTCCCATGGACTTTAAATTGTTGATAAATATTACCTTGAGCATGTGGGCTTGAGAATTATTTTTATACACAATTTAATTTTATATAATTGGAAATATACAAAAGCGTGAGAATTATTTTTATATAAATTTACGTAATTTTTTGTTGTTGTAGACAGTGTACAATGGCGGAAGCACGAGCTGTTGGGTCAAGTGGTAATAGCAGTGGTGAAGCTAGTAGACTTCAGTTGCTTCAAGATATGCGACAGCAAAATTTTGACAGCATTCGATTTGCCTCGTATCGTACAGCGTGTAAATTGAGATTTATACAAAAAAAAGTGCATCGTGAGTATTTATATTTGTATATTTTATTAATTTATTGACAATTATATTAATTAAATCAATTGAATTTATGAATTATTATTTTAATTTGCTTTTCTTCTTTTATTTTTAGTACATAACGTTGATATATGGAATGTCATTGAAGCATTTAGAGAGAATGGTTTGAATACATTAGAGCCAGCGAGCACACTTGGTGTATCCAGACTCGAAACATTATTGTCTTCCTTATTTCATGCACTCAATAAACGAGTGCCTGTATCACTGCAGTGTAAAGTCGATGGTACAACAGCACTTCTAATGAATTGGTTATTAGCTGCATATACAAGCGGGTATGACTATGAAATTCCAGAATTAAATTCATTAATTTTTTAAGCTCAAAATAAAAATTTAATTTATAAAGTCAATTATTCTTGTTGATTTATCAGTGAATTATCAAATTACCAAATGACACGAACTAAAAATTCAATAGAAATTCATCTATAATATATATTAATTTTAATCTATAAAACAAATTAATTTTATATATTCTTTTCATATAGAGAAAATAATAAAATCACTGTATTTTCGGTGAAAGTTGCATTAGCAACATTATGCGCTGGAAAATTGATGGATAAATTTCGATGTAAGTTTTCAATTTATTGCTTTGAATAATTAAAAATTAATTTTGGTCATTTTTGTCAATTTATTATTTATGATTTTTAGATATTTATTCACAAATATCGGATAGTAATGGCCACATGATACACTGGAGGTTTGCAGAATATTTAAAAGAAGTGTTATCGCTAACAGCTGCCGTTTATGAATCACCATCATTTCCATTTACTGAAAATCTCAGCAGCTCAATATTCACACCTGTAAGTCAATGATAATATTAAGATGAAGTATTATCAATTAATTAATTTAAATAATGCAATATTGGATATTAATAAGCAAATTTTATATTTTAGAATTCCAAAGTGACTGTCAATGATTTTCTCGACACACTCATGTCAGATCCGGGTCCTCATTGTTTAATATGGTTACCATTGTATCATAGAATGGCTGCTGTTGAAGCAGGTAATTAATTTATTTATTGAAATTAATTATATATTGAATTTTTATTTTGTTCTTACATGGCTTTTAATTACAGTAACTCATCCAGTGATGTGTGACGCTTGCCACAAAGAAAATTTTACTGGTTTTCGTTATCGTTGTCAAAAGTGTCATTCATACCAACTATGTCAAGATTGTTTTTGGAGGGGAAAAGTGTCCGGTGGACACAATAATGATCATGAAACACGAGAATATAGTAGTTTTGTGAGTTTAAAATTAAACATTATTAATATTAAATTATAATATTTTATTTAAAAAAATATTTTTCATTATTTTTGTTTGCTCTTATAGAAATCACCAAGCAAACAAATTGGACATTCCTTAAGAAAAAGTTTTAGATGTGTACCAGAAAAAGGAAAAAATTGTCTTCCAAGATTTCCCGAACAACCTGAAAAAACTCTAGATCTCTCTCATATTGTGTTAGTATTTATAAATTTGTGTATGTAAATATTTTTATTTTATTGTGGATTTATTTTTTTCTTTATTTTCAGTCCACCGTCGCCATTACCGTCACACAATGGCTTTCCTGAATCCGGTTTTATGGTTCCACCATTTGATGCTGGATCTATGGATAGCCGATCGACTTTGAAAAGTTTGGACAGTTCTAGATTGGATGATGAACATAAATTAATAGCAAGATATGCACAACGATTGGCACAAGAAGCCAGAACAGTGGTAAAATAATAATATTAAATGTTTATCAATTCAAAATATAAGAAAAAAATTATTGGATTAAAATTAATCAAATGATTTAGATAATTTAATTAAAATAATTGTATAATATTTTTTTCCATTTTGTAGCCACGAGCGTCCTCGAGAATGTCACAAGCTGAACAATCCGTAAGTAAACAAGCTCAATGACTAATGTTTGCGGTTTATTTTTTTTTTCCTTTGCTCTCAGTGTACGTATAAAAAAAAAATACTTAATTGGTTTTGTGCTTTTGTAATCGTAGCAAGGGAGAGCACCCTCCGACGTCAACTTGGCTTCACTCGATGCTTCGCGCGCACAACGTGAACTGATTTCTCAACTCGAGGCAAAAAACAAAGAGATTATGCGCGAGATTGCAAGGTTAAGGTATACCTGTGTCGTTTAAAAATTCCTTTATATCGAGCCTCTTGACCTTTGGATCATCCTATCAAAACCATTCTAGTGTCACGCAAGTTATTTAAAAAAAAAATTCGCAATTTTCTCATTTTTGCTTAATCATTAAGATACTGTAATTCATTCATGTGAATTGATTTTTAATTTTGATTTAGAATTTATACTAGCTGTATCAAATTAGTATTTTTTTAAACGAACAAATTGTAACAAGATTTGTTTGAAAAATAACAAAAGAGCAAAGAGATAGTGGAAAAAAAAAAGCTAATTTGACTATAACATAATTGTTGATAGAATTTTTTTGCATTGGCTTATTTATAAACATATAGATGATGGAAATGAAAAAAAAAATTGTGCAATACAATGTGGAAAAAAAAACAAATAGATATCAGAAATAACCTTCTCGCTAATGTCCCAAAAACATCTAATTTCATCATTACATAATTGATTGCATCACATACTCAATTCACAAAGAATTATCAACAATTATAATATTTATTTTTTTTTTTAGATGATTTACACAACACAATCATACTAATTAATACCGTGTTTTAATTTAGGCGACAGCAAGAGATAGAAGCAGCTGAAATGGAAGATCCAGCATTAATGTCAGAGTTACGAGCATTAAGATTACGAAAAGATGAATTAGAAACTCATTTGGCAGCATTGCAAGATTCTAGAAGACAACTGATGGTACAATTGGAAGGTTTAATGAAAATGTTGAAAGTAAGATTAATTCCTTCAATGAAATATGATTGAATGAATGATGATACTAATTGTAAACATACTTTGTTTTTTATTTTCTTTTTGATAGAATCATCAGGCATCGCCACGTTCGACGCCCAACAGTTCGCCACGGAGTACAAAATCACCGCCTCTACCACCCGGTGGTATTCCCAACAGTAGATCAGCACCACCGACTCCCGGTGGATCTCTATCGACTCCTCAACAACAGCAGCAACAGCAACAACAGCAACAGCAACAACACTCACAACAGCAACCGAATTCACCACAAATTTCGCAAAATTATCAAAGTCCAGTACTAGGTTCGACCACATCGGTCAACTCGATGCTTGGAACACTTCAGAATCCTATACCTGATAGTTTATCATGCGTTGGAGGTGATGTCAGGTAGGGTGGAACATACCGTGTGAATAAATACTACTTCAGATTTTACAATTAATCAGAAGGAAATGATTAAAATTATTTAATGTTTTATTTTCGATTTATCAAATTTGAAAATTTAATATTCATTATGGTGATACGTTTTTGTATACGTATAACATGATTTTTTATTATTTTCTGTTTTTGTTTGCAATTTTTTAAACTAACAATTATTCCTATCGCACAAGCTTGCACCCACGACAATGTGTGAAGTAATTAGTTGGTTTTATTTTTTGGTTTATAATTTTTTATTTTGTTATTCGCATTTTCTCACGAATTTACGATTTGAATTATGTTTTCATTATACTAAAATATATGTATATGTATATACATGTAATATACATGCATATATATCTATTGTGATGTGTATGTGCCAGATTATTTGTAAAAAAAAATGATCTGTTTTAAATTTATCCTTTATTATTTATCGTAATACGTAATTATTTATGCACACTTTCATTATTGCAAAAGTGTGAACAAAAGATTTTACATCATTGTTATTTAATGTAGTTATATGGATAAAAAGAAAAAGTTTCTCTTTTATTTTGACCAATTAAAAAAATTTATAATTTAAATTTTTTTACGTTAATATTAACGTAAAGTAGTTAGAGATTAATATTGTTAATGCTTTTTTATTTGTGTGATGCTCACGATGCACCATTTTATCATTGATGTATTTCTAAAAATAATATAAAATTGCACATACACACAAATATTTATCACGAATGTTGCATGTACGTCCCTTACGAAATATAATAATAATAACAATAATAATAACATTAATAATAATAATTAATAAATAAATTATCTATATACCTATTTGCACAATTGAAATGGGCAATTTTTATGTAAATATTTATATAATCTTAGCGTTCAGAATGCCATTGACCGTACAACTTACTAAAAAACAAAGGATAAATCCTAGCACGTAGTAATTGTAGCAAAGAAAAAAAAAAAAAAAAAAAGCCTGTTGTGATTGATCGATTTACTTTAAAACAAAAATAAGTATGACGGATTGTTAAAAAGAAAAATGCTTAACGTAATAAAATCATAGATGAAAGAAATATTGTGCCAGTATTTTTTCATTTTTATTTTTATTATCTGTCTTTTTGTAATTTAAATTTTATTTTTAATTTAAAATTAAGTGTATATTATTTTATTCTTTCTTTTTTTTGTACCATTTGCATATGTTTATACGCAAAGAAACCTAGAGATTTTCGATATTAGGTCGGCATTCAGGACAAACAGTTTGCCGGGAAGTGGTTCAAGCAGTGCGACCAATAGTTTGGGACGATCGCTGAGAAATGATCTTTTGGTAGCTGCTGACAGTGTAACAAATGCCATGTCAACATTGGTACGGGAATTAAATTCAGGTGAGTTATTAATAAATTATAAATATTAATATTAAATGAATAAATAGTATTCATTCGAATCATGAATGATAAAAAATGAAGAGAAGTAAATGCATAAATAGCACATTATTATTTATCCTACTATCTATATTCTATATATATTTAATTAAATTGAAAATAATTAAAAGGAGATGAATTAATTGAAGCTATTGATAGCGTTTAGATAATTATCGTATGATGAACCCTTTAGATAAATTGTAATGACGCTAAATAAATTATTAACCTATATATAATTATATGGCCATGTAAGCAACAACCTATCATTACCAAAAATTAATATATTTTATTAATTATAGATAGTGCTCTCTTCTTTTTTTGCAACTATCATATATATCTCACTTACTGTTTATAGTTTCCTTATTTCAAATTTATTTTTTCTACGGACTGTTGTAACAATTATCACGTTGCAAATAGCATGAGCCATTTTTCTCCTCTTTTTTGATTGTTAAAATAATTTCGTTACGTTATTTATATATACTGAATATATTTATATACTCTACAAAAATATTTAAAAAAAAAAAAAAACACTGAATATTTATTATTTAAAATATTTGATTATATATTAAATCTTTAGACATCAGGTGAGAATTTATTGGAATGTTTTAAAACATTAAATTTTATTCCATATTTCTATTGATTCACATATATAAAATATAATATATGGAATTATTTATTTATTTATTTATTTTTTTTTTTTTGACGAAATCGTTAGGTTTTCGTCATTTGGCGCATGAAATATTTGAAATTTTCATGATTACACCCAGCCCCTGATCACACAGACACTCACAAAATTTAATAGAAACAAATTTTTTAAATTAAATGTCAAATATTTATTTACATAGAATTTTAATAATTCATAACCAAAATTAATTACAAAATATTGAATAGTATATAAAAATTCGAATAAAATAATCTTCGTGAATGTAATATTATTTTCTAATTTATTACAACAACAGTTCAACATTTTATATTTATCATTTTATTATTATATAAAAAATATACGACAAAAAAAAAAAACTAAACACTTTATTTTAATGCTGGCTTTATTTTACTTTACTTCATTTTATTTATTTATTTATTCATTTATTTATTTTTTTATTTATTTATTTTTTTGGTTTGTTGACTTCGTTATTAACAGTTATACTGAATTTCAACTTTAATTACAAGAATTAACAAATAATACTCAATGAAGTGTTGTGTCGGAATGTGTGTGATGCACCCTTCTTGTGAATGTATCCTGGTGCCTTACAGACTCTGATCCGGAGGAACAATCACACAACATTGGACGTCGTGTCATCCAAAAACCTCTCGGTAAGTCTATCCCACATTCGTCTCAATCTCAATTACCCTGCAAGGTGAATCCTCATTTATAATAATATCTATTCCTTTCTCCAGCATCATTTTATTGTAATTAATAATTAAATACGTATACACACAGATAAATAGTACAATAAACAAATTATATACAGTCAAGTTATAAGAATAAATTAATTAAATTTAAATTAAAAAATTAAAAATAGTTTCAAATAGATGATTACACTTTTTATATACATAATTATGTGTAGCCTGTATTATAAATTATTTAATCATTTTTATGTTTAATATGTACTGCTTCTTGCCAATATAATAATGAATGTATTGTAGTCGTGATTAATGAAACGATAATTTAATGCAAATATTTTGGATAATTAATTTAGTTTTTATAAATGTGTAAATTTTTTTTTTTTTTTTAATAATATTGTGAATAATTTTCTGCAGATTTTGAAGTTATTGAGGATGGTGATGACAGCAGCGGTGGTGGAAATTCTTGGCGTGAGGAACTTCAACGTAGATACCAACAGGAAAATGAATTTCTTGCGGAATTGAGAGCACGGAATAGCAATATCTCAAGTGTATCTCAAACACCAGCAGCCACACCATTGAGTGAACAAGAGCAGGAAAATGGTGAACGTGAAGAGGCAGAGGGTGAAAAAGAACTTGATGCCGAAGCAAATTGGGCAGAAGCTGTAAAGAGATGGGTTAATCGATAAATTATGAAAATTAATCATGAATCAATACTAATGGAAGAACAGAGGATTAAAAAATATCTAATAAAAACAGTAGATGACAACGATGACTTTAGTTAAGAGAAAAAAAGGATGCTTGAAAGAAATTAATCAATATTAGCGTTGAGAATAATGTTATGAAGAAAATTAAGAAACAAAAGATGAATTATTTAATAGAACTCAATAAATTTATTGAGTTGAGAAAATTTTAGTGCGCTGAAATATATGTATTATATATTAATCATTATATAAAAGGATCATATTGATATATACATATATGTGAAACATGCGGAACTTCTATGACTAAAATGATTGCAAAAAAAAAAAGTATAATGATATCTTAAAGCATTATTTAAATTGCTGCAAAAGATTGCCAAATTTTTTTATATCAAAATTTTATATAATGCAAAATGTTTTTTTATAATAGTCATTTTTTGTGGATAAAACTTTTTTGAATAACATAAAAATTTCATGAAGACGAAGATTTTTTATATAATAATAACTGGACAAGAAAAACCAAATAGCGGCCTGATTTTTACAAATTTTTTGGGCATGTCTAATCATTTGAATAATTTAAATAATTGCGTGATGCAAATAGTGAAAATAATTAATAAAATCAATACCAAAGAAAAAAATAAATAAATAATCGATCAAATGACATTAGTATACGAGATACTATAGCGCAGTTATATAAATGGTACAGGTGTAGACAAAAGTTTATCCACTGTGAACAATAAATAAAACTCAAAAGAAACAAACCAAAATAAAAAAAAAAAAAAAGACTTCGTACAGAAAAAGTACTAAAGATTATAGAGGACCAAAATTCTTGGGACTGTTTAGTAATTTAATTAATTTTAATTCCCAATTGATTAGAATTAAATAAATAATTAATGCTTTTATGAAGTATCGTAACAAAAGAAAAAATAAAAATGTGACATTAAATGAAGAAGAAGAAAAAATTTTCTACACAATACACAATTTTTAAAATAACAAATTCGTCGACTGATAATGAATATAAAGAGCTTATTATTTACAGCGTGTAGAGTATTAATAATTAAATACTTATTATAAGCGCACAAATAATACTTAATGCTTCATTAAATTATGTTTTTATCCCTGTGGATTATTTGTTCAATCATTTGTTTATCGATACTTTGTACAAACATATCCATCGAGAGTGAGAAAATGGAAATGAAATAAAAGAAAAAATAAGTAAAGACAAACAGGAAAATATTGTAGATTCGTTTATGGAGTGATATTGTCTGATATTATATTTGCATTATTGATGCGTAGAACTGAAATCTGACATCAAATTTCGTCCGTAGATAATAGCTTGATAATCATTCTTATGCAACAACATAAAAATTATATCAATATTTAATTATATCGAGAAAATATTTAATAGACATACCAAAGAAAAATAAATAACTGTCTAAATGATGATAATAAAAATTTGCATTATAAATTCTCCATAGTAAAAAATTAAAAATTAATAGAAATTAATTATATATTATTTTAATTTTATTAATTATTATTATATTGTTTTATGTATATTTTTTTTATATATTTAATTACATAAATACATAAATACATAATTAAATATTATTATGAATAATAAATAATTAATAAAATTTAAGTAACTCACTCTTTTGAAATAATATTTATAACTTTACATTTTTTTTTTTTTTCATAATTTATTCTCAAATAATTGTACAGAATTCATGACGCAAATTTTTATTATTTATATCTGAATGATAAATAACCATACTCACTGATAGGAAATGTATAGAATTGGAAGTTTTGTATATATTCTATTAGAAATAAATCTAATTGAATTGTTCATGTAAATTATTTATATCATAAAAATTGAAAGATTCATCTATATAAATATATATATTGCAAGTTTATATAAAATTTAATGGACATGCCAGGCCAGTAAATTTATGTATATACACATATATCCATGACGATAAACGTCAAAGAGAATAAAAAACAAACTGTTATCTACGAAAATTATCATAAAGTCACGCTTAATGATTCATAATTCTATTGACGCTTAACCTATAAATCATTTTTCTTATTCTAAAGCTATAATACACAAACAATTATAAATATTATATAATTATTTTTCATTTTAAAATTGCAATCATATAAAAATATGCATAAAGATTACAATATCTATCCTACATTGTTGTGAATATATATAATTTCTCTAGATTATCAAGACATATAAAAGTAAGGTTAGGTTATAAAACAAGTTCAATAAATAACCTGCAAGTATTTATATATCAGTGAAAATTCATAAAATATTATACATATTTGTCTTATGTAAAATAATTGCTGATAAAAATTAAATAGGCTATTATATATATAGCAAAATTATTTGATACAATTATATTATAGTGATGTTAATTATACATTGAAGATGACTAATAAATAATAATGCAATATCAATTGAATGTACAATAAAATATTGATAGGAATTTGTTTTCTTGTATTTATACACAGAATTAAGAAAAAGAAAAAAAAAAAAAGAAAGTTGTTATAGTTTAATTATTACAATGATATATGTAATATTTGTGGTATATTTCAAATTCATATTTGAATTATAATGCGCGGGCAATCCGTTGAAATGTTGTAGATAGCGCTGTTCAAATTAAATAACTTTCAAACTGAAAATACGTTATTCCAAGTGATCTCAGGGGGGAGCATGTAGCAACAACGAATTGTGAATATACGCCAAAAAAAGCCGCGATAATTATTTTACAATAATAATATTTTATCAAATAGTTAATATTATTATTGTCAATTACAGTATTTAATTGATAGATTTGGAATATGAATTATTTGTTGAAGTTTGTCGTTAATTTTGGCGTCTACGTGTGATTTTAATTTGTTCAAATTGTAATTGTGAGGTTAAAGTTATTGAAGTTGTTACAATTTTTAACAAGTATCTACTAATGTCATTATACATTAATCTATAATATTAATTTGACGCTTCAAATAATAAATATTAAGTATTAATACGGTAAGTATTAAGCAAAAAATTTTTGAAATTAAATTTATTGTGATTGTGTCATTACAGTGTAAATTTTTTTTTTTCAGGAAAAAACCTGTTACTCAACATGAATAAGCCACTATATGAAGTTGCTGCAAAGAGGGTGTGGGCGGATTTTAAAAATTTCCATGAAGAATACTTACAAACTATTGAAGCCATGGAAAAAATAGTAAATGAAGGAAAAGAAGAAATGAGAGCAATTGTCGCACAAATACCACACGCTAAATCGGGACCTCTTGTTCATAAAACGCCAAAAGTTTCACGAATGCGTATACAAACAATTCCCGAAGATGAAGCTGTAAATCAGTCAACAGTTAAAATTAAACTTGAAATGAATTCAGATGATGAAACCGATAAAGAAATACTTACAACTAGGTCTAAACGTGCTGCATCTATAAAAGCAACTAATATTATGAAAAAACAACAATCTCTAACGCTTAATTCGAAATTACGTCGTCCCTCTGCCTCAGAAGAAGTTGCAGAAATTATTCAGGTTAGTTAAAGTTAGATAGATTACTCTTTTAAATTAGAAAAAATAATATAAAATAATTTAATTTAACTTTTTATCCATTAAATTGACACTTAATTGTGTTTCATTGATTTTTTTTTTTACACAGTCAATTCGCTCAAGTCGATCTAAGCGTCCTAAAGTATCACGTAGTGGTTCGGATGAGGAGGGCTCCAGAAGACCAGCAAAGCAGAGCAAAATGGATGGTCCCAAATCTAAGCTTAGTTCAACTCCGATAATAGTAATCGAACCGATAGCATCAGTAAAAAATGACAATGAAATTGAAGTTGCCGTGCAATCGCCACGACAATTACGTCATAAATCATCTGTAAAATCAATGAATAAATTAGCACCGTCAAACATTATCAATGAAACATCAACAGAAGAACCAGATATAACACTGACAGAGTCTTCCATGTATGAAGATGCAATTGGAAAATCGATTCCAATGAATTCAACAATGAATCCAAATACAACAGTGACAATTGATAGAAAAGTATTAAACGTAACAGTTGTGCTGGAAAAAATGGACGAAACTCGTACAATTGATAAAACTTTTATGAGCACACGATCAACTAGTAGCAATAAACAATCTTTACCAATTATAGTGGAACATTTAATAAATGATGAACAAATGCAGACAAATTCACCAGCGAAAAATATTACATTCGCTAAAGAAACGCCATCATTTCCCATAAATATCATGAAAAATAATATAGATGAGCTCATTACAGATGATGAATCGTCGCCAGACAGAATTGAAACGAAAAAAATGAAAAAACCAGAAAAATTACCGGTTAAAAAACGAAAAAGAGTACGAGAAAATATTGTGAATGATTCTGATGAAGATGTTGTGATGGGATCGCCAATTCAAACAGTTTTTAAGTCATCAAGCACTTTAAAACATCAAAATAATATTAAATACAAACCAAATGCATTATTCAGTCCTTATGCAAAGGATTCTGTTAAAAAACGTGTAGAAGCATTTGAGCAAGTTCGACTTGCGAGTCCCACGGCTAATGTTGAAACTGTTGGACGATTAACACGAACTAAAACACGAGCAATGGCGGCAAATGCTAATGAAGTAATAAAAACACCTAATTTTGCAACAAAATTAGCGAGAAAATCATTGGCTAAAGCAAAAAAAATTTCATTGGCAAAACAAAAACGTGAAAATGAAGAGGATAAAGAAAATAATTTAACTGACTCATCGCAAAAACCCAGTAAATTACCGACAAAGAATGATAAATTAACAAATAAACAGCAATTGCGTACAACACCTATTGGAAAATCACGATTGCAAATGCCAATGTCTGTTAGTCGTATTCCTCATACTCCAATTAGCGCACAAATACTTCCACCATCAAAAGCAATGACAGCATCACGGGCACACAATATCGCATCATCTACAGAATCACTTTCATCATTCAAGCCACTCTCAAAATCAAGTTCAATTGATAGTTTAGCGGACAAAAAAAATAAAGTAATTGGGATAAATGAAGAAGATGCTCGAAGGAAAAAAGAAGAAGCATTAAAACTCCAAACAGAGGAGAAGCGTCGTAAGCGTGAAGAGAAAGAGCTTAAAAATAAATTGGCAAGAGAAGCAAAAGAAAAACTGGAACAAGAAAAACGACTAAAGCAGGAGAAAGAAAGAGAAGAAAAAGCACGTAATGCTCTTGTTATGCAAGAAAAATTACGCGAGGAAGCAGAGAAAAAACGCTTGGCGCAATTGCAACGTGCACAAGAAAAAGAAGAACGTCGTCGACAAGAGGAACAATTGAAGCAACAACGTCTGCAGGAGCAGGAAGAAACAGAGCGTATGCTTGCTGAACAAAAGCGTCGTGAACAAGAGACAGAGCGGCGACGAATGGCAGAGATTCGTGCACAACAATTGGCTACGGCAGAAGCTGCACGATTAAAGCTGCAATATCAAGCAAAAGCAAAGCTTTTACAACAACAAAAGCAGCATCAAATGCAACTGGCGCCAACGAGTTATAAATTAGACAGTGATCCTGATGATGATGAATCGGATAATGAATCGCAGCCTAAACACGCCATTCCACATTGGGCTAAACGTAATTTATTTCTTACTACAATATTAATAAACAAATATTTTTAAATATACATACGAGTAAATATATTTATTGAGTCAATAATTTTGTTTTTTTTGTTTAATGTTGTAGCGCAAATTAGAAGAGTACAATTGGAGATGCAAAAATATATTCCGATGGATAATGTATTGAAATTCTTCGGTGCAAAAAAATGTACCCCAGATTTATCAGAGCTATTTGTTGGTATTAAGAAAGAACGGCTCAAACGAACATCGAGTGCCATATGGAAAACACCACCACGATTTTCCATGATGGAGGATGATTGAACGTAGAATAACAATTGTCTGTTTTTTTTTTAATTTCCAAATAAGAATGTTGAAAACTATTCACGATTAATAAGTACTTTGAAATTAATTAGTCGTGACATGCATATTTAATCAACAAATATTATTTGTAGTGATTTTTTCATGATGAATTATCTGTGTCTCGTTTTTTTTTTCCACTATAACATTATGTCTATACTAATTATTACTTTATTGAATATTAACACTCCTCAAAATTTTCTCCATCAATTTTTTTTTATTTCAAATAAGTTATTATAATGATGAAATCAATTTTTCAAATTAATTTTACTACTGATTGTCGTTAATTTGTGTGTCTTAAGATGAGTATAAACTGGTATCTATAAATAATTAAGAATTAAATTAATAATTTATCCCTTAAATGTTCATTTATTAATGCTTACATATTCCATAGAATTATCGAGCATTGGATGATCATAAAATGGTGTATGCGATGCAAAGTTATCATCTTTAATAATTGATTCATCAACTCTATCGCCGTATAGAAAATTCCTTTCATCTTTATCATCAGGTAATATTTTTAATTCGTCTATTTCCTCAATTTGTTCTGACTCTCTGGCGATAATTCCGCCCATGAGAACCTGATTTAATTTCAGTAACAAAAAAAGAAAAAAAATAAACGATGGATAAAGAAATTAAAATGTAAAATGGTATCGACAATAAAGTACCTTCATTGTAGTGGATGAAGCGACTTTCTTTACATCTGGTGGTATTCTGTAATCTTCAAAGTAATGATTCACAGGAATATCTGGTAAAATTGTTTTCCAATTTTTAAATGAACCTAATGTAGAAATATATCGTCCACCAAGCGACCACATTCTCACCGAATGATCTGAGCTACCACTAAATTATTCAGATCATTAATGCCAAATCTCCATTATGGATTTTAATTATAAAACAAAATATTCACCTGATAATTAAATTGGCACCGGGAATAAATTCAATACTATTAATTGGTTTAAGGTGGCCTTTAAATGATGAAACAAGAAGAGGTAATGGTTGATTCTTCACTGCTCTTTTTGCACGTCTTAAAATACGATCTTTCCATAAAAATGGAAATTCGATTCTTAACGAAGCAAAATTAATTTCCTGATGTAAATTCGTCGGTAATCCATAATTTTTCATAAGCCACACTTTAATATATCCCTCTTTATGACCTGTCAAATTAATTATTTATTTATCAAATAATTTTTGCAACTAATTTGTATATTAGATAATTATTCCATTTTATTCGCCTGTTATTAAATAATCATTAGCAGGATCAGTAGTTAAACACAAGCAGCAATCGCCATCAATATGAATTGCGGAAAATGCTTTGATGAATCCTCCACTATGATGATGACTCCATATTTGAATTATACCAGAGTTTAGTGAGACTATGAGTGTCCCGATTTTTGATCCAGTTCGTCTTGAGCAGAGAAATAATATTGCACGCACAGCCACTGATTGCATGAACATAAATGTCGATTGATTATTGTTTAAATCATCATTCATTTCCTTCAAATCGACGTCTTTATTTATTTTCTCCGACTGACTATTGCGATTATCTCTGGAATAATGAAAAATTAATTTTCATTCGTTTCATTCATCGACTCGTGCGACATTAATAAAAGAAAAATAATACTTGTTTGCTGGATTAACAACGTTGTATGATTTATAAGGTTGACCTGTTTCCAATAACCACAAAACGATTTCACCATTGTGTGATCCAGTAGCAAGAGCATGTGGATGTCTTACTGCAGCACATAAAATATCATCTGTATGACGTTTCCTCCAAGCTTTTCGATAAATACCAGTGCGAGTATCAGCAAATTCAGTGACATATTGATTCCATCCCACGCATAGAATACGATTTTCCAACCAAAAAATACCAGTTATTTCGCTAATAAAAATAAAAAAAAATATGAAGAAATATTTTAAAAAATTATTTCCAATTTTTTTAATAATATTCGTGTACCATTTACTCTCAATTGACATTTTTCTTACACACGTGCCCGTATTAAAATTCCAAATCTTTAATGAACCATCACGACCACCAGTTATTAATAATTGATAAGAATAATCAAATGTTGCAGCAGTTATTTCAACGTGAACAGATTCATTAAAAAAATTTAATTCATCGTGGGCATTTGATATCATATCATATCTACGTGCACGCCATGGATCCCATATCATTATTCGTGAATCCGCTCCAGTAGTTATTATCTAATTGAACAAATTGAAAATAATTATCATGAGCAAATCAATTAATTGATAAAAATAAAATTAATTGCCAACTATTAATGACAAACCACTTTGAACAATGGATTGTAAAGTACACAAGTAATTTGTCGAGAATGAGTTTCGCCATCAGATAAATCTTTATCAATAATCTTTCCACATGTTAATAAAGCAATCATCATGCTGCCAATTATTATTTTTTTCATTGCTGAATTATAAATCACTGACATTGGAGTATGTTCACTCAATTCACTTGGAAGACGATTATAAGTCTGTTATTATTAATTATTTAATAATATACAATGAATGAATTAGTTACGAAATAATATTTCAATATATAAATATGTAGATGATTGACTTTACTTGAATGCATAAATGAGATTCACAGTCCCATAGTTTAATACATCTGTCTTTTGATAATGTAAATAATTGATTATTATTTTTCAGTGATAAAATTGTGCATACTGTTGTTTGATGACCACGAAGTATTGCATTAGGTTTTTTTGGATCAAAAGGATTCCAAATTCTCACAAGACAATCAGGACCACCAGTAAATAACAATTGTTTTTCTTCATTGACATCATGAAAAAATTCCCAAATAAAAATAGTCCATTCATATAAGCTCAAAATTAATTTAAATAAATTTAAAAAATACCTTCATCAAGTGTAAAGCATGAAATTCCCATTGAAACACTAAAACTATAATTAATTTTTCTGTCAATTGGATCGCCTAATAATAACGAACATTTTGAGCATCTTGAACAAGAGATAAATACATTAAAATGTCCATAATAATCAACTTGAGAAACCCAATTTGTGTGAATGTTATTTAATTCTCTCAATTTCAATCCACTGACTTTATTCTAAACAATATGAATAATTTTAATCAAATAATATTTTGTATAATAATTTATATACCTTTAATACAATGTCATAATGGACATTTAATATATCTCGTTTAATACGTTGTTTAAATGGACCACGATCTTTTGGATTAAATGTTATAAATTTAACAGATCCACTTGTATCACCCATAACAATATAAGATAAATGTTTAAATTTACTGGTGGAATAGTAATAATTCATGCAAACGATGGCATCTTTAAAGTTATATATCTGCATGGAATTGAAAACAATTTAGAATTATATCACAATTTATTGTTTGATATATATTCATTAATAATATTTGCTGATTAATTATTATGAAAATTTTTGTACACACTTGCATTCGTAATTCAAATTTATTAGCTGCTATGTCGTAAAATGATAATTTACGTTCAGTTGAGCTTAGACATATCATTTTAACATCTGTCATAGCAATCATATCAGTAATCATGCTGTGTGCTTTTAATTGAACTGGAAAATAATCCAAAGAAATTAATTATTTTGGTAAAAGAATTTTTTTTTTTTTTAAATTAATATTATTAAAAATATTCACGATGTTTTTGATCAATTCTTCGTTGGAGAGTAAAATCAATGGACCAATAATTTATCATTCCATCTCTGCTGGCAGTTAAATAACGACCTCTATCAAAATTTGATAATTGATATGGTGCTGTTGTATTATTTGAAATTTCTGGTGAAAAAATTATTTTACAAATAAATGAACGATGTCGACTATTAATTATTTTTGGCAATTCTATTATTGGTAAATCAAATAGTTGAGACGCTGGAACGGTGGTTCGTTTAACACGAAATCCCAATAAAAAATATGATAACAATTCATTCCATTTGATACCATCATCTCGCATTGAATTCATTTTTTGATACAATTCATCAAATTCATCAGACAAAACTGGTAGTTTTAATATTTTTGTTAATGCCTCGTACAATTGTGACTTATTCATTTTTTTATCCGGCATTTCCTAAATCAAAATTATTTATAATACATTCATTAATAATTTTTATAAATCAAATCACATATTACATTATGAATTATTATTTAAAAAATAATTTTATGTATACCATAAATGTTTTGTACAACTTTTCCATTTTGTCTTCATCTGCATATTCCAAAATACTTTTTCGATTTATAAATTCCATGAATTTTATATCTAACCTTATAATTATTAACAAAATACATTAATTATACATATAAAGATTTCTTTATAATTATTATAGTAAATATTAATTCAACCTTGGATTAGATATTAATTGACTCTTAGCTCCTAATTCCATGATGAATTAAATAATTTATCCTATGAATTATTATTGTTTATATAAAAAGTTATACATAAATATAAAAATTATCAATTGGATACAAATATTATAAAAATAAATGCTATTACTGTATTTAAATTTGAATTATAACTAAATTCATACAAGTAAAATAATATATAGTGAATTATGTAATAATCAATAATTTACTACAATTCAGGTGAGTAAAAACAGGTGCAATTTGTATTATCATTCTTCGATGTTTAGTAACTCAATAAACTACAAGTTCATTTCATAAATATGAAAAACTTGAGCACATAAATCATTAATTATAAATTAAAAATATAAATAGCAAATAAGTCAATGGAATTTTTCACTGCAATAAGTCTATTTAATAGACGAAAATTTGATGAATGTACAGCAATATGTACAGCTCTTCTAAAAAAACGACCACTAGATCAGGTAAAATCACAAGTGATTAAAAATTTCTATTACTTTTTTTTATATCAAACTATTAATATTAAATTAATAATTAAATTTAATGTAAATCAATTAAACAAAAATTTCAATTCTTCATGTTGATCATTACATTGAAATATTTATTTAGGCAGTGTGGATTTTGAAAATGCGTTCTTTGACACTGAAACTTTATGTTGATGATATCGAAGGTGAAGAAGAGGGCATTGCTGAGAGCTTATTGGACAATTATACCATAGCATCATTGCCAAAACCTGGTACATCATTAAAAAATCCTGGTGTATCAATGACTGGCTGTGGAATCCGTCCAAAAACTCAATCAGGTATTATACCTTGAAACAAAAAAAATCAACATATTCAATGATTAAATAATTTCAGTAAAAAATTTACATGCAATTAATTTGATTTCATTTTAGGTAGACCTGTTACTGGTACCATTAGACCATTGACACAATCAGCAGCTGCTCAAACGATGGATCAAACTTTAAGGACACCAAGAACTGCCATGTCTGCTCGACCAATCACTGCATCAACTGGACGAGCAGTAAGGTGCTGATTATTAATATTGTAATTAATTTTTATTCTGTAAGATAAATTTATTTTTATTAATTGTAAAATATTTTTAATTCAGATTGGGAACAGCTTCAATGATATCAGAATCCGATGGACCATTTATTCAACTTTCTAGATTAAATATAAATAAATATGCAAGCAAACCCGGATTAGCAAAACCATTATTCGAATATATTTATTATCATGAGCATGATGCGAGAAGTGTTAGTAATTTTTTGTTTTTTTAATTAAAATTTCATATTAATTAATTAATAGTTCTCTTTATTATGTAAAAAATATTTATTTTAGGCATTAGATATTGCAGTTCAAGCTACGCAGGCATGTAATTTCACTGATTGGTGGTGGAAAGTACAATTAGGAAAGTGTTATTATACACTCGGACTTGTTAGAGATGCTGAACAACAATTTAGATCAGCTTTAAAAGATTCAAAGAATATTGATATATTCACGAGATTAATTAGAGTTTATATAAGACTTGATCAGCCTTTGTCTGCATTGGATGTATGCAAACGTGGATTAGAAACTTTCCACAATGATGTAAGGGAATTATAAATTTAATTAATTTTAATATTAATTTTGTGATAATATTTATATTTAGGTTACTATTTTGACGGAAATGGCTCGTGTATTTGAAGGATTAAATAGTGTTATGATGTCGGTGAAATATTATAAAATGATTGCACAGGAGGATGCAGCAAATACCGAAGCAATTGCCAGTATTGGATTGCATCATTTTTATAATGATCAGCCTGAATTAGCATTGCGATATTATCGGTAAATAATTATTTTTTGTTTCTCAACGCAATATCCTATTCATTAATTTTATTATTTATAGAAGACTATTACAAATGGGCGTATATAATGCTGAATTGTTAAACAATCTTGGTTTGTGTTGTTTTTATGCACAGCAATACGATCACACAATATCATGTTTTGAAAGAGCATTAAGTCTTGCAACTGATGAAAATGTTGCTGATATTTGGTATAATATCTCTCACATTGCAATTGTGAGTGTATTTCATTTTTATTATTTATTTAATCATTTTTAATGTGAATTTTATTGATTTCAATAAAATTAATATCCTCAGTGTATAGGCGATTTAATTATGGCCGAAGAATGTTTGAGACTTGCAACTGCTGCTGATAATAGACATGCAATTTCGTATAATAATTTAGGAGTACTTGAAATGAAAAAAAAAAATATTACACCAGCAAGAACGTATTTTCATGCTGCAGCTAGCATTGCTGGATACATGCATGAACCACATTTTAATAGTGCTCTACTCGCTCATGCAGTATGTATCTATTTCAAATTATTCATAATATCTCTCTGTTGTTATTTTTATAATCATTATTTCTAAATATTCGGAATTTTTTTTTAGATCGGAGACTTACAAACAAGTTATTTAGCTGCACAGAAGTCACTTTACGCGTATCCTGGACACAATGACACTAAATTATTGATCAAAAAATTCGAACACCACTTTTTTGATTCTTAATAATAGTAATAATAATTTTTCCATAAATATTTTGGCATACATATAAACAATTAATCAATACTATTGATTGTATATTACTCAATGATACAATTATCTTTATATATTGTTATCATAATTATTTTAAATAGAATTTACGTGTTAATATTATTTACAATGTTATTTTTCTCGAAGAAAAATGTTTTAATTTATATCAATAATTAATTCGAGTTTAAATCAGATGAAAATAAATTCAAAAACCGAAATTAATCTCGCAATATTTCATAAACGAAGTACAAATATTTTGATATACTATTTTATTTATCACTTCACACACACATATTCACTTTATACTAATTGATGGAATGTTATGTATCGAAGGAGATACAAAAATGTTTTGTTTGTAAAAACACAATTTGGAAAATTTTAATACAATTCTTATTGATACTGTAATTAAATCGATTTTGTGCATATTTGTTACAATTCAATTTTTTTTTTTTTTTAGAATATTATGTGAGCTTTAATTTGTGTGAGAAATAATTAGCCACGAGATCACAAAATAAAATAAAAATATGGGATAAACTGCAAGAAGTTTTCTTCCAGGTGGTTGACTGTCACCGAGGAATACAGTCGAAGCTGTAAATATTTATATTTATCAAGTAATTTTCAATAAAAGATAATAAAATATAAAAATACATGTTTTTATAATTACCATATGTAGCCCAGGCGAATCCTGTCATTGCAACAACAAATCGAAGAAAGAATAAAAATGTCGTTTGTTCAACCATGAGAATAATTCTACAAACAATTAAAGCGATAGTTGTTGGCAATAAACAGTAACCCAATACACAAACACTCTGAAAAAAGGATCTGCAATAGAAATAATAATAAATTAATTTTCAAAAGTTGCTTTAAAAATTCATCTTCAAGTGTTGTAATTATAATATTAATAATTTACATATTTCCACCGAGTAATTTTGAATTCAGTGTCACTGCCATTGATCCAATCCATACTAATACAAAAACTTCAGCGAATTCTGGACCACCATCATTTGAATTCGCTGAATCTGAAGAACCTTGTAATATCCTATAAATAAATCGTGAATATTAATTCACATTTGCCTCATTTATTTTCTTAAAATATCAATGAATATTGTAAATATACATTTTTATCATCAGTTGAACTCACATTGCCATAAATGTGCACAATACTAACGGTCCCCAAAGATCCCCTATTACCAAAAAAATAAAAATATCTCATAATTAATCATTATCATCACGAAATTAAATATTCAATATTAAATACATACATTCTTTTAGCAGACTAGACTTTTCTCTCGGATAAATTACATGATAAAATTTTTTCCCAACTGTTCTTACATCCCTGAGCTGAATAAAATATCAAACAAATAATTTTAATTAAAACATTCTTCTCATTCCAATCTAAATATTAAAATAAATTCCTCCATGTTCATCCAATTGCCAAACAAATATTGCACTTACAAATGTGTCTCTTATTGGTTCATCCAAAGTGTTGAATCCAGGTTCACCTAATGCAGCTCTTTGTCTCGAATTCTCAACCGTCATATCACCCTCAATATTTTGTGGATCAACATTATACGTGGCATCGTCATACATCTTAAATAATCATTAAATACATGATGAACATACAATGCATTCGGTTTAATTAATGGAGGAATTAATTACATAGTAAATGATTTTTATAACAGGTTATGTCAACTTACATCTAACTTAGCTTCCTGCATTGTCGCAGACGTTGGCTCCATATTTTCTTTTTATTTAATTTCTAATATACAATAGATATTTCTCAACTCTTCTCTTTTTCCGCCCTGCAATTTTAACAATGAGATTGTATTATTTGTTGTTCAAAGCAAAGACTGGCACACGATGTGTGTACATATTATGAAACTACTAAGATGTAATGATATTTTTTCATACCTTTCAAACTGCAACATGTAACTATACACCAAAGACTTTTATTAATTCTTTAACAATGTCGTAATGAACCTTAGTATACAATTAAATAATTTTATTCCAATAGTACCTACGAATCATTGGTACCTAGTATTTATTTAATAAATAATAGGATCCAATAAACAATAAAGTTGTCCGATGATTTATTTGTTGCCTACTCATATGTTTATTTCATTTAGAATCGGAATTCGGAAAGTGGAATTCACTGAAAATGGAATAAACGAAATAGAAGGAATCATAATTTGTGCGCTAAATTCAAATTACAATTGAAATTAATTTCAATAAAATGAGGAAAATTAAATCAAATGTTCTCAAAAATATTTCACATCATTCCAATAAATAAAATTTATCTATTTATTACTATACAATATAATTTTATTTATAAATTTTTAAGATAACACACAATTATTTAAATCTGACCAATCATCGAACATAACCCTATTTTTTTTCGTGATTGACGTTGAATACAGAGATGATTAGAGGAATAAGGTGAATAGGGATACATTGAATGATTGAACACGTATCAAAACTATGACGTAGATTGTATTTAAATATGGCAGCACTCGTCTGTTTACGTAGCCGGTACGTTTATTCTAATGCAATGTACCACAAAGTGCCTCGTGTACATTGCATATAATCATTACATGTTACTATTATGTACATGAATCAACTCATAAAGAGCTAGATAGATTAATTAATCATGATTATTTCACGTACAATATTTTGTGTCACACTTGCATTAATATTAGGATCAGATCATTTAGGATTTGCTCTTGAAAATCAACCTGATTTAATCAACAATCAAAACAATTCTACAATTGAATCAGATCCAAAAAATAATTTAGAATTCTGTATCCTTTTATTCATGAATTTTATTATCGCCATTTAATCATCAGAAATATATTTATTGTATTATTAATTAATAAATTATCCTACAATTGATAAATAATATAAAGACTTTAATTTGATAGATGAATATTTTATATAATTATTTCTAATTTCATATTTAATTTATTTTAATTTCTTAACTTGTATTTATTAATGTTTTCATAGTGAAAAAATTATTCAATGAACGACGAAAGAAACATCTGGGTGCTGTAAAAAATATAAAAAATGTTGAATCGTATGAGCAACGATACAAAATGATTTCATTAATTATTGACGAAATGGTTCGAATAATTGAATCAAAAAAAGCAATTATTGAACGTTTCAACGATGAATTAAAGAAAAATTCCACAACATCTCTATCTGATGGCACAATTAAAGACGGTATAATACCAATTATTTACTATATTAATTACAAAATATTTATTATATTTTTTCACTTTTTATTTCTCGATTATATATAAAAATTTTTTTGTTTTTATTTTACAGCATTATTATCAGTGTGCGAAAACACTGTTTTATTTGGAGAAATAGTTCTTGAGAATCCTGATATAACAGAAAGAATATTAAAAAAAAAATCATCATCTTATGAAACATTAAAATGGTCATTGACATTTGTACATGAAAATCCATTACTTCTTGATCAATCAACTAGAAAAATGTTACATCTAGTATTTCAAGAATTAAATTTAGTCACACGAATGCCAAATTACTCAAATCCTAATTGGACGACAAGTATGAAAAAATTATCATCAAAAAACATCAATGATAACAAATACAATGAAAAGCAAAAAAAAATTAAAAAAAAACGAAAACATGGTCCACAACTAGTTCATATAGATTTATAATTGAAACAATTTAAATAAAAATTATAAACAATTTCATAAAAATATAAATTCGATTTCAATCAATAAATCATTGGCATCTCAATATTTACATAATGGACATTTAATTCAGCGGTAAGTGAAGTAAAAAAAAAAAATATTTCTGACTAAATAAATAACGTAATAATTTTAATAATCAATTTTACTGTTTAATTATAAGAGAAATCTGTCGAAAATACTAAAACTTGCTTTACCACATACATACACACGTATATGTATATTGACATATATAATTATGTGTGTGTTTATATATGTAAAAGGAGAAGACACACCTGGGCTCTTATAGGAATGCATGAATGTTGGAATATATCAGAGACTACGATCAGTTTCTCTCCTGTATCTTGAAGTCCCAAGTCAACGCATATTAATGCGATTCAATCCCAAATGCATAAACATATTCCATTATACATATGTATAACTTAAAAAAAAAAATATATGTATATATGTTCGTATATTTTTTGTTTAAGTATATACAATATATCGTAAAAATGCATCAGTGAAAAATTTCAAGTTCGACGTGAGCATTTTATTAAGTGAAAATGCACCAGAGGAAGCTATTTCTGAACTTTCCCCTTGATAATTATCAAATGCAGATCAGTTAATACTAATAAAAATTAAAAAATCACCAAAGAAAATGACTTGACAATCAAATAAAAAATTTAATTAATATTCAATGCATCAAAACGCAGATTAATTAATATCTTCAACAAATAAAAATTAACTTATAATTATTATATTCAATTTGATTCAAAAATAATATTAACTTAATATAATACTTATTTATAATAAATACTATTTTGAATTACAGATATAATAGATATATAATAACCAGAAAAAGGAAGGAAAAAGAAAAAAAAAAGTACATGAAACCAGAGAATGTCACAATACGCATCGTGCATCATCGAAACGACTTTTTTTTCCTCTCCTGTTGCGCGTCCTCGACGATGTCGGGTGGGTAGAAAGTGGTCAGCCAATAGGTAGAATCGGTTTGTCGCAGGTTTGTCAGAGACTGTATAGTGAAAGAGATGGTGGTAAAGCGACGTTGAATCCTGGTATGTATTTGTGTGTTAAGTGTCTCTCTTGAAACGAAGTAAAGTACATACAACTTCTTCTCTATCGCGCCACCTTTCCAATAAGTTGATGGTCAAGTTAGTTAATATTATTGTTATATTGTTCATGTATACACATTTATATTATAAAAATCTTGATAATTATTGATTGAACATCTTGAATAAAAATAATTGTTTGAATAAATACGAATGATTTTCGTGTTCGGTGATCATTTTTACAACGCGCAACATCTCCGCAAACAGAAGAGGAAAAATATCTATGTTCAATAATTTTACGCGCTCGTTGTAATTAAATTGATTGCTGAGGAGAGGAAAAAAAAAGTGGAGATGAAATTTTGCCATTTAATATTGGCTATTGCTGTATTTACAGTAATTAATGGTAAGAATAATATTGATAATTATTACAATTACTAAATAATTTCTGTTTCGTTTTTTTTCTCTTATTTTTTTGTCAATCAGTATTCATTGAATAGAATACTAAATGCAGAACGTACTTTCAATCACGATAATATGGAGTAGTGAAAACAACCGTTATAAAAGTGCTTGACGCGCTTGTTCATATGGCATTTGATCGCGTCATTATTTTTTATATGTATATATATATTTTTTTTATTGCACTTTTACTTCGTCACGATATAATATAAAATAATGCAAGATTATACATCTGAATTACAAATTAGGCTTTAATGAGAAGCAGATATTTGAATTAAATTAAAAGAGAACGTTAGAAAGGTTGAAGAATATCAATCAAATTTAATTTATAATTTATTTTTTATTTATTAATATGAAAATTTTTCATCTTCCGTATGGCAAAGAGTTTATAGATATAATTCTGATGATTTATAAATATATGAATATGTAATTATCAATGAATTAATGAATATAATGACTGGGGATTTTTTCTTTCTTTATTTAAATATTTTTTTTTTTAATGTAAAACCATTAATTTGGTAGTTTAAATAAATTAATATCATTTCGTTTGGCGAATTGAGTTGCATCACAAATATACGCTACACTGATATAGTATTATAATGTCATGAGATATTACATGAGTCAATAATTATCTTTGTATTACGTATATTGAATATAGAAATCGTTTGATAATATATTAAATCAATAATTCAAGTCAATGAAAGTGACATGGATGAAATAAATGGTTATGAGTGAGGAGAAATATTTGTTATTGGCACTTATATTAATTCATGGTGTACTTTTGGTAGACACATATAAAACCCGCTATTGGAATGCTTTGAACAGGCAGTCGACACTTTCTCAAGTCTCTTTTACCCACGACAGAAAATTTCTCTCACTTATACTTTTTTTATTTTTGTTTGAGCAACTACTTAAAATAATCTTCACGTGTCAATTTGAAAATCTATTTATTGATCAACTGAAACAGATTTATTTATGAATAGAATTTATTTAATTTCCTAACGATATTATTTGTAATTAATTTTTATTTTCTAGTTAGTGGTCAAAAAGCCAAAAATGATGACAAAAAGGAGGAATTTACGTGTCCTGAGGAACAAGGAAATGGCAATTTTGCTGATCCTGCAACATGTAGAAGATTCTACCAGGTAAATTTACAATAAATTCTATAAATTTTATAATTATAAATTACATAAAATGAAGATTCTGACATTTTTTATTCAATATTAATTATGAATAAATATTATTTTTTAAAAGTGTGTAGATGGATATCCATATTTGAACAGATGTCCATCAGGATTGCATTTCGATGATATTAGTAAATTTTGCACATTTCGAAATGAAGCACGCTGTGGGCCAATACCAACAAGTGAGTAAAGCAATTAAAACCCAAAAAGGTCAAATCGCATTCTAACACAATGTTTCTAATATAAATTACAAACATTTCATATTAAATTTCACAGCTCCAGCACCAATAACTGAACGCCCCACCGATTTAGCTGAAAGATGTGACACCAGTGATTGCAATTTGCCATATTGTTTCTGCTCTCGCGATGGAACAATTATTCCTGGAGGACTTGATCCAGAAGAAGTAAATAGACACTTATATATGTACATATGTACAAAAAGTAAAAAAAAAAAAAAAATAATATGATGTAAATCAAAAACTTTGTTAAATTCCTAAATTATGGCGAAAAGAAAAATTTCTTCATAATCCTTTTTTCTTTCACAACAAGATAAAAATATATAATTATCGTTGAACTTTGGTTGAATTCAGTGTATTATATTACCGGTTCTTACAACGATCAATTTGATGATCAGCCGAACAGAAAAAAAGAAAGTTTAAAAGAAAAATATATAATTATAATAACGACATCTAATGATATAATTTTATGTTTGCAGACACCTCAAATGATTCTTTTGACCTTTGATGGCGCAGTTAATCACAATAATTTTGATCATTATCAAAAAATATTCAACAGCGATCGTGTTAATCCAAATAATTGTCCACTCAAAGGAACATTTTTTATCTCACATGAATATTGTAATTATAATATGGTGCAGAGTCTTGCACATGATGGACACGAAATTGCTACCGAGACAATATCGTATGTATTAAATTTATTTATTTATTTACTCATTTCTTTTTCACTTGAGAAATATTAATTTGTATGAATAATTTATGATTAAAGATTGCAAAAGGGTCTGGAAGATAAAGGTTATGAAGAGTGGGTGGGCGAAATGATTGGTATGAGAGAAATACTAAATCGTTTTGCTAATATAACCCGAAGTGAAGTGACCGGAATGCGCGGTCCATATTTAAAACCTGGTAGAAATACACAATACAAAGTTATTGAAGATTTTGGTTATGTTTACGACAGCAGTATTGGTATATCACCATCGAAAATACCAATTTGGCCATACACTCTTGATTATAAAATTCCACATGAATGCAAAGCTGGTACATGTCCAACAAAATCATTCCCAGGTGTTTGGGAATTGCCATTAAATGCTCATTATGTAGAAAGTTATGAAGGTGGACATTGTCCGTATTTAGATCAATGTGTTCTTCACAATCATGATCCTGAAGATGTCTTTCAATGGTTACAAGAGGATTTTAATCGGTATTATTTACAAAATCGTGCACCTTATATGATGCCTTTCCACACAAACTGGTTTCAAATTAAAGAACTCGAGAGAGGACTCAGTAAATTTCTCGATTGGCTTGTTACATTGTAAGTGCATAAAATTATAATATAATTTTTTGATTCATTTATCATAATAAAAATGAATGTTATTAATTTTTTATGTTGTGTTATTTTACAGGCCTGATGTTTATTTTGTTACTGCAACGCAAGCTTTAACATGGATGACAGATCCTAAACCGCTGAAAGCTCTGAATAATTATGACGGTTGGTCTTGTGGTAAAAAAGAAAATATTCCAGGTCCACCTTGCAATATCCCCAATAAATGTGCACTTGATTTTAAACCTGCCGAAGCTAACTTTACTACCACACGGTAAATGATTATTCGCATTTAATTATGCATAATTATTCATTATACTTCTCATATTCGATAGTTGAAATATAAATCTATCAGACTATTAATTTTTACTTCTTTTTTTTCTTTTAGATATTTGGAAACATGTTCAGAATGTCCCAATAGGTACCCTTGGCTTGGAGATGCAAAGGGCTCTGGTCAATACAATGATAATTATAATCCCGAAACGAAATAATTTTATTTTCATATTAAAACTCGAATAAAATATATTTTTGAGTTTAATAATTAATTTATGCATTATAACTTTGGTAATAATTATTATTTCTTGATTCTTAGTGTGTTTCAAATGTGTTTTCAGTGTATCAAATGTTGTTTTCATTATTATACATAAAATCATATACATAAGTATATGTAAATACGAATGATAAAAAAAAAAAAACAAAATAATAAATTACTTTTGACTATTATATGTCCAGGATAATAATGCATTTTTACAGAATACGTACATACGATATTCGGTTTACTCATTAACCATATACGTAAATTGTACAGAACAAGATAAATATTATACGTTTTATTCTAAAAAAAAAAAAAAAATTATAATAATTCATGATCTCTTCTAACGCATAGGAACCCATGGTATAAATACATCTGCATATTTTTTACGATCTAAAAGTAATGAAATACCAATTAAAAATTATTGAATATTTATTCATGAATATTATTTGTATTAATAATAATTAAATGCAATTTACCTGGGGGTGGAAAATCTTCTGGATGGCGCATAATATAATCTCGTGTTATCGCATCTCTTTTTGCTACAATACCATCTTCACGATGTCTAAGATATGCTCCAATTGCTATTCCTCCAGCAGTAAACATAATATGATGCTGAAACCCTTAACAAACAAATTAAATATGTACAAACATACATACATATATATATTACAGTAGTATAGTGTATACATATGTATAAATAAGTAAATAAATATATGTATATATTTATTTATTACAACACGCCGCAATTTCTAGGCATATATTTATTTAAATGACAATTCAACGAAATACATCAGTCTATTAAGTTCATTGCATAATCTTGAAAAGAGGTTAGGTTATCCATATTTTCTGAATATGATTTAATTATCATACTATAACAATAATAAAATGAATTCTTAAACAATAAATGATATAAGTATATTTATGAATTAATATTAGAAAATGACAATATCATAATTATAAGATTATTATTTATTTTTAATAATACTTACCAGACCATAGTGGTCTTTTGAAAATGGCGTTTTTAACTACAGGAACACATCCACCCATTAATCCAAGATACATACTATGAAAATATTTTCCTATTAAATTTTGCTCATAGTCGGGCTCACGTTCCAAGATTTTTAAAGCCCATGAAACATCGTTTTCTTGGTCAATCATTGTTATTTTCAATCAGTTTTGTGTATTCTATAATAAAATGTGTGATCCAACCAGGTCCAACTCACACCCCACTCTGCGACTCACTGATTCTACAACTGTATAGTACTATGTACTATGTAGATGTATATATATATACATACATATATATATATATATATATATATATACTATTTTCTTATGTGCTTCAATGTGTATGTATTAAAAAAAAAGGTATTGAAAGTTAAGAGACGATTTTAGGATTCAGGTGAAAGCAATTAAAATATTTAAAAAATATTAACATTTTCACACTTTTATTTGCACACTTCTAGAATAAACTACCAGTTTGTTCGTCTTTCATTTAATGATTATTACACTCTACATATGTATTTTTATTCAATTTTTGGTATTGAAGAAATATTTGAGTTTGTTTACAGTTAATGATTGAATTTGGTATTTGAATGCTAAAGATTAATGTAATCAAGAAATATTTATGTAATGGAAAACAAATTATTAGATTCCATAACAATCAATATACATGTATGACTGATTTGATTTCATGTATTTTTTTTTTTCTATTTCATCTATTTATTATCGATAAGATAAACTTTTATTTAACCATTGATTTTTTTCCGTTTTTATATTTTTTGAAAATATACCAATATTTTTTTTTTTTTTTTTGCAACTCAGTACATAAGAATTTATGTATACGGATAGAAAAATATAGTAGAAATACTTTAGCTCCAAAATCAATGTGTACATGATCTTTAAGTACTTTTTATCAAGTTTGTATAATTAAGAAATTATTTTTCATGCAATTATTATACGATTGCTCAAAAAAAGCAATTAATTTTTGGAATAAAATTGGTAATTCGTTTTATATTTCACTAGAAAGGTTTTTTTTGGTTTTATTCAGTCATCGATAATTGCCCGGAAGCTGACCAAATAAAAGCAGCAGATCTAAAATAAATAAATAAATAAATAATATATTATAAATTATAAATCGAAAATTAAAAAATCGAACAAGTTATCAAAATATTTTTCTTTTTTTTTTCGAATAATAATTTACCTCAGACATCCATCGGGCATTACATGAGCTTGATGCCACAGTATTAATGCCAAAATAACACTCCATGTTCTAAGTGGGCATAAAACTGTTGCCAATGTTCCATACGCTAACCAAAAAAAATAAATCATAATCATTTGCATTGAAATTAACAATACAAATGGCAGATTTCTCCAAAAAAGTTGAAGATATCTTGGTGTCCGTCGTGGAGGTTTTTCAATTGCTTGAAATCTACAATACAAACAGATAAAAATGTAATAAAAAAGAAAAAATTCTACATAATAAAAAATGAAACATAAAAAAGAGAAAAAAATTTGTCTACATACCGTTTGTCAACTCTGTGTGCCAATAGTACTATTAATGGTACGTGAAATGTTAACAATTGAAAAAATCCATAAGCATAAGTAAATGATCCAGGTAAATATGATTTCCCAATAAACATACCCCATGCAAAAATAATTCCAATGTGATTTTCTATCACTTCACCAATTGCCCATGGACCTAAAAAAAAAAAATATCTTATTATTCAATGGAATACAAATCGAATAAATAAAAAACATTTTCAATTACCAAATGTCAAATAGATGGGATATAAAATTAATGGATAAAACATTCTGTCAATAGTAGAAAGTATCCATAATTTTCTAATTGAGCAATTTATTACTCGAATTCCAGTATGAATACGTCGCATTCGTTTCATTTCACAAAGTTTATGACAAATACGAAAAATACAAAGTATTCCGACATTGACAAAGAGAATCACACCAAAAAACACTCCAAACTGTAAAAAAAAATGAATAATATAAATAAATTGATAGTTGAAAATAATAATTAAAAACATTTTATAAATTATATTACAATTGTTGTAGCGTCGGACATGAGAATAATACGTGGTAAAACACCAAATGATAATCGACTGCCATCCAAAGCAAATGGTTGTGTTGTCATCTTTTCATTATTGTTCAAATCAATAGCTTTAACACGAATATAATGAATACCAGTTTGATATGATGATGCATCCCATTTAGCAACATAAAGAGGTCCTTTAATATGAACACACTTAATCCATGTTTCATCATTGATTTGTGCATCAACAGACATAATTGGAACCGTTGAAAATACCAATATCCTGTCATCAATGAGTTCAGCTTCAGTTTATGGTGGATGATTTCTTAAATATTAAACCGAATTATATTACCTTTTGAACAATCATTTATGTTTCGATTACCTGATATGAGTGGATTTAACAACAGATTGTAAATTTTCTTTTAATGGCATCGTATATAGAGCGTGTTTTGGATTGGTGATTAATATCACGGGCCATTCTCCGTGTTTTATATCAATAAATGAAAAGTGACCGTGATCTATTGCAGCAAGACGATACCTATTGTAGCAATATTATATGCATAATTTAAAAAGGCATACTACATTTTATCAAAAAGCAAATTATTAAAGTTTAACACAAAAGAAAACTTATTAAGAAAGAAAAATTGTTTTTCTATATTAAATAATTTACTTAGAATTTTTTTAATTGTATTATTAATAATTTTTCTTAATAGACTTACATTCGATTATCCTTCCAATCAGCCAATTCCAATTCAAGAAAACCCATACGTTGAAGAGTGTACATTTGTGGTGATATTCCGCCTAAAGTGTGATAGTGACCACACAAATACACCATTCCTTCATTATATTTACCTTAAATGAAACGAAAAATTAATGAATAGAAAATTTCTAACTAATAAATAAATAAATAATTAATTGATATATATTTGAAAGTATCTTTACCGATAACATCTCGTACAGTTTCTTCATACTGTGATAAAATACACGAGGTTGGATAATGTCCAAACCAAATAATATAATCATTATTGTGACTACGTGATTTTTCTGCAAAGTGATTTAATTTTTTAATTTCTTCCTCGGTAAGTTGACCGACAAAATTAAATGGACGTCTTGGTCCTGGCTCCAGACACGCGTCAATTGCAATAAATGTAAATTTTTCCGATCCCACAGATATTTCATGCATATATGAACGTGTATGCTTTTGTCCTTGAATTGAATAATTTAAGAAGTAATTTTCCGGTGACTTTATCGTTAAAATATTAAAATTATCTGAAAAAAAAATTAACCTTCAATTTATGAAAATGATAAATACATAAATAATCAAACGTAAAAGGAATAAAGAGATTGATTGATTCGTAGTAAACAGAATATTAGATGTAAATTACATCATACCATGATTGCCTCTTACGTCCAACCAAACGGTTTTATTCATTATTTTAGTCTTATCGAGAATTTCTTTATAGTGTTTCCATTCTGATAAATATTGCCTAGAACCCATTGCATCTTGAGTTTTAGCATCAGTCAAATCACCGGAAGCCAATACAACCGGTGGATTAATAGCATTCACCGTAATTTCACAAAATTCTTTAAATTCTGAAATTCTTGATGGATCTTTGAATATACTTATATGTATATCTGAAATCTAAAATAATCTCATTGAATATTTAATAAAAAAAAACAAACATTAATTAATATCTATTAATGACAATTTATGACAAAAATAAAATGACATTAAAACATTTTATATATTCACCTGCAAGAACCACATGAGATGATCAAGAATCGGCAATATTATATTTTTTTTGATCGATTAATGGTAATTTCTGATGTTCAGATATTGCATGAGTATATTGCACATCAGTTGCAATTAAATTTGTAACCTTTGCAACTAGTATGGAAAGCATTAAAATAAAAATTAGGAAGACAATGGTAGACATCGTTATCCTCATTTTTAGGCCAAATAAAAATACATTAATTTTCTATTATTTTATATTATTGAGGCAATTATTATAAAATATATCATCTCAACTGTGAATCATTATTCTTCTCATTTTCGTTGCTAATTAATTATCATTTTACTTTTGTACCTCTTTCTCTCATACACTCTTTTCTTTACTTTTTCTTACTTTCTGTAATATGCAATATTAATGCTGCAATAACAAACTAATTCTCATCGAATAAAGTGAATAATTGTTCTTGATTGCACGTACACAACATAATGATGACAGCGATTGCACGTAAACCTGACTGTATGAAACATTAGAAATTTATTATTCTCATATTAAACCGAAAATAGATTTGATCAATATTCGATAATTAACCTTCACTTTAAGTGAACATTGTGACTATTGTCAATGATATACATAACGGAAAACTTGTAAGATTGATTGACGTAATTGCAACGTGTTGTTTTGTTTTTTTCCCCCATTTTTCGTGCAGAAAAACCGGGCCCTCTGTTAAAATGACTAAAATCACTTTGGTTACAATTTTTCGCTGTTTGAAATTCAAAATTTTCTTACAAATACCATTCATTCCAAAAAACCATAGTTTTTAAATAATCAAATACTTGATTATTCTCATTAAATAACAAATCAAACAATTGTTCAAAGCAATCTCATTAATCGTACATGAAATATATAAAAATCTCAATAGTTGAAAACTAACCTATAATTCAACGCGATTCCACCACGTGATACACAGTGGAATTCATCTGGCCCCACTTACCAATATTAATATGTACAACTATAAATTATACCTACTGTAATACGTATAGTTTATAACAATATATTCTTTACTAATAATAAAATTTGAATTCTAACTTAATCCTCATGATAATGGGGATTTCAAAAATAAATTTAATTCAAGAAAATCCACATTTATGAAAAAAAAAGATGACTTTACCTACTTATGGTCTTTATGAATTTCTTTATTTTTTTTTTTATTATTATTAATTGATGAATAAACAGACTAGCTCATCAAGCATAGTTACGCTCCTGTCGTGTGTCCCTGTGTGGCCAACACACATTACACATGGTATGTGTATATAATAATGGAGTAAATCACAAAGGTGTAAACAATATTACCTATCATCATGACATATAAAAAATTAAATACTGTGTAAATATATCACTCGATAAAATAGTATTATTTATATTCATATTTATGGTGAAACAGTTCATTAAGATCTTGTGAACAAGAATTCACAACAAATATACATACATATATACATATTATATACATATATTGAGTTTAATATACGTACTTAGGTGTACAAATTTATATATCAATCATGGACAACAAAAGTAGCAATAATTTTATTAGCTATGTGGGTTTTGAAGAGCATGAAATGCAAGTATGTAAAAAAAAAATATTTATTCATTATCATTTATAAATTTATTTCAACAATAAAATTTATATTATTGTTTTTATTATATTAATTATATCTATTAATTGTTTATTAATATTTTAGCCACTTTCATCGAGTAGGAGAAATTCATTGAATGAAAATACTATAAAATTGTTGCCAGGTGAAGTGCTTATTGCTGAAGCACAAAGTGTATTAATGTTCTCACCTGTTGGTGATTTAAAACAAGGTACATCTGGTGTACTTGCAGTAACAAATTTTAAACTCAGCTTTATCACAAGTGATGACGCCACCACTGAGGTATTGTTTATATTTAGATTTATTTAATGTGTTGCCACTTAGCGAGAGGGTTTATGTGATAATATACGAAGATATTGTGAAGAAAAAAAAAACATGATAAAGAGAAAAAAGAAATTGATTATGTTGAAATTATTTTTTTAAATGTTTTTATATTTATTTTAAGGATATTAATCATCAACAAAATCATTTGTATGGACATATGGATTCCTGTTTATCAAATATAGATGAAATTTATTTAATTATGGGAGACAAAAAAAGGAAATTAGTTCCTGGTAGTACTGTACCGTCGAAAATTAAAGGAATTTTTATCGTATGTAAAGTAAGTTTATTAGAATGAAAATTTTTATTCAAATATTATTTATTATTTATGGGAATGTGATAATTATTGTTGTTTTTTTTTTGTCTTAGAATTTTAGGACATGGTATTTTTCATTTAAATTCTCACCTTTGGGCCATGGGAAGAATTTATTAACAACTCTATTACATCATGCATTTCCTAGAAGACATCAATTGCTATTCGCCTACGATTACAAGTTAATTTTGTTTTTTTTTTTTTAATTGAATATAATTTTCGACCAATTCATCATTGCAATAATTAAATTAATGTTTTCAGAGAAACATATTACAGTAGTATCGATAAGAAAGTGAAATTATTCCGCAATATGATGGATTGGCAATCGGAATTAGATCGTACTTCTCAAAATAATGAGCAAGTTAAAAAAAATTGGCGATTATCATCAGTTAATTCGAAATTTCAAATGTCTTCAAGGTGCCATCTATATAATTATCATATAAAAAAAAAACAGCAATACAAATTTATACTTTGAAGTATTTAATTTTAATTTTTTTTTCTTGTTACAAAAGCCTTCCACAATATATAATTGTACCAGCTTCAGTGACTGATAGCCAATTAACTGGTGCAGCAGCGCATTTTCAAGATGGTCGACCACCAATTTGGGCCTGGTCTAATAATCGTGGTGCAGCTTTAGTAAAAATGTCGGAATTAATGCCAACAATTGCTGAACGAACTCAAGAAAATATCATGTTGGAAAATATTAGAAAAAGTCATCCATCAAAATTGGCAATGGCTGTTTTTGATTTAAATAAGGAAATTAATGTTAAATCTATCGCTGTTGGATTTTCTAAATTTATCGCACTCTGTTCGCCAGGTTTGTTCAATAATTTTATGCATCAATATAATTATTCAAAGTTTATTTATCATAATGTAGCTCTACTAAGTTGTTATTAATTTTTGTATTCCAGAGAATATTAGGCAGTTTTGGATACAAGATAATAATTTTTATTCATCATTGGAAAGTTCCAAATGGTTGAAAGTTGTTTCTCATTGTTTACAAAAAGCTGTTGAAGCCAGTGAACATTTAAATTCTGGAATTTCTGTTATATTACAAGGTAAATATCAATTTATTTTTTTAATATAATTTAATATTTAAATAATGAAAGAAGTGTATTAAATGTAAATAAATTATCATAGAAAGTTCTGGCAGAGACATGTGTTGTGTCATATCAAGCTTAGTACAATTAATGTTGGATCCTTATTTCCGTACAATAACTGGCTTCCAAACATTATTGCAAAAAGAATGGATAGCTGCTGGACATCCATTTTGTGATCGTCTAGGTCACATCATTAAATCAAACACTGAAAAGGTAACTCATTATTAATTATTATTTCCTCTTCCACCATTTATATTTCACTATTCATATATAATTTTTTTTTTATCCACAGTCTCCAATTCTATTGCTATATCTCGACTGTGTACGTCAATTATGCCTACAATTTCCGTCCCAATTTGAATTTACGGAAACATATTTAACGAGTTTATGGGATGCCGCTCATGTTTCCATATTTGATACATTTATATTTAATTGTGAACGAGATCGTTCTGTAGCAGAAATGGTAATTTATTTATCTATCTATTTTTAATATCAATAATAATTTTTCATTTATTTATCATAGAAATATATTTTTATAGGATCCAAATAATCCGCTCATATTACGAAGTATTTGGGATTGGCGAGAGCAATTTAGTGATCAAGATATTTTACTATTTTACAATCCACTTTTTGATCCAAATGATACAGAAAAAAAAATATTAATTCCTCAATACAGTATACCATGTTTGGAATTATGGACACAGTGTTATTTCCGTTGGATTCCACCATTAGAAATACATAATGGCGGTAAAAATCATATAGAATTATTTATACGATTAATACAAGACAGTATAAGCCAATTGAAATTGAATCTAAGTGGTAATAGCTCGTCACCGGTTAATAAAATAAGTACATTTTTGGTGCAAATGAATATTGATAGTTTCTATCCATTTGGCAATAAAAAATCTGGAAACACAATCAGTACACCAATAATGAACAGTTCAATTTTAATGACAGAAAGCTATTTAGATGCGCAATCACTTCTCACAGCACCTGACTGATAATTTTTATTTTTCTTTTGTTTTTGACACACATATGTATATGTATTGTATTTTATATTTTGCGTAATAGGTATAATATTATTAATCAACTTAATTGCGAATAAAAAAAAAACGATAATAGGAGAATTATTATACACTTTTCTGAAAGCAGTGCTTTTTTTTTCTTTATTTTTTATAACAACTCGTTTATATAGGGATTTCAATTACTCAAATTTTTCAATAGCCAACACCAAAACTTTTTTGTCTGTTAATGATGAAAAATATACGTGTTAGACAACAAATTAATTTATTAATCTAATAATCAGTTACAATTTATATTATAATTGTATATACTCAACTTGGTTTTTATCGTTTTAGAAAGCAAATTTAAAAAAGGTTTATGTATAATAAATACTTTGTAATAGATCCAAGAATCTAAACGAATGAATAAAAAAAAATATACATGGTATATAAATTTGATAATAGAGATATTGCATTTCCATATCAAATGATATTTATTTTCCTCAATCATATTATCATTCAATTTTTTGGTGTGATTTTATAAGTTGAGATAAAAATTGTACTTATCATCGGAGGAAAAATATTTTGAGTTTCTTCACGAAAAGCTTTCACTTCAAGATAACATGTGGTGTTTGTTATAGCTTCACCTATTTCTCCATCAAACATAAATACCGCAGGCATTATTTTAATACCCTACAAATGAACCAATTAAATTCAATATTTCATTTAATTATAAATTTACATTTGTCAAATTTCATTCACCATATAAGCAGGGCACTTGAATCCCATGCTAAATCTTACAATAGATGCGAGTGTACCGAATTTTGTAGAATTATCGGAATGACAAAGAGATCCACTTAGAAATTCAGTTCGCGCTAAATTATCCAATACCCAAAACCACTTCATATCAAGCTATATTTAAATCAAAATTAAATTACATTTATATTATGTATTATTTTTAATTAAATTTGAACCCATGATAAATATTTATTTTCATCACTCACCTTTATTTGATTTTTCGCTATTATTATTTGTTTAATTTCAACTTTATAATCATAATCCTGTTTTGTCACATTAAATAAAGGACTAACAGAAGTATCAACATAATCCATTTCAATTTGCAGCTTCCTAGCCTACAATTACAATAAAATTATTCATATAATTCGTATCAATATATATAATCTATTTATCAAAATTTTCAAAAAATATCTTTGAGTTAAATAATTTACTTCTGAGGTCACCAAGACGCAGACACAAATTCCGATGTAGAACTTCATCAGGTATAAATAATATAATGCAATACATTATGAATATCGTGTTATAAATATCGCTTTGAAGATTCAGTTGATTAAAAATAATAAAACATTAAAAAATATGATAACTCAAAAGATTATGAATTTATATCTTGTTTATTACTAAAGGTAATCAGTTTTTTTTTTTTACATAATATCCGATTTTAATTTTAATTACGTGAACATGCAATTGTCGAATTACTCATAGATGACAATGATCAATACAGAATCCAATGTTTTATTATGCAATGTATATTAATAACGTTGTTTCATGACTGTTTCTATCTATGAAATTCAAATATTTTATTTAGTTTACTACTCTTTGGGAAATTATTATTTATTTATTTGTTTTTTTTTTCTTTTTTTGGAATAACAACCTTTAGAGTTGAGATGTATTTATGATATTTTCATAATTCTGTATCTTTCCTCACTAAAATATGAGTGTAAAAATAGAAAATTCTGCGTTTATGCTAACTCTTATGAAAATTACAATATTTAATGAATATGAAACCGATGGTTTCACTGTACCCGCAATGTGAACTTAAGTAATTATACAAAATTAGCATGTAGTATTAAACACTCTGTATCAAAGTAAAAAACAAATTAACTATTTTTCTGGTTGATCTTCACGATCACACTTTTAACTTCTGTATAAGCTTCAAGGCCATATTCTCCATTCTCCCTTCCATGTCCAGATTGTTTATAGCCTCCAAATGGAACTTGAGTTGCAAGTGCATTGTAAGTATTAACCCTAAAAAGTTAACATAAATATATAAAAAAAATGTTTTGAGTACATAATAACTTTGAATATGTGTATACATACATTTCTTTCCAATATTAAAATAACCAACTTACCAAACTGTACCAGCCCGCAGTCCTTGAATCATATGATTTGCTTTATCGATGTCCTTGGTGAAAATTGCTGCAGCAAGACCATAATCTGTATTATTTGCACGATCAATTACTTCGTCTAAGTCACTGAACTTTAATATTTGTTGAACTGGTCCAAAAATCTATATAAAAAAAAAGTAAAATTTTCCTTTACTGATATCCAATATATAATATAAAATTGAGAAATAATTATTACAAAATTTTTTTACCTCTTCGCGAGCAATTTTCATATTGTCATTAACATCAGCAAAAACAGTTGGGGCAATGAAATAACCTTTACTACCAACTCTATCACCACCAGTAACAAGCTTTGCACCCTCTTGTTTTCCACTATCAATCATTGAAAGTATCTTATTCAATTGCTCTTCATCAATCTGCCGAAATAAATTTCATATATGTATGTATATTATTTTTATCACTAAAATTATTATTAAAAAATTTATGCATTCAAAAGTACCTGCGGTCCATGCTCAACATCAAAATCAAATGGATCACCAACAGTTCTTTTTTTTGCTCTAGCAGCACTTTTTTCAACAAATTCATCGTAAATATCATCTTCAACAAATGTTCTTGATCCAGCACAACAACATTGACCCTACAAAAATATAATTATTATCATTTATATGTATATTATTTATTAACTTTAGCCAATTTTACTTACCATATTGAAAAATAGTCCAAAATGTGCGCTTTCAACTGCGTAATTAATATCAGCATCTTTGAAAATAATATTCGGTGATTTTCCACCAAGCTCAAGTGTTGTTCGTTTCAAATTACTCATTGCAGCACCTTGCTTCACAAGTTTACCAACCTCAGTTGAGCCAGTAAATGCAATTTTATCAACGTCATTGTGAGCTACCAATGCAGCACCAATATCGCCAAAACCAGGTACAACATTTATTACACCAGGTGGAAAACCAGCTTCTTTTGTCAATTGCGCTAAATACAAAGCAGTAAGTGGTGTTTGTTCAGCGGGTTTAAGTACAATAGTATTTCCTGAGAATAAAAAAAAAAAATTATATTTCAACATTATTATATTCTATAATTATTTATAAAATTAATTAATACAGTTAATTAATACCTGTTGCTAGTGCTGGTGCTAACTTCCATGAGGCCATAAATAATGGAAAATTCCATGGAATTATTTGACCACAAACACCAACAGGTTCGTGTCTCGTATATGCGAAATATTTTCCATCCATGGGAATAACTTTTCCGTGATTTTTATCAGCCCATCCAGCATAATATCTTAAAACTCCTGCACTTTGTGGAATATCAAATGCATAGGCGGTTGAATAAGGTTTACCATTATCAAGTGTTTCCAATGACTGTGAAAAATAATTATAATTATACATAACAATCCCAGAATCCTCAATACAAAAATTGATACAATAAATGATTAAATTAAATATGAATTATAAATACCGCTAAATATTTACGATCACGCTCAATTAAATCAGCCAATTTATGAAGTAAATATCCTCTATCAGAAGCATCCATTGTTCGCCATTTAGATCCAAGCCTAAAGGCTTTTTTTGCTGCTCGAACTGCTTCATTGATGTCTTCTACTCCACCATGTTGCACCTCTGTTATAATATCGCCGGTACTTGGATTGACTGTATCAAATGTTTTTCCAGATTGCGATTTACACCATTCGTTATTAATAAATATCTAGAAAAAAAAAATACAAACCAGTGAATATATACAATAATACATTGAATGTTATCGTTGTATAGAAAATGTACGAATTTTAGGTTAGAAAATTAATCACGACAAGTACAAATGAAAATTAATTTTAATTTATAATTATTTGAATTTATTTCTTACCCCACTGTACATAATCGAAGGCTTAGTTTCAGGTAATGGAATTGATGCTGAAGCAAATGCCCTGGTGGGCTGAAATGATTTTATTAAACGCAACATTGTGAAGGAAAAGCCGGAGTGGAATGCTCTGAAACCTCAACAATGTAGAGTATAAGACCTTGCGATCGGTGATTTATCAAGCTTGAAATTGTGATAAAGTCACGTGGACATTATGTGATGATAATAATGAAACCATATGATATTTCGAGCAATTACTATATTAAATTGTACTCTCATATAAGTAAATAAAAGATTAAAAATAATTTTGTTTTATATCTTCGTCTTTATTATAATTATCATTATTCACATTTTTTATAGATAATGATTATGAATCGTATATAATAAATATGTAAACCTCGAATAGATTATAAAATAACAAATGTAACAAATTTTTTGATTCGAGTGAAAGAAAAAGATTGAAATATACATGATTTTTCTTTCATTCTAATTTCACATTTATGTGACTTTAGTAATTTTTTGCTTTCCTAATTTCTTCTTTCTTGTTTTACCCATGTGCGACATCATAGTATAAAAACCAGGAAAGCATAATAATAAAAGATAAATCCTAAGAATCGATGGAAAATGAAAGGAAAAATTCCAACTATTCGGTAAAGAAATTGTGAATTTGTTAGTTTCCTCAAAGTAAGGAATATTTCTAAGTACAATTGTACCCTCACAAAGAAAACCCAATGGATATAGTGGTATCCACATTGTGTATCTCAGCCATGTTAATACTGGAATTGATACATTTAACAGTTGTGTTATATAATAAGGATAACGAAAAATTTCAACCCAACTCCAAACGAAAAATAAATAAAAAACTACTGGTTTTGTTTGCATCCGTGGTTCAGCTTCAATCATACAAAATAGTATGAACGCTCTACCACTGACTTGAAGTAATGCTATAAAAGTATTTCCTTTAGTGTATCCAAATGCCGGATGCATTACTTCTAAAAATTGCATAAGTTGAATAAATTTCATTGCATTGCCAACACTATTATATGCATCCTTCGTACAATCTGAAATAATTCATTATTCATTAATAAATCGTCAACAACACGATACATTCATATTCATAGAAACAAATGAATACATACCAGGTCCCTCTCGAGAAAATCGAATTATCATGACAATTAAAACATACATGAAGCCAATATATTGGCATAAATTATAGAGTACAAGGTAAACCTTTTTCAAATCTTCTAAAATAACAATATAAAATATTTTTTTATGAAATGGTATACTTGTATACATAAATATTAATAATTATATTGTGTGTGAACAATTTTTTACCTTTTCTATAACCAAATTCCTCTTTATGAAGCTCATCGTACAAGCGTGGATAATCTTGATGGATATCACGTATCTCTAATTCTTCTGTGTGCACATTTGCTTCATGATTAGAATTTTTAAAGTTGTATGTTTTTTTATCTTCATTTTTTTCATCGCATGTATTTTTCGATTGTGCGGATTCGGTATCATCATGAATCCATGATGGATCAGATGGAAGTGATGATAAACGAGCCCATTTTATAGCTACAATTTTCTTCAAGACAACTTGTAATTGTTTATCAATCACGTAATAATTACTTTCCTGCAATATTCAAATAAATTTTGACCCACAAATTAAATATATTTTGTTTGTTTTACCTTTATATTATTTATATTTATAGACAAACATAAAAATTAACAAACCTTATTGTCGATTGTTTCGTAAAACTCAAGAAGTAAAGCAACTTTTTCAGGATCATCCTGTCCATTATTATTTTTAACGGAAAAAATGGCTGAATTATCATCAAGTTGAACTTTGATATCCTAAAAAAAAATAAATCGTTAAATCATACATATGAATAATTAATTAATTTATTAATTCATGAAATCAGATGAAAACTAACCTTTGGATTATCAATATCTATGCTAAGGTATACATTACTATCTGTCTGATGCCAATAAACAGTTGGGTGGAGTTTTTCAGGTAGCATGATGATCCAAACACAAAATTAAATCACCAATGCAAAATCTTGTGAATTAAAATTGAATATTATACATTAATTTGTGCTAATCGAACTTTATTTTGTTGGAAATTCCTTGCACCTAAATACTTTGCAACACGTCAACATAACTTTCTTCTTTATCGACAGAGAAAATAGAATATATATTTATTTATAATCAAAAAAACTCATAATAATACAGGAAATCTCCGTTTGGCGCGTTCAATACGTCTCATCATCGCCATATTGAGAAGAAAAATACACCCCAAGAAATATTTGCAAGAAAAAAAAAATTCTTTCTTCTACCAATAAAAAAATCCACCACTTTTTATAGGTTATAAAATTCAAGAAAAATCCTCCGAAATATTTATACAATATTCTTAAATGCTTTTATACATTTACTTCAAAATATATTTATAAAAGCAAAAACAATATACACACATTCATTTAAATAATTATAACATAATTGTTATTATCATAATTAAGGTAATATATACATATCGATAATTAATATAATTTTTTTTTCTTTTTCTCTTAATTCGTCCTATCAATGTAAAAATTTATTTGATATATAATTTTATATTTATATAAGTTAATTTACACTTTGCCTAATCACTAAAAAAGAAAGAAATTTAAATAAATCATTAAATTGTTTTTCAAAAGGGAATTATTAGAGAATTAGATGAAGCTGATGAAAAAACATATTCATAAAAAATGATACATATAAACACGTACGTGTATACAATTCTCAATAGCTCTTCCACATAATATAACAACATATCTTCTCGTGGCCCTGTAAATGGATGAAAAAAAAAAAAAAAACCAGACCGATAGCAAGAACTTGGCAGAGAGGGACGATCTTTCTTGATATGTATGTGCAATATGAAGTTGAACGCCATTAATAGCTCTTGTTTCAATGCCTCGTCTACATTTGCAAAATGCATACATGAAAAAATTTCCAACAACAATATCCATTCGTATTACATAAAAGCTGTATGTATAAAAATATATTTTTTCATTCAAACATATTAAATTACTGTCATTAAAAAAAAAATTTCATCGCATTCAAATTATCTGAAAAATTTCCAGCTCATTTATATCCATCAAGAAAAACAGTTTTATTTAATGATTGAAAATGTGTCGGAAGAAATAAAACGAAAAAAGGAAAAAAATAAAAATGAAAAAAAAAAAAAAACAATTTTAGGCCCATATAGAAAGTGCCTTCTGAGAAATCATCTGGCGCACTACAAGTGTGTGTATACATATACATAGATATATATATATATATGTGTTCTTTGTGAGCAGCTGCCATATATATATAAATGCCGGGTGTTTTGTGTTGATGATGGGTGTTCTTACACCGTACCGTTTTCCTTACTGCAGAAATTATTTGACCTTGAAAGAAGTGACTTCTCCAACGTTCACTATTCAATTTCAACATGTTCGGAAATTCATCTAGGTAAATCTATACATAATAAATATTGTTTGTACAGGCTATGTATATCTATAATCTATATACTATAAGTATTTTCATATAAGAAAATTTAATGCGCAGGCGTGGTTAAAATGAAATGAAAATTCGGAAAATTTGAGGCGGTTTTTGATAAATTATAATGCGAAAAATAATTAATGAATTATAAGAATATATCAAACTTTATTTCATTGATTTATTAGTGGAAAAATATTACAAAATCGACAGGGGAATATCAATATTATATTTGCCATGACCATGTCTGCGAAAAAAAGGAGATTAATTTAATTATTTAGAATTATGCATTCACTAAAAACTATAAACATTACAACGTTACAAGTACACCTAACCTGAAAAATAATTATTCTACTTTATTTAATTGATATATTATACTTCTAACAAATAATATATTCTTAATTAAATAACAATGTATATTTTTATATTGTTCTATCGAATCACAAAATATTTCTGAGAATAATTTTATTCTACATTAAAATTGCATGAAAAAGAGTATTAGTAGATTGAGGTTATGTATTCCAATGAAATTGTTCGAAGATTCAAGATTTTCGCTACATAATTTTCGTCTCGTAGATGCCCATATAAATCTCCTGTCTAAATAAAAAGACAAATACACATCTAAACTTTTACATTTTAGTTTTCTACATATATCTAACATATTATCAATCATTCAAAAACAGTACCTATTATACATTTACAAAAACATATAATATTGAAACATGTCAAGTACAAATATACATTTTTTTTCTCTCTATTATTTCTATTTTAATTCTGTGCAGCTTTCAATATCCAACTTCCACACAAGATACAATATATACTACAGTCTACGATGGATAAAAGTTGAAGTGACGAGTTTGCATCCTCTCATCCACCATCACATTCTCCAATGCGATTATTGGTATAATGTCTTCGGGTTTCACGTGTATATATCCCTGGACCCTGCGGGCTGATGTATACGCTCCAGCTTCACACACAGTGTCTCAGGACTTGGTAAAGAAAAAAAAAAAAATAATAATAAAAGAAAACGAAGAAGAAAGAATATACAAGAGTAAAACCTTAGGTATAGAGAGGCGTTTCAGGTAAGTTTGGTGTATACGCACAAGCTCAGGTATGCCAGGTGGTACGATTTCCGTTTTTTGCCTTCCTCCCTCTTGTCACTCTCATTCTTTCTATCTATACCTCGAACTCTCTTTATTTCGCTCCTTTATTTTTTATTCTTTTTCACTTACGTTAACTGGAAATATATACATATATATGTGACGATACGATACTACGTTTCACAGCTGTTTCCCCACTTTATAACACAAGCCCTCACCCTCATTGTCAACTGTGTGCTTGTGCCATATATATTAAATTTAAGCATGAATTCAGAATTATTTGAACATCTTTCATCATTTTATTTTTTTAAATATGACAGTTTTTCTATATACAACTATTATTTATTTAAAATACAGATAACTTACTAATATACATGACGTATTTATATATTACAACGATATAGTTTTATAACTTAATTACCCTTTAATTATATTTAAATTCAATTTCTATTTATATACGTTACAAATAACAACTGACGTCATTTACAATAGATAATTTATTGCGTGTAAAATTGTATTAAATAAAATTAAATTTAATATGTCCTCTCATTATGAAATTTAGATTATAGGGATTTAGTTTTTATTACATACAAATAGGAATAAGTATTTTAATTATAGCTTAATCAGATGTCTTAAAGTTATATAGATATTTTCTTATTTCATTTCAGAGAAAAATGATTTTTAAAAATGGCTGACAATGCAGGAAAGGGGAATATTTGAATGTGATATTGCTATATATGATTCAGTCAGTACATCAGTATCAAAGTAGTGCATATATGTATATGTGTGTATTGATCCTGATCGACTGAATGGAAGTATACACAGCTGGTGTAGAGTGTGCTGTGTGGGGCCCCATTGCTACGACACGCATCTGCTGCAATTTTCTCTCTTCGTACCATTTGTCTTGTAATCGGTGTCGAACGCACGGTGCTGTAATCGACTGGGGACTTTCTCTCTCGATCTACCATACACAAAATTTATATACATGTATATATATGCATCAACATGTGCATGTGAAACCAATTGTATATATCGCAGTTTTGGCATCAGCATTGAGAAAAAAAAAATAAAATGTGGGAATATTTTTCTGTATTGTCTGTATGGATATACATGTATATGTGTACTATGTATTTATTTATTTATTATTTTTATTTTATTTTAGGGACAACGTGGTATATATGTCGATAGAATGCAGAAAATAAAATATATTTTTAGAAATTTTATTATTAAAGAATTTTAGGATTTATATTTGAGGTTATATTGTCAGGGTGATATGATTATTTGATTTATTGTTGTTTTTAGTGTGAGACAAAGTAAACCTTGAATCGGTTCTGACATTATAATTCAGTTTTTTTGTTTCTTTTTTTATTTGCTTTTTTCGTTCACATACTACTGCAGCAGCAAGCGAGTGGTGTTTCGTAAAGGAACAAATGACAATGGTTGCAACGATATAACCGGTTGCACACGTTTAAAATGCAACAACTGATTCTCCAAGATCTTTGTTGATTATGTTGAGTCAGTAAAAACAGCTGCTGTCACATTCATAAGCGTCTTAAATATTTTTATTCTAATTCTAGTTTGTGTATATAAATAATATAGGCATTGCTAAAATTATTTGTTAGTTATTAACCTTTTGAGGTTATGATCCTATTACTATTTTATATTATAATAATGGGAATTTGAGGTTATAAATATCGCATAGGTTAAGATATTAAGTAATATTCCATTGCAATAGAGTAATTGCAATGATATATAAATTAAGTCATATATATTTTATGGTTATGTTATCTTGTACTTTGAGAAAAGATAGATGTGTTTGATAAATGGTCATGTTCCATAGTACATATAGTATTATATGGTATATATACATTATACATAAAGGCAATTTGGTATATATGTATGAATAACCTTGAAAATTGTTGAGCCTGAAAAATATTTTACCGCGATCTAGAAAGAAAATTGGTCGTTATGTTATAGTCTGAACTGAACCCCATGATGATCCCAAGGATTGCTCGAAGTCGCTAAAAATTTTACCTGGATTCTATATATGTGTCTGTGTGAGTGTTGGTGTATAGTCAAAAGGATAAAGTATAAGGTCTTCTGTCTATGCATGATGAACATGCAATTTTCTTGAAAATATTTTATTTCTCGAAATTTTTATACCTCAATATTTTTTTCATAATTTTTTCCATAGTTACCTGAAATATAATGTGAATTTAATTGTCTTTATATATGTATAAACTTTTGTGATATTGTATTTCACTTGTAGATATGGAAGAATATATGTATATGTATATTTACTTATTTGATGAAATTACCTGATGGCTGAAGTATAAGTGCGAGCAGGTGTCTGTTAAATTCTCTCCAATCCTATAACCAACTCAGTCCTCTTTTTTTCTCTGTTCAGTTATATATTTTTTCAATAAAATAACGGACATTTTAAGCAATACACTTTCACAGTGTATCCAAATTTCCAAGTGAACAATAAAACAGACTAAAAAAAATTAGAAAATGCAAAAGAATTTATCTTCATTTTGGAATATTACTGTACGTAAAAATTCCCCAATGTACAATTAGTAGCGTGTGGTTTGTGGAAATAAATTTTATATATTGCCATTTTTATATAAAATATCTGAAAAAGAGTAAAAACGTAGAGTATTTCATGATATTTCATACTTAACTTTACATAGAAATAAAATTCTTTCCATTCAAAGATAGAATTCTATACTATATAAATGATTATAAATATCTAAATGAGGATCCTGTATTCTTCTTGAAGCTTCTAGAATTATCAGTGATTCATATTATTTAGTTATATTACAACCATTATGAATTTTTCAATTTCGACAATTATTCCAAATTTCATTTTTCATGTAATCGATTTTTCTTACATTAAACATATTTGCTTCAAGTTCATTTCACAATATTGAAATAGTCCCATGAAATATTAAATTATTTCAGATCAACTTCCTTGAATAATAAAATAGAACTCATACTACAACATAACTATACATACATATACATATTATAACATTTGCCATCGATTGAATAGTTTGAAAAGCCACCCACGTTGTCGTGATGTTAGCCGCGGGGTATGCAGAACTTTCTGAATATAAACCAGCAATACCTACCATTGGTATTGTTGCTTAGTAAAGTATATACTCTCATTTTGACTTCTATTTCTATATAATATGCGCAAGCCTATGAATATTAAGGTTCAAACGGACAACCAATAATGATAGCGCCAAAATTAAGAAAAGTTCAAACAATATTTAAAAATTAGCTACCTGAAAAAAAAGAAAAAAAAAACCTTTAGCACCCTACACACAAACATACATACATACATTTATACATATAAAACACGAATTGAAACATGTAATGCACGTGTGAATGTGCCTGAACTATACCAGTGGCGCTAGTGTTCATTCGTTCACATTGTAATATATTAGAAATATATGTACGTTGGATTTTGCTGCGCTCACCAGCCTTTAATTCGAGCTTTGATCGCGCATTTGGTGGGGAAGGGTAGCGCGCGTCACGTGACTATTATTAGCCAATGAACGTATCGGAGAACCGGCGTCTGGCACATGGCGGAGTGCCGGCTGCTCGATAGTGTTCATCGCAGACGCAGCAAGACGCAGTTCGTCTCGTTCGTCGCAGTCAGTCGCAGTGGCAGACAAGTAAGAGGGTAGTCGTGAACGCGTCAAGTCTTTATTAAGTAATAAAATATTTAAAAAAAAAAAAAAACCTTAACAGAAATAGGAAGAGTATATAAAAAATATTTAACCTGTTTTTAATCTAACGTGGAAGATTGCACATTCAGAATTTTTTTTTCAAATAAATAAAATTGATAATATATTAAATCGTTGTAATTATTCTCATCGAATTATTCAATTGGTGAGATAATACAAAGATATAAAAATCAATTGCCGTTGAGAAATAGATATTATTCAATTTTATTTGTTGGGTTGAGAAAGGTGAAAGAGAGGCGTGTAAGAGAGAGAGAGAGAGGGAGAGAGAAAGCGGAAGAGGAAGAGAGGGTAAAGGAATCTTCTTAGAAGATTGTGAAATTTAACAAAATACATTTGATAATTATTATCGTGTGTATTTCCACGTCGTAAAAATCGTAAATATTATTGTCATAATTATCTCTCGTGTTAAACGTGGTGGAATATATATATATATAAAAGAAAAAAAAAAAAAATCATTTTTAGAATACGAAATTGAGGGAGATTGAAACAAACACAAAATTTACGTATACATATAGCACACATACACGCATAAAATACGTATATATATAATATATATGTATATTGAAACAAAGAGAGAAGGTTAGTGAACCGCTGAAACTGTTTGAAAGGAAATAACGAACAAAATTCACGACCTTCGTGCCACAAAGGAAATTGATGACGAAGATTGCGGCGAAAATTCGTGTGATTGTGTTGAGAGTGTAAAGAGAAAAATAAATCATATTAATAGAAGATTATAAGTTCAAGACTCATCAAAAACAAAAAAAAAAAAAGAGTATATATATCTATCCATATATATACATATGAATAAATAAATAAATAAAAAAAAAGGAACACGAATTAACTAGTTGGAAGTCTCTAATTTATTTTTGTACAGAGCTCTATCTTCATCATCGTTTTTTCTACGCCCGTTACATTAACGCACGATTTTTTCAGTAAAATAACGAAGAAAAAAAAAATACACTGATATTTATTACGCATTTAATTAGTGACGTCATATATAAGAAATTAAAAATTGTACCAACAATTATAAAAAAAAAAAAAGTACATAATTTTTAACGTGTTCGAAAAAGTGTGATTAAATTGCTATTGCTAATATCGCAAAGTAAAATATTGAACAAGTGTTATTTGAAAGATATTAATCGTGAAGAGATAATTAAATAATAAAATAAAAGAAAAATTGAAAGGAAATAAGCATTAAAATGCCGACAAGTTTATTTAGCGACATGGATCGTGGCGTGAGCGCTGGTGGCGCTGGTTCACTTGAAGAACAACGTGCCCTGCAGCTGGCATTTGAATTATCAATGTTAAGTCTTGAAGGGACACAAGGTTGTCCGGGTAATGTTAACAATGGACCGGGTAATAATAATAGTAATGATCCAAGTGATCCATTACAATCAACACCGTCAAGCGTTTTTGAAGAGGCAAGATCTAAGAAAAGCCAAAATATGACTGAGTGCGTTCCAGTGCCGAGCAGCGAACACGTGGCAGAGATCGTTGGTCGTCAAGGTGAGTTATTTATTTTTATATAATTACAAATTTATTAATATAATATACATTGGCACTTTAATGAAAATAATATTAATATAGTTACAGTAAGAAATTTTAAATTGAATAATATTACAATCAACATTAATGATTTTTAATAATGTTTCAAATAATACATTAACCTCGGCAATTAATTAATCATTGAATATTTTTTTGTGATGTAATATTTCTCGTTACTTGATATTACCTCTGTTATTAAATAGCGTAAAACAGCTGTATAAACAATTCCCCAAGTTGTATTTTTATAATTTACATTTACGATTAACACGTATATAAATTCCAATATTTCCAAATCAAATTCTACGTATTTTTTTTTTTATATATAGATAATTGATCAAAGTATTGATATATATTTATATAATATACGTACATATATATATATATATATTTTCTTTTTGTGAATTCTTAATTATATTATGAATATACTTGTGAACACCGGTTTGAAATATACTGTAAAATGAATTGAAAATAACTTTATATATAAAGTGTTTAAATGGCCACATATATGAGTAACAAGGATTTCAGAATGTTTTACGATGTTCGTCCTTTTGCACGCGAAATTTTGTTAACGAGTTATAAATTCGTCGCGCGGCCTCACTCGTTATATTGGTGTAGGTCATGTAATGTGTGGAAAGAGAAAGAGAGAGAGAGAAAAGTAATGTGCACACGTATATGTTAGTGTTGTGTGTTGCGCGTTGCAATGTATATATGGATAACATAGGTCGGGATTTTTATATACTCATGCGTGTGTACGTAATAAATTGCGCTAGTCTCTCTGTACGTTATTTCAAAATGATAAACAGAAGAAAAAAAAACTAACAATAATGATGTATTATATTTGTTTTTTTTCCCCCGCAGAAAATATTTTCTATTACATGCGATTATATTAATTGAATTAGATATTTATTTATTTTTTTTTCATTGGAATTTTTCATTTAATAATGATGCTATGATGTTGAGAGAAATATTTAACGTGTTAATATAACAAAGAGACATGTTAAATTACGTTAAAAGTATAGTTGGTATAATATGTATATAATGGGTATATATTCTTCGATTTCGAAAGATAATTTCTCCTTGAAGGTATATAATTTCACCGGTGTATGTAACCTTGAGTAGCAATTCTACCGAGAAATAATATGTATGTATATGTATATATGAAGTCAGGACATTCTTCTTTAACCCGCGAAATTCGTCACCATGAAATTTTGTGTGTTGTAAAATGGGCGCAAACGACCGTGATCGGTCTCTCGGCTTTGTTCCCACTCGTCTTATTTAACCATTCATCATATTTTCTCTAATTAAAAATTCTCCAAGAAATAAATATATAAATCATTCCTTTCAAAGAGAGAAAGAAAAGGAAAAAAAAAAACAGTGGTAATATTTACGTTAATAATTGTATATTAAATAAATAATTTTATATTTCAATTAATTTTTATTATTATAAATTGAATTAAATATTTTGCGGATTTTATTAATTTATTTTTCAATAGAAATTTTTTTAATACAAAAATGATAACCGTTAGGCCACAAAAAGCAACGCAACCAGCTGTTGAATTTGTTTTTTTTTTTTTTCTTTCTCTCTTCATCAGACCGTATGCTTAAAAAACTTTGACTTGGCCAATATATATATTTCTCATGATTTTCGAGAATGCCATTAAAATAAATAAACCCCAAGTTAGTAGCACTGCGATACTAATAAGTATCGCGTCGTTACAAAAATATAAATATACACATTCTCAACCTAAAATATTTACGCCTTATTCATTTACTTCTTCATTATAATTATCATTTTTTTTTTTTTTTTTCCGTTTCATATTATTCATTAATAAATATTCTTTATACTCTCCTCGTCATTATCAAAATGTAAATAGTTAAAAGTATTTATTCAGGAAGTGGAAATAAATTTATTGCGAAAGTATTACATTAAACATATATTATAAATATCTATTAGAATTTGAAATTTGAAGTTGGATGAACGCTCAGGTTTATGTTAGTGTCCCAGTGGCCTCCAGAAATTACCGGTTCTTCTATATTCTATCCAACATTATAATTCTTTCAACCACACGTTGTATATAACGACCAAGATTCATTTATTATTATATATCCTTCTTGCTTCGCGGTATTATTTCCGCTTGCCCAGGCAGAATGAGAGAATAAAGAAAGAAATAAAAAAAAAATTCGAGCAATGTTGTATTAGTAGATACATATATGTATGTATGTTTACACATGTATAGCGACATATGTTGATGTAGATATCGAGTAATCTAACGCTTGGGGAAGCGTATAGTTGATGATTGTGTATGTGTATTATATACATATATGTGATTTAACGTTAGATAGAGATCGAGGATGTATGTGAGTGAGGTTATGAGAGAGGCAGAATCGATTACGCGTGCCATTGACCAATTCTATATCGTTTATCTTTCTTCTTTTTTTTTTTTTTTCTCTCTTTCTCCACGGTGACACTTCCTCCAACGCAAATTTACTCACAACCGTCGTCGCTTGACTACATACTAATCATTTAATGTCGCCACCATGTATACTTGTATAACTCGAGAACGTTATAATAGACAAATTGAAAGAATAAAACAAAAAATTTTCCACGATTTAAGTTTATATACTTTGTAATAAATTATTTTTTCGAATGAATAATACAATAGGTTTTAACAAATTATTTTTTTTTTTTTACTAAATTTGAATTCAATTCGTGCATATATATTTGCCAGAATTAAATTGATATTTCCAATGGTATGTATAATGTTAAATGTCATGTGTGAAAATAGACGCAATGATTGGTAAAAAATTTTTTAAATAATATTATCAAAAGAATATAAGGATTAAAAATGGATTGGTTAATTAACAAGGTCGAATTTTTATACATAGATAATTATTTTGCATTGATAATGAAGTCAAAAAAAAAGATTGGAATAATAAAATTATATAGATAAATAAAAAATATATATAATATACAAGATGATGACGATAGTGAATTAAATTATTTTATTGATCACACGACCTCGAACTCCCCTATATCGAAAGAAATTCACGTAATACATATGTCGATGTAATATTTGTTGCTTATATAATACAAAAAAAAAATATATATACATACATACATACATACAGCTTTCTTTATTGTTTCGCTTTCATTTCTTTATAATAAAATATATATATACAGGGGGTTGAAGTATAATAATGTGGTAGGAATGAATAAACTTTCTCGTTCTCATAGGTCTTTGTGTTGTATTTAAATATATGGAATATAAAATTGTCACTATACATGTATGTGCCTACGTGCGGTGCATTGTGTGTGCTGTTCATGATTGAACCTTATGAGATGTTGAAGAACCAGTTTGACGTTATCTAAGTATGAATCATCGTGTCATGGTGTCGCACTAGGTATGCGATTGGATATATTATTATGTATAGGTACTACTACATATACTCACTTATATGTTGATGTATAATTATTTATTGGACTTATCGTTATATATATTTTCTATTATTATTTTTGGGTTGAATTACATCATTCGTTGATAACAATAATTTATTTTTTAATTATCATTGGGAAAAATAATCGCTGGAAAAATTAATTAGTTGTAGATATCTACTTGAATTTTACAGTCGGTGATTAAATATAGAAGAATTTTTTTTTTTTTAATTGTTATATATTATAAACTGAGTTGCAAGCCTATATCATCGATTAATTTTCACTAACAACATACGCGCACACTCGAGTTATCGATTAGTTGTGGTCTTTCGCGTCAAGATTTACCCAACCCAATGAATAGAAAATAAAAGAGAGACTGCAATATGCCAGATGAAAGTATATAGCGCCCTTGAGCATTTAATTCATAACAATAAATAATGATAAAGAAAAATATTGAACGAGTATATTTATTAAATATTATAATTTTTTAAATTATATTATCAATAATTCAGTAATAATTTATTATTTGTTTTCATTTTATAAATTTATTTATTCTTTGAAGATACGAAGGGAATATATATATTTATTTGTAAATATACAGTGTTTCAGTATTGTTTATTCGTTGAAATAATATCGCTATTACATCAGCAGAATATATATATATACATTCACGTTTCCGTGGGTTATCAGGCCACGTGGCAATATAAAGCAGCTACAACGAATTTGTGCTAATGCTGATGATGATGGTGTCGAGTATTATAAGCACACATACACACCTATTGTTTATACGTATTATATATTTTAATAATAATATTAAATATTATATTTCTTATATACGTCATATATTCTTTAACTTTATAATTTCAACCTGACTTTTCTCGCGCATTCATATCAATTTTTAGACGTTAAAATAGGAAACTACGTCATACTTTATTTTACAAATAATTATTGTATATAGATAGAACAAGTTCATATAGGTCACTCGAAATATATATTGAAACGTGAAAACATATTATTGTTAATCGATAATGGACAGTATTATTTTTTTTTTTTTAGAACGTTCCGAGTATTAACAAAAGAGAAGAAAAAATTATATTGAAAAAAAAAAAAAAAATTGTGACACGGTATAGAAATTATTAAAGAAAATATATTGAAAAATATTATTAGGAATATATTTTTTATTCACAGAAAAATAGTGAGTCGATATTTTTTATTAATATATTCATTTACATGTAAATTAATTTATTGGTATTATGGTAAAAATTATTATTAAATTATTTAACAATAATGTTGTTGCTTCATTTGTTTCGTTGATGTATAACAGCATCTAATGAGTTAGATACGCCATTCTATTATGAGGATGTGCCTAGTTGGTGGACACATATTTTGTTCCTTATGTGTGTGTGTGTATGTGTGTAATACAGTATATATGTATAAAATAATGATGTGCCCGAGATCACACTCGTTTTTTTTTTTTTCTTTTTTATGACGCTTAAATATATATCTGCGATGGTATTATACATACATACTCGGTTTTTCTCTGAGTATTTTTCTCCCTCTCTTGTTGTCTCCCTTCCTCGAGTCTGGTAGTGGACCGGAAGTGGTGATGAGCGCCTCTGTTGTCAGACAGTGAGGCTCTATAATCTCCCTCTCATTCTTATAACTTAATTTCTTCTTGTCATACAAAAAATACTACTTTTTTTTTCTTCACCTCAAATAAATAATAAAAAATATCAACCTCTTCAAAACTTTTTAATATTAATTTAAGATTATTTTTTATCATAATTAATTTTGTCTATGATTTATAATTATAATTGTATAATAGATATTGATTAATTTATATTTTTTGTTGTGATAATAATTTAATTATGATCGATATCTGTTTATGATTCATTGCAGTAGGGAAAATAATTAAATGAAGAGAATATAATTATAATTTTTATTTTGCATTTATATGGGAATATATAGTTTTGTGTTTGTAAAATTCTTTTGGTAGCTCACATCAGCGACCAACACATGGCGACGAAATTATGCCGTGTCGGTTTACTTTACTCCTCATATTCCCCTACTTCTTTCTCTTCCGATCATTGCTCTCGAATTTCTTTCGTTTGCCGCAGTGTGATCCCCAGAGGAAGTTTAAATAATGAAAGGACGGCTGCATTGTATACTGACACGAGAGTATGTATGTATATATAAAAGAGATGTGTAATAAGGACAAGTAAAACAAAAAAAATATAAAGTACGTACATCAGTGCAGTATGGTGGTAAATATTTTCTTCGTAATGCCTTGCGGAAAAATCCTCACACAAAGTACAACAAAGTGCTGATATATTTTTTTTTTTCATTATTATTCATTCTCATTTCACTCTCTTTGTCTGATATTTGTTTTTTTTTTCTTCTTTTTACTTTCACGCGATTCGTAGATATATTAACAAAATTGATTCGCGTGCTTTTGCACGATATTTCAATGTTTTTTTTTTTGTTCCTCTTCTTTTTCTCATTTCACACGACGTGAAATGTTTCGTTAAAAACGTTATTGAATAAAAAAAAAATGAAAATAAAATTTTTCTCACGGGTTCATACACAAAAGGACACTGCCGGGTAAAAATTCGATAATGAAACATTGATACAACTTCGACCAGTGCCAATTTTCGTATTGCACACATACACCGTTAACCGCAAAATTGTGACCGCACAAAGTTGAAAATTTCCGTGGAAAAAAAAAAAAGATGAAGGGGAGGATGCTCAATTGTTCAACGGTCGCACTAGTTCTTTTTCTTTTTTTATTCCATTTATATAAAGGTATATATAAACGTACATACATACATACATGTATATTATAGATATAAATACATACATATTTTTTTTTCTTGAAAATTATCGCTCGCTCCCTTGATATGCTTTCGTTTTCCGGCCATATGGGTTGCCCAGTATGATGAATACAAAGGTCGGCGGATATTCGCATTTTTTTTTTTCATACACATAAAAACCTTGTTCAGTTCCGTCTTGTGGGATGTCTCATATTTTTCATTTCAAATTTTTCACAAACATATTACTTTACATTACACGAGTATACAAAAAAAAAATTGAATAAATATTATATATTTATTTATCAATTATAATTCTTTCTTTATATATTCAAAGTTATATCACGACGATACAAGAAATATTTTCAGTGCACACACGAATATTAATTTATTTCACGAATGAATTAATAAAAGTTTTATGGTATATATATTAAATCTAACTGAATAAAAATTATTTTAAATACCTCAGTGCATATTTTTTGTTGGTAAAGTTGTTGGAATATAAATACATATATATATAATAAGTCTTGTGCTGAACAAGTAAAGCTGTGCCAGTGGTTGGCGCCTTTTGTTGGTCTTTGAGCAGCTGCCACCAATTCCATTGGGGCCTCTTTTCGTTCTCATGCTCTTGGAACTCGATCGACCCTCTTGCGCGCGCGAGAGAGCTGCCTCTTTCGTTTATCTTTCTCTCTTTATTATTTATTTTTTTTTTTTCCTTCGTTTCGTTTCGCTTCTTTTCTTGCTTGCACTCGCACACAAAGCCGCGCCGAATGAGTCCTCGAAAAGAAAGACCGACAGAAAAAAAGAAATATATATAAACGAGCTCGCGCAAGCGAGAAAGCCACACGGATATATATATAATATATATACTGGAAAAGAAGAAAGATGTAGTGAGCTGCTCAGGACCAGCAGTATATTCAGGGTTGTATATAGAAAACGATAAGTGAGGCCAAGCGCTAAAGCTGGGTAAAAACTAAATATATATTTATAATACACAAGAAATAGAAAATCAAAATTATAGAGTGTTGAAGATGGATTGAATGATGGAATTTTTATTTAAGAAACTTTTGATAATAATATACTCAATCTTTATTTTTTTTTTCTCTTTGTAACTGGCACAATTGAATGGGCCATTCGATTTTATATAATTGAAAAAAAAAAATACGTATGGCGTAGGAGTTTATTTGTTTATATATGTTTGTATATTCATATATATATATGGATGACGTTTAAAGTTATAATCGCTAAAGTGTTTCCGTTGTAGACCTTGTCAAAATGGCCTTGAATCGATTGGAACGATCGCGCGCGCTCCATGACGTAGTAGACATCACTGATTTTGTGTCCAGTGCACTCCATCACTTGAATCACTACCGTTAAATAATATACATCTACATATGTATGTGTATGCGACATTGAGAATAATATTTATGTGTGTGTTTATGGGTACAGTAGAGTGGTGACATATCCTAGCGTGTCCTAGGTCAAGTTGATAAACGAAAAAAAAATATATATATACATATAAACAAACGAAAGAATTGCGAATATATGAATAAATACCACTGGTTTATATCGTATTAATTATCCTAATTTATTCTATTTTAGGTTTATATTGATTTGTATTTTTTTTTTCTTATGAAATTTTAACACGGAGAAACCTTCAGATTTCGAGAAAAAATAATTAAATTCAATGTCATATCATTCATGGTTGAATTATTAAATTATAAATATCTATGAATTTTCAATTAGTTTTTTTCCTTATTGAATTTCGATTCTTTTTTTTTTTTTTTCTTTTCATTGAATTTCAGTTTGTATTCCGAGGGTTGCTTATAGATATATATACATGTCGACGATCATTCATGTACTCAAATATCGACAGGAAGCCCGTTCCTCTTTGCGGCACGATCCGCCTACTCTATACATACTGTCTTGATTCACAGCGGGGATCATCCGGTGTCGAATATTTCCGTTCCACTAAAATTTTTTGTGAAAGTATATATAATATACATACACCTACATTTTACTCTTCAAAATTGCACGACACCATTATATACACACACACAAAAATAAAACTATTCATTCACGTGTACACACAAACAATAAATTAAATTTAAATTTTAGAAAACTTTAGAAATATTTTTCTTTTTCTCGCGAAACAATATTGTTGACGTGAAAGATTTCTTTTATTATTTTCATTCACAGTAGTTGCGCACATAATCAATTTTAATTTAATGTCCTTAACCTTTGCATGTATATATCTCAATGTGGCTCTATTATGCTATAATAAGGTCGATGAATTTTTACGATATGGTCGACAGTGCGTGTCCTAGGTCACGACTAAAAAAAAAAAAATTATTCATACATCTATGCACTGTATAATATTGTACAAAACTTTTATTTGTGATTTATATTTTCTTATTTCATAATAAACATCAACAGATAAATTTATATATCAATAAACAAATGAATATTATATAGTTATTAATTCAAAAAATAATGGACAAGTCTAGATATATTATCGACATAGATTTTTTAATTTTTTCATAGTGTTGTTTAATTATTTAGCATTTATTATTTATAACGTCTGCAGATTTTCGTTTAATCTTTTCTCACTTCCTTCGGCGCCAATGTTTATATGTATATATATTTTTTAATTTTATTCTCTCTTTCGTTTTACAATTCTTTTTCGTTTTATGTGTGCTTTTTACTCTCGATCTCAACGGAGGAAAAGTAAAACGGCAGTGACCGTCACACATACATACGTACACAAATACATATGTGTATATATTTACACAAAGTTTATAGAGGAAAAGAGAGAGTCACGATCAAGAAGAGTGTATAAGAAGAATTATAAAGAGTAGGGAGAAAGAGAATATATCCTTATCCACTTGTGCATGGCCTTGAAATATTTTGTTAGTCGGTCGTTATTTCTTCGTATTTTTTTTTAATATTATTTTTTCCCACAAAAATCTTTTTTTTTTTTTTTTCATTTTTGATATCCCACCAGAATATAATTAATAAAAATAGGGAGAACAAACATGTGAGGATATATATTTAGACCTGAATTGTGAGGTATTTCGTGAGATAAGAAATGAGAAATAAATTTTTATTTTACTGCAGAATATTAAATTAATAATTGATAATTTTGTATAAAGAAAATTATGTAAGTAATAATAATGATTATGTGGAATAGTGTTTGTTTGAAAGGGAAAACAATGTGATGACATTGAATTATTTATACGTTGTAATTGAATGAGAGTGAAGAAAGTGATGAAAGTGAAGGAGAGTGAATGTAATCTTTAATAGTGTTTATATATGTATTGCACAGAGATGATTCTTATGTGCAGTTATATCCAAGGCTCCTCCTCAAGGAGTAAAACAAACGATACAAGTTGTTCAAGGATTGTGACACTGACCCACTTGTATATATACTTATGTACACATACACAGGATGTATATATACTGAAGATATTGCAGTGACATATTAGAAGACAATAGAGATATTTTTTAGAGAAAATAGGGAGCTGACGAATTGTTAAATTGCAAGTAAAAAATTTTTAAATATCTCGTTATAGTAGTTGAAGTTTTTGACTGAATTGTTTATATTTTTTTCCCACAGTTATATACTTTAGTTTATTTATTTTTTTATATTTTTTTCTCAGCCACACCCCGTACAATCTTGGTATATTTGTTCCTTTTTATTATATTTTATATGTTACTACTACTGCGAAAACTTTGCCACTATACAGATTCAATGACCTCTTTTCGAGGACATATATATATATATATACATATATATTTATTTTTATCATTTTTATTTTGTTAATACAATCGTTTTCGCACCAAGGATAACGGCAAACATAATTTTATAACGTACATTTATTTATTTTTTCTTCATTTTTAATTCTTTATATTTTGTTTTTAATATAATATACAAAACTAATTATTTTAATTCAAGTATTGCTCGATAAATTTTGCCAATTATATTTTTATATATTATTATTTTTGAACAATTATAAAGTGTAACTGGTGAAATTGATATCAATTCAAAAGGCGAGCAATTTAAAAATTAAATAAAACGCTGATAAAGTTATAGATGTATGTGCAATACACATAAATATAAACAGTGAAAATCACCATTATATACGTGTGTAACGACAATTGCAGTAGTTATATATATACATCTCAATGTTAACTCTATTATACACCAATATATTTTGTAACTATAAACACACTGCAATGTTTATTCAGATTACATACACGTGTCATGTACATAAATTTTTTCGCTTTTCTTTAACGTATTTTATTTATTTATTTATTTATTTATTTATATTCATTCATTCATTCATTCATTATTATTTTCCTCTATCGAACATTCTTCATGTTCACCTGCTTTCGGATAATAAATGCATGGATAATACCACGAGCAAATTTACTAGAACGTGCTATCACCTCTAATGAGGATAATAATGCACATACATATAATAATTGATGCATGTACATTTATTTATATATAAAAATATGCACGTGTTGATATTGTCGTACCTATATTCATATACATACACGTATCGTCTCGAGTTATATTCACTTGAAAATTAACGTCATTGCAATACGCGAAAGAAAGAAAGAAAAAAAAAAATGATTACACCATAAATTGTTAAATTAAAAAAAATGTACGATAACTAAATAAAATATTTGATGTGTTTATTATTAAATACAATATGGTTTAGGTAAATTCAGGAATATTAAAATAATATTGTAAAATATTTAGACAAAGAGACATGTCAGTGGTGCTCAATTTTAATGGAATATGGTATGAGATCGATTGACTTGGGGCTTTGTTCGGTATAGAGGACTACTCGCTCGCCTTGAGACAAAGCTCGAGTCTCTTTTTCATTTTCTTTCTCATTCTCTCTTGTTACCACTGTCATCATCTTATTCTCTTTCATTTTGCCTGTATATATATATATATATACACACACCAACCATCGTATATTTTTCTTTTTTATTTTATACTCTTATGTGTGCCCTATGTTGTATGGTGGTGCGTTTCTTTTCTGCTCTCTATTATTAAGTTTTTGCTATTTATTTGTGTCTGCTCCACCAACACACCAATATTGTGTGATGGTGGTGTGGACTCTCTCTCAACTACTTTGGATCGCGTGCATTTATGCCTTTTCCTTCACTCGCACCCTTTCTTTTCGTCTCATTTTATCTTAATTCTCTTTCTCTGTCGCCAAGCTGGCGCGTCGACTTGAAATTTTGCCTTGTTCTCCTCTACGTTTTCACTCTTTCTTTTTTTTTTTTTTTTTCCTTCTCGTTCGTTCGTCTCTCACCGTCTTCCATTGCTCTTGATGCGCACACGCTATACAACATTTGGCCAAGTTGCAGAGCATGTATCTCTCGTCGTCATCGTCGTCGTCGGTGCCGCGCGAGTGTATTAGGAGTCGACGCCCTTTCCAATCTTTAGCGGGCTGCGCATCTTCCGACAGGTGCATGGCGCGCGCATATTTCCAATCTGGCGTGGGAGAAAAATACATTTTGTGAATAGCTTTTTTTTTTTCTATTGCAAATTGCCCCTGTCGTTTAATAAAAAGTAAAAACAAATGAAATGAAAAATATTTCTAATAGAGATGTAGGAATTAATTAAAAATTTTATGAATAAATAATGAAGAAATAAATATTTTTATTATTTCTTACATTTGTTTCTTTCCTTCTGTTTATTTTTTTCTTCTTCTTAATGAGATAGTGAGAAAATATTAATTCATGAGTTTATAAGTGAATAGTTGAAATTATTTTATTGGTATATTATTTTTGAATAAATGTTACTTGATAGTACGAGACGTTATCCATTTTGGAGAAAGTTTTTATTGAGTTTTATTGAAGGTGTGGGTATATATTTGTATGTGTGTAGTATTGGCGCCAATATACATCCGCTCTCATTTTTCAGAGGGTACTGAAGGGAAAGAAAGAGAAAGAAACGAATTGGGAGGGACACAATGCGCGTGTTAGTGTCCAGGTATATATTTTTATATAATATGCGAAACATGTGTTTGAAATATATTTATATAGTTATATGTATGTGTTGATTTTATTTGTCATCGTAACGTAGTTCAATCCCAAAATTTTAAATCCAGTAGAACTCTACTACTGTCAGTGTGCTTACATAAAAATATCTTCTGACCCTGATACCTTATATGTACATATAAATATATATATTCCTAAAATCGAGTTGATGGCATTTTCAGGATTATATATATTGTGGGACAAAATGAGACATGTACATAATATGGTCAAGGATTTACTCTACCCAAAAGATTTACTGACTGAAAATAAAATGTGTAAAAAAAAAAAAGGTCCAGTCGCTGTCTCCGGCAATTCGGGAATTGACCTGTGAAATATCTTTCCTATTTATTTTTTTTTTTTTGTGTGCTTATTTATACCTGAATAATACCTGAGTTTTGCGAAACAAAGCCACTTGCTATATTCAGTTGAAATTCTATGAAACACTTGCGAAAAGTTTGTGAAGAAAAAAAAATTAATCTCAAATATTTTTTTTTTAAACACCCAAAAAAAAATATATTTATAATATATAAAATTGGGAAATATTATACCCAAATACGTTGAATTTTTATGTTGATATATCATTGATGTTTGAGTTGGAAGTTGTTTAGTGGTGAGAGAAAATATAATGGACGGAAGAGGCGGCCAGTAAGCACGTGCACTGAATTCAAATGGGAATATATAGACGAGAGAAAAAAAAAATAAATAAAAAGTCAAGTAGCGCGACAAGAAACAGAGAAAGATACGCATGTATAAGTGGACAAAGTATATAGATATAATAGTTGGCGTTGGATTTGAGGCGATTATACGCGTGTCACAAGAGCAACAAAGACGGAAAACAAAAGTCTGATAAGACGTAGAAAAATGTATGGTAAACTTGGTCGACGGGAGGCTAACTGCGTATATTGAGGTGCAACGTCGCAGTGTTGAGGATCTTCAGAAGCAAATATTATATACATATTCTTCACATGCACATCTTTGTCTTGTTGGATGCTTTGGACGACTCGACCCCATTTCCTGGAAGAATCTTCTTTCATTTTTTAACAAGTCTCTCTATGTTATAAACCACCGAATGTAGATCTCACCCTAGTTTTTATTTTTTTTATTTTATTTTCACTATATAAATTTCAATTTACAAATTTTCATTCACTCCAAGTGCTTACTCTAATTTTTCTTTACAATTACAAATACATATACATCAACGTTATCTCTGTGAAAATTATCAGTTGACCATTCTTGATAATTAATATAAAGTAAATGAAAAAAAAAATTGACGTGCACTTAAATATCAAGACTTATCACCTGAAAAAAATATTTTTCTTTTTCATTTGGTTGTTATGTCGATGAATATCTATTGTGTTTATAAATGGGGTTGTGTTCTATTATTTATTTATTTATTTATTTTTATTTTGGCTTCGATATCGATATCGTTGATAAGGTGAAAGAGAGAGAGAGAGAGAGAGTAAAATGACTGTGTGTGTGTAATATATATTTTTATTTCATACTTGGAATAATGACTATGCTATATTGAAGTTTATAAATATATGTGTGTCTCTGTATGGGTGGCAAACTAAAGGGAAAATTAAAAGTGAGGTTGAGAATCACTGCGACGTCGAATCGTTGAACCACGGAGTGGTTCAGTGGCTCCAAGGCCGGCGGAAACCACGGGTGGGATGCGCGCGACCAACTACACAGTATATAGAAGAGAGCAAAGCTTGGGGGCCCCTCTTCTACACGCGCGCGAGTCCGCCGAGTGCAGTTTGTTGCCACGAGGTCGGGCAATACAACCGCCAACATTGGATCGATAGTCGTTCTGTTTTTTACACCATTATATACATACATATATATATATATTATGAAGAAGAAAAAAAAAATGATATATAAAAAAATAAAAGGAAAAGTTAGTTATAATAAAATATTTTTCGCTCTATTAATTTTTTTTATCTTTTGAAAAATATTTTATATATTTTTATTTTTTATTTGGAATTATGTTTGGCATATAATGATATGTTGTATGGTTTATATGGTTTATTTTTTTTTTTTTTGAGAATATAAACGAAATGGAAAGGTTAAAAATAAGAACGAGGACATCTGGTGGATATGAAAGAAAATGAATGAAAAAAAAAAATAAAAAGAAAGGAAAGAATTAACAATAAGAATAAAAATTTTACCAAGTTGTTTTATGGTGTTGCAAGAAAAATTATTTCGTGAATTGTCGAGCATCATAACTGCGAAACGAATATATAATTATCAAACAGAGTTATGTTATGTATATTTTCTTTTTCTTTTATAATTTCTTTCTGTTCATATAATATTCCATTTGACACGTAGAATTTTTTTTTTTTTTTTTATATATAATAATTAATGGAAAGAATTTTCTTTTTGCTTTGTATTGTAAATTTATTTTTTCAACTAATTTATATTTAATAATCACCATTCAATAATACCAACAAGAAATATTAAAACATTAATTTTTTTATGTCATTATTTCTAACACCGCGTGAATATTAATAATAACAGGTGATGAAATAGAATTATTTTGTAAGGTTAAATATTCAAGGATAAATTTGGGTTCAACGATATTTTATACACATAATTATTTCGTTACAACTTTCATTTGATCGTTTGGTAGATTTTATTTTTTTATTTTTTACGATTGATTCACTCCTCCCTATCATAAACATCGCTCTTTATCATTATATCATTACAGACATGAATAAAATAATTTTTAAATGTTCATATAAAAAATTTTAAACTTATGTATACTACCAAAGGGTTATTATTTTGTTTTACATTTTATTTAAACCAAACATCATCAGGTATTATATATTATATAGAACGACTTTGTCCTCATGTGAAGTGGTATATTTACATATATGTATTTGTAGATGTATATATATGTATATATATAAGCCGGTGAAGTAGAGGATTCATTCAGTGACCGTTTTGTGACTCAGTCTTATTCTCTTCTCCCTTTCTCGTTTTATGCAGTGTATATTTATATATACAAGTAAACGTCGTCGACGTTGTGTCGTTCCACAGTGGAGAGTTCCCATGGAAACCATCGTCGTATATAAAAGCCATATATACACACAATATGTGTGTGCTAATCCGGTTCTTCACGATTGCACAGACAACAAAATGTTGCCATTATAACAAATGCACAAATGCGCATATCCAATATTAAAACATTTATTACATACACTTTTCATGTATTTATATTTATTTTAAATACATTCAATTGGCAATTATTATATTTTTATCTAAGAATGTATGTTATATATTTTATATTTTATGTTTAAATATCAATTTATTTACTTTCTTTTTTCTGAGAAAATTCACCAAATAATTATTAATGATTGCAGGGTATATGTTTGATAAATGTGCATAGATTTAAATTATTAAATATTTATTTTATGGATGTATGATGGAGTTTAACTGATGTAGTGCAAGTAAATATGCGTTCGACCAACGCAACGAAATTTAATATATAAAATTACAATGGCCAAGTGCAGCTGCTGCAACAGAAATTGCAACGAATTACAAATGAACGTTTATTAAGAGCGTAAAATATAAAATAATAATGAAAAGTATAAAAAATAATAAAAATTGAATGAAAGCAATATATAATAATAAATAATGATGATTGTTGTTATTACAATAATAATAATAATAATAATGATATTACGATAACAAAGAAGACATGATGAGATAAATGATTGTATTATACTAAAAAATACCGAGTGAAGGAAATGAAGATAGAAGCTACTGCTGAAGCGCAATATGATCTTCAAAGTAGGTCTCGAATTTCACATCTTGTGTCTGCTTTTAGTCTTTATATTTTTTGGAGTTTTTAAAGGAAAAAAAAAAATAAGAAAAGAAGAAAATAAATCCCTTAGAGACATTGAGATTTCTCTTATAGTATAGACTAAAAAATGCGGGAGCATTGTGAATTTTAGTAGTGGTGGTGGCGGGTCATGCTGCTTCTGCTGTTCCTCAAGAGAAAAATAAGAGATTATATTTTTCAAAACTGCCTCAAGGGCCTCTATACAATCACATGTTCATATTGTCCCGACATTTTTTTCATCTAAAACTCCTCCTTTATATTTATCCATATTATTAAATACATAAAAAAAATTTCTTTGTCATTTATGAAATAAATTAAAACTAAATTATAAAAAAGAAAGAAATTAATTTTGTATATAATCAAGCAATTTAATATTAATATTTATATTTAATTGATCAATTTATTTATATCAATAATAATATTAAGATAAATCATTTGTTGCATTATTATTCATTAATAAATATTATTATTCTTTTTTTTTTTATTGATCAGTAAAGTACAATAGATAATATTTAATTAATTAACCGTAATAAAATTGTATTCAAGTATCATTTATATAAGCACTTATTATTATTATAATCGTAGCTCTTTCTTTTATTTTATATTTTTGCTCGATATGTCACAATCAATAGGGTGTTAAATGCGCTGACAAATGTGCTAATTGACTAATGTGCTCACTCAGGTCAGTGATCCAGTATTAATACCTCTTTATATACACATAACACTTACACAATTCTCTCAGTCACTCTCTTAAATATACACTTAAACATAGTTCAAGCTCTCTTGATGCGATGGGTTACACCAACATTAGTAATAGACCTCCGCTGCGAATTAATATATATACAAAAACATGAACATGTGTGAAGCAAAAAATATTCAAAATAAAAAATTTATACGTAAAGATATTTTTTGTGATATGGCAATTAGAAAAGGAAAATTAATATAATAATTTCCGTGGATTATAATAATTTATCCAACTGTTAATATTAATATAATTAATTTATTGCTCATAATGATTATATTATAATTAGCTTTATGATATTACATGTTCATTTAATCATTAAAATGAGTTTCAATAACAATCCGATTGTTATTTAACGAACATGTGATTATTATAATTTTTATTCATGAATATTTGTGAATAAAACTAGATTTATATTTATTTAATTTCATTTTCTCTCATATAACATTTAGTTTTATTTTTTTATTCATATATCTTATTTTACAAGAATAAATAAATAAAAAATATATTCACACACACGATTACTTAACTATACTCAATAGTTAATTACAATAACTAAACAAATAATTATATACTGACACTTTTTTTTGTATTACATATAAAATTCAATTACTTTGAGCATAAAAAAAATTTTTATTCCCAATGCCACACTCAAATAATTATCACTTATCAATTGTTATGAATATATTTCTCCTAAAATATACATAAAATATTTAATTATTTTACAAACGTTCCGAAATTCGTACCATTAATTACCTAAAAAAAATTATAAATTAACATATCTCAAATATATACTTAAAAGCAAAATAATATAATTGAATAAAAATATTTTTATTTATTTATATTCCTTTCAAATGTATGATACATTTGTTTATTACTTGGCGATGAAACAACAAAAAAGAAATAATGAAAACAAAAAAAATCCAATTGGATTGTTGAGTGATCGAGGAGAAGTTGAATCTTAATATAGTATAACCTCCACTCTGCCATCAGTTCACTTCTCTCTTTAGATATCTACACACACACACACACAATACACATATATTTATATAAATGCGTGCGTGTAGTAATGTTAAAGAAGACAACGACGTACAGTATGAACGGAAATGAACGTATATACAGGCTCTCAGCACAAACGATGGATTAGAAGAAGACATTGGGTTGGTGGATGAGATGATACGACTTGTGTTGTTGGATCCACTGCACACTCATAGCTCTATATGCGTATATATGATGATGAGAGTGCGTCCATTGCACTTTATATCACACGACATGACGCCTGGTTATTTCAGTGACGACACCCTGGCGAGTTTTATGCATATATATATATTTTATTGTATGTGTTGCAGTGCATCAAGTGAGCAAACGAATAAACGATATATAAAATAATGTGCATCGACCAACTACATTTATAACATTAACTAAATGCTTGTTAGAATATTATATATATATTATATATAGTGTAGATGATTTTATACTGTTTTTAAAAAATGTGTACGTTGCTTGCAACTATATATATACTATTACTTCTACGCACTTGTTTGGGCGCGCGTGCACACACATCACGCACAGACGAGAGAGAGATTGTTTGGCCGAGTGTCATCGATCTATTTGCGGAGCTGGAATTTCTGTCCTTCGCGTGTGTACACACACGTTATATACACGCGAGTCCCAAAGAATTAGAGGCAGAGTAGATGAAAACTGATGATGATTATGATGATGAGAATGAGAAAATTGAATAGAGAATATTTGAATTTGTTATTTTATAAATTTTATTGTGAGTTTAATTATCAGTAAAATTGTGTATTTATCAGTGATTATATATGTACTGTTTAATTGCATATTGAAAGTAGTAATATAATATATTAATTATATTTAGTGTATATATGATAAAAAAAATAATGTTTATAGAGTTTTTTTTTTTCAAATTTTTTTAGTGAGATGATAATGATATAATTTATTAAGAAATATTATTTGATTTTAATGATGATAAATGCGGAGTGAAATTATTATGAATGGAAAATTTAAGTATATAAATGAGAACAAGATGTGAATATTTAAAAATTTTTTTTAGATGATTTATATATATATTTTTTTTCTTTTTTCGTCATGTGTTATTCGAGGAAAGCCGAATTGGGATGTAATTCTTATGGGTTCGTCGCTTTTATACAAAAGCAGATCAGAAGCAAAATATTCGTGTGTTTGCGTGTATATATAAACGTTGAGAAAGAGTATATATAGTCGCATTTTGTACATATATATCAGGAATGCTTTGCTCTTTTGCTGGACTTGCGTGCATTCTCAATTCTGAATATGTATATATATTTATATGCACGTAGAGAAACGAGAATCTTCGAGGTCCTGAGCCGGTCGTCGCCTCCTTGGCGAGGTCATGGAAATCGATCAGCGTTCCACCACCTCTCTTCTTTTACCTCTTTCCTCTTCTATCATATACATATTTTCCTCTTTCTCACCAAACATTTTTCCATTGCAATAATTAATTTGCCCCAACTACATTGCATATAAATTCACAAGTTAAAGTATAGTTTACAGCTGAAAACTTTTTAATAAATAAAATGAATGATAATAAGAAGCGTATAATAAAAAAAAAAAAAGTGAAAAATAAAATTCATATCGAGGGAAAAGTATTTTATTTTTTCTTCTTTTTTCTTTTTATTTTGGAGGGTTAGAGAAGGTGGAATATAGAGAGAGAATATGGCAAAAGCCATGCGCGGTCGTTACCACAAGGCTGCGTCATCCGCGTCGGTGCCATCGACTTTCTCGACTGCACTCGGGAGTTTGCTCGGGTTGTACGGGGCCATTGGCAGCGGGAGAACCCACATATATTTACACATGTATATATAAATGCATTGATGGTGAAGCTGAAGCAGGAGTGAAGAGGTGCAGGAAGGGCGGTGAAAAGCGGAAGGATAGAGGGAGGACAGAGGGCGCGTGTGCGCGCAAATGAAACACACGATAATGTGAAGAAAAAAAGATAAAAAAAGTAAAGGAAGAGAAAGGAGAAAAGATATAAATATATAACGATATAGACAGAGCAAGAGTGTGGCGCGCATTCAGTGGCGGGGAATTATATACATGTGTATGTGTGTGTGTGTGTGTGAGTAAGTGTAGAGGGAGAGATGCGCCACATGTATAACCCAAACGAACGGACACACGCCACTAGTGCGACAGCGCATATATTCAAAGATAAGAGAGCGAATGAGATGGAAGAATTGAGCTGATGCGGTGCGGTGGGGCATGTTGGGGAACTGTACGCTCTCTCGGATGTTTGCCCCGATGCATTGTGGGGGTGTTGGCCTTCAACTTGACGGCGCAGTTTCACTGACCTGCCTGAGAAACTTGTATACCTCACACATATATATATATATATACATTTATACACTTTGGCTTTTGCAAAACGACTCATGATGGGCTTATACGACTCGTTGTCTGCTGCATCGCATTCGCAATATCATAAAGAGAGTGTTTGGCTACCATTATAATAAACACTTTACATTTTTAATTCACTATTACTCGACAATTTCATGAATATATTGGTAAATATATGTATGATGTGGATTTATAAAATTTTTTTTCTTGATAATTATAATGAGGATAAATTGACAATTGTTTATTTGTTATATGGGGATATTTTATGGATAGATATATTGAAAATTGTTATTGGAAGAGCAGCTGAGGAGAAAAAAAATTGAAGAAAAAAAAATATATAAAGTCTAATTCGCGCACACACACACCCTTTGACCGTCTCGATTGCACAAACACGAAGATCAATGGTGTGTGCCGGGGCTCTCTATTATTTTTTTTTTTTTATTTGTACGATGCGTGTGTGTTGTTTGCCGCGTTTGCTCTTTCGTCTCACCTTGGCTGCGGCCCTTCAACTGTCTACAGCCCACGCTGTTCCCCTTTCACTTCGATTCCCCTTATCTATATGTGATGCTTCCTTCGACCCTGTATGTAGGTTCGTGCGGTTCTTTCTTTTGCGACATGTATGTGTGTGTGTGTGTGTTTTGTATTTTCGGTCTTTGTTTCATTTTTGAAACATCCCTGATGTATATGACATATATGTCTGAGTTGAGTTGAGAGGGGGAATAACAGACATACCTGCGTTTATGTTTGTGCAATATTCTCGCATCACCTGCCTCTTTTGTTATATGTACACGAAATATAATATAGGAGAATGAGAGTGGAATCTTCTCAGAGAATTTGCATATTTTTGGGGCATCGAGTCCTTTGTAGATGTAAAATATATGCATATAAAATTGCAATAGGGCCTTTGGCGTTATAAAAAATTGAGAAGGAGAAAGAAATGGATCACAATGATATGATTAAAATTGAAATTTAACAAATATAATTTTGAATATTAGTATTTTAGAATAATATTTAAATGAAACTATAATTAATGATATATTTAATTTTTGTCTGATTGCAGGATGCAAGATAAAAGCTCTTCGTGCAAAAACAAATACGTACATCAAGACACCAGTACGTGGTGAAGAGCCGGTGTTTGTTGTAACTGGAAGAAAAGAGGATGTTGCACGCGCCAAACGTGAAATTCTGTCAGCAGCCGAGCATTTTTCTCAAATTCGTGCGTCACGCAAGAGCTCACTTGGTGCATTGCTTGGTACACCACCTGGTCCACCAGCATCTGTTCCCGGACATGTAACAATTCAGGTACGCGTGCCATACAGAGTTGTTGGTCTGGTTGTTGGTCCTAAAGGTGCAACAATTAAGAGAATTCAACATCAAACGCACACGTATATTGTTACACCAAGTCGCGATAAAGAGCCAGTATTTGAAGTAACAGGATTGCCAGAGAGTGTTGAAGCGGCAAGACGTGAAATTGAAGCGCATATTGCATTGAGAACTGGTACAACCACTGGGCCTGGATTAGTTGCTGAAGAAGTTGATTTACTTGGTGCACTTTGTCGCGGTGGTTTGGGATCAATTTTGGGCAGTTTGGATCCACCTGGTTCAAATGGCTCCAATGGATCAAGCAGCGGTGCTTTTTCCAGTAGCGGTAGCTGTAGCAGTTCATCAAGCAGCTCAGGTGCACCTGGACTCAATGATTTAGTTGCCATTTGGGGTGCAGGATTAGAAAGAGATGAGGGTCTTGGTGAATCTCCATCATTTGAATCTCAAGCAGCTTCAGCTTCATCTATTTGGTCATTTCCTGGTGTAACATTACCATCAAGACCATCACCGCCAGCATCCGCGAGTCCAGCAAGTCCTACGGATTCACTTTTGGGCAGTGGAAGCGCTGGTGGACGTCGCGAGTGCGTTGTTTGTGGTGATAAAGAAGTCACTGCAGCGCTCGTACCATGCGGACACAATTTATTCTGCTTGGATTGCGGTAATCGTGTATGTGAGAGTTCTGATCCAAGTTGCCCGGTTTGCTCCAGGCCTGTTCTTCAAGCGCTTCGAATTCTGTCTTAAGAAATGAAAACATCATCATCATCATCATCATCATTATCATCATCGCCGTCGTCGTTGTCGTCGTCATCATCATCGTTGTCGTTATTGTCATCTAGTATCGTCATCATCATCGACATCCATCGGCACGAGCGGAGAAGAGGAGAGATAAACAAAGAAGATGTGTGTATGTGAGATGGTTTTAAGATCAGATTTCAAGTTTTTCATGTTAGAATTGCGCGCGTTAATGAGAGAGGGATGAGAACAATGTTTTTTTTCCCTTCTTTTTTTTTTTTTTGCTGATGTGAGCAGAGAGACAGGAAGTAGTGAATGAATAGAGGGATGATAATGAAAGGAGGGATTGGTTGGTGATAAGTCGTGTCATGAAGGGAAATTTTATTGAATGTGATTGATAATTTTCGCACGAGACGCGAAAAAAAAAAATTATAAAAATTATAAGAGAAATTTTTTTTTTTTTTAAATAAATAAGTTCATGGGACCTCAGAGTCTAGGAAGACGCGCACAAGATTTTAATTCCACTGCTGTTGCTGCCAATAATGATTAAAAAAAAAAAAATGTTGAATAAAGTTATGGGAGGAGAAAATAATTACAAAGAATGATTGGAAAAGTCCAAAAATAATAATATAAAAGCAAAATAAAATTAGAAAAAAAAAAAACAAAATGATAAAAAAAATTATATAAATGAACCCGGGGATATTAATGCGTTCTTCGCTCGCTCATTCCCGCGCCAACCGGATACAACGAATCGATTAAATATGCTGTAGGTGTAGGCATCGACTTGCGGCGCGTCTTTTTTATTTGCAATGTGCTTTCTTGCTTGAATTAGAAATGGAAAAAATTTAAGAAAAAATAATAGAAGGAAAATAAAATGTCAACAATGTTTTACCACCGTTCAAGTTTTTGCATAGAGAAAAAAAATATTGAATATAAATTTGCAAACAAGTCGCGCCGTGAATCGATTGTACCGAGACTTGTAGGATATTCGTAGAACTGTCTAGTGTGATCGTGTAAGAAAAACGTCGTGTGCGCGTGATTGCGCGCGTCCCATTGCGAATTTAGTGAAAGATGATGATTATAAAGAAAATGATGGAAAAAAAAAAACATTTTTCCTTATATTATTTTATTTTATTTTATGAAAAAAAAAAAACATGAAATAGAGAAAAAACAAAAGTGAATATAATAAAATTAGAAATTCGAGATGTATAATCAGGCGCGATATTTAATTAATGACAGATAAATGAGAGGAATTAATGATCGTAGAGATTTTTAAATATATATAAGAAGTGATATTGAGATGAAATAATATTCCGCAATCCCGCGATTCATTCGAAGAAAAAAAATAAATAAATAAAATGAATAACATAAATATAGCTCAAGCGGCACAATTTCTTCCACCCGCCATCAATCGTTTAGAGTATTATATCTTTACCTTTATATAAAAAGCGACATAGCAATTGAAATAATAATATATATTATATATCAAAAAAAAAAATATATATATATATATATATACATATATATAAACATTTAACATATAATTATAGATAGATATTGTGTGGATGTGAATTTGGGCGCGTAAATGCGTGTATGCTTATGCATACTTGTGTGAATATTTTATTGGAGAATTTAGATGTATTTTCGCGCGTTCGTACGATAAGGATGACTGGTGGAAGTTCGATATTGCCCATTATATTTTTTAAATATATGCAAACCCCACACGGCTAACGGAAAAAAAAAAAATAATAATAATACGAAAGTGCGGGGCAAAAATTTGGGTATTAAAACTAAATGAAAAAGTGAGAAAAATAATTAAATGTGATGAACGTGAGATTGCGGAATTAAATTTCTTGAATAAGAGTGTTTTTTCCTCATTCTCAATCAATTCATTAATAAAAAAAAAAAGCCCTATAACATACACATACACATCGTCAAAAATAAAAAAATAAAAAAAAATAAAAAAAAATAAAAAAAATAAAAAATAAAAAAAAATGGATAAATAGAGTAATAATTAAATAAATAATAATGAATCTCTTCTCCTCGCGCCGCGTCCTCCCTTTGAGCGTATTCTTGACTTAGTAATAATCAAGTAATAATTAATTCTTAAATAACTGATATAAAACTTTCATTATAAAAGTGTGTTTGTGTGTTTGCCATGGACACATTCAGCTTTTATCCTGAGAGACGTATTATATATTATATTATTATACATATATAATAAATTATATATCTATATATCGAATATTGTAGGGAAAGAATGGATGAAAAAAAAAAAAAGACTACCAATTTCATTACGTAATTAAGAAAATACAATTAATGGAATCGCATCTTTGGGTGGGAATGAAATTTAAAAAATGAACAATTTAACAACAATCTCACTGAGAAATCTCCATTGATGAATTAATAATGAAAGATTTATTTTTATTTTATTTTGTTTTTTCAATTGGGCGGGAACATTTTTCTATCTTACAAGTCAGTAAAATAAACGGAATAATCGCGTGGAAAAATGGAAATTGAAAAAGAGAAAGAATTAAAGAAAAAAAAAAAACGATTTGCAATGCTGCTGAATTAAAATACCATCATTTATTGGCAGTCTAATTTCGATCGTATTTTTTTTTATTTTCATAGTTATAATAAAAATATATATGTAATATATACGTGTATATGTATATTTTAAAATTGTATTTTATTATTATTATTATTATTACTTTTTTCAATATTTAATTTTTTTATTTTCGTCGATTTTTTTCTTTTTTAATTTTCATATTTATTAATATTTATCATGTCGCGATTATACGGAACATACAATTTCATTCGCCTGTTTCAAATTACCCAATGGTGTTCCAATTATTCATTGAAACTTGAGAGTAATTATATTTTTTTGTCAATCGTTGCCATTTGAACAAAACAAAAAAAAATGTGAGAATTAAACAAAAAAAAAAAAAAGAAATAATTAATAACGGCGAAGGTTTATATACGTGCTCAAATAGTATTTTCGAACAAGCAGGGTGCAAGTGATGTGTGGCCCACTGGTGTGTGAAGAGGGTGGTTTGAAAATAAATGAAAAAAAAATAAGAAAAAAACGAAAAAAAAAAAAAAAATAAAATAAACAAAAAACTTCTTACGTCGTAATGTTGTAATAAGTATATCTATTTATTTTTATCGTGTTTGCGTATCTTGTCGCACTCGTAAAACAGAAGAAAAAATATATAAGCATTACTCGCGGATAATTATTTTTGCGTCGACGTTAGATGCCCCCCCCCCTTCCCCCCCATAAAAAAAATGAAGTTAAATAAAATAAATACAAAAAAAAAACGTCGTGGCAATAAAATGACATTGATCCCCCATTTGAAATATATATTATTGAATGGGATTACACAACACATACTTACACATAAACGCGCGTACACACATACACAAACACACAAGAAAAAGGAAAAAAAAATTATATTAAAAAAAAAAAAAAAAGTGGAGAGATATGGATGCTCGACAGAGATTTATTATATATTTTAAGTTCAAAACAGCAAAAAAAAAAAAAAAAAAGTGACTTCTATATTTTTTCTATGTTGAAACTAAATAATAAATAAATGTGAAGATAAACAAAAAAAAAAAAAAATGACGAACAATGAAGAAAAAAATCAACGGTGATGAGACGTAAACGTATATATAAAATACATTTATACTTGTAGGATATTGCATTTATTCTAGTTCCAACTCTTTAAAAAAAAAAATATAAAAAAAAAAATACATATATAAGCAACAAAGTACAGTAGATCGACAAAATAAATGACACGTAATTGGTGTATGTTAACATAATATATACATGTATATGAATATATATATTATGTTTACGTAGATTATGTGGAAGTAGATTGAATGAAATAATTATGTCATTCATTTCAAAATATATAAGTCTGAATCACGGACGAAAAGAAGTTTAGATTGTGAAAATGAATGAAATTAATTATTCAAATAATAATAATAATAATAATATAGTGATAAAAAAAAAAGAAAATAATAATGAGGAATTAATATTATTGTGCGACCCTCTGTCAATTTTAATATGACAAAAATTAAATTTATAAACGCGCAGTGTTTTTTTTTTTTTTTTAAATAGGTTTCATTGAAATTAGACAAAGTTGAGATTGAGAATGAATTCCGGGGTAAAAAATAAAATAGGGGTGGGATTATATAGATGTGTTGGAAAGTGAAAGAAAAAGAATTTTATACATAATTTATATATATTTTTTCTTTAATCTACGGCGCGCAGCAATCTCAATTATTATAAATATTTTCCTGTTTTTTTTTTCTTGATTTTTTTTTTTTTTTTAATTCTTTAAAATTTGCATGAGATAATGAGATAGAGGGCGGTTGCCGAAACTACAAAATTGTCGTGGTCAAGCTCCATCACAAACAATATAAACAATATATTTATTCATTCGCCAATTGCGGAGAGGAAAAATTGAAACAATTGAAAACAAATGTGAAAAATCGATGTGCATGTGTGGCAGTTTGTGAAAAATATTTGAAAAAAAAAAAAAAAGAATGAAAGAGAGAGATTGGAATGGATGATGAATTTATTCTTCCCATTTTTCATCCCTCAATTCAAAATAATTTTATTAACAATCGCATTAATTTTGTCTTTTACAATAACGTGTGAAGAAAAGAAAAAAAAAAATAATTTTTTTTTTTTTTAATGTTGTCGAGAATCTCCGCTAGACCTGGGGGATAAAAATATCTCTGCATTCAAATGGAGATAAAAATTTTTTAACATTTTCTAAAGTCGCAAAAGTAAAAGAGGAGAAGAAAAAAAAATAATAAATAGTTAAACAAATCATAAATAAACCTTCACTTTAGCCGAGGTTCTGACATCAAGACAACAAAATGAAAGAAGAAAAAAAATTGTATATATATTTATGTACAATTTTCTTTTCATCCTCACTTAATGTTATCTTTTTAATTTTTATAATAATAATAATATTCATTTATTTTTTAATTTTTATCACACATTATTTTGCGATATATTCTCACCGTTTTTTTTTTTTTTACATTAATATTTTTTAAAAGACTTTTTCATTCAATATTACAATCGATAATTGAATAATAATATTGACATCATCCTTTGGTCTCTCTCGACTTTTGAGCTTGACTAAAATAATTAGATATACAAAATACAAAGAAAAAAGCGCAATAACTCATATAAAGATATTAAATTAATAAATGGAAGAAAAAGGCGAGTGAGAATGAAAAATGTGAGATATATACCGATGCTGTGAGAGAGAAACCCCTTTGAGACAACGCTCTAAGTATTTATTATAAATAAAAACAAAACTAACCTTAATTAATCATAATATATGTATTAAAAGCATTAAGCATAATGAATATATAGCCATTGGCTGTGACCGATAACTGCCATTTTTTCGTAAAAAAAAATAAATAAAAAAGATATCAGAAAAACAAAAAAAAAAAATTGCAACAAGTTTTAACGGAAAAAAAAAAATAATAATAATTAAATGAGAGAGACTAAACTTTATTGTGGGCATATTTAACATTGCTAATATAATTCGATGTGAAATGTTTACGAAAAAAAAAAAAATTAATAATTAAATAAATAAATAATGAAAAAACGGTAAAGTCAACCTCGTATAATATTTCGTGGCTTAGTGTATAAATTTCTCATACGCAGCAAAATATCTTGTGTGATTTTAATGTTTGTAAATGAAAGAGTAAAAGTTTAAATAATTAACTGAATTTAAATGGCATAATGTAAAAGAGAATGTATTTCAGGTATAGAAAAATGGGTGAGAAAAATAATTGTGAATGAATTTTAGTGAAAATGATGAAATAATGGTAAAATAAAAATTAGAAAAATTGCGCAGATGTTAATATGTATTTGATATAACGACAACCGCCCTTAATAATTTTGCACTTTTTTCTTTTACTGGTGGTTGCGCGCCACTTCCACACGTGCGAGCAAAAATGGTTTAAATAAATAAATAAAATAATGAGTGAATTTAGCGAGAACATAAAAAACACGACGATACATATCTCAAAGAATAATAAATAAACGTAAGGAAAAAAAAAAAAAAAAATAATAGGTGATAGATAGTTGAGAGAAAAAATAAATAAATAAATAAATAAATAATGTGAAGAATGAGGAAAAGAAAAATAATAATGAAATGCAAAAATATTAATTTATAGAACTTATCGTATGAAAGCTAAAAAATAAAAATTGAAAAATTAAAAAAATATATAATGAACTAAAAATGAAAGAGAGAAAAAAAAAATGATGATTGTTGCTTAATTTAAACTATCTTTTCTATATTGTCATATTCTATCTGATAGTTATGTTATATATTATTATTGATATTCATATTATTGATATTACTATTACTATTATTATTAATATTATTTTAATTTTATTTTGAATTATTTTTTTTTTTTTTCAATTTTCCAAAAGTAATATGCGGCTATATGTATATTTATCAAAATCATTCGTTGCTGTGTGCCGTTTTTCCAAATGAATGTCTGAATACAGAATAATTGTTATCATTATTTTTTTATTATTTCAATTTCGTAAATAAAAAAAATTTTGTAATACTAAATATAATTATTATATTAATTTTTTAATTAGAAAACAGTGAAGAAAAAAAAAGAAATGCAAATGCATTTGCGCGCCGTAGATAATTTATTTAACACAAATATACAGATAAAAAAAAACACACATACACACACAAATATAATTATTATTTTAAACAAATATAAAAGAAATATATATATATATTTTTCGCGTTTTTTATTTTTTCGTAATTAAAAAAAAAATCAATCACGGTCTTGAAAATTTGAGTTTTAATTCGTTATTTCTAATTTCCCTTTCCCTTTATTTTAATTTTAATATCTCGCTAATTTCTCTCTTTCGGTTTTTTATCACACAAAATTGTTGCTGAATTTTTTTAGTCTCTAAACGATCGATCTAACGAAAAAAATATATAAATAAAAATAATTATATGTGCACATGTATAAATTATAATTATTTATACATGTATATATGCGTATGCGTTTCACGTCTTTCCACATTCATATATGTGTATATATATATAAGTATATATATATATGTACATGTATATGTATATATAAATTTGCCTAGCCTTAGTGTTCCGGTATTTTTGATATTCCAGATTATTCCCATTGGTAGATGTATAAATTTTTCTCAATGATCGCTCGTTTGCGAGACTATTAATAATTATAAACATAAACGTTAATGCTGAAAATTCAAAATAAATAATCGATTGAATAAATTAATAAGATATTGAATAAATAAAAAGAAAAAATGAAATTTTTTTATTTTTCTTTTTTTAAATAACCAAACAAATTTATAATTAAATATTATATGAATTAACTAAAGAAATGGCAAAGTTAAATTCGCTCAAGTACGAATAAATAAAAAATAATAAGACTAATAATAAATACGTAATTAAAAATGCAGCCAGAAAATTATTTTTATTTATTATTTTTTTTTAATTTTATTCATATATTGAACTATTTGATTTTATTATCATTGATAATAAAAAAAAAATATTATAGTAATTGATTTATATATTTTTCTCGCTGACCAAGTGTTTTTCTTATTTTTTAAATTATTATTATTATCATTTGCTTCGGGATCGTGATTGAAAATGAGTGAGAAAGATTGCGCTATATTTGCAACTTGAAAGAATTATACAAGAAAAAATAAAAAAGAACCTATTTGCCGCGTAATAATTATTCGATTCCATTTAAAGCTCATATATATATATATGTATATATATATATACACTCGCTATCGAAATATATATATATATATATGCATATATAAACAATAATAAAATACAAGAATCATAAATGTTAAATGTGAGATAGTAAATAAAATAAAATACGAATATAAAAAAATTCGTATCATAATCGTAACCGCTTACTTACTTAACTACTTAATTAATTGTCAAATTATATCCATAGGGTGTTTATAAATAGAAAATAATTTCATAAGAAATATATATATATATATATATATATATAATTTATTATTATTATCAATATGGAAATTCATAGTTTCCCCCCCCCCCGATTTTAGCCCTGCCACTGCCTATAAGTGTGCTTTTTGGTCTTGTGAGCCAATGTAAATGTGTCACCGGATGTGTAATTTCTCTCCCTCCTATTTACTCTCCCCCCCCCCCCCCCCCCCGCACATGCGTCGGCATTATTAATCTAATAGTTTTATCGATTAATCATTTTGGTTGATCGTTCGATCATCGTCATACAGATAATTTTGTACTGATATAGTTTGTTGGGTGATGTTAATAATTACACGAGGGTAATTAATATACATGTGGATTAATTATACGTGTAGCATTCAGCCCACACATAATACCACACACTCGATCTCAAATTATTCAAAGGGTAAATGCCTCATTTTATTTTTTTTTTTTTTTAATCGTCTTGTACTCATCATGAAAAGTTTTGATATTATTTGATTTGATTTTTTTTTTTTGTGAGTTCTTTGCTTTTTTTTAATTTTTTATTCACGTGCACGTATGTGTGTGTTTATGTTTGATTTGCGGTGTTCAATGTGTGTGTGTGTGTGTGTATGCGTGCAACAAAAAGTATACAAGTAAAAAAGAAAAAAAGATGAGAAAAATTTTTGTGATCACCATTGGCCACGCGGAAATATAAATTGAGTTGAGGCAACCGCTCAAATGAATTTAATAAAAGTGAATAAAATAATAATGAAGGACGAAGGAAATATAAAAAGATAGAGAAGTGGTGAAGGAAAGTTATACAATCGAAGATGACAAAGAAAAAATAAATAAAGAGTTGAATAAAATAAATAAAAAATGATGAAATAAAATAAATCTAGTGAATCAGTATTTCCAATATTATAGTTGTGGATCGTAACATTATGCCAGCCATATTTGAAAGGACAAATAAAGCGAGAGAAAATGAGAGAGAGAGAGAGAGAGAGAGAGAGAGAGAGAGTGTGTGAATGTAAAATTTTTTTTACTGATAACAATAATAATTTTCAAAACATTTTTGATAATGTTATTTGTTATTATGATTAAAATAAATTGAATACAAATTAAAAAGCAAACAAATAAAAATTAATTACGCAAATATAATCATGACAATTTAATAAATAACAGAAGATATAATTATATATTAAAATTTATTTGAAGACGATTTGAAATATGTGGTGATATAGAGCGAAATATCAGGATAAAGTTTAAAAATAAAGAAAAAAAAAATTAGCTAATTGCAAAATCTTAATATAAAAAAAAAAACAAAAAATACTGATGAAAATATTTTAACATTAATTTAATTTAATTTTATTTTCATTCAATTTTATTTTATTTTGTTTAAAAAAATATTATAATGAACACATAATATATAAACTCATGCATGCGATTATCTCTGTGTGTGTGTACATAAATTCAATAAAAATTTTTAAAAAAATTTAAAAAAAAAAAAAGCATGAATATATGTATAATCACGAAGATATTCACAAGCCTGTGATTATCATAGTTGTCATATGATTTATTAATTATTATTAATTAATACTATTATTATTACGTTATTCAACTTTTATATTATTATTATTCTTCATATAATTATTATTAATAATATTATTCATATATTAAGAACTATTTTATATTAAATGTTGTGTGTAATGTTTTTTTTTTTTTTTTTTTTATTCCAAATTCACGAAAAATTTTTTTAATCAATTGAATTAAATAATAACAAACAATGACGACAGCAGAATAAACAATACACGAATGTCGGAATATAAAACGAACAGATAATAATTGAATCAATTTATGTTGTGGATGAAATGTGAAGAAAAAAAAATATTTACATTTAACATTTTATTGTCACATTTATTATTAATACAATCATTGTATTTATAATAAATATTCACAATAGCGTTCAATGAATGAAAGTGAAGAAAAAGTTGTTTCTTCTTTCATTTCACTGTCAATATTATCGTGGACTTTTTTGTTCATTTTGTGTTTTTGTACATAATTTTATTATCAATCGCCACATACAAAAGTCGTCAGGTATAATTTATAATATTATTATTTTTTTTTTTTTTTAATTCTATTTCTCTCTGATTTTACGAGCGATAGATTGATTTGTGAGGGCGAAATAATGATGAAAATTTTGCGCCAGAAATAATGAATTAAATATCAAAATAGTCAAAAATGAAAAAAAAGAAAAAAAAAAATTTAATAGAATTTGTTTACAATTTTGCGACAATTATGAATTGTGTATTCTTCATATTAGTGATTTTTCAATATGTCTTTTTTCTTCCTCGCAATTAAAGAGGAATTTTTATATATATATGAATATTTCTATTAATTTTTTATTAAATATTTTTTTTTTTTTTTTTTTTTTTTTTTTCATGTATTTACACATTGTATATGATCATTTCCGTTTTGTTTTTGTTTTCCACATATTTTACACATACGTATATTTGTATTATTTTTTTGTTTCTTTCATTTAGAAAATTTGATATTTTTTTTTCTTTCTTTTTATTAATGAAAAATTGAATATTTCGATTTTTGCATTAATTTTGAAACATATTTATGCGACTGCGTCATAATTACATTGCATTTATATACGATGAAGACTATTAATCTTCCAATTTTTTCAATTAAACAAATAAAACATAAATACAAAAATAAAACAAACAAATTTTTGAATAATAAAAATAATAGAGAGCATGTTCATTAACAAGATTAAATAATATTATAAATTTTTGAAAGAAATTAAAATCATTATGAATATTATCATTGATGTAAATTCATGTCATGGCGTTTATAAATAATTTTTTTTTTTTTTTTCTAATATTGTTTACATATTGTCGATTATTTATTGCGCAATATTGAGAGAAAACAAGTGAGAAACAATGACATTAATAATAATAATTTGAGTTTATAAAACATTTGGGCATTAACGATTGAATAATAAAAAACAAAAAAAGGAATAAAAATCTTTTTTTATTTTTTAAATATGTTTTACAAAACTATTTAATGTCATGAATTTAATTAAATAACGCAATAAACATAAACTGACATGAATTTATCGTGAGAATATTAAAAATTAATAATTAAATAAAAATTATACGTGAAACTTTGTTCCTCAAATGTTTAAAACAACAAAAAATGACAATTGAAATCAATTATACTATATAATATTATAAAGTGCGCGATTTATTTATTATGATCCTCAGCTGTGTATACTGAATTTAATATTGCATCTATTAATATAATCAAAGTTCGTATGAATGTAGAGAAACAAACGAAAAAAAAAAAAAAAAAATAAAAAAAATGAAATGAAAATTGAAAAAAAAAAAAAATAAATAAATAAGAATACAAATAGTGCTGATCGCGTTTAAGGATTGATAAACCGCGTGACCGAGTGAAAAGAGAGAAATAGTTATTTTCTAATGCATGGGAAAGACAAAAAAAAAAATAAAAAAAAAATAATAAGATGAAATAGTTACAAGTTTATTATTTTCTATATTTTTTTATGTAATTTTACCAACACGGGATAATATATTATGACTATTATTAGTATTATTATCATGAATATTTTAATATATAATATGATTCAAATATAATGATTACTCTTGTTTTTATTTTATTTTCCCTTCATTTATGTTCCTTTTTTATTAATATTATTAAGTTTTATTACATTACACTGAGACATTTATTTCAACGCTCAATCAACAAATAACCACTATAAAATATTGTAATAAATTTATTTTTATTATCTCAAATATAAAAAAAAAAAAACAAATGTTTATTGACCTGCGCAACTTTTATCTTGAAATGGAAAAAGCAATAAAAAAATTTTCACAATTTTGATAAATAAAAAAAATTGATTAAATATTAATTTAATTATACTTTTATTTGAGAATATTTCAAGTGAAATGAATTCTGAATAATAATATATTGATTAATAATATGAATTTAATTGTGTAATTAATTATTGGAGAAAAAAAAAAAAGTTTTACAAATGTTTGTGGCAGTACAGTGTGGCCAATAACTCAATTGCCAATATGTAGTCGTTGGGTTGGTAGAAAAAAGTTTTACGAAAGATTTCATCCGAAAGTTTTACCGATAGAAAAACTTTTAATTCCCCAATTAATACTGATAAAAATTGTTTCACATCAAACACACACACACAAAATTTCCACAACGATTCACACAAACATTAAATTAATATATTAATTATTCTCATCACTCTCAAAAAAATATTAAAAATAAAAATAACACTGTCAATTATACATATAAAAAAATTATAAACTTCCATATTCTATACAAACATTTATCATAAAATTTAAAATAACTCAACAAACAATATCTCCCATCAAACATGATATTATTTACAAATCTATATTTATTTTATCATCAATTTTTCATTTTATTACTCTCATTTTAATTACACACAGTCAATGAAAAAGTGTATCTCCTAAATGTAAAAAATAATCATTAATCTCATGTCAAAATATTATTTCCATAATATTAAAAATAAAAAATCCACTCAAACAATATTTCAAACATAAAACCAAAACATTTTTATAACTATTTCATATTTAAATAATTATTACACGCGCAGTCATTGAACTTTCAACGTAACGGGTTTTATTCCACACTCCCCACACACACACTCAGACATATTCATATTTGAATTCACCTCCCCTCGTCTAATTTCTCAATCTTACCAGCGCATTTATATTAAATGCAAAAAGAAAAAACTTAATGCGTGAAAGAGCACACCATGAATTGCGGTTCAGTATGTGCACACAATACATAACAAAAAGTTCAAGAAAAAAAAAAATAAATTACAAGCAAAGAAGAAAAAAAAAAAGCCCTTCCAGCATTGAATCGCGCTTGAAGTATAGAAAAGAATATAAAAAAAAAAAAAAAAAAAGTAAATAAAATGGATATAATCATGAGGCAAAGCTCGGGCAGTGCAAGCTCGCAAGGGCTGTTGCCTCCGTTGGGATGGCAACGTCGCATTGCAGCGTTGGGGCTGCGGTCGATGCCGTTGGGGCTAAATGGGTGGCAAACGGGTGGTGGGGAATAAAACGAGCATGAGAGAAAGAAAGGGATGAAGTGGAGGGCAAAAGAGAGGAATAGAAGAGAGTATAGTATAATACTGTAGTATAGTTGTACCAGGCGATCTCTCAGCACAGTGTCGACGAGAGGCCGACATGTGCGCTCCCACCAGCAAACCAACACTACCACTATTTCCTCTATATCATCCCTCTCTTACCCTCCCCTAAAGTCTCACCATCTATGTAGAGCCCTCGCGTCGCGTTCTGTCTTTTCCTGCAGCGAATCGATAACACAACGGCTCGTGTATATATGAACGACAACGACAACGACGACGACGACGACGACGATGACGATGACTTGTGTAGTTGTTAGACAAGAGGGATGTGTGTGCCAGGGGTTGACATGGGGATATATATACACCAAAGTCTCTTGTGTTTGAAAATCGTTGATAAAACTTGTTCATATAACTATTACTGCTTTTGCTATTGGTGGCAGGCATTGATGAAGGGTTCTGAAATAATAAAAGACGACGAAATGAAATAAAAGAAAGGGAGAATTAGAAGAAGAAGAAGAAGAAGAAAAAAAAAAGAATGAAAATAAAGATTTGTATAATGAAGCGTTGAAAGAGATTTGAATTGTGGAATTGTCAAGGGGTTAACTCGGTGAATAATACGGGGAAAAAAAAATTAAGGCTGAATATTGATGTGGAGACATATTTTTTTTTTTTATTTGTTTAATTAATGAGAGATATTTAGTTTGATTATGTCATTATTTTATATGATATTTATGTCAGTCATGGGTATTATCAATTATTATGGAATATTTTTGATATTTATATTTTTAAAGTATAGTGTCTGGATATTTGATTTTAATTTAAAAATATTTGACCGATTATATACAATATATTAATTTATTTTCAATTGATTGATTGAAGTTTTTTTTATATGAATAAATATGTGTGGTGAATTTTTTGAGATTCGAAAACTTTTTTATTTAGTTTTGGTTTATACTGAGGAGATAAAGTAGTTCCTTGACCCGTCCCAAAAGTTTCACGACCTCGTGTCACCTTACAAAATATTCATTGTTTTCTCCGTACACTATTCGAAGGTCAAATATACTCCTCAACAAGAAACAAAAAATAAATAATTCCACTCACGAAAAACTATTAAAATTAAAATACAAAACTAAAGAATTGAAATGAAAAAAAAAGAGAAAAAAAAAAATATTTCAATCCAATAATTAAATTAAAAATAAATTCATATACAATTATTATTGCACAATGAATTGTGAAATAAAAAAATTTTTTTTTTTAAAATATTATATAATTATCGTATAATATTTAAATTATTTAATTCAATATTTAATAGTCAGATTTATTTTTCTGATAATGATTGTATGTAAATCTGTCACGCAGAGACAAACGCCAAGAGGAACAATATAGGGTGTATATTTTCTATCTTTCTTTCTGACAGACGAACGCACACATACATATACATATGTATATGTAAAACCACCCTTCTTTTCTCTTACTCAGCTTGGTTTTATCCTTTACCTTCCGTCTCTCCTTTCTCTCTACATAGACAATCGTGCTAGCTTTCGCCAGTCTCGGTCGATAACTCGTGGGGGTCGCGCCAAAGAGACGTGGCGACGCCCTGCCCAGTCACCCCCTTACTATTTCAGTGGCTCTCAATCTCATATCAAATTGCGTGTTGCTAAGCTAACTTAATTTTGTTTTAACAAATAAATTTCACATTACGAATTTTTTTAAATTTTATTTATTGATTCATTTTTCTTTTTTTTTCTTTTTTTTTGGAATTAATATTTTTAATATTTAAATATTATCAATGAAATATATTTTGTAACTTAGATTGGAATAATATGACAATCAGATTTAATTAAATTTTATTTATTTTTTTTTTTTTAATCTTTATTAGATGAATTTTTATATTTTTTTATATTTACCATTTTTTATTGTTTTTTTTTTTTTTTTAAGGCTGCACTGTTGAATGTCAAATGAGAACCATGAAAATTGGTTGAAAGAGAAAACTTTTTGCAATTATAAATATTATAAAAAAGAATTTATTTGTATTTAATTAATTTCATTCACGTTTCGTTAATAATACAACGGATGTACTTTCTGTTAAATTAAATATCAAATATAACTATTTGATATTCACGCACACAGTAATGATATTTTATTCATAAATGGCGTTGTAAAAAAAAAAAAAAAAAAAAGTATTATATATTGTCAATAAATGCACATGCAATTTTATTCATATTACATTTAACCAATTAAAAAATAAAATATTTCTCAACTAAACAATTAAAAAAATTGAAATAAACTTTACAATTTAAATGACTACTTTGCAATACATTGAAATAAAAATTCAAGCAAGAAATATATATACAAAAAAAAAGAAGGAAACTATTTATAAAATATAAAATATAAAAAAAATTCTTTTCTCAAAAAATAAAACATTTGGAAAATAAAATAAAAAGAAAAGCATAAATGCATATGAGTACATAGGGTAATAATTAATAACAGCGTAATAGAGGCTGTGTATGCATAAAATGTATAAGAATATTTCTATATAAGCTTCGTTAGTTATATTAATTATTAATAAAAATTAATATTAATAATTATAATACGTATAATTGCACCGCCGTCAAGTCCCCATTGCATTTTTCTATTTTACTATATACATGGTATTTCTATTTTACTATGAAACACAATCTTTAAAATTAAATCATGATTTTAAATATATAAATAAATAAAGTAGGATAATAAACAAAATAGAAGCGATTAAAAAAGATTTATAGTGGCAATCGAAAGGCATAAATTGAATAAAAATAAAAATTAATATAGTTTTAGCAATGTAAGGGAGGATAAATAATTATTTAAATAAAAAAATAAATTATATATATATATATTATTATAAAAACTTGTATGCGTATTTATAAATAAATATAATATATATTTATTCTGTTGGTCGAGCATATGTATATTTATATAATATATAACTTTAGCTGAATAGCAAAACGCGCAGAAAATATATAAAAAAAAAAATTCGTGTGTATAAATAAATAATAGTTTTTTTCATAGTTTTTCAATTTCCCAAATAAAATTAATATAAGAAAACGTGAGAGACAGTGAGGATTGAGGAGGAGAGAAAATAAATTAAATAAAAATAATTCCACGATCGTAATAATATTATTAAGAAATAAAAAAAAAATAAATAAATAAATGCAGTGTCAAGAATTAATATAATATGTGTATAATATCGTGAAATCCTTTCTTATATTATCGCGTGTCATCGTCAGGACTTTCATATATATTATCAACTTCAATATTATATGTATAAAAAATATTTTGCTGAATGTGGCGATAACAGTATTCAACTGAGATACTTCCCTCATGATTTTATCCCCACTCAAAGCGATAACAGTAGAAGAGGGCGAGAATTATTGTGTTGTAGGGACGCGCGATTTTACACAAGAGTGTGAACTGTTATTCAGTGAAAAGTTAACTAAGAAAATAAAAGGAAATAAAATAAAATGATACTTAAATAAAAAGAAAAAAAAAATATATATATAAAATTAAAAATAAAAAATAAATATGGAGAGCAAATATTTAGATGTATGTAAGAAATTAATTTTTTACTCTTTCGTGTACTTTGCGAAATGCTCAACAAAAGTATCGTATCTATCATATTTAAAATATCTGGCGTAATTAATGGTGAAAAAATAAATGAAAAAATAATACAAAAAAAAAAAAAAATGAATTCGTTTTTACGTGAGTGAGATATAACCAGTTCGATTCTTTCTGATTATAAAAATGACGGAAGTATATCTATATACATATATATATAAACCGTGATTTTATATGTATGTATAGATATATATGTATATATATGTATACATATGTGGCTTATCGCATCAACTTTAACAAGTCTTCCCGTCCGATGAGGGCAAGGGTTCATATATATTATAACGTATATGAAAACTGCCAGGGAAGATATTTCTTTGTTGACGTTTTAAAAATAAAAAACTTCAAAACGAGAGAAAGAGAGAGAGAGAGAGTGAATGAAAAGACGAAAATAAAAAATAAATAAAATGAATAAAATAAAATGAACAAAAAAAAAAAAGGCTAAAAAGAAAGTTGATAAACGAATGTGTAATATTTAATTGAAAAAAATCTGCAAAATAAATTTTTCTATCGGGATGATGATTAAATTGAAAATAATGAGAACAAAAAAAAATAAATAAATGTGAATTTATTTAAAAAGAAAAGAATTAATATAAATGTGTGAGATTAAATAAAAGAAAAAGAAAAAAAAATAAGTTAATCGATTGCAGATTATGGGATTGCATAAAATGAACGATAAATTAATGAATAATGAGAATTTGATTAATGAATGATGATAAATGAAAGGAAGAAGAAGAAGAAAAATAAAAAAATAAATTAAAATTATCGATACAAAATATTACTACCTAAAAACCCGGTTTATTTTTATATTTATTTTTCGATCTATGAAACGTTATAAAAGTTTAAATGTAATATGAAATTTAAAAAAATAATATATTGATGACGAATAATTATTATCTGAACGCTATGTATATTTATAAAATTGATATGAACGAATATAATGATATATGTGGAAAATAAATAAATAAATAAATAAATAAACATACAGACACACTCACTCGCGATTACATATTTATATAATTGCTATTAAATATTCCACCATCATCATATGGCGAATCGCCTTTCATCCCTTCACATCACATTAATACACACAATCATTCATATGAACACATACAAACATACACACACATATATGTGTGTATATAATAATTAATATATACTCTTTCTTCTAATAATAATTCCATTTCTCTGGCTGGTGTTCTTCTTCACTTCACCATCACTTGTATCCGAAAAAGAAAAATAAATAAATTAAATAATATTAAAGTAAAAAAAAAAACATTATATTCAAACAAAACGTATGTGGCGACCGTGTATAAGTGAGTTTAGTGGTGGTAGAGCATAAAAAAAAATATTAATCATTGTAACAATGCAAAAAAAAAAAAAAACATCATTGCTTATTAATTATTAATTTTTAGCGTCAATTTAATTTTTTTTTTTTTTCAGTTGCATTGAATAAGATTTTTTTTTTCGCTTCTCGTCATAACCACAATCACACACACACATACATATATGCACACGCAATATATTCTCTGCAATAATTATTGAATATTTATATAATTTTTTCTTCGATTTTTTTACTGTTAAAAATTATTTTGAGAAGAAAAATTTTTTTTTCTCATTTTAAAAATCGATTTTATTTTGTTGATGAAATGTTCAATACCACAGAATTAAATTAATTCATTGACATAATTGTTGTAGTGTCAGTTTACTCGTATAATAAACGGGAAAATGTAAACAAATAATACTAAATGGAACGACAAGAAAATGAAACAAATGAATGAAAATAGACAATGCATTTAAAAATAAAAAAAATAAAGAAAATTCTATACATGTAAGCAATTGATTTCTATATATCTTCGCCGAGTAATTTGTGTGTGTGTCGTTGTGAATCATTTATCATATGGTGTTTATTGATACTTTATATAACGAAAAATAAAAAAAGTAAAAAAAAAAAAAAGAGGCACCGATCAAAAATTAAAAAAAAAAAAAATAAATAAACAGTGGATCAATGATTTATGTAATTTATAATAGCATGATGAATGTGAGCGCGAGAGAACGCACATTATGTGTCCTGTTAAAAATAAATTGAAAAAAAAAAAACAAAAAAAAAAATTGTGAAGAACCAAAAAATATAGATTAACAATAATTAACAAACGACAAAAATAATATATTGATCATCAATTGAATAATACCAATTCTGTAATAAAAATTGGAACAGCAAAAAAAAAAAAAAATGAAAATGTACACTCACTCACTCTACCCCTGTATAACGTAGTTTTAAAATGACAAAAATAATGGACGCTAATGACTTTTGTGTGGATTTGTGATATATACAAAGAATATTATATACAATGTATTTATATATATCTAAAGTTACTTTATATATATCATAAGTCATTACATATATTAGTTTTAATTTTTTACGTGTATTACAATTACAATTATTCATTTATATAATAACATAATAATATATATATATATATATATATATATATATATATATATATATATGTATATATATATATATATCTGTTGCTTAATGTGTGTATGTGTATATGTGTAATAATATGTGTCATTCACAAAAATTCCCTTCAGAATCTTTCAATATAAATGTCAAGAAAAAATGAAAAAAAAAAAACAAATAATGTGCAATATTAATATTACCATTATTTATAATTATTTTATGCACGCTAATTAGAAACAAAAAATATTACGTGCATTGGCTTATTATTCGACTGATTATTGTAACGTGTTACGATGAAAAAAAAAAAAATATTATGTCCCGAAAGAGAAAATACAATTAAGAAAAATAAAAAAAAAAAAGAAAAAGTCAAACATGCATAATGATGAGAATATATACGTACATTTATATAGTGGCAATTGGACACCATAAATATATACAGTATGTGTATATATATATGTTCGTCGTGTGCTTCCTTGGATATATTATTAATTAATTAATTATCCTCTATCCATTTATATTAATCCTTATAAGTATTATATTTAAATTGTGAAAGGAAAAATATGAGAAATCGTTTTGTTCAAGTGTTTGACATGACGTGAAATAAAAAATGCCACTTGTCGAAAAACAAGATGAAAAAAAAAATTGAGATAAGATAAAAGGATAATAAATAAAAACAGGAATGATTATTTATGTAATTGAAAGTTCAACCTTCTTTATTTACGATAAAAATAATTTTGAATTCATTATATTAACTCACATGGTGGATAAATAAAAATATTAATTTTCGTCTACAAAATTGTATTTTTGATAAATTTGCGTGGGAATTTAATTCCTAAATCAATCGCTGTCGCAACGACATAAACACAGTTATGAAAAAAAAAAAAAAGAATTAAAAATAAATTTTAGTTGATGAAAATAAGAAATAAATAAGGGTAAAAAAAAAAAAATAATAAATTATACGTACACGTTGGCATAATGAAACAAAGTTCAATACGAGTAAATCGAACATGCAAATAACATTTAATAAGATAAATAGATGATGATTATAATGATGATGATGATGATGATAATGAGTGTTTGGTTTACTCGTAATGTGAGAAGGTTGAAGATATTTATACGCGGGCATTTGAAGCTTACATAAACTTGATAATCATTAAAAATATTACAAATTATTATTTTATTTCCGTTAAATATAAAAAATGTCATTCTATAATATTTTTTTTTAAATTATTTTCAAATAAATTACGTGCATGCGGTTAAGGCCTAAAACAAAATGATAAATAAAAAATTACACATATACATTTTACCCAAAAAAATAAAAAAAAAAATAAAAACGCATAGTTATCTATACATTCTTAAAAAAAAAAAAATAAATAAATAACAAATGATAAAATGATCGTAATAAAAAATAAAAAAATAAAATTTACGCTCATTATGCGTTAAAGTGAACATGTTAGATATTAATTATTATATTAAATATTAAAAACAACTGTAATAATTATTATATTTATCAATTGTAGGTTCACACCAAAAGAAATAATAGAAAGGAAATGAAAAAGAAAAAAAAAAAAAAAAAAGCGGGAAAATAATTGTCTAATTGAGGATTGTAATTGATTTTTAATTATTATCTAAAGATAAAAAAAAAGAAAATAATAATTATAAAACTTCCTCTTGACTGTCAGCATCTCTCATTGTGTGTCCTAGACAACAATTCCTCACATGAGGATTATTCGGTATTATTGTATGTGAAAATTGACATGTATATATATATTATATACTTATATACAAAAAAATATATATGTACATGTCTTCGATACGGATTTAAAGCAATAAGTAATATATAAAGCAGGAACTTACTCAAGGTTATATAATATGTATTGAGAATTTAAAATGAAATTGTGGATGACGATGGTGATTTAAATATCTTTTCAAAATATGTCATAAATTATAGTTTTTATCTTGAATATTTTGTGTCTTAATTATTTTCATCATTACATTTTCACTGTTGATATAAATATATTATATCTATAAGATTAAATCAGTCTAATGTCTGTGTAACAAAAAATAACAAAGACTGAATTTATGAAACAAATGAAATTCAAATTTATTTTTATTAATTTGTTTTTATGAATGTCAACACTTGAATTATTTATTTTATTTCTTTCCATTTTTTTGAAAATCATTTTATTCACCCTGTTATTATTTTATATTTATATATATAAATGTATGAATATAAAACATAAATAAATGACTGGTAATATCGATCAGTTGAGAATAAGTATTGAAATAATTTTAATAACAAACAAATGAATTATAATTAAAATAAATTCATTTTTTTCAAAGGGATAATTTATTTTCTAAATTAAAGATAAAAAATTATTAAATGTAGTGATTTATGTATTATTAATTTTTATTTCATTGCATGGATATGTTTAGTAAATATAAATATTTATAGATTTAGTTGAATATTTATATTAATCAATTGATATTATATGGCATAATAATTATCGATATTATAATCAACGAATTAATCACAATATATTTATGCATAACAAAACATTAATAATCAGCAGTGTAGATTAATTATTATAATTGAATAATTTTTATTTAAAATGTAGTTGAATTGAAATTTAGAATTGTTATAAAGATAAAAAAACTTATTAGCAATATATAAGTGCTATGTTTTTTTAAGGAATTGGAAATAAACAAATATTAAATTGCGATCGATATTACCATCACACGCTTTTTATAAACCTATATCGTAAAATATTTATTCATGTTATTTTTTCAATATTTTCCCATTCTATCCTAGCTGTATACAAATATATTTTGGCATTATTATTTTATTTTTTTTCATTAATAATTATATGATATATATTAACATGAATATTAACAAGTCAACAAATTAAAATAGAGAAGTATGTGCAGTGTTATTCCTATCGTTATTTTCTTTAATCGCGCGAGTCTTAATAGCAAATATTGAATGAAACAAAAACAAAAAAAAATTGATAAAAAAATAATTATGAAATTGAAAAAAAAAAATTTTTTTTTTGTTATTATCAAATATGACATAAAATAAAAATTGAAATAAATAAAACAAGAATATATACAAGTTAAACTAATGGTTTTATTTAAGTTTTTATACATTTGAACAAATTTATTTATCAATGAAAAAATTTTTTTTTTTGTTCTCTTTCTTTTTATTATTATCCTCAATTTTATTTTAAAACTGCTATCAACCGAGTCATACAAAATATACATGAACGAATAATAGATTATATAATGGCGATATTTTTTAGATAAACTATTGAATGTGTATAAGATTTAACAATTTAAAATGTGCGACGTATGAAACGAAAATACAAAAACAAAAATAAAAAAAAACAAGAGATTATAATATTAAACAAAAAAAAAAAACCAAAGCAATATATGTATATTTTACTTTCACACCACATCACACACGATCGCATGCCGATTATGTATAGTTAAAAATGAAAAATAAAAAAAATGGTTGAATAAAAAAAAAATAAATTTATTAATTAATTATTTAATTAATTAATTAAATTATGGGCATAACGACAAGGCACTGCAATGATGACTCGTAATCTCGCTAATGGTCATATCAAAGCTTTCTGTGATTCACGAAGACTGATCATCCGTTTTTACAGAGAAACCGAAAAATAAAAAAAAAAAATAAAATTTATGAAGGGTTAAAAGGAGCAGACGAGTTATATGCTATTCAGACGGGTTGTGTGTATAACGGACAGAGGATTTTAAATTGAAAAGGTTATGGTGAGAGAAACAAAAAAAAAAAAAATAAATAAATGAAAAATAAAAATGACTAAAATTATTCATGAAGCCAAAGAATAAAAAAAAAAAAAATTATGGAATAATGCGTAAAGAGTCAGATAAAAAAAAATATAAAATCATGATCCAAAGTAAACAAATGATTCAAAAGAATAAATAACTATTAAAAAAAAAAAAATAATAACTTAATAAAAAATAAAGCAGTGTCTTTCGTGACAAAATTATGAGTCAAAAAAAAAAAAAATTTGTTATTATGTGTGTTCAATGTTTCGCGCGTGACTTGATAAAGAAAATGGCGATGGAGAAACATGTTACACAAAAAGAAATAAAAATAATAATATTAATAATAATTATAACGAATAAATGAACAAAAGAAAAAAAAAAAAAAAAAAGTTAATTTATAAATAGCAAACAAAAAAGAATATCAATTTCGTTATATTTTTTTAATTATCTTTTCTATATATACGAAATTAAATCTGGACATTATTTCTTCATTAAATGTTAGTAATAAAAATTCAATGATTAAAAAAAAATAATTATTCAACTTAATGGAAGCATATATAATTATATTACGGAAAAAAAAATATATATATATGAAATTCTTCGTATATATCGTAAAAAAAAAAAAATATATTGAATGGAAAAAAAGATATAATATAAAAAAAAAAAAAATGTAATTTAATTGTCCTCTGTTTTACACTCACGATTTATATTTCAATAAAAATACATACCCATAAAAAAAAAAATAATATCAACGACTCTATACATATTTAATACAATATTTATTTTATTTATAAAACAATGCATGTAAAAAAAAATTAATTTTTTTTTCCCATTAGAAAAAAAAAAAATATAATTCATATAAATAAAAAATAATAATCACTATATTCACGAGTCCACGCACACGTGTATATTCATGCAGATTCAAAGGCACACTTGAGAAGCTATTCGGCTCCGTCGAACGTCTGTATTGATCGTGTATATAATGTATTTTCTCGTGTCGACGAGTAGTTGGGTAAGTAAAGAAGAGCGTGGAGGCGAAAAAAAGAAGAAAAAAATAATTGAAAAAAAAAATCAATTGCACTCTAAAAGTTGTCACAATACGTAAATTGCATCGAGACTCCTATTCCAAATTCCAATTTATCCTCCACAAACATTATTTTCCTTAAAAAAAAAATAAATAAATAAATAAATAAAGTCACCTTCCAATGGAATGCAAGTCAAAATTAAAGACAAACCCTCAACTGTAAACTGTAATAAATAATAAAGAAAAAAAAATGTAGAAATAAAGTATAAGCCACAAAAAAAAAAAAATTAATTGATGAATAAATGAATTTGAATTGTCGACAAATCTATTACTCATGCAAGACTTATATGCATGTCTACTTTACATATAACACACGACTTATGTATACATTATACATAGGTCATATGTATAGCCCTTATAAGACTTGAATTGATTTATTCCACTCGAAAGTTGAACGTCAAATATTCTAAAATCCTCCACCATAAACGCAGTGCAATATCGTTAAATAAATGCGTAAAGAAATAAAATATAATATCTACAAATAAGTAATGCCATTTTCATTTTATCCTTATATATATATTTTTTCCCATTATATATTTATATAGACACATAAATATTTATATGTAAATTCGTAATAATCTCATCATTGAATCCATTTAATTTTGAATATATACTAATAGGAATACCGCATCAAAAAAAAAAGAAAAAAAAAAAAGTCTTGCTTTCTCAAAAGTTGCTAAAGAGATATATATGTTGAATACATATATGTATATATATATTTATATTTATACATAGAAGCAGAACGGTATAGCAAAAGAGAGTTCGAGGGTTAGGCTGGGTATATAAGTAAATCGATCCCCAACGACTATGTATATATATGTATACTATGTATATTATATATGTTTATGTGTATGTGTATATAGGAAGTTTAGAAACTGTATTATACATACACGTAAATGCTGACTTGCACAGGGTTTTCTCTACTTTATATACATATAAATATATTAATAATATGAGAACCTCTGTATGACTCTCTATTATCATCATCAAACTCATGTTAAAATTAAGTTAAAATATGTTGCTCTGAATACAAATGTTATAACTGACATTTACATTAAATAAAAAAACTTTTAATAAAATTATTTATATAATACTAAACAAAAAAATAATATTAAAAAAATTATTCAATAAAACTAAAATTTTAACGTAATTATAATATTATATGTTATTTTTTTTTTTTTTATTATTATTTAATAATTATATTAATTAAATAAAATAAATAAAATCAAATATTGATAATATTAAATATTAAATATTAAATATAAACAATTAAATATTACAAATATAAATTATACAAAATTTATTTAATAGAATTATTGATTATTTATTTAAAGATATCTATTTAATAATTTTAAATAAATTCATTTGTTTAAATATTAAATATTAAATACAAGATATTAAATATTAAAAAAATAAACTGTACAAAATTTATTTGATATTATTTATTATTATTTATTATTATTATTATTATTATTAATATTAATAAATTAATTTATTTAAATATTAAATACAAAGTATTAAATATTACAAAAATAAATTATACAAAATTTGTTGATAGTATAATTATTGATTATTTATATAAAAATATCAATTTAATTATTATAAATAAATTCATTTGTTTGAATATTAAATATAAAATATTAAATATAAGAAAAATAAATTATACAAAATTTATTTGATGATATTATTGATTATTTATTTAAAGATATCAATTTAATTATAATAAATAAATTTATTTATTTAAATATTAAATATTAAATATTAAATACAAAATATTGAATATTACAAAAATAAATTAAACAAAATTTATTTGATAATATTATTAATTATTTATTTAAAGATATCTATTTAATAATTATAAATAAATTCATTTGTTTAAATATTACATATTAAATACAAGATATTAAATATTACAAAAATAAATTATACAGAATTTATTTAATAGTATTATTGATTATATTTATTTAATTATTATAAATGAATTCATTTGTTTAAATATTAAATATTAAATATATTACAATGATAAATTATACAAAATTTATTTGATAATATTATTGATTATTATTATAAAGATATGAATTTAATTATTATAAATAAATTCATTAATGTATTTTTATTTTATTCTATCGCATTGTGTATGAATATATTTACCACCATAGATTATTATGAAAATAACGTTTACATACATTATATTGTACAGTAATTCAAATCTCGTCAATCAGGTCTTGATAATACACTCGCGTATTTTTGTCTATACATTTATGGTCAACAGTCATGTGTGTATATATGTGTGTGTGTTCTCTTTATCTCAAAACTACAACTATCAATCTTCTATATTATTCTCTTTTCAAGTATCCCTTTTACTATCTCATTATCATGCTCTCTAGCTCTCTGCTACTTTGCACAGTATGACAAAGTTAGCGGCATTGTTGTCATACCATGCCTCATATATGTCGGTCTAAATTTTGTCCACTTCTCATAAGTAACACATAATATAATAATAAAAATACCATAAATTAACTCCATTACATAACATGAATATAAAGTTAATACTTATGAAAATAATATCTCATACATTTCAATTGATAAAATTACTATTTCAACGTAATAAATAAAATATACAACAAACAATTTGATATAATTATTATTAAAAAAATATATATCCATATATATTAACCTTGAAAAGTGGGATGGAGATGATGATACAGTTAATTGATCGTTAGTAAAGAAAAATAAAAATTAATATGATAAATTAGTTGAGAAAAAAATTAATAAAATTTAAAACAAGGTGATGGGGCAAATGTTCCAGGTGGGAGGCAGCTGCCAGACGTGTTGCATGAATGTTTCTCATCACCTGCCGTTCAGTACTTTACATTCAAGTATATAAATTCGCCTGGCGAACTTGTTTAACGAATAGTTTAAATAATTTCCTTAACATATATTACAAAGAATTTAATTCCTGCATTGAAATATAAATATTAAATCGTTATCATTCAAGTATTTTTATTTGTAAAAATTAATAGAAGAGTATTATATATATATATATATATATATGTATATAATATGTATGTATTATTTTATGTACATATATACACTGTAAGTCCTGATGCGGGTGCCACAAAAGCAGGTGCACAAGCAGTTATTGCTTGGTAACACACGCCTTTAAGTCATTACTATTATTATGGTCTTCTGTTTCGACGATGACGACCAAGACGACATCAACAGGGACACACAGACACACGTATTAAATATATACACATGAGATGACAGGACAGAGAGAAAATATATATACATGAAGAACCAACCAGCAGACAACACACGTTGAACACGTTTATTATTGCGTGTCTCGTGCTACTGGTGCATGGCAATTTTTTCTCATTTTTTATTTAGGTATAACCATCAGACAACAGCTTTGGCTTATATACAGTAATAAGACATCCACCACTTCCTCACACTCATTCAAAGACAGCTGACTCTTTCACAAATTGACTATCTCTCTCTCAATATTTTATTTCATTATTTTACTTTTATTTACTCTCAATTTATTTTTCGATATTATTTATTATATTCTTCATTATTATTTGAATTAATAATTCAAATAAATTATTTTATATAATATAATATATTATAATAAGAGATTCGTTATTGTTTTATTTTATTTTTTTTTTTTTTTATACTCTCGCCATTATTCATTAGTAAAAAATCCTTTTAGTAAAATTTAAGTTAAATATAAAAGAATGATGGTCGGTACGAAATGAACATATATTTATATACATATAAATTTATATATGTGTATGATGGGTGGGTGTATGGGAGTTTTATTTGTGGTAGTGCAGTCTGTAGAGCGATACAAATTTGTATAGAAAAATACACCCTTCGTCTGCCAACGAATCTCACAAACTCCCCTCAGTGCGCGCAACGCACAAACTCATGGGATTTTTTTTTTGTTTTTCATTCCCCTCTTTTTTCATTAATCGACACACAGCAACAGCAGAAAATATTCAACTGGCATAGGTCCACGATTCACTTTTATATACATATATATTTATTATATATGCGTATATATAGAAGAGAATATTTGCGAAGGGATAAAACAATGTGAAATGCATCTTATGGAGTGCTTGAATAACGATTGTAGGGAGAGAAAACGGATTGCTCGACTCTCAAAGGATGGTAAATAAAACAAATATATATATATACGTGGATATACATACATATTTCAATGCATTCAAATCGCGATATGAGATAAAATTGTGTGAGGGAGGAAGAAAAAATATAGAGGGTTCGTAACAGACACGTTGAAAATGAATATGAGCAGACAAGTGTGTGCGGTACGTCGCTATTATATTTCCCATTTACAAAAATATATAAAAGAAAATACACTATACATTTAAATCTATTCATAATAATTCAACGATAAATTTAACTGAAAAATAAATAAATAAATAAAACAAAATGAAATAAGAAAATATTAATTAAAATAAATTATCCATCTGAAATAAATTATTAATTGATATTATATCATCAATATGATACATATAATACTTTTGAAAAAAAAAAATGATGAATGCACTTAAAATAATTGAGAATGAATAGTAGATATATGTATATAAATATATATTTGGAGTGTCGCCTGACAAAATATATATCATCGATGTTGGATTGGACGTGAATTATTTTTTCTTTTTCCTTTTCCTCCAGCGTTCATTCTCCCTTTGTAAAGGCAATAACTCGCGCGCGAGAGGGCTGTCAAGTTGAAAAAGAAAATAAAGAAAGAGAAGAAATAAAAAAATGAAAAAAAAAAAATTAAAATACCGGACGTTGCCCGGGAGGCGATATACGACGAAATGAGAGCGAGTGAGTACAAAATCAACGAGCCATTGCTCCCTCTTTCTCTCCCTGTATATGCCCCGGACGGTGCACCCTCTTTTAGGTAAAGGTATAACGTAGTAGTACATAGTGCAGTGGTGTGTGCTGTTACTATACTACTCTAGGCAAGTAATAGCAGTCGAAGCAGCAGCCTCAACATCAGCCAGCAGTGGCAGTAGTAGTAGAATCACCACCACCGGCACAACATACACAGTAGTAGTAGCAGCAGTAGCGGCAACGCGCCAGCCGTCGGGACGCCGCCGCGTTTTGCTGGAGGTGGATGAACCTAGCTGGCAGCCGCGCTATTGAAAGAGTGGGAATTGGCAAAGGGAGTGTTTCCTGGGTACGTTGCTATGGTGACACTGCCACTTCCAGACCAGACAGAGAGATTTGCACCCCCGATATCAGAACGCGCCGTTGGATCATGCGGTACATGTATATGTATTAAGTATACATATAACTATATATGTATAGGAGGAGTTCATTCCACTGGAGTCTTGCAGCAATTTTTGGGCCTTAGAGTATACAATACAGATATAATTGTCGCAATGAGCTTCAGTGAAATGATAAATTTAGTTATAATAATAAAAAATAATAAATGTTGAATAAAATCAAAATTGTATTTTATTTTATTTTTGATATTTATATTTTATTTTGTTATTGTTATTTTATCAAAATTAATTGTTAAAAGGTTTATTTTATTTTTTTTTAATTATAGTAATGTGAGGAATGTAAAAATTATGAAAATGTTTGATAAAAATTTGGATTGATCTGAAAAAATATTTTTAGTATTTTGCTGTATTAATTTGTTTATGAATAAATTGATAAAATTATTTTATTACTTTATAGTGTTTGGTGTATGTTGAATTTTTATCAATAATCGATTTAAAAATTTATTGGTAAATTTTTGAAATATTTGTTTCGAAAAAATTTACAATAATTGAATAACTTGGTTGAAATAAATTCAATAGAGTATATGTAATAATATAAAAGATGATAAATACTATATTGATGGTTTTATGTAGCTTAAGTGAGATAACATTTATTTATAGAATTTCAGATTGAATGTAAAACAATAAATATCATTAAATATTATTTATTCAAATATTTTTATAGCTCGCTTTTATTATTATTCTTTTTTTCCCTCGAGTATTTCAAAAATTCCACACTTCAACTTCACGTATATATTGTCATGTGTATACATACATATAAAAGAAGGTTCTTGACACAATTGAACCGTCAGGATGTCAAAGAACCCATTTTACTCTTCGCACCCTTATATGTGTACATAAAAAATCATAAAATATATAATACATAAAAATATCACCATGAAAAAAAAAAAATTTATAAGCATAAGTGCATTGATAATATTTTATAAATTATAAAAATCCATTAATAAATACTATAAAAAATATATTCATATATTCATTTAAATACATTCATACATATCATGAATATACATATAAAATTATATAAATAAAAATTATATTTACAAAATAAAAGCCACTATTAATGTTACATTTATTTTTCTACATATAAAAATTATACTTTTACAATTTTTTTTATTCATTGATTTATATTTTTCATCATTTTACTTGTGCTTCACTTCTATTATTTCACTCCACTTTTATTTCCTACTCTGATGATAAAACGCGGAATGTACACACATACTAGTTAGATAGATAGATAGATAAATAAATAGATAGATAGATACATAGACATGTGTATGTATACTTGATTTTATACGTTGCTCGCATGCGTGCCGCTCCCTCGACTTCTCCCTTTTCCGTGTTATTGATCCTGCAGCATCCACCCCTGCTACGTGTACGCTATACCGTCAACGTTCACGTATAGTATCCACCGTCAGAAGAGAAGATGCGCGTGCAACGTTGCAATGCAACCTGCATCGACGAGCAAATGAACGTACATAGAAAATCCGCATTTATTTTCTGTACACTCTGCAGAGTATTATTTTTCTCATTTATTTATTCAGTCATTTATGCACATCGAATATATACACCTTACATCCATCATTCATCATCTGTAACAATTAAATAAACAAATATTTATAATAGTATAATAATATACTATTTGAAATTATTAAACGATTAAATATTCAAAGTATTTAATTTCATCGATTAAATTTCTTAATTTCCAAGAGCTTTTATTATATATAAATACAAATATTTGAATACCAATTAACAATTATGGTATTAAAATTGATATTTTGTATTATGATTTTATAGTTGTGAGAAAATTAATTTGGTAAATTTTATTGATTTATTAAAAATAAAATCAGTGAGAAAATTTTATTTTTATTAGAGAATTAAATATAACAGTATTGATTTTATTATTTAATATGACTATTGTACTGGCGAATAATTTGTCGATTCAGTTAGTTGATTAAGTATATACATAGGGTATACATATATACATATATTTGTTTATGTATAAAATTGGTCGTATATGTATAATGACGGTTGATGAATTAGCATAACAGAATCGACCCAACCGCCAAGTCAATTCCCTGTTTTAAAAACTCACCCCCTGTTACCTTCTGCTCAATACCTGTCTGTATATTATATGTATAGATATATATATATATATATGTATACAAATATAAAATGTGTATTTACGTGGCTCTTCTATCAAGCTAACACTCTAATGCTGGTTAAAATATTTAATAGTAGTCTATAATATTCTAAAGCTTATTACATTATATTGTCTTGGCGACTTTTTAGTTGTTGAAAAAAAAAAAAAAAAATTATGATAATGATAATGGAGGGGAAAAAAAAAATGATCTTATGGTTATTACTATGATTTAAACTAAAATATAATCTATAAACAAATGTATGATTATTATTATTAAGCTTATTTATCAGTTGTATTTATGAAATTGTTTGAATTTTAAAAATGTTTTGATAAGTTTTAATAAAATGGATTTAGAATATATTTTTTATTATTTATCATTTTTGTTTTGATAAAATATATTGGAGTTAAATGTTTAGAGTGTTATACAGATGATAAGTTGATTAATGTCAATTTTATTATGTAATGAAATGAATTTTTTAATATTTGTTTAAAAATAAAAAAAAGATAATGGAATTTTTTTTTGGGATATTTTAATTGATATTAATTATTAATTAATTTATTTTCTATGTCGAAATGACGAATTATTGTAATGAAATTAAATAAGCAATGATGATTTAAGTAATTTCATTAAACAATTTTTCTATATGAATTTTAAAAATATTTTTTGTGATTTTAAAATCAATTTTCATTAAATAAAAAATTTTAATTATAGACACACTTAATCGCAAAATTACGCATTTAATAAAAATTATTACCGCATGCATTTAAATATTTATAATAAGTATCATAAATAAATATTTCACAAATGAATTATTTAAAATATTCATTCATTTATATATTTATTTATTTATTTATTTAAGTTTATTTTTTTTTTTTTGGCAAATAAAATATGCACACAAAATTATCATGCATTCATTTAACTTCATCCCTCACTCTACACACACCAGGTATTATTAATTAATTCAAAATCCAAACTTTCCTCTTCTCATCTCTCTTCAAATTCACAGTGCTCTAAAACTCTATTTATTATATGTATACATCAAATATGGCTGTACGATATCCCATTAATCCCATGCACATATACATATTCACATAGAATCTCATCAAATTCCTAATAAGGAAACACGATGCGCAAAGTGAATCCAATATAAATATGAAAATAAAAATTCAAACCACAATAAAAAGAAAAAATCATCAAATAATATTTCAAAAAAATAAAGAATAAAATTATTAATATCATATATAATTTTAAATATCATTAAATATTATTAATTTAATGTATTTTATTAATTAATTAATTAATAAATCATACAAATAAATAAAATTAATAAAACAAATAAAACAAAAATGAAAAAAATAGCAAAAACATGATAAAAAAAAAATAAATTAAATATTAAATATCATTAATATTTATTTTATCAATTTTTATTATTATATACAAATAATTATTATCAAAAGACACAAAAAAATAATATTAATTAATTAATAAAATTTTTTTTTTTTTACAATTTTATTCTATTAATTTTATTTACATTTATAAACAAATGCAGCCTTCCTTTTTATTTTTATTGCTTTGTTAATTCATTAATATATTTATCTATCTATCAATAAATAATAGCAATAATAAATATACAAATAAATCGAAACATGAAATAACAATAAATATCTATTGAAATTTCAAGTAAAATAATAAATATCAATAAATAATATTTCTTTATATTAAAATAAAATAATGAAACGTCAAGCAATTGAGTAGTGGTGGTGTTCCCGGGTAATTTATAAGAGGATATCCCGGGCGAGTTCAGCCAGGGTACAAAGTTATATACATATATTTTCTCGTATAAACGCAAAGGGTGAAAATACGAATTGTTACGTGCCTGCATGCTCTTTTCATTCTTGTCCGCATTGCTAACAGTGTATATGTTATAAACCCCCGACGAATAAGTATATACAGTGTGCCATAAGAGAGAGAGAGAGAGAGAGTGGAGGGGTTGCCACCCTCTATGGATGCACCATCCAGGGGTGTATCTATCTACACCACTACACCATCCCTTTTATTATATACATTCACTCATACATATATATTTGCGGGGGATGGCGAAATATTCTTCATCTCTCTCTGTATACGAGGGTCGATGGCCTCTCGTAACATTGAACCATCCGCCCGTGGTGCAGCAGTCACAACCATTCGCGCATGTGCAAAGAAAACACACCCTCTATGCTGGACCATTCCACCCTCACTCATCAAATACTCCCTCTCTCATTTTTTTTCCTTCCGTATTTTTATCTCTTTTACTCTCGCGCACAGTCGCATTGAATATTCTGATACATTATTTCACCATCCGCGTATAAATTCTCTCGTGCAATATAATATAAATAAAAAAATAAATAAATATATTTATACATTTATATACATAGAAAAAAATTAATTCACAAATAATATATTTCGTACATACTGCATATATAAATCTTTTGTTTATTATTATTTATTTTATATATTTTATTAATTAATTAATAAATTATATATTATATGTATATATAATTAATTAATAAAAATAATAAATATATATATACTTGTGTGTAAATTGTGAAGGAAAGGTTATTTTAAATGTATAAAAATAATAAAATAATAAAAAGAAAAATAGTAAAAATAAATAAAGTATTTATAAATCGTTTGTATTTTTAATGAGAATAAAAATTATATTTATAAACATGTTATAATATAAAATAAGAAATTTATGTAGAGCAAAATGCGTTTATTTATTGAATTATTTAATTATTTATTAAAATATATAACAAGAAAGATAATTTAATTTTCATATTTGTATTTATTTTAATATTTATTTTATTTTATAATCAATACTGAATATAATTGGATATTATAAGACAGTAAATATTCTACATGATAAAGTAAAAAATAAATATCCAACTAGTATGTTAGTGTGTATATTAAATATAAAAAAAAAATCAATTGAGGAAAAATTTATGTCAAGTATTGGATATATGTGTAGCAAAGAGTTAACTCAACTATGTCGTTAAGTATATATTTTTATTATATATAACTAAATAAAATAACAATGATGACGATGCTGATAATAATTATTATGTTCTAAACACGTTATAACACGATATTAAACCATATTTTTCTCGTCGATTAAGGAATAATAAATATCTTGAATGAATGAGGAAATAAAAAATAAAATGAAATATTTGTAAATCGTTCAGTCAATGCGATAAAGGGGCGGTTTAGGTGATCGACCCTGAGAGATGACGCCAAAAAATATTTTTTTCTTTTATTGCTACACAATATGGCGCTTATATACCCATCAATAATTTTCTTTTCGTGATATTGGCTGATGGGAAACTGCTAAAGAGAAAAAGAAACAAAAATGGAAAAATGCATTCCCTCTGCAATACCATTAAAACTTATATAAATAAATATATAAATGTATATATACATTTATGTATATCCATATTAACCTTTTTCCAATCATTATAGAGCTCCAATGGGATCTTATCCATAGACTAAACCAACCCTCCTAAATGGACCAGCTGATTGATGTCACATAAGGGATGAAAAGATGAATAATGGTAAATGTACGTGTGTCAAAAACGAAAATTTTCTCATTATATAAATAATTTTTACGGTTGATTCACAATTTTTATCTACATCCCCACATACACACAAATAAATATAACATACACTCTGAATATTGTTGAAAAAAATTCGTACAAAAGTGAGATTATAAGGAAGTAAAAAAAAAAAAAAATATTGACATGAATTTATAAATATTTTTTTTTATTTTTTTATGAAAATTTTAACTTTTGATTTGGAATGGATAGAAAAGCAGAATAGTATCGTAAAAAGGGCTCTTGTTAGAATTGTATTTGTATATATATACAGACGAAATGTCGATCGATTCCGAGTCTGGGTCAGTCGAGGGCGTTCACCCCCCTTTTGCTGCAGCCCGGGAGGGACACGACACCACCGAGGGCGTAGCTGAGGATTTTCACCGCGGGATCACAGTGAGACACTCCCTATCTACGTACATATTTTCATATTATTATATATTTACATACATATGTACATATAATACGCGTGCTGATGCATTTTACAAACGTGCAAAACGATTGCCAAAAAAAAAAAAAATTTTTTTTCGAAAATATAATTCAATTTTTCAGTTAATTTCTCATCGTTTATATCAAATTCAAATTATAAATTCGCATTGGCAATGATATTCACAGCATTATTTACATCAGTATAAATATAAATAAATAATAAATATTTAAATACCCTGAAATTGATGATAAAAAATAAAATGAATAAAATAGAAAAATTTTCCAATTTTAAATTCAACAAAAATAATATATAAAAAAAATTTTATTTCATCGTATTTAATTTTAAATATTATATTAATAATACCTACATGATTGAAGAGTAAAATATAAACATTATAAATAAACAATAATTATAAAATTAATGATAATAAAATAAAATTAACAATAATAAATTGACTGAACTTGAAAAGTAACGTGAGAAGCGTCTCTTCTGCTTTAACCTGGATGGTCTTGAGAATGCGCGCGAGGTGAATGATCGACAGGGTGGGACGTGACCTTTTGCACGAAGGATAACACTATATAGATGTGCGATGGTGAATGGGGGTGCGGGTGAAGAGCGATATAAACGCGAGCGAGGGTGGTGGCCGCGCGCGTGTACGTACATTAACCCCCTTCTCTTTACTTTACGTTACGGTCACCACTGGCAATTCCCTTTCCGCGGTCTCGTTTACGCTCCTTCATAGTATACATATATAGCTAATGCTCCTTTCACCCTCTTTACTATCGTCGCTTCCGCCCAGCCATAAACTCCTACCAATATAATAAATCGCTAGCTGCATTAGTTATCCCTATTGCTATTTTTCACCCTCTGTAGAAAATTTATACACAATGACAACACGACGAATGATCAAATGTCGTGTGTGTATTTAAGGATTTATTTATTTATTTATTTTTTCTTTGATTTAAAATATTTCACATTGACATGAAATGTTTTATGTTATAAATTTTTATTAAACTCATTAATTAATTGTTTATATTAACTGTACATGATGATTAGTTTTGCGAAACTTGTTTTCTATTGATTTAATAATTAAATGGAATAATTATATAGTTAATGTTGATTGGTTTGAGAGTTTATTAAAAATAATTATAAACTGTTGAAGCAAGTTAAGTTGTGAGTATTTTATTTAGTGATATGATAAATATAAAGTTGAGTTGAGTTAATATTTGAGAATTGAAAGAAGATTATTATTCGTTGAAGAATTTTGTGGATCGTTATTTATATGTGGAGGATCATGTTGAAATATTTTGAGGATTATTTAAAGGTGGCGCCACGCGTTGAAGGTTGAAGCTGGTGACATCGAAGTGAGGATTTTAAAAGCTTGTGAAATGGTTGTTGGAGTAGATAAAACAGGGTGTAGTCAGCCTACAATGTAGGGATTGTCCTCTGATATATTGGAGATTGATTATTATAATTTATAGGGAGATGATAAATTTGAAATGTGGAAATTTTGTGTTATTTTTGTTAGATCAAGAAGGAAAGTAAAACTTATTTGGTAATGAAATAATTGGATAGAATTTTTTATTTTTGTTTTTTTATTATAAGTTCATGAGATCTTCCATTCTCTCTCTCCATGGATAAAATTCCTTGAAAAATTAACGCTTGTTATAAAATACAAATAATACCTCGAGTGACAAATTGCAAATGTACACTAAATATTTGTTTGTTTTTTTATTTTTAGTTAATTTTTTTCATCATTTTTTAATGTATTTTAAAAGTGTCCATCTAGATGAAAGAAAAATATAGAAATTGGCAAATTTTATTTATTATAAATAATATGTAACTTTTTTTTTTTTTCTTTTCGATAATAATTGAACTTTACATCGGGCACGTAATTGTAAATATAAATTTTATCTACATCGTCACACAAAATAACAGTAGACATGTATGTTCGGAATGAGATAAAAAAAATTAATTTGGATAAAATTGATTAAACTAACATGTATATAGATCTGTAAATTTTATTTGCCAAAAATAAAAAAACTACTAGAAACAACACATGAGATGCGCCCCAAGCCGTGATCATCATCATCATCATTATCATCTTTTATTTTTTTTTTTTCAAGTTTGAATTTTTCCTATTTGATTTCAACAGATTCCAACGATGATAACAGGCTTAAATTTTATAACAAGGTATTATTTTGAATGACAATTGGTTTTCTCTTTATGCATTTTGACTGTAAAAGAATATTGATATTGTACAAGTTAATTCGTTAGTCATAATTAATTATTGAGTCTTGTTGAGGTATCGTTGTTTCTATTGGTCTATTTTATATTCGGAGCTGCAGTCGTTTTGTAATTTATTTTTCTCTTTTTTTGTTTTTTCCCCCCATTTTCTCTCAAGCTCATTCAAATACTCATTTATTCCACGTAGCAAATAATTGGATAATTCGATAGATTTATCCAAGAATAAAAAATGTTAATGAATGAGCTGAGCTTTCATCATTCTGCTCTCATTATTGTTTACTTTCTCATTTATTTATTCATTATCTTTTATAAATCAACTGCAGCAAAAATTGCACATGAGTGTACAATTGTGTTTTGTTATTTTTTTTTTTTCTATTCATCCTGTAACAAAATATAAATATTCGGTATCGCATCTGCATCACGCACTTGGCATCATCAATTAATGTGTTTTAATATTTACTTTTTTATTTATTTATTTTTTTTTAAATTCTATCGACAAGAGATTTCGAGCATAACACTCATGTATGTATATAATTGTCCATGTGTATGTGTATGTATGTGTGTTTGTGTATGTATATGGAGCGGGACTATACGATCTATTTAAATTACCAATTATTCAATCAGGCGGTTTATATAATACTAATAAATTCTTTTCGATAGAAATAATAGGATTGCCCGGTATTTTTTCAATATTATTTTTCTTCTCCATCACAATTATCCTTTCGTGTTGACGTTTATTTATTTTTTTCATTCATTTAATCATTTTAAACTTTATGATTCTCATTTTACGTCAATATATAGTTGTGGAATTAGCTTAAAAATTACAAGTGATTAGTCACAAAAATATCGTCGAGTTTCGTACGTTAATATCTGTAATTTTGTTATTTTTTGTTTTTCATTTTTGTTTTTATCTTGTTTTATTTTAGTTGTTTCATCGTGTGCTAATATGATCTATGGGCTACCATTACTATTTTCTTTTTATTTGTTTTATTGTAATTTATATTCAAAATTAAATTAATACCACAATGTACACATGTTGTACATTCACACGCGCATGAATATTTTTTTTTTTTCAACATAAGCCAAACACTTTAATTGCGCGCGAGCCATACAAATTTTTCAGTTATAATTTTTATTTTTATTTATCTTCTCATGCGTCCTTCTTCCATTGTGTTGTTTTAAAAATGTTTAAGTTTATTCCGCTATGGCGGACGTGTAAGAAAAATTACGTGAGTTGCAAATATTTTGTTTTTTTGCAGTGATTGTAATTCTCAATGTAACTTACAATTTTTAATTTTTTTTTTGTTTTATATGTTGTTTTGCTTTCATTATTTATATATAATACACGCATTAGTTTTCATAGCAGTTTTGTTATTTTTTTACTTTTACAACTTGAGCAGTCTAAATTCCTGCAGTGTTTGCGTTATATCTTAAATAATATCTTCAGCCTCTTGACAAAATTCACGTCATGGCAAACTTCTCATTTACGGGAAGTACATTTGTTTTACTACATTCACAAATTCTTTTTTATTAATCGGACTCGCACAGTAAATAGTAAAGAGTTTTTTTTGTTTGTCTTTTTTTTTTATATTACACAGGATTATTTCTCTCGTATCACTATCACTTAGTTAAAAATTCCACTTTTTCATTTTTTTTTATTTCATCTTCATTATTTTCTTGTTTATGTAAAGACACATTTTTTTTTTCTACTATATATCAACTTAGATATTTCTTTTTATACAAATCGTAAACAATAATTGTATTCTCATATACATATATATTTTTATGTATATTTATAATATAACCTAGGATTTCTAAATGCCATATTATCGTTTCTCTCTAATTCGTTATGTCATGAAAAATAAGAAAATGAAAAATAAAAATTTTTTTTCACACCCAATTGCTCCATTTTTCATCTCCATCAACTTAATATTCTATCATTTTTCATTCTCATAACAGCCAGAATAATAATATATCGTAATTATTGGAGCAAAATGTAAAATACAGAAACCTTATCGGTATTCAAGAAATTAAAATAAAAATTATTAGCGACAGGTATATATAATTTTAAGCTTAAAAAGCTGGGTGTAAAAAAAATTTGCATCACTAAAGAACAATTTATTGGCATATCAATAACTGTCATATTACCCGTCTACTATAACACATTTTATTTATTCATTCAGTTTTTTTTTGTTTTTTTTTTTTTTGCATTACTTGTCTTTATTTCAGACATATACGTAATCAATATAATGCTTAGTAATGTCTCGTGATTTTAACTTTCCCCAAGAAAAAAAAAAAATCACTGTTTCTTTCCTCCATTTTTTTTTCTCTCCTTCACTATCGTGACATTTTATTCCTCTTGCAAGCGATGATCGATGTTGGTTGATGTTTCATTTTCTCGTTCGTACATACATTTATTAACTCATTTACTCATTTCATTCAATATCTTGGCATATACTGAATTGATAAATAATCTTAACAAGTGTTACTCTTTGAATGTACATTTTATAGCATTAACAAATTGTTGAAGAATTTTAATATATCACTTCGTACACGGTGGCCTTTTTGTCACCAGAACCCGTCACAATATATTTATCATCAGTTGAAATATCGCAGCTCAGCACCGACGATGACTCCTTCGACTGTCAAACAATTCATAAACACAGATAAATAAATAATTTATCATATATTTACATTTAAATAAATGTAAAAGTATAATGAATATTAATGTTTTTTATATTACCTGGAATATTGAGGCACCATAAGGTGTTCGCCAAGCATTGAGTAAATTATCTTTGCCTGTTGAGACGAACCATTTACCACAAGACGCAAAACGTAATGAAAGCACACACGACTCGTGAAGATGTAATTGATATTTATCTGGTTTTGTTGCGTGCAACACTTCAACGTTTGAATTTTCCATACCAACCGCAAGCCATTCACCAGTTGGACAATAACCAAGTGAGAATATTTGCGATGTAAAGTCGTGCTGTTGTAATTGTCTGCCTTCTCTCAAGTCCCAAGATCTCACAGTGTTATCAAGACCACCGGTCCACAACTTTGAACCATCAGCAGAGATGTCAATACAAGATGCGCCATCAGTGTGTCCCTGAAATTGTCTCACGAGCGTTTGATTTTGTAGATCCCAGACGGCAATGTTACCATCGCTACAGCAACTAAAGCAAACTTTAGAATCTGGTGAAATGGCGAGTGCATAACAAGCCGGTGCTGCTGAAGTAAGTTCAGCTTTTATCCTCGGGGTTGGACTCGCCAAATCCCAAATACTAAGATTACTCGCTTCACCACCGACAATAAGTGTTCTACCATCGGGTAATAATTTCACCGATCTGATATAATTATCACGTTGTAAACAATCTAGCTGCGACACTGGCTTTGCACTTCCTGTACCACCTTGACTGATGTCCCAAACTTTAACACATCCTTTACCACCTGTGTAGACATACTTGGTTGGATTAGAAATCGTCACAGCGCAAACAACTTCACCATGTGTAAGTGTATTTATTTGTCGCGCGTGACGTGGTATCCCTGGTCCAATGAGTGCATCAGGCGGGAATGGAACGGGTTGCATCTGTCCCTCACTGGACACGTGAAAGCTGTAGGCCCTACGGCAAATTCAAGTGCCATTATGAGCGACCCTCTACAACATATAAAAGTCTATCTTTCCCCAAGAAGTTAGCAATCAAAAGACTAATTAACCCACATTTTGCAAAGTCAAAGGAACACTTACGGCTTGCCGCCAGGCACCCCAAGTGGTCCAAGTGGCGCCCTCATAGCACCATGTGGGTCATAAAGCTGTTGAAGTGGTGGCCTCGTTGGGTATCCGTTGAGTGCGCCTGGTGGGTATCCAAGCATGTCAACATGAGGTCCAGCCGGCGGATGATGCGGCGGTGGATAGTGAGGTGGATAAGGCCCAATTGCCGCTGCAGACACAAGAGGTTTACTCGAACTTGATGCTTTTAAACCACCTGATCCCGAACTACTTCCACCAGCTGATGTTGGTGTTACTGGTTTGGAAATGGGTGTGGTCGGCTTTTCACGTTCTTCCATTTTTTTGGCTGATGGTGTACTGGCATTACTACTTGTTCCACTTCGCGGCGATTGTGGCGGCACTTCTTTCTTTAATTGTCCACTCATTTGACTTATCGACGATGGACCCATTTTATCTAAACCATTTTCACGTGGCGACGATGTACCGTTAGCTGCAGGACTCGCTGGTCCTTCACTCGCATCATCAACCACCAAGTCTTGGTCACTCTTTTCACCATCACTTTGCTGTTTCAAACAACAAAAAAAAATTATTAACAATATTATAAATACAAAGCTCAACAGTAAATAATTTATTACTTACATGGCCAATGTCTTTATCTTGTTCTTTTTTTAATTTTTTTAAATTCATGTGATCATGATGCTGTGGATCAGGTGTACTTCTCGGTCTACTATATTTTTCTCGTTCCGCAGGTGATATCGAGTTTCTCTGTAACAGAAACAAGAAAAAAAATAAGGGGATGAAAATACAAAATAAAATACAAAAACGAAGAAATGTTTCAATCTACGCTTGAAATTTCATTTAAAGTAAAATTCCTGCCAAGATTATTTTCGCTTTCTTTTTATTCCTCACCCTTTCTGTCGCTCCCTCTTACCGATATGTGTGCGCTGATTCAGCGGGCTTTTTTTCTGGGCAATTTCTATTCACCCCAAGAGAGATTCAGTGAGATTTACAAGGATATAAAACTCTCGAGACCGGTTATCTCATCGATCTTCCATACTGCTTCTCTATTTTTTTTCTTCTTTTCTTTCTTTGCTTTTTTTTTTTTTTTTTTCTTCATCTCATTCATTCCCATGTTTCTTTCCCCTCGCATTCAACGAAACGACTTTGCGCGATGGTCTCTCGCCCTCCTGGGACTTTGAATTACTTATGCGTCTGTCTCTCACACGAATGCTACCAACGAGTACTATAGTAGTGATAGTTTCCCCGTTTCTATATCAATTTTATTCATTTATTTTTCCTGTTTTTTTTTTCCGCTCTCTTTCGCTACATCAACTCCACTATAAACACTCGAAAAACCATTGACATTCACTATTTTCATTTTTAAATTATGAATAAATAAAAATATAAATATCTAACCCCATACAAATTTATTCCATTCACAATTTTTATCCCGTTATTTATATACACATTCAATATTTATCTCTTATAAAATATTTCCGTTGTGATTGTGAAATTGTGTATAAGCACCATTTATTCTACTAAATCTTTTCCTTATTTTACGTTAATTCTCTTCCTCGCTTTTCATCTCCTTATTTTCACCTCCAACTTAATTTCATTGGTCGCATTCATCGTCTCCAGGGCAAATTTCACCATTGAACTCACGACGATCTTCGTGCCATTTTAATCGCTCATTTTGCACCCTAGTGAGGTATCCCACTCGGCAAACCCTCCACAGCTGACGACGTAAATCTTCTCGTCCCAATTACCAGGAAGGTTGGTGCCTCCTCTCTCAAGCCAACTCTCACCACCACCCTCGTTCCCGAACCCCGCTCCAATCTATGCTCGCAGTCACACCCTTCGCTTGGCACGTTTCAACTCGCTCGACCCATTACCCTGGACGTCACACCACCACCACCACCAACCACTCTTCTCTTTGATTCCCTCGTGACTTTGCCCCATCCTCTCGTCCTCTCACCCCACACACATATAATATACACATACACTTTATACCCACATACAAATTCATTCATTTCTAGTCGTTAACACTAAGGATGAAATAAAATATATACGACATGACATCATGAGTAAAACAGAGCTACAAATAATCCCTAAATAGCTGTCTCTAAAATATAAATGATTGTATTTCTCAAATGCTCTCATATACAGCGCCAAACTGCTAAAAACCTCATTCGCTAATTTGTAAATTTTCAAATGTAACTAATTTAATATTTCAACAGACACATTTACATTTATTATTTTTTACATAATTATATATTTCGCTGATAAAATTTGGCACACAAAATAAAACTATCACACGATATATAAATTTGAAATTCCCTACAAAATATAGTCATGTGCAAAATTACGTTATATAAATTTTCACGATCATTTGTCTACATCACAAATCTTTTATTTTCCTCTCTGTCTCTCTGATATTATCAAATGTATAATATATATATATAAACATACATTCAGCAATTGTCATTATTCAAATGTGGATTATTACATTGGTGAATAATAATTGAATGACGTTGGGCTGAAAGATAAAAGGTAGAGTGACGAGTATATATTCAAGCAATGAGGCTTTGTGTGTCACGATCAATAAAGGGTATATAGAGAAGTCGACGTTGTATAGACTGTAGTGTTAGGAGACGAGTTCGTCCGCAAGCAACTTGGCATGCAAGGTCGGTTAGAATGAGGAGGAAGTGTAGAGAGAAATAGAGATAGCGAGGGTGGGCTTGAGAGTATTAGGGTTGGTGGTTGGAGCTATGCTGCCATGCCGCGAGGCCACGAGGGTGGTAAGTGAGTGAGCGACTCCTTTGCAATGGCGCGCCTCTCTCGTTCTCGCACCCCTCATCTACCCTTCTTTAACCCTCACACGACTCGTCGAGATGTATCCTCTCTACACCGTGCCGCCGTACGTCGATCGTCCTCTCCCTTTTGCCTTTTACCCAACCAACTCGTTGTTCGCCTCCTCACTCATCGCCCCTTCACCATTCGCCACCACCGTCGTCTTTGCTATACCCTTATTCACCTCAGTCTGTTTCCCTATTCCTCATTCCACCCTTTCTAGAGGTGGGTTGCGAGACGCGTCTCCCAAGAGCCCACAAACCCCAGCTGGTACAAGATTGCACACAGTAGTTCTCAATACTAAAGATATTTATTTATTTTTTTTTTTTATTTTTTATATTTATCGTTGACTTTATAGTGTATTTTTTAAGATTTTATTATTTTAAATACACTGAAAGGAACTATTTTACATCAATTATTAAATGAAAAAAAAAAAAAAATTATAATATAATTCATGTACAGTTTATTTGCATTATATTGTAATTTTTTTGTTACATAAATTAATATAATAAATGTATACAAATGGATATAATAATGTGATATTTTGTACATGTCTGAAAAGAATCATTGTGCGCACGTACATGAACGAACTCTTTGATTTAAAAAGTGTCATGTGAACACACACACCAACATATATAATCGAGAGAAGTAAACACGGGTGTAAATGGTATACGTGACTCTCGTTTCTCGCGCAACTCTGCACACACCATTGATATTTTTTCTCTGTGTAACTATATATGTCTATGTACATTTACCTATCTATGTACGTATATATATGTTATTATATATGTATGTGTGTATGTGTGTGTTTGAAAAAAACGTGGTGGGATAAAGGGACAACAAAAATTCTCTACGCTCTCACGAATTATTTAACGGCTCGTCGTAAAAAATATATACGTGGGGTGGTCGCTCTCTTTGCGCTCTTTGCCATGGATATATATACCAACGCGTATATTCCAGAATTTTTTTTTTTTCTCCACTCACTCTCATTCGCCGTCAGTTTTTTTTTATTTTTTTTCCTATTTTATTTTTTCCATCGCGAACCCCGCGCGCGCGTCCGCGATCTCTCCCCTTCACTGTAAAAGCCCGGGCGAATTTTCTCTCTTTTTCTTTTTCTCTTTGCTCTCTATGTGGTAGAATTTGCATTTTTAAATTAACTCGCCTCTGTTTGCTGCTATCTCGGATGGCACCAGCACCAGCAGCACCAACACAACCAACAGCAGCGCCGGGGGTTTTACAATTTTATGCAACAATGCGCTCTGTACGAAAGCATGCGCCGACGCTTTGCCAGGTTATTGACATTGGCTATTATTGTTATTATCTTCGTATAGCCGAAAAACGAATGAGAATAAGCCATAAGAGGTAGAGGAGGAAAAAAGAAAAAAAATTATTGAGTGACGCCAAGTTAAAAAGAAAAAATAAATAAATAAATAAATAAATATGACAATTTTTTAAATAAAAACTACGACAATATATATTATTCATATGATATGTATTTCATATTAATAATATTAAATTTATTTCCCCTACCTTAATTTTGCAAATATTGAGTTAATTGAGATGAAAGTTGAATTTTAAAGTGGAAGAAAAAATTTCAATAACTAATTTATTTATTTTCTTTTTTTTTTTTATTGAATTGCACTGATGGTTGAATTAAAATTCAACGCAAAAAAAAAGGAGACTAAAAGAGGGGAAAAGAAATGGAGGAGACAAAAAAAAAAAAGATCGAAATTGCTCTGTGCAAAATTTCTACGGGTCTATTTTTATCTAAACCGGTATTGGCAGAGGCAGAAAGAGAGCATGATGAGAGGCAAAGAGAATCGTACCACTATATATAAACTAAAGGGGGATGGCGCGAGGGAATAGGCAGCTGGAATGAAAAGGTACAAAGAGGTAGGGTGCGGTAATTGAAAAACCCGCGGTGATCTCGATCTCTCCATCCTCAACTGTGCTATATTTCCCTCAGTATTTTTTTTTTATATATACATTTTTTTTTTTTATTTTTATATTTTTCTCTCTTTGTCACTGTCGTGTCTCTTTTTCTCTTATTCCTCGTTTACATTATTTCGTCTCTTTCTCCGTTCTACTTTTCTCTTATTGGACTTTCCTTTTCATCTCTCGATTCACCCGGATATATCTTGGGGGTTCAACCCCCTTGACTGTCATTCGAGATGGAAAAAAATCCGGTAAAAGTCCCTCAGACAGAAAAGCACACGAGAATGAAGAAATCTCTCTATATATACATGTATATATGTATATCTATCTACTACATGTATATCTCTACATATTTTTTACATATATATACATACGAAAATATATATAGAGATGTGAGAAAAAAATAAGATTGGAATTTGTCGCACCGTTTGGTAACGACGAAAACTGCCACGATTCCACATTATATATTCTCCTCCACTCGTATTACTTATCCATATATATACATATATACACCGTGTTAAACGTAAATAAATATGCATGTATATATAATATATATAAAGATATTTTGTTAATCATCTATATAAAAAGGAAATATAAAACCGTCACAAAGCGAAGAAAAAACAAAAGCAAAAGTGCAATGCAAATATAAAATAAATATATCTTTTAAATATACAAAATAAAAAAAAAATAAAAAATTCATCACATTCCATGAAATACATTTCAAATAACCGTAATATGATGTCAAAATAAAAAATATGTATATATATTTATAAATTATTTAATCATTCATTTATTTATGTATTTTTTGAAGCTTATTAAATATTTATCTTCATAAAATAAACACGAATCAGATTTGTTGCCACCCAGACACAAATACATATATATATATATATATATATATATATTATATATATGTATTATATATACATATCTTTTAATCCTCAAACCATGGGGAAATATAATAGGGGAAATAGGGGCGAATTATATACACCATACACGCGTGACTGCCCGATTACCTTCACTCTGACTCCACCTACAATTTTTAATTGCTGAGAAATTCTTCCCCTAACTCAAACTCACCCTATTTCTTTCACATTTTGTCGTAGTTATATATTATATATATATCTATATGTATTACCAACTGCACAAGCGTGAGAGCTCTATATAATATCCACCATCTTGTAAATTAATTAATCCGCATCTGATGTGAGATCCACGAGAGACAGAGAGAATGAAAAAAGAAAGAGAGGTGTCGGTAAGGTAGACAATATATAGAGGGGAGCTGTCTCTTCAACCATGTCTAGAGTCTGTACGGATGATACAAGGGGGAGTTATATAGCCGTGACGCCACTGTAGAGGGTGGAAGAACCAGTGAATTAATCTGCTCTTAGGCCTCCAGAGACTGCTGCGAATATATATATAGGGGAAATGACGACGGCAAGTTGGGAAAAGATATATGAGATATGTATAGGGGAATCGTGTGCTATATATATATATATATATATACTTTTATTGTGTGTATATATGTAGGTATATATATGTATGATTATGAATATATATCTAGAGATCTTTGTGGCCTTTCAACTTATTCAACAACGCGTACATTATCTCTCGTGTATATAATTTTTTTTTTTTTTTCTTTTTAATATATGTTGTATAATTTCACTGCAGTATAATTAAAATAAGTTATGTATTTATAATTGTAATTAATATATTTTTTTTTAACACTTGTACATGCGACATTTTTTTTTTTTTATTTAATTGTCAACTACTGGACTGGTCTATAATTATTTTAATTTTTCACATTCTTTAGTGCCATCTATCTTCACTCGTCCACTCGTTCGACCCTCTGTCAGTCTATTTTAACGTACAGGATTAAATTCACACTCTTTTTTTTTTGCAGCTTTTTTTTTTTTGACTATCTAGTCATATGCACTTTATTTGAGATTTAATTTACCGACCCTCGACCGTTGAATTTTGCTATCCCTTTTTCTCCTTTTTTATTCTATTTTTCAGACCATCTACTTTTTTTTTTTTAGTCACTTTCCTTCCACTCTCCTGTCTTTGTGTTGACGAACGCAACGAGAGCGACTATATCATGAAAATACAGAGTATGAAAAAAAAAAAAAAATAAAATAAAAGTTGAAGCAAAAAACGAGACACAGACAAAAAGAGAATGAAGCAAAAATTAATTCATTAAGCTCAAAGTAACATATATGGACGCACTGAAGTACATGTTATAATAACAACAATAATAATAAAAGTAATAATAATAATAATAATAATAATAATAATAATAATAATAATAGGAATATTTGAAATAACATAATACTGCAAACAAAAATTTTTCATCATTTGTCAAAAAAACAAATCTCTTTATATTATTATTTGTATAATATATCATAATGAAATGTAATTAAATTATTTTAATTTAAAAGAAAAAAGACTAAAACAAAAAATAATAACGAATAAAAAAATGTATAAAATTTGAGAAATTTTAGCGACACGTAAAAAAAATTACAGTCTCATAATAAAACTCAATTATTCGAAAGATAATAATGTTATTACAATTATGACTTTAGAGAATTTCAATATAATATCACAGCTTGTGAACATATCACTATTTACATCCCTAATTCTGTAATATTCCAACCAAGCCCTCTTGCTCCTTCTATCTCTCTTCACTATTATTCCCTCACTTCATCTCAATAGTGTATGAGAGAAGTTCTAATCGGACTAATTGAAAGGCACAAGAGAATGCAACTAGATATATTTAACTGACCAACCGAAACACGAGAACTGTGTGAAAATCCAACTAACAACATTTTGCGTGTATCTATTATTAGAAACGATTCATTCAAAACAGAATAAAATATACAACAATGTATATATGATATTACTACATTAAATTAAAATAAACATTAAGCTATGTATATTTAAACATAAATATTAATTGGAGTCATTGAATAATTAATAAATAATTTATTCATGAATTGTAAAAAGTGCTTACATGTCTCTCTTCACCAGGATTCAAACCACCATTAGGTTTAAGATCATCAGGTTGACTACGATGTAAATCAGGTTTAGCCAGCATTGATAATGGATGCGAGCCAGTACCACCTGGTGCACCACCAGCACCAGGTGGCAATCCAAGACCAAGTAATGCAGCAGACGCTGAGGTAGGTACAGGTAGTCCACTTCCGGGTCCTAAACCTGGTAAACCAGGTATTCCTGGATGTGGACCAATTGCAGCACCAGGTGGCATTTGTTGTGCGTGCATTTGTTGAAGTAGTCGTGGTAAATCGGGCCTCTGTTGCTGAAATATTGTAACCTCTCATTATAATCAAATACTTTTGAATTAAATATAATATTTAAATGATAGTTACAATATGAAAATAATATTAAAAATATATTTATAACTTGATTAACATTTTTTGTTTTTACCATGATAAAGTCTTAATAGTATCTTAAATCAACCGTTAAATTGACATAGAAAATTTCCAGTTCCTTTGCGAAAAAGGAAAAAAAAGAAGTAGTTTTATTTTCACGAAAGTATAAAACAAAAATAAAGCACAAACTGAAAAGATAAATAAACGAAAATTGGGTTGAGTGAGAAAGGCGAGAAAGAGCAAATCTGCGGGTTTGCCAGACAAATCGTAAACTGTTTCAAATGTGTTTTGGCGTTCCGGCACGAGGGAATGAGCATAAAGCAAAAGCGAGGAAGCGAGCGAGAAATATATAGCTGAAGGTATTGGGTAGCTGAACTTAACAGAATGAGGGTTAGGTGTTGCGCACACGAGAGAGAGTCAAGAGTTTCGTGTACATTCATTAGAGCGGATTGGGGTTGCTAGAACTGAAGGTGAAGGCGGAGTAAGTGGGTGTGTAAAGGGGTCGGGGAGGGAGAAAAGCACGATGGAAGCTGAACGGAATAGCAAGAGAAGTGAGATAGAATGTGGCAAACGTAGATGGTATGGGGCGAATATGATAGCGAGTAGTTTACTGAAATAATTAAATGGCTTAACGATATAATTACCCAGCTAGCGAGGTGCGGATAGCTAGCGGTATGAAATATACATCCGAGACATGAGATTACACACAGACTTAACCGCTCTCACTCTCTCTCTCTCTCTCTTTATCCCACAAAAGTTGACATGGAAATATTCCAGTTATATAATATATGTTTATGTTTATATGATGGCTATTAAAAATGCAAGTGCTGCGAGAATATAAAAATATTAAATACGTAAAAGAAAGAAAGAAGAAAAAAAAAACAGTATTACTCGCGTATATTAATGATAATAAATATTATAATATTTATTACTATAGTTAAATGCATAATAATTTTATTTAGAAAAATTATTGATATATATAACTAAAAATACCACCATTAATTCAAAGCAATAATAGGAATAACGTTAATTTGCCACTATTTAAAATTTGTGAATACAGATATGTAAACGTGTGCTTTAACCAACTAAAAGGAAGACTACAAAGTTTTCTCGTCGTTTCCTTTTTCTGCAATTTCCTCAATTCTACCTCTATCTCCCCAACTATTTTCCATACCGGTCGGGCGAGAAATGCTGATTAGTTGGTGCTCGAGCACCCATAACACTATAACAGTATAAACTCATCCAAGCGGTAGAGACCCGGTGAAGACACACTAAATCAGATTCAAGTGTATAGTAACTATGTTGAGCTACACCAAGTTATATATACATATAACGATGAGGAAGAGGAAGAGTGGCAGGGTGTTAGATGGCAACAAGAGGGGATAATACGAATGAAGGGAAGAAATATATATATGTATATTGAGCGGATTGAAGCCAGCAAGTTAATAGGGAGGAAATTGAGTGCTCAAGCAATATTGAGGAGGATTCTGTATATATTCGTAAAGGACACATAGTACAAAAGGAAACGACAGAGAGATAAAAAAAAAGGAAGAAAATGATAAAAACTATAAATATATACACAGGTATATGTATACATATATATTAGACTGATTCAAATAAATCGAGTATTTTTTTCTTTCAAAAGGTCCACTGGAATACCTTCAAAGAGGTGTTAGAAAGATGCATGTTAAAACCGGAGCTGTTAATATTAATTAATTAATTAAGAGGTCACTCATCGTGGATTTCTATTTCCTGTTTAAATAACATGGAAAAATTTTCTTTTTTGATGTTAGAATTTTGTAGCTTACGAACCAATGGACAGATTCAAATGATCAATACATATTTTTATAGGAAATTGAACGCTCTACCAAAAAGGTGTCTTACAATTTTTTCATAACTTTTACTGTTTAGAAGATATCGGAGGTTAAAGTTTGAAGAATTTAACAAAAATTCTTTATTACTTTTAAATTTTATAACTCGTAGACAAATGAATATTATGTACTGCACAACACTTATTTTTGTAGGAAATTAAACGCTCTATAAAAAAGGTCTCTTGTGATTAATCGATTACTTTAACTATTTAGAAGATATTTGCATTTATAACTTGAATGGGTAAATTTAAAATATTTATTAAAAAATTATATTAAAATCAGTTCGTAGGGATTCGAATATACATTATATATACGTTTGTTTATTGTATATATTAATAAGGAATTCAATTAATGTATCAATCTATATATAAAAAGAATTGATGAAACATGTGTATCGGTTTCATTTTACAATTTTTCACATTGTTTTCTAAAACTTCTACTGACTATTAGTATTTTCATCCGCAACATTGTTATTTCATAATATAAAATAAAATGAAATATAAATATAAATAAATATTTTATTATAATAATAAGACTCACCCCAATAATGGCATTCAGTTCTGTCATGGTTACTTGCTTTGCTCTGTCGACTGCAGACGCCACCTGCTGATGATGTTCCTGAGACAAGAACGGTAGTATTTGTCCTATGATGGCATTTAATCTCTTTGCTATCTCCGTCTGTAATATTAAACATACATCATAATTAAAATTATAATTGAAATATTTTAGATAAATTCACAGCAATTTTCATTTAAAACCATAACAACAATTATAATTATTATAATAAAAATAATAATAACATATACAGTTACCATATTCTTCATTCTCAGCAATTAACTTTTCATGATTAAGCTTTTAGAAACTCCGTTACAGGATATAATTATGCAAATCACTACTTTGTTTTCTCTATATATATATATACTCAATTTATAAATAAATACATAATAAATATACTGCACGTGTAAAGGAATAATTATAAATAAAAATCTCTCCCTATAAAAAATGTAAAAAAAAAAAAAAATTAAAAAAAACAATTCTTATCGAACTACATAAAGACTCAATGTATTTAAATATATATATAAAATTCCTTTTAATTTCTATATGTATATATATGTATATATATATTTCTAAATGAACGTCAAGTGAGTAACAGTGTGAACACTAATTGAAATATCGCAACCCCTCCGAGTTTTGCTGACGCCTTTCTCTCTTCTTGAAATCGCACAGGCAAACGCGGTAAAGTTGACAGCAAAACATATATATACATACATAAATATAACATAAAACATCGTGGGCAAAAAGGGTGCAAACGGGTGTGCGGTAGAGCATGAGGGATCAGTGGTGAAAGAAGAACGAGACGAGATATGCCAAAGAGAGGAAAAGAGTGCACACAGAGTGGCGTGAGAGATGAGGAGCAAAATAAAAAAAAAAAAAAATAAATAAAGAGAAAAAATAAAAGGAAAATACGTTAATGGATGAAGCTACGAGTTTTGCCCGTTAAAGTACCCGAAAGGGAGAGTAAAACGTATTGCAGTAAGGGGAGTTATTTTAATTACTCTTAGCTTCTTGTATTCGCTCCCCTCGATTCATCCCCTATACATAGATATATAAAGTATAGCACCATCTTTAAGCAGTCATTAAGCCACTAATTATAATGTACGTGAGCTCGAGGGTGAGATATGTATGTATATATGTAATGGTATATAGTGAGAGGGGTGAAGAGGATAGAAGGAGAGATAGAGATTGCTTGATACCTACTCTGAAAAAAAAAAAAAGGGTCGAAAGAAAACTGACACGGTGACAAGACTATGGATGAGAGCAAAATAAGATGGAGAAAAAAAAAAGAAGGAAAAAAAAATAGGGGAGTGTAAGTCATAACAATTGCGGGAAAAGGGTGGCTCTTTCGCTTCTGAGTGGAAAAAGTGAGAAGAGGATGAGATGATAAGAGGGTGCTGCGCGCAAGGGTATAGAAGGCGGATCGGTGGACGAGCGAATGGGCGGGGAAGCAGCTGCAGACGTAATTGCGTTGCCGAGAAGTTTTCCCCTGGAGAGAGGTAACCAAGAAAATAATGAATGGCGTAGAAGTGCTCTTGAGTGAGAGCGAACGTTTGAAAAGAGAGGGTGTACGCGAATAAGAGGAAACGGGAAAAGGGAGACAGTATAAGGGAGAAATATAGAAGGAGAGTAAGAGAAAATGACTCGTCGTCGTATTCGTCGTCGACGTCTTCGTATAGTGAAGCTTTTCTTTTTTTTAACGGTAAAGAAGAGAGAGCTGTTTTCAGGTTGGCTGGGCTCTTATTCGTTCTACTACTACTACTACTACTACCACCACCAACCCCTCACTCATTTATTTCGTGAGAACGTGCGACGATCGTGCTCGGAAGAAATTATCGAGTTTTTTTTTTTTTTGCCTTTTCCTCTTCCTGTTCCTTTTTCGTATTATTTTTTTTTTCTTCTTTTTCAAGACTCGCTGCCAAGACTTAATTCGCTGAACAAGACGTGAAGCATAATCAACTTTTCTCCTAGTTGTTTTTAGCTCCCGCCAACTGTCAAGTGGAGGATAAATGCATTTGACCGTGCGCTCTCATTTAGTATTTTTTGATACTTAAAAAATTTTCCCAAAGCGTCAAAAGATAATTGACTTGAAAATTAAATTAAAAATAAAATTCATGATCATATATAAATCTCAAAGTTATTACAATGATTATATAATTCCTCAAATCTATTTCTACCTCTTCAATTAAATCATAGCATATAAGCATAAGTGGCGATGGTATTTTATTCATAGCGCCTAGTGGTACGTCCGATAATGTTTAGTGTAATCAGCGATAATGGGTCTGTATGGTGCGTTTAATCATGGCAATAGCCCATTGTGGGTTGCGGTTCGAAGCACTGGCTGCAGATTTGCGCACCATTGCAAAGGACAGAGGTGACCAAACGGAGGAAGACGATAGCGCGGCAATGGTGGCAGTGGTATTAGTGAATAGTAGATAGAATATACTGTGTGGAATGGTATAGAGTATATAGTAGTAGAAGACTATATACAAACGAGATATAGGCGAAGAGAAACTTGGATATATCAGGTGGGCTTAGTGGTTGCCAGTGACCTCGCATCGTCTCAACCACAGAGTGGCCACTGGCCCGAGCAGCTGACCGCATCTACACATACATACACAGTATGTCTATATACTGAAGAGAATATGTATATACGATAAATTGTATGTATATATGCAGGTGTGTTCGTGACTCTCATGCACTCTCAACTCAACTTGAAATATACTATCATTCTGATATTACGATCCAAAACCTCGACTGGTCGTTCTATTCTATACACAGTTCGCGCCACCACCAAATCGCCCATTGATTCTCTGCTTCTCTATTGCTTCTATATACCATTTCCCATTCGTTTATGTAACCGTTAAAGCAGCGATGTAGCATTGTCTATATATTTACATGTATACGCGTTAGTTTAGTTGTTAATTTACTATTGTTCATTGAGTCACTTTGTAATTTAATCAATCGATACAATTGGCATTTTGTCAAAATAAAAATATTAACGTTATGAATAGATATATAATTTCATGTAAATATTATTATATTTACTTTTTATATTACCGGAATATTAGTGAACTAATGAAACTTATTATGATATCAAATTATATGAAGGATTTTTATATAAAAAAGTTTATTATTTATACTTTATATCCAATGTGGCTCAATTAAAATTTTACGATATTAATTTTGCCTCATTTATAAGATATTTATTTCGTGGATAAATTCATACCAAACGATGCATAAATTATTCACTATTTATATCAACAAATACTCTTAGATAAATTAATTTAATTTTGATTTAAGAAACTTGTATTTCATCCTGATGTAATAAATAATATCACATTTATCTAAAACTTTATAAAATATAACTTTGTTATTACATATTATAACCAACGTTAAAAGTGAAAATAAAAACCAAAAAAAAAAAAATGCAATTTCCTTCAGCTAAATTTACTGTCATATCTATATACATCACTCTATATTTATTCGAATCTTTGCTGTAAAGTTAAACAATATGAACACAAAAGAGAACCATCTTTATGTATACATACACATATACAAATAATCCACTAAAATGTTATAATATCGTATAATATAACTATATATATGTTAGCGGTGAAGTAACGAATTTTGTAATAATTTTGAGCGACTTGACAGTTCACAGGGGATCTATTTAATGTACGAGCCAGTGTAATTAACGCTAGAGTTCAGCAGTCGCATATAACAAGCGCAAAAGGTGACTGGCGTTATATACACAGGGGGTAATAGTCTACACTTTGCTCTTCTCTTCCCCTCTTGAATTTACTCGTTGCCTGCGGCTCTCCACAAAACACAAATTAGTGTTGGGATGCCTTCACCAAGCGGATGAGAAAGATGGAGGAACTAGGAGGGAAAATATATACAAGCCAAAGAGCAAGTGAATGAGAATGAACGATATTGTGAGGGCGCGAGAGTGTACGAAGGATTGTGAACCCCTTGTTAATGCGTTGGCACCCTTGTCGTGGCTCGTCGCCCCTATTGCGTTATACGACACGAATGCACATTGGCATCGTACACTATGAGCTTGCTCAAACTCCGCCTACAATGTATACATAACAATATATATACATATATTATATGTGTAAACTTGGGAAATGTATTAAATGACACATTTTAGTATTGCAAAACTATATTATTGATCATTTTATAAAATAAAAATAATGTTAATCGATGATGATATATAAGGAAAAAATAGTTAGAATTTAATAGTTATGTTTAATTAAATTTAAAAATCAAGATATGTATATATAGCTTAATGTTAAATTAGTATTGCAGGATATTTATTTTATTTTTAGTTGTATTTATTAAGTTTTTGAGATGAATTTTCATTTATTATTTCTAAATAAGATTGTGTGTATTTTTAAATAAGATTATATTGGATTTTATTGATTCATTTCTTCTCCGTGTGTATAATTTAAATATTTGTAAATACGTAGCTGAATTTATTTAATTAAATGCTGAATTCAATTTGATATTGTGTCGAGATTTAGCTGAATTAATTTCTTTTTATTGGAGGTCTCAGATATTTTTTTTTTTTTTTTTTTTTCAGAGTAGATTTAAATTTCAAGACTTGCAAAAAGATCTTATTAGTTAAATTATCCGGTTTGCTTTGCTGCAAACAGTTTTAGATAAAAATTTCTGTAATTCAAACAAATCTATTAACTTTTATTAATTGAAAATATATATATTAAATAGAAAAAGTTTTATTGAAAAATAGAACAAATTTATTTAGTTGAATATTCAAATTTATTTTAAAAATATAAAGAATTTTTTCATTGAATCAACTATCGTTCAATTAAAATAAATTAGTAATGTCAATTTAAAGAAAATAATTTTCACATGAATGCCAAAAATAAAATTAAAAAATAAATTTAAAAAAATTTCATTCTCTCCACATCACTACAATTTTTAGCCTTAAACATAATCATATAAAATCAATACATTTTGCAACATAAAAATACATCATTTAAAACAGCCACATCTGTACATAAATATTCATAAATAAATATCTGTAATTTACATATATGTTTGTAAAATCACTGACACTTTATGAGTGATTTCTCAATACTAAATTATAACATTGAATCTAATCTGACTTTCATATATATTTCACTTGCCAACATAAATTAATAATTATTCCACTCATTAATTCACAAACATCAAAAATATATAATTCATTAAAATCATAAATGACTAAAACAAAATATAAAAAAAAAAAAAAAAAAAAAAAAGTAGCAAAGCAAAATTGATAGCAATAAATAAACTATCATTTATTTCATTAACATATGTCTACAATAACTGTTTTTTCCTTTTGTTTTCTCGATTGTGTGTGTTCTCTTTGTCGTTGATAGTTCGTATAAAGTGCCTTTGAGTTTTAAAGCGTCGATAAAAATACCGGTTAAAGAGAAAACGAGGCGCCAGAGAATTGTACAAAGGGGAACGAATATAAAATATATACATATACATATAATACATATGTATATCTATATATATATATATATATATATATATATATATATATATACATGCAGGACACGACGGTGAGAGAAGTTAGTAGTGAACTTGTGTTGCAACACTTTTTGACCTCATATATACCTGCATACTCGAATGTAAATGAGATGTATTAAAAGTAAACCGTATAGCGAAGGAGCAAAAGAGAGAAAGAACTCTGTGGGGGGGATTAACTATCAGGCGTTGTTTTTACAGCTTAAAATAAAACACAAAAAAAAAAAGGGTGGAGATAGCCGTGTATATATAGCAGTTGTTAGAGAGAACAGCGGGAGCGCATGAACACAGCTAAAATGTATCATAAAAGTCGCGTGAGCGATAAAAAAGAAGTGGGTGGCTATATAGTGTATGTATGTGTATATAGATGCAGTATATATGTATATAAACACGTTGAAAAAAGTGAGAGGGAAAAAAACAGAGAGAGAGAAAATGAATGCGCGGTCGTCAGTTGCGACCACGTATGAACCTGAAATGGTCTCTCTAACAGCTGGTAATAAAAAAAAAAAAAAAAGATATTTCAACCAAGAGGGGGCGTATATAGCATTTCAACGTTATATACCAATGAAATTGAGGGAGGAATCAGGGGAATATAACAGTCGAATACAGTTTACTGATGACTTAACAGAAAAGGGGACTTGAAAATGAATAAATAAATGAAAAATAATTATTTTTTTCTTTTTTATATTCTAATTTTTAAATTTAAATTGTTTTATTATCAATGTAAGTATATAATCGGGAAATATATATTTATTTGTTTATGTGTTGATAATTTTCATTAAGAGAATATATTTTATATATTTTTCATCCAGTTTTTTTTTTTTTTTTATATATATTTATGTGATGGGGAATTTAATTATATTTTCATAAGTTTAAAATTATTGTGTGATATATTTTTTTTTCTTTTAATTTTGATTATCAATATTTTTTTTCTTACTGTTAATTTTATTTGTGATTCGGATATTTTAATCTATTCATTAAATTATGAATTCATTGAATATTTTTGCGTGATAAAAAAAAAAAAATTTGAAAAGTATTTTATAATTAATAGATATATACTTTGAATGAAATATCTGTAATTGATTGGAGATAAAAATTGGACGCGTATTGATCAGCAATACATATTCAACGTTTTCGCGCATGAGCTAATTTTATCGGTAAATGAATAATGAATGTCTGCGAACTCTTGCGGATAGAATAATGATGGAAAAAGCGCAGTGAAAATAGAGGGAAAATGTCAGAGAACTGAATGAAAAAAAAAAAAAAAAAAAAAAAACATAAAAATAAAATTAAAAAAAAAATCACAGTGAGATGTAGTTAAATACAAAATTAAAGGATCATCGAAACTGATTGAAGTTATATCAATTAATTAATTAATTTCTATTTGATATACTCATTGTTTGTCACTATGTACATACATATATATATATGTACATGCAGATTTCATATCAATTTATGTGCTTCAACTATTTCTCATCACACCGCAAATGTGTCAGGAGTGAAGTATTGAAATTTTACACCCACTCATCATCACTAAAATTCAACTGAAATCCTCTTTGTAGGTATAATATAGATATATATAATATATAATACATATATATATAGGTTTCTCTCACTGTTATTTTATACTCATAAACCCCTGGTGTAGTTTGAGAGAGAATATACCACACGCTTTTTGTATTGATCCGTTCACGAGCTGCGCGGCCCCCGACAATTTTGCACCCACTTTATGACCACTATAAGAATATAACTATCCGAATAAATTACCCAACTCTCCACATGTCACTGAACTTATGGCCACTTCAAGTGTATTCTCAATCAGCGACAACGATACATATATGTTATATATATACATAAAAAAAAAAAAAGTGGTAACAGTAGCGCACGCCATTTTGATACAATCATTTGTGAAAATTGTTCCGCGCGTCACTCAGCCTTTCATTAATTGGATTTTATTATCTATATTACGCACACACGCACACATATTGCTTCAATAATGTTATTACGAATGAGGGAAAAAAAAAAAATAGCAAAATCAAAGAGAGCTGAAAAAAAAAATAATAATAATTCGTATATAAAATATCACATCGTACGATTTATTTCAACATGAATGGAAAATTAATAAAATTTAATATTTTATGGGCGTCTGAGTGAAACGATAATCTACATATATAACGCGTTTGTTATGGGCATGTCTAGCCATATAGATCATTGCATTATTAAAAATAAAAAGTCATACATGATTTGTTTATACAGACAGAGTGTTAAATTTATGGATAAACGGGAAAAAAACTTTGCTCCCTCGGTTGTGCTTAGTCACACACTTTTTTCATTTTAATTTTATTTCTGAATTTCCGCACATTGCCTTTGCAAATCGACGATTGGCGGGGAGGGAGAGAATCGCAACCGATTTACGATTTGACTGTGTTGGCATTCAATCAGAGAAAAAAAAAAAAAAAAAGAAAAAAAGAAATACGACAGAGGGTGCGAACAGTGAATATAGCGCGCGCGAATGCCGAAAGAGATGGCGTTAAAATATTCAATAAACGCCGAGCATTATTTTCGACTGGCTGACAGGCGGGTTCCCAAATCGTATATAGAATGTGAGAGAGTGCGAACGATTACAGAAAACATACTGGGAGTGGAATAAAAAATAAAAAGGGAGAGAAAAAAAAAATAGTTGGAGACAGAGAGGGTCAATGAAAGCATTTGCAGCCAATGGGAAAAGACAAAGGTTGGCGCGACAGCGATTTATCCCATTGAATTTCACCCCATATATACATATATATATTTTTATTCCCCTCTCCACACATAGCAGCTCAAGTCTCATATTCGATAATTTGCTGTGCGCCCCTTACACTACCATCATTCTTTTCTTAAAGCGACCTTTCATCCCCTAATTCCACTTTATATCGTTCTTTATCGTTCCGATTTTTTTTTTTCCCCTTTTTGCTTTACGCCAATTCGTATGTTTTTATTTTTTAATTTCTGAGGTATTTCACATAGTATATATATCATTTACACTATATATATAAACTTATTTTTTAATATAAATATACATATTTTATATTATTATTTACCTGCTTGTGCATTTCCACATTAAGTCCATACGACATCTCATAATACTGGAAAAAAGGAAACATAAATTTAATTATAAATTCTATTAATTTATTATATATATATGTTTATGTATGTATAAATATTACGTATATGTATGTATGTGTGTTTATGTATGTTTGTAAATGATTTATGAGTTGTATTTACATATATAAATGATAATGATGATGTTTATGATTCATGCAAAAAGCTTTTTGATAGTCGCATTCTTTACTACCCCCCCAAATATCGTATATTCATACATTTATTCAACATAAATATCATGCCATTAACACTCAGTTACGTTGAATCAAAATAAATCAAAAATAAACCATAAATATCCATATAGACATATTGTATATCTTATAAAAGAATCGCGAGAAGAAGTAGAAGGAATATATATCAGCAAAATATAAACGTGCAAAATATTTGTAGAAGAAATATATATTGTTGCCAAGAAAATAGAAAAATCTGTATTCATAAAAATACAAAAAAAAAAATAAAAATTGCATAATTTATATACATAAAGTCCTAGTTTTTATGTATATCAGCGCGTTCCACTGTCTCATTTACAATAGAAACAATCATATAACTTTATTTATTATACTTATATATAACGAGCGAATCTATTAAAAATAAATATAAACATTTGGTTGATAAGCTCTCTTTCGCGGTCGATGTATAAAAATTTTCCTTACAATCACTCTAGATTATTTATTCGCGAATGAACACATCAATTAAATAAAGTAGAAGGTAAAATACACCAATAAAGATATAAAAAAAAAAAATAATAATAATAACGATAATATATCCTAGAAAATTTTATTGACTTGATTATTGACGAATAGGAAAAAAAAAATTATAGCGATCGAGTTCATGAGTAGAAATAAAGAAAAAACACATAAATGTGTAAAATAATAAACGTTTTTATTGAAGAATTTTGTAAAAAAAAAAATCATATAACTATATAGTTTATCCTTGTCCTCGACCTCTCTTCTTTTCTCTTTTTCGCTCTCGTCAATAGTAAACGAGAGTTTTTAACGAGCACATATATAATACCGAATACCTCGACTAGTCTTCAATGTTATAACGCATACCAACGACCATTGTAAAACGTCTTTTATGATGATCGTAAAGAGATCTCTAGGTAGCACGCGATATATGTATTATATATACGTATGTATTATAGGTATATATATTTATGGACAGTAGTATATAGATATGACCTGAGCATTTTAACGTGGCGCGGATTGTGAAGTAGACAAGCGTGTGTGTATATATACGTACGAGTTGATGGAAGAGAATGATAAACGATAGCAACTGTTTCAAACATGGTCGCACATGAAATAAATATATCGTTTATTATTATTATTATGTGTATGTGTATATAGTGTAACGGGTTTTTCAAATGAATTGAAGACAAATTTTGTTGGCATGTGAACGTAAATATTATATATGTATATAACGTAGAAATTTATTTTAAAATTTATCTCAAGCGTATAAATAAAATTTTATTTCGTATGATTCATTGGATTCAATAATTGCATGGATAGTAGATAGTGATATTTATTGATGAATTTATCTTTTAATAGTAAAATATAATTGCGCAAATTATGTGCTGAAGAATAATAACAAAAATGATTGGGTAATTTATTTGTGGAAAATTAAAAAGAAAGAAATAAAGATAAATTGAATATAATTTTTTTTTTTTTTTTTTTTTTTGTAATTTAATGATTGTAATAATTTTTTAATGAAACTGTAACACGTATTAACTTTGTCTAATTATTATTATTGTTGTTGTTGTTTTTTTATTTTGTATTTTAACAATGTGACACAAATATATTCCAAGAAATAATGCTTTTCATCTATCGTCATTGGGATTGATTGCTAACCTTTTAAATGGATGAAAACATGTATTAGACACGGATACTTTTAAACGTAATTGGCAACTATACACAACCGTAGAACAAAGTTTTAAACAATTCAACCTGTCGAGTTATTATACGGATTCCGTCTTGTACGTAAAGTAGAATTACGAAGTACAATTTTATTTTTTTTTATTTTCTACTTCATCATGCGATTTAAACACTGAAGTTGACAACATTGTGGTAATAGAGTATAATGTAAGAATGGTCTTTGCAGTTATAAAGTATAAACTACTGGTAAACTGGTAAAGATAAACTTATGCCAGTATATATTATACAAAAATAAAATGAGTCAAAAGAAGCACTATCATCGCCAAAAATGTCTCTATAAAAGTTTATTTCTTGGGTTTTGTGCAGTAATATACAGTGAAATACATTGTAAAATTTCCACTTTGAATTCTCCCTCAGACAACCCGCAAAAGCTTATGGAACTTTGCCAAAATTATTGCTGTATATAAACTACCAATCAAGATTGCGCCTTGTGAGTGTAAAATTCCCCTCTTTAACACGCACACGAAGACTTTATATGTATGAGACGGATAGATATATGGAAAAGAGAGGGCGGAGATAGGGGTTACAACGACAAATGAGGGTGTGAGGCAATGAGAAAGTGAGGAAAACAGGGTGAAAGGGAGTAGCACAAAATACAATCACTTACGTGAAGTGCTTGCAAGCTCTTCTCCTTAATGTTTCCGTTCTCCTTTTATTTTTATTTTTTTTTTTCTTTCTCTCTTTTCTGTTTCCTTTTCCCATCTCAACCTCTGCACCCTATACTCTGATGTATATACAGTAAAACACAATGTGTGGAGGTTCTCGACAATCTGACAAGTGATCGTAAAACTCGTGGGAGCTGCTGCACAGGAGAAAGAAAAAAAGGCAACGAAAAAGGCAAGAGAATCGTTAAGAGGTATAAGTTGTGCACTATATGGAAAATACGATGTTAGCATGATATATAAATAGTAGAATATGTAGATATACATATATATAATACAATATAGTATATAGTATGTATAGTTGATCGCGTCAGAACCAGAAGATGTGCGATGAATCGTGCGGAAAACAAATTACGATTTTCTCCCTAGCTTCCCCACTGTCTAAACATGTCCAGACCATGGAGCAGAAAGGGTAATGCAATGACAAATGGAGTGGATGAAGAAGAAATGTAGCAAATATTCTCAACTACGATAAATTTAGTGGAAATGTCTATTTGGCAAACGCAAAAAAATGTCACGTAAAACTCGCAATTTTATTTTTAAATATATATTTTACGCATAAATTGTGAAAAACTTTTATCAAAATTATTATATCATATTAGAGATAATTTAAAATGCATTGATTACCGATGATAACAAAATAATAGTGAATGATATGTATATATGTATAACGTTTAACGAAAATTGTATATAAATTTAAAATTGTTGAGAAATAATACTTTATGGCAATTTCAATAATTGAACGATGAAAAATATATCTGATAAAAGTTTTATTGCTGATATTCAAAAGACGATTTTTAGTTTGAATTATGTGCTCAAATTTCATTTGAAAATTACAAGAAATAAATTGCACTCGAAGCAGACAGTATATATCTACTATACATAGTCGTTTTTTTTTTTTTTTTCAAGAAATATAAAAAAGATAGCGCGTAAATAAGTATAGCAAACGTAGAATATATATAAATACATAATAATATAATTATAAGTTTTTTTTATTTATTGGTTTATTTTTATTTTATTTTTTGATTTCGTTTATTTTTTCGGATGCCCTCCATCAGTTGACTCACCATAACGTAGTGGCGCTGCATCTCTGTCTTCTCCTGGGCGAGTTTCTCCAGCTCCAATTTAATACTGAACAGAACAAGCAGGAAATTGCACGTGTAAGCTAGTTATTGGTAAGTGCAGGCAACATTCAAAAGCATTTTGTCTTTTTTTTTTTTTTTTGTATTATTTTTCTTAGTTTTCAATCAAGACAGTTTAATAAATAAATAAATTTTTAACGTTGTATACGACCTATATTGATAATTAACTAAATCATTTATGACATTTATCAAATTGAAATGAGTAAAAAATCAAATCAAATATTCCCAAAATTATTTTCTCATAAAGAAAAATAATTTGTTTATCATATACTAATGATATAAATATTTATTATCAATTATTAATAATATATCCTATTTAAAATTTGTTTTATTATCAAAATATCTATCCCAAGTTCTTAAAAAATGAAGTAGAATATCTAATATTCAGAGGAAAATTTTTTTTTATCGACATTGAGACAGTTCTATGTCTCGCCCTACTATAACCGGGTTATGATTTATTTTTTTTCTATACCGAAACATTGATCTTTACATGTATATATATAACGAGAAAGCTAGTATGAAAGTCAACGCTTATATATCCATATCACCGAACCCACGATCGATCGTCAATAACTTTTCGCATATAAACTGATCGTACCAGTGGAAATAAAAAACGAATTGTATTTTTTTTTTCTCTTTCCGTTTCTTAACAACTCTTCTCCACACAATTTTATTTTATATTTTCATTTTCCATGACGCAGTTTATGCATTTATAAAATATATATTACACCCCAAATATATACATATACATATATACTAAAATGTTGAAAAATATATAGCAAATCTGTGAATAAAAATATTCTCAGATATTTCAATAGACAATTTTTTTTTTTTCATTCTCATAAAATATTATTTTGTAAAAATTCTCTAAATTTATATTAAAAAAAAAAAAAAACTGGTTTTATTTTATGCACCAGCCATAATGAATTCCATTTATATCCAACAACTATTTAAATAATTAATTACGTCTAAAAGATCTCGGGAAAAAAAATTCTGCAAAGCAGATATTCAACATCATTAATAATATATCTTATACATTTAAATTCAACTCGAATGAATTTATAATATATTTAATACTAAAAGTGATGTTGAGATTAAAATGCTAATATTAAATATATTAAATATACCATAAGTGCGAAAGAAGAAAGTCTTTTGTACAAGAGCTTATATATACATGATCCAAGTAGAGAAAGATGATATATAAATTAAACCTCCCATATATTATTATATACATATATCGTTTCTCGTTATCATAAATAAACCCGTTTTCTCGTAGAATTAAAGATCAAAAAAAAAATAAAATAAAATAAAATACATACGTTCAAATATCGAATAATCATACGATGATATTATACGGTACGTTAGCAATTTACACGAAGTTAATCAGAATAATTATGTCGGGTGAAAATGATTGACGACCGTGATTGAAACCGCTTAATAATTTCCAGTTTCTATATATAGAAAGGCTATAATTTCAGCTGGTGCATCGGATAACCGATTAGCTGAAAAGTTTTATCGATAACTATAAAATTACGTATTGATGATGATATCTTTCATTTCAATGAATATATATACATACATATATATACATATGTAACATATATAATATCACATTGAATAATAATAAAAATTATAATAATAATAATTTACCATTGAATATATAATTGTTAGAGACTTTATTTAATATATCAAATAATATCGTAGTATAAAATTTATTCTGAATAATTTTTCTTGTACATATATTTTTTCTTATTCTTTCACCTTCATGAGGATTAAATTTGAAGAGGGGAAATAGCTATATATATATATATATTCATGTGCATATATGTGTATATATGCACAGCAAGCCGTTAAACATACAATTAGTGCATCAGCCGCAGGAAATATCAATAATGATCGTCATAGCGGCCGGTGTCGTGCAGGTTATAATTAATACATTCTGTCTCTCATTCTCACTTTCTCTATACGTCTCACTCATTCTCATAATTTCTATATTCATTCTCTCTCTTTCCCCGCTCTCTTTTCCCTTTCCTTCTATATATGCACATCATGTTCTGCCTTTTCGCACCGTCGATTTACGACAGCACGAATCGACATTCATGATTGGAATATTTCGTCGCATATTACATATTCGAATTTGCAAATGTGTATATGTATATATATATATATATATATATATATACATTTTGCCCATGTGCCCATATACAGTAGTATAGAAACCCCGAGAAATTTTGTTTACCGTTTTTTTATTTTTTTATGCGTGCATTTAATATGAAGTGTGTATTATATATATAAAGACCATGAAATTTTTTTTGTTAATTTATTAAAAATTGCGTGCGTTTTTTTTTATGTTTTTTTTTTTTTTTTTTTTTGATAAGAAAAATTAAAATGCAATTGGCAGACATGGAAAAAAATGAATGAATATGAATGATGTATGAATATATGAAAATTATTTCGAATGATAATTTTGTATTCACAGTTGCTCGTTTCTTTGAATTTGTATTAAAAAATAAAAAAGAAAGAAAATAAAAAAAAAAATTGTCTTGGTAAAATTTTTAATATATTTGAATATATCTATTATTTTTTTGTTTTTTATTTATTATTGAATTAATGAAATTGCTTTGTCAATAATAATCTAATTGAATTGAAATATGAAATAAAAAATCAGATTTAATTTAATTTTTCTTTTTTTTTTTTTTATATAAAACAAATAAGAAACGAGAACTATTGTCTGTGATTATTTGTATATAAGTGTTTGATTATGTATATATATAATATATATCAGTTTTTTTTTTATTTGATGATGATGATGATGATAATAATAATCTTCTTTTGCGTTGTTCACGATTATATGGCTTACCATCACGTAATGCCTCTGTATCTCAATTTTTTCACTGGCCAGTTTCTCGCACTCCAATTTAAGGCTGTACGGGCAATAAAAACATTATTAATTTAGATCGTATGTTTTATTTTTCTTTTGATTTTTTTTTTTTATTTCGTTGATTAATATTTTTTCTCTACATTAAATTTCTCTTTCAATTTGTCGGGAATTAACAAACACACCAAGACGCCAATGAGCGGGAATTAATTCTATATCACATGTCGATATTTCCACACAATAACGCCCCTATATAACTAAACTCAAAACGCCAGATGAAAAAAATATTATCAATATATAGAAGTTACATCTCACAAAAAAAAAAAAAAAATAAATAAATAAAGCAATAATAAATCTAACCATAAATCAAACCAAACTATTAAATATCTATTACGATATCGCAATTATATAATTACATAATTCATATAACCTATATACACATTCAACTCGACATAAATATATATATTATAATAAAACAAATAAACTATAAAAATACACAAATTAATTATAAAATAAAATTATTATCCTCCACCGAATTTTCAAAGCTCAAATATAATCTGACGTTTATCAAAAAACATTTCGCGTTAAATAATTTAAACGTTGGATAATTTATCATCAATTTTCACGCGATAATCGTTCGAATATGAATATAATATAAACTATCATCCAAACGAATAAAATTGTATGTTATCACAATGCGGAATAACAATGTACGAGGAAAAAAAAATATATATATTGCCCCCATATATATACATATATTGGTTTTATGTGCAAAAGAGATGACGAGCATGACGGTTATGTCAGCGAGTTATCCGCGAGTGGGGCGAGAATATGAAAACGGTGTCTGAATTTAATACAGAGCTCTGGATCATTTAACAGAGTTTTCATACAGATATAAATATATATATTGTTGCAGACAATCCCCGGGCTATATTTGATCACGTACATTCAACATACATATACACACACACACACAGACAGACATCAATCCAACCTTTACATATGTATATATATAATATATACAACCACATATGCGTAACTTCTGTTGGGTAAATACGTGCAGCGTTCGATCAGCAGACGGCCAGAGGGTTATGATTGCTCCATCGCATGCACTATCCGGCGGCAAACGACACGTTTTTCTCCCTTCCTTCACTCCCTTTTTCTCTCACCCTATATATACTTCCACTCAATATATAATATATTTTTTTTAACCATGTTCCCCGCCCTTTCTTTGTCACACTATAATATAACGGTAAGGAAAAAAATTTACAAAACGCTGCGCTACTTGTTTAGCTCGCAATAATACATCGTCGCGGGTATTTTCACTAAATTCGTCACGGACGTATAATTTATATATGTATGTATGTGTGCGTATATATGTATGATATTTCCGTGTATAGAAGAGTGCGTGAGAGAGATATAGAAAGTGTATGTTTTTTTTTTATCGCCCCTTAATTTTTTTTTTTTTTTTCTGAATCCATTTAGAAGGGTCACTGCGTCGGTTATTTTTTATTATTACTTTATATATACTTATATTCATTATATACATGTATGTATTTATTGAATTCCACGGTTTGTTTCGGTTTCTTTTATGTGTATGTATGTTTTTTTTTTTCGCTTGATTTTTCTCGGATTTACTTGTTGAATTATATAAGCTTCTTAATATATATATTGACCATATTTCACTCCAATATATATTTCCTATTTCTGTATTTATTTTCTTTTCAAAATACTCCGATATTTATAATCTATACCAAACTGCATTTGTTATGTAAACAATAACAATCCGCCAAAAATATTTTATACATTAATATAAATCACATCAAGATAAATATATTATTAATATAAATCTAAATGAGACATGAAATAAAAAATAAAAATAAAATTAGTTATTAATGTCATAATTCGATATAAAAAAAAAACAAAACAAAATTATTATACTTACTTGTGATATTGTGCTTGTAAAAAATTAAATTCCTCTTTGATACGATCACAGGAGTCAATGACTGTGAATTTAAATGGTTGTCCAGGTTGAGGTGGGCCCTGAAAAAAAATGAAATAATTAATAAAAAAAAAAATGAATAAAATAAAAATTATCATTTCTATAGAAATGAATTTATTTTGATGAAAAGATTATCGGGGAATATATAAAAAAAAAATTATTTTCCACTGTCACACATATATAGACATTTTATAACTATGTATATATATATATTTATTATATATATATATACATTTCTTGCGTAAAATACTAAACGGTAGGAAGCACACGACCAACCCCTTTTGCCCTGTGTCTATATAGCTATCGCAATTCTCCTCGCCCCAGCCCAAATTTACACCATCACACGGGAGAGAGAACGAGTAATTAACTATCTCCGTATCTCCCCCTCGATCTTCGTCGTCGTAGTCGTCGTTGACCCCTCAGGGGCCACTGTTTACACACGTGTTCTCATGTTAATTTAGCTGAACATCCCAGTTTTATGCCTGATGTTTCTCCACTCTTCTTCCATTTATTTTTTTATTATTCTCTTCTTTTTCCTTTTTTTTTTTTTTCTCTTCATTCTTTTTTATTTCATGCTATACCACCTATATGTTCTCGTTTTTCTTCATTCTTTCTACAAACTATATACATACATGTTAGCACACATATGTATACACATATATAGGCGTTTTATGTACATTTATTTTCGTGCATAAAACCAGTTTAACCATCACACGCAGTGTGAGAGAAAGAGTTCTTTTTACCAGAACAAAATTAGTGAATATATGAGAAGTAAATCATTCTCATAAAGATCGCGGTCACTGAATACGTTTTTGATTTTTTTTTTTTTTCTTTCATTTTATTTGGTGAAATTGCACGCGTTAAAATACATATATACTCAACATCAATCTTTCTATCCTCTCGGTATATTTATTTTATTTTTATTTGAGCGGGTGCCTTTCTCTCAAAGGAGTTTCATTTTATACCAACTATAAACTCAAAGCGACGTGCGAAATCCTTTGAAAAAACAAAAGAACGAAGAAAAAAAATAATAATAAAGTAAAATAAAGAAGCAAAAAAGCATTCTTTGTGTATAAAAAATAAAAAAATAAATTCTATATTATGTGTTAAAAATTTTTTTTAGTCAATTGCGAACAAATTGACGAAATAATTTTTACCTATTTATATAAAGAATTATAAATATAATATTTAGTATTTTATATTTGTATTTATTGTATTTGCTATCAACGTGTATAATTATATAACCTAAAGATAAAGAATAATAAACAGCAGAAATAATAATGGAAAATATCTTTATAATCATTAGAACCGTCTAAAAACGATTAAATCTTAATTTGTAGGTAATAATGAGCTATTTTGTAACAGACTAAAAGCTATATATATTGCTTTGAAACTTATTTGATTTGGCACCCCATTGTGAGGGATCAAGCAAACGTGATTCTATCAAGACAAATCTCGTCTCATTTTACGATTAAACAACCGATTATTCTATAACGATCACTCTTCGATAATCATTTCCATAAACATCATACTGTCATTATAACAATTTCACATAATTAATATCCCTCTAAATTATTATATATTTTCCAAAAAAAGATATCATTACTCCCATTAAATTTACAAACAAATATTTAAACATCAAGTTTATAGATTTACATTCGAAAAATTGAAATACAATTTCTAAATAAGTACATAAAATATTTCATATATAACGATAGATATAAATATATCTATTTAATACAAGTATAATAGAATTGAACATCAATCTCAACCATAACTTTAAAACCGCATGACTTTTGCTAAATCGTACTGCCACTTTCAGCGTTATCTCATACAACAAATCCCCCTTTCTGTCTGTGAGAATTGACATTAAATAGAAGGGGTGTGTAAAGCGAGAAACAGACAGAAGCGAATACATGGAACAAAAACGTAAGAGTATATATATCTAGAATCTCTCGAGTAGTGAGCAACGTCCGCACTCTCAGCAAGAAAGTAAACAGACTGGTGTTAGCAGAAGTAGTAATAGTAGTAGTGAAATATATATATATAATACACTGTACATATATATGTATGTATTTTAGTTGGTGAAAAAGAGACATTGAAACACTGTGAAACGTGAGTTAGAGAGAGAATAAGTATTGAATGACGAGATAAAAAGAGGGGAAAAAAACAGACCGAGATACCAACAAGAGAGAAGTTGATGGGGTGAAAGCAGAAAAGTCCCCTTATCCCTCGTGCAGTGGACCAATTTACGGTACCCTCAGGGTCGAGTAATACGTTTCACTGACTCGAAGGGTCGTTTCGTGGGGCCATTGTTGTCCACTCTTTGGATTATTTTCGACAAGAGAAGGGAATATACTGAGAGATGTGGGATCTCGTTATATCGTCCGTTCACCCCACCCTATATTGCTATATCCCCAAAATCCCCCTATTCTTCTTACCATCAAGAGAATTGAGGTAGACACTTAGTTTTGCTCGGTTTGGCAGTAACATCCCTTTTCACTCTCGCCTCTCTGCATTATATCTCTTTATTGTTAGAGTTTTTTTTTTTTTTTTTTTTACTCCCCTTTATTATTTTTTATATCTTCGGTTATATTATCGCTGTCTCTGTAATCTATACACGAATATTTACGATATAAACTATAGATGAATTTCGAAAAAGTATTTATCACACTACAAATTTAAGAAAGAAAATAAAATAAAAATTTTTCAAGTCAATTTTTGTTTTTATATTCGTTTTCATATTTAATTTTGCTTATTCAGCAAAATTTAAATGTCTTTTTTTATTTTTATATTCTAACAACTGCTACGTATTTGTTTTCTCAATATTTTTTTTTTTTCTTTTCGTTTATTTAGTACATTTATAATGCGTTAGTGTAAGGGTTTTTAATTGGTAGATTAAAAGTGTTAATATTTACCCAAGCCACAGTGGAATTATAAGCAGCAGAGCATGAATATATATAGGGGAAGAGAAATGGTGAAAGGAAAGAAGATGAAACACAGAACATATACACACCAGTTAACGATAAAGGTGCGGGGGTGCGGAGGCACACACGCGCGCGCACTACAGGGGTCGTAATAGCCAACTAATACTCGTACACCTACTTAACTGTTGTATGCACGCAATCCCAGCACAGTATTCGGATATCCCTACGTTGTATGTCCCACCGACCAATATTAGGGGAGAGTTATATGAGGGTGTGTGTTACCTACATGTATATATATAATATATATAAGTATATATACGATTCGCCATTATTTTTTTTTTCCCCTTTATAAACTCGACGCCCTCGTGTCCGTCTCTCTTTCTCTTTCAGCCATACATAATTCCAATTGACACTGTCCAATCGACCCTTCGCATCAACGATACCGTGACGTCCTGCGGCTCTTTTTTCTCTTTATTTTTTTTTTTTTTTACGACGACACTTCATGGCCCATGCCATGTTCTATCAACACACCAACATCCGGTAGAACGAATTTGCTGTATAAGTCAAGTTGCTGCTTGCTCGCCCGGAATAGTCATAAATCAACTTGTAAGTTTACGACTGTCTACCATGAAAATATCTATTTAAAATTTTTTTTTTTTCTTCATTCTATTCGCACTCTCGCCAATAATACTTATTTTACACAATTTTACGTTCATCCGCTAAGTGACGAAATGATAAAAAGTAATATTTATTTTGTATTCTCGCTACGAAATATATATAAATGTCAATGAATATAATATTAATACACGTATCTTTTTTTGTTTTTTATTTTTATTTCATTTATTATATTCACATTATTTTATACTTCATTCATTGCCCAACGTATTTTTATATATATTTTCAAATATGTAAATTTACTTTCTTTTTTATATTTTTATTATACCCGTTCACTACTTCTGTTTATTCTTTTTATTACTTATTTTTTTTTTTTTCTTCATATATTCTATTTTATTTTCATTCGCCCCAGGAGTATAATAAATATAATAGTACTACTTGACATTTCAAAAAATTACGACCAAAGTTGATGTATATACACAAAACTATAGACTATATACAATACATACAAAAAAAATCGACACATTTACTAAACATAAATTCATATTATTTATAAAACAATTCAAAAAACATCATCTGTAAAAACGCAAACTTTGCATATTATTTTTTTGACGTTTCATCTCTTTACAGATCAATGAGCATCTATATACCCAAAGGAACAAACACATATATACATTTAATACATATAGTATAAATATATACATATATAGATATGCACATATGTACCCCACACGTGTCGATATGTCTCAAATCTCGAGGCCCTGTCATTGATTCATGAGTGGTTGGTTGGTTGGTTGATTTGAAACGAGGGATGGTGCGATTTGAAACCAAACACGTGTGTGTTATACACATGTATATATATGTGTTAGTCTGATCATGTAACGGACGTTCATGAGAAACAAAGACAGATATACACACATATATATTATATAGATATATTCAGAGAGATAAACACAGGGGGAGAGACACGTGTCTCACAGCTCGTCACCGTATCGGCACTCCATTGAGTGCTTTCGCGACCCTACCATTGTCATTATACTGTACATTTAATGTATGCTCCAAGCTTCAAGGATTCTGTATCGAAATTAGCACTCACACCATTGATTTAAACCCCCCTTCGTTACATGACAAACATTAATAGAATAAACATCAAATAAATAATAATTTATAAATACATATTATATCTCTCTAAAATGTTTTTCGTTTAAACTATAATGAATATATTAATTATATAAGTAATTTTTATATTTAATATTTCATGAAATGATAATTTATAATCGTTTGTTAAATAAATTAATTTGTCATTATAGGTATATAATAATATATATAATTAGGCATGTAGATAATTTTGGTTGGGTCAGGGAAAATTTTTAAATAATTTGATTTTTATGATTTGATAAATTTCCGATAATGAGGTTAATATTTATGTGTTCAATAAACAAATATAATTGAGTGTATAAATATAATTGTTTATGCCTGTTTATTTATATACATATATGAATTATTGTATCGATTCTAGTGATAGATTTAATGAGGAATATATATATATATATATATATATTGAAGAAGAAGAAGAAGAAGTAAATAATTTTTTTTTTAATAATGATTTACCGGATGTCGAGCGGCGGCAGCCGCAGCAACTGCAGCAGCATTTATTCCAGCACTTGGATACATCTCCGTGTTGCGTTGCCAACCGAAGAGCTGACGATTCTGCGTATCGTTACGTACTTTGACGTTATGTGTATATATATATTCAATATATTATATATCCTTTTGTGTCGCTTATCAGCGGCACTTTCACAACAAACTCACTATGTCAACCATTGCGCGAACACAAATAACGCGCACATTTATAAACACGAAACAAATAAACACAAATTTCACAAGTACACAATTTATGAAAATAACTTAATTATCAACAATATATTATTTAATCACACGAAATTATCATGAGTAATACCCAGTGGCGTCAAGCGCACACTTTTATTTATCTATTTCCTTTTTTTGTTTACTACTATTACTACATTTCACGTAGCACATCCACATACACACTCACTGTGAAAATGTGCGCGAGGCGTCGAAGCATTTCGGTTATGGTACGTTAAATAAATATGGAAAAAAAAAAAAAAAAAATAATAGTTTAAATAAAAAAACTTTGGCTTCCACAACTTTACACTAACCCATCAATTTAACCACCGCACTCTCATTGTTTTGCATCTCATAACTTTATATTTCAAATTTTGTTTATTAAAAATAATATATATTTGTTTTGTCGTTCACGTTTAATTATTAAATTACATTCGATAAATGATAATTCATGAGCACGATATCTGATGTGATCGTTAACGGTGACACCAACGAAGAATTTAAAAATGTCTCGGGTTTATGCACTGTATATATACGTTTTATGTGTGGGTGAATAGGGGAAAAAAAAAAAAAAAAGATATACACTGAACACTGGCGAGACGGCGTGTACACTGTCGGTAATGCAGGAAGCCACTTGAGCGAGATGCCAATTGAGCGGCGTAAAGAGTGCGAGCGAGACACGGAGAGACGCTCACTTCCGCGGCCTTGTTCGATATCGTATGAAAATGTACTTTAAATAATAATAATAATGGTTGTTAATTTTTTTTAGAATAAAGTCAAGTGTATTTGAATTAATATTGAATAATAAATATCGATGAAATTTAAACTGCACAAAGTTAAATTTAATTTTTATTTTTTTTTTGTTATTATTTATTATTTATCGTGACTTTTTTTTTTTTTAACCGAATGGAAAATACACACGCGCCTTATTTCACGGTGTATTAACAACGATTTAAAATTTACTCATGTATATATGTATTTAAAATAAAAAAATTAAAATCGGTCAAAATTGCGTTCCGGTGCGTAATTTTATTTATTTCGTTTTATTTTTTTTTTTTCTTTACTTCAATCGGTTCACCACAAGGAAAATTGAGAAAAAAAATTCACTGATAATTACAATTCCTTTTGGGAAGAAAAAAAAAAAAAAAGAAAAATTGATATATCAACAATCTAAATATTCAATCAGAATAAATAAATTATTTTCTTATCATCAAAATATAATATTATTTTTAAAAATGAATATAGGCACACAGTTCCAACATATTTCATTAATGAATTAAATAAAAAAAGAAAATATGTATCCACTATACATATACAAGTTGATTTTCACAAAGTAAAAATACACATACACAAAGAAGAAACGAGATGCACCCTCGACGAAAGCTTTTGAGCGACTGACGGTTAGTCGAAATGGTGGGGAGGAATGAATATGAGAGACTCTCCCCACTATAACCCATCGCCACTATTATATCCCGAACTCCGCACACAACTCTCGGAGCCGTAACTGCTCGACGAGCCAAGGGGCAAAGTGAGCTCTGTTCACTTCCCCTCCTCACTCTTCTCGACCCATCGTAGCCTATGTTTCCTCCACCACTGTCGCTACTTCGGTCGTCGCCAGTACACACCAGCATGGCCTCCAACATACATTCATCCATGAGACATACATACACACACACACACACACACATCAGCTCACCACGGACCATTCGCCCGACACATTAAGCGGAGCGATAGCTCCTTTACAATTATTGCGATTAGTTACGTGAATGACCCGAAGGGCGCGAGAGCACGGGAAATCACGACACGTCGGCCTAATTGAAGCCAGATAAGCATTGCCGTATGTATATGTATATATACATACAATATATGAGTATATATACATGTATATATATATATTATATATGTATGTATCATATGTTCGCGCGAGCAACGTTGATGGTCACCTTTACGTGACTTGGCTTTATTTAGCTTATCTTTTTCGACGACGTGAAACATATTATAATGTAACATGATTGAATGAGCACATGTGTACAGCAAACGCACCACTGTCAAACCCAAGACATTTTCTATATACAAATATGACATCATACATAACAACTTTTCGATTATGAAAAATATATCTATGTATTTATTCTTTTTCTTTTTCTATTCGCTCCATCTATTTTTTTTTTTTTTTTCTTATATTATATGTAGGAAAGGATGATAGTCACTGGAGAGATATTCACTGGAATCCGGTGGAAAGCACCGCATGATATCTCTCTTGCTCGCATATTCTACAGACATATATATATACATATTTATCCCTCTCTTATTCCCAAGGCGTTCAAGATTTCCCTCACTTTCCACACCACCACAAATATGGCGCACCTCAACCCCGTTTTGCCAACCCCTACTCGCTCTGTTGATGACGAGGACGACTCACCCATTGCAAAGATATGGCTATAGAATAGTGAATGAGAGAGAGAGAGAGAGAGAGAAAAAGATCGAGTCGGTACAAACATACAAAGAGGATACTATAGAAGTTGGAGAAGGAAAGAGGGAGAATCAAAGAGAGCGCAAGAGACAATACGAATAGATAGCGAATGAGAGTGCAGGATAGGATCTCTCTGTTCACACTGGCAAAGTGTGTGCGCCGCAGTGTGTGCACAGACTGTGTGTGCAAAAGGGGGTTTCGAGGTATACTCATTCGTTATCGTTGTGTGTAAATGTATATGCTATAGGGGATTCTACACTGAATAAGTGTGTATAAATATATATATATATATATATATGTGTATGTATATATGTGTGTGTATTACACTACGTATAGTCCCAAGCAGTTTCTTATACTTGATTGCCACTATCGTCCCCACTTGCTCATAAAGAAAGTCCGCGCGGACCGCTCATCGCCTTCAACCAATAGCAGTCCACGATTTAGTCTCTTAACCAATGGCATTGGATGGTAAACGAACAGAAACGTTTTCGTATGGCAATGTTGATATTGTAGATGCGCAAAGAGAAGAATGAACTGAGCACGATCGACCAATTGGAGTTGAGCTAAACTCACAAGCGATAGAATATTGTTACGTTGACAGTTGTGCATTGAGTCCGCGCGGACCTCGTGTGTTCGGCGGCTGCACAACGCCCCACTGGAATGAAGGTGCTACGTGAAGCCGCATCGAAACATGAAAAATAGGGGGCTACATGAGGGAAAAACAGGGACCCACCAAGAGAGCGACCGAGGACACACTATATGCCAACGAAAAAGAAAAAAAAAATAAATAAATAAAATAAAAGAAAAAAAAATAGAGAGAAAAAAAAAAAAAAGGGCGAGAGAGGGATAAATAAGACTTATGTATAAAGAGAGTGAGAGTGAGCAAGAGATAGGAGAGAGAAAAAAGGACGCATCTTTAGGCTATATAGCGTGGGTATATCCAATCCAGTGTAGCCCAGACATGTGAAGAGAAGAGTGAGGAATGGGGGGAATCAGAATAAAAAAAAGTAACATAACAAAATGTCGATCCTATTACCTGGTTTTGCCTCTTTTCTCTATCTTTCTCTTTATTTATTTTTTTTTTTCTTCATCTCTCTTGTTCTATCATTTTTTTCTTTTTTATACTCGCCCTCTCACGCGCTTATCGTTTTCTTCATGCGTTTGTTATAAAATATATATAGTGGACCCCCATTCAATACCTACCTTTCAACCCTTAATACAAGAAGAATTAGATAACCTTATTGTCGTGGTTTGTGTGCGAAGGAAAAAAAAAATGCTATCATCATGTATATATTCAAATACACATACATATATCTATTTATATGTAGTGGTTTTAAATATATATATATACATATAAACGATAATGTTAACGAGTGTGTGGTGAAGAGGAAAATGGTATTTACAAGATAGAAATAAAAATCGTGAGAAATTCCCAAGTATATACGATATACAATGTGGAATAGAAGCGTAGATTTTACACCACTCACTATTCCTCCATTTTCACCAAATCCTCCTCTCTTTTGTATACGTCAAATATATATGTATATTTATATATACATGCATACATATACTCACGTACTCAATGCATATATGTACTCACATACCTGCAGTATATACCTATATGTAAGCATATGTGCAGATGTATATATATGCTATTTACGCGCCTTCAAAAACGTTTGTCGATGCGCACGAGTGTGAATCTTTCAGCTCGTCTTTATTCACCTTGCTCTTTTTTTCTTTATAATCTTTATTTTTTTTCTACGCCGTCATCTTTGCGTGTAATTTTGAAAAAAAAAAAAAAAATTTATTTTTTCATCATTTTTCTTTACTATTTGCCCATTTTTTATGTATTATTTATTTATATTATATCCCTCTACACTGTATATTGCACCACTGTACAATTCCTGTTACGTGTTCTCTCGTCTTCAAAGTACTTTGTAAAGCGCGCGTACTTTTTCCAGTTCCTCCTTTTTATTTATTTTATTTTTTATTTCCCTTTTTATTTTATCATAGTCTCACATCGTCGACAAAAGAAACCCACTTTTTTCTTTTTATTTATTTTTTTCTTCTCCTTTATTTTCATTATTATTATTATAACTACTATTATTACTATCATCATCACCATCACCATCATCATCATCATCATCATCATCATCATAACAACAAAAAATATTATTACATACATATATTTTTTTATTTCTGCTTCATCTTATTTTTTTTTTTTGTAGAGGACAAAGACGAGATTGCGAAGCAAGGAATACGGTATTAAGAGAGTGGAGTATAACGGATGGGCGGGAAGGGTACTATATATACATATGTATAGATGAAAGAAGGAGGGAAAAGGAGGGCGCGAGCATGAGAGTGTTGGCGAAGCTTTCGGTTGTGCTTGGTCGACTGCGGTTATGCGGAGCTACCGCCACTGTCGCCGCAGCCGGTTTGCGTGTTGGTTCTCGTATTCGTTGGTGGATACGTGTCGTGGGTGCTCGATGTTCACCGATAGCAGCTGAAGAAGGGAGGATATAATAAAGAGGGAGAAAAGGGACGACGATGACGACGACAAGAGAGCGCTTTGGCCTGATGGAGAACGAGCAAGCGAGTGAAGCGATGACTATGTACATATATATAAATATATATATCTATGTATATGTAGTGTACTAAACGCGCGGGCGCAAAGCAAAAGCAACGGGAGTAGGTATAAGGAAACGGTGTAAAGGGATGAGAGGTAGGTATATATATAGGTATAGGCATAAAGGAGCTGTAAAAGAGAGGAATGATGCGGTTTATGAGAAGATGGAGAGAGAACTGAACTAGTCAACGTGGTTCGTCCAGCTAACCGCACCGATGCTCTCAACTTACACCAACTTTATGAAGGTGTATATGTATATGTTTGCATATGGGTGTGTATATCTATCTATATATACATTTATATATGTGTGTGTATAGTGAAGCGAATCTCTAGCTCTTTTGCCTTTGTATATAGATAGTCGCGCACGCACATATATGCAGGCAATATATTCATCCCTGAGCTCGCGAGCTCCTTTTCCTATATAACTTCCGGAGAAGGCGCGTATATATATTTCTCTGAATTGAGCTGAACTATTATTATATTCGAATTCATTGATCACTATATATGTATATATATATGTTTTATTTGGGTATGAAATAGTGTGCATTAGCTCAGAATATTTTGAGTGATATGAAGGAGAGAAAAAAAAAGAATTATAAAAATGGGGAAAAAAGAAATAAAAAAATTTATAACGATTATTTGAGAACAAGAATTTTAATCTTATGTTTTTATATGGTTGGATGATTTTATACATATTGTAGTATATTTATTTTTCAGATGAAATATATATTCATTCTTTTAGTGTTTCTCTGGTTAATATTTACTGTAATATATTTTTTTTTTTGTTTATTTAATATAGAAGAAAAAAAAATATATAATGAAGAATAAAATATATTTTAGCTCATGTTGGAATTATATAGATGGATAAAAAAAATATATTGTATATCTTGTAGAAGAATAATTGTTTGGAGAATATTCAGTTCACTTTTGATATACTGCATATATATACATATAATTCTTTTGTATGTATTTTATAGATGACACATATGTATATTTATATGGCTGAGTGTATTTCAATATTCGCAGAAGGATTCTTGGTGCATATAAATTGTAGAAAGAGCTCTGTATCCTTATCATTCTAATGAAAACCTGACGAACTTTGATCCGCTTGGAAAATTAATATTTACATGAGTACAGAAATGAGACAGAGAATAAATAGATATAGATATATATATATATATATATATAGATAGAGGATAAGCTACAGGAATATGAGCTTGTAAATACCATAGATAAATAATACTGAAACTTCCACAGTGATTATTTACGAGTTGAATTCCATATATGCCCAGAAGGCAAATACTACTTAGTGTCAGGGTTGTTTGAAGTATGATATATGTCATAGTCAACAAAACGGTCTCCCTATATACAATATGTATGTAGTATATATGTATATAATATGTATGTACAGATACCTTTGATATTATTGCAATTATGTGTACACACCTTTTTCAAAGAGATATTAAATGACAAAAAAAAAAAAACTTTTTTTTTTTTCTTCATAATTAAAAAATATATTTGTTCTATTTTATATACAAAACACAAAAAAAAAAAATATTGATATGAATAAATTGATGCACAATATTTTATGTGTAAAATTATAAAGCTCACTGTTTTCTTATTGGTTTTTTTTTTTTAATTTAAAAAAAAATCCCAGAGTACTCTGTCGATAATTTCGATACCGACATTATCGTCCGAGCAAAACTTCCCTTATATGAATATATAGATAATAATCGATTCAACTCTGTCGGCATCATTTTTGAGAATATACTTATTCACATTTGAGCACATCTGTGCGTGTGTATTATTAGTATAACCAAAATTCTGGCAGGTGCCTCGATGCACTAATGTTGATAAATAACAACAATCAAATACATTTTAAAAATAACTCCATCCTATTTTCAATATCTATAAATCACATTCAATAAATAATAACCCAATTGATGACAATAACAACTACATTTTACGTTTATCTCTACAATTTAAATCCATTGATTTACAAAAATATTTTAAATTACATTAAATAGTTAAAATATATTAACGATGCAAATTAACTGTAATTTGAATAATATTATTTTATATTTAATTCATGATTAACACGATACATGCAAAGAATCTTCAAGTTTATCAGAAACATATTATAAATTCAGTTATACATAAAAAGGCAAAAGTTTATTCACCAGAGCCCAAACAATTCGTTCAATGAAAGATATATACACATTCATATATATTAATGCATTTACATTATATATACATATATATACTTATATAAATATTCACCCCTCAGTATTTCAAATACATGTTTCATTGTGAAATAATCGCCGGAAGTTCTTTGCCACGAGTCAACGCCATATAAACTCAATGAAGTTGATAGGTTCCAAATGCTTGGGTTGTCATCTACCTGAGGCATGTCGTTTTCGAAAGGGGAACACGCACAAACCCACAACACCCAATAATATATATCTATACATACATATATACATGCATTATACAGTATGCGTCCTCGTAGTACATATATACATAAATATATACGTATATACATGTGCAGCATAGGAAGTACATCAAGATGATTCCAAAGCTTTTAATACATATACATTTCCTTCGTCTTCCTTTCCATTATAATATACTCATTCATGATACAGACTGCACCACAAGTATATAAGTAGCATCACGTGATTTATATATATATAATAATAATAATAATAATAATAATAATAATAAAAGAGTGATATATAAATAAGAATGAAAAAAAATAAATAAATAAATGAAAATGAATATATATGAGAAAATAAAATAAATTGGACATCAGTGTGTGATTGCCGTGTATATATTCACACATTTTTGTATATATATACATTTCCGATGGGATTTAACGTACAACGCGAACGCGATGACGAGATCAAAGGAGAAAAAGAAATATGTATATATCAGTATATGTGTATATATGTATATATAGGTATGAGAAAAGAGAGTTTATATGTATTTGAATATATATATAGGTATGTGTGGATGGGTTTTTTGTGTGTGTATTAATGTATATAGAAAAATGCAGAGACATATATATATAGAGGGGCGAAAATAAAGTTTCTCTCCGTTTCGTCCGACCCTTTTTCACCACTGCTGTGTGTTCCGGGTTGTTCTGGATGATCTCTCTGGCTATATACGACGAACTCGCCATAATTTTTTTTTTTTTTTTTTTATTTCGTTGTCTCTTTCTCTCTGCAAATGTATTATATATGTATAAGATATATACATACAAACATATATACAACAAAAATCGTGCAGTGAAAAAAAAAAAAATTTTTTTTTTTTTCTCATTCAGTGTCTTTCTCTTTCTCGCGTTTGGGCTCTTGAACGCAGCCAGTTGGAGATCATAGTGCAGAGGTATATATATATATATAAGAGCAAGGACGAAAAGAAGAAAAGAAATAAATATATATATATATGTATTTGTATATATGAATGTATGTATGTAGTATACTGGAGAGAGGAAACGTATATGTATTGTAAATATATATATATATATATACAACGCCATCTGTGACCGCGGCTAAACTTTTTCTCCTCATTCCCTCTTGGCCCCCTCGACCTCGGCGCCTCACATTTCTACGTCACTCGTCGGTATGCTCATTCCATTTCCCTCCCTTTTTCCGTTTTCTATCCCGTTTGCACACTCACAATTTCTCATTCTCCATGTACCACACACACGTATATATATACATATATACTATAGACTTTTCCCCGTTACCCCGAAAAAAGTTTATCGCAAAATGGCTGCCCGTATTTACGTGATTCGAGGACGGAGGCTTTCCCTTCCTATATGTATATATATATATAAAACAGCTACCTCCCTCTCGTTCTTCCAATGCATCTCTTCCCCCAATATCGTTTCCCTCTCTCATGTTGGCACAGTGGGCACCCTTCTTTCCCTCCTGAAAAGTAAAAATGGGCAGGGAGGAAACGGTACACCTCCACGGAACGACCCAGCTGCCACCAGAGCTTTTGCATAATAAAACACCGAACGTTTCGCTCGCTGCACTGTACTTGCGCTCCCTGTTCACTTTTCTCCATCTACACACACACACACTCAGATACATATATATATTTTTTTTTATTGTTATTTATTTATTTTTTATTTTAAATATATAATTCAAAACAGCATATTTGTATTTTTCGACGTAAAAATATATAAATATATTTTTTTGTTTATGAAGCAATTTTTTTTTTTTTCTGTTGTGTTTCATTTCTTTTCATTCATTAAATTTAATTTATTGTCAGTTATAAATAATTAAATAAATAATGACTCGTTGATGTAAAAATTGATTTTCGTTGAAATATATACATATATATATATATATATAGTCATAATATTTTATATGCAGTATATATATAGTCGTGTACATATAAATAATGTCAAGTGGTTCTATTAACCTTTGAATGCACCATAATACTTTATTAGTGCGTGGTAGATTAAGTGGAAATAGGAGAGCGATGTTATTGACATCCTTTTGAATATATTGCTCAACATCAACTATATGATATAATCGAATGTGCTTTCTATAATCTATAGAATATATATATACACACACTATATACATGATAATATATATAAACACAGACTTCGTCTTATACTCATTGATTAAGATATACATGACTGAATTCTTATATACATAATTTATTTATATGTATATATGCATATAAACACTAACCATGTACACACATATATTATACAAATGTACCTCGGGCTTGTTTCCTGCTTGATGCAAAGTACTTTAGACTTGGGATCTATTCGTGATTGTTCGTCTATGCAAAATGCTTTGGTGGGTGGTTGAGAAGAAAAAGAAAAAGAAGAAAAAAAAAAAACAAATAATAATAAAATAAATAAAAAGAGTATTTGGCGGTATACGTACGCGGTGACAGGGTGGCATATATGCTCAAGATGGATGCATGATGGGAGGAGAAGTGGTAGATGTGTACATCAGCAAACGTGAAAAGAGTGAGAGATATATATATATATATATAGGGTATAATATATAAGAAGAAGAGAATGGTGAGTGTGTGTATAAGAGGAAAGAAGAAAGAGAGGCGTTAGCCCCTGCAGATGATGGGGCGATGCTCGTGAGTTCTTCTGGCACCGAGGATCGCGTTAAACCACCCTATTTGGGCGTTTGCCACCCTGACAACGACCTTAGCGTCCGCCGCCACGGTAAATATAGTTCCCCACCATATCACCACACCACCACACAAGGAATTTCGCTCGTTGTATCTATCCTTCTCTTTCTCTATATATACATATTTATCCATACGTGTATGTGTATGTTGGTGTGTTGTATTGGAAACATGAGCATGTATATAGTATGAGAGGAATTACAGTGAGTAAAGTCCGCGCGGACTCATATTATTTCAACCAATCGTGGCGCGTCCTTACATTACTTGTCAAATGATCAGACTCTATTCTTAAATAAGACCAGCCTCTTTACTCAAAATCATCCAGACGCTTTAACATTCCAGCCAATGAACACAAACGTTCGACCAATGAACAAAATTGTTTAGACATGAACGCGTTGAGTCCGCGCGGACTTTAACAGTATAGCGCAGCAAATATGGCGTGGTAACGTATATATATATACATGTAGAGTGCGGGGAGAAAAGCCTTGTCGCTTCATGGGCAAAAAATATTGGGGACCCCGCGTCACTCCTCGACCCTTCGACGACCACCGCATCGTCGTCGTAACCCTCCTGTGGCGCGCCCAGGGGGAACGAGAAACGACAAGAGGGGAGGAAGAGTTTAAAAGAGAGAATATAGGAGAGTGAGAGTGAGTGAAAGCGAGACAACTGAGGATAGAGAGAGAGCAAGGGACACGCTTAAGGGTCCGTCAGGTCCTGGGCATTTATCAGCTCCCGCTAATCTTTTTCCGTTGGAGTATACCCAGAGCGAGCTGCTCTCTCGCTATATTGCCGAGAATTCTAAAGTCCAGTGTTTCGACTAAACATATATCGGATCGCACGCCAATATATATATACATATATATGTATTATACATGTATTGGGGTGGGAGACATATATATATATATATAGATGGTTGCAAGTTTCTCTGTTGCTCGCTATCGTGGATTTTGTCTCTTTCCTGCAATCGCTTCTTTCGTTATTTCGTCCCTCGCACATTTCTCGTGCGCGCACACGCTCACTCGGTCTTGTTCACTACTTTACTGTTCATATAGATAACACTTCGCACCCAGATAGCTTCGCTACCTTCTTGTCCTTCTGCTTTCCGACATATCCTTCTCGATGACTCTTTGCGCTCTCGTGTATTTATACGTATATATATATAAGTTACTTTTTCCATATCTGTGTCTCACTTTTGCCAACTTTGTAATTTACTTCTCAAGATTATTGTGAAAAGATTTGGAGAGCGTTGAAATTTATATATATGTATATAAATATGTATATGTATAGGTATGTATGAATATATATATATGGGAAGAAGTTGTTTAGTTTCCTTGCGTATTATTCGTCGTTCTGTTTCTCATCTCGTACAATTATATATATTATTATTTTTTTTTTTTTTTTCGCTTTCAAAGAAAATTTATTAACTACTGTCACTGGAATTTAGTGCGGTTATATGTTTTTGATGTGTTTGCTACTTGTGTCTATATATGTAATTATGTATATGTATTTATTTTTGTAGGTTAGTGTATTATAATTTTTATAAATGTATATATATGGGAAAGTTGAAGAAATATTTTTTTTTTTTCTATTCATTTGTGTTTGGATTCAAAATCAGTGTATAATCGATCATTGATCATATATAATGTCGAGGAATAAACGGGATCATTTTAACTGGAACAAATATGTTAAAGTAATCGTGAATTAATAATGTTAATATGTAATAGTTTGTATATATGTAAACTATAATATGTTTATCGTATATATACTTTGTAAGAATTATCTGTATATATATAGATATAAATATGACCTCTTTTAGTTTATACAATTGAGCATATAAATTATTGAAACTATAATTTGATTAATCAATTATATTATAAATATTATAATTTTTTTTTTTATACAATTATTTTTATACTTTCAATTGAAATATATTCTAAATTATTACACAATTTATTTTATGACAATATATAAAATGCAATGAAATTACAAATATTATTTTTCTACGAATTTATAATTATCAATACAGACAACTATATGATTATATATTAATCTTTTACGTTTGTAAATACTTTATGAAATATAATTTATCAAAAAATATGTACATATCTCAAGACATATATATTTGTTAGATATATGATACTGAATTGTGACTAGTTATAATAGAATATTACATTATTATATCATCTAAATGTAACAGTATTATGTCATACACATTTAAAATAAAATATAAAAAATTAATAGACACCTAACAATGACGAGTGAAATAAATTTCCCCGAACGAAATTTAATAACAAATAATTCAAAAACGAATATGAACATTTATCTAAACATACATACATATATATATACGTATATTTAAACATATAAATAAAGGGATCACCGCGCATGTAAATACAAAAAAAAAATATATACACGAAATCAAATCACGTGAAATATACTCCAATTTAAACGTGGCTTTTAACGAAAATTAAATATTTACATTCGTAATAGATGTAGTGCTGTATACATGTACACATACATTGGATACAATAATACGTTACCTGAATTTTTGAATTGGATTTAAAAAAATATAGTTCAGGAATGAAAAAAAAAAAAAAAAAAAAACAAAAATTGATCGAACAAAAGATGAAAGGAAGAGCTGATGTGTATAATAAGAGAATACAAATATTACATACTATGATAGAGAGTCAATTCCCAGAGGTGACATTGACGCTTGTGGCGCAGTCATACACATATATACATATATATAACATAGACGCAGTAAAGCATAGAGTGCAACTATACGGATAGTGTGGTATAGTGGTAAGGGCAGAGAGTACCACAATGGTGGTCAAACCGCAAACGAGACCACCGTCCTGGCTATCTGCTATCAGGATAACCACCAGTACCACTACTACCACGAGCGTATAGCCCCGCGTCTGGTGGTAATGGCACACAGTACGCCAAAGTGCTCCAACCCCTATACATATATATATCTATATGTATATAGTTTTGCTTCATCTCTGCACCCACACTCTTCCTCTTTCGCCTTCATTCATGCCAGCAACGTCATCGATACCATGACTCTGTGGTCCAATTGCCAATTTACATAACCATTTTAATCTCCCATTACACTAATTTACAAGTAGTTTTGATTTCTTCACCTATATATAGGTATATGTTTATTCTTTATATTATTATATATACGTGTATATATATGTTCAAGTATTTGTGAATGTATATGTGAGGGAATTAATCTCAGTGGAATTATAAACTAAAGATTTGTGTGGAATGTATTATATATTTGCACTTTGGTATATACCTTCTATTGCGTGAGAGATATGTATATATATATGTATATATATTTTTTTATTATTGAATACGAGTGTTGATGAGGGAATTGGAAGGTGGTATAGTGATGTGGTCGTTGAGCAATTGGAGTATTTTTTATTTTATGTTGAAGGAAATAATTGATAATAATTATCTCTGGTATTTTTTGTCAAATGTTTCTTTATTTATTTATTTATTTTTTTTTTTTCATTTCAGTATTTATATTTGCATGTAGGAACATATAATATTAAAGAATTTTTAATTATATTTACATTTTCGGAATTTATTGTTTCGTTATTGTTTATTTTATTTAATTATTTTTATTTTTTATATTTATTTTTTCGTTATAGGACGTATAAAAATATGACAGTATGTATAACATATATATATATACGTATGTATATATGTATTTATGTATGTATGTATGTATGTATGTATGTATGTATGTATGTATATATACAATGTGTACATAAGTAACAATTATTCATCAATATTTCTCACTTGGGTCATTATATCAATTGAAAAAATCATTCTTTCGGTTTATTTAATTTTTTTTTTTTTTCATTTTCACAAAATTCTCATTAATATCATTATTAAAATTTAGTAATCTAATATATTTAATGAGATAAGTAATGTACTTCAGGGCGCTAAAATATATTAGTCGCAATATTTTTTCTTTTTACTTTCTATTTTCCTAATTTTAATTATATTCATTTATTTATTTATCAATTTTTTTTAAATGTCTGAAAAAGTGACATATTAATTAAATTTTCTCATTCACAGCAATTATCTCTCACGGTAATTATAGTAACAATAACAAACAACAATATCAATATTCTCGTATAACACATGGCATTAATTATTTTTAATTTTTTTATTTATTTACAAATAGCCAGCTGGTTGTGCGACATTTATGTACTTATTCCAACTCAATATTTCTCCTTGATGACTGAAGAAGAAGAAGAAGAAGAAGAAGAAGACCTTGTTCAGGAATTAAATTTATATATATTTTTTTTTTTTTGTTTTTCCTGAATTCATTAGTACATAACTTCATACACAGTCGCTTTCTTATCACCCGAGCCAGTAACGATGTATTTGTCATCAGTTGAAATGTCACAGCTCAATACAGACGATGATTCCTTAGACTGAAATAAAAAAAAATAATAAAAATGATAATTGGTGATTCAATAATTACATGACGTACACGCATATATATTTTTCACAGAAATAACATTGAGAATTATGAGAGAAAAATGTAGTACTCCAGATAAATAAATACGTTTAAAAAAATAACGACACATTGTAGTTACTATAGTAATTTTTTTTTTCTTTCTAGTTGCAAGAATAGAATATATTAAAATATATAAAAAATTAAAAAACGAGTCGGGAAAGAGAAAAAAAAAACGTTACGAACTCGGTGGTATATGCGCATAATTACGTAGTGAGTTCAAGTACGTGTATGTAAACATGAGCACTCACTCGAGGACATGATTATTACACAAGAAGCGAGGGTGCTTCACCTGTGCATACCGCGCACGTATGTAATATATGTATAATGGATGTACATATACGTTCTTTGGTGAAATACCGTCTTATTGTAGAATACGCAAGTATAAAATATAATCAAAACAACGGCTGAATACAGTAAAATAATGAATGGGAGAACTTGATACTAACAAAAATGTATATTTTTTTAAATAATATATACGTATTGTAAATATACATATACATATTAAATATGTATATATATATATATATATGTGAAAACTTACTTGGAATATTGAGGCACCGTAGGGTGTTCGCCAAGCATTGAGTAAATTATCTTTGCCTGTTGAGACGAACCATTTACCACAAGACGCAAAACGTAATGAAAGCACACACGACTCGTGAAGATGTAATTGATATTTATCTGGTTTTGTTGCGTGCAACACTTCAACGTTTGAATTTTCCATACCAACCGCAAGCCATTCACCAGTTGGACAATAACCAAGTGAGAATATTTGCGATGTAAAGTCGTGCTGTTGTAATTGTCTGCCTTCTCTCAAGTCCCAAGATCTCACAGTGTTATCAAGACCACCGGTCCACAACTTTGAACCATCAGCAGAGATGTCAATACAAGATGCGCCATCAGTGTGTCCCTGAAATTGTCTCACGAGCGTTTGATTTTGTAAATCCCACACGGCAATATGACCATCGCTACAGCAACTGAAGCAAACTTTGGAGTCTGGTGAAATGGCAAGAGCGTAACAAGCTGGCGCTGATGATGTGAGTTCAGCTTTTATTCTTGGCGTTGGACTCGCCAAGTCCCAAATACTAAGTTGACTCGCTTCACCACCAACAATAAGTGTTCTACCATCGGGTAATAATTTCACCGATCTGATATAATTATCACGTTGTAAACAATCTAGCTGTGACACTGGCTTTGCACTTCCTGTACCACCTTGACTAATATCCCAAACTTTAACACATCCTTTGCCACCGGTATAAACATATTTGGTTGGATTGGAAATTGTCACGGCGCACACAACTTCACCATGACTCAGTGTATTTATTTGTCGCGCGTGCCGTGGTATTCCCGGTCCAATGAGGGCATCAGGCGGAAAGGGAACCGGTTGCATTTGGCCCTCGCTCGGTACATGAAAACTGTAAGCGCTGGAGCAAACAAATAAAAGGAAAAAAAAAAATTATTTTTTTTCAGCGATTATTCAAAAGATAATATTCGAAAATGATATTAAAATTAAAAAACAAGATGAAAATAATGAAAAATAATTTTTTTTTTATATTAAATTCTAAAGTCAAAAATTAATTAATATTTTTTCAAAATTAAATAGTTTTTTTAAAAATCTATGTATATGTATATACTTACGGCTTGCCACCGGGTACTCCAACAGTGCTTGATGGTGCTCTTATACCGCTATGATCATACAATTGTTGAAGTGAGGGTGGTCCACGTGGTGGTCCATAGCCATTATATCCTAACATATCGACATGTGGATGAAGTCCACTTGGTGGTAAATGATGCGCGGGTGGTCCAGGTAATGGATAATGCGATGGATAACCACCACCAACTCCAGGTGGCGGTGGACCTTGGGGTAGTTTACTTGAGCTTCCAGAATTTTTTGTCCCACTTGATGCTGATGTTGGTGTCATTGGCTTTGAAATTGGTGTTGTTGGTTTTTCACGCTCTTCCATTTTTTTTGCTGACGGTGTACTGGCATTACTACTTGTTCCACTTCGTGGCGATTGTGGTGGTATGTCTTTTTTTACTTGAACACTTGAATTTATTGTTGAATTTTTATCCAAACCATTTTCACGCGGTGATGAAGTGCCATTAATTGCCGGACTCGTTGGACCCTCGCTTGCGTCGTCAACAACTAAGTCTTGATCACTTTTTTCCCCGTCACTCTGTAGTAAAAAAAAAAAAAAATAAAAAAAATAAAATTCCAAACATTTAAAAGTGTTTTTACTTTTGAATTTATATTTATAGTGTATAATAGCAATAATGTAAATATTTTATCTTCTTTGAAGAAATGTATATGTATATTTATATGTACAAATATATATTTTTAGATGTTTTTGCTCGTGTGTATATATACATAAATTTTTTTTGTATTGCGCAGCAAATATTGACTCACATGTCCAATGTCTTTTTCTTGTTCTTTCTTCATTTTCTTTATATGCAGAGGATGGTCATGATGATTTTGGTTATGATGAGCGTGATGTGACTCTTGTGGTGATCGTGTCCGACTATATTTTTCTCCAGGTGAAATCGAGCCTCGCTTTAAAATATAATAAATAAAAAATATCGTAAATTTAGTTTAAATTTTCATAATTTATTTTTTTATTTTAAAAATATATTATCTACATATATATTTACACAAATATATTTAATTCGTAATTATATCGCAACCATTCCCACACGCAATTAAATATGTATATATATATATATATATATATATTTCTTTAATTGTATAATGACAGAGTCGAACGTTGAGTAAGGAAAAAAATTAATTGAACCGAGTGTTGTATTATTGAACTTGTTGATTATTAACATAATTGAAATGCAATTTATATATTATTCACAGGCAATTGTTATATGTTGCGGAATAAATTAATGTACATGTGTAAAAGTTAGCCAATTATTTTCTCACGGTCCATTCAATTTTCATGATTATTTTTTGAAATGACCGCAATTCAAACATTTGAATATTATTATTAAAAATATAATATTCATGAAAATATTATCGTAATACGGATGTACAATGCGTGCTCCAATAATACATTTCGACTAAATTTTCCATCATAACTATATTAATAACAAAACATATTATATGACTTTGACGTTGTAATAATTATATTTCATCATACACGTAAACACTTTATTGTTATCCAAGCCAAAATAAATAATAATTCATAATTAATTTTTTTTCATTATTCCAACTGCAGGGTAACTAACAATCAGTTTGTAAGCTAACAAAATAAATAAATAAAAAAGAAAAATTAAAATACTATTGTAAACATAAATTTAATAGGAATTGAATTAAAAAAATAGCAATAAAATAAAACCAAGTTTGTTGCCTCATTAATTATAAAATCCCAAAGTAACAAAAGAAAAAAAATTATCATGTTAAGGTGGGAAAAGCTGCATTGGGGATGGTTGAAAGAATTTCTCGGAATAGGAAGTAAAAAATGAAGAAAAAAAAAATAATATAAATGAAGGGGAACATATCAAGACTCGTATACACACATAAAGGGGGAAAAAGTATATAAATAAAATGAAAAAAAAAAAAAAAAAAAGGTGAACGAAAAGGCAAAGGGGGATGGTATAGTGATTACAGACTTCGCACTGTGACGATGATGATGTGGAGGTTGGTGGAATAAAAGGCGAGTGATGCAGAAGCGAAATGAAAGCACACGCGAGAAAAATAACGAGGGAAAAAAAAAAAAAAGAAAAAGAAAAAAACAAAAGACCGTCGAGATAGAGGGGAATAGTAAAGAAGTATGTACCCCGAGGACGCGTCGGAATGGAGTGAAGGGACCCGCCGAGTGCTCAGGTATATATATATAATATACATATACATATGTATACATATATATAAAAGAGGATGAAATAGAATGACGAAGGAATGAGAGGGCGTCGATGGGCGTTCTGCGGTTCTACAATGATTACAGGCTCGCACAAACCTATAATACTCATCCTCGCCTTCTTTGCGCGTCGCTCTTAGCCATTCTCTCACCATCACATCTCTCTTTCTCGTCATTTAATATTTTTTTTTTTCCTTTCCTTTTCCGTTTCAACTTTTTTTCTTCTTTTTTTTTTCTTTTCATTCTCTTTTCGTCCCAGCGCGTTCCCAAACGTTTCCTCCGCCATTTGTATTCTCTTCTTCACCCGTATTCCGCACTCTATCTCAACACCAACCCAAACGAAAAAACGTAAATCGTCGTCTCGTCGTGAGTGTTCCGAGATGAGAGAAAAAAAAAGAGAGAAAAAGCTTCGACGAGACCGACGTTTGTATGCGCTCGTACGTCACGCTTCTACATTTACTCCGCCCACTTTTCGTTGCAATATGTATATATATATATATATGTACATATATTTATGTGTTATATGTATATATGTACTCGCGTAGCTTCGATTTCAAGAATTCTTATATATATATATATATGTGTATAAAAAAATTTTATATCTATAAAACTCGTATCTATATACTGCAATTCCAACAGAATACGTTTCTTTCCTCTATTGTATATCGATTTATTGTATACACATGTCAAACGATATCATCTCGATATATATAATATAATATGGGTTAGCAATATATATATGTATATGTATATGAAGAAAGGAAGAGAAAGTTTTATATGTATAAGGGAGTTAATAAAATTCTACTCACGTGACGTTCCTCTGTCGAGCTTAAACCTACAACAAAATAATACACAATCAAGTTAGAATGTTTTTTTAACTTTTCATCATAATTTTTTTATGTTTATATTTAATTTTATTCATTAATTATTTTGTTTGAATTCATAATTCATAATGAAAATTATTATTGTATAAAATCCACCGCTATATTTTTCCATCGTGAATGTATAGCAAGTGCATTGCACTTGCTAATGAGATTAAATAAGAGACGCGAAGCTCATGGATTAAAATAAAATTTAAATAAAAAAAAGGACATTTCAAAATTTAAAAAGCTCGAGTATATAAAGGGAATTTATATATAATATATGTTCATGTATATATATGAAGATGAAAGGTAAATAAGAATAAAATGGAAAATAAAAATAATAAACTAAACTATAGATGTAAAATTGCTGCACTTTTACCAGGTATATACGATTAATTGGGTAGTACATCATGTGTATGTGTATATATAGCACATTTTTTTTATAGGTATTATATGTATAAATGTAGAGTCGAGACTAAATGAAAGGTGGTGGGTGGATGTGTATAGATGTAGGCGTAGAGAAATGGCATTAAACGGAATTTATACATTCGCTAAAAGGGCAAGAGAATGGAGGAGTAAAGGGGAGAAAAAAAAAAAAGGGAGGAAAAAAAAATACTAGCATCGCATTAAATAAGCCATGTGTGAGTGAATACACAGTTGAATTTTTTTTTAATTGAAGAATTTGAAATTCTCTTTGACAAAATAAAAATGCCGCTCAAACAAAATGAGAATTAACAAAAAAAAAAAAATATTCCCCATTTTGTCAATTTCAAATCACCAGAAAACAAAATAATCAAAAATAATTATTGACAATATATTAATTCTATTTATCTAAACTTCTACAAAAAAAAAAAAAAAAGTAAACTAAATACAACAATAAAATTAATTTCAAATTATAAATTGAACTATACCCATTTAATATTTAAACAAATATTTATGTATGAATAAATTGATATTTATATTCTGCATCTATATGTAAAAATAAAAAATAAAATAAATAAAATTATACACTAACCTCCATTGCTTTTAAGATCATCCGGTTGACCTCGATGATGTTCCGGTTTGCCCAACATCGAAAGTGGATGTCCCGAACTGTTGCCCGGTGTCGTTGGTGCACCTGGCGTAAGACCAAGACCAAGTAACGCTGCTGACGCCGATGTTGGCACTGGTAAACCACCACCAGGACCAAGTCCAGGTAATCCCGGTAGACCCGGATGTGGATTCATCGCGGCACCAGGTGGCAACTGTTGAGCGTGCATCTGTTGTAGTAGTCGAGGTATATCTGGTCTTTGTTGCTATATTTATCAAGACAATAAAACAAAAAAAAAAAATATTCTACATGTCAATTGTGATTAAATAATATATCAATCACATCACAATTAACATATTCATGTGAAACAAAATACACATACACATCATCACAATCATCATTTACTATACCACTATAACATAATATATACTCTCTACAAGATATATATACAATTAGACAATTATCACTCAACACATAATAAAATTTGTAACTGGTGACCATTTAATTATTGTGATAATGTATATTTGTCTCTCTCTCTGTATATACATACAGTTGAATAGCCTACTGCGCGTTGCTCGACACTACAGTTCAATCTCTAATTGGAATTGAGGCGAGACCATCAGTGCTGTGAGCACAACCAAGAGAGAATTGGTGTTAGTGAAATGCAACAGCGTGTTTCATTGATGCCTTGCACGTGCGCTTGACAAATGTACGTACATGATGTGAGAGATAGAGAGGAACTGAGGGGTTTAAAACAAGGGGGAGAGTGAGTGTACTAAATAGAGAAAGACAGTTGATGTGCGCGCAAGTGAGTAAATGTTAAAGCCAGTGGATGAAAGCCGAATTTCCTCTATACATATATACATCTATTATTGGGCTATTCAGAAATCGACAAAGTAAATGAAGGGTTAACGTATAGAGTTACAGGATATAATACTAAATCGTAATGGCTGCGTGCTCGCGCGCGGGCATTCTATCTAGTGGTTAATTTAGAGTCCCCTATTTTCACACACGAACGACGAGAACGCGCGCACCCAATGGACTCATTAATACAAGTGAATCCTAATACTTGTCGTGAATTTCACTTAGACATTTAGGCTCATGATGTTCTCGTGTTATATACATACATATGTATATATAAATGTATCTATGTGATGTGTGTTAGTATATAATGTACATTAAAAGGGACGTAGGGGTCGATTTCTGTTTTCCATACACCCCATGAAATCCCCTAAACAATCTTGCCCCTCTTATATAATACATAACACAAATGTGTACATCTATATGTAAGTATACATGTATGGGTATATATATTATGTATATATATCTAGTGTGTACTAAATGGTGAACGCAACCCTCATGGGTTGACATGAACCCCCTATTTCGTGCTACACTCACTGATTGCCATAATTATTTTCTCAATGCATATATGTATTATATAGATAGAAGGTATTTTCACTATGTATGTATAATATATACTACCATTACCACACACCGGAAATCACATATTCCTAACGTTAATACATCAGTCTCCTACGTCAAGTATATAATATATATGTGTGCAGTGTATATAAATATGATGACCCTTCATTCATCGCACGTGCGCGTGGATTAATATATGTATATACGTAAAGAATGGATGCATCCTTTGAGTAATTTAATTTGTAAAAATGTATATTATAAATGTGATGAGATATTATATAATAAAAATTGAAATTAAATATTTTTTTTTTTGTAAATTTGAGCATTGTATAGAAATTTATTTTATTATATGTTGTTGATAATTATTGTGGATTGATATAATTTCTTGGAGTTTAATAAAATTATTATTTATATTCATTTAAACAAATTAACGCGAATGTATAAATTAATATCTCGGTATATGAAAATATTTCTTTTTATTTATGCATCAAATGAATTGAAATTTCATTGGTAATAATATCTAATGAAAATTATTTACTTCAAAATCATTTTTAATTCACAGCTCAATTTCTAAACCCAAATATTCACACAAAACAAATCTCATTGCATTCAATTATAAAAAAAAAAAAAAAAATAAAAAATCCCCCACAACAATAATTTAACACTCATCATAAATTTCCCCTACACTGCAAACACTACAAAATATGAGAGACACGATAGAACTGAGAGCGCTGCATTCACAGTCGAATGCATATGGAAACGTTAATATACATACACACATATATATCTTTTACCATAGCTATAATATATATATATATATGTAGAAATATACAAGCCAGTATAGTCATGACAAACAAGAACTAACGCGCCGTGAATAATCCTTCGGATCAGTGGTGAAAGCGCGCGTCATATAGGGGAGTGTACCTGCGAACCCTAACGCATACACCAGACAAGTACAACTACTCGTGTATATCCCATGTTTTACCACTCTTCGTCTATGTGAGACAGAGACAAACTCATCTACAGACAGTTAGACACACAGACAGACAGACAGACAGACAGTCAGTCAGCCAGTCTGTTGGACAAAGAGAAAAAGATAACTCTATAAATACTACACAATATAACATTGCAGTGAGAGAAAGATAAAATGATATTGCTTGAGAAAGCCAGAGGGAGCCGAAACACACACAAGCCAAACCCCTCAATGTGTACATTTCACCCTCACTATATAGTTTCCCCAAGTTGATGTGCAGTGTTATTAAAGAAAATATTGATTTAACCTCGTGTTTACTGAGTAATACATATTCATGGAGTTGACGCTTTACTCGGTTGTGTGCATCACCCACCCTCACTTTATGCATATACATATCTATATATATATATTCACCATCTCTCTTTCTCTCCACACATACACATATGTATATATACACTCTATCTGTTACTATTTCTCTGTCTCTCGTGATTCGTCGTCGTTCACCACCCATATATTCCTCCCTCTTTACTACCTCACCGGACACATTCAAAACCCTCGTCCATTTCCCAACTGACCTCACTCACCTCGCTCTGTCCGCACCACCGACATTTCACAGAACAACCGTACAACGCCTCATGCTCGGGTTTCTACACGTGTACCATGCATTCCACACTACTGTTATAAATGTGATAAACTATATACATTCAAGGTTTGTACAACTGTCGCTCCACAGCGTTTATCCACTCTCGTACTGTGTTACAAATTTTGTTGCGCATGTGCTTTGATTATATTCATATCTATAATGTCTGTATATTTCTCATCCTCGTATATATACACATATACATATATATATATATATATACATATATATTTATATATGTATAGATTTATAGAATTCATCATTTTGTAATATGTATTTGATTATTCAAACTATTTGAGTTACAGAGATAATTAGTCAGGAGTGCTTTATTATTATTCATGTATATATTAAATAGAATATCTGTGTGACTATATTATTAATTAATTTATTCAAAGTTATGGTAATAATTACAATATGAGATATAAATATTTTTATTAAAGTAAAATATGGTTATTGGATTCAAATCAATTGAGATTTTAAGCTCAAGTATTAATTAATTCGATTATTGTAAAATTATTATGTAAAATATATTTATTAATTTTTCTTTATTTTATTTTATTTGAAGGATTAAATGATGATGAAAATTAGTTTTGATTTTTTTTTTCTTCATCTATATTGATCAATGGGTGTTGGATGAATTTAAACAATAATGTATATGTGCCATCAATGTCCGCACGTGTATGTACATATTTGTATATGTCTTGCCCGATGATATTTGAATATATATGTATATATTTATATTTATTCACTCCCCCCACAGTCATTATGACAGATTGTATTGGGATGGTCGGTTTGTTTTGTTGGCGAGGCGAATGAACGAGGGTGGTGTGTGGTGGTGGCGTTGGTGGTGATGGTACAAGTTTGAATTTCCCAGGCGACATGAACGAACATGAATTGGATTCCGAATAGGATTATTCGTTCGCTATATATATTTGTATATATGTACATATAGACAAATAGAAGAGAGAAAGGTGACAAAACTGCCACACTCGTGTTCCATATTTAGTGTTAGTACAGAATTGAGCGAGCCAATTTTTTTTTTTTTTTGTTCCCCATCCATAGATACACATATATATTATATATACAATAGGATTTTGGTCAAACAGATTTTTTATTTATTTTTCTCCATTTTTTTTTTCATTTCCCATTCAAGTATTTATTTTTTATGGTTAAAAAAATTTCATCAGTGTCAAATACACAGCACAAGAGCACAATTTTTAACTACAAACTTAATTAAAAATAAAGAAAAAAAATGTTTTTATATATCATTTTAAATATATAAATAAAATAATCAAAATTATAATTCGCATTTATAAATAACTTTCCACGATGAAATTTAATTATTAACACTACGAAGTACATTAATATTAATATTACACATAAATACATAGTTGTATATACAGTATATATATATATATATATATATATATATCCAGTGCTGAGATTTCTTGGAGTAAGTTGTCAAGCCATTTCCGGTGGTGTTTCAGTAAGACGTCATTTAATGGGTGGATGGTGAACGACACAAGAGAAATAAGCCGTCAAGAGGAAGTGAGAGGATAAGAATGAAGCAAAGTGAAATAGCGATAAAGAAAAAGTGAGACAGATAGACAGGATAAATTGTGATAGTATGAGAAAGATAGATAATATCATTGAACGAAAGAGAAATGGTGAGAGATGAGAATGGAACTCAGCAAATTATTCACGTCGCACAGCAATCTAACAGCAATGCCGCGACTACTAACTCAGAACTCCATTATACGAGATCCACGGTTGAATGCCAATTTCAAAATGCTTATCGGTATATTATGTATATATGATATATATGTATACACATGTACATAGATAAAATAAGTTTTGACCACGTTACTCTCACGGTGGGTGTCAAATAGCGTGCATTACTGAATTTCAATTAATGTTCGAATACAGTTATATAGGTATATACTGCACGTATATATAAATATATATGTATATACATAGGTATGTGCAGCAGTATACATTGCATAGCATATGTTCAATTCTCTACTATTCTCTTTATGACCCAACTATACTCTCAACTAACTAACTGCTAGTATAGCAGTGGTGGTGGTGTGTTATTAGTGTTGCTACTGGTGTTGCTGTTATACTATATCGTTTTTGTTTGGTATATATGTATATATATCGGGCTCGTATATACGGATTACACGCGCGCAGCTCACACACACGTGGATCAATGAGTATTTATTAATGTCTGGCGCAAATGTGGCGGATACGCGATGTGAAACGCAATTACAATCAAATTTAACCATGCCTGTTAACGCGTACACGCGCATAAGTGTACGGATATGTGTATTATTATTATATATTTGTGGGTTTGTGTATATAAGTGCAGTATATGAATATGTAAAGATTGAATCAAATTATTGAAATATTAATATTTATATATTATATATAAAATTTTTGTGTTATGGTGTTTGTAACTATAAATTTTTTCAAAACAGCTTGAGCGATATATTTTTATGAAATTTTTTGTGTATATTCGGTAGGTTTGAGAATAGGTTTTGAACTATTTTTTTATATTTCTAAGTGATAAGGGTGGCCCACCCCAAAAATTTATTTTTATTTTTTTAAACAAAAATTTTTTTTTTTTTTATAATAATTTATATATATATAGTGATAATTTAACTTCCAAAATATTCACTAGAAATAATTTATATGGCAAAACAACGTTTGCTGTGGGTAGTTTTAATATAATATTTTTAAATTGAATGGATTTTTTTTTGTTTTTTGATTTACTTTATGGATTATATTTGTTTATTTAATTATTTATTTATACATTTATTTGTTTGGTTGATTAGTTTGTTGTATGACTTACCCCAACGATTGAGTTGAGTTCTGTCATTGTAACTTGTTTTGCGCGGTCAATGGCTTGTACTACTTGCTGCTGATGATCCTGAGAGAGGAAAGGCAGGATTTGGACAATTATTGCATTCAGTCTCTTTGATATTTCGGTCTGTGAAAATGAAAAAGTAAATATAGTATTTTATTTTAATGATTAGTTTTTTTTTTTTTTTTTTATTAAATTATTTATAATTTTAATTGTGAAGTATTTATTAATTTACCTGCTTGTGCATCTCGACGTTGAGTCCATAAGACATTTCATAGTACTGAAATAAAAAGAAGGAAATAATTATGTATTGATTATCGTTAGTGAGTTTTGAATTTAAAAAATAAAAAAATTTTTTTTCTGTAGGAAAAAAATTTTTAAAAAAAATCCAATTTCATATCTCATCAGGGCAATAAAAAAACGAGTGAGGGAATGGATGGTGCATTTGGGAATCAATTTATGATTTAACTGCTTTACTTCATTTTTTTTTTTTTTTCGTTAATTGAAAAAAAAAAAAAAAATAAAATTATTGATGAGGTAAAAACATTGAAAATTGAATTATTAGGATAATTGAAAAATGATATCGATTTTGAGGCAAAAAAAAAAAAAACCTCTGCAACGATATTTCCCGAATATAATTCCATACATCATAATTGGACGAATGTTAATTAACAAACGATCCAGTATATATGTACATATATAATACACATTATAAAACATGCAATCATCCGGGTATTTTATTATTCAAAAATTATTTATATTTACCATCACATAATGCCGCTGTATTTCAATTTTATCATTCGCCAATTTTTCACACTCGAGTTTCATACTGCAAAAAAAAAAAACGAATATTAATATAAATATCATAAAACAAAATTAAATAAAAAATTAAAAAAAAAAAACTCAATTAATTATCCAATGAAATTTGATATATAAACTACACTCAATAATAAAATAAAATAACATAATATTGAACATCATGACCGACAGTTTAGAAGGTATAAAATAACGTTAAAAAAAAAAAAAAAAAAGAATACACACATATGTATATATTTACATATCTACATTTATATATTTATACATAGACATACATGTATATATATATATGTATATATATCACCAACAGTTTTGATTATACACAAATCAATATTCCATTTCTTTCAGTTGAAAACGTATAATAAAATATTATAATGTACTGTCAGCTATCTATAAAATACATGCCACTATATATTCGTTTATATATTTATATACATATACATATATTTCCATAAGACTGTTCATATCGCGTGAGCTAACGTTTTTGTCAGCTGCAAGAAATCCCGCGTTTGCTTATATATATATACGCTTTGCTTTGAAGTTTATGAAAGTAAAAGAAGAAGAAGAAATATAAAAGTGCAGCAATATACAGAGAAATGATGTGTAAAGCTCAAAAGAAGCTTTATGCTGCACATGTACATATAGGTATATATATATTTATAGAAACATAATGGAGAATATAAAACGTGAGAGAGTTCAATGTGTGGCTATAAGAAAATTCATTGGAATATATATAAGATAGTTATATAGCAGCTTATTTATATTGTATGTATCTAAAAGTAGACTCTGATATAGTCAAAGTGCAGGGAAAAACTCATCAATGATATAAATAAATAATTATATGCATGATTGATGTTAACTGCTATATTCAAAGAACGTTTTTTTATTCACAAAATTAGCAATACGGTGTATAAGAACAATTGGAAATCAATATTATGTTATTTATTATTACAAACTTGTTCTCGTCATCATCAGACGAATATATATCTATCAAAGTGAAAATGTCTTTTCACTGATTTATTATTCATTATTATAATGGATGCGATATTTTTATAACTTTTATATCAAGTGAATTATATCATTATTAATTCAATTGAATTTATTAAACTATAGAAAATATAAATAATGTCAATGTAATATATTAATATATCTATGCAGTGTATGATAATTATTAAATATAATTTTATAATTCTTATTTTTTTTCCTCTAGTATCTATAAATTATTGTATTTAAATTTTTTAAATCTTACTTGTGATATTGTGCTTGAAGAAAATTAAATTCTTCTTTAATTCTATCGCAAGAATCACCGACTGTGAACTTAAATGGTTGACCGGGCTGCGGTGGACCCTGAAAATACAAGACAACACACACATAAATATAGAGCAAATCAAATAAGAGACGGATATATATATATATATATATATATATATAATATGTTTAAATATATATCTATACGTATATATTTATATATGTATATACAGATTGAAATTGGCAAAATGGTGGAGCAATGAAATACACACACCGGATGTTATAAATTATCCGCGAACGAAGACCGGTCAGCGAAACTAAGAGTGAAAAAAAAAAAAAAAAATAAAGTAAAAAATAAAAATGAAATAAAACTACAATTCTATACAACACATAAAAAGAGCAAGAAACTGGCTGCGCCCCAAAGGACTCAACATGTATATATTATATACATGTATATATGTATATAATATATACAATACAAAAAGCATAATAATAAAATAAAAAGTAAAACGGAAATGATTTCATGGATGCTTGACTTTTCAGCATTTGTAATCTGAATGAACTCGCACACTCAAGTTGTTTCTTGTCTCATTGATTAACCCAACTAATAATTAAACAACAAAAAAAAAAAAAAAACATTATATCCAACATAATTTTCAGTCAATTAAAATCTAAAAAAAAAAATTAAAAATAACAATAAAACCATTTTAAAAATTATCCTCAAAGGCTTAAATAAATTGATCACTCACTTCAAGATACACAAAAAAAAAAAAAAAAAAAATACATCTAGTACATACAGACACATATATACATAATAATATACGTGTTACAAACACACTCTTGCACATAACATGTTTCAGAAGCCGCAAAGGCGAAGAGAAAAAAAAAACATATATACACACAACAAGTAACTGCGCGACAGTGAACGCGCAACAGAGACATAAAATAAATAAACATATATATATATATGTACTATTTATAATGTGAAAAGTCAAACCGGTATATTTGTCCTTATACTCTCTACCACCAACACCACTTTCCTCCTCTTCTCTATAATACTAACTACAGCTACCACCACTTCTTCTTCTTCTTCTTCTTCTCCTTCAATATAATATATATACGTTTATGTATTCCGTTGAGACGCGAACATGAGTTTCACACGTGGAGAAACACACGCTCATGAACACAATATATACATGTACAATTCATACATACATTTATATATACATATAATATATATAATAGTCAACATGAAACTCAACTGACTACCGTGGCAGACAGAGCAGCAGCAAACAAGGCAAGCGAGAGAATTTCCTCCCCGCTGTTTCCCTGGCGAGTTTTGCTACGCGCACGAGCGACGAGGTAAAACTTGACAGAGATGGACGATGAAAATAAGAGAGACAGGCATATAGGCATGTGTATATATATAGAAAGAGAGAGAGAGAGAGAGAGAGAGAAAGGGTTCTATATCTCTAACCGGGACAGGAACGCCCAGAGCAAGTGTTAATTACATGTTTGCGGTGTCCGCGGGGATTACACGCTACAAACCCAAACTATGGTTCTCGATTGGTATAGACGTTGCCGATCTACCAAATACACATATAGTTTGTGTTTATGTATATATATATGTGTGTGTATGGTTATGTAGAATATATAATATATAAGCTGCAAGTATAGTGTATATGTATATGAATGTATTTGTGGTGGCATCAGACAGACACCATGCATTGCAAGTTTAACATTCGATCGAGATGCTTGGTTTCATTCATATATGTATATGTATATAATGTATAGATGATCAGAGCTAGTATATATGTATATATACGTGATGGATTCTATTCTATTAGTCTTGACAGACATCTGTGACAGAACGGGTTTTGTTTGTCAACTTAGAAGCGAGAGAGAGTAGAGAGTGCTGAGAGGAGAGAAAAGCGCACATTAATGCGATAGTGCAATATATAATATATATATGTGTGTGTGTATGAATATTATGTATCTGTATTTGTTATGTATGGATTGTGTTTATATGAAAGACGAAGACAATTTCAATTTACTCAACTGCAAACGCTACTCAGATGATACAAAGTTTATATTTGTTAACTGTGTAAGTGCATTACTGTTAAATTAACATTTAAAATTTACTTTTGTTTTTTAATTAAATTGTTTCATTAAATCTGAGATATTTATGTATATATGTATATATTATATTTGATGAGGTGAATTTAATGAAGCATCAAATTTATTCGAGAATATTATTATTTTTATATTTTCATGACAGAATAAATTGATAATAAAAAAGAATTTTTTTTTTTTTTTTATATTTAATAAATTCATTTATCTATCTATACATAAATATTCACTTATTTTTTATGTGTGTATTATTTTGATTCTTTCGAGAATTTTTCAATTTATTCATTTGTTTTTTTTTTTCACAACAAAATAAAATGATAATAAAAAATAAAAAAAAAATTTTTCATGTTTAATAAATTTATTTATTTATTGTATTTGTATTAATACTCTGGTTTCTTCCAGAAACTATATTATTATCATTATTGTTTTTGTTATTATTATTATTTCGAATAGGGATCAGAAAATAACATCACTTAACATACATACATATATACCATTTATTATAACCTCTGTTAGGTACATATATATGTATATAGATTGTTAGTTACATGGCTTTGGGGCAAAACCAACTGACAAATCTATGGTGTGGGTTCGACCTTGGTGTTTTTCAAACCATTTGAGACGTTCTCAATTGCTTGGCGGTGCGTGAAACACAGTCTTTTCTTTTCCTTCCCCTTTTTTTTATTTTTTTATTATACTTTGGGTAGATTTCAAGGGCGAGGCTTTATATATATACGTTATGACCAAGCCTTAAGAGATATCCAAGTGAGGCCCCGGATTCCAGGATAAGCTGAAAACAAGTTTTGTGTGGAAGGTAATGAGTTCCTTTCTCAGAATTTCGGTAAGTATATACATATATACATAGGTGTGAGGATAATGATAAAGAACGAGGAAGAAGAAACAAACTGAGTGTGATGGCAGTAAGAAAGAGATGATGTATATATATACATACAATGTATTAGAGAAGATTTTTCAAAGAACTCGTAATACCGGTGGCCCCATACACAACTGCCTGTCTGTTATGTGTATCCATTATCTCCTTAAATAAAAAAATAAAAAAAAAGAGAAAAAAAGATATATACAAACCGCTCGCACGTTTAATGTTAACACATAATGTTGGCAATGAAATGTATTTCCAACATTATTATCCAAAGAGTTAATTCATATAAATGGAAAATAATAATTAAAAAAAAAAAATAAAAATAAAATATTAATAGCAGAAAAATATTATCATTAAAAAAAAAATTTTCTTAAGCTCAAGATATATTTATATGAAGGTATATACATAAATATAAATACATAAGAATACATATATATATTTTTTATTGTTAAATAAAGTGGTATGTAGTAAAAATAGAATTATACACGTTTGAGAAATTGAAGAAGATGAGAGTGTAAATGTTTATTATACTTTATATATATAAACGTAATTATTGAAGTAGAACGAAATACCGCAGAGATGTAGTATAACGCTATACGATAGGTGCATGTATATATATGTATATACTATATATTATATATACATGTGTATAGTGCAATCGGGGAATCCGAAGTGACCACGCTATGAGGGAAGTCGTGTGGTTTTACCACGGTCACCGTGGTTGCGGCAGCAAATTGAGATAGTTCGCAAACCGCCAGCCACATTGACCCAAACTGGTAACGCGGTGTGGTGCAAGCAGTGGCTTTCAGGAAAAGCCTATGCCACTATAGTGCAAGCAGCATATATACAACAACTATATACGTACTCGCTAACATCAGTAACAACCCGTATTAAATATATGTATGCGTGCTGCAGTATAATATATTCGAATGGGAAATACGATTTTTGAATGCATTTGTTTATACATTATATGTACGCATATCATATATAGATGAGGAATATATATATATTATTCCTCATTATGATGTATTCATATATTAAATCAACTTCTATGCAATTTTATGTAGAAATAAATGATAAAAAAAAAATGGAGAAAAACTATTTCTTTATATAAAAATTTATATTATTTATTGAAATTATTTGTTGATTAATATAATGTTTATTTATGATAGTAAATTTTTTTTTAGGTATTAAATATAGTGATTTTTATATATATCAAATTCAAATTTGAATGTAAGAAAATAATAAATACATGAAGAGAACAAAATTATTTATGTGCTCATCATATGGTTTAGTTTTATAATTTAAAATTAATATTAACAAATTCTCATGCTAAAAATGATATCAATCTTAAGAATGTCATTGTAAGTATACATATTTGTGCGATTATTGCACAAATTTACTTGCAATATAAGTACGTGCGTGTCAGCAAAATTAAATGAATGAGAGGAAAAAAAAAAGAAAAAAAAATGTTCTGGAACAGCTTTTATAGCTCTTATCAACATATTTTATTTTCTTTGTCTATATATAAGTATATATATATGCATATCTTTAATGAGAATGTTGTGCATATATAAATAAAGAGAAAGGTAAATAATAGTGTGTGCGTTTTGGAGGTATAGGTAAATTATGAGCTTCTACTACTAACATCGAAGGATATGCGCACACGTGTATACTGTGTTGTTTGCCGCGTCAGGGTACCAGCAGCATGTTACACCAATTTATATGTATATGTATATATATATATATATGTAAAGAAAAAAAGAGAGAGGTATATAGAGAATGTATATATTTGTTTTGGACCGTCCATGTACGCGTTTTGTTTGTTCTTGATCTCATTGTTTGACGAAACGAAAATTGACGTATGAAGAAATATTAACTGATGGATAATATAGGTTTGTAAACTATTAAATATTTATCATGAATAATATATTGCAAAAATTTATGCTAATTTTATATATAAACTGATAATATAGTAGTACATTGTTACATGAAAATTTTTATCAATTTAAATTGCTGTCATTATATTTAATTTTGATATTGAATATGAAACAAATAATTATAATTGTTAGGCCAAGTTTGAAATGAAAATTACTTTATTACATGAGTGCGATTATACGAAGAATAATTTGGATGTACGAATGAATTAAGTATATGTATTGGAATAATTGTAAATGAGAGAATACAATTGATAAGAGCTATAGTAATAGGTATTATTAGAATATTTGGGTAGTTTGATCACTATTCAATGGGTATTTAGATTAATTTTATTGCTGAGAAAATGACAAATATAGATATTAAATACATTTATACAAAGAAATATAAGACGTTAGTGTCATGCATCATTTGGACAACTTCAAAGAACAAAATAGCAAAACATTTTATTAGGACAATATAATTTATATTATTGTATACTTAATTTTTATTATTATTAAAATTGAACACAAGAAAAGTACAATGGAAAATACAGAGAAAAAAAAATAATTCTAAAATAAGCAAATTTTTTTTTTTTGTATACATTGAAATAAGAATAATTGTTAACAATAAGTATTAAGCACAATTGAGTGTGTTATATAACTACATCATATGAATGTCAATGATTAATATATATTTCTTTATACATATTATATTTATTTTAAATAATCGACAAAGATTTAATTTTTATTTTATTTTCTACCTCAACTTAAACCCTTTTTTACCATTCAGACATATTATTGTATAATTTGTCAATATGTAACTTTCAAACATCAAAATAATTTATGACGGCGGAATATATATACCCACGAGATATAATAAATAAAGAAAAACCAGAAGTAAAAAGGAAGAGACTAAAAAAAAAAAAAACCACCTGCTGAAAATGAGAATTGTTCAAAATTGGCCAATGATACGCGGTCACAATAGTGTATAATATAACTGACTGACAGAAAGGTCTTCCAAGTGGAGATCTTCTTTTTTTTTTTCCTTTTCATTGTTCGCTGAAGAATAGAAAAACCTCTGGTATGTTCCACGAAAGGCAAAGCAAAGTAAATTTAACAAACAGTCATCAAAGGCTGCAAGCTATTTCTATAAATATATTGTCCTCCACGTGCCATTCATCATTTTCTTTTAAAAAAAAAAACAATAATAATAATAATAATAATAATAATGAAAAAAAAAATGTTTCTATACCTCACGACCCTTTTTTCTCACCTCATTATGTCTCAGCTCTTAATCCAATCATCTGTATTTAATTCAACTACATTTTAAGAATGTATATATAATATAAAGATATTATATATTCTCTCTCAGTAAACGATTAAAATAAATGTTAGTGCGTAATAATTATTATCAACGTCGTACTATTTGATTTTCAAATAGAGCTCTTTAATAATGGAAAATTTATTCATGTCTGACTTATTGTTAAACAAGCAATTTTACTTGCGCCCATTTAAAATGTGTGTTATCTTGAAACAACTGTTCGTATATCAAATTCTCACCTAAGAAATATTCATTTTTTTTTTTCTTCAACATCGCAATATACGTATATAATATATCTTTATATTATACATGTATTATTTATAATATTTATTCAGCTTAACGATGAGAATTAATCATTTGAACCACGCAGTTATTTCATGTACTTCGCTCATAGATCTACGTGGAGATTTATAATACAGACAAAAAAAAATAATATAAGATAGAATCTATAAATAATTTATTGCTACGACCAAGATGTAGCAGTTAGATATTATAGGAATGACAAAATGACAATGATGATGATAATGAATTAATTGTGATAATAATTTTTTATGTCGTTTAAAATTTTAATATCACTTATTTTTAATTTTATATATGTATATATATTGTATCGAAAATTTTAGAATTATATATATATTTATATTATAAATATGATAAATGGAGATTAAAGTGTGAAATATTACAGTTACCATGCAAAAAGACAAGTGCTAAAATCTCTCTATCTTTTTTTTTTATTTATTACAATCTCTTGTAATAATCTCATATACAATAAATGAAACACTAAAGCCTAGTACATATGTATGTATATATATATATAGGTAGAGTTTATTTAACTCACTTAAGAATTTATCAGGCATGAACAAATGTACAAGAAAATGTTATCTTGAAATGCCCATCGGAAGTGAGACTATAGAAATGGGAAATATTTCTATCTAATCGGCCAGCTATTATAAGTTTCTTTAATTTTTATGACTAATATATTATAAGTAACGTGAAAGGATAAAAAAAAAAAAAATCTTTTAGTATTTATCTTGAGATTTATAACATTAAGGTGTGCAAACACATTCTGTAATAATAATGAAAAAAAAAAAAAATTCAACGCACTCGCTAGACTGTAACATTTTTTTGAGTGTATAATCAAATGAGAACAATTTTTTTTTATATATATATATAATGTTTATTTATTTATATATGCCAAGCATATAAATCACGAATCGATAATTTCATTGAATCAATTGATGATAAATAAATTGATATACGTGTTTATAAATAAATACATTATTATTGCAATGTGGAATTTAACTAACTGAAATTATTTATATATCGTATAAATGCGTTTATGTATAAGCCTTGATGAAAAGTACAAGCGCAAGTATGTGCATTGAATATAATTGCACTTATAAAATAAAAATAAAAAATTATTAAATCACATTATGTGTCACGTTTTCTAATTAATACTATGTGCGTTTACACTTAGCAAATAAAGGATATACATACATGTTAACATAGCGTTTGATATGTTGTGAAAAAAAAAAAAAAAATGACGTTACAAATTATAAACATGATAGTTAAATGATTAAAAGGCGGATAGCATATGGTAAATAAAAGTGACTTATATGCTGTAAAAAAATATATATTTATATATAAGTAAAAAAAAAAAAAATGTATGAGCTTGTCGTCTGTGTAAACAAGCGACATATAACCATGATGATCATCGAAGCGAAAAGAGAGCTATATATTCTGACATATTGTGCAGGTCAACTTTATTTTATTTTATTTTCTAAGGGATCTTCAATTTTGACAAGACACCTGTGTTTACTATATGGATCCTCTCCAAACTTGTATCGCATTCTTGAAGCAATAATGCACATGACCCTCGTCGTCGTCGTCATTCTCTAGTCCTCTTATATTCAACTAACTCTGATGGTCACAATAAATCAACCCTCCTTTTTCAAATCCCAAGTACTTATATACTTAAATTCATACGACCACTACGTTATATTCGTTTAACACGTTTAAATTTTAAAGGTCTAACAGCTGGCTAATTTCTTCGTATTAAAATCTACTTTTAGTCTTTATGTATTATGTGTATTTACTACACCAAAAATTTATATATTTAGTTGGCACAAATTTCTCAATGCATTCGTAAAATTGAAACATAAATTCTGTTGAATTTATTGCCAATTTTTTTCACTCATATGTTTTCTGAAAATGTATATTAATATACAATTTTTTTTTACACAATATTCCATATTTGCAAACTGTTGTTTATCAAGCAAAACGTTATTTCCAACTAGTGTTTATTGCTATGGCTGTTTGATATATATATTTTTAAATGTATATATATATACGTATGAACATGGTATGTATGCCTAGAAAATTATACTTCATGCGATAAATGGTTTATTCGTTCGTCGATTGTGCTGTTTACAGTTCAATGAAATTTTTTACTTGTAAATATTTATACATTATTATTTTTTTTTTCGATTTTTTTCTTTCCACCTTTACTTGAATGTTTTGTGCACTCGGTTACGATAATAAAAATTTTTATTGCTTTTGTATTTCACATAAAAAAAAAAAAAAAAAACAGCCATCACACTTGTGTTTAATTTTTTATGCTAGAATTCAAATTTAAATTCTAAATGTGAATACACGTTTATATGGGATATTATTTCAACCGCCAATGGTAATTTAATACATCTATATAATATAAATGTAATTGGTATTTAAAAAATTTTCCGTTTTATTTTTCGTCATGGAATTTAAACACTCAAATATATATTACACACACACACACATTTTTTTTTATCGCTATATCAATTATTAAATATATCCCAAGTAGTCAAAATAATTTCATAATTGTATATCCAGTGACAAAACAATATTAAATAAAATAATAAATAAAGAAAAAAAAATATTTCCATTTGACATACTACATATATATATAGAATAATGAAAAAATAAAATAAGTAAATAATTTTATTGTAAGGCCAATTTGTTTTTATTTTCCAATCTGGTTATCAATATATATACGTTTGAAGTAATTTCTTAATACAGGATGTTATATATGAGATTAAGATTATTATAATCGTTCATTTTTATTTTGAATATTATATTTATCACAAACACATTTCCAGCCACACTTGAAATATATATAATAAATTAATTTGTTCATATACATATAACATTAATTCTGTTATTCCAAACCTCTCTTTCAATATATTTCTACCACAAAACACATTTATTTCACTCACTTCTCAATCATATATTATATATTCCATTTATAATAATTCACGAATAATTTAACTAAACAAAAATTATTCAGTTATATACTCAGACACACATTATTCATCAGAGAAAGTGAAACTATATTGCAAAAAGATTATTAAAATTATTGAATACCTATATACAAGTATGTAGCACAGATAAGTAGCAAACAACTTGTGACAAATAATTTAAAAAAATGTACAAAAGTCAAGTGAGTGCACGTCGCATTGAGTGACTTTATTTTTGAAGAATACCAAATGGAAAATAGGTAATGCATATATACATTATTATATACATACATATGTACATATATATCTACCATGAAACTATATATATATAGGTATATCCACTTACCGGGTGTCGTGCAGCAGCTGCTGCAGCCACAGCTGCCGCATTAATGCCAGCACTCGGATACATTTCTCCACTACTTCGTCCTCGTATACACTTTGCCGTCGTCCACAATGATCAACCAAGTGATTTTCTTGTCTTATATATATTATATACTTGTATATATATATTTTACAAGATAAATCTACAACACCATCAACCTCCAACCACCACTGTCTATTTCTATATATTCTTTCACTACCTTTTTCCTCTCTATGTACTATTTTTTCTTGTTAATTATAATTTTTAATATTTTTCCTCTCTTCTTTATCCTCTTTAATATATAAATACACTCACAAAAACTTTAGAAATTAATAAATCTCCATCACTATACATAATAACTAAACACATTCCAATAATGTAATCCTCATTTTGGTGAAACGATGAAAAAATACACAAAATCACATTTATCCACGTCACAATAATATTTTTATCATTTAATATAAAATGAATAAATTAATTAAAAAAACACAAATTGAATTATTCACTGTATATTACGATAAAATCAATAGAAAAAAAAAAAAAAAATGTTATGATTTGTTATTATAAGTATGTTTTTTTTTTCTTTTTCAAAAGTAATAACACTAATTAATATAATATTAATATTTAATTAATAATCTCACGTGATGAACATGAAATTGATCGGATAAATAAAAATAATTCAACATTAAATAATTTCACTCCACTCACGACAAGAGTCGGGTGTAAACTAATGAGGCTGCCAGTCACCAGAATAAAGCACAGCAAGTTGAGCGAGAGAAATAGAGAATAAGAGACAAAGAGAGAACGTTGAATTCTCCCCCACTACACAAGTTACCACGCCGCCGATACCGCCGCCAACACACCAATGACTGTCCCCCACACCGGCATCGCCGCCACTCTTCGCCTACTCTATCTACGTTTACAAGAAGTATATACCACGTGGTATATAAACGCGCGCGCCATCTTTCTCCCACCTCTTCAATTCGATCCTTTGAGCCTTCTCCGTTCCACTGTAAAGCATCGTCAACAACGATGCGGGTTTTGACTCTACTCATTTCTTACTATATATATACCCGCATCCACTGTACACAAATATATATATATACACACACAGAAAGACATACATTCACACGTTTATATGTACACACACACACATATATATATATATACACATGAACAAACTAAAGAGGCTTATGCGCTTCCCCGCTGTTTCTTCTCGTTCGCACTTAACGTTTGTCGTTTCTCCTCTTTTCCGCTACCATCGCCACCATCGCACTGCTCTCATATTATATACACACACGCAATTCTTTCTCAAACACATTTACACCTATATATATATATATATGAAGAAAGAAACGACGAAGCAAGCGTGCTCTTCTTTCGATTCCCTCGATAGTACAAGCACTTACGTCCTCGCACTTTATATATTCTCACTATCATATAAACGCTCTCTGTCTTTCACATATACACAGCTCCTCTTTTTTTTTTCTCCTTCATTTCATTTCTTTCTTCTTATAGTATATATATATATATCTTTTGCCAGTGGTGTGTACATGCATGTAGTATATAGGGGTGGAGGCAAAAGTATCTTCTCGACGCTTCTGCTCTATACTTTGTGACGATGTATTCTGGCGCCGTTGAGCAATGATGCCCGCCGGGAAATGGCTTTGAAGATATATACTCTATGTATATATATATGTATACATATGTGTGTATAGTAATACAAGAATATATATATATATGAAGTCCACAATCGAGACACTCGATAGAACACCTAGCTGAAAGCGACTGTATATCTCTCTTATTCGTCTTCTATCTTTATTACTCTTGCTCGTTCAATTCATCGCTTGTATTCTCTGTCTGTCGCGTTTGGTTTTGAGCGTTCTGGTTTCATTCGACTTCCTTCCTTCAACACAAAATGTACCACACAATAATACAACTATAAATATATATATATATATATATATATATATGCGGTAACTCCCTCCGAACCTATCCCAACCACTCGCCAACAAAATACTACATGAGTTCTCGTACATTTTTTTTTTTTTTTTCGTTCGCCTCTTGGTCTAGAGTCTAGACTCCTTATATTCTTCCGTCTGGTGTCTCTTCACATCATCACATGTACACACTCCGTTGCACTTGTGTGTATATATTCTCTTGTTCTTATTGTTTGATATTATTGGGCTCTCTTTTCTTCATTCTCTCATCTGTGACAGTTTGTCCTTCGTCAAAGACGCTGAATGAGAGGAAAAAAAAAAAGCGGGATATAGACACTCATCCCTCTGACGTAAAACAGTTATTGTCACTTAACTATATTTTTTTTTATTTCTTCTTTTTAAAGAGTATACTCGAGTGTGATATAGAAAAAAAAAAAACGATGGATATAAATAAAATAAAAGGAGTTTTAATTTTTCCTCAATTATTTTTTCTTCCTCAAGTTTATTATATTCTCTTTGTACAAATATATCGCAAGGAATAAAATATATATAATTAATTTGTAGTGTATAAATTAAATGTATATGACAATTATTATATTTTTTTTTTTATTTATTATATACAGTTTTATTATATCAGTATTAAGATATAATGTGTGATCATTTGTGTGTGAATATAATTAATCCATATATGTGTACATATAAGTTATAATATAAAATATGGATGAGAGAAAGAAACAAATAATAATAATAAAAAAAAAAAATAATAATATATTAAACTTGTGATGTAATTATTGAAATATATCTGATGACATTTAGTCTCATGATGATATATATCCTTAGTGAGTTTAATAATTTATAAAGAACGATTAACTACTGCGTTATAATTTATATTTTAATACTTAATGTACATGCGAAAATTTATATTTAAATTTTGATAGATTATACGCAGAGCAATTGATCGTTTCTTCACACACTGCAGTTAAAATGAAAATAGATATACATATTTATATGTATGTACATATGTATGAAAAAGAGTTATAGATGTGAAATATACTTTAGAATATAGCTTGTGGTGTCGGGTATTTATAAAGAGTAAGAGGAGAGGATGGATTTCACGCGCGGGAACGCGTTCCAATTGTGTTCGTCGAGGTTCATGGTACGTCAGTTGCAGTAATAACTGTGTGTGGCCAAGCGTCACCGTTTGCCGCCGTGGTGAACGTAACTTTATAGCGTTTAATCACGTCCCGTATGCGTGCGTTGGCAGGCCAATGAAAACACTCGCAAATAGCCGCGGATTAGAAACGCGGCCGGCCATAATTGAGCCGGTGAAAAGTCGAGAATCGATTAGCTCAGCTCACAGCGAGAACACGCAAATATATTTATATGTACATAAATATATACATCTATATATACATATATATAAATATATAGAATAACCATCTGGTATATATATGTATATTAATTCTTGTTTTATAAATTAATGTATGTATATGTATGATAACAAATCTATGAATACATTTATGTATATAGGTATATTATATACATGCATGTATAATTTGTGTATGGATATATATATATATATGCGAGAATAAAAGAAAAAAAAAAAATATCCAACGATTATATTCATTAATAAATATAGTGACAAATAATAATTAATATAGGTATTGGTTATAGTTGCATTAAATATTTATGTCTGTGCAATAATTAAAATGATATATGTAGGTTATAAAAATAAAAGAAAATAAATATATAGATACAAAGAATAAATTGTTAAGTGGACAGAGATAAATTATACAATATGTTACATTATTTATTTCTAAGAATAATATATATATATATATATATATATATATATATATATATATATTTTTTTTTTAAATATACATATAATATACAATGTATATTAAATAAAAAAAATAATTAGTCTCATCGTGCGCAACAATAATTTTTATACATATTTATTATTGGCATGAAAAATTTACAAAAATTTCTAAATATATATTAATTTATATTTTGTTTTATTTTTTTTTTTTTCTATATATGATGTATATATATTATTATTAATTTTTTTTTCTTCAATGCGTACATATATATACATGTATAATGTATATTATATTATATACGCATATTATTTATGCGCGTATATATGCTTGAATGAGAACCGGATAATCACCAAGTGCATTGAAGGAATTATATAATATATATATGTACGTATGTATATGTGTATGCGCAAAAGTCACACACTCATGGTATATAGGGGAACAGGTATATATATTTGCTGCTCACATATGTTCACATGCTCGCACATTAACTGTGTGATGCTTACAAGTCGATTCATTGGTGTAATGTCAAACATGCATACTTTTATATATATGTATATATGTAGGTGAGATTGTATGTATATATATATATATATATATATGATATGCATATATTTTATAACAAGGCAGAAGTGTATATATGTATTGCTACATTCGATACATAACAAACAAGAGCAACTGGATGTGCGCGCACATGTCTATTACATGTTAAGATATATAAAATGAACATTATTATCAGAGATTGCTGTAAGCTTCTAGTGCTATATGTATAAATAGATTTATTTATTTATATATATATAGACAAAATGTTTAAAGTTTATTTGTTATAATTGCATATAATATTCGCGTTATAGCTCCGAATGTTGGTTTAAATTAAATTGGTATAGTCATCAATCGTATCTATCGAAATTTGACAGTAGGGCGATGGATATAAAACGACGATATAACGTAACAAAGAAATAAAAAAATATAAATATAAATATATGTATGTATGTATGTATGTATGTGTGTATGGAGTGTGTATATATGTATAGATCGACACATGTAATTGTGTTTGAATAGTTATTGGAAATAAATGTTACGTGTATGTTTGTTGATATGGATATTTACATATTTTCCAAATCGGATGATGAGCGAACAGAGAAAAATAAATATTGGAAAATGACTCGAATTGAACATTGCCAAAATACGCGAAATTTATGCTTGATGTGTATATATATATATGAAGTGGATAAATATATTTATGTATATATATATGTAATCTGAATATATTTTTTAATAAATATTGTGCATGTTTATACTGCACAGACGTGAATTTTTTTTTTTTTATTTAATTTAATTATAATTATTATTAAGAGGTATTTAAATACCCTGTGTATATTATATAGTTATATATATACATATATCCTTGATGTATGTATATGTAATCATGTCGATTTTATATTTTTGTTGTTTATATGTATGCAGGGTATATTCATTTGCAAATTGTAATTTTATTATATGGGTAAATATAGTGCGAATGTTAATATTTATTATTGGGATAAATGGTATGACGTGTAATACATATCATTGTTTATATATGTTATATATAAAACATAATATTGTTTTGTTCAAATTAGTTGCGGGGATTTTGAAAAAATAAATCAGTTTGAAGGGAAATTCTTTATAGAATAGAATATATAATATATATTAATTTAAAAAAAAAAAAAGTTTGAAATAAAAATACGAATATTATATATAAAAGAAAATGCAGTAGAAAAATATATAGAAGATTGAAATATATATATGTATGTAAAATGTTCATAGTGTATATTTAAATTTAATTATTTATATATTTACATATTATATCGCTCGATAATATAATTTTATTCGCCATAACTGTAATTATCCACGTCAAAAAACTGAATAATTGACACAATATGTGCAATAGTTTCATGATAATCATGAATATAATATATATGATTACATATATGTCAAACGTTTGCATTAAATTTTGAAATAAAAATTTTTAAATAATTAATACATGAATATTAATAACGCATGGATTAATTTATATACATAAATATATTTTTTTAAATTATTTTTCAACTATAGTATGATCAGTCTTGGTTGAGTGTAAACAAACACATTCACAGCAATTATAATTATGATTATTATATATATATCTATATTATATATTTCATATAATATGGGTAAATAAACAACATTTATATAGAATAAAAAATATATATACATGTGCCTACATAAATCATGCACCTATATATTATAATATATATTTATTTATTTTTATTTTCTATTTTTATATATACACTGACAATGGGGGTGTGCAATATTACTTCAATTGTATATATAGTCTTTCAACTTTTATATTATACATATATACATACAGATACATATTATTGTATTGCATTCCGTTTATCGACATGTTACTATGAAAAAAAAAAAAAGAAAAAAGCAATCCACAATACAATTCAATATTAAGAAAAAAAATAAAAAATAAATAAAAATTGCAATATTATTCCATCTCGATTTAAATATAAAAACTATATTATATATGTATATATCGATATGACTAAATCTACCTATCGTCAATCGTGGAACGATGTAATAAGCAAGATAGACTTCTTGGTGATCTTCCGGATTGGCGAGATACGGTGTATATAAATAAAAAAAGAAAAAAGAAAATAAAAAATGCCAAAAGAATAAGAACAACAGAATGGAAGAATGAAAGATAAAAAGAGAATTGAAGAGTGTATAAGAGAGAAAGAAAATGGGCAAAAGGGATGGAAAGATATATAGACGAGGTAGTCTCAAAAAACGTGTCTCGACCTCACTGATTTCCTTCTCTAAATATGGCCGCCATCTTTCCTTTCTTTTGCATCCTACCTTATTCTTTATAAGCGTGTGGCCCTTTTACTTGTGTGCGCTCTCTCATCGTCATCATCATGTTCCCTCTATTTCCTTGTATGTAACATCACACAGGGGAGAAAAAGGGAGAAATGCGAGTGATAGAGAAAGAGAAAGAGAGAAAAAAAAAAAAAAAGTACCGAACCCAAGTCCCTCTCATACTCTTTTTGCCGCTGCTATACATCCCCCTGTAGTTGGTAACCACCCATAACCGCCCCTGCTTACCCCGAAGCTTCTACTTGAATCCTGAGGCATCTTAACCCCGACGCACCGTTGCCTGTCTCTTCCACCGTACAAAATAGTCCGCGCGGACTTGGACATTACCAAACATCACAAATCCACGTATAAGAACACGGAACGAGTCGAGATAACCAACGCGAGCACGGAAAAAATTTACTCACGCCCAGTTTAGAATAAAGTAGGCGTTATACATAACGAAAAAAGCCAATTGTATCACTGCTAACAATGAGAACAACCAATGATATTCATTTATATTATATTTGACATTTATTCTTCAAGTCCGCGCGGACTTTTTAGATCCACAACCTTTATTGTGCTTTATATACGGTTATACCAACGGCATACAGTCGTAGAGAGTGAGAGAAAGATAGAAAATGAGAGAAAGGCAGCGAAAGAGAGAGCGAGATCAGAGCCCTCGGGTAGAAGATGAGAGTGAAGTCTCTGGATAGCGCGCAGTCCTGCAAAAAAAAAAATGCACGATACCAATGTTTCCATGGCACGAACTTCAAACCGGCCAACCGGCACACCACTACCAACACCCATTGGGAACTATCCAGCAAAACACCACCACACTACTGCGCGCAGTGGCGGCGGCGGCACAAACCTAAATGACGTCGCATCGCGAGGCGGTTGTAGGTACCACCACCGACGTCCGGCCAATTAATATTGACTATGGAAGAGAAAGAGAAACGGAAAGAGAGATAAAGATGAGTCTTTGAATTTTCTGTGTTCGTTCAACTATATCAAGAGATGCGAGAGTCGCGTCTAAAGACATTCTTTCTAATCAATGTGTATATATATATGTGTCTATTGATAATTTTTTTTTTATGTCTTCTGCTTTTTTTTTTTTCTCTTTATTTTTTTTTTCTTCAACGCTATCTTTAGGCCAAGGTTTTACCTCCCACTGAGCACCAAGTGGTGCTTTGTGTGTGTGTGTTTTTTTTTTTTCTTCTTATTTTTCCTTGCATCGTTGGGGCTTTCACGCGACGCTAATGAAAGTGCATCACATGAGTCGCGCTGTTGTACATATATGTATATAAGTACTACATCATACATGTATATGATGTATGTATGGATATGGTGTTGCAAAATCGGAAGTTGTCAACTCCTGTCGAGACGACAACTTGTACATTGTCCAATAGTCTGTATTAATATATTCCTTTTATAGGATGAAAATACACATGTGATCAAATTTTCTGTATATAAACATTTGTGATATATTATTTGTGGATAATATTTACACCTACCTAGGTGTCAATTTATCCCAAAACAGTATTGTGGAAGCTGCGAATGTTTTATTTATATATGTGTATATATATGTATGTATAGAAATTTATTGTACATGTATATATATAAAATATATATAATATATATGTGAGAGAGTAAAAGCGGAAATTAAATTAACACTCTTGAATCTTTCACTGAATTAATTTCTTTATGAATAAGCACGTGCATGCCACGTATATATACACTTGTATATATGTATATTATGTATGTATTGGATATTTGTGAGTTGACAAACGGTTCTGTTAATAGACCCCACGCACATGTTTCCACGAATACATGATGCTAGCAATGTGAAATTGAGAGCGTGTATATATATTTTATGTAAAGACGTTTATAACATTTAAGCCAAGTCACGCTAGTGCGACGCCCATTTTGACCGACGCTATAATAATAATTGTTATTATTATTTGTTAAACTATTTAGTTGAGTATATATATGTGTAAAACTGTGGAGAAAGAGAGGAAAGAGAGAATGATGATGATAAAGAGATAGAAGAATATATATTGCGCTTTATGTGATATACCGGATGTAACAAAAACCGGAATATATATGTGAAAATATATGAAGAGATATATTTTTTTTTTAAATTAGAAAATGTGTTTCTGTTTATCTGTAAAATTATTTTTTATTTTTTTTTTTTCATCTCCCAAGAATTATTTATTCTAAACGCGGGCACATTCATATATTGGAATTATTGTCATAATTACTACTGTTTCAAATGTGTTTTTGATGGAAAATAAGATAATCCGATTTGTGGCTTAGCCGCACCCCGAGGCGTCTCTGAATACATTTGACGTTCGTTGAATACCGAATGTATGTATACATATACATATATTTATATAAGATAGATATATACATACATATATATATATGTATATATGTATAGATTATTTGTGTATGAGTGTGTGTTTGAGAAACATGAAATCGTTGTCTGTATCTTCGTATAATTTATTATCTTTTTTTTTTCTTTCTTTTTTTTTTTTTTTTTTTTTAGAGAGATTAATTTTCAGTGGATATTTAAAATAAAATTCATTATAATAAATAATTGATAGAGTGGGTTTTTTATTTATTTATTTATTTTTTTTTTTCTCTTTCGGCTTTCAAAAGTGTGTGTGTGTGTGTTCAATTAGAATTAGTGAGAAATATTTCTCATTCACGCGCATCAGACCGTAAGATCTTTTCGTGTTGTACTAATAGTACTCGAATGGTAACTTGAGCATGCGTAACAAAAAACCTCGGGAATTTTTTTTTTTTTTAAGCCGACGGTAGTCAGAGTAAAAAAAAAAAAGTTATGAACATAACACGCACGTATATGCATGTGTCATATATACACTCATACATTGGAATATGAACACATAAACACACGAATATATATATTGATAGCAGAATGGGGAATCGACAACAGATGTCGCAACTTATCTGAGAGAGAATATATGAAAAATGGCAATATGGCGGCGGAATTGATGCAATCGGTTGAGAAAAAAAAATATAAAATATAAATGCTATATACCCACTGAATATCGACCGTTATAAATCGGTTTTTTATTTTTTTTTTAAATGAAGAAATAATGATTGAAATATTCACTTCAATGGCAATTTGATATTTTTTATTATTACATATTAATAATAATTTTATTTTATATGAAAGAATTATGATCGATACGGGGGAATAAATATTTTATTATAATAATATTGTTGTCAGTCGATGTAATATATGGATGTTTAATAAGTTGATATTCTTACCTACCAACAGTAGAAAAGATAAAATGATTGAATAATTTATTTCTTGCTGGTGGTTAAAGAGTATGATAAAGAGTTATTAAAGTACACACGTGAGAGTAAAGAAGGGAAAAACGAAGAAAATAGAGCTACCCACAAAGCAAATGACTATTATCGTGTTCATATAAAATAACTTCACACTCAGTGGTATAAATTTCCCCATTAAGCTCACCACCCCCATTTGCGCCATTATGAACAGTATGCTGAAATAATTTTCAGGCTTTTACACTTCATTAATCATTTTAACTAGAAAATGGAAGTAGCTAAATGTTCACGATTTTATAATAAAACCATTTGAATTACTGACATCACCAATTATAATAAATCATCTACGAATTGAATTTTTACTTCTTTAAATCAAATTATATTATAAATGAATAAAGTGGATTTATAATGAAAATAAAATTCATATAATTATTCCAAGTTAATTTTTTGTGTTCTAATTTTTATATCAATTTATTATAACACGTTTAACGTGTAAATTTTACTAATCAATTACATTACTTTAATTTACACGTATTAATGGGTTAATTTAATATTATAGAAATATGTTTGTTTAACTGAATGGAAAGGAAATTGAGAAAAAAAAAAGAAAGAAAAAAAAAACAGTTCGACGTAAATATTCATAGTCAGGATAATACAGATAAGTGATGAATATTTCATTGCTTAGCTGGTCGATTTGGATTAGTGAAAAATTTTGTGGCATTTGGAAACCGCAGGGCATCCGGAAAATCTGGCGTTTGATAACGTCGTGGATTCAGACTTTCTCTTATTGCTTGACCAAATGCACGTCGTACAGTTGGATCACCAACAATAGCCGCAACTGCTCCATCAACCTCTTCGTAACCAGCGCGTCCAACACTTTCACGTATCAAACGTTCCATTGATGATGGAATAGCCGAACGATTTGACGATGGATTCATCAATAATGGTGCTTTACGTTGCTCTACGAGTTTTCGCCGTTTACTCGGCATTGTCGATAAATAAGCATCGCTCATTGTTGTTACATCATCGTCGGACAAACTCAATTGTCGTCTTTGTGTTACAGCATCACGTGCCACTATTGGTATCCAATCCTAATAATATAAATCATTTTAAAAACACAAGTACAATTTTTTGAAATAAAAAAAATATAATAATTTTTTATTATTATTTATGTTTAGTATTTAAATTTGTTAATAATTAAAATATTAAATATTCCTTACCGGCATTAAACTTTCTTCACCTGGGAATGTCGCTGGAATTATTTCATCTTCATCCATCCACGAATTATGACTGGGTACATGAGAATCCGATTCAGTATCAATTTCCATAGGCTAAAAATATTTATTAATTATTAAATTAAATATTTTGTTGATAAGAAATAATTTATTGGATTGCTGAATTATTTTTATAGCAAAAAGGATGATATGAGAAATATTATTAACCTCTAAAGCAGCATCAGGTCTGTTTGGTGTAGTTTCAGATGAAGTTGTAGCAACTTCAGTCATATCAGTTTTATATATGAGAAATTCGAGAATTTTTGAATCGTCAATACGTGCTGCTTGACGAGTATAATTGTAAAACCATTCAACCACGGTTCCAAATATCCACGTACGAAAACGTTCATGAGTTCCACGCGACATTTCACGCTGAAATTAAATAAATACAAAATTTAATAAATCATTTATACGACAAATAATTTAATAATATAACATGATTAATAAAAATAATTAATATAACTTACTGCAAATCGTCCTATGACTCTTTCTACTCTAGCTTGTCTACGATTAAGAGAATATCGTAAGACTGAACTCAAATCTCTACCAAAATCTCGAATCATTTGGATGATATTTGCCACAACAAATTCTATTTTTACAAGAACAAAAAAAAAAAAATATTAATAATTGATGTATCATTTTGACATAAAGATATACGAATGTGAAATTTATTTATTTTCTTCTTGAGCATAATAATTACTTTTTTTTACCATTACTTACCATCACTATAAATGGCTATTGCCAAATTTTGTATGAATTTTTCCAACATTTTACTAACTGTGGCGTGAATATCAATTTCGCGACCATTATTATCAAAAGCGCTTTCACTATAAAATGTTATCTCCAATACGCTTTTCAATTCGTTACACAATAATTCCGAAATAATAATTGGTAAACGTTCATTTGATGCTTCTCCGATGTATTCTCTTATTTGATTACGCAATGAATAAATTAATGTATCAGTTATTGGTGAGGGATCATTTCTCACTAGACGGAACCATATGTGGACTGGTATGTTTCCCTATAAAAAAGAGGAAAGAAAAAAAATTATATTCATCAGTATACCAAATTATTGATGTTTCAGACAGTAAAAATAAAGGCTCAGCACAAATACTCACCAATACATTGAAAATAAGACGCAATAATCCGCCATTTCTTGAATTAGTATCTCCTAGTAAATTCGTACCGCGATATGAAAGTAATCTAGAAAATGGAATACCACTTTCAATGGAGCTACTAATTCTGCAAAAAAAGAAAAAAAAAATAATACGATCATGATTAAAACAAAAACAAGCTTATGAAAGGAAAAAAATGATTGAAATAAAATAAAAACAAACCTCTCGAAATTAGCAATACTTTCAGCTAATGAAGTATTATCAAAAAGATTATCAAAAAGTTGAACGCTTCTAATCGCAGTAACGCGTGGATGTAATGTTCCAACTGGCGTACGTGCTTGCGTTGAAGCATTTGTACCAGTTGGGGCATTATTTTGTCCACCAGTTTGTGTTGACGCTGCAATATTAGTTGTAGCCGCAGTCGCTGATGCTGATTGCGAAGACGTAGATGACGATGAATTACCACGACGAATATGATGTGAATTACACGGTAAAAATGGATCAAAATCCAAACTATGTGCAAGACCAACACCAACACCAAGTGCTTGAGCATGCTGATGAAATACGTGTGTTCGCGATGTTGTACGTGTTTGAGTTGATGTAGTAGGATGTGTTTCAGTATTGCCACGTGTTTGTGAATTTTGTCCCGAGTTAGTGGACTCACTGCCGCCAGTTGCACGATGACGTGGACAACCCATTGGGGTTGCGTTTGTCGATGAATTTGATGGCGATGATGAAGATGTTGTTGTGGGCGATGCCGTGTGTGCCACACCAGTTTGCGTCATATAACCAGTAACAGCTTGTATTAAATTACGAATAATGTCGGGCGACGGCGCACCACCCCATGGGAAACTTGCACCGCCAATACCAGTTGCTCCAGTATTTGGGCCCGATGTTGAATTACCATTGTTATTATTTGTAACGTTATTATTATTATTATTATTGTTACTTGATCCTTGATTATCACCAGTTGAGAAACTCCATACACGTGATGCTTGCGGCGCTGATTCCATTACAACTTCAACATTATTTGGGAAATTAAAAACAGTACCAAAAGATGTTTGTGATTGTGACTGTTGCTGTGGAGTTTGTCGCGGTGGTTCCGGTGTTGATTGTGATGATGTAAATTGTGGCTGTGAATGACTATCAATTGGTGATGATGATGATGATGATGTTTCATTATTAACGGTTGAGGTTGTCGTTTGTGTGGTAGGTTGTGATGGTCTTGATGGATTAGTTGTATTATCATCGCTATCTGGATTATTTTCATTTTGTCCATGCAAACTTATATGCGCTTCAACTTGTATTGGTAATCCAGCTTGCAATATTGCTGACGGTTGAATAACCATTGGACGACAGCGTAAAGTTCGTGGTGGTGGTTGTTGCATATTTATATTCAAATTGCTTAATGCATGCTGGGCGTGTGACAAAAAATGAAAACATTCAGTTACACCATCAATAATTCGTTGATTTTCGTCGTTTGTAAGTTGTGGCCATGCAGCAGTGCCATTTGATAAAAGACGATTTCTGATATACGGTCGTAAGCGATCTTGCGTTGTTAATAACATTTCGAGTAATTCAGCTAATTCACGTGGCACAAGAGCTTCATTTGTCGAAGCAGTGTCATTTGATTCACTTGATGACGCTTGATTGGATGCGGAATGTTGAGTAGTTGTATCGTCACGTGATTGTTGCTGAGGAGATTCTATATTTGTTTCCGATGGAGTAGTTGTAGAATTAACATCAGTGTTATCGTTTGTTTTCAATGTTGGAGCATTTATTTCAGTTGTTGATGCACTTGCAGTCCATCCACTATTACCTGACTCTGTTGCACTTGCTGTTGTTGATTGCGTTTGATTAGATTGAGTTGAAGATGATGAATTATTTTCAGTAGAAGTTGAACCACTACTTGGCGCAGATGGATTGTCCAAACGATCAATAACACTATTAGCCTGATCTAACATGCGTCGTACAACAGATAAATGGCTGGTGGCTATTGTATTGCTCAATTGTGGCGATGGCCATTCATAACCTTCAAGTACATCAGCGGGAATGGAAAATGAACCAATATACATTGGGTCATCATGAAATTGTGTATGACGATAAAGAACTCGGGGTGTTGATTGCCATTCACCAGTTCCACCGTGACCCTGTCCCTGACTTTGATTATTACTGTGACTTCTTTGGCTTGATGATGGTGGTGCACGTTGCACCAAGTGTATCACTTTGCCATTAACATCTGGATAATTTTGAGGTTAGTTTAAAGCATTATTAAAACTCAATCTAAATCAATAAATAACTTTGTGATTTTATATATGTTAATTAAATTAGTAATTAATTATTATTACCATATTCACTTAGAAGCTTTTCATCTTGCAATACACGTCCACAATAAATCAATCTCTGTAAATCAGCAGAAATATTTACGGTATCGGCGATATGATCTTTGAATTGTCTTACTGTAATCTGTGAATGAATTAAATAGAATAAAAATTCATTATAAATTTTTTTTTTCTCGACAGACAAATCTGCACATTGATTTTTAGCTTAGTCAATAAATAAATAGTAATGGTGAATTATTTTTCTGTACTCACATCATCGTTCAATGAGAAAGCATGATTTTGTGAGTCCAAGGTTTTTACTGTTAAATCAATCATAGTGGCTGCTTGATATTTGATTGATTCAGTCGTATTTCGACCGAAAAATTTCAGAGAAACATACAATTGTATTAATACTGGAAAAAAATTTTTAAAAATTATAAGAATAAAAAAATGAATTTATGATGAAAAATCGATTGATTTTTTATTTTATTATAATTGCCATGGGGGTTATAATGATTATTCGAGTGTAAAATATATATTGACTCACCGTTTTGTGTGCGTGACAAGTATTAGGATAATGTTCCCAAAATGCCAAACACTTTTGAGTTTGATTAAAAACCAATATCGAAAAAAAAAAAAAAAACTGCAGAATCTAATCAATGATTTAGCAGTATTGGATAATCACTAGCCAACCTATGTTTATTCAATACTGGCAATTGTTTAGTTTACAATAAATTACAACAAAATTTCACAAAATTATTTTGGTACGGCAATGAAGGTGCGACAGGCATTACTACGCTGATTTTACCCAGAATTCAATTTCTCCCTATAATTTTATCGAGTGTACCAATCGTAATATTACTAGAAAATGTCACTATATATTTTTTATAAATTTATATACATACATGTATAACCATATAGAGTGCGCCACTGTGTTCAATATAGAAAACTACATTGTCAATAATTATCTGTCGGTAAGTTAGATATTCCTAACCTATATAAATAATTCAAATGTTATAATTGTCCATTCTTTAATTTATATATATTTAATTATTATTATTTAATGTCTAAGTTGTAGATTATATTATTACGATGAAATCAAATATCGTCTTAGTATAATATTAACGTTAATTAACAAGTTTCATTAATGCAAAGTAATATTTAAACAATTAATTAAATCTAGAAATTGTATATATTGATATTTAGATACAAAATAAACGGATAAATAGCTTCAATAGCAATTAAATAATATTACTTTGCTAAATAAGTATTAATTAAAATTAATTAATTAATATATATTGTGAATAAATATTTTATTATTATAATTAAAAATGTATATATAAAATACCATAAATAAAATTGCACACAAGCTATATATTCTTTCATGTGTAAAAAATTTCAAATACGTGATTATTTTTAATATCCTATCATCAAAAAGCCTTTCATTAAATTAATTAAATAAAAAGTCCAGTTATCTCTAAATTTTACCGTCGCAATTCTCATGAAATGATTATTTTATAAATACCATATAAAATTTTATAGTAACAAATTTTATTTACATACAATGTGGCACTATATAATAGTAAAATAAAATTTCTGTGAAATATCGCAATAAAAAAATTAAAAAAAAAAATCACCTGAACGATAAAACATAAAGATATATAAACGATAAAATATCCCAGCAATTTATTATTTTGAAAGAAAGAAAGAAAGAAAAAAAAAAAAAATTTGCAACAGTCCATGAAGGAATGAGGATCACTGGTATTTGAAAACTGTAAAATCCAGGACAAAAATTACATACATATACATTTTATATTTACAATATGTATACCTATAAACATTATATAGAAAGCGTGTCGGGGCCAGTAGGCGCCACGGATAAGAAGTATCAGTTGAAGAGATAGCTAAAGAGACAGAGAATGAGAGAAGAAAAAAGAAAGAGCAATAATATATGTTTTTGCTGCACACGGAAAAGGGGACAAGAGTACAAGAGTAAACCAAGAGAGATGAGGAAAGAAGCTTGGGGACGTGACGGTCTCTTGGGCACGCCTCATAATGATGTAGCTGTCTCGATTTAGCTTGTCTTGACTTGTCTTTTATTCTCTTGCCTACGTCGTCAATACTTAGTTCGTTGGTATATACAACGATTAAATGTCTCGTGTGTTTTCTCACATAGCCCGACTTCACGACTCCTGTTTTTCATTCGCTGTATTATATACATATTATATATTATAATACCCTGTACGTTTAAATATACATAATATAATAACGGAAAAAAATAAATACAGTATAGGGAGTTCAAGTATGGATATTAAAATGTATATATGATTTTAGGTCTTGGGGTGGTTATAAAAATATAAAACAAAGAGGGAAATAAAAATAATTACACAAAAACTTGCGTCATATTTTTATGAGGGAGAATTTTTTTTTTTTAGATATTTTTATTTTTTATTATTTTTAAATTGTGAATAAAATTTCAATGGCAGCTATTTTTGATTGGATTTATAAACAAAAGTCGACGATTATATATAACAATTATAATGATGATGATGATGATGATGATGATGATGAGATGATGATGAATAATCCATCGCACGTGTATGTGTGCAAATAAAGTTTGTGTTGGACACACGGCGCCTCCACTGCTTTCGTTTGAGTGTTGAGTAGGCGCCAGACGACATTCTTGCACCCGTCGTTATTACAACTTATATGTATACTAACACGCGTCTTGTTTTTTTTCCCTTTATATATACGGTCTTATCTATATACATATTTTATCAATATCGATCAGATATAGTATAGGTATATATATTTATCTATTTATTTTTTACACTTTTTTTATCATTTCTATTCATTCATTTTTATCTTGAGAGGAAATAGAGCTTGGGAAAGAAATTTTATAAAGTTAAATATTTGGAAAAGTATTTTGTGATCTTTAAGAAATATTATTATCATCAATAATATTTATAAATTTATAAATGTATAAAAACAAAAATTTATTTTTTATTATTTATATATAGGAAAAATTATTTGGTCAGTTTAGAATTTTCGAAATAATGTTATTGTAATATTAAATTGATGTCATATTAATTTTTGATAATTTGTAAACTGTTTGGGAAATATTGTCATGTATTTTAAATAAAAATTTTGTACATATAGATAAATAATAAGAAAACAATAATAGTTTATTGGTGATTAAATAAATTTTACATCATGTTCTGATTGGTAATATAAAAAGATTTCTTAATTTATTAAATCAATTTTGTTCTAATAATATATTTTTTATTTTATATGTATACAAATAATATTTCCCCAAATTATTTATTCATCTTCTTCATCGTTTCCTATTTCGATCATAAACTCTACAATATTTTAATAAGGCTCTATGACGTCTTTGATTGAATATTCAAATGGATTATAATAATGACATAATCAGGTGTTAGAGATCAATATTAATTCAAATAAATATTATTTTCTCAAATTCCTGATGACACATTTAATATAAATGTGAATGTCAATTCACGTGATTTTTATATTACTAAAATTATTACTCATAATAATTTGTTTATGAATATTCCTTTATAATTGTAATTATATATTCAACATCTTCCTCATTAAAGTGGACGATTCGTTTAGCGTCTTTGGAATGCGTAGCAAACAACTCTCGTTGAGGAACGCACGACGCCCTGCTATGCACATATTTTTTATTGTATTTTACTACAATTTTATTTTATTTTTTTTTTTTCTCTTTATTCCTTTTCTGTTTTTCTCCTTCATTCTTTCACATCCATCTTTCCATCAAAGCTCTTTGTTTTTATTTTCCTACGCCACGTGTGTTATTTTATTTGAAACTTGCGGATCTCACACAAATAACAACAATCATAATATTTATAATAATAAATAAATAAATAAATAAATAAATGAATAAATAAAATCGAAAAAAAAAAACGCGCACAAGTATAAAATAAAGAAAACTTTTTCTTTTATTTTTAATTTGCGTCGTCATCAAAGTTATAAAAAAAAAGATATAAATATAAAAATATTTTCGTGATTATATATATAGATGCGGGGATGTATATATAGGTGAAAGACCCCACCGGGTATATAGTACAAGAAAAAAAAAAAAAAAGCTGCGCGAAAATTCGTGCCGTGGGCATTTTATTCACGATGCGATTTCAGGGTGGACGACACGACGAGCGTCTCTGGAATGTCGCTCTGACGCCTTGGCGACGCCGTCGCGGTATCGCGGATCTCAAACCAAGTGAGAAAGACTGAGAAGTAACAGAGAGAAAGAGAGAGAGAGTCCAAACACTTATCCAGACAAACGGGCAGTACTTAGTTAGATGTGCAGTAAGATATGTCAGTTTGAGTTAGCATTTAACTGATCGTATACATTTAAAAACATATATAAACTATATACACTCACATACATAGGCGAACATAATTATGTTTACATGTATATGTTTGTCAATCGAGTTATCATTAACTCGATTAACTTTTGAAATAAAATCATAGTGGCAGTTTGTCTCTCATCTCTTGTATAATAAGTTATACTTTATAAATCATTCAATTTTCATGACAAGTGTGAGGAATTAAGACAAAAAAAAAATTTTTCTTTCTAATTAAATTATTAAAAAAAAAAAAATATATTTTATTCTTTGATTATATATGAGAGATTATGAAGCAGAAAAATAACTTTTCAAGGTGGCAGTCAATATGAATTAGGAAAAATATATGTTTGCATTGTAAATAATAAAAAATGAAAGTGCAAAAAGAGAAGAAAAAAAAAAAAAAAAATAACAATTGTATGAGAAAATGGTGAAAATTTTGAAATGCTTGCACGACAGGAGTTCCGGACAAAGGAAGAATAGGATAAAATAGTGGGGATTGAGAGGAAGAAAGGGAGAAAAAGAGAGAGTATAGAAGTAAAGTCCGCAGTAGGAGACAGTGTGGTGATTGATTGTTTTATCGGGGGTGGGGATTTTACGAAGGACGTTTGGCGTCGGTTCGATGGGGGGAGAGAGTACGCGCATGGTCTGTGTCCCCGGTATATTGCGAGTGGGGTATTTGGATGGTGATTAGAAGAGTCGGCGCGTTCTCGTTGCCTCGTCAATCGCGATGTCGGGGCTACTCTACACACTCCTCGGCCTCGCAGCGAGCTCGAGTCTTCATTGTGCGGTCAGACGCGAAATAAGTCCATGTACATGTAGACAGGATAAATTTTCAACTCCTAATATTGTTGTTAGTCCTGTTACAGAATCACCAACAAATATACCTGGTGATATTGGTGTATTTACAAATGTTACTAGCAGTGTTGTTGTTGTTGATGTGCCATCTAGTGGTGGTGGTGGTGGTATTGGTGGTAGTGGTGGTGGTGGTGGTGGTGGTGGTGGAAGTGTCATCAACCCTCATGTTAATGGTGAAAAAATCACGGTCGCGTGCGAAAGAATGGAATCATTTGGTCAAGTTGCTGATGCGCTCAAAGGAAAATTTACACCTGAACAACAAATTACACTTAAAGTATCACATTCACAACTTATTGATATATCCAGGCATGATTTTAAGGAATTACAAATGTCTATTACAAGGCTTGAACTCAATCATGATCATTTGAGGTAAAAAAAAATTTAATATTTCAATTAATATTAATTAATAAAGGAAAAAAAAAAATTTTCAATTTTATATTTGCTACTAATTTTTATTATTTGTTTAATTAATTTATTTATTATTTAGATGTTTATAATGATATTTATTGTTGTTTATTGGGCAATTTTGGAAATATTTATTGTTAAGAAAAAATAATAAATGATTACGTGAACGTAATACGCATGTATGTTTGGCTGACTAAACATAAACTTTACTACTTTATACTTTGCGGTAAAATATTGCTTTTATTTAGTTTAATAATTGTATATTTCATTTTTATTATTTTATTAAATGATCTTGTGTTGTGTATGATTGTGTATATGTGTTTAATGTGTGTGGATGGGTATACGTAATAAATAAAATACTGTTTTAATGTTTTGTAAGATGAAAACGCACATGTGCGCAAGGTAAATGACGATCGTTTTATATTGTTCACGAGAATGTTTGTGTATTAATTCTTCAAGAGACGGTAGAAATTCGGTATAACAGTGGCGTAGCATAGTAGAGAGAAGGGGAAAGTGTGAAAGAGAGAAAGAGAGCGAGAGAGAGAGATATTATTACGACGAAAGACGCCAGAAATATCGAGACTAAAGTTAGTTTTAGGATGCAGTATATAGAAAAACTATTTTCTACATGCATTATACTTGTATTAAATATTTAAAAAAAAATATATATATATATTTATTCCTCTTTTGCAAAAATTAGAATTAAATATAAAAATTTTTAATTTACATTTTTTCCTCATTTTTATTTGTTTCAATTTAATCAATGATATTTTTTTTTATTTAAATTATTATTTATTCTATGCATTGTTAATTTATTCCTTTTCAAATTTATATCATCATGTCCATGCAACATCTCCATAGAGTTATAAACAAATAAAAAAAAAAAAATAATTATTTATTAATCATTGAATGATCTGTATATTTTATAACGTATTGATTTTTATTATTATTGATAAATAGACGGGAAAACGCGTGAGCCACGTGTTTAAATAAATGTCAATGGAGGTCATGTCTAGTCTGAGATAAAATTGTTTTTATCATTTTATACATAAGTAAACTTATGTCTAAATAATACTGCATTTTCCCGCCTCATTTTATTTATTTATTTATTTAATTTTCCCGGTTGAATATAATTATATTTTACTCATTGAAGACACATTTTTATTTTGCCATTAATTAATTTATTCATTTTTTGTTTATTTTTCTTTTTTTTTTTTTTTTTGTTTCTTAAATTTCAGTGTTGTCGACGGTGAAGTGTTTGCTGGTTTGAGTAGAACATTGTATTTGAGTCTGGCAGATAATGAAATACCATCTGTACCACGTTACATCTTGTCTCATCTGTCATTGTTACGAACTCTTGACCTCAGCAGGAATCGGATAACACGCATCGAGGCTAACGACTTTAAGGTATAATAATTCAAACAATTAAATAAAAAATAATAATGAATTATGATTAACATGCCTCTATAATTATATTTTTCATCTGGCTATACCTTCAATAAAAATAAATAAAAGAATATTATTCAATGATACATTTAAAATATTATTTTAATGTGCTTTAATAAATTTTAAAATATATATTTACTCGTAATTTCAATTATAAATTTTTTTTTTTATGATTAATTAACAAACAAATATTGAGTATAATTAATTATTTTATTTAAACAAATGAAATTATGTATAAGAATTTTATTATTAATGAATGATTCAATGGAATAAAGATAATGTAATCATAATTACAATTGAATTCCGTATTATTATATTTTTCTATTTTTTTCTTTTTTGTTTCTTCTTTCTCTTAAACTTTTCTTCTTTCTTTCTTTCTTTCTCTCTCTCTCTCTCGCTCTATCATTTAGATAGCAGAAGGAAACAAATAATGTATATTCTTCGTTTTTCATTGATAGCTCACTCAAGTTGTTCGTGACGTGAATGTTTCAATAGTATATATGATGTATGATAATTTAATATATGAAACAAGTTCTCATTAAATATCAACTTTTAATGTCATTTTATATATTGATAATGACACGTGATATTATGATGTATAATGCATGTATGTATATGAATATATATATATATACAGTTAGTTATTATCGTTTATTAGATTTTTTTTTTTTTTCATTTTTTTTTTTAAATAAATTTTACAAATGTATTTATCATTTCATTGATGTTTCTAATATTACTAAAAAAATACTTGTCATTTATATTTTATTTGTCATTTATTGCAATTGTAATGGAATTTATTATTTTATTTATTGTATAATTTTAAGATGAATTTGAAGAAAAATTTAATTTTGTTTTCATTATTGGATTTAAATATTTTTGTTTATTTTAAATAAAGAGTATTATGATATTTATTTTTTTTTTTTTTTTTTTAGTACAACCCATCGGTGCAACATCTGTTGATTGCTGGTAATTCGATCTCTGAAATGATACCGGGTTCTCTGCCACCAAATATAAAAAATCTCCACGTTGGAAGAAATCATTTACACACACTCAACAAAACTCTTTGGTATGTATATATTATGTTATTTAATAAAAAAATAAAATGGAAAAAGAAAGTATAGGGAGAGATTTGAAGAGAAATAAAACAGTAAATATAATTTCATTCATTAAGAGAAAATTATCATCAAGTGATAATAAATAAATTTAATTCTTTTAATTTATTAAATATAAATTTAACGAAACTTTAATTTTGATTAAATATTTGTGAATAAATATTTTCTTATGTGAATTGATATAATAAAATGATGATTAATACTTGTGTAATTGTTGAAGATTTAACTGATTAGTCATCGTACGCCCCCGTGAAATATAAAAATTATTTAAAAATATTTAAAAATAAATATGCTGGAGACAATTTTGTATGTTTATATTTTCTAGCCGATTTATTTCACACATTTATAGAAATATCATGAGAGATAATTTTACTCCCTCATAATGTGATGCTGAGTCAAACAATTTTATTTTTATTTTTCAAATCGAAGTCCTGGTAAAGTCTATCCAAGATTAGAAGTGTCAATGTCAGTTATTTTCCTTAACACATAAATTAAATAAAAAATATTTAAATAATACGATTAAAATATTTTATATTTTACATTCCTTTCATTTTTTATCTATTTTAATTTGTTTTCTGTTTTATTTTTCTTTCTCCTTCCCTCAATAAATATAAAACATCAGAAAAATATGTGAAACTATTTTTATATTTACCAAATATATTATTGTGTTTATACATTGGATTAATTTTGAACGATAATAATAATTTGGAATGTGAATTTTCATTTTGTATTATTTATTTTTAGTGATTTAAGTCAACTGGAATGGTTATTTATAAATTCAAATGAATTAAAATCATTGGACGGTGATTTACCAACGTCTGGACACAATTTAAGAATGCTTCATGCTATGGACAATAAATTATCTCATTTACCACCAGAATTTCGACAATTGCATCGTTTAGAAATGTTATTTCTTCAACATAATAATATTCGTAGTCTTGATGGTACATTACAAAAAGCAAAGAACCTTAAATATCTTGAATTATCTTACAACGAACTCCAAGAAGTAAGTTAATTAAACAAATAATCACTACTATATTAAATATTATACATAATAAAAAATAAATAAATTTTTAGATTATTTAATAATTTACTTTTAAATCATTGAAAATATTTAATAATATTATATAAATATATATAAACAATTATTCTCATTTATTATTTCATGTGTAGGATAATTAATAATTGATTAATCAATTGGATAATTAATTATTTAAAGAGAGGAGGAAGTTTCTGAGGCGTTGTAAATTTGTGATTATTATTATTATTGAAAGTAATTAGTGTGTAATTTAATTATTGCGCGACTACATGTGTTTCCGCCGCAAGCTTTTAACGATTAAATGATTTATCAGATTAACTACTTATTTGTCATTAAGGTCTTGTGCATTTTGCTCCCTGTTATGTAAACAAATGATGTGTTTACGTTTATATTGTAATATTTTACTTAATATTTTTTATTGAATTAATTTTTTATTCAATTACCAGACTTTGAATTCATTTATTTTATGTGTAAATAAATATTTGATATAAAATATTTATTAGATAATTTTGAATGTATTTTAATGAATTTTTTTACGTTGTAATATTATTTAATTATTTATTCATTTATTTGTATATTTTTTTTTTATTATTTTTAGTTAACTGAAGAGGATTTTGTGGAGGCGGAAAAACTGGAGGATCTTGAACTGGGACACAATTCATTAAAGTCACTTGGAGGTAGTTCAATTGGTGGTGGTGATGGTAATGGACATAGTAGTGCATTATGGCCATTAAAATCTTTAAAATCATTGAATTTAACACACAATGAATTGAGTGAATTTTCATTCGTTACTTTGCGTGGATTAAAAGAATTACGTTTAATTGATTTGTCAAATAATCGAATTGCACGTCTTTATAGAGGATTTATTGAGGTTGGTAAAATTAAAAATATTTTAATTTTTATAAAATTGACAAATGAAAAATATTTTTTTGTATTATTAATATATATTTTTTTATTTATTACGTGTCTTTTAGAATCTTGTGGAGGAAGATGCTGAGGATTCACCTGGTGCACGTGTTCAAGAATTACGTTTACAGCATAATGAATTACAATCACTTGAAGAATCATTATTCGTTGGAATGCGTGAACTTCAAAGACTTAATTTAAGTCATAATGCACTTGGACCCACAATTGGTGCTCATGATTTTCGTGGCTTGGATAATCTTCGTAATCTTGATTTATCACACAATAAACTCACAACACTTGAAGACATATCTGAAGTAAGATTTCATTTCAAATGTCATATATTATTAATATTTATATTTAAAAAAATTCTAGATATTTAAAAAAATGAAAAATATATTTATAATTTTTTTTTTCTTACAATTTAGGCAAGATTACCAGCACTTGAGGAATTAAATGCATCACATAATAGACTTATGACATTATCAGAACGTGATTTTCGTGGATTTCCAATTCTCTGTTGGGCAGATTTAAGTATGAATGATATACGTTCATTAACTTCAGAAATTGTTGCAAATACTCGATGTACAGTTCATGGTGTACCTGATGTTTTACGAATATACTTACAAGGTAAGTTCAGTAATAAGATAAGAAATAAAAAAAAAAAAATTGTTTCTGTGAATATTTTAAAATTTATTAAATTAATTATTTTAAATATATCATTATCTGAAATTGAAAATTGATGTTGGCGCCTCCGGCGCCAATTTATGTGTTTGTAATGGTACTAATCTTATAAACAGGCACCTACTTACTATGTAAGATAAAAACAAAGTGGCAAGAAAAACGTTTATGAGGGCAATGAATTATTAAACGTTGATAAAATTTATCTGAGTTTGCTACTAATCGCTCATATCCGTCTCGTTTGCATATTTTGCTTGCTCGCGGCTATCCATACATAATATTTCATTCAAATGATTGATAATACAATCTTTGGCCCCACCGATTTATTTCAACTTTTTTTTTTTTCCTGTTATTTTTAATTTGTCAATCGTAACTTCATAACTCATAACACGCATATTTTGTTCCATTCACTACTTTATTAATTACGATTTGTTATTTATTCATTCATTTAAAGGGATAACAATTTCAGCAATTACTATAAAATAAATTTTTTATTTTCAATTGAATTTTCATTCGTAGATAATAATGATTATATTTTTTATTAACGTATATATTGGCTTTAAATTAATCAAATTTTATTTTGCTTGGTGAATATATATTTTTCTTTCAATTTATTGCATTGAATAAAAATAAAATAAATCGATACAATTTATAGATTAATTATTTTTATTATTTATATGCACGAATTAATTCATTTTGATATTCCGTTTCATTTGTTTATTTAATTTTACATTTGCAAATTTATCCATTGAATTAATTGGGGAGATAAAGTTTACGTCAATGTGATATTATAAAAAAGAAACTGCTTTTCAATAAAATTTATTTACAAAAAAATAAATAAAATACTTTGTTCATTGTGACATTTCTCATATCGCGAGATTAATATGAGCGTTCTACTTAATGCAAGAAAATAAACAACTTATTATGATAAAGACATATTATTCCTTTTTAAATAATATTTTTTTTTTTCTTTAATTATTTTTTATTCTCATTATAAATACATTTAAAATAATTCAAAAGTAAATTAGATTTTTAATAACACACTGAAGTTAGCATTTATTATTTTATCAGTCTCAAATCACCTTGGTAATTTTATGAACATGTAGAAAATTGAATGAATCGCTTTAGAAATAAAAAATTACATTTAATAAATAGTTGTATAATTATTTAAGTAAAAAAATAAAAAAGGATTTATTGATTTTGAAATCTGCAGATAACCCGGTGTTATGCGACGTTGGATTGGTCGATCTTACTGTTGCTCTTGAAGTTAATTACGCAAAGGTCTACGGGGTCGCAAATAACTGCTCAACAATGATGGAAACACCGCATGCCCCAACGTCCAATCATTATTTCACACCAGGGGCCTTGGCCTCCCCCAGTAACATCTCATTTGCCGCTACTCTAGAGTAAAAATAAAAAATAACAACAAAAGATTAAAAAAAAAAAATGAATAAAAGAATAAAGTGAAAAAAGAAAATTTAAAAGAAGCCAGATTAATAAATAAACTAGAGGGCACGATACCAAAAAATAAGATTATACGAAAAGAAAAAAAGATTTAAAATGAAAATGTAAAGACAAACATTTCACAAAAAGAAAACAAATAATAATTATTATAATAATTTGCACTTTAATTTTTGTTGGTGTCTCATTATAGTAAATTATATGAAACTAAGGCGCGGGTAATTAAAGACAATCCAACGAATAAACTTCCATATTTTTTTTTAGTTAGTGTCAACATCATCAGTTGATTATTTACTATTCGAAAATTTATTTTGTTAATTTTACTCAATATTTTTTTATTTCTATTCAGAGTGGGAATGACAAATGAAAAAATAAATAAGAAAAACGATCCGACTATAAATATTGAGCTATTACAATATAATGGATAAATTAATCAACTGGTAATTAAAAAAAAAATTTTTAAAAAACAATAGATATATCCCTTAAATCCAGAATATATTATATACATTCAAGATGTGTTAGATATTACACTGTTATCATTAACTATGATATTTAATTATTAATTAATTAATTAATTATTTTATCAATAATACTGTTTTAGTTTTAGATATTGTTGTATGCGTTGTAAATAGTTTTCATTCTCTTTCTTACATATGTGCGATGTACCAAACATTTTTCAATTAGCCACATGTATGTTTGTACTTTTTTTTTTTTTTTTTTTTTTTTTCCATTGACTTTCACCATTATAGAGATTATTAAAAGAAAAAAAAAAAATATATGCGAGTGTAAAAAATTTTGTCATTGATTAAAAGTGATTAGAATTGTTTGCTTAATAATATTGTATTGTATCGAATCACCACATCTGATATACAATTTATTGAAGCACATATAGACATTTTATTTATTAAATTACGTTTAGTGAATATAACTTGATTGATGTATCAGTTATTTAGACTGTAAAAGGTTCTTTTATTGTTCGTTTTTCTTTTTAAATTAATGATGAAGAAAAACGTAAACAAAGATATGGTGATTAAAAATTATGGTTAAATAACTCAGTGACACTCACATTTTGTCTAATATAATATAATTTGAGTCATTATGAGCTTCAATTAAGGTGAAGGTAGCGTGCAGAGAGAAGAGGTCAATAAAGTGAAATCATATTTGTTTTATATATTAAAACGACGTCTTTTGCAAATTAATTGACAGTGGGCGATGAAATGATTATTTTGACCTTCTATTTGACTCTTGCTAATTGTCTATATCGACTCGTTAACAGTTGTATGCATAAAATATTAGGTAATTTTCATTTTTCCTTTTATCAATATGAAAATAAAATTTTTTTTAATCATGAACGACTGTAATTTAATAAAAAAATGTGAGTGAAATATGAGAAAATAATTAAAATCAATTCTATAATTTAACATATTAATCAAGATTAAATTACAGTGAAATTCATTGAAATGTTAAAGTATTCATAAATAAAACAACTGATTAACATGAATATTTCGTATATTAATTTAATAAATAAAAATACAAATGGTATATGTATATGCATAAGCATGCGATTGTTTAAATGAAATATTTATATACAAACGCAATAACAATAACCGTGGCGAATGTGAGATTTTTCAAATGTTGTGTGTAACAATTATCAAATCATTTATGAATGCTGTGATTAGCAATTTATAATTTTTCAAATACAAAATGAATAATATGACCATTAATGCAATAATAAAGAGCAATATAGAAAACTAATTATCTCCTAAAATGTGGGAAAAAAAAATTATTACACAACAAAAATAAATGAAACATTATATTTTAATAAGTTCGCCATGGTTAGTGATTGTATCGTTGATGATTTGAAAATGTATATGTATGTACTGAATTTGCGTGTTCGTGATGAAAAAAATAAAAAAAAAAATTATAAAGAATTGCAAACAATTCAAGTAAAATATCTTAACTTTTATCAATAAAGGCATTACTCTTCTAACAAGTGGATCGATGATTTAAATCATTCAACTAACCTCTTAAACTTAATGTAATAATATATATGAATGCATAAAATATATTTATTATATACAGTAACTCATCCATCTTTATATCTCAAATAATATTTGATAAAAATCTCTCGTATTTGACAGAGGAATATTTGTATTTCATGTAAATCATAATCCGCAGATAGTTTTAAATTTATTTTTTTCATTTCATGATCTTTTAGCATTGGTATAATTTGGTCAACTGGAAAAAATAAAAATAAAAATCAAAACAAGGTTTATTTTACATTAATTCATGCATTAATATTAATTATATAAAATAACGTTTTTACCTTTCCATTTCACATTTTGATAATTCGAGATAACTACATAATAATTGTCTTTGCTAGGATTTTCATTAATAAAAAATGTAATTTTCGCAGACTCATGATCTTGTAATATGTTCAATTCTATATGCATATTCAAGTATTCTTTATATGACGAAGTTCCTTTTTTAATAGCATTCCATTCTTGTTTTTTTTGCATTTTATTCTGATCCAATTCTGCAATTAAAGAAAAAAAAAAAAGATGAGTTAATTACAATTAATTAAAGAATAATTCTCACAATTTTATATCAACAAATATAACTATTTCATTTATACCTTGTTGTAAATCTACTATTTCCAGTGTTAATTTTTCTTTTCTTATTTTTTCCTCTTCAATTTCGTCCCTTAATTTTTCCTCAACTTTAATGGATCGTAATATTTTTTGTTTCATCACTTTTTGTTGTAAAAGAACATTTTCCAATTGAGATTCAACCTCTTTATTCTTATTATGCAATTGTTTTATTGTTTCAACATTTTGTTCAGTTTTGTTTATATATTCTGGAAAAAGCATACAATTTATTATATATACATGGATACATATAAACACATCAAAGCTTTACCTTTGCGTTTTGCAAGACATTGTTGGATGGAAGTTTTTATTTTCAAACGAGACTCCGATGCATATGTGGATAACCTCTGAAGAAATGAATCTTCAGCTTCACGACTTTGAAATATCTGTTCAATATCTATCATTTCACAATCGCTTTTGCTCATTGTGAATTTATTCCTGTTATCATTACAAGACAAATATTAATTTATGAACTTGAATAATTCACGTAAAATCGCCAATAAACCACTATTTTTAATTTAACATCTCCATAATCAATCAAAAAACGGTTACAAAAACTGCGAATCTGGCGGTTTAAATAAATATTAATTCGCTGTTTTATCGGCAGAGCACGGTTATATACATATATATTTCTTTTCCAGATGGCGCGACGGATACATTTTGCGTGGGAAAATTTTGAATAATTATCTCAGTTTCAAAGTAAACATTTCTTAATGAATAAAAATAAGAATAATAATAATAAAATAATTGGTTATCCTTAAGTGATGTTTATTACTTATAATTATTGATTAATACTCCTATAAATATTTAATCCTGATTCATTAATGTCCATATTATTTATGATTGTTTTGACGACTGTTGGTAAATTAAAAAAATGTTCTGTAATGTCGAGAGAAAATAAATTTCTTAAAACTAAGAAAAAAAAATTATTGGGTTCACTTTGGGTACATTTAGTGGTGCAGAATAAATCATCATACGACATTCAATTATTACAATTTATTATAAATCTATTTATATTAAATTTGTTTAAACAAATTAGTCAATTTATGAAATATACGCTATGCTAAAAATGAAGATAAAAAAATTATATTTAATATTTTACTGAATAAACTGATTATCCAGATACTAAACTTTTTCATTAATAATATATAATTGTTATGTTATTATAATTGTATGTTTAATATAATCCTGTAATAGCAATATGAAAAAGGTTATTATATATTCCTCAGCGATAATTAAAAAAATAAAAATGCTTATTTTATACTTGGTCATCTTATCAATTAATGTTGATGAATAATTATCAAACAACAAAGTTTCTATTACAATAAATAAATCTATTAAAATTTGTATTCAAGATACTAGACCACTTTTTTCATTCCTGATACAATATGAGATTCACTTGCAGCTTGACTCATACTGCCTTGAGCTTGTGAATTAAATCTGCTGCTTGCTGATTGATGATTTACTTGCGAGGTGTTATCTGATGATTGATGTACTTTGGATACACTTGAGGCATGTTCACGAACATGTACCTGTATATATACGAAAATAATTTATAAATATGAATATAGTATCAAACAATTTAATTTAATTGATAAAAAATAATTAATTTTATAAATTTTCTTACCGTTTCGCTAGTTTCATTAGTGCCACTGATGAGAATTTTTTTACCACCGGAAAGTTTGAACGATAATTCTTTATTCAAAGCATCCTCACCTGTGAGATCAAAGGTTTGCTTCAATACATTAACGGGACCTTCTCCAGCTTTACCTGAAGCTTTTTTATCTACGGAAATATTTACAACGTATCCCGGATGATTTTGTTTGGTTTTTTTTATGAGTTTCTGTAATTCCATTTCAAAAATTTTTTGGGCTTCAAGATCTGAACTGTTGTTTTGACTTTGAGAATTACTGGAAGATTTTTCTTCATGAGATATATTAATTGATCCTGCTCCATAAATGTTTCCTTGACTAGACGTTTGCTTTTTACCAGACACATTGACGGATAATCCACTGCTTCGTGAGCCATTTATTTCACCATTTTGGTTTTGGTTTCGATTGGTTTGACGGTCAACTGCAGAATTTTTTTCATGCCCGGAAACGCGAACTGATGTACTAGAATTTTGTGATCCACTGAGGCCACGGCTAAAACTTTGAGATTGATCAGTTCGACGATTGCTTGAACTCTTATTTTGGCCAGAAATTTGAACTGATCCACCTGAACTGTACGAGCCATTAATTCCTCCTCTCAAGTTTTTGTTCTGATCATTTTGCTGATTACTTGAACTCCGCTTTTGACCGGAGACATCAACTGAAACACCTGAACTGTACGAGCCATTAATTCCTCCTCTCAAGTTTTTGTTCTGATCATTCTGCTGATTACTTGAACTCCGCTTTTGACCGGAGACATCAACTGAAACACCTGACTGGTGGGAGCCACTAATTTTGCCTTTTAAAGTTTGGCTTTGATCATTTGTTTGACGATTGGTTGAATTCTTTCCTTGTCCGGAAATGTGGGCGGACCATCTAGAGCTTTGCGAATTGCTAACTCCACTATTTTCACTTTGGTTTTGATTACTGCTTCCACGATTGTTTAATTTTTTTTTTTGATCGGATCCTTGGGATCGTACATTATCGCTTCCAGCATCAATTTTATTATGTCCAAGAAATTCATTAGAGTTAGATTCTCCTCGGTCCAATGGATTACCTTTAGAAAAAATAGAATTTGATCCTTTCACGTTTTTACAATCTTTAGAATTTTTTGAATCTGAATTATCGCTTCCATAGTTGCTATTGCTTCCTATTCCAAAATTACTTTTGAATTCACCGGATTTGTGTATCCTGAACCAACTTCTGGATGCATCATTTTCATTAGATAATTCACCACAGTCGTTGTTGATAAAACCTGCTCCGCCACTTTCACGATTACCTCCAATTTCCAATTTATGTTCGAATTTTTCAGACTTATGGATTCCGAATCCAATACCGGATGTTTCGTTGCTACTAGATGAAGAATCAGAACTATCATTACGAACACCTGATGCACTCCTGTCATCTTTGCCGCCAACTTCTAGATTGTGCTGGAATTCTCCAGATTTATGAATTCCGAACCGACTTTCGGATCGTTTATCTTCACTCAGATTTCCACTAAATGATCCACCAGATTCATCGTTACGGGAGCCCGATCCACCACTTACATGACTACCTCCAATTCCGAATTCATGTTTGAACTCTCCAGATTTATGAATTCCAAACCAACTTCTAGATCCTTCATTTTTATTCAACTTTTCGTTAGATTTATTTTTTTGAGAATCAGATTCACCACCTTCACGATTGCTATTGCCACCTATTTCAAGTTTATTCTGAGAATCTCCAGATTTATGAATTCCAAACCGACTTTCGGATCGTTTATCTTCACTTAGATTTCCATTAAATGATCCACCAGATTCATCGTTACGAGAGTCTGATCCGCCACTCCCATGGCTACCTCCAATTCCGAATTCATGTTTGAACTCTCCAGATTTATATATTCCAAACCCACTACCAGATTCCCGATTTTCATTAGAGCTACCACCAGACGATCCACCAATTCTAAAATTGCCATTGCCTCCTATTTCAAAATGTCCACCAAATTTACCTAAATGATGCAGTCCAAATCCTTGACCACCACCAATTTGAAATTGACTGCTCCATTCACCAGATTTATGTATTCCAAATTGAGATCCTGTCTGTCTCTAGCAATTAATTATAAGTTATGTCACTATATGATAATAATTTTGCTTTCTTCTAATGAAGTGAAATATTTCTTTAAATTTTAATTTGACATTATTTTATTATACATACCTGTTCATTGCGATCACCTGGTTTAGGTATAGCTAAATTTGTATTAATTTTCATGTCACTCTTTCCCTTGCTATGAAATGGATTCAACCACTCCCCAAAAGTATACTGGGTTGTATTGTCCTAGAGGAAAAAAAAAAAAAAACAATTCAATTGAATGTTATTCATATATTTGCAATAAAATTTTTTGTGATGCAATAACTGTAAATTCTCGCCTGTTGAGTATCATTTGTTTGCATTACACGACCAACTGGCGAAACTACTGGATCATCCGGATGACTTTCCGATGGTATTAGTGATATCTAAACACCAATAATAAAATCCAATTAATTCATAAATATTACATAAAATTAATTCATAACATTATTCATTCATACCTTTTTATTATTTTCTTCTATATTATCTAGATTTTTTTGAAGAACACCATTTTTCTGATTGTTGTCAGTACTTTGATTATCCGATGATTTACTCGGTAAAGTTATTGGTTTTGACTGAATCTATATACAATAAAACAAATTAAATTAAAGAATAAATAAATTATTTAACATATTTATTCAAATGATATAGTCAATTCAACTTATCTGAAATTAAGTCAAGATGTTACTATTTTACCTGAAGTACTGTGCATCCAATAAAAAGCCAGAAATAAAATAAATTTGCAGAATTCATTTTCACTACTTAATTTTTTCAATCACGAAAATTGTTCTCTTCTGATTTTTTTACTGTTGCTCTTGGCTTATATATAATTGATATTGCGTTAATATCAATCGATACAAAAACAATATTGACAGTATATATTTGTATTATTTTTTTATCATAAAGTTTCTTAATATAATATCCATAATTATATTTACATATTTCGTTCAATAATTAAATATGTTGTGTAATTTTATTGTCCATTAAGTAATGTAATGAGGTATAAATAATTTCTTATGACCTTAGAAAATGGATAAAATCAATTTGTAAATTTATTTAATAATTTCAACAATTATTTTGAGATTAATTGCAGACACGTGTGTGACCTACTGAATAGCAATTGCAGGAATCCATTATGATTTATAAAAGTAAGAATCAGCTGAAATAATTTTTTTACGTCGCAAATAATTAATTATCTTATCATTAAATATATAAATTTATTTCAAGTATTTCTTCAGAATATCCAAAATTATTATTATTTTTTTTTCAACCAAGGTGAGAAAATTTAAACAATTTTATAAAATTGACAACAAAAATTACATCGCATATTATGAAAATACTTATACATAATTATCTCAGCTGAATTTAAATGAAATAATTTTTAATTGATATTGAGCATTTCATTACAAAAGAATTAATAAAATAAATAAATAAATTATCATTTATATACAATAATTTTTTTCTCTTTATATATTCAATAAATAAATAAACGTCAATACAAAATTTATATATTTATTTAAGCAATAGCTCATTGAATACAAACTCTTCAAGCTTATCGAAGAATTACAATAAAAATTTGAATCTCAAAATATATAATTGACAAATTTGCTTTTAATAATAATATAGCAATAAAAATCAGTGTGAATATGTGACATTAATTTTGTCATAAAATAAGCAGCGCATGTGTGTCCATCAAATCTATGATCCAGCCATACGTGACAAATTCTTCTCTCACAAATATATATACATATGTGTATATCGTATAAGATAATCAATCCTTCGATTAATCTTCAATTTACAATTGTTTAAAATTATAAACTGGATATCGTGGCGCAAAATGTCCACAATTGCCCAAAACATGTTCGGATTCTCCTCGTTCACGTAAACTACGAACTGACCAGCCAGCTTCTTCATAAGACGGTGGTGCTAATTGAAAAAAAAAAAAATAAATAAATAATAAACACAAAAAAAAAAAAAGTAAAGAATAAATATTATTAATAAAATTGAAATAAATATATTTATGAATTTGGGAATTTAGTTTGAATTCATGCAAAAGGTACTCACGTAAATTGGGATAAAAATTAGAGTTTGGTTGTATTTGAGCTGGAATATCAGAGTTATAATTGGGTGGGGGTTCAGGTGCTGTAGGGGTTGTTGAGGGGTATCCACTTCCTGGGGAAAATGCGGGGTATCCACTCGGATACCCACCGTATGTTGGATCAGCTGATTTATCTGGATGAACATTACTGCCATCTCCAACATTGAAACCAATTTTATTTGGTGATGGTAAAATTAATGATTGATAATTCAACAATGGCACAGTGCCAATAAATACCAAAGTATTACTCTTCAAATTTCTATGATACCTGTGTAACAACATCATTATTAATTATAATATTCTAATAAATAATTATTGAAAATAAAAAATGATTTATAATTTATTTACCATCCAGTGACACAAGCTTCAACTTTTAAATTATATTCCAAATCAATAATACCACAATTAGTGAGATTTGATGGTGGAAGTGGTGGTATATCAAGCTTTTGTTCATAATCCGCAGTGGCATGAGCTTCTATAGGTCCTTTACTTACTTCAGCCACAATAATTTTGTCACGTCTTGTATCAGTTCGTGGATTATTAGCTTTAAATGTCACAATTTTACGAAGAATTAATTTAACAGTTTCTACTATTATTTCTGATTTATTATCAATATTTAATCGTGCAATCATTGTTTGTCCAGGTACATATCCTTTTACAGGAAGAATAACGTTGACATTTAATGGCAATGATCCACAGCAAAGACAACAAAATGTTTTACTCATCTCCATGTGAATAGGTTCCTAAAATAAAATGAAAATTTATTTTTATTAATTATTTTATTACTCATATTATAGTACTTTATTTTATTTATTTTTATGATTTGATTTTGAATTTTTTATACAACTTACCGCTGCTCTTGTTTCTTTATTTAAATCAAAATTCGATACAATAGTGAATGCCATTTTTGTTTCATGATCGAATTTCCATGGACGATCAATAATTGCTTTGACAGTGTAACGAACATGTCCATAATCATGTTCAAAACTGCTTGGTAAATTTGGTGGTAAAGCACAAGTAAATGGATAAGAATTTTCCCCCACAGGTAATTCAATTTCTCCACCTAAAAAAAAAAAATAAATATTTCATTTCAATTAATAAAAATATTTTGCACATGTAAATAATTATATACAAAATTTTTTAGTTAATTCATTTTGATGATAATTTAATTTAATTTTATACCTGATGGTGATCCAAGAATATTATACTGAATATTAAAATATTCTTCATGTCCAGTTACAGTTTGAGATTCATTTTCATAATGTCCTTCATGATTTATTTCCTGTCGGTCAGTTGCCCAACAAGTGTTGGCTTCGCCTTTTAGCTTGACGTTTATACCTACAAATAAAATAAGATAAAAAACATTGAGAACAAGAAAAATAAATATAACAAAAAAAATATTGTATAGGCAAGATGAAAAGAGGAAAGAAGAGAGGCGAATGTGCGGGTGATAAATAGCGTATAATAGTACAGTTGCACATACATACAACTAAGCTATAATTATAACTTTAGATTTTACAGATCATTTCTAACTCGGGAGCTGCACAAGTAAAAGTCTTCAAGGCAAAATGATACTATACAGTGTCTGAAAATTCAATCAGCTTTGCAACAAATAGCTCCGCAATATTTTCAAAACAATATATAAAATTGAAAAATAAAAATAATAATTTAACATTGACTTTATACATAACATAAAAAAAAAAAACAAGAATAAATTATAAATCTTTGATAATATATTTGTATATTTTTTTTTTTCTGTATTTTTAAAGTAATTAAAGGCCAATTAAATAATTAATTATTTGTCAGACAAGATATTTTTATATAAAATATTTAATCTTACATTTAATATTATTATTTTGTCATTCATGCGTGACAGAATATTCAATTGATTATATTTGTAAACTTGATTGTGTATATGATATGAATGTAATCAAAAATATAATAAAGTAATATTTAATTTTGAATTGATAACCGGTGTAAAAATCGCAGCAATAAATATTAAATACTACCAATATATTTATCAAAGTAAATATAATATAATATATTATATTACAAACTCACCGCGTATTTTTTTTGGTGAATCCACTTGAATAATTACTCGTCCAGTTAATGTTTGTCCAGGATAATAAGTATTCCATGGATTATCAAAAACAATCCGAAAATCCTTAAGACCCATTATTTTATAATTAATAAATCCTCAATACTTTGTTTGAATTATTTCATAAGATTATTTTTAGTTGCAATTGTAAAATAAAGACATGTAGAATTTTATTTTAATTCATTTCACACAGCCAAGTGAACTATTCTATACTCTTGTCTTGTAACGTTTACTCAATGCAACACTCTCAGGCGTAGAAAACATTTCTGAAACACATGTATAATTAAAATAAATATATAAAAATAAAAAATAAAACTCACGAGTTGTTGTATATTTGTTAAAATTATGTACACGTTATTTTTATTTATTGTCTTGAAATATTTATACTATTTTATCGATGGATGAGTGTGTTCTATATTCAACTGCACATGAAAACGATGACGACTATCTCCACATCGACACAAAAACACTACCAGCAATAATGGTATATGCGCGCATGCTTAGCCATGAAAAAAAAAAATACAGAGACCTGTTTTGATACATGACGTCATTAACGTAAATATACATATAGTGACGGAATTAATTGCGTCATATAATCCAGCGGTAATTATTTGAAAAGGTAAGCTAAACATTTTTACTATTATCGCATAACAATTTATTTATATTTTAATTTTTAGAAAAATTTTATTCAAAAAAAACAAAAAATTTTTTTTTTTTTTTCATGCATCAAAATTTTTTTTTCTGCTTTAATTTATAATAATATAATTATATTATTATAAATAAATGCTTTATTATATAATATAATTATATTATTATAAATAAGAAATATAATTAATATATTATTCTAAATTATAAATATTAAATATAATAAAATTAATTTATTTTCAGGAGAAAAATAAGTGAAATAAATGAAATAAAAAATATAATAATTTTATTTTGTTATAGAAAAGCGAGTATTATAATATAATTATTTTATTATAAATAAGAAATATAATAAATATATTATTTAAAATTATAAATATAAAATATAATAAAATTAATTTATTTTCAGGAGAAAAATAAGTGAAATAAATGAAATAAAAAATATAACAATTTTATTTTATTATAAAAATGTCAGTATAATATTATAATTATATAATTATAAATTATAATTATTAAATATAATAAAATTAATTTATTTCCAGGAGAAAAATATGTGAAATAATTGAAATAAAAAATATAACAATTTTATTTTGTTATAAAAATACAAGTATTGATAATAATTAAATTCTTCAATGGGAATTTCATTGATATATAAATTTTTTGGATCATTTATAACAATTGTACATATATATTTGATGTGTAAAAATAATATTGGACGCATTAATAAAATAAAAAAATTGAAAAATTAAAAAATATATAAACTGGTTCACTTATTTTGATTGTTTGAAGACAGACGATTTTTCGTCCACTGTTTAATCATTTCTTTCATTCTTGATTATGGGAAATAAATAATTTATCAGTATAAATAAAGCAAAAAAAAAAAAAAAAAAATTATAATCGACTTTGTTGTTCATCGCATGACCTAAATGTTTGCATGTGTAACTGATAAAATAAAAGCACCGGTTATTATTATAACAATTACAAAGGGTGTAAATATATGTATGTATATTTTTTTTCCTCACATCAAATACAAATTAATTATTTTTCTAAAAATCCAACGTCGTCATTTGCTGCACACTTTCATTCGTTTGATAGCACTACAAAAAGTTTTTCCTCTCTTCTTATATGTATATATTATATGTACCTGATGATGATTGTATACCTGTATAAGATTTATATGTAGACACATATATATGCATGTGTAAATACATAGAACACAGAGTTTCATCGCGCAAGTCCCGTCAAACGATACCTATTGATCGCATTTAGTTGGTGGTGAGAGTTCTACTAAAAGTGGAAAACTCTTGGTGCACGGGTGCACATCGTATATTAATAACGCCCTTATTTTCATTGTTCGTGATATTAAATAAATTTTTCGTGATACAGAAAAAAATAAAAAGAAAAAAAATAAATTATACAAAAGTAAAGTTTATTAAATAAATTAAATAGTGGTCTCAAATTTAAATAAACGGCCAAAATGGTCGATGGTGTTTTTGAAGATGGACCGTTGATAAGACCCGTTGAGTCTGGTGAGTATACAAAATTAATTTCATCATTTTAACATATGGATAAAATATATTATCTCGCATATTTTTACATATTTATTTATAATTAATTCCAAACATTTTCACTTGTAACAATATAAATAAATATATAATATTTTTCTTACAATAATTAATTATATATCCCATTATATTTTTATTTTATAATTAATTTTTTGCCTGTTAATATTCTTCAAGGAGTTATTTTTCTTTTTTCTTTTTTTAATCAACACTCAATAAGCAGAATTGATGAAATTAAATCGGGTCGACGAGTTTTTCAATTAATGTCACGCAATATGATTGGATACAATACACTACACTACATATATATATATATGTACATATACATTCAGCGATGATTCATGATGTCGTGTTTGACGATATTGAAATTAAATCTGTGCAAAATCGATTGCAAAATTATTTTTGTTTTTTTTTTTTTCTTTATCCATTCAGTGCTGTCACCAATTGAACGAAAAATAAATAATAAAAAACAATCAGATAATACATATACCGATATATTTATTTAGTTATAATTAAAAAAGAATTATTAAATAAATAAATAAGAAAAAGAAAAAAATATTATAAAATTAATTTCTAGTATCAACGAACACTCTTGTTGGAATATGCATCGCAATAGCCGCCTTGATATGCGCCGCCGCAATGACCTGGTGGTTGTGTCGTCGACGTCGGGAGCATACAAAATTAAGTATGGATAAATCTTTGGCATTTCGTCCACCACATCGTAAACCAACAGCGGTAAAAAGTCCAGGAAGTACAAGTCATTATTTGAAAAAGAGTCCAAGCCCAACTGGACCGGCAAAAAGTCCACCAGGTTCTGGTGGACAAACACCAAGTCCAACTGGTTTACATCCATCTCAACATTCAAATAATAATAATACTACAATTAATAACAATAATAGCAGTAACAATAATAATAATTGTAATGTTAATGGGACAACATCACAACCGAGAACGCCATCGGGTATTGGTACACCAATACAAACACCTGGTGAAGTAACATTGACAATTGAAAATGAAAAGGACAAAGCTGAATTGGAGGCAAATGAAAAAACTGAACGCAATGGTGGTGCTGTTAATGATGATTCTAATAGTAAAAATGGACTTGGACAATTGATGTTTAAATTACGATATCAGGCTGATCAAAATGCATTAGTTGTCACGGTTGTTAAATGTAAGGGTTTGCCTGCACGTGGTCAACAAAATGCTACAAGTGATCCGTATGTTAAATTACAATTGTTACCTGACAAACAGGATCGTGTTAAAACGCGTGTACTTAGAAATACACGTGATCCAATTTATGATGAGGATTTTACATTTTTTGGCATTTCACAGAGTCAATTGCAGGTATATTTATTATTATATTTGTTTATTTTTTATGTATATATTTTATAATAAGAAATTTTTTATTAATGTGAAATTATTTATTTATTCTTTTTTTAATGAAGAAAATTAGCCTACACTTTGTAGTATTGAGCTTCGATAGGTATTCACGAGATGAAATGATTGGTGAAGTTGTATGTTCTTTATCGTCTGTTTCTGGATTGGAGACTGCGGATAATCAACAAATATCTTTGTGTCGAGAAATTTGTGCTCGAAGTTTGAAGGTATTAAAAATTAATTTAATATTTTTTATTATTGTTAGGACAATGAAATTTATCAATTTGACATTTGATATTATTGTATTTTTATTTTTATTTGTTAATAGATTCAGTCACAATGTAGAGGTGAATTATTGGTATCATTATGTTGGCAACCAGCTGCCAATCGATTGACAGTTGTGGTATTAAAAGCAAGAAATTTACCGAAAATGGACGTTACTGGTCTTGCTGATCCTTATGTAAAAATATATTTACTCTATGATTCACAGCGTATAGCAAAGAAAAAAACACATGTTAAAAAACGAACATTAAGTCCTGTATTTAATGAATCATTTGTGTTTGATATACCAAATGGCACTGATGGACTTGCCAATATTAGCCTTGAATTTATGCTACTTGATTGGGATCGTGTTACCAAGAACGAGGTAATTTTTAATAAATTAAATAAAAATTATTTATACAAATAAAAATACTCAAATTGTTCAATTATTATTTTTTTTTTTAATTTTATTTCTATAAATAATTCTATATTAATTATATATATAAATTTATATAGATATCAATAATTTATAAAAATTAATAAATCATTAATTAAAATAATTAATTTAATAATTAGAATATTATTAATTATTCTTTTAAAATTTTTTTTAGGTGATTGGACGACTGGAATTAGGTGGTGCCAAATGCCAAGGATCAGCGCTCAATCATTGGAATGAAGTTTGCAGTTCACCACGACGACAAATTGCTGATTGGCACAAACTCAGAGAGTAAATTTTTTACTTGGTCGCGTTAATCCGACGAATTTTAACACTCTATTTCATCCTCTCCCATATTTTTTTTCTCAAATCTATTCCTCGAGATCCCAGTGTGCATTTGAACCAAAAAGAAGAAAAAAAAAATCTCGATCATCATATCGCAACATTGTGCATGTACATCTCCTTAATTAACAATTATCGTGAGGGAAGAAAAAAAAAAAAAAATAGTGTGAGACATAAAAATGATATCAGTTTTATATAATAAATAAATAATCATATTTAATTTGTCACAGGCCAAAGAAGACAAAAATGAAAATAGTATAAATTTAACAAATATATTTTAAGTAGACTCTTTGTATTTATTTTATTTGTTTATATATTTTTTTAATCCTTCAGGCGGCCTCATAATAGTTAGACGATAAATCTCCACTCTCATGAAAAACATGATCTCTCATAATTATTAAGAAAATGCAAAAAGGAAAAAATATAATATGTACAATTTACGAGGATGCTATTATTCAGAATACATTAATTATATTGAATGTAAATTATTCTTGTTTAGATATAACAACATGAGGAGAACAATTGATAGAACAATTGTGTTATGGATGCGCTTTTGAAATAGAAATTGGCGTTATACTTTTAAGAAAAAGAAAAAAAAAATATAAAATAAAGCAAAATCTATATACATATTTTGTTGTGGTATTTGCGTGCGCGCCTTAATCTCTATTTCGAGACAGTATTTCATTTTATCATACTACATATACATTATTGCTCTTGAAAAGTAAAAAAAAAAAAAATTAATAATATGGATGATTATAATAAATACGTAATGTAATGCAAAAATAATTTTTGCTCATTATTTTTTTAAGTAAAAAAAAAATTGAAATTTTGTTAGGGAAAAAAATCTTGATAAATTGATAGGAACAAAAATGAAAAGAGAATTGGATGACTTATTATTGGGTCCATCATGAGATTGTATATATGTAATTGATATTAATGAGAGAAAGTGGGATATATTTATATGCCCAAAAATTTCAAGTATTATATTCAATTGTGAAAATTATAGCGCTCTTTATTTATTTTCGCTTTTTTTTTTTCTTTCTTTTTACTCAAACACACATCAAATCACAGTTTCATTTTTATATTTCAAATGATTAAAGTTAATCGGTTTTCTTTCATAAATGCAAATATGCAACGATATATTCTGACAGTGTGAATGTCGAGATTGAATTTTTAGTCAAATATAATTGTTATTGAATATTCAGCGAAAAAAAAAAAAAATAAATGCTTCATTTTTACCTTATATTAATAATAATCAACGACATCGAAAAGGCAAAAAAAAAAAAATACATTTCGATATCGGTTGATTAAAAATACCGTTTGGAAAAAAATATCAACATAAATTATATATTATCATCGCAACATTATAAAGAATGCAAATCAGTGCGAGTTATATATTCGATTGAAAGTATAAACGCGAAATGGCGAACAAGAAAAAAAAAACATATATCATGAAGACTTATTGAATACACCGAATAAAATAAAACATAAATATAAAAATCTAAAAGACAAAAAAAAATAAAATAAAAGTATCATTAGATAACTCAATGAAGAAAAAAAAATCATTATAATCAAGGAGGAGTATCTGAATATTTATTTATTAATTGCTATACATGGATAATAAAATAAAAATGATGACATGATTATGAGTTTAGGATATGTAGTTGATTATAGTGTTCTAAAAGTTATTGCTTTGTCCCTTGTTTTCATCGAGATGAGAATAAATAATGAATTTTAATACTCCAACAACATGATTTATAAAGGAGAAAATAAAAAATAATTAAATTAATGATATTGATGTGGCTGTTGAACAGAAATTTTCTAGATTGATAATGATTTCAATGAAAACAAGAGATTTGCCCATGTAAATTATAATGTCAACATTATTAAATGTAAAGTGCTACAAATTGCACTAGTGAATAATTAAATTTGTTAATTCATTATTTGATTGAAACAGAAAACACAATATAAATTCTCTTATATTTGTTTTTATAATACATTAAATTGTATTTCATTAAATTAATAACTAATTTATTATGTCTATTTCAGTTTTACCAGATGTTATATTGTTTGTATAATAAAGAAATGAAAAAAAAAAAAAAAGAAAAAAAAAGCCAATGGAACATTTATGTACGGTGCGCAACTTATGAGCGGATTTAAAGGCTGTGTGGTCAATAAAATGATTTAAAAAAAAACCGTATAATTCTTCTTTGCTGTATATCCCTAATTATAAATCTATAAAAATTCTTACATCGATAATTAGAACGTTTCGGTGACACAAAAAAAATATTCTCATAGAAAAATATTTTTATTGCTCTTTTATATATCATCTCCTGCTTCTCGCAGCTTTAAATATAACTGTGGGAATGCAACAAAATATTTCTATCTGTAAATGTAACTACATTTAATTTGTGATTCGATTGTTATCATAGTTAACTAATAATACACTTTCATAGGTAATTATTTGATATTAATTTGATTTGAAAAACCGTTACCCGCCGGAATCCAAAAAAAAAAAAAATGAAACAACCTCAAATACTACTAAAAATAATCAATAAGCCATTATTAAATGACATTTTTTGTTTGAATTATAAACAAAAATATTAAATCGTATTATAAATATCATTTTGCATTTTACCATTTTTTTTTTCTTTTAAATTTTCTCTTTTAAAAATAGTGTTAGTTAAGATCTCTAATTTCTCAGATGCATTAACAAAGAATATTTTGAATGAGTTAAATATTAATTTTTTCGTAATATATATGTATGTATGTGTATGCTTGAGTGTCGAAATAAATAATGATTATCAATTAAACACTGGCACATTCAATATTGTGCGTGTATGAATGTATCAAATTATATTTGAACTTTTTATATTATTTCTCCGTGTAATAATCAGACTTGAATTGTATATGACTGATCAAGACAAATATTAAATTATATTGACCATAAATAAAATAAAAATGGTAACGTCAAATTATCAATTTGATCCGTTAAAGCTTCGATCAACGACACTCCAATGACTGCCATTGTACTTTTAACAAGTGTCCACCAACCAGGAACAAATCCTATAAAAAAATAAAATATAATTAAATGAAAATAATAAATTAATTAAATGAAAAATAATTTATTATCCTCACCAAAAAATGCTAATCCATAAATAAATATTAATTGACTTGAAATGCACGCAATTGTGCCTTCTATTGATTTATTTGAATTGGGCCATTTATTTTTGCCCAATTTACTGCCAATTATACTAGCTGCTGTGTCACCTATACCTATTGTTATTATGCCACTCAATAGTGGCAATAATTTAAGACTACTTGTGGGCATCCACAATGGAAATGATAATCCAACATGAAGATAGAGTGGTGAAAGTGAAATTAATAAATCTTTTTCATCAGAAAATCCAGAAAATCCAAGCTCCAATACTTCTCCAATTGGTGAAACTTTTAATAATCTCATCAACTAAAATAAATATTTATTCATAAACTATTGAACTCGATGATAGTTATAATAATAATAGTAAATTTATTTTTGATCAATACCTCTAGAACAATAAATAATCCCATTATAACACCACTAGCGAGATACAATAATGTCGGCTCATATAACATTCCTGGAAGGTAAACTATTACAGCTAAACAATGAAAAGACTTTCGTCCTGCAGTAGTAGCGTGTGATTCTGATAATATCTGATATGCTATTACACCAGCGCCAACTAATAAACAAATTGCCCAGTAAATAATTAAAAAAACCTGCAAAAAATATCAGCATTTAATAAAATATAAAAAAATTACATATTAATAATAAAATACGATTTGTATTAAAATTCAAACTCACTCGTCTCTGAGTACCAAAAATATAATATATTGTCCAAAGTAATGGACTTTGATCCAACAAAATGTGCAACAATGGCGCAACGAAAATTAACAATAATCCAACAGTTGTTAAATAAAAATATTTAGTTGTACGAATTTTTGGATAAAATGCACAAGATATACATAATAATCCAACGAAAATGATGCCAACCTGAAATAGAATAAATAGTTTTAAAATTAATTATTCTATTCAACATTAAATCATAAAACAATTTTCTCACCTGCAATATTGCTGTTGCAATGTCATCGTCATGCAACGGGGGTAAATGATATCTCAATGGAAAATTTGTTCCACTTGATAATAAAAACAACACAATGCCATGCGTAACTGTTATTGCTTCACCGAGTGTAAAACATTTAGGGAATTGTGACATTACTTGTAAAACACCCCATGTGCCTAAACTTCCAACGCTCAAACCCCATGACACACTCACGAGTAATCCTGCACTTCATTAAATAAACATAAACACTCTAGTAATTTGTTAATTTGTTTATATAAAAAATTGTTATATATAAAATAAAAAGAATAAATTAATATAATGACAGTGTCATACCTTTTTTTGCCCAAAGTAGATATAACATAGACATCATACTCGCTGGTAAAAAATATAATACTTGAAAATCTTTACTCGCTGATTTGTCGATTGAAAGTTGAATTATTAAACATATTGAACTCATTATTAATCCAACGCCTGTTATTCCAACAAGTAAACATATTTCTGAATAACTATTATCTTCATTGAGTAATGTAACAATAGCACAGAGTCCAATTAACGGACCCAGCCATAATCCTGAACTCGCATGTGGTCTGCAAATATAAATTATATATAAATTAATTCATTACTTTACAAAATTATTAAATAAAATCATATTTACATATTATCTAAGACTTTGAATTTCAATAATATAAATTAATTCATGTTTGACCAATGAAATAATGCGAGTATTAAATTCGCCAAATTTGAAATGTTGATTTTAAGGTTAGGTTTCATTATATTTTTAATAAAATAATTGAGGGATGAATAAAGTAAATAAATATTATAAAATAATACTCACCGTGATATTACACCATTTGTCTCTAATGTTTTTAATATTTTATTCTCAAATTTATTGTATGTTGTTGTAATTAGCTCCATTTTTCTCTGAAAATTAGAGAAAAAAAAAACGGTCTGTCAAACTGGGTGTGCTCAACAGAGACACACCGACATTACCTGTGGCTACCTAAGAGATTTTTAATAAAGCCAAGCACTGCAACGTGCTACGTGATATTATTTTTTGATTGAGCAGCGCTACCTAGTTTATTAAATAAAATCTATACATATATGTTTTTAATAAAAGTTAACGCACAGCAACATTTATTTAGCTGTTTCTTCACTGAATATAATTTATTCATCAAACGCCCAGACTTTTTCCTGTTATTAATATATAATACTGTGTAGACGCACCATATTTAACTAATGCTTTTTACGATTGGCAAATTGAAATTAAAAGTTTATAAAAATCAGAAAGAAACAATATTGCGCATGCTCATAATTTTTTTTTCATATGAACTGGAGAAAATACCGCGTACTTTTTTGCATGATTATGTATTATATTCTACCTAACATTTTAAACAATAGCTATTATTAATTGTATACAATGTGTTAATGACTGATGATTTTTTTTACTCTTCATAGTTTGTATTATTATTTCATCAAGAATAAAGTCCAACATAATGATAAATAATTTCTACGCTCATGGAATATGTAATATATCAATTGCTGATATACATTAATTTTATTTCTGTAGTTTTAAATAAGCATAAAATGATTTGTTCTAATAAATATTAGTTGTATATGATATTTGTTAAATTGTATAATATTATAAATTACAATTAAATGTTTTATATAAATATTTACCTCGCGGAATATAATTCTAGACGTAAAAGAAATAATCAAAGTAACAATTATAAAACTAGTTTAAGATAGAGATATCAACGTTGTGTCGTTGTCACATTATTATCCATTACGTGTGTCAACTTACCACCTATTTCGCAATATTGGATATCACAACTCGATTAAAATAAATTTATCCTCGGTAAATTTTTTTTTTTTTTTGTAAGTTTAATTTATTAATTTGTTATCATGCTTTTCAGCTTCGAATACCGTTAAAAAAATTAAATATACTTTCAGAATGAATAAAATTTCATGATTTAACTAACATTAAAATTTGTTCATTTATTTTCTTTGTCACTTTTTTATTTGAATAAGTATATACTTGTCTCAATAAGGCTAATGTTTGTCTGAAAGCATCACAGCATGTTACACTTGTGACGCACAAAAACATGATGTGTAGAAAAAAAAAAAAAACGACGTAGGTAGGTATAATTGTTTAGTCATCTCATGTTGCATGATGATACAGCAATTACAAGATCAACACATTGACACACATTTACAGATGAATTTCTATATATGCACAGAATAACTCTAAACAAATATAAATATTTATTACCTGTAAAAATAATATTTTATATATTATTTCAAATATGTTATGAATTCGTTATCAATTTTGATTTCAATTATGATTTATTTATAATAAAACAGCAGGTAAACATTTTGTTTTTTTTTTTTATAACTGTAAATAAATAATATATAAATATTGATAGCCAATTGTATTAAATCATTACGAATTAAATACATGATAAAAAAAAAAATGGTGAGATTGTAAATAAATCAACTGAAAACAACGTTTTCTTATTGGAACTGGATAAAAGTCTTAATTTTTATATAAAATTAAATAGTTCTCGATGAATTTTCGGTATTTGTAAATGTTTTTAACGTTTATATTCATTAAATAATTATTAATTTGAAACGAGGTTATATGTTTGCGTGAACTCTGATTAATTATATATAATGCGAGATCCCCAAACATTTCGCAAAACACACATGCAACGTTGCGACTTCAATGAATACAATTAGGCCAACAGTTTAACGATACGTGAAACGTTACTCAACGTAGATATTATGTTTGTTGCTAATTTATGTCCACAGTCAATGCTACACAAATTCATAATACATATATATTTTTATATAATTTATGCACTGTTGGCTTTTATAAAATTAATTAAGCCATTTGTAGATGAATCGTGACTAGTTATTTTATCATTATTATTCAGCTCTGGCTCAATGGCTTTGGCCAATTGTTTTCCCAATTCAACACTGTGTAAAAGATTATTATTAAATATTATATAATATAAAAATATTTAACTACTTATATTTATTATAAACTGACTTACCCCCATTGGTCGAATGAATTGATGTCCCAAATAATACCTTGGACAAATATTTTGTGTTCATACATAGCTGAAAGAGAAAAATTAAATTGATTCTTTGGGGGGAAAAAAAAATCTTTCAATTTATTTATAATTATTTAAAAGTTATTTTCACTTACCAATTAATGCACCCAGAGCAAATGGTGTGATACGCTTGACAAGGATACTGTTGGTTGGGCGATTACCCTCGAATATTTTATGTGGTAAAATCTGATTAACTTGGTCAGAATTTAATCCAGATTTTTGTAATTCTTCACGTGCTTGATCGGAATTTTTACCTTTCATCAGCGCTTCAGTTTGTGCGAGGAAGTTCGACAGCAAAATTTTATGATGTAAATTACCTTGAACCTGAAAAAAAAAAATAAAGAGATTAATTTGTGTGTCTATTAAATATACAATTAATTATGCATGATTATGTGCAAAAAGTGATTAAATAATTATTATATGTACCTTATTGTGAGACAATACAGGAGCAATAAAATCAGCAGGTACCAATCGTGTGCCTTGATGAATTAATTGATAAAATGCATGCTGACCATTTGTCCCAGGTTCACCCCATACAATTGGTCCAGTTGAATAATTAACTGTTGCACCATGTTTTGTTACGTATTTTCCATTACTCTCCATATCGCCTTGTTGAAAATAGGCCGCAAATCGATGTAAATATTGATCATAAGGTAAAAGTGCGTGAGTTTCTGCTTTGAAAAAATTATGATACCAAATGCCTAACAAAGCAAGAATTACTGGCGCCTGAAAATATATTAATATAAAGAAAATTTTAATTAAATTCAGTAAAACTATTTCACTACAATTTGAATTCAAATTAACTGTTTATAAACCGATCATACATTTTTCTCTAACGGTGCAGTACGAAAATGTTGATCCATATAAAATGCACCGTTCAATAATTTTTCAAAATTATCAAATCCAATTGATAATGAAATGGATAAACCAATAGCTGACCATAATGAATAACGTCCACCAACCCAATCCCAAAATCCAAACATATTTTTCTCATCAATACCAAATTCTTTAACTTTTTGATTGTTCGTTGATAATGCAACAAAATGACGTGCCACTGCGGCATCCTAAAATAAAATAACAAATAATTAATCGTAATATGTAATTTACAATTAAAATCATTTCACTTTAAATATTAAATTTTAATAATAAATATTTACATTTTTCAAATGTTCCAATAGCCATAATTTTGCTGATGTAGCATTCGTAATTGTTTCCTGAGTTGTGAATGTTTTTGATGCTATAATAAATAATGCTGTTTCTGGATTTAATTTCTTCAATGTTTCAGCAATGTGAGTGCCGTCAATATTGCTGACAAAATGTACTCGTGGTCCAACATGATAAGGTTTCAGAGCTTCAGTAACCATCAATGGACCCTAAATGTAGATCAAATTTTTTTTCTTTATTTCACAATAATTCATAAATCTTATGAAATAACCCATAATAAATCAATTATTCAAACCAAATCAGAGCCACCAATTCCAATATTAATAACATCCTCAATTGGTTTTCCGGTAAAACCTTTCCATTCTTTATTTAAAACCTACAAAAAAAAGAAATAAACTTATCAATCATTTATCCGATGAATAAATCATTTGTTTAGTGGAGAAAAAATAATTTACTTGATTGGTAAATTCTTTCATATGACGTAATACATCGTTGACATCAGGCATCACGTCTTTTCCATCAACTAATACCGGCGCATTACTTCTATTACGTAGTGCTGTATGTAAAACTGCACGATTTTCTGTAAAATTAATTTTTTCACCAGCAAACATTGAATCACGCGCTTTTTCAATTTGTCGTGCTTGAGCCTACAGCAAAAGAAAAAAATAATCATAATATATTTTGTCAATTAATTCAAATGCTGATAATTTTGTTGATTTGTTATCATTAAATATAATTGCAATGACAAAATACAATACCAGATTGATCAATAATCCAAAAGCCTTTTCATCCAAACGATTTTTTGAATAATCAAGCAAAATCGAACCATCATCAGGAGTTTGTAGAGTCAAACTGCGAAATTATAATAACACAAATTAAATTTTTGTAAAATTTTAATTGAGAAATAAAAAAGTAAGATTGATTTAATTTCCTCATCACTATGAAATAAAATAAAGCATTTAAATATATATTTGATACTCATGAGCCAGGAGAATCAATGTCATCTAAATATTATTTGATATGGAAAAATAAAAAATAACTTGAATACCTAAATTTTTCAAAACGCTGAGGATCTTGACGAAACAAATCGGCAATATTAATTCTTGAACCAGTGCCAAAATAAAATTCTTCCAATTGTTTCCATGCAGTGTCTTCCATTAATTTTTCTTTAGGTTCCATTTTTTTATTTTGGTTAAATAAAATTATTATTACACTTTTATGAAAGAATATTCAAAATTCACGTGCGTAAGACAAGTTTATGTGGTAGTCGCAGATTCCGTTGTGTCCTCGATTGACCTTCAAGAATGAAAAATGAAGTGTAAATGTGTAGTTCAGCACGATGTCCATAAAGGCAGATTTCTATTGGCGTATAAGGGAGGTTATGTGCATTTTTTAGTAATTTTTGTCATGACGCGCAATATTTAAATGCTTTTGATTATTGCAAAAGAAATATAAAATATAAATCTGGCGTCATTTAATTTTTTGATGAAAAACAGATTGAACAATTACTTTTCAATTGATATTTGAGAATCAATGATAACATTTTTTTATAAAATTCACATTTCTTCCTATGCATTCTATTAATTTAAATATAAAATAATGTAGAATAACAATCAAATTGTTTTTAGTGCATAAAATTGGCAACATGACACGGAACCCAGAATTACACATTAGCGCCACCACTTACATTTAAAAATAATTAGAACTATAAATTATGTTGTGTTTCAATGCTTTTCTACAATGTAAATATTTTACTTGCTCCATATTTCTCCCGTTAAAATTATATTTTATTTGTCAGAGTTGAAAGGTAAATAAACAATGAATCGTAAAATATAAATCATAATTTTCTTGTTTGTTTTATTTCATTTAAATAAGTATCTATCTATCTATCTATCTATCTATGTATATAGATGACTTTGATTTCATTGTCATTAAAATTTGTTCTTTTATACAAAACCACAAATATTGTTTTCTTATTCAAATAAATAAAGCACACAGTATTATAATACAAATAGAAATTAAATATATTATGGCATCCTAACTTATTTGTTTAATTATAATTTGAATTGTGATATTTTTCTATTCGGTCCTAAATAACATTTGCAGAACAAACAAAAAATTAAATTAATAAAAAAATATACATAAAAATAATTTTTGAATAAGGCGAGTTATTCTTAATTGTACACCTGAGTATTTTTGTACAACTAAATAAATCGCAGCGTATTCATATATTTATAAATAAATATATACGGCTTTTCAAATATGTCGAATAAAATATTATCCAAAAATAAATAAATTAACTAAATCATTAACAAATAATACAAAAAAAAAAAATTCAAAATATATAATAAATAAAGTTCATACTAATATGTACAAGCCAGCTCATAACAAATTCATTTTCTTTTTTACTTTTCATTACGCAGTAATGTTAAGTATTAGCTCTTTTTTTTTTTTCTTTTTCTCCTGATGGAAACAAAATATATTTATAATTTTATTTTGAGCACACATTACCGCAATTATTCACACTCTATATTAATTTAAAAAATGTTTTCAACACCTATACACACACATTAATATTCAATTGTATATATAAATACCATTTGTTCTATTATTTACATTACATTATTGGATTTAGCATGTGTTCTCGAGTGTGATGTATATCACGATCACGTACATCATTATCATCATCATCATCATCATCTGATATTGCATTTAATTCTTCATCAACATCATCATCTTTATCATTCACATTTGAGTCTTTCCTGTAATTAATTAACCACAACATCAAAAATTAATTCATCAAACTTTCCATCATCAGCATTGATTATGATAAAAATATAAAACAGTTATTTAGTAATAATAAAAAATAACTCACGAATATCTATTTGTCGATGGTAAAAATAATGATTTAGGACAATTTTTAAAATATGGCCAACATTCTCCATGAATTTTGCCACGATTCTCTGCTTCAACATATTCATCTAATAAACCAGCAAAAGGAGATTTACTTGCGCTGAAAAAGTTAATTGAAATATAAATAACAAAATTTACAATCAACTAAATAATTAAATATTAAATACTAAATGATATATATAAAGATAATTACAATAATAAATATAATTACAATGGTAATAAAATGAAGATAAAAAAAGTAAAAGTTGTACTTACGCAAAAAATAATTTCAGTACTTCACCAACGAGACCAAAATTAATTAATGGATGACTTTGAACTTCACAAATAGCTCGTAATAAACAAGCTTTACCATCTAATCCCAATGTACTTAACATATCTTCAGCAGTACTATAAAGTAATGCACGTTCACCACCATGAAATGCATTTGGAGGTGGTGATTCTTGTGTATTACGTTTAAGTAATCTTCTTTTAACAAATGAAGTTATTTGATCTGTTGCATCATCAGCATCTCGTTTATATTTCCTTCCACCAAGTGATGAAAATGGAAAAGTACCAAAAGGATTTGAATTATCCGTTAAACCAAGTGTATCAAATTTAACTGAAAAAATAAAATTAAAATAAATTAAAAATTTATTATCAAATTATAAATATAAAAAATAATTTCAACAGCTATAATTTATTTATTTATCTATTTCAATACTCACTTGTAAATGGAAGACTCATTGTCAAGTTACTAAAAAATCCCTCAAGTGGATAACGAACAAATGGAAGTTCTAATGTTGGTGTAATAACTAAAATTGTCCCAGGTGGCAAAGCAATACGTCCATCATGTGTAATCCAAAACAATCGTTTTTGCCGATGATGATTACTATTTTCCGAATGTTCCAGATTATCAATGTTGTCAGTGGTTTTTGCGTGACAGATATCAACAATAAGCAGTCCGACAATCATCACCAGAACCTTCAACAACATGATGAGGTCTGTAAGTAAACAAAAAAACAAATAAAATACTTAATATAATATCTTTTATTATATATATTTTTTTTTTCCTTTTTTCATTTATAATTTCTACGAAGATGATTCATTTCAATCGCCATAAACTTCAGATTGAATTAAATGCCACGCGTTATATGGATAAAAATTTATACACTAGTAAAAATAAAATAAAATAAAAGAGATGTTCTCCTGTACATATATCGTGCGACAGGTTTTGTTTATGTCGAGTTATGTCTCGCGCGTAAATACGTTGACCAGTTTAAACTCGTGTTCACTGCTCACGTCGATTCCTCGTAACAGTATACATTAAATTGCAAATAAAGAAAACCCAAAACAAAAAAACAAGAGCTTCCATATAACTGATTGCAACTAGGGAGTCTCTCAACCAGTTATCCTGCAAAAAATGCAGTTATGCAACGATATTAAATATTAATAAAAAATTAATTCTAATCAATTTTCATGAAAATTATTTTCATTATCAAACACAAAAAGATATTAAATAAATAATCATAGATTTTATTTTTTCTTTCTTTCATAATCAAATATTTTTTTATTGATAAAGAATAAAAGAAAACTAAATTTGGTAGTATTGATTATTTTTCTATTTTCTTAATATATAAATCTTAACAACGGCACTTTTGACTTTTCCGATCCGTTACAGGCCAGTGCGGCATTTTCAGAAAATTAGCCATGTGATATAACGTAACCGTTATATCTGATGCCTCGACTGGTTATTAATGGTAGCTGGCAGGTGCTGTAGAATATACATTATATATATCAAGTAACATTTTACAAATATAAAATATATATATGTATATATAAATAAGAATATAAAAAATATTTATATAAAAAAAAAAAATCAATAACTCTATATCAATATCAATCAATAATTAGTATGATGATATGATTTTAATCATTACACATAATTAAAGATCGTTCAATCATGTTTTAAAAAAAAATTATATCATGATAAATTATATTAAACATTTGATGATTATATAAAATATTACAAATAAACAATTGTATTAATTTATATGTCATATGGCACGTGCAGATGATAATAATGTCAGATTTAATGCAGAAAAAAAAATAATAATAATATAAGCCAGTTCAAAATTGAATGCTGTAAAAAAATAGATATGTTAAAAAAAAAAAAACATGTGTGTCTTGGAAAAAGGAATAAAATTGTGGATTTGGTGATGGTGCATACAAATGACCCCGGGATAATATTCAACGTTATTAAAAGCAAACGGTCCAAGTGACCTTATTTAAATATATATAATATATATATATACACATGTGTTTATTTATACTGGAAAGATATTCTGATAATCATTATAAAAGCAGGATAATAAAAGTTGCATAATTATTTTTAAGAAAATTTATCTTTTGCATATGCAATTGAAATGAATAATTATATACATTTATAAATATATATTTTATAATTATTTCAATAAAGCTCAATTAGATCTATTTATCTATTCAATTGGTTAATTTATTCATAATATATAATTGACGAGAGAGAAATTTAGAATTGAAATGTATATTTATGTGTTATGCATATATAAATTATATGATGTGTATATACAATATGTTGTTGGGGATTATAATAGAAATTCAATGCGGTGAATGAGGAAAATTAATACAAAATAAAAATGCAAACTCTATCACCTTTTTACAATTAAACTTTCCGCGGCTAAATAATTTTAATAAAATACAGTAGTGCAAAAAATAAAAAAGAGCTATAAACAATCGAAGACAATACTCAATGAATTGTATTTAATAGTGTGTCAATCGTTTGTTGAATACTGATTATTGATGTCCTATATTTAAATTTTAAATCGATGCTGCAAAACGTATTTGATATTGATGACAGTACAAACGTGTGTTATTTATTTAAATTATATTAAATGAAATTTATGCAAATATACGTACGAAAATTGAATAGTTAATAACACGATCCGTTATTATCATAAATGGGTTTATTTATTTATATTTTTAATCATAGTGTTTATTAAGAAAATTTATTTTTCGTATATTTAATTTTGCTTTATTTATATGGAGTTTTATAATAAAACAGTGGGGAAATAGGTACGTATCATTGAAGATATATACGGTAGGGAAATACCCCTGCATCACCTTTAATGGTTACCGACTGTAGAAAGTTTATAACACTCTCAATAATGCGCCTACAATCCAATTCATCCATTCACACGTGCGTCTGATTTGTTCCTTATCCAGGCACCAGCAGCAGCAGCAAAAGAAAAGTATCTAAACGACTGATAGTATATAGAGGCCAATCAATTTGAATATAAAATTGAAAGGCTCGTCCTACTATTGGAATGAATTATCATCTACTTTATATTCAAAATATTTCAAGACTGCTATGGAAAGAATAAAAATATAATCGTTAATAAAAAGTGGAAAAGAATAAAATATATAAAAATGAAACACTATATATTTATTATATTTATTTATAATTATGGGGGTAATTAAATTTTTTCATCAATTATAACAGTGGAAAAAGGGAAAAAAAAAAAATTGTTTATATGATTTAGATGAGAGATACATAAAATTTTAATTATCCACAAGAAGATTGTGACCGAGTATTATATTATTATTTCATCGTAATTGTATTTAATTTGAACACGATGAAAAAGAAAAAAAAAATAAATATTTTTGTAGTATATTTTATATGAACTTCAAGTTAATTCATTAGTACACCGCGTGTAGTGCACATTTAATTATCTCATGAATTTCTTGCGTTATAAGATAAATAATCCAACACTGTATTGTCACGGGTAGATGCGCCCAACTAAACATTTGAATATAAAATGCGCCAGTGCCGAATGAAAATGCAACGAATTCCTGACCCAGTGACTCTTTTACAATCGATTATATGTATATGTATTTATTTATATATATTGAATATAACGGACGTAACAACATGTGTGTGATTAAATTAAATAAAAAACTTCAACATATATAGAAACAGAAAGACACAAAAAGAAATAGAGAAAAATAATTTCTTCATTGAATTAATAACACCTACTAATCTAATTTTTGGATACATTATAGAAAAAATGATAGAATAAATTGTGACATATCTTCATAATTTACGTATCATATAAATTATTCCTGTTTTAGTTTTGGAGACAGAGAATTATATATATACTCTACATATAAAATACTTATATATATACCGGCCGGCAAACTGGTCGTGATCGTTTGCATTGAAACGTGCTCAGAGAACAGAGCGATGTAACTTTAAAGAAAAAAAAAAATTCAACACAGTCCCAAACCGTTGTTTCATTTGTATTTTTGTTTTTTCTCTTCATCTCCACCGAAAATTCTTCAATATCAACATTAATATTATTGCACTCATTAAATATTTATCCAATATTATTTTTTCTTTAACTACAAAACATTATAATTGTAAAATTTTATAACTGTAAAAAATTTCAATTTAATTAAATTCATAATATTGCACATACGATAAAATAAAATATTTTCATAGACTTTGACGATTGATATATAAAAAATAATCGTTGAAGAGTGATAATGTATAATAATAAAATAAATAAAAAATTTATATAAACGTAAATGTTGATATATAAGTATATGATTAACGGTGGAATGAAGTGAACAGACGTTAGCGAGTTCATATACATTTGCACGTAGCCGGTTCAATTATTTTTCTTGCCGGGGGCACGACACTAAATGCGCTTAGGTAAATAATTTACATACAAGTATAGATGAATACAAAATCACTCATAATCACATAGTGACAACATACATTATACATATGTATATAACAAATAAATTATTAAATGAACGACCTTGACATGGGTCTTAGCATCTAATAAATATTGGAATATAATTATAATTATTATATTGTTCATTTAATAATTATTTTTGTTAATTTTTGCATAAATGCATATATGGATTTATAATTCAAGAGTCGGGAAATTGCAGTCACGATGAAAATGAATTAAATATATATGTGTATGTAAAAAATAAAATAAAATAAAATAAAAAATACAACGGTGCAATGACTATGACGAGATGTAGAGTAATTTTGATGCACACGATGGTTAACAGGGCTATGGCATAATTATTAACAGCGGTGTTATTATTACTGCACTTCCTATACTCTTCTAAGTCGCGCGATTATTTAATTTTGATATTAATTATCAACCGGTAGTGTCAAAAGATGAGTGAACAAAATAATAAAATAAAATATAAATTGATGAGAAATGAGAAAAATTTTATATAATATTTTACAGTAAGCTGAAGAGGAAAAATATAACTGCTGAATTATTTATATATCCAATGTTTGTTATGTCTTTTTTTTTTTTTATCACTAAATTTGTTAAAAAAAATAAAAAGCTCTTTTGTTTTTATATATACACTGAAGTAATACATATAATACATATTTATAGATCAAGTATACGTGTATTTTTTTGTGCAATTTCACAGATTCCACAACGCAACTTACTCTTTTATGTTTCAAATCGTGAAATATTCTCACTGTGATTCCCGGTTACTGCTCCAGATATCGAAAAATCACGCGCGCAATTTGATTCACACCGTTAATATAAGAATAAAATTTATATAAACATGTTGGATGAAATTTGCGCTTTTTTTTTTTATCTACTACTTTTTAATAATTTTCTTCAATAAAGTTATCTTAATTGTTGATTAAGTATATTTAAATTTATGAATATTTTATGTTTGTTGTACGTACAAAGAGCAACTGACACGAACGACGGTCACTTCGAGACTGAACGCATCCTATTCATATACACGCTATCTTACCCCCCAAGAAATCCCCTTCCTGCCCCATGACCGCGTGTCGTTGTCGGACATCGTTCAACTGTATATATTATATATCGCATTAAAGTCACGTATCAGTGATACGAGTTTGTTCTCCGTCAACGTGCGAAGCTTCATCCTTATTTGAATTTAGACTATGCATTTTTAATAGAAAAGAAAAAAAAAAATTTTTTTTTTTTTCTGACATAAATTTCATTGTCTTATCATTTTTATTTTAGTGATAATGCCAATTATCAACAAATTAATTAGAAATTATTAATAAATTGTTTAGATAATTCTTCTTAAAGTTAAAATATTTAAGGGTTTAATATTAATTATTTTTATTTGTCTTTAAATCTTTGGGAAAAGAAGTTTGAAAATTATTCATTGCGCAATTTAGTAAACTCCGAAAATGCTTTCTCTCCTAATATTTCTGGTTTGAGGTATTTGATTATATATATTCATATATATCCGGTCCATTCTATGTATAATATTGTCAAGTGGAATATATGAAATGTACAGTCAGCGTTATTTTATTCATTTGTGAGGAAAAAAAATAATTACAAAGTCGGTCAAAGGATTTTTCTTTCAATTTCCTCCCTTTTAAACAAATAAAAAATAAATTCTTGCATTTAATGTTCATTATTGAAATTCATGACCTTGGTTATAAAATGAAAATGTCAAGTAATAAATGTGGGAAAAATAAAGAATGAGTAAAAAAAAAATAATCTCACATTTTATGGCCGATATAAGAATTTATTACAACTATAATCAAATGTAAACATCATCATCATCATCATCAACATACGATCCTGCCAATCTTACATAGAGGGATACCTTAAAATTAAATCATTTTTTCGTCACTTATACATATCAATGATTAATTATGAGTGAATAGCAGAGAAAATATATATATAAAATTTTCATACGTAAATAATGGAAAGAAACAAAAATTTTTTTCATTTTTCTAAATTAACGAATATAATAATTATTATTTTAAATCATAATAAAACAAAACGTATGTATATATATTTATACCTAAATGATATTAAAGATAAACGGATCGTATCTTAAATTTGTAAAAATTAAAAATCCTTCTCTTTTTTTTTTTTATGTAAAAAAATTTTTTTGCCTGATCATATAACAGTCACATTTTCCACTATTGTTTAGTTTCCCCTTTTTTTTTTCTTCTTTTATCTATTATTCCTGTTTCGTATGGCACTTATATATTCATACACACATGAAAAAAAAAAAAAATTGAAATCATATTCATTCAATTATTCTCTGATAATGACTAATCATTGTCTGTTTATATATATTTATATAAATAAATACATATATTCATCAATAATTAAATCTTGCCACTCTGCGTTTTAATACATATATGTAAACTATGCAAATTAAAATTTATTGGTAATTGAGCGAAAATTTTTGTTATATGTATTCAATCGCATTTTAAATTTTTCTATATTATTTTTATTTTTTCACACACTTTTTCTATTTATTAAATTCAAAATCGCATTTAGTTTTTTTTTTCCATTTATTAATTACAATACAATGCCCTTTACTTAATAAACTTCAATATCATTTTTTTCCTCCTTAATTCTATCATCAGTTTCGATTAATTGAAATTATAACGTTTGAATATTTCCTTAAAAAAAAAAAAAAAAAAAAAAAAAAATTACGTACAAAAAAAAAATCATAATCTTTGCAACACTTTTGCAATGATAGGAGCATTGTACTGTTATTATATCATCACTGTTAGATCCATTAATTTTGAACATTTGACGTTTAAATTTATTTATGAGACTCTGACGGAAAAAAATGGCTTTGATGAATCACAAATATTTCGAAACGTTTTGTTTTTTAAAAATATAAGGACGCCTTGAAAACAAAAAAAAAATAGGCATCGCGCATGCATCATCAAACCATTAATATAATAATAGACTTAACTTAAGCAATAACTTCATTACAATTATTATAAGAACATTTTTTTTTCCTGCCATAATAATTACAAGGATAATTGGAAGCTCATTACAATTTTTTTCTTTCACTTGCTCAACTTAAGCGACTAATTCACAATCGTTTCTACTCTTAAAAAAAAATTTTTTTTCGCATTCAACATTGTGACACTGGAAATATATTGGTTTTATTCAATACAAGCCTTGTCACACTATGCACGACTCTTATTCTTTCTTTTCCATTGTTATTTCATGTGTATGTGTGTGTGTATTCTGACCTAACTTTAGTATCACTTTTTCGTTTCTTTTTCTTGCTTAAAAAAAAAAGCATTGAGTTATATTTGCCCATCAATTTGTGTCGTATATAAGTATTTTAAATATAAAAAAAAAACCAAAAAAAAAAAAAATTGTAACAGCGAGAGAATTATAATTATATTCTGCGCATCTCATCACTGTTTTTATACACACTGTAATCCAATAACTATATTCACATCGTTATTATTAAGTAATAAAAAAAGATTATTCTTTTTTTTTTTTTTTCGTAATCAAATTCAAGATAAATATGGATATTAAGACACTTGAGGACTCGGCAGTGATCTCTGGTTAATTGCTAGATGGAAGTTTAATTCCTCTGCTTACATTTATATGTATATTCACACATTAATATTTTTTATTTTCATTTCTCTCTCTCTCTCTCTCTCTCTTAAAAGCACAACACACTTACATTTTCTCACTCAAAGATAACTTTGTACAAAATGTTTTATTTTCATTTCTTTTTTGTATTACGTCTTGCAGGTTTTATTTTTTCGCTTAACTTTTACGATTACCAAATAGTTAACAATTATTATTTTTCGAAATTTAAACTTCAGCCAATAATCAACAGCAATAAAACACGTTTTCACTACAAATTATTAACGTATTTTATTTATGAAAAATATTATCCTGATATCATTATCTTTACAAAACAAAATCATCTATTTTTTTTTTTACTCTTTTTTCATTTTATTTATATTATTCCAATGTTTCGGACTTTTTTTAAACTTGATGGGCATTTCCAACTATTTTTTCATTCAATGTTTGCATTTGACTATCTGCGAATTGTGGTAATGCAATTTTTTTAAATTGCATGACGATGTTTTAAAAGGAATTTTTTATGGTATAAGTATTATAATTTAGATGACAGTGATATAATATATGTATATAAAAAAAACAAATCGTCATTTTTCTCTTTTTGACATTTGATTAATATTCCAATGGATAAACACTTCTTTGTCAGGTACTAAATTCGTTATTATTACTCTCATGTAGAGAATATAAAAAAAGACATCGCAGTGGAACGATTGAATTTTCACTTTTGTCTATTACATCTTTGTTTAATTTGTTTATTTCTTCTTATTTCTCTATTTTCATGCAATTCCTTTGGCGGTTTTTCGTCTCTAATCACATAAATAATAATAAAAAATAATTTTGTTAAGTTAGAGTTTCAGCATCTGATGAGCAGTGTTGAAACATTTAGTTAGTTTGTAGTGATTTTTTTTTTATTTTCTTAAAATTTTTTTTGACATTTCTTTCATGTTTGCTATTTAAACGAACATTGTCAGTTAAATGTCGCAGGATTATTCATTAAGATTCTCGGTATTTTTATATATTACAACTATAAATACGACGATTCGCATATATCAAAATTTCAAATCATAATTTGTACATTTTTTAAATTTTATTTAATTTTTCGTTTTTATCTTACTATTATTAAGTCATTTACGCTTCGGAAGTAATCAATCAATATTTATCCGGTAGTTCAGGGTTATACTATTTTTTTTTTTTTTTTTTTTTTCATATTTCTCATACATTCTTTATTTTCAAGCCGTTCACAAGCGAATTGTATGACGGAAATTCACATCGAATTATTAATTAATTACTAATTATTTAAGTAAGTCTTTGGCGTTTGTACCAACCATTTCATAATATTAATTCATTTTATTCAATTATTTTTCTTTCTTTTTAATAACGGACAACAGTATTTTTTCCATTAAAAATTTTTTCTTATTTGTATTGAACAAAAAAAAATAAAAGAAAAATATTATTATTTGTAACAATGTGTAACTATTTCGTTTTCTTTTACCGTTTCTACATTTTTAATCTGTTAATTTCATTTTAAAATAATCACCACCAGAGTTTGATTGAGCATTGACTTACTGATAAATAAAAGAATTCGCTTCTACCGATGTGAAAAAAAAATTACATGTATGATAATTTTTCTCTGAACAAAATTAAATATAAACAGGAGGAAAAAAAAAATAACGCAATTTCTTATTCTCTACGAGCATACGAGTCAAAAATCAAAGAGAGAGAAAAAAACTGGCTTTTGGATCAATCTAAAAATCACAGTGAAAAAAATTAATAATTACAAAATAAAAAACGTTTTGTTTTTCTTCTTCTTCTTTAACATAATATCAAATGAATTACGATAATCACTCATCTCATATTGACACATGTAATTGATCCTCACAAAAGAGATTCAATACATACATACTTAATATATACAATACATATATGCTCGAAATGAAAAAATAAAACGGAAATTGTCAGGACTGAATTAATGGAGCACTAAGATGAAGATCAAATAATAAATAAATCTTGTCAAAATAACAAGCACTGAATCTCATACATACTGGATTCTATTTTGCAAACAACCTATCAAAAACGTAAAGTTAATAATAAAGTAAACAAAATTTAATCATCTGTATTTTTAGTTTCTTTTATCTCGTTATTTATCCTTTATTTGCCTCCTGTTTTCTTTGCTCAATTAAATGATTTTTTTTTTTTTTTTTTTTTTTTGTGGATTGACTTTCCTAATATAAACGCAAAATGACAAATCGAAGAACATAACACCATTGTCCAACGACAATTATTTGTCAGTTCAACTTGAATATAAACTTCCAAATCCATTTAAAAAAAAAATAATAATTATATAACGTCTTAAAACTCTCAAGCTAATCTATCTAAATGTCTACATTATAATCTAATGCACTTATAAAGAATCACAATTAATTGTGTTCATTACTACTTTTGTGCTATTCTGTTTTGACAAACTTATTCCATCTAATGTATCTATACAAGTTTTTTTTTTCCTTTTCATTATCCAATGCATCGCATTTTTTTTTTCTCTTTGCATTACATGTTGCAAAACCTTCGGTTGGATATTTTTCACATTATTTTATACTTGACACTCTGAGAAGGCACTTATTGCAGTTAAGAAAAAATCTTTTATAATATAGAATTTTTTCATTCCATTTATCGATGAAATTGCAATTTTTTTTTTGCTTGCTCATTTCAAAATTAATTTCAGCTTAATCAAAAATATAAACGAATAAATGAATCAGAAGAGATGTTGAATTAATCAACAGAATAAAAATAAAAATGAGCGATTGAAATTGAAATTGTGTCATTAAGCGATAAATATCCATGAGTTGATGATAAAAAAAAACCATTATAAAAATTTTGTACTGTCTGAAGCACCCGAAAAATTCGTATTACAAATAATTGAATTTTTGCACTTTAAAGGATACGATTGATAATTATTTTTTGCTCTTTATCAATTCATAGCTTGAGCCAAAATTCAAGACGAAAACAAATAATGAAATGTTAAACTGACAAGCTACGTTCGCGCTCTTGCTCCTCCTGTTGCTCCTGCTGTCTCATGGCAAGTGCTGCCTCAACTAAAATATGAAGATACTTGAATTTGTCCTTATCCTCTTCAGGTGGTGTTGGCGGTGGTGTCTCGTCATTATGACTATGACTATTGTGCGTACTGTATACCTCAGATTCATGCTGTACCACGGGTGTTGTAGTTAAATGTTGTCTCGGTGCACTCCAATACGCCGCTTCATTCACTGCAGTCTCCTCACTAAAATAGAAAAGTAGAAAAACAAATAAATAAATAAATAAATAAATATCATCGAGTAAACCGAGATATTTAATCACAGTTTATCTTTGCTCCTCTAATCTTAAATAACAGGAATAAAAGTTAAAGTCATCATTAATGATTGTTGTTAGGACATACAATCTCAATCTTAATAAATTTTTTATCATCGTAATATTGCGCAACTTCGCACTCTTGTCAATCGTATTTATCTACGCCGGATGTAGTAACAGCATTAGCTCAACTTCAACTAACTTCGTTCACACCGAACCGTGTTACTTCGTCATATCCATCAATTTTATTTTTGCATTATATTTAGATAAGAAAAAAAAAATAGCAAAATAATCTTACCCTCGTCGCGCGGGATGATTAATTGCATCGCCGTAATTTAATTCTGTTGACGGCTCGACTTTTGTCTCTGAATATGGATAAACGATAACACTTGGCCATTGAGTTGACGGTCGCTCCTCTTCACTATGAGAACTGCTCTCATAATCATTCGGACTGTCTTCCTCACTTCTGCAAGACGAGAATAAAAATAGATAAAAAAAATATTCGAAATAAATGTGTCTGTATAATTTTAGAAAATATTTTCTTTTTCTATCTTTACTACACCAATAATATATTTAAAAATAATATTCACTTACCGATACATGACGTTATCCTCGTAATCGTGATCACGTCGACGTTTGGCAGGTACATTACCATCAAGTTGATCCCAATCTTGATTGGCGCTTGGGCTCAATCCAGCCGACTGTTGATGACTTCCACCTGGCATTTTTTTGCCACGACGTGAAATTGTATATTGAAGAGGATCGTGCCCTTCACGTCGAATCATTTCCGGTAGAATACGGCGTCTCGCATTAATAAACCAGTTGCAAACCTATTAATAAAATTGCAATTAATTTAAAAATAAAATTTATTTTCAATTAATTTCTTTTTTTGGTTTTATTTTACATTAAAATTACTAACAGTTATTAAAAATACTTACTTGTAAGACAGTTAAACTTGCTTCCTGACTAAGTGTGAGCTTCTCGCTGTCACTAGGATAAGCATTGTATCGATGTTCATATAGCCATCGTTTCAATATTTTAACTGAGTGCTTGGGTAAATTACCACGACGTTTGCGAACTGAATGTGCACCAGAATGATGATGCATACCGGTATGAGGTTTATCACGGATCGATGATGCTTCATGCTCGGCATCCGATCCACTCTGGTCATCATCAGTGCTACTTGATGATGGAAAACGTTTTCTTCCTGAAACACAAATATCACAAATGTAAAATTAATTATTCCAAACATTAAAAATCAATTTTTAATTATAAATTCAGACAAGACATAAAATTAATATTCATGAAAATAATACACAATTGAAGTGTCACACAATAAATACTTAATTTATCATAAAATTTTTCTTTTCCCTAAATCTATGGGTTGTCTTTAAATATAGAAATATATTTAAATATCTTGAACTAATGCCATACTTTGAGGCCATTATCATCTAGTAAATATAAATTTTCCTGATGAACAAAAGCTTGAAAATAATTTATGAACAATGCTAATAAAAGAATAGAGTACCCTTATAAACCTTTCACATTCATTTGACCGCTCAAACAATATCTTCCTAATGGCAAACTCAGTATCCGTACAAATTTCTATACAGTCCCAATTTTATTACCCTCTTAATTATTCCTTAATACTTATTATCAGGTATATTGTAGTCCCGAAAAACAATTCTTATTATCCACTAATAAAACAATTACTGTCTTCGTTTATATTGTTTCGAAGAATTATTGACAAATGTCATGGTCAAAGGGATGACAATTTAAGCTAAGTTCAGTATTTAAGGATTGAACTACTAATAAATATTTGTCATTAAAATTGAAGTATGAAGTAAAATAATTTATAGAATGAAGTTATAAAGTAAAATAATTTATAGAATGAATAGAATATTTTGAATTTGAAATGTTTCTTATAACTTCATGGATTGGTTTTTCCATTTACCTCATAGATAACACAATACCATTGCAAGATCTTCAAACATTCTTATTCATATTATATTTCTATAGATTCTATTCATTTCTTGTAGAAGAATATAACTGAATAAACGAGACAAGTATCCGCCCCTATATCTATACCAATATCTCTCGCACTTTCTCTATACATAAATGGGAATATTTAAACTAGTTGCTATGTACAAACGCCTCCACTTTCTCCCATATACTCTATTTATTTACTTTATTTTTTTTTTTTAAACATTCTGCTCTGTCAAACTAATATTTAGTTGTATACAATGCATTATAAATCTATTTGTCCATGGAATAATTTGACATTTATGTCACTCAATTATGAAAACAATTTATTTGAGAGAGAAAACACAAATGTCTGATGTTTAATTTTTTTTTTGTGTAAAATATTAATGTTGACTTGTCGTCGAATTAGCATTTAGGCTGCGTGAATTATCTTTCCGGTAATATTTTAGGGACGTAATGATGCACGCGAAAAATTCTAATCGACCTCATTTATAGTCGTCAGGTCATTGACAGAGAATCCGTTTTTTTTTTTTTTTTTTTTTTTGGTCATCGTAAATACAATTTAGAACCTAAATTGAATTGACCATTGGCTTGTTCATTATTTTTGGTCAATTTCAAATAGTAACACCATACCGGAAGCCCGCAGTTCACGACCTCACACCATGACCATACAATTTAGTTTAAAACAAACCAAAAAAAAAAATGAAAATAAATACCAAAATTTTAAAGACAATGAACTTGACTATTGCAAATTCTATGAAAATAATAATACAATATATCCAGTTCAATGCAATTATTTTAATATTAAATTTTGTAACGAGAAAAAATAAATAAAAAATAAATATTAAAATATTCTTCTTTGGTTATTTTTTTTTATCTCTGATAGTTGGAAATTTTTTTTTAAAGTTGCAAGTACAAGTGAATTACATCACCTTAACGATTACGGGAGAAGGCCTCACACGATCTTGATGATAGTTGGGGCCTTGGTTTACACGTGCTTCATATCTCTCTCTTTCTATCATTGCCGTATCATCGTTGAGTTTAGAACTCAAAATCGAGGCTAACATATCGATAAGTACGTACAAAAATATGTGTATGTTGTCTCTTCCCTTCTGTTTTTAGTATTTTATCAAACTGACAATGAACCCAATTGTCTAAATATTAATAATAAACGAAACACTTTCCATCACATTTGCAGTTAATCGTGTCATCATATCTCTAATTTAATTTCAAAATAAACTAAATATACAATTATTATATTCACCTAAATGAGAACACCAATATTGATGTGCTTTGTTATTTCACAAGTGTATATGAATAAAATAAAAAAAAAAAAATATAAGGGTCCAGGCCAAAAGTCTGAAAAATATTTGGCAAACTTCCCAAGTGTCATTACACTTCTCTAAGCTATTTTTCCATCCCACTTTTTATACACATAGACGATACGGATGAATTCATTTCCGCAAGGCGTTAAATTAATAAAAAAAAAAAAAAAAAGAAAAATAGTCAAGTAATTAACGAAAAAATGTTGATAAATATTTTTTTAACTCAACTCTATATTTTAAATTTACAAGACATTGTTAAAATTGTTTTGAATATGTCACGTGCTTCCGGCACATATATATATATTGTCATCGTTGTCACGACACTGCTGATGTTGCTGCTGCGCTGCCTTGTTGTGTCATGACACGCGGGCGTAGACACAAGAGAGCATAGGTGTATAAATATAAATGTGAACACAGTCGGACGTGGTGGATAGATATAAGCGGGAGAATTAAACGACAACTGGCGAGCTTGTATTTGTCCTCGTATACAAAATGGTTATAGAAGCCGCGGTGTTAGAGGAATAGGTATAAGAGAGATAGCAAGTTGACTAGACAAAATGAGAGAGCAGAGGTAAAATGTCGCGGCTGTCGCATTGTGAGAGACAGAAGAAGATATTCGATGGCAAACAGAGACGAAAATAAATTTGCTGTTTCGTCGCGGGCGCTATCGTTGTTCCGTATTTAGTCCGACGTGTAATAATATAAAGACCAAAGAGTTTTTAGTTGACTGTGTGCATGTGATATCTGTGTAATAAGTGCCCACAGGGCATACACAGTCTCTTTAAAGTCATATTTAAAGTTATATTTCAATAGACATACTAAAAATTAATGCATTTGTATTATTTAAAGTATAAAATATACAGCAATTTGATTAAGTAATGTTTTAAGTTCATAAGCACGCGAGTTTACTTTTACTCAAACAATTTCATGATTCATTAATTGATATTTAATTATATTTATCAGGGAGAGAAAAAATGAAAACAATTTTTTTTTTTTTGTACCTTGGATTTCTTCATTCATAAATTAAATTCCAAAAATATTAAAGATATAATTGCGATAAGATTAATTTGTTTAATGTCTTGAATTATTTGTTTAAAAATTTATATATTGCACACACGTATGAAAAAAAAAAAAAAATTATTTATTTTGCGATGTGTTTCGGAAGAGTTCGGATGATTTCGTTAAACTACGGAGGGTCGCCAATAAGTCAATGACCTATTAAGCAATATCACCCCCTTTACCCCGACATTTTTTTATAATACATATACGTATATAACTACTATATAAAAGTATTATTTCACTGGGTGAAACAATAGCCAATAAATATCGATATTGATAATTATAAATGAAAGATTGCTTCATCGAAACGTCAATAAAAAATCAATTGATTTTCTTTCACCTAATTTTTTTTTTTTTTCCTGCTGATTTACACTGCTCGTGATTGTTAATTATGAAGTCAGGAAGTATATTTGTGTATGCGTACGTGCGTGTGTATTGCGTTTGTCAGAGACGGCGCCTCGAGTTTGCGCCGGAAAATTACGTAAGGTCCAGTAACCCTCAAGCACACACAACTATTCTCGTGGGGTAAATTTAGGCTCTAAGCTCATCTCAACTCTCGACGACCGGGACACGTCGAGCTAGACACACATATTTATGTATCACATATACAGGAACAAATGTGTGATGGCAAAGCGCCGGTAAAATTTAACATCCGTCATATTTGCATAGTGTCACATTTCCTTGAGTAACCTAAATATATTTTAATCTTCATAAATTTTAATTGACAAAAATAATTTATAATTCATTTAATGTCTAATATTTATTGCAGATATTATTTTTTATTTTTAGCTGTTCAATGTCCGATGATTTTGATGAATAAAATTTAATGAATGAGAATACGAGGAGATATAATAATGTGTGTGTGTGTGTGAGAGAGAGATTTATATACTAGACTTGTGATGTTTTGAGAATGATAGAGCGATATATATGTATAAAAGAATTTATGAAAGAATTACAGTGAACTCACGCGCTGTCAAACGTCAGAACTAAAGTAAAATGAGCGCGCACAATTTTACTTCGTAATATACTTTTGAAATGACTTTATCGCGTCAATATATCTCAGCTGCACTTTATGCTTTGTGTCTTATCACATATTTGAATAATTTGAATAATAATTAGAACATAACGATAATATATTGGATGAAAAAAAGAAAATATTAGATTTTTTTTTTTCTTTACAATTTCTTTAAAATGAAGAAAAAAAAAAATATAATGTAATGTAATTCGACAATATAAATATTTTATTACACTTCCTGGCCATCGGATTCTTGCCAGTTTTTCAACTAGAAATACATATCCAATGAACTTGTGTGGTGGGCTTCGTCATGATCATGAGAGAACACGTGAAAACACGAGAAATAATATTTTTTGGCAACACAATATATAAAATATTCTATTTTGCACTACTGCAAATGTAATATATATATGAATTTAAAATAGTTATAACCACGAGACATTGAACTATTTTTTCCGGTATATATAAAATCACGAGACAACCATAAATATAATTTAAAATAAAACTCAATGATATGAAAATAGATAAACAATTTATAGAGCTTGAAATAAATTTTTAAATTGTGCTTATAAAGTTGTGTGTGTTTTTTTTTCTTCAATTTTATTTATTTATTCTTTGTTGCGAAGGCATTAAAAGAAACGTTTGAAATGACAAACATCAAACCCATATAAAAGACCTCGAGAAAGTAATTGAACTCAGTTGACTTAATAATCGCGTCGACTTGTACATATATCCATACAAACACCACGAATTATTCGTTACAATGTTTTTGCATCCATACAGATGTTTATATGTTTATTTATATTTGTATAATTATCGATACGATTCGATCAATAATATTAAATTTAAAATTCATCGTTAAATATTTTTATTCACAAATGAAAAAAAAATAAAAAAATATGTATGTGTTTTTATTTATGTATATTATTTTATCTATGCATAATATACATGATCATTATTATTCCCTTCACCCCAAGCAACTTAACACAAATACAATAAATAATTTATGTACATATTTATTTATTTATTGAAGAAGATGAAGAGTTGAATAGAAGAAAAAAAAATGCGTGCATATACATTTAAACACTCATGCATGAAGATTGAAATAAAATGATTCTACTGACACGTATATTCTAACCTCCTTGACATCTGTTTGCGCACGCGGTTCGATGTTTTGCATTGAATGAATATAACTTCGATGACTTTACAACCTCACATGTTTGAATGGATATGCACTATATACATTAATTATTTTTTTTTTCTGTCACAATTATTCGATATAATACATCGTTCGTGCAATAATAGAGAATAAAATTAATGGCGAAACACCATAAATAATTAATCACAAGTACTAGAGAAAAAAAAGAATAAATAAATAGTAATTTATTATAGATTCTATTTATAAATAAATGAATTTATTAATTGGAAAGAATGTATGTTTAGAATTTTTGGCACTTGATCAGACTACATTTATATTGTTGAAGAGCGATTGTTGAATAGAAATAGTTGCATCACAGGACAAAAGCTCATTCAACTTTGTGTCAATTGAGTAAAAAATAATTTTCATTAATATTAATTGAAAATAAATGTGTGTGTATTCTGATGTAAGAAAATGTATTTGTCATGAGAAAATATTTTGCCTTTCTTGTAGATAAAAATTAATGTTTGATTTTGTTTAATATTTTTTTTTTCTCAACATGTGTCAGCCAGAAAATTGTGAATATTTTTCCTGTCAATTCGTGGAATGAAGGAATTATTAATTATGTATATGTACATACGTATATATACATGTATAAAAATGTAGTCAAAGAATGATAAATGTTATTAGTACTCTGGATATAAATCCTGCAATGACTGAAATGACAAATGAGAACGAGAAAAGATTGAAAATAAATAATATATTTATACATGGAGACACATTTATATGAACTAAATATGGATAGACATTATGACAAAAATAAATCTGCAATTAAATATAAAATATTGAAGAGAAGCAGAAATAAAAATAATAAAAAAGAAAATTAATGAAGAGTTTATTTATTTGCGAGGAGTTTGAGAGACAGAAATGAATTTTGATGCTTGAATATATCGGTCGGTTGAGTCGGGCTGCCATCAACCACGTGGCTGAGACACAACCGTTTGGATTGTACTGGTACGCCACGGGGTCTACACGACTACTTGCACGGGTGCAGGCAACGGCGCCGATGCCTCAACGCGCTTTTCTCACCACGCGGTCACGCGCGTTGCTATTTCTGTCATTACTTTTCATTTTATTCACACATCTTCCTTTTCTTTTCTACGCTTTTATTTATATTTATTTTTTTTATTCTTCCTTTCTCTTTCAAATTAACAATAAAATTATTGACCACGGATATTTCATATTGTGTACCATAACCACAGGTAGAAAAAAAAAAAGTATTAAATCTTTCAAAATACAATAAATGTCAGAATGACATTTCGAGAAGTAATAACGAAGAAAAGAACAATAACATGTAATTTTTTTTTGTTTTGGGTGCCCAAATTATTTGTCTTTGTAATGCATGACGATTCTATGGTGAGCCACACTGATATTAAAATTTTATTATTCACGAAATAAAAATAATAATAAACGTATCTACACAGTGGAATTTATGAACATGTCTTTGCAGTTTTTATTTTTCTTTTTTGATATATTCTTTTTATTTAGCCAGGAAGTCACTGCATACGAGTAATTCAAATAAAAACGAAACAAAATGTTCGCTTTCTCAGAGGGGGAAGAGATCGCTGTCTTTTTTTTTTTTTTTTTTTTCATATTCTCAGTCGTCAACCGTTACGGATAAGACTGCTTGTATGTGGTTCGGTTTGAGTTTGTGTGTTAGCTGTACGTATGTTCTGTAAGTTTACGGACACAACCGATCGTGCGACAAAACCCTCTAACTAAACACACATACACATTATGTGAAAATATATGTGTATGTATACATCGATATACAAAGCCCAGAGTCTGTAAGACCCAACGAGCGTATAACTATAAGTCTCGACATTACGCGAGAATTTAATTCGACCTCGCGGACAATTAATTATTCATCGTCGAGGACGTTCGTTAAAAGTATTCTCAAGATAGATATATAATTCTATCAACATTCACATATATTTATTTTCGAAAAATGAATGACCGTCAAAAAAAAAAATTAATGAAATATAAAATTCAAATTATCAATCAAATAGAAAAGACAAAAAAATATGAGAAGATGAATAATTAAATATAAAAGTGAGGGCGATTTTTCTAAATATTTCCCATATAAAAATGCATGAATATAATTTCTTTTTATTCAGACATAAAAAGATGTGGTTTTTTTTTTGTGGCGTTCAACAAAAAACCTTCGACTTTGTTCTCTCAACATACATTTAATGATGAAAAGTCTCCGAACCGCGTGTTCACTTCAAGACATAACTACTTGTATATAATAAAAAAAGACATGGGAAGGAGCAAATCAGAAAGAATGATAAAATGAGAAGGCGAAATCGTCATATAGCAAACACATAACACACGCACCGTTTTACCGATTTGCTTCATTAGCAAGAGTTGCTTAATCCCACCCAAGAGAGAATAAGTAAGAGAGAGAGACACATGAGACTATCTAAAAGCAGTTCATTTCATTCCACGGACTTTGCACGCGTCCAAGAATTTAGCGAGCTTCTTTTTTTTTACTCTCTCTCTTCTTCCGTCTCGCTTTGTCGCATGATAAATGAACTCCCATATCATTTTATCATAAACACATACACACATACGTAAATATAAAAAAAAAAAAAATTTTTATATATACATACATGTATAATTTGCCTATTTAATTATATAAATTGTAAATCACCTCAAAAATTCTCTGTTTGTAAGGTGAAATTTTGTGATGAAAAAAAAAAAAAAAACGAACCATGACAGCTGCGCACGCGGTCGATGCGCACTAGAAGGAAGTAAGAGAAGACGAAAAAGAGCAATGTGCAAGAGAGAGAGAAATGTACAGGCGCAAAAATATACCCAGTTTGGCGAGGTACCTGAGCGCATTTTCAAGACGCTCAAAGAGGCGTCATACAAAAAAAAAAAAAATGAAAGAAATATGAACAAAAAAAAAATAAATAAATATTTCTACTCAATTGTCATCGGCACTTTTGCTCTACATAAACGAGCAAATAAAATTGCTCATGCCATAACAGATAATTTGCGAGAAAAAAAAATATCTATAATTATTTCATTGAGCGTTTCTTTTTTTCTTTGCTTCTTCGCTCAAACGTCAAAGTAAATTATTGCAGCATAAAAATGAATACAAAATAATTTTATGCGAGAAAAAAATGTTTTTATATAGATAAGCAAGATTCATGATGATGAAAATATGACAATGAGGATGATAGTTGTATGATGGGTGTATGTAATGTTTTTTTTTTGTGTTTTTTTGGTCGAACCGCTCTGCATAAAAGCTTACCTGGCGACAGAACTGTTGGCCTATGAGGATATCTAGAGTCTCTGCCGCCGGTGACTGTTTGCAAGCGTCGATCCAAATGATGCGAATGATGATGATGATGATGATGATGATGTGGGTAATGTTGTTGTTGCATACCTGTCGGCCTTTCGACGTTCATTCTCTGCTCCATGTGTATGGCTGCTGGCGGCAACATTTTCAAATATATATACGGATGTATATATATTTTTTTTTTTTCAATTTATAATAATATATAAATGTGCGTCTTATATATATTTTCGATCCGTTCTCCGAATCTTCACTCACAATAAAAGGTTCTGTTCTCACTTGCGTAAAATTTACGAAATTTTTGGCCCTTCTAAGTTCAGGTAACAAACGAAAGTTCGTTCTATTCCATCAAGGTCAATATATATTTTTTCAAATGTTAATTTTCATGAAAATTCTTCAAATATTATGATTTTTATAACTCGAAAATTTTAGTAAATTTACGAAATAAAATTAATATATAAAGTTTGATTGAATAGAGTTAATTGATTAATTAAATTTCACGTATGCACTTCAAATTAAATTACACGATAGTTGTTTATTTATTTATTTTTTTTTTTATATGTATTTGTATACCACTTGAATGTTTATTTAATGTGTGGAATTATTATAAATGATTAGAATTTTCTGCGCAAAGATATTGACTCAAACAAACCAACATATTTTCAATTAAATGAAAACCGATCCATATTATCACACTAATTTGAAAGTAAAAATAAACTTCTGTCAATAAATAATTTATGACATGATCATCGAAATAAAGACGACGTTGATGTTGACGCTCAGTACATTGACGTAAGCACTTTACCCACACGTTCTCAATGATGACGCTTTGGCGTTTGACACGTTATGACGCTTTGAAATTTTCTCCACGCACAATTTTATCCATCAATTCACAAATATATATTGTCTATAATCAACAAAACTAACTGCGAAACAATGTCTCAATACATCAAATATTCAATGAATCAATCAATTAATTAATTAATTAATTATTAAATCAATCATAAATTGATCAATCGACTTTGAAATAATATTAATTATTCCCAATGAAAAAAAAAAAAAAAAAAAAATAATATTAAAAATGATTTATGAATTTATTTATATCAATAATAAATCTCTAACCAATTTATATTAGGCGGGAGAAATTTTGATAATAAATAGTTTTAGTTACCGCACAGAAAACGTTTATATCGTATAAATGCCGAAACGCAACTGAAACTGAAGGTAGCAGAGCACGCCGACACCGGCTTGACAGCGGCTGTCCGGGACGCCGGGTTTTTCTCCCCCCCCCCCTTTCTCTTCTATGACCGTAGTCATTGCGCACATTTCATTGCTAACTTTTTTTCCCCCCCACCTCATGAAATTTTACTGGCCCGTCGTGGCGTCGTGTTGAGGCAAAAGGCACTATTGCCGGCTCGTCGCCGGTTGCTTTTGTGGCGTGCAATATATATCTACTATATAATACCGTTGTTAGTAGTATATATATATATATATACATATTATACACTTATGTACTTCCTACGAATCTGTGGTACAGGCTTATCCCCACTTTATTTATCATTGGACGGCCATTGCAAGTTGGCGGGAAAATATATCCTATGACAGCTGTGCTTTTACTCCTTCTTCTTTTTTTTCTGATATGTATAATATTTCTTTTTCTTTCTTTCTTTTACAGTCATTTACTTGATTGATATATGCCCTGTGTAAAATTGCATACATAGTTATATGTGTATATATATGTTTTAGTATATAATTCTCAACATCGTATTTGTCATTGTTGGATATATTTTATTACTTTTATTTTTGAGTAAAGTAATATTTTTTTTTATAAATTATAATACTTGATTTATTTATTTATTCTTTTGATTATTATTACTTGATGATGGTTTGTTTATTCATTTAATTATTTATTTATTTATTTTTTTTTGTTTGTTATTTATTTTATTGGGTGAGATTTTGATGCGGTTATAGTGCAACGGAAGTGATGGTTGAATAGCAGAGCGATTGGTGCGCCATTACACGTTCACTTGAGAATTATGTACTCATGAGCACGTGGTCGGGTGAAAAATATTTTTTTTTTTTCTTCCATCATGTTTTGTATAACTACTCTCATGTATTTATGTACGTATTATATATACAGTCTGCTTATCATTATTATATTTATATTTGAATTTAATATATAGTTTTATTTATTTATTTTTTTTTTCCTTAATTTATTTACATATTTTATGGCAATTCATTTTATATTGCGCGATAATATTTAGGTGTATTATTGATGTATTTCGTTGAATTTTTGTTACACGAGAATATAATGACATTAGGTCTATACATATATGTATATATATATTTTCTGGGTATGTATATGTGTATATATATTGTGTTGATTAGACAATCACACAAAAACGATCGATAATATTTAATAAAAGATTCTCCATATAAAGAAAAATATAAATATTTATTTATTTCTTTTTAAAATTAATAGTAGCGAATATATATTTTAACGATTATATTTCATTTCCTCAATAAATACGTACATAAGTAATAATATATATAAATAAAAATTGCTGTACCATTTATAACAATTTACAAATACATATGTATGTAAATATATGTTAGCATGTGTGTATTTGTGTGTTGTAAATTTGGATTGTTACAAAGAAACATTTTCGACACAAGCGTTGAACGTGTAATTTTTTTCCATCTTTTTTTTTTCTTTTTTATTTCTTCTCGTTTGCCCCATACTGTTGTTGAGAACGTCTGCAATACATTCCACGGACCATAAGAATTTTCCTGAGACCTCTGTGGGGGTCTTCTCTCACTTGCACATCTTCACATGTTTCAAAATGAGCAAAAGAATTGAAAAAAAAAATAAATAAAAAAAAAAAAAAGGAGTACAAATAATAATAAAAAGAAAAATTCTGTATATATAAAATAACAATTTAGACTTGTAATTCTTTATTTTATTATTTATTTTCTTTTTTTATAGTATCTAATAAATGTCCTTGTAGTGTATATACGATCGTCGTAACGCGCCGATTTACACGTTGACATGTAATAATACGAGACGTGCTTACATATATACTTATTACGTATGTATATATACATGTATAAATGTATTAATGTACATATATACATGCTTGTTCGTCTAATATAACACCAATGCAATGTTGTGCGCGCTGGAGAGTTACGTTTTATGAATGAAGCAACGCCCACGAAGCGCCGGAAGCCACTTGTTTTCCACGTTAATGCCTGACGACATTTCATGTGGCAAATACCAACTTGCATTACCACACACAACCCTTTCCATTATTTTTCATTAAAAAATCTGTACACTGTACACGTTACAATTAAAATACGTTGAAATATATAAATATATATTGCTTTAAAGAATTAAGAAAAACAAAAATATAAATTAAGAGAAAAATAAAAAAGAAAGAATCGATTCGACAATTATTTATTTACTTTATAAACTATATGAATGAATTATATTTTCAGATATGAAAATATGTACTGTATTAATTGTATGTTTCCGTTTTTATTCAGTCATTCATTCACAACACGTGATTTAATCGTTATGTATAAGTATGTTAGTACATGTGTAGAATTGTGTATAATGTTTTTGTAACAATGACATGATATTTGGTCCTTGATTGTGGGAAGAAATTGAGGTTACAAAAGGTCGTAACAGTAACATCCGGCCACTGATCATGTTTCTATAATACACACATGTGTGTACATGAATTACATACATACATATATAAATAAAAATACATAAAATAAATTATGTATACATTTTATATATATTTATTTCATGAAAAATAATTTTATAAACTCATTTTAAAAATTCACCAACCATTACAGCCATTATTATTTCAATATTTTTCATTCAAATATAAATAAATGAATAAAAATATATAAACAAATAATTATAATAATGCAGTTATAATTTAAATAAAAAATAAAGTTGAATGAAAGACTGTGGTTTATCATAGGTCGGAGATTCTTGAACTTATATAGAACCCTTGATAAAAATCGTTTATAGACTGACACACAATCCGGGATATATTTACATTAAACTCTCGATTAAGACAATCTTGTCACGAAAAGAAAAAAAAAATAATAATAATAATCAATAGCAAAAATAAATATAAAAAAAAAAAAATAAACAAAACTATGTAAAAATTGATAATTTTTCTTTTTTATTCGTCTATTTCAATGACTTATCACTAAATCTAGATAATACATATAAAGGCTTCACGCGTATACTCTTGACGACAAATATAACAAGTGTGATGTGAACATTGTTATCAGATATCACAAATAGATACACATATAATATACATATATAATTTTGTACGACTGTATAAAATATATCTATAACAGAGTCGTACAGTAAATATATAAAATACATTATACACATCACACACTAGTGAACCTTGAAAGAAGACTGAATAAACAATTATATACAGATATTTATGCAAACTGTATTTTATGCGAACAAAATTTTCGCGAGGATGGGTCATTACCCCCTTATTGCGTTATCTCCTACTTTATTCATACATATGTATATGCATATATGTAATAATGTATATACATTTTTTTTTTTTTTTTTTTTTTTTGACAAGTACAATAAATATTGCATTATTCACTCGCAACTACATTGATATATGTTACCAATGTTATGTACATGTACACTCAAGATTTAAAAAAAAAAAAATAAATAAATTTGATTGGATAAGAAGAAAAAAAAATTATAAAAATAATAATCATCTTTGTTATTGTTATAATTGTTGTCAATCATTCTTAACTATAAACGTCAATTATATGATGAGTATCATATATTCACAAATTAATATCTAGATTTTTATTTAATCAGTTACTAATATATATATATATATGTGTGTGTGAAATATATATATGTATATGAATGTTTGACGGGGGGAAATAATTTTGCTTTAAAAAATTTTATTTGTTATCTTATCAGCGACACACCGGCACAGCAGTCAGATGAGGATCATCATATATATTTATTTTAATTTAGTAATATAAGCCTTTACGAAGAATACGTTAGTACATCAGTGCAGATGTATTATATACATGTACATATATGTAATGTTTATATGTATTTACAAAGCGATGAGATATTTATTTCTAATATTGAAGAAACGCGCGTTTTTATATTTCTGACAGATATTTATCAAAATTATTATATGTATATTTTTTTATATTATTGTATTGAAAAATTTTAAAATAAAATATAATCACAGAATAAAATAAATTGTTTAAATATTTAAAATTGTGAATTAAATTAATTATAGTGAATAGGAAATTAAAAATATATTAGAATTTTATTCAGTCATATTTTAAGTTGCGTTTACAATATACAGGATTCATTAATTTATAGTTAAAAGCGAATTTATTTTTGACAACGTTGCCAAACTTTCAGTGACAATATAAAAGAAAAATTCTATAAATGTTAATTTCTTGACAGATATTCTTCACTTATAGAAATAAATATCTCATCAATTTTGTATATACAAAAGAAACACTTTAAAATAACTAATAATATTACAATATAGGGAAAACCCCAAGACATAAATAATATTTAAGGACTAATTGAAATTCGTGAAAAGTATTAGAGAAAATCCCTTATGTCATATAATAGTCACTTATTAATTATCCTATATGTACCCTCACAATTTTCTTTTCATTATACTGAATATTAATTGTTCTTCCTATCTCATTATATCAAACATTAAAGGATACATTTTTCAAAATGCAATTTTAAATGAGTCGAATTTTAAATATTATATATCTATAATGAAAATGTCATTATAAAATTATATATATTCAACATCAAATGGCGCCGGTAATATTTGTACATAATATATACTTGGCAGTCATTCGATATGTGTCTCTTTATCGTACATACATCTATACATAGATATATATGTATATTAAATATATGCATATACATGTATAAATGTAAGTAAAAATAATATACATATATGTGCGACTAAGATTAGCATGTGGATATATAGGCATTCGTAAAAGACACCACAGTGCTGATGTGCCATATACCACGTACGTCTATATGTACAGCTCTTACTTTACATGCATATATATTTTTGAATTCTTTTTACATGGTCGGTAACCGCGACCTGCATTACGTGCAGCAATCGTAGAGTACGTGAAACATCATCAGTGGCGCACTGGGCGAACAAAAATAGTCCGCAACCTGCGCCCAAAGTCTATTCGACGAAAATATTACATATATATACAACGACGTGTCCCAAACTTGCGTTGTATATGACTCATACTTTGTCTGCATGTAAATTGAACCATTTCATATGTATATACAATATATCCATAACAGTTTTTAAGTATTATAATTTTTTTTCTCTCTTTTTTCCAAAGAGAAATCGTCCTAAATATTTATTTATTATAATTAAATGAATTGGTTAGAGTGTCAATACTAATTTGTTATATTTATTGAGGAAGGATTTTTTTTTTTTCATTTTGTTTATATAGATTTAATTTTTCTTTATATTTATTTATTTATTTATTCATTTGTTTTTTTTTTTCAATTGCGTTTAGCGATAACTATCTGCATCAATGTAAGTTTGCGTGTTCATTAGTTCATTCGCGTCAAGTGGCTTTGTCAGTTTACTATTAAATATGTTTGTGTATATGTTTGGTAACAAGGACGAGTGAAAAAAAAAATATATACACGTCGAAGTATGGATTTAGAGGGCATAAATTATAATGGAAGGGAATGTTTATGGATGTAGTTGAAGATCGAGGCATATATCCGCATGTTTATTTTTAAATTTTACGTCTTTATTATGTGTAGATGATAATAAAAATAAATAAATCATTGAAATATTTTTATAGACTGTTTTCAAATATATATTGTTTAATGTCACTGACTGAATACAGAGAACAGTCTACAATTGTAATAATGATGTTATGGCTTTACTGCAGCTGCTTGGAAAATCTTGATGACGAAAATAACATGACAATTTTCCAATGTAACGAGAATAAATAGTGAAAGAGTTGAGATACTGTGACGTAAAATAGAAAAGAATAATTACTTTTGATCATATTATATACAGTCTGATTTATGTGTATTATTTTCGTTTGATGAAAATGAATATAAATAAATAAATAAATAAATAAATAAATATGATTGATTCTTTTGTTTGACTTTATACCGTCAACTGTCTTATCATCAAGAATTTCGTTTGTTTTATTTTTTCTTTCCTTGTCTTTACCAACTATTATTGTCGATGAGCTTGGTTATCGTGCATTGCGTTTCTAGAGTTCTTGAAGAACAGAGTTTGCACAGTGCGACAAGATCAGAGTGTACATGTATACAATACAAAATAATATGAAGAGCAAACGAGAGAACCCCTTTCAGATATGAAATGAAATGTGATTCCACGTGTATATGTGAATGACATATACCTGGGAAATTTTCTTTATAGATATGTATAAATGTATTCATTGGTCGCGATGCTTTTTTGTTGTACTGTGATATAATATAGAGAGACCTCTTTATATATATTTACGAGATTAAAAATCAAATATATATTTTTTACAAATTTTAACATAACCATCAGTTGGAAATATATATTTCTTTTTCAAAGGAAACAAAATGACATAAAAAATTAAATCACAAAATGCGGAAATGTCTTGTTTCAAAAAATATTATTTCTGTTTAATATTTTTATTTTTTATTATTAAAAGTATACCAATATAGATATTGAAATATTGAAGACAGTCAGCATCTTGAGGAAATAAAAAGTGAAAGTTAGTGACGAGGGAGAGTAATATATTAACAAGCAAGGAGGTGCTAAACTTAGCGATAGACGTCGCAAGTGTAGCCTAGAAAAAGATTCTCGTCAACGTGAATTAAAAAATAAACGACAACGATGGAAAAAGATGTTGAAAATCCGTCTCAGATATCTAAAGACAATTTATTTATTTATTTTATTCATTTTTTTTTTTTTCTCTTCAATTTAATCTCACATAATAAAACATTGTGACGATAGAGTAAATGCAGAATGTGAATAAGAATAAAGTAATTTTTTTATTATTTTCATTAAATAAAAATAGCACATGGACAATTCCATGCATATTGTGCACCAGCTAATTCTATCACTGAGAAATATTTTAAACGACACAAGATAAAACAATCGGGAACACCAATCAAAGGTCATGGCATTCCTGATCGGTCAGGACAATTTTAGACTAACTGCGGCCTCTTAGCCATTCGACGTAGTCCAAGATGAAGACGACAACGTCGACGTGCCTTTTCACACAGTGACAGTATAGCTACATATACATATATATATATATATATGTATACAAATAATGACCAGAAAATAGATCGTTGGTTAATTCTCAAACCTTTTGAGTATTATTTATATATGTCGATGAATAAAATTCATCACAATTATTTCAACTAATTTGTGTACACTCTCTATATTTCTTTTTTTTTTTTTGGCTCCTTTATTTATTTTCTTTTTTTCTCTTTTAGTTTTGTGGTGTAACGTCAGAAATAATATGTACAGACACAGATAAATGTACAATATTATCAGATATGTGTATATATATTTTTCTTTTATATCAAGCAAACAAGATAAAACATTAGAGAGAAAATGTAACATTCACTTTGGTGAATTTTTTGAATTGTCCTCTCATCTATGTTGCCATGTGTCAAGCGCAATTGACACTTCCTCAAACGTATAGAGAAAAAAAAAATAATATGTTTTATAAAATTAGATCGTTTATATATATGTTTTTAATTATCTGATAATATTTAGTTGTAATTATAAGTGTTGAGGGATAAATGTTTGTTCAATACTTTAATTGGAAAATAATGATTTTTTTTTATTTTTATGACTTACCAATTGTTGAATTCATTGATGAACGATGATGGAATTTTAATGATAAATGTCAGGTATTCTGTATACGATTCTGTCATTCGTAAAACTGTCAAATTACAAAATTTCGTAACTTCATGAGTGACAAAGGCAAGAGGGCGCGAGGCAATTAAATATAGGCGCTGTGTTTTTGTTGTTGTGTGTGTGTGTATATATATATGTGTGTGTGTGTGTGTGTGTGTGAATATATTTCGTGAGTGTTGGATAGAAATAGCGCGAAAATTTGAAAGTCTTTATGAATAGATTTTAAAATTTTGGGTTGTTTTTAATTTATGTTTGATGATGAAGAGAATTAAAATGACGTAACTAATATGTGTAGTAAAATTAAATATTGTTTACATTCACGTCAAACATATCACTATGGATATACCGGGATAACCTAAATTGATCCTTTTTTTTTTTTTTCTATCTTTTTCATGTTTGTTATTTATTATTTGATATATTAAATGGTACGAACTATTTTATTTACAGCAATATTTTTTTTTTTTTCTTGTCGTGAATGGATTACGGAATGATTTTAAAATTACAAGAAGAAAAATGTCATTTGCAGAATATGGATCAAGAATTTTTTTCCCTCAAGCAAATGATACAAAATTCCCGGTGGAAATTGGTGATGAATTTCCTGAAAATTATCCAGGATTTCGATTAAAACCACAAGATTCATGTTCAGATATCAGAGCTTGGAGTCTCAATCAATTGGATTTTTCTCGATATTTTCGTGAATTAACTGAAAATGAACCAATGGTATTTTTTTACCTTAAATAAATTATTTTATAATATATTATTTTTCATTTTTTCAATTTCTCATGTATAATTATTTTTGTTTTTTATTTTTACATGAAGATAGAAAAAAATAATACGAAGGAATATAAATTAGAGGATTCATTAAAAAAATCTGAAAAAGAATTGGAAATTTCACGACATAAATTATCCAAAAATAAATCTGTCAAACTTACACCTGAGCAACAAAATGAACTAGGAAAATCAGTAAGTGATAAATTAAATTACTTTAATTAAAATATATAATTTTTACCTCATGTTTGTATTATTAATCATTTATTTTTAATATTTTTCACCAGGATATTTCACCACAGGATGTATGGAATGTATCTGGTAATAATCAATGGAGTTTATTCAAATCTTTTCTTCAACAATTTGAAAAATTCAAGGGTTACAGGGAAGCATTATTAGAACGAGCATTTCCTGGTTCATTTATTAAAATTGATAAAATGCAAAAGGACAATATGAATTACCAATTTGATGATGATGATGATGATGATGATGATGATGATGATGATGATGATGATGATCAATATTGGCTTACTGAACATCAGTCAAGGACCAATAATGATACTGAAACAAATCGAGTAGTCTCACAATTTTCTTCATCAAGTATCAAAGTATTTAATTCTACTTTAATATATATGAAAAAAAATAAATAACAGTTGAAATTACCATGTATTAGTCTAGTTAGAAATAGATAACAATAATGCAAGATATTTTATCAATCAGTACAGTGATATCAGTTCAGATTTTTATTTCCAAGTAAATTCTAATGGTATCGAAGAGCATGAAGATGACATTGGTAATATTAATATTGTTGAAGACAAGGACACTGCAATTACTGAGTTTGAACGTGAACATATAATCGAAGCGACATCGAGAAGGATTGCTCTTGAAAATACTATTCGTGTAAGAATTATAAGTAATTAATATTTTATTTAATAATTAAAATAATTTACATATTTTCTAATGGATTTAGGATAAAGAAGCAGAGATAGAATCAATGAATAATCTGAACATAGAGCTCAAATCAATGTTAGAGAAACGTGATATTGAAATTGATAATTTGCATGAGAAGTTTGCAGTGAGTTTTATTTTTATTTTGTTTATTATATATTTTTATTTATTTATTTATTTTTTTATTTTCTTTTTTTTTAAATGATTATAAATTCTGTCATGACTCGTAGTTTATTAATGCAGAGAACACAATCACAATTGAGAGACGTAGCTGGTCAACGAAGTCAGGAGATAGACGAATTGAAACAGAAACTTTCAGATGGAAAAATTTTAATTGATCAATTAAAAAGAAAATTGGAGGAACAGCGTTTACAATGTAATATGCAAATGAGTGAGATTGAGAATTTTAAATATAATACAATATGTATGGAAACATTGCGGATTGAACGTGACACATTGGCTGTGAGTAGAAATAATTTTTGAATGAATAATAAAGTAAAATAATATTTATTTTTTTGCTTTGTAAAATATTATTAATGTTTGTTTGTTTTTTTTTTTATTAGAGAAAACTGAGTGAAGTTTTGAAAAATGTTAATGGTATCGAAGTGCAAGAGAGTATTGATACATGGATTTGTGAACGAAAAGCTTTGATAGATGAAAATCAAAGTTTAGAAATTCAGTGTTCAGAACAAGAAGAGGAAATTGATCGATTATCAAAATTAATTGATTGTATTAATAGTGAGAATGATGATCAATGTCGTGTAATGCAACGAACGATTGAGAGTTTGCAATTGGAAATTGATAAGAAAAATGAAATTATTGAAAATGCCAATTGTGAAAAATTTATGCAAGGTAGTGAAATATCAGATGAAGATCTTGATCAAACGCTTGGAACATATTTGAAGAAAAAATTTGAAAATATTAAAGAATTTTCAGTTGGTCTTAAAGGTAATTGGGCAGTTTTGCCTATAATAATAATTACAATATTTATTTATTCATAAAAGAGTTTCATGCTTTTTTTTTTTTCTTTGAAAATTCCATCATTCACAAGTCAATAATACAGTGAGGTGAAAAAATAATTATATATTTATCTGTTTGTTTCTGATTGTAGATGCTTGGAATTATCTTGAAAGAAAAAATCTTGAGATTGAAAATTCACAGAGAGAAATGGCAGAAAATGAACGAATATCTCAGGAGAAATTGAAAGAAAAATGCGAGGAATTGAAATATTATTGCAATAAATATGAAGAATGTAGGGAAATAATTGAGCAAAAAAATCTGGAGATTGATAATTCATTGAAAAAAGTAGCAGAAAACGAACGAATATTTCAGGTTAAAATGGAAGAAATGAGCAATGAAATAAAATATTATCGTGATAAATATGAAAAATCCAAGGATTTAGTCAATAAACAAATAGAAGAAATTCAACAATTACTAAAGGAAAATGATACTTCCAAAGCTTATAATGAGAAATTTGTCAAAAATTTAATGAGAATAAATGAAGAACTGGAATCAAAGTTAGTTAATTGACACAATATAATAATATCAGTGACGAATTATCATTAATATTTTTTTTTATTTTTATTTCAGAATTTCTGCACTTCATAAAGAAAATTCTGATTGGATAAATAAATTTGAAAATATTAATTGTAGATTTAATGAATTAAATCACGAATTAAAAACACTACAAAATGATAATGAAAAATTATTATACGATATAAATAAAATGAGTATGATACTAGACGAAAAAGATTTAAAAATGAATGTTCTAAAAGAAGAGAATTCACAAATAGCACAAACACTCAAAAATTCAGGAAACCAATTGGCGTCCATGATAACAAAATCGAAATCAAAATTAAATGATGAAAAAATAAATTCTTTTTCACAAATTCCAAAGGAAAATATGGTTACGGACGATGAAGAAAAACGAATATTGAAAGATATGGTGGCACAATTACGCAATGAATTGGATACATATCAAAAGAAAAATAAACGACTGGAGGATATTTTAATAAATACATTAAATCAAAAAATATCACTTGAAACAAAAATATCAAAGATTAAAGAAGATATTGTAACTCTATGGAAAGATTACAAGGATATTAATACATATTCGGATGGGAATTTGTTGAATTTACAAAAAAAAATTGGTGAAAGTATCGAAAAATTGAAGGAACGTTTTAATTTATCTGATACAAATATATGCAATGAAAAAGAATTAATTATTCATAATTACAATGAATTTGAAAATCGAGGCAACACTGAAAGTAATATTGAATCCGACACTACTGCAGTTAATGAATTAGTAAGTGAAAATGCTAATAATAATAATAATGATGAATTAAAATATAAAAAACATGCAAACAAATCACTCGCTGAAGACAATCGTGAATTGTTATTAAAATTAAATGCAGAACGAATTATGTATGAAAATAGATTTGAAAAATTGAAGCAAAATAAAACAATTTATGAGGATCGTAATAAAGTTTTGAAGCGTTTAAATGAAAATAAAAGTGAAATAATCACTGAAACATATCAAACGTTATCAACAACAAATGATTATAATTGTATCAATAATAATAGTAATAAAAATAAAGAGGAAATGAAACGAATTTCCGCGTCACCATATTTTGATCGTATTAGCGCGAGTTTGGGAAAAAATATTGAAGATTTTTCCAAGGTAACTCAACGAAACAATAATAATGGATCTGATAATTGTCGTAAAGTTATTTTTTTCTCGCACAATGGAGCACATAATCACATCAAATCGAAACAACGGTATTTTTTTTTTCTTAGAAAAATTAATACAATTAATCTGTAAATATAAATTGTTTATAACAAATATTATACATACTATTGCAGATATCTTCATGAAGAGTTAATTCAACCGGAAAATTCATCATGCAAACAATTTATCCGTAAATGTAGCGAACGTCGTAATAATGAAAATCATTGAAAAAAATCGTCTTCAATTTCACAATTCAAAAAATAATTATTGCCACATGAAAAAAAGAAAATTGTAAAAGTTACATTTACTATTATTTCTTTATTCACTTATTTATTTATTTATTTATTTTTTTTTAAAGAAAAGATAATAATAAATAATTTACCCATATTAATTTGTCGGTAAATGAGTAATATTTCCAAAATAGTTCCAATGTACTTTATGCGCTTGCATTTAACTTTATTTAAATACGCACAACTGCCCGACACTTTACTCCGATCCATTAATTTTATTTACACTATTTACATTAAATCATTGAAATAATTATAAACTAAACACTGAGCTAGCCAAAAAAAAAAAAAAAAAAAATTAAATTAAACAAAATGGCAATAAAGCAAATTGACTAGCTGTTTATAATGTGCACACACATAATTCGTAAAAATAATATAATAATACTGAACAAATTCTTTATTATTATTAATCACTCAAAGTCCAGTTGAAGGCTATTTAATTTTCAATGTCAAATAAAACTCCCCCGCAGGAAATATATTAAATATTTTTGTGTAATTACAATCGATAAGAAAAATGAAATCACGACCTGGTTTTAATGTATATCACGGTCAATTGTATATATAATTTTATAATTTTTATACATCTGACAATTCACTAGTACGATTTGTCACGCGTTCATCTTGCTCTTCAGAAGCTGCGCGAGTTGGTACCACAATTTCTCTATCACCAGCAATAATTAAACTCTTTAAATTTGGTGTGCTACTGGTTTGCGTTATAATTAATTTATTTATTGATGGTAAATTGTCAGTAGTTTTTCTTCGTACTTGTGCAGTTGCTGCGTCCAGTGCACGTCTCCAACGACCAGCTAATGCCTTTTTTTTTCTAACATTTTTAGCGCTACCCGTGGAGCTTTGACGTCTAACAAAAAATTTTGGCAATGCACGCAATCGTTCATCATTATCCTCTGTGCATTCATATGTAATATTATTAACTGATGAACTTGGTTCTGTATCTGTAGGCAAATTTTCCTGCGAAAATGCTGAATTGAAAAAACCTTTTTCACAATATCTAACATTATATTTTTCATCTGATGATTCACGACGTATAGTAATAAATGGCGGTGGGCTTTGCATTGAAAATGAATTATCTGATTTATCATATGACAAAGTTGTTTCTTCTAAATTTGTTGCGCTTGGCCATGGCTGAAGATTTACCTTTGACATTTTAATTGACGTTGGCACAAAACACTTTCGATTTATTTCTAACCATGGCGCAGTTTTAACAATACTTTTTTTCAATGTTCCAGTCATATTAATCGGTTGATTATTATCAGAATCTATTGGCGCATCTTGTATATCCAATTGAACAATAGTTTCGGAATTATTTCTTGCCATTTTCGGAGTTGTTGAAGGGGACCCGCTGATCTGGCTGAAACAAATGAGCCTGACTTAATGACTTATCATAAATTGTATTTATTTTTTATTTAATTGTTAAAATTTAATGATGATAATTCCATCATTCCAAGATTTACCGTCTATTTATAATTGGACTATCAGCAGGGTGCGTCGTCAAGCTTGCAGTTGATGTTCGTGGTGTTGGTGGGATTTTACTCTCCTCATCTTCTTCCTCTGTAATATCTGGCAAAAACATTGATTGCTTTCCCTCCGGAACTCTATATAAAAAATAAAAATTGACGAAATAAATAATGATGAGTAAGTAATTAACTACGATAAATCAAATTCAATGAATAATTTACGTCATATTTGCTACACTGCCACGATATGTTTTGCGTTTGTATGAAGCTGCAGCTTCGGTATACGGTAAAATAAGATTTTCTGAGTCAAAATAAATGTCTTTAACAAGTGGTGGACAACGATTCATCAATGTATCGACACCCAGATATGAAACTTTTGTATGACGATCAATAAGCCAATTTAATTCAAAATCTTCATCGTCATCACCGAATGGATTTATTAATTGCTCTGCCACCTTTAATTATATAATAAAAATTATTTATTCATCTTAAAATTCTGATCATCTTTAATAAAAAAAAAAATAATATTTATATTATTTGATAAATAATTTACCTTTAATAATCCCATGTAGAAAAAAAATTGGAGAACAGTAAATAATGGAATATAAGCATCTAATTCCATTTGAAATGGTTTTTCTTCACCTTCAATATATTGACGTCCAACCAAAGCAACGACAAAAAAACTATATGTTGCTAATGTAACAACTTGAGTGTAAACCAATGGTATTGATACCCAATCATAGCTCCAAAGCATTCCACATTTGGAACGAAAATCGTTGAATTCTTCCATTATAATTTTGAGCCCTTGAGCATCGGGCAAACGATGATTTCTTCGTGCTTCTTTCAATAAATTTATAAACCACGTGCACGGTATCCAATAAGTATTAAATTCTAAATTGGGAACCGATTGAAAGAGCTCTAATTCAAGTGCAGTCATGAAACCTGAATCAACAACGTGATCAAGAGTTGGAAAACGACGTTTAACCGCTGAACTTATCGATCTTAATACTAAAATTAATGAGAGATTTAAATATCGCATTAAAGATCGACGCATCATTCGTCCATATTCATCATTGCCAGTGACATACAATGCCACCAAGTGCATGACCCTTTGAGAAATATAAATAATTAATATTACACTTTGAAGCAATTATAAAATAAAAGAGGTGAAAATTAATTTATTTGTTTATTTTCTAAAATTTTTAAACTTACTTATCGGGCCAAGGAATTGCTATATATTGCTGCCACCATCTTGCAGCTACATAAGCGACATAAAATCCAAGAACAAAGCTCAGAGGAATGAGTGTGATGAACGTGTCGCAATATACAACTATTCTCTCGAATGTCCTATATAAAATAAAAATTAATAAAAAATTTATTTATGTCTTTTACACCATGAAAAAATTATATTTATCATCAATATATTATATTATAGCATTTGATATAAAGTATTATTATTTAATAAACTATATTAATTGATAATATATTAACAATAGATATTTTCTTTCATCTTAAATGTTTACTGTAATGTCTTTTGTTTTTCTTTGTCGTTGGATGGAATATTAGTTAATCTTATTACCTTTTGTGTGGTGTTGTGAGGCCATAACGATACAGAACAGATATAAGACCAAATATAATAAGAAAAAGCAACAGCTCCCTGTAAATAAGTTTGTACAAAGAACCACGCCACATGAAGAGCAAACGTGTGAAGCCACCGCTGGTCGAGCTCGCCACTTCGTACTGATACGATACGGTCATCTTTAAATTTTCTCGATTCTTCTTCCATGGATTGAGTGTATTTCAATCGCGAATGTCCCCACGTTATATCCAACGTCATCCGTATTTTATCCAATCGCCACAATTTACATTTCATTATGATGACAATCAGAATAAAACATTATTATAATTTCAATTCAAATTTTGATATTAAGCACGTAATATTATTATTGTTCTTCAGTGACTTTTTGATGTTCCAATACATCTGTAAATATAAAATAATTCCCATATTTTTATATATGTTTATTTATAATAAGGGAAAGAGAAAAAAATAAATAAATATTTTTCTCGTTGTGATGGTAGTATTAAAAGCAACAACGAGTGGTAGTAAATAGAATTGAGAATATAGTTTTTACTGATATCACGTTCATTGTCCTGAACATTATTATTCCACCTAGTTATAAGCAACTTATTCGAGGTTATGTATAAAAATATATATATTTATATTTATTCAGGATTATTCACATGTTTGTTTTACTACTTTTGTTATTATTATAATACCCATGTGAGATATTATAAAAAACAAGTTTGAATAATATGCTTTTGTTTACAAAATATAACAAAAATATATATATAAATATAATCAATAATATAATATGTCTATAATATGGTATGTATAATAAAAAAAAATTTCGTAATTTAAACACACATGCCAAGGTAAAAAATGTATAATAATATATGTTATTTGCTCGAAATAGTTGCAAGGCTTCAAATGGTCATTTGGCCCAGACATCACGAGTGTTGAGATGTGAGAAAGGCAAATAGCGAAAAGGTATTTATCATTAAATCAGCCAAATCGTCTGCAGAGTCTTTGCCAATATATTTAAAGCATTCCTGAAGAAAAAAAAAAAAAATATATATCTATGAAATAAATACGAATAATGTTTGAATAGAAAAAAATAAAAGCAAAGTGTGCAGTGAAAATAAGTAGAATATTTCTAGAATATAATTTTAATAATATAATGATAATTGTATTTATTTGTTTGTTTTATATTTATAAAATTTTATTACAGGGCTTTTGTGGCTGATGGATATTATTAATCAATAGATGATCTGTCATTTTGATTATAGTTACTTTTTATGCAAGTGTATGTGTATAAGTTGCACTTTCCTTTGCTGAATATAATAACGTGTGGCTTTGGCAATCATGCCAGTATTCAGCATCGTTGATAAATATAGCCAGGGAGACCCCGAACTGACACTGTCTGCGCGAGTAAAATATATATATTTTTTTCTTATATTCACAATTTCCGGGTGCATGAAATTGTAGAATTTCACGTGGTATTTATTATGACGTTAATGATGATTATTTCAACAGATGTTATGCGAGAGCCACTGTGTGTGCACACATATGAATTTATAGAAATAAATGCAATTTTCAATGTTTATATGAATTATTTCAAGTTCAATAAACACACTATAATATTTATAATTTTATAATCTAAGCAAAATAATTTAAAAAAATTATTACCATTTGTTTATTTTAAATTATGAAAAATTTTAAGTGCACGATTTTTTTCAAATAATATTCTTCACTGTGTATATAAATATTAACACATTTATTTTACAATTGTTTATTGGATAAATTAATTTCTATGACATTGTCAAATAAAATCGTTTTTGCTTTTTATATTTAATATAAAATTCAAATTAATTTTCAAATTTATTATGAAGGTATATAAATTTGATGAATATTAACTTATAGATTGGTAAACAGATTTTTTTGGATAAAAAATAATTTTTTTAAGTGTAAATTAGTTTGAATGCACAAGCACTCAACACAACTGCTACGCTTGGACTGTGATCTCCCCTTTGGTTTTCAATAGCTTCCCACGTCTCTTGCTCTTTCTTCTAGTTATAAACCACTCGCTCTTTTTTGATCTTTATATTTTCATGTGATTGTGTGTGCTCATTGCGCACACAAAGTTGAATGTTACTTTTACATGATCTTCGTAGTTTCCTGATGGCAACAAGCCCAGATATACTGTTGCACACACAAATGTCAAATTCAAATATGCGCTCAATCTCGTGTGGGCGCATTTTAGTTAAGCTGATTGCAGAGAAACTAAAAGGTAAATTATATTATGGGGATGAAATAAAATGAAATTGATAAAAATAATTATCTGCAAATAGAAAAAAAAAAAATTTTTTTTTTATTTGTTTGTTTTAATATTTAAATTATATGAAATTAAATAATATACAGTTGTAAAATTAAATGTATAAATTGCTAATTAATTTGTGATTTGAGTTGGATATATAAAATTGATGGTAGTGATAAATATTAATTTATATACATGGTTGTATTTTTATTTTTTATTTTACTTTTAATTTATATGTGTCATTGTAATATGAGTTAGTGCAATCATAATTGAAATTTAATTTTCCAGCACTGTTATCGCGCTTCAATTTTGCGTTAGTTTATATTCTTGTATATAGTTGCAGTATATATATATATATATATATATAATAAATAAACTCATTCGTTTGTTTTACTCATTGGATTCATGCACGTTTTGTATTACGTCATTTATGTTTAAATCTACTAAATGTATAATGCTCGATATGGAAATAATGCATCACAAATGTAATGGGATTCTTGATTATATACACTACTTAACTGCAGATTGTTTTTTAATATATATCCATAGCATATAAATATTATTTTTGTATGTATATATACATTATACACATATATATTAATATATGTATGAGTTTTGAACTCATTTGAAGAATGATAATTTAACAATAATAGTTTTCTTTCTTTAATGAAGTTTATTATAATGAATTTTATTTATTATTAATTTGTCATTTATTGTAGGAATGATGACTTGTTTATCGTGGTTTATTCACACTTTACTGATAAATAATTAAATGAAAAATTAATTTTTTCATCTTGGGATTAATTAAAACTACTTTATTATTTTATATTAAATATATTAATTGTTTTATGGTAAAATAAATGATATACTAATTTTAATTAATTGAAAATTATTTTATATTGATGAATATATAAATATGTATAAATTATTTAAATATTCTATTAGTGTCGAAAGATTTTATTATCTGTAAACATCATTATTTATTACTGTCGATTATGTTTTTTCTTTTATTTTTTTTTTTTTTAATTTTATTAATGTGATATTAATTTAATTTCGCTTATTTATGAGATCAACGGAATTTTTTGTTAAAGTGAATAATTTAATCCATCATTATTATTATTGTTATTGTTGCTAATTATAATATTTTTATGATATTTGTATCATGCACTGTATTATCGACTGAGCTGTGTGAAAAATTGTAGTTAAACTTTGGCGCCACTGATCATTTAATAATGGCGACTGCGCGCGCAAAACTGTTTTCATATTTTATAACCTTTAATATTTTCTTTGTCTTAATCTTGAATATGCCATTGATCAAATAACAAAAACAATCCATGTGTGTTGGATATCTTTATTAAGCTATGTCGGCGTTGTTTATTGTCTGATTAATATTATTGGAAAGTATAAGAAATAAAAATTAATAATGGAATTAGAAAAGTCAATTGCGTTGCAAAAGCAAGTGCGTGACAATGCTGATGATTTAAGAAGCGAATTTTTAGATATGAAAAATTGGGAAGAACAAATGAAAAAGGTTGATAATGAATTGCAAAATAATGGTAATACTAACGAGCAAGGACAGGTAATATACAGCTATTTGTTATATTATTAGTCACAGCTTTTACATTAAAATTTTTATCAGACTTTGTATCATGTTATTGCAATATGTATTTATTCATAATTTTTCATTTAGTTACTCCCTCCGGTAAGGAAAAAAAAAAGTAGCTCAAGGTCCAAACTGAAAACTAAAGAGAATGGAAGTAAAGCCAAGAGAATAAAATCATATGACTATTCAGCATGGGACAATTATGACGTTGTAAATATAATAATTTAAATTATTTATCAGTTAAATTAATAGTGATGATTTATATAAATTATATTATATTGTTAAATTGAATAGGATAAAGCTTGTGAAGAAGTTGGAAAGGAGAGTGAATCTGAGGATTCAGGTGATGAGATATTGAGTAAAGAGGAACTGGAAAAAAATCATGAAGAAGCAACTAAACATAAAGTTATGGGAAATATTTTTGTACAAGAACAAAAATGGGATAAAGCAATGGCATGTTACAATGAAGCAATTAAAATATTTCCATATGATGCTGTTTTTTATGCAAATAGAGCATTGTGCCATTTAAGAATGGACAAGTATGTTTCAATACCAAATTAATATTTATATTTTATTATATATTTTCTTATTGAATTAATAATTTTAATATTGTTTTAGCTTGTATTCTGCGGAAGCTGATTGTACATCGGCCATTCAACGTGATGAACATTATGTAAAAGCATATCATAGACGAGCCACAGCACGAATGGCTTTGAAACAGTATAAGGAAGCTATTCAAGATTTAAAACATCTTTTGACACTTGAATCCACGAATAAAGAAGCTAAAAGACTACTTGCGACTGCTACGAAATATATAGAAAATTCTAAGCCTGTAATTATAAGTAGTAATAAAACTGCTAAAGAGGAAATATCAGTAGAGAAAGAAGAAATTCAAATAAATCCAACAGTTTCAACAGTACAATCTTCAAAGGATATTGAAAAAATTGATCAAAAGAAGGAAGTTTCAAATACTGATGTAAAAAATACTGTTATTCTTCCTGATTGGCTTCCGTTTATTGAAAATGATGTTGAAATAATTAAACCTATAATAAAATCACCTCATCAACGATCAAAGATGCAGTTAAAAAATATTCCGGTGACTTTGAGTAATTTTTTCACTTCATCTTCAGAGGTTTCTCTTAATTCATCATCGCTAACATCAGACATTTCTGATAAGAGTAAAATAATTATTTCACCAGTTGAAAATGTGCAGAAAAATAATACAGAAAAACTTAAAGTCAAGAACAAAAATAAAGATGAAGAAGAAAATGACATAGAAATTCCTCCTATTCCAAAAAGTTCAATACAATTTCTTCTCACATGGCGTAAATATAAAATACCAAAACTTCGATATAAGTATTTGAAACAGTTGCCAGCTGACTCAATACCAACATTGTTTCAAGATTCAATGGAATCAAGTACTTTCAGTGAAATTTTATCGACATTAAAAACGCAATTTATCCCACGTAAAGACAAAGTATTTCATTATTTAAAATATCTAAGCGAAATTAAGAGATTCAGTACATTGACTATGTTTATGGGAAAGAAAGAAAAGGAAGGTAAGAATGATAAATTTCTATAATTAATTCATTTTTATCAGGTATTTTATACATCTTATACTAAAGTTGGAACTTGTATTTTTACAGATTTAGTTGCCTTACTTGACTTCTGTCATATTTTTGAAGGCCAACCCGATACCATAATCAAAGAAATGCGTATTAAATATGAAATCTAATCTTATCATTCCTTTGATTTTCATACTCTTTTTCTCTTTTAATTGAGTATTCAAAATTTGATAGTTTCGATTAACAATTCTAAACATAATTCTATAATAAAAAGAATAAAGAAGTTATTGAATGTAAAGGAAACAGAATTTTTTCTACCAGTAAATTATCCATACATTCAAAAATATAATCATATTATCATCACTCCGAATCTCACAATTATATTCAATCGTAAATGAAGAGGCGCATGTGCAGTGTATTATGGTGAAACATCTGAGTCACAACATTAGTATCTATACACAGTGTGCCCTAATCTTTGCACTTTGTGTAATATATTTCAACATTGACAAATAATTTTACATATTTAATTATTTGCATTGCACATAATTTTTTGGTCCAATATTACGGTGGTGTTCGAGGCCAACTGGATTAACAATCAACATTTTTGTATTCCTTAATTGCTATACATCGTTTATATTCCATAGCCAGTTATTGTGTGTCAGCGGTGGGGAATTCATTATTCTTTCTTCACAACGACATTAATGTTAGTGGTGGTCACATATACACTTGATAGACACACATATTTATAATCGTTAACACCGTGGCGCAGACAGAAAGTGCCTGAGTGCCGCTCACTTTGAATATACTTGGATATTCAAGCGCTTGGGTATATGTTAATAAAAAAAGATAACAAAAGTGGTAAAACAATTATTGTTTTTGATAATTGTATACAGTAATTGTTAATTAATCATTGTGATATGAGACATATTGTGGCGCTCGATGTCGGCACGACAACTATACGTTGCCATATATTAGACGAGTGTGCAATTACAATTGCAACGGCTGTTGATAAGGTTTGTGCACAAATATATATTTTGTCTTAATAGTCAAATTTATTTTTGTATTCAACAGTAATAATAATCAGCTAATGATGAGAATTTTTAATATTAATATAAATACGGTTAAATAAATATATTTATAGTTGACATTTTTATTTTTTTATTACGGATAATAAGCGAATTTTTTTTTGTGCTGTTTAATTAGTAAATAGAGTTTAGTATATATTGGAATTTAATGATAAACCAACCGATCAAAGTACAGGAAGATGATGGGCGATTAATTGCTTAGTATTCATTTATATATTTTATTATTTAATTACTCTATGTCATGATCAAGTAATTGATGTTTATAAATTCCTAGGAATTTATTTCACATTCTCTCATTCTGTTTCTTATGTTTTTATATGCATAAACATTTTCCAGTCATTCGAAATAATTATTTTTTTTTTTATCATTTGATTTTATGTCTTCTTCTTTTTATTTTATCTTTTACACACCACGAAGGTCGAGCTGCTTTATCCGAAGCCTTCTTATGTGGAGATCGATCCCGATCAACTTTGGAATGCGATTCTTAAAGTAATAAAAGAAGCTGTACAGGGTAAAATTAATATCAGATTTATTAAAATCTACCACAATTTAATTTATAAATAAAGAAAAGTTAAAGAAAATTAATAATTTAATATTGAATTCGCTTTATCACACAATGAAATTAAAAATTACTTTTTCAAATATTCAATTTATTTAATTGGAAAATATTTAATTGCAGCTAGCAAGATTGATGTTAAAACAATAGCATGTTTTGGTATCTCCACCCAACGTGGCAGTTGTATAACATGGAACCTCGACACAGGAAAGCATTATCACAGGTAAATTATTCTCATAGTAAATATAATAACCAAGATGAAGTGAAAAAAATTCAATATAATAAAATGTATTTTATATAATTAAATTGTAGATTCATAACGTGGAAGGATTTACGCGCGGATTCAATGGTTCGTGAATGGAATTCGTCACTAACAATGAAAAGCTTGAGAGTAGGTTCACATTTTCTCTATATGGTAACGCGAAATAAACGTTATCGTGCTGGTAGTGTGTTGAAGTTGATGAATACTCAGGTATTAATAAAAATATTTAATAACTAATCATATAATAAATTCGAAGAGCTTTATAAAAATAATATTGAAATTATATTATATTATATGTAGACGACTTTACGCCTGGCATGGGCACTGAATCATGTTCCTGGATTGAAAGAAGCAGCTGAGAATGGCAAAGCAGTTTTCGGTGGCGTTGACAGTTGGCTTCTTTACAAACTAACAGGTATAAATAAACAAATTGAAGATCCTATTTTTATGATTTCGATACAATTTTTTTTTTATGATAATAAATAATAAAAAAGATTATTAAATTTACAGGTAAACATATAAGTGATGTTTCATGTGCATCGGCAACTGGACTTTATGATCCATTTACAATGTGCTGGGCATCATGGCTAATGAATTTAATTAAAATCCCACCATCAATGTGTCCTGAAGTTGTTGATACTGCGGGAAAATTTGGTAATACTCCTGTTGATATATTTGGTGTGCCAGTACCCATCACATGTTGTGTTAGTTGAATTTATAATCGTTTAAATTGTAAACAGTTTATGATGTAAAATTTATGAATAATAAATTAATATAATATTGGTAATGTTATTTATATTAATAGATGGCTGATCAGGCTGCATCGCTGTTTGGTTCTGGTTGTTTCCAAGTTGGTGATGTTAAAGTAACAATGGGAACTGGAACATTTTTGGATGTCAATACGGGTACACAACCTCATGCATCTATCGCTGGATTGTATCCATTAGTTGCATGGAAAATTGGCGATGAATTAGTTTATATGGTTGAGGGATCATCAAATGATAATGGCACTCTTGTAGAATGGACTAAATCATTAGGTGAATTGTATTTAATATTTAATTTTGAATGATTTTTTCTTTAAAAGTATCAAATTATTTTTATGTTATTAATTAATATTTTATAATTCTTTTAGGTATTATTAAAGATCCATCAGAAATGTCATCGTTGGCATTATCTGTTGATGATTCTGACGGTATTTATTGTGTACCTGCTTTCAGTGGACTCCAGGTTGATAAAACTAATTTATACAATGCTTTTTAGTATTTATTTATTTTTTATTGGTAAGAGTAAATTATTAATTATATATTTATTAGGCACCAATTAATGATCAATCAGCAGCAACAGGATTTTTGGGTTTGAAACCAACGTCTGGTAGAGCTCATATTGTACGTTCAGTTTTGGAGAGTCTGGTATTCAGAATTGTTCTTTTATATGACACATTGTGTGCTGAAACACGTAAAAGTTACAGTAGTATTAGGTAAATAAAAATTCATGTGTATACTTGATTAATATAAAATTTTTATTTAATTTTTATTAATACAGTTTAACATTTATTTAATTATTTTCTAGAGTGGATGGTGGGGTTTCTTTGAATGATTTTATGCTTCAATTGTTGGCTGATATGACTGGTTTGGTTGTTGAGCGACCAGCAAATGCAGAAATGGCAATTTTAGGCGTTTCATTTCTCTCCGGTCTTCAATGTGGTAATTATTATTTAATAATTTTCACTACAATATCAAATATATTGTATATTTGTCAAAATTAATTTTAGGTATATGGCATGATAGAGAGGAATTACGTAAATTAAAATGCAGTGGAAGTTTATTTGAACCAAATAAAATACGAAATAAAGAATATCAGCCAATAATGAATCAGTGGAAAAGAGCAGTAGAACGTTTTCGAAATTGGTACTGACGATAAATAAAATTACATTTAGAAGAGAATTAATTTGCAAACATTACTCCAGTACTTGACAGTACTGAATAGCATTCAAATACATAATATAAAAAAATATAAATAACGTTTTTCAAACGATAAGTATCTGAACAAAAAATTATCAGTAATAATAGATAGGTTATTTTTGATATTCGCTTTTATGAGTAAATAAAAAAAATATACTTTTACCAGTTGTTACATTATGCATATATATATATTTGTTATAAAATGCAGCTTGATAGAATTGTTGAGAAATTTATGGAATGCAAAAAAATAGAATATAAATTCAAAATATTGTATAATTTTATAGTCAATAAAAAATTCTGTTTAAAAAAATTTTAATTGCATAATAAATTAACTATTCAACTAGAATGAAAGAAAAATATTTATAAATATATTACTATTGTACGAGAATTCGGTAATATAATAATGTCGACAAAAAAAAAACTGCTGATAAAGACTATAAAAGACATTGTATAATATTCACAAATATTTGTATTCATGCAAATGTATTTATCAGTTCCGTTGGGTGGACTTAAGCGACATTTATTTGTATAATTGAATGGTGAAGATCAAAGACCACGAAAATGTAAATAATATGCTGACATAGATACACAATGCTCATATACAAAATACATTTATCCCTCCTTCAATCTAGCATCGATATTCATTTATAAACTCTACATAAAGAATAATTTAATTTTATTTCTTTTTTCTTCCTTACCAATGTCTAAAAAAAAATATGCCCACTCTTGTTACGTAAACTATATGAACTGCGCGATGAAATTGCGCTATTTAGTATCAGAAATCGACATGCATCCGGAGTTGATATTAGAGTAAATGTGCATTTACATATGCTTAAATTTTTTTTTCTCATTTCGTTTTATATTCTATGGCATTCAATAATTTTAATTGATGAATTTTAATTGTAAATTAGAAATATCAGTGAATATATCCGCTTACCGGTTTCATCATTTTCCAACGTTGCTTATTGAGTGTGTGTACTTGAAGTTATATTGAAGCAACATTGTCACACAATTGTGCACACAACTCCAAGCAGAACTAACTGATAGAGCTTGAAAATAAAAACATAACAGCACATCAAGAAATCATGGTATGTTACCAGTTTAGTTTACATTTTTTTTTTTCTTAAATGCACTCTTGAATCTCCTTTTCTTCCATTTTCTTTGTGCTTCTCTTCTCTTGAATGTGATCTCAGTTCCCAACTGGTTTCCATAGCTGCGACCTTCTATCTTTTACATCCAACCAATCCCATTCAAGACAATTCCATGGTCAATCCTCCACTTCTAACAACAACATACATGAAAATTTATCTAAAAGTATATCGTTAAATTTCTCATTAAAATCATTTCGTGCAGTATTCAATCGTTTACTTATCGTTTTTATAGTATACTTTTAACAAACCTGTAATTTTCTATTTATATATATAATTAATAATATTATAGTAATATATAATTTACTACGCATTATTATAAACATAAATTATATGATTTTCAGGCGGAATTTGTGGTAGATATGAACAAAGTTCAAGTGATAGATGAAGAAAATATAGAGCAAGAACCAGATATTCAAATTTGCCAAATTGATATAGATTTGGAAAATGAGGAAGAACATAGTAATGGTAAGTCCTTACATATATTAATAATTAAACAATATTATTAATTATATTCATATTGATTATTAATTTCCACGTGTTATAGTTTAATAATTTTTAATCAACAATGATTTTATATTGATCCTTAGCTAGTCATCAACAGTTCTTTTTTTTTTTTTTTTCAATTCACTTGAAACTTTGACTTGATTCCTCGTTAATGTATTAGCTTCTCCACAGCCTTTACATGCCAATCATCTCACATTGATATATGAAAAAAAAAAAAATAATAATAATTAAACAAAGATCATTAATGATGAATTAAATGGTACAACCTTGGAGGATACCTTTATTATTGAAGTGTCATTTCAGTGTAGAGTTCGCTGGTGTTTTATCTGAATATACAGTATTGTAAAAAGTGCGATAGTTTACGTTTTTTTATAAATAAATATTCATCTACAATTTTCCAACTGAATGCAAAGTAAGGAATATTGTGTTTGATTAATAAACAAATAACGGCCATTGCTAAATGATGATTATTTATTATTAAAATTATTCATACTAGCTGTAGGAAAATGGTGAAAAAAAAAAAACTTTGTAGCAAAGTCATTACTGTAACAAGATATTATTATCTAATTTATTATGATATATTTAATTCATTAAAGTATATGGGTTATAATGTATAATCGATTAAAAAGGAATTTATTAAATATTGTTTATATAATTCAGTGTGAAAAAGACTGTGTGAAGTATCAGTTCGTTAAGTCGAGAGAGGAATTCAAAAGATATTACATTTAAAAATTTTTAAATTATTTTTCACGGATATTATATATAATTTTAAATAATTGTTATTGTGATATATATTAATTATGAATATTTCTGTGATTGTAATTGATCTTGCAACGACACAAAACAATAATAATACTAATGATAATGGTACATAATGAAATATATTATAGAAATAATAATCTTGTATATAATTTAATTAATATTAGGTAAATAATTTAAATTTCTAATATGCAATAATTCAATAGCATTAATTGTGATAAAATTTAATTTGAAATATTATTAATTATTGAAAAATAAAAGTAATTATTGTGTCAATGCACCAGGAAGAAAATTGTCGTGTGGAATTTTATTATAAAAGTTGCGAGAAAAGAAAGTAACTTGATCACGATACGCAGAGAAAGGAAAGAGAAAATCATGCGTGTCTTTTTAATATTATTTAATTTCTTTAAATTAAATATTTCCATATGTAGGAAATACTAATGATACGTCTGTTATGTACAAAAATACTTTTACAAGTATTCTAACTTGAAAAAACTATTAGGAAACTCTGGAAAGTCTTTTTATATTTTAATAAATCCTTCAATTTTTCTTGATTATATAAATGTAAATATAGTACAGGGGTTTATGATTTTAATCTAGAATTAATTTGTGCTATTGAAAAATATTATTGAATATGATTAGATAGACATTTCGAAACATTGGAATTTATAACAATTCAAATATCCCGCGGAAATAAATCTTTGTCACTTGGGTACGCTCTTGTGGCGATATTTTGAGGTTATATTATGTAAAAACTAAAAATATATACACAGATTCAACTATGAATGTCACATCCACATGTAAATATAAAGCATAATACAACAATGTAAACATATGTTAATTAGTATTTATGTATACTGATGTGTAGTTACATATTATCAGCAAAAAAACGAGATAAAAAATGAAAGCATAAAATTTTAACGTTGGTGGGAGACAAGAGAATGATTCGTCTACTATACTTGCACTCACACTTTTAGTCATATTATATAGTTTATTTTATCATGTATTCAACAGTTATGAAACATAAGAGTTAATCTTACAATTCCAGTTGATCTTCGGAGTTTGCACCGACTAAACTTGTATAGAGCATTATTACACAGCAATTAAAACATTTAATGCTTTTATAAACTCACTGAGAAGTGCAATCATTTTACGTATAAATCATTACTGGAATACATTCACTAGGGTTTTGTTATTACATAATATAGTAATAATACGACTGACAGTGCTGGAATATTTCATGACAGTCTGTACAATTTTCTGCATGCAAGGAATACTATTATTATAGACGGTATATTTACATGTGTATTTATTTGTAACGTTAATATTTTGCTATGGATTTTATTTCATTCTTATAAATGTAATTCGTGTAGACAATAGTCAAGATAAAAAGACGTATTGATTTTTTCTTGCTTGTTTATTTTTGTAAATGATAAATGTACGTGACTTGTTGATATTAATTTAATCAATAATAGCATAGGAATTTAATTATATTTATTAAGCGCGTGAATTTTGTGACGATATTTCACTTTACTATCATTTTATTTTTATCTTTGACATAGATGTTATTGGTTTATATTTTTATTTATTTTTTTTCATTTCAGATACGATGAACGGAAAACCGGTTGCTGCAAACTACGCCGATGTAAGTTTATGAATAGTTTTTTTTCTTCCATACACTTCTTTGTGTGTATAATTTATATAAATATTAATTACATTTGAATTAATTTTGTTGATGGATGAATAAAAAGAACTAATTTTTTTTTTCTCAGCTTGTGCAAAGAACGCGCGATGCATTTGCATCGGGAAAGACAAGACCCTTGAAATGGCGTATACAACAATTGAAGCAATTACAAAAAATGTTGGAAGAAAATGCAGAACAATTTCATACAGCGCTTAAATCTGATTTAAGAAGAGTTAGAATTATTTTGAGATAATATATTAATTTATATATTTATTTTTTAATCAATTGTATTATATAATTTTATTTTAATTATTTTATTGCAGAGTAAATTTGAAAATACTGTGCTGGAAATAAATTACACTTTGAATGAAATCGCAGTGATGTTGAGAAACATTAAAGAATGGTCAGCAGTTGAGAAGGTAAAATGTTAATTATTTCATCGTATCATGTCTAAAAATATATTGTATAATATTGTATAATAAGTTTATTTATGAATAATTAATGACGATTACAACGAGTGATATTCAATGCAGTTATTATTATTTATTTATTTATTTATTGTTTAGCCTACAAAAGCGATTGTGAATATATTGGACTCGCCTGAAATTCATAAAGATCCATATGGTGTAGTACTGGTTTTGGGTGCATGGAATTATCCATTACAATTAACTTTGGCACCGGCAATTGGTGCTATTGCTGCTGGTAATTGCGTTATCATGAAACCGTCTGAAGTAGCTCCAGTTACAGCAGAAGTTCTTGAACGATTGATACCTAAATATTTAGATACGGTGATAATTTATATATTTAAAATTTAAAATTTTCAAATTTTATTTATTGATGAAATATATTTTTAGATTGAACAAAAAATTTTTATATTCATTGCAGGAGTGCTATCATCTTTTAACAGGTGGTGTTAATGAGACAACAGAATTATTAAAGCAAAAATATGATTATATATTTTATACAGGATCAGGAAATGTTGGAAAAATTGTTCGTGATGCAGCGAATAAATTTTTAACACCAGTGACATTAGAACTTGGTGGAAAAAGGTTAAATTTATTGGATAAATTAATAATATATGTGTATATATGAATTTATTTTCTCATGTTTTTAATTGTGTTATTTATTAATCTATGTTTTATATGTGTAGTCCTGTGTATATTGATAATACGATAAACTTGGAGATGGCTGTGAAACGTATTATCTGGGGGAAATTTATTAATGCTGGACAAACGTGTATTGCACCGGATTATTTATTGTGTACAAAAGAAATTAGCGACGGTTTTATTGAAATAGCGCGAAAAATATTGGAAGAATGGTATGGACAAAACCCAAAAGATAGTCCTGATTTGTGCCGTATAATTAATCAAAAAAATTTCCAGTAAGTTAATTAATTTGTTTTTCATTATTTACTATTTACTATGCGTGCGACAATCAATAAAAATATCATAAGATTTTTTATTCAATAATTGATTGTAATTTTTAATCTGTAGACGTCTGACGAATTTTTTGTCGGGCAATGGAAAAGTAGCGATTGGCGGTGATTTTGATGCTCAAGAAAAATATATATCGCCGACAATTCTTGTTGATGTAAAACCAAATGATCCAATAATGAAAGAAGAAATATTTGGACCAATTTTACCAATTATTACTGTTTCTAATGCATATGAAGCGATTAAATTTATAAACGACGGGTGAGTAATAAAATTATGAATTTCAACACGATTAAAAATTAATTATTGTTTCATTTGTATATTTATGCATGAATATAATTGAGGCTTATTGAGTAGATAGATATTTAATATTTCCCAGCACTTTTCTAGTCAATGTACGCAAATAATTATTAGATTACAACTGTAAATTGGTAAAAGAAAACATAATTTAATTAATAGTAAAATTTTCTTCAAAATAGCGACACACCTCTTGCAATGTATATATTTACAAAGGATCGTGGAGTTCGTGATTTATTCATAAATCAGACGCGTAGCGGTGCTATGTGCTTCAACGACACAATAATGCAGTATGCTGGTGAGTTTGGGTTATACGTTAGAAAGTGAAATATACTTTACATATTTTATCATTGTTAATAGTACACGGGTTGTTTCCCTTGCTTTTATCCACAATTTTAATTTTCATTCCTGTATTTCATTTCTTCTTTCAACTAATTATCACTCTACATATTCACTTAATAAATACACTTTAATAAATAATTTATTCGAAAATTAAACAAATGTATAAACAGACTAACAAATATATTTTGTTGAATGTATTATAAATAGTAAAAAAATATGATAAACACTGTGTGTTACTTTTAATGTCAAGCCACAGATAAAAATTCAAATTTCATAACAAAAAAATTATTTTATTATGTATGAATTTTCGTTTTAAATACATATTTTCTTTGACATTATACATTCACTACATTACATAATTCTATTGAGGAATTGTAATTTATTTTGACGCCAGTGGAACAAGGTTTCATCCATTTGAACTGTCAAATGTCAAGAATATCTTTATTAAATAAATAACTATTGATTCTTATCTATGTTATTTTTTTTAAATATTATTATTATCACTGTTATTATACAGTTGATGACTTACCATTTGGTGGAGTTGGAGGTTCTGGAATGGGTGCTTATCATGGTCGATTGACATTTGACACATTTGTCCATAAAAAAGCTGTTCTTGTGAGAGATGCAAGCTATTTTGGTGAAGTATTGGCGTCGTAAGTAATACTTTTTTTTTATTAATTTTGCAAAGTTTAATTTTAATTATAAACTTATGACGATATTTATTGTATATTTGATATTTACAGAAGCCGTTATCCACCATATACCGACAGAAAATTAACATTTTTGTCACAATTAACAGCAAAAAGACCAAATATACCGGGCATTAAATATTTACCGCATGCAATTATGTTTGGCTTGGGAGTACTTGTTACAGTTGGCGTCAAAGCTGTTATGAAGGTACACAGGCCTTTTTTATTATCAATCACTCGATTTCCATCTATCAGTAAATTAAAATAATTTTTTTTTCTGTCTGATTTATATCTATGACATTGGCATTATTATTTCAATAATTCTAAATAAGTGAAACAACTAATCAATTATTAATGATATACAATATTTATACATGTTTATGTATATGCATATAATTGTATGTGTGTGTGTGTGTGTGTGTGCAGTATACTTATAAATTATGGAATAAATTTTAAATGAAAATTAAGATTGCTGAAGAATTAATTTAAAGAATGATTTAAAATAAAATTCAAACTTTTATATGTTTATTAAAATTATTTTAATTTGTTTCGTACTTTATCCAACATACTGCATTTACATCAGACATATATATATATACATATGTATATTTTTAATACATCAATATGTTATTACTATTTGTAATAGTATTTTTGATCTTCAAAAAAAAAAAAAAAAAAAATTTAATATACCGAATATGTGATTTTTTTTTATTTTATCTGATTGGAAAATTTATGCGCACAATAATATATACCTGTATGAATAATGCAATAAAGAGAATATATAAATATCACATATTCACAAGTATAATTACTTCAAACCTAATTAATTAAATTTAAATAAATATAATAATTGAATTTTAATTGAGATTTTAAATTATATTTTATTCACATGGATATATATATTTTTATATATTGTGAATGCTTTCAGAGATATGGATATATGGAGAAATGAGTGAACGTATAAAGAATTTTGTGATGCAACCGTTAAACCGCACAAAACAATTGCACAATGAGTCATTTATTATTGTGACATGCAAAAATGAAAATAATCAAACAATCAAGAGGAACTTTAGTTACCTACAAGGGACCAATACACATAATATTTTGGATTATTAATTATAAAATAATTTATGTAATATGTTTTACATGGTCTACATCACAATCTACCTATATATTTTTGTAATTAGTTAATATTGATGTGTTATTATTTAGAATTCTATGGGATTTATATTCTTTTGCCAATTTATTTTAATATCAAAATCTATTTGGAATTATATTAATGATATAATTAACTATTATTCCTGAAGTTTTATTGTAATAATTAAATTTATTTTACATATTTTTCATAAGTTTAATTTCAAAAATATTTTCCTAATCAATAAATGCATATATGGATATGTTTATGCAAGTAAATAAATTATGCACATAATCAATTTATTATTTGGAAATAAAATTTCTTGTTTATCTTATTTTTCGATTATTTTATTATATATAAAACAATTCCGAGAGTTTGTTTAACATAATTTCTGCTGAATCAAATATACTTTTCCGGGTTTCATTGTTGAGATTAAATTGAAATAAATTATTTTTGTTTGCAGAAAATGAAGCAATACCCGATGGCGAAAATTAAAAAGACACGGAAGTTTATTACAAATATACAAAACTTACCACGAAAATTCAGGCTGTTATTTTATAAATATTACTCTTTCCGGTTTGATATAAAAAAATAAATTTATAAAATATGAACCATCAATTTACTATATAAACCCGTGATGAGAACATGATGTTCACCACACTGTGAATATTTAATTCAACGAAACGAAACAAGTGACGAAAATAATGGCTGGAAAAGCGGTAATATTTTTGAGTATTCTCTGCTGTTATATTGCAATTTTAAATATCTCTTGGGCAGAAGAACACATTCATCTTGATATCGAACCATTTCTGAAGAACGAAAAAATCTTCTCAAGATTGGTTGATTGCATGCTGGATGACGGCTCTTGCACCGGACCAATCGCCAAGTTCAAACGTAAGTTGATGAATAAACTAAAATTCTCAGAATTTTTTCTTCAATTAAATATGTACGATATAATTATTTATTTCATTATATCTTTGCAGAACAAATTTCTTCTGTAATGGAGACAGAATGCGAGGAGTGTCAAGAGCGATTTAAACAATTAGCCCTCAAAACATTAGTTTATATTCGGGAAAAAAAACCAGAAAAATTCAAATTAATTCAGGAAAAGTATAACATCACGAATAAAGACCTCAATGAAGCATTAAAAGATTACGAATAAATACAAATCATCGTGAAGAATATACTAGATATTCGCTTATCGAAAAATGCAATACGAATTTACGATCTATTTTCAATAATTTTTTTCTTTTAGTAATAATATGTTACACAAGAATTATTAACAATCTTTAATTAACATGTATTATATTTGTTATTGTTTTTATCCATTGATGTCAATCATCAGTCTCGGATTCTAAAAATTTTCTATATTACATCTTCAACAAGTGTAAATTAACAATAATTATTATCTTATGATTTTTTGGTTAATTTTCTTAAAGCCATTTCAACAATGGCATTATATTTTTCAGGCTCATGAGCTGTATACCAATCAGTTATTTTATCAAAATTTTCCGACTGTTTAGCTGTACATTTTTTACAATTAGTTACAATTGCCTCTGGGAATCGATCTGAAATAAAAATAATAACGATATAAAATAATATATTCATCCAAATAATAAATATTAATATTGATAAAATATAAAATATATAATCATGCAATCAAAATAAATACTGTATTAATTATTTAATTTGTACTAGTGTACATACCTCGGAAAAATTTAGCGTCAGCAGTGATACAAGGACTTGTTCCTAAGAAACATTTATAATACGTTTCTCGCTGTCGTGAATTTGATAATATAGCATCAACATCAATATAATCATATTTATCAGGATATTTAATTTCATCAGCAAATCCCACTGCACCAAGTGCAATTATCAACACAATAACACTAGCTCCACGAAACATCATTGTAATATAATAAAAATATAAATGATACGAATAAAAAAAAAATATATTATAAATAATCTCCCAAGAGATTTAACAAATGATGTGTCTCGTGCAAACTTTAAGTGATGATCTGAGAAGTTTGAAGAAATTTCAAACGTATTTATAGAGGGATTCCAGTCACTATATTGACGTCATGGACACACAACCACTACCATCAGCGTGTCATTGGCGTTATCCTCCGAAGGACACTCATGATGGAATTAAACCCAAGAAATAAATCTTGTTTCCAACCACGCATCACAAAAATGTTTTATAAATGGAAGAGAGCGGGAAGCAATCATATATAACTATCCACACATGGGCGCTACCTTGAATATTTATATATGTATTATTACTACTTATCTACATGCGCACGTGACACATGAGGAACGCTACTTAAAAAAGACTCCAATCTTGTAAAATGCAAATATACCACGAATTATATATTGGACAATCGAAGGATAACCACACGCCACACCATCATCAAAGTTGAATGCTTTGATAATAGTTATTTACCATACTTTGAATTTTTTTTTTTTTTTTTTTCTTTCATTCATTCCTTCTTTTCTTTCATAAATAAATATTATACATGTATAGATAAATTCTATATACATAGAGATATATTTATTTAACTAGGTAATTTATGATTTTTTAAATTTCTTTTTTCATTTTAAAAATATGGAAAACTTCGAGGTCATAACAAAAATTTTTCAACTTGATTTTATATGAGTGTGTTTATATATATATACATATATTTTTCTATTCTAATAACAATCCCAGTTTTGTAACAAACTCATGAAATATAGAAATATTTATTTTAACATAATTTTAATAAGAAAAACAAAATTTTATTTAATTATTGTTTTATACTAAATGAAATATTGTAATTTATGTTTTTAAATATTTCTGTTTTATTTTAATTATAACTATTATTAATAATTACTCAACAGGAGTAATATTTAATTTTTTAGCTAATTCAATATATTTATCAACAAATTCATTCCATGCTGTTTCATCATTATCTGCATACCATCCAGCTATTTTATCAAATGCTGTCTTTTGCCATTCAGTGCACTTTATACACTGAGTCACTATTGCTTCTGGTAAATTATCTTAATTAAAATAAATAAATAAATTAATGAATAAATATTAAAATTTATTTTTTTTTGATTAATAAATTATTGTTAAATAAATTAATAGTATACTTTTGAAAAATTCGCCATCTTCAGTGCATGGTCCACGATCCATAAAACAATTATAGTATGCATTTCTTAATTTATCATCAATAATAATAGCGTCAACGTCTATAACATCATATTTATCAGAATATAACTTATCAGCATGAACCATTAGCAATACACTGGCTATAAAAAATAATAAAATCGAACGATACATTGTGAAAATAATTTTCGTATTATATTTGAATATATTATCTGTATTTTAAATATTTATTTATTGCTTTTATATAATTTTTTATTCTTTTTAAACGTCTCACAGAATTCAGTGTAAAGTATAGAGAAAAACTGACAAACCTCGATGATGTTTGGACGAATTTATATGGAAAAAAAAAACTGCCAATTAGTCTTCATTTTACCCCATATATAATTACATCCACTGGCACAATTGTAAACATTAATTTAACTTGTATAATGCTTACTAGTTAGTGTCAAAGCTACATTATATTTATTCACTCAACTAATAACCCATCATTGTTCTTCCTTCAATTTAATTCATAAACAAACATTTTCAATCACACACTTTAATTAAGAAAAAAAAAAAAAATAAAATGTATTGTCATGATTATACACTTTGTAAATATAAAAAATAATCAGCTTCAATTTTTTTTTTTTTATTTAATTAAATGTTAAATGTATTTATATGATTGTTATGTATAATTTTTAATTCTTCTAACGTATTGAATAATGTTTTGAAGTCTTTTCATAACGCTACACAATAAATTTGATATGAATGTCTGTAACAAATATTGATTTTCTCATCGAGTTTATTATAAATATTATGAAAATTAATACTCTATAGGATTTGATACCTGATATTACATAATTTTCCAGTAATAATATGTGAGATGTTGGCTAAAGGAACGCTCTATTTTACTTCGATCGATAAAAGATATTACTTATATATTATTATAAATAATTTAAGATGAAACAAATAATGAATAGTTAGAATGTGGTTGTAATAAAGCATTTTCAGATGTATCTAGATAAATTGTATAATTAATTTGATGATACTCGTTAGGCTGTGAATATTTTATATATAATTATTGTACATAACCAGTTGTTTAGAAGTAAATTATTAAATTTTGCACAATGGTTTACAGGAAATTTTATTTATTATTGTACTAAAGTTAATGTTTGTATTAATTCTAACATGTAAACAGCTATTTTGAACTCGGACTTTGAAAGTTTGATACATCAAGATGAAGTTTCGTCGTTATAGTTTTGTTTTTTTTGCTTTATTGTTACCAACAGTTACATTGGGTAATGGAATTTTAGCAAAATTAGCTAAGGATTATTTTGAAAATTTGATTATTACACAAATTGTTATTTTTGGATGTTGGGATTTACCACGTGAGTTTATAAAATTTTATCAATATTAAAAAATAATGAATTCAATGATTTAAAATAATTATAAATATAATGAAAAAAATTATAATTAATATTAATTAATTATTTATTTATTTATTTATTTATTTATTAGAACGTTTAGAATTTTATCGATCAGTAATGCAATTGAAAAATCGATTAACATACGTAAATATCCAATCAGGTTTATCAATGGAAAAAATTTTAAAAGTTAATTATTATAAATTGGGAATAGTTTTGGATTTAGATTGTCCACATAGTGAAATAATATTCGATCAAGTAAATAAAATAATAAATATAATTATAAGATATAATTTACTATTTAAAAAAAAAAAAAAAAAAAATTCATAAATATATAAATATTGAAATAAATATTATATAATAAAATAAATATTTAAAAAATATATTTTTATGTAATAAATTGCATACAAGTATTGGGAGCAACATTTGCGTCATAATGAGTCGTATTTTTGGTTAATGCCAATGTCAAAATTCACAAAAATACCCAACTATTTCAATCAACTGCCCCTGAATATCGCTACAGAAATGACACTGGCATTGTTAAATAATAATAATATGAGTTACACACTTTACGACATTTACAATCCAAGTTATCGTCACGGTGGTAAACTCAACGTCACTTATATGGGTCATTGGAGCGTCAAGGACGGTATAAAAATTGAATTAACTCAATATAAATATAAACGCCGTGGAAATCTTCATGGACTTGTTCTCAATGCATCAATTGTGGTAAATTATGGAAAAATGCCATGAAATATTAATCAAATAATATTTAATATTATATAAATTTATATATAAAATATAAATATAATTACAGATTGATCATACGCCAGTGCCAGACTACATAACATATATTCATAATCCCATAAATCCACATCTTGATACAATGCATCGTTATAATTATGCTTTAACGCTTCAATTGAGAGATTATTATAATTTTACGCAAGTATTATAATATATTATATTTAAATTTTACTATTATTTTTATATGAACTTTGTGATCGTGTATGTATATTAGTGTATATTTATACAAAAGAATGAATGATGATAATTTTTTTATTATTAATTATTCATATATGAATGATGATAAAATATAGGATGAACTTGTCAAGAGGTAAAACTTGGGGATATTTGGTCAATGGAACATTCAATGGCATTCTCGGGGACATGGTCAAGGGCATTATAGACTTTGGTGCAACACCATTTCAATACAAACCAGAAAGATTGGATGTTTGTGAATATACAGTTCAAACTTGGTTGGCACGACCTTGTTTTATATTTCGTCATCCAAAAAAAAATAATCTCAGTAATCCATTTTTAAAACCATTTGAAATGAATGTTTGGTTTTGGATTACAATTTTTGGTTTTGTTAATTATTTATTGCTTTATATAACATCAAAAATCGAAAAAATACTTGATCGTAAACCTCCGGTTAATACATTGGACACTCATCCTGCATCAGAGTGTGCACTTATTGCTAGTGCAGCAATATGTCAACAAGGTATATTTATAATATAAAATTTTATATTTATTTTATATATGTAGATAAAAAAATTATTTTTCATTTTAATTATGGATAATAAATTTATTCTTTTTATATTTTATTTTAAGGTTTAAGTGATGGACCGAGAATTTATTCCGGTCGCATTGTTTTTATGTCTCTTTTTCTTTGGGGTCTGATGCTTTATCAATTTTATTCGGCGAGTGTTGTCGGCTCATTATTGGCAAAGAAACCACGATGGATTAATACTTTAAAGGATCTCGCTGATAGCAGTCTTGAAATTGGCATTGAAGACATCGCTTATAATTATGATTTTTTTGCTGTGACTGAAAATATTTTTCTTTACATATATTTATACATAACAATATTAAATTTTTATATTCATTTAAAATGTTGATTTATTTTATATATTTCAGACGACATCGGATCCAGTTGCATTACAGCTTTATCGTGAAAAAATTGCTGTGAATAAAAAACGAAAAAAATCACCGTATTTTACTGTTGAAGAGGGAATACGTAAAATGCAAAAAGGCGGATTTGCATTTCACGTAGATGTCGCAACAGCATATAAAATTATTGAAGTAATTATTATCATTTAATTAATTTAATTAATTTAATTAATAAACAGAAAAATTTATTATATTATCATATTAATTTAGTTAATGAATTATAATTAATTTTTTTAATTTTTAGGAAACTTTTGATGTTGATGAAATTTGTGATCTTGTAGAAATTCAATTGTTTCCACCAAAGCATACAGCAACTGCTACATCGAGACATTCTCCATTTAAAAAAATGGTCACTTATGGGTAAAAAAATTTATTTACACATGAAATAAATAAATTTATGGTTATTAATAAATTAAATAATTAAATATGAATAGAGTAATTATATTAAATAAGAAAAATCAAACGAAAATTTTATGACTACACAGTGGAAAAAAATTTTTTTATAAACCAACTAAACCTATTAATTATAAACCAAATAATTATTTTAATTAATTAATTAATATTCACTATAAATAAATATTATTTATTTAGTACTAGCAAATTTTTTTTTTCTCAATATTTTTCAGTTAATTATTGACAATAAATAATAAAATCATTAATATGATCGTTGTATATAAATGATATTAATTTATATTTCTTAAATTAATAATTAATATTATAATTTTTGTTAATGAATAAACAAACGATAATGAAAATATTTAAATAAATTTTTCTGATGATTCAAATTAAATGTATAATCTATCAAACAAATTATGATTTGACATTATTATTATTTCTCTGTACATTGTCAATGATTTATTAATTTTAATTTGATTAATATTATTTATTGTAGGATGCGACAAGTGGTGGAACATGGAATGGCCAAACGTTTGAGAAATATTTGGATGCACAGACGACCTGAATGTCCAGAAAGTCACAGTGCTGATCCTGTACCAGTTGTATTGGAAGAATTTAGTCCTGCACTATTTCTACTTGTATGTGGTGTTATTTGCGCATTAATAGCAATGTTGATAGAAATGCATTTCATACGACGTAGCAGGATCAAATTGATGAATAGTGATGATGATGATGATGATCGTTTGGATGGTGAAATTAATGAGAATCAAGACAGAAAAACAACACCATCAACCACATCACTTCATAGTAATACTGCAGAAAAATAATATTTATTAGGATTATTATAGAAAAAATAATTTATATCACTTATTAATGGTAATTTATGTTGATTAATGATTCAATTAATTACTAGTTATGTGGCTTATTGTGCAATTTATTGCTGTTATACAATATAAATAAAAGTCGATGTGAATATATAATTTTTGTTTCACATATTAATTATTAAGTGAATGTGTAGCGATGGGGAAAGGAAAAATATTATTTGTTTCGAACGCAATCAAATTTTTTTATCAACATGAACAGAAAATTTTTTTTTTTTTTCAATTAATTCATTCATATTTTTCTTACAGTGTTTTTGTGATGTTTATGATATATATATACATTAGGAAACTTACTAGATGGTGAATAAAGAAGCTTGTTTAAAGCAAAGCTCTTAATTTTAATATTTAACATGGGAATTTTTTTTTTTTTTTTTTTTTTTTTTTTTTTGATTTTTGTAGCTGTGCATTTGCGCATTATAGAAATGAGTTCATAGCATATTCTTATAGGGAATTGAACGCTCTACAAAAAAGGTGTCTTACACTTTTTTCATAGAGACAGCCATTTTAAAGATATTCAAATCCAAAATTTTGAATGAATAAAATTTTGAATTTTTTTTAAATTAAATCGTTACTAATTACTTTATTATATATTGTTTTAAAAATTATTTTTAATCGTAAAATTGGTTTTAGTGTGCTAATATTTTTTGTAAAGTTAAAAAAAAAATACTCACGTGACAGATTTTTTTTTTTTCTTTTTTTTATTTTCTATAAAAAAATTATTTATAACTTATGTTAAATAAACTTTATTATTATTTCAAAGCAATAGAAATTATATTGTTTAAACAAAATTAAGTAATGTAACTGCAATTATTGAAATGTTTTTTTTATTACAAAAATAAAGTGATTAGTATCAATTTAATGAGAAAAAAGTCAAAATTTTATACGATTGAAACTTTGGGTTTGAATATCTTTAGAATGGCTGTCTTTATGAAAAAAGTGTAAGACACCTTTTTTGTAGAGCGTTCGATTCTCTACAAGAATATGTTTTGAGTCTATTTCTAAAATGCACGAATGCCGAGCTACAAAAATCCAAATAAAAGAAAATTTTTTCCCATTATTATTTAAATCGAAAAACAAAAATTATATCAATGTTTTTGTTTAATATAAACATTCAAGACAATTTTAAAATTTTATAAATTCAATTTTTTTCTTAATTTTTAAATACAAAACCACCATTTTTCATTTCTAATGTACAATTTTATAAATATCGAAAAACAAATGAATTTTTTTTTTTTTTTGTATTTTAATTCATATTAATGGTTTATTTTAATTATAAATTATTACACTAAATTATTATATCAATTTGCCTTTTCTTAAAAAATAAATATCACATTCAGTGGCCCGTAAATTTACAATAGTGTCATTTAAATTTTTAAAATCAAATTATTTAACGTCAAAATTGAGCACTCTATTTGGTCACAGTAATTAAAAACAATATTTCTATCATGCACTTTCAATTTATATTATCAGATGATTGATAATTTTTATAGTTTGACGATAATATAGTCGGCAATATAATTATAAATTGTTGACAAAGAATCAATTCAATAGTATAATATCATTCGTATTATTAATACGATAAAATTCATTTTAAAATAAATTTTGTTAGTAACAAAATGGTTCTTAAAGGCTCTAGAATTGTATCAATTATTATTATTTTTACGGTGCACTTTATGAGCATTGAATTAACGTTAATGCAGCAAAATTTATATAGGAATTTTATATGGGAAAATATTGATCCAGACGAATTAATTCAAAATGAAAGATTAGTCAAATTTTATGTTGATTGCGTGGTTGTTGGAGCAAAATGTCCACCTGATGGTTTCGATTTGAGAAGTAGGTTTAATTTTTTTATAATCATTATTTATTACTATTATTTTTGTATATTAATTATTTAAATGTTATTATACAGATATTATACCCGAAGCTTTAGCTACAAATTGTGCTAGATGTTCAAATCATCAGATAAATTTTATTCAAAAATTCCTCAAGCTACTTTGGTGAGTTTAAAAATATTTATTATTTTTAAATCTGAAAAAAAAACTCTGCACAAAAATTTTAATCATTTATTTTTTATTTTTATTTTTTATACTAGGGGAAGATTTCCAAATATGTATTGTCAATTGGCTAATAAATTTGATCCTGATATGAAATATCAAAGTAAAATGAATATTGATTATAGGCCAAATTGTCACTAATAAATATAACTAAAATATAATTAAATATATACAAAAAATTTATATAAAATTTATTATTTAATAATTGCAATCACAAAAAATAATTTAATATCGACGTTTTTTTTTTTTTTCATGTGATGAATAACAATAAATATAATATTAAAACACAACGTTCAATTTCATTCAACTAAACTGGTTCGTTTGCATTTGACTTTATTTCAATTGCATTTAAAAAAAAATAAAAAAATAATTCTCTTAATTTTCTTTATTTTATTATTTTTTGTTTTTTTTTTCAATTAATCTTAAGTCTATAAACGATGAACAAAAGACGATTAATAAACCTGCCAACTATATTTGATATAAATTTAATCGATAAATATATAACGTTATAAAATCTATAAATATAAGTTGATTTATGGATTGATTTTCATTTCAACGAAATGACACCATCACGACTGCATTCAATCTTATTGATCACGATCATATTTACTTTAATATCAGCTGTTTTTACAAATGGAACGGAAACTGATTCGTCTAGACGTGGTGGTGGATTTTATTTATGGAAAGATTTTCCATTAGACGAATTATCAAAAACTCCAAAATTTCGTAGTTTTTATCAATTTTGTTTTGCTGGTGAAGACAGATGTCCTATTGATGATAAATCATTGATTAGTAAGTATTTTTATTTAATTACAAAATATAAATACAAAGACAATGTATACAAAATTTTAATAATTTCATTTGTTTCTCTATTTTTTTTTTATTTAAATATTTTATTACAGAATTAATACCTGAAATGATAAAAGATGATTGTGCGTCGTGTACTAGTCGCCAAAAGTATCTTGCAAATACAGTTTTAACATATTTAAAGTAAGTAAATAAATTAATTCAAACTCATAAAATAATATATATTTATATAAAACAATTATTTTTTATATTATTAATTAATTTTTTTATTTATACAGGGAGAATGATCCAGATCAATATCAAATATTCCTTAAAAAGTTCAAACCTCCACCAACACAATGACAAAATTATACTCTTCAAATGATCATTAATTAATGCAATTGATGTAATTGATAATAAATTGTATTCTCCCTCCTATTTGTTTATTTATTTTCCTCATGATAATATTATCAATCGAGCAAAGCTGCTATATATAAATAAATTTCCATCAATGATATTTTATCGACAGATGATATCAAAAAAGATTCCTATAATTTATATATCTATAATAACCGTCGATTAAATAAATCCTTTATTTATCCGAATATATTTTTATTTAAATTAATTAATTTGTCGTTAATTTAATATAATTCAATGTTAAAAATAAAGATGAACAATTCCATTTTTATTATTCATCTTTTAATGTTCCAAAATGATTTTTTAAATGTATACAATAATTAACTTGAAAATAAAAATGTAAATCAGGTTATTTGATGAAAGTAGGTTGGAAATATACAGATGTGAATTACATTCCAGTAGGTTGAATGCTCTTAGAAATAATTACTACTAACGGTATATCAAAGAAAATTTAATCTTCATATATATTTCTTTCACCATAAATAATGCAAAAATTTATTATCTGTATATTTAAAAATTCTGTATATTTATTTGATATATTATATACAAAATATAATTTTTCCATTTGTCATTGACACGATATTGCGATTTCTTCTCTTATTTTTTTCCTTCTCTTTTAATATATTTGACATTCAATAAAACGCTTTGTTTTATGTTGGGTAAAAAACACTCCCATAATACATGCATGAGTCTCTCTCACTTATAACAATTAAAGTATAATTTTCTCAACGAGGTTGCAACATATATATATACACACAAAGTAATTGCATTTATTGTCAGTCAAGTTATTATCATTCAGCAGGATCTAGCTTTACAATTCTATCATACATTCATTTGCAAAAGTTATTCTGACAGATAAATAATATTTAAATTTAATAAAATCATCTGTAAAAATTATAGAATTAAATCTAAATAATTTACTATTAAATCCAAGAATATAAAATACAAGTAGATATTAAAAATAAATTATAGTATGAATCATTTTATAAAATGTATAAAAAAAAAGATTAAATTTATTTTGTATTTATTTTTTTCTTTGTTTGATTTATTTATTTTATACTGGAGAAAATATTAAAAGGAAAGCAGGACAAATATAAAAAGCCATTGGAGAATACAAGAAAATATTAGTACTTATATTATTAATATACTTGTACCACATTATTGATGATGATGTTGTTGCTGTTGTTAATCGTTTGGACGATGCAAAAAAAAAAAAAAGGAAGGAGTGAAGCTATATAAATGCCAGCTCAATTCTTTTTATCGGTTTACTTGCAAACGCAATGGATGGTAAGACACTTGTATTCGTTCAACTCATCAACATCATACTCTTGACATTTTTATTCAATGGATCGTACTGTTATCCATCGCCACAACAAAATATTTACATGACTCGTTGGGATAAAGTGGATTTAGATAAAATTCTAGAGAATAAAAGATTGCTTCATTATTATTATAATTGTTTAATGAAAAAAGGACCATGTCCACCTGATGGTAAAGAATTAAGACGTGAGTCCTGATAATATTTATAAAATAAATAATAATAAATAATAATTATTATTCTAATAATTAAATATGTTTACTTTGATGTATTGTATTAATAATTGAATTATATTATTTTCATTTCTTTATTAGGAGCTTTACCGGAAGCTTTACAAACTGCGTGTGCCAAGTGTTCAAAGACACAAATGGAAGGTGGAATCAAGGTCATTAAATATCTTAGGTTAGTAATAATTATAATTTTATTATTTATAAAAATACTAAGTATAAGTCATGTATGAAAATTATTTATTTTATTTTTTTTTATTTGTTTTGCTATTAATTATTATTTGGATATTTTTTTTTTTATTGTTTATTATTGGAATTTATTATTGGAATGTTGACTGTTGGGTTGATTTATTTATTTTTTTCTTTTTTATTTAGAGAGTACGAGCCTAAGAAGTTTCAAATTCTTGCCAATAAATATGATCCTGAAGGAACTTATCGTCGACGATATCTTCAAGCAAACTATGAGAGCAACTCGACATGAAACTTTTGGAACAACATCATTGTTTGGGTGTTTATCATAGAGATAATAGCGAGAGACAATCAGGAAAAAAAAAAGGGAGAGAAAAATTGAGAGGATTTTTTTTCTTCACTATAACTTTTTTCAAAAAATTCTTTCAGCATTCTTTTACGATAATTTGTCAATAATATTCTTCACTTTATTTTATATTTTTGTACATATTTACAATAAATTTATAAATAACATAAACATTTACGCAATTTATAATATCTTTTTTTTCATCTTGATATTCAAATTAATTTTTATTTTTTAGTTACTTCTAAATTATATTATTTTATTTCTTCTCTGTTCAATTTTTATGATTAAATCATCATCATCATCATCTTAAATACACCCACAGAATATAAAATAATATTAAAAACAAATGATCTTGCATTTCAATACAAATCTTTTCTAATAATAATGTTATCTATTGTTGGCATTTTATCGATAATCGGTACCGCACTAACAAAATTGTGTGCAAATATATAATATAAAGATCGATTATAAATAATCAATTGAAATCTCTCCACTGACATTACCAAAAAAAACCCTTACAAATACCCCTCAAAAAAAAAAAAATTCAAATCAATCCAAATACATAAAAAACAACCAATAGAAAAAAAATCAATTCTTAATAAATACAAAAATTTACATAAACAAAATCTATATTATTCAAACAATCACCTACCCATCCTTACTCACATAAATTATAAACCACACATTACATTCGGTCATTTAGCTCTACAACAAATTAATTAACAACAATAAAAACACCACTTAAAAAAAAAGAAAATACAAATTTTTTTTCTTCTTATAAATTATGTATGTTACAAAGAGTGCAACAATGCGCCATGACCTGATATACATTTGTTCGATAATCAATATTAGTCGTATAGAAACTTCTTCCCATTTAAAAATATTCCATATAACACAAAGATATATACATACATATATACTTCTATACATACCTATATAAATAAAGAATATAAATACAGATAGAGCGGTTCATTAATCCCAGACCAATTTTTCACGTTGCGAGCAGTGTGAAAAAAAAAATATATATACAAAAAAAAAAAGAGCATCAGTAACACGAGTGTTCATAAAAGAAAGAAAAAAAAAAAATAAATATCGATAATGGACATACAACAAATATAAAAAGCCGGTCACGTGCACGCGGTAAAAGGCGACACAAGAGCATCCACCACAACTTTATATGTCTCAACTATATATTTATTTATTTGTATATAGCTGGTGTCGTATATATATGTATAGTGAATATCATCGCTGTACATATGACAAAGTCATATAACGTGAGGGGGTTGCTTTATATGTATCTACATTGCAACTATATTATATTATATTGAGAGTTGTGAGACAACCAAAGAATTACTGACGCGCGCTTTATATTTACTTGTGAGAGCTGATGATAAACAAAAGACAATATACATTTATATTTCGATATTTGGAATGTGCTATGTTGTCGATTCAATAGCTGGTTATTTAGTGTGTTTATGTGATTAACGATTTTTTTAATCCTATAGTAAATTTTGATATAAACATCTCTCTATATAATATTTATATGAAATAAACTGGAGGACTATAAACTTTAATAAATATTCTTCAATACTTTTTTATTGATATGTAGATTTATTAATGGTTTGATTTTTAATTTACTTGGGGAAATAAATACATGTTTGTGTTGATAATGTGTTGTATTTATTGTGAGTTTTATTTTTTTTTTTTATTTTTATTTAGTGTAATGAAGGATTATAGAATGTCAAAACACATTTCTTTGCGTCTTTAGATGTTTGTTAGTATTTTATTTTTATTTGCAATTACTTTGTTATTTTATGTGGATTTAAATTAACGTATTTTCTCTATTCTATTTCTAACTTTTAACATTGAGCTTTATTTTATTTTTTATTTTCTTTCTTTTTTTGAGGCAATTAGAAGAAACGAAGATTTTATTCGAGGATAAAAACGAAATAATTTCACCCACTTTGAGTGACTTTACCATCGCTCTTTTTTTTTTTATTTCTAATTTCATTTATATATTTATTCTTATTATTTATATTATTTTGGCGATTCTTATCATACATAATAGTGAACTCAAAATACTATATTGCCACGCGATTTTGTAATACCGCATTGCTATAATTTGTCCATGAGAATTTGTGTTAAAAAAATAACATTATTTATTTTATTTGCTTCCCTTCATTTTTTTTTTCTTTCTTCTCCTTATAATTATTAATTCAAATAATGTGAGAATATTTTCATCCAACATTATCATCTACTAAATAATTTACAATTACACAAACACCATTTATAATTAATATAATAATATATATTAATTATCTGATAATATTTTTATTTGAATGAATGTAAATTTGTAAATATAATCGAAAAAAATAAATAAATAAATAAATTATGAATACACATATGTATATGAATACATATTTATGTGTATATAAACGTGGACGGGGTTGAAAAGAGAAAGAAATACGTTCTACCACCCCCCGCGGATCAATACGCGACCGACTCAGTGACGCTAAGATGACGTAGTTGAAAGCAACTCTTGGTATATATATGATTATTCTTGGCACGCGGGTGAATGTGTAAAGGAGTGGTGTGTCAGAGCAATATATACATAAAACGCGGGGTGAGAAAAAAATAATAAACAAAAAAAAAAAACAAGAAATATTGATAAATAAAAAAAGAAAACAAAGAATACAGTTGAATTAATTTCTAGATTCAATTACTAATTTTTTATGATATAGATACATGAATGATGTATGAATGATATAAATTATAAATGACTTTCTTCATACACGTGATAACGTGATAGCTATATATATATATATATAAGTCATGTATTAATTGCTCTGTGTGTGTATGTGTTTTTTATTTTTTTTGTTTTTCGTTATTGATTTACTTTTATTTCAGGTGAATAAATCTGTGGAAAAAAAATTTATGTGTGGATTTTTTTTTTATGTGAATAAATTAATGAGCATATAATTAATTATGAGGTTAATGGTTTAATGGCACTTCTGACTCCGGTTTTTTTTTATTCTTTCTTATATGTATTTGTATATTATATGTATATGTGTATGTTGATCCGTAAGCATGAAGAAAAAAAATAAAATAAAAAGATGTTGCTAACGATGTACGTCAAGGACTCTGCTTCTATGTACTCAATGACTTTATATAATCTTCTTCTACCTCGTTTGGAGAATTCTTTGATTACCCAAGCGAGTCACAATGCTACAGCGGTGGTTTTGTGGCTTTAGGTCCACTTGCTAAATATTTTTGGGGCGTCTTTTATATAAAATTACTACTATACTTATTCGCGGAAAATAAAATAAAAATAATGAAAAATATGAAAGTACTAAAACTTAGGGGTTAGTTATTTTTTTTTCTTCTTATTTTCATTTTTGGAAATGAATTGTTATAATAATTATGAGGAAAAAAAATATATTTTTTTTATTTACAGCAGTAAAAAATATTTATTTATTTTTTATTTTTTATTTAATTTGATGTTGTGATATTTAATTGAAATTATGAGATTTATATTCAGTATATTATATACGATATATTATTATACTGTGGCTGTATAATTAATGTAAACCTTCGTTTCTTCACTTCGGTGTGTACTCGTTTCATTGAGTCTTTAGCAATTGAAATTTTTCGTTTATATTCTCCCCTTCTGTAATATATCCTCGTTCAACTCAACTTTAGCGCGTTCGCTCTTTATATATTGACAGTTGACAAACTTGACGTATACTGTGTGCGATAGCTCTATTCTATCTTCAAATAACTTTCAGCTATACATCGAAACTACCCGCAGTTCACCAAAGATCTTTAGAAACCATTTTCAATTTTATCTTTCATTGAACAATAAAAAAAAAAAAAAAGAGTAAATTCAATCGAAACTAAATTTTATTAAAATAAAAAAATATTTTTCTAAAATCCTTCACTTTTACATCATAACTTTCCAATAATAAAAAACATAAACAAATAAAAATTATTAACATTACTCTAATAAATCTAGCAAAATTGAATATTCAAATTGTGAAAAAAAAAAAAAAAAATTGTAAAATAAAAATAAAAAGATAAAAATATATTTATTTATACAGAGTAACATATTGCAGAGTACGTTGACCTAATTGCTATTCAAATGGTTGCACATTTAACCGCCACAGAATTTATATTCCATTGAATATTCTGTGGGTTGATTTTTTATTTAATATTTTTTTTTAATGCTCCTCTAATACCACGAATTGTGTGATGAACGTTATGTGCTCACCTGCTGCCTCCTGGTGGCGTTGCTCTTCCTGATGATGTGGATATATAATTCATGTTATATGTGTGCGGTGAAGTATACAAAACCAGCATGATACACTGATGAAAATGACGATGACAACTAGGATGATGATGATGATGATGACGACGACGACGACGATGACAAGAGTTCTGTTGCAACGCGCACTGTGGCTATGAGAGGAAAAAGGAGATAAAATTTTACACGGGTGGTTGTTGCTGATGGTATAGTGGGTCGGTCACAGGGGTTATAAGTTTTGTAGGATGGTGTATGTGTGCAGGTAGGGGTAGTTGTATGACTACTATACACATTGGTGGTGTATATATTTTACCCCCCTGCGAGTCTCGTTCGATACGCGCGCGCGCGCCTACAAAATCGCCTCGTCGACGTAGACGGACAGTGCCGCCAGAGCTCTCGAAAGAGACGCCCGTGACTTTACACCCCCTTATTCCACTGTCGCCGCTGCCACCCGCGCTCTTTGTAACCAACTTCGTGATCCGGGTGCAACTCGCCGCGGTGTACAAAAAAAAAAAAGAAAAATAAAACAAATTTTTATTCATGTATAAATGAAAGAAGGAGAGATAAAATTATTGGAAAATTGAAGCCAGAGAAAATTTAATGAAATGATAAATAAATTAGTAATAACTATGAATGAATAAATAAATAAATAGATAAAAAATTAATTTCCTGGTTGAAATACATTTTAATTACGTGAATTGACAATAGTCGTGAAACAATGGAGGAAATTAATAAATATGTGATTTTTCCTGTTGAATATTAATTTAATATTGTGGATATTTTAATTTTTTAATGTTTGTATTTTTTCTCTTGTAACTTTTTTTATTTTTTTATTTTTATTTGTTATAGCACTAGCAAAGTTTAAGATATTGAATGAGGGTGACTGTGTGGTAATTGATTGAAGTGGTGGGTGCTTATGTAGTGTAGTTGTTTCAGGTCGGTATAAATTAATGTGAAAAGTGCGAAAGGTCACGGTGGCTAGTGAATTACGTGATGATTTATTTATGTGTATGTTTACCTGATATAAAGACAAAATAAAATAGTAAATAAATAAAAAAGTAAAAAGAAAAGTAATATAAATTCAATAACATTAATGTTGATTTTTAATTGAATGGATAATTTAATGGAAGAATCAACGATTAGGGATAAAGTAATATTAACTGATTGCATTTAATGACGTAGGGGAAAGGAAAAAAAAAAAAAAACGATATGGGATGTGAGTGAGTGTGTGAGTGAATGTTTGCGGATACAGTCGATGGTGTTGGGAGGGTCAGGGTGTCTCGGAGGTCCCTGCACTGTCTCTCATCTCTCTTCCATCTTCTCGTAACAAATTGCAGACTCACTATGATTTTCTCGTGGTAAAACTTCCCCTCTTGTATAACATTTTTCTTCTGCTTCATTGGTGGTGGTGGTGGTGGTGTCTTGTGGATATAATTTTTCTTTTTATTACGATATTTCTCTTATCTTGTCGACGATAATTCAAACGATTGCCGCAAGCGACTAACACGATAATGTTAACAAAGATTATTCAACTTTCTTATATGTATATATTTTTTTTTTCTTCTTAGTTGTTTTATTTATCATTGATAAACACAATCAAACTCTTACATAATTGCTTAAAGGATAATTCATTGATATTATAAACGCAATATAACATAAAAATAAAGCTCTATATCTATTCACGATTAACATTTTATTTGTTTCTTTGTTATGCATTTGAATTATTATTTTGCGTTTATTGTTACAAAAGAATCACTATTCGCTTGATGAATAATGAAGAAAAGTTTGGGTGTGAATATTCATAAAACTTGAAGGGAAAATATTCCAAGTAGCAATACACACTGAAAAAAAAAAAGAGAAAGAAAAGAGAGAAAAAATAAATAAATAAGATAAACAAAAGGCAGAAACGAAAATAAATAATAAATAAGATAAAAAAAAAAATGAATGAATGAATAAATAATATAAATAATTTAGTAATGTAAAAGGGAAAAACAAAATTAAATAAATAAATAAATAAATAAATGGTAAAAAAAAAAAATATGCTCATCCAATGACTGTGACTGTAGCTAACACGAAACTGCTTCGTGAATACAAATTAACATTATCCTTCTATCGTTCTCTCACCGCACCAATAAATAATTCACAATCATATATAAATAAATCAATATAAAATCTAAAGATAAAAAAAAAAAACTATTAAATTATTTAAAAGATACATATATAAGTTTAAAAAAAAATTGACAATTCACTCATGTTAATAATTTATCAAGATTGTTAATCGTTGATGCAAATAAAATCTTGGGTGATTTTATATAGTGCGACGTCTCCCCCTACAGCTGATGATGTTCGATCGCTGTGGCACGAGGTCGTGACGATCGCGTGTTACTATTTGTGCTGCTATGATGCCATGAACCCCAAGCAATGAGTTCGGATCGCGGTTTTTCAATGCAAAGTGGTTTAATATCGCCATTTAACCAATTAAATTATGCCAATAAACTGTGGACAAATAATTATTTTATCATGATAATGCAGACGACGATGATGCGGTTTACTGCGTCAACATCAGAGATGCCAAAAATTTTTGATAAAAGCCAATGACATCCCGACGAGCCGGGGGCGAGGGGTCCAACAACAGAGTACCTCAAAGTCCCTCGAGCAGCAGTTCTGAGGACAATGGTTTTGTAAATCGTCCACGAGTTGTTGGTCTTTATGTTAAAAATCTCAGTAGAGAGGAATTGGATAGTTTAGCTGAGGAAGGAATTTATGGTGCAACTGGTGAACCTGGTCCAAGTCAACGTCATTCAGATATTAATCCTGATTTAATTTCTCAATTGCCATTATCATCATCGTCGTCGTCGTCGTTGTCATTATTGACATCTCCCACATCATCGGGAGCATTTTCATTAGTACAAATTCCAAAATGTCAAATAATTCAATTGGATAACGTTGATAATAAAAGTGTTACGAGAGATATACGACGACGTCGAGCTGTGGAAACAGGAGATGCACGAAAAAACGACAATAAATTACATGATCAAATGGATGAACGACGTGAGGAATCAAGGAATTCACCAGAATTGGATGATATTTGTCATGGTAGACGATCGCCACAGAATAGCGGTGATGAAGAATCGTCCACTAAACATTCAGAGGATGAATCATCAAGATTATCACCCAGTGGTTATGAAGTGTTTGATCAAGAGGACAGTTCAGAGAGAACAATACGACAGTATGCGGAGGATTCCGAGCCGGAAATAATATTAGAGGTAGATGTAAATACAACTGTGGATATGGAGAATAACACAAATCGTCAGTCATCTAGTAATCATTTATCAGAAATGTTTCCTCGGTGTGCACCAAAATTAAAGCACACACGAGACAATCAAATTGATGATGATGATGGCGATGATGACGATAATAATGATGATGATGATGATGATGATGACGATAATGAACGAGAGGACGAAGGAGATAATGATAATGATGAAGATGAGGATGATGATGATGATGATGAGAGAAAAATTGAGGAATTTGAAATGGGTAAAAGCCGATTTAGATCGCAGGATAGTACACGGCTTCGACCTCCTCTTGTTGGTACAGCGGGTACGTCAGCGGATTCAGGTACTTGTGATTCAGCAAGTGCTGAAATTCAACCGGACACGCTATTAACACCACAGCAAACAACATCATCCGATGGTGGTTGTGGGGTTATGATGGAAAACATGAGTGATGTAAACCTGGTGAATGATTGTACACCTGGTTCAAAAACTTCTGGTGATGGTGATCCACCATGTGGTGGTGATGGTGGTGGTGGTGGTAGTAGTAGTGTTTGTGGTAGTGGTATTGGATGGACGAAAGGCAATAAGCATACCGTTAAACCATTTACACGAGAAAGTTTAGACAGATTGGAGAATAGGACTGTACAGCTTGTTAGGGAATATGGTTTTCAGCCAAGGAGAAAGACATCTGTGGAGGATGGCGCGGTGTTACCACACAAATTTGAGCCATTTCCGTCCGACCTTTATGGCAGGCCACTTGAGGAAATTGATAATTTTATCTATGATGAAGTAAGTATTATTTTATTCTATCTAAATAAATATTTATATAGTTTTTTATTTATTATTTTATATATTTTTCTTTCATTTAGAAATTAGTTAATTGAAAAAATATACATTCACATTTTTATAAGTTGTTTGTGCTTTATTGAGTAAACAAAAAGTGTTGGGCACTCAAATGTATAGGTATATTTGTATATACATGTTACATAAATGTATATATATATATATTAATAGAGTCAGAGAAAAACGGAGGAGATAAATATTGAATAAAGTGTCGTGTACACACGCTGTGACGATTAAATGTCTAACCAACTTACCATCTAGTAGAATTTTTTTTTTTTTTTCTCTTTTTTCTCTTTGTATTTTCATGTCTTCAATTCCTTTGCTGCGCGTTAGCGAACGCGCGAGTATTGCTCAATTTTTCATGACGACCCCATTGTACTTCAGAGAGGGTGTTGTTTTTTTTTTTACTTTACAAAAAAAAAAAAATCTGGGGGAAAAAAACATGAGAATTGTGCAGAAAAAGATGCAGAAGAATTTGTAAGCATAGTGAGAGAGGTCTTTGCAGTTCTTATTTTTACTTTTATTCATTTTTCATTTATTTTATTACTACTTTTGTTTCTCCCTTACGTTTTATATTCTTTTAAATTACGCATTATCTTGAGAATAAAGCTCGCATTTTTTTTTTATCACTAATTACATCCTGAAAACTCATCAATTGAATTTTTATATTCCTTTGTACTTTTTAAAATATATATTTTATTTTATTTTATTATTTTTATCATTAAAATCTTTTAAAAGAGACAATTATTTTATCAGTTGATAGCAACATCCTTGGCCTGTACAACATATTCTTCGTGCCGCAGTGAACTCGTTCTGGGCATTGCGGCTTTATATACGTATAATGTTGAAACTAAAAGAAACAACAGTATATACTCTCACCTAATATACAGATGCAGAAAATTATATGTATATATATTTATTATACATAAAAGAAAAAAGAAAAATAAAGAATACTACTGCATCGTGATGCAGCATAGGTAGAAACGCGTCACGCTACTGAAGAAATCTCGTAGAAAATTTTCTCTTTACAGAAACGCGTGTGAAAAGAGCCCCCAGGTGCTTTGTTGCAGATGGGAATCTATTTGAAATCCGCATTTGCAGCACAAGTATAGGCCAATAATACGTCGTGATAGGTTGCAAATATATGTGAGTGTCTGTGTGTCTGGTGTACCGGTTCATTCTCGGTCACCTCTGACGTTTTATCGACACCAGTCACGAAATATATTTAGGTATAATACGACATCAATTTTGTGAGCGCAACATTATCTGCCAAGCGAAAATTATTATTTTTTTTTCTTTTGTTTTGATTAGAAGAAATAATAATAATATTCATGTCACGATGTGAATTTATATTTGACCTTTAAATCCACACTTTATACATCATGTTATAGATATAAAAAAAAATAAATAAAGAGAAAAATAAGTTCATTTGATATTACAAAAAATATATTATATTTAATCTTGGGGTTTTTCAATCTTCACTGCGGCTAAATCTGCAATATTTCCACTTCGATAAAAGTATTTGTGGGCAATGGATAGAAAGATATTTTTTAAATTTGATTTATATAAATGTATGATGATTTATATCGACAACCTTTCTCACTTTGGCTTAATATAATACTAGATTGATATAATAATTTAATAATAAAATTAATCCATCTAGAATATGTCAAGAAAAATAATATTAAAATGAATTATTTATTTTTTTAGATTATATTATTCATTTGTTTATGTTTTTATATTTTTATATTCTTCATTCAGACTTTATAATTCTGCCAAAAACAGGAAGGAAGTCAATTTTCCAATGCTCAAAGACTTGGCATCATAGCCAATGAAATTTTTCTATTTTTATTTTTATTCCCTCGTTCGTCTACACTTTTTTTTTTTTCCTTTTTTTTCTCACGTTCGCTTTTTTCTTCATGAAATTTTTAATCTTTCATGCGGAACCCATAGGAGCCATAGATTGGCAATTGCTTCTGGAACTATTTCAAGGATATGTGTATATTTTCTTTTTCCTCTCTATTTTATGTCACAATCTTTATTTACTATTTACTTCCTTATTTATTTATTTTATTTTCAATTTCGTCTTCATTTATCGATTACATTTGTGAAAATGAGCAAAATTTTAATGGAACAACGTTAAATTATTGTCCACCAAGTCTTTACACAATGAAGAATGTGTTTAGTGAAAATATAATACGTGTTACCGCATTGCGTCTCTCTATTCATTGAGTGTACTGACATAAATCCACACGCACGTACACATTTACGTTACTGCTATACTGGTACATCAACATTTTGCTGAGCTCACGGGGATTATACACCTAAAAAACAAAAGTAAAAGGTTATCACAACCGCTGAGACTCTCTATACTCGAGGAATTAAAAAAATAAAACAAAAATACATTACTGAATAAAAAATTAATGGCTTCAAAGTCCACTGAGATTAAAAGAAAAATAGTAAAAAAAAAAAAAAAATAAATAAATGAAAATTCAGAATTAAATGTAAAGAGAAAAAATAAAATGTAAAATAAAAGAAAAAAATAAATGACAAATACATATGTATATATACTGTATTAACCAAAAGCAGAATAAGCACATCAGCATACTGGAGACTTCTTCTTTCACACATTCACTTTATATTTAAGATTGCAAGACATACAACGTAAACATCTGACGTTTATGCAGATGAAAGTACTTGGCGAATATTTAATGAGTCCCTGGCCCCCTTTTTTTTATTTTTTTTTTCTTCTTCTTCATCTTACTGCAATGTCCATCTTACACAGGAATATCCACCTAGATTATTAATTATTTATATGTCATTCATATCCCATCAAATAATTTTTTTTTCTAATTATTTATCATTTAAAAAATTTGCAATCAAATAAATAATTCTCAACGACTTGTTGATTATTTCTGTCATTCAATAGGGGATTGTTTGTATTCTCAGCAAATTTAATCATTGCCTTTGAGAGAGATATTTAAACAATTGTAAATTGTCAATTAGGTCAGGTTGTTTTGATTAATATTTTTTAAAAGCAATATTATAGATACATTTAAACAATTGATATAAAAAAAAATGCTGATTCAAGTGATGGAAATTGATTTTAGAAATGGATATTTATATATTTATACCTACATATAAAAAAAAAAAATTGTTTTGTTGGATAAAGGGCGAGTGAGAGACTGTGAAGTAAAAGTGAGAATATTGAAACAAAGACATTTACAGTGTTCGATGATGACCCAATAACGACCAACACACAAAGTTTACGTAGCGTTATTCGCGCGAGCAGGTGGCGAATAGCTCTCTGGTGGTGATGTCGCAAAGTTTTCCATGTTGGATGACATTATGTCGTTCCTTACTACTGTATATATATATACATACATACACACATACATATGTAAATAATATATAATATTAATTCACGATATTGAGAAATATTTCATCCATTTACATATTATACATCAAGTGAACAAGTTTGTAGAGATATAACTTTGGTGCTTTCAATTTTATCAATCGATTGATTTAGTAATATATTAAATACAAAAATAAATATAATGTTTATAAATTTATTTCAATTTCATGGCGTCAATTACTCACGTATATTTAACGCATTATTAAATATTAAATTAATCCATGAGATTAATCTATCATTTTAAATATAAAATGCAAAAGAAAAGAATTAAAATAACTTATTCATTATGTGCATATACTGCTATACATTTCATTTTAATTTATTTATTCATTGTATGAGTGTGAGTGTGTGTGTATATGGAACATGAAGTGAATTTTCATTATAACGTTACAATTTTTCTTATGGTGTATTTATTTATTTATTTTCATATCATTTGATTCGTGACCTGCAATAAATATTATTGATTAATGTCATTCTTGAACTTTCTGACAAAATGGCAAACTGGATGCCGTGCTAAGGGCTCTGGGGGTCTATGGGGCAAATTTGATGTGCACTAGAGTATATATGTATATGTATGTATGTATAATATATCTGTGTATATAATAGAGTCTGGTGCAGTTTAATAATTTATCATAGTAGAAACGGTGCGCAGCAATCTTATGGTTCGTGATCTCGCTTTTGCATTCAAGTGAAATCGTTTTTCCTCAAAACTTGTGCGCAACTCTCAGATTCACAGACTCATTCATAGTTATAAATTGGGAAGATGAGTCTACGTGTTGTACAAATTACTCGCGTATACATATCTATATTTTATATATGTAGATAAAACATTAATTATTTTTATAAATGTTAATAAATATTATAAATAGTTGATAAAAAACATACATCATTGATTCAATAATAATTCAAAAATATTTTATTTCACTGTATAAAATAAAAAAATAATTGAAAATTTCTATAAATATTAATAAATATTATAAATAGTTGATAAACAACACATCATTAATTTAATAATAATTCAAAAATATTTTATTTCACTATATAAAATAAAAAAATAATTGAAAATTTCTATCAATATTAATAAATATTATAAATAGTTGATAAACAACACATCATTAATTTAATAATAATTAAAAAATATTTTATCTCCGTAAATAAAATAAAAAAATGATTAAAAATTTTTATCAATATTAATAAATATTATAAATAGTTGATAAAAAACATACATTATTAATTCAACAATAATTTAGAAATATTTTATTTCAGTATATAAAATAAAAAAAATAATTAAAAATTTCTATCAATATTAATAAATATTATAAATAGTTGATAAAAAACACCTCATTAATTTAATAATAATTTAAAAATATTTTATCTCACTATATAAAATAAAAAAATGATCAAAAATTTTTTATCAATATTAATAAATATTATAAATAGTTGATAAACAACACATCATTAATTTAATAATAATTAAAAAATATTTTATCTCACTATATAAAATAAAAAACTGATCAAAAATTTTTTATCAATATTAATAAATATTATAAATAGTTGATAAACAACACATCATTAATTTAATAATAATTAAAAAATATTTTATCTCCGTAAATAAAATAAAAAAATAATTAAAAAATTTTATCAATATCAATAAATATTATATAAACCATTGTAAGAAATATACATGAATACAACTTCACTTGTTTAAACTAATGCAGGTATTTTTTTTTTTTATATATAGAGTTTGCCACAAGCCCTAGGGGTGATATACATTTTTTATGCACAAACTTATATTATTGGTCAACTGGGTGAACCTAAATGCAAATCCAGTACACTGCTTTGTTCATCATTAATAAATTAATATAAAAATTATATTTATATTAAAAACATTTTTACGATATCAACTTGAAGAAAAATAAAAAAAACAAAAAAAAACAAATCTTTCATGTTAATTATTTATTCATTGATTGTTTTATGATTTACTTCATCAAGTAGCGTGAAAATTATTATATATTCCATTAATATTTTACCTTGAATTGTGATATACATATAAACAAATGATAATGATGATAATACGTCAGACAATTTGATTCTTACACAGTGGTAATCCTCGGCTTTCCCTCGTTTTATATAAAGGACAACACCTGGGGGCAGGTCGCAGGTCGTGTCGCAATGCCAGTGTGCAAAAGAGGGAATAATACATCGATATTTCATATGAAAAAAAAAATAAAAAAATAAAAAAAAAAGGCAAAGCACACGATTGTACGTGTTCGGACCTGACGTCATGATATCGTGTCGCATCAAGCATGGCGCTCATGGTTTCATAGTATTCATATAGTATAGCCAACACTCTACACGTTTGTCCTTGCACGTTTATTTTATTTTCTTATTTTATAATATTTTTTAACTTTATTTTATTTTTTCTCTGAATAATTTCACAGACTAGTTATTCAAAAATAAATCAAATTTTTCACTACTAATGCGATGAAACAACTAAAAATATCTATACGCATTTTAACTTGTATGTTTATTTATATATATATTTGTGTTTGATGTATGTATATAATATTATATATAAATATATTAGGCCAATAACCCTCGAGTTTAGTTTAAATTATGTAAATTGAAGTACACTGGGGAGTTTGAAGGAATTGAGGTAGAACGCACTGTGTGTTTCATATATACAAAATGCGCGTTTCTCCCTTGTGCTTCGCGAATAATTTCATCTATCTACACCAATTCCAGTTGAATAAGCTATGGCACACGACTCGATGTAATATCTCAACTTGTATTACATACAATATGCGACAAGACACAACTTTATGACGCAATAATTTCATAACTATATCAAAGATAATGAAAACTTTCTAACAAATATAATAGACAGGTAAAAAAATTAATTATTTTACACTAATGATATAATATATTATAATGATTATATTATATGTATTATATATTATGAATTATATATTATGTTAATATGTCGTATTGATAAATATTATAAATAGTTGATAGAAAATATTAATTATCAACGTAATGTATTTTTTGCAAATATTATTTTTTTTTCAGTGTATAAAATATAGTAATTATATTATAAATTGTATGTTATATATTATAATACTATGCTATATATTAATAAATATTATAAATAGTAGATAAAAAATGTACATCTATAATTTAATAATAATTTAAAAATATTTCATCTTATTATATAAAATAAAAAAATAATCAAAAATTTTTCTATCAATATTAATAAATATTATGAATAATTGATAAAAAACATTCATCTTTAATTTAATAATAATTCAAAAATATTCTATCCCAGCATATAAAATAAATAAATAATTAAAAACTTGCATCAATATTAATAAATATTATAAATAGTTGATAATAACATACATCATTAATTCAATAATGATTTAAAAATATTTTATCTCAGCATATAAAATAAATAAATAATTAAAAATTTCTATCAATATTAATAAATATTATAAATAATTGATAAAAAAACATACATCATTAATTTAATAATAATTCATAAATATTTCATCTCACTATATAAAATAAAAAATAATTAAAATAATTTCAATTTCCTCCAAATAATTATCTTACAAATCAAATAACAATTATTGCATAAAATTACAAATAAATTCACTAAAGACGTTAAATCAAATAACCAAAGATTTTCGCAAAACTAATACATATACATATATACATACATACATACATAAATACATACACAAATAATAATAATATATAAATGAAAATATGGAATTGCGCCAGATATACAAGCAAGAGCAACAGCAATTCCCATATACATACTATATATACATTATACATATATATAATATAGATATGTATACTATATATATATATAGAATATATATTATATATACTATATATAATATATATATATAGAGCACTAGTTGATGGAAAAGATCTACGTACGATTGAGGATATACTTTAAGAGCCTATTGAGATTCTCATCTCGAAAGCTATAACAGGCCAGGAAACTCTCACCTATATACTAATGCATGTGTGTATGTATATACATCTATACGTATTTTTGTGTATATAGTGTAGGGGTTGATGGGAAGGAAGACGAGTAGATCTGATGGGTAAACGTGTGTATATCGGATGTACCTATATGTTTGTAGATTGCAAAAGCCACATTTATATACATCAAGAGAGGGAGAATAACGAGGGGGAGTGTATATAAACTAAGAGAGGGTCCATATGTAGATCTAAAATGTTATCGGTACTGGCAACATGCCAGTGGGGTGTATGTGTGTATGTGGATATGCATCAGCCTTCTCTCTTTCACCCTTCATATAAATAAATATATGTATATACGAGGTTGCAATCACGGCCAAAAATTTCGAGTTTGCCTTAAGGCAGACTTGTTTACCCCACATCCGTAAATAACATAATGTATTTTGCAATGGTGTTTGTGATTGAAGGAGGAAAAGAGGTTTAATATTAAATAAAAATGAAAAATTTGAGGATTTTTAAAGATAAAAATAAAAAAATAGTAAAGGATTACTTTTGTTTAATTTAAAAAGAATATTTTTGTTTGTATGATCTCTTTAAATTAAAGTTGTTTTCATGACCACGGCTAGACATATCGTTTTGAAAGTCAATATCAATATGTACAGTGTTCATATGACAGTGTATGTGTGTGTGTTAGTGTGTTTAGATATGAAAAGAAAAGTAGTAGAGGTTGATTACTGAGCAGCCACGCGATTAATGTATACTAGTGTGAATAGAAATGAATATTTTTTTTTTTCTTTTAGTTTTTTTAGGTTGAAGTATAACGATTAATATCTCTGCTATGGACATGCGACCTGGTTTCAAGAATTCTTCAATTATTATTGTAACAAAAGAGTCTAATGTTTGATGAAAATAATTTTGTATTACTGTATTTCGATTGTTATTTAATATTATTTTTAATTTTAAATGAAGGATTTTAAGGGTGATGAAGCAGCTGAGAATTATGTGGCCAACTTGTGCTAACACGCAACTGATTATTATACAATGTGCATGTGTATATTTATGTGTAATATATACGTGTGTTTCTCTGTAGGAATCATTAGAATTGATTTGCTTTCAGAGAGATATTTACTTACCAAATAACACTTTCATAAAGTCTATTATCATTTACATTGAAATTGATAGTTTAAGAAAATTACATCAATCATTTTGTAATTTACATATTTAATAATAAATAAATAATTTCTCAACTTATATTCTTACATTTATCCAATATATTTACCTGTATCTAAACACAATAATTAATAATTAACAAATGCGATTTATTTATCGAAAGCATTTTGATAATAATTCCACGTCGTTGAATAAAAATTAAAAAATAAAAATAAAATAAAATAAACACTTCATACATGTCATATAACATAATACACATATAATAATTCTTTCAATAATAGAGTTATGATCGTACAACACTTATGACAAATCGATTTGAATGTCACTCAAATAGCGGACAATCTATTCCCTCCTCGTCTACTTTTCTCACCACTATCCCACCCACACAACTAGTATAGATATTATATCTATTTATTGTTTATTCCTCCCTCGCAATAGAATAAGCACAGAGTTGATATATATTTCGACTTGTTGCTCAACCCAACGAGACTTTTTGCAACAGGTTCTACTCGAGAATTACGATACGTTCATAGTCTTCAACCTAGATGTATTATTATTGTTTAAGATGAGTTATCAACAAAGCCCAGCTGCCATTATCCTCACAGTCAACTAATCATATAGATACATTCATACATACACATGTATATAAAATTATCTATATAGATACACATATGTATTATGTATTGTTATTATCATGTGTAGTAATTTGCACGCGTCAATTTACCATTTGGTGTCCCTTCAGCTTAAATAGGACACAACGATCTGTATTATTATATGTATGTATGTTACATCGTTGTATATGTATTTATATACGTATATCTGTACATATGTATATGATAAAATGAACGATTATTATATATTTGTGTGGATAAAGCATCAGTTAGCAATAGCTAAGCACGTAGTGTGTAGTATTATACTGTTCAAGATACCTTTCAGGCACATCTTGTCATATTAATCAGTTGAGAAGAAAAAAAAAAATTCTCCATCTCGAATTTGTGTCACGTAAAGAACGAACGATAAAAAAAAAAAAGGAAATGAGGACACGTGATAATTCTATCCAACATCGAGTATTAATGGGAAGACACTCGTCACTGTTTCGCAAATATCAAGTGATTGATCCTCACGCTATGGAATCAATCACTATTATAAATAAATTGACATTAATGCGTAAACGATGTAGAGTTCAATATAAAATAGCAAAACATAATCGTGGGATATTTGATAATGTAATAAATACAAAGAATAATGAATTGTGGTGGGTTTATATTGAACAAATTAATTTTAATTCTACTAAGATTAATAATAGTAATTTAAGTGATAATTATTTACCAGTGAAATCATCAATAGAAACATTAACATTGGATGATATTACATTGCCTGAAGTAAGTTTGAATATTTGAAAATAAAAGGGAATAAATATTATATTTATTTTAGTAAATTATTTATAATCAGAGTCGAAATTTTTATGCTATTTTAAATCTCATTATTGGCATTTAGTGAAGTTTTTTAGAAGCGAGGAAAGTTGTTTAGAAATATTTTAATAGAAAATACAACACTTCGAAGTAGTCATATATTGCTAAATATTCCATTCTAAGGCGCAAAGGAGGGGAACTTGCGACTAAATTTATTATGAAATAAAATGCTACAATGTTGTGTTGGATGTAAAAAACATCAATCTAAATTCAATCCTAGATTTTAGTGGTTTGCCAGATTTTAAGTAGAATTGAATAGGCCAACGACTGCCATTGGATGTTTAATCGACTACTAGAAGACTTAGAAAAGCACAAAAATTTCGACTCGGGAAATTACGTGAAGATTTATATTAATTTAAATTGTTAGATAATAATAATAATAGTAATATATCATTTGATTAGCAAAGTGATATATGATTTACAATAATTTATAAAGGAAAGAGAACAAAATAAATGTATAAATAACAAATTCCAATTTAAAATTGGGACAATTTATAATTTATGAGTAATCTTTTAATACTAGTGAGCTCAGTACAATCTTTTATATCATTTGTTTATTAGACAATCGATTAAATTTATGTAAATTATAGTTTAACAATACAGTATATAGTTGTATACAATATGTAAATTATATTGTTGCAACTTATATTGATTTATATTGAACAAATTAATTTTAATTCTACTAAGAATAATAATAGTAATTTAAGTGATAATTATTCGCCAGTGGCATAAATCATCAATGGCAACATTATAATCATTAACATTGGATGATATTACATTGCCTGAAGTAAGTTTGAATACTTAAAAATAAAAGATAATAATTATTATATTTATTTTAATAAATCATTAATAAATCGTCCGAAGATTTAAATTAATTTAAATTATTACATGATACAATGTAGGTATCTATTTAATTCTTTGGCAGTATATAGTTGTATATAATATGCATATGTACGTATATGTATGTAGTGACTTGCATGTTTTACAAGGCAATTTACTACGTGTTGTGCACGCTGTCAATGGCCTGCGTTGAGCCCTATAGTCGGTGTCGAATGAAAGGAGCTTTTTATTGGCACATGTCCTACTTTCACTAAACGGAAATGGAGTTACTAAATAACAATTCAAAGCATCCTTTATACGTGTGTTTGTAAGCTTTACCATGTCACTGTCACGATCAATATTTAGTCATAAATACATAGGTATATGTATATCAAATATATAAAAGACAGTGAAGATAAATATATGAGAAAGGCGAAAATGTTTGTTTATTTGTTGATTTAAAGGACAGCAATAGTTAGTTGTCATTAGGATAAAAGACTTTTGATATGTTATTATGAAGATCATCCAGTATGACAAACTCAATGTCATTTACATTTAGATATTATTATATTACTACTCCACTTTCTTTCATTATTTCTTCATTGCTATTTTTTTTTATTTTCCATTTTTTTTTTTTCGTTCTCGTCTCAACTCTCTTTCTTTTCTTTTTGTTTCATTCTTATTATCAATACTAAGTGGGTTACTTGACAATAAGAAAGGAAAAAATAAAAGAGAGGAAAAGGCTCGAATGTTCTGTGGAAATGGGTCGATTTAACAACGCCCTGACGATGAACAAATCGCGCGCGCGCGTCCTCAATCTTTCGAAATCGTTCTATCTCTATTTTCATTGCGCTCTCTCGGCACTTTTGCTCTCTGTGTATGAGAGTCATTCGTGACAGGGTGAACGAAATATATGACGATTGAAACAATAAAAAGATAATGGATATACATATAAAAAATAAAATAAATAAAGATAACATGAGTAAAAAAGAATATGATAAAATGCCAAAAAAATAAATAAATAAATGGAGGTATAGGGAAGAGAACAAGGAAGAAGAATGGATGAAGGAAAGAGTGAAGGAGTATGTTGACTAGAAGGATTTATATCAAAGTGCCTGCTGAAGCCAAGGACTTTTATATATTATATATAAACGCAAGTTTGCTAGACGTAGATAAATAAGTGTAATCTGTTTATCTGCGTGTTTTCTCTTCGCTTTTATCAGGTGAAAATGGCCACACAATGAAACTCATAGTTTTTATATCTATATATATTTATAATATAAATTCATCAGTCTATGTTGTGCTTGATGGATTATTTTACATGAGAATCAATTTTAATTGTAATTTTATTAATTTTTTCTTTTTCTTCTCTATAAAAACACGAAAAAAAAAAAATGATAAAAGGCTTAGTGGAAAAAATTTTCCATTTGTTTTCTCTTATTTCTCCTCTGTTTCATCGCGATAATTTTCCACATGACGCAGTGAAACTTGAGCTTATTCTCAAAAAAAAAAAAATATGGCAACAAAATAAGAAAGTGAAGAGAAAAAAAAAATTTTTGCAAAAAGCGTGTGATGTAGGTTTCATCTTTTTTTTCATCTACTTCCTCATGTTCTTTATCTGTTGCTGATGCTACTTTTGTATGTGTGTGTTTGATCATTTGTATTTGACAGATGTTGTGGCCCTTCTGATGCAGTACGAGACACAATGATATATCTCAGTATATGTATATGAACGAGAGAAAGAGTACAACGAGCTTGATCCACAGACGTCGTGACCTACATTAACAGTATTATATATGTAAAAGGAAAAGAGCGATGAGAAACGTATTCACTTTGCATATAATAATATCACTTCCCTTCGGCAACTATACTTATTTATCCCTTTGGTTTCCTTCCTAAATTCTCGCTATCTCTTTCTGTATAAAGACTATATTATTTTCACTGTTAGCGTCGTCCGATGTGACAAAGAATCAGTGAAGACACGAGAAGAATAAATAAAGATGATATCAATGCGAATATAAAAAAAAAAAAAACCCCTCCCGACTAGAAGAAGCTGACGTGTTCAATGAATTCGTCTGATTCGGATATTTAATGTGTTCCATGGTACTTATCCCAAGGGGCTTTTGTACAATTTCAACTTTATATTCCTTTATTTTATTCTATTCTATTCTATTCCATTTCATACCAACGTCAATGGCAGAGTCATTGATATTTATTTATTTTTTTTTTTCCCTTTTTTTTTTTTTCTTCTTTATTTTGTCAGTTACTGGTTAAAAGAAAAACCGTAAAACAACCCGCACTTTTATCGATTATTATATAATACCAAAAATATACAGGTCAATTGTATTTTTTCGTTCCATTTGATATATTAAAATTCTATTTGTTTGTTTTTTTTTTTTTTTCTGTATATTTGAGTATTATACTGAATATAATATAAAATTATTTGTGTTGTGTTATGTGAGAATTTAATTTCCATTCTTATATTACATCTACTAACCTTTTATTACATTAACATACACGTATCGAGTTCCCTCAGATTTTATTTCAAGATATATTACATAAATTTTCATGGTCGCTGGTATAATTTTCATTGTTATAATAATAACCCACACGAAATATATTGCGTCAATAACACGCATATGTCCCTGAAATAAAAATAATTATTATTAATATTAATTCATTATATTAATTAATTTTATTTATATTAAGAATAGAAAAAAAAAAAATATTAAATTTTGTTATACATACACAAATTTATATAATTTATTTATTTATTTATTTATTCATTCATTTATATATTTATGTATATTATTTATTTTTTATTATGTTTCAGACATTTTGCGTGGTGTCCAAGAGGTTCCGTAAGAATTATATTCACCGTTTTACAGCGACAAACAGTTGGTTCATATTTTCACCATGGAATCGAATAAGACGTTGCTGCATCTTCCTAAGTACAAATCAGTACTTTGATTACGTAGTCATGTTGACTATTGTATTAAATTGTGTCTTCCTTGGCATGACCGAGCCAATAGAAGAAGCTGAGTAAGTTCATTTGTTTATTTTATATATCCTTATAAATAAATTAATTAAATATAATACATTTATATAATTTGTTATACACTTTTTCATGTTTGTGTAGCAGTGAAATAGAAGCTTTCTAAATGGAAAAAATCCTGCCATTTCCGCTCTGACTCTCATAGGGTTTTTTTTTTTATTTTTTGTATTTACCATGTCCCTCAACGACATTTATGTGTCACGGACACAAACATATAAAACTCGCGTGCTAACTGCTCCCCCAAGTGAACATTTCACGTTATTTAGAGATACAATCGTGCGAGTGACTAGAATTATCGCAGGATATGAGCCTCAATGGCATGTGTATTTGTTTAAATAGAAAATAAATTATAAATATGTATGCAGTGTCAAAAAATGTGTGGCTGCGTGATTATATTAATACACACGCCCATTTTTTATTATATATTATTCAAAGTATAAATATATTTATTCATTGGATTTTTGTAACATCACGTAAATAAATAAAATCAGTCATAGAAGTGGAAAACAAAAATTAATATATAAGGATGACATTAATGATATAATCACCACAATATCAAACTAATAAATGAATTGTTAATTATCCGTATAATCATAAACTGTAAATTCAATAATAATCTTTGATAGTATTAATCAATTAATTAATTAATTAAATAATTTTAATGATATTCAGTTATTTGTCAATGATAATTATAAATTTAATTACCAATTATATTACTTGAATTGTAAAATAAACTACAATATTTCTATTTAGTTAATTTAGTGATAAAGATATATTAAATTGCACATCAATATAACTTGTTCAATAATAGCTATCCTTTTTATTTTTTTGCTCGGAATTAAATGCACCATTTGTCGATTGAAATATGTGCCGGATATATATACATAAAAAAAAAAAAAAAAAATGAGGACAAAACAAAATCAGGTCGATATAAAATACAACAGAGTGAATGAATTTTCTAGAATAAATCCAAGAGTAAAAATACTGGACTGTGAAATATTCAAAGATAATATAGCAGTCAAGTGTCGAATTCATTGGTATATATCTATACATGTATATGTATACATATAAGTAATTTATCTATCTAAAATAGAAGCTCAAGAATATCTTTACACATGTATGCACAAACGTCAAGGGATTCATATACAGAATCTTGAAGAACAAAGTTGCGCTTTCATGCAGTCCAAAATGAGATATTTATGATTATCGATTTTGACGATAAACCAACCGCATAAATCACAAGAGAATACAGCAGATAATAATAATAATAATAATAGAAAATCAGAGGAAAAAGCACATATAAATAAAAAAAATATATAAAAGCGCAATTTACGTATATGAATTTTTTTTTTTATCTATTTATTTTTTTTTCATCTGACGTTTGTGAGTGAAAAAAGTAATGATACAAATTTTTGTATAACGTTATAAATGCTTGGCATATCTCCATCAACATCACCAACGATCTGATGCTCTTTTCCGTAGCTTTTCGTATGGCCTTCGGGGAAATTTGAAAGCGTTAGTTTCATCCGGATTCGCGCACATCGTTAATCCGTCGTCATATCTACAGTTGAGAAATGCAGCATGAGCTAGAATGGAATTTCTCGGGGAATTTTCCGGACGTGCGGGAGCAGAGAGTGAGAGAGAACCCACATAAATCCCAAAACTGTCCTCTTTCTTCATCTCAACATCTCTCTTCTTCCTATTTTCACTCTCTGTCTCCTGCACTCTGAATCCAATGTGGACTACTCTCAAGGAGCTATTTATTCCCTCAAGACCCCACCATCATTTCCATCATCACTAACCGCTTATCAACTTATGTATTATACCTGTATATAGAGTTTAAAGTGTTAACCAACAACTCGATTATAACACAATAAATATTACGAATATATATTCAGGAAGAAATAATAAATATTTGTAATTAATAATTTTTCTTGAAATTCTTTTTATATATTTTTTTTTTTTTTTTTGCAGGTCTGGGTTTCGAACCCGGAACCTCTCGCTTCTGAAGCGAGAATCATTCCCCTAGCCCAATAAGCTTGATAATTAATAGAATATATTAGTTGAAAATTATTAATATTGGTATTAGTATATTGATAGTTATTTATTAATAATTATTAATTGCAGATTATTTATATTCATTTATTTTGATTGATTATTGATAGTTATTGGGATATTATTTAATTCATACAATGTTAAATTAAATTGATATTTTATTCAATTTATTCGTGATTAATTAAATTGAAAATAAAAAATTATGATTAATTATTTCAAGCGCATAATTTTAATTAAATAATTATAGCACATTAATTATTCTGTTGATAAATATATTTATGATAAAATTAATACTTTATTGAATTACTAATGTTCTAAATATTGAATTATTTATTGCAATTTGATTTGATAAATGTAATAAAATGAGTAATTAATATAATTTTATAAACTAAAATAAAATAATAATTTATTCAATGATTTTATTTTTAAAATTTCTAAATTTAATCAAATATTTTCCTCAAAGTGATAAATATCAATAACTATTAATAATCATTAAATTGATATGATATATTAAATATTGATATAATATATTATTTATAAATATTTTTTTTTCTTTTTTAATATATATACAAAATTAAATTTTTTTTTTATTACAGATATATCTTCCTAGCGATCTATACAACTGAAATGGTGATAAAGTCCATTGCTAAGGGTTTTATACTCAATAAATACACATACTTGAGAAATCCATGGAATTGGCTGGATTTCGTGGTAATAACGAGTGGCTATGCAACAATTGGTATGGAAGTTGGAAATTTAGCAGGTTTAAGAACATTTCGTGTACTGAGAGCCCTTAAGACTGTATCAATAATGCCTGGTACGTACATAAAATAAGATTATTTTATAAAAATTCCTCAAAAACATCCCTTAAAAAAATTATAAATTCATGAATAAATAAAAATAAATTTTTCTTCTCATCTTTTAAAATCAAAAATTTCAAATCAAATATAATTAATAATAGATAATTATTTGAATTATAATTTGTCGGAATTTCACCACAAAGATATGTCAAAATAATAATTAAATTATTCACTTGAATAATTATTAATACGCCATTGAATTCAATCACTCTGGAAAATTAAATTATACCATTTGTTCAAGCATGACATATTATCTCTCTTTGAGTAAAAATAATATTTAAATCCACTAAATTCTTGAAAAAAAAATTTACAACAATAATCCCATTATATCCAAGCATTAAATCTAATTAAAAAAAAAAAAAATAAATAAATACATAAATGTATAATTACATAAAATAAATGTACAATGATAACTAAAACATTTTCAAATAATTCCTGAATAATCAGTAGATTAATTATAACGTCATTTAATATGGTAAATATCTATTTATATGTATACATATACAATATATAGATATATTTATTTATTTGTATATATCTGTATAGGTTAATTCAAATCGCCAATTGGATTAATTACAATGACTCTACATAGACTAGGGGACGTGCGCGCTGTAGTTGAACTACAAATTGTAATCTATTACACACACACTCTCTCTCTCTCACGTTCCCCAATGGAGTTAAAGGACGATCAATTTTCGTCTATCCCCCATTTATATACTCGCACAAATTATGTTTAACTTCAACGACAATTCCTTCTCGCATAATTCAAACATTAATAAATGAAAAAAATTAAATTTATATCAAACAAACTCCCCCCAAAAATAAAAAGAATAAAAATAAATTATTTTTATACGATTAAATATTAATCATTCTATGCATATTATATTTTTATTTTGTGCTTTGATTTGGTAATTTACGTTATGTATATCAATAAAAAATAATCTAGTAGATTTTAAAGTAATCAGAGTTGAGATAAGTTTGGAAAAAAAGGAAAATAATAAATAATGGTGTGCATTCAAATGTGCAGAGTATTGCATTAGCATATGCATGAGATAAAAGGTATTTGCGGGTCAGCGTTAGTAGAATAATAGTGAGGATGAGTGATAAAGAGGATGGAGAATGAAATTTGTACGCGCGAACGTGACGTATCGCGATATAGTTAAGTTATATACACTAGCAATTATAAAACGATGAGTAGCAATTGTCAATTTGTATATTACTATTCTCTTGTTTTATCTATATTTCAATTTCACTAAACTCGATGTCACGCTGTTTTCATTTATATAGACAAATATACATGTGTGTAGCTCGCTTTCTCATACAGTTATTACAATTTTGACAGCTGCAAGAGAGGGAATATAATGATGGGAATGTATTTTGTGCCATCTGAAAATTAACGGTCCAATGATATCTCTCTTGGTATTGCTGGCACGACACTTTGATTACACTGGCAGCTTGGTATATAAATTATTGCATATGTTTGTGTTTGGTTAATGAATTATCGTATTACATATTGTGTTGAAATTGGTTATTTTGAATTTGGTTAAATATTTTTGATTATTTTAAACTGATTTATTAATTGGAAATAAAAATAATTTTGTTTGGGGGTAATTTTTATTTTTATTATTTATAAAGACAATTATTAATTAGATATATTTTTATATAATATATAGATTAGGGATACTAATCACTTTATTGTTGTATTGAAAATTATTTTTAATCGGAAAATTGGTTTTAGTGTGTTAATATTTTCGTGAAGCTAAAAAAAAAAAAATTCTCACGTGCTAGATATTTTTTTTTTCTTTATTTTATTTACTGTAGAAGAGATTATTTATAATTCATGTTGAATAAATTTCATTATTATTTCGAAGTAATAAAAATTATGTTGATTAGTATCGATTTAATAACAAAAAAAGTCAAAATTTCATACGATTGGAGCTTTGGGTTTGAATATCTTTAAAATGGCTGTCTCTATGAAAAAAATGGAAGAGACCTTTTTTGTAGAGCGTTCAATTTCCTACAAGAATATACCATGAGCTTATCTTTATAATGCGCAAATGACAAGCTACAAAAATTCAAAAAAAAAAAAATTTTTTTTCCCATTTTATTCAAAGGGAAAATGGAAAATTATAAACAGACATCTCTAAATATTAAAATCAAAATCGCCATTTTAAACAGGCATTTTTACTAAGTCATCAGCCTATTTTTACGTTAAAAAAAAAAGTTGCCTAAAAATGACACACTAGAATATACATATTCTATTATATTATAAATATATTAATGATATAAAAACAATTTATTTATTCATTCATTTAATAATTATTCATATTAATGCCATGAGTTTGTATTTTAATTTTTTAATGAAAACAATTTGAATAAGATATAATTATATATAATATATTATAATATTATAAATATTAATGATGAAGAAATAATTTTATTTAATCAGCTATTTCATTATTATTTATTTTAATGATATAAATCTAATTTTCATTTATTAATTTTGAATTATATTGAAGCAAATTTTCATTTTAATGTCATATAAAATATTATTTAATTTTATTTTCATGGTATTATCGGCATATAACTATTTTATCAACCACGAATCGTTATTGTCAGTGATCGTGAGAACAATACATTGTACAAAATCTACTTGAAATTCGATCATCCGTCAGTCATCCTCAAACATTGCAAAAGGGGAATGAATAGACTTCTAATGACTTGTTCGAGTGCGACACATTCGTCTGAAATCCGTGAAAGAAATAAAAAAAAAAAAAAATAGATAATGAAATAGATGAAAAGTAGTTGACTGATAACTACACCAGTAGTAGGTCAATAGGACATTTCTTGTCTTTTGTTATTTCCAAGACATATAAGCAATTTTTTTCCTTCATTCCACTTAACGTATTTGAAAAATGACTTTACATGATACTTTCATGATGAAATCTCTTTTTTACCTTATAAAATAAAGCTTTTACAATTGCGACTATAAATAAAAAAAAAAAAAATCTTTTTATTTTAAAGATAAACGTTTAATAATAATTGATTTAATTTAATTTTTTCATTTAAATAAATTGATGATAATTTTATTAATTTTCAGGCCTCAAAACCATTATAAATGCACTGCTGCACAGTTTTAAACAACTCGCTGAAGTTATGACATTGACAATATTTTGTTTAATGGTCTTTGCTCTATTTGCACTTCAAGTTTATATGGGTGAATTGAGAAATAAATGCGTGAGACATCAAGAGCCTAATGACACACAAATTGATTGGCGAGAGTGAGTATAAAATACTTATTGAAATAATTAAATATAAATTGAAATGATAAATCAAATTTAAAACAAAAGTTTTTATTTTTCATGAAATTTTGCATGTATGTGGATATAAATAATTCAATTACATGAGAAAACACTACGTGAGAGAAATTGTTGGGTCGCTACTGCAGTTGATATTCATGATGTTGGCCGTACTTTTTTTTATTTGTTATAGAATAAAACTAACCGGTCACTGCATCTTGTTGCAAAATGTGCATATGTTTCACTCTATTTTCTCTCTATTTTACTATTATTATCTTTACCCTTCTCTATTTCTCCCGTGGCTCTTTTCTCTTTATATCATTTTTTTATTATTTTCATCCAACCTTCCCATTATCTTCAGAGGCGCGCTTTTTTCGGATATTAAAACAACGTAAAGAGGACCTTTTACAATTATATTTTTTTTTTTTCTTCTCTCTCTTCTTCCATCATTTATATTCTCATTTTTCGTATATACATATCTGTATATTTTCGTGCTCTAATTATTTTTTTTTTCTTTTAATTCACACCGCGGTCATGATAATTACAATTTACCACACAAAAAAAAAAAAATAATTGTCATTGTTTGGATTATTAAAATTTGCATTAAATAAACTTTTTTTATTTACTTACTTTCCTCAACTCACAGTAATTAAGCATAGAAATTATAGATAAATATCATAGGATATTTTTATTTTTTTTTACTATTTAATTTATTTATTTTTATTTTATTTTACATTCAAACTTTTTTTATGGCGCTATTAAGTAATCAAAAAAGGTATAGAGAAATAGATGAAGATGTCTATATGTTTCTTGGGATAGCTGGTGGTATATAAATTTATTGTTCGTCGATAAAGTGAATTAAACAATAGAGTGACAGGTCGCGGTTGTGATCGATGCACTTGTTGGAAAAGCAAAGTCATGCGACTGCACTCTTTCAACTTCTCATATTTATGTCCATGTACATGTACTACATAGCAATTGAACTATATATAATGTAGGTTACACTCGACTTATTTTTTCCTTATATTTCAATTTAACTTTTTTCAAACAATCCAAAACATTTATGTCACAGAAATGAAGAAAAAAAAAAATAAAAAGAATTTTTTTTTTTTATTCTTTCCCTTAATTCATACGTAATAAATATTTCAATAAACTATTGACTAAAAGTTCTTGAAAGAACACTGGAAAATAAACTTTATTACCTTTAAATATATGTATACATATGTATATATTCTTCCACCCAACAGGTGGACTTGGAACGCGTCCAATTGGGCGTTTGACGAGGACGAAAAGCCAATCATCTGTGGCAATGTCACTGGCGCCAGGTTTGTCATTAAATTCAATTTTTTATTCACATATATATACATATATATTTTATTTAAATTGCCAGATATAAATTAGAATCGAATATTAACAAGAAAAAACAAAAATAACATACATATAAAAAGAAGAAATAATAATAACGACGACAACGACAAAAGATAATGAGAGAATAACAAAGAATAAACTTAAGAGCAATTTACTCTTTATTTTTGCAATACGACCAAGGTGTAAGATAGAATATAACAAGAGTATAGAAAAGGTGATAAAAGTACTTTTCTCATTTTGTATTCCACGAGGCAACTCAAAAGTTCGTGGCAATGATGAGAGAAATACTCAGTAAAACGACATTGGATGCTGGGCGTAAAGTACACCATCCTATATGTACATTTATATATAATGTATGTATATGTATACATAGATATATATATTTATATAAAATGATTCTATGGCTGGGAACGTTCATGGATTTAGTGACAAGAGTGTGTGCAAGCTAAACTTTAAGCTCACGGTTCATTGGACTGCGCAGCTGCTACCTGAGAGAAATTTATATAACTCATATCACTTCTTTTTAACTCTCAACTCTCTCACACTTTTATTCCACAGATATATATGTATACATATTACATATGTATATATGTATTGTTTATATACAGTGGATATATAAGTATTTTAGAGTAAGAGAATAAGAGAGAGATGAAGCCAATGAAAGAAGTGAAATTCGCCGCTCTATTGTACCGAGATTGATCTTTATTTATTTATTACAAAAACTTTAAACTACGATGTGAATATAAAGGCTGATACATGTGTGGACTTGGTTATCTTCTGCACGAATTCATATTCTCTATTGAAATTTATTTAGCAAAAGAGAAAATAAAATTGAATGAATGATAAAAAAAGATCAGAGAATGAAAAAAAAAAAAACAAATATAAATATAATAAAATGACAAAATAAATGAAAGAATAGGAAAATGCATAAAAGTTTGAAAGAACACGAACAAATATAAATGATAAATGGCGTGAAAGCCACATAGTATAATACATAGATACATATATACACACCCATAAAATCAATACATGACTTTATAGTGTGAATATGTACATTTATAAATTTTACTTCGATATATTTTATTTTATATATGTATTATGTATATCCTATATGTATATATATATATATTTATATTTTATTCATTTATTTATTTATTTGTTTTATTTGTATTTATCTGTTGAAGTTTAAATGTAAAAGTTGAAGGAAAATTTATGTAAATGGATTAAAATTTTTCCAGGCATTGCAATGAGAGTTACACGTGTCTGTGTGTTGGACCTAATCCAAATCATGGTTATACAAACTTTGACAACTTCCTGTGGTCAATGCTTACCACCTTTCAGCTGATTACCCTCGATTATTGGGAGGACGTTTATAACAAGGTCAGTTGCGTGTCTAGTCATTTGTCATTGAAGTAAAGTGGTCAATTTATACTTTGTTCATTCTACTTTGCTTTTTCATTCCATTAATAATATATCAAATATATATTATACATGTATGAATGTATGTTTGTAGTATGTTTGTATTTGTATATACAGATAGATTAGATATATGTAGAATATAATAACAAATTTTTGGGGATTATTGATCTTATAATGTGGGTATACACGTGAAAAATGATATATGGATATTATTGGTATTATGAACAGGTGTTGTCGGCGTGCGGGCCTATCAGCGTTACGTTCTTCACGGTGGTCGTGTTCTTTGGGTCATTCTATCTCATAAATTTGATGCTGGCCGTAGTTGCTTTGAGCTATGAAGAAGAGGCAGAAATTACAAATGAGGTAAAATTCAATTTGAAAATGAAATGAAAGGAAAAAACAAATTGAAACAAAAAATTGCCAAATAAATACTCGTATTATTTTATTATTTGTTTATTTTTATAGAATGTTTGATAAATTGGAAAAATAATATTATTTATTATTTATTTTTTAGTTTATTTTGCTATTTTATTCGATATTTAATAAACTAGAAAATTAATATTATTTATAAATTATTTTTTAGTTTATTTTGTTATTTTATTCAATATTTAATGATTTAGAAAATTAATATATTATTTTAGTTTATTTTGTTCTTCTATTCAATATTTAACAATTTAGAAAATTAATATTATTTATAATTTATTTTTTAGTTTATTTTGCTATTTTATTCAATATTTAATAAATTAGAAAATTAATATTAATTATAATTATTGTTTTAATTTATTTTGCTATTTTATTCAATATTTAATAAATTAGAAAATTAATATTATTAATAATTTACTTTTTAGTTTATTTTTAAAATTTTATTCAATATTTAATAAATTAGAAAATTAATATTATTTATAAATTATTTTTTAGTTTATTTTGCTATTTCATTCAATATTTAATAAATTAGAAAATTAATATTATTAATAATTTATTTTTTAGTTTATTTTTAAAATTTTATTCAATATTTAATAAATTAGAAAATTAATATAATTTATAATTATTTTTTTTAATTTATTTAGCTCCTTTATTGAATATTTAATAAATTAGAAAATTAATATCATTCATAATTATTGTTTTAGTTTATTTAATATTTTTATTCAGTATTTAATAAATTAAAAAATTATTATTATTTATAATTTAATTTATATTTTATTTTGCTCTTTGTTATTGTTGTTTATAGGAGCGAAAAAAAGACCTGACTGACCATCGCGAGGACTCGACGTTTAGTTTTGACCCGACGAAGATCAACATCAAAACATTAACAAAAGAAAAGCAGAAAAAAATAGATGCACGTAAAGGCGTATTGCTGAGCAGTTATACAAGAAAAAAAACACGAAGAAGAAAACGTGGAAGAAGTACAGCGGGACAAGAAAAGAATGGTGGCGCGAGGAGCAGGTCCTTGTACAATAAACGCGATCAGTAGGATCATATTTTTCTCCCCTTACAAACACACTCTCACAATTGTCTATATATAATAATAATTCTTTATTTTCATACTTGATCCTTTAATTCCAAAACTTGAATCCTATCCAATAATAATTCACTGCTATTTATTATCTTTTATTACATTTGCTTACAAATAATAATTTCTAAATATATAAATATTTATACATTATATTATCGTATAAATTTATATTATTAATCTGTAGATCAGTGACGCCAAGTCCAAGTCCAAGTCCAAGACACTCAAATGCTCGACCATCAAATCTACCTCTTCAAGTGGCGCCACCAAGGCCACCAGATCCAATACATCGACTTGCACCACATCGTGGAATGTTACATTCACGACAAGCGAGCAATAATAGCAATCAACAATCGTCATTGGATGACTCGGGTGTTGTTGATGATCATGACGGTGATGATGTTACCTCAGCAGAAGAACACGAACGTCGTGAACATCATCATCATCATCATCATCTTCATCATCATCATCTTCATCTTCATCACCAGCAGCAGCAGCACCAACAGCAGCAGCAGCATCAACAACAACAACAACAACAACAACAACAGCAAAAGCAACCTAGAGAGCATCGACTTGAGAGACAGGAGAAAATGCAAATGACTGTTGCTACAAGCGGGATTGAACGTACATTATTGCCAATTGCACCGGTCACAGTATCAGTGAGAAGTCGTAATCGTGAAATTCGTGTGCTCAAATGCAATGGCGTTAAAACGAAAAAACAAATGTATACAATACCCCCAGAATATTTATCCCACATTGTTGTTCTTGGTGAGTTTATGAATTTAATTAAAAATTTTTTTGATCTTGTTATAATTGATTTTTTAATTGAATTTTTCTGATTTTATTATTTGTTTTTTTTTTTTTTTTTTAAACAGATGACCTTCCTGATAGAAATTGCGATAAATGCATTCAATGTTGCGTTGATTATGAAGGCTGGTTACGCTTTCAAAATTGTTTATATAAGGTAAGATAAATTTGAATATTAAATGAAAAATAAATTGTAGGAGATAATTAAATTTATATTTGTTTTTTTCTCTTTTTTTTTATGGACAGGTGGTGAGAGATCCATTATTTGAATTAACTATAACTCTATGTATCGTTTTAAATACTGGTTTTCTTGCGCTTGAACATCATGGTATGAGCGAATCAGTGCGTCAAGCATTAAATATTGGCAACAAAGTCTTCACGAGTATATTCACGTTCGAGTGCTTCCTTAAATTGCTCGCATTGAGCAAAGATTTTTTCAACAACGGATGGAATAATTTTGATTTAATAATTGTCTCAGCATCACTTATAGATCTAACATTTGAATTGGTTGATGGTTTATCGGTATTGCGTGGATTAAGATTATTACGTGTATTAAAATTAGCGCAATCATGGACAACAATGAAAGTCCTATTGAGTATTATTATTTCAAGTATTGAAGCACTTGGTAATTTAACATTGGTATTGGTAATTGTTATTTATATATTTGCTGTTATTGGAATGCAATTATTCAGCAAAGATTATACAGCAGACAAATTCTTTCCGGATCCCGTGCCACGATGGAATTTCAACGATTTCTTTCATTCATTTATGATGATATTTCGTATATTGTGCGGTGAATGGATTGAACCATTATGGGATTGTATGCGAGCAGAAAAATACGAGGGGCCTGAAACATGTTTTGCCATATTTCTTCCAGCATTAGTAATGGGCAATTTTATGGTTCTCAATCTCTTCTTGGCTTTGTTGCTCAATAGCTTTAATTCCGAGGAATTAAAGCAAAAAAAACAAGAAGTTGGTGAGGATTCAAAGCTCGCACGATCATTTGATCGTATCAGATCAATTGTACGTAAAAAAAGATATCGTAAAGAAAATTCTGAGAATGAAAAGAATATAAGATTGGAACAAATTGTACGTGAAGTAATGGATAAATCGGATAAAGAAAAATATGCAATACAAGAAACAGTATTGAGCCTTCCGAAAGACAATATTTATAATAGATCATATCAGGAAAGTTTGAATCAACCAGTCTTTACATACGAGCCAATTTATCGTCAAGCAACAGTTACAACTTATAGTCATAGCAGTCAAGAGACTGTTGTTAGAGGACCAGCAACAAAACTTGATGAAGGAAAAGGTGATAGCAACGATACAAATCCAGAGGAGAGTATTGAAATGGAAGTATTAAAGGAGACAGCAATAAAATTGAACGAGCAGTCAGCAATGTTGCCATTGGAACAGCAGGAGATGGATAAAAATACATCGTTAAAACGTGAGGAACCAAATGCTGAAAAAAGGCCGTGGCATGCGCTCGTTAGCTATGTCGACGAGCTCACTGTCGGCGGAAGGCGTGACAGTAAAGGACGTTATATCGATGGAATGGGTTCATTTCCAGGTTTTGGTAGGAATAAACCTCCGCGTGTGCCTCAGGACTGCTTTCCTCAGCACTGCTATCAAAAGTATATTCTATTTCATTACAATATTTTATTCACCTCATATATTAAAATATACAATTGTTTTTATTCTTATTTTTATATTCATATATTATAATTAAAACAATTTTTATCTTTTCTTTTTATATGATTTTTCACAGATGCAGTTGCATCAATCAATGTATCGCCACTGACCTCGGGCGACGTTGGATAAATGTCAGGACAGCAGTTCTATCTGTGGTTGACACGCCAGCGTTTGAGTGGATGATTCTTGTTTTTATCTTTGCTTCATCAATCACATTGTGCTTTGAGGATATTTATCTTGATGACAATCCATTTTTAAAGAAAATACTTTATTGGACAAATCTTGGATTTTGCGCATTATTCAGTATTGAAATGTTGCTTAAATGGTTAGCACTTGGATTCTGTAAATACTTCACGAGTTTCTGGACAATTTTGGATTTTATAATCGTTTTCGTAAGTATAAAATTCCGTTAAAAATTCAATAATTTCTATTTTTTTTTCTTTTTTTTTTTTTTTACATTTATATCTATATATTATTGCCAATAATACATATATAAATACACAAATATTTTTTTTTCTTCTTACAATACTTGAAAATACACGCCATAAATTATAATCGCATACAATTATTCAACTGTGTTATTTGTCGCATGGATTAAAATTTGTTTCATAATAAATTAGTTCAACGAGCTTATCAATTCACATAAATAAAATAAATAAATATATAAATAAAATAATAAAACAAACAGTCAGACATATTAAAAATATGTTTGCATAGCTGAGCATAGAGACGTAAGTGTAAATGCGTATGTGTGTCTGTGTGTACATGTTTGTGTCGCACAATCGAAAGAAAAAAAAAACGAAAAAAAAAAAAGTTAGTCTTTTGGATGTTTTTTTCCATGTTTATTCTCTATATGTTTTATGTGTCGCCTCATGGACCCAGGTATGTTAATAATAAAGATCAATCCTCTCCTCTATCCTGCCACTCTCTTTTTCTCTTTAATTATCTCTCTTTTTTCTAATTAATTTTCTCTTGCTCTTACTATTATTTATTCATCTAATATGTAGAAACGATGTTTGTTCTAAATGAACATTGAAAAAATAAAAAAATAATATCAATCTTTATCATAGCTTATAATTTTTGTATTGGGTAATTGAAATTATTTTATTTTATTAATTTCAATTTTTTATTATGCAGCTCAAAACATTGTATTGTCAATATCACAGCTAATTAACACACAAATTAACTATATGTGTACATATATGTAAATGTATTTTAATAGTAATAATAAGTAATTAATAATTGATATAGATATTGCATGCAATTTTATTCTTTAGTTAAAAATATATTCATTCAAATGAAAGTACAAAATATTTAAATAAGAACTATTATATTTTGATTGTTTTTTTGTTTTTACTTTTTGTTATAAATGATAATAATATCGTGCAATTTGTTCAACAGGTATCCATGTTTAGTCTTTTGATAGAAGAAAATGAAAATCTTAAAGTGTTGCGGTCGTTAAGAACCCTCCGTGCATTGAGGCCACTCAGAGCAATTTCAAGATGGCAAGGCATGAGGGTATGTATGCCACTACTATTGTTTATTAAGTGATCAAAAGTTTTAATAACTTTATCGATAGTATTTTATATATTTAAGAGAACTTTCTAAATATAATCAAGATTATTATTATAATTACTGCTATGAATTTTACAGTGTTGAAAAAAGAAAATTTATTTATATAGGTATTTATATATTTTTTTTTTAATTTTAGATTGTAGTGAACGCGTTGATGTACGCAATTCCTAGTATTTTCAACGTGCTCCTCGTCTGTCTCGTGTTCTGGCTGATATTTTCAATAATGGGTGTGCAATTTTTTGGCGGAAAATTTTTCAAATGTCTCGACGAATACGGCGAACTTTTGGATATTTCGGTAATGAATAAACAAATAATAAAAGAAATTATTGTTGATTTTATATGAAAATTAGTTTGATAAATGTGTAATACTTTTTTTTTTATTTTATATAACTAGATAGTAAATACGAAAAATGATTGTTTGAGTCAAAATTACACATGGGAAAATAGTAAAATAACATTTGACCATGTTGGAATTGCTTATCTGGCATTATTCCAAGTTGCGACATTTGAGGGTTGGATGGAAGTTATGGAAGACGCTGTAGATGCCAGGGGCGTTGACCTTCAACCACAAAGAGAAGCAAATTTATTGGCATACATATACTTTGTTATATTTATTGTGTGTGGTTCATTTTTCACACTTAATTTATTCATCGGAGTTATTATTGACAACTTTAATATGCTCAAGAAGAAGGTAAGTTAATATTGCAAAAATATTCATGCATAGAAATATATTATGAAAGCTTAAACATGTAAAATTTATCTATATTTAATCTTTATTTTTTTTTCTTTTTACGTATATTATATTTTCATTTTCTTTTTTTCCTATTTTTTTCTTTTTCTTCCTCTTTTTCTTTTGCAGTATGAGGGTGGCGTGCTAGAAATGTTTCTGACCGAAAGTCAGAAGCACTACTACACTGCCATGAAAAAGCTCGGTCGTAAAAAACCACAGAAAGTCATAAAACGCCCGATGAATCAATTCCTTGCAATGTTCTACGACTTATCCAACTCAAGAAGGTAAACTGACATAATAAACACAAACTTTCTTAATCACTTTAACTACATTTGTTTTTATTATATATAATTGTCACAAATAACAAAAGAAAACAAACAATAACTTTAAGAAGAAAAAAAAAAATTAATCAATTTATTTTCAGATTTGAAATCGCCATATTTGTATTGATATTCCTAAATATGTTAACAATGGGAATCGAACATTACAATCAACCACATCCAATATTCTTTGTTCTTGAAGTGTCCAATGCATTTTTTACAACAGTCTTTGGCCTCGAAGCTATTGTAAAAATAATCGGTTTACGCTATCATTATTTCACCGTACCATGGAATCTATTTGATTTTTTATTGGTATTAGCGTCAATACTTGGTATACTAATGGAAGATATTATGATTGACTTTCCCGTGTCGCCGACGCTCCTGCGAGTCGTGAGGGTGTTCAGAATTGGAAGAATATTAAGGCTTATAAAAGCAGCCAAGGGTATACGCAAACTTTTGTTTGCACTTGTTGTCAGTTTACCAGCGCTCTTTAATATTGGCGCATTGCTCGCTTTGATTACATTTATCTATGCAATTATCGGCATGTCAGTATTTGGACATGTTCGAAAGCAAGGTGCTCTCGATGACATGGTATGAATATTACAATATTCAAATCAGATTGATTAAAATTATAAATATCAAATGTAAATGTATTTATATATTATTATGTATTTTTTTTTATATCTCTAGGTGAATTTCGAGACCTTTGGTCGGAGCATGCAGCTGTTGTTTCGCTTGATGACGTCGGCAGGATGGAACGACGTCCTGGAGTCTCTGATGGTTCAACCGCCGGACTGTGATCCCACCCCAACCAGCCGGCAGTTGAACGGAGACTGCGGGTCCCCACTCCTAGCCATAACGTACTTCACGTCCTTCATCATCATCAGCTACATGATAGTCATCAACATGTACATCGCTATAATCCTGGAGAATTTCAACCAGGCGCACCAAGAAGAAGAGATTGGTATTGTCGAAGACGATCTTGAAATGTTTTACATCAGATGGTCAAAGTATTTATCAATAATCTAAATAAAAAAATTGAATTAATTATTAATTATTTTATAATTTTAATGAATATTAATATTATTTATTTATATTTTATTATAGATATGATCCACATGCTACACAATTTATAAGATTTTCACAATTAAGTGATTTTATAGCGAGCCTAGATCCACCATTGGGAATATCAAAGCCCAATGTTGTAGCATTAGTTAGCTTCAATCTTCCTATCGCAAAAGGCAATAAAATTCATTGTCTGGACATCCTTCATGCGCTCGTCAAGCACGTCCTTGGACACGTCGAGGAGTCAGATGATTTTAGAAAATTACAGGAACAAATGGATGTTAAATTTAAAAAACAATTCCCAACAAGAAAAGAATTGGAAATTGTTTCATCAACAAGAATATGGAAACGCGAGGATAAAGCTGCAAGATTAATTCAACGAACATATCGTGATTATATTGCGTAAGTAAATTTATAATAATAATAAATATAATAATATAAATAAAAATAAATTGAATAAATAATATATAAATTATTAATTTATGAATTATTTTTAAGAATGAAGAGAGAACGCGAAAGAATAGCGCACGAGGTTGATTCACAAACGCAAACATCAAGTCCAGGTGGTGTGGGTGGCGATGGCAGAAGCGGTGGGTGGGGTGGTAAGCTGTCGGCCCTTCTCCACGTACATCGGGGTAGTCGGGCCAGTAGTCGCAAGTCCTCCAGGGCCAGCGACGCCAGCGATTTCAGCGAGCTTGGTACAGCGTCCGCGTGGCTCTTTCCAAATCTTCCGCTCTTGCTGCTCTCCGGCGCCACAGGAACCCATGAGGACCTGCAGCCCCCCGCTCTCACCGTGTCCCGTCCTTCGCCCACCATGGAACAACCCTCAGCTACCTCGAGCTCTGGTTCAGATTCTCACGTAACCATCAGGTAAATTATTTTATTTTATATTCAATCATTCAAATAATTTCAATTTTAATTACGTATAAATAATAATTCATTTTTTTATGTTTAATTATTTTTTTCTCTCACATCATTTGCCTTATTTAATTATTTATTCATATTTATTATACATGTTGATGATATTTTTAAAATATGTTTTTTTTTTATTATTTATTATCAATTTTTATTAATGAGTCATTCAAGGTATTCACGTTTTATTGGAATAACGAAATACTTTTTTATTCTCGCAAATAAAACATCACAAAGGCAGTTGAACGAATAGGTAAAGAAGTATATAAAAAAAAAACAAAGAAAAAAAAAATATAAAAAACAATTATATAAAATTTGTTGTGTTGAAAGGCTCGAATTTACTCGGTCCAAATTTTTTATATATAATAATAAATTTGCAAAATACACATATATATTTTATAGATAGAGGATTGAATAAGCGTTCGTTGTAGATGTTATTATTTATTAATATGTACATATACATACATATATTTAGTGCAATTTAGTGGAATTAATACAGCCCTGCAGCTCTCCTTCCTAAAAATAATTTCCTAATTGCTATTTATTAAATGAAACCAAACAAAAAAAAAAATTATTCATGCAGTAGTGTTTCGCGCTCTAGTTAAATTATAATAAAAATAAATATAAATATATTTTATATATTTATAAATTAGATTTTAATTTTATATAGATAAAGCGAAAGATAAATTTGGCTTCATTAGATGTTTTGCGTATTTTCTTTAAGTAATATTATTAAAATTAAAAAATATTATAAATATACATTTAATGGCATTTTATTTTTTAAATATTAATTATTTGTAAATGTATCTATCTAATAATTGTAAAATAAATATTTACAGGTCATCTGGTGCGACGTTGGGTCGTCAAGACGCTGTCGAATCTTATCCAGACGACGACGTATTGAGTCCACCAACGTCAAAACGTGGCTCACTTAGACCAAGTGGCACTGCGTTATCTTTAAATATTCTTCAACGCGATATAAAGGAGGCCTTTACACGACGTTGCGGCAGTTTGCGTGGTAAAAAATCAACCATTGCCATAACAGAAACAACACCACTGCCTTTACCAGACGGCAGCGACGTTAGTATACTTGTGACTGAGCCAAGTCCCGAGAACACAATACCGCCCGTTAGACCACCGTTAATCAGACAACAATCTGAAGCAACGGTTGTACATGTTCTTGTTCATCGTGAAAGCGAAGAATATCAAGAGTCACCTGACAACAGCTGATCTTAGTAGTCTTTATCGAAATCATATTTTAAATTATCGTACATTTATTATATAAATATAACGTTATTAAAATTATTTTTATTGGGAATAGAAAAAATGAAGATGCAGAAGAGGAAAAAAAATGGTTAATACTTTAATTAATTTTGTTATTTTGTCAGGAACGAATACGATTGCATATATTTTTTTTTTCTTCGTTCTTAACAAAACGAAATAAAGAAAGAAAATAAATAAGGCATTTTTATGAGTCTTCCGCCTATTTAAAAAATTTTAATCATCAAAACTTATTAATAATATGTCTTATAAATATATAAATGTATTAACTCAAAAAATGATAACTATATAATTCTTATAATTATTTCTTCTGCTCAGTAATAACTTTATTCTCTGTCTTATACCTCATTAAATGCATTAAAGAAAAAAAAAAACTGTAAGAAAAACCGAAAATTTTAGAAGAAAAAAAAATTTTTATTATTCACACACCGATTTAAATATTCGGTAGAGTAGAAAGCCTGAAAGAACGTACTGCCTCGTATTGTAGAAATGAAAATAATAAAATAAAACGCAATGTCTCTACCACTGGGTAAAATAAAAATGCAAACATCTATATGTATAATTATTGTATGTATATTAAGAAAAATGAGACAGCGTTAAAGTCATTAAAAATAAATTAGAACAAAATAAGAAAAAGAAAAAAATTAATAAATAGTCACTAAACAATTAACAACTTCATGCGATTAATTATTAATCAAAGAACAACCGTCGTATGAAACTAAAAAATTAAATAAAAATCGTAAATTAGACAATTTAAATATAATTATAATCCTCGTTAATAATGAGTAAATGCAGTTAAGTAGGTGTAGTAGTTACGAAAAATAGAAATCGGACGAAATTGTTAAAAATTACTATTAATAAATTAATTAATTTTTCATAAATCACAATAAATTTATCACAATTTTCTTTTATTATTTCAATCTTTCTATTAATTTTTCTCCATAAATTATCATAAAATAATATTTATCATTGAAATAATATTTTCTATCAAATATTTATTTAAAAAAAAAAAATAATTATCATGTGATATTTATTTATTTCTGTAAAATATTCGTGCAAAAGTGTCATGAAATATCAATCAACGATACATAAATTAAAAGTGTTGTGATAAATGAAAAATTAATTAAATAAATCACATGTATTATAAAATCTAAGTCAATTAAATTACATATATATATATATATATGTATACATACAATGTATATCTATATGTACATATACACATATATATGTATATATAATATAAATTAGTATATGGTGAATATAAATATAAAATAAAAAAAAATTATGTATCTACACGGCAAAGCGGCTGGATACGCGTAATAATTTGATTGTAAGAGATATATTATTAAATATATATAAATATATGTACATATATAAGTACTCACATATATATATACATGTATGAATGATAAATATGATGATTGATAAGAGAAAAATTAATTAAAACCAAACAAAAATATAAACTGTACAATCATATATGCATTCGAGTGCTTTTGCCACGCTCGAAAAAGAAAATTAGATTTACAATAATTTGGAAATTTATTAATATCGAGTGGCGAGAATATAAAATGAAAAACAAAAAAAAAAATAAATAAATTAAAAGCGCTTTGAAAGCGTCACGTAGTTTATTATATACGCGCGCGTTTAGTTACACAAATTAATAATTCTAATTTTAATGATAAAGAGAAGAAAAAAAAAGATTATATGTATAAATAAGTAATTATTGTAAGTAGATTTAACAAACAAAATTCGATATTAAATACAAAACTTTTTGCGCATTATTGCGATAAGTGAACGTAATTGCGTGGAGGATAATTAATCATTTTCCAAAGGCAAAAATTATATACATACATATTTTAAAATATTTATGTATGTATATAAAAAAAAAATTTCTCTCGCTTAACAAACAAAATCAATAATATATTTAATTAAATACACAATATTTGCTTATTTATTTAATCTACACATTTTATCACCTCATTTCAGAAATATATTTCTCCAATCTTTTAATTAAATTAAATTTTATCATAATCGGAAAAAATTAAATAATAAAAATGTATCGATATGAAATAAATAAATAAATGATATTTAGAAATGAATGAAATATGTATACGTGGACAGATGTTCATGTAGATGTATTTTAGAACAACAATAACAATAACAACAACAACAATACAACAACAACAACAACCAACAATCTCAGGCAATGGCGATACGCATGTAAAATCATACACAAAACACATAATGAATTTAAATGATAAATAACAAAAAAAAATTATAATATGAGATCAAACACAAAATTCTATAATCTCGTAAACATTTTTGTAAATAATTAAATATGTACATGCTATATATATACACACGAAAATTTGAGAAAAAATAAACAAATAAACAGGGAATTCTAAGTTTTAGAAATAAAACTAAAGAAAAATAAAAAAAATAAATAAAAATAGTAATTTGAGTGTAGCATATCAATGGAGAGAGAAAATATTATAATAATCACATTTTTTGCCCCATTTTCCTCCCTCTGCCCCGTTTGCTACAAACAAACAAAAAATTTTACAACTAATTCATATATATTATAATAAATTAAATTACATTTTTGCATAAATGTTTTTTGCAATTGAAATTAAAGAATCAATCACATTATAAAATCAACACAATTATTCTATTACACAAAATGGCACACATATTTTTTATTAATAATTATTTATAAGTAATAACAATAATTTTTATTCTTTTCTTTTTTTTAATTAGTCTAGTATAAATGAAGATTTTTGCCATTAATGATTACATACAAAGAAAATATAAACACATAAGAAAATTTTATGTATGTAATTAATAATCACAGCTTCCATCTTTGCATAATAATGTATGAAAAAAAAAAAAATTTAGCTAAAGTAGACGAGTGTGGATCATGCTCAAGTCATCCTGGCAATTAATAATTTTACAATAAATATATACATGTGTGTATATATGTATGGTTGGTCTGTTGAAAATAAAAAATAAATTAATAAATCTCACCCGATAAAAAAGAAAAATAAAATAAAATAAAAATACAATTATCAGTGCAATAATATTATTATTTTTCGCTTATGCATCGTCAAGGGAAATGAACTTGTATATTTAAATGTATACATAGTTCTCATGGAATGAATGTTGAATAATTCTGTTTTCTGATATACAGTAGTGCAAGTATATAATTAGTCAGCCAATACGCAAATGAATAAAAGACACATTTACAAATTATTTCTAATTGAATTTTTAACAAAAAAATTAAATACTTTTTCTCACACCGATTTATTCTTAATGCGAATTAGAAAACTCCCTTGGTGAAATTAAAAAAAATAATAATAATATAAAAGAATCGTCATTGACAATATTAATCGCTCGAAAAAAATAATAAAAATAAAAAAAAAAAATAAATAAATAAAAAATAAAGAATGTAATATAAAAATGTAATATTAAGACCAAAATGTATCGGGTGGAATTTTACGATACAAACTCAAGCATGTGAATAATGTGCAGTGAGATATTACCGAAAAATAAATAAAATAAAAAATTTAATGATTAACAAACGGGGTTTAAGGGTAATATTTTAATTATGAATTAAATAAATATGTAAAATAAATCCACCCAGTACATCGCGATCTACAATCAATGGCCTACATAAACGTTATAGTATGCAAGTGGCGTTAATTAATGTCTTCAATAATATAATTGAAACTTAAAATTAAGTAGATGTCATAAACAAAATGTTTTAATATTGTTTCATTCTCGCATAAATCAATTGGAAGAAATAATTAACTATTATAATAATTATATACATATGTAGATGAACAAAAAGGAAGAAGCAAAATAAATAAATAAATAAATAAATAAGTAATAAATAAAACGTAAATAAGATAAAGAAAAATCACAAACAAAAAAAAAACACATGTCAATTTTTTTTTCTTTTAATTTCATATTAAAAAAAAAAGTGATTTGTGTTTCAAAAGAAATACTAGTCATATTAATTATGGTTAACTAATGATAAGAATATAATTATGAACATGAATACAGGTCAAGACTAATGATAACACGAGAGAGAAAAAAAAAACGAGAGAAAGAACGCACGCAAGATTAATATGTTTAAATAAAATCAGCAATTATTTTAGTGACAATGGTTGTGCATCTATATAAATTAAATTGAAAAATTGGTGCACAATGATCCTACACGAATGAATGAATTAAAAATATTTAATTAATCGCATTTGTTACACGTATACACACACGTACACGTTAAAAATATGATAGCTCACGCAATATGTCAAATAATATTTCGCATACACATTTTAACACTGCGAAATTGTAAACAAATTGATTATGACATATTAATTGAATCGAATGGATTAATTAATTAATTTTATTTTACAATTTCATTCTCTCACAGATTATATTTCCGCTGTATATATAAAGAGAAAAACAAATATAAAAAGAAAACAAACATATACGTAAATCATGACAAAAGAATTAGCTCAAGCATGTGTAGATATAATTAAACGAAAAAAAAAAAAAAAAAAAAGAACATGAATACTTGTTGGCTTGTGATATTTAATACTCAAAAAGAAAAAAACAAAAATGAAAAAAAAAAAAAAAAACGACGTTTACAAACAGAAATCGGATGTGCATTCCGCGCATTTAATCACCCTCCATCCCTTTTCCTTAATGCAATTAATAATTAAATTTTACTTAAATACAAAAAAATAAATATTATTCAACTGGACAAATGCAAATATTAATTAATATTTCATTTGTCCTTAGTTATTATACTGTTGTTGTTGTTGTTATCGGCAGTTGAATGCACGACCGAGTTCGTCTGTGATCTCTGAATGATTATCTAAGGATTAAACATGTTTTAAATCCATTTTTACTGAGTCAATCCCAGTATGTGTGCTATGATAAAGCGAAAAAGAAAAATTAATAATATCAACAAATATAATATTAAAGAAAATAATTATTTGAAATATAAATGGCAATGACAACATGTAGAAAATTAAAAATGACAATGACAAAATTTAGAAAATTAAATTTTGATCCAACGATTTTATTCAAGGCATTTTTTGTGCGAGGCTTTGTAATTTTTCTATTATTATTATTATTATTATTATTATTACATTATTATATTAGTAATATAAAGCGTGTCGTTTTATTAATAGTAGGAAATACTCTACTTTATTGTAAAACTCTTCAAACATGATAATTTATATAATATATTATATATATAGAATTATTTAATTGCAATTGAATTATAAATTTTTGTAAAGCACAGCGCGAAAAAATTAATCGCATTACTTCATTCTTGAGGGAATAAATTAAATCAGCATATTGTATTATATGCGCGGTAGCTGATTGATATGATGAAATTATTTATATAACAATTAGAAATAATTGAATTCATACATTGAAATTTCTCAATATAAACCAAACATACAAAATTTTGTTATGATTTGATTGAGTAATCAAATTGAAAACGAAAATAAGAAAAAAGAAGAATTACAATTAACCTAATTGTTGCCCATCGCCATTTTTTATGTCTGTTAATTTTTATTTATTGTGATCATAAAATTCACATTCATTATACTCATAAATTTCTATTATTATTTAATATAAAAAATGAATATTATGAAAAAACTATTATATTATTCTTAAATAATAAATAATGAAGTTCATTACTACAATTCATCGGTTTTATTAATTTATAACGACAACATTAAATTAAGATTAAATAGTAAAATGTTTTTTTTTTTTTTTCAATTTTTCTAAAGCAAAATACTTTTATACAAGTTAATTTATTGAATTACAAGTACATATTTTTTTCTACTAATTGTATTACACAATTATAATTTTTATATTTACCTCTATTAATCTGTTTTATTAATATTTTTTTTTTATTAATTGTTTACTTTGTTGTGACACGAGTACGTTTATTCCATGAAAAATTCGCGCCATATGATCGTGGCTTTGGATCATCAACATTTGGCTCTTGAACATAATAATTCCATTTCATTTTTTTACAATGCTCAATAGCCTCTTCCTTTGTTTCAAATTCAACTTTCATATTTGACATTGGATCACCACTGCAATAGAAAAAAATTTTCTTAAATAAGTTATTTATCCTTTTTAATATAAATTACAGATTAATATAGATGATAAAAATATTTACGATGAACTCCAGCCCATCAATTGATTTTCCCATCGTTCTCTAGTATCAAAATCCATTTGCCAAAAATTTATATTATTCGTTCCTGATTGCATTGCATTTTTAGCTGGTTGATAAATACGAACAGTGCGAGTTTTTATATGTTCGTCAGGTACTCCACTAAGGACAGAAACATCTTCAGCCTCAGTAAGTGTAATATAACCTCTCATTTCCCGACGTCTTTCTTCCAACTCAGGACTAGAAAGAATTTCATGAAAATCAGTTGGAACTAAAGCTGGTACAACTGCTGTTTCATCCTTTTTCGAATAATATCTTACATTGCCAACTGACAGAACTCTGTTGCATCTATAAATATCAACATAATAATATCATAAACTTATTACTTATGTAAAAAAGTGAGGTTATGTGAGTGATAATTTTTTATAAAGTATCTACAATTAATAAAAAATATAATTATAATGATAAAAATAAATGAAAAATAATAAACTAACCTCTCTACACTTTGCAATTTGGGTAAGAATTTATTTAATAAAAAACGAGAAGTCATTGTTTCAATATGTAAACTTCAACGCAAAACGACAGAAACTACCATTTTAATTTAGTTATTCACGATTGGTTGAGGAGAAAAAAAAAATATATTACATGTGCGACGCGCGCATGATGCAATATCCAAGCGGGAATTTTCAAATACACTTTATAATCTTGTAATCATTCCTATGCCCTTGGAACATTCTCAATATCAACATTATATTATATACTCTCTCTACTAAATATAATCATCATCAAAACACAATTTTTCTCCCCTCAAGAATCCACTCTAAAAATAGGCCAAATACACACAACATAACCTCACAACTTTGATTTCATCAAGCACAAATTGATGGCGTGCATTTTAAATTCATAAAATAATATGTATACGATAAAATTACATGAAAAATTGGGACATAATCTCAAGTACTTGGAAGTAGTACACAATACGCATGCTCGTATCCTTCGACTTTTCAACATTCTCCCAATGCATGTGCAGAAAATTCTCATTATCACAATGCGTTTCATTGCAATGATGTTCTCCATGTGAATATAAATGTATTGTATACATGTACATATATATCACAAATATTCTATCATTATCATTGAACATACTGTATTGCATCATCTGAAGTGTGAGAATTAATTCAACGAATGTTACTGGACGAGCATCACGGACTTGCGCTATAAAGGATCAATGCGCGAGAGCATGGCGGACAATGTAAGTAAAATTAAATATACACTACATATACATATGTAATATTCCATTGATAAATAATGATGAATAATTTTTTTTTATATATTTATTATAATAAAATCAATGATTTAATATTGCTGAAATTTACAGGATAATTATACCCGTCGTTTGCTGTTGATTCTTGCTCTGTGTGCTGTTGTTGATTTAATCAAATCCAGACACACAATCACCAAAAGAAATTACAGTGATCAAAGTGTTAGAGGATACTTAGCTGAAGTACGTCACAATATTAATAATAAAAACAATTAATACGTATATAAAGAATATATTGTTAAATAATTAATTTATATTTTATAGATATAATAAAATTTTATTTTTGATTTTTTTAGAGAACTTGCTGGTGGAATGAAGTTTGTAAAGAGGAATTTCACAGTAAATTCCGATGTCGATGCCCCAGATGGTCATATTGTCGTGCACCAGGTAAATATTATGATGCTCATTGCAGTATAACACGCACTGGATATATCTGGACCCAACCAGAAACATCAATGGCAATTGAAGTGGAAAAATAAATTAATTTAATTTAGATAAAAAGCCATATGAATTAATTATTCATAAATAATCTTATTGAATGAAGAATAAATATAAAAAAGGAACATTCAATGATTACAAAAATCAAATTAATCTTGGGGAAAATAATCAAAAGTAGATTTAAACATTATTATAATAATATTAATAATATATAATGTATACATATTAGAATAATTGAAAAAAAAAATTGTTCATCACTGTCATGCGACTGCCCTAATTGTTTGAATTTTTAAACTTGGCTTTTTTGCCATATCTTTATCTCAATGCTTGACATCTATTAATTGTTGCTGATGTGTCTGTGACATATTAAAAATTAATAAATAAATAAAATGTTATCGGCAATAATATATTCCTTATATAAATAGCTTTAAAAAATAAATAAATTTAACGCTTTTGAAGCATTAATAAATGTAAGAAGATTATTTATGCACAATTGTGCATTGTTATATGTACAATAAACACATACACATGTATATATATATAAATATATATATGTATTACATAGATATATATATACATATATATAATCATGATAAAAATATTGTACATTTACTTGTTGAATATGTAGTTCTTTGTGCTGGCAAATTGCTGGAATAAATGAAAGGAAAAAAAATTAATAATAGTCCTGTCTTTATTTTTGTAATTATTGTATATAATTTCAGATTTTTCATGCTGACATGATGACGTAGAGGTTCCAGTTTACTTTAAAGTTATTTCTAGATTTCAGGTATGCGCTTTATTGATCGTTTCCATTTGCGTCCTTGGAAAATGTACCCTGGGCGTGTAAACTAAAGTGCATTTACAAATGCAGCCTATTTGACACAGTTTATTATTTAGTCCGTAGTTCATTATTATTATTTTTTTTTTGTCCGCCTTGAAATTGAAATGTATAAAATCATAAGATAAATGGGTCGGCAACAAAATATTATCCCGCCAAGTAGAATAAAATTATTTTCAGATATTTTCAGTAAAATTTTTAATTATTTGTGACTAAATAAATTTATGTATATGTTAAATTTAATTGTATGGTTTAGTTATTTTAATTAATTTATTTCAGTGTTATGCAGCAGTATGAAAGATACCTGCGCAAATTTATTGATTAGCTACAATTCTATGACACAACAGCTTCCAAGTAGTGGTGAAAATCGAGCAAGGACTTGCTCAATGCACCCAATTCTGGACCAAGTGCAGTTGGTCACGAACAACACTGGGCTCAACTTGTTCGCCAGCTGCCATTATAAGTTTTTATCTATTATAATTATTAAATATTATTTTAATTAAAACACCAGTTAATTCCATCATTTATTAACCTTTATTATGATTAATAATTCATATTTATTTAATTATTATTAATATTATTAACATTATTATATTAATTATTTATTTGAGTGAATTTTTATTAACCGTTTTCGGCCTCTAAAAATAAATTAAATAAATCGAAAACTTTATCTGCTTTCTGGACATTCAAATAAAACTGTAAGTTCATATAATAATTAAAACGATGAAAAAAATAAATAAATAAAAAGCATAAAAATAATAAAAAAAGACACTTCTACCTCGCAATAAAAATTTCACATCATCTGTATGTATATATAATAAAATTCATTTAATATTTAATAAAAATTCTCACGTGATTTATACAGATGTACAAAAATAAAAAAACACAATATATTCATTGATTTCGAGAAGAAAAAATCCGTTATGTGTCTTAATTCTCCCGAGATCATTATCTGATGCAACAATATTAAAATCTGTAAATCAAAATTACGCAAATGACATCTCATTATGTTATTTAAATTTCAAGGAAAAAAAAAAAATTAAACAAAAATTCGAAGAAATAGAAAATAAAATTAAATAAAACACACCAATTTTAGTTTGTAAAATAAAATAAAAATTATAATTATTATAAATTTATTAAACCAACAAGAGCCCACACCATCAAGATAAAATTTAATAAATTGAAGGTCATATACACACGCGCCTGCGTGTCCACTATTGATTTGTTGCTAATAAACCAACGACGACAACTCCTCTACTCTCTCTCACAGCTTCTCTGCGTCATCATCTTCCGGACACACCTCAATCAGTTTGCCAGTTTTTAATCCCTAAGCTTCCTACCATACAATAATGAATATCATATTACAAAATCTCCATGGAATATTCAGTGTCTTGATTTTAATTTCAACATACACTTCATGTCGCATTGTTGATACAAATCGTGAACCTCAAGACTTTCCAAACGTCGTCGATGAGCTTTTAAACCTGTTGGATGTGAGTAAAATACTTGAATCAATGCGCCAGCATATGTTATGAGTTGACACATATCAACATTGACGTTTAATAATTCCTTTTAGGAAAAGGAAGCAAAATTTAATGATGAAAATCAAGAACAACAACAGCAGCATGAGCAGGAGCTTTATCCAATTGAAAATATCAGATGGCAGGGCCCTCGAAACGTTGGACAAATCGTCGGAGTCGCTGTGGATCTCTTCGGGAATCCTGTTATTTTCCATCGTGGTGACAGAACATGGAATTTTGAGTGAGTTAATCTGATATAAAAAGAAATAAAATTTGTTTAATAATTATTCATTTAATTTTTATGGACTTGATTTAATAATTTATTTCACGATATTTATTAATTGCTTATTTATAACAGGAGCTTCGACGAAATGTTTGAGTTTCAAGAGGCCTTCAGAGGACCGATTAATCAAGACACAATTCTGACGTTAAATCCACAGAGCGGCATCATTGAGAGTAGCTGGGGTGCTGATATGTTTTATCTTCCTCATGGTCTTCACATCGATGCGCAAGGAAATTATTGGATGACAGATGTTGCACTCCATCAAGTCTTCAAAGTAATTAATAATATACATATATTAATTATTATATTTTCCACCAAATAATTAATAATATTTCATGCAATATATCGCACAAATAAACTTATAATTTAATTCAAGTTTGAACCTGGTGCGATGAAACCAAGTCTAATATTGGGCGAAGCTTTCATTAGTGGCAATGACGATGAACATTTTTGTCAACCAACCTCCGTCGCCGTTGCTCGAACAGGTGAAATTGTTGTTGCTGATGGTTATTGCAACAATCGAATTATGGTGTTTGATCCATCGGGAAATATTTTAAATAGAATACCACAACCTGGCGGTAAATATTTATATTAATATATTCATTTATGATAATGACAATGAGATTAATAATTATATAAAAAAATTGTGTTTTAGAATTTGTCGCATTACGTGTGCCACATGGATTAGCGATCATTGAACGAGGAGATGTCTGCGTTGCTGATCGTGAGAACATGAGGGTAATTTGTATGTCCTTGCGCACAGGCCTTGGAATGGATAGTGATGATAAGCGTGGACCACCCCTCACGCTTCAACAGCCTGATCTTGGTCGTGTATTTGCTGTTGCTGCTCATGGTAATGTTCATTCTCTAATTATACCACTTGTGTATTTACCATGTGTATGTATTTATATTTATATACAGTATATGAACATATAAACTCTTGCTGGAGTTTATATTTCTTGTTCGAATCACTTCACCACAAACATTTAATTTCCAACTCTCGTTCAACCAATTAGTTTTTCTTGTATGTTATTTTGTTTTGTTATTTATTCTTCAAGGTAATACAATTTATGCAGTCAATGGTCCCACTTCACCTATGATACCAGTCCGTGGATTTACTATGAATCCAAAAACCGAAACTATTTTTGGCCATTGGGCACCGACAACTGGCGTAAGTGAATTTTTAGTTTTCTTTTTCTATCAAAAAAAATTCGGATAAATAATAAAATGTAATATTAGTAATATTTAATGAATCTTTTGGAGGATTATAAATACCTATCTTTTTGTTTTTTATTCTTGTTTAGTCTTTTACGCAACCTCATGCGATGACGATTTCACCCAATGGAACGGAACTTTATGTCACGGAAATTGGACCCAATCGTATTTGGAAATTTGATCTGGTGGTTAGAGACACATCTGAAAATCAAGACGATTCAAATCTCTGAAGTAAAAAATAAACTGAAACAAATAAAGAAAAAAAAAAACAAGAACAAATTTTGGATTATAATTGAAAACAAAAAGAGTAATGGATAAAATTATTAATTATATAAATAAAATTGTAAGTATATTATTGTTTTTCTCAAAAATATATATTTTCTCCAATAACATGGATATATAAAGAAGCAAAAAAAAAAATAGAAACGTCTTACACACAAAAATAGTAAATCAGGTATACTCAGGAAAAAACAAATGTCATATATTATATATGAAGAATATTAATGTCTAATCTAAAACTAAACTGGTGCTAACTAAATCTCATAATATTTAATATTATTTTCATTGAAACAAAGAAATTTGAAACAATGTATTTATCATTATTATTCCATTATCATTGTTATTATTATATTATTAATATTATAAATGTACGATTCTGGTAAGTCAGAAAATTGAATTGAGGATAAAGAGTAAATATTACTAGACAATAACTGCGCAAAAAAAAAATTGTATTATTATAAAAGAAAAACTAAACTTTGACTTTAAACGCATAGATTTAGTCTTTCGAAGAATAATCAAAAGATTTTATAAATTCTATGAGTTTTTTCACAGAGCTAGTTTTTTTGTAATTAAAATTATTGAATTTGAATAATCATTATTCTTCAATTTATTAATTTAAATAATAATATCTGATTTCAATATATTTTTTCGATACTAATTAAAGTAATTAAATTAATTGTTCGTAATTTTTATCTAATTTCAAACAGAAAATTTTGAATTAACGTCGAATCTATAAATTGATTAATTTAACTATTTATTTATTTTATTTTTTTATATTCGTGTTAAATGCTCTCAATTATGTTTATGTTTATTAATTTTTATTTGCGCTGTTGTGACTTAGACTCTATCAATATCTTTCCACTGAGCCAAAAAAAAAAAAAAATATTAAACTGAAAAATTTATTAAATTTCATTTCAAAAATTTAAATAGACACAAAATTTATACATGGGCATTATCTTGATTATTAAAAATAAAAAAAGCAAAAAGAAATATTGAAATTAAATAAAAATACAAAATTATTCAGTGAAAGAAAAATATTACTTGTACATTCAACATGAAGAAAGAAAATAACTGTATTTAATTAAATAGAACATATCACAAGTTCAGTAAGAAATCACAGAAGTTTATAAGCGATTTAATGAAGTGAAGTTGACTCAGTGATGAACATGTTACTCTTGACTTGTTCCTAATTAGTACACTTCACTAGTTAAATTCGTAATATGTCAGTCGATTCTGATTTACTAGGTCAGTATGAAGAAAAAAAAAACAGACAAAAAACCAAAAAAAAAAAAAAATAAGCAAGCATGAAAAAATAATCAACGTCCTCTCTTGATTATTAATTTAATTAATTCAAACAAATAAACAAATGATATAAAACAAGCATTGGCTGACAGAAGTGGTTATTTTCATTCATTAAAAATTATATAATTATCAAAAAATAATAAAATAAAATCATAAACATAAATCTGAATATCGAATAATTAATATCATAATAATATAACGACTTTCTCTCTCCTAAAAATACAAAAAATCCCCAGGACATTAAATGCAATGACAGTTTGAATAATTAAAAAAATTTTAATATTATATGTATATATGGGCATTATTCAACCACTTCTTCAGAGTGAAAGTAATTTTGTGAATTTAAATGAATGCCAAAAATAAATAAATAAATTCTGAAAAAAAATAAAATGAAACCAAAAAAAAAAGAGAGAACGTTAATAATAATTATTATATATTTTAAATGAAAAATTGCAATGAGCGAATATTACTTACACGCACATTTATCGCACACAAATCAGTCGCGTGAATATTATTTACTTACTTGCGGTTTCATTGTTGATAGTAAGAAAAATTTGTTCCGAAAATATAAATGATATAAATATAAGACAAAGAAATTGCAAGTAAGTCACGCGCGCATTTAACGCACAGAAGATAAAAGAAAAAAATTAATATTATACTTGCAGGCAATGAAACAACAATTATTCCACAATTAAAAATCAAAAATAAATATAAAAACAAACGAATAATAAAAATTCTTTTTTTTTTTTGCGACATATAATTAAAAATATAATAAATTAGTATATAAATAATTTATATCTCTGGAATTATTTTCACTTGACCGTTATTTCTTCCTTTTGGAATAATTGTGATTTTATTGCTGTTATAAAAAAAAAAAATACCAAATCAATTAATATAATTCGAATATAAAAAAATTAAAAAATATATATATTAGCGGCACGAGAGAGTTCTCCTTTGACGACACAATTTTAGCCGACTCAATATGTATAAGAACTCATTTTTGGAATTTACATCACATAAAAGCCAAGACGAGGTATGAGAACACAATATTGAATCATCGAAATTACGTTGAACTGCGCCAGGAGGTTAAATAAGAAAAAGAAATATCAATAAAAAATGAATTTATGGACGAATGAAGAAAAAAAAAATAAGGCGCGATAAATTGACGGCGAATATTATACAAAGAGTTATTAATAAAAAATAATTGAATTTCAATTTTGGCAAGTGCATATATTCAAGTGGAGGATTTTCGTCTTGGATAAAAAGAAAAAAAAATGAGAATAATTATGTAAACAAATAGTACAATGGTTCTTCCATTAAATTCAGAAAGATTCAATGCATTAATATATTAACAATAAACAAAATAAAAACGAATATCCATAATTAATACTCTCTCGGATTAATGCATAACATCCTGGACAATAAATAAAAAACCGGTGTCAGATTATCATTGATATAACTCATAAAATTCCGTATATATCAAATTGAAAAAGAAATAAAAAGAAGATAAGTTGTAACACGACGAATCTAAAATTTGAATTCTAAATTTCATAATCTTCCAGACAGGGATTTTGATTTAATGACAAAAATAAATTAATAATTAACAATGCATGAAAATAAAAAACAAGGAATATATTATATTTATTATTATGCCAGCATCTGCAAATAATTATAATTTTACAAAATCTGCAAAACCATAATGATGAATTACTAATAATTGAATTGAAAAAAAAAAAAAGAAAAAGATCAAATTACTATTCTGAGAGCTTGATAAGTAATATATTACATGATGTAATCTTAATTATAAAATTACACGTGGAATCAAAATTATTATAAAAATATTACTTATCCACTTATGTATAAAAAAAATGAATTTATCGACACTAAATGCCAACATTCAAAAAAACAAAAAAATCTTGTGATAATTTAAACTATTATAAGCTTCAATTTATCTTGAAATACAAATAAAAAATTCCCATTGGCAAATTCTCAGCTAAAAATTCGAAACAAAATAAACAAAAATAAAAAATATATGTATACAAAATTATTATTTTTAAAATTTTCCAATGACTAATTTCATTTATTTTAAACAAAAACCTCACTTCACGCTACTATAATTCAATAGCTTCATGCTTCCACTATCGTTACAGATGAAGAAATCGACATTACATACAAAATCAGACAAATATATATCGTCTACAAAGAACAAAAAAAAAAAAAAAAAAAACTCGCAAGATACAGCGAGCGGGCATGAACATTGAACAAAAACCCCGACGATCGAATGCGTTACGGCACGGCAATTTTGTAACGGTGAGAAATATACAATATAATACAAACGGAAGATAAAAACAAAAAATAAAAATACAATGTACAAGAAGAAATCCTCCAGAGTTCCAAACAAAATGTCCTCGTTCTACCTCACCTCTTCAACATTTATACTTTTTACATATGTATACATATATACATACAAACCTTTATACATAACCATAAAAAAAAAAAATAACTGATGCCTCCATACAATATAACTTCCTTATCTAAATCCTTCCAATAATACATATACACATGTCAAGCATTCATTTTGGTTTATTACGTTATATCGTGAAGAAAAGACGTGTGTATTCCTCATTATCGTCTGCTTACCTAAAAAAAAAAAAATATTCATCAGATACATAAGCATATATATATATTTATATATAAATATGTATACGTATATAAGCGCTGCACATATACAAGCTCATGTAAATTACAAAGCGTGCGACGCGACGACTATGCGGTCGGCCACGCCATTGACGTGACCGGGATGTTGGGACTAATGAAGACGTGCTGGAGGCCCCGTCGTGTCTTCCCTCTCCTCTCTTCAATACTCCCTTTGAATCCTGAGCAACAAGTCACCGCGCGCACATCAGACTCTCTCAATCCTCATACCGCTATATATCCTTCTTATTCTTAACATTACACACACTATTCTTCATCTCATTCTATCGGTCTCCCGCCAAACCTACTACTTCCACTTCCTTCCACGTATTTATATATTTCATGTTTGAATATTTATATGTATACATAAAGTATACAGCACGCATGAATGTGTAAGTATATATAGAAGAGAAAGAGTGAAGAAGTTGTGCATCGTCTTCTTTCATAACTTCTCTGCGCACAGTAACAAGCGCGACTCTTTCTCACTCCAAACACACGGTTAAAACTGGTTTTTAACGGACATTAATCGTGTGAAAGACAAAGACAACTGACGATGATGAGAGACGTTTGTATCGTTATATATATGTGTGATATTTATATATGTATACATATATCGGTATATAATCGTCAAAGTTGTCATTCAAGCATCAGGATATATAGCTTAATTTGTGCAAATAAATGGAAAATGGACGACTACTGAATTTAATTCGTTCATCAATGCTTTTATAATAATTTATAATTCTCACAATTTTATTTTTTTCTTGAATTTTCCACTTCCTTTATGTTCATTTTTATTCAAAATGCTTTGAATATATCATATTTTTACGTATAATAAATATAATAGCATGTATCCATATGACAATGCACTGATGGAGAAAAAAACAATGGGGATTCACATAAAGCGAAAAAAGATTTGTGGCGCGAAATACAAAAAAATAAAAAGAATAAAGCAATAGTAGTAACCGCGAGAAACGATCGTGGAAAAAAAAAATTGTGAAGCGAGAGTAACAGCCGCGAGAGCATTTATTTGTTTCTATATTTTTTTTTTCTCCTGTTCTCCATCTCTCTTGTTTATGTGTTATGTTCGTATCCCGCTATTTTACCATCTTGTGCTCGTTCGACTCGACCTCCCTCCATCGGTCGTTCTTCCATCGCCAGAAATTAAGATGTTAAGACGTAGCCTGAGGCGAAGCGGAGACGAGGGGAGTATATATACACCATCAAGGATAATGGCGGCCAACGGTCTTAAGAATATGTACATATACATACTCCTATATACATGGTTATGTATATATATACGTGTATATAAATGTATTAGTAACTCTGGATTTTCTGCTTACAGGTTATACCCACAACCAACACGCACATATACATCTAAAGTTTGTTGCCATTAGTGGTTCCATGAGCTTCACAGATCAGATGAAGAAGTTACATACGTATATAAATGCTGTACATAACTTGGATGAAAAAAAAAAAAAAATATAAAAAACTAAAAGAGATTTTAAGCAGAAAAAAAAGTTGGATGCACGCAGATAATCTGAAGTATATGTTTTTAAATTTCTAAGAAGCGATGAAAATCACTTCTTCTCTTGAGTAAAGTGAAGAAGAAATTAAGATACATAGGTATGTATATGTATAAATTATATTGAGAGAAATGAAGAAATATTTAGTGAACAATTAATGTTGAATGGACGTCAAAAGAAGAAAGTCAATTATTTATATAAAATTGGGGGAATGATTGTGATTTAATTCGTAGAATGTTTAACTGGTTTAATTGCCAACTACGCATGAAAATAATTAAGAGAGTTAGACAACAACTGTGTGTCTCTCGAATCAATTATACTGGCGTTGTCTAAATGAAGGGGAGATGAATGCAGGAAGCTAATAAAGGAAAACTAAAATGAAAAAAAAACATTGTGATGATTGCAGTCATTATTATTTATACTGAGAAACGTAAATGATGTATATACATAAAATATATATAAAATTGAGTTTTGATGTCTCGATCAGGGTGTCCAGTCTCTACGAAACAGTAAATTTATATTCTTAAATTGGTTTGGAGACACATTGTTACTGAAGAATGCCATTAGCTGAATGGTAGAGAGTATCTACGGTAGCAATCTGCGTTGTGTTCAATAACGTATTTCCTGTCTCGAGGTGGTCTCATGAAAAACGACTTCCCTATGTATATTATAATATATATAAAACGACCGGAAAGTCTGCAATTATCCTCGATATATTTCTCGTATGATCCCGTTAAGTTATCATATGACATGAGAATTATATTACAAATAAATAATACAAGAAGAAGCAAAAAGTTATACATATACAAGAGAGTAAAAAACAATTTTTTTTTTATTCATTGTAGAAATAATTTGTGACTGAATTTACTTTTAAATCCGCCGAATATATTGGTACATATATACTGACCACTTTTATTTTCCAGGTGATGAAAAAGAGGTGAGCCATGAAACTAAAAAGGTATTGGTGTGTGTTTGTGTGTGAATATTTGTATACACATATATGTACATATATATTATATGTATAAATATATGCGGGTATAAATAAGGATAAAAGCAACACACAGAGAAGCGATAGTTACGAGGAACCAAGGAGGCATTAACCGGCGCGCCAAGTCGGCGTCACGATTGGTCGATTGTGGACCGCGTGTGCCCTCGTGCAGCAAAAATGGCCTGAGAGAAGAAGAGTGAGAGATGATATAAGCAAGAGAAGAAAACGTTTGGAGAGAAAGAAAGAAGGAATGAGGGGAAAGAAAGAAATAAGAGAACGCGAAAGATGGTTGGGGATAAGGATGCTGTGTGCACGCGGCCCCAGCTATACAGCACACGTAGCCCTGCACTGACAGATACATCTTTATTGTTGGCTGGTCCAAGCTCTCTTTTGCCCCTCTCTTGGATCCGTGTATGTATTTTTTAATGGGGATTTTTTTTTTCTCTTTATTTTATTTTTTCGTTCTTTTCTTCACTCTCTCTCACCACCTGCAACTCTAATGACTCTTTGCGATCAAAAAGCACACCGGCAATATTCTCCGTATAACTATTTTATTTATTTATTTATTTATTTATTTATTTATCTATTTATTCGTTTATTTAATCGGGTTTTTTTTTTAATTTTTAAAATTTGTTACAGGGATTTAGATGATAATAAATATATGAGAATGAAGAATGAGAGAAAGCGGCAAAAGGAGAAGCAATAGAGGAGATAAATAAAGAAGAAACTGGAAGAAAAAAAATATTACTCTATTGAGGGGATGCCGCTGAACATATAAATCAATAGATTTGTAGCCTGACTAAAGTGAGACATCATCTTGGTGAATCGACCGACACGAAATATATATGTAGATAGTATAGAGACTATATACTTATGCATTGTTGCTTGGTCCAATGTTAAAAAACACCAATATCACGTATTGCATATATACGTTTTATATTGTATTTGTGAAGTGGCGAACATTTTAAAATCCGAAAGGTGTGTAAAAACGACGACGATGCGCACTTATACATATATACATCTGAGAAAAGAAGGCGTGGACTGCTATAATGTTCCCTTCAAAAATCTTCTTTTTCTTATTTTTCAACGCCACCCATTCTCCCTTCAGGTAAAAAATAAAAATAAATTTTTTTTTTTATTTTTTTCATGTTTTTTTTCCAAACTCATAGCTTGAACATCGTGAGAGATTTTAGATTTTTCCATTTATACAAGTATATACCATGCACTATAAAATCCATTGAATTTACGACTCTATTCGAACTCAAATTTTATTCGTTTTTATCCGCATATATTTTCAAATATCAGACAATTATTATCATTTCTATTATTATTATTATCATCAATATATCATTATTGGTTTTTACGAACTTATAAAATTGTCTAAAACAATTTTTAATATAATCTCAAAGATAATATTAAGTATTAATTCTTTGTTCCACTTTAAAATCATCCATATTTATTTTAACGAAGGTTAATTTGTTTAATATAACAAGCGTCATCTAACTAGAAGGCGTTATAAATTCATTTATAATCACCCGCATACAAATACGTATATACTTGAAGTGCTATACAATCCCCAATTGATAATGACAATTTATAATATTTTCTTTCTTATTCTCATCTTTATAATTTCACCATCACGATCATATCAAATGCCTTGAACTAAAAGTGTATTATATATTCCAGCATGTAAATACAACACATGAAGTGTGTTATACATACTGCAGTGGTATATGCAGTGGTATATATACATACGGGTAAATGTGCAACACTCAAGAAGAAGAATATAACACCGCTGTGAGACAAGGTGAGCAAGGGAATGTGTGTGCACACACCATGCGACATTGGACGCGCTTTAAGCGATGTAAAAATGAAGATTAAGCTGATAGAAGGTATGGGGATGCCACGTTGGTACACGAGTAGCGGCGCCGATATCTCGATTCGAGAATCTCACGGACGAGAAACGCCTGTTGGTAAGAAGTGCAGAAGAAGAGCGCACGACGATGAAGAAAAACAACAACAAAATATACATATACATGTATGTGTATATACATATATAAATGAAAAAACGTATAAAAGAAAAAAAGAAAAAGTGGAATAAAGAAGCAAGCAGAAGATAAAGAAAAGAGAATGAAAGAAGTGGAAGAAGAAAATAAGCGAAAAGAGAAGAGACATTGCAGTACATATAGCAAACGCGAGCGGACAAGAGAAGTCCTTGCGGCATGTGTTAACCAGCGGCGCCGACGCTTCGATTCGACACATCCTGTTTGTTTCTAACCAATAGCAATAACTCTTTCCAATCACATATTCAACACTCGCTCTTATATATGTATATAATATTTGTGGATTATTATACATATAAACAGCTTAAACTATTGATGCAGATGGATAATACACAAAAGCTATTGAAAATGAAACTGGTACAAAAAATTCTCAGCCAACACCACACATTATTACATATATGTATATGTATATCTAATAAATATACCTCCGCCATTGGATTTGAATACATATCCATATAATATATATGTATCCCCAGCGTGAAACTTGTCACTGAATAAAGTGTCCCATGGTCGTGCGAGAATATGTAAACGTTAAATAAGCGTATATAACTAAAAAATATACATATATATCTTTTGCAGAGTTGCTCTTAAACATACAGGAGAGAATCAGACATTCAAAATGGCCGTGTGTGTTGAATCCGTGGGTGTTGAAAAGCAGCAAGACCGAAGGTCGTGGTTGATGTTTCATGCTCTCTGCTGTTCACTGCTAAATCTTACATTGAATAGTCGCATTACACACAAATAGTCAAAGAGCAGGATAGGATATGAAGAACATGAAGAAAAATAAAGCGAGAAGAAATAAGAGAAAGGAAGAATCGTTTGTGCTTTTCGCGAGCATGTCATGTGTCCAAAGGATCTTCATACAAAACGGATCTTCTTAGTGAATACATATATACATATATGTATATACACGCTTCAATGAGAAGACAGGACCATAATGGTCCCATTATTGTCAATCTAACGAATGGAAAAGCGTATATATATATATATATACATATATATATGTTTGTGAAGTAAAGACGTCTTTGTTCAATGTGAAAACGACGATAGAATGACGTGAGAATAATGCGGACACAGATCTATGGATATTCATTTCTTCTTCCTTTATAACTTTTTTTTCTTCTTTCTTGGTATTATATATAAATATATATATACATATACTAGCTGACAAACGGCAAACGTTGTTTTGCTATATATAAATTATTTCTAGCGAATATTTTGATAGTTAAATTATTATACTGATACTGTGACACGAGAATTTTAAATATCGTCTTCAATTGCTGAGTTTCCATAGCATTTTATGTGTATTTATACGTTGAGGGTTATACGATGTGTATATATATTCGCACAATATGAGCTGGCCAGCTCCCTCTGATCTCATATTATTTCTATACACACATCCTACGCAATTAGAACGATCTCCATATTTATACATATATACTCTTTGTAATGTATATATGAATAAACTTTAGGTAGTATATAAATACATACATGTATTTAAATAAATAAAATTAAAGAGAAAGAATTTATATGTATATAAGAAAAGGAAAATGGACGCATGAACATGAATTGCCGTATGATACTGGTTGACGCGTGGGTCGATGGCCACACTATATAATAAGAAACAACTCGACAATAATTAGAACCAGTTTATAGACGGAGATATCTGGGATATAATCATAAATCATGTCTCTTCCGGGTGACTTAAGGGGATAAATGAAAGTATTGCGATAATGGTAGTGGAATAGAGAAATGAAACAGTAAAACCAAAGAATTAATATTGAAGAAAAAATGAAAATCAATGCGCGCAACACTACATATCGCAATTGTGTGTACTGCTCATTAAGCGACTTGTCGTTGCTACAAGGCCTACATCGCAGTTATATATGTATTTTTATTTATTTATTTTATATTCATTTGATATAATGTTTGATATGTTGGTATTTGAACGAGGAGCAATAAGAAGATTATATATTTATATAAAATACTATAAGTAAAAACGTTAGAAAGAACCTGTCATCGGAATTAATGTTGAGGATTTTTTTTTTCTCTTCTGTTTTGGATTTCTTTGTATTTTTATTTTTCCTTTTTTTTTCTAGAGGCAGAATCGTCGATGGAAAGATTGAGGATAAGCGTGCATCAAGCATATGGATGACGGAGAAGGTTAAATCTTGAAATACATATACATATGGAGTATTATAGGAGTGAATGACTTGGCAAGAGTTCTATCGCCAAGTCAAAGATGATTGAGAGAGGCATACGAATATAATAAGCCTCATCGGAACATTTCTTATTTACACATGTATAATATGTGTGTAATATATACAAGTATATATTTGTGTGGATATAATGTAATCAAGAATTTTCATCATTGAAATAATCTCATAACACTTTTTGCCATGTCCAATCTCATCTGGTTCACGATAACATTGTTAAGGATTGTATAAAAAAATCAGGACAACAAAACAAAATTATTAAAATATATAATGAACTAATAAGGATATGAATTCCAAGTGAGATCAAGAAGGAAATATTATAAACGAGATAGATATTCGATGTATGCTAGAAATTAAATGAATCCAGCAGCTGTTCTCAATCAAATCAAATGACATCGAATAAAAATTTTATTCGCATTTTCTCCGATGTATATATATATATATCGCTCTTCTTTTTTTCTTCTCTTCACAAAGCTCAAGCCAATCACCCTTGGGGCTTCAGGATACAGCCAATTAGCCAAGATTTATCGGCGCACCTTTGCAGCAAGATTGCACTCGCTGTCTCTTTCACTGTTGCCACACTATCAAAAGGTTCGTGTATAATTTTTATTTATTCATTAACATTTATTTTTTTTTTTTCCCATTTTCTCACGCACGCAATTATAATCCAAAATTAAACCCATTTTTCTACGAGAAATATAATAAATAATCATGTTGATATTTATTTCAGAATGAATAAATAAATAAATAATTATCTCAATGAATAAATGAATAAAATAAAATTCATAAATATTGGCTGATGATTCATTTTAAATGAGAGAATAAAAAAATACATAACTTAATATGTATTTATATATACCGAAGTAGTATCATCACAAATACAGCCCTCGATCCACCTGACATCCTAATGAAGCAATCATGAACGGACGTTATCCCACCGCGCGCTCACCACAAGACCACAAAAATAACCACGAAGAGCTCTTTCATCTATATACATATATATATCTTTATAGACGTTATATGTATAAACTATACATGTGTGTCTTGTATATAAGTTGCCTTGGAGAATCGTGATATGCCTGATGGGTCTACTCGTGGTAGGTTGAGAGGCGTCGATGGGGCGTGGTCCAGAAGGCATCTTCTCTCTCATCATCGCGAGCTCCAACAATTGCCGCTTCATATTATATATACATACATATATATACATACTATATACGTATACCTTCAGCAATATATAAGTACTTTTATACATCACTGTTAAATTTTCGAGTCATTGGCAATAATTTAGCCGGATGTCATTATGATTGGATTCCCTGAAAGAAATTACATTTAAAAAAAAAAAAAAAAATAGGTATGTATTTATATATTTAAATTATTTAATATATATTATATATTTTTTTAATTTTGTTTCAGTTGCAAGATGTCGTTGTAAAGCGCATTAGAAGAAAATGAAAATATTATTAAATACGTTGCATATAAAGATAATAAGACAATTAAACTCTAGTGTCATGTCAACGCGTTCACAACAGGAAAAAACGCGATTCTTTTATCAATTATAAATCTACAATAGGTATGTATATATGTATATATATGTGCACATATATATACATATATTTATTAAATGTGTTTATCGAGTATGAGATGGTGTAAATTGAAAGCGTTGTCGTTAAATTATGTTCTCTACTTCACATATGTATTTTTTATTTCACTTATCGTTTTTATTTATTTTTTTTTTTCTTTCATTAACTTCTTTTTTTTTTTCTCGGTTTCTCCTGTTGCGCATTGAGAAGAAGAAGGAATATATACGAGAGAAAGCATATGTATATGTACATATACATATATATATCTTCTTAGAGACCCGTAAACTTTGACCCCCTGAGGCGAGTCGCATTTGACAGGAGCCACTGGCTTGCTCGGTGTAGGACCCCTGTCGCGTTACAGCATTTGTCAGAAGGTGTTCGCAATACACACAGAGCTATACATATATATATATATAGCTGATCCTTTTGCCTTTCTTATTTCATTTTTTTCTTTTATTTATTTTTTTTTTTATAACTTATTCTTTCGTATGCACAGCTCTACTCTGCTTAGCTCATGCTCTCTTTTCATGGCCTTTTATATTGCTCGTGTGCCACGATTGCAAAGCGCAAGAACGAAAGTATAATATATATAAAAAAGATTTTTTCTTTTTTCATTTATTCCAAACGCACAAATTTCACACAGCAATATATTTATAAATTTTCATTTGAATTAGACATCTATTCGAATTTAATGTCTCTATTTTACATTTAATTTCAATTAATTTATAAAGTAGATTTGATAAAAAAATTATCTCATTGTAAGGTGGTTTATTATTTAAATAAATTAGAAATTAATTAATAATATTTTAGAATGTAACGCTTTAGGTGTGTATATAATACTTTCTTATATTTTTTTTTTTCTTTTGCCATCATCCCAAGTTCTATAGTGTAGCTTTGTGTGTGTGTATATATGTGCATACCTCTCACGTCCATAATTGCGTAATGGCACAAGCCACGCTTTTATGTCTCAATTACACTCGATGGATTCCCCGGACGAGAGATTTATGGAACGAAATTACAACGTGCCGATCGAAATTACACCTTCCTACGCATTCAGTTCCTCTCTCGCCTTCAAATTCTTCTATATAATATATACTCAATTCTCCTTTTGTTCACTGTCTTCTTTTTCTTCTGCATATTCATGTATATACAATTATACAAGCGTATATAATAATATTTATACATACACAGAAATATTATCCGTTCATCATTCTGCTACATCCTGAAGTAGCGTCATGATAAATCTTATAATTTTCATCAAACACATCGTGAGACGTTTCGTTTTACCACGAATTTTAATTGCCTCGTTGGCGTTTTTATCTTTATATATATTTTCTTTTTATTTATTCTTTTACTTTTAAGTTGAAACAAGACTGCAGACGTCCCACTGAGGTAACGAATCATCGCACATAACCCTCGTCTTCTTCTCATTTACGAGTGTGTGTTTCTCGCAACGTAAAATGAATTGGTTGCCACTGCTATATAGGTAAACAGGCGCCAACATAATCTCACGAAAATATTCATGACACGAAGGCACCCTCAGTCATCAGAGGGGAAATGAGAAGAACACTCGTGATGGAGCATGCCAATCAGTCCTGATGGTGCATTATACAATTCTGTTATCTTCTCATTCAACATACCTGCTGTCTATAACCTGTGAATTATACATGTATATGTATAAAATTCTGTGAGAGTTATTTCTATATATATACATGAGGTTCAATGAATGGCCTGGGGGAGATGGAAAAAATAATGTATACGTATTTGAAATAACGGGACAAAAAGAACGTGTTTAAGTGGTTAGAGATAAAATAAAAAATGTCATTTATCATAATTTTTTATCTCAAATTACACGATAAAAAAATCTTTTACTGATTGATCTGGCATCTGGTTTAAAAAAAAAATTGATCTGATCATCAATGTTTCCCGTTGTTTCATTACCACCCAGATTTAAGATACAATCTTACGGATATACTGCATACAAATTATTTATATTATTTATTACTAAAATAATTAAACTTAATAATTTAGATGAATAATTAATTTTATATATTTTATATATACATTAAAGATTATTTTATTTAAAACTTGTACACAAGCGCGTGCCGTCGTTTGTTCAGACTTCTTCTTCTACCTCTATATACTAAACACTTTTCTATATGTACATATATCTCAATCATTTTTCTTCACCACAGTCCCACACTTTCTAATTTTTATCTTCTTCTTTCTTCTTTCTCAATCATCCTAACGTCTTCAATATCTCATTCCCTGCTGCCATCGCAATACATTTTCAATTCTTCTATATACCCAAACCTATACATAAAGCTTTGCTGTCAGCCCTGAAAAACACCATAGCCCATTCACCATTATATATATATATTTTTTTTTTTGGGTACTATTGCAGCAGTCCTATCGTAAATTCAATCGTACAAAAATCCAAGCACCCAAAGTTTCTAAAATTCTTTTTTTTTTCTCCCAAAATGCCCTGATGAGTTCTGTATACTACTTAAAATTTTCTTTTCTTTTTTCTCTTCATTGAACCGGATTACCGGAACTATATATACGTATGCACATTTAAGATGCGCAACCCCGTTCTTATTTCACATCCCACGCACTAATTTACATTCGAATATAAATAAAAGATAGAAAAGGGAGATGAAAAAAAATAAAATAAATGGAAGATAATTTACAAAAGATAAACAAATAAACGTACATATATTTATCTATATTAAACGTATAACATATATAGTTTATATATATTTACATACATATATATATATATACATAAATGTTTGTTTATGATGAAGCAGTGGATTGAGAGCCACGGGGTCTATATAATGTATAAGAGTAGAAGCGGGAGCCTTCAAATGTATCCACATTTGAAGGCTCAAGGAGGGTCAGGCACGTTAAGAGGGTACACGGGAGGATGTATAGCATGGCCCAGCATGGTCTCTGTATATAAGCATGTGTATATGTGTGTGTGTATACATAGAGGATCACTGCACGAGCGTTGAATAAAGAGAAAGAGAGTGAGTGGGGGAGAAGGTAGTGTTGGGACCACGGCTGGTATCTCAATCAGGCACATGGGCCGCAGGTTGGGCTGCTCTGGACCCCGGTGGTGGTCGCGTCGTCGTCGTCGACAACGGTGGTGGTGGTGGTGGTGGTGGTGGCGGCGGGGATGGTGGTGGTGATGGTGAAAGAGAAAGGGAAAAAGATCGGGAGAATACGAGAGAGGCCTTCGGGTTCTTGAGCCGTCACAACTCAATCCAGTTCCTCGGAGGCTGCGAAACCGAGCGCATGTATTTTTATTTGTTGTTTGTTATTGTTGTTGTTTGTTTGTTTGTTTTTTTTTTGTGTACTGCAATTGCGCGCACGCGCGTCGAAAGAAACGAGACGAATTCTTGTGAATTGACACACGCTGTTGGTGAATGATTTTATATTATTTTTTTCTTCTTTGACGGAAGAAAGGGATCTTTGCGAAAAAAAAAAACGCGGGAAGATATAAATCAATTTTTTTTTTTTTTTTTTCTTATCAATTAAATTTATGCAAAGAAGAATAAACGTAATATTTTTTTATTTTGTTTTTCAAACGTGGAATAATAATTTTTTTATAACATTGTTTAATTATTTTGTTGTTTTTAATTCATTTTCTTCTTCGGGGGTTTTGAATCATGTGATATATTGACAACATCGCACAATAATAAAACGTAAGATAATATTTTTTGTTTTAATATTATTATTTAATTTAAATTGTTCTGAATAGTTGCGAAAAAATATGAAAGGGATGATTTGAAATAGATGCAAAAAAAAAAAAAATATATATTCTTTGTAGTATATACACATATACTTGTTTAATTGCTATGATCTTGCAACGATCAGTCAATGTCATTCGCTTATACATATATATATGTACAATATATTACATATAAGTATTTACTGAGCTCTCTTGGGCATCGATCAACAAGCCTTCATCTCGAACATAATTCATCGACGTGCCCCATTTATGAATGTCCAAAGGCTCTTTTTCTCTTCTCATCTTTTCTCATTTTATTCATACATCGCTTTGCCTGTTTAGCTTAACAATTTGCAAATGATTGAGAAGAAAATTAACATGAAATAAATAATAACCAAAGAATTGATGAAAAATAATCACCAGCACTCACTCATTCACAATAATCATTGTTAAACATATTCCCTACAAATATACATCTTTCAACTCTACACATTTTCATCTCTCATTGATCTTCACACACAAAAAAAAAACAAATCCTAAAAACAAAATATAAATACATACACAAATATAATAGATCGATCATATTTCATATTTCAATTCGTTTCGCATCAATTGGCAAAGAGTTCAAAGTATATATATCGTTTAAAATATAAATATAAAACATATACCAATATGACATATATATATATATATAAATATATTTCTATTATTCGTAATTATATTTCCCAATGATATAAAAAAAATATATAAAAATACTTGGATGAATGCGATGAAGAGTAGACATAAGGAAACAAACAAGTACCTGAGAAGAGATTGCTCTCGGACAGTGGCTTGCTTGTTAGCGCAAAGGACTTGAAGGTATATATATATATTATATACAGTACACAAATACATATATAGAAGCGTGCCCATGTGAATTTATATATTCTTGCGCTAATGAACTCGTGGTGGCACCCAAGAGAAGACAACAACAACAACAACAACACACATGCACACTGGAAACCTCGTGGCTATATCAAACCCGTCGGAACATTATTACAATAAAATACATATACATATACATCTACCAATGAACCATCAGACATGTTCGTTCGATTGCGTTGTCCATGTTGTCGTGATTTCTCTCTACTCATTTTCAATATCATTGATATTCTAAAAGTATAATAAATTCAATTGGAATTACGGTTTATACGCCTACAAACATGCTCGATTAAACGTTAACAGTATCTAACAGTTGATAGATAAAATAGAATAATAAAAATATTTATACATACATATATGTATATATAACGTGCATTATATATGTAGTATTATATGTATATATATAAATAAAAACTAAAAGTTAAATCGTGACTTGGGATATATGCACTGAAGCATTAAAACGTATCACGTACTCACCGAGTTCTCTCGCTATTAAAACCCGGAAACTATTGATCCTCAGAACTGATAGAATCTCTATATAAAATATATTTAAATACATATATATATATATGTATTTATATCTTTTTTCGATATATCATTTCATTCTTGGAAGTAAATGAAAATAATAAATAAAATAATATATGATGATATAAAATAAGTTTGTTATTTATATATAAATATACACATAGATGTTCAATGATAGTTTATGTTTATGCGTTTAATTATAATGTGAAAAGAGCATTCATAAAGGGGGAAGATTTGTAATCTCAAGAAGTTGAAGAATGAATAGAAATTGAAAGAGAGCAGCAACAACATATCCTTCTGGCACTGTGCCACCTGCTCGTATCTTCTTCTTCTTCTTTCGCTTTATCTTCATCTTCTTCAGTGTCTAATAACAGTATAGACTCCTTGTTTCATTCTTTACCTTTCAAATAATATAATTATAAGAAAAAAAAAAAAAAGAAAAACCATCACAGCTCTTTGAAGCAAATTAAATTTACAAATTTATTGATACATTAATATTAATCATGATAATATTCTATATTATATTATTATATCAAATATTTTGTTTTTATATTTAAATGTGTTATTGACTGTGTGTCATCACAAGACGCGTGTCTAACACGTTTTTATAATATATATATATATATATATATACATACAGCAAACAAAAATATAGGCATCGATAACAAAACCAAAAGAGAAGTCAAACAAAACGCGATGGAGACAAGAAGAAAAAGATATGCCGCATGAAACGATTTGTTTGCCGTCCAATCAGTAGCCCATCGTAGAATGTGTGGACAGATATATAAGGATACACACACACACACACACACACATATATATATATACATACACAACAATGTTATACATAATAGCATATACACTGATGTTATATTCTTTAAAGAACTATACAGATGCCAAAGTCAAATATATAGAGAGAGAGCAGATAATTTCTCTCAGCTTCTTAACTTACACGCAGGACTAATATTTACTCAGCGCTAAAACCCTCCGGCACATGAGAGAATATAAGAATAAAAATAAAACAGAAGAAAAGATGATGACGAGTATATATATGTATATAAATATATACATAACATGATGGCAATTTAAATAAATAAACCACTTGAATTTATGATCAATAAATAAGACAATTAAAAACAGATATAAATTATTTCATACCATGTATAATGATTGGATAATTCAATTTTAAATTATTTCATCCGACATTATTGTTGATTGATAATATTTAAATATGTGTAGAAGTGACAAAAATAAAAAAATAGGAGAAAAAGAAGATGAATATATAAAAACAAAATGTCGGGAAAGATAACGATGTAATTGGAGAAGAGCGGCTGAGAAGGAGCTACTGGATAAAATGAAAAAACTCCCATCAGTTTGCTGACTACCACTACTACTATTATATACATATATTTTAGGATATATATATACACATTATACACACTAAATCCTTTTAGTTTGCCTCGAGTGTGTATATGTGTTTGTGTTGTGTAGTAAAAGAAGTAGAGATGTTGCTGATGTTGAATCACTCGCGCCGCTTTTGCTCTTTCTCTTTCATGTTTGGATCTTGAGGGCGCGACGTTGGGAAATTTCAGCATGTAGCAACGCCGAAATTCAGCCACCCATTGGCCTAACAGACGTGGCAACGAGGGACAGATGGTATAGGGCCTCGATCGTTTTTTTTTCCTGTCCTTTATTATTATCATCTTCTATCTTCGTTAACCTTTGCAAACACTCATTTTATATTTATATAAATTGATATTATATATGTATGTATAATGTATATAATATTATATTGGTTCGTGTGGGCCTGTGTGTGTATCAATTCACTTGACCTTTGATTTATCAACAGGATCAAATATCAATATGTAACACCTGTAGATTATTGAATTCAATGAAGCTATCTTGCGGTTCGCCATGAATAATTTTGAAGCACGTGCTTTAGATTGACGTTATATATTATTTGATATGCTTCATTGAATTATGAGAATACGATCGACCACAACAGCAAAAGTGTTCATGTTGGATCGTATGATGTGTCAAGAAGAAATAAATTATATATTATACTATGTGATATTTAATTTGATTTTAGGTTATGTTTAATTATTCTGTCTATTTGATGTTGATGTGAAATTAATTAGAACAGTGAGAAATTATTCCGGATGTTTAAAGTTCTTTATATCTCATAATTAATGATTGGTTAGGTATATGATATTGAATATGTTATTGAACTGTTCATCCGTCATTGAACTTGAAATACACAACTCGATAAATGCCAATAAAAATATTGAACATTAGCCATTAATGCAAATGGATATGTATGTTATCCATGAATGTAATTATTGCAAGGTCAACAAAAGTATAAATGATACTGCATGAATGCTGAAGATATTAATTATATTTATATATAAAGTTGAAGTGAATTCAATCGTTTGTTCCTTGTCTCGCGCTCGTTTGCTTGCGTTATATTCAATTTGTTTTTTTTTTTTATTCTTTTAGCTACTTCTCTCTTCTCCTGCCTCATTCTCTCTTTTTTATTTTTTTTTTTTTTGGCCTTCTGGTTTGAGGCTCCGCTCTTCAGATTACACATCTGCTTGTCTCCTGCGGGCAATCAACGGATTAATTATCTTACCATGTCAATTAGCATAAAGGTTCGACGTTGTTGGAAAATTAAAACGAAAAATAAAAATTATCCATCAAAATGTTTTCTAATCATAATCAGTAATTATTACGAAATTTCATGATAATACTCATAAATTTATGTTGTTAAATATTTAAATTGTTGTATTTTATTTGTATCAATATATTTATTTATTTATGTATCAATTAATATAATTTCAATTGTTTTTTTTTTTTTTGCAGAATAAGAATGTATTCCGTTGCGCAATGGATTTGTTTACTCGTCATTTTGGCCTTTGTTGTTGTGACGATAAATGCAACAAATAATGTGACAATAGCAACAACAATAGCGATAAAAGCGCCAATAAGATGTGAAGATGCACGACTTAAATGTGCATACAGAACTGGATGTGGCAGAGCTCTTCAGCAATATTTAACGAGCTGTGCCGCTGTGTTTCAGGGCGACTCAAACATTTGTCATGAATCATGCCAGCATGCACTTATTGCTCTTACAAGTACTGATGAGGGAAAAGAGCTTATGACTGTAAGTTTTTATTAAATTTAATATTTTATATTTATAATCATTCAATTATTTATTATTATTATAATAATATAAAAATAATTTATTATATTCTTGCAAGTGTGAATGTGCCAAAGACGACATCATGTGCTTGAAAACAAAAGAGAGAGTAGAAATTTGCCGTTCTTCAGTTAATTCGGCAATGAATAGAACACGTGTATCATGCAGAATAGCAACATGGATATGTAATGCTGATGCATTGTGTTCAACAGCACTTTATTATTACAATGGTTTTTGTAAGAGTATGTTTCATGGAAAGAAATGCACTCATCGGTGAGTTGATTCAATAATAAATTTAATAAAATTATTTATTTTTATTTTAATATCAATTATTTATATTTATATTTTATTGTTTTTTTTTTTTTCCTTCAGCTGTCGTAACTCTATTGACATCTTGACACGCCAGGAAAAGGCTGCAAAGTTGAATACGTGCATATGTGACGGCGCTGAAGATTATGACTGTAAGGGTATTCATTATAATATGAATTTACTGTGCTTTGGGAAAATACTTCACGAATATAATAATGTGTTGTTGCCTGACACAAGGACGAATGAAGTTTCCGGTTCTAAAGACGTTCATACTGTTGGAAATTATTATCTAAGTCGAACGAATTTTATTATTGGTGTACTACTTATTTTATTCATGGCAAAAGGTGATGATTATTGATTGATTATTTTATATTTGATGAATTGTATAGAGAAATTTTTTTTTGATTCAAATTGTGCGTGACACTTGAAAGACAGAATTGGAGCTGTGTTACATTCTAGTATTCTACTGTTGGCGAGCAGTCGAGGGTGTTTAAAAATATACTTGAATAATACTCTCGTACACTTTCGTTTTAGTCTTGTAGAAGACTTAAAACGAAAATAAATGCGACGCTGCCATTTCTACGGCTTGTCAACTTTATTCTTTGTCTAATTTTCAACAGTGTCTTGTCACAATTCAACCAAAAATTAATTACTTTATTTCATCATAATATATTTATGTAGAATATTTTATTTTAATTACTTAATTTATTATCAATTTTAACTTTTTCCTTATTTTTATTTTTTATTTTTTGTCTCTTCATTTTAGACTGATGATTTATTACTAAACCAGGCAAGATCCACAAACAGTATTTCGTGTGTGAATGACCAAAGACCCTAAATACTTACCATTTGGTGCGTTGTGACGAGAGAATTGTGGAGATATTAAATTTAATGCCCGGAAGACTGTATGTGTCACAAAGATACAGATAAAAAAGAAGATGATGAAGTAAAAGAGAAAAAAAAACGAGCTATATTTTTACTTCGTTCTTGATTCACGCAAAAATCATGTGTTGTGAACAAAATTTATTAACAATCAAATCCGGGTATTTCTACATAAGACAGAAAAAAAAACTGAAAAAAAAAAATTCGTACAATGTAAATGATCATGTTTTTCACATTTTTGTATATTAGAATGTATGATAGAGTTTATATATATTAACAGCAATTAATTATTCCTTAATTTATAATGTATGTACGTGTGAATTATGTGTTAATGCAGCGACTTTTTTTTTTATCGTGATTGTAAATAAAGGGATATATTTGTATATTGATAAAAGTAAACAACAAAAACAACATAAGCAAAAAAAAAAAAGAAAATAATAAGAGGGTTAAATGAGTTTTAAAACCAGTAAAAATGTTGATGATAAATTATTTTTTACAATGCTTAAAATTAAGGTAAAACTATTTTTTTTATTTACGATTTATGAAGAGTTTGTGGAGGAAAAAGATGTAAAGGAAGGCATAAACGCGGAAAAGGGTAGAAATCACGCGGATGAGAGAAGCATAAGAAGCCGTAGGCTTCTATTGAGCATCAGCTGTTATTGTGGATCAAACTATACGGATGCAGCGTGCTTTGCTTGGCCACACACGTCGGCCCACAGCTATATACGCTTCATTCTCTCTTTCTTCCTGAGATTTTCCTCCTCTCGCCTGCTGGCAAAACCCACAATATTACCACATGCTTCGTATGTGAATGTTAAAATACAAAACAAATTCATCCTCTTTACTCCACAATTACATTGACTTTACAAGTTTGTAAATGCTAACATAAACGACCTTGCGCCGGAATCTCTCTCAATCCATCTCAATATAAAATAATCAGCAGAAGCAGTTTCTAAGAAATATATATAAAAAAAAAAAGAAACTTCTTCCGATAACAAACTCGTTTATCCATTATATAGATATTCATTTACAGTTTTTTGAATATAAAAACTCAAATATATTTGTACAGATATATAAATTAAAAGAAATGAAAAAGAAAAAATATGGTGGCGTAGGCGAGGGATAAAGCGAACGAGAAAGTTAAGAAATGATGGGGGCCAGTAAACAACACAAACACAAACATAAATACAACTCTTCTTCCTTCGTTTGCTTTTATTATCTCTTTGGCATCGAAGAAGGGCTCTCTCTCACCACGTGGTGCCTTATGGTATAAAATATACTCTCTCTATATTATACCTCTTGCTCAATCTCTTCTGCTATAGCTGTTAGAAACGTAAAAGCCAGCCCAAGCTTCAGGTTAATTTTTAGTTTCGTTTCTTCTCTATATGTATATGTATAGTCTTAGTTGCGCGATGGTGATACAGGAAAGGTATCACCCAAGCGCAGAGTTACCTGCTATACCAAAAGAGAAGCAACTGAATTTGTGAAAGAGTAAAAGAGAAAACGAAGGAACTTGATGTGTATAAAGTTTTAGTTTGAAGACAAGTGAGTGGAAAAGAGAACGATGAAAAAGAACGTAAAGGGTTTGTGAGGCAACTTGGAAGGGGGATATATAGGCTTGAGGGAGCAAGAGAGAGTCAGTTGCTTGGTGTTGGCCACACACGTAGCAAAAGAAGACGAGACATTCATGGGTTAAAGTGAGATGACGATGGTAATGAGAGAGATGATGATATGGTGTCTCCAAAGCAATTCAAGTGAGATGGTTGTATTATATACGTAGTGAAACTAAAAGAGAAAACGGAATGGGTGCGAGAGACGAGGTAAGAATGAAAGAAGAAGATGTGGAGGAGAGTGAGAGAGGACCCGCAGGCTCCGTGTCGGGGACCACCCACCTTGCCTTGGAGGCTGCCTAGCTCTGCACATCGTCCTCTTCTGGTTGGCAGAGAGAGTTAAACCGTTCAACTTGCGAGGTATAGAAGCACCTAATGCACTTTGGATATATATATATTCACAATATAATTTTTACAGTGAAATAAATAAATAAATATTCAATATTCCACGTTAATTGCACGAAGCATCAGCTATGCGGTAATTAAAAATTTACTTTCTATTTTTTTTTTACATGTATATTCTATTTACTCTTTGATTTCACAATGTTATAATAAAATTATTTATTTTTTGACAATTTTGAATGTATATATAAATCAATATCAAGTGAACAAAATAATAAAATAATAGAGGAAAAGAATTTTTTGAACGTAAATTTGCCTGTAACTTGAAACAATTGGCAATATAATAATGACGGCGGCAGCATCAACAGTATAGCAGAGCTGCACGTCGAAACGTTTTATAGTCCATAAATAAGCGGTTCGGCAGAAAAGTACAGTGGATGACGGCAAGGCGTAATTATGGCAAAAGCCACCCTGATTCCCCTTTGCTATACCACCATCACCATCATCATCACCATTACCACCCTCCAATGCCGACGGGTAAAGCCAAGCGGCACAAGGTCCTTATCTTAAACTCAACCCGTTAATCTCCATTTGATGACCAATGAACCATCTCCACTTTATTCATTTCTCACTATTTTCCTCTGTCTTTCATTCTCTCATTAATATCTACATCAATTTGTTTTTTTTTTTTATAGCATCACATCATGTTTACTCATCGTATTATATATTAAACTAACTTCTTCACTGCCAATCATATGCAGATATAACTCGGTGTATACTTTATTATACTTTCACATGCGTGACCAGGTGCAAATACACCTGTATAATATACATTTATATTCACGTGTGTGTGTGTGTATGTTTGTATTATGGATCAACGTGATTGCACCCGTATGTTGAGATGTGAATGATAACAATATTTTAATAGTCTATAGTTAGCAGTGGAAAATGAGGTGGATAATGGCGTTTGGCTGATGGGTTGTAAAGCAATGACTGTGTCATTTTGAAAGTTGACTTTACAACACGGCCACCGGGAAACCGGAAGACCATGATGGTAAATGACGACGCTAGACCCCCCAGGCCGAACTCTCAACAGAAAAAGAGCAAAAAGAAAAGATAAAGATAGAGAGTAAACAGGGAGGAGGCGAAAGATAGTGAAATTAAATGCAGATATTCTATACACTTTTGTACATACTTGATATATCAATTCATAGATGAATTATTAACTTTTTTGTTTTATTTAATCTATTTATTATTATTTGTGTGAATTTTGAATAGAATGTTAATGAATGTACAGAGTATAATGATGATGGGATTATAAAATGATTATTGAGAGAGAAAAATTGATAAATTTTTTTTTCCTCTTTTACGTGATCACACAATTTAAATTGACTTCGTTAATCATTTTTTTTTTTCATTTGATAATAATTTAAGGGATTACCACATCGTGCATTGCATATTTCCATGTCCAAGCTCGTGCAACCTCTTCAAAACGTTCACGATCATTTGTATACATCTGACCGATTTCAGGTTCCATACAAACTTGGCAGTATGGATCTGTTAATAAACTCTGAACGCTGATAAGGACTTTTGATATTGTTAATGCCAATGACCAATTGTGATGAATTGAATCGATGCCAACATCGCCATGTCGTGATACATTTGGATGAAGAATTTTCGTAAGAAATCGTACTACTGGTGGACACATTGGATAACTGAAATAGAATAATTAATCATCGATTTATTTCATCTTCATCTTAATTTACAATATTTATGATGAACAAATTTTTTTTTTACTCACGTGTATGGCACTTGCAAATATAAATAGAATAAACCACCTTCATAGGGACTACCAATTGGTCCTGTAATCGTAGCTTGCCAATGACAACACATTGCATCCAATGGTGTAGCTTCAATACCTTCAGGTGGGTCAATTTTCAAACCCTTTAATTCAATCTTCAATCTATTTCTACGCCATGAGTTTTCCTCAACTCGCACAGACTTTGCACGTAAATATTTTTGGCTTAAACATATTCTGCATGATGTTGAAGACGCCAAACGATCGTAAACTTTGTACCAATTTTCGACATGACCTATTGCTCTATATAAAGGCCAGCGTGATGTAACATACTGTTGCCATTGTTGTTGTGGTACGTGAGTCAATAATAAACCATGCCATCTTCTACAAACATTCGCTACTGACCAAAGGCTTAAATCATCCAAATATGAAAATACCGCCAGAAGAACTTCTGGCGGCAAACGTTCAACTAATCCAGATTCATTTATTGATTCATGATCAATTGGTTTGTAATTCGATAATATTTTTATTCTATCATCTAAATTTTGTCTTCGTGATGGCTCACCAGCGCCTTTACAATACCCTGTACATCTATAAAGACAACGACGAAATTGTTCATTGTTTGGTGAATTTTCCTCATCTGCCAATGGTTTTTCAATGGGTTCTGATGATTCTACTGCATTGACAGATACTTCCTCAGGCTCTGGCTGATGTTGTTGCTGATCATGCTGTTGATCGTAGCCAGCTACGATTGCTTGATCATCAACATTATCTTGCTGTATTGCAGGACGTTGTCTTTGCACTGGATTTATATTTCGATCACCATTGTAATAAAAAAATTCATTCGGTTCATCATTTCCAGAGTCTTCATCATCTGTTTCCTGAATGGAATTTTGATAATAGGTTATTAAATATTACTATTTTCTATATATTATTATTTTTATTAAATCATTCATAGTTACCTCACTGTCTATTGGAACAGGTCGTACGTCGTCTGGGAATAGAAATGCATGGCATGTAGCACAAACAGGCTCTTCAAAACATGGACCATAGTATCCATTGCAAATGTAGCAAGCCAGAGTCTTAAGGTGGAAAAAAAAAATAATTATACATAATGATGAATATAAACAAATTGATACAATTTTAATTACTTTTTTCTTTCTACTTTTTATCACGAAGTCATGGAAATAATTGTTAAATTGCTGTTATATTATTATTACTTACAGAAAAATTAAATTCTGAATATGACACACATTCAATATTTTCTAATAACTCATCATTAATATTTGAATACAAATCGCTGTCTCGTGTTTCAGTTGTCTTTTTGGTATTATTGATGGTTTTAAAATTATCATCAATTTGATCACTGGCCATAATGACCAACTTTTTCTTTTTTGTTTACAAATCAGATTCACAGCATAATTATTTGTCTATGTTTCAGACACAAAATGCCGACTGTGCACGACAGCTCTAAGAAGTTGAGTTTCTTTTAAATAATGTACAATATATTAAATTTTCACATAGTATCGGTACGAAATTCCGAGTATCAAAAAATTAATAAATACATAATGCAAGACAAATCATATGTATTTATGTGAAATATTGACATTTATAAGTCAGTATGTAGAACAGTATGTTACATGACGATAAAGCTTCATAAAATGGCCGCGTGGATATGATGATGGTGGTTCTTATAAAATATACATATATGTTAGTGGAGGACGAATTTTTTTATAGTCTATGCCTGATGTGATGGAGCATCTGTGACTGCACAGTGCGCACTAGTAATATTTCCCTAGCTGTAGCCATCTGCAATTTATTTAAACCGACAACTGAATATCTCTCTTTCTTTTTCATGGCTCGTGGCAGCAAGCAGCCTTTAGATAAAATTTTGTCACGATGAAGGTATAAATTTGTAAATAATATTATAATCCTTCATATAAATAAAATTATATAATGTTTAAATAATAAAGTGAATGTTCATCGGTATATTAGTGTAAATGTTTAGTTGATTTATATATATCCGAGATTTTATAGGTTATATACACGAGTGCCATTATTTCCAATTTTTCTATATCAATAACTTGTAATTAACAATTACTTGTATTAAACAATCAGGAAAATAAATAAATTAAATTCATTATTTCATATTTTTCGAGTTTCCGGATTGTCAAATACTTTATTCCATTTCAAAAATCACTAATGAGTTTTCTAACCTCCAAAATTATTAAACACATGTATACAATTGATAATTTGTATAATTCATCAAGTTTTTTTTTATATATTGTTAAATATACATGTGATTTTATATTAATTATTACAGTTGAACGTGTCATATCCGGCTACAGGATGCCAAAAACTCTTCGAAATAACAGACGAGCACAAGCTCAGAGTATTTTACGAAAAGCGAATGGGCGCCGAAGTGGAAGCTGACTCGCTTGGTGATGAGTGGAAAGGTTACATGGTACGAGTGGCTGGCGGAAATGACAGACAAGGTTTCCCCATGAAACAGGGTGTATTGACAAACGGTATAATTAACATCACTTCATTATATAATTCCTAATATTAATTAACTGTTTTATTTCATATTTAAATTCTACAATTTCGTGTAATTCAATTTATTGTTTATTCCACATTTTTCAGGACGTGTTCGTTTACTTCTGTCAAAGGGTCACTCTTGCTACAGACCACGTCGTACCGGTGAACGTAAACGTAAATCGGTTCGTGGTTGCATTGTCGATGCTAATCTTTCAGTGTTAGCATTGGTAATCATTAAAAAAGGAGAACAGGTAATAATAATGAATTATTTTTGTTTTTTATTATATAAAATTGGCCCATGATACACAGGCAGTGTCCAAGTGTTTATAATTTTTATCTTGGAGACGTTCATGTTCATGGGATATCAAATGAGTTTTAAGATTTGAGAGATTGTGATAAATTGAATAAACTTTCACTCAGTGTACGAATTCGACATTTTTTTTAAGAAAAAAAAAAAACAATTTATTTCTATTTGATTGAATGACAATATTAATTATGTGATTTGCTTTCTTTTATCCCAAAGGAAATTCCCGGACTTACAGATAAAAATTTACCACGTCGACTAGGTCCAAAAAGAGCCGGACGAATCCGCAAGCTTTTCAATTTAAGTAAAGAAGATGATGTCCGAGAGTTTGTTGTTAAACGTCCAGTTCAAAAAGAGGGCAAAAAAGAAAAGCTCAAGGCTCCGAAAATTCAGCGTCTCATCACGCCAATTACTCTTCAGGTTAATTGAGACAATACAATAATTCTATTGAAATATATTCATTAAAAAAAATTTTCTTCATCAACTTTGAAAGTATAATAGTTATAAATTAATTTATTAAATGTTTGTTTTATTTATTTACACAGCGAAAACGTCATCGAATTGCTTTGATAAAGCGACAACGTGCTGCCTGCAAAGAACAAGCTACTGAGTACGCTAAATTATTGGCACAACGACAAAAAGAAGCCAAGGCAAAACGTGCAGAGGAGATGAAGAGAAAACGTAGTGCCTCAATGCGCGATTCAAGATCATCGAGTCATTCTACACCCGTCGTAACAAAATAAATAAATCGCGGATATGTATAGCTTAATTTCCACCGACTCCAGTTGAGTCCGAGTTATTTAATTCATTGATAAGCATTTAATAAGTACAGTGCAGTTGGATATCTCCGACTCAACTCAACTTGGAGAAAGCAAAGCTTCAATAAAATGAATAAAAAAATATATAAAAAAAATTAATGGAGCGTCATAAATTTATATTATTTATTTGAATGTAGTGATTGAATTTTTTGTGTTTTTTTCTTTAATTTAACATAAATACCACAATAGATAATGAAAACAAAATTACTAACGCAAAAATATAACTACACAATTTATTATTACGTTTTTGTAAATCAAATTTCACATTTCGATGCTGAATGAAGAAAAAAAAAAAGAATGTCTGAATTATTTAGCTATTTGTTGCAATCTGTCAAAATCTTTTTTAACATATTTATCATTTATGAAATGATTTGTGTAAATAGGGCGTAAATGGATGTTGAGCGATGGTTTCCTCGTGGCTATCTTCGGACACAAATAAATCTCAGAATACAAGTAGAGTTGAGCCAATAAAATCTCTGCTTCGCTCATTGAATTTAAATCGTGCGAGATTACCCGGCACTTTGACATTCAGAGGTGAGCCACCAGGACCTGACAAAAGTCTATGTGAAATTGTAAGTCGTATAAGTAATTGCGTGGATATTGAATCAAAATTCATGAATGAACAAAATATCGATTTTATACAATATAATACAAATAAAAATAATAGTCAAGAAAGTTGTACTGTAAATTCACGAACCGAATCGGAAATTCAAAGTTTGTCAACAAGAAAAAATGATGAAACAGAGAGTGTGATTTCTACTGGTAAATTATTTGTTTAAAATTTTTTAAAACAATAATTATAATTATTAATCAATTTTAATTGAAATTTATTCAGGAAATTACGGGACAATTTATAAACGTGCCAATCTTGATGCGAAATCATTGGAAACAATTAGAAGATGGGGTTCTGCAAGGTCATTTGGTCCAAAAATTGGAGACATCAACAACGATATGGCCAATATAGGATCAAAAAGTTCTCAAAAAAAAGTTGCTTCAACATTTTGGCCGAAAACCAGCGCCGCAACTGGGTCAATTAATTTTAATAACGAACTTTGGCCAAGTAATTTTATCAATAGTGGACGAATTCTTGATACTCTTAACAATCGTGCCAATGTGTTGGCTAATAAATTAGCTGGATATTCACAGGAAGTCGATGCACAACCCGATATTACTGAATTATCAGAAAATACATCAACCCAAACACCAAGTCATCAAGAGAAAGTGGACTTACACTTACGAAACCGTTCAAGAATTGACAAAGTAAAAAATACAAAACGTTTATTACAAGAAAAATCATCACATTCATTTATTGATGCGAATAATAAAAAATTAGACGATACAACTATTGAAAATCCATATCATCGTATTCATTTATCAATAAATAATTATTTCAATTCCCCACCAGGATCGCCAGTAATTTCACCCAGACGATCAAATTTAAAAAAAGAAATAATAGGTGAAAGTGAAAAAAAGGTAACAAAAAAGAATGTTACAAAAGTTATTACAAAACGAAAGTTTTTGGGCAAAGTAATAAAGGAAAAAAAGCAAATTAAATGTATTACACCAATTAATTGCATGGAAAATAATGAAGATGAATTAGAGCATCGATCATCAACAAAGCCAGAAATACATGAAGTTTTAACAGAAGTCGATGTCAAAATAACCTCCGAAAAAGAAATGCCTAATATTAATATATCAGATAATAACAATAAAATGGCACATAAAATTATTGATATTAATTCATCAAAAGATTCAACTCGAATTATTGAAAATTGTAGAAAATCAAATTATCGTTCAAATGATCATCAACGAAAAAAAGATTTAAAAATAGATATTATGAAAAAGAGATTAGAAGCAGTTTTAAGTGGTGAACGTAAAACTGTCGCAAAACCATCAGAAATATTAATCCCACATAGTGTAAGAGCTCGACATATTTTCCAGCCATTTGCTGATATAGAAGCACAAACAGAGATGAAAATGCGTTTATTAAAAAATAAAAATATGAAAAATAATAATAAACCTTTGAGCTATGCCAATGGAAAACCAATATGGAAACCAAGTGGTTGTGTAAAATCATTATCACCCACCACATCTAACACGATATATCAACATGCAGAAACAACTCCAAAACGTACAAATAGAAATAATACAAATAAAAATAATAAAAATCATAGCGCAAAAAAATATGATGATCAACATACAGTACAAACAAATGTTCCAGTGTTAAGATCTAAAACATTTCTTGCCATTCCTAAACATTCAAATGTCGATGAAGAAATCAACGATGAGTTTAATCAATCAGAAAAAATTACAGAAGAATCAAATGAAACAATGAACAAGAATAAATTTATTAATCGACATACAAAATCCTTACGAATGTGGAAAGAATTGCTTGCAAATACCGCTGAATATTATGATACAGAAGAGCCTGTAAAATATCTTCATGAAACAGTTAGTACTGATAGATCTTCATTATCAATAGAAACATCTATTAATAATATTGAATCTCAGACGAGTCGAAAATCAGATAAAAGTCAAAGTGTTCAAACAACATCGGAAAGTATTGAACGCTCAGACGTTTTTACCGAAATAGATGCTGATCTTTCATTGTTTTGTGATACTTCAACAAGCACAACTAACTCTAATGACAATTTTCCAAGTTTATCTACTCATCGATTTAATCAAACATTTGTTGACGCACAAGTTTCATGCAATTTTCCAACAATTACCTCAATAATGAATGACAATAATGAATTGTCAGACACTGAGGCAATTAAATCTTATCGTATGATTGAAACACAAACATCTAAAACATCATTTCAATCTTTGGTTAAAGAAAAAAAAGATACATCTGTCGAAACTATTCAAATTCGATTACATTCCAAATATGTTAATACTGAACGATGTGTTTTAATTGACAGTGCGACGGGTAAAGATGTATTGGAAATTCAAAATTTTTGTTGTGATACCCAATTAACCAATACTGAATCAACAATGTTTGATAATCAATCTATTCATGATTTAAAAATACAATTAAGTAGCGTTGAATCGAGAATTAATACACTTAATAGTCTGATGAATATTGGAATGCAAAATACATCAACGGATTTTTCTGTTGATTTAATTTCTTCGCTATCGAATGAATCGATGCCTGATCAATCTGCATTAATTGATAACAGCAGACCCAATGAAATAAAGAGACTTCCAGAGAGTGTTATAAAAGCTTTTGAATTTGCTGCTGAGCGAGCGCACAATTTATATCAGGCCATTGAGATTCTTCGTGAATATGAAATTAAAAAGCAGAATGAAATGAAAATATTGACGAAGGATCATCAGAAGAAAAGTGATATCGTTGATTTGTTATGTGGTGAAGACGATAAAACACAATCGTTAAGTGTTAGTTTAAAACAAATTAGCGAATCGGAAAAAGCTCTTCAAGAAGGTTTAACGAAATTGGTAGTGCATCAAGAAGTGCAATTTACATTAGAAACACTTTTAGACCAAGTGGAGGAAATGGGAAAAAAACAATCAGGAAAATTAAATAATTTATTGTTGACAAAGCATGAAAATTATATTGAATCAAAATGGAGATCTGATTTGAAAAAAGTGTCATTGCAATCATTACCTTCCACATCAGGAACGAAAATTTTACCAATTGTTTATGGCGCAGTGTGTACAATAATTTTTTGCTCTCTACAATTCTCCACTTCGTGTGAATTAACATGAACTAAAAATATTTCAAGTCAATTACTATAAAAAAAAAAAATAACTATTATTAATATATAAACTTATTTGAAATTTTATTCATGGAAAAATGTAATAATGAGGGTAATTAGGTATATCGATGATTATTATTCTTCTTCTTCTTCTTCTTCTTCTTCGAGTACATCAACAGCAGCTGAACCCGTCACGTCAACCAGCTCTTTTGATGTAAACGTAGCAATAATCTTTTGAGCGCCACTTTTTTGTGGTACTAATTCATGTTCAACTCGAACGCTCTCAAGCGGTGAAACATCTCTGAACTTTAACATTTTATTCTTTGATAATCCTGGTCCGGCATAATTAAATACACAATTGGTTAAAGTGATTTTCAGAGGATTTTTAAAACTCAATGTTATTTTTACCGGTTTACCAACAACCGGATCTCCCGCAATCTATAAATATATTAATACATTAATTAATTTATAGATAGATAAATAAATAAATAAATAAACAAATATTTATTGAAAATATCTCTATTAATAGAAATAAAAAAAAATATGTTAATGGAATTATGTTATACCTCAACTGTTATCGTTGGTTTAATCACTTGAAAATCATCTTCATCTGCCCATGTTTGATTAGTCTCTTGAACTGTAGCAATAGCATTCAATTTCATGATGGAATATTCAACCAATTTATCAAGATAATCATCAACTGTCACTTTTAATCTCAACTGTTCGTCTGTAAAAAATTAAAACAAATAATTAATCTAATGAAATGAAAGAAACAAAAAATGGGTAAATTGAAAAATGAAATGAAAATTTTTTTACTAGCATTCGGATGGACAACAAAATTTCCTTCAGCACGTTTAACCAAGTTTGCCTTGACTCCATTATAATAAACACTTCCGGCCCATAGTATAGCACGAATAGTTCGTTTTTCCGTTGCTTTATTAGTAATGTTTACCGTGACGGTGAATGGATCGCCAATGTTAACACGTTCAAGATCAACCAATTTAAATTCAATATCTTCATTTTCTGGCGCTGGTACAGCGAAGAATCTTTTGGCAGTTGGTGTGCTACGTACTGCTCGATACAAAGTCAATCGTTCATCACCAGAGCCTAATTATAGATAAAAAAATACAAAATTCCCAGTAAATGAAATCATTTTGTTAGACAAAACTAAAATTAAATTTATCAATATTAATATTAATAATATTTTTTTATTTACCTTCTGGCGCTTTATATTGACTTGTTATATCTTCTCTATCTTTATCACCATTAGGATCAAAAATCCATGGTGCTTTAGTAAGAATCATTCGTCCAATACTTCAATTGAAACATATAACATAAATAAATAATCATTAATATCTTAATTGAATAGAAAGCAATATTTATTTTAAATTAATTGATCTCACTGTTTAGTATCGCCGTTAATTCTCGTGTATCCAATCGCACTATTTGGATCTTCTTTCCATCCAATAACATCAGCATTAACAGTCGCAACGAGAAATGTCACATCATAATTAAAACCAACGACACCTTGACGTACAGCTTCAACTGAGCATGGACCACATCGATAATAACCATCAGATGTTTCTTGTGGTGTACCATCAATGGCTTGCCAACCACCATAACCTTTTGGTAAATCTGGTCTGGCCATCCAAACATCATTCCAAACATGATAATTCCATATTGAATCGGAATTCGTTGGATTATTTGGATCATATTCCAATGGTTTCATATCAGCATCGTAATAACGATCAATTGACAATGATGAATTAGCATCGTGAGCTGACACAAGATTTGTTACGACACGTGATGGCAGTCCCAATGCACGACAAATTGTTGCAACAACACCAGCAAACACCCAACACTGTCCATATTTTACATATTCACCACCTGATTCTAGATATTGCTCCAATATTGGAACACTACCAGTCCATGCTGCTGGTGCTATTCCATCTTCATATTCTCCATCCCATCTTCCAAATAAAACACCATTAAAAGCTTCATCCCCATTCAGAATATTATAACAGTTCACCTAGATATAAATTATAGTTTATCACATCAATTCTTATAATTAAATATATTTATTAATAATTATGAATTTATATATTTTTTCCAAATGCTTGATATATAAATTCAAATAATTACAATAGATAATATTAATATTTAATATTTTTTTAATTTGATTTACAAATTGAAAAGTGAATTAAAAGTCAATTTAATTATTTCAGTGTATAATTGTAAATTATTTATATTTTTATCTAATGAAATAATATGAATTATATATATTTTTTTTTTACCATTTTAGAAATTGTTCTTGAGACTTTAACAGGATCACCACGTTGAATTGATTTCATTTCAGCTTTATCAAATAGCAACATACAAGCAGGAAGGACACAGGCATCAAATTGTCCAAAGATCCATTCACGACCACGTGTACTCCCATGGGGTCCGACCCATATTTTACCAACATCATTAAGGATATATTCATCAAGCAATGTCTCATCTTCCATATAAACTAAATCCTCTAAGGAATAACAAAAACACAGAAGAAAAAAAATTCATTAATAATTTATACATCACCAACATCATCTGAAGGTAATAAATCATATATTTATTTATGTATATCTATCATTTTAGCCATATATTTATAGATATATATATATAGATAATTATGTACATTTATAATTTATATATACATTACCTTTAAGCCATGGATTAAATAGCAAATAAATATCTCTGTCATATTGATATGTTTTAGGTGGCTCTTTACTTCCAGCAATTGTTGTTTCAATATTTAATTGCCATACACCAACTGGACTATCAACAGGACTTCGAACTTCAATTGATAAATCATTTTCACTTACTCCAATCATTCTTACACCCCATGCTTCAAGATCTGTTAAATATGAATCTCTTTTTGTGACAATGTCAACACCTTGAGTGCCACGAAAGACATTTGGACTTGATCCAAAATTAAAAAGCAAACGAACAACATCTGTATCATCAATGTAATCACGATTAAATCTTATTGCAAGATTAAATGGTTGTCCACGACGAAATATTGACGTTGGTTCATCCAAATGAATCAATTCAAAATTATAAGTATTATGTAATTTAGCATTTTGTTTTTCATACATAAATACTTCCTCGACAATTAATGGTTCAGTTGACACTACCATCTATGAACACAAATAGAATAGAATATTAATTTTATTTATTTATAGTGTATATATAATACTTATATATAGTTAAAAATATATACAATAATATATGGGTATAATATAATGTATTGAATGTGATGTTGATTGATGAAATATAAATTATTCAGGAGACTTGACCATGACATAGTCAAAGAGTATATGCCCTCGATATATATGATAAATCAATGTTAAAAATATAAAATAAATTCTTCATTTATATTTATAATATTATAAATATATTTATTGTTAATTTATATTACACCTACGTTAATTGCTTTGTGTTATTTTACACTTTATTCATTGTGTCAATGAATAATTGTCTATTCAAAATTATATCTTATAATAACTTTTCATATTTATTTTGTATTAATTTATAGATATGTGATGAATGTTGAAAATATAAATAGTGTAATAATAAAAAGAAACAAAATGTGCAAATTAAATCTTTACGTGAGTGAATAATATATTGTGAAATTGAGACCAATATGTGAATGTTGATTGCAAAATTTCACATCCGTGTTTGATTCATCGATGACGGATGTGTTCTGCGGTGTGTATACATATTTATGTAGTGGATGATGATGATGATGATGATGATTGTGAAGTTTGTGCTGGGAAAATCCATTAGTGACCCATGTAATATATAAAATAATTTTAACATTGTAAATATAAATGTATATAATCTTTTCATATGGCCCCGACTGGTCCCAAATTGTAAGGCAATGAATCATCAATTGGATGTTGAAGAACGCAAGGTGATGATAAAACAATGCGAAATGATTTTATTTATATGTTAGTAAGGATACAAACTCCTGACAGTCAATTTATAATTTTATAAATCTTTTAAAATTTAATATTATTTATTGTCATGAATTTATTTTTCATTCTTTTTTTTTTTTGGTAGATATTGTGTTTAATATAATGATTATAATGATTGTGTTATGTAAATTATTATTTCACGATTAAATTAACAAATTAACTGAATAATTTATTCATTTATTATGTTGATAATTTATTTTAATTAAATTTGTTAATGACTATAGCATTGTTTTATTTTTTCTGTGACTACTGTTGGTGTGTGATTTATAATTAAAAATTGTATGTTTAATAATTATACTTAATTGAACTATTAGAAATGACTAATGAATTAAGTTTGATTTATCAAAATGTAGAAATTGCGAAACAATTTTAAATTTAAATTCAAAGCAATTTAATTTCTATATTTCTTACAAAGAATCTCGTAAATTTTGTTTACATGATAATAATATTTCAACTATTTTAAAGTTACATCAACGCATGATTTAAAATTCAAATTGATAAATACTGAATTTAAAAAATGATTTTTATGGGCGCTATTTTATTATATACTGACCTTGGAATTTTTTTTTTTATAGCTATTTCACGAAGAGAGAACAGTTAAATAAAAATATATATTCACACAAATAATTAAAATGGTTTGAAAACTGAAATAAAATTGAAAGTTGTAGTTTTATTATTTATGTATTAATAATTATTACACGTTGAAGATGTTGCCACGACTGGCATGATGTGAGAAATGACACTTGACTTTTATATATGTGTACACCATACCCCAGGGTCCAGCTTCCTATTGAAAGACCGCAAAGTCCCCACTTAAAAAAATAATATTTCAAAGTAATATTAATAGATTATAATCTTATAATTAAAATTCATATGAATAAAGTAACATAATGATGTATATTTATTTAAACATAAGTAAATATTTTGTATTAAATATAGTGTTTTAATTTTAATTTTTAAAATTCATCAAAGATTTTTAATGATTTAGCATTTTAATAGATAAATAAAAGAAACAAATGCTGCTAATAATAAAGTAATATTATTGATTTTTGTTGAATAGTTATGTTTTATATAAATATATTATTAAATAACTGCAATTATAATTTTAATTTTATTCATTATTATGTTTGAAAATTAATGAAATTGATAAATATAAAATGACATAATTTTTTTATCGTTATAATTAAATGAAATAAAATAAAATATTACATGGTCCTTTTTATCTTATCACAACAGCACCGAAACTTGACCCTAAATGCAATTCTCATCTCCACTTGAGAATATTAATTATATAATTGTAAAGAGAAGTTATGCTAGAAAAAAATTTTTTTTTAATGTGTAATCAAATAATTAAAAAAACATTTAAAATATTTTCTTATATTTTTTTATTTGTATTTCTGTGTACCTCCTACACAAATTACATAATATAATTAATTATTGGTCTGTCTGTGGTATCCCTCTCTCCATGTTTCTTGTATTATTGTTTTTTTTTTTTTTTTGTTTTTTATTATTCTTGCCACAACTAATTAATTATTAAAAGAATCTGGCTCAAAATCGTAATGTGAAAAATACAACAGAGCAAATGTGTGAATTAATTATGCGAGTATAAATAAAGGCGACCAGATAATATGAACAAAAAAAAATTTCGTACAATTACATAATTAAACAAAAATTACAATTAAATTTTGATAATACATATATGCATGTTTTATAACAAATTAACTTTGCTTTTATATCAATCATGGTATTATACGCTCATTAATTAATACAAGTCCTGAGAGTCGGCTTAGTCAACATAAAAATATAATTAACAACACACATCTATATGTATTATATTCTCAATAGTTGCAAATAGACAATTATTTATTGTGTCTATATTGGGACGGTTAAATGAATTACTTTTCTTTTTGGAAATGAGCAATGAATTTGAAATTGACACTAATGTATCTATTCCTTTTCTTTTCTAATTTACATTTCATTTCATTATCGTTGAGAAAAATTTAATTATCTATTTTGAATTTATTACTATTTATAATAATTATTCATTGCCGACAATCAAGCCTCGTTTTATAAGAATAACTAAACTATAATACAATTATAAATATATTCAATCAATTCAATTCATACACATGCAATATATATATAATATATAAGTAGGACACGTATATATTTATATTTATGGGAAAAATTGAAACCTGATAATTATTGAACATCCGTTTAAATATCCAAAAAACATTATACATTTAAGGCAATTTTTCGGGAGACTCTATAAGATTCAATAACAAAACGGAGTATATTTTAATTGAACCAATTAATTATTTTTTTATTTGAAAAAAAGAAAAATAATAAAATTGTATTTATTTCATGTGACTTGATTGCAATAACGGGCAGCAATTTCATTTGGATATATATTAAATTTTGTTTATGGTAATTATAAATTATAATAATAATGTAACCCGTGGATTTAAATATTTATCATAAGCGCCGATATCAATTTATTTTGCTTTTATAATTGTTTCAACTAATAATCTAAAGTAATTTACATATTTTTTTTGTTTGAAAAAAATTTTGGCACAAATACACTTCCAAAAATGCTGCTCTATATGCACTGTCTGTTAATCAACAAATTCTATTTTAATTAATATTTATATTTGTTTGCTATAAATTTATTTATTTGTATTAATTTTTTCAATCGATTTTTAATGTATTTAGAATTAGAATTTTGTTGAATATTAACAAAACAAATTACAGTAATTATTTAATACTCTGATTTTAATTTGAAGAATTTTTCGATTTACGATTCAATAATTACCTAATTGCAATTAATTTAATTCAAACAGTTTTTATACGGTGTGAATATGTGTTTATAGATTTAAATTAATTTCCAAATAGCATATTAAAAAAAAAAAGAAAAAATTGTTAATCATGGCGGAATGTTTTTTTTTTTTTACCAATTTTATGCTCAATTATATAAATTAATTGTAAAACATTAAAATTGAAAGCAATATAAATATAATTGCAAATGAAATTAAATCGTACAGATTTCTTTCATTATCCTTACACTTGATGTCGAACCCTAATTAATAACATACATTATATATATAAAAAAAATTCCCCTGAATGTCCTTTCATCCAAAATATTCGAGTAAAAATAATAATTATTGATATTATATTAATGCCAATGAAAAAAGGCACAAAAAAAAACGTTCAACACATTGAAAAAAAAAAATTATAAAATAATAATAAAATGATAAACCACCATGATAATAATGAGAAAAAATAACAATAAAATACAACAATTAAAACATATGTAAACAAATATATAAGGACAACAATTGAAGTTTTTACTCGAAAAAAAAAAAAAAAAAAAAAAAAAACATACATGTATAATTTTATGAGTAATTGCTTTAAACATATGTATGCATGTATGTATTTTTTATATATGTATGTGTGTATGTATGTATGTATGTATGTATAATTGTATATACATATTATGTTTCTAATCTATGTAACAGCACTTTTCATATGGATTTCTCACAAATGACAAATTTGAATTTTTATTTCTGTTATGTATTACTTTTTTTATCCTCTTTTTCTCCTTTTTTTTTTGTATTCTTTTCATTATATCACACTGTCGATTTTTCTTTCGTTCAGTTTTTATTTTTTCCGGCTTAAAGATTGAACCATATATAGATACACATCAAATATCAAATGCACAGAAATGTTTTAATGTCTCTTTTTTTATTTTCACGTTCATTTCATATATTTTTTTTTAATCATTTATCACAGTCAAATATCTTCTATCTGTCACGCATATTCAAAAATTCACTCTGACTTTCATTCTGCTCCGCATTAATCGTTTTATATCAAACCTTAAACATTATATTTTATTATTTTTTATATCAGGATGCGCAGGAGAAAGAAAAATAGGCGAAAAAGATCCGCCATAATGTTAATAATTTAATTTGATTGTAGAAATATTTCCATATTCTATTAGTAATACCTTCTTTTCTACTTTGTTTTATTTTCTTTTGGTTCATTATTGTGATGTTGCATTTTTGTTTTTTATTCGCGCAATAAATTTCTTAATGAATTGTTGAATTTAACATCTATATATTTAGCAAAAAGAGGGTAGTATTAATTCCAAAGGAAAAAAAAATTGATAATAGCTAAAAACACCATTTCTATAATTAATAATAAGAATAATCGCGTATTAATTGGTGGAATTTATATTTTCATTTGTTTATGTATATAGGTACATGTGACTAGTTGGAATAATTAAAAAAAAAAAATTAATTTATGTTTCCAAACACATCTCAAATGTTTAACATCGCGATCAAAATAATTCATCACATCTTCACCCGTTTTCTAAATTAAATAATTAATTGATTGGCTGAGGACCATTGTCATTATTAAATCTACAAATGTTACGGAGTATTACACATTATCATTCCTGTGTAAATTCAGTCATTTTCAAGATTGAAAATTCATCAATAAAATTCAATCCATATTATAATTCGCGTGCTCGCAAATATTTTGTTTTGTAATTAAACTTCAATAATTAAATATTTCCGTATACATTTCTGAATGAAAATATAATTATTACCACCACCACCACCACCACCGAAATTCCCACCATAAATCTATAAATAAATAAGCCTATCAATTTGATTCACATTACCCAACAAAAAACATTGTAAAAAAAAAAAAAATAGGTATAAACGATGAATTATACTTTTCTTTTTTCACGTCGTAATCTTTTTGCGAACTCTTCTTTCTCAGCGCGACTATAAACATGATATTCATTCATGTTATTATTTTAAATCATTATCCCGTATGCGTTTCATTCGCTAACAAGATAAATTACACTCGTTTTATTATCATTTAATTGATTTTTAACATTAATCGACACCAAAAATGGAGGCTACCTTGGTGCATCGTCAGGTTCTACAGTTTCACTACTCGTAGGTACTGAATGTCTTGCCTCATTCTCTTCATTCATTGCCACAAATTGCTGTGACAGAGTTTGCAAACTCTGACGCACCTATAAATAAACAAAACCAATTAAACAAATGAAATAATTACAATAATTCTTGATATAAAATTAAAATTAAAATCCTACTCACTTTGCCAATTTGATCGAGATTCGAATTAAGATAATGCATTAAATGATTTTGCGTAAATTTTTCAGGTGATGAAAATGGATGATTGAGATACGCCGTATGCAATTTGTCAATTCTAACCATCATCAATGCTGCCGAAATATATAATGCCGCCAATAATGCAACTAAAATAGCTATAATAGTTCCTGGTTTAAATTGGTATCTCAATAGAGATTGGATTAATCCAACTCTGTCTGCCGAAACATTTTTCGATAACATTACATGCTCTAATCTGAAAAGAATAAATAATAAATGAAAAATAATTTTATAAGCAACAAACAATATTTATTTAATTCTTCTTTTTTCTCAGAGTATCAATCAAATCCAATTAAAGTTACAGCAAGATTAATTTAAATAATTTAAAGCTCACCTTGCTGATGATAAACTTGGACGTGAAATTGATGGTGTCATTCCATCAGTATCAGTACAAATAGTCGGTGGCCTTGAACTCATATCAGTTCCACTTTCTGACATACTGGAATCATCCTCCTCAAGATTAACTTCTGAATCATCAACAACTAATGCTTCTGGTGTCAATAATTTAACGTCAACTGGCAATGGTGAATTGTCAGCAGCTTTATGACCCTCAATAGCAGCTTCCCAAACTTGTTTCATCAATTTAAATGTCGAGTCACGCGATAATAATGAACCAAATACGTGTCTCTCATCCTCAGTTGCAATTGCAATTGCGTTTGGGATTATACGAGCAGTTTTTTCCTTACTTATTTTGAGCACTGATGTCGTAGGTATCAATAATTTTGTAACATAACCAAATACATTGCTGTAAAATGCAAAGTAATTTGGAGTAATGTACAGATGACCTTGCAGCAACATGTTACCAACCAATGCGCAGCTGTAGTAATTTAGTACACGCTCATCTGGGGCAACCTGATCATGAAATTTTTCGCACTACCATTAGGTTGTTACTGATCTTAAGACGAAGGCAATAAATCATTGATGATTTTTATTATTTCTCATTACGTCCCTCCAATTCCAATAGCAACTAATAGTTATTTATTTAATTCTCAACGAAACAATAAATGTTCTATTTATATTTATGTTTAATTTAATAAAGGATTTTTTTTTTTTTCAAAATTACATTGTTAAATTTAAAAGTAATTAACAATATTTCTATAATTTCCCAATTGGGAAAAATATAAATGAATAATTTGTTAGTATTTTAGTGCATTGGAATCAATTATTTGTAGTATTGGATTCACGTAATGAGATTAAATAATTATAATCAATGTAGAAAAAAAAATAAAAATTTGCTATTACTTGACTAAAATGTCGATGAAATTTTTTTTGTCTTGCGCTACTTGTCGATGTTATTGATGATCTCGTAGATGATTTACTAATTGGTATCGGTGTTTGAATTCCACCACCACTTGCATTCATTGATGGTGTACTCCTGCTCAGTGGTTTGGAAAGTTGACTGAAAATATAAAAACAAAAAATGTATATACACACATATAATATAAATTATAAATAAATGCGATAATTATTTTGGTATAATGAATTATTGTTACAATTTTTTTCTTTCTATTTGTAAACTCCATAAATCATTGCCCCAAACATCAGACACCATATTTAAAATTAATAAACTTTCAACTGGAACTTTAAAGCCACTACTGACTTGTCAATGTCATATTGTCACAATTTATCACACAAATTATCAATTCAAAGATTAAATATCTTATCACTTGTGTTGTCACTTAAAGGAGCCCAAAATTTTTATTATGTATTGAATCATATAATATACAATTCACTAATTCCATTTTTATATATTATGTAAATATTATATATTAAAAAATAACTTTACCTGTCGTTGCATTTTTGTAAACTAATGTGACTTGGACTTCGTGGTGGTAAATTACTCGAGTTTGAATTAACAGTTAATTGTGTTCCGCTTGTTGTGTGCTGTTGTGGTTGTTGTTTTTCTTGATTAGATTGTTGACCACATTCTATAGTTGGTGATATTTGATATTGGGGAGTAGTGGGCGCTGAACGTGCATCAATTGAACCGGCAGACCTGTTAAAATATAAATAAAAATATTATCAATTTATTTTATAAAATAAATATAATTAAATGAAATATAATTTAAAAAAAATTTCGACACAATCTCAAATTATTTTCGTCATTTAATTCATTATAATATACCTCGTTCGTGTAATTGGTCCAGCAGGCAGACACAATTGAATTAATGCTTTAGTTTCAAAATCCATTGGTATGGATATAATATATTTATTTATATTTTATATTTATTCTTTTATTTATATTCAAGGATTAAGTATTTTATTTATTTATAAAATTTAATAGAATTATCATTATGTAATAATAATGAGGAGAAAAAATACTAGTTCATTGTACACGTGTGGAGATAAAAAAAAAAAGAAAATAAAAAATATACAAAAGATAACAACACTCTAATGGTGCTTGTCAATAAAAACCTCGCTGGTATCTGTGCTTCCTTAAAATGGCTTTTTTTGAATCTCGCCACTTATCACCAAAGCTCTTAAAAGCCAACTTTGCTAAGAAAAAGATGCTCATCGTTGTGCTCAATAAATATATGTATAAATTAAAATTATACACAATATATATTTTATATAAAATACAAAGACGACTTGAACAAAACCACTTGACAAATTGGAAAAACGTGCTTTTTTACTCAAACACTTTTTTCATGATAGTATATACGATAGAGTGACAAATTGTGAAAGAAAAATATTCACTACGTTGCAATTAATATTTAATTATTGAGATAAAATTTTAAATTAAAAAAATAAAATGAGAAAAAATCATTTTTTTTTTTTATTGTAATTAATTTTGCTCTTCAATCACAGTCGTAAATTAATATTGAAAAATAAGTTTCGTGAGTTGTAATGAAAGAAATATTGTAGTAGATCCAAAGTGAAGAATGAGAAATATATAAATTGAGAATAATTAATTAATTAATTAATTAATTAATTAATTAATTATAAACAGTTGAAATATTATTACTCAAAATAATGAAATAAGGTTACACAAGAAATATTAACAGCGAAGTTCTACAAACGGCAGTTGATATAATACTGACAACGTGAATTGAGTTGAATGTAATGAAAAAAAAAAAAAAAAAATACACTTCCACGATGACGTTGAATATTTTCTAGGGCATATGTGGCCTTCATTGTATTACTTTTGAATCTTTTATAATACTTATACCTTGTCTACACTTTTTAAACTGAATATCTATCTTTACATCAATCGTATAAATAAATTGAACATTAAATTTATTGTTTATAAATATATAAAATATAAATTCGATATAAATTTATAAACTTTAACTTTAAAATGTTGAATTAAAATTATGAAAATGTTTATAATACACACTAAAATGTATATAAAAAAAAAAAAGAATTGTCAAAATTCCATTTCCCTCTTTGTGACAAATTATTTTCTCAGAAATATCATCAGAGAAATGTTCAACAATTTGGCACTACTCCAAAATTTATAAACTCAAAAGAAGATTTCATTTGTACTGCAGCTAAGTATATTATTTATAATCTTAATTAATCTCAGATAAATATATTATTTAAAAATACAAATCAATAATAAATATTAATTTTATATTTAAAAATGAAAAAAATGATAAAATGTAAGAGGAAAAATATTCACTCATTAATTAAAATTATAAACATCATAATTCATATGTGTATATATAGCTTCTTTGTGCTGCCACGTGGCAGTTCACATAACATTGTCAATCGTTTCAAGGAGCAAGTGTAAGCACTCCACTTATTATATTAGATACAAAAATCAATTTCTGAACATTGTCAGATATACCATGTGCACAATTCATTAATGATAATAAGCTGCCAGACGTGTCCAACAGACTTTATATTATTTCTCGTGGTCATGGCTAACGTGTAAAGGTCTCAAACTTGTCTTGTGATTGACGTCAAACATTACAGAAGAAAAAAAATAGACATATCGAAAGAATTTAGTTAATATTTAATGTGTTTAGAATAAAAAATTAATTCATTCTCATATCAGGAAAATAAATTCGTCTCAATATTTATTATTTATAAAAACAAAAAAAAAATATGGAGGACATAAAATTATCCAATGGTTCAAAGGTTTAAAACGTTGAATAATAATGAAGAGATAGAGATTATATTTATCTATAAATAATATATATTTTTTATTTAAATAAATGAATTTCATCTGTTGATTTATTTACGAGATGTCAATTTATAAATGACCCAACCCAGGAAATTATTATTCAATGTTGTATAATTTTTTGGTAGTGTATATACTAGTTTTTTTTTATCAATCGAAAAAAATCTATTCTACTTTTTTGAATTGGTTTAGTTTCGTTTTAAAATATATGTTGATTTGTTTCTATCTCTCCAAGATCATCATGATATCCATTACGTGTCTGACATTTACAAGAGCACAAATAAATGCAGTTTATATATAAAATATATATATTATATATATCTTTTATGTAAAATAGTGATGATGATAATGATGAGGAAGAGTAAATTCCACTATCGATTTTCTCATCTTCTGCTCTTTTCATATATTAATTAATACAATATGTTGATGGATTTACAGGTCAATGAAAAACATCAATTCATCAATTTTATCATTATACAAAATATCTATAAATAAAAAAATTATATTTATAAATATATACTCAAAAATAAAAAAATATTAATAAAAATATTCTTCATTAAATAAATAAGGAAATTCAATTTATATCAAAATAAAATAATAAAAAATAATTATTCAAAAATAAAGAGTTAGATTTTAGTGCTCAATAAAAACAGTAAAATATTAAATAATAATTATCCAATTCTATAAAAAAAAAAATAATGAATAAATAAAAATGTTCTTTGTAATTAAATTAAATAAATAGATTTGAATTAATTTTTTTTTTCGGGAAATATTTATTTAAAATCTTCTGTTGTTGCAGGTTATTGACCGTATATAGTCTTCAATAAAATTCAGCGCCAACGTTTATACATATATACTGCTGTTCCGTGAGGTCTTTCACCCATTTAGAATTGTTAGTGACCGCGTGCAATACACATATATAAAACTATTCACTCATTCAAACATACTTCCATGCTTAACACACACACACAAATAATATATAACCACGTATAATTAATATTGTGCAACAATATAACAACGTATACAATATAAAATACACCACCACCCTTAGCTCATTTCAGCTGGCGTTTGCAATAATAATTCTTTATCTTTAATCTTCAACTTCACCATTATAACATTCATATATACACCCATACATATAATATGTATATAATTTATACATTACTCGCGGAATATCTACTTTAATAATCAAATTTTAATTGTGCTAATTTATAGAAACACAAACAAAAATAAAATTAATTATTAAACAATAAATGAAAAAAAAAAAAAAAAAAAAAAATATTAATTATTCATATCAATTATAATTTATTTATTTATATAGTTATTTAATTTATTTTTATCAGTTGGAATTATTTTTAATTTTGTTCTTGAAATTTTATTTTATTTCATTTTTTTTTTTTTTTTTTTCATCACTCCATTTATTTATTTATTTATTTTTTTATTTATTATCTATATTGACAGTTATACCGAGAGTGAATAGATGATGTTCCCGGTCATCGCTCGAACTAAAAGCACAGCACACAGTATGTATACATATATATATATATAATTATATATATATATATATTCAGCACGCAGTCGTCATGCAAGAATAGCTTGCTATAGCAGTGGCAATTTATCGCGCCACGTGTACCATGTGGAAAATATCTATGTACCACATTCCGTAATTGCATATATACAAGCCCAAAAAAAATAAAAAAATAAAATATATTTACATACAATCAATATAAAAGCCAAATTTCAAAATATTATATTATAAAAATAAAAAAAAAAAAGATAGAAAGAAAATATTTATAATATTTATATATCCTGCATAATTGTAAAATTGTAAATGTTGGATTAGTTTGTAAATATACATGTATTAAATTGATTTTATATATGAAATGAAAGAAAAAAAATTTTATTTTTTTTATTTTTTCCCTTTTACAAAGAAAACACACGAATCCCATATCCCCACGGGAATATTTTTATATCTCTTTATCCGCGTACATATATATTGATTAAATATGTGTATAGTGTGTTATGGGAATTACTGCTATGTCGAGGGAACAAGTAAAACGAATACATATATGTATATATATATAATAATCATATAGACATATATGTGAGACGAATAGAAGTTAAAGGAAAAACGAGCGAATATTTAATATGTATACCCAAAGTAAAGTGAGAGCAGAAACGGCAACCAGCTGCTTTAGAGCCACACAAGGTCGATGTTCTCCTACTATATATACATATATAAATATATACGTACATGTATATAAATATATCTACAAATATATTAGCGGTATTTACTGATTTACAACTATCAAATACATTCATATAACGGCAAAAATCAAATTTACTCGTTACGAAAAATAATTATTTAATAAAAGTAAAAAATATATTTATATACATATGTATGTAATAATAAATAAATAATAAGACTAAGAGAATAATTTAATTTTTGAAATGATGAATAAATTGATTTTTATTTTAAGATTATTTTGTAATTTTAAAAAGTTGAATCACGAATAAATATTCAGAATTTTGTAAATTGAATATGATAAAAAATAATATGATATAGAGAATATTATATATATACGCATGTGTGTTTACACATGTGTTTGGTTTTTGGTGAATGATGGATATGTCAGGTTGGATATATTTAATAGAGGAAGAAAAGTGAGTTGATATATAAACTATATGGTTTATAGAACTGAATGATTGTGAGTGTTTATGTGTAGTTTCAATTTTAAATTGAGTCGCAGCAGATAATTTTTCTTTTTTTATATTTTTTCTTCAAAGTCTTCGTGTGTTATTACACTGTGTGTACAGTCATATATCGCGTATGATATATATAACGTCGTGGATATATATATATATATATATGACAAGTGAGAAGAGAAAAAAAAAGAGAGATGAGAATTTATAATATCATCATGTTGTAACTGTTAGCGACAAAACCGTGCGACCTAAATAATATCAACTATAGCCTCCGGTCATTCGAATGTCCTTTTCATGAATTAAATTTCTAGATTACTATTTCTCTGTGTGTATTCATATATATTTATATATGTACATGTATTATATAAATATATTGAAACGTAAATATTATATAATATAAATGATAGAAATGAATAAAAATATATTCAGATTAAAATTTATATTAAATAATTTTTTTTATATGTATATTTTTTTTTTTTCACAATTATTGTGAGTAAAATGTAGAATTTTTTAATCAAAATTCCTGTGACCTTGTTGATATAATATAGAGACTAATACAACGTGACTGAAGAAGCGCTACGTGACCGACACTTTTTCTCTATATTGTCACTTATGTACAACCAGTTGATATAAAAATTACAACTATTAAATATATTAAAATATAATAATATTTTTACAATATCATTTGTTTATATTATATATTAATATATGAAATATATTAAAATATGATAATATTCTTACAATATCATTTGTTTATATTATATATTGATATATGGAATATATTAAAATATAATAATATTCTTTCAATATCATTTGTTTATACTAAATATTAATATATCAACTATATAAAAATATAATAATATTCTTTCAATATCATTTGTTTATATTATATATTAATATATCAAATATATTGGAATATAATAATATTCTTTCAATATCATTTGTTTATATTATATATTAATATATGAAATATATTAAAATATAATAATTTCTTTCAATATCATTTGTTTATACTAAATATTAATATATCAACTATATTAAAATATAATAATATGCTTACAATATCAGTTGTTTATATTATATATTAATATATGAAATATATTAAAATATAATAATTTCTTTCAATATCATTTGTTTATACTAAATATTAATATATCAACTATATTAAAATATAATAATATGCTTTCAATATCATTTGTTTATATTATATATTGATATATGAAATATATTAAAATATATAATAATATTCTTACAATATTATTTGTTTATATTATATATTAATATATCAACTATATTAAAATATAATAATTTGCTTACAATATCATTTGTTTATATTATATATTAATACATGAAATATAATTAAAATATAATAATATATCAACTATATTAAAATATAATAGTATTCTTTTATAATATCTTATAATTATTTTTTCGGATTATTTTTTAATTTAGGTATTTAAAAAATATATATTCTACCTTTTCGATCGTCGAAATTTCGACTGCTCGCGTGTATGAAATCCCTGCACGAAGCACAGCATTATGGATTCCCTTGGGGAAGTTGTAACTTCACCCATGCATCAGACGATAAATAATCCCCAAAACCAAAACCACCACGCGTTTTTATACAAACCAAAAAAAAAAAAAAAAAATTAAACTCACTCAGTCACTAACTAAATTCCAAAAATAATCCAATAAGTTTTCTCTAAACATCCACTCCACTTTTATTAATTCCACAATTCCCCATAACACAATTGAACCAATCATTCATTTATATATTTCAATTAAAGAGAATAATAATCAATAAATAAAAGGTTATTATGTGGGCATACAATAAAGGCACAAATTTGTTCATCAATATTCGTTAATGTCTATTATTAATTATTTTTTCCTTTCTCTTATATTTATTTATTTCTCCTCTTAATTCGCTCCAGCTTTATTTCCTCTTATTCCGCAGTATACGTTGCCGAAGGGAAAATATACAAAAGAAAACTCTGTACGAGAATATTGTACTCCTAAATACACCCACACGTTTACACACAGACATTCACGGTTACTAAGCGACCATGAGGGGATGTAAAAAAATAATTCTTTTCTCGCTCTCTATTTATTCTCGATAAATTATTAAAACATATCATTTTATAAATGATAATAAAAAATAAAAAAAAAAAACAACTCCAAGTCCATCAAACACTTTACTTAAATCCACAAATACATATTCCCATAAATATATATTAATTAAAAAATGTATAGTAGTTATTTAACAACAACTGTCTTTCAACAATTGTCATTCTTATTTATATCACTAACTACAGTGGCACATATTGGTAGATAAAAATATTCCTTTATCGCAATAGCGACGATAATATTAATAATAATGGTAATAATAATAATAATTTTGTTATTTTCAGCCGCAAACGCGTGTTCAAGTCAACGACTATCCCATGACTGTCGGCAACACGGCACAAGTAAAACTTTCTTGGCTCGACACAAAATCGAGATAGCTCCCGTAGTCCCGTTCGTCTTTCTCCCCACTACTATATATTAACGCTTTTTCCTCTCACATATCACACATTCAATATATCCTCTCGCATTTTGACTCTATTTCTCTTAATTTTGTATGGCATTTACTATCTAAATAATGTTTATTTCTATTTGGACAATACATAAATTTGGCAATTTAAAATTCAATAATATATTATTATTTTGAGGATATTTAATAAACTACCGGAAATACAATTCACATTAAATAATTTTAATATCACTGCAGTAGATTGTTATTGAATTATTTTTTTTTTTTTTCATTCGTGAATTTTAATTCCTTTTTGCTCCAAATTATTGGAAGCATTTAAATATACAAATATACATATTATTTATAATTATTATGTATAATTGTACATTAATAAATATATATTATATATACATACAATTACTCATTTTTATAAATATAGAAAACGATAAAAGGCAATAACAATATAGATATAAGTATAGAAATATAAAAGAGTAAAAATAAAAAAATAAAATGTAAATTGCAAAAGTCTAAAAAAAAAAAAAAGCATGTGATAAAAATTTCCAATAATAATAATAATATATACGTATATTATATATAAATATTATATATATTATTTATAAATATATGTAAATAAATGTAGAATATTAAAAAAATTTTTTTTTAATTTTTTAATTATTTATGTGAAAAATAAATATATTTAATTTCCAAAATTAAATATTTATTCTATGAGTGTTATTTGTGAATTAATATAATAATTAATTTTTAATGTATATAGATTATAGAACCATAATGGGGATTGGAACTTGTTCCTTATTTAACAAGTGGATTATTGAGAACGATTGGAATATAGAGTGTTCAAACTTGAAACTAAAATCCAGTGGAAATTTTATTGATGCTTAAGGACACGAATAATATACAATTGATGTCGGCCAGGTCAGCATTAGCCGTTAGCTTTTGTCAAATTATTTAATTTTCATGTACATCATACAATTGTACTGTACATGAACGTATATTTCGTTCGCCATAACTCCAACTTTTGCCAACACACCATCAACATTTTCAACTGCGCTTGTTCACTAGCGCCACCCAAAATATTCCAAGCTTTTGATGTACATGTGTATATTTATATGTATACCAAAAACTTCATCCATTCATTTGTATGTTTATGAGAATTATTTTTTTTTTTTGCATTTTATAAAGCTGAAAAAATAATTATATACAATTTTTTTTATGAATAATATTTTCTTTTACGTTGTTTAATATATACCAATTAATTAATTCCGCACTTGTTTCTTTTTCTTCTTCTTCTTGGTGATGATAATTATTTTGTTTATCAGTGTATATATCAGTGTACAAAAGAATTATGGGCTTGATAAAATAATAAAGCTTTAATGTATAATAACCGTCAAAATATAACTTATATTACTTTTTTTTTTTTCTTTTAAATTAGTCGTGAATAAATATTACTTTCAACAGAATATTGGGCGTGACATTCAGTCAGGAAACTCTCAATTTTCTTTGTAAATCTGCTACAATAATGAGTGTCACTCCAATTATTCTGCGGTGCATTGTTGTATGTACATATAGAAACGAAAGAGATAAAAAAAAAATTAAAAAGAAAGAAAAAGGAAAATAAAAACGAAGGTGATGAAAAATATAAAAACATTCTTGAAGACATGCTATTTTTTTTTTTTTCTTTCATTTCACCTTCAATTTCCGATAGTATATAACACATAAATATACACCATAGCTTCGTTTTATATTTTTTTTTTGCTCTCTATATGAATACTCAATGAATTATTATTTAAATTCATAATAACGTGCGCAGTGTAAAGGGCATAAAAAAATTAATTTGCTTAATATGTTTATGAAATAAATTATCTCTATATACTCTGAAGGAGGTTATATAAGTACATAATTCAATGCTGATGGTATACATGCAATATCGGACGGGAAGTTTTATTGCAGAATATAGATAATACTTGATGTTTAAAAAAAAAAAAAAAATGTTTTTTCATCATTCAAATAAATTACAACGCACTTTTTTTTTTTATATATAATTCCTATCATGATTTATGTATAAATATATATTAACAAAATATCTTTCAAATTATTATCTTCAATAAATAAATAAATAAATAAATAAATAAATAAATATAGAATCATTATTTGCAATGAATAAATAAAATATCATAGATAATTAATCTGCAATTTAAAATAAATGTAAATAATTAGTTTTATATATTTAAAAATAATTAAAATAATGTTTTTACTGAGAGATTGCGAAATGGATAAAACTCTTCAAAGAGTATATTCATTCAAACCTCTAAACCTCTGGCTCTTTATACATATACAAACACACAACAGTCTTCAAGATCGATAGAAAGTAATGTGTATTACACATATACATACATATACATATTACATATACACGTATATATACACACATAAATTATTTACATCCGACGGAAGCAAGTGACACTCCAGCACTATCGTCTCTTTCTCTTTACATTTATCGCTTAATCTTTTTTTTTATTCACCCATATTCTTCCCATATATGTATATATATTTATGTTATAAAAGAAGCCCATTTGAACTTTGTTCTCAACGTCATAAAAATAAGACAACGCAAAAGAATAGAATTTTTTTGTTGAATCATAAATAAAAAAAAAAATTAAAAAAAGTGTAATAATAATAAAAGAATTCGTAAAAATGCTCAATTACATGATCAATTTTGTTTGAGAATTCAAAGACATTTTTTTGTTATTTAAATTTTCTATTATATGTATATAGTATGTGTAAATGAAATAAAATTTTTGGAATATTATTTATTATTGAGGTAAAAAAAAAAAAGAAATATAAATTATTTATGTAGATGTTGGATTATATTACTCTCGTTAAATAAATAATACTCTACGTAAGTGTACTCGAGTCTGGTGTGTGTACCTATATATTATCTCTTTGTCAATGCAGAGACACGATATTATTAAATCAAAATAGGATATGTGTGCATATGTATGGATATATAATATGTAAGGGGAGTAGAAGAGAAAAGAGAGAACAAACCAGCAATTAATCCGACAGATAACGTGACCCATACACAGAATAATATATATGTAAAGAAGAAGAATGAAGCGAAAAAATAGTAACAAAAAAATAATGTGATATGGAAACCTCTCTATATTTTAAGTTGACGATTAACGTCATTAGAAATTAATTGACATTTGTATATGAATATTTATAAATTTTATTGGCAGATGAGGAAAAGAAAAAAAAATTTTATTCTGTAACTGCAGATAATATCCAATGATAAATATCTTTGTTTATAATTTTTATTTCATCTGCCATTTAAATATAAACAATTTCAATGAGATTATATGCATATTACAAATCAAAATAAAATATAAAAGAAAAATATTTACTGAATTATATTTATAAAAATTTATTTTTAAGAATATACTGTTGATAAATGTCATCGAACTTTGATATTTATTTAATGCACGAATATATAAATTATCTCATATGTATCATTGAGAGAAAATTATATTTTTAACCCATCTTTATATTTAATATGTATTTGTATGTTAGGATAAAGGGCGCGAGACAAGAATCGGGGTTAATTGATTTAAGAGATGCGATGCGAATAAAACGAAACCACGCATATTATAATAGACATATGTGTGCTCAATTCAGCTGTGTATCTAAATAAGTAAAAATAGAATATCAATATGTGTACACAGACACAATTAAAGTGGTCAATAAATTCATAAATATTATAATGTATTAATTATATAAAAATTAATTGTAATATATATAATAAAATGATATTTAAATTTTACTGAATTAGTTTATTTTGTGACATAAATTGTGATAAATTCACAGATTAACCTGATTATTCATTGTCGAGCACATTCTTACATGAGAAACCTTAAAGTATTAATCTTAAATGATTATATATGTGTACATATATATTGTGTATATATTTATATATATGAATATGTGTACATAGAATTAAATTGCCATATATACACATTAAATTTCGCTCACTAGAAATGAGAGAAAGAAATTTTACTGTACGTGCACATACGGTCTAATAAATTCTCAGATCTTTTTCTACTTTCTCTATACATATACACTCACTTTAGTGACTCTCTTTATTTTATAAATGTGTAAATAGTACATTTCATATAGCCAAAAAAAAAATAATAATACGAAGTATACTCATCACAAAAAAATAAAAAAAAATTCAATCGTAAAAACGAGAAAAAAAAATTAAATAGAAATAAAAATTATAATTTACAAAAACTCACCAGGTTTTTTTTCTAATATTTTTTGATACATACATCCCAATGGAGTAATCATATTTTTACATAAAAAAAAATTGTACAATAATAATGCAAAATGATTTAAAAAATTTTGTTTCACAAAAAAATAAAATATAATTTATTTTCACTCGCGAAAAACAGTTTCAATATTAATGGCAAAATGAAAACAAAACGATTGAGTATTTCGAATTAATGTTCTACATATGTATCAGAGTATGTAATAAAATAAAACAAAAAAATCGAATATATTTTAAAGGAAAAACCAATGAACAATACAAAATAATGTTTGATGTTTTGGGACTACGAATGAAAAGAGAATTGAATCATTCGTTGCCGCCCACATCAATGTTTTCTTTCTCTGTATCAGTGTCATATATACATATTAAACACTCTTTTATTGTGACAATACAACCCCCACAGCGCATATACAACTATATAAACGATTACGCATGAACAAACCGGCCTCTTGACGTAAATTCTCTTGATAAATAAACCTATAACAATATTTAATTAACAGCAACTTTCCTCGATACAATTATTTGTAAAATGATTTATATCCATGAATTTATTTACACACAGACAGTATAAAATTAATTAAATATAACATTGCTTATTTTCATCCATAATAAACCATCATATGTTGAATATAAATTAAATATTCTTCATAAATATACTCATATTAAAATAATAATAATATTCAATAATTCGTCACAATTTATTATCAAATATTTTGAAACTGATAATTACTTATCAAATTAATTATTATTAAAAATAATCATAGTATAGAACAACGTTAGAAAAGCGTATATAAAACATCAACTAATAATTTAAAATCATAAATTATAAATTGAATTGTATTCAATTATTTGAATAATAATACAACGAATTTAAATAATAGTTTTTCGATACGCATTAAAAAAAATAATATACGATTGTTGATCAAGATAACGTCAAACAGATGCGAGCAAGAAAGCGAGGAAAAAAACAAAATAAAAAATTATTTTTAATGATTATAAAAATTACACAATTTATCTATAACGTTTACTTACTCATTTGGTGATTGTGATTCTGCACTACTTGGTGCATATATCTGAACTTTTGGTAGCCCATATCCTTCCATCGAACTTTGATTTGATACATTTTGCGATGGTGATTGTTGTTGCTGCTGCTGCTGCTGCTGTTGATGTTGATATTGATGATGTGAAGTGGTAGAATCATCGCTATCGCTACTCTGCAGTGGTAAATGTTCTAACCCAACACCACCACGAGGTCTAAAACACACCACATATACATTAGAATCCAATTTTTTCTTCATAATAAATTAATAATATAAATATTTATTTTTATATATAATCGATCGAGTATAAAATTAAAACTGATAAGTTATAAGTATATGTACTACAATCTTAGCTGGAAAAATCCAATCATCATATACTTCATACACATTGGATAAGCAGTTGACGTTATCATATCTTATCGCAATATATATATCTTATTTTTTTATATATTTACAAGAATATAACCATATATATCTCATTATGTTGAAATACAACACAATCTCGACTGTATTGTTCTTTAAATAATTAATAAAACACAAAACTATTTATGAATCATTTGAAAATTTTTGAAAAATATATCACACATAATACCATTAACAAAATTCATTCTTTATTTCAAGATAAAAAAAAATATCTTCAATTTATTTATGTCTATTCAAAGAAACAATTTTTACCCCAACCTGTTTAATGAATACAAAATTAGAGTTGAAATAAAAAAGTAAATGAATAAATTTATTCTCTTATTCATAAATGAAAATGAATTTGTAATTAAAATTATGAATCTTGATTACATTTCACAGACTTTTGGCACAGATGAAAGCTGTTGAGTTGCCGTAAGCATGGAATAATACCGTTCTTATCTTGATTTAGGTCGAATCAATCCACAAAGATTCTATGTACTTATATACGTATGTACATACATACATGCGTACGTATTCTATATATAAACAGTTATGTTTCAATTCTTGTCACATACTGCAGCGGTTTTAAAGTGTGTTCGTACACGTACTCACATACCACATATTATTCACAATGTCAACGCCATTTATTTGTATATACACATATACAGTAGTTATGAGGTATATTTTTTATTTTCATTTTATCAGCGCACAAGAAATTAACCGCATGCACATATATGTGTGCATGTGTATAAACGCCAAGCGCGAGAATGGTTTCCTTTAGTTGTATTTAATTGACAAATAATCCGGATATTGTTACGTATTACTTGTGATGAGGAAGCCATATTTGTATGTCGTGTTAACTAAAAAATAATTTAATGAAAAATTAATTATTCCTGCAATATTTAGTAAAGTATTTAATAATATAAATATATTAAATAATAATAGTTACGTCAAAATTAATGCAAGGTCAATGTTTGTTATCCGACACAATATATTACAATGATAATACGCAAAAATCCATTGTACTTGTATCGAAGATGGATAACATAACCTTCAAATAATATTAATATTCTGTATGATTATACGATTAAATCAAGTTTATATGTAATTAATTTACTTCATTCATGTGCTTCATTTATCTTATTTTATTTGCGTTTTGTAATGAGGGACACCGTGCGTGTTGTAATTTTTTTTTTATTTTTATTCAGACCTCTTGACTCGGCCGGTAAGTAGAACCCGGAATGGCGATCATTCAATGTTGTATAGTTGAAAAATTATAATGAATATGTACAGAGTTGAATATTTATAAATTACCAATGCACAACTTTAATCCGAAATGAATAAAGGCTGATAAATATTTCCTTGAATATTAATAGACATATTTGAATAGGGAAATATGAAATATTTTCACCTGTGTTGATGATTGGGATTATCGTAGTTGGCAGTCCAGTAGAGGGGCGCCACTGTTCTGCCTCGTTGCTGCTCACAGCAGACACAACATTATCGAATAAACGACAATTAAAAAATAATTATTTATCCAATGTATCCTTATAAACTTTCTCCAATCACTTATTTCATCAATTAGAACTTGTTTATTTATCACCAATTATTATAATGCTTTTTATAATATTCAATAATTTTCCATTGACAAAATTTTATAGCACACACTTTTCTTATGTCACTTCAAAACAGAGCACAAATGTAAATATAAATTAGACAATTCTCATATGTCTTCTCAATAATCACCAGTATAACATCAATGAAAAAATTGATAACTTAATATCATAAATAAAAGCAATCAACAATTGAATTTACGTATCAAATAATTCATAAATAATCTATACAAAAATAAAAAGAAAAATTATTTTATATAATAACACAAATTAATTTCCAAGAGAAATTAATTAAACTCCTAATTAACACTGGAACATATTCAAACTCTCTCTCTCATTGTCATTTTTTTTTTCTTCACTCACATTCTACATAAATTCAACAATACAATTATTATTGTACTTTACCCCAATGACTTTTAATGCAAAACTCTCAAGCAACTCCAATTCTTCATATAAATAATAACATTATTCACCATTCAAACATAATTATATTATATTTCTTACAATTAAGCACTCAATAACAATACACAACTCAACAAAAAAAAGAAATTAATTTTACAAAAGAATAAAATACCGCATATGTTGTGTATTAAATATATATTAAATTAATTATTTCTTTCTAAGCAAAATGAAAGAACACCAGGAATATAATGCTGAGACAATGACTGTTTTAAGTAAATCAACATGGAATCTCTCACGCACTTTTATATTTTCCCTTATTTATTTGCACTCTTTATAATAATCGGTAAATTCTCTATTCCACCCTCAAGTTGTTCCTCACACAGCATGCACCATGCTCTCTCATAAATCTCATAAAATTTTGCGCTTGGTACGCATACTCTCATCTTGACTTTGCGTCTGCGCTTCCCAAGCAAGATCCACCTATTGACTCGAATATCACCGTCTATTCTGCTATCGATGTGCATAATATGCGTATCTACCTAATACACAAACTCTATTTTACATATTCATACATTCAATATAATATATAAATGTACATATCTATATGAATATTAAGATTTTATGTATGTCATTGTCAAGTAATAGGTACATAGACAGGTCCAATGTTTCAATTATCATTAAATCCCTTCCATTCTTATTTTGTATATCAGCTGTGTGTAGAAAGAATTAAATATGTGGTACAGCTCTTCCACAATCAGCTGATTGGAAGTGAAAATTTCAAGGTCAACTGTGTCGTAAAAAATTTTATCTAACATTTATTTTATAAATACAGGATTTATATATGAATAATTATTAAGATTCAATGTATGTAGATTTAATATAATTATGTAAAAAAGTTTTTTTTTTTGTAGGTATATATGATAATTTAATTTAATTTTTAAATTCTTTAGGTAAATATTCAGACTTTAGATTTATTGTTACTTTTTATTTTTACATGTTTCAAGTTTTATGTTGGATTTCGTTTTTTCTTTTGAATATTTATTTATTTGTTTATTATTATTTTGTATAGTTGTAATTATTGTGGACTCACCTGGGCATGGATATGAGCGGACATCCGAGTTGGAGAAGACTAATAGCAAGATACTCTGGCGCAGGTGCAGATGAAACAGGTGCGGATTGTGTGGCGGCACGAATATTTGTATTAAATGATGTTTCATAATTAGTTTCATTGTTATTATTTAAATTACAGCACGATGGATTATTGACATTATTAATTACATCACTGGCAGAGACATGATGATGTTGATTGATAATTGTGTGGTTTTGTGATGTTCGTTTGAAATTCAAAGATCCACCACGACGTAATGGTATTCCCCGTTCTTCCTCTGCTGAAAATATAAAATACAATTCAATTTTAAATATTTCATAAAATATTTCACAAGCATAAGGTAAATTCTATAAACTATTTTTTTTTTTTTATTCTCTATTCGATTTTTCATGTCTATTATTATTGATATGCTGCAAATAAATAAAAATTAATTGAATTTACTTTGAAATTTAAATATTCTCAAAGCCATATAATGTTTTTTTATTAATTCATAGTTTATTTTTTTATTTAAAAAGTAAATGGAAGTTCAAATGCTGCAGCTGATGGAAAGTGAACTCAATAATCAATTGTGCTATGAAAACAATTTTATGCGACAATTTTTCAAAGTTTTTTGGCACAAGGTCGCGCATATGTAATGAGATCATGAAGAAAATATTTTGCCAAAATACGCCAGTACTTTCAGGAAATTCTTATCACGTACCATAAAATTTCTATTTTTATTCTCCTCGCTTACAATATAATACAAACTAATATAATGTTATGAATTAATTTCAGACAATTATTCGTATAGAAATGAATAGACTGTATACCCATTTGCCACGAGACATGGAACAATTGAAATAATTGACAAGACATTTTGTCTTAATTCAATTGCGCACATTGATCCATCCACTTAATGGTCTCGAAAAAGTTTATTCACAATGATAATTAATGCTATTATTGGTTTGTCTGTTGACGTTATTGCTACTACTACCGCTTTAATTTATTACTACGTCTCTATCGTTCTTTCAAACAAGCCGAAATTAATTACAATAAATCAACTTGACTCAAATTGCTCTTAATGAGTCCTAATTAATCATAATGTATTGATAAAAAATAATAAAACAATGTCCAATTCCCCCTTTAACAATATATATCCCTACACAAAATCATTAACAATAAATAAATATAATATAAATTTAAAATAATATTCTACGTTTGCACTGTCACAAGATTAAAAATTCTACTTTTATTATATCATTGTAAATTTTTTATCTACAATAATAGAACACAAGCTTTACCTCATTATCATTTCCTTTAAAATTCTAAATGATTTTATACATTATCGTAAAGTCATTAATACATAATGATATATAATATGTAAATAATTATTGTAAAATGATTGACTTTTTTGTTTAACGACACTTGAAACTTTCATAGTTCATGACATTCACATTGAAGCGTATTTCAAAATAATTGCTTTTGGAATAATGTCAAAGATAAAATAGGGCAGATGAAGAATTCTCTTCTTTTTTTTTTTTTTTTAATTGATTTGGCCGTAGACCGTGACGAGACAAACACGTGGAAAGACTCTCCAACCGCCTCTCTGTCTCACTCAAATACCCAAAGTATACATGTATACAATTCATTTGGCGTATGCTAATCAGCCACGACATACCGCAAACGTATACACTTATATCTAAATGCAAGTTGGCTAAATATATTTCGGGTCATTAGGATATATTCAAGTCTTGTCCTCAGCATCTCATCGAGCATTAATTCTATTTAATTCTTCGTCTAGTCTAGATAATAATAGAAAAGTTGATAAATACCCAAATAAACAAATTTAAAAATATATATACATATGTATGCATAACAATAAAAAATTATCACATATTTATTTAGTAATGAACTTTGATCATAAAAATAATAATAAAATAATTTAAATATAAATTTTGAACTTACCTCCAAGAAATGGTATCCGAAGACTGTTACCACGACGTAATTTATCCGTGTTGTTGTAATTAATTTTTTCATTTGGCGGCATCATTACTGAATTATTATGATTTTGTGTAATTGAAAAAAAAGCTTTGAGATTTGGTGCAGATTCACACAAACGTATTTGTCGTAAACGTGACGGCGTCCTGCGACGTGACTGATCCTTGTCCGACATTGGTAAATCGTTGTGTGTTTTTGTGTTGTATGTATCTCCTGGACTTTCCGCCAATGAAATCCGCACATATATATTGTAACCGGCTTTGAAATATTAACCGTGTGGCAAAACCGGTCGTGAATTACTCGGTAGTGAACGACGTTATAAAATGCTGATGCACTACAATAATTTTATGATGAATATTGTTGGATAATGAATTAAAATATAATTAATTTAATATCGTTTCGATATTTGCCAATCGTTATTGTTTAATTTATTTTATATTTAAATATATAAATTATCAGTAAAAAAAATTGATGTTATCAATCATGTCAAGTGTTAGATAACGATGTGCAAAACGTCCACATTTTACGCGATCTTTTCTCTGACGTTTCACTGCCTTTATTAATCCAATTCATCCTGATGATTATTCAATTATAAATTATATAATACAATTATAATTAATTGATAAATCATATTATTGAATTATATTTAAACACAAATTTCGCCTTGGTAATATTCACTTTGACGTATACATTCTGAAGGAAAGTCGCACAATACTATTATGAAATTTACATTTTCGTTAGCAATATGCCTTTGGTCAGCGTGAGAATAAATAGTTTATTTCTGATAGGCAATTTGAGCAACGTTGCCAAAGGAATATAGAAGTGAACGCGTAGAGACTACATACTATACTGATTTATTATTACAGACATACGTTCATCTAAAATTAATTTATTATATACCCTTGCTCGGCAATAAATTGCAGAATTATCTATCGACTATTGATCCAAGATGACTAAAGAATTGAATAAAATAAAAATGAAATAATGCCAATGATTAAGTTTTCGACAGTATGTATATATGCATGTGTGAAAATGGATACGATAGAATATTCACAGGTACATTTTGACACAGAATAAAATGACGCTACATCACATGTATGCGTGGGCGAATTTGACGTAATATCTGACCTCATTCAGTTGAAGGAACTTGTCATTACACATTGCCAATTCATCAAAATGTGAAAGGCTAAAAAAGTGAAGAATATTTTATCCTGTCTTATTTTCTTGTGTTTTTTTTTTTTTTAATATCAAGAAACTTCTATAAAAGCTTGGTACGAGTTACAAACAATATTCATCATTATATAAAGGTAAATTGACATGCTCGATAATTTTTTATATTATGCAGAGAAAATTTTAATTGAAATACTGAAAAAAATAAATAAAAGATCAATTTCATTATTAATCTTAATCTAGATTAGAAAATAGTTGAAATCATATAATCGTATAATAAATTTGTTTGTTTAAAAATAAGTTTTTGTTTCCCTATTAAAATTATATCAATGATACAATTTTATTTTGTACCTAATTTATATTTGAAATTTTACGGTTGAAGATTGATAACAGCAAGAAATTTCACAAATTTCTCAACAATATTTTTCTGATAATCGCTCTGTGATTCTTTAGCACATTCAATCATATTTTTAATACGATATCGAAATGCAATTTCAATTAAACTCATTGAATTTATTTGATCTTCATTAAAATGTATTGGATTATCTGACAATAGTCTGAGACAATATCGTGAATCAAATATTTCAGCCTTATAACACGAATATTTTGAGTATGAAGTCACGAGGCACTTTAATGCATGAGCAAGAAATCTGTAATGATACCAAAGTGATTCGTGACCTGGAAAACGATTAATAAGATCTTCATTGAATGTACATTCTTCAATCCAATACGATAATGCAATTAAAACACGTTCGCAATCCACATCAGGTCGGTCAATAATTATATTTTTGTTCATTCCACAATGAAGACTATGAAGAATAATATTTGAACACGATTGTTCATCGAGCAAACAATTAATATCATTTGATTTTTCAGTAATACCTGATTTAATATAATTGACAATGATATTTCGTCGTTCTATAAATTGTTCGGGTGTAATTGTTACACTTGACTCCATCGGCTGACGTTCCAATAATAATAATCGTCTCAATAAAAATTGCCGATAAGCAACGCCACTGTGATCAGATACATGCTGACAGCACCATTTTTTTGACGAATTCCATTCACAAATTAACAATTCACCAAAACTATTTGGTAATAAAGCCTCATACGTTATTACCACATGTTCACGATGACTCCATGCATGATAATTATTTGCATAACGATCCGCTGACATTATTGCAATATTTATTTCATTTTTCAATAATGATTCAACATTTATATTTGACGATTGATCGTTTTCCATTATGATGAAACGTATTAACCAACGTCTATATGCAAATGCTTCGAAGCATTTTGCCTTGTGATAAAGAACTATTCGTGTAAAACGTAATTCTTGTAATGAATCAAGTCGACCATTTCGTATTAATTCTCGTCTCATATTCCAAAATGTTGAAATGTCTGGATTTATAAGAATTGCACCTAATAACCATCGTGACGCTGTTCCCGGATTTTCGCGACGTAATTTATTGCCACGTAACTCAATCAAACGATTGTACGTATAGCAATAAAGAGGTTGAATGCACCATGATGCGAGACCCAATGAATTTCCCTCATGATAAACTGGTGATTTATTTTCATTATCATTTACTGGGATGATTTCGAAACTTTGCCTGAAAAATAAATTAAAATACTATTAATGCTATTGAAAATATGTACATATAATTATGTAAATATATGTATATATGTGTAGATGAATCATAATATACAATATTCGTGTAAAAGTATAATAAATTGAGTATTAAAAATGTATAAATAATGAATGAAGTTCAAATGACTTAATAATCATATGATGAAAGTCAATGACATATTGGGATGATAAAAAAACAATTTTATAATTGTGTTGCCCATTGTTTATGAAGCTGATTCATTCCATTGATGATATTAAATAAATACTCGAGATGAAAAAAAAAAAAAAAAAGAATTTTTGAATGAAAAAAATTGTATGTATACACTTATTTATTGTAAGTTTTTGAAAACCTTCGCCCTTGGTTATTTATTAATATTAATTTTATTATTATTCATGTCTTCATTCATAAAAATACTTACAAATTCAAGTCTTTTTTTATAACATTTTCAATGTCAGAAAGTATTTTTTCAGCAGCCGGAAATGTATCATCTTGCATTGTCACACTCTTGTACTGTATATTTTTTACAGTTTAAGTTTGATAAAAAAAATTTATCACATACTCATGTAAACACAAATTATTTTTTTATGCTTTTGAGACTGTCTTCGTTGTTTAAATCTCTCTTCCTGCTTCTCTATCCTTCTCTTATTGTCGTATTGCACCTTACAATGCAGTCATGTGGCACCACAATTCCACTCTGACCTGAGATGCAGATGGAAATAAAAAATTATAGGTTATATCACACTCAATTTACATAATTTATTGATGAAATAAAATATTAAGTCGCGAATATGTAATGCGACGATTGAAATAATTAAACGATTATTGAACTATTGTTAATGAGAGATTTATAATTATGTGTTATAGATAATGAAATCTTGATAAAAAACAAAAGAAGAAATATACCTACAGACAAATCATCCTCTCTCATGTGGATTTTCATATGCGCATGCGCATAATATACACTTTTCCAATTAGAAAATTTAGAAATAATTTCAAAGGTAATTATAATTTTAAAGATAATTAAAAGACAAGTATCGTACTCTCTATGATTACATGAGTTTCGGAATTCCAATAATTAAGCGCTTTATGATATGAAACTTGTTACAGAACAATATAGCATAAATATTACATAAATATAGTTATACATTCTTCAACAAAACTTTAAAGCGGGAATAATTCTAAAATTTAAATAATCTAATTCGCAGAATATTATTTCATGCCGTATTCTAAAAGAATTATTTAATTTAATTTTTAATATTTCATTTCTGTGACGGTAGGTTATAAACAAATGAAAGATTAATAATTTTTATTTTTGTAATGTGAATAAATTCCTACTCAAAAATCAAATATCTACGGCGTGACATGCCATTGTCTTTTCTAATACATAAAACGAACATAACCTTCAATTAACCGAAACATATTTTTTCTCTTTCATTTTTATTGCCGATCATCTGGCCTTACATGGTATTATTCCGATTGGGGATATTTCATAGTGCACAATTGATCGAAAATTTTGTAGAAATTTAACCAAAAATTATTTGTCACGTGAGTAATTGAAAAAATAAAATGTCTGATCCTCGTTTACGTACAATCAAGATTAAAACTGGAGTTGTAAAACGTCTGGCAAAGGAAAAAGTTACATACGAAAAAGAAGCAATTCGTCAGAAAGAAAGAATACAACAATATAAAGATCAAGGTAAATCTATTTTTCATTGAATTATAAAATTCAATTTTACATTTTTTTTTTTCTTGGCCATCAAATAATTTAATTGACCAATTTGCCCAAAATTATTCTCATAAAATTAATATGGCACAGGCAAAGATAGTCATGACATCAAAAAACAGGAGGAAGTGCTTCAAGAATCATTAATGATGGTGCCTGATTGTCAACGTCGTTTGCAGAGAGCCTTTGAAGAATTGAAAAAAATTTTAGAAACTGAACAAGACATAAAAGAGTCTGAAGTATACATTGATGCTGAAAAAGTTCTTGAAGAAGCTGAGAGTCAATTGCCTTAATTAAAATTATATTCAAAAACAAACCTAATACTTATCGGCTACTTAATATAAGAATGATTACCAATTTATACTTCAATTAACCATTTAATGATAGAAATCATTGCATTTAATTTGATAATACAAAAAAATATATTATTATAAGTTTATTATTTTTAATACAATAGATTGTCAGTGAATATTATTCACGTCACTCTGTTTTGCCATGTACAATAACAGCCATTATATGCACAACGATTCATATTATATTAGTAATAATTCACAGTTTTATACAAATCCATGCAATTATCCAGATAATTATGGACAATTTTGGTTCAATAATTCACCATATGGTCCTAATATTCAAACAAATATTGAACCACCAATTGTTGTTGCCTTAAATCAACGCAAAAAAGATACTAAATTCTTCGAAAATTTTATTAACGAACACACAAATGTCGTTAATGTAAAATCAAAAACAATAATTAATTCCAAGAGATTAGGAATATCACAAACGCGGACATTATTAGCTTCAATTAAAAAGCATAATGTGGTGTTGAAAGATTTAACATCAGTGTTGGAGGTGGAAAAAAATAATTTATCAGAATTTGAATGGCAAGAGAAAGTTGAAAAATGTAATATAATTAAAACTGAAATTGTTAAATTGCTGACGGTATTACAAGAATCAGAAAAAATATGTAAATTCAGTAAATTAATTGAGAAACGTAGGAAAAAAAGACAACGAGAAAAAAGATCACGTGCAAAATGGAAGGCAATAAAGATTGCTAATGATGAAAGACGTTGTCGTCTTCATGCTGAAGCAGACACATGGATAAGAGAAAAACAAGCGGTGATAGAGCGTGAAAAACAGGAGGAAAATTTACGAAAAGATGCTGATATGGTTTTATCTGATATCAGAAGTAAACGAAGTGATGCTAAAAAATGTTTGGCATTGTTGAATGAGCTACAAAATTTGAGAAAAGTCAAAGCCAATAATGCACGAGCTAGAGGAGAAAAATTGTCCGCAGCTGCTGATGATTCATTTGAGAATATAATTGGTAAATAAAAATTTAATTTACAAAATTAAATTTAATTAATTTATAACTAAAGTTATTTTGCTGATTATTATTTTTAGCGGGATTAACTGCGGAATGGACAAAGCTCAATCGTGAATATTCAATTGAAGAGCAAGGATTGAAATTGATGCTTAAAACTGATAATGAAAAAATAATAGAGAAGCAAAAAAAAAATAGCTTTGATGAGTGGGAGATCGCTATTTTTGGCCGTAGACTACCGCCAGTGGATTCAGCAAGAAAAGATTTCAATAATCTCACGTTAGCAAGGTAATATAACATTTGTTTTCATGTACAATTGTTTTAATTAAGGTGAAAAAAAAAAATTTTTTTTATATAAAAAATGTTTTTCTGACAGGTTTGCCTGGGACAAATATATAAATTATCATGGATATGGCAGTCGCATTCCAATCGGATGGATCATGCCTGAATCTCCATCATCTGCTGCTTGGCAAAAATTACTGAAAAACACACTTTGATAAATTTTTCTTACATAAATAATTAAATATACACAAAAGTGATAACATATTTTCAAAGAATAATATTTCTAAGCAAATAATAAAATAATAAATAGATTCAAATGCAATTTTTGTAACTTTTTGTCATTCTTTTATCAATAAATTATTTACAATAATGTTTTTCAATTTTACATCATGATATACTCAGTATTAAATTCTCTCTTGCAGCACTAGATGGTTCTAAAATTTGCGGTTCTTTAATAGAAGATTCTTGGGCTGATTCAGCGCCGGATAATAGCATGTGAAGAGTACCTTGAAGTTCAGTCAACGATATAATTAAATCCTCCTCCTGTCGCAATTTATTTTCTAACAGTGTAAACATTGTCCTTGGTTCAGGTCCAAGTTCATCAATACTATCTTCATATACGTCTGTAAAAAGTATTGTCATTTATTTATATTTATTCATAAATTGAATTTAATTTAATTGCGAAATAAATTAATAAATCAAATTTTTAATTTACCCATTAAAACGTCAGCCACATGTATCAACACTCGTCCATATCGTGGTGTTCCCAAATGTTTAATTAGAAATTTGATAATATTAACTAACGATTTTCCATCGCGACCAGCAAGAGCTTGTTCCAAACCTCGACGACGCGTTAATTCTTGTAATATTGCGACAGTTACATGTGGCGTTTTATTCACCACATAGTTTACCATAACAGAATCTAGTGCTTTTGAATATTGAAATTTACGTAGCCATGTGTCATGTTTACTAATCATTGTTTTTTCCACATGTGGAACGAAAGTATCCACCGTTGATGAATGTAAATTACGTCCGGATTGACGATGCGATATTTTTTTACGTTCAGGCTTGGCGTCAAGTTTAGCGTTAAAATCATCCTCTCGACGTCTCACTGATATCAATCCGTCCACCATTCCCGCGACAATTGTTTCATCGTTCGCCTGCAATAAAGAATATAGTTTCAATAAATAAAATAAAATAAATTTCATATTTATATTAGAATTTTCAAATAATAACTCACACTTATGCCTAAACTTAAAACTGAATTTGGATAATCCAATGTGTGAAGTGTTTTATATGTTCCAACTTCGTAAATTTTAACATGTCTATCGAGTGAACCTGATAAAATTCGATGGCCATTTGTTGCTACTTGCAAACAAGTTATGGTTTTATGATGTGCAGAAACTTTGGAAATGAGTCTGCCACCAGCCAACGCATCCCATACTTTCATTTCCGTTCCACCTTAATGATAAAAAATATTTGGTTTATTTATTTATGTATGTATGTATGTATGTATGTATGTATGTATGTATGTATGTATGTAGAATAATTGAGATAGAATAATGAACAAAAATTGAAACTAACCTGCTGATATAAATACTCCACCCGATGGCAAAAATATTACACTTTCCACTTGCGATCCATGATCAACTGTGAGAACAGTTTTATTAGTTCTAGTATCATACATTTGAATTTTATTGTCATAACCACCTGACAAAACAATGTCAGATGAAACAGGACTCACAGCACCAGCTCTTATATAATCTGTATGCTCTCCAAAACTAATTATTTGCTTTTCCGCTGCGATATCCCATAATGCCGTTGTTTTATCATCGGAAAATGATGCTATGTGATATCCGTCAGCGGTGAAAAATGTTCGATGTACTGCTGCTTTGTGACCAGAAAATAAACGTAATAGACTTTTTGTTGATACATCAAATAGTCGAACAACTGATTCTTGACCACCAGCACAAAGTAATTTTCCATCAGAACGAAATGTCCCGCCGTACGCGGCTTCTTTGAATCGGCTCAAATTTTTTGTGACGAGTTTTGTAATTGGATTGTAAATTTGTACTCTTACTGAACATGTTACGGCAAAATAATGCGGTTCAGCCGGTGAAAAATCTATATAATCTATTGGACCGAATTCTTTTACCAAAACTGGTGGCTGAAATAAGACGAAAATAAAACAAATTAATATTAAAAGTTACATATAAATTTTTCATTGCACATCCATTAGTATACAATTATTTTTTTTAAATTAACGCGTATATAATTATTGTATATTTTTAGGTTATGTTAGACAGGTACACACACGTGGTAATGTTGAAAATTAATCGGTAAATGAAAATGTACTCATAAAAAAAAACTTAATTAAACAATTTTCAACAAAAATAAAATACTTACTGTGTATTTTTTCCAATAAATATCTGCATTCTGTTCAGTTCGTACTTTAGCAAATATTTTTGGATTTGTCTTTTTGAACGCCGCCATGTTTGAAAATATAACTAAATATATGTGGCGGCACAATCTGCGCTATCTTCACTGCCTTACTGTAATACCGACAGAGCACAACAACTACTAATTCCAGCCAGAGTGCGGCGTGCCAGGCAAGTCAAGGAACTGTCACGCCGCCTATAGAAGCAAGCTCAATAAATGCGTTTAGAGTAACGCTCTCTTTGCCGCTGACCACTGAACAAGCAACACCAGACGTACAGCGCTCCGCTTGATCCAACCACGCTATACTTTTTTATCGCACGCGAACTATTCACTAGTCTTTTTACCATTGTACAATACATCAAATCAAATAAATACCTGTTTAATCCAATCCACCGCATCACAAATAATAAAATATCATAGTCTAAAATACCTATAAATATTAAATATAATACATATTTATATATATTTGTCCCACTGTCCCAGCGAAGAGACAAAAATTCAAGTACTATTCACGCGATAAAGAAATCTACTTTGCCGACTATCAGAAATAAAATGAACATCTCAATAAAATAGAGAGTGTCTTTCTCGTCAACTCTCTCATTCAATATCATGGAGGTTATTGTTCACTATCGCTAGATGGATATGCAACAACAAGAGAATTATATAAATAATATAAATGAAAAATCTGTTGTGTCTCTCTATAACAGAAGAGAGACAGAGAGAATTTGTGCTGCTGATGATGGCGCTGATGTAGCAGCAGCACCACCAATGTATGTTGTCTGTGAAAAGACGATGTATATTTTTTTAAATGGCACCTGGAGTCGTAACACTACAAGCCACTATATGCCACCACACACATTTAGGATGTCTGGGAGTAAAGCCTAGCAGTGGCAAAGACGACAAGCGTGACCTGCCCTGGCGCTGTTGATTCCAACATGGCGTTGGATATATTTCAATGAATCAGTGTTACTAAAAGTACATGGTCGGATGGTCCTGCTCCATTCACATTTATAGTGTTAATCGTTCATCAATAATGTACATTACAATATTATCGAAAGATATTCAATAAATTGAGGCCAAGTATTTGAGACAGGTAATAAGCAATTTGCTGTCTATATAAGTATTAATTTATTTTTCATTATGTTACACGAGCAGTCGATTGTATGAATTTTTATTTCATTTTATATCATTTCACCATTACCATTATTTATATATGACACGAGGAATTGATGAGATTCAATTTTCATGACCATTTTCGCATTGCTTAATTTCTTTACATCCTCAAAGTTACGGTAATTTTTCCAGTTGATTCGTTCATTTTCGTTTCTATTAAAAAATATTTGATGTGAATATTTATTAATTTTTTATTTTTATTTTATTTCACAATGTGTATTTTTATTTTAATATTCATCTATATTTTATTTATCATTGGTGTAATTAATTGTTTTTTCTTTATTTGTTTTGTTTGATTTCAGTACAAAGAAATAAGTTTTTGAACAAAAGACGAGATAATAATTGTTGAATTTTTTAATAGTAAAAAAAAATTTCAACATTCATACCATTTAATGTGATAGTGAATTATAAAATTCAATTCCAAAAAGTGAGAATATTTAATTAAGAGAAAATAGAAAAGTAAAGAAAGAAATAAGATTGAGCTGTAGAAAATATGGCTGAAACACGAAAAATACGAGTTTATGGTAAGCAGCCAACGTGCGCAAGTTTAGCACGTCTTGAGGAACGACGTGCACGTCGGTAAGTATATTTTTTAATGAATAACATAATTTAACAAAATATAAATACATGAAGATATTAATGAGCAATTATTTTCAAGGCTTTCATTGCGTTTGGAACGAAATCGAAAACCAGATAAACCCGATGATTTTGTGTGCTATGAATCTAGTGATGATGAAGAGGAAACTGTTATGGAAGGTCGTCAATATTTAAAAACATCATTTAATTTTGTTGATTATGTTCGTTCACGTGAAACAAATACACGTGAAGTTAGAAAAATAAATCAAGAATATGGCTCTAGGCACATATTAACACACGATTTATTTAAAGAATATTCAATAAGTTTGAATCACATGAATAAAGTATTTTGTTCGCAATGGTTAAGTGATCGACAAGTGGTATTTGGTACTAAATGCAATAAATTAATGGTATATGATGTTGCAACACAGAAGTTAGATCAAATACCATCATTGCATGGTCGTCAAACGTCTGCAAATGGTAATGCAATGGTGGAACAACATAGTGGCATTCATTCTGTGCAAATAAATCCATCAAGGTATTTTCTTAATTTCATTAATCTATTTTTTTTCCCCTGATCATGTATCATTATATTTATACTATTTATTGCGCATTATGTAATCTAATTTTATATTATAATTTTTTTTTTTAGAACTTTATTGGGTACAGGGGCGAGAAATAATAATGAAATAGCAATTTATCGACTTCCAACTTTGGATCCAGTTTGTGTGGGTGAAACAGGCCACCGTGATTGGGTATTTGATATGTGTTGGTTAGACGATGAATATTTAGTCTCGGGCTCAAGAGATACAAAAATGTCATTGTGGCATATTAATAGTGATCTTGCAGCTGCGCCAGATAAAGCTGATGTTCCAACGCATAGGTAATTAAAAAAAAACTACTTATTCATTTTTTAATTTGTGATGAAATATTTTTTAGTTGATTAAAAATATTCGTTTCAATTTTATTTAGACTTATTCAACCTGTGTGCGTAAAGGAGTGTCGATCAGCGCAAAAAGTTCGTGCGCTGGCATTCAATAAAGCATATAATGAAATTGCAGCTTTATCATTGAACAGTTTTATACATATTTGGTCTGCGGAAACTTTCAAACAAAAAATATCGCGTAAACTTCCGGCTTGTCAAGAGAACGTTTGTCTTGCTGTCCAAGATGACGGTGTTTATGCAGTTGGTTGTCGTTCTTATACATTATTACTTGACGCACGAACTCTTCAACCAATTAAAAAAATTCCATCGCGGTTAGTACAAATAAATATTGAATAAACTATATTATACTAGTTATTAATACAAATTTATTTATTATTTTTTATTGTAATACAGTTACAGCGGCTGTGGAATTAGGTCAGCAAGTTTTCAGGGCTCAGTATTGACAATTGGTACAGGTTTAGGAATGTTAATGTTTTATGATGTAAGAGCACAAAAGTATTTGGAATCGTCTATTAATTCAAATCGAACAGTGGTATTGAAGGCCTCGAAGGGTTATGTAGTAAGTATAAAATGAAGAAAAAATTATTTATTCAATTCAATTTGTACTAAATAATTTTAAAAAAAAATTTTTTTTCAATACAGTTTCCAGATGAAGAGTACGTTGATGGATTTCAAAATGTTAAATACACACCAGCCATTTATACACATTGCTATGACGCATCCGGTACGCGTTTATTCACTGCTGGTGGACCATTGCCCGCCACTTTGTATGGAAATTATGCTGGATTATGGCAATAATTTATGAATAATTATTAATAAATGTGGACCGATGCAATCAGACAGATTATGGCACACATTTGAGACTGTATTTAAAAAACAATCAACTGCAAGCTTTAGTATATTCTGATAATTTATATCGCACCAAAAATAACGAAAAAAAAAACATTGCTAAAAAGCCTGTTTTTATTTCACGAGTTTAAAAAAAGTGAATGGTAATATTTGGTGATAAATTAGTGTTATTGAGAAAAATGTGAAAGTAGTGAATAGTATTTAATAGTGATTTCAGAGAATTATAGATCAATGATTTTTTTTTTAGTTGAACAATTAATATTTTGTTAAGTTTCTCGTGAGTGAATAATGGGTCAATTTATTAATTAATATCGACGTTTATAATTGTGTCTTGATGCTTTCACAATATGTTTCATTTGATCATTGATATACAACCTTAAATTTTTTTTACTGTCAAAATAATTAAGTATATTTTTTCACCTATTTTATCTTGTGTTTTGTATTACGACGTTTGTTCAATCAATTTACTTTAAATTAATAAGAAAACGCATACAAATTTTAATAGTACGCAATAAAATTTAGAAGAAAAAATAAATAAATTTATCGTAACGTAATAATTTTTATTCACATGATCATAATTTTATTTGATGAATGAAAACTTAGTTAGGATAATGTAATTACTTCCATTGAAGCTATTGTATGAAATTTAATAATTACAATATGGTATTAAGTAGATTGAAATTCAAACATTGGCATTATTTCATGCTTAAAATTGTGAAGGGAAATTGGACGATTTTATTGATGAATATTCTTGAATACTGCGACGATCTAAAAGAACTGGTAATAACAAATCGTAATTCAAACTTTAGATAATATTAATCTATTATTATATTCATGAATGACATTTAATATGTAAAAAAAAAAAATAATTATTCATGCATTTACATTGAAAATGCATAAAATCGCTTTGATATTCATTACAATTATTTTTAAGATAATTATCAAACGATTATTTGGCGATTCAAGTGATATATTAAAATATAAATTCAATCATGTGTCAGTTATTAATTATGTCTGACGTAATCAATAAAATTCAAATTTGTGATCAGCTCCAAAAGTAATAAAAATGAAACATTTGTGCCAATTATTAATTCTTATATCGACATGAAAGTTGCATTATGAGAAGAAACAAATGATCATGATATGATAAATTTAAAATGATTAATATCTTTAATTGATTTATATAAAATGAAAGAATGAAGGAAAAAATACACATTGTCATATATTAATAATTAATTTTTGATAATACAGAATTACGAATATACTTGGTAATTTTATTGTATGTGTATATATACGTATAATTGCAATGTTATTTCACTCTTTATTTTTTTTTTTCAATAACTTGCAATCAATATTGATCAGATAATACCGTATTTTATATTAAATTGAGACAGTGCAATTCGTGCAATTATATTTGAGCATGTTATTTATATACACATATAAAACGAACTTTTAATAAGCAAAAAATTGCGTGTGAAAAATTTTTGTAAATATATTCGATGCCCACGCCTGAAGAAAAAAATAATTATTAGTAGTAAGAATGAATCTGAAATTTGAATTATTGATAAATAATTAATAATAATCTTGTATTTGTTCTTTACAAATAATTTATTTGTGTGGTCTAACGATATGATAGTACATTAAATATACATTACATTATAATTTTTATTTTATTGATCTATCAACTATTCTTTGTAATAGTGTGTAAAGATGGTGTACAATGTTTACAAAAACGGACAGTTTCTAGAAACCAGAAATATTTTCTGTTTTTTTTTTTTTTTCCTTTCACGATGTCAATTTTTTAAATTTTATTCTTGCACCTATGTAAAGAGATATGTCAAAATAGCTTCGCATCCAATAATACAAACAAGATTCTATCCGAATTTATTCTCCTTTGATAAATTATAATTTATCTTTATTTTTCCCTTGGAATTTTGATTGTTTTTAAATTTATTTTACAAACATTTTTATTAATTAATCTTCCCAGAGTAACATTTTTTTTTTTGTGCGATATTCTCACAAGCTCGAGCCTGTCACAGCATGAAATATCGGCAGTATACATTTAATTATTCAAAGTACAACACATATTTTCTTTTTCGGTGATATTTTGATTCTTAAATTAATATTAATAACGTATAAGTACTATACAATAATAATATAATCTTTAATATTTTTTTCTCAAGGTAATAAAAATGTGAGAGAAAATGTAAATGACAAGAAAATTTCATGTAATTTTTAGTTTATTTCTTCATTCAACTAAATTATGAAGAAAAAAAGTAGTTCATATAATGGAAAATAATGTCGTTAATTTATTTTTTTTTGTTTCCACGCGAAACAAAAGAGACGTTTCTTAATCTCTCTTCATTGTAAACGATGGAATACATTTACAATCTCAATTAATCTGTTGTTCACGTGCGCGACTGGGCCAGAGACAATGCAATGTGAAATTGTGCTGGGCGCAAAACAAGAGATATTCATCAAAGAGATATAAAATAATTATTATTATTCTTTTTCTTTTCTTTTCTGGTGAAAACACATATTGCCTAATATGCGTATAGAAAGTGTATCCACAACAGTATCAATTGATGATGAATAATGCAATCAATTAATCATTTAATAAATTCAAAGATGACCAGCATCCATTGCCTTATTGATATCATTTACAAGTGCACCAAGTATTTGTCGATGCTCGGAATTTTGTCGGAAAACACTATCAAGAAATTCTGTATTTGTAAGAAAATCAAATACTTGATCACAACGCTCCTGAGATTTGTCAGTGAGATGTGGTCTTATTAAATTTAATATTGCTGCTCGACAGCGTTCAAATGTTCTCATTAAGTACACACGATCAAAGCTAAATTCTAATTCATAAAATGAAACAACTGACATTGCAGCAGCTCTTAAACTTGATCGTATTTCAATAATTTTACCATCATCTGATGGACCCAACTGTTGATTGCGTTGCAACAGACCAATCTATAATTAAAAATACACAAAATTAATTAAACATAAACATAAACAAAATAAATATTACCTAGTATAATTATCTATTTTTTTTAATAGTTATTATGAATATAATTAATAATTACTTTTATTGATAATTTAACGATGTTTTTCAGGACTTTTTCCGGTTGTTTTTTATCCAGGCCAGGGTTACATTTTACAGTGCGCTCCATAAGCTTGAAGAGATTGTCAAGCAATGACGTGGTGGCATCGTCAATAAAAAGTGACCTACCAGCACCCGTTGAGACCACTCGACCAAGGAGCTTTTTTTGTGCACGCAAACCTAAATCTCGTGCACGGCTGCCTGTTGTTCCACCTCCACCACTTGCTGGATAAACTCCACCCCCAGTAGCAGTCGACTGCATCACTGCAATATCCATAATAAATATGAAAAGCTATTCAACAAATATATTTATACACAATGAAAAAGATGAAAAAAAAAAAATAAACAAAAATTAAAAACTAAAATATATTTTCATTTTTAAGTCATGAAAAATATTTACATTTTTATAAATTTAAATAAAACATTTTTTATTCCACTCACCATCGAACATTTGGCACAATAAATAAACAATAATCTCTTGTAAAATATATATTTAATAAATAAATATATAATTTTATCTCAATTCAAATTATTTGCGATATGATTTATGGATCAAATGAAATGACATCACCAAACTAAAAAATAAAAAATTCAGAAAATAATAAAAACAATGACATGATATAAAAATAATATAATATAATAACTTATATAAAAACATATGAATATTAATAATTAATGCATAAATAAACAAATAATTTAATATTAGTGTAAACAATTTAATTGATGTATCAATTTAATAATATGATTTGAATATAAATAATACATAATTAAATAACTTCAAAACAAAATCTATAAAATAAATATGTAATAATTATAAATAGATCTATAAACAATATAAATATTTAATTATTTAATATTAACCTTGATTACAGTCAGTTACAGCTACCAGATGATAAAGAAACCAACTCTGCAACTCCATCATAGCTGTACCCCACGCCACCTAAAAACAAAAAGTTTTCAAATAACAATTAAATCCCAAGGTTATTAATAAATAATATTAATAAACATATCTATAATATAGAGTAATCACTTTACCATCCAAACTTTAAAGTCAATATTTAACTCATTACTATTTCAATAATCTCAATATATACATGAATTATTAATTAAATTATTCAACTCATGCTATTCCAATTAATATCCCAAGTTTATAATAATGCACTTTTATATATCAACCATTATTATATTTTATATTAATTCCTACCTATTTTTTTTTTATTAAACAAATTCACATTTGAATTCCATACAGCAATATATTTATTTTTATTAAATTATTCGTCGGGGTATTTAATTAGAATAAGCTTAAATGAATATGAAAATAATTTAAATTAATTTATAAAATCATCAACAATCACATAATATATTATAAATAATATTTATAATATTTATTACCAATTGAATTTGTTTATAATTTAATTTCTACATTATTCTCAATTATAATGTGATTATTATTTTAATTTAATTTATAATTATTTCAACCTTCTGTGGGTATTAGTTGAATATTGAGTCAAAGGGGAAATTTACAATTGCGGGGGTGAGAACAAGAATTTATATACCTGCATATATAGCTATATTATAACATATATATAATCACAAATGGTTTCGGTATCGATTCGCAAGGAGTTTCAAGGTGAACAACGGTGAGAAAATATATATACATACACATATATTATTTTGATGCAGTGGGCTTGTTTTATTTGCCAATAATGAAATTTTAGCTTCACTGACAACAGAGATATTAATTTCTACACTAAACATATTTTTATCACAATGAATTTAATTTATTTCATACAACAATATTTAATTCCATTGAAGTATTAATCAATTTATATAATTAAAAAAAATAAATAAATAATAACTAATATGTATATAAATAAATAAGTTTTATAATCAGAAATTTTATATTTGATAAATAGGAAATTTTATCAATAATAAAAATGTCATTTGAAGAGTAAATATTTATTTTTTCAATGTATAAATTATATTTAGGTCTTTTGGAATTAAAGAATATCGAACTTAATAAGAGGAGGAAGAAATTGCATAGAGACTGAAAAAAAATTTTAAAACAAAAATAAAGAAAAAAAAAAGGGAAGAAGCTGGCGGAAGTTAAATTATATAGCAGTGGGTGAATGATGAAATGGAAAAAATAAACAAGTCGTCGACCGACCCTCGTGGGCACGTGCCCTAGATGAGCTGATCATGAAGATGATGGATCATCGGACACACCATCATTCACTCTAATCTATTTCCTAAAATTTATTTTTACATATTAATAACTGTATTAATAATCACAAATGAATTTTTTTTATTTTTTCTAAGCAATTGAATTGCACTTGAAAAAAAAAAAAAAATCATATATTGTACAATTAAATTTAAATTAATGAGGGAAATTTATTGTCAAAGTGATTATGTTATAGGACTATAAAATAAAATTTTACTGAATAAGAATAATCAATACTCATTTTATTGACATAAATGTGCGTTGCAAAAATACGAATGGGAATTTTTTTGTACAAGTTGAATTTACTTATTATTGAATTATAGATATTTATATGTATAATATCTATGTACTTATGTATGTGTGTATGTAATATATGATCTAACGACATCGTTTGGAAACCACTCTGTTGCATCTCCCCTTATAAATGCAGCTGTTGCTTGGCAGCTGGCCATGAAAACGAAAGGACTCTTTATTTTTTTTTTTACAACTACCCATATTGCATTTATTTAAAATGTTACCCTCAACCACCTGTCTCTTAAAATTTCTTTCCCGCCACATAAAATCATTTGCTATAAAATTATTTATCATAAATAAATCTAATAATGAATATACAAATATTTTATATTGATAAATAAATTTATTTTCTTGTACACTAAAATATATTAATATTTTTATTACAATTCAAATGTAATAAACAGCTATTTCACAGCTGCTATTTATTTAATAATAACATTTTATTTAGCTTGCTATTTATTTTATTTGATAGATGGAGAATGAGTATTAATAAAATTCGAGTCTTTTTATTCATTAATATTGAGTGCAATTGAGCTCAAGTATTATTGGTCTTCCAGCTGACAACAGCAGTTTCATTCATTTAGTCGGATTGCAAACCATCTTGACCACTTATGACTTTTTCTATATACATTTATGTATAGCAACTATAAATGTATATATGTAATTGTGAATATAGAGAGATAAATCCCGTCAGAAATAATTTAGAATTAATTTTATTTTAGAATAATTTAATTTTAATTTAGAATTAATTTTATTTTGTGTATAAGGTTTCTAATGGTGGTTATTAATATTTATAGAGTTGATATGAAAGATATGCATGATGTTTGGAATAAATGAAATAGTATTAAAGTGAGATAAACAGGAAATTTTTGCAATTAAATGGGCGTTATTTCATAGCGATGATTCATTGCAATTCAAGTGGAATGATAAAACGGATTCTGGTATTTATTTTAAAATGTACACAAAATCAGGCGGGAAATTTCATGTCGATGACCACATCCTATGATGATTATACAGTTATTTATATATTTTATCCATATACAACTGTAATATTTTATTTTATTGATAATTTAATAAAAGTTCATTGAAATAAAAAATAAAATATTTGAAAAAAATCTTTGATTCTCATTTTTAACTAAAATAAATAACTAAATTTCTCATGCGAATGAGAATTAACATCGTTTTCTTTTGTACTTCTCATTTATCGATTTACAATTTACCACTTTCATCATTGAATAAAATACAGCAGTAATTAATAGAAAAAAGAAAAAAAATATATTAATTGGAGTAATAATCGATTAATTATCGTTGGCTATTACGTCGCATTTATTTAAAATTAATTTAATCTAAACCACTTGCACGTGTGTAAAAAAATAAATACATTATTTATGTACACATACCTCGGTTGATTAGTGAGTCGCGAATGCGACTCAACTGTCTATAGAAATATAGAGAAAGTTTCTTTTTTATTTTTATTTATATTCTATATAACGTCACCACGTTGCTTCAAGTTGTAAAACAAATCTATCATTCAATAAATTTAAATCATCATTATATTTTATTGTCCACGAAGATGATTGTATATTTAACTCGTCTAGCTATTTATTATTATTTGAGATATTTCTCAAATAAAATCATACCGCACTTTAATATGAAATTAAATACATTTAATTGAATAAAATTACAATTAGATATGAATAATTTATTCACGCACTCAATTGATTAATGAATAGATAGATAGATAGGTAGTTAATTTTCTATACAGTTTCCTTTAGTAAAAGACAATTTTTTATTAGAAGCAAATGTTAACACACCAGTAACTGAACGTCGTCTGATTGTCTGAATTCATCTGTTGTGATCAACAGCCGCGACGAGCCCACCCTGGTTACCATGGAATCATTTCACTTCTGCTCATGCTTTGCTTAGGCAGTGACTAGTGGCTAGTGAGTGAGTGCGGGTAAGATATATTGAAAATACGAGAAAGAGAGAGGGAGATGAACTGAGGAAAAATAGTGGGGGAAAAGCCTATGACGCAGTAATGTATGAAGACTTGTAAGAGTTGTAAGAAAGAATGAATGTATGTAGGTATATAATTAATTATTGAATTAATTTGTGACACAAGGACACAAATAGACAAAATAATTTAGTCAATGAAAATATCCCATCGAAGGGTTATTTATTGTTCATTAATTTTTCCTTCTGGACAGTTTGAGAGTCGTTGGATTAAACAGACAATTTGTCGATTGTCTATTTATTCAATTTATTTCTCTATATTTAGCGTTATTAAGATATAATAAAAAAAAGTATTAATTTCTTATAGAGATGATTCAATTTGTCGACTTTTTTATTACTTTTGGAAATTTCCTATTGTTTTAATTTACGTGCGTGTATATAACAATGTGAAGCTATTGGAATTGTCGATATATATTTTTTGTTATTTATGTGCGTTTGATATGAATGTGCTACGTTTTATAGTTGTAGAAATTGATTTTTTCTTTGGATATTAATTTTTCCACTTTTTGTGAATTTCCTGAAGATGAGCATAAGCACGACTGGATATATTTAGTGCAGCATTTATTGATTGCAATTCAGGATATTCTAGTAGGCTTAAACCACACAAGCCTGCAATAACAGAATAAATAATTTAGAAAAATAAATAGATTATTTAAGAATTAAAAATTTAATAATATAATAAATATCATGTGTAAATTAATTACCTAAATAGGTGTGTAATGGATCTGAATGTGTATCGTAAAATTTTGAAAAGCCACCAATAATATTGTCTTGGGTACTGAGAATAAATTCACGATTCTCTTCAGGATCAGTTAAATTAGCCACATTGAGTAAATGCAATGTGGCGCCAATCCAAAAGCTGTAACAAGTATCACTTGGTTTGCCCGGTCGTCCTTGGAATCCATCATTTTGTCGCATTAAACACCATCGTCTCAATCTTTCAAGTTGATCATTGGATAATACTCGATCAAGCTCGTTCATTAAATATAGACTGGCAACTGCACAAAATGTTGATCCACCATGTGATTCCAATTCTGGCCCTTGTCCCATTGCGCCATCGTAGGACTGTAATTAATCTGATAAGATAATTCCCAATAATTTAAATTCATTGGAGCCATTCGGCAAATAAAAAACGAAAATAACTAATAATGAAATCAATTTTTCAAATAAAAATACTACAAAATACATATTGTTTTTTTTTACGAGTGTTGGCTTTTTGGAAGAACATAAACTTACGATGCTTTTGATAATGTAGTCGATAGCACGGGCACGATCGACACCTGACCAATCATCAAGAATAGCCGAAACACAACAAGCGCAATATAAAAATCTCATATCACACTCGCTATCAGTTATCATTGCCATGAAACAGCCATTGGAATTTTGACAGGCTTTTACACCCTCTATAATTGATTTTTTGTCAACTCTAGATAAATCATCACCCAATGTTAATAACGTTGCCAATCCTGTGTATGTCATTGGTAAATAGCCACACTGATAATCAGGAGTTTGGTCTGAAATCATTGTTGATGGTTGAAATCCTGATTTAGCACCAGCATTACTCACTTGACGCCCATAAATCCATTCAATTGCTGCAGTTTTCTCCGTTTCATTAATCATATCCAAGCAATTGAGAACATCAAGACCCGAAATAGCAAAAAATGCAAACATCAATCTATTTGAATCATATTGTGCCATTTTACTCGGCATTACTTGAAGAATTCTTTTTAAATAATAGGCATGTCGTTTTTTATCCAATTCCACTGGCATTGTACGTCCCATCTCCATTAAATTACTGAATAAATTATTTTTTTTAGGTTAGGAATTGCACTGCACAATTTAATAGTATATTTGTTTGTACAATCAATATTATAGATGCATAAATTAGGATACAAATGTATACCAGTAGGATTTATTGACTGATCACTGGACAGTTGGACATCAGCAACTAAATTCAATAAAGATTTTATTCACATATAAGCGCCACACGTGATGATATTGGAAACGTTACTTTAATACATAACAGCGCTACATTCAATATATGTGGCCAAATTTTGTTGATTAAAATTAAAGGAATATTACTATGACATTCGAGGCTTGATAAAACAAATATTTTTCTATTTAATATACGTATATTGATAATTTCGAATTGAAATAAATGTTTTTATAGGTTAAATTTTAATGCATGGCAAAAATAATTTTGTAATCAAATTCTAATTTGAGATGTGCAGTCGTTATAATATTGTTTTTGAAAAATAAATTGGAAAGAACAATAAATTGCATTGATTGCAAAATGTTCAATGTTGAAGTCTTTATTTATTTGTATATTAATTAAAATCTGAAATACTGTTTTAAATATATAACTTAATTTACTAATGAAACATTTGACGTAAACATACATTTTTACATATAATTTATTTCTTAGTAATTAAATTTGGCCCATTGAGTATTAAAAACGAAAATTAAAAAATTTTGTTCTCATCTCTTCTGTTATTTGTTTTGATTAATTTAATGAATTTAAATTTAAAGTTCATCTACTTGTTGATAAATAATATATATGATTTGTACAATATATAAAAGGCGCCAGCGCTCAGGAATTTACATTCTTGCTACATAATTATAATAATACAATTCACTATATAAATCCATTCTTTTTTTTTTTTGTCTATCACATTTAGTATTTATACTACAAATATTTACTTTTATATTTGTTTTTTTTTTCCGCATAACATATTGTAATAACTGAATTAATAATTTTAGGAAATCACAGCTAAATCTATAATGGATTTTTTCTCGCTAATAGCCACATAATTGATAATTGCTAAAAAGGAAAAAACAACATATTATGAAATAAAATAATTTAATTATGTGGGCACTGTTTGCATGCGATAGGCAGTTAAAATTTCTTCCTCAATATTTTGATCTAAAAGTATATCCATTCCTTTGATTCCCATTTGACTATGTTCGTGAAATATTGGTATCGCAACACGCCATATTTCACGATTTCTTTTAATGGCATCAACTAACGGCTCGGCAATTGGAAATAATGTCGCCAAATTGGTAAATAATGGCAAAACAAGATTCGTTATAAATTGAACTTGTAAATTTGGTATTGATGCTCTTTCACGATCCATCATTTCTATTGGGGAAGTGCCCATACTCTTCTCTAAATCACCTTGCGAAAAAAATTCGTCATATATTTGTTCCTTAAAAAATAATTAAATATATTATTAATTCGAGCAATATTATTTATCAATATTGTTAGCAAAAATAAATTATTTACCGCTGTCTTTTTTGATGTTTTCCAGTCTTTAGTCTGATCATTAAGATCACAACATGTCATAAACATAGCATGAAGTAATTTTTGATGTTCAGGATTGTCATTTTGAAAACCCTGTTTAACCATCTCATCTTGTTCGTCAATTGTACGGAAATGCGACGCCAAATCAGTGGCTAAAATATTATTTCTAAGTAAATCCAACGCCTCACTGTACTCATCACTTGTAAGATTTTCAAAAATATTGCAGCCTTCAGTATTGAGAATACACATTGATTGCGCTAAATGATGTCGCTCCATAACAGAACCCTCAGAGCTATAAAGGCTCGCTAAAACAGTTCCGCATTGAGTTTGAAATGAATTATTGGTCCCTCTATGATCAATATCATGGCATAAGCATGACACGAGAAATATCAATGCTTGCAATTGTGTCATATAATTATTCTCGACAAGATCGAGATTTTTAATCATTAAATATGCAAAATGCGCTACTGAAAATGAATGAACCCAATTGTGATATGGCGCATCTCTGTATCCTTTTTTCACATACAATATGAACCTGAATAGTAAATTTAAATTATTTCTTTTTAAATGATGAAAAATAATATAATAGAATATACCTTGCCAATGTTTTTCGCTTTATTCGCCAGGATTTAATCAAATTTAATTCATCAAACATCTTAAGAATATAACAAGGTGTATGTTGATGTGGAATATTGCGTGGACTAAAATTAAATTTATCAAAATCTTTGGGACTGTGATCATCACGGCAATTGAGCAAAGCTTGAACAGCTTCTTCTTCAACCTAAAAAAAAAATAATTTTCATTTAAAATATAATTTTATAGTTTAACAAATAATTAAAAAATCAACTGAATCATCAAAAAATTACCTGCTATAATTTATTTACGGTTAGCCACGAAATGTTAATACATGAAATTAATTCATTGAATTATTTATTATTGCATTGTATTAACAGTTTGGGTTGCAAGAAATAAAATTAAAATAAACAAATAAAAATTTCCAATAATGCATTAATTTACCTTCATGTGATACATCATGAGTTCATTGCTGAGTTTACTTCTTGCTTGTGAGTCTTGTATTTTTTTATAAACAATACTGTGCATTATGGAAATACCGCAATAAATGCTGAATGCCGTTGCTACTTCTTCATCACACACATCAAAATACAATCCATTCATTTTATTACACAATTGTGCTACACCTGTAATTGATAACGAAAAAAAATTTTTTCATTTGATTATCAAGAAAATATATAAATAATAATATAAAATAATATTTTTTTATATATATCTCTTGTACCGATTATTTCATTTTCATCTCTAATAGGGAAACACAAAATATTTCGTGTTTTAAATCCAGTGACTTCATCAATGCCACTATAAAATAGAGGATGTTCATACGCATTTCTTATATTCAACAAATGTCCCGATGTAGCAACGTGTCCTGCGATTCCTCGTCCAAGAGCAATTCTCATTTCCTTGAATAATAATGAATAAAAATGAATTGCTCAGAAATTGTAATATATCTTCAATTTGTTTAATAAATTATATCTAATTAATTCTCATATAATATTATATTGATCAATTCTTTGCTTACATCTGTCGTTGAAATTCCATCAAATACTTTTGCTACCAATTCATGATGTTCATGATCAAGAAGAAACAGAGAGCACCTTTCGGCGTTAGTTAATTTACGTGCCTCTATCATTATTTCACGTAATAAATCCGGCAAATCTCCTTTGAAATAATATGAAAAATAAATAATTATTACTACTAGTCAAATTAAATAATTACTATATAATACAAATGGAATAGTGTCTAAATTTATATGTTTTTTTCATATCAAATAAGAGATTAATTTCTTTTTTTTTTACCTAAATGTGTAAAGAGCTTTCGTGAAACAATGAGAAGATCTTGACATTGGAGTTTCAAACGTGTTTCTTCTTGACATTTCAATGTGCTCAACAGAAGTCCCAAACAATACCTAAATTAAAAACAAAAAGGAAAACAAAATAAATTTTCTTATCGTATCAATAAAATTTATTATCAGATATTAATCGCAAACTGTTTTATATAAATATTAATTAACTAACTCACCGGAAACATTCTTTAACAATATTTGTGCAAGTATTTTTTGCAGTATCAGTGTCAGGATAATTTATAATACAAACTACCAATGCAATATGTTGTTTAATTGGATGTTGAATGGGAATACTGAGAAATCGTTCAGGGATTGGATGAATAATTGAATGAAGATGTTGAAGCAATTCTTGGTCCAATTCTTTAGCGTAAGCAGTCAATGATGTTCTTTTTTTTACAGTTTCATGTAAAATATGATTGCAAGCCTGTTGAAAAAATAAATATTTAGTTTCATCGCATCACACAAAGCGGAAATAAATAAATAAAACCTTGTATATTGAAACAATAATAAAGTTATCAATAGAAATATGATGTTAAGTAAACATTGCGATATATTTTTTTTTTTTTTAAAGATTATTTGATAAGTAAAAAGAAATCAAGAAAATAACGATAAAGATGAATTGCAAGATTAATTAAAATAGGGGAAAAAAATGATATAAAATAGAATTATTTACAAATAATATGCGATTATATGTAAAATATTTTTAAATACATTGGGTTGATTTATGGGAAATCTTAGTCCTCTTTCCAATATTTTTGTTCCTATAACATGAATCACCATTTCTTCAGTCTCTGGCAAAATTGGAGCTAGGAATGATACATTTGCTCCAGTTTTTGTTTGAATCTAAAAATCAAAATTACATTTACATTCATCATCAATCAATTAACATAAATAATACAGTAATGAAAAAAAAAAACTAATTTAATAACATCAATTACGACAATAATGACGATTTAATAGAGAAATTGAAACTTTATCAAACTGTCCCAACAAAGCGTACTTAATTGAAAGTACCATTAAGCATCATCATTATTTTAACAATGATATAATTTTTTCTTTTTTTCTTTTTCTTTGATTGATAAATTGCAACTAAAATATTTTGAAAAAAAATATAACATTGACACAAACATATATTTATATATATTGCATCAGTTATATAACATAATGTACAATAGAAACATGCAAAAAATGTCATTGATGAAATACGAAAAAAAAAAAAAAACAAAATATTTCACTTACGTGTTTATTTAAATTTTGCTGCACAACTATGCAAGGCAAATCGGCGAGTTCTTGTACCAATGAAAGCATATTTTCTGCAGTTGTTGATTCCAACACTGATGTCGTCATTATTTTTATGCTTCCTTTTTTTTTATTTTTTTTTTTTTTCTTTCTTTTGTATAATAAAAAATTTATATTTTACGTTTATACTGCAATATTCGTAATTGATATATATTATTTTGACAGTTCAACGCTCACGACCTATCGTAATATACTTTTTTTTGTCCATTGAAATAAAATATCTATATTTTTCATCTCTCATAAATTCCAATGATATTATTATCATTCGCTTTACGATACATTCTCAAAGATTATTAATATAATTCACGATATATATTCACCAATGTGGAATATATATACCGTATTTGATTTGCTCGTGCGCAAATATAGATGAAATATAAACACATCGAATTATTACTATCATTATTATTATTGTTATTATTATTATTATTATTATTATTATTAAATATTTATAGTGTATAGTTTATTGTGGATTGGTATCACTGATAGAAAATCAAAATGGCTAAATATACTTACTTTTTATACAAAATTATATTATATAATGCATGAATAAATGGTATATTATTTGAAAGATTTTTTAACCTCGAATTGATAATTGACAATGTATTTATTTATTTATTTGTAGTGTAATAAATTATCTGATCTTTTTTTGTAATATGTAAAAAGGACGACCTAATTGAAATCACCTGAAGTTGCATAGATATCGAAGAATGCGAGATATCGAAAGAAATGAAGAAAAAAAAAAATACTAGAATTTGTTTTGCATTAAATGAAAGAACAGTATTTCGAATTATATTCCTAGGAAAATCTATTGCCAAAAATTGAAATCAATTTGCAAAGAACATTACGAATTTTAATTGGTGAATGAAATAACTCAATTTATTTATAATAATTATTTTATCTTTATTTCATTGTGAAATAAAGTATAATTGATACAAAAATAAAATTGCAATTACAAAATTGCGATATGAAAAAAATTACAATAATTATGTAATTAAAAAATATATAATTAAAAATTTATATAATAAATAAATTCATATACAGCTTTAGATATTTAAATAATTTGTGATCTACAAAATGGAAAAAAAAAAAAAAAAAAAGAATGGTTGGAGTGTTGCAAAGAATCGAACCTGAAACTGCTGAATCCAAAAATCCACTAAGTGACACGTTCCTTCTTCCACAACTCCATCCATTCCGTTGTAAAACAATGAATATTTAAGTGAATACGCTCATACGCTCCTAGTAACATTCAATATAACATTTATGTAACAAAGAATCTAATGTCAAAAAAATAAATAATTAACTCGCGATGAATTCTCATTTTCGCGATTATTTGAAATCCAACACGAATTAAAGCGCATAAATCTAATGAATATTAAAATAAAAAAGGAAATCCAATATGATTTGTTAAATTACACAAAAGAAATAATTTTCATTTTCAAAGTTGGCGGGTTTTGACATCAAATCGAAAGAAATGAACATATCGAAAAGCATTGCAACCAATTGCTATACTAATATCGAAATATCTCGCGTTTTGCGATTCATATTATAAAAGTCAACCAATTAGAACGCAGTATTTTTCTTTCTCTAAATTTTATTGGTTAATTCACACGCGACAATAACGCAAAGGCCAATCCAATCGTCAATAGAAAACACATAGTATATTACATATAAAACAAAAAAAAAAACCCCTCTTTCTCTATCATATAAACGCGATTTTCTCTTTTCTGTCCCTCTATATCACAAAACCGTGTACTCACACGTCAAGCCGCCATTTTGTGGCAAAGCACAACGACGATACGAGCTTGTTATCAAGCTGATCAATATTGAATAGGAGTGGTAACGATTATATTCGTTATAAATTCTTCTTCTTGGACAAAAATATTCAAAGAATATTGTGAATGATAATTTAATATAAAGTTCATCATAATAACATTTCCAAAATGAGTATGGTAAGTGTTGGGTTATTTAATTCAAATGATTTCATCATCAATTATCTTAAAATAAATTAAGCATTTATTTTATCCCTAAAATCTATAATATTAAAATAAAAACTACCTGTGCATCTACTACAACAATTACACCGAATATAATTCCCCACAATAATTTGCAATTTAATTTATATATTTCTTTTTATCTATTTATATATTATTAATTATTCATAGATGTCACGTTACCCGTCCGATTGTAAAGTTTACGTCGGTGATTTGGGTAGTAGCGCAACAAAACAAGATTTAGAGGACGCATTCTCATATTATGGACCATTAAGAAATGTTTGGGTAGCTCGTAATCCACCAGGATTTGCATTTGTTGAATTTGAGGATGCCAGAGACGCGGATGATGCTGTACGTGGTCTTGATGGTAGAACAATATGCGGACGCCGAGCACGCGTTGAACGTTCCAATGGCAAACGCTTGAGAGACCGTGGCTCAAGACGTGGTGGAGCAAGTGCAAGGCCATTTCATCCTGAGGATCGTTGTTACGAATGTGGTGAAAGAGGCCATTATGCACGAGACTGTCCCAAGCATAGAGGTGGCCGCAAACGCAAGTACGTAAATTTCAAATAATATTATTATTATAATAATTTCATTGACTATTAATTAATTCACAATCGAAATTCAATAATGAAATGTAGATTATATTTTAATTGGCTTTTATTATCATATTCCATTCCATTATCTTATATTTATGTTTAATTTTTTTTTTGTTATTCTGTGTGTTTTTGTTGGACTGTTTGTTTGTGGGTGGTAAGTTTCACATATTGAAATCAATAATCAAAACTGCTATGTACACATATATGTATATATCTATGTATCTAAATATATGTATATATGTATATGTTTATGTGTGCGGTGTAGTTGAATAAATGAAAACAAAGAAAAAAAAAAAAATAAGTTTGACGTGAGAGAAAGAAAAAAAAAAGCAAAAAATTGTTTTGCAGTGAAGATTGCCGATGTAATCCTCCCCATTATTTATAGGAGATGCGGCTGAGCAGGGCAATACGCATGTGTGAAATGCGAATTGTCTACCCGAGATACTCGCGAGATATCGCCATTGGGGTTCACTTCTTTGTGACACACACACTGCATAGTTACAGCGTAGAGCACCTACCTACTATTTGGGTTATCCTACTGCACGTCTCGGCAGGGGCAGAAAAAATATGCAACGGGGCCGGCCAAAAACGAAAATATCCGAGACACACATCGACATGTGAACACGTGGTGGGTGGCTAGTGTGTGTCGTCGTCGAGTCGTCGTCGCCTTCGTTCTCCTCAGCGCACCTCGATACAAAAAAAAAATATAGAAAAAAAACCACTGACAAAAAAAAAACACATCTGCACCTAAAATGGGGTTGCTCTCATGACGTTTCTTACTTTAAAAACAAAATATATATACGAGTAGTCTTCTTCTTCTCATCGTCGTCGTCGTCGTCGTCGTCGTCGTCGTAGTCGTCTTCATCGTCGTCGTCCCATCTAGCCACTCTGCGTCCACTACTCATCTGACCCTCGCGTGATTTCACCTGCATATGTGTGTGCTCTTCTTCGATCTCCCAAATTCTGGCCATTGCCATCGCGTGTACTTCTGCTACCTGCGATTAGGCAGCCATCGATTAAATGGTATATAAAATTTTCTGATGACGAAACAAAACAAAAAAAAAATACATAAAACAAATCTATAAAAAAAAAAAAATACATTTTATATATTTCGCGGGTTTATCAATTTTTTTTCTGCGTGAAATTTTTATACTTTTTCTTTTCACTTTAATTATTAATCGTTACCATTTTGCACTTTATTTATTTCTCTTATTCTCTCTTTCTATTTCTATTTCTATCTTATTCACACTCTCTCTCTCTCTTTCTCTGTACATATATATATATATAAATGAATACATATATACATATATATTTTTTTTCCTATCTCTTAACAATTGTGCAGCGTCTTCTGCCGAGAGAAGAAATGTAATAAAAAAAAAAATAACAAATTTAAAATTAATTCTCAGTATTGAAAATTGAGAATTAAAAAAAATATGTATAAGAAAAAAAGAAAGAAAAAGAAATTTTGTTTATTCCCAATACTTTTTTATTTTCTTATTCATTTAGTTTATCAATATATTTATTCATTTATCGATTAATTTTATTAATGAATAATTAAAAATATATTTTAGGTCTCATTCAAGATCGCGCTCGCGATCACGAAGCAAACGTACCAGATCGCGTTCATCATCACGAAGTCGTTCACGCAGCAGGAGTGGCACAGGTAGACGCGGAAAATCACGCAGCAAGGCTCGTTCAGAATCAAAAGAACGTAGCCCAGCACGCCGATCATCGCGATCACGATCGGCATCAAGATCGCGCAGCAGGTAAACAAAAATGGTGAATATTTTTTTTTTTTTTTTGTATTTTTTTTTTTTTTTCGTTTCCATGATTAATTCAATCTAAAAAAGAAAAATAAAAAAAAACAAACAGACAAGCAAACAATGCATCTCTTTATTGAAAATTCATTGATTTATTATTGAAAAAAAAAAACAATAAATTATAAAATTTTTAATTTTTCTCTTTTCATTTTTTTTTACATTAATTTGATAAAATAAATTTTAATTGACTAAATTTCAAGAAAAAAAATATTCTTTGTTGTCATGTAACTGTAGATTAATGTTAATAACAATTGTAATGATGAGTTTTTCAATTAATTATAATTCATGATGAAAATGAAAAATAAAACAGAAACATAAGAAATTAATAAAAACGAACGAAAAATATTTGAAATCTGTTTCAAGTAGTGCAGAATTGTTAAAAAGAACTTTAGAACATAAATATTTATCATTGAATGTAATAGAGAAATTAAGCTTCGGTTATTAATTATTGTTTGCAATCAAAATTCAAACATGAAGTAAAAAAACGAAAGCAAGAAAAAAAAATGTGTGAATCGTTAAAAATAGTAACGGGCATATAATTCTTTTTTTTTTTTTTTCTCTTTTTCTAAATATCTTACATATGCCTTCTCGACGAAATAATAATAATAATAATAATATTAATATTAATAACTATAAGAATGAAAGAACAACAAAATGTGAAAAGTTTGTTATAATTCGTGTTTAGATTTAACAAAACAAATGCAAAAAAAAAAAAAATAAGTACAGCGAAGCGTTGAATAAACTACTTTTGGCATAAAAAATATACATTCGTTTTGATTTATTAATTTAATGCACAAAATAACTCAATAATCCAATTTTTTTCCTCATACATATATCCAGCACATATCAAACAATATAAATCTGTCATCATGCTATATTTTCAGAAATGGTAGCAATAATAAAACCGCACATGTTACTTACGAGCTTAGATAAAAAAAAACCCATGACTACATTACTCCAGATAACACATGTAAATTTCTTTGCGATAAAAATGTGTCGATCAAAAAGAAAAATACATATACATATATATAACATACATGATGTAATGAAAATGAAAAATAAAGTGGCAGCAATTCGTGACTCAAATGTAAGCCACAAAAAAAAAAAAAACATTACTAATCATCACATTCCAACATTGAAGCAATAATTAAAAATATTTTAACGTCTCTTTTGTTTAACCAAGTATAAAACGATGAAGTATTTACATTAAATATATCCAACAGATATATACATAAATACATATATTCACACATGAATAAAAATAAATCAACATTGTTTTAAAGTGTATAGAGGCAGTAATATCTCAACGAGGATCTTAGCATGTCAACCACAATCTCAAAGAAGAAAGAGATATGTATAATGAAACAAGCCACGCGCCGTTGTATGCATGAGTATTGCGTAAAACATAAATACTCCCAGGGTGTCTTTTATATATGTATATATATTATGTACATATAATAATACCCTTTACTCTCTTAGCATACATACATTTACATTTCTTCGCTACCAACTATCTCTGTTTCATTTCCTCTCTCATGTTTGCCTCAGTGATTGTACCATAGAATGCCGACATTCCAGAATTGCCGGCGCCAATGCTCTTCTGCATGGCACACACTAGAAAGAGAGAGGGGTCAATGTATATGAATGTATCATAAGAAACTGAGTGAGATAGGGACAAGGGGGCGGACAAAAAAAAAAACGATGATGAAGAAAAGGAAGACTGAAGAGGGAGGGTCTTTTATATATGTATGTATGGCTCTTGTAAAGGCTCGCGGGAGTTGAAAAGAAAGCTACGACAGTCAAAGAGGAAGACGAAGAAGAAGAGGAAGAAGTGGAGCCGGTTGTGGGGCAAAGAGACAGAGTGTGGAGAAATAAAAAGAAAGAAAGAGAGTTTAGTTGTGCGCTCGCAAGCAAATAGCATGAGCTTGCCACATTTGCTTCTTGTTCACGTTCGCCTGTTGCTCCGTTTACGTGTAAGTGTGCCTTTGACCTGATACATATCAAGTAGGATTTCCAATTTATATTTATTTTATTGGAATGAATATTTTAATATTTTTTTATTGGATTTTTAAATTTTACTTTTGATGAAAAAAACTTGTATATGTTTAGATTGGTTGTGAATTAAGAAGAATATTTAAAATTGGATTGAAATAAATGGAACACTGTATGTATGAATTATATACAAATGAATGACAATAAATTGGAATGAATAAAAAAAAAAACGAGGGGTTCATTGATCAATGCAACTAGTTGGCGTGTGAGTGATACGTAGAATTGTATGGGTTACACTCTTGGTTTCGCCACTTGAAGGGGTCGTTTTATTATTATTTTTTTAATCAAGCACATTGGATAGTGTAAGTACACACTTGGGTGTCAAGTCAAGTGAAACAGAAGAGTAATAACTCGTTATTTATCTTTGATTTCTTGTGGAGTCTATGAAGTAGGTGAAATTGAAATATACAATGACTGCTGCGTGTGCCGATGAAGCAATTTTGTGCGATGATAAAATGGTGAAGAGTTCAGCATCATCAAATTTAACTGCAATTGATGCAGAAAATTTAGAACGAGATCATAATAAAAAAATAAATCGTGTGAATATACATTTAGATGATGAAGTAAAAAATGATGTGACAATAATGAAGACGGAATCATGTTCAAGACAACTGGAAATATATTTGGAATCTCGTGGGATCGTTCATACGTGGGATGATCATGAGTACACGTGCATTGGGGAGGTGGCAAGCGCAGCGTCATCAAGCAGCTTGGAGAGTCATGAATTGATTAGTGATGCGAATTCATCATCAGGATATAATTCGTCTGGTGTTGATTGTACAATAAAATGTAAACGTGATTCTGATTCACTTTCAGCTTCAAGTCGAAGTGATTGTGGTGAATTAAATTGTCCAACAGTAACGCAATTAAATCAAATTGAACGCAATAATTTAAATTCAAATACATTAAAAATTAATTTGTATGAATTGGAACGTTCAATGGATGAAATAAGAAGGATTAAATCGCAATATGTTGAGTCAGAAAATTCAATTAGAGCTACGGTTAATCGTAATGATGTGGTGGAAGAGAAAGGAACGGAGGCGGTAGACGAAACTGAAGAGATTTATGAACAAGATGAGAGAATGAATTTCCATGAGGCAGTAAGAATGGGCGATGCTGAATGCGTTGCAAAGATCGTTGCCGGTGGATTCATTCAGGATCTTGATGAGCCTGACTGGAATGTGTCTGGCGATCCGCCACTTCTTGTTGCTGCAACAAATCACTCGTTGCCTGTTCTTGGGTAAGAAAAAATTATTTAAAAAAAAAAAAAGAAGTTTGTAAATATAATGTAAAAATAAAATGCATTGGTAATTATAATTATTAATTTTATCACGTTTTTTCTCAGTGTTTTATTGTCTAACGGTTGCAATCCAGGGGTGCGTTCACCTCGCGGTGAAACTGCATTACATCGTGCAATATTAAATGGTGGACCTGGTAATGTTTTAAAATTTGTTCATGAATTACTTAAATATGGATGTTCACCTGGTGTTAAAGAAGCTGGCGGTGGTTTAACAGCACTTCATATTCTCGCACGACAATTATCACACGCACAATCATCACGTAGTCAACACAATCATCATTATGATTTAAATGAAGCACTTGAAACGTTATCTGTTCTTGCTAAAGCTGGCGCTGTTAATGATAAAGATCACCAAGGACGTAGTGCTTTACACATTCTCGCCTCTTCAACAATATTTGGTAATTTAATTTTCATATATAAACAAATTATTTTAAATCATTTTAAGGATTTTGTATCATTTTTTAATTTCAATTTAATTATTTTATTTAATTATCTTCATTTTGATTATTATTTCTTTGTTTGTTATTTAGAAAATAATCACAAATCAGAGATTGAATCTATTGTGAAAATTCTTTTGGATGCTGGCGCTGATCCAACGCTGACAAATGATCGTGGTGAAACGGCATTGCACGAGTCATTGGAATGTGGTGCATTAAATACAGCATTTTTATTAATGCCACACACGCCAATTGGAATTGTGTCGCGTTACGGTGAAACACCATTGCATGTTGCTGCACGAAAAAATTATATTGATATAGTTGATAAATTATTGTCAAATGGTGAGAATCCATCAATTCAAGATTGTGGTGGTAATACACCATTGCATTTAGCATCAGCCCGTGGTTTTCATCAAATTGTATCGCAAATTGTTACATCGCCATTAGTACAATTGGAAAAATTAAATGACGATGGTCTCACTGCACTTCAAGTCGCTGCTGAAAGTGGTTTTGTTATGGCAGTAAGATTATTGTTAAAAGCCGGTGCTGATCCAAGTTTAATGGCCAATTGTGCAACACTCCATCATCGTCATCCAGACATTTTTACAATTATTGATCATGAATTAACAAAACGTCGCCAACTCACGACGTAATTCTTTCGAATTTCTACACTTTTTTTTTTAATATCTGTGTTAATTGCAATTATTGTATTTCTAAATTCAATTGTTGGTTTTATTAATTAGTAGATAACAATAAACACTTTTTTTTTTTTTTTGTAATTTTCCATTAAGAATATATGAATTTGTACTTGTGATATGAATAACTTTAAATTCATTGTATGTTATACTGGCAAAAAAAAATATATTAAAAATAAACACATTTTTCAGTTTCTATGAATTTTTTATGAATAAAAAACGCAAATAATCGACATTATTTTAACAAAACAAAATTAAAAACAAAACATTTTCATTTAAGTATATCATATATTTAATATACATATAATGTAATGGAATCGATATAATGCACAAGTGAACGAAATGATATTTTCTATCTTTGGTAGGGTATGTACAATTTATGTTGTATAAAATAATTGTTTATTATTCTACAATTTATATATATATTTTATATATGTATATATATTCTTTTGTAATTTTCTTTTTTCATTATTAAAATACGACTTGGCAAACCTATTTGTGGCATTATCGTAATTAAAATATGATTAAATGTAAATGATGATAAAGATGCAATTCATTTTTTTTTTTTTTTCAATATCTCATTACGATCATTTTTCATTTTTTTTCTTCACATTATATTTTGGCATTATATTTTAATTATACAACTATATATTATTTATATCTGTGACCAATCAACAATTACGTTTTTCTTTCATTAATTCGTCCTTCACCTTTTAATTTTACATACACGAATAATTTCGTCTTTCATCTTATTTTCCCTTCGTTCATTATCAGAAAAACTTTGTTTCTCTCATAAAAAAATAAAACTTCTCCCACTTAATATATATGTATGTATATAATATTATTTAGGACTGTACTCTACACAAAATGTAAGTGTTAAATCTTTTACAATTTCACGATCACTAATAAATTATCAATTTTCGTTTGTTTATTTTTTGCTTAAACAATCGATGATGTCATTATTATTGATCTTCGAAAATATAAATATGTACATGTACATATTTTATTTAACATACATGTACGTATCTATATTACAATCAGAGCATAACATTTGTGGCAAATGACGTTTCACAGCCATTGGATACGGTTACTGCATAGTCTGCAGTCTTGCCCAATACAAAATACATTGCGCCACTCTCATATATTTACAAATTATTATACGTATATCGCACGATACTGCATATTTTTTTTTTTTTTTCTTTATTATATTTTATATGTTTATGTGTCTTTAAATCATAACGTAATTTTTTAAACACAGTCTCTCTACTCTAATTTAATTTTTTACAATTCAAAAAATTATTTATCATCAATGGCTTTGGCGTAGAAAAAAAAATTAATCGATTCTTTCTTTCTATTTTTTTCTTTTATGTTTCAATTCATTGACGCTCGATTAAATAAATATTTTTATAACTTTACTTGTTTGTTAAACAGAAAATGAGAGACTAGTGCTAATTTATTGTGACATAATACTGTCATTGTTTGTGTCTGACACACGCAAAATTTCAATCAACATTTTTGTAAATTTTGTGTGTGCGTGTATGTTTTTTTTTTCATCATGATTATTTGTATATATATTTTTCATTCCCAATGACTTATAATTATTTCATTTAATATTCATATAAATGCTTTTTTTTTTTTTCTTTCACTTCTCTAAATTATAAACGTGATTTTCTTTTATACAAAAATTCAGTTCGATTTATTATTCATTGTCCTACTTTTTAAAAATTTCATCAACTGTTAGTATCAATTCTATAACTGGAGCAATTTACTTGTAATTTAATTATTTACTTTGTTACGTTTCACATTATTGTTTTGGCATTTTTCTTTCTTTATACTTTTTTTTTTTTTCATTTCAATTGAAAATTTTCATTTCCCGTCAATGTAATCGTCATAAATATATTCATCGTCCTTCGACGTACAAACAAATACGTTAAAGCGAAAGAGTAAACCTCTCTTTAATATTATTTATTTATTTATTTTTTTTTTCGTTTTAAACGACAAAAATGTGATATATAATGCACAATATCACAACAATTATTCTTTCATCAAATGAATTCTAGTATATTTTTCAACACCCTCAATAAATCACTAACCATTCATTTCTATTTTTTACTTTTCTTTTTCTCTCCATCAAATTCTGTTCAAAACAGTCAAATTTATAATTCTTTATTCTCTCCATCTGCCATTTACTTTTTTATTCGCATATCCAAACTATCACCCATTTCAGAGAGATTATTAACAATAAAAGCTACAATTATATTAGTCACGATGATAATTCTTAATAAAGCAAGCCACATTATTCTCATTCGTCTTAATTGGTAAATATACATATATATACATGTATATATATAGGCCCTTGCATTGTATATTTGTTTATTTTTTTTTTGTATAATTAATTAATTCGTTCATCTTTCCTTCATTGAATAAGCCTCGTGAGACTGTCATTTTTTTTCTTTTTTCATTACATCAATTATTTACTACAGGCACATATTTGTATTTTTTTTTTTTTTCCAATATTCAAACTAGTGAATTATTACTTTTTGTTATCCCTTCATCACAATTTACAACGAAATTCTTGGGATACGTGAGCATTTATATATGTTGAAAATGTATCCGTCAATTCATGTTTTTTTTTTTTCCAATCAAACACATTTTATAAATTTCATTCCTACTCTAACATCAACAATATTTTCCTATCACAATTATTGAATAAATAATTCTTATGTCATGAAATCTCCATTTTTTTTTCTCTATATTAATTGTGCATACGACATAATAGTGTCTCCGATTTTAATATCAATTCGTTGAATTTCGAGGAATTTTTGTTACTTCTCCGTTTTATTAACAATTTTCAATAATATCCAATGATAAAATGTATAAAATAATTAAATGTCATGTCCAAATATATTTCTGCACGTATAAAAACAAAATAATTGTAATAATAAATAAATCACTCACTAATAGATGAGCTTTGTCTTGATGGCGTTGTTAAATCATTAATAGTTGAATTGTGTCGTGTTTTTCTTGATCCTTCATTATCATTAACAACATTTGGATTAACAGAATGTGATAATGCTGCTGTTTTATTAAAATCAATTGTTGCATAACCTTTTTGTGGTTTATTTGGTGAATCAGGTGGCGATGGAATTACATTAGTACCATCTTGTTGTATCGTTAAAGCAGCACTTTTTTTATCAAGATCTAATACAGCATAATTAACTTCTCTTATTGATTCAACAATCGGCGGCGTTTTTGGTGGTAATAATATTGATTTATCCGAATTATTTGATATCGCCGATATTTTATTACGTAAATTTTCAATTTCTTTTGGCTCTAAATTTGCATACGAATGACGTGCACTGTCATCCCAATCATTTGGTATTGATGGCATTGTAGTTGATACACGTGTTCGTAAAGTATTTGAACATTCAATTAAATTATCTTGACCAGGATTTATATTCATATAAGCATGACCAGGATTATCAGTGTCATTTGTGTCTTCTTTCATTGGCGTTGATATTAAAGTGATGTGTGAAGGTGAAAGTGGACTTGTTGCATCGCTATTTATTTCCACATTCATATAAGAAGCCATTGGCAATGGTGACGGTCGATTATGATTATGGATTTCATGATTAGATTGAATCATAGTTTCGCGGGCAAAATTACTCGATGTTGTACTACTGATCGTACACGACCTTAAAAATAAAAAATAAAACAAATATCAATATAAATACACAAATAAATTTGTTAATAATTCTTTTACAATACAATAAATCTATTTATAATTTACCTTTGCATAGTTCTACGATGGCTTTTATTATTATTATGCTCCAATTCTAAATTCATACTCGATAAAACTTCATCGTTGACGTAAAGTGCGGACGGATGCGGCTGTGGAATTGGTGGTGGTGGTGGCAGCATAATTGGCGGCGGTGATGGTGAACTTAATATTGTACCTTGCGGTGATATTGGACCACTGCTGCTACCAACACTACTCAATCTACCAATACCATTTTGTTGATTATGAGAAAATCGTGTTGCCATTCGACCATTGGAGCGTAATGGTATTGGATCGAGGTAGTTCGGCTCCATTGGTATTGTCATACGTGTTATCGTTGGGCCGGAATGTGATGGAATTGTAAGATCACGTGATATTGCATCGTCACCACTATTATTGCAAACCTAAAATTGCAGCATGAAAAATAATATAAATAAATAAATAAATAAATAAATGAAAAAATAAACTAATATTACAAAATTAAAACGTAAATAAATTCTAATTATCACGCAATTGATTGAAATTTCTAATTTCTACCTTAATTTAGGTGTAAATTATAATTTCAAAATATACCTGAATATTTGTTTGTACAAGATTAAATAATTGATCAGCTCTGCGACATTTAAAAGCATAAATGCCTGGACCAGTTGAACATCTACGTCCTGATTCAAAACTAAATATCTCTGAATCATATCCATAACGTCTTAAGCATCTCAAAGGCCATTCAACTGGTTGTTTACCACGTTGATGAAGAACAATATCTGATTCAGTAACTTCCAAACGTCCAGGCGTTATAAGATTACCCAAATCGTCCACATTCATTACTTGAAATATATTTGGATGAAGATCATTCATATCAGCTCGACTATTAACACAACCCATCCTTTCTCAATCTGAAATATACAATATCAATTATGAAACAAATATTATATAAACAAAGACACTTTAATGCAAGCATATAATTTATTTTAAATCATAAATAATAATATAATTATAATATGGAGAATGTGCAGCTGTATGAGTCAACAATTTTAGTGGGGTGCTGTCTATTAAACAACATCAATTGATTCAATTAAAGCATTCTAAAACACATTATTACACTCACCAAATGCGACATATCCAGAGCATTACAACCAATTGACAATCAAGATCCCTTTTTCAATAAATGATACATATATATTTATACAATATACATAATATAACATCATCCAGGATCCATAAACGCATTACGGTAGGATTTAATAATCTTGTATTCAACACGAGATAGAGAGAGAGAGAGAGAGCAAGAGATAGATTAGATAGATAGATAGATAAAAATGGGACCACTATAAAATTATTTAGAGATCCCGATGAAAATATCATTCATTATGTCATTATATTAATAATTTTCATAGTGTATATACACTATAAATATACACATATTATTTAAATATTGTATGAAGGATATTTATGCACATTAATAAAATCATTCCGTAAATAGTGATTGCACTAATGAAATCATTGCATCAGTTATCAATGATTGTACATTCATCTCGCGCAATTTTTACACACTCAATTGTGATTATGATGATAATGATAATGTTAATAACAATGTTACGATTTTAATTCGATGAAAATTTGATGATTGATAAGTGAATTGATCATTTTAAAGCACGATTAATTGGTGAAACACACATAATATTGTTGGAGATCGCACACAAATGACAATTGTTCAATGAGTTTTTCATTTAGTTCCTTTTTTGTTTTTTTTTTTTTTCTATTATTTCAGTGCGTGTGTGTAAGAAAATAAACTACCCCTCTTTTTTCACCATGAAGTTATTTTATATATATACATATAAATGTGTAATACAATAGTCAATGTGTTTGTAGGAAGAGACAGCAGCTGATGATGATGATGAGATGAGAAAAGAGACATATACCATGTATAAAGAACTGCAGATGTCACTTGACCGAAATAAATTTTACGCGCGAGATTTAATTTTTTTTTTTTTTTTTTTTTCACTCGTAGACAATTTTTTATAGGTATTTTTATTTTAGATATTTGAGGTTAGTTAAATTGCTTACGAATCATTTGAGTTAATTATCAAGTTAGAAATGTAATTATTTGAATTAATTTCTTTGTATTATTTGATGAAATTTTCTATAGAATTTCTTTTTGAGGTTATATACGTTTTATGATCATTGTTGATTGCATCTGATTTGAATTTATCGCGGGATTATTGTAGTGACCTCTGGCGACGAGCTTAAAGAGAAACGTAACAGCTGAGGAGGATGATTTGCTGCGTACCTATGTGCGTGTGAACTTATTACTGTTATATGTTTATATGTTTATGTAAAAAAGAAAAATAAGTGGAGAAAGGAAAACGACAGCATACTCGTTTATTATGATTTTTCTTGATACATTAACAATATTTATGTGTTGTTGGCATGGTGTTGATGAATTTAATATAAATAATTATTGAAACAATATAAATTTGTAGAGAAAGTTTTTTTTTTTCTTCAAAAAACGACATTCACATATGAATATTTTTATTGAAGCAATTTTTTCTTTCGTTTTTTTTTCTCTTTGACAAAGACATTGAAATTTACAAGTCATATATTACGTTTTATATTTTTAAAATGTGATTTTTTCACAATTATTTAAACAAAAAGTGACATATATAAATGATAATACATCACATGAAACAGCATCAAAAGTGGTTGTTGCGATTTTCTAACTAACCAAACTATGGAGTATAGTACGTCATATCTATATAAATTATTCGTGTTGAATTTTTAAAATAAATGTTTCTTTGTCCAAAAATAAATATTATATAATTCAACAGTAATATATTCTTTAATTTAACATACAATTTTGAAGTTTCAGATGATGCAATTGAAGATCACGTGCAAATAGAAACGATAGAACGTGTGCCAACTATTGGCAATGAAGTTGAAATTGATAATCCACCAGATTGGCAACGAATAACTGATGAGGATATTGTTAATTTAATAACTCCACAATGGCCAGAGAACAATATTCAATTGCAATTAAATCCAGTAATAGAAATTGCCAGAATAGAAGATGTACAAGGGCCAGCATTTCAAATTGCTCGAATACCTAATGAACCAGGTGCAGAAATACCTGAACCACCAAGCTTTCTCGATCCACTTTATGGAGATCGTGGTCGGATTGTTTTTGAGCCACCAGAAAATATTGATGACAACGCACGACCGCCTGATATTTTGGAAATAATTCGTAATATAGATAGTGAGGAAGAAGACACTAATGAAGAAGTAGAACCAATAAATGAAAATGCAGTAGCAGAACCAGCAGCAGCACCAGCAGATATAGAAGCAAATGTTGGTGCAGCACCAGCAGTTATAATTATTGATGATGAATCAAGTGGCGCTGGTGAAATTCAAGAAGAGCCTGATCCAGAAGAAATAGAAATGGCAAAAAAAAAGTTTAAATTAGATGTTAAACAGAATGAAAAAACAAAATCCGATGATGAAGATGATGATGCAGATGTTGGTCGTCTTTGTCCAATTTGCATGGACTATTGGAGTAATTCAGGCGAGCATCGATTGTGCTCTTTACGCTGTGGACATTTATTCGGGCACTCTTGTGTTTTAAAATGGCTACAAGTTGCATGTAGCAGTGGCAATCGACGCTGTCCACAATGTAATAAAAAAGCAACGGTAAAAGACATTAGGATAATTTATGCGACAAATGTACAAGTTATTGACACAGTTGAAATAGATGTTTTAAAAAAGCAATTGCTTGAAATGACATCGGAAAAAAATCGTATTGAAATGGAATTAACTAAATGTCAATTGCGTCAACGAATGTATGAAGATCAAATATCAGGCTTGGTTAAAACAATAAAAGATTTAGAGAAACAAAAATCTGATATGTCAAATAGAATAAATGACACAATGTCAAATATGGTCATAAAAAAATTTCGTCTTGAGCGTGCATTGGATATATGTAAAGACGGTGGATGCCGTGTGCTTGATTATAATCCATGGTATGGTTGCTTGGCGGTATCGCAAAAATCTGGCAATGCATTATTTTCAGGTTATGGCGTTAAAAAAATTATTGCAGATAAATTTCAAACAATGCAATTTGTATTATTACATAATCAGGCAATAAGAGATATTGCATTTCATCCTTTGCAACAAGCGCTATTATTGAGCGTGAGTTTTGATAAAACTGCAAAGCTCATGGATATACAAAATAATCTTGTTGTTCATGGTTATCCAGTTGATGGTCAAGTTTGGAGTTGCTGCTGGTCGGGTGACAATCCAAATATATTTCATGCCGGCACGCAAAATGGTTCAATAATGCAATTTGATATACGTCAAACAGCTGGAGCAGTTGATACACTTGAGAGTCCAGGTGATCGATCACCAGTTGTGTCATTAGCGTCTGTTCCACCAAATTCTGCAGGTGGAATTATTCGCGGTGGATTTTTGGCAACACATCTGAATACATGCTATGCTTATGAACAATGGAATTCAGTTTATGTACCAAAACAAATGTTTCTCGATGGTCCATTTGTATCAATTCGTTATGATGAAAAAAATAATCATGCATTAATATCATCGCGACCAAATGCACGACAACCGCACGCACGTCACGTTGTTTTGTCAATTGAAAAAGGCAATGAGGAAGCAATTCTTTGCAATATCGTTCATACTTTTCACGCTGGAAATTCACAAAAATTATTGTCACGTCCATGCCATATAAATGTTGACAATGATACGCTAATTGCAGCACATCAGGAATCAACAAGTACGATTCCACTTTGGAGTATTTCAAATGGAAGGCAAATTCATAATATTCCGGTTTCTGATCCTGTTCTTGATATGGTCTCGTTTAATGTAAATAACAATTGCTTTTTGGCAACATTATCTGCGAAAAAACTTAGACTATATAATTATGGGCAAGTATCGTAAATAAAATCTTAAATAATGTGTGCACGTGTGGGATTGTGTGATTTATTCAACATGGAAGATCGAAACATATTAAAATATTTGTATGAACGATTTAATCTATTGTTGTACAGAAGAGGTGTTATTAATTATTAAGCGTGACAGATGGAGGTTTATGTACAGATATAAGATTAAATTATTGCGAAATGAGAAAAATAATTGATGTATTATTTTGGCTAAGTGTCAGAAGATCGTTTCATTCATCAGGACAATTCACATCGAAAATAAAAAAAAAAAAATACACATACACTTTATCTGTATGGAGTAAGTGAATAATTTAATTTCATTAATTTTTTTTTTTTATATGAAATTCTCCATATGTAAGAGTAATGCGACACAATTAGACATAATTCTTTTTTATACATGAAAATAAAAATTGATATCAATAACTTTTTTTTTACATTTTTCATTCAGAATATGGATGAAAAAAATAATTAATTTTTGCATTAATTCCATTTACAAAGAATATTTCATTTAATTATATCCTTGAGTTGGTAATTTACATTGAAATAATGAGCACTAATTTTATTGATTGTATTTTTAATAATATTTATGACTCTTATTAACTGTCTATTCAATGTCTTTTTTTTATTTTGTGTACACTCAATAGCTCAGTTGGAATTGAACCTTTTTTTTTTTATGGTTGGAAATTATCTTGAGCACAGCCTCCATGATTAATAATTAACAAATGAGAAAAACATTTAGAAAAAAAAAAAAGCACAATTTTCGTGAAAATAAAATGCAAATTTAATTCTTATTGATCAATGTAATTTTTCCTCACGTATTTGAAAATTTTATTTCCCCGTGGTTTCATCATAAAATTATAAATGTATTCCCACCATTGAATGGGAATTTTTTAATCTAACTCATCTATTAAAGTATAATACAAATAGGAGGTTTCATTCATTAATTATTTATTCATCATAAGCCAACCACCAAAAAATGTACAATTGTCTTTCAAGTTTCTTTCATTAATCCATTAATGAATGAGATCCTTTGTACAGTTTTTATCTAAACATTGCTATCAAAAAAAAAAAAAAGAAAAAAATTACAATGCTTCAACGTTTGCATTAATATACAAATTCTATTCCGCAGAAAATCAGGTGTACGAATATAAATCACGAATTACATAAGAAACCAACATAAAAAAAAATTTAATGCTCAATTATTGATCACAAACACAAAATATAAATTTTGTAATCGAAATTTTTTATTCTTTCAATTGCGTTATTATGATCATATATATTTTTTAAGCTCCATGCCTATGATACACTGATTACATTGACGAACTTCTTCAACAGAATGATCGTTGATTTATTGAAAATAATATATATTCAAATGTTGTCAGTTACTTAATTTTGGAGTCGAAAATTTTTTAATAATTCCTTTTCTTTTTTTATTCATTTTTCTTTTCTTTTTCAAATGTTTAATTTAAATTCCGTATGTACACGGAATATATAATATATATATATATTTTTTTTTTCATCAGTGTGGACGAATGGCAGAAGAAACGTTTAAATAAATTTACTTATACAATTCATATCGAATCATATGAATGTATAGACATGAGTACTCCAAAGACATCTTTTTTTGTTCAATTGTAATTATGTGTGTGTGTGTGTATGTATGTGTTATGTAAGTGTGAATTTTTTGTTGTCTGAATGTATTTATGTATATATTCATTTCTATTTAATAGGAAGAAAAGATAAACATTTTCTTAGCAATCACTAACTAAATAGCTGCTCAGTAGCACGTTCTAAATCCCAATTGTATGAAGATAGCGCTACTCTAGCATTGTGTTCCTCAATTCCCATATCTGTTAATCGTCTGATTTTATCATTCAATTCTGGCATTTTAGCTGGACCTGAAATATTCACAATTCTTTATAATAATTCTCAAAAATAGTTTTATAAAGAACTTGCAGTTATAAATTAATAAGAATTACCGCCGGCATAAACAGACGTCCAATGTTTGGCAGTTTGACGAAACATTTCAGGATGTTCTTTATATTGTTTAGCAACTACTGCATCCTGAGGATCATCTGGCTCTGCGGCGGAGAGTAATGCCTGCAGAGATAGTAGAACTGTACGTAGAGTCATGGCTGCTGCCCTTATTTATACAAACAAAAATAATCAGTATTAATTAGATTATTTATTTATGTTTAATATAATTATTATATAAATTAATTTTTATATTAAATGAATGGGTAAATGTACCATTGGTCTTTCAGGATATCCAAACAAATAGCGCCGGTGACTGATGAAATGTTTGGATGCCATATTTTAGTTATAAATCGAACCTGAAATAAATTTGTAAATTAATCTTCATTTTTAATATGATATTCAATTAATTTAATTTATATATTTATTTACCTTAGGTGGATTAAATGGATATGTCTCTGGTACTTTGATCTCTAGTACAAAATTTCCACCTTCGTATGGTGTGTCTGGTGGTCCTGCTATTTCACCTTTAAGCTCAGTAAAACTATCATTCACTAATTCAACTCTAATAGCACATTTAGCTACCTGAAATTTCAAAATAAAAAAAAATAATGAATCAAAATGTAAGAGAAAAATTGATATATTACTCTATATAAATTAAACTAACAAATATATATTCTTTATTATTCTTTGACATTATTTATTCAACAGCAAAACGATTTTTATTGTGAGTAGAAAAACAAAATAACTAATGAGACATGAAAAAATTAGAAATTAATAAATAATACGATATGTTATCAGATAAAAATTATTTAACGATTATATATTTTGTTGATATAATTTTATTCTCTAATTTCAGGTTGTAAAAATAATAATAAAATAATTTACAATCATGTATAACCTCTGACATAAACGCAAGACGATAACAAAATGGTGATACACATGACTGAATTGAAGATAATCCAATTTATTAATATGTCATTGTGGGTGTCACTCATTTAAGGCTATATAGTCTGTTAGTTTTCTGTCATTAAAAAAAGAATGAGTTTGTGTCATACGTGATTATTTTAATAAAAAAATTGTCAAAAATTAATAATGGCCCAAGAGGAGTCAAAACGAGGCAATACCAACAATGCCAGTGGTTCATCCAACGGTAAAATCATTAATTTTATTACAATAAAAACATGTGTCATCAGCTGTACCAGACATGTTGAAATTCTATTTCTTCAATTTAAAAATATTCATCATTCCCATAAACAATTAAATATCCCATACAAATTATATTTTCCAAACGAAAAGAATATAAATAATTAAATAAATATCCAAATCAACCTATAAATATTAATATTAAAATACGGTCAAAGTCTTGTCGTATATCTGATACACATTTTAATTTTCACAAAATAAACATCTCAAAAAAAAAAAGTAACATGAAATATTTACTAATAACATAAATTAATTAACAAACAATTGATGAATAAATTGAAATATTTATAATTAAAATATAAAATTTGCGACTCACCTCTTCGCTCTTTATAACCTCTTTAAATTCGCGTTTGATTCTTTGTGCCGCGATGTTGGCCATGTTTTTCCTTCCTACCTCTCTCACGCACTCACTCGTGCTTTCTCTCTTTTTCTTTTTCTCTTTTACACACACTTTTTCTATCTCTCTTGCTAATTTTTTTTTAATCAGCACATTGCCATTGTCAATTCAGAGTAGACAAGTCAACGGTATCACTAGTGAGACACATAAAAGAGTGTGCATATATACAATTAATACAAGAAAAAAGTTTATAAACGTTTCAGATATATTAAATCAGCTATTTGTTATTAGGTTGGGTTCTTGAAATGTTTTATTTAGTTGAAAAATTTTGCGACAACCTGTTTAGATATATTTTATGTGATAATTTCAGGGTCCAATCAGCTCGTTGAATAATATATGAACATACAATATCCACATGAACACACACAGTTTACACGGTATTATATACACTGGTATTGCAAATATAACCTAGAAAACTATACTGATATTGTTATTACTGATACTTTTATCTTTGTATTATTATTATTATTCGTGTGTATAGTAGTTTTTGTGATGGTTGTTTTCGGAAAATAAAAACGCGCGATTGTATTGAGGAGATGATAATAACACGAATTACAAACAATTTATATATGTTGGAAGTGTCTTTTGTGATTGGGAAGGCGCCACATTTGATGAGGCCGCGTTGAAAAAAAATTTATTGACACACCGTACAATTTCTTTTTTTATGTTGAATTTTTACACTTGATTTATATATCTTTTTTTTTTTTTTATATTCACTCCTTTAATTTACGTATGTGTTGAATAAGTAGCACATCGATGGAAAAAAAATAAAAAAACTATTAAGATGTTATGTGTGTCTGATGTCACGCCGTTTTGTAATAAATTTTTGGCGCTAAATACAAATAATTTTTTAGCTATCAATTGTTATTTTGAATGATTAATGAAAATGATCATTGTATAAAGTAATGGCGATTTTTATGTGGGTATATACACAGTGGATAGCAAGTTTGACGTTATTTAATATCTTCAATTTACGTCATTTTGAATAAATGACGTCAATTGAATGACAAATTAATATCAGTTTGCTATTTGGGTAATATAGTGAGTACAATATGGTGAAATTAATGAAATAAATATAATTATTTTCATTATAATTGAATATTTTTTAGGTTTACCGTGTACTTTAGTAAAATTCGCGCGCATTTTCATTTTAAATTTCAAGATCCAATTTGAGGTTATGGCTGATGAGAAAATTTTGCATATTGGCAAATAAATTATGAGAAATATTTTCTCTCGACTAATTTTAAACTCAAAAAAACAATAAAAATTCATTGCTCTAAATAATTAACCATACATATATGTATATGTACATTCAGAGATCGGGAAAATATACATAAAGGAGTGTTTCACAATGAGCGACGCGATACTTTCATAATCTACAATCATCTCACAATTTATTCATCATTAAAATATATAAAAAAATCACCAAAACAGTAACGTAAACCAAGGTAAGAATAATATATAGAAAAAAATAAATAAAATCTAATGAAATAAAATTATCAGTTTTATCACACTTTTATTAATTCATCATAAATAATATTATACACAATGTTACACAATATTTAATAAAAAAAAAAAAGGGGGAAAAAACGTGGTGTCTATGGGCGGAGTTAATGGAGCATCTACGTCATATCCGGTTATAGTAAAGCTCATTCCTATTGGTCATGGTAATCAATTGTATACCTACTCTTTTGGTTCTCTTACAGCGATGCCTGTGTCGCAGCCAGTGCGTGCCAAGAGTTTGTTACGCGCAAACTTGGAGAAATCACGGTGTGTTTTGCAAAGCAGAATGCCCAACATCAAGGTCTTTAGCGGCTCATCGCATCCGGATCTTGCTCAACGGATTGTCGATAGACTTGGCATTGAAATCGGCAAGGTTGTCACAAAGAAATTCAGTAACCTCGAGACATGGTGAAAAATTTTTATATCATTACATTTTCAATAATATATAATTAATAATTTTTATGTTTATTTAATATTACTGTCTTTTTATACCGCGTGTTGGTCTGCATCACCGACCCACGCTGCGTCTAATTTTTCATCATCCATCGTGACCACGTGTCAATATATAATATTTAAACTGATTAGATAATATTATTACCATCACAATCTTTATATTCTATTTTTTTTTTAATCATAATAATTATCAAATAAGTCCGACATTTTGTTTAACGTTAGATTATTATAAAGTTTTGCGACTTAAGCAACCCCTTTATTGTTGATAATTATATTTGACAATTTCAAATTAACAAGTTTGTTAATTTATATTTATATTCTTGATCAATATTTAACTGCGTCATTAATTTTTGTTATTTATAATTGTAAAATTACGATTTTGTTTAATGAATGTTTTAGTATCGAAAATAATGTTTTTTGTTTATTTTATTTTTATTTACAATCTGAAACAATGTGTATTTGATGTTGCTACAAAAAGCGACAAAGTTAAAATACAATGTTTAAATGTCTTGTCTTTGTGGTCACGTGTAGTTGAGCAATTCCCTACTTATATAGATTATATTTCAATTGTATAATAACTTTTAACGCGTATATAGTTTGAAGACAAAAAAAAATAAACATTAATACGAGACAACATTAAATTGTAGTTGTATCGTTAAATACTCACGATTTGTATACGTATAATGTTTCTGAAATTTCTTTTTTATTATTTATAAAGCAATTTTATCGGCGAGTTAAATATAAAAATTAATTGTATTTTATCTGGGGAGTGTATAATTTTTTCCAATGGCCTTGGTCTATCTTAAGCAAAAGTTTTATTCATTATTCAGTAGTCGACATCACATTTAAAACTTTGGCCCACATACATTTATCATATTAAATTATTTTATTCTACATTATATTGTATTATATTATATTATATTAATTGATATTACTCTGAAGCATATGAGATAATTAATTTAAATATCAAGGAAAAATGTTTAATATCTAAATAATTTATTGCAGTGTGGAAATTGGAGAATCAGTAAGGGGCGAAGATGTTTATATCGTTCAAAGTGGTAGCGGTGAGGTGAATGATAATCTAATGGAGTTATTGATCATGATAAATGCATGTAAAATCGCATCAGCATCAAGAGTGACTGCTGTTATTCCATGTTTTCCATATGCCAGACAGGACAAGAAGGACAAGGTAGGAAACTATAAGGTGCATTTATTATTTATTATTTTATTTTGTGTCTTTTTTTTTTTTTTATATATAATTTTTCGTTAATTTGTTTCTTTGAAGAAGGAGAAAGAAAAATATTTTTAAATTACAAATGTTTATGTTTGTTATTGTACGTATTTAGTTATATTTAGTTATTCAATTATTAATTCTATTATTTTATTTATTTTATATTTTATTTTGTGCTCAAAAATGTTATAGATTTTTTTCTGAATACTTTATTACAATATGAATATTAATTTTAATTAATATATGTAAATTATGTTGAATCATGTGTAGTGAGTCGGGATGCTAAATCAGTTATGTGTAATTAATATGTACATTTGCAGATAACACAGATTAATAGGTCGTGGATGTTGGCGAATATTTATTTATTTATTTATTTTTCTTTAATTTATTTCTTATATTTATCAATGAAAGTTTTAATTTATGTTCATCACATAGCACTTGTTACTGCTGACAAAAAGAGATGTTAGGCGGAATAAGAAAAAAACATAAAGGAAAATTGAGAAAAGAATTTACTGGTGATGATGCAAAAATTAATCATTACTTTATAATTATTCATTATTAATACAGTGAAAAGTTGATTGTTTTTTTCTTTCTTTTTTGTATGGTGTATTCACAGGGAGGTGATGGTTCGGACAAGACGATTGTCATGAAGTTGAACGAATGGAAATTCAGGGTAATTCGTTGGCGTTAAACTATTTAAAAAAAAAAAAAAGAAAAATAAAAATCAATAATTTATTACATTTTACATTCATACATTCAATGCATTTGTATTAATGGAAATTATATGGGAGAAACGATATATATTTTAGTGTCGTTGTCATTGTTAATTGAAAATTAGTCTCAACCGCACCATACATACGCGCTGTATCATCTTAATTTTTCTATTTGCATACACATTAAAATTATTTATGTATATTCATTTAATTATATAGAGAATTCATTCATAAAAAATGCTTCTTAGTAGCTTTTTATTGAGTATAGATTTTTTTTTCAAGGTCAACTTTAACAACTGAACACATTTACAGTACTGGCAATTAATCATTTCAACATGGGAAACAATTATTCATATTAATATTTAATTTAATAAATATTAAATAATGAAAAATTAAATGAGCACAATCGTAGGCAGATGAATTTAATTGAGAGCTTTGGAAAGAAACAAATATTATATATTTAACATATTGATATAAATATTTTTTTTTTTCTCTGAGCCTCATTCAAATATCATTATTATGCTGTAATATTACTTACTAGCTACGTTGGGCTTATATCATTTACATAGTAACATGCAAATTCTGAATACAATAAATTAATCCGTGAATATTTAAATGACGAAATGTTTTTATAAAATATTTTGTATTATTATTTGTGGAGATATATTAGAGTTTTTTTATTTTTAGTTTTCTTTACATGTTTTGATATACGTACATAACAGTTATTTGAAGTTAAATGTACTATAAATGATAAATATTATTTGATTTTTTTATTGAGACCCCCGTGGTTGTGTATCTCTGAATAATAATATTGCTGAGGTTATCAATATTGTGATAAAGTTGAACGATATATTGCAAAATTGTATACATCAGAAAGAAGGAAAAAACGATTGGTCTCTTGAGAAATTTATTATTTTCCATTTGCATAATTATTTATTATTATTATTATTATTTTTGTAATTGTTATTTTTTCCTTTGCGACCTCATTATCTCGCCCACATATAGATTTTATTTTAAAGAGAATATAAAACATATTTATTTAAATATTTATTCATTTATTTATATGAAAATAGAAAAGGAAAATTTATAATTAAGCGCGTTGTATATTTCTTTGCGTTATGTTTTCTTTTTTTGTGAAATATGTTTCTGAATAGTTGCGTGATTTTCAGGATTTTGTGCCCGACCTGTCGACAGTGAGTATATGTCCAAAAAAAAAAAAAAGATAAATAAATAATAAACCAAAGAGAAAAATAATTAAATTGCATAGACAAAACCTTACGTAATTTGGAAAGAAAATTAATAATATGACATAACGAGACAGAAAAAAAGAAGGCAGAGCTAGCAAATTTCCGAGTGAAGCGTTTGTAATATTTATAACTCAGTATTTTTTTTTTTTATTGTTTATAATTTGTATTTTTGGTTGATTCATTGTTTCTACTTTTTTTTTTTATACTGTCTTTTAATTTTTTTTTTTTTTTCGTTCAGCAATGTAGGACTAACAAAATTGGATTATCTAATTCTTTTTTTTTTTGTTTCTATCGTTAATTGATTTGGCTGCAAAGGAGAGAACGATTATTTTTTTCCCTCCGTTTTTTTCCAAAGAATGATTAATTAATTTTATTATTTTATTTTGCAGTCAAGATAAACATATACCTACACAAACAAATACAAATCTGAAGTAATTCATTCAAACTGAGGGCAAAATATTAATACGATAGCGTATTAAATTGCAACTTTTCTTATTTTGATATAAATATTTTTTTTTTGTTATTTTATTTTCTTTCATTTTGTTTTTATTTTATTTTTTATTATTTGTCATGCGTTCTGGGGTTGTGAAAAAAATTATCTGGGTACTAATGAACATGCGATGCTGCTTAAAAATTATTTTTTAATAACAATAATCGTTTGATAATTTAATCATAAATTGTGATTGTTTTATTTTTAGTGGTTAATATGACGAGTATGGCAAGACATCCATTAAAATTCATCTTGATATCATGATGATAATTTTTTTTTTCCAATTGTTTCGTTTGAATAAAAAATAACTCAATCATTAACACACGGATTCATTCAGCTTTCTATGTGAAATTTCACAGCATATTATTATTTTTTTTTTTTTTTTTTACTTTAGACTGCCAGTTGAATAATTGCAAACAGCAATTTGTGAACAAATGCATTTAGAAGGAAGCAAAAATATCTTTATTTTATAAAACATATCATGAAATATTAATTTTGTCTGATGAATAATTTATCAGCCAGTGAAATTCTTCCAGATGCATTTCATCAATTGTTTTTTTTTTTTCTTGTTTTTCCGTTTATAACTTTAGTGATTATTTGCTTTACTTACAGTACCCGTCGAGTCTAACCGGGGTGCATTTGCAACACGTCTTTTCCTTCTTATTTTATTCTATTCTTATTCTTTACATTTGTTTTTTAATTTCTTGATATCTTTACTCCATTTACTTTGATCACACATGTAAGTCTTTCAAATATATATTTTATATATACATATAATACTTTCATTTTCGGCCACTGTATTTATATTTTGTCCTCCCCAATGAGGAATATATACTTCAAAAATGAAATATAATTATTTAAAAAATTTTCAAATGAAAGAAAATTATTTTATTTATTTTTTTTTTTTTTTAGAAGGAAAAAAAAACAGATTGAATTATTTGTTAAATTTATTGAAGGCGACGAATGGGGTCAAAATTAACTGGAGTTCTCTTTTTTTTTTCTTTTTTTTTTTTTCAATTGCAGGAGAATACCAGTTGCAAATGGACTTAATGACGGGGGAAGTTATGCGCAAAAATTCTTAAAATTTACATAAGCTTTCTCTATATGAAAAAACGAATGGTATTTTACAGAGTCGTGCGCCGATATCAGCAAAACTTGTTGCAAATATGTTATCAGTAGCTGGTGCTGATCATATTATAACAATGGATCTGCATGCAAGCCAAATCCAAGGATTCTTTGATATTCCCGTTGACAATCTTTTTGCTGAGCCGGCAGTTCTTAAATGGATAAAGGAAAATATTGCCGAGTGGCGCAATAGCATTATTGTTTCACCTGATGCCGGTGGCGCAAAACGGTAAATTATTCAAAGTAAAATATATTTATCATCATATTTAATAATTTATTAAATTTATTTTATTCATTTTATAGAGTGACGTCTATTGCGGATCGTCTCAATGTAGAGTTTGCGTTGATTCACAAAGAAAGAAAGAAGGCAAATGAAGTAGCAAGTATGGTTTTAGTTGGTGATGTTAAAGACCGTATTGCAATTCTTGTTGACGATATGGCAGATACTTGTGGAACAATTTGTCATGCTGCTGAAAAATTACTTGAAGCTGGCGCAACAAAAGTTTACGCTATTTTAACTCATGGAATATTTAGTGGGCCAGCAATTAGCAGAATTAATAATGCATGCTTTGAAGCAGTAGTTGTTACTAATACTATACCGCAAGATGGACACATGAAAGATTGTCCCAAGATTCAAGTAAGAAAATATAGAAATAAAATTTTTAATTATAGATTAAATTTATAATATTTTTTTTATTTTCTTTATTTATTTCAGTGTATTGATGTATCAATGATGTTCGCCGAGGCAGTGAGAAGAACTCACAATGGCGAATCTGTCTCGTACCTGTTTTCTAATGTACCCTATTAATTTTGGCAAAATTTTTTTTTTCCTTTTATTTCATATGAACACACATAAATATATATACATATATATATATATTTTTTTTAATAATTTTTTGTCGCCAGTAAATTCGGAAACGACGTTAAAGAATGAGAAAATCTAAACGTGCTTGGGAAACTTTTCATTATTGACGATTGTAATTTTAATTATTATTCAAATCGAAAAATTACAATAGAAAAAAATTTCTGTTTGCGTATGATCATATCAATTCATATCTTAAGTAATGAATAATTATCTCAAATAGTTTTTTTTTTAGCGATTATATTGAGTTATTTTTGGGTATCTGCGTCTTTTTTTTTTCTTCTATTCTTCTGCTTCTGTGTATTCTGTACTTATTATTCTGCTTGTTATGATGTCCCGAATCGATTTATATCACTCGTATTTTGTTATTACAATTTTTGCATTATTCTTTTTTTTTAAAGATAAAAATTGAATTTCCTTTGAATTCGTACTAACGATCTGGCATCGTAGAGCGATTACGATCACAGGAAGACATAGTAGATAAACTGATGAAAAAGAATGGTTGATCATTGCAATTTTACGTAGCTTAGTTTTTTTTTTTCGTGCGTTTTCTTTTATGATAAATTTTTTTGCTATAAGACAGACATAAACAATTGCCATAATAATGTGATGAAATTATTTAGGAATATGTTATTTTTTTTTTTCCTTTCATTATTAATGTACATAGATTAATTTGTGATTAATCTGAGCCGTGATGAGGCCAATGGAAAGTTCAAATCGTTGTCCGAAATCAATAATTTGAACATACATATACATTATATATAAATCATATGTTAGAATGCGAACTGCACTATTTTCTTCCTCTTGTATTTTTTCTCGACTTCATTGTCGTAAATAAATTTAAAAGTATTTTCACAGATGAGTTAATGTAACACAATGAAAAATTTAGGGCTGAATCGATGAAAATTTACGTATTTATATTTGAAAATAAAATAAATGTGCAAAAAAAAAAATTAAAGATGCACGAACAAACATTTACATACATACTATTCGCAATTCTTTTAATGTTCAATTGAATCTCAATAAATTCAGAGGAATACGTAATATTAAAAAATCTTCCCCTTATTAGTTTTATTATTACATGGTATAAAGTACAAATACAAGATGCAAAAGCATTTTAATACAAGGGTCTGATAAGATTACAAATGTGGTATTGTTTGCCATGTTATTCCAACCACGATACACTTTTTTTAAGCCCCATCCACCATTTACCCACCGACTAATTTACAAATTAAAAAAAAAATGTTAATATCTCGCAATTCAATCAAAAAATAAATAAAAGTAATAGTTATTATAATTTCATTTGGAAGCAGATAATTAAAATAAAAAAGTATTCCTTATATATGTTATCTGAAATACATTTTGTTAAGTACAATTTTTAATGAATGATTATTTTCTATTATATATTTTCACAATTGACATAACCTAGCTTACAAAAATTAAATTTTTATTTTCAAGGATGCACAATAAATTATTATTTGCAATAAGTATAAAAGGTGATAATTCTAGAAATATATTTTTACATACTAAGGTACATTTTTCCGTATGTAATTTAGATTGAATGTATAATGAAGTATCTACCATTTTGTTTTCATTTCCAATTAAAAATTATTCATCATTTAGTCGCTAATTTGTGCATGATAAATTGTCGATCAATTTCGAAAAATATAATTACATTCTATAAAGCATTAACACCACTTTTTGCATAAATATATGCGTAAATAAATAAATAAAAAATTATCACAATATGAGCGCGATCTAGATAACAAAAAAATAGTCAGTTATATATTATTGACAATGTTTGATTTTATTAATTTATCGTCGAATGCCGAGTGCGCAATTTCAATACTTTTCTAATTTTTTTTTTCTCATCTAATTCTTTCACTTTTTTCAAATTACCCTGTATTGCTAGATCTTTGAATCTCAATAAGAATCAATCCAACTCATCTGCAGTTTTATCAACACCTGGTGGCAATGTAATATCAAAAACAATCGGTGGATTACTCGGCAAATAATTCAAATCACAAGTTGAAGCATTTATATATATAATTTTTCCGTCCGAGGAAATGCCATAACCTAATGAAAAAAAAAAACAATAAAAATCATTCTTAATTACACAATTTTTAACTTGAAAATTCAAATGATAAAACAAATATTTTTACCTTCATGTATGTGACCAAATACATGATATTTTGGTTTAATACGTTTCTGTACTGTTGTCAATAATTCTACACAACCTGCACGAACTCCACTACAACAAAGATCACCATGTCCAATGGGTGGAGTATGAGTAACTAAAATATCAGTGTCAGAAGGTATTAGCTTCCATTTGGACAGACATGATTCACCTCTCGGTACATTGAATGCCCATTTACAAAATTCTGGTTGCCTAAAAACAATATATGATTTATATTTATGATTAATAATTAAAAAATCATTAGCATATTATTCAAATTCTTTCTTATTTAGATTTTTGTTTACCAAGGTGTGCCATATATTTTAATTCCGTATAAGACTATCTCAGAGTCTTCTAGATAAACACAATTAGTTAAGTAATCTTTTATGTTTGTCGTTTTGATTGCTTCAGCTAAAGTGTCTTTTGACATTCCTAATGTTGGAATATTGTCTAGAATACTGGTCCCCATGTGCTTTTGTCGATCCCCACTGCTATGGGTTGTAAATGGATGAGTAAAAGTTCGATCAAAACTCAGTTCATGATTACCAGCTATTATAATTTTATGTTTATGCGGAAGATTACCTAAAATGAAATTGAATAATTCAATGATTTGTAAATAATTATTTTCTAATATAATATTTACCAATCCAATTATTGAATTCAATAACTTCTTGTAGACTTCCACATTTTGTAAAATCACCGGCATGAATGAAAATATCACCAGGTGGAATATCGAATTTGATAAGTGGAGTTAATGAGTGAGTGTCACTCATACAAACTACTCTCAGCTAATTAAATAAACAAATAAAAATAATCATCAATTAATGTTTTTGAATTATATGTATAATATTTGAATTGTGTTGAATTATACTTTGTTGCTTGGTGCCTCACTTGCTGGAGGTTTAGCATTTATTTTAATATTTTTCTGATTTTGTGATAATTCTTGCCAAGCTGCAGTTGGATTACTTGTAAGGGGATGAATTTCAATTTCCATTTCGTTTATAAAATCATTTCAACTTGCAATATAAATAATTTACAACAGTGTGGTGCACTATTTGATAGAACTACGATAAAAAATGCTATTCGGCCTAACCTCACTTTTCACTGCGGTCCTCAGAAATACTTGATAAAATAAAATAAAATAAATAATAATGAGTATTGTTCAAGTATTAAAACAAAATATTTATCGTATCACAAATTCTTCTTTAAAAATATCAATTATAAATAAATACAAGAACATGATTCGATTGGCCGAAAAACCTCACGTAACCTCAACATCAGTGGCATGATGAGATTTATATATATATTTTTTTTTCATATCTTATTGATTCTTATCTACTGACAGTTCAATGTATGAAACCGCTATTGTCAAACGACAGATAAAAATGCAATAATATAGCATAAAATAATAGGAGAAATGAAAATAAAATTAAACAAAAGACAAAATTTATTTTAATAATTTATTGATATAGACAGAACTTATAATTTAAATTTGAGCGGGATTTTATGAAATCTGGTATTGGAATGTGTAAGTTATGTAAGTTGGTGTATCAATGTACAGTTGAAATGAGAATGTATATAATGTCGAGAGAATTTCTCAGAAATTAAAGCATCAACAATAAAAAGATGGCGCAAATTTAGGAACATATTTTTACAAGCACACAACAGGTTTACACAAATCGTACGATTTGTTCATTTTCATATATGAATTATTTGTACATACAGATATCAAAACTCATTTGTAAGTAAGATAATAAAAATAAATTATCTTCACTGAATAATCTACATTTCTTATATATAGTGACAAATAAATTTATTATTGGACTTTGTTCTCTCTCTATAACAGTTGCTTATGAACTTTAGAAATTATTTTTTTAAATTTATTCCAACATATTTGACGACATTTCAATTTACTACTCCGTGTCTTCAACATCTCTTTTGATTATTAATTATAAAAATGTTGGCAAAGGTAAACTACAAATTGAATTTTAATTAATCTATATTATTCCTTTAATTATATATAAATTATTATCACCATTATATTGTCAATTATTCTATGTATATTATAATTAACATAATCTAGGTATTCAATCATGTCTCGAAGCAAGTTTTAATAAGATCATTTTCTGTATCCTCAACTGCAGCAAATGGATATAATTTTGGTGAGAAAACCACTTTTTTTTTTATATAAGAAAATAATATTTTCTTATTAACTTCATAATTAAAAAAATGTTAATTGAAATCATTGTAGAATTGTCGGATACTCAACGGGAAATGTATGACACTGCACAAAAATTTGCACGAGAAGAAATAATTCCAGTTGCTGCTCAATATGATAAAACTGGTGATTATCCATGGCCAATTGTAAAGAAAGCATGGGAATTAGGACTTATGAATACTCATGTTCCACAACATTGCGGTAAATATACAATGCTATAATTCTATTTATAGATATACATTTATGCAATAACAGACATCAATAATATAAATTGATTCAATAACAAGGACATTTGATTAATTTAAAATAAAGGTGGAATGGAACTGGGTGTCTTTGATGGATGTTTGATAACAGAATCACTTGCTTATGGATGTGCGGGAATGAAAACAGCCATAGAAACTTGTGGACTTGCTGTAAAAAATTCTAAAATAACATAAAAAAATGTCAAAATATTCCGGTGAAATTTTATAATCATTTCATAATGGTGAATCTTTTTTTCAGCAAACTCCCGTTATTATCGGAGGCTCAAAAGAACAACAAAAAAAATATCTTGGTCGTATGGTTGACGAGCCCATAGTTGCAGTAATTATTCAATAATAATATAATTAATATCAACGATGAATTATTTGTTTATTTAAATATTGTTTATCTATTATCAGGCATATTGTGTCACCGAACCTGGCGCAGGTTCCGATGTTGCAGGAATAAAAACAAAAGCCGTGAAAAAAGGAAACGAATGGATATTGAATGGTAATAAAATGTGGATTACGAATGGTGGTGTTGCCAGTTGGTATTTTGTATTGGCAAGGACTAATCCTGATCCAAAAGCACCAGCGGGCAAAGCTTTCACCGGATTTATTGTCGACCGTGACACACCAGGAGTCACCCCAGGGCGCAAAGTAAATATAAATTTATAAAACCAACAAAGAGGAAAAAAACTAAAATATAAAATAAGTTTATGAATATCATTTTATCTATTTTTTTTTTTTGCCTTTAGGAAATAAATATGGGACAGAGAGCTTCAAATACTGCAGGCGTGACATTCGAGGACGTTCGTGTACCTGAAGAGAATGTATTGACCGGTGAGGGTGCGGGATTTAAAATTGCAATGCAGACATTCGACAAGACACGACCATCGGTGGCATGTGGTGCTGTTGGTTTAGCCCAAAGGGCTATGGATGAAGCTATAAAATATTCATTAGAGCGCAAAGCTTTTGGCACAGTTATTGCTAATCATCAAGCAGTTGCTTTTATGATCGCGGATATGGCAATTGGAATTGAAACAGCACGATTAGCGTGGATGCACGCAGCATGGGCAATAGATAATAATCATCCATCGTCTAGTATATTAGCAAGTATTGCTAAATGTTATGGTGCTGATGTTGCTAATAAATGTGCCACTGATGCTGTTCAAGTATTCGGCGGTGCTGGATATAATAGTGAATATCCTGTAGAAAAATTAATGAGAGATGCAAAAATATATCAAATTTATGAAGGCACTGCGCAAATTCAACGATTAATTATTTCACGTATTTTATTGAAAGGCAATCAAGCTAAATAACGTTAAATATATAATATTGTTGGCTTTATCTGCATTAAAGTGTTTCAAATATTTTCATAATTTTATCGGCATGGGAAATATATAATTTTATACTATACTTATATACCATTGATAATAATATTTTGTATGTTATTAAATTTATAATTAATAATTTTGACATAAAGTTGATGATTGTTTTTTTTCTTTTATTTGATTGAATGAATTATGACTGATTTTAATTTCGGCGCGCACGATAAATTCGAGATGGCGTCGTTGAATATAAGGAAAAAAGATGGAGATACATCAGGAGAATAAAAAAAAAAAAACAAAGAAAAGTAAAAAGATCTAAGACGCTAGTCAAGTGTATTGTTCAATTGAGCACAACAATTACATCGTATTATGTCCGTGACGTGATCGTTATTGACGCCGGTATATTTGGTGGAGTCACGCGTGAAAAATTATGCAACGTAAGGTGAAAAAAACGTTCTGTAAGAGGCCGAACAGGGTATGTGACACCTGACCTACATATTGCTGCGTCTCGGCCGGTTATACAAATCTTCAATGTCCGAGATTCTTCGCAAATATTAATTAACAAAAAAAAAAAAAAAAAAAAAAAAAACGAACTATAATTACACGAAAAAAGAACGTGTCGTTTATTTTTAAAATTAAAATACATCTGTATGACAATCTAACCTCAAAATTAACAATCACGCTTGCTAATATATTGTTAAAATTATTTACGTGTCACGACAAAAGAGTTTTGATTATAAAAATTGCAGCCATATATTATTCAGGCCCGTATCGTGTCGCCCCAAATATAAAAGGTATCAAAAAAAATAAATAAATAAATAAATAAAAAAAATAATATCTCTTCAAAAGCAACGTCCAAGTTTTGCCGTCCAAATTCACATGAAATGAATAATAAATCAATCAAATTCAATTAAAAAAAATTCAAAAGTTAATATAAAATTATATATTGTTAACATAAAATATTAATGTCGTATTTTAATAATCAATTAAACATTTGGCATAGTTAATATTTTGTATCTGTGTATATACATATATCGAAAACATTTTCCCTTTCATTTGGCCACTGACGTATCAACACGAGTGTGTTTTAAAACATGGCGGGAGATTTATTATTTCAATTTATCATCATATAAAAAAATTAAAATATAATACTTATCATTACAATAATCTAACGATATTTACGTGAAAAGAATAATTAATAAAACTAAAAATACGACAAAATATCATCATATATAATTATTAACAGGAAATACAATTTAAATATTTAAATTTATGCCAACACACCACTCTCTCTCTCTCTGTTTTTGTATATATAAAATGTCGCTGTGACTATACTGCACCAAACTAATCATACACATATACACATTTAACATACACATATTAAGTACACATATACATATATAATTGTGAAATGTCCCGCGATTTATCGCATCACGGAATGTCTACAAAACCGTCCGTTTATTGCGTAACGAAAACGATAATGTGAACTCGTGAATTTAACGTCAAAAATTATACTTCACATACATAAAGTAGAACTTCATTTGTATCAATCTCAATACTGTCAGCTCTAAAAAAATTTCACCGTCAGTGTTTAACAATTCCACAAACACTGTCACTCTAAAATCTCAACAAAAAAAAAAAAAAAAAAAAGAAATTAAATAAAATAAAAGCACAAAGTTTCATATCAAAAATAAATAATTAAAAAATAAAATAATATATATTAAAAATACCTACACATATTAAACAAGTGAACAAAAATAATACATTAGCAATACTATACATATATATAAATATATATTTATATATAATATACTCATATATATGTATATATAAATCCAAGTTTGGCGTCTGCGCGCTTGTGGTTAAAATTATATTTTCTCGTGTGATATCATCCACAACGCATGTGTGTTTGCTACGTCCCTGGGATCCATTTGGTGCTGTCAAGAGTGTAGCTCAACGACTAACACTTATACACACACACACATTATCACAATTATATATGCATACATATAAAGACACATACAAAGGGATTGTATTCGTCATGAAAACGTGATACATTGTGAGAAGAAAAAGACGTATTATGTGTTTGTATGAATATTTGGTGTGAAGCTAAAAATTTACTCATCTCTCTTAAAATCGTCATTATTATATATATATACGTATGATTAAACAAACTTTATTATTTGTGCTAAAATTTATCACATGGTACGTTAATCTAGTGATATTATTTACGTATAATATATTAATTAAATATTTGAAATATATTAAATGTGTTTATTTAATAAATGTGCGCGTACATATATGTGTATATATGCAGAATGAAATGGTGCATTATTGTATGTCGCGCGAGCAGCAGTATCGGGACGCTCGCTTGACTAAGGGAGTGCCGGTTCTTCTGTATTTCTTCCCCCTCTACCAAATGCAAAGTGTAAGTGAAGTGGCCTACAGACCTACATTTGTCTAACGCACCATTTTTTTCGTCCCCAAAGACGACGCGCGGGGCCCACGGGGTTTTATTTTTTAACATCAAAATAATTATTATTTACAACGTATACATACATATACATTACTCACATACACATGTCTATATACATATATCAACATATATATTCAATCATCAATGTGTATAAAAAAATATATATATATATATAACAAAAGACAATTGTGACAATAAACATATACACAAAAATTCAAGTAGTGGAATATATATTCATATATATGTATATATAAATATACATGCTTGATGTACATATATATATATATATAAATATAAATGTATATGTATATATATAAATACGAAACGTGCAGGCCGGTTGTTGGTAAAAATAATTTGGAAAATAAAAAGTAAAAGTGTTATGGGAATATGATTACGTTGTGGATGGACAAATTCAGTGTGTGTGAGTGACAAAGAAAAAAATATATATAAAATTTTATATGCGACAGTAGTACATAAACGTAAAAGAGGAAAAGAGAGAGAGAGAGAGAGAGTGGTACTGGGGCCACGGAGGCAAAACCGGCGTGAGCTACCTCTGAGAAGAAGGAAAGAAAAAAAAAAAATTTTTTTTTTTTCCCCATTTTAGAGAGGGAGAGTGACAAACAATTTAGCCGCAATAAAGACAAAATTATTTACGTGTATGTGTATATGTATGCACGCATACATACATGCATGGATGTATGTTGATGCAGAGAATACGTAGTGGGTATTTAAATAATTAATATATAAAAGTACAGTATAAAGTATAAAGGAAATAAATATTGTAATAGTTTAATAGTAATATTAATAATATTAATAATAATAATAAGGTGGAAGACACGAGGTGAGGTGAGGTCGTGTGACGGCCGTTTTTCGAAATGCACGAGAGCCGAATGGCAGATCAAATTGACAACGTTGTGCCTGTGGAGGCCACGCCGATGGGAACGAGTCTGCAACAAATAGATGAAACAACAAAAACAATAACAACAACCACAACAATAACAATAACGTCTTTATCGTCATCATCATCATCGTCGTCATCAGTATCATCTCCAGTTATTAATAATGATGGGAATAATATAAATGATATTTTATCATCATCATCATCATCATCATCAACAACAACAACAACGACAACGGCGACAAGTACATCAGCGACAACTACAACGACTACAAGTCATCAACAGAATGAAAATGTGCAATCAAGACTTGAAATTGATGATATACAAAGTGATAATGGTATGTTTTTAATTTAAATTATATATATATTGTAGGATAAATTGAAATTATTTTTTATTTAAAATGATATTTTATAAAGCGGCGACAAAGCAAGAGTGAGTGGAATTTGTATTAATTTTTTTTTTTTTTTTTTTTATTCTTCACATCTTTTCTTTAGTCTCTCTCACTCACTTGGGCTTTAACACATGTGTGTGCAAATATATATACACACACATATATAAATATGTATACATACATATGTAATACACACTTGCTTTGTCGCTGTGTAATATTGCAGCCTGCGGCTATGCCAAACCCTCTCGTTTTCTCTCTTACGTCCATTTACGTCTTGTATACACTCGCCTTTTACTATTACTAATACAACAATTCTTTCTCTCTCTTTCACCCACTCTTTCGTTTACTCTTTGTTTCTCTCTTCGCGTTTTATGCCGCCATCTGAAACACAGTCTGACGTTCCTTTAACGCGCGCAGTGAATAACGCGTCTATCTTATATATACATATTTCTTTCTCATTCGTTCTTTCAGGTTTTACGTTATAATTTTCTCTTATATATGTATATACAATATATATTTTTTTTAATTTGCTTCTCTTTTTCACGATGTCTCCTACGTCACACACAGACACATGTATATATATATGCGTCTGCGCTCCAGCAGCTTTTGTCACTCTCACTCTCGGATGCGTTGACTGCGGACTCTGGATTTTGCGCCATCACATATATATATATATATATATATACACAGATCATTTATGTATATATATATGTATATATGCATGTATATATAAAACTCTTCCTTGTATGAATTTTCATCCTTCTTGGCAATGTCGCAGAGCACTTAATACATTTATGCATTTTGAATATGAAATAATTATTTGTGGTTTAATTAATTTTTCCTTGAATTTATTTTTATCGGATCTGGTTATTATTAAAGCGTATATATGAAATATATGAGGATTAAAAAAAATATATTACGTTAATTACAGCCCGGATGATTATATTTATACATAATAAATTCTTTTTTTTTTTTTTTGAGCTCAGTCGTTTCTTTTGTTGGGGAGGAAACGACTGAGGAACAAAGAGAGTATGTATGTATGTATATATATATATGTCTGGGCTGTATATGGATATACATATGCGGTGTACACGATATTTTTAGCGGGTGATTAAAGGGTACATATGAAGGGAGAGAATGACTGGTTTGTTTAAAATATTAACTCGGTTTTTTTTTCTTTTTTATTTCGGTTTTTATTATTTTTTATTTTTTTTTTTTTTTTTTTTGACGATTTGAATGATGCATTTGAATATTTTAAATGCAAGTTGGGGAGTTTAAGGAGGTGGAATACAGAGAATGCATCGAGTAAGTATAAATGTAGGTCAGTCTGGCTGTGAAATCGAGGATGATTATTTTCATTTTGCAAATGCGAATACGCCACACCACACACGAAGAAATACTCAAATGGTGGATAATATATATATGTACATATAAATATATATATATATATATGTATATATATACATACTAATGGGTTAATGTAACAATTGTAAATTTTCTTTGTCTTTGAATATTACACAATTATTAATATTAAAATACAAATTAATTTTCACTGCAATAATTCTTGGTCTATAAATTATACAGTCATTAATATTCTAAAGTGTATAGTTTAATTTTTAGTATAACAATTATTTAATGGACAGAATTTTATTATTAAATGTTGCTGAAATAAAATGAAGAGATAAAAAAGAAAAATCTATTTGCAGTATTTTGTAGTTAAGGACGATAAATTTTAATAGAGATATATATTTTCGGTCGCGTGCCATTGCACAGCAGGTTCATGGTGTATATATTTACAGGGTTTTCTTTGTTAAATACATATATATATAGAGGATGCTGTATCGTCAAATATGAAATAGAGAAGAAAAAAAAAGAAAAGGGAAAATATTTTGTCAGGGTATATATTATAAAATGCGCACGTAACCGACGCAAAAATACGATACAACAAACACAAAAATATATTTTGGAATAAATCGTCGTAACATTTTTATGAGGGTATATTTATATTTTGTGTCTTTGCCCCCTGCTGGCATTGTTGACAATAGAATACATTGACAAACATCTATATACAATAAAATACATCTATACCTGCTTTGAAATAACTAAAAGCGTCAATTGCACTTGTTGCGCTTATTCGTTCCCCTCATTTTCAATTCCCCTTTCTTTTTCGGCATTTCACTATTTCTATTTTATCTTGCTAAACTTTAGTCTTGCACTGAATGATCCTGATGCAGGTCTGACCATATACATATATATATATATTCCTTCAGCACATTATTCTTATATATTTGTTGTTATAATATACAGCTAAAAGCTGTCTACATTGCAGTAAATCATGAGGATCCCCAGTTGTCATGGTGTACGTTCCATCGTTATATGTTGTCGTGCCTCACAAATAGAACGCACAAGGTGCGTTTTATATTCACAATGACAACAACAATAACAACAACGTGAAAGTGCATCATGCACGCGCATGAACAATATCTCATAGGGTCAAAAGTTCGAATCCCCACCTTGCTATGTGAAAAGGAAAAAAAAAAAAATACCCCTCAATAATCATTTAGACGCGTGGCCGACACACGTTTCTATATATATCTTTATTATATTTTAAAGTGAAGACAGGAAAAAATAGAAAGCAGACAAAAAAAAAATTGACATAGAAAAATTCTCTTAATTTTTTTCCTTTTTCGCGGAATATGTTTGCGAAATTTTTCACATTCAATATATAATCATTGAACGGATGTTTGGCAGAGAAATATAGTACATATATATATATATATATACATAAATGACTTATCATTATATATAGATAATAAAAATATTATTATTGAAGAAAAACAAAAATGTATATATAAATTAATTAGAATGCTGCGCGTTTATGATAAAATAAATAATAAATAAAAATTCATATCGTGTGTATATATATTTATGTTGTAATTTAATAACAATAGAGTAATTGATTGTGGATGACTTGTGTTGATTTATAATTTAACGAGGGACGTTATATTTATATTTTTATTTGACGAATGAATAGAATTTTCTGGTCAATATTTTGACTTTTGAATTTTGACCTTTTAAATATTATTTTTTTTTTTTTCTCTTCTTTCTTTCAATAATATACATTTTTAGTCGCGTGCTCTTGAATTTTAAATGCAAAACTATAAAAATATATCGTCTATTTATATATTCACATGTATATAAATTATACATATATTTGTTTAACTATTTAACAATTATATATTTGTCCTTTCTCACGATCTATATATTTCACTTAACGATGGCCTTTAAGGTAAAAATTTAATACCTGAATGCACAATGTCAATGTAGTATTCCCACTACTACTACTATTACCACTATTATTACAACAACAACAACAACAACAGTAACAACAATCTATATAGCCGGGTAATATTGTGCAACACCTGACACTGTTGACCCAACTCTCACTTGGGTGTCTCGGAATTGGGCGAGACCTCTTTGTACATATATACATAATATAACGTTTCTTTTCCTCCCTCGTTTCTCTCTTGTGCTTTGCCAATATATTTTACGACCCACTGAGACTTGCAACGCACTCTCTAAAAGTATATAATGATGGGAAAGTGAACCATCTTGTCGTCGTCGTCGCTTTGAGTATATAGTTAAATATACAATACAACATGTGTATTATACAGAAATTAAATCCAAATGGACTCTACACACCATTGAAACTCATAAACATTATTGTACTTCCTAGAATTTATACCAGTGGTGTGTATATATATTTTTTTTTTTTTTCGTTGGCGAAAATGAAGTGGAAAAAATTGCGCAATCCGGATTGTACATGTATTTTTTTTTTTAAATATGAAAATATGTAAGAGAAGAAGAATTTAATTGTGATTCGTGCATGCATGCATTGAGGTCTCGCGTGCGTGAATATAAGATGACGCATATATATATATATATATATATATATGTATATATAAAAGTAATAAATAATATGTGGATATATATACATGCATATATTTAATGTATGAATGCGACATATACTCCTACGCATGGATCGACGCAATTTTCCTCTGTGTGGACTTGCATTGAGTTGTCTGACCCACTTTGATAAATCTCACATTGGAATATCTCAATAATAATTCTATATATATATATATATTAAGTAAATAAAATAAATAAAATAAAAATATAATAATGGAAAATTCGTGAGAATTTTTAAAATACAATTATTATTTTCACAATTTAATTATATAGTAATATATTAAAATTTTTGTTTTATTTTTTTTTAACTCGAAAAAATTAAATTAAATATAATTCAAATTTATATCAATGACATACATACTCTCATTTATGTATTTATATGTATATAAATAATAATATTGACGAAATGATAATTAAATATTACGAAATTATTTTGGTATTTTCATGAAGCGATTTATTTATTGACTTCTCTTATAAATTGGTCACGTAATTTGAAATGGAAAGTGAATCGAACGACGCGCGATTGAGTTTTATATATATATATTTATATATAGGTAGAAATATTTGAGCATATACATGTAGTATATATAGTTAGTTATACATATATATATTGTTTATATCGCTGGTAACTCGATCGAGAAACCGTTCGAGTGAAATGTTTCGATTGGCGCTCCCACAGGTGGCGCAAATGCTCACGTGTTGAGATGGCAAATAGTCGCGTGGATAAAAGAAAATAAATAAATAAATAAATACGTAAATAATACGAAAGTATTTGTATATATATATTTTAAATTTAATTAATTTTCATCTATCAAAAATCTCAGTCATCTTAATTATAATAAAATTACTTGAAAAATATTTTAAAGAAATAATTTAAATTCCCGGCTATATTTCCTCAGTGTTCGATCATTAAATTCAAAATATTTTAATAAAACATTAAATATATTTATATATTACAAATAAACATAACTCGTAACATTAATTTAAAAATGTATATTCATTCTAATTTATCAATATATACAGTAGTGTGTCATGTCATGCAACATGGCTGACATTAATTTATCGTTCATGACAGAAAGATTCGTTTCGTTATGTTCTTTTTATTTTTTCTTTTTTAGTCATACTATTTTTTTTTTTTTTTTCACTCTTTCTTTTTTTTCATTTCTTCAATACTTCTCTCGTTGCGACATATACAATCATTCCCTCCTTCTCTGCCTCCCTGTACGTATGTACATATATACACGTGTATAATATATATACGTGTGTGTGTTTTTCATGACACTAAAGAATTACGCCGGTATATTCTCTCTCCCGCCAAACCGGTGCGCCTCTGCGCGCCGATTCCGAAATAGCCCCACAAAGTTGTTACCAACATTATACCCACTCTGAACTTTGTCCCGCTTCGTCGTAATTTTTTCCACCATTTTTTTTTTTTTATTTAAATATTTTTTTTTCTTCACTTTTTATAATTTTTTCTCAAACGTTTATACACGGTTTTCTCTTTCTCCCCTTTATTCCCGTTCATTATTTATATTTTTTTTTTTCTCGTCGCCCCTCATGACTCTGCGCACACAGATTACACCCACATGTACATACATAAACATGCCCATATGCATAATGTACATACATGTATATTGTACCGTCAGCCAAATATACCAACGCGTCCCAACATCCGGTGAAATTAATAAAAATTTATTACCCGAAACAATTCAAAAATAATTTTAACCATATACAAAATATATATTTAATACATAGAGATATCTTGTTAAATATACATATTAAAAATTTTATTTACATGCTTATATACATATATAATCTGAAAAAAAAACAAGAAAAAAAAATAAATATAATACATGTATGAAATAAAAAAATTTTTAACTCGCGAAAAAATTATTAAAAACATGTTTTGTGTGTGTGTATGTATATATGCTCTTACTCTCTATATACCACCATCGCCATTACCCCGCGTGCCAGTTATGACGAATTCGATTGGGTAATAACAACTTGCCGTGAAGTAATACTCTCTGGTATAACGCGCGGGATACGGTTCGTGGTTTTTAATACACGTCCTACTTTCCGCTATCTCGTTGAATACAACACAACGTTCATACTCGGCTTTATTCGGCTCACCTCGTCGCGTGGATATTTTTTTTTTTATTCCATTTTTTCATCCTCCTCTCTCTCTCTCGTTTGTCCGCGGTTCCGCGCGCCATTTTTGCCATTACCACGTGTGCATTAGTGTGTGCACACATAATAAAAACATACACTTCTAAAAATGAAAAAGAAAAAAAAAACAATACCTCTATATATATTATATATGTATATAAATATACACGATAATGTTTATCAATGTAGTGTGCAATACGTCATGTACATATTGGTAAATATATATACGCACAATCACAAAATTGTTTATATATATATTTATATTTATATTTATAATTATGTGTGTGTGTGTGCCTGTATTTGATAATTACGTTGATGGTCATACATTGTCATATATTGCTGTGTGATATGTTGTGTAGTTGGCGCCACTGTTGTCCGCGAACTGTAAATAAAATGAAGAAAAAAAAAATAAATAAATAAAATATACATACAATGTTGACACGGTAAGAGAGATAAACTGACGCGCATACACACGAGAGAGTATATCGCAGTGTGTTGGTATATATAAAAGAGCGTGTGGGGGAGGTTAGGAGGGAAGAAGGATTGAAATTGAAAGTGGCTATGTTCCACTGGCCCACTGACCTGATTACCCACTGACAATGACATGAATCCTTGTCCATATACCGCGCCGTTGCTCTGCGCTTCTCTTTACGCGCGTGTTCTCACTTCCCTCGAGGTTGACTCTCTTCCTCAGGGACAAACATATATCAGAATATATATATATATATGTGTGTTAAATAAATATATATATGTATATATATATTTAAGTGATGATAAAGAGCGTCTGTGCGTATGTTTATATGTGCGTTTTATTTTTATGTTATAATTAAGATTTTGAATGAGAACTGGAGGAAAATTTTTATAATTTAATATATACACATTGATTTTTATATTGTAGTTCCTCCCTTCTTCCGGTATGTCCTCCATATGATGATGATGATGATGATGATGATGATGATGTGTGTACATGTGTGTGTGTGTGTGTAAAGTCGTTGATGTATTGGGACGAGGACAACTGGATTGTGATTTTTTTTTTTTTTAATATTTAAATGGACCGTTTGTGCGAAGTTGAATTTATGTTGAGTTAGGTTATGTTTATATTTGTTTCTGATGGGATTTAATAATATAGAAGTATGTCGAGGTTTAAGGTAGAAAAAAATATATATATAAATCAATATTATATTAATATTGATAAGAGATGGTGTTTGAGATTATATATATATATTTTTTTTTTTTTTCTATATATTTTTCCGATTTAATTTTATTTATTTGTCATTGATTTTTATGCTGGTGAATTTGTATAAGTAATTTTTATTATTTTATATTTATAGTGTGCGGTTTTGTTGAGAATCGGTCTAGGTAATCCAGTTGTATATGTTGATGGTATTGACTATGGATATAATGTAGTGTAACATTTATGGATGTATATGTGTAATATATTGATGCTTGTATATTTATATGCATACCGGAATGAGTTTATCTATAAAGTTCTATAGACATTTATATCGTTTATTGTTAATATTTTATGTTGGCATTCACGTTAAGGTCGTAATGTAGGCGTCACACTATTTTATCTACCTACACTTTAACATATGTTCAGTGATTGTATGTATAATTATTATATTATTGTCGATGTTATGTGTAAAGTGAATGAAAAGAACTGCAATGACAAAATATTAACAGTCCAAAAATATTATGTCATAGATATAATATAAATTGCTTAAATTTTATTACAATTTGACATTTATTTTTTCTTGTACATTTTATCACTTCTTCTTCTTCTTCTTCATTTTTTTTTTTTTTAGTTAGTCTGATTACATTATTCAGCAGGCTAGACATCAGTTTGTTAGATCGAAAAAGCGAAATCGTCTGGAATATTTAGATCGATTGAAAAAAAATATAAATATATATGTGAGTGTGATGATGAAGAATATATAAAAAGAAAAAAATATAGAGGCACAAAATGAATAAATTCTATTTGAATAAATGTTTAATGGATTCTAATGTCCTAGTTTCATTTCATAGAAGATTAAGTATAGATTTGATAATAAAAAAAAAAAATAGAAACAAGACAATAATCTTAATATTTAAATAATTTAAATATAGTTTTTTTTTTTTATTTTGTTTGATTGTTTGGTAATTTAGAGTCGATCTTTACTAATTCATCGAGAGCTGAAAACTAAAAAAATAAATAAATAAATAATAGAAATTTAATTAAGAACTGGTTTGGTGTATTGTTGAGTAATCATTAGAAGTTTTTGGTATCGTTGAGTAAGGCCTGGATTATATCACGTAAATATTAAGAAATTTATCGTTTGGATATAATGTACGTAACATAAAAATTAATAATGATGAATATATTTTAATGTATCATCATCATTATCATCATTATTGGGATATAAAAAAAATAATTATAATGTAAATTTTAGTTGAAGAAGATTATTTGTTTATTAAACATACATATTTTTATATGTATTATATCTGTATAAAAGTATTTTAATGTGGCTTAATTTGGGGTGGTCTTTTATAATATTCTCTTTTGCTTTTGGCATAAAAATTTCGGACATTATAATATGTAACGTGTCGCAACACGTTTTCTCAACGGTATATTTATATGCTGCTAACACATTTATACATTTGAGCTCACGTATTATTTGATTATATACATACACAATAGATGTATACATATGTATATATATATATATATCTACAACATTTTAGTTGCTTTTATACTTTCGCTAGTTTGCGTAAGAATATTTCGATTTAGGTTAGCTAATGCCCAACGGGTATAATCTCTCAAATATCTTTATAATATATATCTCCCACATGAAATTTTAATTCAAAATGTTTTCAAAAAAAAAAAATAATAATTTTTTTTTTATATAAAAAACAAGGAGAAATAATATTTTGTAATCATAAATATATCTTCACTATTTTTTTTTAGCTTTATTCTCATTTTTATTCGTTTATTTAATTATTTTTTTTTTTTTTTTTATTATCATTTTTTTTTTTTTTTTACATTGCATAGAATAAATTTGACTGTTATCCATTATTGATGAATGGCGAATTTATTCGTGCATGTGTGTGTGTGTGTGTGATAGTTGATTCGTGATAAAATGGAGATAGATAAAAAAAATAAATAAATAAATAAATAAATAAAATGTAGTGAAGTAGATTTTTTTTTTTTATTTTCGGGCGGATTCAAATCCTGGTGACACAATATATTTTTGTGTTCTTTATATATATTATATACTTGGGCCAGTTCACTCCCACTTTGTCACTTCCGTCCAGGCCTTTGAATATTATATATACATATATATATACGTAAATAAATATATAATATACATGTACATGTGACGAAATGCTTGTCGAAAAACTTTCTCAACTGAGCCCCCCTAAAAAAAAAAAATTGAAATAAAAAATTCAAGCCTATGTACACACATACGTACATATATGTATATATGTTTGTATATGTACATTTATACACGCCCACGACGATTGGTATCGGCGAAAATTATTCATGGCAGTGTGGCACAACTCGTTGAATTTTTTTGTCAAATGCAAATTTAAAACTTTCTTAATTTGAACGCGTGTATCTAATGTCGCTTTCATCATCATTATAATCATCATCATCATCATCATATAGGTATATATACACACAAATATTTTGTATGTAATATACATAGGTATATGTATATACATATAAAATACGCAACCTTAAATTGTATTTCAATACTTATCTATTTCACAACTTGCAAAATAAAAAAAAAAATAAAAGTGAAAAAAAAAATTATCAACTCTTATAAATATATATATATGATAATATATAAATATAAAAAAAAAATAAATCACACAATGATATAATCTAAGAAAAATTATTGTAATTAATATTAATCCAAAAAAAAAAAAAGTAATTTGTGTGATTAAAATAACTAAAGAAATATTCAATAATCTGTTTAACCTAAAAAAAAAAAAAATTTTTAATAACTATAACCTACAAAAAAACAAACATAACTATATAATACAACCAAAAAAAATTATACAAACAATTATACAGAGGTTTTACGTAATGATATAATGATTAATACTAAGAAAATATAAATTGTAAAAATGAAGAGAAAAAAAAAATAATAAAATAAGAAATGAATCAATAAAACTGTCCTCGAACAATTACACACACACACACACATATATATAAATACATATACATATATGCGCATTATATGCATGTATATTATACATTTGTACATAAACATATACATATAAAAAATTTGTATACATATAAGATGATGTTCAGTCGTTATCATTGCAAAAAAGACTTGTGTTGCGGGCTTTCGCCTTCGATGAATTGTCGACACCGGCAATCAAGGGGGATAATCACGATGACCTCGGTGTCCGAATGGTTTCGAGGATTGCAGTCTTCATACATACATGGTAGAATACCAAAGGGAAGGGACAACATCGCGACTATACATACATTTATTTTATTTTATTTTATTTTATTTTTTCTTTCTTTTATATTACATGCATGCATCGACTGACTGTTGAATCGCTTAAAATATACATTGCACATGCATTATCACCCCATCCATTCCATTTCGATGGAGGTCAGCCGGTAGCCTAAGTGGGTCTCTACCACTCGGTTAGTGTGTCATGGCATACTCGCTATTGAATAAACTTAATCTCAATACCAGCATTAATATGCTCCTTCTCAAGCTCTTACATCTGTTTATCTATGTATATACATATTTATTTATATAATATATATACATAGATATATATGTGTAAATAATAAAATAATTATGTACACATAATCTATAATCGGATCGATCATTTCGCACTTGAAAAATTATTTATATATAAATATATATATTTCTTTTATTATTTCGATTAATTTATTTATTTTTTTTCTTTTTTTTTTCGTCCATGTTTGAAAATAGAAAGACACTTTTGATAATTATACTTAGTATGATTATTGTAATCGACTTTGCTGTTGTTAATATTTTTTTTTATACGCCAATTTTTACGCCTTCGTTATATTTACGTATATTGTAATATGTCTCGCATACCGAAATGGATCGAAGTATCGAGCTCAAGGTCGAGAGAGACTTTCTGAGCACCTTCTACAACCCCTCCGTCATTTATATCTATGTAGAACATACATATATTACACACAAATATGGGCACATATATATTTATACGTATAATATACGTATATGTAAGATATGGATAAATATCTTTGCGTTCTGCACATATTCAATGTTTTAACAATAATAATATACTATCCCAAATATCATATTAAATTCAAACAGTATAAAATTATTATTATTATTATTATTATTATTATTATTATTATTATTATGTATAGTTGAAAAATAATGTCTCATAAAAGTTTATAAATATCTGTGATAAAAAAAAATATATATTTATATTACATTTTTGTTTACAAATTGAAATTTTATATTATTTCTATTTTTTATTTATTTATATATTCAATTACATATATACATATATATATATATGTCGAATGAGAAAATAAAAATTGAATATATATAAATAAATATAAAAAATAGAAATAGTGAAAATAATTTTAATTTAAATTTGTGAACTAAAATATAATATAAATATTGTTTTTTTATTTTTTTATTTGTTTATATTCAATTACATATATATATATATGTTGAATGAGGGAATAAAAATTAAATATATATAAATAAATATAAAAAATAGAAATAGTGAAAAATTTTAATTTGTGAACCAAAATATAATATAAATATATTTTTTTATTTTTTTATTTGTTTATATTGATATTTATAAATTTTATGAGGCATTATTATTCTTCGATTATAAATAATAATAATAATAATAATAATAATAATAATAATAATAATAATAATAATAATAATAAATGTGTGTCGTAATAAATTAAGAGAAAAATTTGCATTAGAGAATCAATTGATATTGGAATAAATTATTTGATATTATTATACGATATGATGAATTTGAAATAGAAAAAAATAAAAAAATAAAATGATGGGTGATGTAATTTTTTTTCAAATGTAATTATAAATATTGATAGAAAGAAAAAAAAAAAAAAAGAAAAGAAAACAATTGGGATATATATTTATAAATTTGTGAATTAAATTGAGATATATATGTGAATATGTATACCTACATGTATTTATACAAGGGTGAGCGCGTACACGTGGTTAAAATACATATATATATATATATATATACGCTCGACAGATTATACTGGTGGATAAGAAATGTATGTCTAGTTTAGTGGGCAAGTAGGTCGCGAGGGAAACCAATGGATTGCGCAACGTCGCAATTCCAGTGTTATACAACTATTGACTCACCGGATTAACAAGTAGGCTGGGTGAAAACGAAAGCTGCATAGCCGTGTTGTATGAGTCCGTATATACACAAATACATATATATATATATCCATATACATACACTCTTAATTTCTATATAGAAAATCAACATTTAAATACTGCAAACTCCAAAAAAAAATAAAATAAAATAAAATAAATTATATTTATATTTCGCTATTTAATTTTACTTCAATTTCTATTATTCATCAAAATAAATAAATACACATTTTCAAATTAATTAAATATCTACCCCACACTCATCTTCAATTAATAAAACTCACATTGTTTTTTTTTTTTTTTGTAATAACACTAATAACAATATTAATTATACAATTATTTATTTTTGGCTGAAATATAAATTGTCTGCATTTTAATGCACATAAATATAATATGTACAATATATATAATTATATATATTTACAATCGATGCGACCGCATTGCGCGTGCATATCATCGAGGTTATACATGATGATTATATATATCATAGGGTTATAACATATATATACATCTACATAATTAAATATATATAATACAACTCTTGATTATAAATAATAGAGTGTGTGCAGTCGTTTGGCCACTCATTTTAATCGTGGGTAAAAAACACATTGTTGTATTGGTATAATAATTAATAAAAATATCGAACGATATATAACATATACATAAGTTTTATATAATAATATTGACCATAACCACAATAAAATAATAATAATAATAACAATAATAATATTGAGATTCTTTAGGTCAAGAAATAATTAGATGTAATACTTATCAATTATTACAATAATAATTCATCATAATAAAATTATTTATATACAGAAAAATATAATATAAAATAATATATTTTAATATATTGTGAATAATAATATACATTATAAATACCACGATTTATTTGTAATATATATTTTGCTATTTATAAATTTATCGACCTCATCATGACCCACCTTGATGATTATCGTATTTAATTAATATTAATTATTCGCATGGGAAATAATTTTTTTCTATATTCATTTGTAAGCGATAAGAATAAAGAGAGTATATAAAAGTGAAAGAAAATTTTAAATATATATATATATAGGTAGTAATATATGTATATTTATTTATATATATTTATCAAGTTGGATCACAGGGTGAGTGAGAATTATATATTATAAATATATATTTATGATGGATCTTTAAATAAAATATTTTTTAAGTATCGTAAATAAAAATAAAAAAAGACATTGAATGTCGCTAGTTATATATTTTATAAATGCGTGTGACTTCATACCCGATTTTATTATTGCATCGTATATATATGTATGTGGATGTTTATATATACATAAACATATATGTATAATGTATATGTATGTATTTATATACATATAAAGTTGAATCGAAGGTAATGCAGGTTTTCATACGCGTAAAACAGATACATTTATATAAATACACACTTTAATATGTGCAGTATATATGTATATAGATACATATATATAGATATATGACGTCGTTTATCTTTGAACTGACATTACCGACCTGCCTCAAAATTATTCTCTCTCTTATGTGAGACGTGTGTGGACTACATACGTAATATACAACGACCAAGAGTTAACAAACTAAAGCGCAATATAATCGTGTATTGGGCGATTCTCTGACGCGAAAGAGGGAGATTGCATATATACATATACACTAAATAAAAAAATAATAATGTGTATGTGTATGTGAGTATACAGATATACGTATGACAGTGCGATTCAGACGGGTTTTTATTTTAATGACTTTCACAAATCTTTTACATTCTCGTTTTGTGAATTTAAAAATAACACGTCACATGAATTATAAAATTATATTTATTTTTATATGCATATATATGTGTTATTATATTACGAAAGAAAATAAAAAATATATATATATATTTAGGCCGGTATATATGTACTGCAGTTTATATTTATTTATTTGTGAGTTTTAAAGAGGAAATTTAAGATGAGAAGGAAAATTTTATTAATTTATGAGTATTTGTTTAGTTGGGTGTGCCATTTTTAGGCAACTTTTTTTTTTTTTTTATTTTTCATCAGAAGAAGAGGCTGGAAACTTACTGGATGGTGATAAAGATAAAGCCTATTTTAAGCGGAGCTCTTCATTTTAATATTTAGAAGCGCGCCTGTATGTGATTTTTCATTTTTCATTTAAATAACATGGGATACAAAATTTTTTTTTTTTTCTTTGGATTTTTGTTGTTCGGCATTTGCGCAGCATAGGAATAAATTCATAGCACATTATTGTAGAGAATTAAATGCTCTATAAAAAAGGTCTCTTACAATTTTTTTATAGAGACAGCCATTTTGAAGATATTCAAACTCAAAATTTCAAATGTATGAAATTTTGACTTTTTTATTATTAAATTGATACTAATCACTTTATTATTGTAATAAATAATTACTTGAATACTTGTAGTTACATTGCTTAACTTTGTTTAGACAGCATAATTTTTATTGCTTTGAAACAATAATAAAATTCATTTAACATAAATTATAAATAATTTTTTTTATAGTAAATAAAATAAAGAAAAAAAAAATCTAACACATGAGTATTTTTGTTTTTTTGTTTTTAGCTTTACGAAAGTATTAGTCTACTAAAACTAGTTTTCCGAATAAAAATAAATTTTGAGACAATAAAGTGATTAGTATTGATTTAATAACAAAAAAAAAGTCAAAATTTCATACATTTGAAACTTTGAGTTTGAATATCTTCAGAATGGCTGTCTCTATAAAAAAAGTGTAAGAGACCTTTTTTGTAGAGCGTTAAATTCCCTACAAGAATATGCTATGAGCATATTTCTATCATATGCAAATGCCGAGCTACAAAAATCCAAATAAAAAATAAACTTCTATAAATATCAAAATTAAGAACTCAACTTCAAACAGGCTAATTCTTTTTTCACCATCCACTAACTTTTCAGTCTGATTTTCTATTGAAAAAAAAAAAAGTTGCCTAAACATGGCACACCCTAGTATACATATTTATTTCTTTTTTCTATTTGATAATAAAAATAAATATGAAATGTGTATAAAAAGTAGAGAATTTATTACAATATTTCTTGAAATAAAGAGGATAATTTAATGATAAAAAAATGATGTTTGGAGTTTGCGTTATAGCGCAGAAGAGGTGAAAATATGTCTGGAGGTTTATAAAGGAGGTTTGTTTTAGTGGGTGGGAATAGGTGAAAAACAAGAGGGTGTGAGAATTAAATGGATCGATAACGTTGACACAGTTACCGAGTAAACCTGGCCTAGTTTTCAACTTTGTCCTAATAATATTTTCCCCCTTTCTCTTTATCATTTTACTCGTTAGTTGCGATGGTGATACGTGCGCATGCGTATGTATATATCCTTTTTATACATGTGTAGATAATATCCATCCCTTTAATATACACCTTATTCGTGCACGTGATCAAATAAACCATCCCCTTTTTCTTGTCTCATGGGAATAAAATATAAAATTTACATTTAACCATTTTAATGTAAACACGAAATAATATATTGTCGTATATGAATATATATATTCTTGTGAATATTATATATATATGTCAATTTATTATTGTTTATGAAAATGTTGAATGATCATTTACAATGTTTTATTGAATTTAATTAATTCTTGGTAGTTAATCTGTTTTATTTGAGTGGAATGAAATAATAAATTATTAGTATCCTGCTGGTGACAAATAAATTTTGTCATGTACCTGGTTAATTAATTGAATATATATTTATTACAATTGTATATATGTTCACCCTAAAAAATAAAGTGATGATACAACATCACACATATTTTTTTCAATTTACTGAATTAAGTATTTTCTTTTCTTTCTTTAATCATTTATTGATTTCTTTCTCATCAATTAATTTTTATTAATTCTCCACGAACAATTGTGAATGATAGTATTAAAAATTAATTCGATAGACAATCATAATAACAATCTTCTCAAATATCTTAATATAATTATCGTAAAAGAAAATAATAATACACTTATATAAATATTAATATTTTTTTTTTCTTCAACTTCTCATTTATTCAATCGCTATTTCTAAAATCAACTTTTAAATATTCGATTAATATACAATTAAATATTTAACATACTCCCAGCCATAATTATAATAAGTGCAATGAAAAATCATCAAAATAATTATATAATTAATAATTCAACCAATTAATCAAATTATTTATATATAAATTCTCTCCATTATATATTTACGCACGATATAAATTTTGTTTTTTATCCTTTCCAAGAGATATAATAATTCGCATTTAATCTCGACAAATGATTTTACGATCCCGATAAAATATATATATATGTATACATGAATATATATATATGTGCGGGTGGATATATTTTTGCATTGTGTGTATTATATACTTGCGCATGGGTGGCCACGTGTATATCGCGACTTTGCGCAACTGACAACCCAACACATACACAAAATCACACAAATAAATACATCAGATAGCACATACATACACACATACATATATATACAGCAATACATCAGAATAAAATTTTAAAGTTTCAATATTAAAAAATGAAATGAAATAAAGAAAAGAAAAATAAAAAATTACAATTTATTATTTCCATTGCTTTTTTTTTCTTTTCTATATTTATTTATTTATTTCCATTATTAATTCTCATTATTATTTGGATAATGCATATATATGCCTATCTGTATAAGTTACAACAATAGTGATATGATTATTTTATTGGCAGAGAGAAAGAGAGAAAGAGTGTCCCGGGCATTCACGATCCGAACAGAAATCGCGAGCGTGTGCGCAAATGGCGATGATAAACGCAAAGGCAAACTACAAGACAAAGCTATATCGATAACTAATATACAGACATATATATACATATATATGTATAAATAGAGACTGAGAAGGATATATACAGGAGAGAGTAACTCATCTCACTTTATCTCTTTCTCTCGCACACACATTTATATTTTCTATCTTACTCTCTAGCGACGCAATGAGAAACTGTGTCAAGGGCAGACACTGTACATGTACACGTGCACACAACATATATACATATGTATATATGAATAACGATATATATATATATATACATACACGTATATGCATCTATGTACAGAGCTCACCGTTGCTCGTTTTGTCACGTGATGTGACCAAATTTGATATAAAAATAAAAATTATTAAATCGAAGAAAAAACAAAATTTATATTCAATCTTTAATTTCACTTTTCTTTTCTTTTTTTTTTTTCTTAATCTGTACGAATGTGGCTTATCGATGAATCTATGTTTGTACAGATTGAATACATATCGAGATTAATGATTTATATCGGGTAGATTTGTGATCTATGATCGATTAAAGAAAGAAAAAAAAAGAAAAAACATTGATTATATATTTAGGATTGTGTGTATCGAAACAAAAGATATAAAGAAAGAGAGTGTAGAGTTTTATATGCTGATCAGTTATTGTGGGTGTACACGGTAGCAAAAAAATTTTGTTATATATATATATATGTATCCAATTTATGTATGTAACTTTATCTGTATTCTCTTTGAAAGATCTGTTGAGATATTTATTTGTCTTGCTCTTTTTGCTTTATTATGCGTTGAATCTTACCTTTCTCTCTTTCTTGATTTCATTTTCTATATACAAATAAATATATATGTATGTCTATTTATATACATATATGTATGTATAATGTAATGAATTGTACGTGGATTAGATTGCGAATGAGAAAGAGAGATCGCTATTCGTTCCGTGTGTAAACTCCATAAAGGCGTCACGCCTTGCTAAGCATTGAGCCCTCCTTGATCCAAATTCCAGCCACGGGGTTGGAGGTTGGGAGCCGGTTAAATCTGATTATTTAAATGCGCATATGTGCGAGGAAAGAACGGAGAAAGAACGCGCATTATATGTAGTGTATGTATATAAGGATATATATTTATAAATATACTCAGGTATTTATTGTGAATTGTCGTTGTTCCGTGTGTAGAATTATATATTTATTTACATTATATATGAATTAGGGTGTTTCATTTTTAGGCGATATTTTTTTTTGTCTGTCGTATTTGAAAATTTGGTAATTTATAAAAATAAATGTTTATGTTTGACAAAAAATTCAGAGTTTATTATAGAGGCTTAGTGGATATGAAAATTCGATTTCTGATTGTATGAATATAACACGAGAAAATTTTTTTTTCGATTTCAAGTTGATTTTTTGGTAGAGAAAAATTTTTTTTGGAAAAAATTAATGTACAGCTTTTGTAGGGCTTTAAATTTGCTACAAAAAAGTTCTTTATCGCAAACGCTCTTTGACCAACAGTTTTCGAGTTGTAGAGCTGGAAAGTTGAAAGTTTATATTATAATTTACGAGAAATTTTTTTTTAAAACTGGAATTTATTGATTTGACATTAATTATTATCTTACAATAAACGATATAAAGCTCTTACATTGTGGATTCTGCATTATAGCGTTTATTGTAAGATGATAATTAATGTCAAATCAATAAATTTGAGTTTGAAGAAATAATTTGTTGTAAATTTATAATAAACTTTCAACTTTCCAGCTCTGCAACTCGAAAACTGTTGGTCGAAGAGCGTTTCCGATGAAGAACTTTTTTGTAGCAAATTTAAAGCCCTACAAAAGCTGTACATTAATTTTTCCAAAAAAAATTTTTCTCTACCAAAAAATGAACTTGAAGTCGAAAAAAAATTGTCAGATTTTCAAATACGACAGACAAAAAAAAATATCGCCAAAAAATGAAACACCCTAATAAACATATCCTAAATATCATAAATTAATAAAACCCACATTCATCAAATATGCAAAGACGAAAAAAAGAAAAAAAAAATGTAAAAAATGTAAATAATAATTAATTCATAATTTAATTCAAAATATAAACCGGAAATATATATTATTTTTTTATCATCTCATTTAATTGAACAATATATTATACATACACATTTTTTCACGTGTATATATTTATCAAGACTAATAATTTGCGTTGAATATATATCCTGTTATACGTATACATATATACACGCACTTTATACCGTTTCAATTGTATTCAATTAAATATACCGCGATGAAGTAAGAATATAAAAAAAAAAAAAAAAAAAAGACAAAATATAATTGATGAAAAAAATAAGTGCGCGGACAGTTAATAGCAACAAAAGATTATTCTCACGAGTACAATTACATTATCACCGTAAATTGATCTCGTATATAAAATTTCAAAAGACAATGAGAGCAAAAGCCGCGCGCAAATGAGTATATACATATATATTTATTAGTCTTGGAAGTATATTGTGTATATAGTGAAAAAGAGAATTATATATAAAGGGTTTTTATTTTTCTTTTTATTATTGAGACAAAGCAAGCCGAAAAGAAAGAAAAAAAAAAATAAATATAAAATAGAGAAAATAAAATATATAAAAGAATTAAAAAAGGGATATGTATTATTATTATTATATGTAGGTATATATAATATATACAGAGGGATTTTGAGACACTCGACAGGCTTATAAATACTCTATCAGTCAACATCAATGCATTCAAGTATGTATATATGCAGTGTAATATAATTATTACGCATTGTAAATGCGTTTACATATGTGTCTATCGCATGATGCTGTTATGGGTCACTTGAGATAGGTGAGCCGGAGTTTATAGCAATTTATATACATAAGTATATGTATATTTATATGAGTAAAAGTTTTATATATACTTTTCTTTGTTGGTGAACTTGTTTATAGTATCGTGCAAATAATCGTCAACTATTATTTACATTAGTTTTAAGTAATAAGTATTAAAAATTAATCGTTGATATTAATCCGATGATGTGTTTACACATTTTTATATATTTATATTTTTGTTATTATATGTTTATATTATATATATGTGTTATTTATATTTTTTTTATTTTACGTGTGTTCACATGAATGTAAAGATATTTTATGAATTTATTAAATCACTTTTGTAGTTACAATATATTAATTAAGAATTTAATATTTTTAAATTATATTAAATTCGTGTTTTATGAAAAAATTATTTTTATTATCTTGAAATATATTTACGTTTGAAATTATAAAAAAAGTACATGAATTATTTATACATATGTTTATGTGTATAATTGTGTTTTATTGTGTATATGTGAATAGTAATTAATTTTCGGAGAATTAGTATTTGATTAGTGCAGAAAAAGTGAACAATTTCCTTTTAATTAAATTATGTATTTAATTTCAGTATATTGTAACATTGATAATTTCATTAAAATTTCATTAAATAAAATATCTCTAGTATATATTTATATTCAATATTCAATTATAAATTACAAATCATCTAAAAAAAACATTAAATATTAATTTCAAATATTAAATAATTCAATTAATTTATTTTTATTCTTCATTCATTCACTTAAATAAATTCAATTAATTCTATATTTAAATTGTATTACTCTTTTTTTTTTTTCTTTGTAATCTTCTTCCTCAGTGTAATATTCATATCAATTGTTATCTGTTAATAATATACATTGTCATACATATACACAGTGGCATACAATATATATTTCATTTATTTTTTTTTATCCTCTTTTAATTTTGTCACAGAGGGCAAATAAAAAAAAATTTAGTGACACAATGGCCAATGGAGAATTGGGTCACAGGCAAACATATATATATACATATATATGTTCATCTATATTCTATATATATCACAAAAAGAAAATTATATTACACACATATATATATATATTGTAATATATATTTACTTAGAGGTGTTGAGTTCATACTTTGGGTGGAAGGTGAAAGAGCAAGAAAGAAAAATAAAAAATAAGATATAAATATATTATAAACATATAAATATCCATATATATAACTATACGTGTATATAAAACTGTTGCACTCTGGCAATAAATAAACATAAATATTCGCATATATATATTCGAAAGCTGTAATATTGTCTTTTATTTATAAAATATATATTTTATAATGGAGTCAAAGTTGTCTTGGGGCGTGGTGCGACGAAGCGGAACTCAGTTGTTGTATTCCTCAACTAAATGTACTTATATATATGTATGTATATACTTACATGGATGAATATGTAAGTATATATGTGAACATAAAGCTTGAGTTGTCTACGTATACGATATAATAATAAACAACATGTATAAACCATCAGTGTGTTCCGGTTTTGCTCTTTGTTAATTGTCAGGATGCAACTCAACTTTACGTTCGTCTACTTCATGTGTTGCATGTGTATTTAATAAGAAAAATATATATATATGTATACATATATATATATAAAAAATATATGAATAAATAAATGAATTTAAATGGCTGGCGATTATTTTTATAATTTTCCGCGTAAAGAATAGGGAAGGCTTTTGTTTGTTTGTTTTTTTTTTTTTTTTTGTTTTTTTGTGTGATGATATGAAGATGAATGCAAAGGGAAAGTGCGTTGTAATTATCTGAATGTTGTTTTATTATTATTTTTTTTTATTTTTTGTGTTCAACTTTAGAGGGGAAAAAAAATTAATTTATATATTTTTTTTTTCTTTGTCGACTACACTTGCATTTTTATTTTGCACATGCTTTAATTATTATTGTACATTTGCGATGTGTTTATAGATATATAATAATGTTTAAATGGGTAGACTGCAGGTGAATTGAAAATTATTTATTTGAAAAATGAAGAAAAATAAAATTATTTAATGAAGATAATAATCGATAAAAAATTTTTTTTTTATCAATATATTTCATTTAGAAATTCTATTTTTAACTACAAGTTTATATATTTTATATATTATTGTTTGATAATTATTTTAGGTATATAGCTTTTGTGGAATTAATAACAATAGTTTTTTTTTTTTTTACTCAATAATCATTAACAACAAGTAATCAAATATATATCAAACGATAGAAGCGATGATATAAATAAAAAAAAAAAATGTGATAATATATATATATTTTTTTTTTATTTATTTTCACACAGTTTATATGTATACACATATATTTTTTATTATTTATATTATTTATCATTTTTTATTATTTACAATGTGCAATTGGCGCGAATCGAGACACTTAAAGGCTACCTGTTATTCCACAGCCGTCAGCCTATTTATATCGGCCTAGATTCCACATTTACATCGTGTGGCATGCCGCGTGCGGCAAAATAAGAATCATGTGTGTGCGATCGCCCGCGTGCATTTGGTGTATATAAACATATACAAACATTACCACCAATAGAACGTCGTTTTGATTCTCACGACACATTATATACATTCATTATAAATTCATAGAGAAAAACCTAATCCATACATGAATGATAATTAATATTGATAAAATAAATATTCACTATATATGAAGAAAAGACATCTCACAATAATTAATATTATATATAACGTTTGCTTTAATTTTTTTAAATTATAATTCAAGTATAATTAATATACTTTTATATATAAATCGTTTGAAAAAAATTTTTGTTTTATCTTCATTAAATAATTTTATTTGTTTATTTTTCAAATAAATAATTTTTAATTCACATGCAGTCTGGTTATTTAAATATTATTATTATATATCTATAAACATATTGCAAATGCATAATAATATTTAAAATATATGTGCAAAATAAAAATTTAAATATACTTCTATGTATAAATTGTTTTGCTACTTCATGAATTTTTTCTTTGCGTATATACAAAATTATTTTGTTTTTATTTTTCGATGAATTAATAGACACTTTAATTGAATTGTGACGTTGATAAAGAAGTTTTTTGATAAGATTATAAATATAGTTTGAGACATCAAAAATGTTTGAAAGCATTTTTTTTATTTTTTTTTTTCATTAAGAATTTTTTTCCTTTGATGTTTAATTTTTTTTTTCTCTCATTTATTTATTTATTTATTTATTTGTTTATTTATTTATTAAATTGTATTTTTTTTTATTTCGTACTGTCGCTACTTGAAACATTCGACGAAGTGCAGCGCGCAGCCAGGCGTGCGGCGGAGGCTTTCGTGCGTGGAATAGGCTCAAGGCTGCGCCGCGGCACAACGTCGAGTTGCACTACTACCACAATGAAAAAAATTAAAAAAAACAGCCACAATACAATGTTGATGTTTGTATACATACATGCAGAGTGCATTGAATTTTTTCAGTGGTTGCAGTACATGTATAATACACTTTTTGATTACCTGTATAATGTATCCAATGAAGATATTCATTATTGGAATTATTTAAAATAATTTTGTTTCATTTCATTAACGAGAAATATTTTCAATTATTTATTTTATCAATGCAATTTTCGATGATTATTAAAGGTTGATTTAATATGAATAATAGGATATGAGAGAGTGATTATATAATTATAATCTTATTAATTTATTTGTATTTTTATATTATATTAAAATTAATCAAATTATTATTTTTCATTTTATTTTATTTTTTTTGTATAGGTATTTTTTTTTTCTCAAGTTTTACGCTTGTAGAACTGTGCGTGAAGTTACAAGTATCTACATAATACTCGTGAGAAAATTTTAATTTCATTTGATTTATATTACAAGTGCATTTTAATTATTTTTTTATAATATTAATTCTTATGGTAAATATTTCAATTTATTTTATTAATGAGTTATATTTATGTGATCAAATAAATAATTACAATGATGGGTCTGAGTCAGAGATGTTAAAATGTATATATACCGGTACATTATATACATAACTTTGTGCAGACCGGAACTGCAGTCTAGTAACTGTATACAACTACTGCTACGAGTGCGCAAAAATCACAAAAGTTCTCTTCTACTGATTCATTGTCATTTCTCTTTTTCTTCATCTCAATATTCTATCTTTATTTTTTTTTTTTTTTTACACTCTCTCTTTCTCGCACTTTACTACACGTTCATTCCCGTCAACAGGACGTGACGACCTTACGAAATCTGCGCTAAATTACTCATATTATCTTGCCCCACTATTTTGTCAATTTTAATCCATGAGAAAGTATATGACGTTAAATAAAAAAAAAAAACGAAAAATTATACCAGCAGAAATATAATTATCAATCATCACTATTTTATCTTTTTAAAAAAAAACCTACATTTGATATAATTAATTAGAATTATCAATATCGATAATTAATTATTCAACATAAATTATTATAAAAAAAAAAAAATTCTGGGAAAAATTAATCAAAGTATTTTTTTTAATTAAATAAAATTACGAATTAATTAATTTAAAGTATAATTGCGCATGTGACGCTGCTGATATTGATGCATAGCTCTTATACACATGTGCACGTTACGGAAGAGGGATAAAGCACAGAGGCGGGAGGTAAAGCATGAGGGTGAAGTGCTCGGTCAAGGGTGGTACATAAATATATATATACATATTATATTCAAGTGGGTCACTCGTGCGAAAATGTCATGCAGCCCTGAACTTCTCTAACTCTATAAAATTAATTTGCAAATATACAAACACATTTTATATTGACAAAAAAATTTTTTCATCAACTAACAAACTATTCAAACAAAATTATATCCACGTCTATATATTTATAATATATAAATATTTCATTTTTATTTAGTCTTTAACAAAAATATAAATATAAAAAATTTATAATTCCTTTCGATTATTTCCACATTAAAAAAAAGGAAAAAAAATTGAAGCAATTTAATTCTTTACATTAAAAAATATATTTATCAAAAATAATTATTATATTTATATTTTAAACTAAATAAAATATTTATTAAACATCTATAAAAATTTTTTTTCTTCACTTTCATACAATATATAGATTAATCAATAAAAATAAAACATAAAATATATAAAATATATAAGAGGATGTAAAAGAAACAAAATTAAATGTTGAGTCACTGTAAATATATAAATAATTGGTATAAAATGTTATTATATACATATACGGATATATTTATACTATACTATACATACAATACCTGAATATATATGTAGAAATTAGAGGAGCGAAGGTAGTGTGTAATGGAAAGCGGCAATATATAAAAGGGCAAACGAAAGAACCTGCCAGGGGGATCATGACGAGGTGAGACGCGGAGTGCGGTCAAGTGTACCGGGTAACTAGGTCAATGAGAACCGTCTGACGAGTCGTGGCGCAGGCGTATATGTATAGGGTCGGGTTTATATGTATGTACGGGCTCGACCCAACAATTTCTATATATCATCCGGCTATTATTATCAACGCGCCGATTCAGCGGTCACGGTAGAGTATATACCTTAAACTTCTTCTTCTTCTTCTTGCATTTATTATACCATATAACCAAACCTCGTCAGGCTTCTCTTATATTCATCATCACTTCCTCTTTATTGTCGTTCGATATATATGTGTATATGTAACACACAGGTATACCACCTGTATTTATATATTCAAATTATATTTTGGCTGATAAATAAATAAACAGAAATAAATTAGAGAAATTTAATTTTTTTTTTTATTCTTTTTATTTTTTTTTTTTTTTTTAATGGTGGTAGTTGAGGAAGGTCATGTTGATATGGATGTTAATAGTTATTAGTGTTTATGCAAAAATAATAATGCATTTATAATAAATGCTAATAATTTTTTTTTTTTTTTTTTTTTTATTTATTTATTTATTTATTTATTTAATGTATTGTTTACGTGCTTTTATTTTACTGTTGTTATGTAGTGGTTTTGAGATCGTGTTGAATTTATTAATTTATTTTTATTTATATTAATAATATTTTGATGAGGGAAGAAGTAAAATTGATTGCGAGATTAAAATTTTTTTTTTTTTTGTTTTTTAAATTTTTGCAATTTATTAAGATACACATGGTTTTTTTTTTTTTTTTTTTTTTTTTTTTTTTTGCAGAAGCAACAGCGGTATATAAGAATCAGGTCACTCGTATCAAACTAACCTACATATTTTATCGCTCTCGTTATCGTCTTTGATAAAAGCGTTTATTAACCATATGATTATACGAACATTTATTATGTATATATGTATATACATATTGATGATATTGAGTGAATTATATATACGTCATCGTAAGAAATTCCCGTGTCGAGGGAAAAATAAATTTTTGTTTTTTTTTTTATCATAAAAAAAAAATGAGAAAAAAAAATAAATTAAAAAATTTTTTTTTTTTCAATTAATAAATTATTCAAAAATTAAAAATGATAATAAATAAATAAACAAATAAATAAATAAATAAACCAAACATTTATAATTATAAATATACATATATTTTTATATTTGCAAAATATAATTATATTTCTAACATAAATTTATTAATTTTTCATTGTATTTTATTTATTTATTTTTTTTTTTTTCTAACAATCTTTGTGTTTGTATATTTCCGATAATATAATATGTTGTCGGCCTGATTGTCTAAAAATATCCTAGCGACAAGTGCATGCACTCACGTCGTCGTCGTTTCACGTCAGATATATAATTGTCAGGCCAAAGAGAGTGCAAGAGTTAGAGCGAGGAAGAAAAAGGATGTATAATATTATTATGAAAGTAAAAGAGAGTAAGAGAAGGAGATTGAGTTAAAGTCGGGCCCTCACTTGGCCTTCCACATTTTTTTATAAAATTCAACTTTATAAACTTGACCCAAATACAGAATTAATTCCACCACCTACAAACACTGCACACAGAACATAAAGTATTTAAACATGCAAATCAAAACAAGTCTATACATAGCTATACCCCAGATTAATTATTATTACATAAATATATAGATACATATGTATATAAGGTATAATATAATATATAACAGAATGGCTTTAATTATTGTTGTATATTTATTTTTCTCTTGTTCAATCACTCGAATATGAGACGTTGAATTAAATTCTCTGCACTTGGAATGTTTTTTTTTTTTTTTTACACACACAATTATTTTTCCTTTTTAGAATAATAATGAATAATTAATATTAATGAGTTTAGAAAAATATATTGAATCATCGAGTATAGTTGTATAGAAATAATTTCCGTGTTTGAATGAAAGAAAAAAAAAAAAAAAATAGATATATAAATAAATTATATATATTATGATTAGAAAAAGGAATTTTTTCTGTTTTTCTGTGTAGAGTAAAAACAAAATAAATAATATAAAGCTTGTGAATAATTTTTAAATTCAAGGTGAATAAATAATGACGAGAAAAAAAAAAAATAAACTTCTTCGTCTGTCATATATTGTAGCTAGCTCGTGGTTGCGGTACTCGTAATACATCGACGTAATAGACGTAACTAGTACCATTGCCAACGAAAGTATATTATATATATATATACATGCTGCAGCACATACCATAATATATATGCCGCCGGGTGCGTTCAAAGAAAGTAAAAGCCGCGACCGGTTATATATTTTTAAATGTAATACTTGAAGGTGAAATAGAATAACTTTCTCTCAATTATTTATTTTCTTTTCTCTCATTCATTATATTATAAACATATATATTGAAGGTATATTACACAATAAATATACATGAGTATATAATATATATGTATGACTATATATATGTGTGAATTTAATACATATAAGCCATTTGTATAACTAAATGAAGAGTCGAAATTTTTTTTTTTTTTGCTATTCAATTTCGTTTTTTTTTTAAATGCTATCTTTTATTTCAAATGTATGTATATATATATGTGTGTTTATTATGTATATTATTCCACATTTTTATGTGTATGTTAATGTTGTGAAATGTTATATTTGAAGTTTGAAAAAAAATTAGGAAATAAAAGATAAAAAAAATATAGAAAGAATAATTGAATTTTATGTTTATTAAATTCAAATGTAATGTTCAGATGATGTTTATATATTTATTGTGTAATATAAATATATATGGCTGTGTTGCTATTGTGTCACGTGCGTTATATACAATGTATGTATGAGAAATATTATTCACAGGTAATTTCACAGTTTATGAAAGGGACATATATTACGGAGCAAGAGAAAATAGAATTTTCTGATGATCCGAATTGCAAATTATAATTCAGTAAACATTATGTGTCATTAAAGTCCTGGTTGATTATAATAATAATTATTATTATTAGTATTATTATTGTTATGTTATCTCTAGATTAATATACAACCCTGGGATTTATTGTAGAATTTTATTTTAATAATATATTCAATAATGAGAATGAAAAAAAAATATGAAATTCAACACTTAATTTCTCTGATAAACCGATGAAAGTATAAAAAAGTGTGATCGTTTCTTCATATATTATTCTATACGTATAATGTTTTGTTGGCACAAGAGAAAAGGTATATACTATATACCAAAGAGACAAATAAATAAAAGTGAAAAGTAAAGGAGAGTGCGTGTGTAAACAGGCGTGAAAAAAATCTTTTTTTTTTTTATTTTTCGGTGTTACCTAAAAGGCTGGTTTTTGTCTATATACTTTGGCGTGGAATAATAAAATGAAATGGTTGGTTGAAAGGCACGCACTTTCGGGTACCGTTTGATATGGTGCAATTTACAATGCAAACATATATAAGACGGTGACAAAAATATACGATAGGGAAAATTTTTCACTTAAGGGCTATGTGCAGGATATTTGAAAATATAGGGAAAGAAAAATCCCGTTGCAAATTGCACCCAATAATTCGCTTCACCCTGGAACATAAACTCTACTGCAGTCTTATACACACGTAGCAATACACACACACACACATAAATATATAAATATAAAAGTGGTAGTATTTATTTAAGGTGTTGTGAAGGAACGTGCGGTAAAGCGGTACAATTTCTTAGCTCCAATGAATTTTCATCGTATTACATTCTTGCGGGGCAAAAGGTGCGACTACATAGCAAAATATTTATTCCTCTTCTATACATATATATATATATCTATGTTTGTATTTATGACATGGGACTCACGACACACTGACCCGAAGACCGAGTGAGCAAAAGCTGGCGCAACAAGAAACCAACTAGTGGTAAACTATAGTGACAAAAAAAAAAAAAAAGAGCAGGTAGCAATAATACAAACTATCCGACAAAATTCAACATTTTTTCATTTAAAAAAAAAATAAATATACATGTATACATTGTATATATTTAAAGACATACTATAGTATGTATATTAGGGCGATTAAAAAAAAAAAGAAAATTTTTTTTGCGACCTGTTTTAAAAGTTTTGTTTAGGTCTAAAAATTAGTGTCTGAAAATATTTGATCTTAATTTTTTGTATTAAAAAATAACATGGGAGAATTGTTTGTACATTTTATGATTTTTGTAACTTGTAAAGTACTAATTACATAGAAAAATCGCAATGCATATTTTTATCGAGAATTATTGAACGCTGATCTGCAAAAAAGATCTCGTTTCATTTTTTGTATAGTCAAAATAAAATTGTAGTAAACAATTTTACAAATATTCTGATGGAAGCGTTTTATTTGTTTTATTAGCTAAAAATACTATTGTTTAACATTTTCCGAAAGTTAAATATATTTTAGAAGTGAAATTAATACGTATTTTGTTTAATAAAATTAACAATTTTTGTGTAATATATAAAAATCAGCCGAATTTACGAAAAATTGAACTTTGACATTAAATAACTTTTAAACAAGTAGACTAATCAAAAAATAAAAAGAGACCTTTTTTGTAGAGCGTTAAATTCTCGACAAAAATATACATAACAATTTTTCTGTGTAATTAGTAATTTGCAAGTTACAAAAATCGAAAGATATAAAAACAATTTTTCCATGTTATTTTTATAAAAAAAAAAAAAAAAAAAAAAAAATAGACTATCTTAATATTAAAATTAAGAGCACATATTTTCAGGGATTTATTCTTATACCTAAACATTCAAGACTGATCGCAGAAAAAAAAGAAAAAAATTTCTTATTTTTTTTAATCACCCTAATTAAATTTTTTTTCTGCTAAAACAATTATATTGAATAAATTCTGTAAAATAAATAAGAAAAAAAAAAAAAAAATAAAGAATAAATAAAAAATATTATTATAAGAGGAATATAGATTTATATACATACATACATATATACATGATCATCATATATGCAGTGTATATGAATAATGTTGATGTGGAATTGTCAGCGAGAAATGATCGAAAACGTGAGTGCACACGAATCAACAACGGCTCATAACCCAGTTCGCACGTCCTTGACACGTTTACCCACATGGTGCACCCGCGTGAACGACGAGACTCACTTTACAAGCACTGCATCATTCTTCATCTCGTTAGTAAATATATATATATATCTGATGTGTGTGTTTCTCCTCTCTCTTTTTCTCTCTTGTAATGATATGTATGATATACGTGAATGCGTGAATGAATCAGTGCATTTGAATACATCGCAGATATATATCTGATTATAAAGCACTACTGTAGTTGACGCTATATATTAACGTTTTGTATTTTATGTATACACAAATTGTGGCGGAATTAACTATTTTGCGCATCGACAATTTTATCATGAATAACATAATGATTCTTCCTTCATTCTTTTGTTGTCATTGGATGCATACATATATATACATATGTATTATTGAATTGTATGTGATGTAAAATAGCCCGGTCGACCATGACCAATATATTAATATTTGTTTCAATTATATATTACTTCAAAATAATATATTCAAAAAAAAAAAAAATTTAATAATGGCAAAAGCTTTTTTCTTTTTTTTTTTTCATATATCTAAATCATGACCAACATTAACAATATTTATTAAAATCATTGTTACGTAATATAAATATGAACAAAAATCCATTTTTTATGTATATATATATGTACGTATAATTTTTTTATATTTAAATGTTTGATAACGTAAGAGTTGGAAGAATTATGACATCATTTTGTAAAGAGGATGAAAGATGGTTTTGTGAACTCATCAAAGAAATATTGCTTAACGCCATAAAATGTATATAAATTTAGTTTAGTAGCTACCAAAAAATCCACGTGGCATCTATGTATATATATATGTGTATCTATTTACACACATATAAAATATATTTATTTAATTTTGTATGTGTATAGTGTATTTGTATTCAATGTAGTACATATTTAGTTGCCAACGAAAATACATATTACGATTATGTGCTAGCTGTATATGTATAACATTATTTTTTTTTTTTTTATTATTTTGTAGCGCGCAATATATACACACAGCAGCAGCACGCACACACTCTAGCATTTCGTTAGCTCGTTGTAATCGAGACACACAATGAGTTAGATTTTACTTTTAGTTTCGAAAATGGGGAACGTTGGAGTGGGGCACGCGCCGGGCCTTGGCACACTTCTCACACACAGTCGAGAATGTCGAGACACGAATGAGAGGAAAAAAAAAAATATATTGTAAAAAAAAAAAAAGGAAAAAAAAAAAAAATGAGAGAATAATGAAAGAAAAAAATTCATAAACCAAACGATCATAAAACAATATTTTATTATATTTCATATCTATTAAAACATTTGTATTATTATATACAGACGTATGTTGTCTTTTTTTTATTTTATTTTTATTTTTTACTTTTCTATTTATTTACACTGTTATGTGCAAATTGGAAATGCGAGAATATAATAAAATCATGATAAGGACATTTGATTGAAGGACAACGATGAGTTGATATAATCCGACCTACATGAGGAGGAAAAAAAAAAAAAAAAAATGTTGCTGGCCCAGAAATAGCTTGAGTTACGATAATGACAGTATAATTTTGCGTCAATACGGGTAAAGGACTAGCAGCCTTACTAATCGTGTAAATCAAGGGGTATTTTATCGCATTGTGTTCATGCGAATGTTTAGAAATATAAAAATATAAATTAAAATATAAAAAGAAAAAAAATTTATGGAAATTGTTCAGTACAAAGTTTTTCATTTTTTTTCTTTTTTCTTTTTTATTGTGGATTATTATTATTATTATTTATGATCATTATTGTCTTTTTGTTTCACTATTTCATCCACTCTGAATGGCAAGTTGAGTTAGGACAAGGATTAACTGCGCAATGTGATAAAAAAAAAACTTCTTTTGCAAAGAATAAATATGCTGAAAATGATAGAGAGCGAATGACGCCAACTCGTTTTAATTCTCTTCTTCTTTTTTTTCGTTAATTTTGGGTTTCTGGGTCACCGCGATGCTTTCACTCTCGTTCGTGTGCCATATCCTCTCATTCGTGCGTGTGACGACGCCGCGCGCGCACAAGTTTCCCTTTCATTTTGACTTCCACTAACATATATTACGTATAAACATGAGAATATTCAATATTTCAAAAAAAAAAAAAAATTTTAATAAAATCACAAAGGAAGTAAAACTAAATATAAAATTATTTTGACAACGAATTTCCGTAACTTTCATATCCACCAAATCAATAAAAATAAAAAGTTAAATAAAATATTTATATATATAATTTTATTTTATATATTATATATAAAGGAAATAATTTTACATCACAAATTTGTAAGAGAGCACAAAGCTTTCACTCTCGTTTTCTCAATACTTCCATCCGGCCTTTTTTTTTTCTATATACTTTTACTTATATACATACATATATACATTTCCCTTTCGTTTGAAACCCTCTTGAATCACAATATTCTTTATCTACTTCTTCAATATATAATCCTTTTAATACTGCTCTGAATTCCTTCGTGAGAACAGAAAAAAAAAAAATTGTTTTCTATCACACACACAACTGCAATAAAAATAATAATAAATAATCATACAACTATATAGATCCAAATGTATTATGGAATGAGAGTAAAATGAGATAATAATATTGAATAAATAAAAGAGGTGTATATACATACTCGATAAATGATTTAAAAAAAAAAAAACAAACAAATTATATATATAAAAAAAAATTGAATATATAAAATAATGCACGTCTTTATATATATATGTGTATTCATTTATAACAATAGACAGAATTGAAGCATTCAGGTGCATTATATATACATATATACAAACTGTCAGGGTGTTAAACAGGATTTCCTCCCCGTCGATATTCAGTCGATATATTCATGAATATAAATACATGTACAAATGCGGTTATATACTTTAGAAATTACTATTCTCAACCTGCTATATAATATACATATATCCCTTATAAACGCCCACCAACTTACGAACTAAACACTTGTGAAAGAATAATAAATAAATAAATAAAAAAAAAAAAAATGCAACCCACATTCATTTATATATTTTTGACCTGAAAAATTAAAATTAAAATCAAATAAAATAACATTAATAAATAAAATACATAATTTTATACACTCAATTAATTTATAATTCTTCCAAAACATTAAAAATTATATATTTATATTAATAACAAATATATCTTTTTATTTTTTTTTTTTATAATTATATAATTTGTTATTTCAATAATTCATTCAAACGCGCCATTTAATATTTTCTTATATATCCAAATCATAAAAAAATATTACACGATAAAAATTTATATAAATATACATACATAGTTACTAGTTATAATAATCAAGAATATTTTTATACAATTATACATATTATAGATATCTATAAAGAAACGCGAATGAGAGTGTGCGCAAGAACGTAATCGAAAAAATAAATAAATAAATAAATATATATATCTAACGCGAGTGAGAGAGCAAAAATAAAAATTGCGATGAGGATGACGAGAAGTATAAAGGAGCGTGTGTATACATATAGTAGTCGCGGGGCTGCGTCATGTTCTCATCGAACTAGGTCAGTGGGTCTCCCCACTACTATATTGTACCCTCGCAAGTGTGTGTACTCGCCGCGCACATTGTACATGTGATGGCTTGTATATAACATAAATATATATACATACATGTTACGTCTAACAGAGAGAAAAAGTGAGAGAATTTTATATATATTCGCGCGCGTTTATATTAAACGCGCGATGTAACCGAGTGAGAGCACAACTGCGTTAGTTGAATCCCAAGTATGTATATATATATGTGTGTGTGTGTGTGTGTGTGTATAGGTAGAGTGAGAATGAGTGAGAGAAGCGAGAGGGTAAAAGAAATATAGAGAAACGAAGAACAAACGCGCCACAACGAACTGGGGAGTGCCAACGGCGTTGCTGTTGACCCATCAGCCACAGCCCGGTTTGATGGTTAATGTGGCTACGCGATGCCTTGTTCGAAGTATCAGTCATTTATATGTATATGTATATGTGTGTGTATATATACTATATATGTATGTATATAACTTTAAGATATATCTTTAAATAATTTTGAAAGCAAGAGTTTTGGTTCTTGCACTCTCACTATATAATTTCTTGTTCATTATTCGCGTTTCAATTTCATTTTAATTTCTCTCTTTTTTTATGGTTATTATTTATTTATTTATTTATTTATTTTTTTTTTGATTTCAATAACGCCCGGTTGATTTTGTTGTCTATGTGTGTATAAATGGGATCAAGGGATTTGTGAGAACGATATTATATACGACAGGATGGTCTGACGAAAAAAGGGACGACCTACTTACCACCCACTGCGTGTCCATAGTTATTTTTTTATTTTTTATTATTTTTTTATTATACTCAAACTTTTTTTTTTTTTTTAGGTTTATATACTGAATAATGAACACTACTTCTTTTCTCTTCATTCGTCATCTTTTTTTTTTTTTTGGATATATCTCCTGTCTTGTATATGTGTTTTTTTCTTTTTATTTTTTTATTTTGTTATCGATTTCTCGGGGCTTGAATCTCCTTTGCTGTGTGATGTAATCTTGTGTAACCCTTCATTATGTCCAAAGCCAGAAAGAAAGAGAAAGGGAGGAGAGGAAATGTACATTGTCGACACACTGGTACTTCCCAAAAATTCATTCAAACTTTCTCTTGACTCGAAAAAAAAAAAAATAATATAATATATATTCACGTATATTTATATAAATAAAAAAATATATCTCTCATACAAATTTTCCAATCTCATTTACATTCAATACATTATCAATTATCAAAATAAAAAAATACCAACATGATAAATTAAAAATTAAAAATAAAAAAAATACGTATTATAAATTATTATTTAATACGCAGCTTTCATATGACACGTGGTTATAAAGTCACACTCCAGAATAAATCCAGGAAGACTATATAATTGAAAAAGTCAAGGGATAACTTTACTACTAACAAATAGCATAAATATATCTATATACATATTATTTGTGTTGGTAGTTCGACAATATATACAACGGGACAATATTTCTCCGGCCGACATAGACCTGGTTCTTTAAGTAGGTCATCCCTACTACACCAAACAATTCCGCACAGCCTCTGTTCCCCTCTTTCCTCCCACCCTATACCCTCCTCGCGTTACTTCACCGTACCTCATTTCCCACCCGCGCAGCACCGCTGCCCTCTCTCCCTCTCCCCGTATATCACCGCGTTGAACCCCGCGCTCTGTTGGCACCTCCACTCTCTTGGGCACCTGGCCGCGCGCGTTCTGGCATGCGCCGCCGCTGGAGATCACTTTCACTTATTCCTCACGTCGTTCCTCTCTCCCTCTTTTTTATTCCTCATCTTCTTCTTCTTCTTCTTCTTTATCTATTTTATCCTCACATTCATTTTCATCACTATCATCACTATCATTTTTTCCTTTAAAATTCTCGAGCATTATTTTATTTTCTATTTAAAATACAATGATAAATAATTAAATATAACAAATAAAAAGTTGATGATTTTTATTTTATTTTGTCAAATGAAAATGCAATACGATTTGAATTTAAAAAACAAAAAAAAAAAAACAAAAACGGTCAAAGCGCGGGAACTCAAGTACCAACCGCGCAAAGAGAGGGAAAAAATATTTACAGTGTGTGCGCTTGCGCGTACGCGCGAATGGATATATATGATGGCTTTAAATGTAAGTATTAAAACATGCACAGCACAGGCATAAGGGTAATACAGACAAATATATTCACCACCACCATCAAATGATGAGGACGTGAGTGCGCATAAATGTATATAGAGAGTCACCTACTATACTAATACTATTATTACCATCACCCAATATTACTATTGGCGTCCAAGCGCACCTCTCTGTGCGTCGTTTCACTGTCCGCTCTGTGTGGTGCGCGCGGGTATAGGGTAGTCCAGTTGAATACGTGGTGGGAGAGAGGGCGGGCCCTTCAGGAGAGCAACGAGGCGAGAAGACAGCTTAGTCGCACGCAGATTGCCAAGCTGCCAAGTCGTGTTACGTTCGGACTCTCAATTTTACCACACATTTTTTTTTTTCAATTCTTTATTGAATTATATATTCTTTCAAAATAATACTTATTCATTTTATTATACACATATATATTTATGTATTTATATATACATATGTATATGAATATATATATTCTTTATAATTAATGTGTATCGGTACTAATAGACTTTTTCATGTATATTTTACGTCTTTATCTTTATTTTTTTCATCGTTATTCGTAATGAAAAGTGGTGTTTAATATATAAAAACGAAAATTGTTTTTTTTTTTTCTCTTTATATTTTTATTATTTATTATTATTTTATTTTTTTTTTTTCTCTTTCATTTTTACGTTGTGAATTAGACTTTGAGAATAGCGCAAATAATTTTTTTTTTCTCCGGGACTTTGAATATTTTTTTTTTTTTTCATTTTTTAAATTTCACATTACCGGTCTGCGCAAACGTGCATTGATGTGCTCTCTTATGTACACATTGTCGGTGGAGCATTGTTTGCGTGTGTGAGTGTGTGTATATAGGTGGTATTGTTTATCAATAAACAAAAGTTGGTGACTGTGATTACAGAGGATTACAGTGTAAAACGAATAAGAAACGAAAAAAATAATAAACAAAATTGAAGGAAATATATTACATCAAAAGTTTTCATATATTTTCATTATTAATATTATAAAAATTAATTGTTATTCTCATTGTGTGATAATTCTTTGATATTTATTTGTTTATTTATTTATTTATTTATTCATTCATTCATTCATTCAATTGTTAAAATCTTTGTTTGAAAATTTCATCAATTTTCCCAATGTGAATTGAATAGTAAACAAGAGATAATAAAAAGAATATAAATAAATTAAATGAATTTATCTAATATCTATTTCAACTGAATCGACATAATACTTGGTGAGCTGGTTTCTCCATGATGGTTCGGACGCAAAGATTGATCCTCGTGACGCGCGTAGTGAAATGGTTTTGTCGGTGAACGGTGAAGACTGCGGTGGTGGTGAATAGTGTGTCTGGTGACGTCATATTAGACAAAAAAAAATAAATAAATAAGATAAAAAAAAATATATTTCTCACAAGCCTAATGCAATACTGTGTGCTGTCGATTCAATAATATTGAAATAAATCGTTAAAATAAAAATATCAAACACCGTGAGGATCCAAGTTGTTGCTCTAAAAGTTTATCGTAAATCAATAAAACTTGAAGAAAAAAAAAATAATAGGGTTAACAAAAATAATTAATTTGCGTGTGCCTATATATGTGCCGCATGTATTTAGTTAATCGCCTACGGGTGATATGTTATTGGACATGGAGCAACATTCGGGTCTAATGTCCCTGAACATGTCACCATTTCATTTAAGCCCACAGGGCAGTCCACATGGGCCATCTGGTGCCCAACAACAACAGCAACAGCAGCAGCAACAACAACAACAGCAACAACAACAATCCTCACAGTACAATTCCTCTCCTTATGGTAGTTGTGCACAGAGTCCCCCAACGACAATGTGCCAACAGCAATCCCAACAACAAACACAAATCCCGTCCAATCACAGTCAATCGTCATCGCAATCAAGTCAATCAGGTGGCCAAAGTGGCAATGTACTTGGCTTTGAATCGGCATTTTTTGACGCTATTGCATTAGAAGAACGTTGTCCAATGTGCGGTGATAAAATGTCGGGTTATCAATACGGTTTATTAACGTGCGAGTCGTGTAAAGGATTTTTCAAACGTAACAATTCACCATGTAGCAATAAAAAAGTGTACACGTGTTTATTTTCACCAACAGGAGGCGGTTGTGGTACATCGGGAAGTGGATTAGAGACTGGTGGTGGCGGTAACTATACAGGAAGTAATGGTGGTGGTGGTGGAGGAGGAGGTGGCGGCGGCGGTGGTAGTAGTGGTGTTGGCGCCAATGGAAATAATACTGGCAATGCCACTAGCAACACTAATGGCGCAACGCCGGCCACAAGTGGAAATAATGTTGCTGGAACGGCAAACAGTGGTCCCAATCAAAATGTTGGTAGTTCGGGACCGGTTCCAGGAAATATTTGTCATCCGGGTATTGGACAAGTTGGTATTGTTACGGGTTCTGTACCCGGACCATCTGATTATCCTGATACAAAAGATGTTATTGAAGAATTGTGTCCTGTATGCGGCGATAAAGTATCTGGATATCATTATGGTTTATTAACTTGCGAGTCGTGCAAGGGTTTCTTCAAGCGTACTGTACAAAATAAAAAAGTATACACGTGCGTTGCTGAAAGATCGTGTCATATTGACAAGACGCAACGAAAGAGGTGTCCGTTCTGCAGATTCCAGAAGTGTCTTGAAGTCGGCATGAAACTTGAAGGTGAGTAAATTATCTATTTAATTATTTTTATTCTTTAATTTATTTTTATATATATATTAAATATATAAATTCTCCCCATTTTTCCAAGTCGAATGATCTTTAAAATGGTATATAATTTTTTTCAAACAATGGCACCACTGTTTATTTCAAGATACATATGGACATTTGAGCAATTTAATTTCCTCTTTTTTTTTTTTTCTTTTCTTTATACCGCATGTTCAATGTATAAACACGTGTATATATATACATCTGTTGGTAAAGGATTTATCCGAAATGGGAGAATGTAGTTGTATTAGTTGTAATGCGACGTAAATTAAATCCGAGAATTGTCCGTTGCCATTTGTCGTAAAAACGTGAGTTGAAACTTTAACACATTCCCCAATAGCAAAGCTATTATATCATAAAGACGTATATACATTTATATTTGTATGTCCAAACACATCTATAGGTATATATGTATATGAATTTTTAATTGCCCACAACTGGCCAACGATCGTGGCGATCACTGAATTGAATCGAATATATAAAGTGACGTCAACCAAACACTTCCGGGGACCCTTTTCTCATGTCCGTTTTATTCGTTCATATAAAGTTCCTCCGGTCTCTCTACTTTAAAAATAATTTTATCAGTAAATCTTGAAATTCCTTTATTATTTATATAAAATTAATTATTATAATAATTAAATTAGTATTAAATAATTATATAGAATATAAAATTTAATTTCAAAATTGAATATATACACTTGCTCAATTTTTTTTTTTTTGTTTAGTTAAAAATTTATTTATACAATGTAATTACGTAAAAATATCTCCGGATTATTAATATAAATTGTTTTCTTCTTCTTTTTTTTTTTTTATTTTATTTTAAAATGTCATGAAATAATTGTGTAGTGTCCATGATTATATATGTATATATATATGACGCATTAAAATTTGTGTGTAATGTTGATCATATAGTGATATAATACATATTTCAATTGGTGAGATCAACTTTCTATTATTCAATTCATATTGACGATACAATATATAAAATTTTGAGAACGAAAAAAAAAAAAAAATTTTTTTTTTCTGATTTTTTTATTTATCTTTTATTTTTTTATTTATAAATTTAGACGGAGTTTAATGCGTAGGAAGTGGATAAAGTATACGAATGAATGAATGAATGAATGAATGAATGAAAGAGAGAAATGAAAAATGAGGGTTAGTTTTAGTTGATAGACTAAACACAATAAACAAAATAATATATATAAGAAATATAATATAAATATGCGAATAAATAATAAAGGGTTTAAATATTGCGCGCGCGCATGAGAAAGTGCAATTTATCGCGTAAGCTGAAAATGGGTCTAGGTTCAAATAATTATATAAACGTTGAATATTTTATGTTTCAAGAGTCAACACTCAAAGAGTTTATATAGTTAAATATATGAGGACAAAATAGTGTGACAGAAGGAATGAAAGATTGAGAGAGAGAGAGAGAATGCGCGCGTTGTCGCAATTATTATACTCAGACAAAATTGCCGCTAGTTGGCGCTGGCTTCGTCATAAGAATTGTGAAATAATGTTTGCGCGAGTTACGACCTAACTTTCCAAAGTCTGAAGCCACTGCAACGATTTTTATTTTCTTCATTCCTTCTCTTAACATTTTTTATTTCATATATACATACATATATATATAATTATCCTAAAGATAAATGCAATTTGATAATAAAGAAAATAATTTTATTATTATATATTTTATTTTTACAATTCAAAAATAATAATTTATTCATAGTACAAAAAAAATTAGTCTAGATAATTATTCAATAGTATTGCTATCTATATTCCCTATATATATTTAAATATTCATTTTTCCTATTTTTTTATTTATGCACATTACTTTAATGTTAATGTAGAAAATTGTTAAGTTGATAAAGTAAAAAAAAAAAAATTATATATACTTATAAAAAAAAAATTTTTTTAAATGGGAAAAAAGAACAAAATTAATTATGTCAGTGGTTATTTAGACAATTTTGAGGTTAAATGTTTTGTGGACAATGTTTATATGATGCTTGTCGAAATGTATTAGACAACACAATTGCAAATATAATAGGCACTTGCGCGAGCACTCAATCGCTGTATGCATTTTGTATAGTTGTGTGTATATTATTTATATGGAAAGACAGCTAAAGTATTGTCCGCATGCAAGTATTGTATATAAATGTATTTTGTATTATATACATATATATGTATATATGTATATGTTCGTGTATATATATATAATACATAGATAGCGGCATGCGCGTGGTTACGTACGGGTGCGCTGGGCTTGCGGCGGGTGCGCGAACGATTATCGAAAGTGAAACGATGACGCGCGTGGCACGCCTCTGCGTCACACACTGCGATCCTCACGGGCGCGTATTTGTTGCACATACACACATACACACATACACACGTGAAACATTACAATTAAATTTACTTTGTGTACAAAAATTTGGAACAATGATTATAATCATATCTTCAAATTAATTATCAGTTAAATTGAATGTCAAAATATTTTTATTGTATTTATTTTTTTTTTTTTTTTTTTTCTATTAATATAAACTGTTAATTTATATTAAGACATAACTCCAGCTGATATTTTATTTTTTATATTATTTAGGTCATTTGTATTAATGAGTGAAAGAAATATTTGATTATTTATTATCTGGATAATTTTGTGGGTTAATAATGAAATTAAGAAAATTGTTTTTGAATTTTTATTAGAAATGAAAATTAATTTTTTCTATTTATTTTATATTTTATAATTTAATTTTTGTATTTATTTATTTATTTATTTATTTTTTTTTTATGTGTTTTAATGAATTGATATGTTGATTTTAGTAGATGTAAAAATATTTGTTTATAGGTATTTTTTTTTTTTTTTCGAGTAAATTTAACAAATTAGGCTTGGACTGTTTGCAATTAATTTATCATTTCAGAATCAATTTATATCATTGTCTAATTAAATTACATCATGTGATATGAGTATATTTATAAGTTTTTATCTCTAATGCAAGGTGACTTTTATTCTTGTATTTTTTTTTTTTTTTTTTTTTTTTTTTAAATATTTTTTTTTTTCTTCTTTCATTCATTTACTTTCTTTTACTTGACAACAGAACCATTGACATTGAATTATTGATACTGTTCACGTATGTGAAATACCCATGCTTGTCTATTAACTCTATCAATATCTTTCTTGGCACTGACATTGACAATCCACACGTCGTGTATAGTTATATAATTAATTCCAGGGGGTTTTAAAATAAAAAAATTACTACCATTTATACTCTTACATAAATACATTAATCATATCAACATTTAATTAAACAGACATATATTATGTCTTCCAAATTAATATCCAATTAAAAGATAAATAATTTAATATTATCATTTATTATATAATATTTATAGAAAATATATTTATGAATTAATAAAAAAAATATTTCATATAAAATTTTTAACTATTTTTCATAGAAAATATTTTTGTGAATTAATAAAAAAAAAATATTTCAAATAAAATTTTTAGTAATATTTCATAGAAAATATATTTATGAATTAATAAAAAAAAATATTTCAAGTAAAATTTTGAGTTATATTTCACAGAAAATATATTTATAAATTAATAAAAAAAAATATTTCAAATAAATTTTTTAGTTATATTTCACAGAAAATATATTTATAAATTAATAAAAAAAAATATTTCAAGTAAAATTTTGAGTTATATTTCATAGAAAATATATTTATAAATTAATAAAAAAAAATATTTCAAGTAAAATTTTGAGTTATATTCCATAGAAAATATATTTATAAATTAATAAAAAAAAATATTTCAAGTAAAATTTTGAGTTATATTTCATAGAAAATATATTTATAAATTAATAAAAAAAAATATTTCAAGTAAAATTTTGAGTTATATTTCATAGAAAATATATTTATGAATTAATAAAAAAAAATATTTCAAGTAAAATTTTGAGTTATATTTCACAGAAAATATATTTATAAATTAATAAAAAAAAATATTTCAAATGAAATTTTGAGTTATATTTCATAGAAAATATATTTATGAATTAATAAAAAAAAATATTTCAAGTAAAATTTTGAGTTATATTTCACATAAAATATATTTATGAATTAATAAAAAAAAAGTATTTCATCGAATTGTCATTTAACAAATTGATTAAACATAATTTTTAAAAATATATATAAACACATGCATAAATGATAATTTATTTCTGACATAAAGTACAATCTAATAAACATAAATCATCTTTTTTTCTTTTATTTTTTTCTCTATCAATATTTGCGCCACATGCCAATTTTCAACAATAAGTCCCAAATCGTCCCCTAATATACACATTTATTGCCGTACCATAATTGTACAAGAGAAAATATATTTCATAAAATATAGAAATATATTGGGACCAGTCGAGAGGTATATATCCTCTGAGTGAAAATATATATTCGTGGCCCTTTTATGCAATAAAAGTGAGAGCTAAACACAAAAGGTATCCAACAGCGGTAAATGAACGAAGTCGTAAACGAAAAATGTTTATTTTAATATTAGTGATGGATGTGTTTAAATAATACTTCAACTAAAACTACGTACGAATAATATATATTAACAAGAGGAATATAAATAAGATGAATAATTTTTGAGAACTAGGATACCATGGATGGACAGTGAAATGAATGAACGAATGAATGAATGAATGAATAAATATATAAATAAATAAATAAATAAATATAGGATAGGGTAAACATTACTATACATGCAGCCTGCTGTGTTTCGTAAAATATATGACACAGGACATAACGACGGTATATAATCGCTTGGCTCCATTTAGAAACTTACGAATTTCATAATTATCGTGTAATGTCGCAAGACTTAGTGTGCCATACCTGACACGCTCGCGCTTCGGTTTTGTCTCTCTTTCTCTTGTACATATTTATATATTATATTGAGTGAGTCCAACTACATCAGGCAGAGTATATAGCAATGGCGTTAAAGCCTCTGACTCCTACCTCATGGCTCGCCCCAAAGGGATATTAAAGTGGGGGAGAAAGGTTAGGTTAAGGCGGCAAATATTGTGTAACACCCACGCTCAACGTTTGTGTTTATTTTATATTTTATTTTTTACTTATTTTCGAGACTAATATCTATCAACTTTCAATTAATTAGATTTTATAAAATTCTATTTGTTATTTTAGGCATTTTTTTTTTTTTTATTGTTTTATAAATATTTTTAAGTATTTAAAAATTTAATAATTATTTAAAAATTTATAAATTCAATAATTATTTAGAAATTTATAAATTTAATAATTATTTATAAATTTATAAAATTAATAATTATTTAGAAATTTATAAAATTAATATTTATTTATAAATTTATAAGTTCAATAATTATTTATAAATTTATAAATTTGATAATTATTTACAAACTTATGAATTTAATAATTATTTATAAATTAAATAATTATTTAGAAATTTATGAATTTAATAATTATTTATAAACTTATAAATTTAATAATTATTTATAAATTCAATAATTATTTATAAATTTATGAAAATAATAATTATTTATAAATTTAATCATTATTTATAAATTTATAAAATTAATTATTTATAAGCTTATAAATTCAATAATTATTTATAAATTCATAAATTTAATCATTATTTGTAAATTTATAAAATTAATAATTATTTATAAATTTATAAAATTAATAATTATTTATAAATTTAATCATTATTTATAAATTTATAAAATTAATAATTATTTAAAAGCTTATAAATTCAATAATTATTTATAAATTTATAAATTTAATAATTGTTTATAAATTCAATAATCATTTATAAATTTATAAATTTGATCATTATTTGTAAATTTATAAAATTAATAATTATTTATAAATTTATAAATTTAGACATTATTTGTAAATTTATAAAATTAATAATTATTTATAAATTTATAAATTTAGACATTATTTGTAAATTTATAAAATTAATAATTATTTATAAATTTATAAATTTAATCATTATTTATAAATTTATAAAATTAATAATTATTTATAAACTTATAAATTTAATCATTATTTGTAAATTTATAAAATTAATAATTATTTATAAACTTATAAATTTAATAATTTTTTATAAACTTATAAATTTAATAATTAACTATGTGTTGGATTATTTTAATGCTCTTGTATAAGGTTTTAGTTGCAATTTTTTTTGTGTTTTGTTATATTTATCATTTTGATATTTGAACAGATGTTTTATATTTTATTTTATCTTTTTGTTGAATTGAAAATAAATAATAGAAATCAGGACATATTAGAGAATAGAGGTGGTACACTCTATTCATCAATTCCATGAAAATGAAACTTTTCCGGCCAACACTTGTGGTCATTAAAATGTTACACAATAATATATACAATGGTATACATATAGCCACATTCAATCTTCTGAAAATGTATGTAAAAAAGAAAAAATATATGTACATATATACACATGTGTATATACTCTTACATCCTCCAAAAGTTTCTCACCATTAAAAAAATTATTAACTATAAAAAAAAAAAAAAAATTACGATTTATTAATAATTTTGTTATTGTTAAATTTTTACTTGAATTATTTTTATTTAATTCTTCATTCTATTATTTTATATACAATACCAACCACATTATTTACTAATTAATTATCCAATCAATTAATTAATATATTTATTTATTTATTCATTAAATAAAACGTGGACCTGAATGAAAAAATAAAAAACAAAAAAAATAATAATATTTACATATTTCAAAAGCTTTAAAAAATAATAAAAGAAATCAAATTAGAATAAAAAAATAAAATTAATTTAAATAATTTAAATAAAAAATCATTAAAGATTGTAGAATATAAATTATTTTATTAATTAATTATTGCAATAATGTAATTTATTCAAATAATCTTCAGTTTATTTTTTCAAATAAATTAAACTGTCGATAAAACAGAATATAAATACTGTATATATGTAAAAGATAAAAAGAAAAGAGAGCGGACACATGGTTAAAAGTTTTATGCCATACATTGTGTGTTATATTATGTGTGTATGTATATTTGTATGTGGTGTTTTATTCTCTCTGTACGTGTATGTGTGACAAAGCAACATAACCGCGAGTGGTGGCGGGGACATAAGGGGGGGAGCATATAAGCAAACGTCTCTCTCGTTGCGCGACGTCGCAGGAGTAAAGATACGACGCGGTTAGGCAGGCCAGGGGTAACGGGCAGAAGTGGACGGGCGAACGATTCAACCTCCTTTCACTTTCAACAAGCGCAAAACCACACGCTGCCTATGGCTCTCAATAAACGCTTTGAAAATAGGCAACGCTGCTAAAGGTTTTGTGTACGGCGTGTGCCTGCCCTATAAATAGCAATAGTAATTGCAAATTGTTCAATATATTTTTAATAATTAATACCAATAAAAAGTACAAAAGAAAAATTAATTAATTAATTTTTGTTCTATCTATCCCTTTTTTTTTTTTTTTTAAATTACGTGAAAAATAAATATTTAATTATTTTCATTTTTTATTTTTTAATGCTAGAAATTTTTGTTTATTATTTTCTTTTGTTTTATTGCATTGTTGTGTTATACGTGTTGCAAATTGTTCATTATATTTTTAATAATTACCACCAATAACAAATACAAATTAATTTTTGTTCTACCCCTTTTTTTAAATTACGTGAAAAATAAATATTAAGTAATTTTCATTTTTTATTTTTTAATGCTAGAAATTTTTGTTTATTATTTTCTTTTGTTTTATTGCATTGTTGTGTTATACATGTTGCAAATTGTTCATTATATTTTTAATAATTAGCACCAATAACAAATACAAATTAATTTTTGTTCTAACCATTTTTTTAAAATTACGTGAAAACTAAATATTAAATAATTTTCATTTTGTATTTTTTAATGCTAAAAACTTTTATTAATTATTTTGTTTATTTTACTTTATTATTATGTTCACTAAAATTTCAATAATTAATACCAATAAAAAATACAAAAAATAAATATTAAATTATTTTCATCTCTATTTTCAATGCTAAAAACTTTTATTTTGTTTATTTCACTTCATTATTGTGTTATACAACACGTTGAATACGTTTTATTTTATTTATTTATTTTTTAAAATTCATTCATAAGTTTCCATCAACAAATTAATATATTTTTTTTTCTCTTCGTATAATTTTAAATATACATAAATATATATACACGTAAATATATTTGTAAAATAAAAATAAACATTATTATATTATATATCACAATGTTTATATGTGTGACTCATCAGATGCGTTAAATGGAACGTATCACGGATAGAACAAGGTCATTTGTAACAGACAGGATAGTTAACAAATACATATATAAGTGAAAATGGAACGTCATTGGGCAGACGTATATGCATTGATAATATGTATCTATATTAAAACAGCGTATAATAGTTACAAGGGCGGTATAATTTTTATACTAGCAATATAGTCATAATATTATTAATCGGCTATAATATATATCAGGGTGGGAAAAACAATCGGTTTTGCATGGCCGCGTTAATATATCATATTATATGTATGTACATGAAGTCAATAGATCTAAAGCATTTATATATTACTACGAGATGAACGAGATGAACGAGATGAACCGAAAGGCAAGGCCACACCCGTATTCTCTACTTGTACAATTTGGTCATATTTTTTTAAATTTAATTCAATTTTTTTTATTAATCACTTTCTTCATTTATTAATTCCAATTCTGAAAATCAATATAAAATTAAAAAAAAAAAAAAACTACACAAGACCTTGGAACACGCTGACAAATCGATACACCTTGAATCTAAGAGAGTAAAGTATTTTAATATATATATAATATATAGCAACAATATTAATTGTTCCGTGTTATAATTCACTTCCGCTATTTTATCGATCATTCATTTTCAATCCATTCAATTAATATAATTCAAAAATAAATAAATATACATACATATATTTTTTATTATATTTTATTTTTAATGTTTATTATTAATTTCAGCGGTACGAGCGGACAGGATGCGCGGTGGAAGAAATAAATTTGGTCCAATGTACAAACGAGATCGTGCGAGAAAATTACAATTATTACGACAACGTCAATTGGCATTACAAACAATACGCGGTAGTCTTGGTGATCCATCAAATTATCCATCGGCAGTTACGCCATTTTTACATATAAAACAAGAAATACAGATACCTCAAGTTTCGAGTTTAACCTCATCACCGGACTCGAGTCCATCGCCAGCGGCTGTTGCTGCCGGTTTAGTTACAACCCAGCCTGGTAGCAATAACAACAATAATAATAATAATAATAACAATAATAATAATAATAATAATAATAATAATGGTGGTGGTGGTGGTGGTGGTGGTAATGCAGGACAGCATCAATTGATAGCACCATCAACACAACCAACGATATCTGGTGGTAATCATTTATATAATCCAAATCCAAGTCTTGAAGGAAAATTGTGGGCAGCAAATTCCACTACCTCAAGCCCAAAAGCATTCAATTTTGGTGAACAATCAAGTCAGTCACATGGTCCAAATACAGGACAAACACCAACGACTGCAACAACATTGAAAACTAGTCCAATGATAAGAGATTTTGTGCAAACAGTTGATGATCGTGAGTGGCAAGCGTCGCTCTTTGGTTTATTACAAAATCAAACGTACAATCAGTGTGAAGTAGATTTATTTGAATTAATGTGCAAAGTGCTTGATCAGAATCTCTTTTCGCAAGTTGATTGGGCGAGAAATTCAGTTTTCTTCAAGGATCTCAAGGTCTGTGTATGATTAATTTTTGTTTTCTTTTTTATTATTGATAATTGAATTATTAGAGATAATATTGATATTGGTAGGGTGGGTGAATGTAGTTTTTATTTTTATTTTATATTTTTTTTTCTTGATTTTCATCGGGGGATTTTTTTATTGATAGAAATGAAGGGGGAAAAAAATAAAGATAATAAACGGTCAGTTGATCATTGAGCTGAGCTGCTGAGCCGTAAGAGCTCCCTGGATGTGAGGTAACACTAGTTGGCGTTGCACAATAATCTGCTGAATGATTTCAAGCATCGCCTCATATCTGGGTCATAGCAAGAAACGTATCTAGGTTATTGGATAGACAACTGTTCTTAAATCATTATTTTTATCGATTACAGTTGAATTCTCATTTATATATGTATATAAATATTATTTTTTATTTTTAATTTCGTTTGGGATTCAATTAAAAATAGGTATGAGTAATTTTTTTGTTAATTTTATTTTTACACACGATTTGTCATGAGATTTTTTTTTGTTTAAAACACAATTTTTATACAAATGTTGTTGACATTTGAAAAAGGAAAGAAACATCATGCATATATGCATGTGAAAAGTCGCGTTGTTATTTATTTGCATGAGTACTATTTTATTATTATTTTTTTTTGTTTCAATTTAATACTCAATTATCTTTAATAGGAATTATTGCTATATTTTTTTATTGGTTATTTTATCAGTCTATTTAACTTATTATAATTAACGTGAGTAGTTACCGCGAGTCTAGTAATTTATTTTGATGATGCGTTTGACAAACTTTTATAATTATATTTATTTTAAGTTTGTAAATTGGAGAATATTAAATATTCGTGACGTAAAATTGTAGAATAATAAATATTGTAAAGTAAGAAATAGTAAAAGCCAAACGAAAGTTATTTATAATTTATTGATAATTTGTTTATTTGCGAATAATTCTATTTATATATTTGTAATTAATTAATTTATTTTTGGTTAATTAGGTTGATGACCAAATGAAGTTGCTGCAGCATTCTTGGTCGGACATGCTGGTACTGGATCACCTACATCAAAGGTTACACAATAATTTGCCGGACGAGACGACACTACACAATGGCCAAAAGTTTGATCTTTTATGTCTCGGATTACTCGGTGTACCTTCTCTAGCTGATTTATTCAATGATCTTTCACAAAAGCTACAAGAACTCAAATTCGACCTATCGGATTACATCTGCATTAAATTTTTAATGCTACTCAATCACGGTAAAATTATAATATATTATTAAATTTTAAATAAAGAAAAATATCGATATATCAGGAAGAAATATGAATAAAATAAAAACAATTAATAATTGATTTATCATTTTCTTTCTGCAATCGACGGTTTTTTTTTTTTCTTTCCCTGCACATGTACAATATTTATCCTCTGGGAGAGATACTTAATCATTCTACGTTGACAATATCTCAGATGTACGCGGATTGGTTAACAAAAAACATGTCCAAGAGGGTCACGAGCAAGTCCAACAAGCACTACTAGATTATTCCATCACATGTTATCCATCTATACCGGTGAGTTGTTAAAAAAAGAATTAAAAATCTAATTATTAAAAATAAATTATTTCTATTTGTTAATATGAATCAAATCCTTTGTATAATATTTATTTATTCATTAACTTTACATAGTTTTTCTCAGGGATAAAGAACTTTTATGATTAAAGTGATAGAGAAATTTTTTCATAATTTTGAATTGAATAATAAATTAATTGGGGATTTGATTAATAGCTAAGACAAGGTATTAAAATGACAACAACAATCTGGTTGTGCAGGATAAATTCAACAAGCTTCTGGCAGTATTACCGGAGATTCATGTGGTGGCGAGTCGTGGCGAGGATCATCTTTATCAAAAACATTGCAATGGCGGTGCACCAACGCAAACATTATTAATGGAAATGTTGCATGCTAAGAGAAAATGAGACGGCCAATTTTTATGCAGTGGATATCAATGGTATCTTGTAATTATGTACAGATATCGTGAAACAACTGAAGAAATTATGTACCTCATGTACCTAATGGGAGTGGATGGCGGGAGCTGCTTAATTTTTATTCACAACCAAAATAGATAAACGAAAAAAAAATAAATAAATAAATAATAATTACAAACACATTAAGAAAGAGAGATAAATAAGAACGGAAAAGATAATAATTAAAATGTACATATATATTTAGGGATATGTTTAAACAAATGCCATTGGCGCTCTTTGCTTGGCTCCCTATTTCATTTTTTTTTTGTTGAAAAAATATCTGTTGTAAAAAAAAAAAAAACGATTGATACTAAGGAATAATGCAATTTGAAAAAAGAGATGCAATGAACGAAGAGGAAATTTTTATTATATGAACGATATTGTTGATTTGTCGATATTGTTTTTATTTTTATTTTTTTTTTTTCTGTTTTTAAAAAAAGTAAACTGTGTTTGGGCAAAAAGCAACAAAAAACAAAATTTAAAATCACGAGTTAAAAATACAGATATGTATAAATACGTTTGCATTGTGTATATCGAATAAGGCAAAACAAAAAAAAAAAGAAGCAGAAATTAGGAGTGAAGAATATCTAAATATATATAAATATATAAATATTGATATATTTTCTATATTTGATGTTGAAGTTTTAGAGATGTATCGCACGGGTATAAACAAAAAAAAAAAAAAGAACATGATTATTGATAGTGATTATGAAGAAAAAAAAAAAAAAAGGAAGAAAGAAATAACAATGAGGTGAATTAAGAAAAAAAAAAGTATATAAGAGAAACGTCCCCACCGAACATTGACGCCTCATAAACACCCACACACACACACACACACACATTCACACACGTAAGACAGAAAATAAAAACGGTTCAAAAAAATGATGGGGGTTTGAATTATATTTAAAAATGAATGCGCAGGGAAAAAACACATTAAGCGAGATGCCTTGAAAACAGTACAAAGGGGGTGGTTAGATGACGAAAAAAAAAAAAAAAAAATATAATAAAAAAATAAATAAATGAATAAATGAATAAAAAAAAAATATATAGTGGTCAAAGGGCAGGTAACTTTTGTCTAAATAGGTAAAAGCTATTTTTCTAATAATCTAGAGAAAATTGGTTATTTTTTAAGTCCAACCACTGAAGCCTTGCTCTCACTAAAATCAAATTATTAATTCTGATTGCCGATCATGAGAACGAGACACATACAACACACACTCGAATTTGATAATAATTGAGAACATAGAAGTGATAAACAAAAAATATTTATATATTCACCGGAAACGCCTCATTCTAATTTTTGTTTTTTTTTTGTAATTTTTAATTTTCTTTTTTTTTTATTATAATTTCTTATCTTCTTCTTTCTTTAATATTTTTTTTTCTCTCTTAATTCAAACCACATGTGGTAATGCAAGGGATTCAATGGGCATAACTTTGAAAGGTTTACGAGAAAAACGATAAAATGTATGGAAAAAAAAAAAAAAAAACCGAGAAACAAATGAATATTTTTGTGATGCGTTATTATTAAACGCCCCCCCCCCCCCCCCCCCTCACCTTCTCCGTATGGGTGTCTGCGATATTTATTTTTTTTAATCCCCTCAAAATGTGCCGAATACAAATGAATACAATTGAGGTTTATTATAGATTTTATTTTATTTTTCAAAAATTGTTTTTTCAATTTTTTTTTTTTTTTTTCTGGTCAATTTGAAAAAGGGGGCATGTACACGTTACTCAGTTATTTGAGCATCCCTACAACTTCCTCAATTGAAAAAAATATAAAAGCAAACAATAAAAAAAAAGTATATATACATGTATACACATCAGAAATTGGAAATCGCGGTGTCGAATTTTTTTTTTTTCTTCTAAAGAAAAATAATAATTCTGCATTTTCTGACACTCTTGCACAACAAGCAGGGCTACTATTAATTAATTGTACATACTAGTTAACACATTCCAATTATGTTGTATAGAATTAATAATGATCATTATGACGATAAATAAAATTGACTACGACGAAGACCGATGACGATAATAATTAATGAATTCATAATGAAAATGCCGCGGCGCTGGTGGAAAAATAAAATGGAAATAAGAAAAAAAAATAAAAAGAAAGAAAAACAAATCATGTTACATATGTAATTATAATATTTTGTGTATAGTTTAATGAAATAAAAAAAAAAAAATATATTTCTGTTGCTTACAAATAAAGAGAAAGAAAAAAAAAAAAATTCATTAGCTACTTAATGTTTTCACTAATTTTTATGTAAATTTTATTGTTAAATGGAAAAGCAGTATCTCTTACTTTTTTTTTTTTTTTTTTTTTTTGTTATTTTCTTCTATTTCTTTTTCTTCAATTCACACAACTATTCTCTAAAACATTATAGGTGGCGGAAAAAATCTGAGGAAAAACAAAATGGCAAACAAATACAAATAAAATATATATGTACAATACATATATAAATAAATAATTACACATCCGAAAATTAAATAAACAAAATAGGTAAAACGTGAAAATATTTTAATACTTGTATATTGTAAAATATTAGAATTAACAAGATTTATGTTTTAAGAAAACTAAAAAAATGGAAGCAAGTGCAAAATAAAAAAAAGAATTAAAAATATAATTTGAGCAAGGTTTATGTGGTCCTACATAATTATTATTAATTACTATAATTATTATTATTATCCTTAAACAATTTAAGGTTTCATTTGATGAACATGAAGAAGGAACAACAGAGAAAAAACAAAGCATCTATACATAATGAAATAATTAATAATTGATTTATTACAGTTCTTAATTAAGAATCAATGATAAAACTGCTAAATAATTAAGAAAAAATACATATATAAATGTATATATTTTTAGTGAACTGAGACAGTGAATAAGAAAAAAAAAAAAAAATTGAAATGCAAAAGGAAATATTCCTATGATACGCGATACGATTAGATAAGAGAAAAATTTAAGTATTTTTCACTAAATATAAATATATTTGTTTAGCAATTTAGTGAGAAAAATAAAATATTTTTCCGTGATGTAAAAGCTGTTGTCAGGATGTTTGTATGATTGTACTTATGTACAATTATATCGCGTTTTATTGTACATATTATATAATCATATAAGAGAATTATAAAATTTTTTGCGGGGTTTGAAGATAAACTAGATAAATAAATGTGAAGAAAAATTAATTTTGCATAAATGACGATGCAACGTGGTGCGAAATAATTGTTTAAATTACAACGATTTTATATGGATAGTTTGAAAATAAATTTAATTAATTGATTAATTGAATAATAAATCATTGCGCGCGACGGGGAAGTACCTGAAAGTGTCTTGCGATTTGAAAATAATAAATAAATAAATAAATAAATAAATAAAAAGCTCGTCTATGCTATATAATATATCACATAATAATAATTAAATTGTATTAATATATTAATTAGTGATGTTTTATCGTGAATTGAATTATATTTTTCTGACACATAAAAAACAAACACAGACATACAAAACGTATACATTTATAATTAAAATATTTAAAAAAAAATATATTTAATAAATTAATAATCAATTTGGACAGCGCACCACTGAGCATTGTCTCTTATATTTTTCGCTAATTGTTAAGAGTTAGGCTGGACCTAATCGAAATAATTGGATAAACAAAATTTACTGATACATAATTAAAAATAAAATCAATTTAGGTATTTCGAAATTTCGTTTTTTTTAAATGTTATCTTGGCAAAAGTGTCATTATGCACTCTTCCATTTTTCATTGTCAGAGTATTTTATCATAATTATAAAAATGAGGGAATTATTTTTTATTATTAATTTTATCTACACATTTTCGTAATATTTATTTATTTTCATCCAGCATGGTCAGTAAAATTGCAGCAAGTCGACGTTTATTTTTTTTTTTTATTATTATTTTTTTAACTTTTTAACGAGTGACTACCTCTTCACAATATAAGTATGTATTATGTTTTTATATTTTTACAACTTTAGTAACCGTCGCATACCTCAGTGAACACAAATCCGAACAGCATAGAAAAAGAAATAATTTTATTGTTTGTTTCTTTGATTATTCATTATTATTAAAAAATATATTATGTTGTAATTAAATTCGAAAAATGTGTTTAAAAAAAATTAATAATTATATTCTTTGCTATTCGAATTAATAAATCTCTCTCACCTTTTCTTTCTGTACATTCGAACTTGAGTATTTTATTTAAATATATTTTTTCTTCTTTGTTTTTTATTTTTCGTTATCTGAAGAAAATTTCTTACTAATAATCGTGAAAATATTTAATTTAACACTCTGACAAATCACAAAAATTCTCTCATTCATTTTATCACTTTCTGTTACTCATCATTTATTCATTGCATAATTTTTCGTGTGTTAATTAATAATAATATATATGTATATCTGTAAATAAACGTCCAATTCATTATATTAAATATTAAATTACATAATAATCATGTGATTAATTTTCTTTGAAATATTGCAGTATATAAAATTTCACAATTTTTCACAATATGTTTTTATTGTAAACAAAATAAATGAAGAAAAATTCATGTAAATTAAATAATATTTCGAAGCTGATGAATATTTAAAATCTAATTTTGACCAATTTAAATATATACGCTTATATTTTTATTTATTACAAAATAGCAATACGTGTATGTATATATTAATTCATGAATATTATGATTTTTCAATCATTGTATATATCGGTGAAATTTATCAGTAAAAATATACATCAAAGAAAAATTTAATAATAAATTTAAAAATGACAAAGTGGAGAAATTAAAATTATATAAATATAATGTGTATAATAATTAAACATAACCAATAATTTTTCCGTTGGTGATATATAATATTAAAGTCAGATTTTAAGTGCACTGACAAATTGTAAATTATGTAGAAAACGAAAAAAAAAAAAAAAGCAAATCAACTCTGAAGATGCAGATTTATTGATTGTAAATATATAACAATATTATTAATATAAACTAAAAATGGAAATATCTTCATTCATTGAAAGCAAAAATTTAATATACATTTTCTCTCTCCATGATCTATATGATGACGAGACAAAAGAAAAATTCTAACGGCCTCATACAATATTATTGCTTTAAAATTTCACATCGTGTGAAATAAAAAATATTGATGATAATAATAAATAAATAAATACATAAATAAATTAATGTGGATCAGTTTTTAAAAAATCTTCATACGATTTTTCATTCATGAGAGATTTAACCTCTTCTAAATTGGCAATTTCAACTTTAAAAAGCCATCCATCTTTATAACATGATGTATTTATTAATCCGGGTTTATTTTCTACTGCTTCATTTTTTTCAACAACTATTCCAGATATAGGACTGATAATTTCTGAAGCAGCTTTCACAGACTCCAACGCTCCAACTTCCTCTGAATAAATCAAAAAATTTTACAGTATTAAAAACAAAAATATAATTAAATGCTGATGAATAAAATTACTAAATAAAATTAATAATTGTATAAATAAATGTATATATTTATATAAGTGTATTTATATTATTTGTTTATCTCACCTTCTTTCTTTATCGATGAACCAACATCTGGAAGTTGGGCATAAACAACATCACCAAGTGCATCTTGAGCATAATTTGAAATTCCAACTGTTCCAATTTTACCATTGACCTCAATCCATTCATGTTTCTCCGTGAACCATCGCTCTGTGATATCAATAAGTCAATAAGTAAATAATAACATTAAATAAACAAAAAATAAAATTCCAATAAATGTATTGCTAAGATAATAAAGTAATACAATAAAAAAAAATTTCAAATTTACCCGCTCTACTGATAGATGTCGTCGTGATTGTCCTTAAATTTCTAGATCCAATTTTTTTCACGTCTAACCTCAAAATATTAGTTTTATAAACACTCGAAACAGATTTAAGAGCTTGTCCAGTTATACGATTTATTAATTGTGCCATTTTACTCTATTATTGCATGCAATTTAATACAAAATTATAATCTGAGAATTGATTTACTAATTTTTAGGTTAAGGTTGGTCAGTAAGCTTCTTTTTTTTTTCTGATAGGATATATGTTTACCGTTTAGAGTTCACGATGACTCTGTTGTCGCATTAAGAACGCAATGCGCACAAACGTTCGCACTCGACCGCGAATTACAACTGAATGACAAAAATATATGATTGTATGAAATAATTTCAGATCAAATTCCGTACTCCACCAACTTCATCTTCCTCATGTCTTCAACTTTCCAACTTTCTGACGACCTTTCTTATCTAATAACTGGATCGATAACAAATCCATCACTCTTGACATTAAATTATTTAAAAAATCATCTTTAATTCATTTATTTTATAATGTATAATATAATTCTAATGTCTTAATTAGATTAATTATTATTGATTATGGAATTCGCTTGCTAGTTCCAAAATTTCTAACGAAAAAAAAATTTTATTTTTGACGTTGAGTGCACTTTATTCATTCATTCATCGAGTACCATGCATTCAATTTGTCAATATAATATTACTGACAATAATGAAGATAAAATTTTCATTTTAATGAGTTTGTTGTATTATTTATAAAAAAAAAACAATAAATTAATTATTCACGTTTCCGCAAGATTAAACGGCGAAATATTCAATTAGGTCATGTTACTCAGTCGATCACGTGCGGTCACAAATGTCACGGATATTAATATTTCTTATACTTGTAATGGTTAACGATAACTTTATGCGTTATCTCTATTTAATTATATTCACGACCTCAGTGTGATCAACGTTAAATAATAATCTCAACAACGGCTTTAAATTAACAAACAACCAACTAAACAATAAACCATTCGTTTCTGTCGATTAACTTTATTTATGTAGCAAAAACACATTTGAGAATTAATAGTAATGTAGTAAATTCAATATTCATTGAATTTAATTTAATACTTATTTTAATGAGAATTATAATATTTTGAAATTAAATCAATCGGCATAAAGTGAAATGTCTCTTCATATTATTTATTATTGAATCATTGTGTAAAAAAAAAGTCATTATTTTATTTTATTTTTTTTGATTTGTACGAGTAATTTTAATTAAAGTCCGATTGTATAAGACCGACCATTTGGATTGTGAATTCCTAGTGGTAAAGGTTTATTAATACACCATTCGTACCAAACATTTTTTGCGCTACATCTTCGCCAAAAATGCACCTCGATTTCATTACCACATTTGATCTGTATCGGTTCCTAAATAAAACAAATAATATATTCAGTTTAAAGCCATTAATGAAAAAATAGATAAATGCCATTATAATTTATAAAATATTATTTACTTTGATAGGGAAAAATATTGGGAACCAACTGAGCATCCCTGGACTGTGAGCACGTGGCACTATACTCAAAGTTACATCTTCATAAAGCACAACATCAAAGTAACCAACAAATCCATGTAAAACTGAATTTTGTTGTGCTATAAATGTCTTTTTCTCATATCTCGTATTATTAATAACTGGATCTGTAAATCATTGATTCAGCATTAAAGTAAAATTGTAAATAAAAAATATAAATATTATACAAAATAGGAAATGAAATATAAAAATTAACATTTACCTCTATTTGGATGTGAAAATGTAAAAAGTGATTGCTCATTTGCAATTTGATATTTATTATGAAGATAAACGATGTAAGGCGTTTCAAAATGAGCTAATGGATGTTTATCCTTTTCATGACACTGTCGAAGCTCATTGTAAAGCTTTGAAGATTGTACTGGACCAATGTACGAAGTGTAAGATTGTGGAATGCATATTCCATCATCTGAAATAATTTTTCCAATGAAATTTCAATGTTTCAACATTTAAGAAATTTAAATTATTTAAACATTTATATAAATTGATATGTTAATTTTTACCTTTGAGGAACAGTTGAGCGCCATCTAAACACTCTGGTGATAACTCATTGTCACCAAATGATCCCAGTAATTCTGAAACTAATATATCAGCTTTTTCCGGAGCATCCCAATTTCGCATATCACAGGAGACAATTGTAACTCTACTGCCAAATATATCATTTTTCAATGCATGTAATGTTAAAACTGCATTTGGATTTTTTTCCACGGCATAAACTTTAACAGCTACATGCGCCATATCAGCGGCATTTAATGTTGCACGAACCAATGGGCCACGTCCCGCACCAACAACTGTAACGATCCTATTTCAAATAAGCAAAAAAAGAAAAAATTAATTTATGAATGCGTATAATGAAAAATTAATTAAAAATTATTAATTGTAAAACATACAATATTGTTTTTGCATCTCCTTTGTCTTTACTTGCATTAGATTTATCGACAATTGCACGATGAATCGCCTTTTGATACACAGCATATTTAACTGGATCTGTTTCAAAAACTTCATATGTTCCTGATTCTAAATTGTCCATCAACGGTTGTAATGGAAATTGTAAATAATCCTCATATCCACGACCATAACGTTCAAGTGGTCCATTAGGTTGATAACCCTTTTTCCAAATGTAATCCATATAATTGTAATAGTATGACATACTTTGATAACGATTTGCGCCTGATAAAATAAATTGGATATTGAGTGAACAAAATTTTTGAATTATACTTTGGTGCGCACGACTGAGCACTGGATATCCTGTTCTATTAGTTAAAAATAATGTTGTTGGTATAATTAAACATTTTACTGGTTCACCCAACCATCGATCAATCTGCAAATAAAATACAATAAACAAATAAATTAATAGATAATTAAATAGAAAATTAAATATTTATATTATATGCATAAATAATTTTTTTACTTCATTATCTTCAGGAAGATCGTGACTAATTACTAATGCAATACCCATTTTTTTATCAAAATCACAAAGTGATCTGAATCCATTCCACCATTCCCATGGACTTTCAATAGCAGTTTCAACATCGGTGCGGTAAGATAATGATTGTTTTAATGGATTTTCCATCGGTACTTGCACCCAAATTTGTATATTACCCACTGCTACCATTTTATTATTTAAAATTCTGGCAAGATTCACATTGTTATCTATATTATCAGTTAGTTTGAATGTAATTGCTGGTAATCCAAGATGTAAAGCTAATGATAGCTCTTGATTAAGAGTTGCTTCACTATTTTCTCTTACATGAGGAGTTTTTGAGTCAACATTTATATAAGGAGAGAGCTTTCCTACTACCAATGAATTCCAATCTAAATAGAAAATAGTTACATGTGAATTAATGATTATGAAAAATTAATAAAATGCTTTAGATAATTTATTTATCAAAAAATTTACCAGAGGTGCGGAGAATCATATCGGCTCGAGTAAAAGGTCCTGATCGGTTTTTAGCGACTCCTGATATGAATTCTCTTTTAAATTGAGGATGAACCAATGGAATACATATGAATTCATATCTGAAATTAATCAGGGAAAAATAAATTGATTAAAATTTGAAACTAAAAAAATTGTACATGACAAAGGATAAAACGTGCTTTATTAGAAGCAACTTACTGAGCTTCTCGAGCTGCTCCTAAGCAATTACTAAGATCAGGAACTGTTGCAAAATCCAATCCACATGATATGGGTTTATGTACTGCCATTGTTTATTCAAAATTTATATACATTTAATAATTAATGTATATTTTATTGAATAATGAAAAAAATGCCGGTTTTGAGGTTATCTGCAGTTAAAGTTAAATCATGGATAATAAATTATTTACGAAATAATATTAATAAATTTATTCGCTAATAAATAAATGACTCACGATTTTGAGTAATTATTGTTTAGATAAGTGCAAATGTTTTATGTATAATTGTAAACATTTATTGTTTTCTTGCAGAAAGTCAGGTGGTGACAAAACGACGCAGCCTTTTTTGAAAGATGCGATATTACCAACCGTTTTTTTGATAAAAAAAATACTATTGGCTGCAAATTTGAAAATTATAAAAGATTTTTGGACACTTTGTTTATTATATGAATTTATTAAACAATATGGAAATGTCAAGGAGATGAACTGCATTAATTATTGTTTTTTTTTTTGTTGGAATAAATTAATTATATTTATAGATAAAAAAAATGATTATTTATTTCTGGAGTTGTTGCTATTATCAGATTGAATATAACTATTAATAATTGAATGAAAAGAAAATTATTAATATTAATACTGTATAGAGAATAAGTAATATATATTATTTTAATAAAGCAAATCTTAAAGTGATTGTATCTTGTCTAACCTAAAAATTTAATTTATTAGGATTTTTCCAGAGTTGTGGCCAATACATGATAATGAATTTCACATAAAAATAATACAATCAACGAGAATATTTACTTGAAAAACAAATATATATATATATGTAAAACATAAATATATATGGAAAATAATAGAATAAAGAAAAAAAATTGTCTTTATAACGTTTTTAATAATATACATCCTAAATACATTAAACTTTTATTTTGTAAATGCACATAATATATAACTCTTCAAGCACGTGCAATTTTCTTAGCAATAGAATAAGCTACTTATTTTATTTTATAAGACTCTCAGAACTATGTGATGAATTCAGATCAACTGAATCGAGTCTCATGAAATAATAGAAACAAAGAAAATTACATTGAAAAGCTTTTAAAGAGATCAGCACAATCCTTCTTCGTCATCATCATCTTCTTCATTTGCTTTTGGTTTTTCTTCTTCATGCACTTCCTTTTTCTCTGGAGTTGTTGCCTTCTGAGGCTCGTCATTATTATAATCAGAAACACCAGCAGCTGCCATTGCCATTGCAAGAGTTTCTACTTCCTATAAAAAATAGAAAATTGATTCAATACGATAAAGAGAAAATAGTTTTACGTACTAAATTAACGTTTTAATCATTTTCATTCTTCTCACTTGATTAACTTCAGCTTCAACAGTTTCTTGACTTGCACTGGGTTGATCAGAGGCTTTAGATACATAAGGTGGTGCAGCATTTGCTCTCACACCTGCAGGTGGAACTGCATATTCCTGTTGAGGTAATGGCAAACCACGAGCTAATTTTGCATATTCCACATCCATATGCTTTATAAATGGACTATTGAGTGCAGCACGTGCTGCATTTGCATCCTCATTGTCATACGCTTGTAAAAGCATCTCCAATGTTTGAATCTTTCATCAAAATAAATAAACAAAAATTAACTTACAAATATCCAAAAGTATAAAATATTTTTTTCTTCATACAGAAAAAATTGTATTATCCTTTAAATTAATTAAATTAATTTAAATTACTTCAGGCGCTTCGCAATAATTCCCCCATTCTCTAAATGCTTTTTCAGCAGCAACTTGATCACCGCGAGCCAGTTGAATTAGAACTAATACCACAACCAATCGTCCAATTGATTGAGCATGTTCAATTTGTTGATGACAACCAATTTCACGTCGTATTGCATTTGCCGCTTCATCAAATTTTTTCAATTTGACTAAAATCCTCGCCACTTTACTGAGATATTCAGCAGCCTGTCTAGGACTATCTTCACCCTGCACAATTATAATAATAAATTGTCAATTGAAAACGTGAAAAATTAAAGATTAAAATAAATATTGATTAAATGAAACATTTATTTTGTTTACCATGACAATCTCAGCTGCTCTTTGGAATAACGGAAGTGCCGCTTCGGGCTGTGTTGTTTCCAACATTTTACCTCCTTTATCTAAAACAGTTGCTCCAGATTCAGGTGAACCGTGTTGTTGATAAAGTGAACACGACGAATGAGCAAGCTTTGGAATTTCTGATAGATCTCCTAAGTCTCTGCATATTAAAAGAACCTGCTCTAAACTCCTAGCAGAAAACAAATTAAAATTGGATCAGTGAAATAAATAGAAAATTATATTCAATTAATATTTGTTGAAATATTAGAACTTACTTAGCAGCATGGAACCATCTATACAATTATTTAGGAAAATTCATGAGTTAAATTACATTTGTTTTTGTTTTTCAGTTTTAGCATTACAAAAGGATACGATTTATTTTCTTTATAGCAATCGGCAGCTTTCATTAATGCATCGCGACAAGGTTTAAATGACTTGGCGACTCGAAAACACGTAGCTAAAAATGAACCATATTATTAATTAATAATAAATAATATTACTAATAAATAAAATGACAATTACCAGCTTGATTGTATTCATCAGCTGCTACTTCAAAGTCTGGTCGCCATTTCAGCAGTGTAGTTTTTAAACTGAAATAATTCCAATATTATTTATTGTATAATATATATCAGATTTTATCATTATCATCATTATTATCATCCCTTGATTTTCTTAATTTAAAAAATCGTTCAATACCTTTTCTCTGCTGCGCGTATGTGCGCATTTCCTTCTTCAACTTTTGACATTTTTCTTCTAATATTGAAATTGACCGTACGGTCAATTTAATAACATTAAATGGTTTTTTACGATTTCCACACCCTATTTTTTGACAATCAAAATACACTTCCTACCCCTCTAATATTGCCACTATGCAATCACTACCACCCAGGCATCCACCCGTGTGAAAATATTTATATACATTCACATATTTATTCGTAAACATATAGATGCATACATATACATAAAAGTAGACAATTGCCACATTGACCAACAATTATATACATATATTGCAGATGAATAATATTCTAGGGATTTAATTTACGTTTTGTGTATGTATTATAGTGGTAAACCTGAATTTAGTTCCTTTTTCTTCATTAAAAAAAAAAATCTGTCATATCTCAAATTCTCGAATGCATTGGCGGGAAACCATTTGTTTACATGATTGTTTATACAATTGTTGACAATAATACGTCAAAATTATATTTTTAATATATATTTTATCAATACTAACGACAGATAATTATTCGATATAAACGCAAAGGTAATTTTTCTGAAAATTTGTAAATTTATTGAGGTTATGGTAACATAGAGGTTAATTATCTTAATTGTTATCATGTATAAAAATATATTGTTTAACTTTGTAATTCATATTTTTTTCTTCTTTTGTTTATATAATTATTTACTAAATATTTCAGATGGCGGAAAAAGTTGAAGATTTAAATTTACCGAATGCAGTAGTAACGAGAATAATAAAAGAAGCATTGCCCGATGGAGTAACAGTTGGCAAAGAAGCCAGAGTGGCTATTGCCAAAGCGGCGTCGATATTTATTCTTTATCTCACAACATCAGCAAATACAGTTGCTAAAAAAGGTAATAGAAAGACTATTACTGGTGCTGATGTTATTCAAGCGATGGAGGACATTGAATTTGATCGATTTATTGGTTCATTAAAAGAAGCATTGGAAAATTTCAAGAAATCACAACGTGAAAAGAAAGATGCGAGCACCAAGAAAAAACAACAGAAAAAGGATGAGGAAGATGGAAATGACATGGTTGAAGATGAATAGTTGTAATAATAATAATAATACCTTTTTTTTTTTTTTTGGTTTTAAAAAAATGTTCAATTTTTGTGAGCATTAGGAATAAATTTTTATGTATTATATTTATAAAGATTAACATTAAATTATTTCGTATAATAGCTGCTTTATGTATTACTAATCGATACTATCAGTATTTCCTCTCTGCTTATCATTCGCTATATATATATATATACGCCTCTGTAGCTTAATATTATTAAAATTATTTAACGATTATAGGCACGTTATACAAATTTAGTGACTTATTGTTTGTTAATAATTTTCAATAACACATTATGCTTTCACCACACGTGTGTAAAGCAATAGTGATTACTGAAACTCGCGAATATATTTATTATGCAAACTTCATATATAAAATCACTTGTGAAAATTGTTTATGATCACATTTTTTTATTATTTTTGACTTTTTTTTTTTTTTCTTTTCTCAAAGATAAATGTCAATCGAATATTCTAAATGTGATCGTTGAATATCAATATGAAAGCGTACAATACTCGCGTGAAAAAAGTTGAATAAAATTTATACATGCAAAAGGATTAACTTGTGATTCAAGGTTTGTGAACCTGAATTTTGCGCTGTATAGAGCCGCGGCACAAAGGGCATTCGGATGTAACCATGTTTGAACATGATGCACAGCAGCAAAAATGTCCACATGGAAGGTAAATTACTTCGCACTGAAAAAAAAAAAATTGTATATAGAAAATTAAATTATTTTATTTATTATTTTTGGAACTTACCTGTGAATCCAGACATATTACACATTCTGTTGTGTCAATTCGTGATATATCTCTTGATGTCTCGTGTATATTTTCACTGCTCGTACAAGGATCTGCAAATGGTGCTGAAGCCATTCTCGAAGAGTTCTCACAATTATCCATTGGAGCTGATGGTAATCTTGATGAATTTTCGCTATAAATTTTCTTTTCTGCTAAATAATTTTCAACTGCCATAATAATTGCACGTTGATCATTCTCATTATGAATCCCAATCTGATAAATATAAAATGCAATCGTTTATAATGGCAATAAAATAATATAAAATTTATTAAAAATTCTTTTATTTAATGTCGTTACCGCATCGAGTTGATCATTATCGACATTCGGCAGTAGAGTCGGTAACGATGCCAGAAAGGGAAGGCAATGTAATGCACCAGCAATTGCAACATGTCGTACTAACATTGAATCCAACCCTTCTAAGAGACCTTGAGGTCTGGCGTCCATCAATGATTGATATTGTATCAACCAAAACAGACTGTCACGTCGCGTTGTATCTTTCTGTCGACGCTGCTCAATTTGATTGATTGTGTCAAGTAATTGTTCACGTCGTTTCTGTTGTTGATTCAACAATCCCACAAGTATTCCACTCAATATTACTCTTTTTTCCGCAATATCATTCTGAAAATAAACACAATAATAAAATTATAATTAATCATTAATCGAAAAATAAATGGTAATTTAATTAATTTATTTACAATTTGTTGATTAATCTCCAATTTCTTTCTTTCCAATTCAATATTTGTGAGTGCAACTAATTGAGACTGAACTAAATTAACTTGCTGAACTATACTCCATGATCTGGCATCACTGCGCTCTAAAAGAGCAGCCAGAGCAGCTTTTTGTAATACCACATCTTTTCTTAATCTATCAATTAAATCTTTACGATCACGTTTTTGATCCTCCACTACAGATGCCAAATGATCATTGCTTCTTAGTTCCAAACTGAGTAACGATTGAGCAGTGCATTCACGGAATTTAGTATACTCTTCAATTTTCTTTTCCGCTAATAATTCTTCCTTTAATAATTCCTCCATTGCCACTAGAAACAATCAAAAGGCATTGATAATTACGAAGAAACATTACAAATAAAAACTTTAAATTAATCCTAAATAAATCAATAACACTAAGAAATTTTCAAAACTTACAAAGAGTTTCTTTGGTTCGATACGCGGATTGATCTAAATGACTTTGAGATAGTAATTTAAATTGTTCTTTCTTTTCACGATCCAACAATTCTGCTTGAGCTTGACGTTCTGCTTCACTGCTACGTAGGAATTCTTCAATAACACTGTCAGCTTCTTTTTCCGCTTCGAATATTAATGTAATTAAACGCGAACGATTAATTTCTCTCTCATATTGAACACGCTCAATTTTTGATTCTAATCGCGACTGCTGCAGAGCCAAATCTTCAAGTAACTTTTTCTTTTGTCCCTGATGAATAGATTGTAGTTCCATTTCAAACTCTTGTTGTTCTCTAATATTTTTCTCCACTTCAAGCAATGCATTCTGTCGCCTTTCCTACAATAATAATTCAATTAACAAAATTTATGCCACACAATATTACTTTGACTTCATTATCTTTATATGTAAATGAGAGAAATGATAAAAATGATTTTGCTTTATTGAGATGAATTGGAAGAAAAAAAAAACAAAGCAAAACTGATACCACAAAAATATATTGGAATAATTATTAATATTTTGGTGGGTACTCCACGTGCCTTTGATTTTTCTAGCTGCGATAATACGGCCTAAAGAAACAAATAAAAAATTTGCATGGCATTAAATATGATGATTCATAAAAATGGGGAAAAGATGATTATGATGTTATATTAATGTGCATGCAACAATCAAGCAAATGAAATAAACCTGAACATTTTCATCCGTGGATCTTAAATCCATTAGTCTTCTACGCTCAACACTCTTCAATTCACCAGTCATATGATTATTTACAAAATTATCTTGTTCTTTATAATCTACGCCATATTCACGAGCTAAATATTTTATAATTGCACTGACACCACATTCAATTATAGACTTTGGTGGATAAGTAATGTTTAATCCATTGAGATTTATATCCACAAGATTTTGTGCTTGTCCAAGTGACTTTGGTAACTTTTCAATTGCTTCATTATTGCTGATATTTAATTCATTTAAATTCTGTAAATTTCCCATTGTATCAGGCAAATATTTTAATTTATTATTCGATAAATTCAGAATATAAAGCTTTGACAGTTGAGTTATTTCGCTTGGAAGTTTTTTTAGACTGTTATATTGCAGATATAATTCCTGAAAGTAATTATAGATAGAGGAAATAATTTTAAAATAAACAAATAAATTGATGTAATATTTTTTATCTATAAATTCATAAACAAACCTCAAGTGACGTCAAGGAACTAATATCACTAGGTAAATTTGTGAATTCATTATAACTCAAATCGAGAACAGTTAAAAGTGATAAATCACAAAGTCGTCCGCCTCCCAATAATGATGACAATTTATTCTTGTTCATCCTCAACTCTTTTTTCCTAAAAACTTTACATAATGAATAAATTCCTGAGGGAACATTTTTTAAGGCGCAATCGCAAATATCAAATGTAGGCTCTGGATTTTCCCTTGCCTAAAACAAATAAATATAATATTTTATTTATTTATATAATTAACCATTAGTTTATTTATACACATACATATACTATATATAAATAATATATTTAATTGGTTTTTATTACCAGATACAATTTGTGCTCCAAGCGCGCCTTATAATCCACATTAACCTTACTTCCATGTTGTTTCCTAAAAGACATTTTCGTATCCGTGTCATGACAACGGTGATTTATAACAATTATTAATCATTTTTATTAATATTAATTATTAACAATGTCATTTTCCGTTTAACAATCATCGGTGGTTATATTTTTTTTATGTGTTTATCACTTAAACGCATCGTTAATGTGTGACTCACACACGTTTCTGGTTGGCTTATCGCAATAATACAAAGGTCAATTTTATATACAAAAAAAAAATGGCTGTCACGCAATCTCTCGGCGCATAATAAACAAGAAAGTAGATATCTGTTGGTAAAATAGCATTCTGCAAAATGTATTACGTATCATACATAATAATATTAATTATAGATGTAATTTCAAATTAAAATTTTATATATTTCAAATATAATTAAAAATTACAGTTTCCTAAGGGGTAAAAAATGGCGACTTTTTTATTCAAACTTCTATTTACAAATTATTCAAGAAAAATAAGTCTTCAAAAACTTTCCAATTTCATACGATTATATGTAATAATATATTAATAATAATAAATACTATATATTAAATTATGTTATTGCTTTGTTGTATTTATTATGTGTATTTATATAATATTTCATGAAACTTTTTTCTTTCTTTTTTGTCTTTTGTCTTTTAACCTAAAAAAAGCTTTCTGTTTTCATATATCAATGAGGAAAACAACTGAATTAATTGCTGGTGTCTTTCATACAGGAAGCTTCTTCAGTTTCCTTCATCGCTTTTTGTTATGTAATTTCTCGCCTTCTCAATCTATACTCTGTAGGTGTCAACATACCTCTGAAAAATTTAATATCAATGAACATAAATACAATATTTTGACGAAGTTATTTGAAGTAATTTTATATTATATAATATTACCGTAATACTGTATCGAAAGAAACACAAACTCCTTTATCGCACATCCGTCTGTAAAGATGCCAACATTCTTTTTCTTTTGTTGTGCTCAGATATGGTTCCACAGGTTGATGCACATCCAAAGCATCAATGGATTCCATATCAATGGGAGATGATTCAAAATTGTCACCTTGAATGAGCTAAAAAATTTAATTCAATTGTTAATTACTAAATAATTCATTTGTAATCAATTAAATATATAATTTGAATATAAAAATGGTTTTATTTATGTGGATATATATTTTATTATTACCTTTGAAATTGAAGTTTGTAGAGAAATAGCAGCAGATCCACGTCGATGAATAGATCGGCTATCCAACTGTCTTTCTGCTATATCAGATGATGTCTCTTTTGTCTCTATTTGCATAGTTGATTGGTTGTCATCACATCTAAAATTGTTTCAATAAAAAGCAAATCCTATGAATCCATATTATCCAATCGCGTGACACAGTATTATTGATACATAGATTATATACATCTATGAATTTTTTTTTTGACACTACGTGAGTAGATGAATCGTTGAATAGTGAACAAAAATATTGAGGTATACATGTATATTCATCAGAAATCACCCAAGCACTAGATGGTACCAAGACCGCACTTGCCCTTCGCAAATCGCATTTGAATGCCCTCTTTTATCCCTTCCTCGTCATGTTTTATCAATTCTTCTCTCTTTTTGTTTTTTTTTTTTTATATTTTTTTATCTCCTTTACTTCTACCAAATACAATAAATCTTGGTAGAAATCGAAATTGCTTCGTGTCCATGAATATATCATTTACTTGTAAGTACTTTGTGTTTTAGTATGAATAAAAATTGGAATTCACTTGATATTCATTCTACTTTATTTTTATTGCTAACTAAATTCGTGACTGTGAAATCGTTCAAATCATTAAAAATACCCATTGATTTCTGTTGAAATTTTACAACTTAGTATTGTATATATAAAGTAATAATAATGGCCACCGAGACCTTGTTTTTGAATCTAGGACAGACTAGAGGATTTATATGTGAAATATATTAGTGCAAATGGAAATATCATTCTCAGTCAATACATGAATAATTCAGACACGAAATATATTTGATTATATTTTTTTTTATGAACGTATAGTTGATGTAGAATATTGATTGAGAAAAAAAACAGTTAATAATTAACTTACAATACTCGTGGTTGTACACTCTTGGTTCTTTGTAATAATATTTTTCTTTTTTTATCTTGTGGATCTCCAATAGGTACAACAAGACATCTTTTTTCACGGTCAGTCAATGTTGAAGCTGCATCATCACCACATTCTTTCCAATAATTCGACGAAGATGATGAGGTTGCTGTTGTCATCATCGTTGTCGTCGTCATTGTTGCTGTTCCTGATAAAACTTCCACATCACGTGTATTTTCTAAATACCAAGACGTTTTATTTTCATCCCCGTGCGCTGAAGATCCACGAATAATTTGTTGAATCGATCGTCCAGCATCATTTGACAAAATACTCTTCTTGTCTTCACTCCTTGGTCGAAGATTAATTTCACCATTAATTGAATCTTGTTGAAATGAAACTGAAACAAATATTTAACTTGAAAATAAAAATATAAACCAAAATATTCTGATGTTAATGAAGATTAGTTATATTGTTAAATAATTTTTTCAAACAAATAATTGTCATTTATATATGTATGTGCACATTGAAATGATTGTTAAACTCATTCAAGATTTAGACGTGTCTACAGTATGTTACTATGTGTGCTCGTACACATATGAATACATCTGAATGCGTGGTGTTTATTTGTAAGTGCTTGCGTGTTGTCTCGTCAGTCCTAATTAATCTAGCACGCGGACAATAATAGCGTGCAAAACTCTCAAACTATCACCCAATACCGCGATAGCGTCACCAAAAATGATAGGTATGCATTTTGGAATTCGTAGCATTCTCAATTATAACATTCTATTTCAATTCTAAAGAAAATATAAATAAAATCTTTTAACAAAACTCATTTCAAACTTCATTGACATGAATTCATCATTTTTTTTTTATTTAATGGTATTTTTTAATTCTATTAACAGCGAATTTTGAATATACCTGACTTGAGAACACGTCGAGGCATCAATGAATTATCCAATGTATTTGTTGATACCATTAAACTTCCAGTATTCATCAATAATGGCGAACAACTTTTAATGATTGGCGTCGTGGGTAAATTACTTCTGAGCTGTCGTACAAGTTTATCATCTCGCGGTGAATTTCTTTCAATTTCTGAATCACTATCCGCATCACTGACAAGTGATACCATTGTTACAACATCATGATTAGTTTTTGATAATTCAGATTTTTTTCCAGACTCTTCTACACGTCGCTTTCCACTTCTTGCTCTTTTTTTCGTTGTGATTGGTTTTAATTTTTCTGTTGATCCACCACCATGATTTAATGATAATATCGAAGCGCTTTTAACACTTGAATTATCATCTCCATATTGATTAACATTTATACCAGCTTTCCCCGAATTTACCCAATCCTTTTTTTCATTTTTAACGTCTCTCAATGTATTATTAATACCATTGTTATTACAAACATCTCTAGATCTACCAATTTTTGGTGTATCAATAATTATATTAACTTTAGCTTTCGCTAATGATCCATGAATATTTGTCAATGTCGGAGTACTGCGACGCTGAATAGGTGGTGCTGAATTTGTTCTTTTTGCTTTTGAATCGCTCAGTAATGTTGTATTACGTTCTTTAATTTTATCATGTCTTTCTAATTTATCACCTAATACAGAATCTTTAATTGTCGGTGAAACAAATGTATTTTTTTGAATTCCACCAGTGAATGCAATATTTGTACCAGATTGAAATGACGCTCGTTTTGTCCTAGCATCGAGTATAACTTTCACTTCTTTTTCTCCAATATGTTTAGTATCATTTCCCGAGGACAATACTGATGACGATGATGATGATGATGATGACGATTGTAGTGATGTTGGAAGATTAAATGAATTATTATCATCGGATTTTATTCGTTCACAACTAGCATTTGACAATCGTGATTCGCATCGTGAATCATCAGCAGTTGTTTCATGCGCAAGAAAAATATCGATATTAGATTTATTTGCTTCACGTTGTTTCCATGCAACTCTAAGTCTTTCAGCTAATTCCTGATGCGAATATAAAATTGTTGCTTTATCCGTGCCAATTGTCGATGATGATCCACCAGACGATGTCAAATTACCGCGTACAGTTTTACTTGACGATGTACCAATTCGTGATGCAATAACTTCAACTTTATTCCCATTATCAATTGTTGAACTCCAAGCAATTCGTACTTTTGGCCGTTCCAATGAATTCCAATTAGTTTTATCACGACGTGATTTCAATGATTGATCACCAATCGAGTGATACAACAAAGAGCCAGAACTCTGCGATCGATTATCATCCGCAGATCTTTGTCTTCGTATCGTTCCGCGTTGTTGTTGCTGCGAATACGTTCTTTTTGATATTGGCTGTTGAAGTGACAATTGTCTCGTTGTTTGTCTCGACATTATTATTCCATTAATCAATCAAACAATCAGAACAATTTAATTCAATTAATCTTTTCAACTTCCCAACAGAAAAATAATTAAAATAATTAAAATAAAATACCGAAAAAATCTGAAACAAAATCAAATAAAACTTACAATCAATTTCAGTTAATATAATAAAAACAAATATAAATATAATATCAAGTTCAATGTACTTGTAGCTCGAACTTTATATACTCACCAGGAAGTTTGATTGAGATTGAAGTTGGCAAAAGAAATAAAAGGATGAGAGAAAGAAAAATTGTGCAGAAAAAAAAATGAACGACCTGTCGGCATTGGCACATGCTCGCGACTGACTACCTTCTATCCATTGCCCTCTTTGATAAAGTCCACGCTTCGCACAAGCTCACACTCTCTATCATGATTCCCTAGTCATAGATAAAATATATTATATATTTACATATATATATATACTACTTATATTAGTATATATACTTTATATACTTGGCTTACTTAGCGTCTATTGTAACAAACAAACTCAACTAAACTCAACTCCAGTCACCCGGTTATTGATCAAAACTTTACCTATCATCCGACAGCTTGTTGTCCGCAGTTACCATGGCGCGTGTTCCTCCTCCTCGTCAATCATTTGGATTCGTTGAACTGTGTATTACTCATTGTATTCATACATCTATATGCATTGTGTAATATATTATACTCACGTGAGAAAAGTTTAAAGGCTTGAAAAGTTTGTGGAAGTTTCTCGCGCTTGAGATCCAGTTGAGTGTTCCAATATATGTTTGTATATATACATGTATCTGTAATAATAAATGTTCATGATAAAAGGTTGGATTTACACGTGCTTCAGGATAAAGAGAAACGATTGTGCTTATGTTAGGAATTATATACTTTTCTAATTGCTTCAGGTGAATTGTGAAGAGTTTTAATGAATCCTGAGATTGAATAATTTATTTTTCATGTGAAGTTTTTTTCTTATTTTCTAATGTTTCAAGATTGGATTTGGGGTTGATGATGAACAATGGATATAATTATGAACTCTATATGAGTCATAAAAATATATATGTGTTAGAATTAATTATGTATTGTTTATGTAAATAGTAATTAATTGTGAATAATATAGATTTTAAAAGTTTGAAAATTGAATTAATTATATTATTATTGATTTTATTGTTGTTGATATTTATCTATGTTTTTATTTGTATTCTATTGATGGTAATGCTATGTAATATTTATGTTTTTATGAAAGATAAAAAAAAATAGTTGGAATTTCAAGAAAATATTTGTTTTGTAAATATTAAAAAGAGTGTTGAAATTGAATTTCGATGAATAAATATTATTAATTATAAGATTAATAAGACTACCAATTTGCGAATGGTTATTAGTATATATGATATATTGAATTTTTGAGAAACAGTTTGTCGAGATCAAGCTCGATAAATCTTAAATATCCGCAGGATTTTGCATTCGATTGTGTGGAAAAATTACAGAGAATTCACACACAAAAGATACAAAATTGACTGATCACTCCATCTGTGAGAGAATAATCAATTTAGATTTGCCGTCAGTGTTCTTTTTCTTTGTTTCAATTGGCTGAAAACCAAAATTCGAAAACAATTTTTTTGTTTTCAGTCGTAAAAAACTTTTACCAATAAAAGATATTTGAATATTTGCGGGAATTAGAAAACACCGCCATTATTAATATTTACGCATAATAGCCACTGGCGGCGCTGCATGTAATATATTTATAACTATATATGTAATGAGAAAAAAAAAATAATTTTAGTGATAAAAAAATACAGAGCCGAAGATACCCGAGGGTTATTCTTTTTTTGGATAAACTGTACAGTTTCGTAAATATTTCACCCGGCTTCTCTCACTTCATCGCCATTTGCTAGCATTGTATCGTCCTCTCTGCTCTGTTTTAACATTAATTTCATTTAATTCAATAATTTTATCATGGCGGAGAACAAAGAAAGAACTTTTATCATGATCAAGCCTGATGGCGTTCAACGTGGACTTGTTGGAAAAATTATTCAACGCTTTGAAGAGAAAGGATTCAAACTTGTTGCCATGAAAATGGTTTGGGTAAGTGTAATAATTTCCCTTGGATTTGAGTAATAAGAAGCCAATATCTTCTGACACGTGTTTCATTTTTATGCATTCCTCCAGCATCGTTATTAATTTTTCATTATAACTTTATCGTAATTTTTCATAAAAATCCTGATATTTCCTAGTATATATTGAGAAAAATTTGAAAAAGTTTCCATTTTATTATGGAACAAAACTTGAAAAAATCTGGATGAATTGAAAATGAGAAACATATTGAAAAATTTGAAACAGATTTATTGAATACTTACTTATAAAGTTTATAATTTTTTATTATTTCATTTTAGGCTGATGAAGCTCTTTTGAAGAAACATTATGCTGATTTAGCTGCAAGGCCATTCTTCCCAGGTCTTGTCAAATACATGAGCTCTGGACCAGTTGTTCCCATGGTTAGTTTATAATTTAATAAAATGAAATGAAACCTCTCAAGTATCACTAATATGTGTATATGAAATAACAATCGATGATAGTCACTGGAATTACTTATATAATCATTTTATTATCAGGTCTGGGAGGGTCTTAATGCTGTTAAGACTGGACGTGTGATGCTTGGTGAAACAAATCCCAAGGACTCTGCACCCGGCACCATTCGTGGTGATTATTGCATTCAAGTTGGACGCAATATTATTCATGGATCAGATGCAGTTGAATCTGCTGAAAAAGAAATTAAATTGTGGTTCGGTGAGAAAGAATCATCAAAGGAGCTCGTTGATTGGGCATCATGGGCTGAAAAATGGATCTATGAATAAATATGTTCCATTCATAGAGTGAATGAGAGGACGATTCGTTTCTTCATTTTTTTTTTTAAATAAATTTGTTACTTGCGAGTATACAATTTTAATCAATACTGTCGATTTTATCTGTTATAGAATTTGATGAAGTTATTTGTAAAAATAAAATGCATTTCCATTCCTGTATTTGAGTTGTTTATTTTTTAGTATTTAAATAGAGTTATGTAATACGAGAACGTGACGTGTCATGTGACTGTTCTGAAAATTACTAAGTTGGTTACTTATAATGAGAGGGATTTGGCACTAATTTTGAAATCAAAAATTCTAAAAGTCGAGTATTTTATAGTATCAATCTATTGAAAATTATATTTGGGATTGTAACTATTGTTGTAGTTCGAATGAATGACTGATTGTTGATAAATGCAAAATATCATGATTTATAATAAGCAAGTAATGTGTCATTTTAATCATAATGCGAATTTGTTCAATTATAGGTTAGAATCAATGAAAACGTGAATTTAATTCAAAGGCTTTGAGGTTAACCATATATCTTAATAAATTCGATTTTTTATTTGTGAATTGGTAGAAAATAATTTTTTAAACTAATTTACTATGTTTAGACATTAATGAAATTGAATTGAAACATCGATTTAAATATTTTATATTGTTTCTGTATATTCAACAACATATTTCTCAACTAATTATTTGAAATGGAATTGAAGGAATAAATAAAGTTTAGAATTCAAATTACAATGTAATTGTAAATAGTATTTATTCATCCTCTCCAATAACAGTCGTCTTTTCAGATACATAGAGACCATCTAAAAATTTTCGGATATCCTTATTTTTAACAGATGTTGACTGTTGTATTAGGGCAGCTATAATGAAAAAAAAAAAATATTAAAAACTCTTACTTGAAGAAAATGGCAATTATAGAAATAAAATACAGAATAGGAAATATCTTACCAGATCGTGATACATCTTCTAAAGAATTGCCTTCAAGGATAAGTTCATCCTTTTGCTTGGTACTGTTACAAACAGTTACTCCAGCGGCCATTTTGACCCGCCTAATGTACTTTTCCCCGAGAAAGTTCCTAATCTCAATCATGGTATTATTTTCTGTGGTAACACAGTTGATCGGGAAATGCGCATATACGGCGCGCATTTTATACAAGTAACCTTTAGTTACTCCTTTCAGCATGTTCTCGATGTGAGAACACACAGTTCGAACTGCAGCCAGTTCCTTTTTGGTGCCGAACCATTTTTCGACCTTAAGTATTCTCGGTGTGATCATCTGTAAAACAAATATTCAAACAATGTTATTATTAATTCAAAATCTATTCAATTAAAAAACGTAGAAATATAGTGGTATATTTATTTGAAAGTCAGCAAAGGATTTATCATTTATTTGTAAAAATGAAGGGGAATCCACAAAATCATCATTTGAAATTTTACTTTATGAACGTAAAACTAGAAATTAATTAAGCTGTTGGAAAAAAAGTATTATACTTACACGAATATCAAGAGCAAGATGCTTGAAAGAACGTTTGAGGATTCCTCTGGGTCCTTTAACAGTCACCAATCTGGATTTGACTGAAACAGTCAAACCCTCTGGGATTTTCACAGTTTGATTTGTAACGATTTGTTTCATCCTGTACCTGTAAATCAAATGAATTAAAAAATTAAAATATTGATCATATTTTAATATAAATATATTATTTCAATTCACTTTATAATATCTTTTGCAATCAAAAATACAGAATATTTATAATCAACACTTTGATACTGTAGTAGTCATGTATTTTGAATGATATAGTTGTATTTAAAATCACAATTAATTAATAATATTTTATATTAAAAACCACTTGATGCACATAGATATTAACAAATAATATTCAACAGCTCACGTTTATTTATCATTTAGATAAATAAATAGTATGACTGATCAATGCTTTCATTTGAAGAGGTTAGGAATTATTACCTTCAAAATATATTATGTGAATTGAAAAATATTATTTTAACTTGAAAGAATACACAAAATAATAACTGAATGTATGTAATTAATCAATTATTTCTGTGTTTTCGCAACGATTTATGTAGATTCAGTTTCGTGAAAAAATGATGTTACCTTTCGTACCTCACGATCAAACGGAAAAGGAGGACCGATGAAGAAAAACATCAAGAGTCGAGACTCGAGACTGGTTATAGAACATCTAATCGATGGAAGCGGAACCAGATGGCGCACATTCAATTTCAAATATTTCCCGTCACACATGAAAACGACGAAATGTCACGATTGAAAATCCTGACGCTAAATGCGTTACAAAAGTTACATATTTTTAAATTAATTTGCATGAACTTTTCAGGATCGGAATAATTTAAAAATTAAAAAAGATATATTATTATAAATACATATGTTTATATTATATCAATATTCAATAAATAAATAAGAGATTATAAAATTTTGAATCAATACGAAATTTATCATGAGAACTCTGAAATATCTAGATTTATAAGAACAATCTACCATTCCGATATGTTATTTTTTAGAGGTAATATTTTATTATTTGTTTAATTAATTCAATATGCTATAATTATATAATCATATCATTAAAATCATATTTATTATTTTCATGTTCAAAATCAACATTTTATATTTTCAATTACATTAATCAACGAATGTACGTTAATCTTTTTTTCAATAAATATAAATAACAGTACAATTCTTGAGTATTAATCATATCAATAAATCAAGAAGTATTCATGAAATATTACAAACAGATAATAATAATAATAATATTATTAATATTAATAATATTGATCTGACTGGACAGACATTCCGATACAATAATAACTCAAAAAAAAATTGTTTTGGAAATATCTATTCAACCGCATCAATTTGAAAATTTTATTTATTAGTTGAACAAGACTCTATTTTATTTATCATCATTGCTATTGTTTTTCCGATTATGACGAATTGTCGCAATTAATAACATAAAATATCTGTAACTGATATTTATTTTTTTGTAACATTATCCTCGATTTTATGTCAAAGATTATTAATACTAATGAACAGTAAGGGGATCATTGTTGATTATTATAAATCGAAATAATAAAATTTATATGTAAATAAATTGGCAGTAGAGATGACTAGAAGAGATGAAGTCAAAGACGCTAAGAAAAAAAAAACACAAGGGGGAGAGGACGAAATAATATTGGGGAAAAATAAATGAAATAAATGTGGAGATAAAAATAAAAACATAGGTGATGTTTAGAATATAGAAACATTGGGAGAATACGATTGAAATGTAGAAAAATAGCATGCAAAATTTGGAAGAAAGAGGAAAATAAAGATAGCATAGACTATATTAAATTGTGGAACGATGAAATTGTAAGACAAAAGAAGGCTGCATACAATGAGAGGAAGAGTAAAAGTATTTGTAAAAGTAGAATATAATATACTTGACGAAGTAAATAAATTCAACTGTAATTTTGAAATTTTGCAGGAAAGTAATGATGAGAAATATACGGAATGTATGTAAACATAAGTGAACAAAGTAGAAGAGAATGAAAGAAAATAAAATGAAAAAGAAAAAAAAATGATAACAATAGAAGAGAAAGAAATGAAGAGATATTAAATTTATAGAAGAAGGTATTTACAACTGTATGTCAATGAAGAAAAAATTATTTATTCATGTACTAGAATGTTCGGACTATTCAAATGTAGACACTGGTGTTTACAACAATTCAAATACAAAATCCGTTGCAAAATTCCACTTGCTGGTGGGGAATTGAATATTAGTATATATTGTCTCCATTTTTGCCAATATCTCTCAGAATTCGATTCAATCTGCTGAACTATTCACTTTGAAGAGACTTCATCTAACTTACACCAACTGGAGGTATCAAAAGGTAATTTCAATAACATTGAATTAAAATATTTGCAATTTATTAAGCGTTTTATATCATTCTCAAATTGAAATTTAATGAAAAATTGATTCGTGTCATTAATGAATTCTAAAACTAAGAATGAATAAGAAGAAATACGATTTTCTTTTGAATTTGTTTTTGGACATTATTATTCACTTTATATACTTTTAAAAATAATTCATAACTTTATACAATAACTCATTGATAATTTACAGTAATTTTGATATCAAAATGAAATTTTTTTTAATTCAATTTTTTGTTTTCATTTTTTTCCAGATACAAATTGAAAATACACATTTACTGACCAACTATGCAATGGATGAAGTTAAGGATTCGAAGGACAATGTTATTGTGAACAGTATTGATCCATCATCTCAGACAACAGTCGTCTTCTCGGATACATAGAGACCATCTAAGGATTTTCGGATATCCTTATTTTTAACAGACGTTGACTGTTGTATCAATGCAGCTAGAATTAAAAAAAAAAATATTTAAAACTCTTACTTGAAGAAAATGGCAATTATAGAAATAAAATACAGAATAGAAAATATCTTACCAGATCGTGAAACATCCTCTAGTCAATTGCCTTCTAGAATTAATTCATCTTTCTGCTTGGTACTGTTACAAACAGTTACTCCAGTGGCCATTTTGACCCGCCTAATGTACTTTTCCCCGATAAAGTACCTAACCCCAATAACGCTATTGTTTTCTACAGTAACACAGTTGATCGGAAAATGCGTATATACGGCGCGCATTTTATACAAGTAACCTTTAATTACTCCTTTCAGCATGTTCTCGATGTGAGAACACACAGTTCGAACTGCAGCCAGTTCCTTTTTGGTGCCGAACCATTTTTCGACCTTAAGTATTCTAGGTGTGATCATCTGTAAAACAAATATTCAAACAATGTTATTATTAATTCAAAATCGATTCAATTAAAAAACGTAGAAATATAGTGGTATATTTATTTGAAAGTCAGCAAAGGATTTATCATTTATTTGTAAAAATGAAGGGGAATCCACAAAATCATCATTTAAAATTTTACTTTATGAACGTAAAACTAGAAATTAATTAAGCTGTTGGAAAAAAAGTATTATACTTACACGAATATCAAGAGCAAGATGCTTGAAAGAACGTTTGAGGATTCCTCTGGGTCCTTTAACAGTCACCAATCTGGATTTGACTGAAACAGTCAAACCCTCTGGGATTTTCACAGTTTGATTTGTAACGATTTGTTTCATCCTGTACCTGTAAATCAAATAAATTAAAAAATTAAAATATTGATTATGTTTTAATATAAATCGTTATTATTTCAATTCACTATATAATTTTTTGTAACCAAAAATGCAGAATATTTATAATTAAGACTTTGATACTGCAGTAGTCACGTATTTTGGATAATACAGTTGTATTAGAAATTACAATAAATTAATAATATTTTATATTGAAAACCACTCGATGCCCATAGATATTAACAAATAATATTCAACAGCTCACGTTTATTCATCATTCAGATGAATAAATAGCATGACTGATCAATACTTTTATTTAAAGCGGTTAGGAATTTTTATCTTCAAAAAATATTATTTTAACTTGAAAGATTACACGAAACAATAACTGAATGTATGTAATTGATCAATTATTTTTATGTTTTCGCAATGATTTATGTAAATTCAGTTTCGTGAAAAAATAATGTTGTCTTTCTTACCTCACGATCAAACTGGAAAATAGATGACTGCACGTGCCGAGTGCCGAGTGCCGACTGACGAAATAACATCGAGACTCGAGAGTCGAGACTGATTTTAAAACATCTAATCGATGTAAGCACAACCAGATGGCGCACATTCAATTTCAAATATTTCCCTTGAAAACGACGAAATGTCACGATTGAAAATCCTGACGCTAAATGCGTTACAAAAGTTACATATTTTCAAATTAATTTGCATGAACTTTTCAGGATCGGAATAATTTAAAAATTAAAAAAGATATATTATTATAAATACATATGTTTATGTTATATCAATATTCAATAAATAAATAAGAGATTATAAAATTTTGAATCAATACGAAATTTATCATGAGAACTCTGAAATATCTAGATTGATAAGAACAATCTACCATTCCGATATGTTATTTTTTAGATGAAATATTTTATCATTTGTTCAATTAATTCAATATGCTATAATTATATAATCATATCATTAACGACATATTTATTATTTTCATGTTCAAAATCAACATTTTATATTTTCAATTACATTAATCAACGAATGTACGTTAATCTTTTTTTCGATAAATATGAATAACAGTACAATTCTTGAGTATTAATTATATCAATAAAATAAGAAGTATTCATGAAATATTACAAACAGATAATAATAATAATAATATCAATAATATTAATAATATTGATCTGACTGGACAGATATTCCGATACAATAATAACCCAAAAAAAAATTGTTTTGGAAATATCTATTCAACCGCATCAATTCGAAAATTTTATTTATTAGTTGAACAAGACTCTATCTTATTCATCATCATTGCTATTGTTTTTCCGATAATGACAAATTTTCGCAATTAATAATATAAAATATCTGTAACTGATATAAATTTTTTAGTAACATTATCCTCATTTTTATATCAAAGATTATTAATACTAATGAACAGTAAGGGGATCATTGTTGATAATTATAAATCGAAATAATAAAATTTATATGTAAATAAATTAGCAGTAGAGATGACTAGAAGAGATAAAGTCAACGACGCTAAGAAAAAAAAAAACACAAGGGGGAGAGGACGAAATAATATTGGGGAAAAATAAATGAAATAAATGTGGCGATAAAAAAAAAACATGGGTGATGTTTAGAATATAGAAACATTGGGAGAATACGATTGAGATGTAGAAAAATAGCATGCAAAATTTGGAAGAAAGAGGAAAATAAAGATAGCATAGAATATATTAAATTGTGGAACGATGAAATTGTAAGACAAAAGAAGGCTGCATACAATGAGAGGAAGAGTAAAAGTATTTGTAAAAGTAGAATATAATATACTTGACGAAGTAAATAAATTCAACTGTAATTTTGAAATTTTGCAGGAAAGTAAAGATGAGAAATATACGGAATGTATGTAAACATAAGTGAACAAAGTAGAAGAGAATGAAAGAAAATAAAATGAAAAAGAAAAAAAAATGTAAACAATAGAAGAGAAAGAAATGAAGAGATATTAAATTTATAGAAGAAGGTATTTACAACTGTATGTCAATGAAGAAAAAATCATTTATTCATGTACTAGAATGTTCTGACTATTCAAATGTATACACTGGTGTTTACAACAAGTCAAACACAAAATCCGTTGAAAAATTCCACTTGCTGGTGTGGAATTGAATATTAGTATATATTGTCTCCATTGTTGCCAATATCTCTCAGAGTTCGATTCACTTCGGAGAGACTTCATCCAACTTACACCAAGTGGAAGTATCAAAAGGTAATTTTAATAACACTGAATTAAAAAATTTTCAATTTATTAAGCGTTTTATATCATTCTCATATTGAAATTTAATGAAAAATTGATTCGTGTCATTGATGAATTATAAAACTAAGAATGAATAAGAAAAAATACGATTTTCTTTTGAATTTTTTTTTTGGACATTATTATTTACTTTATATACTTTATAAAAATAATTCATAACTTTATACAATAACTTATTGATAATTTACAATAATTTTAATATCAAAATGAAATTTTTTTCAATTCAATTTTTTTTCATTTTTTTCTAGATACAATCATTTTGCGAAAAATGCACATTTGTTGACCAACTGTGGAACAAATGAAGTTTAGAATTCAAAGAACAATGTAATTGTACTTTTTACAATCCGAGAAGACGACTGTTGTTCAAGATGATGTGTTTTTTATTCATCATCTTGAACAGTCGTCTTCTCGGATACATAGAGACCATCTAAGAATTTTCGGATATCCTTATTTTCAACAGACGTCGATTGCTGTATCAACGCAGCTGGAATGTAAAAAAAAAATATTAAAAACTCTTACTTGAAGAAAATGGCAATTATAGAAATAAAATACAGAATAGGAAATATCTTACCAGATCGTGATACATCTTCTAAAGAATTGCCTTCAAGGATAAGTTCATCCTTTTGCTTTGAACTGTTGCAAACAGTTACACCAGCGGCTATTTTGACCCGCCTAATGTACTTTTCGCCGGGAAAGTTCGTAGTCTCAATAACGCTATTGTTTTCTGTTGTAATACAGTTGATCGGAAAATAACAGTGTTATTGAAATTAGGAATTTGTTCATTCAGCACGCATTTTATACAAGTAACTTTTGGTTACTCCTTTCAGCATGCTCTCGATGTGAGAACAAATGATTTATGTAGATTCAGTTTCGTAAAAAAATAATGTTGCCTTGCATACCTCACGATCAAACGGAAAAAGAGGACTGATAAGGAAATAACATCGAGACTGGTTTTAAAACATCTAATCGATGTAAACAGAACCAGATGGCGCACATTCAATTTCAAATATTTCCTGTTGATAATTTACAATAATTTTAATATGAAAATGAAATTTTTTTTTTCATTTTTTTCCAGATACCAATTATTGTGCGAAAAAAGGACATTTGTGTGACCAACTGAGCATCGTTAATGGTATACATCGTATGAATGTCGATGCCGAAAAGGATACGAATTACAACCAGACAGAAAATCAAACAAAGCTTCACACTACGGAATTATTGATTGTTTCGATCGACATGACGAAGCGAACTCACAAACGTACAATTCAGCATGTTTCAAAGACGAATTTCAATGTGAAAATTGTATAAGTGCTCATCAAAAGACAATGTATGCAATGATAAAGGTCTCATAGGCGAAATAAATTGTCGTTTCCGTAAGTGTTCTGATTCAACAGATTTTAAATGTAAACCACCTAGTGGTTTTTGTAAACTGTGAAGACAAATGTCCAACTACAATATTGATGATCGTGGTGATAACAGCGATGAATATGCGTATTACGAAGGTATGAATTTGATAAAATCAACTACCCATTGCAAATATATTGACGAATATATAGATGTATTTATTCAGCCAAACGCATTCCAAAATCCAATATTCATTCACGGTCGTCGATTGCGCTGATCCAATAGATGACTACTATATTTTATGATAGACAGCCATTGGATCTACGCAGTCGATGACCTTGAAAAATTATGGATATCCGAAGGATCAGCGTAGCTATAATGTGAAAAAAAAAAATATTAGAATTAACTCTTGTTTTTTGATTGAATGCATTTTAAATTAGTATTAAAATTGTTTGAATATTTGTTTACAGATGATCGCACTTTTTGGTGACAAACCATGTCTTCACTTTAAGGAGTCTAGGTAGACTTAAGTTATACTTAAAGTGAAGAAATGGTTTGGCATCAACTTAAGTAGACTGCTTAAGAGAAATGGTTTGGCACCAAAAAGGAACTGGCAGCGTTTTGAACTGTGGGTTCTCGTATACAAAACATGATGAAAGTACTACTCGTTTCAACATGATTTGTATATGTATGAACAAAGGTTTAATTTGGAACACACAAAATTCAAAATTCATAAATTGTTAGGACTCTATGATTTGTTTCCATTTTACATTTCATATAATAGTTAATACAAATTTTCATAAATGGTTACTCACTAAAGGTTACTTGTATAAAATGAGGGCATTTTGTGCCAAGTTTTCAATTAATTGTTATTTTCAGTTCAATTAGCTGGAAAAGGGGTATATAGTACTCTCATTGCTCCATCAATTGGATAACAATTATTTTCAGTTGATACATAGAGACTTTTCTTATACATAAGAGAAATTTCTTCATTTCGATTATTGAAATAATACAGTACTCGAGATAAGAAGTTTCTTGAAAAAAAAATACATCAGGAGGGTAAAGATGACTTCTGGTATCAAAATGGCCGCTGGTGTTACTGTTTCTAATTCGGCAAATCGACAAAACACAAATCTTTATTCATTTTTTTGTTTGGTAATATGTTTTCTATTTTGTATTTTACTTTTATTAATCATTTACTTGTAAAATTGAAAGGGAATCCACAAAATCATCATTTAAAATTTTACTTTACAAACGTAAAACTGAAAATTAATTTAACGTAAAAATTAAATTAAGTTGTATTGGAAAAAAAGTTTTATACTTACACGAATATCAAGATTTTCATGGTTTGATTTGTAACTTTGTTTATTTTTTCTTGTATCTGTAAATCAAATTAATAAAAAAAAATTATTGATCATATTTGAGAATAAATATATTATTCCAATTCACTTCATAATATCTTTTGTAATAAAATATACAGAATATTTATAATCAAAACTTTGATACTGATTTTGCATATTCAATTTCAAATATTTCCCGTCATATTGAAAACGACAAAATAACCCAATTGAAAATTCTGTCGCTAAATGCGATACAAAAATTACATATTTTTAAATTAATTTGCATGAACTTTTCAGGATCGGAATAATTTATAAATTAAAAAAAGATATATTATTATAAATACATATGTTTATGTTATATCAATATTTAATAAATAAATAAGAGATTATAAAATTTTGAATCAATGCGAAATTTATCATGAGAATTCTGAAATATTTGGATTGATAAAAACAATTTTACATTCCAATATATTATTTTTTAGATGTAATATTTTATTATTTCACTTAGTAAATATATAATTTTTTTTTTTTTGCTTGTTTTTATACATGGCGCAGCGAGTCGCTTATCACAATACACAATTTTTTCGTATTATAAATTGATGTCCTATAATATAAATTGTCGGTAAAATATCTTAGCTGATATTTGGCCGTATTTTATTAGTAGAAATATAATGTGACTATGTGTGTGTATGTAATTCAATTTATTTAATTCATTATTTTTTTTTTTTCATTTCATAAATTGTTAGGACTCCATGATTTGTTTCCATTTTACATTTTATAATTAATACAAATTTTCATAATTATCATCAATATCATTCTCAACACTTGAAAAGAAATATTTATTATTTTTTCATTTTAAACATGATTTAAATTCATTACAAACATTGTTCATACAATAACTTTCAAACGTCAGATAATCACACAACGAAACGCAATATATATCAAAAAAAATTGTATATAAATTATACCATTAATAATATCTTAAAACAAATTAATTAAGGTTCTGCTTTTTTTTTTTTACTTTGGAATGAATGAGGTTCAATAAATAACATATGGTTACATAACCAAACTATTAAAACTTACTCGTCGCTGTCTGAATACAATGCCCAAATGATTTTACTTATGTTTTTCATTATTCTTATTCTTTCTCCTGTGACAATTTTTCAATTATTATTATAATTCCCATTGCATTACACAACGTTGAAAATTCATCTATTCAATGTACACATTATACATATCATTTCGTATGTATTATTCTCTAATTCACTTATACTGTACAAGTATCATAAAAAACACAAAAATTCGTTTTTTATATTATTCATGAATAATAATTTGTTTCCTCCTACACAATCGTTAATTATCACTAACTGACACTACCGATTTCTTTTTAGCTACGTCCTTGACACATCATTTTTGGCACTTGAATTAGCCTCCAAATCATTACTCTCTTCTTCATGCTCACTTTGAATAATTATCATTTGATCATGATTTTCTATATCCTCTTCTTCCTCCTCCTCCTCCTCTTCTTGTTCTTCATCTTCTTCCACTTTTGCATTAGTTTCCTCATCGTCATCTTGACTTTCACCACCATCCTCCTGACCCACTTGATAAACGTCTCCTTCATCCTCATCATAATTCTCCTCCTCATTCTCTGCTTGATAAATATAACTCGTAACACCTTCCATTGATTCATCATTACTCATTTCAGCGACATTTCGTTGAATCAATATCTGATTACCTTCATCATCATTAGCGACCATCAATACAGTTCCCTCTAAATCATCAATCTGCATTGCATCACTAGCAATTTCACCCTCAAATATTTCACCAGTCTCTTCATCAATTACGACATTTTCATTGTCCTCATTGTCCTCATTACCTTCATCATTATCATCATCATCATCATCATTATTATTATCATCATTATCATCAATTTCATCATCGTCATTATCTTGTATATTTTCCTCATGACCCTTCTCTGACATTAAATTCGATGTCGATTGTTCTACTTGTAATCTACTATCATCATCTGCCATATTTTCGTCTCTTTCCTCTTCCTCCTCCTGCTCCTCCTCCTCCTCATTATCCAATTCAATTTCTTCCAATGACACGGCAACACTTGCATTTGATTTAGCAGTTGATAAATAATCGTCATAATCAGCGGTATTTGAATTTGTTGATATTCCACGGACATTCTCATCGACATCATCGATTTCATCGAGTTCAGGTAATTCTACTTCATTGTCTCGTTCAGGATTTGGCGACGCCATAGGACTCAATTTATGGTTTGATGTACTGGTGGAATTATAAACTCTAGCGTCCATGTCATTATTAACAATTGGCATCATCGGACTTAAAATAGGCGGGCCGTCATCATCAGAATCATCAGCAATTTTTTCTTCTTTACAAGATATTTGATTAACCTTTGTTACTTTTTTCTCAACCTTATGTTTGACTTGTTCCACTTTTTCGATTTCTGGGTTATTAATTTCTCCTTTTTTTATCGCGACATCACGACTTTTGCTCTCATGCGGATGACTATGTTGTCGCTTTTTATTTATATGTTTATCAGTATTTTTCATTTCATCATATTCATCTGAATCACGATCCTCACTGTCTGTTTGACAGCTCACATCACCGGTTATTCTACTATTTGTCCGTGATTCATTGTCATTCTCCGCCTCGCTTCCACTACCATTAGTGCTACTGTCAGAGTCCTCAGAATGATCTAAATTGCTATTTTCATCGTGATTTTCAGCGTCAGATGCCTCTTCCTCAGCATCAGATTCAAAATCAGCTTCTTCTTCACCTTCGCCGAGTAATGACGCTTCATCACCAATAAGACTGCCTTTATCCTCTTCACCCTCCATTTTCACATCAATATCATTACTTTGTTCTTCAAATTCAATTTCTTCCGTGCGTCGTTTTACAATACATTTAGCTGAATGTTGAGCGAGTTTTTCATCACTGTCAAAACTCAATGCACATTTTTCACACCAAATGTGTTCATGATTATTGATATGAATGCTCATATGTAATAAAAGTTTGCTTCGTGCATTGTGATATCGTCCGCATGTTTTACATGTAAAATTATTTCCCTCACATGATAATATTGCCTCATGAGTGTCTTTCAAATGTTGTGATAAATCTCTATAAGTACTGCATAATTTTAAACAAACACCACAAGTAACTGCAGCCTCTGCTCGATGAAATCGAATTAAATGTTGCCATAAATGTTTTTTTGCCGGCCATTGTTTGCCACAAACTTCACATGCACAAACTGTATTTGTCGATTCATCATAGACTTTTCTCGAATCCTTTCGATAACATTTATTATTACCTTGTGATATTTTAATATTAGACAATGGCATAAGATTTGGTAATGGCTTTTGTCCAGATAATTGTAAATTAATGTCTTCAAATAAATTGAAATCCGGAATATTTAAATTTGATTCACTGAGCATTAAATCAATTGGTTCTTTTTTAATTTGATTATTATTTTTTAAATGTGATTCGAGAATCGATGTTGCATAATTATTTGGTGATTCATCTCTTATTGAATTTCTACGTGAACAAACGCTGATATGATTCCATAATTGTGAATTTGTACCAAATTGTTTATTACAATTTTGACATTCAAAATTACCACGATTTTTCTTTGTTTTCTTTGAATTACTAGTTTTTATTTTTTTAAACATCCTCTCAGGATCAGTATTGTGTATTGTTTGGTAATGCTCCGACAATGTGTCGCGATTTAAAAATATTTCTGGACAAATTTCACAATCATATGTATCATGATGAGATCGTCTTCGTTTTTTCCCTTTAAAATGATTAACATTATTATAAATACCGTCATCATACTCGGTGTAATCAGGTTCGTCTTTAATAGCTGCTACAGAATTATCATGATCATCACCTTTACCCGACATATCCGAATGATGTTCAAATCCAGCCAATTGATCCTTGGGCACATTGTGAATATGTTCATAATGATATCTAATATCAGCATCTGTTGTAAAAACTGCTAGACATCGTTTACATGTACGAAAAACTTTTCCATGACATTTTTTCGTATGATCAAATGCCTTCCATTTTGATGCATATTGTTTTCCACAAACTTGACATGTATTTGGCATTAAAAGAACTGTTGAATGAACATCTTCAACGTGTTTCTTTAAATCCTGTGGATCTCTCATTGGAATTAAACATACGCCACATGAAACACCAATTTCATTACGATGAAGTGAAAGAACATGCATTTTTAATTTAAGCTTATTCTCAACTGTATCGCCACAATAATCACAGACATTAGGTGAATTATGATATTTATGATCTTTTCTATGTAATTCTAAATCTTCTTTTGTACGGAATAATTTTTTACAATTGCTATTTTCACACGTAAGATCCGGATGATCCATATGATTAACACGATTGTGTGTCATTATACCGAGCTTTGACGTTATAGTTTCATTGCACAAATGACACGTATAACTGCTATGATGATTTTCAATATGTTTTTGTAAGCTTGCACGATCTTTAAATATTCTCTCACATGCCCGACAGCGTGTCAATAATGTACCAGGATCTTTACGATAATTTTGACAACCCTTCATGTGACGTCGTAATAAATAACGTTTATGGAAGCCTTTATTACATTTCTCACAATGATGAACAGCGGCAGAATTATCCTCCTCTACATTTGCAGTTTTATAAATCGATGTTTCATTAACAAATTGTTTTGTATCAAGTTCATAACGATGTATTTTTGCAATATGTGCAGCTAAATGATCCTTGGATGCACTTGTTTTCATACAATATTTACAAGTAACATCTTCATGACCTTTATGAACACGATTAACGTGTTTCCACAAGTGTGACGTTCTACCGTAACATTTATTACATAAATCACACGGGAATAATGCATGCTTTGTACGACGATGATGTGAAAGATCTTTCCAATTAACAAATGTTAATCCTGAACATAATCCACATGTAAGATCAATTTCAATGGCATTTAAATTCCCTTCAAAGTTCATCATTGTATCATTTAATGTTTCATTGATACCATTATTATAACCAATATCAATTTCCAATCCATGAATTTTTCTGTGTCTTGACATTTTTGATTTATTTGAATAGGGACGTCCACAAATGTCACAACTAAAATCACCATTTGTCAATGGCCAATGTTTACTCTTAACGTGTGTGCTCAATTGAATAACATCAGGAAAAACTTTAAGACAAACACCGCATATTAATGGTACAGTATCAGAATGCACACCCATTACATGCTTCCAATAATCTACACGACTTCCCCACAATTTACCGCATATCTCACATGTATTTGGTGATTCACCTTGAATCAAATGATGCTGAACATGATCATTTTTTAATGATTTAGTGGCAAATATTTTTCCACAATCGTCGCGTTCACATCTAATTGATGGTTCTTCATGATGAATACTGCTTACGTGCAGCCAACGTTCCCATTTACTTGAATGTGAACTACTGCAAATTTCACAAACAAAAAATAGATGATATTGTCCTTTATTACCATTTGAATTTGTTCCAGTGCCATTTAAATTTGTTAATTCACCGCTCGCTGAAATTGGCTCGGATTTATGGGCATTTCGTTGATGGCGAATTAAATGATCTTCATTTGGAAATGATTTATAGCAAATAAAACAATCAACTTTTTCACCGTCTTCAGCGTCAAAATCAATATTATTTTGATCGATATTTAAACCTTCGTTGCTATTAAAATTTTCGTTGTAATAATTGCTATTTAATTGTACAAAACCAGCTGGATCATAGCCCGGATCCACATTATGTATTGATACATGTGACATTAATTTTTTTCTTGAATCATGCTGTCTGCCGCATATTGTACAACTATAACGTCGCTGATCAGACATTGACATTTTTGTACCACCATGATACATATTAACATGATTAAGTAATTGCTCATTGTCCGAGCATATTTTTAAACAAACTCCACAAGCAAACGCAGCAAATTCTTTGTGTGTCGCTCGTATATGAAGCCATAATGATGCACGATCGTTAAAATCACGTGTACAAATTTCACAAACAAAAACTGTTTCAATTTCAATAACATTTTCGCCATTACCACGTTCCTCATCGTCATTACGATCTGATGAAAATGATATTTCAGACGATGGCTCTCGTTTACCTTTTAATTCATCAACTCTCGACATATGTTTACCACCAATTTGTCCCATAATTGTTTTCTTCAAACATTTATCACTATCAATAATTGGCACTGGATCAACACCATGTGATGTTACAATATGCCTACTCAATGATGATTTTAAAACAAAATCTTTTTCACATAATATACAAACATAAGGTTTCTCTGTTTCATGAGTAATTTCATGCTCTTTCAATAAATCAATTGACACGAATGATTGTGGACATGTTTCGCAATACCATCGCTTCTGTCCGTCTGAGTCTACACGACTTTTGCCATCAACTTGCGAAACTCTTGTTGATTTGTATGACAAAATTCTACCGTCTGAATTGCGTTTTAGTCCCTCATTACGCGTTAACGCTTGCTTCAATATTGTTAACTGTGGATTCTTCGATAATTTTGCTTCAGCGGTCCGATAATCTTTTCCATCATCCTCTGATTCAATTGTCGATGCGTCAGACGTATCCATGAGACTTTTACCCTTTGATTTACCCGATTGAATAACAATTACTCCACGTGTCGTTGCATCTTTTTGTCGATCATTCATACAATTACGACTATGTCTATTTAATTCTGTGATATTTGTATACATTTTTGGACATGTTTTACATCGATAACGATTTTCCTGTTGTACATAAGCTGTTGGTAGTTCAGTAGGTAGCGGCGCACCAGTGTGTCGTGATTTTATATGTTCGTCAAGATTTGATCGCGTTGAATATATCCTCGCGCAATATCTACATGTAACAGCTGGATGTCCTCGATGAGTTGTTGATACGTGACCCCACCGATGTTTTGCCGTTGAATATGATTTGTTACACAGATCACATTGATAAGGTCGTTTATATGATGTATGATCGTCAGTGATGACTTTCTCACCAATTACATCACCGCCACCCACATGAATGCGTGCATGAAGTGACAAGTGTCCCTTGGAACTGAAGGCCTTATTGCATAATGAACAAACATACACTTCATGTTGCTCTGATGTGTGTTGAAAAATCGGAGGTGATAGTGAATTTAATTGTTGTTGTTGTTGCTGCTGCTGTTGCTGTTGTTGTTGATGGTGATTTCTATTATCAATTTCTTCAATGTCTTCAGTTACCATTGGTGGCATTTCCAAGAAATCACTTGGATTTGTCTCCATGTCCATTTCATATTCATCAGATTTTCTGTCATCATTATCGTCCATTCCTTGAAGAAACAAATAAATAAATATATTCGTAAGAAATAAATTAAATATGATTATAAATCAATCAAATGGAAAATTTAACGATTGAATATTTATACCTTCATCGGTGCCACTTTGTTCGAGGATTTCTTCAATTTCCTGGTCGCCTTCACCGTCCGAATTCAAACGTGGCGGAGTGCCTAAGGCGGCATTAGGATTTACGATGGGTGCTTCAGGTATAAGAATTGGCATTTTTTCCTTTTCCTTGAGCAATTCTGAACGCAACTCGGAATGTTTGTCCATTTCATTACGTATCTGACCATTTGACTTTAATACCAAAACAATATACATTCAATATAATAATATATTATATAACTTTATAAATAATTAAATGAATTTTCTATGCTTACAAACTCTTTCTGTGGTAATGATCGTTCTAGTAATGCAACAGCATTAACGCAAGCCGTTCTAAAGTCATAAAAATTCTCAAGATTGTACATACACCGATAGCACAAACATTTTGGTAATCGATCCTCTTCATCAATCTGTAAATTAATTCAATAAAAATATATTATTTACAAGAATCAATAAATTAAATCAATTTAACTAATATTCATAATTTTCCAATTGGTCGATTTATTAAATTGAGGTCAGGATGTTAAAAATTTAATGAATGTTAATAGACTCTAGATATTCGCTTACTGATTCAATCCTCAAAATGTTATCCAAAAATGTAATATACAATTATTCAATGCATCATCATTATCATATAAATAGTTTAACCAAATACGAAAGCCTGTCACGTTTCTCAATTAACAAATCATTACACAACAATATATATTTTTACATAGATATGAGCTTCTTGAAAAAAATAAAAAAAAAAATCCGAAAATATTTTTCTTTCCTCTCTCTCTCTCTATGTCTTTCACATCCTATGACTCAACTTGCAAACTTTCTTTTCCTCCACAACTCCATTAAAAATCGCATTTTTTGTTCCCTCTCTCTCTCTCTCGTCCCACCTTATTTTTTTTTCCTTCATCTTGTTCAAGATTCATCGGACTTTCAAGTTTCCCCACAATATATCAATGCATATATATCTACCCAAGACACAACTTTTCAAGTTACATCGTCCAACGTCCCCAGGTAAATTCAGGTCGTCCATACTACGTTGCTTCTCCTTTTCCACGTTAGCAATACCGCTTACTTGATCCATAAAATTCATTCGTGCCCAGGTATACAACAAACAGATGGGAAGGTAGGTAATGTAGATAGAAGATTTGTCGAATTACGCATGTTATCTTTCAAAGCAACAATTGAAATATATATATGTATAAATATACACCTCGAGGTCATAATACACAGAGTGATTGTCAGTGCCAACATCGACACAAATTAATTGATACAAGTAGAGAGGTAGTAATTGCTTTGTTGTATTTTCATTATCGTCATTGTCATCGTAATACATTTTTTTGTACAAATAAAATAGTTGGATTATGAACCGAGTCAATGTAATAATAATATAAATTGGTAAATGAATAAGTCTATTGATTATATTATTTATTATTATATACTCTGAATAATATTTGAGGTGAATAAGATGCAGAGGACCTACGCAATGTCATCAGAGCCACAGGATTGCGAGACAGCAGGAGAGATTGGATTAAAAGGAGAGGATGGCGTGGGAAGTGATGGTGGTGGGAAGCATATGTCGCAGGAGCAACAGCAGCAACATCAGCAGCTTGGACAAAATATACGGTTCATGATGGTGGCATGATGAGGGAGTAGAGGGGAAGAAAAAAAAAACGACGGGCGGATGCAGAGTCAGGCGACAACACATCAACCAAGCTAAAACAGCACAGAGAGTGGATAGTATGATGCGTATACGCGCATTTGCGACGGCGGCCAACCACATCCGACGTGCTTTAGAGTGTAGAGGAATGGAATTCTCGTTGTGCCAACAAAGCAAATGCGAGGGAGAGAGAATAGAGATATATATACGTATAGAATTAAAAAGAAAAAAAAAAAATAAAACATTCTGACAGAGCAACAAGAATTATCGCAATGATAAAGAAATATGTCCGTTATCCTCTTCAGATTAAATTAAGATCAAAAAATACATCAGTCAATGCATTGATGTTTCATATATAAGAAATATAATAATTAAAATAATAAAATATATATACTTAAATAATTTTAATGTGTAAATAAATTATCGAAGGGTCGAATAAATTATATTATTTATTTATTCATTTGGTTTATTTTTTTGTTGTTGCATTAAGAATGATAAGACTGACTTCAATGACCTCTCACTGAATGGTTCATTGGAATGGAACAAAAGAAAAAGAGAAATATAATCGTCGTGGAAAATGATGATGATGATGATGATGATGATGAACAACAATCAGAGTGTCACGAGGGAATTGATGATCATTTGAAATGTCTAATAATGACAATTTCATTCCATTTGATTTAACAAAATAATAGAAAATATCATTGAGTAAAGATGGATGACACTGAGACAAACCGTTGCGTGTTGCACTGTGCGATATCGGATTACGTGCACCGGGTGAGACCAGCATTTATCCACAGACATAAGAGTAAAAGAGATGGCAAGACAGTGTCAGAATAAATGCGATAGAGTAGGACGTCCGAGTGCTGACCGAATGGCGTGTCAGGGAAAATAATTTGACCGGGGGAGTCTGGCGAGAGGCCGAGTGTGAGTGAGTGAGTGAGTGAAGGAGAGAGGAGTAAAATCGTCAACAGCATCAGCAGCACCACCAGCATCAGCACCAGCAGCAGTAGCACTTAGCAGCCAGCATTGATATAGTAGAAGTAGTAGTAGTAGTAGTAATAGTGGTAGTAGTAACCTAGCAGAAAAGGTCTATTGCTGACGACCCACTCCTGCCTCTCAAGGATGCGGACGATCGATATATGAGGAATATAAGAGAGCAACAGAGAGTAGTGAGACCTAGATGAAGATAGAATTAAATTTATATAATTTCTCATTCTTTGATCATTCATATTCTATTGTGTTTCAATTGTCGTCCAGTTGCAAGAGAATTATAAACAAAAATATTCTTCAAGTAAATCCGATTAATTAAATATGATAATATTAATATCATTATAACCCCAATCAATATCAATTCTATATGTCTATCATTTGAAATGAAAACCTGCTGCATTTAATTACACAGTACACATATACATGTATAAACATAGATTGATATCTATGTATAATTTGTTTATTATGCATGATGATAGTAGTCTTATTTACCCGCCCACAAATGGAAGCTGCTTGTCATTAGTATCAAACGTGCACGTGCACACACAATACACAGAAAGACAAAGATTCGATAATACCAATGATTTTTAACTCTAATCTCTCAATTGATGAATTAATTAATAAAATCAAATGAGAATTTATAAAATATAAATAAAGTATTTGACCAATATTCCTGCAATAATTGTCACGTGTCAGTATACATAGACACATAAAATAATTGAATGAATGAATACACGACAGTGAATTATTAATGAAATAAAAAAAAAAAGAAGAAAAAAAAAAAGATCGTCACATGTTTTGAAATAAAACAAAAAAACATTTCAGATATTTTGTTGATGATGCTAGATTGGAAATATAGCCGTGGGGATTTGTGAGAAGCGTCATGAGTCAAACAAAATGTCGTCGTCGGGTTGGCTCTCTCTCTGGTCTTCCGCATCGACGTGCAACGGTGTGCGACGCAACGGTGGTGGTGGCAGCAGCAACGGCACCGTTGCTGCTGCTGCTGCTGCTGTGTTTGGCCTTCAAGGTGTGGGACAACACCTCACTTTAGGTGTTGTTCTCTCTTCATAGTAAAATGCAATTGTGGATGTGTATAACAAAAACAGACCAGCCGGCAATCTCGTGTGCTCTCTCACACCAATTTGCCACAATAAACTCAACCCACCACCTTTTCTTTTATCTCTATCTCTCTTTTTTTTCTCTCTCTCTCTCTCTCTCTCGGTTTCCACTTCAACCATTATTTCACTACGATTCCATAACTCTACGTGTCCTCGAGCGTCACAGTAGCCAGTTATCTCGCGTATTACATACCTACTACCTTACTATACACTTCTATACAACCTGATCATCCAACATTCGAAAGTCCAAGGTGGCCGTCGATAACTGATACAAAACTCGCCATACATAACTGAGGAACGAGGACGAGGACATTGCAACAACGTCAATGCTGATGATGACGATGCAGCTGACGATGATGATGAAGATTATTATATGATACGTTGAAAAATTGTGAAAATGATATGGGAATTGGAAAGAAAAATAAGGCTTTAGTTAATGATAGAAAATAACGATGACTCACCTTGAAAGGCAAACACGTTTGTATTTTATCAACAAGCTGACGATTTTTTCCTTCCTGACCGAATATATCCATTTTGACAGCGTCATATGAAGCACAGAGCCTACATAGCTCATCATAACGTTCTCTCGACTCCATTTTTCTTTTTATCTTTTTTTCTTTTTTTTATTTTATTTATTTCCTGTGACTGATTGAATATTTCACACAGTTGGTTGTCGTTGACAATTCAAATATTACAAAGCAATCTAAAGCAATATAACGACGCTTGTTCCACGTGAAGAAATAAACAACATATAAATCTTTAATTTTGTCTGTTGATAAGAAAAGAAAAAAAATTTTTTCGTATTTATTTTCTTTTTTTCTGCCTCCTTCTCTTGGTCTGCTTCTTTAGATTTTGTATTATCACGTCGTTGTCGTCGTTACGATACAAAATGTTTGCGCACCAACTGAATGTCGTGCAACGACTGTGGCCTCTTCCTCGTGGATAGTAACTCCTCCTGCAAAACTACGTGTATGTGGTGATTGCTGCTGCTGCTGTTGCCGTTTACCACCACCTTCTTCTCCTTCCTTTTGCGTTTCACGATGACTGTCTGGCTGCTGTTGGTGTGCTTTAGCTTTAGCTCTTCCGTCACCGTTTCGTTGCCAGTCCTAAGAGGCACGGCCTCCTTGATTGTCTCGATCATCACATTGCATATGATTATTTGTCATAGTCAATATTACAACTACTACTACTAATAATAATATTAAGTCACTACTACATAGTAGATATGTTACACGATGTCGTCTCGATGCCTTCACTAGTTAATGTATTTTCGCGTAATTTATCGTTATACTCAAATGCCTTTAATTGATTTGTGATTATTATCACAAACAATTTTTTTTATCTTTCGTTTCTTGATATTATTTAATCACTTCTTCCACGTCAGGACAAATGTACAATTTGTTAATATTATATTATATACCTTATCACACACCAAGACACACAAACCTTGGAGCAGATTATCCACGTCTACCTAGACGCTTGTGGTGGATAATTTACACCATCACGATTCATCACAACTACAGAACACCCGGGCGCCGCCATCTTGTACACAGACCACTTGTTTCTTTCTCCCCACTTTTGAATTATCTACATTGTATGAGATTATGATTGGTTCATTGCGTTCACACCTAGGGGAAATATAACTTTGAAGAGAAATGAGATTTATTGGTTGAATTTTGGATCGCCATTTTTTTTTAGGTTAAATGGCGGGTGAATTTGAATTTTGTTGGGTTATTTATTTTGTATTGAGGTTATCATAGTATTAAATATAATTTTATAGCATGGATTGAAATTTATTTTTGGTTAATGAACTCGTATTGCGTAATTTTTTTTTTTTTTCATAGTTTTGAATGCGATTGAGTTAGTTATTTGGATTGTGTAATGAATACTGCATTAAATAGTCGAAAGGACATTACTTGATCATACGTTAATTGGGGGTTCAACAATAATTTTATGTATATTTCAAATTTCTTTTTCCGATTTATTATTTGAAGAATGAAACCAATGCACTTTTTACATTTTTTTTTCTTCTTTCAATTTCATGTACATTAAACTAACTAGTTTTATTCTTACATCTTATTACTCAATCAAGTATTATTTCACAATGTAAATCATGTAATTGTTTATGATTTTCTTTTTGCTTTATATTTATTTAATTATTTTACTGCACACACGCTTCCTCATGAGATTTCATACATACTCATACATACAATTGAGCGTACATACAATAGCAAAATTCAATCATTTACATATTTACTCCAAATATTTAACAAATTCACACTTTCGCATCACTTATTACTTTTTTTTTTATTTATTTCAATTGATTCCAATGAATAAGTAGTAAATTTTTCTTTTAAATCAAACTTTTGTATTTTTACATTTTCAAAAGATTAGAATAAATGACAAATTCAAGAGAATGCTTGCTTGTTCTTTGTTCCAAACTCTTTGCAAATATCATTTGAAAAACATAGACAATTTTATCGAATAATAAAATTATCAATTCAATTGAAAATACAACACAATTCACATCAAATATATATTTATGTATATGAATAGAAGAATAGATAAACAATTATTTTTTACTAATCGACATTGCATGGTACGATTTTTTCATTCTTTCATTTTGTTATAATTGTTCCGTTTATTTCCAACTGTGGTCACATAAAGGCAAGACACGAAGAATCTTTTATGATGAAAAAAAAAAAAAAAAAAAAAAAAAGTAACCAGTTTTTTCTTACTTTAATTGAAATGATAAAGAGGCACAGCCACTGACAGTTCACTTTAACACCAGTTTTCAGTTTTGAAATAGCATTATCGCCTTCTTTGCCTATCCACAATAATCTCAAATTATTACATGATGCCAATAGGCGACTCATAATTATCAATAATGAACAAATACAATTCATCAAACACGTTCCATTCATGAAAATAAAATTTCAAAATCTTCAATGTCTGAAAGTGTATAATCCATTGAATTATCATCGTAATCAGCACTACCATCCGCTGAATCATCGTCTAAACTGTCGTCATCATCATCTTCATCATCATCATCGCCATCATCATCTTCGTCATCATCTTCATCATCGGTTTCCAAAACAAGATCACCGCCATCGAGATTTAAATCATCAGCATTGTCTTCACCGCCAGCATCCGCATTTTCATTATCTAAAAACAATATATAAAATAATGTAAATTGAGGAAATTTTATTTTTCATTATCCAAAATAAATAAATTTAATAATAATAATATCGCCTTACCATCAGCATTATTATCATCTGAACCAGAATTTGAGCCATCATCATCACTAGCATCAAGATCTTCTTCATCATCATCTTCTTCAGCCTCATCCTCATCATCACGACGTCTACCAACATCGTATAATCTTACACAGGACTCTTGTGCACTATCAAAATCACCTTGATTCTCAACAATAGCTATTTGTGTATCAAATTTATTGCAGGCCAAACTATAAATTCCACGTTTAACATCATATGTTGCGATACTACTGTAATCCAATGCATCTAATGTTTTAAATGACGTTACATAATTTGCATCATCTTCATTTTCTTGATCTAATGACACCGCATAAATAATATGATTTATTGGTGAAAATATAACCTCCATTTGATCGAGTGCTGGCACAGTTTTTAATAAATGAAACGTTCTTAAATCCCAAATTTCGGTATTTGACACAACTTCAGTACCATTTGGATGAAAAACACCATTCAATGTCTGATTAAGTTTGTCAAATTTATGAATTTCTTTACCTGAATTAACGTCCCACAGAATACCATCACTCAATATTAATTCATCATTCATACTGAATGTCGCACGATTTTTTGTATATTGATTTGATATAGATGGTGTAAGTGTTTTAAGAAGTTTTCCCGTAGCAATGTCATAAATAGTTGCACTCTCAGCTTGCGTACCAATTATTCTATCTTGAAGTTTACTAAATTCTACATAATCTTCCGCTTCGATTGGTAATTTCATATCGAAAAATGTGCCAATACTCCACAATGCTGACATTGGCCTTCTCCATACAGTTGATGTTAATAATAAATTGCCCTTTTTATTGCACTCCATATGATTAATATAAGACTCATGACATTGATATGTTGCCTCCTCAGTGCCGGAGTGTGCATTAAACATTTTAACATCACCCGCATAAGTGCCAAGCATTAAATATTGCTGACACGGTGAGAAAGTGCAACATGTAAATGTACCTTCAACATCAGTCGGACGGAATGTTTTAACTGGACAAAATCTACTATAAATATGTCGACGATCGAGTCTTATGTCGGCCATACCTAATGGTCGTCGTGTCAATCGTACAGTAATATTTGTGGCTGCTGAATTTTTTGGTCTTGGATCTGGACATTTATGTGGTTCAAATAAATTAAATTGTGGACATGTTACCATTGGATTTTTACATAATGCATGTTGATTTGTTAAGTATTCTGTGATTATTGAATCCAATGTTATTGATGATAAATTTGTTGTTGGCATTCCAGTAGCAAGAGCACCACCGGGATCACGCGATATTTGTTTTTGTAATGATCTACTACTTGGTGTTTGCATTAATGAATTATTACTGTTAATTTGACAACTGGATGAACCACCTATCGATGGCGTTTTGTCTTGTTGATTAAATTTCTTTGCATTTATTTGTAATCTTATCGGTTGATTTGTATTATTATTCGTAACTGGACTCTGACATAAAGTGTCACTTAATTTTATTCGTACTGAACTTGGACCACTACATATTGGCGTTACACTTGCCGCTGAATGTAAAATAAAACGTGATGATGATGACGACGTAGGTGTTTGTAATACATTTTGTCTAATGGGATTATCACGTTGACATCGGCTTGTATGATAAAGATTCACCGGTGCACCAGGTGAAAAACCCACTCGTATTCCTGGTGTTACTGGACTTCGGTATGTAAATGGTTGATATGACATTACGGGTTTCATCACAGCGTGTGAATCTAATGACGCTTCTTTTTGTAGTGTCGCTGCAGTTTCATTTAATCCCTTAGACACTAAGTGCTGATAAATAAGTTGATTTAACTGTTGTTCATTGTATTGTATTCTTGTTTGTGCAACAACATTGGCACGATGAAGACTAACCAAAGAAATTTCATATTCGGCACCAGTTGGTTTTGCTTTACCTGAAACACGTTCCATTAATTCTAGCGCATATTTCTGAAACATAACGTGCTCTTGACGTTTTTCTTGGAGTATTGGATCTTTCATTAATGCTTGTATTTGTCCATCGGTGAATATTGATAATTTACTCATAATTTGTCGTACTTTTTCACTGCGTGCAAGGCCAGCCAATGCTCGACACGCCAATGCGCGTATACTATCAGCGTCAGTAATCGGTATTTTAACCATCATCAATTGTAATAGGACCATAATACCATTATTTGACCTAACACTCTCCCAAACCTTTTGAATTAATTCTTCGCTATTGTTAAAACTTGTTTTTTTCTTCGCCGATCCAGTAACGGAATATCTCGCAACATTACCACCAACACGATTAATAGGCGCGCAAACACAATTAACTACAGCCCGTAATGCCGCACGTCTTACATCTGCATCAGGAATTATTTCGCATTCTGCAGCGGCTAGTAGCAAATTTATTGCCATTGTCACCGACATATCGGGGATATCAACTCTATCACAGAGTAATAACATGACTTTTGGCACAACTGAACATATTGCAATTACATCTAAACATGAACGCACTGTTTCAGCGCTTGATGTTGTATGAACACGACCGCTATAATTCCATTCACGTGCAAATGCTATTATTTGCAATAATAATGTTACACCGCCAAGTCGATAGAGCTCTTCTACCGGTGGCCATGCAGCTCTAACACTCATTAATTCTTGAAGTATCTCCACTTTTGCTTGAACTTCTTCGCTACTTAATTTACATGCTTTATATGGTGGTAATGACGGCTGCCAAGTGTCACGTTCTGTTCGAGCATTTTCCATTCTTTGTAATTGTTCTGCTTTCCAGTATAAATGCGCTTCCATGTATCGTTTTAATGCCACTGCTACGTGTCTGACAATTTGACGCGATGCACATTCCTCATCATCATTCAATGTTGGCTCCTCTTCGATATTTAATATTGGCAGAGTTGATATAACATTGAATAATTTTCTTAAACCATCTTGCGCATCGAATTCATCGAGTATTACTTTAAATGGAAAAGAAAATCCAAAGAACATTGTCGCGTGACATCTACCCGAGTCATGACTACGTTCCAACAGCCACAATGCATATGTAACCAAGTCGGCAATTATGATTTTAGGTAAAAGACAAACTCGCTCCATTGCATCTTCACAATATGCCAAGTAATAAAGACATATTGATACTCCAGTTGCGGCGACACTAGGTCGCGGTACATCCAATAATTTTTGTAATCCGCCCATATTTAAAAATTCGATAGAGAATTTTTTGTGACATAAAAGTGATGCAAGGTATTTAAGTGCTTCGAATGCAAGACGACTATCTTTAGTTTCACGAATATTTATGTATTTTAGAATTAATTCTAGAGCATTTTGTTCAAAAACATGACCGAGAAATTCTTGATATTCACCCATTGGAGTTAGATAACGAAGAATTAACATTTGTCGAGTTGCAAGTGTTGGTGGATGTATTTGAACATTGCCAATAACATAAGATTCTAATTCAGCCCACGATGAATTTGAATTACCATCGGCTAACATTGACGGTGAGCTCGCGCTTTGTAATTGATTTCGTGTCAAACTAAGATTTCGCGTTAAGCTTGGACGTCCATGATTAGTACCGGATTTTGGTGGTGTTACTCGTGAATTTGGTGTTTTAGATGGTGTAACTTGTGAATGTGAATTGTTTGGTGTTTTCGGAATTGACAGAGGTGGTGACATTATTTCAGGATATTGTTCACTAGATTTAACCGGTGTTATTGGCTCATCATTTTCATTTTTCATCTTTTTATTTGGCGGTGTTTCACCAGAACTTTGAACTTCCTCATCGTCCGAGCAAAATAATTGATTTGGACTTTTAGCTACACCATTATCACGTTTTTTCTCACGCACTTTTCGTTTTCCCGGTACACCTTTGTTCTCTGTATCACCAAAACTATTACGATTTTGTCCAAAATGAGCAAATGGACGAACATTTGCAGCAGCTTGACGATCTTCTTGAGCTTTTTCTTGCAATTTATGTAATCGTTGAAGCATTAACGGTACCATTTTTCCATTCTGTTCACGAAAACCTGTTGCTATGTCTTGAACTTCCATTGCCGCAGCTAAAAGACCCGTTGCATAACTTTGTAATGGTTCAATGCTTTTTTCTGCCCATGAAAATAGTCGATGAATTAAACCATCCATATCGGGTTGAAAAACAGCAGAGGTTTCCAAACCTGGCAGAATGTCCAGCATTAAACGACACGCTGCTATGTTAAGTTTACGCACGTCTCGACCATTAATTCCAGCCCTTGACCAGTATGTATCTCGTAAATAATCATTTATCAACTAAATAGAAATAATAAATCAACAAAATTTATTAATATTGTAAAAATATTGTCTTTTTAAAGGTTAATGCAATGAAAAATGGTATATTAAAAAAAGTATATTATACCTTTGTCATGAAATTATCTTTTCTGAATAGAACTTTGAGTATATGACCAAAATTACATTCAGGGTCTGTTCTTGAGGGATGTCTTTCATCGAATGGATCTGGATCCATTTTGAGGTAGTTTTCTGTCTCTAGTTCTATTATCTCTGCAAGTCTTTGAAGAGTTGGAATTGGATCATATGTTGGTGCAACATGATCCTCTTCCCATTGCCGAAGTATTTGTACGACGTCTGTCACTTCTGCTAAAGATTCAACTGTAGCCATAGTTTTTTATTCTACAAAATAATTAAAAAATATTACTTATCAAAAAAATTTTCATTCATAAATAAAATCATTTTTTTTTGTTTTTTTTTTTCTATTAAAAGTAATTTATTAATATCGATTAAAACATTTGTAAAATTTCAATGAAGTTATCATATTCCTATGATGGCAATCATCTGTAATAATACGTTGAATAACGTAAAATAATTTGAGCCATAAATCCTAACCTCAAAAATAAAGTTTTAAATACACTAAAAATTTTGAATAATCAAATTGATGTTTAATCTATTATTTTTTTTCTTTCGTTAAACTTGACAATACAATAATTATGGAGTAACAATATGAAATATTTGGTTAAAAAAATTAAATAAATGATAATATAGCGGATGCAAGTTTTTTTTTTTTTTCTTGAACAATAATAAGAAACGGACGAACGTGTCGCGTGTGCTTCGTTTAGGTTATACACGGTGACTATACCGACGCCGTTACCTTGAAAATTTACAATGACAGCTATTAGAACAAGAAAAAATATCTCTTGATGTAAATGTATCATAAAATAAAGATTAATAGTAAATCTAAATAAAGTTTTGCATAACAACAATTGAAGTTTATTTTACGTCACTATGTAAATTGTAAATATGCTTTATTTTTACCAGTTATTTATTGAGTTATTAATGCTGAATTATCGTTTATTTGATTTACTAGTTAAATAGAAGATACAGAACAGTGACAACTTATTTAATTATAATTCTTCCAAAATTTAACAGAATGACGAATATATTGAACACGTGCACTACACTTACACTAGCTACTAATACGCACTTTTTAGCTAAAGAATCGGCTTCTATTGGATTTTATTCAGGTACTATTGCATATTTCTCCCTCTATAGTATAATAATTACTCATTGGTTACAAAATAGTGACCATATGTTGAATGTTACGCTACTGGTGGTGATATTTTTCGATGAATAAAATATAAAATGAAGCTGGATGACAGGAAAAAATGGATGCGCAATTAAAAATTAGCGATGTGCGCAACATTTTTGTTGTATGATGAAAAATAATAAATAAATATATTTGACAAAACATACCAACATATGTGTACACTATTTTATATGAATTAAATATCATTTTTTACATTTATAACATTTAGAATTAAATTGTTAAATGAGTTGATTGTAAATTTTGAATTTTCATGGTTGAAGAATAATTATAGTCTATTAACCTAAAATGTTGCACATTATTAATTTTAAATATCATTCAAATGGAACTACATAAATTATAGTAGTTATTTTTCTTTTTATTTTAGTGAATGAAAATGTTCGTTTCGAATTCTGAAATTTGGACAATGAAATTTCGCGTTGATGCGCAATTTTTGAGTCAACCAATGATCAAATAGCTCGAATTTTTTCTGACCAATCAGACTTCAATCGACGCTTTTTGTGCGTGTAGGTTAAAATAGTCATCCATTATGTTTAAATTTAAATAAACATATTAATACCAATCAATTGGAACCGAACAATACAAAAATTTTCATCTCAATTGCTTCATAATAATAAAAATTAAATCTCAATATTAAAAATATAGCTGTAGACAATATGAGATAAAAACTGTACTGCATTGTCATTCAACTCATTTGATCACATCTGTTTTTTTTTGATTGGTGCTTAATTTATATAATGTGTTCGCACATCGATGCTCATTGGTCCCACGTGACTCCATCACCCACGCTTACACTCCCGCGTGTGTAACAATCCTCTATCTTTCTCTCTCCCCTCGTTTCTTCTATATATTAGTCATAAATAAACATTCGATAAAAAATATTCTTTATTTTTGAAAATTCACGGCATCACTTTCACTCCAATTTATATTAGATATGTCAACAAAATGGTCGTCAAACAAACTGGCCACTTAACCAAAAAATATACATCATAACCTTCACAGTTAACCTAATAATAACATATTTTCTGTGATTTAATTAATTAACATCATCAGTGAAATAAAATCATAATATCAATGATTTTGAACAGTATTATTTTAATAATAATCTACAAAACACTCAGTTATAAATAAAATATGTTAATATTTGCAAATTAATATCGAGTGAAATGCAAATTTTTGTCATTAATGATATATTGAAGGTTTTTTTCATGTATATAATTTTTATTATTAATTGTAGTCATGTCAAAACGTTATGGGAATACTTTTGGCAATAGTCAATTGAAAAAACCACGATTGGATATTTCAAAGACCAATGAATTACCTAAACAAGAAGGAAAACCCGTTGCTGTTGAAAGTGATGATTTGTGGGGTGAAGATTTGTCTGAAGATGAACTGGAAAAATTGGATATTATTGCTTCACAAGCATGTTCGCAGGAGGTTAATGTCTCAACAGTTAATATTAATTTTCCAGAACCGCCACGTGCTAATAGACTAGATAATATTTTTGCAATACCATCAACTAGCACTGGGACTTATACAGCTTCAGGTACCATACCTAAAATAAATAATGACAAAAATGAACAATTAAAATTAGCATACAATAATTCACAACATGGTCCATCGTTTAAGTATCCAAATTTTCATTCAAAACCACCACAACCATCACAAAAACTCGCATCATCTGATAATATGCGAGGAGTCATTGAAGATGTCATTGATATTGATGAATTCAAAGGAAATCTTATGTCAAAAGGTCATTTGAATTCCACCTTTCAAATAATTGGCCGAAATGAAAATGCACATGAAAGTGCTGAGCAAAAATTAAGGAAATTAGAAAAATTAGAGAGTGATTATGAAAAATTACTCAATGAATTGACAGCAAAAGAGGGTGAAACAATATTTTTACGTAACCAATTACAACGTGCACAAGTTAAAGCAGAAAAAGAGAATATTGAAAAGACAAAATTAATAGAAGAACAGGCAAATAAGTTTCGATCGGAAATAAATTCACTTTATAAAGAGAAAGAAAGTATGAAAACGCAATTTCAATTTCAAACACTTCAAATGAATAATATTAAAGAACGATGTAAAATTTTAGAAAAAGGTTCAATAAAATTAACACATCCTCAAGCTGCAAATGTGTCAGAATCACAAAGAATTCGTTCAATTAGTTCACCATTACGTGCAGAATTATCAACATCTAGAGTAAGAATGTCTGACAAAAGTAATCAAACTGAAAAAAAAAATTATGAATTATTCGAATTAAAATCTATAATAATTTATTATCCATTTAAAAAAATACCGAAGGCAATATTTGAATTGTCATTACCAGAAAAGTGTATTGTTGATATTGAGAATTTAGAAAAACGTGGCAAAAGAATAGTTCCAATTCTTGAAGATGAAGAAACATTCCAAATATTTGAAAATTCTGAACTTGTTAAGCCTAAAGTGACAATAGTTGATAATAAAATATTAAACGTTGAATCTTATCAACGTGACATTGCTAGTATTATGAATAAAACTGAAAGTGAAATGAATTCATTGGAAGTAATTGTGATAATTAATAAAGTAATAAATATTTATATTATCAAATTTTACTCGATAACTTTAATGTATTTAATTAAATTAATAATTTTCTTCTTTTTTATTTCAGATAGTTGCAACAACAAGAGAATTACTCCTGAATATTTTGAGTGTACTTCGAGCAATTACCAGTGTATTGAACAATGACGATATTAGAAATATGAATGAATTGTATTTATCGAGTTTTTACGATATGCCAATTTATTATGAACAAACGCTTTGCGATGCAAAAGAGTGGCATGATAAAGAGCGTGGGATCGAAGCAAGAAGAACACTTGGTATTTTATGTTATATTGCCAAAGAATCGGATTATTTGTGTGAATATATTGCGGGTAAATGCGAATTAAATATTAAAAATGATGAATCTTATAAACGATATTCAAAACAAATGATTCGATATAGTGAATGGTCAACGGTGAAGCAATATAAATATGAAATTTTAGAAATAATATTGCAAATCGTTACAGCGCTTAATTATGTGGTAAATAATTTTTTTATTTTATTTGAGTTTACTTCAATTTTTAATTTATTTGTTGGAAATCATTTTTGTTATTTATTTTAGAGACGATCGCATCAATTTACTGGCATTATTTGTGGCATGACAGAAATATTGATAACTGTTCAAAATAAAGTTGGATTTGACAGTAAAGGGTGTGTATTGAATATATATACTTGTGTATATTTTTAAAAATTTTTTTTTCATTGCAAAAATTCATTTTTATTAAAATTCAATGAGGTTTTTAATAATGTTTTCTTCTGTAGATTGAATTACATCACAAAGATATATAAAGAATTAATATTTGCGCGGCCACTACCTAGATGTTTAATATCCATTACAGAAATGATGGCTGCATTCAGTCAAGCGAAAGTACTTATTGACTCAATGATCATCGAAACATCTGAGTCGCCGTTTTCAAGAATCAAAAATGTATTAACTTTTCGTGATAATGCGTGTTTGATAAACATTTATTTTGAGCAATTGAAGAGCTTTCGTTTTGATGAACTATCAACGATTAATTTAGCGCACGCATTAATTGGATTTGCCGATGCGGGATTTCGCTCTGAAGTTATTCCATGGCCATTTGAAAGAACTAATAAATATGATTGTTCCACAACGTTAATGATATTTATCTTCACCCTATTATATAAATGTGCGAAAATCAATATTAATTCAGTGAAACAACAATTTAATATTAGACAAAGTAAGGAAGAAAAACCGCGACATTTTGACAATAGTTTTTGGTTACGTATGAGAAATAAGCAATTTGATTCAATAAAAATGGGAATAAGATTTCTCAGTTACTTAACAAAACGCGATCCGGAAACTATCGTCAGATCCGTTGAATTGGAAAATGCATTTCCTCTATTCATGGAATATCTTCCCTTTGTAGAAGGATTGAAACTCCATGAATTTGAAGGTATACTACACAAAAAATTTTATCATTCTGCTATTTATTCTCAAATTATTATTTTTTTTTTTTTAGCTCTATGATTGATAGAATAGAATTAAATTAATAACTTTGTTTCAGAGGAGGGATGTGCAATAATTGAATCGAAATATATATTTAACAAACCATCAATGCCCATAGATGAAACGAAAAATAATTTTGATTACTTTGATGTCATGTGGGGGCTTGATGAAAATTTAACGCCAACACCAAGTGAAAAGTGGTTTAATTTTGATAGTAATCGCGATGAATATCATTTAATGAGTGAACTGTTTGAGTCGAAGCTTCAAATATAAATATTTTTTCATTCGTTCTACACATTTGTCTCAAAACAGAATAAATACAATTAAAATCAATTGTCCAATTGATTATCAAAATAATGAAATCTCAATAGAATAAATTCAATGATAAGCAAAAAGAAATAATATCAAGTACAGTATTCGATAAATATTTTCTGATTTTATATGTATATTATATATTGATTTTTTTTTTTTGCGTTATACATACAGTGCCTTAACATATTTATCTTTGAAAAATCTTGCAAATGTCCACAAATTCTATACCTTGGAAAAAAGTATATTGAATTGTTCAAACCATAAATAAAAATTATAATAAAAAAAATAAAAATACTTACCACAAATAGGTAAAGAATATTAATCACTCATTTCTTCTTCATCACTAAAATAATCACTTTTCTTAAATCTTTTTTGTGGATGTGATTTTTGTTGTTGTGAATCAGGAGTTTCATACTGTCCCGTTGCAACTTGATAACGATATTTTTCTAATTCGTGTTGCTCCTGTTCATATTTTATCGCCGCACTCAAAGTTTCTTCATCATCTTCATCTTCTTCTAACTGATGATTATCAATATCGGAGATAGATTTCCGAGGATTTTTCACACCATCATCGCTATCACTATCATAATAGCTTGTTGCTGCATCATCTGTATTATTTTTGTTCTTTTTTCTTACACGATTTTTTTTCGGCGGTGGATCTCGTGGGCCCAAAGTATTGTGAGTGCATTGATAACTTAAATGACCTTTTTCCCCGCATTCCCAACACTGAGTTTTATCAGGATAATCTCTTTTACGTATAAATTCAGTGCTGCGACCATTGTCTACTGCTATTGAACATTTTATCGTACGTCCACCAATCTAAATGAAGAAAAATGAATAATAATATGTATGATAATTATTTTAAATTTTACTCTTATAAATGAAGAAGTATTTTTTTATATTATTATTTTACCTCAGTGTCATTTAAAGCTTTTGCACAACTAACTGCTTCCTCTTGTTTTAGAAATAATACAAATGCAACACCTTTACTACGTCGCTTTATTCTATCTTTTACAACTGTTACTCTGCAAATTAATTATTCACATTATTGGTTAGGTTAATTTTTATACATTTATATTTGTTTTAATGAGAAATTTATGTAATAAAAAATTTTATTTACTTTACTATTTTGCCATAGCTCTCGAGAAGCTGATGAATATCATTATTTGTCAAAGAAAAAGGTAAATTTGAAATATATACTGTTGATTTACTGGGTGCCAATCCACCACTCATAATTGAAGGTTATGTGTTCAATAATGAAATTAAATACAAATAATAAAGGAATAGATTTTGATTACTTTTATTATAAAATACGATAGAAAAATTTTATCTATTAATTATTTCAATGTATTATAAATTAGTAACTTATATAAATTAATTACATTAAAATGAAATTGATAAATTTTCGAGGTTATAGGAACAGCTGACGAATATAAACATGAATGATAAAAAAAAGATACATAAAAACACTGCGAAAGGAATTCAATCTGATATTCTGGTGTCGATCATTTTGGAATCTACTATAGCCACTGTATTGTGAGTATAAATAGTAATATATGCGCGACTTATTTTTCGATAAATAAATGGCAAGCATTTTTTAATTTTTCCACTGCATCTGGAATAGAATTAATATTTTCTCGAGTTAATTTGATTAATTCATTTGTGAGTTTGATAACTCGTTCTTCAAGCAATTCTTCACAAAGTTTTGGTAATTTTTCATCACGAGCACGTACTTCATCTTTATAACATCTGTGCATTACAGAAAATTCATTGAAAACAGAAGAAATTGTTAAATAATTTCTCCATCCTTCTGGCATTGAATGATCATCTGGTTGTTTTGGATATTCTTCTTTTTTCAAATATGCTGGCACAGCTTCACAAAGTTTTGGCCTTTTGGCAATCGCACTGCTGATTTTTTTTACAATATCTTCATTAGATTTCTCAACAACTTGATCGAAACATTCAAGTGCTTCTTGGTGAACTAATTGAGAATCGTTTTCTAATAAATAGATGAATAGATTCGGTACAATGGAATTTTCATCATCATATGGTCCAACTAAACAATTTGCATTATCACTTAAATAATGACATAATTTCATGAGAAAGCTCTCTGGGACATCAGTCAACTCAATCAATTCTTCAGCAAGTGTCTAATCAGGAGAATAAATTATCATTATTAAAAATGAAAAATTTTTTTTAAGATGAAAAAAAATATATATAAAGCCAAAATAATTCATAAAATAAAAACAATACCGCAAATAAAGGCCAATTGAACTGAAGCATTTCGCTTTTTTTACTTTTTTTTGTTTGAAATTGTGCACAATCAAAAAGTATTAGTATTAAATCATACATCATTCGTTGGAATTTATTATTCTCAAGTTCCTTCAAACTTTGAAATATCGAAAGCGTCATTTCAATAAGATGTTCTGTCCATTGTTCATTTTTTGTATCTTGCTCAATTCCCATTACAGTCAATATATCAACCTGCAAAATCATAATTATTATAAATATTTTATTTTAATGGTATTTATGGAGAGAAAAAAAAAAGTGTAAACCTACAAGTCGTGTCCAATTCTTTACAGATGGTTGTTGCTGTAAATTTTCTATTGCTTCAGGAAGATTAATGGACGACTCAGAGAACATCAATTTCTTGTACGTAGTAATGACCTCTTCACGTAAATTATACTTGATTTTACCTGATTTCAATATAAGCAGAAGACTAACAGGACTTTTGCATGTTTCAAGAAGCTCTTTAACTTTAGTCTTTGGTAATATTTTATAGATATCAATTATCATTCTGTGAAGCATCATCACTGCAAGACTATCGTCTTTTCGTTTTTGTAATGTTTCATATGCCATCATGAAGTATTTGATGTGCGTGAGTGCCACATCTTTATTGGAACAACTGAAAAAAAAAACCCATTGATGAGTAAAAAATGATATTAAATGTCTACAGAGAATTTATATATTTATTATCATTGTTTGGTAAGTAAATAAAATTTATGTACGCATAGCAGAACATAAGAATGTCATATGCAAGTAGCGATGACCAAAATTGTTCGCTCAACAAATGTTTGATAAGAATGCGTTCATATTTGATGAAAGAATCCGATTTTTGTACAAATTCAGAGGAACGACATAACATAGCCATGGTATATTCATAAATACGCGCGTCCCATGTCCCTGCCTCTGCACTACCCCAGCCTTCCACTCGGATTAATTGTTGCATTATTTCCAATTGTACTATTAACAAACAAATAAAAAATAATACAATATTAGACACTACTATATGAAGTTTTATTTTATATTCTAAAGCAATAACTTACTATGATTCATATTTTCTAAAGCCATATCAAAAGATTCTTGTACATTAAATACTTTATAGTGTAATAGACAATAATGAAATCCAAGTGCATAATCTGGATTATTCATATTTGCGATTTCTTTTGATTCAGCGTAGAATGCCTAAAATATACATGAATAAATTAAATATTAATCTTGTATTGAAATTTATATTGAACTTGTAAAAATACACATGTACAAACCGGTAAAAAATGCTCGGAATTTTTGTAATAATCTATCAATAATTTCGGCCAAGAAGCTCTTATAATTTGATCTCGATGAAAGGCTTTACCTGTATCGAAATTCCATGCGAGACATAATTCATAATACCTAATGAAATAAATAATTAGATAAAACAAAATACATATATTATAATTTAGACTGTAAGATAAAAATAGATAGTTAATAATTACCCGATGAATTCAATAAGAACACGAACCATATCATGAACAAATTCAGCATCAAGTGGATAAGGACAGTGTTCAGTGCAATAGGACTCGTGAAGTTTTACATAAATTTCCAAAAGTAAATTAGAACATTTGGCACGACTAATAAACTCTCCTTGAGGTCGCATCTATTAAAAAAAATAAATAAATGCACATAAGTAAACACATTTATTACTCATTGAACTTGTAGTACTTGATAATAATTCTATTCATATATATTCACGTACCATTATATGTTTGTATAATTTGATAATGTCATTTCCAATTGATTTGAAATATCCTCTCACCAAATCAACACAATCTTTTTTCGTTAAAATGTCTAAATATTCGACACATGTTACATATTTAAATGCCCGCCACGTTTGTATCATTGTGCTCATACCATAAGCTGTGTGTGGTGCCATATCAGCCAGACTTTTAATTACCAATTTTAAAGCATCCACATCTGATTCCAAATTACAATTAAATTTGCATGATTTGGGAATCAGAGAGCAATAAGTTTTTACAATTGAACAAGCATCTCGATAAATATCCTGCAGTAATAGTGGCAGAGCACGATTCAAATATTTTGTTCGATTATTTTTACAATGACTGCAAATTTTAATTACAACACTTGGTAAATATTCCAGTACACTTTTGATTATTGATGGTTTACTACAAATAGACAGAAGGTGCCTTAAAATTTCTAGCCAACGGGCTAATAAATTTTTTATATCAATAAATTGACTATCAAAAGTTGTGGGTTCAAGATTTTTCATAACTTCTGGATCGTCTAATTTCTTCTCGACACCCTCGATAATTTCAAAAATTGATTGTTTCAAAAATGGACATACAATTGAGAATATTTTATTCTCAAGATGATCATTTGGACATGACCACAAGTATTTTTGTACAATTGTCTTTGCTACATCTTTATTAACGAATGAATCATTCATACTAACGTATAATATAAATAATTTAAGTTAAGAATAATATTATAATTCACATATTCATTCATTCATTCATTTATTCATTCATTCAATATGTTATATTGAATATGTATGGAATTGTTAAAGGATATGGTTAATTTTTTCATGGCATCCTCCCATTCTGAGCCATAATCAACACGATCCAATGGCTGAGGGCTCTCATCAGGTTCTAATATTTCATTCATTATGATCAATGATAAAGTTAACAAGTCACGATGTCCAAGCATCATTCACTTCTGAAACTAAATAAAAATATTACATGTACCATTCTAATTAAACAAATGAATCATTAAATAAATAAATAAATTAATAAATTAAATTTATGTATTTGCCGAAATGTAATTGACAAAGAAAGTATTTCTAAAATTAAAGATTTACCTTATTATTTTTCATGACTTTCATGAAACTGCTGTCATTTGTTGAAAATTATAAATTAATTTTGAAAAATAATCTGTTGCATGTATAATCTAAATTCTAAATGCCGGTAACAACCATCATACTATATTATGGCATTACACACCACTACTATAGTCAAAATCTACTGACAAAAAGAAAGTATAGTTCGTGTACTTTTTTTTTTTCATAAATTCGCAATTAATTAAAACAATCAATATTAATATTATATGAATTAATAATCTATTATAATTAATCAATAAGATTAATCTAATTTTAAAATTCAACATACACAACTATTAAATATTGTTAAATCAATCAAAGTTTATTTATATAATATAAATTACCGATTTCAAATATAGATTCATGTACCGCCAAAATATGGCGGATTACAACTAACATCAAATTCTCACCATTATTAATATAAAATCACGAAATAATATAAAATACATAATAGACTATTCATCAAAAACATGTATTTAAACAAATTTAAAATATATAATTACAAATAACAATAATTATAAATAATATAACGAATATCATCCATATTTAATTCAACAACAAAGTAATATTTTGGATTGATCAATGATATCATATATACATACATACATACATATACTACTCTGAAACGGAAGTACTTACATCTCGAGATTGTGTAAATTAATTAAAAATGGCGGTGCAGAGCAGTGTGCAGAATTATATGCACTACACATCTCTTAAATGAGTTTGCATTAATTTTCATTTCGCATCTTCAAAAATATTAACAAACATTTAATAAATAAAAACTATCACAAATAAAGCTCAGGTATATACATAAATATATACATTGCTAATTATTGAGTAAAATACAATATTGTTTCATATAAATTACAATACATATAACACACATACCTAAAAATATTCCATATTATATTATAAAAAAAAAAAAAAAAAAAAAAATTGTGAAGAAACAAACGAAAAAGCATTGAAGAAAATTTTGTGATAGAAGACGAAAATAGTAAGTAAAATTTATGTAAAATTTATTTTTATATTTTTATTACTATTATTACATTGTATAATACACGTGTACTATATCATAAAAAATAATTATTGAATTAATTAGCTGGTTATTTATATAAATATATATGTATATATATAACTTAACATGTTGATGTGATTTTAATTTGTGATATTTGATACAGTCAGTTTAGAGTACGTGGAAAGAAGATGCAAGCACCTCAACAACCTCAGCAGGGACACCAGCAAATAGCAGGTGCAAGCGTCATACTCAAGATGAATGAAATTCAACAACTGTCAACAGTCGGTGAGAATTATTTTTTTTTATTTAATTGTTTCATTGAAATTACTTTATTATTTTTTATCATTAATATTTTATGATAAATTATGTTTGATTGAATAGAGAATTACTCCAAGAAGAAAACTAGTATAAGTTTCTAGTTATTTTATTTTCGATAAAAATATTTTTCGAATGACATTTTTTTATCCCACTTCTTGCTTGTTTCATCGATTCATTTCTATTTTTATTTTTCATGAATATAGGTGGATAGGTGGTGTATATATACATGGGCATACAATTTAAATTATATTTGTATGAATATATGAATGCGTATGGATATGTTGAGAATGAAGAACCACGTGCTGGTGTATTGATCCCAGTTTTTTTTTTTTTGGCCAGCATCAAGTATGGCCGATGTTCGCTTTCTCATGCAAATAATAAGGTTAAGATACGCAATGACAAATTGGATTAGTTTCTTTTTATAATAATTCATTGTTGAATCCTTTTGATTTTTTATATCTCATTGAGTATAGTTGAGTTAAATTTTTCTAATAAAAATAAAATAGATGAAACTTTGAAAAGTTTTCATGAGGATTATATTTTATTTATTCATCAAATAAACTCTTTTGTTTTTGATATATCTAAAGCTTAAACTCAACATTGAAGTAATAAAATAGGAGAAAAAAAAATAATGATAAACTTATTTACAACAAAGTTCAATAAGTTTCCAATGATATTTACGCAACAAATTTTAAACTGATAAAAATTATTTCGTAAACTAAAGAAATATTTACATTTTATTTTGCATCATTCATGCATAATACATATGTTTATTTTCGATTATATTTTCATATTGTATGCAGGTTGTATATAATTGAATAATTTTTTGGATACAGTAAAGGACATTGATTCTTTTATTTTCTTTGTTCATATAAATTTGGATATATTTTTTCCCATCATTGTTGGAACAATTTTCTGTCTCTTCTCTTCCACTATTGTCCCTTCCATTCTCGCCCCTTTATTTCCTTGTTCCCCTCCACTATTCATCTCTCTCTCTGTCGTCTTTGAAAAGCAGTGGAATATTCCACTGGCCACCAATTCCATCTGCCTTCCAGGCCAACTGCCAAGTAATATCCATGACGCCCTTCTTTCAATACCCTTTGCCCAGGAGTGTATATATTTAATTTTATTCTTTTGCATTTTCTATTTTACATCAATTGATTATTCTTGCTCTATCTCAAACACCTAAACATTGGATAATTTTCATATAAATGAGGGAACATAAATAAATAAAACGTAGGATAATAAATTTATTTGTATGAGAATTAAATTCTTCTAAATGAATTTGGATAGATAGAAATTTGGTTTTATTTAATATAATTATTCTGATTAATTCTTTAGAAAATAATAGAGTATTATTTAGACTTGATGGTATCTAGATTTAATGTTACATCCCTGATATTCGTCTCCCCTCTCTTCTATCATTTTCAATCGCGCATTTACCTTGCCGCCTCGGTTTTTAGAGGGTCACCAAAAGACTATACAACATTTAGTTGTGAGTCAAAAGCAATTTCGGAGCGACATTAAATATATTATCGTAAAAATAAAATAATATATCTGACATTGGTTTTTGTATTTGTGATAAAAATAATTTGCGTTAGGAGTATTGAATATTTTTTATACTATTTCATTTTGTATTTTGTCATTGATAGTATATAATAATGAATAAACCATTGGAAAATATTTCTGCGATAAATGAAACTGTGAATATTGGTAATATAAAAAGCGATAGAAATTTTGATAATAATACAAATGATTGGTGTGGGGGACAAAATATTTTGATTCTTACTCAAGATTCTAAAGATGAAGAAGATTCTAATGGACAACAGAATTTAACATTAGCCGTTGATTTATATTGTTCGTAATTAAAATATATAATAAATAAAAATGAAAAATGTGTTTTTTAAATTTCTTTTTTAAAATATTTAATTAAATGTTTGACTTTGCATTATTTCAGGGCTGTTGGAATTAGCGCACAGAGAATATCAAGCAGGAGATTATGAAAATGCAGAGAGACATTGTATGCAATTGTGGCGACAAGAGACGAATAATACTGGCGTTTTATTATTACTATCATCAATTCATTTTCAATGTCGTCGACTCGAGAAGTAAGAGAAAAAATAAATAATATATTCAACTAATAATTAAAGACAAAAAATATCTTAATATTTTATAAATATATTTACAAATGAATGATTAAATTATTTTCAGATCCGCACATTATAGTACGCTTGCAATAAAACAAAATCCTCTTTTAGCAGAGGCTTATAGCAATTTGGGAAATGTTTTCAAAGAGAAGGGACAGCTTCAAGAAGCTTTAGAAAATTATAGACATGCAGTTAGGCTAAAGCCTGATTTTATTGATGGTTATATTAATTTGGCTGCTGCGTTAGTGGCAGCTGGTGACATGGAGCAAGCTGTTCAAGCTTATGTTACTGCTCTGCAATATAATCCAGTGAGTATTTGTCAATTATACAATTTTTTTTTTTCAAAATTTAAAAATCAATATTTTATTTATGATTGATAAATTAATTCAATTTGATTTTTCATTTATTTTAGGATTTGTACTGTGTTCGTAGCGATCTTGGTAATCTTTTGAAAGCACTAGCCAGACTCGACGAAGCCAAGGTAAGTTGGCAATAAATAATTATTTAGAAATAAAAACAACAATTATATTCACACGTATGTGAACATTTCTATGAAATTAGTACTCTTGTTTAAATTTTATTATCGAACGATATAATGCTTTTGTGCATTTAATTAATATATTTATTGTGTATCTATTAAAATTAAATATAAATGATTGATTAAATTTAGAGAATTATTTTTTATATTTAAGAGTACTAATTGATTGATAATGTACATACACGAGATGTTTGCTAAACAAAGTTCTGAGGAATGTGCCGAGCGATTATTATTATTTATTCATTTATTTATTTGTTTATTTATTTACAATTTTGATTGCTCAATACAGAAAGTTGCCTTTCATTTTTGTGGCCAATTTGCGAATTTTGCTGGCGGCGATTGCGCGCGTGCGATATATTTTTCATTATTATAATTATTAATATCTGCCATCAAAAATTTTTTTGTTCATTATAATTTGGAACAACAATGGATATTTAAATAATTTTATCTCTCTCATTTTCAGCATTGATACTGTTTTTTTTCTCTTTTTTTTTTGATTGCAGATTATTTAACACTGTGATGTATAATCTCTTTTGATATTAGAATTATATTTCTTCCCAGCTAAATGTTTGATTTCATTATTCAAGTCAAATTTCTAAATATTTAAAAAAAAAAATTATTTCGTATTCGTCAAATTCAATTGTATTGAATTGAATTGATATTTTTATTTCTAATTTGATATTCACACGAGAAAATAATTGTAATAATTTGTAAATGATTTGATTGAATGGTATCAAACATTTAGTATGTGGTTTAGGTTTTGAAGTTGTTGGCGGGGCAGCAAGAACATGTTATTAAAAAAAAATTGCGCGACGTGGAAGCGTCATAGTTTATAAATACAAAATTGTGTATTAAAAAAAATATATGTTGCTTCCACGTGTATAAAATATTTATTGTTGATCTTATTTGCATACTGTTGGAAAAAGAAAATTTTTTTTTTCTCTTTTTTAATTTTGTTTGAGAAGAATTTCCTTTCTCATTATTTATTTTCATTGTTTTGCAACCAAGAAAAAGAAAAATAGGATCAACAGAGCGCGCGCGACAGCTACTTTCTCACACTTTATCATCTCTTTGAACCCTTGTTTTTTTTTTTTCCTGTGTTTTCATATTTCTCATTTCATACAGCTGAACACATTCACAATAATTTTCACCTGGCATTATTGGCGCGAGTTTACTTGACCTGGAGAATATTTATCTATGCGTTCATTTTTTTTCTTTTTTGGTAGTTTTTTAAATTCACAAATGACAATATATGTTTGCATATGCATGTATATATATTGTTTTTTTGTGCTATATATTTGGTTAGTGGTGAAATCGATATAATTCTGCCACAAATTTAATAAATTATTATTCATGAATAAAAGTTTTGAATACATTAAAAACACAATGCAGAGAAATAATTGGTCAAGTATTCTGCTGCAGCGCGGCGCAAGCGAATATTCCCCAAGCGCATTCACAGAATGATTTAATTATCGTGAATTATTTTATGTTTATCACACTGAAGCAAAGATAAAATGCGAAATATTTCAATTAACTTTATACAAAAAAAATTATGTCGCTCAATAATTTTTCAATCTGTGAAAGCGTTTTATTTTATTTTATTTATTTTTTTTTTATTATAGAATTTAAGTAAAGCAACAAATGATAGGTAATTTTCTGCTATCTTATTTACTATTCCTGAGAACTCTGATCAGCTATATAAAAATGTATAAACACATGTATAATTCATTTTCTAATTTTTATCGACCAAGAATAAGAGAAAGAAAAATTAAACTAAAAAAAAAAAAATCTTGTCAATAGCCGCGACGATTCCATTACCACCAAAGCAATTAGGGAAAACTATAAAAATTATTTATTTTCAAAATCACTCCAAAGTTATCTATTTTGTAAATTTAAAAATAATATAAAATTATATTCAATTTGTTTTTTTATTTGGTCAATAATCCGATTTGAAATTTAATTGTGCATTGGTTAACGAGTATAAATATGTTTTCTTAATCAATGGAATATAATTTAGAAACGAAATAATAAAATTTCTACAATAAATAAATAAATAAATAAATGTGAAAGAGAATGAAGGAAGAGATTTGAAAAAAAAAAAAACGAGGAAATGAGAGAAATTAATAAGAGAGACAAAGAAAGAAATATAAAAAAAATGAACGATTGGGGAGACGTAGAGTATTTGGGAGAGACAATTAACGCAGCTGTCTTATTGTTATGGATGGAATGATCAACTTTAGGAGAGGAACTTGGAGCTATACAATTGGTCGGTATCCACTGGTTACTTCGTCAAAGGGTGAAATCTGAATGTGGTTCAATTCAGTAACATACAAACACACACTGTGTCTCTCAAATCTATGTATTTAGTAATGAGAGCTTGCGACCCATACCTACTGTCAACCTACTGAATGGGTATTTATTGAAGGTAATGTAGTTCCCAAGGCCGGTCTTTGTCCCATTCCTCAGTCCATTCCTCTATAAATATCTTCTCAACATTTTCCATTTGATAAAAAAAAAGATAAGAAAATTCAAATTAATTAAATATATTTATCAGTGAATATAATAATTCGTGTGAATAATATAATCTTTATGCGAACTGTTAATTTATAAATAGTGTAAATAAGCTCAAGAAGTAGTGTCCATTTTTTAATTTTAGTTTAATCCATATGACATTAAATATTCAATTCTGAAAAAATTTATTGAATATTAATTCGATGCAAATTACATAACAGAATTACTTTGGAGTATTTTTTATTTATTTATTTATTTTTTATGATAATAGATTAGTGATTAAGCGAACGAGGAATGTTTTAGTGAGATTCAAAAAGTGAAAGAAATAATTAATATCCTTTTACCTCCACTTCGTTATGGTGAGAACTTTATCTGCTTTCCTGAGCACCTGCCTTGAGATCGGCCATTCCCAAAAACAAAACAAAAATTCCTCTCTATTTTATTTATTTTTTATAGGTACGGAATTATTACAGTGTTTAAGGTGCAAGCCCGCCTCTCGCTATGCGCGAAATCAAATTTTTTTTCTTTTGTATTTTTTTTTTTTTGCACATTTTTGGAAATTTTACAAGTAAATTTAAACGAGTATTAAATTAAAATTTAACAATTGATTTTATTTTCAAATTTTATATTTATTATTCGTGTTGAGATAATGAATGGGGGAAGCACAAATTAATTATTTGTTTCTTTTGTGTTTATGATAAATATAAATTATTATTATTAAATTTTATTGTTTTACTGGGGAATTTTGAACAAATGAATGAAATTTATTGTTGTACTGTCAATTCCACCGGACGCATTTCGGAGAATTGCCAATATAAAAAATAAAATTATTGCTTGTAATATTTCCGCGCGCGCGTCTTCAATTCCTTTTGTAATTCCTGACAAATCAAACTTGAAGTAAATCCTGTATGAAGTGTTTTGTGTACTGTATTGTAGCTCACCAAATTGTTTGAATACATGAGAAAAAAAAATACATTTTTTTTTCTCCATTACACAATATTGAATTCTTAAATTAATAAGCAAATTAAAAAACATAATATCTGATATTGCAAACAATTGATTGAGGATATATAGTTGTCAAAATAAAAAAACAGATAAATGGAGTAATTATTTTTATGTAAAAAAAAAAATTGATGCTATTAAAATTAAAGTACAAAAAAAAAAATTAATAAATAACATCAAAATGAATAGAAAATGAAGAAAAAATATCTATCCAACCATTCGGCGATGCGATAATAAATTATAAAAAAAAATAATAAAACAAATATATAGAAAAATAAAAAAAAAATCTCTTTCTACTTTCTAAATGAAGAAAGATAAAAATAAATTAATAAAACTATTAAAAAATTCCCAAATATTTCTCTGTAAATTTGAAATACTTTGGGCAGACTGAAACAATTAATTAATTATAATAAAAATCAATTTAATAATTATTATTCTCTATTTCATGATCGCTTAATTGTCAATATTTTTTTTTCTTCAATATAAAAATGACTATTCAATTACATAAAAATGGACAAACAATGTTTATCTATAGGAGGACATACACATGAAACTTCTACTTCTACCTGGCTTCTTTAAACATTGCGTACGTGTTTTCTCGTTAGTGGCTGTGGAATACAGGAAGAGAGAACGTTGGAACAACCCAATCACACCAACGAAACTGCTCCTTCTTCTCTATAATCAACAAAAATAATTTTATTGTGTTTTTATTTACTCATTTTAATTTATTTAAAAATTTTACTTTCATATCAATGGAACATTTTTTTTTATTAATCAATAATTAATTATGCTACGTTGCTGCGTTCTTTCTCCCTCTATTTATATGTATGTGCGTTGATCACGTGTCTAGGGTAATGTTAGGAAAAATAATATTAAAATACAGAGAGCGAAAAAATATTTTATTTTATATAATATATATATGTGTGTGTGTAAATATACATGCATACATATATATAATATAAAAAAAATTATGAGAGCGAGAGAGCACGTTGCAATGGCTGCGGCGCGAGCAATATGGTGACAAAGAGAGGACGGGCATGAAAAAAAAAGAGAAAAAAAAAAAAGAAAATTGCGCGGCGCGCGTTTATAGTACAAAATTGCGAACATAATTAATTTATTTTTAACATTATTTTTATATAATTTGACTCTAGGCATGTTACCTGAAGGCCATTGAGACTCGTCCAGATTTTGCTGTTGCCTGGAGCAATCTTGGTTGTGTGTTCAATGCACAAGGTGAAATATGGTTGGCTATTCATCATTTTGAGAAGGCAGTTGCACTTGATCCCAATTTTCTTGATGCTTACATTAATCTTGGCAATGTGCTCAAAGAAGCAAGAATATTTGATCGGTGAGTTTTAATTATTTTTTAATTATTGTTTAAAGTTATTATTTTATCATGACATATTGAATTGTCATAAATTAATAATTCATTATGTGCAAACGTACGATTATTTATACACGTTGATTTCATATTTTTCTCTAGTCAGGGAAATTATAATCTATGAATTAATCAACAAATACTTTATATATATTTATTTATTTTAAGTTACTTATTTGATTGCGTCACTTTATGTCGTTTTGTTTTTTCATAGTCTCAAGGGAGAGTCTTCGAGCCCTTTTATTGATTTATATTACAACTCCCGGGCACGTTTATTTTTTTCTTTTATCCCAATAATTTTTTTCGTATTTGAAAAATTTTTTTCGTATCTGAAAAATTTTTTTCTTTTGTAAATAAATTTCTTCTTTATTGATTTAATTATATTTTATTTCTTCTTTGTTACTAATTATTCTTATTGTCAATAGGGGCAGAAAAAAAGTAATGTCACATCACTATAATTTAAAATTAAATTTGATAAAAAGTTCAATTTAATTTTTAACAACTTTCACATTTGTCTTTGAATACGATAATAAGTTTTCTTATCGTAACTTTGTTCATACGATGTATCCAAATTTTGATGAACAAACAAGACATGTGTGTTTGACATAAAGAAAACATGATATTGCTTTTCAAGCCACGTTTTATATTCGTATCGAGCGACATTATCATCATGATGATCATCAAGTTTTATCATTTCCGGTCGTTATCATGAATGTGAATAAATTATAGTAACGTTCAGTGAATTAACTATCGGAGTAACTTATTCTAAGTGGTATCTATTCCACGCTTAAATCCATCGTGTAATTATTACAGAGGATTAAATTTGTTGAAGCGTTGTTAGATATAAATTGTAGATAGACAAAAATAAATTGGAAAATAAACGAGAGTTGATAATAAGAAAAAGAAAGAAGATATTTTTTAAACTTGAAAGAACTTATAGACAAAAGTTTTTTCATATGTAATAGTACAAGGAGGATAAGTACATAACTTTATGTGCGAGGTTATAAAGGATTATAAAGATGAAAAGAAAGTAAACTCTAGTATTATCTCAACTATCTACAAGTCGTGTCTATTTTTTTTTTTTTTCTTCTTTTTATCTGTCTTTTTATCTTGTGCACATTTGTTTATACATTGTGTTTCGTTTCATTTATTTATTTTTTTTATTTATATGCATTTATTACGCCAAGTAACTTTTGTTTTCGTCCCCATTTTTATTCTTTTTTTTTCTTTTTTTATTTCTATTTTCAACAAACGAGTTTCCGTTGAGTAGCACATAGGAAGCAAATAGAATTTTGTGAAAACTATAAAATATACTTGCAAGGTCGCGTAGTTTAGAGAGAAATTCGTCCTGGATATTTTTTTTTCTCTCTTTCATTTCGCCATTCTAACAAATACCAGAGTTTCGGTCGACTTGGGAGAAAAATATTTTGATTGCATATAAAAAGAAACAAAGTTTGGTTTATTTTTTTCTTTTTTTTACTTATACGTCAGTATTCTGCACTAACAACCGAAAAAAAAATAAGAAAATGGTAGAAAAATAACTTGTGTTATATTAAATAAAAGAGACGAAAGAAAATTATAATTTATAAATATTAAAAATTGGTAATATAACCAAACATTATAAATATTTTAATAGTAATAAACCAACAAATAAAAATATCTTTTTATTTAATTTATATCGGGTAGTGTGATTAAATATATATTAGTATATAATATGGACATTTGTCCAATAATTATTTCATTAATATTTATTAAAATTATATAACTCTATAAAAAGTATTTTACGATCGATGAATATTCAATTGACTTTTAGATGGAAAAATGAAATAAAATAGAATCTATTTACATATACTCAGTACACTAAGTGTCTTTATCTTGTTGGCAACACACCGGAATATAAATCTAAAGGTTCATGGTTCAAATCCCGAGGTTCGACACAAAAAAAAAAAATTATGCACAGTTTGATCGGCTGTCGTTGAATAATTGAAATTAACGAACAGTCTTAAAGTCTGTGCAAAATGAAAATAAATAATGACTCTAAGTTATTTCTGCAACGGGTAATTTATTCATGTTGTTGATAGTCATGAGTCAAACAATAAAAAAAAAAAGATGAAATATTTTTATTCCATATTTAAAAAATCTCGGAAATATAATTACAATAAAAAATAATCGGATTATTATACCGATATAATAAATACTCTGAATATAATTTTTTTTTTCTGGTAGTAGAGCTCAAAAAAAAAAATACAGGGAGAATCGATAGGAGTAAAGAGGATTTATTAGTTAAGCTCTCCGTGTTCATTTGTGAGAATTTATTTCGAATTCATCATAATGATTTATTAAAGTTGCGTTTCAATTAATTTATATTATCTATTTCCATTTTAATTTACTATCATGATTATTATGTTCTATTTTCTTATTACTCTATGCCATCTTATCAAGTTGGTGATTTCATTAATTTAATAGATATTGATTGAATTGATTGAGACGAAAGACTATATAAATTACAAGATATAATAATGTTATGGAACGATGGAATAATTTTTTGGGCATTAACTATTATTCATTCCACTGTTCTACTTTACTTCAATCTATTTTACATTATTTTCTACACTGTAATAAAAGAATATTTTACCCACAGCTAAATTTATTCCACACTTTTAAATTCTTTTATACTCTTGAGTTTACATTCAACACTTTGTCATTCTAACTTAAAATATTTCTTGATGTATATTCACTAAACCCTATAAATTTACAAATTCTTTAACATTTTCATTTACATTCTTTCTGTTCAATTCTTCATCGTCACGTCAATCTCAAGGTTACAATAAATTAAATTAAATTATTGCGATAATTAGCACTGAAAGTTTCACACGAATAAAAAAAAAATTTGTGACTATAGTAAAAATGCAGATCCATTACGAAAGCCACGTTAGGAAAAAAAAAACTTCTGCATTATACAATTTCCTTCATTTTCCCTGAGGAGTTTTCACACAAAGAGGCAAAAAATTCCACAAGACTTGAATTCTTTTACTTCCAACGAGTATCTTCACTTTATTCATCATTTTAATCGTCATTCGCAAGAAATACTCTGTCAAATAAAAATACGAATTCATATTTTTTTTCTCATCTGTCAATTTTTTTCTCTCTTTATTCAAATATAAAATCATTTCACAATGTTGAATAAAACTCTATGATATTTTCCTTTGTGTTTTAATTCCATTTTTATTTAGTTTTCATGTAAAGTTGAACTTTAGTTATACAATTGGACTAGAAAGAGAAATTTTAATGCTCCATCTCAGAACAATGAGAATTAATGTTCCAGCTCGTTCTTCTTTTATTATACGTTCTTCCATTATAATTATAATTACTTCAATATGATAAAATCCATCGTGAAAAATCACAATTTAATTTAATTTATAATTTAATTTCAAAGAAAATTCATTCAATCATCATCGATAAACTAGATGTTTTTTTTTTTTACTTTTTCCATGTTTACGAGGATTGCGCATTTGATATTAAGATGTATTTATCGATTGGTGTCACATTCATATGTGGTACGATATATAATGGCTGTTATATCCATCCAATATTCAGCGCCAAACGAGCGAGGAAAAAAAATACGTACATGTCACTCGCAGTGACAGAATAAATATAATATGAATGGTAGTGTAGCCCGGATTCAAGCCAAAGAATAAAATAAATAAAATAGACAATCATTGAGAAAAGCACAAAGCAGTCAAGCGAATCAAGAAAAATGCTACTTTGAAAATTTTCAAACAAAATAAAGCGAGGTATAAAAAAATAGTAAACTAAATTTATCAAACTTGCCTTTTTTCTTTCCTTCTTTTTTATTATTTTGTGTTGAGAAAAAAAAAATTCACCTCATGTGAAGGTAAAAGCGCGCATGAGCCAACTATATACGCAATCATACTACAGTGAATGGGCGGGAGTATCCTTGTCTCCTTGAGGCCCTTGGCCAATCGATAAATCCTCAAACTTTCAAATAATCATATATATTTAATATTAAATCATCTCCGAATGATAAAATACTCCAGATACATATCATCTGCATATATTGCTACCAGTGGAAATTTAAATTTTAACAATAATAAATTTCATACCAATAAAAATATTCAAATTAAATCCAACAATAAAGTATAATGATATTAATAATACTATAAAATGACAAATAGTTTCAGTAAATTTATATGAAATTACATTTTATCGTATTAAATATAATCTAAAAATGAATGAAAATTTATTTACATTAGAATTTCATACGTAATAAAATTATTTGTGGCGCCAGAACCAGACACAGTGCAATGTACGAATGATGTTTTATCACATTGTGACATTATTTTATTTTTTTTCTTCCATCTCCTTCGTCACAACATTTATTTTTTTTTCCTCGTAATAAAAGATGAAAATGGCTAAAGTGAGGAATAAGAAAACGAGTGGGAGGATCAGTAAAGTATGTATGTTAATGGATGGATAGAAGAATGCACATCTGAATCACCCTAGCAACCTATTCCCTATTCTTTTTTCATTCTCTTCATTCACTTTATACATATCCATGCAGATATATACTTTAGCAAACATGTATAGATGCATGGACATTATGTACTGGTGTCGCAAGCTCGCGCGTTGCGCTTGTGGCGTCGACGCCGACGCCGGTTGTGGCGCGGTGAGAGATAGTCGACAATCCAACCCGCCACACTGCCGCCCTCAACGGGCCAATAGTACCAGTAGTTTAGTCGTAGTCCCTGGAACACGTCGTTTCAATTTTCTGCCTTACGGCCCGGGCCACACTTCGAACTTTCCTTCTTTCTATTTCTCTCATTAAATTTTCTTTCTACTTTTAATTAATATATATATTTCAAATTAAATCTTTTTTATTATTCCCTTTAAATCTACAATAATTATCAACTCTATTACTACTATTATATTATATATCTATTTACAATCTTAATATTAATATAAAAGGATTTTTTTTTTTATAAATAAATATTCGATATTAAATAATTTTATTTATAAAGTCTCTTTCTATCTAAATTGTCTATGTAAAATCTTGTTGAAATAATTTGATAAAGATTTTGAATCTCTGGGTATTCTGAATGTATTAGTGATAATTTGAAAAGAGAAATTTGTATTTTTATCGAGATATTTTTCAATTAATTGAATTTAATTTCTGTTTTTTATTAAAATATTTTTTTCTTTTTTTTATATGAAATTTCAAATGCGTGTGCGAGCTATTCTGGGGTAATTTGCGTGAGCAATGTTTTCCACTGTGATGGACAACGCTGTGAATAATTCAAATTATACATTGAGTTTTGAATAATTAGCAGAGAATATATATGTATGAATGCAAATATATAACAGAGGCGATTGAAGAATCCAAATAAATTGGATTTTATTCTCAATTTTTGCGTTTGTTCTTTCGTATATATATTACATTTTTTTTTGTTTAATTCTAACAAATTTATATTCACATTTTCCTATTCTCTAGATTAAAAACTTTTATCTGCATTCAATTAATTTTCGTCAAACGTCAAATTCATACATTGTCATTTTATTTTCATCTCTGAACACAATTTAGTTTTATTACTTTTTTTTTTTTCTTCATGAATTTCTGGGGGAAATTTATTTCTGGTCGTTCGTCGACATTAAATATTCAGTTTGATTCTCGACTGCATTCTCTTTATGTATACATCTGTGTGTGCACCTTTCAGTAAATTCTTCAGATTTATTCAACATGCCTAAAGTCATGAACAAGAATTGAGAAGGGACACGTACAAAAGCGCTTTATACTGCTCAAATGAAAGAATACCAATGACGGTTGTGTAACTGTTATCAACATTGAGAAGAGACTGCGAAGAATAGAAAACGAAGATGAATAAATAATCAGTATATAAATAAATAAAAAGAAAGTAGGAACAGGAAAAAAAATGCAAATGAATAGTACAGTGAAGAGTGTGTGTTTGATTTGTTTGCTGTACATCAAAGACAAACAAGTGTAGAGTAAATATCGATTTACATCTTAGAACAATCTCTCATTCTCTATATAAAACTAACACAAAATATAAACAAGAAAAAAAAAAGAGTCCTCAACTCAAGCGAATGAATAAACAAAAAAAAAACATATAAAATTTTTGCTGCCAACTAAAAAGAGTAAATTAAATAAAATAAACAACATAATAAGAATTATACTTCTTACATTACAAGTTAATCAAATAGATAAAATTGTAAAGAAAAAAACAATATGTATAAATGAATAAAAATAAATAAAGACTGATCGCTTGATGATGCACAATTTAGTATTTACCGAGGCATAAAAACAGGGTTGTAATAATCGAAGATTAATATTGGCCTGCGGAACTATTCATCCCTCAACGACTGTTATTTTTGTATAATTGTAAACGAAGTATATACACGTGTTAGTTTGATGATAAAATAAAATAACCAAGAGAGGTAATTTTAGAAAAGGGAATTTAGTAAGTGAGAAAAGTAAAAAAAAAAAAAGACTGAGACGTAAATTGTCCATTGTGCGATGGTAAATTGATAGAGATGGATGAGGTATGGAGTACCAATGCGTTATTGTCTATACGGTGATTTCACCCTCGAGTTCAGTAGCACCCTCCATACGTCTTCAACTTGAACACTCTATTTCAAGCCCCGTGCCCACTGGATGCATTGCATGGATTAAATCGTGGATCAAAAGGTTCAACAAAACAAGTGTTCTTCATTTTTATTACTAACTGTGATACTTTTTTTTTTTTTTTTTTTCGTTGGGATCTATATTTAGAATAAACGTACCTTGAAGCAGAAAAAAAATCATGGCCAGCAAGCTTTATATTTATCCCTCCAGTAATCTTCTTATAGAAATGAAAGAGCAAAGTTTCACTTGCGAGAAATGTGATGAGGAAAAAAAAAAGTTTTATATAATATTTCAGACTCGAGATCGTTAATGTAGAAATATATTTTTTTTTTTCATCGTATGGGGAGTAAAAGAGTAATATAAGTATTAAAAAAAAATATATATATATATATATATATATGTACATATATTAATTTATAAATTATTATCAGAAAATATTAAAAAAATTACCATTTGAACTTTTTACTTCTGTTTTTGTTACTGCATAATCTGTATTTGACTTGTGCATGCGTGCGCATAACAAATGTGGGAATTCTATTATATTACTACGATAAAAGCCATGATTGATGGAGAAAATAAAAAAATAAATAAATAAATAGAACACAAGTGTGAAACTTTGCTTTTCATATTTATTTATCTCTACCCTCAATCACAGCAACTTTATGTTTCAGTGGTTGAGTAAAAAAAAAAAAAAAAGTTGGATGAATTATTAACAAATAAAAATTGTTTACGGTTTTGTTTTCTATTTTGCAGAGCTGTCGCTGCATATTTAAGAGCACTCAATCTCAGTCCTAACAATGCCGTGGTGCACGGAAATTTGGCGTGTGTTTACTACGAGCAAGGGTAAGAATTAAAATTTATATTTATCAAATATTTTATTTAAATTTTAATGATTTAAAATTTTTATATGTATAATATGTTTTATTTTTCTTTACAAATTAATATAACAGGCTCATTGATTTGGCAATTGACACGTATCGCCGAGCAATTGAGCTCCAACCAAATTTCCCAGATGCATACTGCAATCTCGCAAATGCCCTCAAGGAAAAGGGCCAAGTGGTGGAAGCAGAAGAGTGTTATAATACTGCTCTACGACTATGTCCCACCCACGCAGATTCTCTCAATAATTTGGTAAATATAATAAATAAATAAATATATATTAAATAATATCTAATTGCAAATAAAGTATTAAAATAATTAATAATACCAATTGAATAATTTTAGGCCAACATAAAACGCGAACAAGGTTACATTGAGGAAGCAACACGTCTTTATTTAAAAGCACTTGAAGTTTTTCCCGAATTTGCGGCAGCACACAGCAATCTTGCATCCGTTCTCCAACAACAAGGAAAATTAAATGAAGCTCTCATGCATTATAAAGATGCAATACGTATTCAACCAACGTTTGCTGATGCCTATTCGAATATGGGTAATACATTAAAAGAAATGCAAGATATTCAAGGTGCATTGCAATGTTATACAAGAGCAATACAGATAAATCCAGCGTTTGCTGATGCACATTCAAATTTAGCGTCAATTCATAAAGATTCTGGCAATATTCCTGAGGCAATTCAGTCATACAGAACAGCGTTAAAACTTAAGCCTGATTTTCCCGATGCGTATTGTAATTTAGCGCATTGTTTGCAAATCGCTTGTGATTGGACAGATTATGAAGCAAGAATGAAAAAATTGGTTTCTATTGTTGCTGAACAACTTGATAAAAATCGTTTACCAAGTGTGCATCCACATCATTCAATGCTTTATCCATTGTCACATGAATTTAGAAAAGCAATTGCCGCTCGTCATGCCAATCTTTGCATTGAAAAGGTAATTTTTATTCCAAAAATATATATTTTTTTATTTTTTCATATTAAAAAATGATTAATATAATTATATTAATCATTACTGATTTATTGAATATTTATTCTATAATAGGAAGCATGTAGAATTCAATTACTATTTGCTATCGAATAAAATAATTACTGATATGAAGAAAAAAAAATAATAATGAAAATGAATTTTCTTCTACGTTTAGATACATGTGTTGCACAAACAACCCTACAAATATCCACGTGAAGCTGGGATACGACTAAAAATTGGCTATGTCTCATCAGATTTTGGAAATCATCCAACAAGTCATTTGATGCAATCAATTCCGGGACTTCATGATAAACAAAACGTTGAGATATTTTGTTATGCATTGAGCACCGATGATGGAACTAATTTCCGTTCGAAAATTGCACGTGAAGCTGAACACTTTATTGATCTGTCACAAATACCATGCAATGGCAAAGCAGCAGATCGTATTAATACCGATGGAATTCATATTTTAGTAAATATGAATGGTTATACAAAAGGAGCAAGAAATGAAATATTTGCATTAAGACCGGCGCCAATTCAAGTAATGTGGTTAGGTTATCCAGGAACATCAGGCGCAAGTTTTATGGATTATTTAATTACTGATGAAGTAACATCACCATTAGAACTTGCAAGTCAATACAGTGAAAAGCTCGCTTATATGCCGCACACATATTTCATTGGTGATCATAAACAAATGTTTCCACATTTAAAAGAGCGATTAGTTCTCGCTGATAAATTGAATATAAAAGGAAAAGTTGCTGACAATGTTGCAGTTATAAATGCTACTGATTTATCGCCAATGATTGAAAATACAATGGTAAAAGAGATACGTGAAATAGTTGTGGCTGATTCAAAAAATAAACCACTTGAAATATCGCTAAAAGTTGCGGAATTACCGACAACAACACCAATAGAAACAATGATTGCATCGGGACAATGTCAAATGTCAGTGAATGGTGTTGTTGTACAAAATGGTATGGCACCAACGCCAGTAAATACAAAAACAGCAACTGGCGAAGAAGTACCACAAAATATCGTTATAACAACAAGACAACAATATGGTTTACCAGAAGACGCAGTTGTTTATTGTAACTTTAATCAATTATATAAAATTGATCCATTAACACTTCATATGTGGGCATATATATTAAAACACGTGCCCAATGCAGTTTTATGGCTGTTACGTTTCCCCGCTGTTGGTGAACCGAATTTACAAGCTACTGCACAGCAGCTTGGATTATCACCAGGACGAATTTTATTTAGTAATGTTGCGGCTAAAGAGGAGCACGTACGACGCGGTCAATTGGCTGACGTTTGTTTGGATACACCATTGTGTAATGGACATACAACAAGTATGGATGTATTGTGGACTGGTACACCGGTTGTTACATTACCGGGTGAAACTTTGGCATCAAGAGTTGCCGCAAGTCAATTAAATACTTTAGGTTGTCCGGAATTGGTTGCACGAACGAGACAGGAGTATCAGGATATTGCTGTGAGATTGGGAACAGATAAAGAATAGTGAGTAACTTATTTATTTATTCATTTATTTATTTGTATATTTATTTCTATTGAAAATATTTTAATTATTAATTATATTTAATTTATTATATATTTTATTTTCTCTTTTCAGTTTGAAGGCAATACGCGCAAAAGTATGGAAGGCACGTTCTGAAAGTCCACTATTTGATTGTAAAATGTATGCATTGGGAATGGAAATGTTATATAAGAAAATGTGGGAACGTTATGCGCGAGGTGAAAAGCCTGATCATGTTGCGGCAATTGAAAATGGTGAAAATCATCAGATCACTGCTATGTCGTAAATATTCTTCTAAGGAAAATAAAATGAAAACAAGAAAGTTAAGAAGGAAAGGCAAAAAAATGCACACAGATAACATGGGAAATTAATACGGAAACGATCTCAAAACTTTTCTTTTTTTTTTTTTTTTCTCTAAGCTCAGAATCTTTTCAATATCTCGGGGAAAATAGTTTTTTTTTTCTTAATCTAAACTTTGATGAGATGTATGAATGTAAAGTTACGGTTGCAAAGATATGAAGCAAACAAATTCTACATGGATTGTTATGATTGCTAAATAATACTTTTCTTCTGTTCTACTTTTTTTTTTTTTTTTTTGTATTATAGAAAAATGAGATTTAGTAAATAGATTTAATTTATTTACGTGATTTGATTAATTACAGGAAGACAAGATAAATAATTAAATTGAAATGGGATTATGATCATTGATAAATTTATGATAGATCATTGAGGATTTGAGAAATTTGTGACATATTTTTGGCAAACAAAATTATTCATGTGTTCCATTTTGATTATATATATATTAATTTGTTTGTCTTCTAATTATATTCAATATTATGTTGGAGTTGAATTATATTCTCATTGTATTATGAATATTTGTGAGAGGAAGATGGAAAATAACATCAATGAAAATTGACGATGGATTGTATAATAAATATCCGCAGCTATAAAATGCGAGAAAAATGTAAATAACTACATGATTAGTTTACTTAATTTGATTTCTGTTTTCATTTTTATTTGTTCTTAATTAGAAAAAGCCATTAAATTTTTTCTTTCTGTCTCATTTGTGAATCGTTCTCATTCATGCTCTGAGAGCAATGAAATGTGAATGATAAATATGCGTGTTAAAAAAGACAAGAAATTAAATGGACGTTTATTATATTATTATGTAGACATTGCATAGTTATGTAAATCTAGATAATAATAAATAGAAAATACATCATATAAATTAAATAATCATGAAAACGATGAAAAATTTTTGCGAATAATTTTTTTAAACTATAAATTCTTCGAGCATTCATTTGTTTACTTGGCCACTTTGGATAAAACTTTATTTACTTTGAATGTAGCAAAATATTTTGCGAACAGTCATCGATTTTTTTGGCTCGATGATAAAATAGGAACCTGGTAAATTGAAAATGTATGAACGATATAATAAAAGTATGCTAAATCGATGCAATCGTCACTCGGTCATGAAGAAAATTCCATCACCAGGAAGAAACAAAATTTAATATCTTAAAATCCTTTAAATAAAAAATTCAAATTTATTAATTCAATTATCAAATAAAATTAATTCAATACCAGAGCTACATTAGATAAGCAGTTTGAATATCTAAAGCATTTCATAATCCACTATTAAACACTAAAATAAAAATAAAAACACCGTAACAAATAATCAGAATTCATAGCAAAAATCTATCAACTATAAATAATAACTAATATATTTCAATACTTAATTCTTCATTTTCACATGAAAACTTTTCATTCAATATCTTCAAATCACGCTCTACACATCTAATAAAAGAAGCATAAACTAATAGAACCTATCGAATAATAATATTAATAATAAAACATACAAAAATAAATTAAAAGCAAGAACATGAAAAAAAAAATTTCTTTTTTTACTACAAAATAATATTTTGCTTATTATTTTTCATCGTTTAAATTTTGTTTCCAATATTTTTCTTCTATACTGATTGCATAACATCAAACTATGAGCTTGCTATTATCTACTTCTCCCGTTGACTACGAGGAATAGGTCAGTGGACTTGACAACACGTAGTCGGGCACATTAATTAATTTCAATTGGGTGAAACTGGTATAGCCAGTGGGTCTTCACAAACAACCATATACATACACAAAATATATATATATGAACTATATTCAACCATACAGTGAATAAATACATACAATCTAGATATACATTGTGCATTGAATGCAACATTTAAAGAATGAATAAAATTTAGTGAGAATAATTTAGAAATATATTTGTCATTTCTATAAACTAAATTTAATTTGAAATATATAAACGCTTACATTTTACATTAAATTAAATGAAAATGATTGAGAATATAAATAATATACATATACATATATGTATGTAATAGAGAAATGAAAAGGAAAAAAAAAAAGATAAACTTCCGTTTTACGTTTGCTTCACTCTATCTTCTTCCTGCTTTTTTTTTTTCCTTTCGTTTTTCATCACCCACAGACGATTGGCTATCGAGTCCAAAGTGCGCTTGAGAAAATAGATTGAAAGTCATATCTTTGCTCTCAATCTCGTCTCGATTGACTTATATTGAGAAGGCACATTCAGATTGGCTCGATAGGACAAAACTATTGAGACGATCATACATGTATTATTATAAAATATTATATCTATATGTATAATTTATTTCAATTTCTCGCATGTAATATAGATGCAATTTTTTATTTGACAAATTGCTTCTATATGAAATAGGAACATTCTGATTATATGTTTTATTTTACTTATTTTATTGTATACGGAAAATTCGTTTGTTCATTCGTTCAATCTACAAATAGTCTTCAGTTCTTTTTTCTTTTTTTTTTTTGTTTGTGTTGCACGAACACACGGCGATTGTATGACATTCACGTAGAAACATTTTATATATATTGCTGAGACGACAATGGAAGTCGGGTTTCTGATAACGTAAATTCGATGTCAGCGTTTTGTCGAATAAATTGTGAACAAAAAAAAAGTAGAGGAGAGTTGAAAAAAAAAAATCTGTACAATTTTATATACACAAAATATGACTCTCTTTGACTGGCTTTAGATAATTTTTTTTTTCTCCTCGTCTTTATAAATAATATAATATATTCAAAAAAAAAAAAAAGAAAAAGCAGCTGAATAAATATTATTTCAATTTCATATCTTTTATTTTTAGATTATCTAAGTAATATTGAACAATAAGTGGCCCTTCATTTTCAACAAACACATATACACATTGACAGTATATATGGATACATTATATAAATACATATACATACATATATATAAATATATGTATACGCATGTGTAATATTTATTTAGCTATAAGCGCAAAAGCCCCATCGATCACAAATCATCTCAACCTCATTGATTGATTAACAGTCAATGCATGTTACCAGAGTTCTCGGGCTTCTTCTCTTCCTCGTAATGGGCGTTTCCACTCATGCGTATATATGTGCGTGCCTCGGCTTGATAACAAACCACACGCGCAACCAGCTTGAATCGACCGGCATATTCGATGTTTTATTTTATTTTATTTTTCTTTTTTTTTTTTTTTTCAATTAATTTCTGAAGTTCACACACTCCCTAATTTTATTTATGTATAAGTAGAAATATACTGCACACATATACATATGTATAAAAGCGTTATATACATTTGTGATTGTGAATCATCCAAGTCAATATCAGGCAATTTATGTATAATCAGAGTCGGAAACCATTTCCTCAAATTTTATCTAGTATTTTTTTTAATTTTGATTTCATCACAGAGAATGTAAGGAAAATTCATTATATATAAAATAGTTGAAATGTATATATGTATATATAATATGTATTACATATGTATATTGAGAATTTTAATTTTTAATTTTGTTTGTTTTAAATGGAAATAATTAAAATTATTTATGTTGGGAGTGTAAGATAATTTAATATATATGTTTGAATTATTTAATTTGAAAATATTTTATCAGTATAATTATGTATGCACTGTATTATTATATTTATAAACATTTACAGTGGGCGTTGATAGAGATGGATTGATTTTTTCCACGTGTTTGACCTCAGTTTTATTCTTAAAAATTCGACTCAATCACATTTTTAATTCTTCATTTTGATTATATACTTTTATTTATCAATAATTCATTGACCAATCAATTGTCACTAATATTTAAATAAATAAATAAAGCACACACTGCACATATACATACATAAAAAAAAAAATTAAATGTAAATTGAAAAAGTATAATTCTATCTTAATCAATTTTATTTTCTTTTCGTTCCATTTCACATCACCATCACAATTGTCAGTCTTTTATTCCGCGCGTTGCTCTTCAACAATCATAAATCTTTTGTGTGACCGAAAAAAGAAAAACGTCAAAAACCAAAAAAAGAAAAGTAAGGGCAAAGGCGATCGGTAAATGACGTGAGAGAAGAAATAGTAGAAGAATGAAAAAAAAAAAAAAAAAAATGTGAAAGACAAAAAATTAAAGAGAAAAAAAAATTGAAATCCACCACGATCTCGTCATTGCCATGGCATGGAAGGATTGAAAAAGAGAACTCCACCATCCGTGTGTATATAATAATATATATATATTTATCCATCCATTCCTTTTATCCCCACGGGACATTTGTGGCAAGGTGAAATAAGATGAATTGGAATTTTACCTGGGGAAGCTGCTTGAAAACTATTGGCTCTACCACCTATATACATGCAAAAATATATATAAAAGAATTCTCGTTGACGCCCCAATGGATAGTGGTGTAGCATTTAAATCAAATCTCCTGTAAATATTTAACGAGTCCTAATGCACAACATTCCCATTGGCTCATCACCATTGACCAATGGAATAAGAAAAAAAAACCTCTCTCAAAAAAATAAATAAATAGATAATCAAAAAATTTTACCAATACTTAAAAATATGATTAAATATATCTTTAATTTTAATTATGAATTTTAATGATAATAATATAATATAAAAAAGGGGTATATGTGTAAGTATATATCTTCCTTGTCCAGTCATGGCCCCTGAGGCGTGCTTTAGGGTTGGAAAGATATCGATTGACACGGACGAGGCCACGGCAGGGCGAAACTGGGTCGTAACGAGACGGGCGAATGTTGGAAGAGGGGATTGAGAAACAGCCCCTGGTGTTGGATGCGCGCGCGGAAATTGGCGCAACGATGAATAAGACAAAGATGAAGCAAAAATCAAGTGCGAGGGTGAATGAGAGATAGAATGATATAGGTATATAGATAAATAGATAGATAGATAGATAAATGAATAGGGGTTAAGATAAAGAGAGAAAGAAAAATACAAAGGAGGAATATGAACAGAGAGGAAAGAAAGAGTGGATAGAATAACAGAAATGTTTAAAAGTGAGAGAGGGAAAAATATATTGTGGGGTGGAGAGAAGAGAAAAATATTATAGACGACGGGCGTGTTAGCGTTCGCATTTCACTGTTGGATCCTTGACATAAATAATCAGTAGTAGAGAATCGCGCGTTTGGTAGTCATGGAAACGACATCGATCGACGCATGGCGTCGCGGCGTCGACTCTTGTATTATATAGTATATGTATATATACATATATACTTATGTATATATATTATATATGAGCGTGTACATATACTCTATGCATGTAACTTATGTGGATTAGGTATATAGGTATATATATATAAATATTTAGATATGTATGTATATATTTATTGTGCGCATCTATGTACTGTATTTTTATGTGTATGTGTGCGATGTTCTGGTTTGGTTTTGATTGAATCAAAAATTTTTATGTATATATGCTTTTCTATATATTACGCCTGATGGCCGCGAATTATATATTATTTTTATTTGTTTTTACTGTAAATATATGATTTAATTGATTTTTTTTTTTTTTTTTTTGTTTAATTTTTATTGGGATTATAACTTTTATTTTTTGTTTGTATGTACGTTTATATGTATGTATGTATATTAGAAAAATATTGGTTTTATATTTTATGATGGTTTGTTGTGTTTTTTATTGATTTTACTTTGGTTATTAATGTGAATTATTTATTTAATTTGTGATTTTTGAATTTTATGTTTAATGATGTATGTTATTATAATTTTTTTTTTTTTTTTTAAATGGGTGCATGAGTGTATAATTGTGTTTGGGAATTTTTTTAATGATGTGTCGATGGATTATTTTAATCTTAATAATTTTTATTTACAGTATTTATTTTTTTTTTTATTTTATTCTTTCTAATGAGTTTAAAATTTTTTAATTTTCTATTCACATTAATTCGAAAATATTATATTGGATATATACATCTCATTATATTTTATAAACCATATGAAATTGATGAGAGTTATTTATACATATATTTACAAAATTTATAATTTTCAATTTTCATATTAAACAAAATAATCTGTATTTTTTTCCGAACGAATAAATAGAAAATGTAATAGAAAAAATAAATAAACAAATGTAATAAAGTAATTAATTGACAAGTGGAAAAAAATGTCAATGAATAATTCTTAATTTTTTTTTTTAGCCTCGCATATTTTTTTGTTTCATTATTTTTATTCTTGATTACGTAAAGAGAAAGTTAAATTTGACATTCTGACACATGTACAGCGATGTAACATAACAATGTGGCTGTCTATTCTCGTATTAGTTAAGTCAAAGGTGTGCGGGTACCTACATAATTGCCTACACCAAGAGAAACTAATCCAAAAGAACATAATTATGAAAAAAAAAAAATAAAAATCATAAGTATACTACACTGCAAGTGTAAGAAAAAAAAAAAGTAGAACATGTGAGCCATCCTCGCTCTAGTTTTTTCCTATATATACATTATACACATACACACATCCTTCCCTGTTTACTTCCTCACAATCACATACATACATTACACTTATATATACATATTTATAATACTACATACGTCCACCCTCCACTTTTGACCTCTCTTCTAGACTCTTAACCCGCTCTCCACTACCATTTACCCCTATAACCTGTAAACTTCCATACCATTTCCATCGATTTTCTCTTCTCATTATCCATAATATATATTTCAAACATAATAAACACTGATAAATATAAAATTCTAGGGATAAAAATAATTATTAAATTAATTTCTTCACGACTAAGCAAAAATAAAAATTCCAAAACTCTGCAGTGAATATTAATATAAAATTGTGATTATAAAAAACAAAGATATAATATGAATAGAATTTACATTTGTTCATATTAATCGTAATGATAAAAAAAATATAATAATTTTATTCTTTATTAATTTTTTTAATTATATTCTTGTATAAAATAAAGAATTTTAAATAGATAAAATGCACTAAAATCACGATGAAGTCACCGATAATAAATTGCACGTGATATAACACGTCGTATATGTCACGTACAAAGAGTAAATACTTGCGTATATATACAGTGTATATAATATATATCATGTAAATACACAGATGTGTAATAAATATATGCATATATATGTGTGTTTGCATATATATGGATGAGTGACGAAGCGATGAGAGTTTATTTTGTTACCAAGGTTTCCCTAGATTAGCTTGGCCTTCAAATAACCATCAGTTCTTATAACTATATCCACTAACTAATAACCGTGTCGCCGTCAACTTTGAGCTCATATACGAAGAAAGATTCTAACTGCTAGATAAATTCAATGATGAAATATGCTCATCGTTATAGTGTGTTGAAAAAAATAAAAAATAAAATATATCTTATGATGTAAAATATCTGTGTCAATGTAATTTAACTGAAAATTATTTTAATCAAAAAAAAAAATACTGATGCTTTAATTCACAAAGTAAAATTAAATTTATATGTGTATATATTAATTAATAATGTTCGTATTTATTTATTTAAAATATTCAATTAGTTAATTTTATTATTGCTTGAAAAATAAATAATTTTTTCATTCATCATAAAAATAAAGTTAAAAATAATAAATTAAATAAAATGTAATTAATAATACAATTAATCTATTTAAAGAATAAATTAAAAATATAATAACAATTATAAAACGTGTTGTTAATTATTTTTTAATATATTATATGTATACGTATAAATAAATAATTATTTTTTTTTTAATTCATTATTTTTTATTATTATTATTTTTGTTTATTCGTTTATTTATATTATAATAATTATTATAATATTATTATATTATTATTTATATTTTTATTTGTTGATTTATTAATATAGTATTATTAATATTTAATATAATATAAAAATTTGTACAAATTAATAAAATTATTTTTTTTTTTAAGTATTATAAATAATGTGTAATTTTTTATGGATTTTATAAAATAAATTAATCAAGTATTTTTTAATCAAAGTAATGGATGAGAAAATGTAATTGTTAAAATATATAAAATGTATATATTGTATATATGCGAGTGCTGCATGTATGAATATTTCATTCGTCAATCTTTTCAAGAAAATTTTTCAATGAGTTTTTCAAGTCATGGATATGATTAATGAGAGGGTGGGTGAATAAGAATGATGAAGGGTGAAAAGCACAAGGATGATAAAGAAGGTGATGTGAATACGCCTTTTATCGTGGTGAGAACAATAACGTTGGAGAAACAAAGCATGGTATATGATACAAATGAATGTTAAGAGTTGAAATAGGTTATAATGTGTGGAGTTTCCCTTCTTTATTTATTATTACTACTTTTCCCTGCATTTGTTTTTTCTTTTTTCTGTCACCATCATAGAGATAAGAGAGGGATAAAAAAAAAAAAAACATTGACGAGGTGAAACAAATTCAGCTATTATTATATTAATGTTGCTATTTTCAAATAATTATTTTTACACCGTCATAAAACAATGTAGAAATTTTTTTATAATTAAATTTACACTTTAATAAAAATGATATGAGAGATGAATTAAAAATAATTCTAAAATTGAATTCACATACATTATTTATAAAAATAAATAAAAAATACAAATAATAAAATTATATTAAATATAAATATAAATATAAAAATAAATAAAAAAATACAAATATAATAGAAATATTAAATATAAATATAAATATAAAAATGAATAAAAAATATAAATAATAAATATGAATATAAATAAAAAATATAAATAATAAAAATAAAAAAATTCATTCATAAATTAAAAATTAAAATAATATAGTTTATGTCTATCTGAGATATTCATATATAAATATATAAAATAATATTGTGAAAATCTGCATTGCGACAACGATAATTCTTTTTTATTTTCCATAGAACAATAAATTCATCTTTCATATACCTATATACATATATATATATGTATATGTACAACACATTTAAGTGTACTCTACATGTACATGTCTTTCGTTTCACAAGATTGAGACGATAAATTTCGTGCAAATACATTTTCCATAGTGTGTTCTGCAAAAATACAAACGTACACGTGTACATATTTTATAAATGCATATAAATGTAGTATACATATATAAATACATATATATACATATACATATATATATTCATTATACATATATATATTCAAATGTTTATATATAATATTAAAAGCGATATCGTTTGATGGCACGACCGTGATCTCACAACGCGTCGACATATTTTTTCTTATTTATTATTTGTTTATATTTTTTTTTTTTTTTTCAATTTACTCGCATGCAGTTTAATATATTTTTCTTTATTCACAATATTTTTCTACATATTATAATATAATCCATGTCACATATAAAATAAATGCAACATTTTAATAACATCAAACTAATAAATATATCATATTTATAATAATTATTATAATACTAACTATATGCAATCATTTGTTTATATATATATATATTTTGGTGTATTTATAAATATTAAAATAAATGCGTTAAACATATATTTATCAATAATGCATATATGAATAAAAATTTCATAAGCAATTGAATAAAAAATACTATGATATACAATTATAAATATTTATATGTAAATAATATATGTGGTGTATATGTATCTTTAGATAAAAAATAATTACGTGAAATGTATATATATATATATATATAATAAGAATAGAAAAAAAATATGTGTTTATAATATAAAGATAGCTAGGAATATCAGCTTGATGGTGGCTCAAGGCTAAATTTTTTTTTTTTTTTTTTTTTCAATTCTTTAGTTACGTAACGTACTCCAGCAGCATTGCAGAGTTTCAACCATCTCATACACCATATAATGTAGTATGTATATGTATGTATACATATGTATATGTATATTAGAGTATATACATGAGCGCGTCGTTTCAAGTTTATAAAACCGTTTATTAGAAAGCTAAAGGTATGCAGTATATATGTATTTTTATTTATTTATTTATTTATTTATTTATTTATTTATGTAGTATGGACATGTGTGTTATATGGATGAAGTTGATATGTCAAATAAACTCAAAGTATAATGATAAACCAATGGGATTATTGTTATTGAAGTATTTTATATTTAATTTTTAATTATTATGTTGAAAATTTTTTTTATTTTATTTTTTTTTTTTTGATAGGTGAATTTATGCAATAAAATTGTGAATAAAAATATTCAGGATGTGTTTATTGAATAGTTTATATAATATTTTTGATGTTTATTAGTAATATTTGGAGTTTTTGTTGAATTTTAAATTTGTTTATAGTTTAAAATCTTTTTTAGAAAAATATTTGTATAAGTTTATATGGTAATAAAAGTGAATTAATCTTGGGAATTTATAATTTTGAAAGATGAATGGGTTTTTCAATTTTTTAGAGTTAATAATATGAGAATAAATATTGTGATATTTTTTTTTTGTACGTTTTTATCAGACTCTGCGATATTTGAAGAATTGCATTCTCATCAAGAATTTCTTTGTGAAGACTGCAGTTATATATACGTATATATAGCTAAAAGTGCAGGTTTACGAGTCAGGAAGTTTTGAAGTTAATTTTACAATAAGAATTGTAGTCTTTTGAAGTTTTAATGGTTAAATTATTGACTTTATAACGAAAATTATTTAATCGTAAATTTTATGAGGAATTCAATTGTTTACAAATAATTGATACACAATAATATAAAACTATAGTCTACAAAATATTAAAACATAATTCAATGTAAGAATATATATATAAATAATATTATTCTCATATTAATTATTCACGAAATTGAAACGTTGATATAAAAATAAATAACCAAATAATTATTTACGTATATAAAACAATTAATTTCCCATAAATATTTTAGTAACCCTACCCACCAACAATACGTGCATATAATAAACCCAAACATTAACAATTCACAGATGAATAAAATATAATTTTCCATATCAAAATTAATCTTCAACAACAAACTCAACAAATCCCCAAATAAAAACAATTTAAATCCATAAAAATTAAATTCAACAGCTACAATCCTCTTAGTATTATAAAATATTTTCCAAAAACCGTTAAAAGACTAAAATAAACAAAAACAATAAACCTCAACCCATATCAATAACAATATAAAAATAAATAACCCACAAAAACAAAACATGAAAAATTCACTTTTCAATATACAGAATAAAAAATGAAAAGAAAAATTCTATATACACGATAAAATAATGTACAAAGTTCAATTATTCAATAAACAACCGTGACGATCCGTGTATATATATGAGTGAATTAATATATAAACATTAAAACCATTACATTTATGTACATACATATTGGTAAAAGTAGAACGAGGGAACCCCACGACCTACATAATTGTACAGTGTCATCATTGGAATGTAGGCCAGTTGCCACTCGCTAGTGTTATTCTTACATAAATGTGAATGCATATATGTATATACACAGAGTATACAAAAATATATGTATACATATATAAACATCATATGTATTAATGCAATGTGCATATGACGAAGCGCGACATAGAAAAGTATTGTTATTGGTCACGCCTGGTTTTGTATGATACATTGTTAAAGTTACAACTACTGTAAATGCCATGCATATGTTTATTTGTATACGTGTATGTTATATACTACATACGTGACCTAATGATGATGAAAATGAGAGAAGAGAAAAAAAATAAAAAATAAATATGCGATGAAGAAAACATATAAAAAAAAAAAAAAAGGAAATAGAAAGACTTTTGAACGAGCAAAGGTTATATATACACGTTTCTTTTTATTTGTATATATTATTCTTTATGTATACCACTATATATATATTTATAGACATGCGAAATAGTCTTTAGTCTCCATCATTGAGACACAACATATTTGGAATACACAGTTGAAGTAGAGAGAAAAAAAAAATTGTATAGACTTTTTGCATAAAGCGAAAGTTTTGACGAATTGCAAAAGAATATTATTGTGAACGTCTTTATATATTTTTATATATATGAAATATTCATGAAAGTTTGTAATAAATGTTATATACATTATTTTTTCTTTTTAACTAAACGTATACAGTGAAGTGATTATTTTTTACTTTGAATTCACTTGTATATTTTTCATATCAATCGAAGTAAAATATAATAAAAATAAATATAAATGCAGAAAGCAAAGATGAAAAGAATTAAAAAGAAAAATCAAAAAAGTTTTCTTTATTTCATTAAGTATAATATAACTTTCAACCAGTGATGTATACCATTTCTTTACTTTGTCATTCATTATAAATAACAAATATATCTTTAAGAAGAGAAAAACTAAGTTGAAGTAATATGTAATGAAATCATACTGACAATAATGCGAAGCTTGTGAATTAAAATTATACATCAAGCATGAGTTTCTTTTTTACAGTAAAACAAATTACATTTAGAGTTTATAATGTTTATATATTTTATATATTTATATAATTCAATATCTCTCACAAAGTATGTGCATATAAATTTACATGTACAAATATATAATAGAATCATTTATCGTAGTGCTCTACATATAAGTATCTATATACTTTAGTAGACATCGTCAGTATATTTAATTTGCATTCCGACAATGTCGTACAGTAGCACAAATACACAAACATGTATCACTAAAAGCATATAAAGTCAATTATTACATACATACCTTACATTATTACATTTAAACATATATATCAGACATACACAAACATAAAATTCTTATTAAATAAATCAATAAACTAAAATTTAAATTATATGCATAAAATAATTTGAAATATATATTTAATTCTACTATTTAAAAATTATTTATATCAAATATATATTATACATCTATGATTTGTAATACATATAATGAAATATAATATTAATAAATAATTAATATATAACGATTGCTTTTAATTTAATAACAAAATTAATTATCACCATAATGAATATTTTAATTTGCTCTTTGCATAAAGTGTTGCAAATAATTACTTTTGTGATACTAAAATAATTGTTAAATCAATATATATATTAAATATATATATATATATATATGTATATTATTCAGTATATGGATATACATTACATGTTGAAGCAAAAAAAAAAGGGCACGCATATTATTGCGTAGAGATATTGCATGAGTATGTACCGCAAACCGCAAAGTCATACATGCATGTAGGTTACGTACACTCAATGAATATTTAAACGTTTGTGTGCTTATTGCATATACACATTAGAATAAACTCAATGTACGACAGTACACCACACAATCATCCATTCACACTACATACACATACATTTACTATATATAGATTTTAAAATAATTTAGACAATCTATTCTAAATGAAAGTAAATATTTTCAAAATAATACAATATATTAATTAAAAAAATATATAAATAATTATTATAATTATTAATTGCAGTGTTATATAATATATATTCTATTTGACAATCGGGGAAAGACCACGATTTCAATAATTAATAATCAAATAAATATAATAATTCAATTCATATAGTTAAATTTCAAATTTAATTTTCAAATAAAAATATTAACAAATTATATATAATATCGTTTGTTTTTTATATTTTGGTAAAATAAATAATCGACATTCATTTGTACTTGATCAATAAATAATTAAAAATATATCTTTCACATATACAAAAATTACAAACAAATTATTTATATCAATATACAATATACATATTAAAAATTTCAAACCTAACAATTATCTAAAATATTAATTTAAGTTCTATAGCTGTTTTTATATATAATTTTTTATAATAATAATAATAATAATAATAATAATAATAATGATAATAATAATAATAATAATAATAATAAAAATTTTAGACATAAACAAATATAAAAAATAAATAAAAAAAAAATAACAATTATTCGCAAACAAAAAAAATAAATTTACATATATACTGCATTATATATATAATTTTATATATTCTCAATATAATTTTAGATACAAACAAATATGAAAATTAGATGAAAAAAAAAAAAAAATAAATAAATAAATAAATAAAAAAATAAATTTAAGAAAAAATTAAAAATATATCTTAAATTAAATTACAAAGTATAATAATTATAAAATAAGAAACATAATATATCAACAATATATTATCTTCACATTAATAAACATGCATATATATACATATATATAAACAAAAAAAATTATAAAATAAATAACTATTAATTAATCTACATTGAACACAAATATATACAAATAATTTTTTTTCGCAATCATATTATAAAATGAATTATCGCCTGATTGTACGAAGACAAAGGGAAATAATTTTTAAGGTACATATATATATACTGCACACAACAAAGTTATTCATATATATGTATATATACAATGTACATACATATATATATTCTGTGTATATAAACAATATAAGTACATATACGTATATGTATAACGTATATAACATTATATACAGAACTCAAAATAATTTCTCATGGCTCATCATCATCTCTATTGAGACATTTGAGAGACGCGCGTGAGCGAGTAGGGTCCGATGCCGTTGTCCGCCATATATATACATATATATATACACACATATGTACACTTCCTGTTCTTTTACATACATACATATACATAAATACTCTGCACATATCTATATGTACACCAACATCATTATGCATACAAGCACTCTATACGACACAAACGCATGATTAACAACCCACATATACACACAAATATATAACCACTCTTGGCTATTTATCGTGCGTGTCGTGGGGCATATATTCAAGCACGCACGAATGAACTTATGGTTGGTATATACGCAAACCATCAGTCTAGAACGTGATAATATACAAATTACAAATTTTATTATATATGTATATTGTATATCTATATTTAAGTATAAATATTTTTATGTATATGTATATATATATAAGACAATATGGTGATATATATGCACATCATAATTATAATTATAATACATATCTGAAGAAATATATTTATCTGAAAAGATATATCATAAGACAATATAAATATATTTATAATTTCATCGATATTAATTTAATAAATATAATTAATTCAATTTTATTTTCAGTCTCCGTTATAATTTTCTATAAATATATTATATTTGTTTAAATATACAAAACACACGGTGATATATATGTATACATGACAATAATCCATAGAAATATATATTCATCTGAAAAGATATATTATAATAGACAATAAAAATATTTATAATATTTCATCGATAGTAATTTAATATAAATATAATTATATAGCTCTGTTAATTTTCTTTAAATATATTATTGGTTTAGATACAATTATATAGACACTATATGGTGATATATATATTCACATATATGACAATAATCCAAAGAGATATATTCATCTGGAAAGATATATCATAAGATAATAAAAATATTTATTAAATATTTCATCGATAGTAATTTAATAAAAATAATTATATTTCAATTTTATTTTCAGTCTCCGTTATAAATTTTCTTTAAATATATTATTTGTTTAAATATAAAACACACAGTGATATATATATACATATATACATGATAATAATATCCATAGAAATATATTCATCTGAAAATTAGATATATCATAATATTTATAATATTTCATTGATAGTAACTTAATAAATATAATTATTTTAATTTTATTTTCAGTCTCCATTAATAATTTTCTTTAAATATATTCTCTAAATTTATTTAGATATACGCATATGAGTATATATGTATATGCAGTTGATATTTTATGCTCTAGCAAAGCAATTTTTTTTGAGTTAATTTACTATCCAATAAATTATTTTCGGTTAGTTCAGATTTAATATATTCGAGGCCACTTGTCCAATAATATTGAAATGGGCATGATAATTACTGGATGCAATAATTGGCGCTTTCAAAGTATATTTTTATCCATATATATAATATACATACAAAAAAAACCGGTCGCTGTATATAGATAAATACATATATAATACATTATAGATAGTAATTATATTTTCAGTGCCTGAAATTTTTGGATATATTCTACAGGAAAGAATTATTCTATTTTTATTGTTCGTAGGAATGACGAAATAAAAATAATATAGAAATATATATTTTATAATAAGACTTGATACATATATACCCATTCATATATATATTTTGTAGTAGTATTTGATGCTGCAGTTATGTATAATAGTGTGTATAGTGTATAATTTATTTGTAGTGGAATTTCACGGAAGAGTAAAATATATATATGGATATATAGAATAGATGAAACATAATATTCGTCTGCGGATAACGACCTATTAATTTTCATGCATGTCCTGAGGATATATAGATGACAAAGATATAGCTGATATCGATGTCACCCGGGAGCGATAGCTACGCCCTCTATCCCTCAAATGTATTCAATATCTCTCCCTCATTTCCTCCCCTAACGTTCTCCAGCCCTCAACGAATTCCCCGCTTATAATTCTGTTAATATATTATTGCGTTAGATTGATGGCAATATATTTGCCAACGAATGTTATACGTGAAATTGTATAACGTATAAAGCCACATTGTCAATTAAATATCCGTAAATCAAATATACTATTGCGCCAACATTTAATCAACATACATACAATATTTATTAGTTAATTTAATACTTGATTAAACATATCGAATGTAATATTATATAAATATATGTACATGAGAATATTTATTAAATTTTTTAAAACACAATTAAAACAAATTATAATTATTTTATTGTATATAATAATAAATTTCATTGATTATAATATTTCAATTAAATATATTACATAATCAAAATGTTTATAAAATTATTATATAAATATAAAAATGAAGGAATTATTTTTTAATAATAATTGTTTTATCATTGCGATGAAAATTTAGAAGATATATTAATATATGCAATATTATATTTGTGTTGTTTATATAATTCCCAAGGTTATATAGTTGTATATATAATTTAATAAATATTTTCTCGGTACAATATACATAGCAATGCATGTGTATGTGACTGTACATAGTCATTTTAACATTAGCGTCGTCACTTTATTATTTATTTATTTATTTATTTATTTTTTTTTTCAATTTCTTCCTCCTCATCATCATCGCGTTCTTTATCTTTATCTATATACTTATATATTATAAATATATATTTATATATCTATGTATTCCTTCTCGCTTGGGTACACTGACAAGTCTGCATGCTGCCGCGCTAGTGTGCTTATGTAAGAGAGACTTATGAGCTGGTGGGATCAAGGAGAACCGGTGTGTGGCTACCACTGGCACACATGTCGGAGGCCGATGCTGCGCCTGCCAAACTGCCAGTGCCACGCCGGAAACGCCGGCTCTCGCTCTTTCTCTCAATACTCCCTCTCTCTGTTTTTTTTTTTTTTCTCCACACCCCTCGACTCTAAAACTTCTTTTGAAACCGGTCCCCGTCGCCATTTTGTTACACGCCTACGCCTTTGATTCTTAAAAACATGGCTCGAATAAAATAATGTTGCCATTATGAATTTTTTTTTTTATTTATTATTTTTCATTGATTTTATAAAATTTTTAAAATTCATTATTAATTGTCAAAGTAGAAGATACATATGTATATATATTAATACAATTATATTTGTTATATTTTTGTGGGATTTAAAATTATAAATCGTGAGTAGAAATTTATTTTTTATAATATAAAATTTAATGTATATTTTTATTTTTATTTTACTAAAGTACAAAAGTTTTACAATTACTATCAATATTATTCTAGAAAAATATACATATATGTATGTATATATATTAAAACAATTATATTTGTTATATTTTTGTGGGATTTAAAATTATAAATCGTGAGTAGAAATTAATTTTTTACAATATAAAATTGAATGTATATTTTTATTTTTATTTGACTAAAATAAAAATTAATTTTTTTATTTCATTCAACAGTCTTCTTTATTGTATTTATCGTATCAGTTTTATTTATTTATATGTTTCATAAATGAATTTGAATATATATATATATTTAGATATTTAAAAATTTTATTTGAAAATTCAAAGAGATAAAATTAGATAAATTATAGGGATAATGAACAAAATAATAATTCACTATATAATTGAAGTAAAATGCTACTGACGGATATGAATTTAAGTAGAGGAAGGATATATATATATACAGCAAGATGGATCTCTCTAGTTGATTAGTGAGTTTGCCTTGGCCTTCCGTTTTGTGCAAACATCGAGAGGTCGCGCAAAATGCTTTCTATACAAGGGATGTTAAAGTATATATTATACATCTACATATAGTAGCTGTATATAGTAGTCGGGTTATAGTGAACGGGTTTTGAACAAGAGCATGTAATGGAGGGAGAAAAAGGGCTGTTGAAATAGTGAATAAGAGGGATGAGAAGTAACGACGGAAATGGGACGGAATTTCTGATGGTTATTCGAGCTAAAATTAAACGCACAACCTAAAAGTCCATTAGTTTGAGATGCTTCAAACGTTAATTGACGTAAAACACGTTTAGACTCGAGTCTATATAACTTTAGCATCATCAAACATATATGTATAATATATATACACATGTTACATCTATTTTCATCACCTAAAACCATTAGGTGTTGTCAATAATTATTAGTAATTACACATATAGTATATAATAAAATGTAAATTTAATTTATCTGACAAATTCTCAACAATATTAATTCATCAATGAATTATAATATTCGGAAATTAATTATTCATATAAATTATTTGTATATCTAAATATGTATAGAATAAAAAATAAATAAAACCTGTAAAATTAATTTTTTTTTATGTATAAAAATAATATATATTTATATTTAATTCAATGATTGATTGGGGGAAATTTTTCTGTTGCTGCGCCAATGCAATTGCGGAAATGGTCGATGAAGAATAATATTCCAAGGTCAACGGTGTGTTCCTACCGGTCACACGTGATAATTCAGGAACCAGAAGGCATGCATGAATATATGAGAAAGATAGAATGATGAGGAGAGAAAAAAAGAAATGATATTGAAGCAAAAAGAAAGGGAGAAAAAGAAAAGGATAAATGCGTGAGCTCAATGAAAACCTGATGCGTAACCAGTTCTCACCAATGCGACGATGATATCTTTCTGCTCTTTGCTGTTTCTTCTTCCTGAACTCGATTCCCTTCATGTAGTGTCTCATCGCACCACTCTTTTAACTTTTAATATAACACTGAATGTAATAAATGTGCTTGAAAGACACCATTCACGATGGGCTATAATGCAAATATCAAACATATACATGTGATCTTTATATACTAGATTAAATATATATACAAAATATACTTTACATGCAGCCATTATGAATGTAAAAAAAAATTGTAAATATGTCTATTTATTGAAGAAAAAAAAATGAATATATATAGAAAAAAATATTGAATTATATAATCAGATATAATATAAAGTCATATTTAAAAAATGTATATTCATAAATTAAATAATTATTTTTATTATTTATATAAATATATATTTTTTATGATAATTGTTATAGTGATAATTTTTAATTAAAAATTTATATTAGCTTGGATAATTTATAACTTTAATATATGTACTAAAAAAAAATTGTATATTTCAATAATTACAATTAAATATTTTATCATAATATTTATTTGATTTATAAAATTATAAATCGAGTAAATATGAATCTGATTATAAATTAAAAATACTAATATTCGAAAGCTATTTCTTGAGGATTAAATTAAATAATTAAGTATTATTTGATATTATATATAAAATTTTGTAGATATTGTCAAATAAAATTGTCAATAAATTGATTTTCCATATATAACTTAATACCACATAGTCCTGGAGATAATTCAGCTATATATTTATATACATATGTATCCTTAATATAAGGGCGTGGTCTGTAGACACCCCCGCAAGCATTCTACGCATTTTCCTCCGCCATTTTGATAGCAGCCCTCACGCAACAGTGGACGAGGGAAAAATTCAAAGAAAACACTACATAATTTTAATTACTAAAAAATATATTTTTCCTCCTTCACCAAAATAAAATAACATCACTAAAAAAATTCCATTAAACAATTAATAAATTAATTAATATTCTACATATGTATCCAATAATTACTACTAACATAAATAAATATATATTATAATGACATAATTTAAAATATATATATTAAATACACACAATATATATTATAATCATCAGTAAATTGCTCATTTCATAAAGCGTGAATTCAAGTGGAAAGAAAAAAAAATTAATAAACGAGAGATAATAATAAAAATGAAATGCCTTCATTCTGTTGATAAAGTGAACGGAACAATCGCAGTGTATATATATTATGTATGGGATATATAATATGCACGGTTTCTTCTCTCTTACAAAACTTCAAGGCCAGCCTATTTCACTTACACATACTTTGTACCCTAGCGCACTCCTTGCCACTCGCGTTTCATAGTGTTTTTTTTTTTTTCTCCATCCTCCTTCTTCTCCCGCACCAACGTCTTTTCACGTTTCCCCCCCACTGCAGAGTATTATTTCCATTCTCCTCTCGTTCACAATTCCCTTTTGCTCTTTCGTCGTTTGTCCTCTCATCGTCAGCCTCACATATACATAAATTTTTATTTTTTGTCTCTGTTACTATAATGCAACTTGGACTAATACTAATACAACTACAACTACTACAATACTACTACTGTCAAGCCACATTTTTTTATTTACTACCACCACCACTCATAATTTTCTCCTTCAGCATACACACACGTTTCTCTTTGCTTAGTTATGCCTGGCGTAGATCCAATCGTCATGATGTCATCCACAGGGTGTTTCACAGCGATATATATGTAAGCCAGCTAGCAAGTTATATACACAGAAATTCATATATATTTAAAGCTATATAACTAGATATATATGTTTATATTCTCTTGTATTCGTGTGGCCTCGACGACTCGTTCATTCGTCGTTATATATTTTTCTCAATTGAATTTAATCCAGAGACTCCTCTCATTAATAATTGCTTTGTATCTCGCGCGAATAATTATTACTATTTGACATCATTTTTATTTTATTTTCTTCAGCCCATTTTTTGGTTTATATTATTTGTTTTAATGCTTTGCTGTCTATTGAATGTTACTATAAAATTAATTTCTTTTTACACTTTGGTAATAGTATATATATTAATGTATTTATTAATTATTATATTATTATTTTTTCGTTTAATATTCAAACAAAATGATAATATATAATTATCATTAATCACCAATGATGATATATCAGTGACTTATTGTTGATATGAACTGAAAAAGATTATTTATCAGAAAATTAATTTCCATTGATTCATTTCAATATTATTCCTATGCTCGAAATTGCGTTCACAATTTTTTGTTTCTTTGTTCGGTAAAAAGAATTTTTAAAAAATTATAATTCATATGTATAATACATGTGATCTTTGCTACGTTTTACAATGGAACAAAACAGAATAGTGTCGTTGAGCAAGCATATACATGACATATGTGCTCATATATATATATTTTTATTATGAAACGCGAGTAATTTCCTCATTTCATACATTATGGGACAGCAAATTACGTTGTACAGAAAAAAATACACACAATCACTATTGTTTCAAAAATTGTTTACTGCTATATTTTATCAAATAAAAAATTCATACAACCACTAGAATTCATCCGTGATTATAATATAATTTATGTATTGAATGTAACAGCACAAAAAAAAAAAAAAAAATGAAATAACCGTGAATATATAATACATAATATATCAATGGAATTGAATAATTCAGGAAATGTAGATATATAATAGGCTGATCGTTCACGTGAATGCAATTTGTAATTTATATATATCTTCCTAGTTATTCTTTTGGATTTTCCATTATTTTTTATTGAGAAAGAATGAGGTAGAATATGAAAATGGAAAAGAAAAAAAATAAAAATTCAAGATGAGAGACAGATTGGAGGATATACACATCGAAGGACGTGTGTTCGTGCCTCGAGGTCTATCGATAGAATGAACAATGGTGGGGGATTTGATGTAATCTTCTGCATGGTATATATTCATACATTATATATATGTGTGTATAATACTTATGGATGTATATATATCTATATGAGTATGAAAAATAAAACGAGAAATATAGAGGAAATGAGAAGCTTGCGCGTGCGTCAACAGAAAAGTTATGTTAGTAACGCGAAGGACAGGAAATGCTGATTTATATTATACATATATATATATTACATACACTTTGATCGGCCTCGAGAATATATATGCATAATAATGTGTGCAATTGATGCAAAAATAAAACACAATTTTTTTTTTTTTCATTAAACTCTAAATAGTTTAAGGAGAATTATAACTTATTCAATATCCCGGACATTAATCAATGGCAAAATCATAGACATGATATCAATTAAATGTTACATAATAAAAAAAATATATATATAAAATATTGTGTAATTATGTAATATAGTGTTTTTGAAATATCTGGGTAAATATAAAAAATATATATATATATTGAAGTTTTTTTTACATATTAAAAATATAAATGTGTGTATATATAAAAAGTTTTATAGTAATATTCATCGTTTGGAACGTGACCGCGTGGCAAAGATGGCCGCGATGTTGCGCGGCTTGAGAGAAAATGGCGGGGACCAATACCGTATCTACACGACCGCGTGCAGATACACACATACGCACGAATACATATACATGTATAAATATATATCGTTGTTGAAATCCACCTGCATGCTTCAATACATCGTGCACGTTACAGGAATTTTGAATATTATATCCAACGATTTTATAAAATTCAATATTTATTATAATATAAATAGAATATTTTCCCTAATTTAATTAATACATTTTTTTCATTTGTACATAATAATTATATATAATAATTGTTCCAATTTCATTTATGAATAATTATCTGTTTTATTTCATCAAGTTAGCAGTAAAATTATTAATAAATCCACCAGTGAAACAGGTGAAATAAAAATACTAAAAATAACTATGCGGGATATTTCAAAAACAGATTTGTTATTAATTTAAATATAGCTATTAACTAATTCATACGACTCGCAATAGATATAAATTTCATATCGGGATTGAAAATAAGATATTTATATATGTATATATACGAATTTAATATTGGAAGGGGAAAGTGTTTAGAAATAGTCTCTCTCTTGGTATTTGACGGTTACGAAAGTCAGTGGATTTAGAAAGTATACGGCAAATAAATTGGAAGTAGGGGAAAATAGTGACTATGAGAAATAGAGAGACGTCGAAAGAGAATATAAGAAAAAGATAGAATAAAGTGAGCGGTTGTATGAGCTCCGGGCAAAAATATATACTTTATACTTTTTTTTTTTATACACCTTCGAAAGAGGCTTTTAAAACATTGCCCTCTACTGCTTGATACTTTTTTTTTTTTTGCTTCTAAATATTATTAGGAAATCCAATTATTATACATAAATACTGTGTATATAAACATACGTATAAGTATACCTTGGAGAATGTTTGAAAAAATATATATATCAAAAGTTTAAATTGAATTATCTTAACACGACAAACTTTCTATATTAATTTTTTCTCTGATGTATTGGTCAATACTCGCTGCAGTGTATTCTCTGAACCCAAAGCCTCTTTTTATGTTTGAAAATAAACACAGCTAAGGGAACACAGTGTTCACTGCTGAGTTTGCCACATTTTTTCGTTTATATCTTTAATTATCACGTCGTAAATGAATTAAAAAATATATTATACTTGTATTCCTTCACATCCACTATTTATTTCCATTTTTATACCTTAATATTTCACATAGTATTTGTTTATATCTTTCTTTCGTTTCATATACAATTGTAAATATTTATACATGTTGAAATGTGCCGTAGAGTCGATAGGAGAGAGAAAAAGACTGACTGTTTAATCAGAGTCAAGCCAAATTCTCACCCCCAGTGACCCAGCGACCGATATATAAAAATTAAGTAAATTGTACTAAATAATTCTTCTCCTTATTTTCATTTATATTTTCATTTTACAATATTATAAATTCTTAATGAATAAAATTAAAATATTGTTTGTAATAATTCTGTAAAATAGAACAATGTTGTTTTGATAATGGTAAAAAAAATAAATTAATTCGAATCGCGAGAAACTTTCTGCATTGAATTGAAAAGTGCTACATTACAACACCAACAACAGCCAACGTTGTCATGATTGTGTCGCCATCACCATCACACTGTCGGCTCATAACTAAACTAACTGGTACAAAAACGTTAGATCACACACTGCCCCAGCTATATAGAGGACCTGCCTGCGGTCTACCCACGGTCCGGTCACGTGATTCTGTTGCATCACAGTTACCCCACACCATTTGCTTTACCGCGCGCGCGGATTCGACGCCATCTTTAACAACTCCAACTTTTGATCGCGGTAGACGGACATTTTACTTTTTTATTTTTTCATTTAGAGAATACTGAGCTTTGTTCTTCTTCAAATATAAAAAAAAGAAATGTTTGTAAACAAATTTATAATGCGATTAAAATATCTTGATTTATTTTATCAATGCTCTTCTGAACATTTTGATTTTTTATTTATGAAACACGATGGCAATTGATAACTAGGTATAGGGATTGGAAGGCACGCGGTTGATAAGTGAATTAATGGAAGTTATTTATGTACATGTGTGTGTGTGAAAGAGGGGAGCAAAGAAATTGTCGTAAAAGCGCGTTGTAGCAGATGCGCTCTTAGGAATAAAAAAAAAAGAACCCAAACTTCCACTCGGCCACGAGATCGAATAATATATACTATTCACATACACACGAGGGGGAAAAAAAAATGTGATGGGATTGCGGGACATAAAGAAAAAGGGGAATTAAAGAACAAAGAAAGGTATGGAAAAAAAAAAAAGGAGAAAAGAACAAGAACGCGGACCTCGCGAGAATGTACATACGTATGCGATTAAAGTAGTAGAGCGAGTGTGTATGCCTCCAAGTGTGAGAGGCTCCAGGCTATTGAATCCGGTGACCCAGTTGAAACTCAATATGGCCGCCGACCGTGAAATGCGTACAATGCGGAAGTGTTTCACAAGGGCCGATATACCACTCGCAAGACAAAACAGGTTTCATAAATGTGCCGTAATTTATACTCTTCAATTTATTGTAAAAAGATATAAAATAATAAAAAAAGATTATATTTTTTTTTTGTAAATATTATATGTAATTAATTGAAATAATTGAACACCCGATTCTCTGTAGAATCACTCGGTTTCATATATCCCGTTACTCATTGCACAGAAGACATACAATAACTCACGATTGTTATCGAATAAAAATTATATCGCGACAACGGATAGAGATAAAAAAAAAAGTTATCTGATGTTGAAGTAAATCGCGAGCGAGTTATAATAACAAGATAAATAAAAAAAATAAAAAAAAAGTAGAGATTATTGAGCAAGTTAGCGCGAAGAACACACAACTGACTTGGACGGCGAGCTGCAGCAAACAAGAATGTGCTTGCTCGAGTATCTACCGCGGCACTCTAACTCTCTCCCACCATTCACTGAAATTGTGATCGCGCTTGCGCGTAAACCAGTCGCGTGATTAGTCGGTTGGGAGTCGCGTCGTTTGTGATTGGCGATCACGTGTGTGTCGTGTCGCGTAGAAGAAGAAAGAAGAGAAGGCAATAGTGTTGAATAAGTGGGAGAAGTGGGACGACGGTAGCCCCCGCGAGCGGCAAACGATCGTACCTCGGACGACGGTCGAACAGGAACTAATCGTATCGCGCGCGGAAACGCGTTACTTATGCCCAACGACTGCGATCCTCTCCTCATGCAATCAAACCTGATGTGTTGAGACTCTCTCGTAGGGGCATACGGATGTAGCGTTGAGAATGGAGGGGAGGGAACACGTACACTGAGAGAAAGAGAGGATACGCTCTGATGGGGCGGCTAAGTGGGATTTTAAGGTGGGAGAATATTGAGGATGAAAAGAGGGGCTGTCTTGTGGACACGTGGGAGGTCTAATGAGCGCACGCGCGGTCAACGACCAAACAGGGCTGCAATTTTTTTTTTCTTTTTTCAACCAAATTTTACCCCATGACCGCCTTTTTTTTTGCCCCCACTCGGTTTACTACTTATAGATATTTGGCCCTCGGGCTAAATCGTATATGGCTACATGCTACTCTAACTTTCCAACGCTTTTTATTTTTTATTTTACGTGAGTGTATGTATAATCTTTTCGTTGAGATTGAGGCCAGATCTTTGACCTATTTCTCTATCGATCTAGTCTGGCTCATGTTGAAACTAGTACACTGCAGTATATTTACAGTTCTACATTTTTTATTTGAGATATCAAATAAACGTTTTGTTTTTTTTTTTAAATTTTAATTCGATATATATTTTTTTTTATGATACTTATTGTGTATAGATATGAATTAGTGTTGGAAAATACTCGACAAGAATATTGATATACTGAAATTCTTGAATTCAATATATAACCGCATTAATTCCACATAATCGTCGCCAAGCGTAGATATTATTTATAGTCTCTCGCATGAAATTTAATTTCTATATTTCCGCTATTATCTCATCGTATCTTACATTATTATACATTATACATAATTCTTGTGATGGAAATGAAAATTCTTTTATTCATTTTAATTACTTACCGAGTAATGTAACGACAACAAAATGAAATATCCACTATTTAAATACTCAAATGAATGAGCAAAACGTTATTTTTATCCAATCACACAATCTAATATTTTTTATCCGTACTCAAAATTCCATTATTTAAAATACATAAAATAAAAAATATTAGCCAAACTTAATTTTAAACAACCGGCACTTTAATAAACAATTAAATCGTTTCACGTATTTACCCCAATTAATTTCTATTAATTAATTTAAATTTTCTCATCCAACGCCCGACGTTTGAAATATTATTTGAATAAATGAAAAAATATACTTTGTATAAATATGAAATAATTAAGACTGAATAAATTTTTGGAAACGTTAATATATTTAGACAGTACTAGAGAAGAAATAACGAATGAATTAATCCAAGCACGCGAGAATAGAGTATGTAGGTACATAGATCATTTGCGGGATCCCGGCGTCCTATTTATTGCTTCGTGAATATTCGGACGCGAATGCGATGTCGCACGAAGTGAGGGGGATATAAGTAGGTCGCTTGGAGCCTGCACGTGTCGTCCTTGACTCACATAACGAGGTGGTGCGCAAGCGCTTCGCGCTACGTTGCCGCATTGCCGGTCGCTAGGGATCTTTCTTTGTTCTTCCGTCGCTGTGCTGCAGCGCGTGTGAGTATAATTTTTATGGATGTATAATAGAGGGCGAGGGAGATGGATAAGGGCGAGAAGGGAAAGAAGAGGGATATAAGCACATACTCTATGCAATAAGGTCTATATAAAAAAAAAAATAAGTGTATGCATAATGAAAATATATAAAAGAATTTTTTCATCTATAAACAAAATTTTAATTCAACCGACACTTTTGTTAATTATACGTATATTAATTATAATCACACATTTATATATGATTTTATTAATACTAGATTTTTTTTTTATTAGAAAGTATTGAGATAAACAATTATGTGAGAGTATAAAAAATGAAAATAAAAAAATTTCATGTTGATAATGGACTTTTAGGTAGTTTTAAAAAATTATGATAGAGTTAAATTTGTTTGTCGACAAAAAATTTTAATGCGGTTGAATAATTATGAGAATTATATGTATGTGTTATGTATTTAGTATGCACCATAAATGGTGATATATATATAATATATTTATGGAAGCCATAGTGGATGTACACACGAACCAATTACCGAGAGTTAACGAAATAACCCGAGTGTGATACTGTCGCACATGCGCACTTTCTCAAACGTTTAACATTTTCTCTGCTGTGTTTCTTGAAGAAAGATTATCATGAAAAGAAAAAAAAAAATATTTATACATTCACTTCCGCTTCCGTTCTAGATTACATATCCGCACGCACGCAAGCATTTGACGTAATGCAATTATTTATAAATTAATATTTGCTAATGAATTGAATTTTACTTTCAGTTTGTAATATATTTTTTTACTTTATATTAAAAGCTTAATTGTATTTATTATTAATACGCGTATTATATTCAGTTATATTTATTTATTTTGGATGGTGAGAGGATTTTTCGTTGAAATAATTGAGACGATTGATGAGACGGAATTGAATTCAAAATTGGTTATTTGTAAACAAATGAACAATCTCCAACGATGAAGAGAATCGCAAAAGCTGTGTGGTCAGCATTGGCTTTTAGTATTATAGCTACTACTTGTATTGATCGCGTGTTATACCTACTACCGGAGGTCTCTCATTCTCTCGAGGGAGCATCCACATTCGCGTTTATTATATGTGCAAAGCCATACAGTGAGAAGCTCAATTGAATATTTGGCCTATATGAACTGTAAAAATTCTATTAAAAAAAAAAAAATAATAATACTATTTTCTTCTTGTAAATAATTATGAAACTATGTTGGAAAAATTTCGAAAATGTATATAATCATTTTAACGTGTAAAAAAAAAGGTATTAACTGTCATTAAATTTAATTTTTGTTCAAGCGATAAAAAAATAAATTTATTTTTAATGCAGTTTAAGTTTAGCTACTGCAATATAATTTAAAATAAATAAATAAATTCATGTAGTAATTTGAAAATATCTACATTCATACACGGACTTTGATTATTTGTACGTATAAAAAATTGTTTAATAAATGTTATAACTTATATATTTGCAGTGATTTTGTGCAAGTATATAAATATATGTAGAGTTTAAATTTTATAAATTTGAATCTATTTAGATGCTTATATATTTCACATAAAATATTTGAATCGAAAAATTTTAAACGTGCAGTATATGATTTCATTAGATTAATTTATTTCGGGTCATACTAGTACACTACTGATTGCCGCGTATTTGATGTTATCGCATGAGATAACGTTTGCCACATGTTGTACAGTCATTAATTTGGATTTCATCGATTTTCCATTGTATATATACATTTATATTTAAATGTAGAATAATATAACTGTCGCTTTTATCTCTCATTCCACGCTTTATTTTTTACTCGTTCTATCATTTCATATTATGTGTCAATACAATTTTTATATCATTTTTTTTTTCTCATGTGATGAAAAAATTATATAAGTAAAAAATTGTATAGTAACGATAATATAAACCACATATTATTGCAAAAACGGAAATTACAATCATGGTTTTGTATTTCCCTTCATAATTTAATTCTCACTGCAATTATACTTGAATGAATAAAATTAAAAGAAAATATTTATCTTGAATAAATAATTTATTCTGAATGTTGCAATGTATGCCATTGATAAATTTATGATTGCAATTTTCTTATTTTTTTTATTGCTTATGTTGGCGACGTGATGCAATGAGAGGAATTTTTCCGGTGAATATCTTGGAAAATTTTTTTTTCTTTCTTAAAGTATTGAAATAATCACGAGACAAAAGTGAATATATATAATGTACAATACAACTGAAAAGGAAGCCATAGACGCGCTAGAATATAATCTCAAGTAGTACATAGAGCATCTGAATAGATATATATATATACATGTATTATACATACACAATACATGTGAGCTACTGTATATTACTGACGCGTGATTGCTTCAATGGACACATGACTCAGATAATAAATGCAAAGACTAATTAATCTGTTGGTCGGCCAAGGATTATGTAAGTATATTTTATATTTTTATTCATTTTTATAGTATTTAATTTCTAATGCTTTATTTTATTAATCGAAATATATATATATATATTTATTTTATATTTATTTATAAAATTGTATCAAAGTTATAGCGATGAAGACATTGGAATCTAGCTAAGATATATAATTATGATTAATAAATATTCTGAAGAGAAAAAAAAATATCACGTTTTTCTCATTTGAAAAATAAAAAGAATATATAATTTTTTTTTTTTTTTCAAGTCTGCTGTACGCGTTGGTACAACTGATAAAAATATTATACAAGAGATAAGAATATGAAGATGACTGTCATGATATATATGACAATTCCTTGAAATTTATGTTGAAATACCGAATATATTATTTATATTCTCAAGTACTCAAAAACTCGGTTGAAAAAAAAAATAAAATAAAATTTCGATTGCCGAACTGCTGTAATAAATCGGAATTATTTTGAAGCATGAGCGTGTTAAACAAATTGAAATAAATTCTCTTGAGATAATAAATAATTTTTCAAACATAAATTTATAATTTTGTAAATTATAATTGTAAAATAAAATGTTTTTTACCTTCCAACAGATAAACGGTAAGAAAAAAAAAAATTTTTGTTTATTTTTTCTTACTTATATTTATGATAACACCCTCCTCTTCAATCTCTTCATGATGATGTTTTTATATTATATACTAGTTAGTTCAGTGTATAAATACATAGAGTTTATGCGACTTAGACCAATCATTTCACGAACTGGCCGACAAAGTAACTGACTGATAACTGGCTGAATCGTTCGCGACGAGAGTGACTCTCTCGAGGAGCTCTTTGCACTCATACCGATATGCCTGCATGCACACCAAGCTATGCCACTATATACATCTATATACTTACATACATTAGTAGTATATGTATTTTACTCTGCGCAATCGCCGCGGGTCAGGAGACAGGAGGGAGAGACATTCTGGATCGCTAGTATAACTATTAACTATTACTTCAAATACAAATCCCATGTATACGTACAAAGCCAATCCTTTCTATCTTATTCGCCAGCAAATCCTTAAAAAAAAAAAACAAAGAAAAATATATTAATAAAATTAATAAAAAATTTTTTTATCACTCACAAATTATTTTTAATAATTTATCATAGAATGTACCTAACGTCAATTAAATTTATTTATCAATTTTGCAGCTCTTTCATCAAATGTAATCTATATTGAATGTGTATCATGCACAATTTTTTTCAAATAAATAAATACATTATTTGAATTTATGAAAGATAGATCAGTGTTTGTATCATCCATCATAAAGATATAGAAATGTTTTGTATATATATTTGTATTTATATTTTTATGTATTTTACGTATATGTATGTATATGTTAAACGTCAATCATACTGCTTGGCAGTCGATAAATTTCTCTACTGATACATTTCCGCGAGACATAAAACCACAGTGTTTCGCGTGATGAAAATGACTAAAATAACATGAAGCTCTGCACATATCATATATTTTTTTTTTTTTTTTGCTGTATGTACGTGAATGTGTATTACATTTTTATATATATGTATATACGTTATTATTCTCCAAATAAGCTGTATCAACATGGTACGAAGAAAAACAAAAAAAAAAGGGATACATATATACAATATACATGGCTTTAATAAATTGTATAATATATATGCATTCGAAGAAATTTCAATTACTCAATGATTGCATTTGAGTGCATGTACGTATATTTTTTTTTATTCTCTGTACATCATTATAGACATGTGTTTGTGTTAGTCTGTTTATTAATCAAGGGAGTATTTATAAATATTTCAATTTGTAATTGTTTTTTTTCTTCTTCATGAAAAGAAAATTTTTTTGTATTATCCAGAATAATAATTTTGAAATGATCGCGTAGAAATAATAAATAAATGGAATGTATAAACCACGATTGATGAACAAATGGATCAGTGTATTACACAATAGTCAGTAATAAAAATAATAATAACAAAAAAAAAAAAATAAAAATATATTGAAAAATTAAAATCAACTTCATTTTGTTCCAACATTTGATTGCAATAAAAAATAAATAAAAATAATATACAATGTAATAATTAACATATTTACAGTCGACATTTCACAATATGAATATCAAAAATATATAAAAATAAATGAGAAACAAAATAAAAAATTATGTCCAGTGCATTTTTAAATCTCATGAAAATAAATAGAGATTAGACTGCGGTTATTTGTCGTTGTGGCACTTGGATATATCGCTAATTTTCTCAATCTTAAATTCAGGGAAAAATATTTAAGATACAAGAGTAAACGACGACAAAGCGACCAATACAGAGGTATATAGAAGTAAATATATATATATATATATATATATATAAGGCAACTGGGAAGTAAGGCGTTCCTTTGTTACACAACATTCTGAGAGAGTTGAAGCGAATAACTACATATCGACCCTTTTTCAGTCCCTGCTCTCTTTTTTTTTTTACGGTCACGCCGCATCCAAACTTCTTCTTATATACTCTTTCTATATAGATATATAATTCTTTTTTTTTTTCCAACTTCTTCCCCTACTTCCTTATTCGATTTTAACTTCTTCCATGCTCTCTCGCTCACACACCAAAATAAAATTTATGTGAATACGATAAATTGAAATCAATGCAGTAAAAAACCAATACAAAAAGAAGAAAAAAAAAAAATAAAATAAAGTGTTGAGCAGGAAAACTTTTAAAATAAAAATCATACCAAATATTTTACAAAAAAAAATTTAACATCTACACAAAATTATTTATATTCTCCCAAGTGAAAATAACATGTTCAAACAGATGAGTGACAAATATAAAAGTTTGTGAAATGTTAAAAGATAAGAAAATAAAAAAATTAAAAAAAAAAGAAAAAGAAAAAGAACATAATGGGAAAGAAAATATTGTGAACAAACGACGCTTGACTTGATTTGATTATCATTGACGAGTGAGCAGACGAATTGAGAATGTACAAATACACATGAGTGTAGATCGAGAGTGCTTGTAAGAGGAGGCACATATACATATATCTATATACATAAATGGGGCAAAAGAGAATGTATATATATATATATAAAGCATGCGATGGGTTGCTATGGGTAACCATAGGCACATCGACCGATTCCCTCATCCATTTCAACCCCCATAAACGTGGTGAACGTGGCAGAGCGCCAACAATTTATAAACCTTCTTCTCCCTTCGATGAGGGCGCCATGTAGCGCAATGCGTCAAACTATCACCAATTTCGTGTTTCAACATGTATAAAAATAAAAAAATTCTTATCAATTATTGATTGCATCGAATATTAAATACAAAAACCACTATCATACATTGTACAATAATTAAATAAATGATGAATATATAATCAAAACGATATTGGAATTCAATTGTTTCACTCTCTCAAAGATTTAAAATCGAATGATGATGAAAATTTAATTTTTATAAAATAATAATTATGTACGGTTAGATATATATTAATTGGGGAATAAAAATGACTTGGAAAGGATGAGTTTTGGATGAAAAGTAATAATAGAACAGCTGAACTCGTTTATTATATAGATACATACATGTATATTATTATATGTATGTCGTTGAGTACGCCAAAACGATGAACTAGATTGAGGTTAAGTGTGTTGCCCAACTATAAACTGAGGTAACGGCGGATGCACGAGTAAACGACAGACCGACAGTTGAGTACTTTACACTTGCAACTTTATATAAAGTCCAAGATAAAGAGAGATATTTTAGAGATTAAACGAAGAGTAAAAGTGAGATGAAGCAGATATAAAGTTTAAGTTTCATTGGTTTAACCTCAAATTCAAAATAACGATGAATTTTATAATTGAAAATGAAATATATACCTGACGATTTACGAATGAATTATATCAGATACAATTGAATAAAGACCATAATTAATAATTTAATAAAACAATTATTTTCATTATACATTATCTTATAATTCTATATGAAAAATTATTCAAGTGTACATGTATATAATTTCTCTTGTTTTAAATTAATGAATGAAAAGAAATAAAATAAGTATAACATTATACAGCTGTTTACTAAATTTACCAATAAGATAATGAGCATTTTATAAATTATAAATAATATATTATCATGCAGTATGCTGTGTATCAAATTAATATCATGTTGTTAAATTAGAAAAAGAATGATGAAATATGTATATGTATAATCGTGTACTAAAATAAGGTAAACATCATGTATTTACAAAGTTTACGTCACAAGTTTTGAAGAGAATGAAGGTATAGTAAAGTATAAATGTTGGATGTTAGGCTTATAGTCTAGATACTAACAGAGACTTCAACGTTAACATATAATATAGTTATAGGAGTGGATGAGAATCAAGTAAAATTTGGTGTAAGCGAATATAGAGAGAGCATCGACCTTTAGGCACGTGTCTCAGGGCCACGTGCCACCGTTCGACGAATCATTACATCTCCTTCTCACCAATTCTTTCTTCCTTTTCCGCTTTTTATTTTTATTTTTTTTTTACATATATACTCTTCCTTGAACTTCCTTTCTTTCCACAATTCCTTCCTGTATATTCCCCTCAAATCATTCGATAGACTTGACACAAAGGATCTATCTACCTTTCCTCAATTTATCCAGAAACATTTTTCGTCTTTGTCCTCAGTTTATTTTTTTTTCTTTCTTTCCCCTCTTTTCATTGCTTTCTTTCATGGCTTTTCCTGGGTATGTATGTTGTATATATACGTTTTATACCGTTGTTTGCCTTCTTATTTCGTCATCTGGTCACTCAAACACATATAACAGTCCGTTATTTTTCAACGAACGTGCGTCAGTTTATATATTGACGAGAATTGAGAGAGGAGAAGAGAAGGGAAATAAAATTCACCGTTGGAACATCAATGGATTATTGGGCTTTCTTTATTTATATACACAATATATATATACGTATATATATTATATATATTTATTTATAATTCTTTCTTTGAATTGATTTTGAATAAATGAAAATTTCTTTATTTTTATTTTCTTATTTCCACTATTTATGTTTTGTTTAATTTTAAAAATTTATATATTTATCTAATACATTATGTTAGATAAATATTTTTATTCATTTTTCGTGTTTCTTTATATACTTCTTGTAATTTAGAAACGCTTGGGTTTTATTATATTGTGGAAATTATATATATTACACAAAGATATATAAATGTGAGCTATATAGATGATGAATATTCATAATGATCATTATACGACGTACACAGTTGATAATTCACAATGTATCCAGTATCAAATTAAATGTTTGCTGTCTGCATGCATATGGAATTGTAAAAGTTCTATCTCTAACTCAACGAAATGATAAAAATAAATGTGACACAGATTCAATGTGGATGCTTTTAGATTGATTTCATATCATAATGCATTTCCATCTGTGTATTTTATATATATATAGAGGAAAGAATTTTTAATATATCAGTAGAATATATAAAAATGGTTTTCATCATTGATAAAAAAATTATTTCAGTAAATAATAAAAATATATATGTATATTTTGTGATAAAGTATATTAAAATTTATGAATTTCTTTAAATATTTTTTTATTTTGTAATGTTGACAGAAATAAATTGATCATGAAATAAAAATTATCCTTTATATATAAATACTTTCTGACTTTTATAACGTTCTCGATTATTCATTCAGGTTTGATAATCGATTTGTTACTCTAAATATATATGTGTGTGCATATATTTAAAGTTTAAGTCGAATCGATTTGTTTCGTATATTCCTGAGAATTAACTTTGTATTACGATGCGTCTCCCAACAAAAGGAAATTAACTCAATGAATTTTATCAATACAACATAGTATAAAAGTCAACTACTAGACAGCTGATATTTATTATCTATACAAACATTGACGTTATTGTGCACTTAAAATATTTATCTAAAGAGTAATTTGTTTTTTCAATATAATTTTATAATTGTATAATAAACATAATTTGTTGTATAAATATTTTTAAAAATAATCAGGGTATATATTTACTTATTAAACTAATAATTTAATTCAAGTCAATAATTGACTGGGTAACAATAATTATCGTTTGATGATATATAAAATAACGAAAAATTTTTAAAATAATTCGTGACAATTATGAATAATGTTTATGCGGTTAATGTTAATAGTGTCATGTAATGAAAGATGTGTATTATTATGTTTTGTATAGGTGGAGAATGTGGGCGCAGAGAATTACATTCATATCTTCGGTCAGACACATTGCGAAATAATGCTCAGCTTGATTCCCGCCAAAAGCGCGCAGCCGCGTCATTCGCATGATCATTAGGGTTACATTGGTGCCTCGTTCCTGGATCTGATTATGTAATATTCCGCTTGGCAACGATGCAAGTGGGACGGGACACAGCAAGCAAACCGAACAAACTTGTGTGATGCTATACCGACCAACCTCTCATCATCCGATCAGGTGGACACATAATGTAAATGAGGTTAAATATAAATTTAATTTCAATAATTTTTTATAAACTCCATGCCAATAATGTAAATAAATTCAACGCTTGGTCATTGAACTGTGTAACCCAATGGATATAAAATTTATAATTCGACAAGAATCAGAATTAAAAAAAAAAATAATAATTTTCAATTATATTTCTTCGATACATACTATACAATATTAATTAAAAAATTGATTCCAAAGTATTATTTACATGAATAAAAATTCAATTATTACTTTTGGAATTTTGATATAATGACGATTAATTAAATATAATAATACGATCAACGAGTAGAAATTCTTTGAAAGCGTCACGATCATAAGTGTGAAAATAAAAAAGTTGAGAAAATAAAATTAGAATTAAGTGGCGGTGTAATTTTTTTTTTTTGCATATCTCTTTGTAAAGGGGCAAAAAATAATAAAAGGGTGAAGTAACATGTACACATATCTATCTATACAGATAAATATATGTGTATGTGTTTGTGTATTTGTGGTAATGATAAAAATTGACCGAAAAAAATGTAGGCCTCGTGAGTATTTTCTGTTACCATGCAGCGTCGGGTTGTTGGAGCCCACAGTAGTGCGGCGTAGGTGACAGCAAGTATTGATCAAACACTCTTGGCCCCGTATTTCTCCCTCTCTCCCTACCACCATTTGCTTCATCCCCACTCACTTCATTGCCACTGAGCAACCCTTGGCCAAGCTAACTCACACCCTGTCTTTCTTCCTCACATTATCCATCTCTACACAACTTCTCTCTTTCGTGTTTTGCACAGCCACCACCAAACAGCGCCCCACGCTTACATGGTATCTCCCCACCCTAAAATTATCCACCTATATACATGCAACCCTTCTCATTTTATTTTCTCTTCCCCTTGCAATATCTCCCACTACCATTAAATTTAGTTCCTCTCAAGCGCTTCGTACTCTGACCCATTTGGCAAAATTCCCGAGCTTACGTCGCTGCTTCGCTCATGCGACGACCGCGCAAAGTGAGGTTAGGGGAGGAACAATCATTGGATCGTTCAATTTGTATGGTAGAAGGGTGGAATATGCCTGCATTAAGGTTTGGAAAATCTTTGGGGAATATTTTTACTTTATTTTCTTATACTACTTTCTAAATGTTCGTTGAAAAAAATTTTTTTTTTTTTATTCTTTTTTTTTTCATGTCGATATTGGGGAAGGAGGCGCTAAGTGAACTATGGGAATTAATCATTAGATGTAGCAGCAGCAACCTATTTTACTTTTTATCTTTATTCTCTTGCCAATTCATTAAATACTTTGTTTAAATTTAGCAGAAAATTATCATAAAATAATTAAGAATATTACTATTATTTTATTTTTGCAATATTGTTTATTAATATTTTTAAATATTTTCATTAGGAAATATATAATTGTAAGTGTTGAATTTATTTTGTACAGCTTGCAAAAATATAATTATACTGACAATAATAATGAATAATGAAAATAAAATTATGCAATGACTCGAGTAATATGCTAGTGTAATGAAATATTTCAAAGTTTCCGAGTGGGTTTTGCTATTCAGTGAGTTGAGATACTCCCTACTGATACAAACTACCCTTGTCACTTAGTCTTGTTATACGCTCGATATAATCAAATTTATTACTGTATATCAGCGCTTGTTGACAGAACGTGCATGAATGTAATGCGCATACATATGCACAAGCATTTCAATTATATATCAGTGTGCAATATATATATGTATACATACATATATATACATATCTTAACTTATATAAAATGTTGGTGAAATTGAGAAAAATCAAATTTCATAATAAATATAAAAATAAAATATTTTATTAGTTTCTCTGTAAAATATAATTTTTTTTTCAGCACAAATTTGTATTTATATATATATTTGATGACCTAAAATGCAATTATATATGCGTGTAAGTATCCAAAAATACGCGAATATATATGTGTAACGGATTTTCATTTTGCCCTACTCTATCTTTTATATAATATATATATAAATATATAGTATATTTGTTGGTAAGATGGTTGTTATAACGTTTTAACCTCGCCTCGGGCATTTTTTTTTTGTTTCTTCGTCCGAAAAGTGGAACACGCGAAGCTTTTGGTAAATGTGTCAACCACCACCGGAGGGGATCAATACTTTGGCTCTTGACGATCTATATATATATATATATATATACGTACATATTCAGCTCTTTCTTCACTGTTTCCGCCCTTACTGTCTTTCGTTTTCGCCACTATGAATCTTTTCAACGATCACTCGCTTTCCCTTCTCAACTATTATATATATGTCTTTTACATCTTTTAATATGTACATACATGTAAATACATACATAAAACATATCTATATAAATCTGTAAGGGAAAAATGAAGATGAAAGTATTCAAACACATTTAAATATTGAAATATTTATTTTTTTCTCTTTTAACTTTACCTATCAATCTGTTCATTTTATCATTAACATTATTTAAAATAAATTGAATATATAAAATTTATTTCTACTAGCTGTTTCATGTTACTACGAATTACTTGTTAAATATCTAGTGAACATTAATGTTATTCAATTATCATAGTGGAAATAATGGTAATGGCGGAAGGTATATAATATAAGTAATATATTCCCTAGTCGAGGTTGGATAGTTGCTCGTGAGTTGCATGCGAGTCAGTGGGAGACCGCATTGCAGCTTGTCTGGACCAAATATATATAAATTCTCAGGGTGGTTAGTCGGTTAGTTTATTTCATTCTTTTTTTTTTTTTCTAACAAATACAAACCAACTAAAAATATTGTAAAAATTTACAATGAAAAATATTTTTAAGCAAACTCACATTGAAACAATATGAGAATTATTATATACACATATAGAAAATAAATTGAATTAATTTTATTTTATTATTCATTTGTAGTTGTATTTAAATATGCATAAAATTTTTATATTGAAATAATTATCTATCTTTCTATTGTATTAATTATTAAAAAAGTTTTTACTGGGTCAATCATTGATTTTAAACAGTCATGCTCTGCTAGTAACGCGCATCTATTCAACAATAATATGTATATTATAATATAATAAAGAGACAAAAAAAAAGACAAAGAGAATGAGATAAGAGAAGCGTTAGCGACGAGGCGTAACCCCGTTCTAGTATGTGCGGGTTCTGTCGTCTGTTTTATGTCAAACGTGAACAACTGGAGTGCAACGCAAGCGCATTCGCTAATATTTACAACGACATATACCACGAGAATACACGTTTTCACGCCCCATTTTAGACGTGTAGGTCGAATCAAAAGATAAATAGATGAATAGATAAATAATAAAAGAGAGAATTATTGCAATTTACACGGGAGTTGTGAGATTTTTGCTTTATACTATTTTAGAATTTGTTACTGTCATGACCTCGCGGACATTATTATCCATTTCAAAATTATACCGATATAATTTTTTATTTATATATGCCAAACTGTGGAAAATTAATTCGTTGATATTCCACAAATGAAATTAATTTTTTATGGATGGAATTTTTTATTATCTTGGAATTTGACCTGCAAATGCTAACGACATATTTTTAAAATAAAATTCACGTCAATATATACTGTTACTTGGTGGGCAACACGTTTTATTTTCACACTCTCTCTCTATATTGATATGTGTATATATATAAACTGCATGAAAATATATTTCTCATGCTACCACGTAATGTGGAAAATATATATATATATATATATATATCATTTACCGTTAGAATACATGTTAAAATAGCGCAAAAATATATGTACTGTAGGAAAATATCGATATTTCTTCATGTTAATAATTATTTTATTTTTTTTTTGTTATTTTTTTTATCCTCTTCAAGGCGTAAATTTTAATGGTTTTATAACGTAAAACATGTAGCTGTGGAGGAGGTTATAGATGTATATATATAATGTGTATACATATATATATATCGATGGTGAGTTTAACTATGATGAGGCAATATTAGAAAGTAGGCGCAGGAAGCGAGAATAAAAAAAAAAAATAAATAAATAAAAAGATAAAATAAAAATGCTCGGTGTCCCAAGGATGCTGCTTTGCCTTCGTCGAACAACTCTCTGTATGAGAGGTTAAAACAACGCAACACACAATAATAAAACGAAATGTCGGTCCTCATTACACAAATATAGTCATATATGAATTTTATTATACAGACTTTTTATTATATTTTTTTATATATATTTATTTATCACGCATCATGAAATTTTTTTACCTTCTCTCATAACATATATCAGAAATATTTATTTCTATATACATATTTCAGGTATATATACCTACAATGTATTATATATATTTAATATATTTAAAATAAATATGTATATACACACTGCCCTGATTTTTCTTGATTTACCGTGTATATATAATTTTCTTTATTTTATATAACGTACTAAATTTACACATTCAATGTGAATTTTATGCGAAAAATACACACACTTCACGTATAGGAATATTCTAGTAAAAGTAGAAAGTGAAAGCAGAAAGTAGGAGAGAGGGAGTTAAAATAATATATACATTAAAAAAAAAAAAAAAAATAGAAGTGGAGAATCGTCTGAAGTAAATACCAACAATTTCATGATTTTATACACTTCTCACTTTATCTCACAAAAAAAAAAAATATTCATAAAGATAAAAAATACAGGTGCAATCAAAATTGTATGAATAAAAAAAAAAAGAATGATTGCCTGTCAGTCAATAAATTGTATGATTGATATTCAGAGAAAATAAACTATACACGTATATAAATAAATACAAATAAATTATATAGTTTATGCTTCTCCTCATACAGTGATCGTACCAACCATCAAAGTTTATCTATATCGCCTTTCACTGCAGCATGTCTTGTTATAAAAATTTCGTAACTTTTTAAAAGTTACTATCTTGCATTTATATTATACACAATACATTGCTTCATGTTTGTAATAAACAATTCAGACAATTGGACTATAAGTAATAACGAAAAATTATTACAATATAATTTTTCTATATTTATAATAATATATATATTTATCTAAATACATATTTGAAAAGTATAAATTATGGTTATATATTTCATAAAAATATTATGCGTATATATAAAATTAAGAGTCATCAAGTTGACCTGGTTTTCGGGAGTTTGTAAAATAAAAATAAAATAAAACATCCCTTGGGTAGAGGGTGGGTTTTCTGGGTTGGAACACAGCGAATGGATCTATCGAGGCTGCAGTTTGTAAACCGCCGGGATCTAGGTTACTAGGACAAACCTTCTATCGATCCTCACCCCACTACCAAAAATTCTATTTTTTTATTTTTTATTTTTCTATCCTATCTATTTTTCTCCCTTACTCATTCTCTTCTATATACATAAACACACAACTACACTGGGTCTATAATAATTCTATGCTTGTTCACAGTGGCACTCTAGTCCCGAGAATATAGGCCAAACAAAAGAGTCTTAGAAACACAATGAGCTCCTCCAATTATTATTTGTCATTATTTTATTCTGTTCGTTGTAATTAAAAGTAAAAAGAAAAAAAGATGTGTAAAATTAAGAAACAATTTTCAATAAATTACTTCAATTCCTTTTTTTATCTATCTCAATTTATCCAAACTTAAATTTACACTACATACGTATATTATCTCTTGTTTTATTTCGTATTTATATAATCTTTTCTATTGGCCATAGCCTTGAATTTAAATATATTATACTTTATAAGTATCCATAAAAATTAATGAGTTTATTCCCATACATAAATACTTCAATACACTTATATACATTAATTATATGTATATATATATAACATTCCATTGATTGATTTCAGATTGTACGTGTGCAAGCAATATGCATATAAAAAATTACATTCAATTGCAATGATATAAACTAGCCATTGATTTGTACAATTTATTAATGTAAATATTCAAATGATATGAAGAAAAAAAAAAAAATATCTATACATACACTGTAAAATTATACTATATAAACGTATGGGACATAAGTTAATGATGATTTGCGGTTATACTATACGTAGATTTATATACATACACACATGATGTATAATCACACAAGAGAGAAAATATGTTGTTGAGGCAAGAGAGTAACGCCCGGTGTTGAAAAAAAAAAGACAAGTTGTGGCGCGGCGAGATGAAGAGAAAGGGAAATATGTGAAACGTAGGGAATACATAAGAGTGAAAGAGCGAGAAAAAGAGAGAATGCGATGGATAGTAGCTAGAAAGAGGAGGTCGATGACCTGTGCACGTGGAGTGGCCCTAAGTAGGCCACGTCGTGACATCACGCTAAATCAAAATGGCTGCCGTGGCGTGGCGCGAGTGTGGTAGGAGAGCAAATGAGACAAAGAAATTGTGAATAAAATAGGCTTGAGTGAAATGAAGTTAGGGAGAATATAATATAAAAATTGTTCTCACAGGAAGGCCCGACTATATCCACCTCTGGCCTTCGTATTCATATTTTGGCGGCATGAACCAATGTTTCTAGCATAACGACAGTGGAATAAAGTGGTAGATGAGAGAGGAACAAAGATGGATGGATGGATGAGGGGAGAGAGCTGCAAGAGGAAAGAAAGAAAAAAAAAAAAGGGAATGAGTATAGGGGAAATGTGAAGAGACAAGCGAAGTATATACACACATGGTACGTTGTCTAATTTTAAACGCGATTTTATATATGCCTGTGCCCCGTTATACGCACGAGTTTACTCGAATCATGGCTAATAGTCAGTCTATCGACCTGATAATATATAAATATATGGATATATAAATAAACATATGTATGCATAAAATATTAAATGCGAAAAAAAAAAAAAAAAGAATTTCAGACGAAATTTTTTTTTTTTTTTTCATGAGTTTAAATAAATATGTATGAATCATATTAATGTGTTTTAAAAATTGATGGTGGAAATTGATTATTTTTTTTGTCGCATATGACGACGACGACGACAAGTCAAGAATGTGTTTGCAGGTGACGTGTATTAATAACGTATAGCAACACAAAGCGATTTTATACTTTTTTTTTTTTTTTTTTTTCATTCTGTATGAGTGTGTGGGAATTATAAATGTATGGATGGATTGAGTTAGAGAGCTCAGTGCGCGTTTTGTTGAGTTTCATTCTGGCACCAACAACTATCACCTGGCCTCTATGGTTTTGCTGTATACTAATATACTTTCGGTTTTCAGGGACGTTCTATTTAGTTACTTTTACTCTCGACGATATATACGAAATAAGAACTCTGTAAATATGTATGATAAAAGCGACAATTGAAAATTATTCCTGACCTCTTCCTTCCTTTGTTCTTTATAAAGATAATAGCTGATAAATTTCTACTTATTTTATGTATAATATGAATATATTATTATTTATATTTGTTTGGTTATATTATTGAATTATTCAATATAAATAAACCTTTTTTGAAATTGCGGAAATACTAAATGTGCATATTAATTGTATTTTTAATAATGTAAAACGAGATTTTATGTAGATTTTTTTTTTTTTTTTTTTTATTATAAAAATTATGAATTTAATATTTATTTATATAATAAAGATCAATGAAAGCGGTATAGAATACGAACGAAACAGTGAATGATTATGTAGAAAGCGGGATTGTTTGTTGGTATCTATTAATATTTTGTAAAAAATTACAAAATAATGAAGTGATGTCAGAGTTGTGGATTTCTATATTATCGATAGTGCTCAGAGCAGGAATAACGCAATATGTAACTCATGGCGCTGCCTGGCGGATATGTAGTCAATTTAGAATTATTTCAGACACATGTCTGAAAAAAAGTATTTTTGACAATTTTTACATGTTATAAAAAATGGATATCTGAATTTTTATGTTGAAGGTAACCTTTTTGATAATATGATATTATTGTGAATTGATGAAATACAATTTGTAAGGTTATGAAATGTCGAACATAACCTAATTATATGAATGAACAGCTATTTATAAAAGCATTTTGTTTTTCAACAAATATTTCATAAAGGATGAGAAAATATTATTATATTACGAGGTTAAGAGTCGTTATGCGAGATTGCGCGAAGGACTTTAATTAAAAAAAATATATTACGAGGTAGTTTAGAATAAATTAATATTCTTAACCTCAAATGTGGCCGATAAAGTTTGAATAGTTGAGTTTAATTTTTTTTACTCACCGGCTTTATTCTCTGTTGGATTCTCATGATACAGATGAAACAGTCTTCTTTTTCTCGTATTGTCTGTGATATTTTGAGAGTTATTGATTGAGTATGCTTTAAATAAATACAATTTCGTTAACCATCGTCCATCATGTTCACCTCAGATTTCATGTTAAACTTCTCATTGACAAGTACGTAACTGGAAATGGGGAAACGTAGAAACTTCTCGAAGACCTCAAAGGATCGAAATGAGCGGGAAAAATTTTTCTGGCGGTAAAACTTATTTCTAGTTCTCATGAAAGCGACAACATAGCTTGACTGTGAGCGCCACATCATTGTGGTCAATATCTGAACTAATAAGATTTCAAATTTCTTCCTCGCGGCAGTTGACGATATTCATTCGACTATTACAACGTATTCAAAGTTAATTGTAAGTAAATTTATATTAAATTAAAAGAATGGAGATTGAAAATAGTAACACAATTAATTGTTGGAGGTTCACATTTATTATTTCTCATTATTTGTCGCAATTTTTACAACGCCCTCAAACTAACCTTAACTTAATTCATATTTTATTGAATGACAATGAAAAAATACATCTGTGATAACACATTCAAGTATGAAAATGAATATATAAATGAATATAAAAATGACACACTTGAGAAAAAAAATATGATATAATTTAATACTTTATAACGAAATGTAAGATTGTTGCATAAAAAAAAAAATTAATATTAGCACTGCTTAATATTATACTCATAGAGAATTAGCTTTTTTACACTTGTATTAATTTCACAACAGTCTTTTTTTGTTTCTTCTAGTCTTTGGGTGTTTTTATGAATTAGGATTTTTACAATAACTATTTTTAATAATTTTAATCCACTTCTTCCATTCTAGATTCATCTTCAGCATTTTCTTCTAATGCTGGAGCATTATCTTGTCCATCTCCACTTATTTCCTCTATAACCATTTCATCGTCATCTTCGAGGCCAAGTCCCAATTTAATCATTCGATAAATTCTCGTCGCATGAACTTGTGGGTCTTCTAATCCAAATCCTGATGACATTAAAGCAGTTTCAAACAATAATAATACCAAATCTTTAACTGATTTATCATGTTTATCAACTTCAGCTTTTTGTCGTAAATTTTCCATTATGGGATGATCAGGATTTATTTCAAGATGCTTTTTCGCTGCCATATAACCCATTGTTGAACTATCACGTAGAGCTTGTGCTTTCATTATTCTCTCCATGTTTGCCGTCCAACCATATTGTGATGTGACAATACAACATGGTGAATCAACAAGTCGATTGGATACTACAACTTTTTCAACTCTTTTATCCAAAATATCTTTCATCGTTTTGCATAATGATTCAAATTTGGTTTTATCCTCCTCGTGCTTTTTCTTTTCTGCTTCATCTTCTGGCAATTCCAAGCCTTCTTTAGTCACAGAAACAAGTTGTTTGCCATCAAATTCTTTCAATTGTTGAACAACATATTCGTCAATTGGCTCAGTCATGTATACAACTTCAAAACCACGTTTCTTTACCCTCTCAACAAATGCACTATTTGCAACTTGTTCTTTACTTTCACCAGTAATATAATAAATTTGTTTTTGATTTTCCTTCATTCTTCCAACGTAATCTTTCAATGAACACATTTCATCACCTGATGCTGATGTATGATAACGCAATAATTCTGATAATTTCTTTCTATTTGTGCTATCTTCATGAATACCAAGTTTCAAATTCTTTGAAAATTGATCGTAACATTTTTTGTAATTTTCTTTATCCTCTGCCAATTCTTCAAATAATTCCAAACATTTTTTCACAAGATTTTTACGTATTACTTTGAGAATTTTATTTTGCTGCAACATCTCACGTGAAATATTCAATGGAAGATCTTCGCTGTCAACCACACCCTTCATGAAATTCAAATACTCTGGAATTAAATCTTCACAATTGTCCATGATAAATACACGTCGTACATAAAGTTTAATATTATTTTTTCGTTTTTTATTTTCAAATAAATCAAATGGTGCACGACGTGGAACAAATAATAAAGCACGGAATTCAAGTTGACCCTCAACAGAAAAGTGTTTTACAGCAAGATGATCCTCCCAATCGTTTGTTAAACTTTTATAAAATTCACCATATTCTTCATGAGTAATATCATCAGGATTTCTTGTCCAAATTGGCTTTGTTTTATTCAATTCTTCATCTTCAGTATATTTTTCCTTAATTGTTTTCTTCTTCTTCTTCTTCTCAGTCTTTTTACTATCATCTTCATCCTCATCCTCGCCCACATCTTCAATTTTTGGTTTATCATCTTCATTTTCATCGTCCTTTGACTTTTCCTCAACTTCATCAGCCTCGTCATCGCTCAATTCTTTTTCACGTTCTTTCTCAACCAACAATTTTATTGGATATCCAATAAATTGCGAGTGTTTCTTCACAATTTCTTTAATTTTATTCTCTTCAAGATACTCAACTTGATCTTCTTTCATATGCAAAACCAATTTTGTACCACGTCCTAATGGTTCACCATTATCAAGACGAATAGTGAATGATCCACCAGCTGATGATTCCCACAAATATTGTTCATCATCATTGTGTTTCGATACAACAGTGACTTTATCAGCAACTAAATACGCAGAATAAAATCCAACTCCAAATTGACCAATCATTGAAATATCAGCGCCTGCTTGAAGTGCTTCCATAAATGCTTTTGTTCCGGATTTAGCAATTGTTCCCAAATTATTCACCAGATCAGCCTTGGTCATACCAATACCACTGCACAAAAGGAAATTAACATATTAATTCTAACTATTCACAAAAACAAATTTGAAAAAAAATTATTCATTATATTAATTCATTTTGTGTTAATTATTTACCTATCAATGATTGTAAGAGTTCGGTCATTTTTATTTGGAATAATTTTGATGAATAACTCCTTGCAACTTTCGAGCTTTGAAGCGTCAGTCAATGATTCATATCGAATTTTATCCAAAGCCTATATGAAGAAAAAAAAAAGTAACAAAACAAATGAAATTAATACTTGAAATATTTTTAATTAAAAGCAAAATAAATTTTGAATCATTTGAATAATTGAAAAAACTTACATCAGATGAATTTGAAATTAATTCACGAAGGAAAATTTCTTTGTTTGAATAAAATGTATTGATGATAAGGCTCATCAACTGAGCTATCTCAGCTTGGAAAGCGAATGTTTCCACTTCGCCTTGTTCAGCCATCACAACTTCTTCTGGCATTTTGTTGATGTTAATATTTCTTTGAGTTTCTTGATTTTTTTCAAATATTTTAAGATTATCAAATTCTTCCGTTAGCACCGGCACTTTGAATAATTTGTTATAAGACTTGATGGAAATAATAAAACGATTGAATGATATGACACGATATAATATAATATAATTGCAGAGAATAGTCTCTCTAGTCGCGCTTCACTTGAAGCTTTGATGTGTTTCGCTTTGAGTTACGTTTCAGAATATTGCTCGGCAACGCGCGTCGCTCGTTTATATTGACTAGCGAATGTTCTAGAATCTACAGCTGTCAGTCGGCGCCGAAACGTAGTTTGTTTTCTCGAACAATCTATACATGTGTCAAATGAATCTCTTTATATTTTAAATTTGAAACAATATTAAATCCTTATAGTATTTTTTATATAAAATTAATACTGAAATTATTTTTCTGATATTTTTTACATGCATTAGTAATTTGTTTTGGCAATTTATTATTTATTGTGACTGTGGTAAAATGAATACACAACTGACTTATGTAGTGTCAAGCGGAAGTCGGAAACTACTCGAATATTCGTCCAGAAAATTCTCGAATGATCCACATGTCTGAATAATAATAAACATTCGACACACAGGATTATTGATTAACGAAAATAATTAACAAACAAATAATAATCGGTTTTATAGGAAAAATAGTGTAAAAATTGTGCAATTATCTCAGTATATTATTCGTTTCATCTATAATTGATGAGAAAAATTTTATGTCCTTGTGTAAATTTTTTAAATAAATATTAAAATATTGAAAATTTGAGACATAAATCGGGAGAAAATTCTGGAACTCATGAATATTTTTTTTTAATATTAATCTCAATACCATAATAAAATGAAACACACATGCTGTTTGATTTATTTATAATAGTAACATGAATAGATTTTAGAATTCTCTAGAAAAAAATGGGTTCGTAGTAGGTAGAATGCGAGACATTGTAATAAATTATTTAACAAGCATCGATTTTTTGATATGTGCATTGGCATTGCGTACTAATTTTCAGCTGCAATAATCAAAAGATAAAAATAAACATTTTGAGCACGAGATTCTGTATACAGACGATTCATTACGAAAATTCAATTCTTTTTGGCTATCGTAGTGAATTTCCATCTGGAAATTTCGGTCGTTAACGTAGATTTATTATTTCTAGCTAGTTCCAACTTCTACCTGTGTTTATTGACATTCTAGAAATGTCTATACACAATTTCAAGGGCATTATGAATCGTTGGATAGATGAAAAATTAACAATATAAAATTAATTCTGTAATGAAAGAAAAAGAAAAGAAATTAGGAATATTTTCTGATTGAAATAATAAAAAAAAATTAAAAAAACACGATGAAAGTGAAAATTATATAAAGAATATTTATTTATATCAATATTTCCTAGGGAATATATTATTTCAAGTATTCAACAGTACAGTTGTCGCCATCTGTCGGTGAGTTTCATACTGAAATAAGTGTTTATACTGAATTCACTGTTTGTTGATAAAGTAGATAATTTTACGTATGCAAAATAAATCAATTTTAAATGGCAAGTAAGATTAATGTTTCTAGTATAATTAATTTAATATTACTGGATAATATATAATTTAATTTAATAAAATATGATGTAGGATACATAGGGAAAAGGTTTTTATTATTAATAATAATTAAATAACTATATAGAGCCTTGTATAAATCTTCGACTATGCATTTTATTTCGGATATTACAAAAACGACTTTATACCGCATTTTTTTATTTTTTACCAGGGCCTGTCAGGATCTGCCAGTTCATTAATTTATTTTTTCCTCTGATTTATCGACATTTTTCATTAATGCCTACCTGAATATTACTATTATCATTGTAATAATTATTATTATTCATAATATTATTTTCTTTATAACCATTATAACAGCGATGAATCCACGAAAAATATTAAATTATAAATTACTGTTTGAAAATAATTCATCAAGAGAAAATTTTATTATGACAATAATTTGTATATGTGACTTTTTGCTTTTGTTATATATTAGTCGTTAGAAAAAAAATTTTCTTTCTTCATTAATTTCAAAATACAAAAGACAATTTAAATACATTCATCTGAGTAAGAAGAAAATTTTTTTATTTATTTATTTCTTCTCAATTGTCTTTTAATATGTATGTAGGAAAAGAAAAAAAAAAAGTCCGGGCAGATCCGAAAAAACCCTCGTAGATAAATCTACAAAATTTCGGTCAGTTTTTTTTTTTTTTTCCCTTGAGGATAAAGGAACTCTCATAAAATTACGGATCCCACATTCATACATATAATATACACACAAACATTCTTACAATAATTGTATTTTGCAATTTTTTTTTTCTCTTTTTCGTAATTTTCAGACATTCGCCCAAGATTAATAATTACTTTTTTTTTTTTTTCTCATCCCTGTTCGTTAAATCCTCTCACTAAAAACTATATATATGTACGTTTTTTTTTTCTCATATTTCCATATATTAATTTATTTTTATTATTAATATTATTAATAATATTCATTTATTTATTTATTTATTTCGGTAATAACTTGTCTTTCGTACAAATGAACGGCGGCACTCGTTTCCAATATCTCGTCCATATATATTTTTTGTTTTTTTTTTTTTGTTTTTATTTTCCTTTTTCATCATAATTATCGTTATATACTTTACAAGTGGTTTCACTAATATTTATTTCAAGATAGTGCCCCGACCTATGGGAAGGGAGGTGTTACTTGTTTTATTTATTTATTTATTTTTTTTCTTTATTTTGTCCACTTATTTATTCAAATGTATTTTTACCATTATATATTACGCTACAATATGCAATTAATATTAAATACATTTTTAGAATTTGGTACTCCCAAAACGACTCGCATCATTCGTCTTTCGTCTCTCACATTTCATTATTTATTTATTTTTTTTTTTTTGCTTTTAATTCTGCTGTCATTTGTTTATTTATTTATTTTTTATAGTTATAACTCATTAGCGTTAATGTGCTAATTAATCGATTAGTGGTATCAAGTATGTGTGATTTAACTTGGTATTCAATTTGTTTTTATAAGATCAACGCAGTCTATTACTATACGATACTCATTCACATCTTTCGTTAACTTTGTTTTAATTATTTTTTTTTTTCATATTCTCATTTGTTTTTAATTGTTTATTTATATTGTATATCTATATTCATAATTAAAAAGGGTGCATGTGGTTTTTATTGACATTATAATCGGTCATAAAATGACGAAAGGAAGAAGTTGTTTGTTCGCGAGGAAAAATTCGAATTAGAATAACTACTTTCGCGCAATTTTTATTCTTTATTAATTTGTCATTTTATTTTATTTATTAATTTATTTATTTTCATTCAAGTTCTTTTTTTTTTTTTTTTTTCAGTGCTATATTATATATCAATAAGTATATGAGAGTTAGATATTTTTGTTTCTCTGTTATTCATTCCTCAAATTAAATGTTTAATCAATTCAATTGTTTATATTATATTTTTTCATTTTTAGTATACAAAAAAAATATTAGAAAAAAATATTCTACATTTTTATTTTTTTTTGCTTTTCAATAATGCATTGTTTATAATGCCTGATTGAATATTATTATTTTTTTTTGTTTTCTTTCATTAGTTTATAATTCTTGTCTTTTATTTTTCGCGCAGAATTTTTGAAATCTTTATAAAAGATACAGATTGCTTTTAAATTATTAGTTATATTGCAATTCTTATTTCATGAACGTTGTCCAAATTGAATTGTGTTTAGTATATATTTTTAAAAATTTATTTTTGTTGCTGTTATTAAACATTCGAGAATATTCCAAATTAATAAATTTCAATTTAATCGTTATGTGATTTTATTCAAATTGAAAATTAAATTGTAAAGCATTATTTAATTGTATCATAATTGTCATCGTAAATTTGTTATAAATAACAATTCACAGGTTACATTGCAGTATAATTACACTTCTGTATTACATTTCCAAATTAATTAATCAATTAATTAATTAATTCATTTATTTATTCATTGATGTATTTCCTAACGTGTGTTTACTAAATCATTCAAACATAAACAAATGGCAATACAATTAACCCAAGTGATTTTATTTATAGAAAATAATGATTCACACAATTTACATTGAATAATAATTATATAAAATAATTAAATATTATATATTGGCGTAAACAAATCAATATATTAATCTAATGATAATTGTTTTGCATGATAACATCGATGCATATTAATTTTTATTTTGTTTCATACACGTGTCTTAAACACTGTTGATTATTTTTAATAATTATTCTCTCTCGTTTATTTTTATTTTTTCCTTTCATTAAATTTTTTTAATTATTTGTATATGTTATTCTTTATTTTTCAAATACACCACGTGCAATCGGCAAATGTGTTTATCCTAAGACGAATTTTGGGTTTTCACCTCCTCATTCTCGCGACCGTTTTCCTTCCCACCCTTTCGTTCGCGTTAGATTGACTAAAACGTGTGTAATAATATGAAGTTGGCAGTTTTCGTTAACGTGATTTGAACTGGTATCGTTTATTTCCTCACTCTCCGATTTTATTCATTAATATTTTTGTTCATTCTCACATTTCTTTTTTCTTTTTAATTATTCTGAAATATTTTCAAATGTTCAAATGTTTGTTTCTTTTTTTTTTTTATAATCATGCTTTAATTTTTTTTTTATCTTCCCTTCATTTATGTTGATTAAATAACCTCATTTACGTTCATTGGTGCACGAAAGAAATAATGAAAATAATATTCTTCCCAATTATGAGAAAAAAAAAATGAAAAAAAAAAAAAATATTGTAATATACAAATTTGTTATTATTTTTTTTTTAAACAAATGATCAGTAAATTTATGATTATACATTAATCTAAAGTTTGCCAATATTTGAATTTTAAATTGGATTATTTCCTTTATTTTTGCATTTACGTCGATTTTTCGCGGCCCAAAATTGATTTTAGCAATTGCATAAACACATTCACAACCAATAGATCGAACGTCTATGTATATATGTATATAATATACATTATATATATACATATATGTGTGTACTTTTTCATTTGCGGTCTGTTGTGCGGCTACAATAATTACTAAAGCCCAATTTATTTCATAACACTCTGTGTTTTTTGGAATTTTTTTATTTTTCACAACTCTATATCAAATTTCATTTTATCTTCACATTCTTCATTTTATTTATCATACAGATATACACAGCCTTACATATGTGTACATGACATACACATATACATATATATATATATATATATGTATTGGCATGTGCTTTTTTTTAATTTATATATTTAAATTTTTCTGTTTTCTATACTGTAAAGTAATTATTCATTTAATTTTTATTTTATCTAAATATGTGCGAACAATCACGTATTGTGTTACTATATATTTGCATATTAATTTAATATTAGTTTCACAGTTTTACTTTTAAATGCGTAATAATACTCTGTATAAAACGTGTATTTACAAGATGTGAGAACGTAATTTCATCACTTTGGTTTTTGGTTTCACTTCTTTCTTTTGAGTTTGTCAATTATCGAGCAACTGAATTCACTTTATTTTTTCCCTTTTTTTTTTTACTCATTTATTTATTTATTTATTTATTTATTTATTTAATTATTTAATTCATTCTATTCTTCATTGTGAACTGTTTCAAATTAATTTTAATATAATAATATTCCCCAACTTGATTATTTTTTTTCAACGATATTTGTTTGTTTTATTTTATTTATTTTTTATTTTGTTTCAATTATTATTTCTTCAACTTATTATAATATGCAATAAGTGCTTTTCAGTATTTAACATAAATCCTACCAGAGGACAAAGATTCACACAATTTTTCGCGTGACGTAACAGTTAATTAGATTAATCAAATAATTTTATTTATTTATTTTTTGTTTTTTTTTTTCTTAATTTTTTTTTTTTGTTTTTTCATGTAACATTATTCACATTGAACTCAATCGCAGGCGAGATATTTACATGAGCCACTAATAACATAAAGAAATTTACATTCGTGCAAAATTTTTTAATTTGTTCAAATTTAATTTAATTTTTGTTTCTTTTGTTTTTTTTTTTTTCATCTTAATTACTTTCAACGTTCTCAATTCTCAACATTTAGTATATATATATATATCTATTTATTTATATACACGTTGAGGAATAATGTTAAAATGATTGTAATAATATTTTTGTGAAATATAAAAAAATGTGGGGTGAAAAAAAAAATTAATTTACACAATGATATAATTATGTTTATCAATATTAATTATCACGTCACGCGAATATTTTTTTTTTTTTTAACATAAATCAACAGGCATTCTGTACATATACACACAGCTATACATGTATATATATATACGTAGAATGTACATCACACTATAAAACATTAGATTTATACTCTCAATTATTTTTGGTTTTTTTTTTTTTTGTTTTTTGTTTTATCACTTTACTATCATAATGACTCCAAGTAGATAACATATAATAATTAATAATACAGGGCTTGTTTAATATTTTTTTTTTTCTTCATATCAGAGGAGTGGAGTCAGCGATGAATTATATTTAATTAACAATATTTAAATGCTACTGAATGATAATCAATTGTTTTATTATATAATTATAATAATGAATAAGGGGTGCGGTTTAAGAAAATTTAAATATTATTTTGTCATACTTATATCAAATGTTGTTTTCTCTTTTTTTTTTTTATTTTTTTTTTTAATATTTTTTTTTATCATTAATTCTCTTGGTATTTTTCATAATTTATTACTATTACAAATAACAATACTGAATTAATTTTAATAATATAAATTGGAATCTTTTCTCATTTTTAATTTTTTTTTTTTTTTTCAAATAATGTTTTTTATATTATTAACTTTTATAGATAATATGAAAATTTAACTGAAATATTTATATTAAAAATGATTGAATGAATAATTTAAAGGCTTTTTTGATTCATATGTTAAATGCATGAAATTTAATTATACATATTTCATTGAGAAAATCACGCGTGCAAAATAATTGTTGAAAAAAATTAGAAGAAGAAACGTAAATTAAATGATGAATTATAATTATTTGTTCATTCTTTAAGACACGAAGAAGGAGTCGTCGCGTGAAAAATGCATAAACATTTATGCATCAATCTATTATTATAAATAATTGTATTTATTTATATACGTTCCTGATCTTAATCGAGTATAATTTAACACGATTTTTTATTCATTCATTAATCAATTTGCAGATATAGTAGAAAAAGTGTTCATTATTTATTTTTTTTTCTTTCATATTTTTATTCCTTATTAGTTTACTTTTTAATTCATCTTCACTATGATTTTTTTTTTATTGCGAATATATTTTTTATTTAATGACTGAAAGGAATTTGAAAGATTTTTGGATATTCGTTGATAAGTGTGTAATGTGCAAATCCATTTGTATTTAATTATTCTAAATAATTTTTTTCATTATTTTACCCTCAGGATAATTATAATTATTAATATATCCAACAATTTTCGATGGACATACAGGACAACATAAATATTAATAATTTCCTCGTCTCAATAATAATTAAATTAAATCATTTAAAAATATATTCAAATCCAATTATAAACATTATATTCACAATTAAACGATGCAAAAAATAGAGAAATTAAATACCTTAGGATTTTATCAAATAAAATTATTTGTAATGATAATTTGAAATTTATAAAACGATAAATGAATGACTGTTGATGATGAGCAATTAAAGAATTGTCGAGAATATTTAAGACAGCGGAATTAATCGACGTTAAGTTACTACGACATTTCTAAAGCTATTTAGATGGAAATGTCTTTGGAAAATATATAGAAAGTCTCTTGATGAGATATGCGAGACGAAAAGTAGAAGAGAAGATTTACTCTTATTCCTCTACCTTTATTTTATTTTATTTTTTTTTATTCTCTCTCTTTTTTTTTTTCCTCATCTAGTCTCTTGTTATATTACTCTGTACTTTTCTCCCTGGAACAGCCTGACTGTCAAGACTATTTGCGAATAGTGTGGGTTGTTACACAGGCAAGGGAAAGATGTTGAAGTCATGCAAGAGTAAAAGAGGGAGCAAGATGACTGGGCGTGTCTGATCGATATCCTGAATGGCAAGTTTCCACATCCCAGCGTCCTAACTCTCCTTCATACTAAAAGACAAAAGGCGAAATGAGAAGAAAAAAAGAGAGACAGGGATAGTGGTGGTGGTGGTGGTGATGGGATATAAGAAGTAAGAAGAAGAATGAGAGAGATGAATTAAGTTTGTATGCGGTAACGTCGAGTGAAGACAAAAGAAAGATGATGAGAAAAGGAAATGCCGAAGATAACGAAAAACAACATACAATATACACGTACCAATTGATTAATTTGTGATGAAGTAAATTATATAGTTACATAAAAAAAGAAAAAGAAAAAATGAAGAAAATAAACGGGACATTATTTGCCATTTGTTTTTGAAAAAGTAAATTGAATTATTTTATTTTTATTTTCTATTATTTCAATGTTTTCAATCGGAGGAATTGGTTACTATATAAAGAGATATATGATTCACTATCACGCCCATGTATATTTCATTTTTTTTTTTTAATTTATATTTACTATTCTCTTGTCGTTCGTGCGTTTTAAAAAAATTTTCTCATACACGCGCTCGCATATAGGATTTAGTTCACACATTTTTCATTTTTATTTATGAACTTATTTTTTTTTTATGTGTATATATATATTTAATCCTGCCACCGGGAAATATTTTATGTCGTGCACACGAAGCATCGATGAACCACCGTTGGAAGGCGTTATATTGTGGGCATTCGAGAAAAATCGTAGGAAATATCGTCGCAGTTTCGTTGCTTCGTGTTATATAAAAACAAATTAATTAGTGAATAAAATATATTTCCCGGATTTTGTAGCTGTTACTGTGTTGATTATATATCAACCCTTGGTATTCATACTTGCACTCATGTTAAATTAAAAAAAAAAATATATATATATATATATATATACGAGAAGGGAATATTTTTGTTTAAAAAGAAAAATTGAGTTTATTAAAGATATTTAAAATTAATTCACTTAGTCTATAACGACGAGTCGACACAAATTCTGTTTTGAGCCACGATTCTTAAAATCTATATACACATACATATACATATTTATGTATATATGTACGTATGTAGTAGTCGACATTAGCTTTATAGTTCAAACTACCGATGTGGCTAAATTGACGTGTTTATATACCGAAACTTTATTTCAATTTTTTTCTTGATGTTTTTCTTGCGGTTTTTCTTCCCTATTTTTTTTTTTTTCTTTTTTTTTAGTTGACGTTACTAGAGATATACTGGCAATGTTTTTATGGTATATAAATATACATACATATATTCAATACTCATATATATGTATGTATAATATTTATAATTTTTATTTATATATTATATTTAATATTTTCGTCTCTCGAGGCTTTCGCGGCACTGTACACTATACTTTTTTTTGTTTTTTCTTTTTTTTTTTTTTTGTTTAATTATTTAAATGACAGCATCACACTCGCCACATTTAATATTTCATTGAAATTAAATTTATCATTCACGCCGTCGATTCATTTTATATAATTGTTCATTAATGTTTGTTCATTATTTTTTTATTTCCATAATTATTTTATCCATTGTCGCAAACATTTTATTTTTCTCCTCTTTTTGTTTATATTATTTTTTGCTTCATTTTAACTCGCGGCTCGACGTCCTTCAGTCTTCATTGCGCTTCACGATCGCATACACCCGACTTCTCAATCTCAGATGCACCTCACATAAATATATTTTATATAATCATTTATCATTTATATTTTTTTTTCTTTCTAATTTTTATTCATCAATTTTTTTATTTTAATTCCATATTCTGTTATTTTTATTTGTGGATTATTTTTCGCTTCTTTTTGATTAATTTTTATGGCGCTTTTTCATTAAATTCAATCGCTGAAATACCTGCTTTCAGTTACCGATGTATTTAATTATTTAATTATGACTTTATTTATCGATTTATTTTTTTTTTTTATTTCTTTTTTCTGCTTGCAGCGTGTCGGTTTGTTCGTGTTTGTGTTCATGTGTTTGTGCAATAGCGATGATGGAGAAGTCGTTTGGGCGATCGTGCGGTCGCGTTCCCTCGATCGAGGAAGTGTCATTGAGCGTGTGGACTATTTATCACCGGAATTGTCCCAACCGGTATATATTTCAAGTGGTAAATATTTTTTATATTATATTTTTATTGTTTAAATTGTTATTTCAATTTGCTTTTCGTATATATATACATACATACATACATACATACATACATACATACATACATACATACATACATACATACATATATGTAATTTTTGTTTTTCATTTCCGTTTGTTGCCATCTACATATTTATTTATTTATTTATTTTTTTTGGTTTTTATTTTCATTTATTTATTTATTTATTTTTTTTTTTCATTTATGATACATTTCTTTCAAAATTATTCCATTCACGTCCACTCTAATGTTGATGTATAATAGAGATTCATTCAAAAATTATTTTTCTGAATATTTTTTTTTTTTTTTTTTTTTGATGAATTTTTTTTTTATTTATTTTTTTATTATTTTGGTTTTACTATTGGACGACGCGACGAGTGTGCCGCACAGTGCCTGAAAGTCGAAGTTAGTCACAGCACGGATTTAGTATCAGTATTCCTTCGCCTTGGGTATTATATATTATTTTTTCCTATTTTTGTTTTCACGCTGGCGGAGGTTTCCTCAATTTCCCGACTATATTTCTACACCCTAGTTCCGTCTCTGAATTTACATCATCATTTTTTTATCCTTCCTTATATTATTTTTCTGCTTTTCACATTTTTTCTTCTCGGCTCTTGACGAATTTTTCCCCTTTTCTGAAAAGTCCATTCTTCCACGTCGCATCATCTACTTTGCTTCTTCAAGCAGCACCAAATCGTCCGCCACTACGTCACTGATGTGAAGATAGATGATCCAGTACATCAAGTTGAAGCACACGAAGCATACGGGAAAAACGATGCGGGAATATTTGTCAATATCTGATGGCGTTATGCCTGCGGGTGAATTTTAATAATATTTTTCTTTCATTAGATCAATGAATTAATAAAACAATTTTAGTAAAATATATTCAAGACGTTCCTTGTAATAAACGCCAATGAAAATTAAAATTTTCAAAGCTTTATAATTGTGTTTGATTAATAATATTAAACATAATAATAAGCAAAGTTTGTATTAATGCATTTGAATAATATAAAGTAAAAATATATATAAAAATGATGAAGATAAAATTTATTGATATTATTTATAAATAGAATATAAATTATTGCATGTGATTAAAGCGGCATTATTTCAAGTGTGCGTCTCATATAATTTACTAATATAAATGATTGGTGATAAAAAATCGAAGAGCAATACGTACATGGCGTACCATAGAGCTTACTGATGTCTTTGCCTGGATGAATTAGATGCTGTGGCGCCGGCGGTGCTTCCTCATCTGCACGTCCATTTATTGTATTCTCAAGTGTACCACCTTTGCTGTGTGCCTTCGGGTCATGCACCTTGAACCGCACCTCCTGGACAACACGGGACCACTTACAAGAGACACGGCAGTTCGCAATGGGGTGTCCTTTGTCAATGGATCGACCCCTTACTTTTTTGGCTTTGCATGCAACATCTGGGATACTTTTTACTCTAATTCTCTTTTTATTTTTTATTTTCTCATTGTTTTTTTTTTCTCTTTCTAAATATTTATCTCAATAATTTAAGTAGCAAAAAAATTATATAAAAGCAAACAACAAAATAATAAATAGAAAAATTCAACTTGATGATCCATGGAGACTTTTTATTCATTTCTTTTTTTTTATTCTGTTTAATTATTCTTTTCTTCATTTTTATATTTGCTTACTTGTGTCAGTGTGTGTTTGTGTATGTGTGACAATCCCGCGGGTACAGAGATTGTATAGTAATTTGAAGGGATGGCTTTATATATGCACGAACGACTTTTATCAACATGGGGAGTCGTAAACTCAGTGAAACCTCCCATAGGAGCATGAGTGGAACAACGACAAGGTGGAAGTGAAGAAGCACAAAGTGTATATATGTATATGTATTAACATGGATAAACATATGTATATATGTCTTTATATGTATATATTGTTTTGAATTGAAGTGTAGGAGCAATGTTGGAACAAAGTTATCCCTTACACCGTTGGGAATATCTAACATTTAAGACCGTTCTATTTATTCACGATGGTGTATAAAAGCGTATATGGGATGACTTTTATCAATAAGTCTGTTGTCTTTAAAGTGGGTATACGACATGGGAATATTATTTTACTAGCACAAAATGATGATGAAAAATATTCATGAGTATGACATTCTCCTTGTTGTTTTATCTTCAAATAAAAATAGAAAAAGAAAAACAAGATTGAATTCATTTTAATTAAATTTTTCCAACATCTCTACTGGATTATTCACTCATTATAGTGTAGTAATTTTTTATATACAGTGTATATTATATTTGGATATATATTTATATAAATAGTTGAATTATATACATGTAATATGTCGAGGATTTGTGGAGAGTTTCTTTTTTTTTTTACTCTCAATCGACAAATTCAAACAATTTTAATTTTCGCTAAAAAGTTTTTCATATTTTCAAGCAAATAATTAATTTGTTCGTTTCTAATTAAAAGCCACCTTTTGCTCAGGTTGCTGTAGACATTTTGCTTCGTGTATTATTTCATTGTAGGTATACATGTCCATGTGTTTGTTTGTTTGTTTATTTTTTTTTTTTACATTCACATTCCTGCGCTTCGAAACTCTGCGGGACACTCTTTCTCTCGTCCACTCATTTTCCATCTCGTTTTTTAATATTTTCGTTTTCATTTCCAACCCCGTACAATCCCCGAGATTAAAAGAAAATTTATAGTGTGCAATGCACGCATGTGGTATATACATAATACACAAACCTACACTCATATATATATATATATATATATATATATATATATATATATATGTACGTGAAAACTTTCATTTCCCAGTTCGTCCGAATTGTGAATTCATTTTGCAGGACCTTCTAGCTCCCTGACCTTTTTCCCATATTCACAAATATTTTTTCCTTTTTTTTTTCTCAACTATACACACATGTATGTATGTATCACGACATATGTATAGTACATATAATAGAGCTGGTGTAAAAAATATACAACACGATGTTTGATAAATTTTTAGAACTTTGACAAATTCAAATTAAATATTTAGACAATAGATGAAAAAAATGTTTGAGTTATTTAATGAATTTTTGAATATTTATTTTAATTTAAATATATAGATATGAATATATATTTGTGTTAATTAAATTGGAATTTATTAAAATTTTTATTGGCAATATAAATTGCATATATTGGCTTGTATGTAAATTTATAATTAATAATTAAATTCACGAATTAATTATTTTAATTTAATTAACATATTTCTTAGCAAACATGAGATATATAAACGGAACTATATGTATATTTATTATACATATGTGTACTGTATATTATGTGAATGTTTATAAATTGTTGTTTTTGTTCACAGTGAAAATGTTGAAGACCCATAAATTATCCTAATGGCCCAAGTACTAATTACCCACTACCCTTAAGCTTGATTTAATTCCCAGGGATTTTTTTATCTTTTTTATTTTGTTCGTGGGATTGTTGAAAAAAAAAAAAGGAAACAATATAAAGTCTGAAGAAAGGCATTATTATATAAGCTCTTGATATTTTTTTTTTTTTCTTTCGCTTTATTGTTTTTTTTTATTTTCCTCTTCCTCATTCGATTCACATTTTTATTTCTTGAATAAACTATCCGTTTAGTTATTTGGAAGTATTTTACGATAGCTATAAATTTATTTCATTCCCACCATATAACTGCTCTTGGATTTAATTTACTTTCAATTTAATAATGAAAAAAAAAAAATAGAAAGAATATATTTATACCAAGTTGAATTTTTCGTTGTTTTTTTTTCTTTTTATAAATTTAAAAAATCTAAAACTATTAATTAAATGATAAATACCATATGGTAATGATGTGTAATATACAGTGGGGTCAAAGGGGCCTTTCATTTGTTTTATATAATCATTTAGTTGTAATTATTAAAAAAAAAAAAAATTTATATAAATAAAATTAAATATGGTGATAAAAGGGGACTTGCAAATAAGTTTTGTTTACGTTACTCACAGTTTGTTTGGGTGCATGATCGCCATGATCGCCAGGCACACCTGGTGGTCCAGGATTTTCACGTGCTGCTTTCATACTCTCAGCAATTTTCTGGAATCTGTTCTTTCGCATCTGGATCCTCTTGGCCATGTAACCAACCGTGGCGTACTCTGTGAATCAATAAATGTTGTTATACACCGTATTTAATATCTGAAAAAAATTCCCCATTTTCGTATGATTTTTTATTATTTTTTATTATTTATTCAATCATTATCTTTCATTTATTTATTCATTTTAATTATTCTTTCAAAAGTTAAATCAATTAAAACAGACAAAATGAATTTTAGAATTTTAAATAAAATTTGTTATTTTTTTTTCTTTCCATTTTCCATTCAATAATTTATCAACAATTAAATTTCCATTTTATTCATGGCAGTTTCATTCAAATTATTGTATTCTTATCAACTTATATACGTTGAATAACTTTTATGTACAATTTTCATTGTATCTTCAGTGATGTCATTTAAAATGTTGTCATCATGTGATTGAACACATTTTTATATCATTAAATTTTATTATTATTTCTTCTTAATATCATTTTTAGAATGGTCGTCATCTTTATAATCATCATCATCTTCATTCACAAATGATAAATCTTCTCATATTTCAACACAAAATTATATTTATCTCACTTCCCCGCACATTATCACAAAAAAATTTATATTTCCTTTCTTCCATTTATCCCACATCAAACTTAATTGATCAATTTATCTTCAACTAAATTCTCTCTTACCTTACCACCCGGATCATAAATGTTGTGTGACAAGTGCGTGAAAAAATTCCCTGCACACTAAAGCTTTTATTTTATAATAATATATTTCTCGTTCATATTATTATCATGTAATTATTATCATTTTATTTTTCCAAATTTGATGATTATCCGAATGGCCCATTGTATTCAATTGATAACCTGCCACTCTCAAATACGATAATCATATCAATAATATTTAAAAATAACTCCACATTATTATTATCATCATCATCAATATAAAAAAGTTCCACTTTATCATTTTAATGTACATCCAAATGAACATTCTCCCTGTCTATTAGCTGCTGCCATATCATATCATCCCCATCAATTCGTTGTTCATATATTCCCTACAATCTTAAATCTACTTTCCAACTACATTGCAAAAATCATTTCTACTAATTTGCACTCTTACTATTATTATCTTTTTTTTTTTTTTTTAAATCTAATATTAAAAGCACTATTATTATATACACATAATATCAAAAATTCTATTGAAGCACTATTTATCAAGTGAAATTGCGTCACTACAATTTGTTTTATAAATATATATTTTTTTTTTACTTCTTTTTTTTTTTTCTCATTTATTTTTTTTCTCGGGTTAGGATTGGATAATGGATTATTATAATTAGCGGTAACTGATGCAGTAGTTGGTGCGATGATGGAAGACAGAGAGATAGAAAGAATGAAGGAAAAATATGATACAGAAGTAGTAGTTGTAATAGGAGGATAAATGGAGAATTATTAGAATTGTCATGTTGATAATGTATATATGAGATGGCAACTTTAATGCCGCGTCATAATGATCAGCTCTGGTGGGTAACCAAGTGGTGAATGTATAAAGGAAGTATGTAGACATGACAGAAAGTGTAAAGGGTGAAAATAGGAAGGAATGTAAAATATATATATGGATTTATGTATTTGAAGAGATGTGTGTGTGTTTGTTATATACAAAGGTAGAGAGAGAGAAAGAAAGAGAGGCTGGTTTATTTCTGGTGAGCATCGTCTCGTGAAATCGTCGACCCGTTTGTGACGACATGTTTTTAGTTGGTGGAGAATTTTTTTTTTTTTTTTTTTTTTTTTTTTTTTTTTTTTTTTTTTGAGAATGTGACTGGGTCATACAGATGGGTTTTTTCGTTGCCCATGCAACGATGGTTTGAGATATGAGAGGGTGTATTTGAATGTTTAGTACAGATTTTTTTTTTTTTTTTTTTTTTTTTTTTTTTTTTTTTTTTTTTATTTAGGAAAAGAAGATGAGGAGGAAGACAGAGGGGAAGAAATGGAGAGATAGTTATAGAAGTAGACAGAAAGAGAGAATGAAAGAGAACCCACCTTCAGCATCTGCTTTTCTTTGTGCATTTATAAACTATTAAAACGGATTTTATTTTTGAATTTTATTTACGTTTTTGTTTTTTTTTTTTTTTATATAGGCTGGAATTTTTTTTTTTATTTCAAATCTGATGAATTGATTTTTTTTTCTTGTTGTTTTCGAGGTTGATTTATTTATGGATCTCGCGAATTTTTAATTTGATTTCTTTTTTATCCGCGCCAAAGTGTGGATTTGATTTTTTGTTTGTGAATATATGTGTTATTAATTTGTGGTAAAAAAAAAAAAATAATGTTTGTATTTTCCGTTGACTTATTCGCGTAAAATGTTTTCTTTTTTTATTTATTTATATTTTTTCAGTTTATTTACCGGTTTATTTTTAGTTGTGTGTATTAGTTCTCGGTAGTTTATTCAAATATTTTCGTCGTTGATTGAAATTCATTAATCGCGAATTCGAATTTATAATTTAACATCAGGTATTTTTTTTTTTTTTTTTGTAATTTATTTATTATATTTGTATATTATTAATCTTTTTTTATTATAGGTAAACGATATTTCGCGTATGACGAGTGATTGACTGGATTAATTTATTCACCAGCGTTGTGAAATTTTCCGAACAAACCAAAAATAAAAGGGACCAAAGGTAAAAAAAAAAATTGAATAAATAAATAAATTAATCAACTAAACTATCGAATATAATTTTTATTTTCATCTATATACCGATTGATAATAATTTTGGGATAAACTAAATTTAGATATTACAAAATAAGGAATGAAAACAAGTAAAGAAAAAAAAAAAAACGATAATACAAAGAAAAAAAATAATTCACTACACTATTTTTATAAAAATTATTAAAAATATCATATCAATATTTGTCAACTGACGTTGAATAATACGATATGAAGAATAAAATAAAGAAAAAAAAAATATTAGATTACTGTACTAAAGTAAAATAAATTTCTGATTTTCACTATATTTTATTAAACCGAAAAAATCATGTAATTTTATTCTCATACACTCACTAACTATTTTATAAAAACCCAAAAACCAGAGGTCCATTACTATTCTCACAGAATTCCCTGAAATTATATTCCACGCCCCTTGACTTATTTACTAATATATATATATGTGCGCGGGTCACATGCATATATAAAAATATATATACATATTATCTGTGAAATTTATTTTCGCCCTTTTACTCAAAAACTAAATTATCCATAACCTACTCTCCCATTTATAATGCATTTCTACCCCTAGAAAGCTTTTACACACATATTTACACATAAAACTCAAAAATTTTCGTCTTATTTTTTTTTTTTTTATACGACCAATAAATACATAATAAAATTTTGATTTGAATACTGCGAATAAAAAAGAAATAAAAAATAAGAAAAATAAAAGAAATATATTTTTACAATTTGATATCTTACATAAAATAAAATATAAAAATAGACAAAATGAGAGAAATAAATATCATATTAAATAATAAAATATAAAAATAAATAATAATAATAAAAAATAAAATAAAAAAATATAAAAGAAAAAAATTCATTTGGACTTTCGTTTGTTCAATTGTTTCTCATCTGAGAAACGAGATTAGGGATAGATATATACATATATATAGCTCAATATACATGTATTTATATATAACGAGATAACGGAATCACGTATACGATTGGATGTGGGAACACATGTGGGAATACAAGATAGAATAAGGTCTCGAAGGAATCGTCAGTCGGGACGAGAGCAGTTATAGATAAGAAACAAGAACTCTTGACTCGTGCTATATACATATTGTATTATTTATTTATTTATTTATTTATTTCAACGAGTCAATGTGAGTCCCACCGTAAGACCTGGATAATTTCGATTCATCAGAATCATTGCACACTGCCTTTTATATTTCATACATAATCAAATAAATTATTTTATCAATGATTTTTAAAAAATTTTCCAAATATTTATAGACCAAAAATAAATATTTAATTGTATTTATTAAATACGTGAATGAACAAGCATATTTTCAATGCATAAAATATGTATTAAAAATTATTTACGCGTGCAATTAATAAGCTATTAACAGTGTGCACTGTTTGAGATCAATCGATTAATTCAAGGCTTACGCCACGATCGCTCGAGATCACTTTTTACTAAAAAAATTTATATAAATATTTATATATAATATGATTAAATATTAATCAAACATTAGGTATATGCGAGAAAGGATATTACAAACATTACAATGTATCTTTTACATTCACAATTTATATATATATATAGCAAATATAATTTAATATAATAATTAATAGAATGAAATATTTAAATGAAATATTGAGCAAGAGCGAGTCGTGAATCACTAGCGAGTCGGTCCGTTCGATCAATCAAAATCGCTGCACACTGCCATTATTATATATATATGTAAAATGCACATTCAACAATCTGTTTTATCAACAAAAATATGAAATAAAATATTTATATGTTGCATAAATATATAAACATGTTTATATATATTTATATAAATAATAAATGTAAAATATAATTTAGCTAAAAGTGCCGCACCGTGCGCGTCTTGTAGGCACGGTTATTAATTATTAAAATTTTATTTATTTTTCAAAATTCATGGTGCCAAATTAAACAAATGATTATAAACAAGTGTAACAGTATGCAGTGTTTGAGATCGATCGATCGATTCCAAGACACGCGAGGATCGTGGTTTTTATTATTATCATCATCATCATCATTGTCATTAGAATTTTAGATTATTATTCATTTGGATATTAAAAAAAAAAAAATTTTATTATTGATTTCTGTTCTCGTTGAGACTGACGGCTGCGGGGATTGTTCATTATATTGTTTCATTGTTTTTAAAAATTATATTTTCGTATTTTTTTTCTTTTTCTCAATTAATATAATGTTTTTCATGATGGGATTTTATTATAATGGACAATTGTTTGGTGCTTATATATTCAATTACTCAGCATTGCAGATAAAAAAAAGCCATTACACCATCGCCAAATTGATGGTCACCACTCATCTGCGTGAGTGGATCCAACTTACAGAAGTGCGTGTTATTAAAAAAAAAAAATAATAAAAACAAAATTTATTTTCTTTGTTTTTACAATATCAAAAAATACATCACAGTGTTTGTGTTATTTTTTTTTGTCTCAAACTCGTGTAGCTTTTACATAAAAAACTCTTCAATTTACTTGCATCATATTGGCGTGTTTGTGTGGATGCAACTGTGTGTGTGTGTTTATACTCAAAATTGTATAATTATTTAAGTCCGATTGAATTTTTCGGCGTGGGGGATAAAGGAATTGGGTCCCAGAATTACTTACCGAGGAGTGACGCGAAGACCATGACGAAACATGTTCCCAGGTAGACATCGATGGACTTGACGTAGGAGATTTTGGGGAGGGCCGCGTTAGTCGAGGACATGAGGGTTGTCATGGTGAGCACAGTGGTTACTCCGAGGGCGACCCGAGCGGGGGTTGCGTTTCGGTTTAGCCAAAAGCTCACCCATGAGATTATCACGATTAATCCCGAGGGTATGTAGATCTGGATGAGGTAGTAGCCCATCGATCGCACAAACTGGATCTCGCATGCTAGCCGAGAATAATTTCCTGCAATTAAAACAAAGCAAAAAATTGCAAAACAATGAGTGTGTTAAACTTTTGAATTTTTTCTTGCCAAATTTTTTTTTTTTTTTTTTTTCAACACTCAGTTGGATAGCAATAACAGCGGTGTGCTTTTGCCAAACACACACACACACACACACACACACACACTTCCGGGAATATTTTATACATATGTATATATTAGCCATGTGTATATAGGTATTTTATATACAGCAGCGTTTCTCCATTCTCATATTCCATCATTGTATTGTTTGAATAATTGTGCCTCGTGTACATGTCATTCTTGATTATCTCACATCGTTGACAATTGTTCTAATGAACAGATAAATTAATTGATTGCTCATCATCAATCTTAAACCTCAAATTTATATCAATTAACAAGTAAAACGTCTCGTTTACGATTCAATTATTGCAGTAATCTGTATATACGCTAAACTAAATTTGCTTGCAATTATTTTCCTCTACAGTAAATCTATCAAATTAAATCCACGCACAAGGTGTACAAACGTACAGGTTTAAACTTGATTTATTCGTCTATATGTATGTGAATATATACATATATGAACTCAATGAGAATTTATTCAAATGGAATTAATTTGAAAGTAAATATATATTTAATTGATTGTAATTACACAAAAATAATTGACGCGATATTGATTTGGAAAAAAATGTAATATTAATTTCTTATATAATTATTCTATTTTTCTCCATAAATAATACAAATTAAATTCTATCAGTTTTCATTAAATATTAATATAACTTTACGTCACAAAATCTTTAATATATTATTAAATAATATTTATTCATATTCTTATTTCTAGTATTTTTTATTATGCATTTGATGCGTGTTATATATTTGTTTATTAGTTTATTTTATATTTTATATTCTCTGTTTTTTTTTTTTCTATATTTTTTTCTTTTTCTTCTTCTGTAATGCACGTATACCGACCTAATCTTAACGTTGGTTATTATGAGCCATCTCGTTGTGCGGGTTTACGACATTCGTGAGTCGACATTTCGCCTTTCTTCCTTCTGTATTAGTACCAGGGTGTTCTTCCAGTTGCCATTTCGCCAGAGGTTCTAAACCTTTCGCAACTAGGTTTTTCCCATAAACGTATACACACACATATACACACAGTAGAAACACAGAGACTTGGGTTTTAGTGAGTTTAAGATATACACAGCATCAGTTGCCATAAATTAAAGTAGTGCTAGTAGATGTACATATATATTCGATTACGATTGGGTTGGGTTATACAACATTTTCTATATATACACTTTTCTTTCTCTCGTTTGTGGAATTCGTTTGGAATACTAACTGATGCTCATTCATTTTATCGTTAAATAAGTTGGCTTGCAAGTCGTAAAAACTGTTTACTCGCGTAAAACTTGGCTTTTCACGAATCGCAAACAATTTATCCCTTACACCATCATCATCATCATCATCATCATCATCAGTTTATGCTGTTTGTATGTACGATAGATAAATAAAGCTAGATTTTTTTTTTATTTTACAAGTGAATCATTGTCATGTCAAGTCAATGAATATATTTTTTGGTAAATTTTCTTTTATACTCATTTTTTTCTTTTTATTATTTTTCATTTTTTATTTCTTTCTAGTAAAAACGTTGAATAAAAATGAATCTATCATTTTTTTTTTATTTTGATCTTTCTATTTCTGTCTTTTTGCTATACTTTATGTCTATTCTCTTTTGCTTTTTGTTCGTACTTTTAAAAATGAGATTGCAAGTTTCAATTTTTCTTTTTTTTTTTTTTACTTCGTAGAGGGGACTTTAGAGTAAAGCGCAAATAGAAAAATGCAGGAAAGACGACTGTACAAACGTCAAAGAGAATGAAGTTGCTACAGACAGAAGAATGATATATATATGTTTATGCATATATACACTATCAAAAAGAGATATAGAGATAGAGAGAAAGTAGGAGTAAATGACAAGAGGTGACGTGTTCCTTCTTTTACATTTCGTTTTGTATTATATATGAACATTTGTCTGAATATTCGTTTATATAAAGTATAAAGTTCTCGTTATGTTCGAAGAAGTTGCGCTTGACCTATCTGTACATTAAATTCACAATTTTTCTTACCCTTTCATACTTAATTATGATCATTATTGACCTAATCCATTGACATTTTGGGACAATTCATATTAATTATTTCGCGTGTCTGCAAAACTTTTCTCACAATTCACATCAATACTTTTCAATCGATAAACAAATGAAATTATAATTAATATTTTTTGTTGTTGTATATTTAATTAATATATTCAATCCATCTATACCCTGATGAGGTCGTGTTTTTTTTTTTATTTTGGCTGGTATTCAAATGCGATTTAATTCACACGAGATATAGAAAACAATTTTATATACCCACGAGAATAATTTACAATTGAGAGTTTAATTTTTGTTTTCAATTTATATTTCTCTCGTTTGCCAATTTATCAATTTAATTATGAATTATTCAATTACTTCATCGGTACACTGCACTTTATGAGTTATAAATAAATGCTGTAGTGATATCACACAGTGAAGCAGTGCTAAGTTATATATAAAAAAAAAAAAAATAATAAAGATAGAGAAAAGGTGAAAATTTTTATAGGTAATATGAAATATGAGCAAGAGAGGTCAGATGTGAAAATACATTTTGTCTTGCTAGCAAAAAAGTTTAATGTGTTTTTTTTTTGATAAGCACTTGCTGCGATATAATACAAAATGTTATGATGAGTGTGCAACATGTTGATGCTTTAAATTTCATCCGTGTGTTTTCATTTCTTTGTTCATCACTACTAAATAAAATCTTTTTTATTTTTGGTTAATTTTCTTCGTTGTGATATTTTTTATTCCATCATTTTTCATAATATTTTCTTGCTTTCTTTCGCACATTTATCAAATGACAATTCATATATAATACAATGCTACATATAAATATTAAAATTATATTTTAATTTTCAACGATTTATTGAAATATCGCATGAAGAATATTAATGACACATCGGTGGAATTTTTTGTTTTTTGTTTTTTTTTCTTCTTTCATTTTTGTCATTGTACACATTGCGAACCGGTTTCTGTAATACTGCAATGACAATGGCAGTGTAGAAAGCAGCAGCTGACAAAAGCCATTGCATTTTCTTTTAGTGTGTGGGATGTATATGTATAAGTGAGAGGAAGTGAAGGTGGAGTGAGAATACGAAGGCGTCCGATTGGAGAAACGATGTCTGACTCAACAACCACTACCATCACTTTAACTTCGTGTTCATTACTCTATCGATAATTCTACTTTCTTCACCACTATTTTACCAATGAATAATGTCTTCTTATATTTTCGTTGACTCAACGATAAAAAATTTCGTTCGATCTTAAGAATTAAATTTTTTTTTATCTTATTTTATTTTCTTTTTATTCTCTATCAGTTCATTCAATATATTTTATTCTTTCTCTACTACTTTTTCTTTTTTTTCCTTTTTATCTTCATCACAATAATGAGGTTAAACATCTGAATCTGTTCGGTTGCTGCGTTGTCCCGCGGCATGCAATTTATGGAGAAATGGTAACGCGCTCATGATTACGGACGTGGATTTTCTTTGGATTTTCATCTCTCGTTCCTTTATTTTCTCTTCGACTATTTTTATTATTCTTTTTTTTTTTTTTTTTTCTTGTTGATCGGCATCGCGTCGAAAGAGAAATCGTTTGAGCTCAGGAGCCCTGAGTATTCTTCGTTTTCTATTATAAAAATATATATAAATTTTCTCACTATTTCATCGTATTCTATTATTTTCTTCTTCTTCATTTTTTTTTTATTTTGTTTCTTCTGCCTTTGACATAGTTCATCTCGTTTGTCAGATGCAGCCACCTGATTCAAGATATATCTTTTGAAGTGTATTCACTCTTGGCCTTTACTACTCGCCGACTGATTGAAGGTAATACTAGACTCCACAGCAGTATAAATAAATAAATAAATATACTCTATCCCATATAATATTGTCAAAGTAGATTAAATAAAACAAATTGAAAATATATTTCATCTAAAATATATAAAAAATTCTTATTATAATTAAATTTTATTCCACGTCTTGGCAATGTCACGTACATCTATCATATTACTTTATACAAATCACAAAAAATATAAATTCTCTCATTTTATTTCTCTCAATTTTTCATATCTCTTCATTTTTTTTTTTTTTCATTTCTCCTTTACCTTTCTTTATTGATTCGCCATACAGTCGAAGATTTTTTTTTTCTTCTTTCTGCGGGATCTGGTGAGGTGTCGAGGGACAGTAAAATGAAAAGACGAATAATGATTTTACCGTGCAAGGGAATAGGTATACATATATGAATGGCGCGAATAAAAGACGGGCGCCGGATTGTCGACCGTCTGAGTTCATATATACATATACATACATATATGCACATATATGTATACGTGTATATGATAATGCCCATGGGTGACAACGTGCCATTGTCATGAGCCGACACTCGACTTACTTGGCGGTCGCGCGCAATCCCAATGTAAAACGTGTGACAATATACAGACTGAAGTTAGTTGGGCGCTCGCAAACGTGTCTCGACAAGAAATAAATGAAGAAGAAAAATAGAGAACAGGAGTGAGCAAAGGGGATGGATAAAAAAAAGTATCAACTATCCGTAAAGAAATCATTTTTGTAATCACAAACATTTATTAAATATTGCAGACGGGGTCAGGGTTTTCTCAATTATCCATACACCTATGTTTAACGTTTATTCTTTGAATACACACACACATATATATATATATATATATGTATATTTATATAATCATGTATATATAGGTAATGAACTAAATGCGCAAAATGGGCCACGCAATTGTAAGTCAACTGATGAGAGTTGGACACGCGAGATTTCGACGGATTATCGTGGATTAAGAGCAAGTATATATGTACATATATATATGTTATATATGAAGTTTTTGTGTTGAGTTATGTCGAATTGAAGTAAGATTATAGTTGAGATTTAATCTGATACTGTAGGTTATATAATAGTATTATTTTTTTTTCTTTGTTAATATTTTTTAAATCAACAGCTCAATTTTTTTTTTTATTAATGTTATAAAAAGAAAGACTAATAAAAGATGTATTTTCTGTAGTATATAATGTAATTTAATTTTTTATTATTATAAATAAAATAAGGATTATGTATTTTTTGAAAGTGTTGAAATTTATAGATGAAAAAAACATTTATCAATTTATAATCAATTAATTAGTTAATGCGGTGACCACAAGCCTGAAATATATTTTCGTTAGTGAGTAAATCTTTTTCACCACAGTGGGAATGTCTCTCTAGGGGTTCACTCAATGTTGAGAAAGTATTGGATAGAGGAGGAAAAAGATAAAAAATAAAAAAATAAAAAAGAAATCAGTAAGAGTGAAACAAAGAGGAAATAGAAAGACAAAGAAAATAGATATGTAGAAGTAGATCGAGTGAATTTACGGTAGAAATCTTTTCAAAGTGGCCATTGTGAGTAAACTCTATGTACATATATGAACGTATATATGTGTATGTCGTTTACACATTCGTATACATATGTATAAATGGTTGATTGCGGTGAAATACTCGGTTATCGCCAGAGTCCGTTTTAATTACTGACGCTTTGATTGCGGCGTTGTCAATGTGTGAGAGATGGTATGTGTAAACCAATTGTTCGTGATTGTATTAAAATATTATTTATTCCAGAAAAATTAAATAACACAAAAAGAGGGTTTTATTTATAGAATAATTTAATTTTTATTCAAAAAAAAAAAACGATATTAAATTTAAATTATTGAAAAAATTTATTAAATTATTAATTATTTTATGGTGAATAATTCACTTCTACTTGACCTTTCATATTTCCGCACTCACTCGGAAGAGGAAAAATTTTGTTACATATCTCATTGTAAATTATTAAAACATTTTGCCATGTACTTTTTAAGAAATTCATAAAAATTTTACCGGAAAATGGAAATAATCGCTGCTATGGTTTCTTCACATTAAATATATAAATTACCAATTTTTAGTAAAGTTTTCTACTAAAGTTTTTGGAGGAAAAAAAAAACTATTGAGCGCCCGAGTTAATATATGGGACAGTTGCTACAGAAATTTCATAGAGTTATTTTATAGAGATTAAAAAATATCCATTTTCAATAACGTATTATAAATTTTCATTAAAAGAAGCATCAAAGAAAGACCATTGATGATGTAAAATTAATCTTAATAAAAAAAAATCACTATCATTAGCAAAGACTAAAAAAGAAATCAGTTTGTTACTATACTAATTAAACAATTTCAAATAACAAAATTTAAAAAAAAAAAAATTATCTCATAATTAATTTTTCAAATATAAATATAATATTATTAAATTCTGTCTCCAATAAAAGCTTAACGATTTCATAATTACCCTTCAAATGGCCCAAAATAAAAACAAATATTCTTAAAATCAATAAATATTTCCCATCTTTAATATTAAATAATACAAAATAAAACAAATGCGTATTAAATTCGTGTATATATTATCACAAAAATAAATACATTACTCGAAATTTTAATCTACGAATAGACGTGAGGTACATAAAGGGTGCTTGTTCCGAATTCCCAAGTGGCAATGAGAGTCCACGGACATTTATATAAATATACATATGTAATATATGACGTTGAAAGCATCAGGGAATATAAAGAGAGATGGAAATGGATAATTCTGCGGGCGTGTGTGACGTGCTTTCTATTTGCTCCTCTATCACTCTCTTGTGGGTCAGTTGGTGTGATCCGAGTCGTAATTAAAGCCTTCATCAAACTAAGTAGAAGGCAACCCCGTTCCAAAACTCCTTTCACCCTCACAACTATTATCCTCACTACCATCAACATCCAAAGCTCATACACATCTGCTTTAACCATCACATCATTATCTTTCTATGTATACATTTACACATATAGATACATAATAGTCTAAAATAAAATCGGTTTTATATAAATAAATAATAATACATTAATATTGTATTATTATCATTTAGCATACATTTTATATTTAACGAGCTTTAATATTTCTCCACTGCATTTATTTATATTTTATTTCAATAGCCATTGTTGTATTTTAATTCATCAATTTTAATTCTGACGTTAATTAATAAAATTTAAATACGTTTATTCGATATAAAATAATTGCAATTGAAAAATAAAATAAAAATATTCCAGATTTTTTTTTTTTTCCCTATATTTATAATTATATTTTCTTTCATCATATAATTTTAGTTCATTTTTTTTTTTTTCATTTCTAATTTCACAACTCATTTATGTACACATACATACATTTATCTAAACCAAAACATATATTTAAAAGTTATATATTCATGAAAATAACAATGACATTGTCACCTATTGTACTGCTCTATTATATTCCAGAGTTTGCTTAATTATCGTATGAAATTTGAATTAAAAAAATAAAAAAAAAAAAACTTGGCTAATTATTCACGTGAAAAGCTTAAAGTGTGATTAACTCTATCCACAATTTCATCCATTAACCGTGACATAATGGATGCCGCGTACACCATCTATATACAGTATTTGCATTTATCCGCATGGATAGTCCGAGGTAATATGAGATAGAAAATGATTGCAAAAGCACCGAAGGGAAATGTATATATCTACATGTACATATAGAAGAGAAATGTAGAGGGCAAAATGGGAATGATGATGTATAGAATCAATTCAATGTTCTTTCATATCCCCACGTGTCATCGAGATTATATACCATTATTATATCTACTGCATATATAGTTTATTTACATATATATGCATACAAATGTATGGATGTATTTTCAAGCCACTAGTTTGTTCATTCATGAATACGATGGCTGCAGCGTGAAAGGATTCGTTGATCGGCGTAAACGGATATCAGCTAGATAATATCTATAACAGGATGGTTGTATATATTATTGGGAGCAAACATTGTCACGACCTAACGTTACTTGAAGAGAAATTATACAACAAGATAATTATTTGATACAAATAATGCTTGTGTCAGTTAATATGAGAGAGAATATATTTGCATGTATGAAAGAAATGAATTGAATCTGAGATATATATTTATAAGATCTATGTAGTTGCAAGAAAGCCAATATGAAGATGAAATGGAGATTTTGGTCAGACGATACGTTGAATTGAAAATTGAATTGAGCATATATACTTAGTATATGCATGTGTATTATAATATAGACACATGTATGTATATGAGAAGAGAGAAATGAGAAAAAGGAGATGAAGGAGAGAATGAAAAGAAAAAAAATTAGTAATTCTTTTGGTTCACTTCTTGCATAAAATCAAGATGTCTTTTCAGCCATTTTCACGTCTATTCTTGTTCTATTTTATTCTTTTTTTTTTTTTGTTTGAATCTTTCTTTCTTTTGCTTCCAATGACGTTTCTACTTCTTTTATATTTTATATGAGTATATATCAGGTAGTATATTATATTTCTTTTTATGACGCTTTGACTTTGATTGTATTCATCGTGTATAGATATAATGATCCTCGACTTCTTTTCATTCCATGTGCGGTTGAATAACTATTTTTGATTGTCGAATTTTGTATAGTTATATGTCTAAATGTGTGTATATTAGCACACTAAGCAAGTGTTTGATATGTAATTTGAGAAAAAAGAAAGAATGAGAAATAAATTGAGTTAAATGAATAATTCAATTAAATTAATTTATTTGAAGTGAAAATGTTCAATTTAAGAGACATTTTTTTTTTCTTTCTTTTAATCTTCATTGAAATAATTAATGAGAATTATTTTACTTCTCACTTTTCATTATTTTCTTTTTCCTTATAATTTTTTCTTTCTTCTACTTGGATATTAAAATAGAATATCGTTATATATCATGGGACTTTCTGCAAAACTTTCTGATTCTACTCGATGAACTAACGGAAATTTGTTATACATTTACTTTCCTACAGTATGTATATACTTGATTAAATGTACACACAATATTGCAACTTGATCAGGAAATTAAATATAAATCTGACGTATCTCAAATGCATGAAATAGTTTTTTTTTCCTTCTACCTTACTAACGAAAAAAAAAAAAAAAAGAAAAAATATCTGTAAGTAATAAAAAAAAAAATTCTTTCCATTAATAAAATTGACAATTTATAAATATTTTTTCTTCAATTGATGATACGAGGGACAATAAATGAGCAAGGGGGTTGTGGGTGTTGGCTGACAAATGATGTTTGACGCACTGTGGATGAGGGAGATTGGACGTTAATTAGTCATATACGTTACCGGTGGTCAAACTAATCTCCATGGCACGTTGTCGATGACCAAGCACCTTGAATTGAGGCAGGGACACCTCGTTGCTGACACCAACGCTGTTTGGACCCTCGTTCCATTTGTAACGGATGTCTCGCATTGTGTATCCGACTGAAAATGAAACAGAGAGCCCCCTGCGGTTGGTACATACCTTTCGCGGAACCCGCGCAACAAACAATAACTGCGCAGGCAGTCCGAGGGGGTCTCCACTTTATACACTTACCTTACACACGACACATTAAATCCCCATCAAATCAAATAATTAAAATGAAATAATATAAAAACAAAAAATATATATACATGGAAATATTTTCAATCGTCGTTGAATGAGTAATTTTTTTTTCTTTCTTTATAATAAATAAATCTCCTCTATTAAATGCCATTGTACCAATCATGTGCCAAAAACGGTGATTGACAATTAATAATTGTATAATAATCAACGTCTCCGTAGCTCGTATTTTTATAATTTAATTGGTAAATTATTTATCATTAATTCAGATAAATATATGTACATAAGCATACATAATAAATATTCGTGTATATATTTTTATTTATTTATTTTTTTTTTTTTTTTTCGTTGGATGTTTATAAGCACCGGAAACGTTTTGATAGGATTCACGAAGCTCCTTTTTTTACTTCTGTGTATATAAAATATAGTGGATAGAGTATGTAGTGGGTGAAGGTAAAGAGGAAGTAAAACGGAAGATATACATTTTGAGGGAAAATAAATCCTACAGGATGAGAGCTCATCCACGCGTGAACTAACGACCGGAAGAATGTGGAAGCTCCATGGGGATAAGGGTAGAATCGCGCTTTGAGCAGTGATAGAGAAAGGAAGAGTGGATGAGAGGTTATATAGAGAGGAAAGGAGATGAAAATCAAGGGAAAATAGGGGTTGGAATGAGAGGATGGGGTCTTAGTGGTGCAATGGTGCGGAAAATAAAACACTGTTCAAATCGTGTGTACACATCGGTGAAGGCAACCAGAGGAACTCTCCAAAGAGGTCCAACTCTCGTTTTTTTTTCTCTCGTTTATTTATTCATTTTTTTTTTCTGCTTTCATTTCGATTTTTTTTCTCTTATCGTTTTATTTATTTGTTTATTTTTTTTTTTCATCTGTTTATTTTTGACTCGTTTTTATTGCTCATTTTATTTTTTTTTTTCTTGCTTTAAGCAACAGTAAGTGGATGTGTATTAGGATGAAAATGAAAGAAAGATAGTTAAAATGACAGAGTGTGTATTATATATTTTTGTGTGTGATTTAAAGAGAGAGAAGTACGAGCAAATACGAGAGAATTTGGCTGTTGCATTGCATATACATGTATCTACCTGTAGATAGGTGTATGGTTCTCTGTCGTTGCCTGTGCCCGAGCACGCGAAACTGCGGCAGTTCCACCTCGCTCGAGATGCCGACCGATTGAAGGCCGGCGTTCCATTTGTACCGAATATCGCGCATTGTGTATCCAACTGCCAAGAGAACAAAACACAAAAATCTCCACTCTAACGTACAGTAAAAAACACTTAGGGGTGATTTTGTTTTTTTTTTTTTTTGGCATTTATCTTTTTGTTTTAGTAAAGAGAAATGCCTAAGTCTATATAAATGTGTGTGATGGGAAGGCAATTTTTTATTTTTGGCAAGGTCATTAATGCTACATTAATGCAGGAAACTTTTTGGAATAAAAAAAAACGTTATATATATATATATATTATCAAAAATATTTTTTAAATGATAATTTGATTGATTAAAAAATATTTGTGATTTAAAAATCAATCGTTTATCAATTTCAAATGTAAAAAAAAGAAAAATATAAATGAGCTTTGAGATCGGAATAATTTCTTGATAAACGATTTTATAATAAAATTTTTCAAAAATATCAATTTGATTACAAGAGACATTGCGATCAATTAAAAAGATATAAATTTTTTATACAAATTAAAAAAATATCAATATATATTTTTTTTTTTTCTTTATTATTTTTTGCTTTTTCTTTTCTTTCTTCATTTTTATTTATTTTTTTTATTTTATTATTTGTGTCCCACTGTCTCTTGTATTCATAAACGAACGATAACATTCCTTTGCAACCAAATCCCGAGGTTGCAATCGTTACATCACATTCCAGGATTAGAAATGGTATTCGGCCTCAGGCACCTGCATAGCGAACATTTATCAGATTCTGGATTAAGTAATCTGGAGTATTTCTGATTAAGTTTCATCCGAGTTGGGTTTTGCATCAGTCCGTAGATTGAAAGATAGTATGAGAAAGGAAGAAAGAAATGATTTCCACTTTTCTATCTTTTTTATTTCCGAGAGTCAAAGTGAAGTCCTTGTGAATTTCCATTTCAATCGATAAAGATTTTCACCACTTTATTTTCCTTCTCTCATAGTATGTATATAAACTTCATGATCAGAATAATCCAATTGATTTGCTTGCCAAATTAAATTAAATTTATTTCAATTGTAATTCATTGAATATATATTTAAAATTTAATACATAAATGCGATAGATGAGAGATAAATTTAAATGAATATAAATTTGTTTTTCTTTCTTTCTATCTTCATCATTCTATTTAATTTTACATTTTTTCAATTCATTATGCAGATACCCATGTTGGCTAATATTATCATAAAAATTTTATAATATCATTGAATTATTTCACGACAACCAGTATCATTTGTTTCATCTTCTACAATTAATTTATTATATTCCTGGATTGGATGAACGTAAAAAAAAAAAAGAAAAAAGAAAACAAAAAAAAATATTCAGTAATAAAATTCACTGAATTTTTTTTTCTCTCCTTTCACCTCGTTAAATTTATAAATTTTTACATGTAGCAAGGTTATACACATATATAAAAATAAAACGACAACGTGAATAAATACATCGAGGAATTTTAGTATCGCGAATACGTTAATACAGTGGTCAAGGACGACAAAAAAGTTTACATGGAAATAGAGAGAAAGAAAGAATGAGAGAAAGAGTAAAAAAAAAAAAAAAATTTATTGATATTGAGAAAGAAATATTTCGTGCAGGCGTGTGCGGCAGTGATTACTGCAATTCAACAAGCATGTACAAATAGCTTTGGGGAATTTTTATGAGAGACTCAATAACACTATTAGTATTTTTTTTTTTTTCTTCACCATTATTACCATTGTTCCGATTAAATGACTAACACAGAAAAATAAATACATTTACATATAATACCTACATAATAATTTGTTTCTCTTTAAATATGAATGGAAAAAAAATAAATAAATAAATAGATAAATCAGTGAATAATTTAAAATAAATTAAAAATAAATATTTTCAATGAGAATAACTACAACACAGTACGTATTTTAATAATTAATATAAGTTAGAAAGAATAACTGATAAAATAACCAGTCAATAAATGGTCGAAATAGAGCAGTTAAAAATGAAATAAAAATGACACTTGAAAGAAATAGAAAAAAAAAAAAATAATAAACAAGATATAATATTTGTAATAGATATGTGCTTAAAAGAGAGCACCCGCGTGTCACTGCTCTGCTTTGACGTAATTGCATTTACTGCATATTTGGTACATGTATGTGTGCCTCCGTATATGTATATGTGCGCGAGACTCGACATTTTGCCTGGCGGCAACGGAAATTCTGAGTGCTGCCTATATACGCAAAACATCGACTCGCGCAAGCTTTTTTATTTTTTTTTTTTTGCGGTGGATATACATCCACACACCAACACCCTCGTGTTCAATGACATGTGCAAGCCTTAACGAGTGTGAGACATGCACGACAAGCCCGAGTCTGCCAATATTTCACACCGATATATATACACATATATATTCTCTTTTTGCTCATTTTTGTTGCGACCAATTTTTCTTTTTTATTTATCTTTTACACACTACACTTATTGTCAGCGAACCAATTATTTTTATCTGTTGAAAAAAATTCTCTTGTCATTCACTTTTCAATATAATCGATTTAACAAATGTGTTAAAAAAATATAAATATAAATAAAAATTAAATATAAAAATAAATATTAAAATAATCATTGCAAAATAAAAATAAAATAAAATACATTTTTAACTTAATATATCTATTAATTTATATATTATCATATACATATCATATATATAAATGAATGATAATTGAATAGCTTCATGTAAATGCGATAACTTTAGTGTATATAGAGTTTCTCAATTCCTTAGAGAGGTGCATGCAGACGCGATGGCAATAGTTTAACATGCTATATTAAATATTACATAGCAAGAGCATCGCACAGTAGTAATAGTACGTCGTATAGCTGTACTATCAGTAGTAGTAGCAGCAGCAGCAGCAGCAGCAGTAGCAGCAGCAGCAGTAGTAGTAGTAGTTGCAGTTGCTGTACGCGCAAAGGCCAAAGTGTAAAGCAAGCACGTAATGCAATAAGCTTCATTTTATGCAGTTGGGGGTTGCAACCGATATATGGAAGTGGCCCGGTTATGTGGTTTAGTTTGTGTACGAAAAGTTTTCTCACTTGATGCGAGATGGGGCAAAAGGTTCAAAGCCCCCGTCGGGTAAATTTTACAAAATAATGGCTTAAAGCCAGCATACATAAACTTACGCGACTGTTAAGAAGAGTAAAAGATTGTAAAACTAAATGCAAGTATATGTATGTATGTATGTATGTATGTATGTACGCAAACATATACTTCTTTATTTTATTCTTGTTGTTGTTGTTTGTGTTGGTATTTTTTTGTTTTATTTTTATTTTCGTTTTTATTTAGTACTTGTATTTTTTTTTTCTTTTAACGTTCTGTGTATGTATAACCGTATGGGTATATGTACAAGTATATAATGTATATAACCGGAGGTATTTGACGTCATTTTGTGCGCAAAGCCGCTTTAACCCCGGTTGACGTTCTGCCCCGTCTGCCATCTGGCGTCAAGTTGCTTGGTGGGTATTAAATGCTCCCGGCATCATCAGACCTCTTCTTCTCAACAATTTTTCGTTTGTTATTGTCAAGGCAGAATTAGCACCGGGTAACTAATTTTTGATTATTTTTCTTTTTCATAATTTTATGTGTGTTATAAATTTTTGTTTTATTCTTAATACAAGATATTTATTAAATGTACGAATTAATATTCTTTTGTATATTTAATATTAATTATTATATTATTGATAACGGATTTTATGAGAGGAAAATTTAAATTAAATTAATTATCTAAATTACTACTGAATAATATTCTACAATTTTTACTTGTAAAATATATTATTATTCTCAAGTATATCTATTATAACGTGCTTAAACATGCCAAATTCGAGATGGAATATAAAATAATTTGAATAATATAATTTCTAGATAATAATACATCTACAATAAAATTATTATTATTTTTTTTTTTACTTTCGTTCTTGGCGTAATTAATTAATTTATTAGAAAAAATATAAATAAAACTGACTGGTTCACGCATGCGCTGGCTAGATGCACAATGCGTCATAATTCGGTTTTTCTCGATATCTGTCAGTCGGCATCGGGTTGCGTAGGCTCCTCAGGGTTGGCCGTCGTCAGTGGCCTACGTCCCCGGACACGAGGCTCAGTGCTGTATAACGGAAGCCATCTGGCTCATATAGTATGGCTTTTTTTTTTTTTAATCATATTCATTTCGTTTTTGTATGATTTTTTTTTTTCGTAATTTTTCATTACATTGCTTCGTACATGTGGCAAAAATGAGGGAAAATAAATCGTTAAATTTGGCGAAAAAATATAATGGCCTATTTATATACAAAAAAAAAAAAAAAAAAAAGGGGCTGTCGTGTGTGGCTCCAGTGACATTTAATTATACATATAATAAATAAATTATTCATTCATTCATTTGAAATGAAATAAAATATATTTCCATGAAATTATTTGTTTTTTCATTTAATATTTTCGGGTTGTTATTAATTTTATTGAGCGATTTTTATCCAGTATATTTAAATAAATTGTAATTTCAATGTTTATTTTTGAATGATATAAAATATTGATAATCACTAGAGCCATTTTTTTTTTGGTATTACACAGTGGAGACCCTTCGGAGAATGCATTAAAATATATATTTTTGGCATTAATAATATCATAAAAAATTCATCTATATTGGCATTTATCTCTATAGCATACAAATATATATAAAAATAATTAATTAGTTGAATAAAAAATTGTATAAAACTGAAAAAAAAAATTATAATGTAATTGCCAACCAATGCAAGTATGACAAATTATAATTTATTATTTTATTTTCATTTTATTTCTTCATTTCACTTATGTGAAAAATTGAAGAACAATTCTTGAATAGATCCGGACGATTGATTGAATTTTTTTTTTTCATATTTTCATTATTTTCATGCTCTCTTGAGCATACCGGACATTATGAATTTCCCCGGTGGGTACAAACGATAAATTTTTAATAATGCTAGAATGTAAGAGAGAACAAAGCCAATCATGAAATAGTTGGCAAATGCAGTCTGTGGTTACACAGTAAACTGAGGCAACTCCATATAATTTAACATAAATGAATTCACTTTTTTATATCTTATTGAATTATATTATATGTACAAATTTATTTGTGCATAAAATATTCAAACTAATTATTATTTTTGAGATTGTTTGCAACATCATTTTTGTGTGTTTATTTATTAAAAATTAATTTTCCCCACGAAAGTTTCGAAAAAATTTTATTTTTCTCACTTTTATCATTTTCATAAAATATTTTTCACTCAATTTATAATCGAAACAATATTTTAAATATTTCATTCTTCAAATGCACAAATGAACGCGTGAAAAGAAATTAATCTTTTACATTGTCAATTAATTAAAAATGAAAAAAAAAAAAGATTAATTACGTGAAATAGTAAAAAAAGAAAAACATCTGAATATAATGGAGTTACTTCACTTTTTCCTACACATTATTCATATTTATGTATGATGGTATTATCATCTCCTGTGTGACTTGGGTGAAATTCGGATGTCTGCTGCAAATCGCACCGGGAGATTTGAATTGTTTGCCAGATAAAAAAAAAAAAAAATATGTGTGGAAGAAAAGGGGATCCGAAAGTAGTTCAAGTGTCTCATTAGTTCAGGCTGGTGAGAGGGAGGAAAAGTGTGCGCGATGGTATAGCGGCGAGTGGAAAGGGATGAGGAAAAAGTAAAAAAAAAGGAGAACAAGAGAAAGAGATGAGAGAGAAAGTGACATGAGTTGCCCTGTCATATTTCTGGATATTTTCGTTTCATGAGAAAATTCAATTTTTCAACCGACCCACTGGCCTCAATTTTCGGGAAAAACGTTTTGACATTATTTTTTTCTTTCTTTACTTTTTTTTTTTTACTTTATCTTTGTATAAGGTGGCAACTTTGCAGCGGGATCCGATTTCATCAAGTTTCAAATAATAAATCCAAGTACTTATATACATTGTCAGATCAAATAGTGTATTTTACCTTTTAGAAAATTTTTTTTCTTCTCATTTTTCATTTTGTTCTTTATATTATATCAAATATTAAGACAAATATTATATGAGAAATTATTATTAATATTAATATTAATATTAGTTTTATTATTATTCATTCTATAATATGTAATTATATTTATATTAATATATTTTCACGCGTGCTTCGTCTATTGGACGAGAAAGCATGTGCTCATAGTTGGCTGCACACTGGTGCTGTTTAGTATATAGTAGTACAATCGCTGTATGAGAAGACACATATGATGGACGTGTATATATTTTTGTGAGTGAGTCAGTGAGTTTGTGATGGTAAAAGAGTGTCGACGAATATATATTAAAAAAAAAAAAAATGAAGAAAAAATTGTGAAATAAAAAAGAGAAAAAGAGAAAAAGAAAAATACATATGTATAAAAAAATATATATATATGTATATATGTATATGTATATATTAAGAGAGAAAAAGAAAGAGAGGATGTGGGAGTGAAATGGGAAATTAAAAAAAAAAAAATTGAAAGAAAAATAGAGGAAATAGAGGACGCAGTAGAAGAATAAAAGTATCGTGTGTGTGTGTATGTAAAAAATGGGGTGGAAAAAAAAAAAATAAAGGGAATGGGCTATTGTTACTCGCCGATATAATACACATATTGCATATATTCATGCACATATGCATGTATGTGTAGATACGCATGTATGTTTGTTTGTTTTATATATTTTTTTTCTGTATCGAAACGAGTGCTGTTACGTTGACCTGAAAATCAAATTGAATTTTGGATAAACGAAAAATTCCCGTTGTAATTATCTCGCTCGATTTTTTTTTTTTTTTATCATTTTCAAAGTTATTTTTATGTGTATTTGTATGGAGTTGTGTGTATTTATACATTACATATTATTGTGCTTGAAACAAAAGAAGAAGAATAAATATTTCGTGTCCAATTTTTTTTTTTTTTCAATTATGAACTTTTTTTTTTTTATGATTAATAAATTTTTTATGTTAGACTGATTAATTTAGTACATTATCTACTTACAACTTTCGATCTCGATATGACACAATTGCCGATCCATTGGAAAATATTGTAAATTCATCGGACACGATGCTGTGATAGTCAATCTGAAATAAATAAAATTTTTTCGTCTATTACATCAAACAAAAAAAAAAAATAAATGAATAAATATTCTTCGTTAGGATGTATTTAGTTGGGAATATTCCGAGAATTTAATCCAAGATCCAGGATAACGAATCACAAATTATGTACATATATAATACAATTATATACACACATACAAATCCATCCATATATGTATGGATATTTCTGTCTGTTGAAAATTCGTTTCGCTGGAATATTATTCATATTCATTGCATAAAGTGCATATCGCGCTTGATGAAAAACGTTTGCCCGTCGGCGTGTCCCCCTTTTTAAATATCCCGGCTTCAACGCCAAAGTGATATCAACGAGGGTAGGTACCATATAGTGAGCGCACATAGTTATATGCATAAATATACATATACAATATAAACGCGCTCATTTTAGCTCACGGTCTAATTGCTTGTGCTTCTATTCTTCTACATTTTTTATTATTTCGTTTTTTCTCATCATTTCATTCGCTATTTTTTGGCACGAGTGACAAAAGAATGAGTGTAAAATAAAAAATAAATATCAAACAAACAAACAAATAAATAAATATATAATCTTCATTGAACGACAAGTCAAGTGTCTCTTTTATGAGATTTATATCGCCAAAACTACTTTAGTATTAAACTTTTTTTTTTTTACACTCGATATCAGAAATAATAATAATATATTAGCTATTTAAAGTGTATGAAAAATTTAGTTTTTCACAAGACAATTCATCACAATGTCCGCACTATTGTCGCGTTTGTTCAATCTCTGTCTCTACTTAATATCTTTCCATGATGTTCATCCATTTTCAAACTCACACAGAGACTTGTGAGTGCACGATATCGCAATATCCACTAACCCTTGCGATGATGAATGTCCTGTGCGCACGTGTTCATTTCTCTCTTTTCTGTATTGCGCGAATGCAATCTGGTTTTGCAGCAGTGTATATATAGTATTCATACCGGCACTCGCTAATCCGGCTTTGTGCGCACGGATGCACGTCGCTTCGACTGACCAGTAGCGATATTTAGTACCCCATAGAATCATCCACGAAATTATGATAACGTTATATAAACTCAGCGCACATTCCATTTCCATTTAGCTATTGTTGAGAATTTAAATTTTACACAATATGATGGATTATGGCAATTTATATTTGTGACCCATCTATGTACAATTAATTCATGTTTGAAATATAGTCATGGATATATATATAATGACATCATACATATGAGAATTGGTGTATATATAATCTTTATCTATTGAAACACAGAGCAAATATATGGCCTCATGAATATTTATTCTAAATTGGTTCATTTACAATTAGTTATTTTTTTCTTTCTCTCATATTCAGAATAACGAGTGGTATTTTTTACAATTGAATGGAAATTTTAACATCGTGTAATATGACCATAAAGAGAAATAAAGGAACCTATTAAATTACATAAATATTCTTTGATATAATTATAAGAGAAAAAAAAAAATAAATGTGTTTCAGGATACGTATGAATATAAATCAAGGGAGATTTTGCAGTTGATGTGTGTTCATACACATAATGTGGAAATAGTTGAAGGTTTCCTGGGGGGGTGAAGAAGAATAAAAAAATAAGTGGAATAAAAGAAAAAAATATATCCGTGTGGTGTTTGTACATAGAGGGAAGTGAATGGTGTTTGTGGAAAGAAGCAGGTTGCAAAACTTACGTCATTCTCTGTATGTAACTGATAACGAGGGCGTCACACGCAATCTAGCGTCTCTCATTCTTTCTTCTTTATGCTTTTTATTTCCTCGTCAATCATACAATAAATTTTCGCTTGGATTTTAAAGTCGCATTATCAATGTTTTTTCTATCAAAAATTACAATTTTCTTTCATTTTTCATTTCGTTTATATGCGGGAATGTATTTCTACGAATATAATGGTGGCTATTTGATAAAAATTTTGCGTTAAGACATTGGTGGAATTGTTATGTATATCTTAAAAGCAAAACTTCATATATGTATTTTGTGACCTCCAAAGTGCAGCTAAATAATTTTATGCCCGGTTATTTTCATATATAATATTTTTTATTTTTCTACCATATACTTATGTACTTTGCTCGCATTTTTTTACCGCACCTAACAATATGAAAATCTTATGACCTTTCTCAGCATCGTCTGAGTGAATTTATTCTGCATATATGTAGATATTACGTATGTACATTTGAAAACGTTCTTCAATGTCTTTGGAATTTTCTCGTTTACCAGGCATTTTTCTTTCTCTTGAAAGACACGCGACGGGTTTCCCTTATCGTTCAAAAAATTTTATATGCCACTTTTTTTATTCATTCCTTATCTTATATTTTCTTTCATCTTGTCACGTCATTTTACAATTTCTTTTTCATTTTTATTATTTAATATTGAATTTCATTATTCATTGAATTTTTCATATTTTAAATACCGATAAAATAATCGTCAACTGAACAAAAAATTAATACTGAGTAAGGTAGATTCGATTTATTATTATTCATTATTTTTTTTACTTGAATTTTAGCATATGAATTTCATAAAAACTATTAAACGATTTGTGCATTTTAAAATAGTTCTACAGAAAATATCTTGCACTGTTATTTATTACAATTACCTACTATTATTTTCATTTTTTTTTTTTTTACAATATTTATATAACTACTACAAAGCTCGTGCGATTTTGTATCGATATTGTATCGTCCCATAATTCTCGTAATGTCAGAAAGACATGAAAAAATTTTTCAGAAAAATATAAAATAGTCATGAAAATAAATTTTTAGTTAATTTTAAAGAAAAAAATAAATTTAAAAAACTAAATATTCCACATTACTAAAATAAAATATTATTTTTATAATTCTACTTTCCATTCTGTACTATTATTAAACTCAATTTTTATTATTAATAACCGTGTACGTAATAAATAAATAAATATACTCATAATTATTCTTTTTCACCTCATCAGTTTTATAGAGCAAAAATTATTAAATTTAACACAAGATTAAATTCCTCGTGATAATTCTGTTAGCGCTTGAGTTGGATTAGTAGAAAGGATAGCAAGTAAAGGAGATATTGGATCAAGCTAGGAACGTCATAAATGGTTTATATTTCTAATCATCATTGACGAAGGCTTCTAATTACTCTCTCGTAATTCTATCTTGTCATATAAGTAGTTAAACCTTATCGACGTGTGTCTGTTATATTTTCCGTTTATGATTTTCGCGGTATATTGGATAGGGATGGAAGAAAGGAAATAAAAGACAGGAAGTTTGGCTAGCCCACACGATAGTTTATACTTCCAGCATACGGATTAAATATACATCCACATATGTATGTATTATACATTCATAAAGATACGTGCATATGTGTATATGCATCAGCGGAAAGTGTTTGCGCTGCGTTGTGTTGCTACGGATGATGGACGCTTTTTTTCCTGTGACCAATAAAAAGTCCACCGCACATGAAATAACATTTTACCAATGGTTTTTATTTCTTATCAAGCTCGCGCAAAAAAAAACAAGAAGTAAATAAAATAAAAAAAAATAAATAAAAGTGAATAATATTTTTTTTTCTCGTTTAGTAAAAACGCAGTACACATGTTATTTTTATTATATGTATTATACACATAGAAGAATGATTTTTTAAATATTTAAAATAATTAAAATAAAAAAAAAAATGATTAATAATTACTTATAATTATTTTTAATTAATTAAATATAACAGTTACTTGCAATATTTAGTAAAAAAATAAATTATTAATTTACAGTTCAATATAAACTAAATTTAATGACAACAAAGATTTGTTTAAAATTTTGATAATGTCAAGTTATTATTTAATGAAGAAAAAAATTTTTATACATAATTTAAATTGAATGCTTTGGAATGTTTAATTATTGGCCCGTTGGCACGTATGCTAATTATCTATTACGTATTTGAGGCACAAATCAACGATACAATAGAAAATATATATACATATCTAAAGGATAACCTGTAATTCGTGTACCCTTTATGGGACATCCTGTGTATATGCTTGTATATCTACAATATATAATGTATTTATGGAACGTGTGTGGGAGGATGGAAAGCATACGGAATAGAGGGAGATGAAAGGAAGGAGAATGTATGGGGTTGCACGCTCGAGCGTTCACTGGATGCCATGGACGAAAGGGCACAGCGTAACGTGGCAGTGACGTCGTAGCCAAGCGTATAAGTTAGATATGCATGGTTTCTGAATATAGTCTGAGCGTTAATACAGAAATACTCTTGGGAGATATGTGGTGTCCTACTGGGCCATGGATGAGCATCCAAAATAAGATTAGAGTTAAGGGAAATGCTATATACGTATGTATATATGAATACATATTTATATATTTATATTTATATGTATATGCATTCATATAAAGTGGGAGAAAGAACCAGAGTAAGCGTGAAATGAAAGTGCAGAGAGTATTTTTGTTATGAAAATTTGCCCAAAGGTTATTTTATATTTACTTGAATTTTAATTTCATTGCCGGATTTTATAATGGAAATAATAATTGGTTTATTTATTATATTATGAATGTGGGTAATTAATTTAATTTTTTTATTTGTTTTCTTTTTATTGAATTTAATGGACTTATTATTTAAACTTACCGTATACTTCGTGTGATGCTTCCTGAATGGTGTATTCGAATGAACTCGTTGCTGGTGGTGGCGATGTGAAAGTAAGACTGTTTTTCATTCACAAAAAATGTGTCTGGCACCCATATATTTTTTATAAATTCAGACCCGACGCTCAGTGTCTCGACGCCGGGCCTTTGTTTAAATGCCAGTCGTGGATCAGTCCAAAATTGCCGGAAATAAAAATCCAGTGTGAAGTCCTGTATTTAATAGTGGCAGACAAAAAAAAAAGAAATTTTTCATTAGTATATTTTTTATTTATTTATTTATTTTTTATTTTCTATTTTATTGTAGTCGGCTTCATTATGAAGACGAGTAGAAGAGAGGTAGAATGAAGAGGAGATAGATAGAGAAAGAGACAAAGAGGTAGAAGAAGAGAGATAGAGACTGTGAGAGTGAGAAAGAATAATTTGATTTACATAATTTAATGTTTTTGCATATAAACAAATGGGAATATGAATTTTAATGTTAAATCGTAAATTTTTGAATTTAGATGAACTGTTTTATTCTCTGTCACACTCTTTCTCTTTTACTTTCAGCTGTTATATACATTTCAATATATTTTATATACAATATACTAGAGAAATATTGTATAATCCAATAAAGAAATAGTCGCAATATGTTTATGATTTAGTATATATTTATTTTACTAAGTGTATATTTATATTATTTTTTAATTCAAGCCGTATGTACAAATAAATTAAAGCTACGCCTTAAATTTTAGAAACTATGAATACATGCATTTTCACCTCGGTAATTGCATCCATAATTAATTGGAATAATTAACGAGAAATTGGGGACACAGCCTAATTTTTGCGACCACTTCGTTAGTTGGACATCAATCAAACATTGAGTATGAAAATTCGCTGTAGTATTAATGAATAATGAAAACTATAGAGAATAGAAATAATTTTATTAGATAAATAAAGTCCTAATTTTGAAATAGACATATTGAAAATGAAAGAGAAATAAAAAATTGACAATTAAAATTAAAATGAGAAGAAAAAAAAATGAATTGTTATTACAAAAGTTGGCGATCGTATGAATTTCTATTTTCATTGCTCGTTATTAAGTATATAGTTTAGCGTAATAAAAGACGGAGTCGTAAGTGAGAACAAGATTCCGCGCAATAGTGTAGAAGAAATGATAAAAAAAAAACATATTTATGTATATAATCGGATAAAAATTATCGTAATATTGACGATTGCCGTTAGAATTTGAACTCTCTCATGATAATTATAAGTCTAGAGGAATTCAGCTATGTTCACAATTTCTCTACATAAGTTTATTACAAGATATAGAGGAAAAGCATCAAGCAAATTTTCGCATGAGTGAACATCCGCGATTCTCAACTTTCATTGGTGTTTCACTGACGCGCTCGCAAGACGGCGCTACACTCACTGAATAGATGACTTTAATTTAAAGACACGTGATCACTCTTCTCTAATAGCACTTCTCTCTACCTGAATAATTTTGCTTCATATTTTTAAACTTGAATAAAAGCTACATGTAACTAAGAACGAGTTTCTAATTCATTTTAAATTAACCGAATGTTATTTTAACTTTTCTCTACTATATAACGTTCTCATCAGCCACCGGCGTAAAATGCACTCAAGAATTTAAGTTCGATAAACACGAGATCGACTTTGTTAATTTTAAGACTCTCTTGCTCTGTCTTTCATTTTCTTTCTATATCTTCAGGCTAATTTTAACTTCACTTTACTCCTTTTTTTTTCCTTTCAAGTTCTCTTCACGTTCATACACTTTCTTCTAGACATTTCAATCCAACTAATCGACTTTCAATCTAATAAATTTTAAATTATATTTCGTTTCACTTTTTAATTGTCACATAAAATAACGATCGCCATCTTTATGATAATGATTGCATTTTAATTTATATATTGATCGAATCGAAAAATAAATAATTAAAATGAGAAAAAGCAAAAACTAAAAAAGAAAATAAATCATGAATAATTAATATAAATTAATCTAATTTTCTGGATAAGTCGGTGATGACTTTATGTAGTGAATGATCAAGGGAATGAGTTCATAAGTGATGAGGATTGAAGGAGGTATATAAAAGAAAAAGGAGCAAGTGTAATGCGAAAAGAGAGTGAGTATACACTGTATATACATTTAAATATAATGTATATATGTATATGTATATAAGTCTACTCGACAGCGAGATATATAAGAGGTGGAATATAGAGGAGGAAAATGTAACTCTGGCGTAGTTAACAAAATATTCATGCCACATGCATAGATCTGCGTGCATATTTGTGTGCACACATTTATATAGCATAAGTTTATATATATTTGTATGTACATATAATATACATACTTAACATACATAGCACGTGTATATATATGTATATACATATATGGATATACATTTGGTTGAATATATATACTGCAATTCTTATGCATTTTTCAATGCCCCTGCTTTTCCCCTTCATCTCCATCGCATCCCTTATATACGTCTTGAGTCGATGTATAAAATCCATGCTCGCGCGGCTTTAGCCCGCAAAAACGACCAACCACTTTCTGAATATCTCAAAGGCCATAGAAAATCTTCTCTTGCTTTACATTTAATCCACATCTAACGTTTTCATGTTTTTTTTTTTTTCTATTTTATTTTATTATTTTCATACTAAATTCATGAGTTTTGTTTAGCACAAGTTTATAATATTTACTTCATCTACATGACTGATTGTCAATGGTATTTGAAATTTTATTCATTTATGAAAATTATGTTAGTGTTATTGTTGAATTGTTTCTCTTGTTTATATGTTGATGCATTTGTGTTTCTGGTTTTGAGTTAAGCAATTTTGTTTGAATGATGTTTATGATTATATGAAGAAAGGTTTTTGTATGAAAGTGTCGGTGAGGAAGAGGGGAGAAAAAAAAAAAGTAAGGAAGAGGATGGGTGATGGAGCTTTTTCTCTTGAGAAAGAGTCATAAAGCCATTTCTGGATGCATCTCTTGGCAAAGCGCTCTAAACTTACTCTCAGTTTGCCCGACTTCAAGTAATACATTCCGTAAACTTTTTTCGTGTCCTCTTTTCACTCCTATCATTCTTCTTTTATTTTTATTTATATATTGTACATATATTTTTTTATTCTTTTTTATGTTTATATGTATCTACGATATATTTATATATATATTTTTTTTTTGCTATCCCGTTTTCTAGAGACAAGTTATTTGCGTCGTAACTTGGGAAGTCGGAAGCTGAGAATAGTCACGTCGATTTATCGTACCTTGGGAATGAAATTAATTGGATTCTAGAAATAGGACTCGTTGTAACTTTTTCTTTTTTAAATTGTTCACGAGAGATGGCGTTTGATTGCAAGCGCAAAAAAAGTGTATCAAGATATTTCTTGATTTCTGATTCGTGTTATCAAATGCGGAAATAAGAGATAATAAATAAGTAAATGTAATAAAAATAGAAAAATAAAGAACTATTGAAATAAATAAATAAAGAAATAATACGTACGTAAAGATGAAGGAGCGAAGTTTTCTTACGATATGGGGATTGTCATTTTATTTTGCGAAGATTCTTCTTCACTAAATGTATGTATACATTTTTATATACATATGTATAACTGTAGTTATGTCGAACAGACCTTTTAATAGGTCAATAGAGTTACTGGGTGAAGTGCTTAATGGAACTTGTGTGGTTTCAACGTTTCTCCCTTCTTGCTTTTATATTTTTTTTTTTCGTACACTTTGTCTAGTCTTTACTTTTTCTATAATAAAATATCGTTGAATACGATACAAATCGAATTACCAACAAGATGTCATTCTTGTTTTTAAATCATATCAAAGAAAATGTTCTCAAAGTGTTTTAAATATAATTAAGAAAAATAAAAAAAAAAAAATGATAATTCTACAACTTTCAAACTTTTTCAATCTATATGGAGTTAAACTTTTTTTTTTTATTCTATAACGAAATTAATTTTTTCTCGTCTTTATGGAAATTTCTTTTTCTTTTTTCTCTAATACTTATAAATTAGAATTATTTAATAATTTTTTTTTCCACGTCTTTACTGTCGCACTGAAATATTTTTGCATTAAAAAAAAGAAGAGAAAAACCGAAAAAAGATTTATAGATCGTAACTTTTAATTTTGAAAATCGTGCGAGGATTATAAAAAATTATTTATTAAATAATTTATCAAGGAGAGTTATTCTTTCAAACTTTAGAGGATGAGACGACCGCACCCCATATATAGGTGATGTATGCATGTATGTTGTGGTATATAGATAGTATAAAGAAGGGGGATGTGGTTGCATCCGATAGCGCAAGAGAATATTCGATACCGCGCAAAAGCGAGCTTTAGTCCTGGCGAATATTCTTGGGAATTCCTTGAGGCGAGTGGCGAGAGCACGATCACCCGGGAAGATAACGAAAGGATAAGGGGAAACAAGGGAACGAAGACGAAATAGGAATTGGATGAAGTGGAGATGTGAAAGAGGGATGAAACGCTAAGGGGGTAGAGTCGAGACGCAAAGACGTCTTGGCTATTAGGGAGACACGCGCTGGCTTTATGGCTGTCTTGGGATCTTGAGAATCTCAACGTATTTCGTATTCAACACTCATGTTATTCTCAAAATCGTTCATTTGTTGAACAAAACTATTTTCACAATATCAAAAAGGTCAATTTAATACTAAATAATATTTAAACCAATCAAAAAAAAAAAATTATTTCACATAAAACTTATCATAAAAAAATATAATCTATTTTTTAAATTGAATAAAAGGAAAATTATTACGATTATTTTATTTTTTCACATCAATTTAATATACTTGAAGATGAAGTGAAAATTATTGAGATAGGAAACACATTGAAAGTGCTAAAAAATAGTCTCAACTGCACCATCTGTCATCTACTTCTGATGATATGTGCTTTGGCTACTCAAACTTGCCTGCAAGTAATTGTCTTTTTATCCTATATACATTTTTCATCTTGCATCTATCTATTTCTTCAACATACAACATATATAATATAAACTTTGAAAAGTCTGCAGTATTTTTTCCTTGTCTCTTAACCGTCTCACAAATATATTTCCAAGTATTTATAACCTGCAAAAAGTTCTACCGAAAAATTCAAGAGAAAAAAAAAAAGAAATAGTATTTTATATATGTTATAAAGTAAAAGTAACATGAGTATAGAAATAGAAAAAAATATATAAACTAAATAAATATACAGGGTTGGAGATCTTGACATAGAGAGTTTTGTATATACACTGTCCTTATGTATATGGCTGTTGGAGTGTCGTTTGTTTGGCGCGCGTGTGGCCGCGCGATAATTCTCTGGGGCTAGAAACAGAGGGTTTGTTGGGTGGTTTTCGGGATGCTGGCCTCAGTGATCTGGTTTGCCGCGGGTGGCCCGTTTGGCGACTCTCCAGGCGCACTGCGGCCATGCCATTTCTCTTATGTCTGACAAAACCCCCGGGAGTTCTTGAGCATCAACCTCCTGAAGAACGCGCGCACCGCGACGCTGGATGGATATCATTACGTCAAGCGCAATATCTGGCTAATGACGTTCATAAATCTTGTCAACTATGTCTATACAAAGTTCCTTCAATAAATTTTATTTAAGAAATAGTTTATAATTATTAAGCTATTAATAAAGTCGTTGAATTATTCTAAAAATGATTGAAGAAAAATTTTTTAGATTAAATGACAAATGATTAATAATTATTTCCTTGTTTTTTTATTGGTGCGATATAAAACTTTTGTTGAATGACAAAAGTATACCTAAATTTACGACATTATTTGTAAAAATCTCAACTTTTGTCATCTATTATATAGCAGCGCGTAAAATGGGGAAAAAAAAAAATTAGCGATGAGTTGTAAGTTAAAGGAAACTGAGAAGTATAAAAAGAAAAATGAAACAGACAGTGGAGTTTTTCGTGTGATGATCGCTGATGATAATCTTTGTGGATGAAGAGAACAAAACGCAAAAGGGAAATTGGGGCTCTGTGTTACAACTGATGCGCTGTGGTATAAATACTCGCAAAAAAAAAGAAAAAAAAAACGTTGACAAGGGTCATGGGAGATTTGAAGGGTGTTAAGTGTAATGTTACTGTAGTACAGTGTTAGTGTAGGTAACCTATGTATGTATTTTAGTGGATGTTTTGTGACTGAGTGTTTGTGGTGTGGAGGAGAGACCGAATGAAACTGGGGTGCGGATGAAATGAAAAGAAAAAGAAGATCGATGATGTCCTGGTGGTGAAAACGCGTACTGTTCCACATCGTTACGTTTCGTTTTCCACCAACATCTGTTTATTTTCTGTTGGCCGGATCTCAATACTCATTCTTGAAAATGAGACGTCGCACATTTGTCAAAATTTATGCCCAATCTCCATGACAATATTCGCCAGTGTCATAAAAATATTTAAATATTCATCATTTCTTTTTGAAATTTTTTTTTTTGCGAAAAATATTAATCATCATTTGTTAGTTCTACTTGCTGAAGATTAGTATTACCAAGGGATGCGATGAAGCGCAGGCAAAAGCGTAGACAGGCGGCGCAAGCTTACCAAGCACTTAAAAAATGTTTGTTAAAAATTAAGCTATAAGTTTATTCATTTTTCTTGTGTAGATAATAATGTGTAAAGCTTCAAAGTTCGTGTGAGTGTTTTTGAAAAAACGTTCGGTTGAAAACAGTATATTTGTGTTTACGTATTTTTTATACATAAATGATTGTTTATAATAGTTTAATAATCTTTTGTTTTCCCGCGAACGTACTTTCCCAATTAGTTACAATTAAAAAAATATACAAATACAAATGAATGCACAAACGCAATCAACAATGAAATCGTACATTGTAAATTTTATACACGCAAGATGAAAGCATACACATGACGCGGCGGCGACCAGAAGCGCACTGCACACACTGACAATATTATTTCGTAACATTTCGACTCTCATGTCGATTGTTTATATATTAATTCCATTTTTTATTGCGCATCCCGAGTCATTTTTCGAGGTTAATTATTTTAATAATCATTTTTTTTTTCTGTTTTTTAATCTTCAATATTATTTTTGCGATCCTCGGGGGTTCTCGTGTGTGTCGGATGCAATTTTGTTCGTATTCTCATTCACAAACATATTATCCACAATCAACTAAACAATAATCAATTAATATTCATAAATAAAATAAATCAAATTATTTATAAAATTAATAGATTACAATTTTTGTTCATTGTTAAATTTTAATATGTTTTGGTGTGAAAGAGAATACAGACAGTATAACTGTCTTGGGTCAGACTGTACACAGGATTTATAAATTTTCCCAAATTTCAAATATAATTTTGTGGGACATATATAAATGGAAAAATTATCGGACCAACGGAAAGGAATTACCAAGAAGGTTTTTGAAAACATGAGAAATCGCGAGTCACGTTCCAGGTGACAGTGTCGACTTGATTTGGTTTCCGCACAGGGCTCAACACCTGGGGTCCAGTCTCGTACATTCAGTTCCAAACATTTTTTTTTTTTGTTCCTTTTTCAAAATCCATATACATTTACACCTTATGCAAATATATATACACACAAATTTATCCTTGTTTTTATCATTAATATCCCGATAACCCTTTTATTATTCATCGCCCTGTCTGCATATTCACTTTAAGTTCATTTTTATTTACATTATTTCATTTCTATTCTTCCTAATTCCAACAAACTTTAATAAAAATAAAAAAAATAAAACGATTTCCAATCGAGTTATCTGATTAAATCATACTTGAAATCCGTTTGAAATGTATAAGATAATATTTTACCATAAAAACTTATCAGAAAATAATTAAATCAAAATCTCACATTAGATTTTTTTTTTTTCCAATCAATTTAATTAATTTAATAAATATAATTAACGATTTATTTTTGAATCTGAATGTACGATCCGGAACGTCAATCGAATGCTACAGAAATATATATTTATATGTAATAATAATAATAATAATAATACATAATGTTATAACTAAACCTAAATATACGAAAATAATGAAAATAAAAATAAATAAATATATTTGTATTAATATAGTTTCGACAATGATACTGTTTTGTTTTATTGGCCTGCGGAGCTCGAGTTATTCATCAGTCATGAATGTATTAAATTTGAAAAACAATCTTTTCAATGAATTTAAATATAAAATTGAAACAGACAATTTTGCTGATAAAATATTCGCGTATAAAGTAATTAAAAAAATTTTAGTACAAAATCCAAGAAGAAATATTGTGCCTCAAGATAAAGAACAAAAATAACGATAGCATTGTGAGTGTGTGTCTGTATAGCGTGTGAAACACGTGGTGAAAAAAAGTGTCCTAAGGGTTGGTTGAAGACATCGGTGAGAATAAAGTGTATCGCAATAAGAGAAGAAGAAAAAAAGAAAAAAAAAAAGAGAGAGAATGAAGAAGAAAAGAAAGAGAATTCGTACTGTTCTCTAATGAAATTTGGGTTCTAGTGCCAAGCCCGGAGAAATTATCTTCGACTTCCGATCCACCCCAAGCCAACATAACGAATTTCCATTAGGGGTTTGGCTCGTTAGAGTGGCTCTATAGTGCAGACGACGCCTTAGGACACGTCGATCGAAGCGCCACTATACAGTTTCACAAACTTAACTATCTCTCTGTTTCCTTCAGCTCTCTTCGCGACACTCCACCCTCGAGTCTCACTTCAGTTGTTCTATAGTATTTCGTGTTTACCATTCTCTTTTGTTACACATAAATATATGTATATAATATATCTTCTCGTTTACTTCGTCAGAGAAAGCGCTTTGAGACTTTGGCATTAAGGGGGTCGTCCAAGTTTCTCCATTTCACTAAAGAGTCAATAGACCGCGACCGAAAGAGATTTATTCAATTTTAATCGATTGTTCATTGTGTCCTACAGTTCAACACGTTTAACAATTTGAATACTCGTGATGAATATCAAGATTATTTGTTTACATTGAGATGGAATTATTTGTGATGTTAATTAAATGGAAGTTATGAAGTTTAGATGTTTTGATAATTATTTGTATGTAATGAACGTGATTAAATATATAATATGATTGAATAAAATTAATTTATAATATTATGTAAACATTTTTGATTGTTAACTCGAGCTCCGCAAGGATTTGGCCATGCAATGATTAACACACCACAATTGTTCAAAAAGGTTTCAACCACGCATAGTAATAATAAAGGTGGACAAGATATATATAATTATATATTTATGTAATCTTGCGAAGACTGTGGAACGTAGCAAGGTTCCCTTGTAACAGTTCAGCCAACCAAACAGCCGTGTGACGAGCTAAAAATATTGTTAGTTTATAAAAATGCCATCAGTGTTTTAATTTATTGTTCTCTTGTTATTTTTTTTTTAATTTGTTGTTTCAATCTGCCAACACACACGCACATTCTTTTGTTTCATTTCTCAAAATCAGTCACGAGCAAGCATCAACACTCCAAAAATCACAACGACAACAGAGATAATGACAAAACAAATTTGTTTAAGATAAATAATAAAAATGTGGTAAAAGAAGAAAAAACATAAATATAAAATTGAGTTAATATTTGGATAAAAATAATAATAAATTTAGATTATTTATTATAATTGAAGCTTGCTCGTAAACCTGAGAGGTCACGAGGAAGAAGAAGCAATTTAAGAATGTCTGTTTAGGAACGTGGGATATTTTTTGTGAGAGTTTGAGATGATAATTTATTCAGAAGTGAATTTTTTAACAATTTTGTATTGATATTTTCAGTAATTTCATGATTCGATGAATGTCGTACTGTCCATAGTTTATTATTGGAAAGGATTTCACAGTATGGATAATTGATAGATGTAAATTAAAATAAATAAATATATTATTAGATTCCCTTTTTAATTTTACGATAGAAATTTTTAAGAATTACAAGATCATTTTATTATTCAACAACTTTAAGTTTTAATTGACAAATTCTACAATTCAACTTTGAATAACAAAAAGAACGAAATAAAAAAAATCAGTTATTAATTATTTAATCACATCAATAATAATATAATAAATTTGCTCATAAAAGCAAGAACTTTTTTATATCTTTATAAAAAACTATGTATTTTTCCTCGTATTTTTTTTCTCTCGAGATCAATAAAAGCTCTTTGATAACCAGATTGCCGGCAATCGTATACCCTCAGAAAGAAAGTAGAAAAAAAAAAATAAAGAAAAAGAACGTGAGGGTGAAGAAAATAAAATATAAGAAAAAGTGGAGGGTGAAAAAAAAAAAAAAAATAAGTAGGGCAATACGTGTGTAAGATGAAGAGACGTCAGTTGATGTCAGAATACATATACGGTGTTCTATTTTGAGTTTAAAAACAAATGACATAGAGGGAGTGGATTTTTGAGTATTGACACAGGAGAAAAAACTTTCTTTTTTCCCAAAGAATTCATTTCACTTGGATGCACAGAGATGAATGACAGAAAGTGGATTTGATTGATTTAAACAAAAGTGTCAATTTATCGTGTGATTTTTTTGTTGTCAAAATTTTGATTGTTCTTATACGATTAACACACTGTACCATCAACACTTCGGACACTGAACTGATGCTGAGGACATACATGGTAACTCCAACCTCCACTGGTGGACCTGGAATCAACAAAAATACCAAGCGCCTTGCTGTTGTTCTCATATCTCCAACAAAAAATCCTTTCATCATCAGTTCATTTTTTTTTTTTTGTATCTTCATAATTATTATCATCATTAAAAATATTTTTATCATTATCCTCATCATAATCATCATCATCGAAGCCGCTTCTCCAATATTTCTATTCACATCCCGTACTTCTAGGTCTTCCTGCTTCACAAATAAACATATATCCACGGATAACCTAGTTTTTTATTTTTTAACTTTATCATTGGGGATGAAATGTATATATTTCTAATCGAACATTTGGCATTGTTAAAGACTGAATGGATACGACCCTTCAGTACGGGAGTTTAGAGTAATCATTTATGTATATGTATATATAAATAGATTTTATTTATATATATATGTGAAAGGGGGATGAATGATATCCCTGAAACGAATGCCTGCATGGAGTGAGATTGCTCACACCCTGCACGGAACCAAATCAACGGGACTCGTTGGTTATCCAGGCTATAAAAAAAAATTTTATTTATAAAATAATTTTGATTATATATCTTAAATTAAAATATTATAATTTTTATTAATATCATTTTCTTTTATTTCATTCAGTTTTTTATTTCTAAATTAACGTCCATATTATTTGTTTACCTTCAGAGGGTTGTGGAGATACAAAAATAAAATAATAATACAGAAAGAGATAAAAAATAAATAAAAAATACCAATTGAATGTAACAAAAATATTTTTTTTCTTTTTCGTGTAAATTATATTTAAACGTATATACAATATACATTTTTTTTTTATTAATTCCACTTCTCTCCTCAAGATCATCATCTTATCACGAGGTTATTGTTAACTTTTATAAATAACGTCTAATACATATTTTTTTTTATTTCGTATATTTTAAAACACGTAGCGTTTTTTTTTTTCCTTTTTCTTTTCTTTATATTTTCCCGTTATTCTTTTTCGAATATGTGTTTATATGGTTGTATGTATATGCGTGTGTAGTATTTGCGTGTGTATATATATACATAGCTTTGAAAAACGCGAGAGGACCGTATATTGTGATTATCAGTGCTGGCAGCGGGCAGCCCATCTCAGCAGCCGCGGCATAGCAGCTAGCGTCTAATGGGATGGCATGTTACCTATATTATAAATATATCTATGTGTATATGTGTATGTTTGCTTATGCATGTGCGTATGTATATGTTGTGTATTATACATATATGCCATGAGCGCAAACTATACGCTGCGAGGGGTTCGTCTCCCTTCGTTTAACCTCAGTAAAATTGGAACGTTGTTATATGGGAATAGGGACGACGAGGAAAAAGAACGAATAGGAAAAAAAAAAAAAAAAATAGCTCTCGCACGATATAGAGGTCGTAATCTATGGTCGTTAGTCAACGACAAAAATTTGTTCAAATTAAATTATGAAGACTATATTTCTTTATTTATTTTCCCATTTTTTTGATGGAGATGAATTTTATAAAATGACGGAAAAAAAAGAAAAAATATAAAAAATTTTTGTCGCGCTCAAGGCATATATTATAGTTTGTATATATCAATTATATTTACAGTTATTTATACAGTTAAAATTGTGTTGGAATAATTATGTGAGGTTATACACGCGATGAAAAAAAAATAAATAAATTAAAAAAAAAAAAAATTTATTGTCGTGGTAAACAAGAATTATAAATGAGGAAAATTAACAGTTCATTAGTGATTATATTGAGTATAATTAGCTTGTTGTTTGGATAAAATATTGAATAAATAATAAATAATTATTTATTTATTTATTTATTTTTTTTTTAAATATGTACAATTGAGCTTTTGTTTGACGTGGAATGTAACGTTTGTACGAGATCTGGGGGGTTTTAGCTGGGGTATTGAATGACAATGCCTTAAATATTATTTACAAAAATTAAATATAATAAATATTATTATCAATATATTGAATTAATATTTTTTATTGGTATATGTAAATGTGTTTATAAGGTAAAACGGTTTGCATGCCGGTGTCTAAACGATTAACACCTTTTTTCTATATAAACGCACTAAAAGACGCACCTAACTCAAACATTAATGAATTAAAAAAGATTGGAGGAGAAAATTTAAAATAATAAAAAAATTATAATAACATTTATATTATCAGTGAATTATTATAAATATAAATATACATATATATATATATATATTAATAATAATATGGTGCGATACTTTGAAACATTATATTTAATAAATATAACGAAAATTAATTTGAGCTAATTAATAGAATTAAATTCTACGTATGAATAAAATATTTATTTCTTATATAATAGTGCGATAGTGTTTGTGATTCTAAACATTCTTTCAATCGATTTCTATGTATATATAATAATATACATATATAATACATGACCTCAAGAAAAATATAAAATAAATAAAAAAATTATTCAATCGCGTTTTACTATAAAACAAAAAGATAGAAAAATAAATATAAAATAAAACAAATAAAATTTCACGAAATTTCCATTACTTAAAATTGAATTTGCCAAGTATATATATAAGTAATAAATACATTAAAAGGTTTCAAATGAACTTTTGAAATGTCCACGTGATGTCTAAAGGTCACGATGTTACAATTAAAATTTGTGCGAGATTAAATTGACGGTTGGTCTGCTAGTATACGGCAAAGATATCGAATTAAGATGAATGATTGTGGCATCTCTCGAGTTGGTTGAATCACAGGAGCGACGGAACTAATTTCGTGGACGGACACTCTCTGGATTGTTGCGTCCCTCCTTCCCGCACCCTTACACCATACCGCGCGTTCCTTCATCATTGTCTCTTTGTCTTTTGCCCTCTCTATATAATCTCACTCTCGAGTTTGTTCTTGTCCCATTCCCACAATTAAACTGTTTCTCCCAGTTTACACGCCATCCAATTCCCTTTCAAACCCTGTTTATCGGCATCAAGCGACGCTATACCCGCATCCGACGTGTGTGTCCCAACGGTGACGAATGTTAGAACCCTTACGAGGGCGTCTCAATGTAATTAACTCTTCGTAACTCATGATATCGCTCCCGTGACTCTACATAATTGTTGTAAATTACACGCGTTCAATAAAAATTACCATTTAAATTCATCGGCAAAAAAATTTTTCATTCTTCATTTTATTCTATTTATTTATTTATTTATTTATTCATTTATGCGTTTAAATTATTGTATCAATAAGTTTATTTATAATATACCTTTAGTATCACGTGGTCTATTTCATAAAAAATTAAAAAATGCAAAATTAAATTGTGTATTTTTGGAGAGGATTATATTTAATAAAATATTGAACTATTAAAAAAAAAAAATAAATAAAATATATTTATATACATATATGTATGTTTTTTAAAGACAGCTGTGTGGGTTATTTTAGCACGGGTTTAAAAAATAGAATTAGGGGTATGGTGTTGGCGAATTGGCGGGCAAGGGGCGATGGGTCAGGGGTGATTTATTATATAAATTATTTTTTTTTTTCTTCTCATAAAATATTGATTGATTGATTGATTGATGATATAATTGTGTGTGAAAATTGATTCAGCTTTTGAATGACTTGTTAAAGACCTATAAGGTAGTACCATTTTGACTTCTGATAGCGAGCTGATACTCAAGACGTACATGGTGACGCCCACCTCGACGGGAGGACCTGAAATGAAGGTTAGTAAAGCTGAGTCGGCCAAATTTGGCCGAAACACCATGCACAATTTGCTAAATCATTTATTTATTCTTGATTATTTTTTTCTCTTCAACTTTAATATACTAATATTATATTATATTATATATTAAATGTATATATATATGTATTTATTTATTCTTTTTTTATCTTCTTCGTAAAATATATATTATGAATTATTTTTAAATTTGGTTGAGGTAATTGTGTGATATTAGATGAATCACTGAAAGTCCGAATAGAAATAAATTTCTTTATAAAATATATAAATTTCTTTATCCATAAATACTATTTTATTTTTATTTATTCACTTTATAATATCGCAAATAGATAAATCAATTTAGATTAATCTTGAAGTATTTTATGAAAATTTGTTCATGATAAAATTGGCCGGATGATGATGAGCATTTAATATCCGAATATGTTACAGTCAGCCATCTGTCGCGGTTATCTATAATGATCAATTTTCCAACATGGATATAGATGTGAATATTTAACGTAATAACTATTTGAAAATGTGGTAGCACAAAAAATTGAATATTGAACTCGATTTGAATATATTCAAACATCATTAAATGATAACCAGATGACTGTTCATTGGCTGATCAATTGATTGGCATACATATACAGCAAGATATTCTCACTTAGATAAAACAAAAAAATTCTAAATAATATCAAACGAAAAATCCCCCAACAATTTTGTTTTAAAAATTACCAAAACACAAATAGCAAAGTGAAACAAGAAATAAAAAAATACTGTAAATATTTTTCCATCAGTCAACTTGTAATATTTATATAATTTCTATCATCTTTCAATGGTACTTAATTATTTTCAAGTATCATTAAACCAATTCCAAAATTTCCTTTTCTCATTTCTTTATTATTTAATATTTATTTTTTTATTTTTCGTTGCCACAAAATTTTTCCTGCACATTCATTGCTTCTTTTGATTTAATGAGTATTCGTAATGAAACAGTATTGAGTCACGCAAACAACACGAGTAGTCGACCTAAAAAATAATAATAAATAAATAAATAAATAAATAAATAACAAAATAAAAAATTACACAATACCCAGTCGACAAACTTTTCATCATAAACTACCCCCGCATCAACACATTCTCTATACACAACACACATTTGCGTTCATGTCATATATTGCGCAATACATTTCCCATTTTCCCCATCATGCTTTTCCACTATATATACTACAACATCCCATAGATGAGATATATCCCACAAGAGACTCGTGTTTCATAATATTGCCACTCCACCGTCACCCTCCTAGTTATAATGGATGGCTGTTGTATGCATGTGCATATGGGGGATACATTCATTGGAGTCTGATTGATATTTGTTCGTTGTCTCATGCCAGAAATTTCGTTGAATTTAACATTTTCATATTTTATTTTTATTTTTTTACATTTTATTTATCGATTTCTCACTTTATACGATATTATCCAAACAATTCTTTTATGTATTTATTTTTTATTCAATGAAAACAAATAAATATACAATATTATTGTATTTATTTATCATTAGTTCTTCAATTAATATTAATAACGTCATCGATCATTTACAAATGGATGTTCGGATAATTAAATGAGATTATTACAAATGCTTGTTCATTAAAATAATTTCTGTTATATATTATAATCAGTATTGCAATCAATTTTGAAATTCAACTGTCATTATAACAGCGAGTATTTTATTTTATTTAGTGAGTGTATATGTGAATGGAGAATAATAACGATTTGTTTCATTATTCAATGAGTGCTCAAACAGTGTTGAAATGTCCATGTCAATTCTTCATCAAATTATCTTGATTTTATAATAAACAAATATGTCATTTGCTCTCTCTGTTTGTATGTATCAATGTGAGTTGTTTCATTTCTTTGACTCTTCAACTTGCCCCATACTTGTTTGACTTCACCGTTGAGCTTTTCACTTTGTCATCTATTCAACCAAGACGAAGAAGAAAAAGGATAAGAAAAAGTATAAGAGAAGAAAAAAAGAAAAAGTAAAAGAGAAAGGACCAAAGGCAATCAGTCGAGATATTGGCACTTTACCGCACGTTTCTCGACGGTGTGCTTGAGATTAACGATGACAAGTCGCAGATATTTTGACAAAAAGCTGTCACGAGTGAAAAGAAAAAAAAGAAAAGAAATGTCAATATAACGAATGTTGTGATCGGGGACATAAGAAAAGTATCAAATACTCTCGAATTTTTTATTCTTTCACTGAAGAATTTTTTTGTTTCTTCTTTTCTTCCATCAGCTACTTACGAATTCCTCACACAGGTTTTATTGAAAATAAACAAATAATGTGCGTTATTTTTTTTCCTTTCTCATTTTTTTTTTGTATTTACTTTTTCTTTCTTTCATTTTCATAATTGGCTATTTGTCCAGAATTGAATATACACATATATTTCAACGTATCAATATTTATCTTTTGCTATTATCATGCGACATGGAATCGCAAAATCATTTCAAGAACGATACTATGGTACAAAAATGTCCTTTTTGTCCCTGTGGGACATTTACCTTTCCCTCACGACGTCTACATAGATAGTCTGTTGAGGGTAAGTCACGTCTCGTATGGGCCGACGGTTGAAAATAAGAGGAAAAAAAAAAAAGGGGACATGTATAAAGTAGAAAGAAAAAAAAAATAATAATATAAAAAAAACGTAGACACGAAACGAATGGTGACCAAGTTAAAAAGCACTGTGTAGACCATGTGGCTTGTCTATGTACATATATATACATGTATATATATGCGAACGAAGATGGCAAAGAGGTAAAAGCAGCGAATGAAGAAGAGTGTACGATATAGCTATCGTTCTTTTTCGAAATCGTGACCGGAAAACGGGAATTTCGTGACTGAATCGAAAAAAGCTAAAATGGCCAGGCATGGATGCTGAATAGAGACTGAGTGCAACAATATATAGGATGTTACAAGGCATGAAACGAGTCATAGGAAATGAGGGAGAGAGTGTGCAAGAGAAGGAGATTCAAGTCCGTGATTTTTCTAAATTCAAGACGTATCTGGGTCGAGTGGACTTTGCATGCGAAAATTTATCGAATGTTCAGAAAAATTGGCGCCTCACATCATATATATGTATTTTAACTCTGTTATACATATGTATACGCTTATGTATACATATATATCTATCTTTTATTGGCGTATCATCATTGTATCGTGTGAATTTAGATTGCGTAACTAAAGAGCCAATGATTCTGAAGATTTCCATAGCAAAGTCACCTTCCAACAGACTCATTTATTTCAATTTGCTTTTTTATTTATTTATTTTTCTTTATATTCACCTCTTTATTTCACATACAGGCGTATAGACGTATAATTTTTACGAATAACCTTACTCTGAATTCAGATCAACGATTCGTATGTGAAGTTCATTTATTTATTATTATTTTTTTTTTCCTTTTTCTTTCATTAGTTCTTTAGTCGAATAATCTTTTATTATTGACAGAGTCTGAGCAAACAAATTCTATAGCTATTATACACAAGAATGCGTTTTTATCACGTGTAGTTATGTGCGGTTGTATGTATGTATTTGTGGTATAGCGATTTGTAGAAAAGTGTGTGTCCGCCAGCAGCGCGGAAAAAAAAAAATATATATAATATGTGGATGTAAAAAATAACAAAGAATAAAAGTAGTAACTACTATTGTTGGGACGATTGTAGGGTGTTGGAGGCCAGGATCAGCCGGATGCTGTTAACGGTAACCCGTAGCAACGAGCGTCCTAACATCGATCCGAGTTTTACCGAAGTGCCAAACCGCGTGCGCCCCGCCCAATAGTCTCTCTCTTTCCATAAGGTATCACGAAAATTTTGACATTACCAGGGCGACTACTGTGTTGTCATTCGCGCACAAATCAACTCACACATTTGGTTTATCTGCCAGTGATGCCAATGGTGAAATGAAAAGCGAGAGTAATGAAAGAAAGAAATAAAAAAAAAAAAAGAAGAAGAGACATAATTGAATCTTGGAATTTTTGTTCATTTTTATATTCTTTTCTTTTTTTTTTTTTTCTCTCTCCCATTCAAACGCATCGTACATGGTAGCCAGCTTAAAGATACAATTTACGACGTTGGGGAATATGTTGGGACTTAGCACGGCTGACCAGTTATTGATACACTCCCCTCATGTCTATTATCATTGTTTATATATCATTTTATATATTACTTGATATTGCATTTCAGTATTACAGTAACAATTTTAGTCTTTTGTCCATTAATTCCTTTTATTGTTTTTGTTTAGTCTAACTTTATCTTAGTAAAATAAACCATTGGAAATACTGGAATACATATCTATTAAAGAGAAGAAAAAAATAAAATATAAATAGTGAATAAAGTAGAATTATATATAATTGATTAAGTGGATAAAAGTGTCGGATGAATCGCGACAGATTGTTGAAAAGTTTTGTTTTCAATACAGTTGTGAAAAAAAAAAAATGTACAGTAAAAGTAGAGAGAGATGAATAAAGAAACGAAATTCAATCTGAAAGTTCAAAGCTATCAATCGTGCTTTATATATGTATTCAACATCAGCAATCGCAAGTTGGTCGTTTATGTATTGTCGATAATTCGTCCTCCTCTTCGTTTTTTTTTTTCTTGCTCTATTGGTATAAATATAAAAGCAACGGAGAGTGTAGATGTGTCTCTGTGTATCTGTGTGTGTATGTGTGGGAGAGAAGAAAAAAAATGAAAGAAAGAGGAACAAAATTCTTGACAATGGCGTGCACAATTGGACCATTGCTCCTTGGTCTGCTCACGACCTTCGAGCCGGCCTTATTTCGATACGATTGTACCATCGACCTCTCTTTCCGCCCGTATACGTCGTGGGACAATACATGGAGGCCAACGGAAAGACGTCTCTGTGTTGAGGCCGTGGCCCCGACAAGACATCGACTGATAAAAATTAAAAAAGAAAAGAAAAAAAAAATATAAAGAGTTAAAAAATATGAAAATAGAAAAGGTGAATAATGACAATAAAAACAAATGAATAATTTTTTTTCCTTCAACTCCGTGTGGGATTTTATATTTATAAATGTAAAGTATGAGATTAATTATTATATATCATTGCTTGAGGGGTTGTAAAATAATTTTTGGTATCATTGTTTAAATTATTCGTCGAAACATTTTGTTTTGTTATCAAGTTCAACTGTATATGGTTGAAATTGTAATAAAAGTTATTTCCTCAGGCAATTTTTTATTTTCTTGTGCTGCACTATTGTTGAGTATATTTTTATTTGTATTTTTCGTTTGGCTTTTTTATTTTTATTTCGATATTCGTATGACGTTATATATTGGTGTATGTTTCGATTGTTTTCATATATGTAAGTCTCTTTTAACTTTGCGCAATTTCTTTCTTTTGCTGTCTTGGATATTATACTCTATTTCCAGTGGTGGGTCTCGTAAAGTTTTAAAGAAGATTGCTTCGAATCGGAACGTTTTAGGATCCGTCGAGAGAGCTTTACGACCTCCGACGAAGAGAAATAAAATATGGGGAATAACAAAAAATAAAAGAGAGATAAAGGTGAACGAGTGAGAAAGGGCAAGAGGGAGATGAATGTACAGATGAGGAGAGTAAAAAGAAAAAGAGTGGAGGAGAATCAATAAATAATATGCAGTAGAACAATTCAAAAATTCTTGGAGTAAAACACACAAAGTCTGAATATAATAACCCCCTTTAGAACATCGGTGAATATAATTTCAATTATTTATTTTCGAAATGGATTATTGAAAATATCTTTGCTATAAAGTCCACAACAATTGATTCAATCAGCCAATGATAATTTTTTAAATTTCCAATCGTCATTTATAATTCATGACAAAACAAATATTATTTCGTATAATTAATTTTCCTATTTATTTATTTATTTAATTAACTGCCAATTCATGAGTTGATTTAATAAATTAAAATGCTTCTGAACTTCTTTAATTATATAATCGTGATGTAATTATATTCGTTTTATATTTTGGAATAATGAATATGAAAAAGGTAATTACAAGTATGTTTTGAAATTAATCAAAACAATTGTACAAAAATTCACATCAATATATCAAAATATATTTGTATAATAATTGCCTTCATTGTTATTTTATTTTTTATTTTTATTTTGTTCTTACGGAATTATTTTAATAAATTTGATTTTTTTTTCATTCAATGAATGATACACACAGTGAGTAATTCAAACGGGTACTCACCTCCGTAGTTCGGCCTTACTCTTTTATCATAACTAACGGAGAAGGAGTCCAATATCGCTGAAATATTCACGTCTCCCAGCATACTGCCACCTCCAGAACTGCAATAAACAAAGTAATCATTAAGAGACGATAAAAAAAATTATATTTTCACATCAACAACTGATATTCATATTAACTATTATCATTTCTAAATTAAAAACTAATAAAATTACAGTTAATTTTCAATGAATATTCTTTGAAATTAATTTTATATAAGATTACAATATTTTTGTGAGAAGAAAAAATGTAATAAAGTAGGCAGAATTATTCCTATGTATGTATATTAATTATTCATGATAGTTGATAATTATTATAAATTATAAATAATTATTATAAACATAAACAAATGATAATAAAAATAAAATTGAATATTCACATCAACAACTAATATTCATATTAAATATTACTTTACCTATTATCATTTTTAAATTAAAATCTAATAAAATTAAAGTTAATTTTCAATCTTGGAATATTGCTCAAAATTAATTTTATAAACAAGATAAATCAGGCAAAATTATCCCTACGTATATATATTAATTACTTATAATAATTATCATAAATTATAAATATAAACAAGTGATGATAAAAATAAATTTAATTTTCGCATCAACAACTAATATTCACATTAACTATTACTTCAACCATCATCATTTTTAAATTAAAATATAATACCTAACATTTTTCATAACTCTATTAAATTTATATTATTCCATTTCTTCATTAATATATACATATATATTTATTTATTCATTCATTTTTTTTTTTTTTTATTCAATAAAGGGTAATATAAAATCTTTATGAAAGAGGAAAATTATTCAAGTGTATATTGAATTGAAAATGAATTGACGTCGTTTAGAAATATAGATGTCGATCAAATGTCAGGTCTATGACCTGCACTTTACCACCACAATAATAATAATAATAATAATAATAATAATAATAATAATAATAATAATAAAAGTTAACCTTTACATTCTCACGTTTTTAAAATATATTTTTCATTCTACTTTTTCTCCTGTCTAATTTTAGCTTCTGCTTTTACACTATTCTCCCGTTACTTTATCTTAAAAGATCCAATTGCCCACGTTCAATGTAATTCACACTTACTGACGTGGACCATCGTAAAACAAGCTGCTTAACGGTCGCATTAAGAAACGCTTACCTCGACAATTTACCAATGCACGAAGTCATGATCACCATAAAATTTCATTTCTCAAAGAGCGCGATGGCTTTACTTTATCATTCTTCAATAATAAATTTAGCTTTATGTATTTTTGTATGTAATGTACGGGTATGTACTATCTGTCCGATGATGATGATGATAATTTTTTAGTATGATTGCAGAGTAATATGATTCGATGAATGAATTTTTCTTTTGTTTTTTTTTTATTTAAATTTCGATTTTAATTGTTGGAAAATAAAATGCGGATGATGGTGATAATAATATGGTGAAATGTGGAAAATAAATGTGAAAAGTCAACGTAAAGTTGAGCAGATTCAGTGACGCGAGAAGATAAATTACCACTTTTAAAATTACTAAGGATTATTAACGGTAGTTATAACACTTGAAATTAGTATAATGAATAGCTTGCTATAAATATTTCATAGATAGGATACTGTAAATTTAAAAATTCTATATGTAATTTTCAGAGTTAATACGTCTTTTTTTTTTTTTTTTCTTATACTTGTTTTTATTTTTATTTTTTAAAATAATTTCATTGCATAATTTAAAAGTGTACGTGTATATATAGTCTTTTTCGTTTATTTTCTATTTGTTTTGCAAATTTTATCGTATGGAAATGATTATGATGAAAAGAAAATACGTAGGCAATGATGAAAAAACTAATTAAGTAGTTTCATTATTTTAAAAAAAAAATATTCCAATAGCGTATTCTCATAAATTTTTATATTCATGAATATATATAGATTTCAAATATACATATTTTATAATCGATGTCTAACGACAAAAACTAATTAAACTACTTCATTAGTATAAAATTCAGATTCTCATCATTCTCTATTTCTCTTTCGCTGCAGTTTTATATCACAATCAATGATAATTTCATCTTATTTCCCAAACCCTTCTTCATTTTCTTATGACATAAAGTTCGATTAAACTTACCACGATGTCATATCCGTCGATAAGAAATGAAGAGAAATTGCGGGAGAATTGAGTTTCCCTCTATTTATTTTTCATTTCATTTTAACTATATATGTATGTAATATGCTTTTAACCCAGCGCCTATCATTTTCAAGCATATAATAAAATTTTCACTTTAAAAATTGCGGATGCAGAAAATAATATGGTAATTCATAATTTAAACGTGAATAGCAAGAAAATAAATTTCAATTCATATCATAAATGATATAAATATGAAATATTAACAAAAAAATATTAAATTATTCATCAAAAAATTGATGATTAAAAATTTTACAATACACATTTAACATAAAAAACTGCAATTATATTTATTTCTCTATGCAAATATTTCAACACAAAATAAATCCATCATTGCCATCAATATAAAAATAAAACAAATGAATTTAAACATATCATGTTCGTATATATAAACACAGCAATAGTGCGAATAAGTGAAAGAAGAAGGAAAAAGAATAGGTTGAATGTTGAAGTAGCGCATCTCAAAGTACTTTAAAGTGTTTGTAGATGCCAACACTTGTTATTGTGTGAGGACGAGGGGTAGATAAAGGGGTGTACAAACGCGTCTGTTCTCGCTTAAGCAAAAGTGAGACAGGAAACCTCTCTAGAATTGCATAATGAAGGCACACGGGCCTATATCCGACGAGGTAAAACCCTCAACGCTTGGTATACGTTCAGGGTAAATATTAGTCGATTGAGTAGGAGGGTTAATCGAGTGTCGAGAGGCTGATGCTCTGCTTGTCGCTGAGGAGCCAAGACGAGAAAACACTGGCACTATGCAAAAATCGATCTTTATGGTTAGACACATTAAGTTTATCACAAATATTATAGTATCATCAACATTTTTCTACCGCATTCAAACAAAACTTTATTATTAAATATGTATTTATATTTTTATATATAAATTATTTGTTTAATTGTTGCGGTTAAATTAATTTAATAGCAATTGAATAAGCAGAATGGAAAACAAAATGCAGAAGTCTTATAAGATGTATGATCATAGTTCATTGTAATTTTATTCTTTGTCTGTTGGCAAAGCTCTATGGTTCATCAGTGTGGTTTAAACTTTTGTATCTCGTTATGCAAAGGAAAATAAAAAAAATGTGCACAATGTTTTGCATTCAGGTGGAATCGTAAAAGTTGATGAGAGACGATGGTGCAGTCAATTTTAACTTTGAACGAAAGAAGGTGCAGATGTGTACGGATAAAGAAGTGAAATGCAGATGAGTATAAAAATATAAAAGAGATTGGAAGTTGTATTAAGCGATGATAATTATACTTTTTATAGGATTCTATGGAGAAAATTGTTCGCGTACGCGTCTTTATATTATATATGTATGCATACATGTGTTTGAGAACCAATTTTTTATTTTAAATTTCTATGTATAAAAGAAGAGGTAAAAATATTTTTATTCTTCATGTCCTTGGTTGCTAGCGACCGAAAAGGTCAACAAGGGCTGAAAGATGACATTTTGCCTTTGGGTTACTCTATTATATTGATCAAATCAAGTATTCGAGTGCACCTGAACGATTTTCTCGACAGTTTAACTTGGTGTTTTCCTGTGGTTTTCAGAAATATCATTGACACGTCAACAAAAAAACCAACTACCGTTCACATCGTCAAATATATACTTTTAGAGTTACTTTGATAGCCTACATCAATTCTATCAATTCTTTAGTTCACTATGCACTTTACGATAACTTGTTTTTATCGCAATATTTTTCTACAAACGTCAGAGAGAAAAATTTTATTTTCATAAAATAGTAAAGTAACACATTGACAGTTTAGAAATATGAAAAAGTACCATTAGAAAATGTTTTTGTTTTATTTATATACTTGTTTATTGATTTATTTATTTATTTTTTTACCTTTCATATCGACAAGAGTGTTTATCGTACAATTTCACAGTATTTATACCTGTTTATTTTTATTCTCTTTGTTGCCATTGTTTTTGTACGTTGAACGGGGTATCAAGTTGTTGCAATAATAGGATCTGTCTTGAGCTCTTTATACGGAATCGAAGCGCGCGGGTCTACCATAATCCCTTGAGCTTTTTAATCCCCAGGAAAAATTGCAGTTTCACCAGATGCCATGAGACTCTCTCAAAACTCTGTTGCCATAACGCGCTTTCTTATTCTAACTTTACTTGAAATGGAAACTGAAACAAGCATTACGTTACACCCTCAGTTCCATCAAGAGGATTCCATTTTTTTTTTCTTTTGAATAAAATCTAGTTATGCATTCTTTTAATTTTTTTATTGCATTTGTACGCTTTACTAAATTGAAGCTTCAGCAAAATGCTTGTAGATATAAAACCTTTGATGTGACAAATTACAATTCACAAAGATACCGAAAGAAAAAAAAAAAAATAATAAAACAAAACATCCTAATGAATTATTCTTAATTTATTCAACGTGACAAATTATTTATTCTCATGATGTAATGATGAAAAATTAAATAAAAACAGAGTGAAAGTTTTTCCGTGTGCATTGTTTTCGGTCAGCACACATTTCTTATGCGCCCTTTAAATAATGAACGTGTCTCACTTAAATGTGGTCAGTGAATGTTCACCAGAGGTTTTATATATTTCAAGAATTTTATTATTTTAATTATTTCACGTCGTATTTTTCAAACACACGCATATAGGTACCACTAATTGTTTCTTCCTCGCGCTTTTAAAATTGTGTCTGACCGCTTTATTATTTTTTTATTCACTAAAAAACCCTTAAAAACAAAACAATACATAATTGAAAATAAATTTTTTCTTCAATTTATACAAGCTTCTATCAATAATGTCTTTGATATTTTAATATAAATTCAATCTTGATAAAAGCCAAAGTATATTTCCTTTTAAAATGATACTTGACTGCGCTTACAAAGGATAACTAAAAAATTTTTCATCATCTTTGCGATGTAACTCTATTATTTCGTCATAACTCCGCAGTTAAGAATTGTTGGTACACTGACGCTATCGTTAGATGGCGCTGAGTGTGAATATCACCGCACAGTGATGCTTTTGCTTTTCTCCATTGACGCAGTTGCTTCGTGATATGAGAAAAAAAAAAAAAAATGGGCGAAAAGTAGAAAAATTGTGATCATGACTCGTTGGTGAGGGTGATGCAGCCCGTAAACGACTTACCCGCTTCAATTCCTCCCTCATCCCTCTGCCCCTATTTTCGTCCATGAAAGTTTTCCGGAGGAAAAGAATATCGCTCGATACATAAAGCCGGGGGAATTTTCTACGAGCGTTTATAAGAGTGGCATGAGCTTTTATGGCGCAGGGGAGCTGAAGATGATGGCGTTGGTTAGTGTTGAAGAAGCACGAATACATGATGCCTGGTGGTATACCTTGTTTTTTTTTTTACATATATATTTATTTAGCATTATCTGCCATACATACTTTTATATATTTTTCCATCTCGTTACATGCACAGAGTGTATATTACTGTATCTTTAGATATTGGATGTATTGCATAAAAATCATATAATTTATTGCACATGAGCTACAAGAATATTTTTATATTCTTAGTAAATTTATTATTATTATTTTCTTTTTCATAAATATATGGATAATAATGACAAGGGTAGCAATAGATCCTATTACAGATTGGTTTATAACTTTGAATTTTAGAATTTTTAAGTGTTCTCATCGCCATGGAAATTGTTATTGATATTTACATGTCTATATAAAAATAAAGTTTTTATTTTAACGTGAAAAATGCAGTTATGATAATAAAATTCATGGCATTTTACAAATATTTATGAACAATTATGTGGAGTAAAATTTCATTGACGTGACTTAATTTTCTCTATAATTATTAGTAAAATTCCAGTTTTATTTATTTATTTATTAGATTTTTTATAGAATTAAATGTGGATATATTAATGAATTTATATTTTTGTTTCTGGTATGTTCAAGAGATTTTAATGAAATTTCTTCAATGTCATTGACAAAAATTGAGATTAATAAAAAGATTTTTATTGTATTATTTGGAACACTTGTATATGACGATGGGTGTGCCACGTGCAGTGAACCATCTGTTCCGTTGAATCGCGCCAAGTTCGGGCAAACGATCTTCGTGAAACTTTTCTCTCCCGTATTTTACCGGCATTCCAATACTTATACTTCACTTGCTCTTTTTTCTTTTTTTCCCTGCTCGTTCTTGGTATAAAAGTAGAGCTATTGCGAGCCGAACGATAATCGATCAACGGTCGTGTCGTATATCATTGTCCAAGAATATCCGAGTATCCGTAATTGTTGGCTTGTTCTCTATATAAAAAGTTCCTCCCTTTTATTTCATCTCTTCTCATCGAAGAATGCTTCGATCGTCAACAACGACAATTATAAAAAAAGTTATTAGATATTGGATTTATTTCTCAAGAAGGAATTGTCAATAAAAATTTATAATCATAAAAAAAAAAAAAATTCATAAATACAAATTATCAAATAAATAAATGACAATTATTATTGCAATAAATAATTTCAATAATAAATACGAATATATATATATATATTTCTTTTTTAATTTAAGTTTTTTTATTACTTCCTAAAGTTGTGAAAGAGAGCACACAATAATTTTTCCAATTTCGTTTTAAAATCGTTAGTTCCAATAGTCAAATGTGAATAATAAAAAGGAACAAAAATGAATAAGAGAAATAAAAAAATATATCCAATCTCCTTTACGACGAACATCAATACAGCTCCCTTGTGGTCGCTCACAGTGGTAATCTTCGTTGGAACGATTTGGCCATTTTCACGAATTGTAAGAAGAGTGAATCGGGGATCGATTACCACATCTACTTTGCCACCGATAGCGCACGGAATATCTAAAAGTCCTTAAAGCTAGAAATGCGTGTGCCAGCCTGGCACCGAGTGGTACCTTCATCTACATACCTCATACCCATATATATATTCCTACATACATTTACAAAAGTGAGACACTGAAAGTCACGTTATGTATACACAATTGTCATCGATGATATTCAAACGTAAAAATTTTATTCCAATCAAATAATTTCCAATTCATTTCAATATATTTACCTGTTATACATAATTAGAAAAAATTAAATAATATAAACTATCACTCTCAATATATATCTATCTTAATATTTTATAAAATTTTATTTACAATCGTAATAACGATACATATGTATACAGAGAGAATTGTGGAAAGATCTGTCTACCAGTATCGCACAAAAAGCCTTTTCGTTTACCTTTTGCTCACGTTAGACGCGACTATAATTAATGAGATTGCTGCAGATATAACGACGCGACAATGTCAACGGAAAGGACTTGACATTAAAGTATAGGAGGACGACAGTGTTCCCTGGCACTTTAGACGAACAAAGTCCTTATTATCATTATTACCGTTTGCTGGCTTATCTGTTAGACACGCGATGTTCACGAGTCTCGATCGTCTAGATTTCCTTTTACCTTTCTTATCCTCTTCTATTTCTCCTACTTCTTTTACTTAATACTAACATTATTATTATACCGTCTCAAATATAAAATATTATAGAAACAATTAAGTCTCTTTGCTCTTCATTTTTCATTCTCACAATTAAAAAACAATCTCAATAATATAATTACTCATTTTCCTTTTTTTTCTTTTTAAAAACAATATTCTACATAGATTATTTTTCATTATTTCTTTTTCAGTTTATATACATCAGCTATGCAGTAGTGTAAGCAAATATAAACTCACTGGGTCAGCCAGATTCAATGTCATTGTTCGCGTTCGTTCTGATCGATAGACCATGAGAGAGGCCACTCAAGAAAGTGCGAAGGACACGCGGAGTTAAAGGTATATATCTATATGTATAGTGGTTTGAGAGGGTGAAGGAGAGAGGTGAGGGTAGAAAACAATATATATGTATGTAGGTGGCTCATCACGCACTGACGATCGCGCAACTACTCATGCACTCTCTATCGTTCAATATCAAACGCAGATAAAAAAGAGGGTTGGTGCATATGTCAGCGGCGTTTGTCAGCCTTATCGCGGTTTGTATGTTTGCATATGTTGTATATTGGACAAGTGCATATATATCTGTTGCGTATATATCGGTGTTGGTATAGCACATAAAGAGGGATAGGTTTGATCGACAATCACTTTGACACGCGTTGTATAGTTGTCTATTGCAGCGTATCATCGCATTCTGATATGATATTGATGATTGAAGATCATCTTGTCTTTGTTGCAATATATCAACGTATGTATTGTTGATAGAATTTCTAGGTTACTGTGTTATGGATTGTTAAATAATTTTAGGTATGTATGGATGTATATTAGAGTGTTTCATTTTTAGATGATATTTTTTGTTTTTTTTTTGTTTAAGATAATAATTAAAGTCAAATCAATAAATTCCAGTTTAAAGAAAATTTTTTGTTAATTATAATCAACTTTCATCTTTTCAGCTCTATGTACAACTCGAAAACTGCTGGTCGGAGAGCGTTTGTGGTAAACAACTTTTTTGTAGCAAATTTAATGCCCTACCAAAGCTGTATATTAATTTTTTTCAAAAAAAATTTTTGATTACCGAAAAATCGAGTTGAAGTCAAAAGAAACAATTTTTCTCGTGTTATTTATATGGGAAATCAAATTTTTGAATTCTCTAAGCTTCTAATTGATTCTGAATTTTTTTTTCAAATGGGAATATATTTTTTTTGTATAAATTATCAGATTTTCAGTGTTCACAAACAAAAAAAAATATCGCTTAAAAATGAAACAGCCTAATGTATATACAGGCGAAGTGGTGCAATAAGAAAATTAATTTGAAATTATGATATCCTCTTTGAAATTAAAGGAAAAGGTGAAGATATAATAAATATTAAATTTATCGGGGGGAAATTTGGTTTTTTTCCTTTTCTTTTTTTGTGTAATTTGTCATTGGCAATATGACGGAGGGCAATATAATGAGAATAAGATGAGTGATGACAATTTAGTGAGGAAATTATAATCTGTATATATGTATATATAAGCTTTTATTATATTGTAAAAAAACGAATGGGAATTTGAGGATAAGAGAGAAAAGAGGGTGATGTTCTTCTGTATGTATATATATTTCAGTTGTAATAAGCAGTAAATCAAAACGGTACTTTTCCATCGCATGCAGATAGTCCGGGCCGGAACTAAAGCGCAAAGGGAAAAAATTTATTTCAGCTACATAGAGAATCGCACAAGGAAAGAAGTGAACAGTAGAAAGTGAAGGAAAAATTAGAAGAAAAAAAATATATAATTAAAAGGGCAAAGTGACTGCGGCAAGGTTGATTTCTTGTTTTCTGCATAACGCGCACTTGTCGTTTTAATAATGACCGCGGCATGTACTAAAATCGTTTTTAATCGACATCGCGCACTTCGCATGACGATTGATATCTTCAATCGCGTTTGAATAATGCGATTAGTCACATAATGGCGCAGTGAAATTCACAAACTTTTTTCTCCCCTTTACACTTTTTCCTTTATTTACTTTAATTCTACACCTGTATTTTTTTTCCTCGTTCTGCAATATAGGTACCTATTTCACAACCTTGATGATAAAATATATCCGTAATAAAAAAAAAGTAAAATGAAAAAAAAAAAAAAAAAAAGAAACAAAAATATTGAATTCTATTTATTCACATATGCCTATAGGATAAATGTATGTATGTGAATGAGTGTGATCATTGAAAACGCAACATTACTATGCATACTTATGCATACAAAAATATACATGTGTATACGTGATGTTATATAAAGTCCTTATTGACATTTTCCAATAAGTTCCACGAATGCACAGACATTTACTGGGAAATATCCGAGTTGGACAAGCGTATATGTATGTATATATTTACTCCCACACACACACACACACACATATACATACATAATATCTGTGACATGTACATATACATACAACAATCTTGGTTGCTCTTGCCATCCTGTCATAAAGTTGCTCTTTATCTTTCCGTGCCGTCGCGCGGTTACCTCTTCAAAACGACCAAAAGACTTTTCGATCTGCCAATCAATGAGTTTTCATAAGAACATCGTGCACACAACTCTCTTCGTTGATATGAAGACGATGTTCGTGTTGGTAGTGGGGGAATTGAAGTGCAGTAGAGCCAATCAACCGAAACGATAGGCACGTGCCAAAACTGTTTCCCAACGATGAATTTCCTTCGTGATAACTTTTTGACTTTTTATTTTTTTTATTTTCATTCTCAAGACTAGACCAGTACACTCTACTTGCCCACTAGTGTATTAAATATATTTCAAAATTCATCAAGGAAAAATAAGTTCAAAGAAATATCTTGAAGAAAATGAAAAAATAACCAATAATTATAAATTAAAATTCGCCACTATATTAAATTATTTTTATGGCATGCACATAAAGAAGAGGAAAAAAAAAAGTCTTCCGGCATGAGTGTGGTTATATTCAAATTCTTCCTCTTTTTATGAATTTCAAATTTATATATATATATATGTTTCATATAATATACACATATATGTTTACCGTTCACTCGCCATACATTTTTGCATTCGCCCATTTCGTAACCCCGGAACGAATTAGCTGTCCGCGAAAGGAGTAAGCTCACAAATCTTCAACACTTATACTTCTTCTACATATATATACCTACGTATATTGGAACGGTGAGTTACAACCGGGGTCGTATACATATATAGCGGTTAAAAAGGGATAACAGTGTTCGAACAGCGTTCCAAATGAGTGCACACATAGTGAGCGCGTGCACCAAACTCCAGCACGATATTTCCCCGGGAAATATTTCCGTTTCCGCTATAAATCTTTAAGTGTGGAGTTTCGACTGAATCCCAATTTTCACGAGTCCCATGTGCGCACATTGTCGGATGCATTTATGCGACTCACTCGCAGCTATGTTATACTACAATATTATATAAATATATATATTAGGGGGCTTCATTTTAAGATGATATTTTTTTGTTGTTTGTGAACACTGAAAATCTGATAATTTATATAAACAAAAAATATTCCCGTTTGGAAAAAAATTTTTTTTTGATAAAAATCAAAGTTGATTATAATTGATTAAAAATTTTTTTCAAATTGGAATTTATTGATTTGACATTAATTATTATCTTACAATAAACGCTATAATACTGAATCGACAATGTAATAATAGCATTAAAAAAAAAAAAAAATTTTTTTTTTGATTTCCGAAAAAACGAGTTGAAGTCAAAAAAAAAATTTTTTTCGAGTTATTTATATGGGGAATCGAATTTTTGAATTCACTAAGCCTCTAATTAACTCTGAATTATTTTTTAAATGAGAATATTTTTTTTTGTGTGTAAATTATCAGATTTTTAGTGTTCACAAATAAAAAAAAAATATCGCCTAAAAATAAAACATTTTAATATTTATATATATATTCATATGAGTATATAACGCGAAAAATTAAATAATAATCATACCGTGTGAATTTTAATAGTAGATTCAAAAATATTATTTTAGAAAATTTAAAAAATTTATAAAAAAAATTATTCATCAATTAATTTAATTTTTTTTTTTCATTGATAATTATTTATAATTTTGTTGAAATTAAAATGTTAATGAATTTTATTATTCATGCTCATATATTTGAGGATATTATTATTATTAAAAGTATATTTAAATATTTTTAATGGATATATTTATCATGATAATGTTTTTTAAGTTTGTTTAGTGGAAGGATGAGAAAAAAAAATTTATGGAGTGTTTAAATAAGTTTGAATTATATATTGCATTATAATAGCGATGTTGTGTGTCTTATTTAAATTTTATAACAAACTTCATAAACTAAAACATGTGTTTATAAGTGAATATAAATGTCGAGAGAAAATTTACGAGTAGTGTCCTCACCTCTCACACACGATGGCATTACTTAACTTTTAACAACTGCTGAATATTCACACTAACGTCCAGCTTTTACTCGCTTTTACTTCCGCCTTGTATATAAAGTTATCTATAAATAATATATCTATATATACACGTTATATATAGTTGAGTTCATCTAATGTTCGCTATCTATCGAGAGCAACTAACTCTCTTGCGATTGCAGTTGCCAAACGAACGTAATTGAGTCTCCGGAGATGACCAGAGTTTGGGCGTGCAATCGTAACCCTTGGGACATTTAACTGCAATGCAGAAATTTGCATTGAATTATCGTTAATTTTAAAAAGTTGTCAAATATATAATATATATTTAAATAATATCCATATATAATTTTTTTTGTTTGAAGAAAAAAAAAATATAATACATGTCTAAATGATTGCTCATTGGAAATTATAAAATTACAAATTCTCTTCGAAGGTTTCATGAGATATAAAAAATAATTTTACAAAAGTAATGTGCTATATGTGATGTAGAAGTAAAACAAATTTTTTTTTTTTTTTTCATGATTTTTAAAGGTTATACTTTATACAAAGTTTTATTCTGTTCTTCCATTCTTTTTTATATTATTTACGCATAGTCACATGTGAGCATGAAAACCCATCGTATTTTTTATGTCATCTGCATTTAAAAAAAAAAAATAATAAAAAAGGGTGAAAAAAAAAAAATTGGTGAGAAATGCAAGAATAGTTTGTGTGACATTTTCAGAGAATCCCTGACAATGTTGCTGTCAGGAGAAGAATGTCAGGAAGTAAAAAGCAAAAATGTTCCAGGCGTATATACCTGGATGAAAGCTCTGAAAAGAGTGAAAAGAGAAAGAGGAATCGAGAGGAAAAGAGAAGGGAAATGAGCGTCACTGAAAAGCCAGAGTGGTCGAAGTCAGTTTCAAACCGTGTAAAGCCGCATGTGCAGCAGGCCTCGTTGGCTAGCCACGACATGAAGGCATTACCTTAATGCGCTCTAGAAAGCTCTTTTATTACACTTATACCACCCAATACACACATTAAAGCCAGCACCGGCTTTGGCACCAAAAATTACAACGTACAAAAAAATACATTCATACTATTCTATAATTATTTTTTTTCTCATTGCACATTTGTTCTGATATTAAAAAAAATTCTAACAATTAAATAATATTCTACCTCATGAAATTTTCATACTAGAATCAAAGTGTTATATGCATTCACAAGTTTGGAATTAATACTTCTTCAACATTTTAATTGGAAAAATTTATTTGTTTGCTTTTCTGTATGAACAAGAGAAAAAAAAAACAATTCAAGTATGAATTCGTTCAATTTCTTTTGTTGTTTTATTATTCTCGTATCAAGTTATTCATGCCTTAGTGTTGAGAAAATCGTGAGTAGCCATCAAGCACCTTAGTTATCTCGTTCGTTAAATCAATGCTATATTATATGTTGTATAAGGTATATATACATGTATACTTTTGTAGTATCGCGTGATCTTTTTTATGGCGGATATTACACCACACTAAAATTGAGAAATCTCGTGAGTTATTTGAGACTCGTTAATCGTATAAAAATTGTCGACGTATTATTTGTCGATTTATTAACAATTTTTTTTTCTTTCTAATTTTCTCTTTCATATTATTTTCTTGCTCGTGCTTATAAATAATTATATTTTTTTATGCTTCTCTACACGTAATAATAAGTATATTACACTCAATGAAGTATAATATTCATTTTATTTCCGTTAATATTAAATAACTTTTATCTGAATATATTTCCAATTTGACCTTACTTTGTGAGAATAAAAATAATGTTGGATTTAATTTTTAAAAGACTCGATATCTGAGGTGTTTTATCAATGCAGCCACTGATTTTCTTTTTTTAATTTTCTATGTTTATATAATGATATAGGATAGTATCCATTGACCGGTATAATATTTCTAAAAGCTCTTTTCCGTTATTTTTTCCACTTTGTACAAGTATCTTTTCTGCATCAGGCATTCAGGCTTCTCTTTATACAAAGTCCAATCGCTATTTTTAAACCCATGATTACGCTCCCCTTGACTCGATAAGTGTGCAACTATGTTAGTATAAATATAATGCAGTATATATAAACAAAAGTTATAATTATATCGGTGTACTTGCGTATAGAAAACAAACTAATATTAAGTTCTCACAATTAATTTACTCTTTACTTTCTTTTTATTTATTTATTTATTTATTTATTTTTTTATTATACTTCATTGGTTTGACTGCAACTTGCTGCAATGTCATGTCTATTTTATATTTATCCGTCCAAGACCTCAATTACATTATTGATAAAACTTATAAATGTATATAAAGTTGTCTTGTTAATTATTATTCAATCAACGAGTTTTATTTATATCAACATAATTTTTTTTTTCACTCTTCTATTTATTTAAAAAAACAATCGGTATTTTCAAATCCATCAGATTTCCACAACATGTAATTAAAATTCCTTCAACTTCATCATTGATTCATCCAAAAATAATATATAACACAATTATTTTATAATTAAAATTAATTTATACTTGCATAATTATTACAATATAAAATGTTTTACGATCATTATATTTGACGAAGAATTATTTTCTTTATTTTTACTAGAAAAAATATTAGTTGGTCAACTATCAATTAGTCTTTATGATTGTATACACGTACCCGCAATATTGTATAAAAGTTTTATTATCGAATCAAGTGAATAGTGTATCACTCAAGTATGTATAGGGTCACGGACTTGAGGATGATGGCCTCGCATTGATTGGCAACCCTGTTCAGCCAACAAGGGTTGCTGAGGGTTGTGCTTTCACGTCTGTGCATGTTACAAAACATATATACATTTCAATGCAGTTAATATATATTTTTTTTCCCCTCTTTTTTTTTTTTTATATCTCCATCCAGACTTTTGCTAATACATAATTGACTACTTGAGTTCATTTTTTCCATCTCTGGCATACTTTATACAATATATTTACTTGTATATGTATATGTATATTTTTTGCTCTATTCATATTGTATTCTTCATGTTTCATTTATATAATTTATTTCGTATCGAATATTTTAGATATATATCACAACATATAAATAAATTGTCGAAAAATAACGTGACCTTATAATTTTAATCAGATTGGTACATTATACCGCAATGAAATAATATATTTATATACTTCAATTAATATACATGTGTGTGTGTTCTTGACATCTCGTAGTTGAATAATTCTCTAACTTATATATAAATGCATGAGAATTTTCGTATATTTTCAGTATAAATACACATTTGTACAAAGAGAAATATAGAGAACAATGGTTACTCCTAAAAGTAAACACATATGACTACGAGTATAAAAGCTAATTCAACAAATTCAATTTTATATTATTCACCTAGTCTATTTATTCACCTGCCATCATAACTCAAATATTATGTTAAATTTTCAATTGAATATTCAGTTAAGAAATCATGATTAATTCATATATATTAAACTGTCAAAAAAAAAAACAAACAAAATAAAAATTGTCACAATTTATTTTTTCTAAAGTGACAAAAAAATAATTATAAAATATATTTGGATGTAAATAAGTGTATATATACAATATATAAAATTGGACAATAAGTATGTATGTGTAGTGGTCGTGGTTTGTCGACTGTTTGTTAGAGAATACACGCGGGGCCATGCAGCTCCGTTGACCGAGTTTGTGTTGGTTAGAGGTCCCATTGATTTCCTGGCCCATGTCAAGGCTGCACGCGAGATACCCCTTTCACGTCTCTTCCTACCCGACATTGCATCGTCCTAACATACACGTTTGTATACATGTATACAAATATATGTCTAGATATTCTACCGGCTACCAAGTCGCATGTCGAGCCCTAGTATTCATTGCCGCGATGAGTCTTTGGCTCCTTCAACTTAGCTTATTTTTTTGTAGTATCTACACTTGTCACGGCCTCTGTTTTTTTTTTTTTTTTTCCCTCGAAATTTTAATCAAAAATTATATACTAATAAAATATCAAATCTATTACACGGATTGGTGACGTCTAATTATCATTTTTGCACCCAGAAATTCAAAAAAGTAATGGATTATTTGTTTATAATAAATAAATTTATTTATAACATAATATTTTTTTATTAACTATTAATTATTTATAATTAATTAATTATAATCTATTTGTTGAATATAATGAATGGATTTGTTTATAGTAAATAAATTTATTTATAATATAATATTTTTTATTAATTATTAATTATTTATAATTAATAAATAATAATATAATCATTTATTATTATTATATTATAATTATATTTAATTATAATATATTTGTTGAATATAACGAATAGATTTGTTTATAATAAATAAATTTGTTTATAAAATAATATTTTTTATTAATTATTAATTATTTATAATTAATTAATTATGATATAATAATTTATTACTATTATATTATGATTATAATTAATTATAATATATTAATATATTTGTTGAATATAATAAATAGATTTATTTAAATAATAAATAAATTTGTTTATAATATTATATTTGTTATCAATTATTAATTATTTATAATTGATTATTTATAATATATTTGTTAAATATATTAAAATAGATTTGTTTATAATAATTAAATTTATTTATAATATAATATTTTTTATTAATTATTGATTATTTATAATTAATTAATAATAATATACAAATTTATTATGATTATATTATAATTATAATTAATTATAATATATTTGTTAAATATAATAAATAGACTTGTTTATAATAAATAAATTTGTTTATAATATAATATTTTTTTATTAATTATTAATTATTTATAATTAATTAATCATGATATAATAATTTATTATTATCATAATTGATCATAATATATTTGTTGAATATAATAAATAGATTTGTTTATAATAAATGAATTTGTTTATAATGAATAAATTTATTTATAATGTAATATTTTTTTCTTAATTATTAATTATTTATAATTAATTAATTATGATGTAATAATTTATTATTATTATATTATGATTATAATTAATTATAATATATTTGTTGAATATAATAAACAGATTTGTTTATAATAAATAAATTTGTTTATAATGTAATATTTTTTATTAATTATTAATTATTTATGATATAATAAATTATTATTATTATATTATAATTATAATTAATTATAATATATTTGTTGAATATAATTAATAAAATTGTTTATAATAAATAAAATTGGATTTCATTCAAGTTCGATATTATCAAAATTTATTTAATATTTAATTGAGCTAAATAAATTCGATTGATTGGCATTACTTTAGTAAATTACTTATTTTATCTGTGAATTATATATATTCAAGCTATCGAGTAATTTATAAATATTTATTTGTTTGTCGATGATATGGAGATTAAAATAATTGAGAAATATTCGATGATTGAATAATATAAATAATTATTGTCTTATGTTAATATTAGTACAAGCGTTTCCTAAATATATCAAAGCAATTGAATCGGAATCATGATAGATGAAATAGAGATACAAATGACGCGATTGAGGTCTCGTATTGCAAACGTGGTAATCAAGGTGTTGTATGCCATTGATCGTAAAGGGTTGATAGACATAGACACATGTGCGTGACGTTACCAATGAACATTTGAGGAGGAATACAATTGTCGCTAATAGCGAGTTTCGGACAGTCAGGGGGAGAGACATTGTATAGGCTTAAACAGGTGACACAGCAAGTGTCAGCATCAGATCGTATGGAATTCGATTGAATTTGACGCTTTAGGACAACAATTCTGTGAATTTCAGATAATATCCATGTGTATAAACGGTTTTTGTATGTATATGAATATATTCATACACACCGATATGATGAAATTGTAGTGGGAGCATTGAATTATATAATTCAAATCACGGATTATCTTATTAAGCATTTAATATCCTTAAATTTAAATAGTTTATTATATATTTTGTGCTTTAGTTATTTTTTTAATTTATTTGAAAAATTATTTCGTCGTTTTATAATTCGTATATAGTTGGCACAATATATGAGATAAAAAGTGGTTGGTATACAATAAGGATTCCATGATTAATTGTACGTGAAATTTTGATGACCACAAAAAGGAATTGGTGAGAATGGTAGTTGGAAGTAGATTTTCAAGTTTGTCACACAGCAAACCATTGCTGTGGTTGTCTGCTAATACTGCTACTACTATTACTACTTCTGTTGCTACTACTACTACTACTACTACTACTACTGATACTATTGCTGCTGCTGCTGCTGCTGCTGCTGCCTACAAGTCTCTTGCATGCAAAACGGCCGTGCACATTAGTTGCGACATTAAATCCACTCTATAATACTCCCTTTTACTCTCATACCATTTCTCTTCAACTCATTCTTTTCCAACGATATATTCAACGCTTGACGTTGCATTTAATTTCCGGGAGTAATAGTGTAACCGACATTTTTCTTCTGACACTCTGACAACGTAATGTATAGATTTATATATGTATATATACTTAGCTTCATTGCATTCATTCTCGTGATTTCCCATGGATTATTCTTTTACGAATTACGACAAGTCTTCATTGTGTTGTAGGAAAAAAAAATAAAATAATAATGATAAATATATTTAAGGATAATAAATATTGTCCCATTATGATGATTAAGTGTATTGTATTTTTAAATATTAGATGGTGCTAGAGGTAGAATGATTGTTATGTTATTTTTAAAATAATTGTTTGGATTATAAAATAGATTTTTTAATTTTCAACAAATATATTTTGATTTTAAAATATTTTATGATATATGTCTGTTTTTATAGTGCAGCTATTGTCTAATTTTAAATTCATTTGATTCAAGACGAGTCATTAAAATTAATGAAATATTGTTCAGGTGTTTAAATTGAATGTAAACATTTGTAATTGGTCATTTTATTGCTTCATAAAAATTTAATAATGCTCAACACATTGAACTTTGAACTTTATTAAGTTGCAAATCTTTGTGCTGTAATCGTTAGTTATTAAGTGTTGTAATATGGCTATAAGATTCAACCATGAAAATTTTTTTCACTCAAACTATGAAAAAAATATAAATATATTAAAATATTTTTTTTTTTTTTTTGTTTCTTATATGAATTTTTTTTTCTCTTTTACATTGTTCAATCTTCGTCTTTATTTCGCAGTTATTTTTTTATGATATCTATTTTTTTTTTCTACTTTATACGTTCTTGTATTTTAATATTAAATTCTTGATTTTTTTTAACTCTTTTCTCTGCATCACAATATTACCTTACTCAGTGGTTTATCGTGTGTGATGTTGAACGTTAGTTTGCAATGTTGAATTGGCATTATGATTTACGCGACACGTACGACACTCATTGCTCCAAAAACTTACTTCAACATATCTCAAACTCTAAACCACTAGTGTTTTTTTTTTTTTTTCCACATCTAATCATACACTTTGCACAACCGCATATATATTTACCTTTATGTATGTATGTATGTATACTTTCATATATGTAGACACAAATAAATACATGCCAAAGCTCGTATAAAGTTCGAACGTGACTTGATGAAAAAATTACGTGATATACATATTATATATCAACGAAATATAAGTTATCGTCGACATGTGGATGTGCTGACAAGAACCTCGCAGTAAAAATGTCTCTTTTGTCATTCACACGCAAAATAAATTTACAATGAAAAATGAAAAAGAAAAAAAAAAACGAAAATAAATGAATAGAATGAAAAAAAAAAAAAAATCCACACTTTTTTAATACAAACATAAATGATGGTAAAATAAATTTATTCCATCAATGAATAATTTTTCGCTGTATTGATTTCAATATTGAATTTTTTATTGATTTTCTAATTGAAAAACAAAATATTCTATAGAATAAAATTATACACAAGCGCATTGTTACTGTATAAAATATGAAAACAAGAAAAAAAAAACGGAGGGAAAAAAATAACACATTAAAACTATTTTCCCTCATTTTTTTTTTATTTATTCATTTCTTGTTAATATAAAAAATCTCGTTATGTTTACGAACCAAGATGATTTGAGTTTACGTTGAACATATTTCCACGAATGTCATTTTCTCTCATATTTTTTATGTGTTAATTCCTGCACAGTGTTGTCCCATTTTCACATGTCTCTATTTCACTGCTTGTATATCCTCATCATCCACAGCCTGAGATTCATACTGGGATGTTCTAATTGAATAACGTGTGTGTATATACGAATAAAGCGTCCAGCAGGTTTGTGATACTATTACATATATACATGTATGCAGTATATACATTATACATACTTGCAATATTATACACATACTGTATACTCCAACGTTCATCCTTGCACATACAAGCTTGAACATTTTCTCGACTAATTAATGCACTTTTGTTCTCTAATCCAACTAAATCCCTAGCGTGTCAGGTGCACTAGTAGGTACATATGAGTAAGATATACACCTATGCTTTTTATGTATATATTAAAACTACATATTCAGGTGAATGTGTATACTTTAGTGTGTCGTAACACTTTGGAATTAAAATATCACGCTTTTCTACATCTCTTTGACAATTGAAGTATAATATATAATATAAAGTCTGAGATTCAATCGCAAATCACAGCTAATGATTGTTGATGATAAAATTTAAGTGATAATATTAAAATATTTATTGCTGTGACGTCCTGATTGTCATAAGCTTTTCTTAACCGAATTATGAATTTTAATTATTTAATCGTCTCCAACATTATAGAAAATATTTATTTCAATTTTTATTTGCTTCATATATTTATAATCATATTTTTATTCAGCTAAATCCAAGCCTAATATTTTCTTAAGTATATATTAAGATTCATATTAATATTTCTTTGAGTATACATCATAAATTAAATTTATCTATTCATGAATTGGAAAATATTTATTTGAAAATTTCAGTTTTTTATTTATTGTTACCTTTTTATCTTTTTTGTAAACACTTAATTGATCTTTAATAATATTTAATTTTGAGGTGTCTAGATAAGTTACTTTTAGACATCGATTATTATCACGGTAAATCAATCGCGGTACGAAACATTTACTGATAAAAAAAAGTAAATATTGTGTTTAAGCCTCCTTTAGGTATAGAATATAAATATTTCATTCATAATATCATATATTTGATTTAGAATTATGTGAAATATTTATTACAATGAAAATTTTGAATTGTCTGAAGCGTTTTATATTAATAGATGTAAATTTCAGTTCATTTTACAGTAACGATTTATATCGAGGCATCAAATGTTAATGTGAAAAAGTCACGCGCGCTTTCCGACGTTCATTATAAATTCAGTGATTTGAAAGACACGAAGGAATGAGGTGGGAGAAAAATAAGAGGAAGGCACTAGTAGTATAACGTTGAAGTGAGAATTTATGCGAGGTCCGTGTAACCACCATGCAAAATCGTTCAAGTTACTCGATATTTTATCGAGAATGATCAAATAGTATCGTGACTTGATCTATCTTATCATATATTTTTATGCATAGACATAATAGTTTTGATATTTATCGATTTGTTTGTAGCTATAGGTCATAACCTCTGACCTACCTCGATTATTATATTTTATATTGTATATTTTTCCTTCGAGTAACTTGTGGATGAAATTGAAAATTAATTTTCAAAGTTTTCTTCTTTATATTTTTTATTATTTCAGTAATATTGCATTATACATGCTTTTATATTTGTATGCAATTATATTATATTATAAAAATATAATCATAAAGTTATTTTAATTAAGTCTGGTTTCAATTATAAAAATATTTAGTGTATGGATATTTTTTTTTAAAGTGACATAGATGAAATGTGTTTTATTAATTTCATTCTTTTCTTTCTCTCCAGATTCTCCACGTTTTTCTGTATATTAGTTATTTATTTGTGCATTGATGTATTATTAATCCACATATATGTAAATTAAATTGTTATTAAACGAGATACAAAATTGCGTTTGATAACACCAGAATACGTAATTTTGCAGCATTTCACTGTCGGCAAAGGAAAAAGACCAAAACAATTTTTTACAACGAACAAAATAATAGATATACATACAAATATATTCAAGTTTCACTTGATATTCCCACGAGTTAAAGCATAATGATTAATTATATTTAATAATAAAAAATATATAACCAACAAAAAAATTATACAGATAATTGTTATCACTTTTTTTTTTTCCCGATTACCAACTTGTGAATTTAAATCTGTTAGTTATTTAAAATTTTCTTCCCCTTATATTTTTAATATCCCATTTCGTCTTTATTAAAAGCTCAAACTTTTTTTTATACCACGCATTATATACACGTCGGTGAAAATGTTCATATTACAAAATAATATGTAAATAAATAATTAAAATATAAAAGTCTAATATCGATTTTGGTTTAAAAAATAAATGTAGTTGAATATTTTTATTCAAAATTAACTCTCAAGTACATTTACATCAAGTTCCTATACGTACAGTTGAGCTTTTATTTCAATTGAAAATGCGTCATGCAACGTGTTGAAATAACTCGTGCTTTTCATTTACAATTAAATCATGAAATAAATGAGAACTGACTGCTAACTATTACTGCTACTATCATTTCTATTACTTCGCCTTGCCATACAACGCATCCCTCTTTTGTCTACCTATTTCAGCTCACGCTAAGCTTCATTTAATTTTGCTCTCCTTTTCTTACTTATGGTCACAGTTCTTCGATGTTGATGCCATTCACGCGAAGTAAAGTCGTTGCAAGCACATTTTCGTACATAAACACAAGCACCGAGTGCAATCCTTTAGTCTTCGTCATCTTTTCCAAGAGCAGTCCTTAGAGGGTTGCGTGGTGAGTTGCATACACAGTAGGGAATATTGTAAAGTTTTGCCGAGAGCGTGCTTTTGAAACTTGGAATATGCAAAACTTTATAATGACGGAAATTCTATTCGAATATAATCTATCTTACTAGATGAAATATATTCGTTATGCATTGTCTTATTTAATACATGTATTAATTATTACGAATGACTCCATTAAAATTTATTTTCAAATACAAAACATATTATTTATTTTTATTTTAATGATGGAAATATAATTTAATTTATGAATTTTAATTTAATGTATGGAAAATATGGGGTGAATTATAGTGAGAAGGATGAAGTTTCAATAGTTTGAAAATTACATTTTGAAATTGAAATTGAATTTAAGAAGAATTTCAACACGATCTTTCTTCTTTTATACACAATTTCCATCTGGTTTTTTTATTTAATTTCTTTTTTATTCTGCAAAAAAAAAAAAAAAAACCAATGACAAAGGGCGCGTGCAGAGACTCTCATGACTTGAAAAACGGTTTGATTAGAGGAAAACGATTGGAGGGTGGTGGCAATAGCGAATTGAAATCCGATTTATACTCCTTCCAATTCACCCTTTCACCTCTTAAATTCCATTGCCGCGCGTATATATATTCCATGTATATCTCACTATAGTTCATCCTTTATCTACTATCTCTCGAGTCGAGTTGGTGGGTCAACCGCACCAATCGTTGGTTGAATACAAATAATTGATTCACGTGCATTGAGTTGCGAGTCATACGTTTAAGAAATTAGTTTTCACTCTGTACATTTGCGTTTACATTTAAAACAATTGGAATTTTTATAATTTAAAATTGAATGTAATAGCAAAATAAATAAAATAAAATTATCCAATTTACTTTCATGTTTATAAAATGCAAAATAACCTAAAAATAAATATTTAAAAAAATGTGATATTTAAATATGCATTAAAAGAAAAATATATTTCAACTCTTTGATAAATAGATTTTTCAAAACAATAATTGAGATATATTTCCCACGATTTTTTTTTTCTTCCTCAACAGTATCATGAGGAATTGCACGAGAATGATAAATGGAGATTGAGGATATTATAAGTGCGCGTCGAAGTGAAAGGCGAGTAAGAGAGGAAAAAAAAACGATTATATAGACGTTTGGTTGGTGAGAGAGCAGTGAAAAAAAGATAACGATGACGAAATCGTATCACCTCTTTATATATATACGTATATTTTGGTATTGAACGAGCGTTAGAGCGTAGGCGTTGGCCGGAGGTGAACTGTAACGAACCCACAGGCAGACACTCGGCTCGGCCGCAACACCGGATATTACTAGGTACTGAAAAAGACATTTGATTTCAACGTAAACGAAGATTCATCTCCTCTCTGACTTCACATATCACTCTTCAACCAATATATTTTCTTCTCTATAAATAAATAAAGAATAATCCAATAAACTGTGTCTTTATTTAATGTCTTCTTAAATTTATTTAAGTTTCTTTTTCTTTTTTTTTCTACATAGAAATGAGCATTTGAAAATCCAACGTTTGATACATCTATTTATTTATTTTATTTATTCATTTTTTTTCCCCTTCTGACACTTTGTATTCACTGGATGGTATTTTTGATTGGTTCAAACGCGCGAGCAATCATGTGCGCATCATGCGATTTCCAGTAAAATATAAATTGGCCTGGAAGATTATATACGTATATAACTTGACGGTATTTCATCAATCATCTCGCTCCGTAAGCTCGCATTAATATTCGTTTACTATCAAATATGCATCGCTTGTTTACCATCGCCGTCGCTTATTTATTTCTACTGTATGTGGTGGTACCGTGCAGCCACGTTTTCCCGTTAACCTCTCTCGTCCAAAGCACCCTAATCCAATATATACACTCGCACATAATGTTCATATAGATTGTGTGTCATTTACTAATCGCATTTGCCATAATTCACAAGAACGTATCTTTATAAAATAAATTATTCCTCATATAAATTTAAGATTAAATTACATTCGAATAATCAAAGGAAAAATAAAAAATATAAACAAATAATTATTTCATAAATTTACAATCTCAGCTAATACCAATATTAAATTTTTTCCTTCCATCATAAATTCATGTTACAAAAAAAAAAAAATTAAAATACAATCTAAAAATACACTCTGAATCTTCAACCAATTTCAATGGTTTCATTTTCATCTCTTAATAATACATTTAATTTAATTTTGTTTTACGTTGTACTTGGATGCTATTGTAAAATCGATAAATGTATGAAATAAAGACGTTTCACACCTTGTTCTTTCATATGTCACATGACACTTCAACCTTTACGTCTCTCTCAAGCACGCGCACCTCTCATATGTCGAGAGTAAACAACATCCAGTCTTGTCTTCATGTATTTAGATGTATACACACCAAGATCTATCTCGTATATGTATAAATTTGTTTATCTATATATAGGTTTATCTTGGTGTGTCATGGAGGAAGTAGGTCAGTTGCGGAAAGAGAGGCTAAAGCGTCCACGAGAAAATTAGACTGTGCGCAATGTACACATACACAACAACAACTATACTGCACTATCTACTGTGTATACACGATAGATTGTGCGCTCACGTCATATGTATGGCATATAGTGATATGTTAGAATGAGGTTTTGTTAGTGAAATGGAGCTGGACGAAAACACTATTGAGAATCCACGTGATAGCATCAACCAAAACACGATTGACCCAAAGGATTCGCCGATGCTTTGCCAACTGTTATGTACAAAAGTACCAAACGTCTATACCAACTTCACTTTGGATTTCTCCAAACCAAAACTCTACTTTGAGTATTAGGTCATCGATTACGTCATTGAGATTTCATCAGTTAGTGGAATATCATTTCGTTTGCTTCATTGGATGAGACAGAATAAACGAAAGATGATGATATACGATACAATAGATTCTCTTGGTATACAACGATGAAAATATGTTTGTGTATATATGAGCAAGATAACCTTCTCTCCAATTCTATCTTATTTGTTGCCAACCCCCCATTTTTCAATCTATATATGTGCACAACTGCAGTTTCTCCTGTTGAGATAAAGAGCTTATTTGCTCGTGAGTTTTCAAGTGGTTATAAGTATATATACATACACTGCTTGGATATTCAAAATATTTTATGATGTTGCCAATATCGCTGTGGGGGCGTATGTAAATTTACTTGATATTATTTTATTCGTGAATTTTCGTTCTGAAATTTATATTCACGTATCGCCTGATATGCAGATCAATCAAATTATTTATTACGTAAATATATTTACACATTTGTATTAATTGATTGTTTAATTGATTGATTGATCGATCGGAGGGTGTAGATTATTGCATAAATGGTTGATACAGTTAATCATTTTGTTAAATTGTTTGGTAATTTGTGTATGAATCAGTCACTCTTGACAGGATCAATTGGTTAATTGGTTGCTTTTCTACGTTATCTAATGAGAAATCATGGAAGAGATAGAACATGTAAATATTAACGTAACGAAAGTGGTAGAGAGAAATTAAGATATTGTCTGTGTTTTCAATTAATAACTATGTATGTTGTTGAATTTATTCAAGAGATTGATCTTAACCGATGTAATATTTCAACAAAGTATACTTTCAACTGTGTGGTTAGAATTGTATGAGCTCACTTCGTCACCATCAAGAGCATCATATATGACCGCACTGAAAGTGACACATACAATGTTTGTGAGGAAGAAAGATAGGAGAAGATGATAGTGACAGGGTGAAAGATATAGTACCAGGTAGTGCATGACTTTGGAAGGAATGGATCGAATGTAAGAGAGGAGACAGAGAAAGATTTGGAGCTGTGCCATGTCGCTGTGGAGAAAACCCTCTTTGCCTCAAGTGCTCTACTATCATCACTGATACTACACTACAGTCGACGTGCAACTCTCACGTTGCTTGGGTACTTGTGGCGACCGTGGGGGATTAGAGAGGGCCAGAAAGGCACGGTCGTGTTAAAGTGGAAACAGGTGGAATGAAGAAGACGCGTAAATATTGATAATCGTTGTTCGACCGATGACGAGTCGAGTTGGGTGGAGAAAAAAAAAATTCACGTAAACGATGAGATAAAAATAGGAATAAAATCGACAATTGATACAAATCGAATTTTCATTGACATTATAAATATCCCCTTGCTTACCAATTGAAAAAAAAATCTCAGAGAATATTGTAAATAACTTTGAAAATAATAAAAAAAAAAAAAAATCCATTATATAGCAAGTGAAAAATTATGAACACTGGTAATAAAATATCTTCATGAATAAATATTTATTATTCCAAAGCTTTATTGTTTTTATTTTATTCAAGATATTTCATGTACTTACAATATATACATAAATATATCTTTTATGTATATTTATTTTTATTAAAAATCATTCACTTTCCAGGTTATTCATTGAATATAAAGATTATGGGATCGTAGAGCTTCCGTGCGAATGCTTCTAGAATTCATAAGCTTACCTCTTGCACTATTTCTCCTTTTGGTCGCTCTTTTTATGATCGACTGTTGGCTATATAGCACACTCTTCTTCTCCCTCTCCCTCTTTCTCTCTCTCTCTCTTGCGCCTTCTATCATCTTTTTCCCTCTTCCCGTTTATACGAACATAGATCTATAGATACTTTCCCGTTGGTTTGAGCGCCAACTATTGCAATAAATGCACGATGGGTCCGTGTGGCAAAATCTAGTTAAAGCGAATCACGTGCAGCAGTACTCCATGCCTCGAGGGGCGGTAAGGTGGTAAGGCTATAAAGTTCACGTTATAGATAGTTATAACTGTATAGATAGGATACAACTGCGCACATCCTGATCCAAAATTTCGATTGACTATACATGTATAAAGTGTGCACTATAACTACCAACTCAGCAAATGATTTAGTGCTCTAATAAAATGTCTCATCATAACTGCGTGAAATATAATGAAATTGCGGGTGCTAGTGTTGCTTATATTGGAGAATTATATTACAGAGTAACTTGGTAGAGAATTAAGTTGAGAATGTTATTAGGATTGGAGAGAGAAATTGTATAGAAGGATTTGAAAAATAACGATAAATAAATACGAGAGAAAGATATATTTATTTGGCTTGAATTATTTTATACTGCGACAAATCAAAGACACATGTGCGTTGTCATACAGGCTACCATTGCCACGTGACATTGATCAATGTTTTCCTCTGTGTGTGGTGTTGAAAGGTATATTGAGAGCATGTGCAAATAAAGAAGGAAAAAATATAAAAAAGAGAAATGAAAAGTGAGGGAGCAATAACGAAAATGACGCGAGAATGAATGAGAGAGCGAGAGCAGAGAATCGAATAGGTGAAGCAGCAATAAAGTTGCTCTGAAAGTTTGGTACAGTGCACGCTAACATACTCGGATACTGAAGCTCTCACAGTGCTTTCCATAGAAAATTCTACTAGGCATGTCTATATCATTCGTGATATGTATACGTATAGATGTATATTTTCCCAACTCTTTTTCATGGAGAAATTTCTTTTACCAAGTGAATTTACATCACGATATGATATACATGTGTTCAAATTGAGCACATGAGTAGTTTCAGTAGATATTTATATTGATGAAAGAAAGAAAGAAAGAATAAGAACGAACGAATGAACGAAAGAAGAAGTGTCGTGTGAATATGCGAATATATTGAACAGGAAAAAGTTTTTCCGACTTGTCGCGGTGATATAGTTTTTTTTTTTTCATATTGCCCTACTTTATATACAGATAGCAGTTACAAGTTCATAAATGTATTGATGCACAAAATGTTTCACACTGTTACGATACAAGTGTGGAAAAATAATAAAAAACAACGATGTGGAGTAAATATGATGAAAAAGTTCATCACAATGGACGAATTGAAAGTAAAAGAATTGAATAAAATTATTTCATTCAAGAAATTTTCAATCATTTTGATGAAGAATCTAATCGGATTGCAAGTTTGTGCGGTAGTTACTTGATCATGACTCGACTAGATGTAAAGCTTATTAAAAGAGCTAAAATCTCCTTTATCTATTGTACAAACATACACCCAACTATAGTAAACACTTATCGTTAATTATATCGGGTCTTGTGTGTTAGTGTGTATATAGTTTCACCTTGTAACACGTGACTTGTATATCACAATGAAAATCAAATATACGGTCAAGTTTCAAGCATTTTACATACATATATACATGAATGATATGGTAATAATTGGAAAATAGTTTAGAATATAATGATTATTTTATTTATAGAACAACTTGTAAAACGACAAAGGTGTATATTCCTATGAGTGAATTGTTTAACACGCAATACAGAAGTTATGCACTAATCAGCAACAGAAGCCTTAATATTCACATTAAATTTATCGATATAATTGATCTTATAAATCACGTGCACCATTTAAGATACGTCAAGTTTCATCGATAAATTATTCAAGAATTATTATAATATGTTGTTCCCTGTATTTTTGATTTAATCATAACTAAAAAATATATAATCGCTTTGAAAGCAATAATATTGGTGTAGGGATCGTAATATCATTAGGAAATTTTGGTTGGCTTGGCCTAATTGCCACTAATGGCCGCTGGTAGTAGGACAGGGTTATTATCGATTTTACAGCACAATTTTACAATGTTAAACCGCCAGTTGTACCCTTGTATCATGTTGTTTTATATATGGCCATCGTGTCGATGCATGTTATGAGAGAGCAAGTGAAAGAAAAAAAAGGAGAAAGAAAAATACGTTTAAGCAATAGAGAAAGAGAGTGGAGGAAAGAGCGAGGGTATATAAAAGCTATAAAGAGAGAGAACAGTGGAGAGATGCTCTGTTCGTTCCATAACAAACACTCTGGCACGCACGCCCACGTTCACCCGAAATCGATTCGCGGCCGCGCTGAGGGGGATGATGACGCTTTCGGGATCGCTGGACCCAGAGCTAGGATGCGGGCCACGGGTTAATATGAGAAAAAGTAAATAAATCCAAATGTAAAAAAAATAAAAAAATAAAATAAAACAAAGTACGCTACCAATGCAGTGGAAAGCATTGGCTATAAAAACTTCGTAGCCGTCTGTGGATAAAATCAATGATCACATTTTCCTCAGATGGGATCTAATGCAGTTAGGATGAAAATACGAAACGTTTTAAAACTTCACCGCCACATTAAGCCAATTACTAATTGATCATCGAAGATTGTATAAATGCATTTGATTTTGTGATTAAGTATATTTGCTTGATTTTTTTTTTTATAAATGAAATCTTCACACTGTCAGTTAAATTGTATGAGATTGTAAAAACTCGGCATTGCTAGACTAGCAATGGGATCATCGACACGATCAGGTACCGCGGAAGTGTAGATTACCGCGAATCACGCGCGCCGGTTAACGATGACAGAGTAGTGGTTGCAATTTGCTGAGCAGTGTGAAATCAAGGAATATACACAAGGGAAATGACATTGGATGAATGCTTTAGTTTAGCTACGGGTTTAAGTCACGCAGACGATGAGAAGAATTTCAAAGTCATTTTTGTTGAGCATCATTGAGAGAAATGGTATCAAGTATCTTTAGAGACATTCAGCTATTGGAATACTATTAATTTTTGCTATTCAATGAGAGTTCTTAATTAGAGTATTGAGGACAGCAAAATTCATTTAAGTTTAGATATATCCTAAAATCGAAAATATATTGTTGAAGAAAATTGTGTAACATCACTGTGCTATAAACAAACCTGTCATTTGCCTTATCAACTATAGTCACATTGCATTAGAGTTGAATATAATAAAACCCTCGCAAAGTTACAGTATACTATAATTGGATTGAATTTATCGCACCACTGAATTTTGGTAACAAATTTGTTCTGTATATATTCAAAACCCGTCATCATGTACCAAGAAATATGTCAACTCCACGAAACTGTCATCCACATTCTATTGAGCTCACAGTAGAATATTAACTTGAACTTAAACAAATTTACTTACGCGGCATATACAAAGGGTGACCGATGCGTGGCGGGTAGAAGTGCGACGGTGGCGGCAAGGAGAGCAAAGCTCCATGAGGCTGCGTGAGATTTCATCCTGGTACCTTGACCCGAAGTACTCGCGTTGTATTATCACACCCTTCACACGTAGTTCAGTGCGCTCAAGCCGGTGTCTTCCAGCTGCTATCACCAAACTTGGATTTTAGCGCACTATTTTATATACACTATCTGCTTACTATCGCCGTTTTTTTTCCTTTAAATTTCCTGCGTCATTACTTGCACCAATTTTCCTTTTCGTCCTTGTCACTTGGTCCGCCTTTAGCTCCAAAAGAACGCCCACTTCCCAAACACGGGAAGTTGGCCTCGTGCTGACTATTGCCAGAGCTACTGTTTGCAATCTGCTAAATTAAACCTTGAATTTTCCACTGACACAAACACACAAACTAGTCACTGGACCATTTAAATGCCACACTTTTATTAAATTTCAATCCTCTACAGCTGTTGATGCAGTTGCTACTGCAAGTGCTGCTGCTTATGTTGATGACGATGACGATGACGATGATGATGATGATGATGATGATGATGATGATGATGATGATGTTGATGATGATATTGATGATGATGATGATGATTTCGATGAAGATGGCGATGATGATGTTGTTTTCCACCACGTTTTTTCTACGGTTATCACATCAACGGGATTTAAGGAAGTAAACTAGGGATCGGAGGGGAGGTGTATGTATGTATTATAATTAATGGGGGCCCACTCGCGGCGGAACCTCGTTGGGGGTTCTCTCCTATGAAGTGGGTGTCTCGTTGGCGCCGCCGGTCTGCCGGTCGCTCCTCTTCACTTTGATCCTTTCACTGGACATCTCTCGGACGGTGGCACCCGCGCTACGACGCGCTCGGGAGTGGCGGCCCTCACAGTTATCCCGGCCGGCGTACGACGCACGCGCACATGTAGCCGTTGTTGGTCGCCACCACCACCCCCGTTCATCCCCTCGTCCGATTGCGTCGACCCTACTCCTCTATCCCTGCTTCTTCGCATGAGCCTTATTAATGCGCCGGCGCCACCACCACTTTCTTTTCCCTCTTTGTTCTCCGTCAATCTCTTCCTCTCTTCCACTGTCATCATCCCCTTGGGAGAACTAACGGAGGCTGCTGCTGCTACCCTCGCCCTGTTTTCCATGGGGCCACTATTCTCTGGCACGCGCTCATACGCACGAACATGACTCCCCTAAATATATGTATATGGAGAGAGGATCATATAATATTGGTATGTCAGTGAAGTATAGTCTGCAATTGATCATTCGTTTGGCTGTTGTTTCAACATTTTTATTTGAATTACATTATTGTTTGATATTTCATACATAATAATTTGAGAATGAATGTTAGAGTTTATATAATATAATAGATTGTTTTGCAAATAATTTTTAATCGAATGACAATGACCTCACTGTAAATAGATTGGTTGGATTGAATCTGTCGTTAGATATATAATACTTTAAAGTCCTTAGGGTTTGAAAAGTGTTCGCCTGTACAATCTTATCGTCTTTCAACTTCTTTTTCCACTTCAAGTACTACAAAATAGATCGAAAATCCCAACATGTGTTCCGAACCCCCATCTTTTTATTTTTTGTTCCTTCTTGTGTACTATCTCGTGCACGTATTCACCTCCATTTCCCACACGCCCGGCCCAAGAAAGTCTTCAGGGATTCTTGGGCTCTTCTTGCCCTTCCCGGTAACACGCAAGCACACTGGGATTCACGCCTTCACTTGGAGGTCTATACATTGCATGAGATAGCTACTGGAAATAACCCAAGGGTATATATAGACGGAATGCTCTAGGGGATTCACGCAAGTGTTTCTTCTCTATGTTTTTCACTGTTTGAAGTGCTTTTGACGAAGACAAAGGATCTGGATAGTATCTCCATTAACTATCAACGAATAATACAAATGAATAAAATTGTAATTACCGGTTAAAATCAATTGTTGAATATCCTTTCAACGTAATTTGAAATGTACATACATATATCTATGTATACATTGACTCATATAAATGCATAAGATTAAAGTGAGGTATTTAAATCGAGGCAGTTTGATCTACGTAAAAGCTATCAACGAAAATTTACCGTTGAACATTTGAAACTCGATCGCCCTGATCGTAGTAGGGTTTTGAGCCGTAATGGTTTATCATCGGGTTCAGGTGGTGGCGCTCGATCAATCGACCAGTCGTAAGCCAAGAGGAACGACCGATCGTGAAATTCTTGAATGAATAAATTGTACCAAGAGCACCAAGCCAAAGTGGAAAATCAATTGATTCTAATCCAATGCACAAGTGCAAATTTTTCGTTTGCCTTATGCTCGTAGTTCAACTTGAATTCATATTTGTCTTTATAAAATTCACCGACTTACTTTATTTTTACTTTTGCTACAATTTAAATAATGACTATAATAATATTACCATAAATATAAAATTGTAATTAGTAGTCTTTTCTGAATGAATATAAAGAAAAAAATTTACATCACGCTGACGAGCTTTATATAATAGACAACGGTGAATTCTTTAATATTTAAAAGTGTATGCGTGATATGAAATCATTGTTATAAATAATGCTACTACTCGCACACATATGAAATGCATCAGTCATTCTAATTATTTTTATTATTATTATTTTTCACAGTAAACAAATATTTTCTGTCATTATGAATCGCGTGACACTTGATCATCTACATACTCACTGTTATATATATATATATAGAAAAGTGGTTTTTCATACAATTTCATATTGCCACCATATTTGTAGATGGTCAAATATTGTCTAACAAATTTTATTAATCAACGTCACTCGAAAAATATTAAAAATTGATATTACCTTTTTATTTTCTTTTTAAACGTTCATTATTTCAGTCTTTTTAACTAAGGTAAAAGCAACAGTCTTGGGACAACATCACTAAAGTTTAAATTAGAAGTAATTGACCGGCATGTACTTATTGAAGGGTGAAAAGGTAATTGCTATCCGGTTTCCTCTCAAAATATATATGCACTTCCATTTCTCATCTTTGTCTTTTACCTTTTCATAGTAGACTATGCTTCAGCTATAGTTACTTCAAGGTTCGAGACTTTTTGGCGTATATTTGACGTGGTGTCTTGGTATACTTATACGTAAACTCTTTGAGGATCGATCGTTGGTTGAAAATTGGATGGAGAAGATTGAGCGTGTACAGCCACGCCAAGAGTTTCTCGCACATACATACGATGAAGTTTGGGGGATGTACACATATTATCGTAGCGCATGAGTACAGGCTGCGTTCAAGTTTCATCACGCTCGACTAAGCCTCAGAGAGTTGAAGACCAAAGAAGCGTTGGGGCGCGCGCTATTAAAGCGTCCGGGGAGTCGGGTCACGTTAAGCCAAGCATAAAAGTGCAAAAACGATATCAGCAAAGGAGGATAATGGTAGATAGAAGTGAAACTATACATAATCGCACGTATTTATATGATCACGTTATAATTTTTTTTCTTTATTCATAAATGCACTGACGTGATTTAAAACTAATCAATGATTCATATTGAAATTACATTTAATAAACGTTTATACAATTACTATGCAAATTATATTTCCTTATTGTGATGTTAGAATTCGGAAACAAAAATCATCAATATGTAATAAAATGTACATATTTTGCATATAATATTTCTATCCATTTGATTATAACTAGCCTAGTTTCAAGTTTTCAGTGTTGGTGTGTAACAAACGATATATTTTGAAAGCAAATTAATCCTCTGCCATCACGCTCACTCAGCCATACGACGTGCATTCATCTGTATATGTTACACATATAAACGCACACAATTTCATGTTCACATACATACATGAAACGTATAGTTGGATGACACATATAACCTCTCTATACAACGCTATGACATTTTTATGTATTCGCTTTTCATAGAGCGGATGCACATGGACATGTTTACGTACAATGGTTGTGAGAATAATTCACCCGGGGCAAATCGACATTTTTATGTTCAATTACTTATACGAAATGAATAAAGATTGGAATAGTGTATATGTATACCTAGATATTACACCAATACAAATACAATTTGTACATTGCATGCATTGGCAGCTGTGGCCATAGATTATGCCAAAAAAAAAAACTGCACCACATCGTCCACCACTAACAGTCGGAGAATGTATCCACACTGGCCATTGACAGAGAATTTAGTTCGCACTAGTTCATCATCAACGGTTCGTCCTTTAGATTGGCTAATCACTATGAGATCTATGTACTCTTCAGTTGATTGCCTGGTTGCCCACAGGGATATCACCTTTGTGTAAAAGCGTCATTGAAATTGGTTGTAATGAAATTGCAAGATTTGTCTTTGTTTGATCAAACGAGTTTATATACGATTCACTAGGCAAGAGGATTACAAATGTTTCTCATTATTGGAGAGTTTCATGTTTGGTCAATAATTTTAAAGTATAATTATCGGTAAAGGCCAGCCTACCTGTGTATAATTTTGACTCTTGCATTAATCTACATATCTATATACCTAAATGTGTATTTTACAATTTGGAATGGCATTATGCATACGATCTGATACGAGTTAGTTCAGTTTAGAATATCAGTATGTGAATACATATATCTATGCAGATGAATCACTGATCCTGGCGTTTGCTAACACTCCAATGCCCATAACCCGCATGCCCAAGTTTGTTGGGGGTTATCTAACCAAGGACGTTGTCCGTAGATTGGACAATACCAAGTGCCTTGTCGTGTTGTCAACGTGTCATGACCCATCCTTCGTATTAGTAAATCTGTATGTGAATTAGATATCAGACTCGTCTCAGTTTACCAAGAGACCAATATTGTCAGTGATAAAGTCTAGCTTAGACACATGATTAAATTATTATCAATACCAATTTACAATATTAAACTTTATTTAATTTATCATTAACTTTATCATAACTGCCCTTTAATATTTTATAATTTATAATTGGTCTGTAGAAAAAAATGAATAATTCAATTGATGAACTGGAATTAAACTTACGATTCATTCAACTGAATGAAATTGAATTTTTCTATTGAATGCATTTTTGATTTGTCTATTGGACCAACAATACCTCAGGAAGTTTATGTCACCATATTGGTTGTTTTGAGAAAGGTTCCTAGGTTCATAGACCCTACGAGGGATATGTAGCAGGTGTTACAAGGTATCCGCAAATACACTGGAAATACCCAGCTATCCTTATGGCTAGTTATCTCACCTATTCTGTACAAGCTTGCGAGAGTGAATCCCATCGACATTTGCACAGTTATACGCCCCGCACATCAGCACACACGCAGGATGTGCAAAGTTTCGCGCTTGCGCTAGAGATCAATGGTGAGAGAAGAGTGAACGAGAGAAAGGGACACATAGTCTAGTCTGGTTGTGTCGCCTGGGATGGCTTGTGGCCTACCTATTGATCTTGGTCAACGTTGCGCGTTGGAACGTGCCAGTATCACGTATATCCTCTCTCATTCTCTCAGCGTCATTTTTATTCGTATGCTCTCAGTCTTCACTGCTTTTTCATATCCTCTGTAGTATCACTCTCCTCACATTGTCGTTCTCTTCTCTCTTTATAAACTAGCGCTCTATCACCTTTTTTTTTATTTTCTTCTCTCCTGACAAGGGATGATGGTGGGCGCTTGGTATCGAAATTGACACGAAAGCTGCATCACTGATTACTCCTTTGGGAATTCAACTGAATAGATCTATTATTCCTAATATATTGGAGACACTTCATACATTACAGATCACTTTGATTGAAATTGCTTCATGTTCATTTGTTCATCAAGTTTAATTTCCAAGATATATTGAACGAAGCATTCATAGTATTGGATAGAAGGTGCCTAAGAACATGTTCACGTTAAATACAATCTTCCTCAATTGGACACCGCTGTCCCCTTATTCCGAGTAATGTGATACAGTTCCGTCGATGAGATTAGGAAACAGGAATTGATTTCAGGAAATTGCAATACGCCACAATTAGCAACGTAGAGTAACGAAGTACTTGGCGTAGAGCTGAAGACATGGAGTGAATTGTAATCGATCAGTTAAATGATAATCCTGTAGGAAGGTATTGTACCATTCTCTCGTAACTCGTAACAGTTCGTATACCACTTCTCTCATTCGCTTTGACTTAGATGGAGTTGAAGGATTTTCACGTTAATCACATTTGACTGTTGGACTACTACCTCTTTAACTCCACCGTGTTTAAAGCTTTAGATCAAGTTTATCTTCTCTACTTCTCTTCTTCTTCATACATCCTCTCATTCTATACTGACATTTGATAGGATATTACGGTTGGTATATAGTAAATGAGTATATTAAAATTAATGTCTCTTTTCTGAAAATCGTAAATTACGTCGTAATAAATTGTCATTTGTATTTCATGATTTTTGAGTTTTTTTTTTTTTTTCATTCAGGATTTTCTTTTCGCAAATTTTTCGACAATCACAAGTTGGAGCTATTGGAGAGTAAGTAAAAGATGTCATGTTCTGTGAACCACACTGCGATTTTACGTTCGTCTGAACCACAATGGTGAGCAATTCAACGGATTGCCGGAAATGAGGGAAGAAATGCAACGTGCCGAAAAGAAAACACCTGGCACTTTCTATCTATTGAGATTATGATGCTATGGTTCGTATATACGTTTTTGTGGGTAAATTTTCCGCCGTCAAGTCAATCCAATGGAAGAACAGCGATCAAGCGAAAAATACCAAAAAGTTTTTGGTGATAAAAGAAAAAACCACAAAACTAAAAGTCATAATAAAAAAGTTTATACTACTGAAATTACTTTAGAAAATACTTTCTATTCAACATTTAATATATGTCCAAAAATTCTACCACTGCATTAGATCAATCCCTCAAAATAAAAATAAAATTTATTATCTTTCAATTTTTTTTTTTACTTTCCATGTCTTTATCCTTTTTCATTTTTTTTTTTTTTTTTTTTTTTTCGTTCACAAATATTCTGACAATGAAGAACTGATGACGTCACATTGTTATATAAAGCAGTTAACTGAATTTCGAGTTGAGGCTGCACGTTATTTAGCGTATGCGGGCGTCAATTAGTGCTAACGTTAGCATGAGCTGACAAAGTGTGAGCAAACATGAAAAATTTTAAATCATCAGCGAAAGTGTATGTGCGGTTAGTGGTAAATTTCTGTTGTCAAATTTCTCTCCATCTCTATTATATTATCTCATGCGCGCTGGTCACTGATGTTCTCTTCACCTAAATATAACGACGCTCAATTGTTAATGCGCCACACCGATTTTCCCGCTCATATAGAATCGGTAGAGTAGTCATGACGCGCGTGGGAAACCGCATGCAGCAATTGCTTTTGCCGTTTTCAACGTAAATGATCGTCGAAGTGTAGTCGAGCCTTCAATCATTTCCAACCTGTAGCGTGGTTTCTGATAAAACCACCAGACTAGTAGTAGTAGTAGTACTCAATGGCAAGGCTGAGAATGTACACACATACATAAATAAATTATACTTTCGACGAGCGCTGTTCCAATGGCAGAAAAAAAATTAAGAATAATTTTATGTAGTCAGAAAAAAAGAAGAAAAAAAAGAACATTGGGAGAAAGAGAGTTATGTTATGGAAAATAAATGGATCGCCATCGTGACTTGTGTGCTGTGAGCATGTGATAAAACAGAAAATAAAAAAAATAAAATGAAGAATTATTGACTATCACGAAAAATAGCTACAGTTACTTTCTATATTATAACGCTTATTCATAAGCGCACACTGGTGTATTTATTCACAAGAAATACGAAACTAGTCGACTTGTTTGACCTGGAACGGCTACTAGTTCCGACGCGATTTTGCCGCTGTGCACCAAGAAGATAAATCTATGTCTTTCCGGGAAGGGATGATTTGGCTCGCTTTCAACCCGCCAGGACGCGAATATGATATAATCTTCCTCGTTGTTACTTCCCGGCGTTTCTCTAACGCAAACAAATGGCTGTTACTATGCTTGACCATCCATAAGACAATGTGTGTCCTGTTAAAACTTTAACAATTCAAAACTCCAATGATAATTAAACATCTTATTCTCAAAAGTTGCATTAAATCTTTGCCTGTCATTATATACAGCAAACACAATCGTAAATAACTTAATATAAATTGTCTACAATACTAAATGTGAGCTAGAATATTGCTCTATTAAAATATCATATCAGTTATGAATATTATTCTTTTGAAAGTGCAATTGCAATATGAAAAATATTAAATTATAAATCAGATATCGTATGCAATTTAAATTCAATAAAATGATAAGTAAACTCTCGATCCGCACCCGATTTTAGAAATCGTTGTGTGACGATTTTTCATCTTCTTATGATTGCGTTTTTCTTCTTCTTTCTTGTTCATATTTCTCCCGCTGTGGGGCGTGGCGTACAACAGGCCTGGCACTTTGCCAAATCTTTCTTCGAGTTCTCAGCTTCCAAGCGTTTCCAATACTGAGAGAGACTCATAGCTCATATTCCACATCACTTCTATCTTGGACTCTCTCACTCTCCTTCTAAAAGAAAATTCATTTCTAGTCACTGGTCTTCTCCCAGATATATATTATTTGCTTCAATATATAGGCCAAGAATTGTCAATATTTACACATCAAATGAAATTTACTGAATGGACGCCCTTCCTCTTTTTTTTCAATCTTCGTTCTCCCTTTTTTCGTCTGTATCATTTTTTTTCTTCTTTTTCATATAAAATGTTTTGCTCACATCAGTGTTGGCTTTCTGAAAATTACTTTGTAACGAATCTGGGTGAGGACTTGAAAGCTCCGTGTCCGTGGGTCGCACTCGTTAAATGAAAGTACGCTCATTGAAGTGCACGGAATCTTCAAAGGATAGGGGGAGAGGGGAGAGGTCGTAGGGTTGGTGATGCCAATGGGGTTAGGAGTGTTAATGCGCTGTGTCTGCTTCAGATGGTTTTGAGTGGTACAAGTTTAAGGAGGACGAAACTGTAGAGTGTATCAGCAGAGTTTGTTCATTGTTAAGTACTGCGACAAATGCAGTGTACACAATAATATTACATCTCTTCACGAAATAGTATGTAACTTACAATTAATTATGATTGAATAAAATAATACAAATTATAAATAATTCTTAATACAATAATATTTTTTTTTTTTTCCAACAGATGAAATAAATTAATTGTGCCATTAAATATTTGTTGAAATTTGTCAAGTAATTGTTCCGAGCAAGCTGATGGTGTGATGGAAGAGTTAAGACGGTTGTATATGTATGTTATATACTAAGAAAAAAGAAACAAATAAATAAATGAAGAAAGTAAAAATAAAAGAGAGAACATGTTCACTCGCGATGAAAATAATTACAACGTTCGTCGCACTATCGTCATTTATCGCGATCGATAAATAACATAAGGGTTGGCGTGTGCTCGACGCCTTACAACTATACTCACGTTGATAGTGCTCGTTGATTGCGCCGTTCAAATGGTGTCCGAGCTTTCTGCAGTGTATATATACACAGACTTTCGTTCACCCTTGGCCGTCCTCGCACTTGTGATTATTATACCTGTATAACATTCATACTCACTAATTCTAAATTATTTCATCGTGATTATTTTACGCGCGCAATCTCTAAATGGCTTCGCCAAGGGAGGTCCTCTATATACTCTATTTCTATTCAGTATATACGTACTGGTACTCTACATTCGCATGAGAATTGAGAGTGCGCTTCGGCATGAGAGCGCGCACGATTTTAGATAGCAAAGGTCACCCCTGTCGTATATGAAAATACTTACGATTTATTTTCGTGCACGCGTTTTTTTTTTTCTTCAATTAATTTTAATTTTAATTTGTTATTTATTTTCAAATTATACTAATTTTTATTTAAGATTACAACGCACATATACAGAGCTTTATGATATTTTTTAAATTGTGTTTCGCGAAAAGGAAAAATGCTGATGAATAGATGAATAGATTTCAGTTGGAATGTTGTTTAATCGAAGGATAATAGGAAATCGAGTATGTTTTGAATACACAATACGTAAACTGAATGGATAATAAATGGGAAAAAAAAAAATTGTGGGCTTCAGATAGATAAAAATTTGATTCAACAAAATCGCAACATTTTCAAATAGAATCGCAACATTGAATTGAATAAATTCCGTTGTTTTTACTAAATCCTTTTTTTATTCAACGAACATACAACAAGAACATATAGTGAAAAATAAAAATAAAATAAATAAACAAACGTCGTGTCTGCATCTGGATAAAGTACAAATTCAACAGTATATAAGTAAAAAACAAAAAATTCTACATATAAAAGCATCGAAATGACATTTTCGTTATAAAAATTTTTTCTCAGTCTATATACCAGTATATAAATCGTTGGAATTTAAAGAACGATATGAAAAAAAAAAATCGAACCAAAATATTATCAAGACATTTTTGTTAAATTCATGTATCTATACGTGAATGTGTTTGTCCCATATTTTACCAATTCTCTCTCACGTTTTCTCATGTCTCCCAATGTTCAATCCAAATATGGATTCATGTTCATGAGTATGTGGAGGTTACAGTATGAAAGAGTAGGTAGATATAGGTAGGAAAAGAAGGGGTTGTGTGCGACAGGAGAGTGTGTCGAGAGAAGTGGAGAAAAGGAGAAAAAGAATATTGGTGTTTGGATACCGTATGCAAGCGCACACTGCGTGCAAGCTGCACTGCGACGCGGCCTCGCGTGACTCGGATTTTCCATTCGACTTCTCCCCCAACAGCTGTATATACCTATACACACATACGTATACATACATATAAAATATATACAGATATATACGCATATATATTCGCAAGGTTTTCTCATTCTTTCTCGGTCTTTCATGCTCGCTAGTACCCCTTTTTTTATTTTTTTTTCTTCCTCTCTCAATTCTTTTCAACCGCTTTGGCTGCCCAAATATATTCATATACACACGTATACAGCAAGCTACGTGTGCGAATAAATACATAAAGTTGGATGTGTATATTGGCTGTATGTATATATAGCACAAATGACAAGTCGGTGAGTTATCCGGAAATTCCGGATTGCCGTTTTCGATATAAAAGTCATGTATAGATTGATTCTATGGATTATCCTATCACTACTTTTTTTTTTTTTTTTTTTTTGCTGTTTATCTTTTATGGAAATATTTTATCGCTATTATTGCACATCGGAAATTTTCAGTTTTTTTCAATTTTATTGTTGGAATATTTCAATAAGTTGCTGATATTAATATAAGTTTTATGTTATATTTAAAATTTATTTTTTATCTTTAAATATAATATGTATATAAATGAATATAGTTTTTCTTAAATTAACCGTGTAGAATATGTATGAAGAGTGTATTATACATGTAGAGTTTCATTAGGCCATCCACAAATTGCCATCGGGTGATTTATTACATTAAAGCGAGGCGTTATATTACGTATAACAAGCTGAATTATCCGTGTCACCGAGCCATCACTAATAACACCTAGTGTCGTGTGGGTAAAGTCCAGGGCATTTATATACCTCATCTGATTTACCATGTTGTCCTCACGTCAATCGATAGATATAAATCTAATATTTTGATAATGTATCCAAAATTACGATCGTTCGTACATATATAAACACAATTGTTCAGTCAACCACATCGTTGACATTATTCATATGAATGTTCCAATTTATTAATCAAATATTGTATCATGTTATATCATATTTATCTTCAAAATCTTTCACCCTTAAATATCACCCAATGATATTATACTATAAATAAATTCCACCTTTTACCATTAAATAGTTACATCCAATTACACTATTCATTCTTATTTATTTATTTAATATATTTTTCTTTATTCTTCTTCTTTTTTTTTTTTTCATTCCTCTTTTCACTGAGTAATTTGAAAATCGGTGAATGGGGTAGTTTTCACCCTGCCAATGTCTCCAAGATCGTTGTTGCACATGGAAAATATTTAGTAGCGTTCAGCCAGCCTCGAAATTGACTCTGAAAGCAGAAAATAGACCACGTATAAACACTCACACACATCCAAGTGCACACTCAAATATACATTTATACACATATACATACACACAGTGGGGTCAAATGAAGAGAAGGGTAAGTGTATAGTTAGTGAGTGGTGGTGAGAAACGGGTTGGTTGACATCGTCGTCGTCGTCGTCGTTGCCTCAGACAATTTTTTTTTTTTTCTTCATGGTGTAGGCGTCTCTAGATCCTTGGATGCTGCAGCAATGCGGTATAAAGTGCACCCTAAAGCAGCCTATCGTTGCATCTGTGTCCACCTGCTTTTCGCGGTGTTTTACTATCCCGCCAATATTAATTATTCAACGGATGGTGAGCTCATATATAGAGAGTAGCGCACACACTACTCTCAACTGTAAAGCTTCATCGTCTACCACCTGACTCGCCCTCTGTGCATCTCTTGGCTAAGAGCCTAGAGCATCATTGGCGACATCCACTCCTTAAAGCTCTTCCAACTAAAGACGAAAGGGATGCTCTACTATGTGATATATAAATTTATATGTACATTGTACATATACAGTGAAATTATATAGTATTTAGTAGTGGTGCTAGTAGTAAAAGCTCCGCTCAATTATAATTGATGGCCGATTATGAGAGCTTTTATAGGTATACCGATAAATAATATGAATTTAATGACACTTTTGTTCATAATTCAAATATAATATTATCATAAAATTATGTGTATAAATTTATTTTTATTTGTTGCTTTTATTGTAAATGTTGATGTTTGCTATTTTAAAAATTTGATTTTTAGTCGTGTTGTATGCAATGGTCGACAATGTATACAGAATAAAATTTATATATACAGAGAGTCTGATTTAATTTTCACCATTCTAAAGTGTCTGAGTTACGAATTTGAGATAGCAAACTCCAATGTTTATTTACATTTTGCTTCTCTGCGTCGTTTATTTGGTCGTATATAGCCATTCACCCTGCCAGTATGGGTATTTTCTCTTACTCATGTCCAATATATACGTATGTATCCCTATACTCGGAATTCCGTTTTCCGGTTGCCCACACGTGTGTATACATCAATGTTAATCCCTGGCTTCCCTCTTAAATTCTTCATTCTCCTGGCATAGGATTTGTGTGCATCCAAGCAACATACCAATGCGATTTGCAAAACTTCATCAAGATAAATAACCATCAAAATGTGTCGTCAGTAAATATTATACAATGTTTACAATTTATATATATATGTACGTATTTACTTATGTATTATTTAGTTGTATTAAATTATATGTATAGATGAAAGTAAAGTTTTGTATTTAATATGAATAAAAATTCTGATTTAGTTGTTGAGGCGATAGAAACATTGATAATAATTAATTAATGCAAGTTATACGATGTTGGTAATAATGAAATTTACAAGTGTACCTTCAAGGCATTTGTAGAGTTTTGTATACAAATATTTTCACAAATTGTAGTATCTCTTGATCTTCTACTTCATCACCTTCATTTTCTCTTGGCTGTTATGACCAATTTTTCAAGAGTTATTCGAGGTCTCCAACAACTTGCAAGGGTCGTCTTAATTAAAAGTTGATACAACGCTCGATTACACTTAGTTAGTTCAACTCTCCTGCTCATTATCGTTCACACATGAATCGCCGGAGGTCCTGAATCTTGTGGCTGACTGTAGAAATTTTACACTACTGATACTATGACGATATGAATATTTTTTATTTTTTTATTTACATTAAATTTTTACTTTTTCTCAATTTTTTTCTTTCATTTACTTTGGTGTCATGGGTAACTTTTCTTAACGAGGCGCTTGAAAGAGTCTCGCCATTAAATTCAGATTAAATGGATAAATGATAAGTGAGTGAGAATTATAATAAAAAATAAATAAATATCAATTAAATTATGATATCGTAGTTGTAATTAATATGTAGAATATAGTGAAAAAAGTTCTTTTATATACGTATGTGCATGTGAAATATTGTATGAAAATTATTTATTCATATAGAAAAAAGGGATTAAATTGATATGTAGTATAAAAGTGTAGTGGAGAAAAAAAATTTCTATTTTTAACATTGTTCTTTATTTTCAAAGAACGCGCAGCATCTCAATTGCTCAACTTGTAATACGACAAAAGAGTCATGTGCAACTCTATTGTCACGAGTTTATCATCATGTATGGCTTTTATATGTAAAATATAAAATGCAAAATGTTGCTTTGTCACAAAGGAAACCAGAAAATTTTTTAGGTGTGACATAAATACATATGAAGTATTAACAAAAATTATTTAATCAAGAACAAATTGTAATTTAACTTTGGGATAATGGGTTAAGAAGTGATAAGTGAGTGGATAACTACTACTCATTTAAAATTCATTCTCGACCTCTCTTTGATAACTTCTTTAAAAGAATGCAAAATAAAAATAAAAAAAAAAATCTTTGAAAAATTCGTCGTTACTTTGAATAATAATATTAATATTATTTAAATAATTATTTGAAGTAAATTTATGTTAACCAATGTAGGGAAGTAGCAATTATTAGTCACGTGATTATCATCAGTTAATCTAACTATAATCCTATATGGGGTAATGGGGTTATTATTTAATTACACGTATGATAATCTGGCTCCGATGAACGGCTACTAAAGTAATTTGCCACGAAATAGGTGTCAGATATTTCTGAATACACTTCTCTGATGCTTGCGCAATTATAAAATATCGATCTCATTCTCACGCTTGGTTGATCTTCATTCCTAACTCATTCGATTAAAATTCTTTCTCACTTGATTACATTTGCCTTGAAAATATTTTAACATAAAATAAAGTATAACCGAGAAAATTTTGATGATAAATTTAAAACTATAATTATAAATTTTCAATCGAATTACTACAGACAAGACTTTAAAATACATGGGAAAAGGTCAACAATTTATTATCAGTTCAGTAATTTTCACACGCTACAATAATTACATTGAATCCGTAAACGAAAAATCGTTAAATAGTCCGGAAATTTTAATTGCACGAGTGAATAAAAAAAAAATAATAATAATAAGTGAGAAAATAAAAAAGTTCTCATTAGTATTGAAAAAATGAAGTGATTCGTTCCATTACCAATATTAATAATCTCTGTACTTGCATTTATTTGTTCGTTTATTGATATGTTTCTTTTTTCACTTCAATTTTAATTTTAATTTTTTATTTTTTATACTATTTATTTCAAACATAATATTTTCATACGTATCGCAACAAATTATCCAACATACTGTGCCACAATTCTTTTCACAACACTCTTATTAATTAACCAACACATCAAAAAAATAAAAAAAAAAAAAAAAAAGACATGATATAACATAAAATAAAAAAATTAAATTTCCACAAAGATATCACTTTAATTTTTTTTTTCTCATTTAATCAACTCTCTGTTTTCATTAACTTCAAAATATTTCTATTCACCACCACCTACTTCATTTAATTATCAACAATTCGCTAATATCATCTCCCTAAATGAACATTTACACTTTAAATTTCAAATCTACTGTTTCTCATTGTATTATACAATTTTTATTCTTTATTTCCCTTCTATATTTTTTCTTGTTCTTTCGATGTCAGAATAGAACATCGCGTTATGCGAAGCCACTGAGCTTTTCCACCGACCGTCGGAAAATCCTTACGACTGGCTTTTCATTTAGTCTCTCTCATGTCGTTCCTATATTCACATACTCATAATATTTGTGTACATAAATGTATGTGTATAAATTCAGTGGCTTTATGGAGATTTCATTTCACTTCAGTTTACCCAGTGAATGTTTAAAGGGAACAAAAGACGAGAAAGTGCATTAGAAATGTGATTGGTACAGACATTTATGTGTGTGTATAACTTTTTTTTTGTCTTGTACTCTATCATGAAGCCAGGTGGTAAACCCACAAATGAATATATATAAATATATATGTATAAATATTTGTATATACATCGATATTTACATAAATGTACAAATGTATATTTTGAAATTTTACCTTTTATCTCATTACCTCTATCTCTCTGACCTTTATACATCTAGTTAAACAGGTTTCAACTTGAATTAAATGACATTTTGTTTGCACATATGTGGATAGTATATACGCTTATGTAATTTTCATTAAAGAGCTTTAACACTGTCAACCGTTATTCATAAATGAACTTTTGTCTTTGTATAAAATTTTAATATACATTATACTTAAATGTAAATGCATTTTGTGGCACTTTATTAAACAGCATCTGAATATAAATTACATAAATAATATTGACATGTACATTTTAATTAATATAATAATTTATATTAACGAAATGATTTATTTGACTGTGAATTGATTAATAATAATGTATAATAATATAATAATGTTTATCAAAAATGATTATAAATATCAAATATATGCAAAATTTATACACAAACTAAAAAAAAAAAAAATAATCGCTATTAAATATTTGATTTTAACTCTCGAATATATTTATTTTAATTTAACTTTGTTGATCAAGCACATGAATAATTAATTATACATTAGTTTTAAATACAGATTTATTCAAAGCCATTTCATAAACATTGAATTAAATAAAGTCATTTAATTCATGACTAATTTTATTTTATTATTTTATTTTCACATCGAATTAATTATTAATATAAAATAATATCTGTCAATATTATAAATTAACTTTCCAATTTTGTTTTTCTTTCCTCTACAGGTATATAAAAAATTACAGTTGTTGTTGTGCAACAGTGAGAAGAAAATTTTTTATTTGTTTATATAGAATGACGTGAGTTATACAAGGTAAAGTCTTGATGCAAGGATGAAACAGTAGAGACGAGAGTGATGTAACGATGTGCAAGAACGTAGAGAGACATTGTGTTGTGTTGATGAAGCGGTAACGAAGAGAAACGGTAACAGTGACTATGCATTTAAATTTTCGCCTCGGTTGTCCGAGCATGTGTAGAATATAAAAGCTTGCAACGATGTATGCAATGTCATTATGTCATTGTTTCCATATTTATATAATTATTTATCACTCTATTAATTCATCTATCTATTTATCTATCTACTTGTCAATAATAATAAGACAAGTGGCAACATAAATCTGTGGATACCAAGTACAAACGTGTATAGAGTTGAGTGAAACTTAGGTTATTGAATTAATTACAGTTAATTGGCAATTAACTACTAGTACATAACTGAATACCACGATGAGTTGTGGTAAATGTTTGTGGTTAACTATAAATTGAAAATTTACTATTATATATGTGTATGTATACATATAATTTCTGTATTGATTGAATTAATATTAGTGAAATATTATTAGTTACATATTGGTAAATATTTTCATTATTTATTTATATTTTATTTTGGTTGAATTTTTAAAGTTATTTCATTGCAATGGAAAATTTAGATTAAGAATGATAATTTTATTTTGGGATTTGAATGTGTTTATTTATATGTGTGTGTGTACTTGCAAAAAATATCTCTTTGATCATCTGTCCTGTGTGATGTTTTACATGGAGGTAAATAAAAAAAGCTAAAATAAACAATTGGGTCAGGTAGTTCAATCACTCGATCTTGATATTATCCACAAGGGACGTCTGAAAATCACCCTCAGATTTCTCGCTTATCTCAGGTCGATAAACTCTCTATCAAAGGCCTTCAGAATAGCATATCAAAATAATTTGAGAGAGGATACACAACACTGCGCCACCACCGCTATTGTTGCTGTTTATAGAAAACTTAATTTCATATTTTTTTCTTCATCCTTTTTATTATTATAGAATAAGTTTGTCGATAAATTTTAAATGACAAAACAAATGCCATAGAAAATTTAATCACTTTCTGAAAATATAAATTTATAAATTGAATAGTTTTATTTATAGTTAAAAAAAAAAGAAAAATATATGAAAATAAATTATGTAAAGAAGCAGCAATTTAAATTACTCAATTTCTTTTTGATCAATTAAAAAAAAATCAGACTTGTATTTCAGGTAATAGTGAAATGTTTAAATAAATGCAAATTAGATAAATCTTTTATTTTTGTTTCAAGGCTTTTGTTTGTGTGGTCAGGCTAGTCTTAATGATAGGTGACAGCTGATACATGGGACCTCGCTATACTAATTACCACCAACGATGAAAAATACAATAACGTCATTGTGCGGTCAATCTCCTTACACAGTTGTTTTCTATTATTTCCACTGTGTGAAGCAAAGCGTACACATACATCAGCTTTTCCTATTTACTCCCACAAATGAAACGACCGCAGTGCTCTATTCACATTCAATGTTCAGAAAAATGTTTTTATTCTTTTTCTTTCAAAATAAAATAAAAAAATAAAAAAAGGCAAGGGTTCGACATAGAAAATTCCGTTAAGATAAGTAATTTTTTTTATTTTCTATTTTCGTTTATTTTTTTTCCTTGTCACCACTCTCTTTTCTACTTTTTCATTCGTTTTATTTATTCATTTAATTTTTTTGTTTATTTGTTTCCCTCATCGCATGAGAGCCATATATGAGTATGGATGGAGAAAAAGTTCTTTTAAATCGAAACTGCTGAATACAACGTAGGTCGCGTCGCTCGTAATGTTGCAATACATGAGACGACGATGTGGTGAATATGCAAATAGGCCAACAGTATAATTTACACCCGCGTCACGGAAGTGGATGAGTGAATGGTACACTGCGTTGGATGAGGGACAGTTTACTCTGATATGGTGTATATCGTCACATTTGCGCGCTGCTCCATAATATGAAGATACATCGAGTGAGAATATATGATGTGCCAATTTTAACCACAACGAACTACACTGCCAACAACGATCATTTTCATATTACGTTAACATATTATATACCTTCTATATGTTTGAATATACTATAATAAATATAAAATTAAAAATTAAGTAGTGTAAAATAGAATTAGTCAGGCATGAGCAAAATCAATATTAATTTTTCTACAATATTAATTATCGAAAATTTAACGATATTACATTGAGCTTATATCTATTATATTAATTATTAAATATATATTCATTGAGTAAAGTATACAGTAAGTTTTTTATTGGCGTATTGTAGCATGTGTCTGTCCGTTGACTGAATCTAGTAGGTAAAGCGCTCAAGGGAAGCTTAAATCGGTAATTAGTTCTGCAGTAAATCTCCGCACACGTTTTCCAACCACAGGGAGTTTTGCTAATAAGGTATGACTTTAGGGATGAGAGATGGCAAGAGAATAAGAGAGCAGTAGTAGTAGTAGTAAAGAGTCAGAGGATGAGTAAAAGCGTAAGAGACAGAAGAGTATTACAGAGAATAGACGACAATTTCCGCGAGTTTGCTCAACCAACCACACAGACTGCGTAATGACTATATACGAATTCGTATCATTGTTAAGTTCATTATGATATAATAATACGCCTTTGATAATATTAAAAAATATTATCAAAAATATATATTTATTAAAAATAAGATGGAAAAATTGTTTTTACATCTTCTGATTTTTGTAACTTGCAAACTATCAATCACACAGAAAAATTGTAATATACATTTTTATTAGAAATTGAATGCTCTATAAAAAAGATCTCTTTCCATTTTTCGATTAGACTACTTGTTTGAAAGTTATTTAATGTCAAAGTTCAATTTTTCGTAAATTCGCCTGATTTTTGTATATTACACCAAAACTGTTAGTTTCATTGACAAAATACGTATTAATTTCACTTCTAATATATATTTAACTTTTAAAAAATATTAAACAATAGTATTTTTAGCTAATGAAACAAATAGAACGCTTTCAGAATATTTTAAAAATTATTACAACAATTTTTCTTGGACTACAAAAAATTTATTTCATTTATTTTTTTTTTTCTGAATCATTCTAATATTGATTCATCAAATATTCTAAATAAATCTATACAAATCATTTGTATATTATCATAAATATAAAATAATCAATTCTAAAATAATAATAAAACATGTAAAAATAATTAAATGTGTGTTAATTATATAATTAAGATGAAATAACTATAACAATATTCTAGTGTCGTTCAGCTGGGTTGTGTGACCTAGCAGTGGAGCGACAGAAAATAGAATAATGAGAGAGAGAAAATGGTTTGACGATCGGCCGCGATGGGTGGCGTAGAGGGCGCCATGAGTTTAACGTGCGGGTCAGGCAATGACGTCACTGGGCGCGTCACACAGCCAATCCTCTCGCGATCAATGACGCGACCTTGCGAACACCACCCCTCTGGCGAGCCGCTCCCAGTACTCCAAGGGGCGGCGGCTGTTTCTGCAACCTAGCAACCCTGTCTATATTTAGAATTATTCTATATAGTCGCGTGTGCTACCATCACCTCGTCGTGCACCACAACCGTTTCTATATACCCACTGAACTTATCCCACAGCATCTATACACACAGATGATGATGTGTACAGCATCGTCATCTCTTTCAGTATTCAAGTATCTTGTGCGCACGGTGAATACACGACATCTATCGATATTTAATTATTATTCAGTATGGAGATTTTATTTATTTATTTATTTTTCTCTTTGGTTTCTTTGCATGCTCGCGTATATAAGAGGTAAGGTAATAAACAAATGATGTTTATGCGCTTGTGTAGGATTGTATTGTATGAAATGATGATGTGTATGTAGAATAATGTATCAATGAAGCAATATAATTGTACAGCGAGTATGGAATGGAATGGAATTAGTGGTTTTATTTTAATTTCTTTGATGTAATATTGTAATTTTATTTATTGTTTTGTTTATTTTATGGTATGTAGAGTGTATTTATTTGTAGAGAGAAAGTTCAGGAAGAGTATTATGATTTTGTTTTGTACAATGAATAAGGAGAAAATTTTGTTGGGTTATTTTTTTTTTTGTTTGTTTGTTTTAATAAAGTTGAAATATATTAGATGTATAATTGATTGTGTGTGCAGCTTTTTTAAGTTTCTTGAAAAGTATATCGCGTTACTTTGTTGTGTTTTCCTGTTTATCTGTGAATTTCTAGACAGGCCGGAAGCGTTGAAGAAGCCACACACAGAGAAGAAATGTGATGGAAAGTTGGAAATGTATCAATGTTTGTGTGTGAAAATAAAAATATAAATATAAATATATATTATTTATATATAAAATTGTTGAGAAGTTTTTTTAAATTCTCGTGATAGCTACTTATTTTCTTTTATAATATTTATCATCTCATGGTGATTTTATAAAACTGTATTATACAAGAGTTTATTTTATTTGTCTCTTTTATTTTCTCTGATTCATTCAGACCACGTGTGGCGATGAACGATCAACTCTCTATGGAGGAGAAAAAGTTGCAGCAAAAGTCAAAAGTTGGCTTATAAGTTGTGATGCGAGTTGAAGGAGGCCATTTATGTTATTTATTTGGCGATAAATTAACAAATATCTGGATAGTTGCCAGTACTAGCTATTTTTCTATCTTAATTTTTCAAATAAATAGATAAACATTAAATAATTCTACAAATTTTTTTCTTACCATTAAACAATCAATCAATAATGAATCAAAAACATATTAATTTATTATTCCATAACTTGACAGTTCTTTAACTATACTTAAAAGCACAAGAGAAGTTAAAATGATCATCGATGTTATTTAAAAACTAAATTTTTATCCCTCTTTTTTTTTTTTTTTCCCTTTCAAAATGGATGAATTCTCGGTTGCAACAGAATGAAAAGTGGTCGCCCGGCTATAATCATAAGAGAAGAAAGAAGTTGAAGATACGTTGTACGAATGGCAAACTGTTCGTTGAGAAACAAGAATGGCCATGCTCTATTTCCTCGCGGAGAGGCCCTTGGGGGGTTGGCCAGGCGCAGTTTTCTTACCCGTACGTCGGATCCATTCATCATCTCTCTGCTTGCCACCCTCTTAACATTCCTCTCCACCATCTATATATAACAAACACATATATACAAACCTACATATCTCTACCAGTCATTTGAGAAAACGGAATCGCAGATGATTCTTCATCGTCTTCAAGTGTCTTTACGTTACAGTAGGTACACCAAGTCCCCAAAGAAACAAAAAAATCATTAATTCTAATGACATAAACATTAGGGTGTTTCATTTTTAGGCGATATTTTTTTTCCTGTGATCAGTGAAAATCTGATAATTGATATAAAAAAAATAATATTCCCGTTTGAAAAAAAATTTTGAGTTAATTAGAGACTTCGCTCATTCAAAAATTCGATTTCCCATATGAATAACACGAGAACATTTTTTTTTTCGACTTCAACTCGATTTTTCGATGATCAAAAATTTTTTTTGAACAAAATTAATGTACAGCTTTTATAGAGCATTTAATTTGCTACAAAAAAGTTACTCATCACAAACGCTCTCCGATCAGCAGTTTTCGAGTTGCACGTAGAGCTGGAAAGATGAAAGTTGATTATAATTAACAACAAATTTTCACTAAACTGAAATTTATCGATTCAACATCAATTATTATCTTACAATAAACGCTATAATGCTGAATCAACAATGTAATAGCATAAAAAAATTTTTGATTACTGAAAAATTGAATCAAAATCGAAAAAAAAAAATTTTTCTTGGAAATTGAATTTTTGAATTAGCTAAGCCTTTAATCAACTCAGAATAATATTTCAAACGGGAATATTTTTTTTTTTATAGTAATTATCATATTATCACTGACCACGAAGAAAAAAAATATCACTTAAAAATAAAACACCCTGATAATAAACAAAAACTATTCAATTTAAAATTCATCATCAACATAGTGATTACATTATTTTATTATTTATCAGCTATCATTCGTCATTATGAAATAATATCTATTGATTGATTAGTCAGCGATAAATGAGCCATCAGTACAGGTTTAAACAAGTATGTATAGATAAACATAATCAAGAGAATACAATTTATTTAAATGTCTATTCATCCTCATATACCTGCATTGCCTATGGTACATGATTGATTTCCACAAATAATTAACATTAATACCATCATATGATCAAGAATGCAAGAGATGAGAGTTGTCCAGACTACAGAGTCGTATGGATAAGCCAATTTCATTCGTTGGCTGGACGGAAAACGGACGTGAAGTTCATTAATCACCAAAACCATATAGCGGAATCGTAAGCGGCGACCCTGGGTGTCGATATCATTAAAGCGCTTGGATATTTTCTCTTCTGCCTTCTATACATATACTCCCCTTTATTTCTCCCCGCGTGCGTTTACTTCCGCAGTGACCTGTACATATGTATATTGTATATGTATACATATGTGTGTATGTATGTGCTTGCAGCAACGTGATATAAATTTTCCCAGAGCGGCGCCGCGCGTTCTTCGATAAAATGGGCTAAAAATAATATGCGACTCAATATAACCTCGAATAGGTATCCATACATGTGGATTTTTTTATTCTCAAGGTATAATCTTTTTTTTTTTTTTTTTCTTTCAATAAAACAACATCATCTTTTTTTATTGCACTGTTATAAACTCGAGATATAAACGCGACGGGGTTTAAATATAAAAAAAAAAGAACAATTTTATCTTTTGAAGTATAAAAAAAAAATGAAATAAAATATTCTACTTTGCTTAAATACTTTTGATATTACACATATACATATATTATATAAATATTAAAGTTATGTATGTATGTATGATGACCTTTTGAAACGCTGCATGCATCTTTAGTTACATCGTGGCATGAATTTTCAATATTTATGTGAACATCAATCAGAATTTATATTTATTTATTTTTACGGATATATTATAGCAGTAAATCATTTTATTTATTTATGTCTTCATTTTATAAATGTTAATTTTGATTTTGTTCATTCACATTTTATATATTATTTGTTAATATATATGGATATTATGTTCCATAAAATAGTGGTTGTATCAGAGAGGCAGCAGGAAATATATAAAGTGCAGAACTTGAAATGGTGGTTGCGGTGATAAATCGATGGACCTATGTCGAGTGCGCTGAAATACGAATTATATATGTATATATACATATATTTATTTATATGTATGTGCATATGTATATACTTAATGTTTAAAAGAGAGAGAAAGAGAGAGGATGAAATTTTATAGTGCTCTTGTGGTTAACATTGTTATTTAATAAGCTTCATTATGCACCATCATTAAGCAATGGTGCATCACTTCATTCTACACTTTGATACTATATTGTTGTTGGTGTGGCTTCTCTATATATCTATTTTCACTTCACCACTGGATGTGAATATGTGTGGAGTAGCAAAGTTGATATACTCATTTGCGTGGTCTCATCCGCTTTCCCTCATCCAAATGATTTCACAATAAAATATATTATGTGAATTAGATAATTATTTATGAGAGATAATATTCAAATTGTGAATTAATTAAACATGGATAATATTTAATTTCTAATGATAAACGTGACTTTCTGTTGTTTTATTTTATTTATCATAAATAGTTTGATGTAATGTATAGTGTTGTGAATTTTTTTGAAAAGACAAACACACCTGAACCACTTCGTTTATGCATAGTTGATAATATAAATTTATTAATTATTATGTGTACATGCATCGATGAACTTTGTATAATTTTCTTTGTGTTGTTTAATGTGATCCTTGTGAAATATTAAATATTTCACTTGGGTATGATAATGGTCAGAGGAGAGGTAAAATAAGAGAAAGAGTGGAAAATGGAAAGTATAGGCCAGTGAAGGGGTTGGAGCTTTAGAAATTGCTGTACTCAGGCAGTGAGTTTTAATGAGAGGTGAAGTACGTATTAAAACTAAAACTGCGAGTGGATTGAAACGAGAACCGTGAAATGGAATCATAATGACCCTCGATCAAAATGCATATACAAAATATAAATATATATGAAATTGAAATGATGAAAATTTTGCCAATAATTTTCTGCAATATGTGATTTTTATTTATATAAATTATTTATTAATAATTATTTCATGAATTTATTGCATAGCCAGTTTATATTTTATTGTTGAGTGTCTATTAAAGTTTATATATATTATATATTTTTTTTAAATTTATTGTTGGGAAAATGAATTGGGATTATTCAGATTTTCATAGTACAAACTATTAAAATGTCGTTCCGCAATGCGGCTTTTCTATTTCTCATTTTCACAAGTCATTTCGTTTAAGTATTGCGTGGAAAGATATAAAATTATAACTATATAAAAATCCTTTTTGTAATCATCCTTCAATTTGTATTATTTTTATTTCTTTTTACTGTCTTACTGTAATATATTTTATTTTAAATATTAATATCAATACTCGGGATAAAACATTATTCATTGTTGATTTATTATTCTTTTTCTCTATCTATTTTCTTCTATTGTATCCATGTGAAATGTTTCAAATCGATAAATAACGTTAGTGTAAAAAATTTTCATCGAAAGAATTTAACGACACAGTGTCCTCGGAGTAAAATTATTGGAAAGTAACGCGCAATTTTTTTTATTCATCATTCTATACACTATTTTTCTTTCTCTTCTTTCTCCATGCTCTTTTGTTATATGTATTCTATCTCATCTCTCATCCGTGTTACACAACTTTACAACAGATGAGCCATGTCCTCTGAAACGAACATGCAACAATTTCCGCGCTTGCACTGTATAGTTCTCGCAAGTACATTTCTATTTATCGAGCTACGCACAATGAGCTAAAAGCAAAAGTGTCGACCAGTAAAAAGGACAGAGCTTTTACATTGTTTTATTTATTTATTTTTTTTATTTTTACATCCCAATATTTTCGTATAAAAATTAATCGTAACAATTTCGATAAAAAATTTGTGTTTTCTATATTTTTTTAATTTTTTTTTTTCACGCTTGTTGAATGATTAAATACATCCGTTGGTTATAAATCAAATTGCCCTAGCGTTTATTCATTTATTTATTTATTATTTTTTATTTTTCACGTTGAACTTCTGACACAATTTATCCAAAATATTTATTCAACTGAAATAATTGCGTTAATAACAAAGGGACAATGATTATTATTATAATAAAATTCATGTTTAATAAATGATGGTGTATTTTGATGCAAATTCGATTGGTTTTACAACAGTTTTACAATAATTATATTTTATATATAATTTTATATTAACGGACATATGTATTGAGAATTATAAATATAATATTGATAAACAAATGAGTGATATAATTTGTTAATATTTCTGGTATTTAATTGAAAATATATCAGGGATATTTAAATATTGTAACGGAAAATTTATTGAGGACGGTAAAGAGCACAGCTCTGTTGAGGAATACAAATCAGAATTGAGTGGAAGAATAAAATTATATTTACAATTAATAATTAATATCAGGTATCAATCACTTATTTTCAATCTGTGAATGTATGCATGTATGTACTGTATGAATGTATATTATGTATGTAAATCCATTGAGTTGAGAATAAATATATTTACTGGGTTTCTGCTTCGTTTTTATTTATTTATTTATTTATTTTTTTTTTTCGCATTCGTATAATATTATTTATAGTTAATGCAATTTTAATCTTCAGGGATTTAATCTTTAACGTTATATCCACCAAATTCACTCATGTGTGTTTGTAAAAATTTTTTTTTTTATTTTTTTTTACATTTATCATCAACTTTAATTTTTTGAAATCATGATTTTTATTTTTATATTTTTAATCATTGTTATTTATCTGGTAATATTTCCTCTTATTTATTTATCCATTCAGCTTTTTGATTGTATAGTAAGAATTATTTTAAAAACAGAAATAGTATAAAATATTAAATTATATATATTCGAGAATTTTTAAATTAATTTTTGTGGAATTTTTATATATTTAATTTGTGATTTATTATTATGTCTATTTGATAAATAAAAATAATTTAAATTTGTTTAGCTATAGTATATTACAACATGTTCACATCAAAAGTGTTTAATTTTTTACTTGCATATTCTCTGTGTTTTTAATATCTGACAATTATTCCATGTGGGAAAATAAAATCCCCCTTTTTTCTTTTTTTTTTTTCTTTTTTCTTGAATGCAATTAACTCAGTATTGATTGCAGTTTTATGAGTAGCGGTATGTAAAATGTTTTTGAAGGATGATGGATATAACGAAATGGGATTTGATGTTTGATAACGTGATTGTAAAAGTATTAAAAAAAAAAAAAAAATCGTTTCATTTCGCTGATTTTCAACGAGTCCAATATTTTACGAGTTTTATCAAATAAATCACATAACAATCGATTAATGTTTTACATTTCAGTCAATCCACGTCTGAAATTAAATTATTATCAAAAGTAATTATATAAAGAAAGACAAACTAATGTTATAATTAATTTGTTAATGGAAAAAATTTTTGGCACAATTTATTTAGCACTGAAAACATGATAGAAAAAAAGAATAAAATAGAAATACAAAATCAGCTGATGTTTCTAGTGGAATATTTAAAAGAGTTTATTTAAATTTGTGCTTCGATGAATAAATAAATATTAATTTATATCAAAATTATTTAGTGGCACCCTCTGCCAAATGCTTGATTCAACATGAATAAAATATTTTTCGTATAAACTCGGGTGAATATAGTAGAGATTAATTGTAAAATTTTATTATCGAATGCTCACGAAGTAGAAAGCAGCATCGAGAGAGCTTTCATTTTCATGTAGTCGATAAGTCAGTTTGTTTCTACATCGATTCATATCGATTTAAGTGTAATAAAAGCTACAGAAAAAAAAATATTTTGGTTTTAAAATGATTTAAGAAAAATCTTTTAAAATTAATGTGGAATAAAAATGTGAATATTTCTATTTGTATTTATAATTATTAATTTACTCTGTTTTTATATCCCCCATAAAGACTTAAATTTAATATCTCTCCCTCACACACATACACACAATTGCACACATATTCAATTCAATTATATCTTTAATAAACATCAATACTACTCTCAGTCACACATAATTTAATCAATTACATTATAATAAGTTTAAAATTTTAATTCAGCTAATGATCTTGGAGTACAGTACAAAAAACGTTTTTTACGCCCAAATTACGCTTTTATTTTTTATATTTTGGCACGTGAAATTATTTCCAGACTTTGTTCATTCATTGTAAAGTTTACACTTCAGACTCTGTATTTTTATTATAAAGGTATTTGATAGATTTAAATACTTTTTTGTTTTGGCAGTTTATATTCATTAAACTTTACGTATGTTATTGCAGCACATGCACCTATCTCCAGGACCATTTCACTTCATTTCCATAATTGGCTTGTTCAATCAGCTCTTTTTAAAATTTTAATTTTTTTGTCTAATATTATTGAAAATTTACTTATTTTGATTCTTATTCAATTTGCGTACAATTATTTACATTATATAAACATAACCCTCACATCATTTTTATTTTTATTCTCTTCGAAAATCTTTTTTTCTTTCTCTTCACCTTGACAATTAAAATTATTTATAATTCAATCATGTTAAAAAAATAAAAAATAATTTTGTAATATTACCATTATAATATGTTTTAAATTACACATCATGTGAATTTGATTAAAAAAAAATTGTCTCCTCCAAGAAGAACAATTAATAACATATTGACGAATTGTTTCTTAAATAATTTTTTTTCTTTTGTTTTCATATATCAAAAAAGACAAATCCATCGAATAAATATTTATAATTTACGTGATATATTCGGCTTTGCGATTGTCCCAATGACTTGGAGTAGCTGGTGTCCATGGCACAGCAACATTTAGCGTTTTAATACTAGATTTTCGATTAAGCACCCAGGGGCTTTTGGGGCTTTTGGGACTGAGCGAAGTCTTGGGAGGCGATTCAGCAAACGTTACACTACGTCTTGGTGGTCTTGGTGGTGGCGGTGGCGGTGGTGGTACTGCTTTAGGTGGTGGTGGTGGTGTTGGCAATGATATTGATGGCGATGGATCCGATGTTTCATCACTGGCCATATACCACGGACTTATACCTGAGTGTGTGTATTGCTGTGCACTTGATCGCCTTCTGCATTCCCAATCGCGTTCGCCGGGGCGTAATACTGCAATATTCACACACAATAATTAATTAATATAAAATTTTTCAACCCGTTTATAATACACAAATGAAAATAGAAGAAAAATGAAGAAGTTTTGTGCACTTATTCATTCATTTATTTATTTATTGTACCGTGTATAATTAATTTGTGATGAATTTTACTTGATCCAAAATAATTCATATTTACACTGAGAGAATACTAAAATAATATTTATATTATTTATATTAATATTCTCGTCATTCTATTGTCGGCACTTTCTTTCAGTGCAGTGAATGATAAATGATAAATCTTCGGTGAAATGTCGAAAGTGCAAGGTAATAAAAGAGAATATATAAAGTTTATTTATACAATCATAGTTTTATATCTTTCATAAAAGTCTCTCATATATATATTTTTTTTTTTTATATTCTTCTCAATATCTGACATTTCTTTTGTCTCATATATTTCTTTCGGAGTGCCTTAAAGTTGAAAAAAAATAATACCTAACAGGGGTTGAATATATATTTGTGTAATTAAATAATGTGTCGAGGATTAACATGCAACGTTTAATAAAACTATTCGCGTGTCAGCCATTCTCATGCTTTAATTTAACGGTGCTAAATTTCAAGCTGATTTGAAAATTCATGAGGGTTAATAATATGCGCCTAAAAATTAATATGTCGTACGTGAGTGTGCGAGGGATGGTGGCGTTGAGTCGGAAAGGGGATAGAGAAGCGGATGAATGAAATTTGGGAAGCCGCACTCTCGATATACGGTAAACACGATTTATACAAAAGCCGTTATTAATGAATTAAATATAGCTATATGTGAAACGGTTAAATATCGGGGGGGGGGGGGGGGGGGGGATAAAGACCGGGCTTAAAATGAAGGGTGAGAGTACTCACATATGGTCCCGGAAAAGGCGCATGCATCCTCCGTCTAACTCTGCAGTCCGTACCACTAGACAAAAAAAAAAAAAGAAAAAAAAAACGAAAAAATATAAAACAAAAACTCACTTGCTAATAAATATATACACCTTAATTTTTTTTTTTTCCTTTTGTTTGATGATCATTGATTATTAAATTTAGAAAATATCATCAATGATATTTGAAAGGAAAAACAAAAACATTAATTATATGTTTATATTACGATTTTGTTCAATTTTTTAAATACACGATGAGATCAAACATTCGCAAATTTAAATATACTAATTGTGAACTAAACTTTTAATTGGGTTAATCAACGTTTCATATATTTAAATGTAAATTAATATATATGCTAAAATTATATGTATATACAAATAAATACAGAGTGAGTCTAAATAAAAACAAAAATGTTTAGATAAAATCAAGGATAGAAGTGAACTGAAAATTTTTCTAAATTGTGGAAAAAATTTTAGAATAGAAATTTTTTTTTTTATTTAATTGGGCTTATTACCAATCTTCTTAATTTATTATTAATTTTCAGACTCACTCTGCATGTGTTATGTGTATATGTAGCTTTCCAATTCACCTACTCAGCAGTTTTGATAAATCATAATTATATGAACATTTCAATGTTGCTAATTGCATGCTAAGCGTGGTCTAATCACACGTATTTATTGGGTTATTGATGATGGCTGTTCTAAATTGTTTTGTAATAGTGGAATTGTATATTTTTCTTATTTTACGCATATCGCTAAAATAAAAAAAAATATTACATTAGCCAGAAATATTTAATTTACTGGTCGCAATTAAATACGAATTATTTTCCGATAAATATTTGTGTAATTTGTGTGTGAATGATAAAGTGGGAATTTTTTATATTTCATTGCACTCAATGTAGCGCTATTAATTGAAAAAAAAAAAATCCTGAACAATTGTATCGGTTTAATTGATCGTAGCCAATTTGACGTACGGCTCATTCACGAAAAAAATGAAGCTAAAAAAAAAATACGAAAGACAAAGAAAAAATACGTAAAATAAAATAAAAAAAATAAATAAAATGGGATTGATAGATATATGAGATCAAGTAGGCAGTCGCTTGCAACTTTCAATTTGCCAGAACGAATGAGCTTTACGTTTTTTTTTCCTATTTATTTTTTGTTATTTCAATATGTGCTCGACGTATTTCTTTTTTTTTTTGCAATCGGAATTGATGATTTATTTTGTGATTCATCATTCACCTCTAATATGTGTTAAACTTTGTGCAGATTTTTATATTGGGCGAGAGAGAGAGAGAGGAACCATTTGCACACGTTTAATCGGCCCTCAATAGGTTCGCCTCTCAACGTCAAGCGCATTTGTGCTCAGCGAGGCCTCTTCATCTTTGGGGAGACGACGAAATGCCCATGGACTTACCCGACCGTTGTCGAAGTCTCGACCACCGCCGATTGTAAGTCGTGCTTTTGCCTTCATCGCGTCCGACAATGGGATCTAAGAAAGTAAAAATTTCTTTCATTTCCAATTATATTTATTTGTATATTTTTTTTTGATTTTCTTTCAATTATTTTACTTTGTATTTATGGATTTTTTATTGCATTATGTTTTTTTTTTTCCAGTTAATTCAACTCACCTTTGCCCGGGCCGCTTCACTGTGCGATTTATAACAAAATTCCAATAAAGCAACTGCCAACGCCATCAATAATCCACCAATAAGAATATAAAATATTCCTGCTACGTTACTTAATGATAATTCATTTCTTGAATCTTGTTTATCACCATGACGACACTCTGTTCTATCATACCACCATCGATTTGTTAATTTTGTTAATTCTCCACTCTCTTTAAGTGTCAGCACAGCCAAATTTACTTTATCCCTTTAATAATATATTGAGAAAAAAATTTTTAATCAAACAAGAAACAAATTAATTCCATCAAAACTATTGATATTTAAATTAAATTTTAATTATAAACTGTTTAGTATTTTTTTTAAATATTTTTGTAAGTAACAAACCTCAGAGGTGATCCAATGGGTGTTGCAACACCAAATCCTTTTGCGTCTAAATTCCTTCCAACTTTCATTGTGTCACAAGGTTCTCGTTCATTAATATAATCATTTTTTGGACTTTCAATTAACAGTGCATATTTTCCTTTACTTTGTCTCACTCGTCTAATTCCTTCGTCGTATGTATTAACAAATACGTCTTTTCTAGAGTTCATGAATTCCCACATTTTACTATAAAGACTGATTTGCGATTTCTATATAAAATAAAAATAAAAAACATGAATATATTCGACAAAATAAATGTAAAGAGAAAATCATCTCTATCATTTTTTCTCGTAAAAAATTTTTAATTTCCGTTGGGAGTCGTTTTAAATTTATATCTCTATGTATAAAATAACTATATACTTACTCGAAAGAAATCCCATGTGGAGCCATGATGGAGAGTACCGTATTGAACCTCCGATTGAGATGCAAGATCTTCTGGTGAATTAATGGGCGTTACCATTCGTTCAACTGTGAGAAACGCCGCGAGATTTGCTGTGTACGATGAGATGATTATTAATGTAAAAAACCACCAAACACATCCAACAATACGACCCGAAACAGATCTGTAAAATAATTTTGTATTATCAAATTTAATATTCATAACTGTTGACGTTTTAATGCAAATTTATTTGATTATCAGAACGTGTAAAATGTTTGGCTTGAAAAATAATTTAGTTTCATGAGTACTGAGTATATTTAAATTGGTCATTTATAATTCAGAATAAATAATGCAAGCATTTTGATTTTTAATGATGAATACAATATAATTTTATCGGTTTGAGCCGAGGGGGAAAAAAAATAAGAGAATTAAACCAAGTAAATATATCTTGGATGGTGGTATAATTTCCGATGGTTCTTCCTGTAGAATATTCAGAAATTTACAATTCATATTATGTAAAGTGTTTGAATATTTATACCATTAATCAAATGATTACAGTCTGAGAAATGCCGATACTTAAATGCAAATTAATTGTATTGTGTCTTTAATCTTTCATCTTTATATAAACGATTGAGTTTGTTATATTTTTAATGACTAATATTAAAAATAAATTTTTATACTCTAAAGAAAATTGATTGAAATTCGTGATACTATATAACATTATATTCTTCAATTTAATTTCATTTATGTTTCCTTTTTTTTTTTAATTGCTGTATATTTTCTATCGAACACTTGAATTCACTTTCAAAGAAAAGCAGTAATTGCAATTCAACTTCGTGCTCTGATCTTTAAGGTGCTTTACTTATATTAACGAGAAAAAAAAACACTCGTCAAATGTTTTATACACGAATTTTTATAGTGAACTCTCAAAAGTATTATGTCGCTCACAAATGAGGACTTTCTCCTTAGTTTGGCGTAAATTCTATAAAAATACATACAGTTTAATGGAAAAACTCTAAGATGGTGAATCTATATACACAAAAAAAAAAAAAAATTAACGTAAGTAAAAAACGTTATTATCAAAAGTTTATTTCTCAAGTTGACAACCAATTTATCTTGGTATACGTGAAATGATTGAGGTGTAATCCTCTTAGTATTCAATATAAAATATACACGATTATATTTAATTTTTAAAATACCTCTAACATAAAAAAAAAAAATATTTTAAAATATTTGAAATTTTTTAATTTCAGTAAAAATATTTTTTTCCTTTTCAAATCATCAATTTAAAAATTTATCTTCATTCATACAACAAAAAGTAAACTTGATATATTCTCCGACAATATAAAATTTATATTTATCGAACTAGGTATATAAATAAACAAACAAATAAATAAATAAATAAATAAATAAATAAATAAAAAATAAAAATTACCTTGGTGATATATCGCATCCCTGTTGCATAAGTGCACCAAGGGAAAACCACATACTGTTGAGAATACTAAAGTCATTGGCCATACAAGGATTGGGTGAGTGAAGTGATGCCTGCTGTGAATGAGGATGTTGTAAACTTGGATCACCTCTACCAACAATGCTCGGATCACTGCCACCATTTATTTGAATTACTCGCCACTCGTACGGAGAGAAGCTGCATAATAAATTAAATAAATATGCAGTCACTAAAACACCACAGTATAATAATAAATTATTTTTTATTACTATATACACAAGTATTATAAACTTACCGCGACACAATAAATAGCACAATGGAAACACCAATGTATGAAAATATAACGCAAACCCAAATCTCTTTGCTGAGTGGATTTAAAAAGCTAAATACACCAGGTTTTTGTTTAATTGGTTTTTTTATCATAATACTGATACCAAGTGACATAAAAGGTTTGCTAAAATCAATTACTCGTTCTCTCTCTGATGTGATAGTCATCGATGCGATTGCAAGGTCTGCCTCCTAAAATTAATAACACAAATTGAAATATAAAATAATTAAAAATTATCATAATTCATATTCCAAGTCGAAATTTTTTTCTTTCTTTAAGTCTTCTAGTAAAAACATCCTATGGCACTTGTTGGCCTATCATCAATTCTACTTTGAATCTAGGGAACCTATAAAAATCTAGGATTGAATTGTAATATTTTATTTTATGATAAATTTAGACACAAGTTCCTCCTTTGTGCCTTAAAATCAAAGACTTAGCAATATGTCACTACTTCGAGGTGTTGTATTTTCTATTAAAATATTTCTAAACAACTTTCCTTGCTCCTGAAGAACCTCACTAAATGTCAATAATGAGATTTAAATTAGCATAAAAATTTCAACTTGGAATTTGAAGTATAAATAAAAATTATTATGATTTATTTAGGTGTGACTTATTAAATAAATTAGAACGATAAACAAATGATTGAATTAAATATTAGTGACGAGATTTCCTGATGAGTTAAATTTGGAATGTGTATAGATATATAGATAGATGAAATTATACATGTATCGTTTGGTTGAGCATCGGTATTAAATTGCCAGGCTTGCTAATGCTTAGTTGGGATCATATGAAACTGATTAGTCTGTGCACGAGAGTTATTAATTAATTCGTGGCATGTGGAATAATGTGGATGGGGTTGGTGAGCACCTGTTCGTTTGTGCAATAAACTTATGAGGCTGACAACGCGTATTTCATTGAAAGCATGTGCGTACATAATAATATTATTTGTTAAAAGGGTATGGGCGTTAGAGGAAATGTTGAATTCTATACGGGTTCAATGAAATTACTTGGAAATACGTTGGGACTGACTATCGCTATGCGTATATCGTATACGCCATTGGGAATATTAATGATACCCTTTGAAATTTAATTAAACTTCGGTATGACCTAATCTAGGAAAGCATATCTGGTGGCAATCAGGAATATTCAAGCTTTCGATTATCGATGGAATATTCATTTACTAAAACTTTTGTTTATTCAATGTGTGTAGGAATATGGAATTTATATGTATATTTTATCTGTTGAGTGAGTGTGTGAATGGTGATGGTACCAAAAATGAGTGGTAGATGGCAGACATTTGCCAACAAGCTTTATTGGCCCTCTATCGTGAATGATAAAAGACTAGAGGGTAAAACAGCCACTTTTGCCTATTTTCCACCCAAACATTTACAGCACTTTGCGATCAATAACTTGGTATTTGATACGATGCTGATTGTAAAATAATTTTTGGAATCACTTTTTATTATTTTAATATATTGAAATTGGTATTGAACTATGGGATTATTTTTATGATTTTATTTTTAATGACTAGATATTTTTTATGGATTTTAGGGAAATAGTTTGAATCTAGTTTTAATGATTTATTTATACGCTTTGGAGTTTTATTTTTTTTTTTTAGAATGGATTGGCTAGTGTTAAATATCAATACCTTTCTGATGAGTTCGCCAACCATTCCATCCCATCCGCCTGGTACATCTAGATTTTCAGAACCATATTTACCGTCTCCTACGATCTTTAATTCATCTGAAATATAATAAAATAATTATTGACATCCGATTAATCTTGAAATAAAATATAATCTAATAATTGTAAAGTTAAATATTTTTTATATTTACATTTAATTCCAAGTTCTGCAGCTATTAAATTGGCAAGATCTTTGCAGTAACCCTCAAATTGATCATTCCCAGTAAGAATTTTTCCAGGCTCTGGTTTCTTCAACATTATATAAGGCTCTTCCTGAAATTAAAAATAATAAAAAGTCTAAGTAAATAAATCAATTATAAAATACTTGTACACAAAATATTCCTATGACTTAAAAGTCTTCAGATATATATGTACACACGCAAACATTTATATATTTCACGTTGGAAAATAACGTAATTCATTTTATTCATTCATTCATAAACATATATTGAACTTTTCACTCTCTTTTTTATTTTTTGCTGGATTTTTTTCATCATTTTTTATTTTATTTTTTTTTTTTGACTTGGTAAAGAAGGTATGCAAGATAAGTAAAGTGGAAAATCCGTGGATAAACTTCACGTGGATATAGAGTAGGTTCAAAGAAGACTATCAATATTTATTACCCCGTTTTGTGGGAGTCTTTAAACTATCGTATCGCTTGACTTACCACTATCGTCGTCACTATGTACGTTTTATTTTTTTCTATTTCCTGCGATGGCAGTCGCACATACTTGGCTGCAATCGGCTGAAATCCTGCTTCATCCGTCCATTCTGCAACCTTTAATAACATACAAATAACATTTAAAATAATAAATAATAAATAAATTTAATAGAATCATTTTGTTATTATAAAAACAAATAAAATTTATTTTAATTCACTTACTTTTACCATCGCACTATTCACTGTCATCTCAACAATATGAAGTGTATAATTGTGTCTTCGGCTATCGTTATTGAAACGTATTTGACCAGTCAATCCCTCGACTTCCACCTGAAAAAAAAAACGACGGAGAAAAAAAAAATATATTATGCATACGTTATTTAATATATATTCTGATACTGTCGTCGCAATTTTTCTGCTATTGACTGGGCTCGACATTTGGAATAAGAAATGAAAGATGGGGGTTGGATGTTACCACAGCACTCAAGAGAAATAAGTCTGATATATACATCAGAGGGGATAAGTCTACTGCTGCATCACCAGAGAAAAACGGTAAAGGAATTTCGATGGCTCCTAGAAGAAATGTCAATTACTGTCGTCTGCAGATACAGAAGCTACTGCCTTTCGATCCGTTGCGTTTCCTCATCCCAAATAGAATTAGATAAAAAAATAAAATAAAATAAAATAAAAAGCAGAAAAATATTGTTTACAATTTCACTGAAAGAAAAATATTTTTATTATCAATTTCATGGTTTTCTTGCTTGAACTAATAAATTAAAAAGTATATAAAACTTTTTTATATCATTTATAAGTGATTTTAATTCTTTATTTGTTTGCTAGAGAAATTGAAGGATGATGGGAATTTTTCTTGATAAAATTTTGTAGTTTCATTGATGTGAGATAATGAAGAATAAATAAATGAATAAATAAATAAATGAATTAATGAATTGATGAATGTATAAATGAGTTGTCTTTTGTGTGTGAAATTAGTGATGGTGAAGTGCGGTCACGAGTGGACCATTGTCGATGTTCGATGAGGACGAAGGAACAAAGTGTGGGCGCTAGTAGATATACTCGATTTTGGTCAGACACTGTAGAGTAGAGCAGAAACAACATGTGCTGAGGATAAGACACGGCCAATAGTCGCATGTGGTGCACAACGATAATGTTTCGTAGTATCCCATTTTCGAGTTCGTTATTTCCGTCTCTCTAATAACTTCACACCATCTAAATTGTTTTTGAGGTGACTACGTGCGATATCTTTGTTCAATATACTCTCAATTTAACCAACAAATACAATTTCATCAACTTACACAGTTAACGAGAGAGTAAAAATTTATTATCTCTAACAATTGAATTATTTTTAAATTTTATTCCATGAATTTATTGAAATTAAAATTAATTTTATATTTTAATTATAAAATATATATAATATTGTTTGTGATGTTATTAAATATTAATTGTGTTTTCTTACTTTACGTAGGAATTTGGAAATTTTATCTCCGTGTTCCCATGGTGTTACCCAACCATTGTTGGTGTTGCAATCCAAAAAACGTGACACATTTGCAGGTTGATTGCTATTTTGAATTCCCGGTCGTTTTGGACTGCTTCGATCTATTTTTTTCTTCAGAAACTTTGTAAATGCCTCGACCAACACCAAAACAGCATCGTACATCAGCGCTCCTTGAGCCTAAATTATCAAAATAAATTCTATTACATTCACTTATGACACGAAAATATTCAAGAACTTAAATTAACATTTGTCTAAATTTAAAAATTTATATTTGTAAAAATAACATTTTGACAGTTTCGTAATATTTTCTCTTTCATCACTGATATCACATTCATCATGTGTTGTCATCATTTAATTTATGTCTATTATTTTTTTTCTCTCACACTTGATGTTTGTCCGCCAAAGTGCTTTGGCAGATCAGTTCGATGACAATTCAAACAGTAAATAATGGAATTATTTACATACGGAAATCGAGTCACGACCAGCGCCAGGTAAAGTCATTGGATCAAGCCGACGCCAACTCTCGAGAAAGTCTTTGACAGGTCGACGACTCGCATCAACGATGCGAAACCCAGTGATGTTGATTGCACCATACTCAATTACTTCACTTTCCCAACGATCGTCCATTATCTAATTATTGGAAGCGAAGTGAATATAACAATTTAAATAATGGCAAAGGTATTCATTTTATAAATTTATAATAAAATATAGAAATTTATTATGGAATAAATGGAAAAAAAAATAAATAAATAAAAGAATTTATTTATTGAGTTGAATTAATATTTTAAATATTAATTTTTATTTTCAACGCAAAATATTTTAAATTGTTTATTCTTTTTTTTTATAGTTTGTTTTATTGTACTTGGTTGGTAATATTTATTTTAACCCCTGAAAAATACAATACGATATTTCATCTTCATTTTTTTATTTACCCTTAGCTCTTGCTAATCAAATTTCACGCGTAATCACACTTCCGTAGCAGTTTAGAAATGGAATACCAAGGATTCAACCCCTATTTACGATTCAATCTCTGAGATCTCATTAACATCGATCATATTGGAAATAAAATAAAAAAATCCGTACAAATAAACAAATAATACAAAATCACGAGAATTCAATTCCAAAAAAAATATTTATAATTCTTCAATCATAATTTTGTAATTTATCATTTCGGATCAGCCCTCGACTTGATAATTCATTCATTCAATAATTTCCCAAAGATATAAAAGTTAAAAGCAAAAATAAATGAATCAAAAATTATAATTTTGTAAATCTCACAAATTTATTTAATTAATTAAATAAATATTTTCCATAAATTTTCTTCACTTGTTCACAAAATCCAGGTAAATATTTCCAACTCAACGCATACCTAAAGTGGAAAATTCCATTGGAAAGTATCACAAAAAAAAAAATCCTATACTTCAATAAAACTCCCAAGTACTGAAGCAAAGTGATTAGAATGTTCAATAATCTCCCCTAATAACTTCCATTATCTCATACTCAACAATTTAATTATCTCAATTTACTACAAATAAATTCAAACATTAAAAAAAAAAACAGCTACAATGAAAGAACAAATTTTGTGAAGAATAAAAGAAAAATAATATTTAATAAACTCACCAGTCCACTCAGTAAATAGTGATAAGTTCTTTTTCCAAGTGTAATATCTCGAACATGACTGACCACAATATCTTTAGCCATATCAGTTGGGCAGTCCAGCACAACATATTTATTACTCCACCTTAAAACAACAATTCCAAATAAACATAAAGAACCCATCTAAATAATTCATAAAATACAAATACATAAAAGAAAAAAAATATTTTCCAAATAAATCCCAGTGATTCAACATACAAATTAATGGACAGATAATGTATCAATAATTAATGCAAGCTCGATGTGATTTTCATTCGACAATACCAATCATTAAAATCACCCTCACAGTAGTACTATTTTAAATTGATGGGTGTGATACAGAGAAATTAACTTTGAATACATTAATTTAAATAACTCGTAGGTAATTATACCCCTGGGTATTGGCCTAGGTACTTTGAATTGATTTAATATTATCAAATGATCAACGTTGATTATTTGTTTAGCGGTGTAACATCAAATAGATTGAATTGATAAAAGCAGAAAATAATTATATGTAACCGTATTCGATGGATGTTTCTCCAAACTATGGAGAAAGAGTGTGGTTTACGTTAATGTATTTGACATTAGAAATTTTCATCATGAAATGCAAGTGGAAAGTGGTCTAGTACAATATCGGTAAACTAGTATAGTATATACTGTGGGTAATAGTATAGTAACGTCCACTCCTCAGTCATCTATTTCTCTTTATATACCACATACAAGCTCTCGTATCTCACTGGTATCGTTTACTTTCGTGGTCCGTACCTAACCCAACTGACCCGCATGCAAAGTTAAAACTTTTAAGCAAGAACAACGAACTGTTTATAGCTATAATAAACGATACTTTTCATTTTCAATGTATCAAATTATCGTACTGCAGGATATAATGGATAAAGTTATATCCTGGGTACATTTGTTATTGCTATTGTTCACTTGAATTTTATTCATAAATATTTTATTCATTCAAATCTACAAATTTTAATTCGTTTAATTTTTAATTTTATATTGAATCAAAATTTATTTGTAAATTATTTTCAATGGAAATTTCATTGTTGCATTAAATAATGTATCAAAGGAATTGATTGAATGACTTGATAAAAGTTTCGGAAAGTTTCTTGACGTTTCTGCTAGAAGGAAATTGAGCAAAATGTTTCTGTCTTTGGTAGTTCATCAACAAATATTTGGATTTGATGATAGTAACTTCCTTTTATGTCAATAATATATCAATTAATTTCCGTATTTTGTCTGTCTGTTTATTTCTCTCATATTTGTGGTATTAAAAGTGAGGAAATTAATTAATAGGAATCTATGAGAGCTTTTTTGGATTTCCAAAAATAATCTTACAAATTTAATTCTCAATAATTATATGTTTGGATTAATTTATATTTGTATGTTGGCTTTGTGATTATGGCTTCTATTAACAAACTATAATTCAAAGAAGAGTGTTGATTATAAGAGTAGAGTGTTTCATGTATGTAGAAATTGACGGTACAACGGAATCACGTTCGGTGGATGGTATAGTTTAAACTATTCCTCTATTCAAAGTGGTTTGAGTTGAATCCGATTAGACGAGTGACTTAGTCTCTATTTCTACAGTGTTTCTACATAAGTCTCTTGTTCATTGGGTTGCGCCTTCCTACTGCCTCTGAAATTACGTTGAACTCATGACCGATGTTGTGGCTATAGTCGTGGCTCAAGAATGGAGTTCGAATTATTCCTTCTCCCCCAAACATTTGTACTTGCCATACCTAATAACACTACATTGCCAAATCACATGACAGATCGTAAATTATATACGAAAATTACATTGCAAGAATATTACTATAGGATTTTCGAATTAAATCGTAATTTTAATTCAATTTAATTTAATTTTATTGTTGAAATATAATTTATGTTGGAATTTATTTAATGAAAGATGTGAGAAAGAAATGAGGGAAAAGGAAAATAAAGTTTGGTATAATAACGATAAAAATAGTGGGGAAAAAAATTAAATAAAAACTCACCGACTGAGCTCCTCCATATTTCGCAAAAAATCCAATGCATCTGACATATTTTGTATCCTTTTTACTGTTTCTACTTGAAAAGACTCATTGCCGGGTCGCAATCCTTGATAAATTTGCTGTAGTCTCAATAATCCTGAAACAAATTAATGAAACAAATATTTCAAAAGCTTTTTCTTTTTTCTTTTTTTTTTTGTTCATTCTTTTTCCCTTTTATTTTCTATTCTCTTGACCATTTGTTTATATAGTAGAACAATATTTACACACGCACAAATCACATTTAGTAATTAAATTATTTATTTAATTCATTTATATAAACTGTAATTAAATTAATGAAATTTAATTTCATAAATCATTCATGTGTAAGTTGATATGAAAATAATTAGTTTTTTAATAGAACTGCAATTTCAACTGAATTATATTATTATTATTTCATATTTAATAGATTATGTACATGTTTATTTTATTTTCAATAATGTAATTAATTTTGTTTATCCTGATGATAAATTTTGTTATTGCCAATAAACTTGGAAGTGAAAAATATCAAAATAAAATGTCAGTTATCCACGCTCTGTTGTGCTCAAAAATAAAAAAAAAGCTTTTATAAAGATCAACATGATCCCACAATTTTCAGAATCGTGTGTAAAACTACTTTCAAAGTTTAAATTTATTACACTTGGAGAATTCTTTATTAGTTCACACATCTGTTCTGAAGCCATAAGAATGAAACAAAATGAAGCTGAAAAATACTTTACTATTTCATTTCAATTAATTTCTTTTCTTTATTTTACACACATACAAATTTTCTATTCTGTCTTTTGATTGATGTCCTCAATGTGCCTTTATTTTCGCGTTGAATCTCTTGTTGGAGTGATATTATCATGTCACATGTTTGAGTGACATCGTGAAGATTCCCAGTGAATTATTATTATTTCATTGAAATAATAAAAAAAAAAAAACTGATGATTCAGTGTTCTAGAAAATAGATTAAAAAATGCCAGAAAATTGATGTGGAAGCAGATAAATCTCTAAGAATTATCAGATCAAAATGAAATATTAATAGTATATGAATCAGATACAATGCAAATTAAATAAAAATCTATAAACAAAAATTATATCCATCATTATGCAATTATATTTTCTCTTTTATTTTCATAAGAATAAAAATTGAAACATAAAATTAATTATGAAAAGCAACTTTGAAGAATATATTTATATATTAATATTATTCTTCTTTCCACTCTTTTCTTTCAAAGCTCTTTGTACAATGAAAAGAAAATTAGATGCTTCCAATACTAAATATTGCGCAGAATAAAAGCGACGAGATTTATAAGATAACGAATAAATGACAGTCTGAGCTTTGCTATTTTTCCTTTGACTATATTTATAAAGGCACAAGAATTTATGAGGTCAACTCGTCTTGACTCTTTTATATATACATAAAATACATATATACATATTTGTACATACGTATGTATAGATAAAAGTATATAATTTTTTGTTTTTTTACATTTTGCCTTTACTTATCGACATCAGCGCTACGCTCCCCATGGAGAGTCTCTTCAGCTCTCTCTCTCTCTATCTCTCGACTAGCACGAGAATTTCATCGGTATCGGAAGCCCCAATGGGAGGCTGGGAAAAATATTCCGGAATCCTGAACCAAAGTTTGTTGGAAAGTCCATGGTACATGGGGTGAGAGAGCCACCTTCATCCCTTGAGAATCCCATGAGGCGTCGCACTACTTGGATTTTTTTTTCTCAACCATTCTATTCGCCACTTTTCTTTTTTTTTTTCTACTTCAATTTTTTTTTTTTCCCCGGAGTACTTCAAGCCTTGATATTAATTTTTCAATCGTTCACATTCTTGCGTTTACGACCATTTTCCAATGTCATTGATTAAATGATTGATACGATAATTTAATAAATTTTTTATCAGTTGAAATTTTTTTTAGATCGTTAACTTTGATTTGAGATGAATAATTTAATATTAATTTTATAATTTACAACATGATAATGTTGTAGATGTCTATTGGAGGAATATTGAATGAAATACTTACAAGTAACTTTATGATGTTTGAGTAGTATTTAAAATATCAAACAACCTAAGAAATTAATTGTCAGTTGTAGAATTAATCACGATAATGACTCAACTTGTTTCAGATTATGTTACTTAGACGCAATTATGTCTTCGTGTATTATATATTACACCACACATCAAGTTCTATCTGGATTTTCCATCCAACCCTTTCACCTTGAGTACACATTGAATAATGAGAAATATACAGAATACATCAAGATAATATAGGACAAGCATATCAGGTTATATTAGAGACGACAAATATTGGGTGGATCGTCAACTACATAAGACATAAGACGATTCACAGACTTAGATACTCTATAATACACTAGAGAAATTTATTTGTGGTTTACTTCAACATGTTGATCTAAAGTTTCTTCGTAAATTCAACTGATGAGATATAATGCGGGCGTTGGAAAAGACGTAGCTTGAAGCAAAGCTCAATTATAATACTGAATTAAGTCTCATTAATCCGAAAAATAAATAAGAAAGAAAATAAAATGAATAAATAAATAAATGAATGATTAAATAATATTAAAATGTCATAACGATAAATTAAATTGTGCTAAATATGTTGATAGTTTGTGAGTGAATGAGTGATAGGCAATCGACATTGGAGATATATTTTTTACATTCACGTCACCAACGTTTACCACAAATGATCAATCTCTGTCCCATGTTCATGTCTGCAAGTGATAAAGGTGTTCATGAACGTGTGAAGGGTAGCAGGTGTTACTAGCTATCGCACCTGTACACGATAAAACGAGCAGGGGATTCCTTTTTCTTTTAACATGTATGAGCACATCTTGATCATATATTCCATGCAACACTATCATAGTTTTATGTATATATGAAGCACCGTTCAGCTTTTATCATGACTAATGTATTTAATAATGTTGTAATAGTCAAGTGCACTTGTCGCTCATCCATGTGATAATATTTATGTGTATATTTTATATATTTTAAGCAATATATGGCTTTTTGTAATATCTAATGAATTGTTTTGTTTAGACAGCTGGGTATTTTTTTTTAATGATAGTAATTAATCAAAAAAAGTATTTCTAGAATTAAAAAAAATTTTATTATGTAGGAGTGTGAATGAATGTTATTATTTTAAGTAATGACGATTTTTTATTGAGATCGTTTGTTGATGAACTTTTATTTATTGAATTTGAGGTAAATTATAATTTAATATATTGTTGTACACTGATGATTATACATGCGGTTGATGTTGCGATACAGATAAAATGAAAAAGAGAATGATAATAAAATAAACAATTACGAATGAGAATAGTTTTGTGCATAACAAGTTCATTTACATAACTGGTAAATTTTCAAATCACTCGTTTTCACTCATGACAATGTACTGCTCCAATTTCTATTCCGACATTGCCCCAAACGTGAACATTTGCATAAATTAACAGAGGTATTTGAGAGAACGCGCGTGAATGCAATGGAGATTTTCCCGTGTTTTGAGTTGATTCTGAAGGGCGGATCCATGTTACCATCTATTGAATTTTTGAGCATACGTAATTATCATGTGGTTGTGTCCAATTACAATCCTCGCTATACACTAAATATACAGATCATTAAAGTGTCCAATTCTATCCACAATTCAATCGATGAATACATAAATAAATGAATCAATTCATGAATAAATAAACGCGTGTGGTTTTTCACGATTTTCAATTCACAAACTTTATTTTTACAATGCCTTTGTTAAAATTGTTTCATATATTGAAGTTATCGAACCGAAAAAACTCTTGATGAAGAACGAACAATTTGTGGGGGAGTATATACACACAATGTTGTATTATCCATTGGTCCAGTTACGAAGTGCTCGTCCATGAAATACCATCTATGTCTACACACACTCAACCTCTATCGCCTTTCAGTTCATCTCCATTCAACGCTTCTATAATAAAGTATGTGAAGATATGTGTATACATACCTACATACATATACACATAATTGTGTGTGCGATGAGTGAAAGGGGAAACTCGAAGAAAGCAAGTGGCATCGAGGGAATATCAGATACTATAGCGATGCATATATACATATGTATATACACATAAGGGTGAGAGACAGCTTTCTCTTGAATAATTTAACACATGGCCTATCGACAAAGGATGACAACCTCTTGACGATGATGAACCGACGAGGAATATTTTGATAATGGTAATTATGTCACTGGAATTGATAGTTATGATTTTATGATTGGCTTTATTATTCTTTTTTATTATTATTATTTTTATTTTTTTTATTATTATTATTCACACAATAATAATTTTTTTATTATTATTATTCACACAATAATAATAATAATAATAATAATAATAATAATAATAATAATAATAATAATAATAATAATAATAATAATAATAATAATAATAATAATAATAATAATAATAATAATAATAATAATAATAATAATAATAATAATAATAATAATAATAATAATAATAATAATAATAATAATAATAATAATAATAATAATAATAATAATAATAATAATAATAATAATAATAATAATAATAATAATAATAATAATAATAATAATAATAATAATAATAATAATGGTAGTAGTAGTAGTAGTAGTAGTAGTAGTAGTAGTAGTAGTAGTAGTAGTAGTAGTAGTAGTAGTAGTAGTAGTAGTAGTAGTAGTAGTAGTAGTAGTAGTAGTAGTAATGATAATAGCAATAGTAATATTAATAATAGTATTAATAGTAATATTAATAGTGAAAATAGTATTAATAGCAATATTAGTAGTAATAATAGTATTAATAATAGTAATAATAGTATTAATAATAGTATTAATAGCAATATTAATAGTAATAATAGTATTAATAATAGTAATAATAGTATTAATAGCAATATTAATAGTAATAATAGTATTAATAATAGTATTAATAGCAATATTAATAGTAATAATAGTATTAATAATAGTATTAATAGTAATATTAATAGTAATAATAGTATTAATAGCAATATTAATACTAATAATAGTATTAATAGTAATCGCAATAATAGTAATAATAATTATGTTATCAATAGCAATAGTAATCATAATAAATGTAATAATAATAAATAGAAAATAATTTATTATTAATATGTTTATAAAAGAAGATATGATAAAAAATTAATTTTGATCCATTTTAAATATATTTTTGATTATTTTATTTCATTTTTGTTTATGTCAAAGGCTTCTTGTACGATACGGTTGTATGTATCCATATAAATGTGTATATTGTATAATTAAATGTATGTATGCATCCAATGTATTCATAGCAGAGAGAATAAGGATGTAAGCTAAAACTTGAGTTTGTCTCCGTATGTACTTGCATATTTTATATTATGGACTTTTGTTGTTACATAATTAAAGTCTTCGTGTAAGGAGCTTTTGTATGTTTAAAGAGTCTACATCAAAGGATGTGAGAGCCTTACTTCTTTTATTTTTTTTTTTTTTTTTTTTTTGTGTTCTGTGTAAAAATGTCATGTCCTGCAATTTTTTGAATATGAATATTGTTGTCGTAGTTTAAAGTTTCTTTTTAATTTTTTTTTTTTTTTACAGGAATGTTCTGGAATATTTATTTGTATTTGGATGTCTTCTATTCGAATGTGAATATAATGTTGATTGTGCATTCGTAGGGTCATCATTTAACGATTTTTCTATGTGTGATGAATTTTAGAGACTTTTACAGACTATAACATGTTAAACACTTGAATGCTCAAATATTTTGCAAGAGCATTTGCCATGGGTATATTTTTGTTTTACGACTTATTTACGATCGTCTTTCTGGTTAAATATTGAAAGCTTTGAAGATTTTAACTGCGAAAATTTATGCATGAGCGAATTTGAATGTTACACACTTGAATTATATTTGCAATAGTTACTTACTTTATTTTGAATTTGATACGTTTTCTCATTTTTTTGTTACAATTAAAAGTGAAGAATCCACAAGTATCACCATAAATTACATTTAAACATTTAAATTATGGTTTTTGGATGAAAAATTAAGATAATTATTCAATGAAAACTGAAGCCGAAAATAAAATATTAAAAATTTTTATATTTTAAATTATACTTTGAAAGAAAATTGATTCTTAAATTTGTATTTGCCAACTCAAAATGTCTACGAATTTGTAAATTAAGTACTTGTGGATCTTATTTTCCAGTCGAAAAAAAAACAATTACTCCCACTGATATTAAACTTATTGAGAAAGACCAGTAAATTTCAATTTCAAAGCTCTCACTTATATTTAAATTCCAATTAAGAGCTTGTCAATGAATCACTGCTTTATATTACTCGCATTTTGTTCAGGATTCAGTCAGTCATTTGTCTAGTTGACAATCAAAGTTCCCAGATAATTCTTGATTGTTATTTAAGATGAGAAAAAAATAAATAAATAAAAAAAAGGATCAACTCCCCCATCAGAATCAGATTTTATAAATTGCAGGTTTAATTTTTACTGTCGTTTCTCTAACTAAATGAATTTGACATTGAAATAAATATATGTAATATGGTAGATATGAAATGCGGAAAATATGTACTACCGTGAGTGAAGTTATAACGTAAATGTATAATCACAAAATAAATGTACACTTAAAACTGACGGTTCGTGTATGCAAATGACAGCTCCAGTTATTAAATGCCTGAATTTTCATAAATATTTCAAACGTAGTCGTAATTTTTTTTTCTCTTCTATTATATTCACAATTTTATCATTCCAAAGCACAGATTAACATAATTTCATACAATTTTTTAGATTAAACTAAATAGAAATATTTTTATTGATATAAATTTCCTAATAATAAACCTCATTATAATAAATGAATACGATTTCAATTGTGATTGAAAATTACTTGATAGTTTCGAGTATTCACAACACTCCTGTATCTATATTGATGTACATTTCAATCAGGTTAATGGTATGCATCAAATTTATTAATCTTAATTTTCATGAAAATGAATTGTAGTAATTTGTTAATTAGAAATTTTTCATACATCATTATATTCTCCTGAAATTATATCATTCAAACGTAGTTGAAATTATATTTTATCATTATCAAAGCATCGTTTTCTCAAATAATGATGTAATATGCTATAATAATTCATATGAAAGCGTGAATTGATATAATTTAAGTAGAATTTATGTTCCTATGAATTATATCCAAAGACATTCAAAGGTTTTGTTCATTTCAAATGAAATTCAGATAGTGTCAATGGGATTTGAAGATCTGTAGATTTGGGGATGTGATACAGATACGCATCTTGAGAGAGCAACATCAATGTTCTCCCTAGGCAATGGATTCTGTTGTGAGCTGCTTTACTTCAGCTGCACTGGCTGATGTAAATTGACTGAGTAAAGGGACTAATATTGCTACATCGTAATTTGCAAGATGCGCTTTCAATCCGTTTAGGCTTCTTGATTTAACATTCGTTTTGTAATGTATTCAGTACAGAAACTAGAGGAACATTAATTATGTTGCCACTCATTAATTGCTTTTCTACATTCAATTGAATGTTTAAATATTGAAATGTTACGATATTATATGTGAAAAATAAATTGGAAACACCATTACCTAAATAATTTATTAATATTGAATGCTAGTAGACAATGTAAAATCGCTGGTGATATTGATTTTATCAAATAAATCATACAAAAGATAAATTCTGTAATACATTGATAAATCTATAAAAAATATTGACTTTAATATTAATTGGTTGTTGAGTTTGTTGAGAATGATGTGATAACGATGCGATTAACTGGATTTAATTCAATTCTATTAGCTGATTTTTGTGTGATTGATGGCTTAGATAAAGCATGTTGAATCTCTTCTAAGGTCAATCCCTCTGTTTCTATCACATAAATATAAATAAAAATTGAAAGAACAAATGTTATTCCAGTAAAAAGCCAAAATGGTACATGAGTTCCATAGGAATCATTGAGAACCTAAAAACAAATATTATATAATTCTCTTACAAATAAAAAAACATCAATAATATGTTAAAGAAATATAAATAAAAGAAATAATACCTGAAATACTTTAACTGTGGCAGTCGTTGATAGTGCATAATAGATTGAAGCACATATACCAGCAGGAACTTTAACATCAAAGGGAAATATCTCTCCGAGATACGCCAAAGGCATTGGATTTAATGCCAAGCCATAAAGGATAACATATATGACAATGAAGACAGTGGGAATCCAATTGATAGACTTTACGTTAACTCCATATGCCATAAGTGTAAAGAAAATTGCTACAAGCCCCAAGGAAATAGTAGTCAATGGTGCTGCAAAGACTAGCAATTTTCTCTTGCCAATAATTTTAACAAACAATACGCAAACAATACCAGCAACAACGATTGCACATCCTGTAACAACAATACCAACATCTGCGCCAATGTCAAATCCTGCTTTGTCAAAAATAAATGATTGATATGCCAAAATCGGTGCAGCGCCAGTTAAAGTTAAAACATTTCCAAGAATAAACATTATAATTATTGCTTTTTTGCATGCTTCTGACTTTACTGCCACTTTCATTGATCCAAGTAATCCAATGTGCCTAACTTGATCTTCGGTGAAAACAATTCTTCTAATTTCCTCTAATTCTTTCTCAACGTCATCCTTTCCTAATGACCACATTAATGTTTCTTTTGCGTGAGTTAAACGATTTTTTCTTGTTAAATAAACAGAGCTTTCTGGTAGCCAAATGAATGTTACGACAAATAGCACTGGAATACCTAGGGATATCATACCCATTGTAAATCGATCAACACGAAGGCCGATTACGTAAATAATTAGTAAACCAACGTTGATTAAAACAGTTATAAGTGTACCCAAAGGGCCACGTGTTCTTTTGGAGCTTATTTCACCGATATACATTGGCATCACTGAATATGTAATTCCACAACCGACACCGGCCAATAATCTAGCGCCACAAAGCGTGATATTACTGTTTGCAAAACTAATAGCAATCCAGCTAAAAATTTTGGGCAATGCGGCAAATATTAATGTCCATTTTCTACCGATTTTATCCATTAAGAAAATTGGTGCTAAAGCACCAATTCCCACGCCCACATACAGAAGATTTATTATTAAAACTTCTTGATCGGATGTGAGAGTTATTGGATCATCACCTTTGGCAAATAATGGAAGCGTTACTGTTGCCCAACCTTCATGAAATCCACAGTCAACAACCAGCAAACTGCCTGCAGAATAAATATTCAACTATTGCAATTACGTTATGCATTTTCATTTATTAATTAGACGAATACATTTAGATATGAAGTTAAACCAGCTAATACTTACAAACAGCGCCGATTATGACTTGATGGATAATTTCGCGATCCATATTTGATTAATCAAAGTTGATTGTCATGTCTTCTAATACATTACACTAATAAATCAAAAATATACATGAAATATTTAACAATATCTTCGTGGAAACATAAATGAAAACAAAAATTAACACAAGTTTCAGAAAAGTTTTATTTCAATTCTGAAATAAAATATTTCACGGAAATATTAAATCAAACGTAGTACAACTGCAGTGAATTTTGCTATAAAAAAAAATAACAAACGATCATTGAAACTAGTGTGAGAATATATGTCTGGAAAATTCTCAAGTCTCTCGCAATTGACTGAGTTAATAAGGAAAATGTTTGCTCGTATTAACACCTGTACACATAGAGACTATAAACAGGAAATTGTCAAGTTGTTGTGTGCGGCACATGATGATAATCGCTAACTCAAGTCATACAATAATTTTGCTGACCTCTATAGATACGAAATCGCAAGGTTGCGAGGTTGTGAAGAGCTCTATAGCTAGAGATAGAGAGGCAAACAGAAGCTCCAACTAGATTTCTAATCTCATATCTCTTCGTTGAGACACTTGACGGTACATAACGGCTCTATTTGATACGCATGGCTGGCGTATGAATCTACTTGCTCTTGTGGCATGGTCCTAGTGTTTCTCTTACTCTTATACATATACGTATTCATCATCCTCCACAGACTTGAACTGAACTAACCCGAACAACAATTATGCCTGGACAATTCTATGTACATTGCGATACTTCTCCGATTTGAACGAAAATGACATCCCTAATTTAAATTTACAGCACTTGAATGGCACGTCGGTTTCCTATTTAATTTATTGAAATATTCTGGGATATTTATGTGTTGTTGTTATCCTGTAATTGAACAAGACTTTTGTTCGACATAACAAACGGTAGTTTTATTATTCATCATTTAATGTCAAAAATAATGGAGATATGATGATTCACAAATACTAGATGACTTTTTAACTAAAAGAATCCGTTGGTAAAAGAGCGGAAGAAAGTATTTTTTTTTTATGTGGTCAAGTTAACCACATTTCTATTTAATATCATAAAATATCAGTGTAACTATCCGTTTAATTATGATAAATTTGAGTCTAATGACGCTGTGAGAATGAACTTATGAATAAAAACATGCTAATTATATTTTTCTATTATCTTTTTTGCAATTATATATAAAATAGATATTAATTTTATTTACTATAATCCTTAATATTTATATATGATTAAATGTTCACTTGGGTAATCAAAATTACGATATTGTTGAAAACACACATTTACTATATACCGTTTGTTAATTAATATCTGATAGTTATTGAGACCACGCCACATCGTATCGTAAATTTATCTGCAATATTGATATTCATATCAACAATAGATCACGAGTTCAATTTATTTATCACTCATATTTTTTTCCAATAACGGAAAATTTCCTCAATATAAATATACTGTATTTGCTATTGACATTCGTTATTGTATGAATAAAAGCTTTGGTTTTTTAGCTACTTTTTGATAATATTTGAATATCGATTTATGTGACTAAACTCACAAAGGGAAATTAGTTTGACTAAAAGTTTTATTCTCCCCATCGGAAGATGATACGACCACAGAATGCCAGAAATCTTCAACGTTCTACCCCACTCATGCGAAATTATAACAGATCTCACCCCTATCTTCTGGTAGAAACTTAGACTAGGTTAAATCGGTTGATTCCCAAGAGGAGCAGAGAGCAATGGAAAGAGAAAGGAACATTTGATCCGATAGACTCTTCTGCGATGGTGCTTTTCCGTTCGAAATACTAATTAAGCGAAAAGTAGAGTATAGCTACGTGCCTTCACCTGTTCTACTAACGTTTCTCTATACCACAACTAAAATGTTTCGTATAGAATCGACCTTCGTTTACGTTAGAGCTCACAGTTTGATCATGCTTAATTTTGGTTATTATCAACATATCAACGTCATAACAATATTTAGCATTATCTACTATTGATTTTACCATCCAAGTTATGAATCAGCATCAAGTATAGAATTATTGAAATGAATATTGCACAGTGCAGGTTATTTAACTACTAAATCTAAAGTTGCATGATGTAAAGAGTTATAAAATCCTTGATTACTTCGATTAAATCAAGGAATTATTGTAATAAGTGATGAAAAAAATAAATAGATGATTGCTAATGTGAATGGAATGTTCTTGAACAATTGATGTAGCAATATTATTTATGTTGAAGGACAAAATGTAAATGTAATTTAATTTGGGTTAAGAAAAAAATACTTATCGATTGCATCGATTATAATCGCGTGGGTGTATTATCGAGAATCATCTGATATATTGAGATTATTTATGTATAACAAACAAATCACTCGCATCATTTGTGATATTTGATGCGTATCTTTAAGTGTATACGTTGTTGTTGCCCGAAAAATTTTTATTAAGTCGAAATTTTATTGGGACAGAAAAGTAAAATTGATAAGATGATGGATAATGTGTGTACAAGGTCAATATTGAAAGTAATGTTTTTTTTTTCGCTTCATATGATTGTTTTATCGATATTGGTTGAATATTATTTATTTATTTATTTATTTATTTATTTATTTATTTATTCAAGAGTTGAAAGTATCTTTTGTATGACCTTGATAAGACATTCACTGCAATTGCTTTACGCGGAACAATTTTACGTTACATCATATGATTTACGATCTCAATAATAAAAAAATAAACAATCAATACATTTTTTTTTCAAAACGTGATTGTATCATAAAACTCACCGACACTTTCTCGTTCTTTTATTTTTAATTTTTTTTTTCTTTTTTTAATATATTAAATGAACTATTGTTATTCGTGATTGTTATCACTAATGGCTTTATTGTCAGGTGGACTTTTGAAAAGTGCAGCGACTAAGATTTTGAGTGAACTGACAGGTATGATGTGGTCTCACAGACTGACACGAATAAAAGCATAGGCAATTTTATTTGTCCCCTCCAATCTTCATATGTTTTCCCCCCTTTTTACTGAGTTACTTTAATGATTGTGACGGTATGAAAATTAAATAATTACTATTATCTAGATCTTTCCTGATTGTAATACACATCCTCCAATGCATATATTTCACCGGATTTAATTATTAATATTAATGATCATTAGTACGAGGAAATAAATATTTTTTTTGTATTAAATTTTTCATCATCGGATTAAAGTGTTAACTTAAAATGAATTTATGGTAAGATATTAGTCAGATAATAATTTATACAACGAGTTTTGTATAAATTTTATGAATAATTAATAAAGACGTGATGCAGAGATGTGACCTTGTGGTATTTTTATTTCTACACTGCAAACGCATCATTTAAATGATACAGTATATGCTTTGCTATATTCTCTACAAGCAAATAAATATCTTTTAATGTTTACAGGTGTTTTGCGCATTTTTTTTTCTTGTCCTAAGAAACTTGATGATCGGTCAACGACTTGAATTCAAATAACTATGTGAACTGAATGCAGTTTGGGAATAAAATCATAATTACAACTGAATCTTTACTTACAATTATTGAGATGAAGTTAAAAAATTTAATGGTGATAAATTTGGTTTCTGTTATAGTAACTTTTAATAATATTTTTGTAATTATTACCGTCATTTTATTTGTTTGTTTTATTTTTCTTAGACACTGTAGTGTCTTGTATCACAAGGAATAAAATAAATCTACAGAACTACTTCAATATTTGTGATAAAAAAATGTTTGGAATTTATTAGAATGTGCGTTTAATAATTTGCAGATATTTTATTTATTTTTTTTTCTAATATAATTGTAGATCTCATATCAACATGTTTGCTTTCTCCTTATTCGTAGCATTTCCTCACTTTTGTATAAATATCACCTTTCTATATGCAGAAGGTTAATCATATAAGTGTCAACTTGTGACAATAATAATTATCGTTCAACCAATGTCAAATTACAGGCTCAATAAAAACAATTGAGGGTTAATTATTATTTTTCGATCGACAGAACTGATCAAGATTTTCCAGTGAATTTTAACAATACCTCAGCTTATTAAAATTATCTTTTTAATAATATTATTAGTGTAATTTTGTTTTTCATTTCGTCTTTTGTTTATTTCAAAATGAATACGAATTGAGAAAATGATAAAACGTTTTTCGTGTTTGTTACACTGGCATTAAAGTTCTTGACACAAAAGTTTTCCCGTTGTCTTTCCAGAAACGAGAACAATGTAGTGTTGAGGCCTGTCGAAAACTTGTCGCTTTCAATCAATTCAGTAAAATAACTGCAGTTACAAGTTAACAAAAAAAAAAAAAAGATACTTCACCAGTATTTTATATAATATACTTGTATACATTTATACTCCCTACAATAAATTCTCAAACCTCTCGCATTTCTTTCTGCTCATTTTTATCTCTTCTACACAAAGCAAAAACGAAAATGAATAAATGTCAAATATCTTTGTGAACGGGAAAACAATACGTATACCACACATTACCAAAATGGCAAAATGTATCAGTAAGAAAAATAAAAATAATCATACTATAAAAAGGAAAATAATAAATTTCATAGAATTGGCATAAAGTTGGCGCATATAGCAACAGAGTTTGTCAAAGTTTGTTGCATTTTATCCGTCATACTTGTCATTTATTATGTATTCCAGATGGTATTATATACCCATATACATATATCTATATACAATAATATATACAATAATATATACATAGATATGTAATATTGAGCCAGAAAGAAAGTTGCCCACTGGAGACCGCCAGTACGATATAAAAATACAACGGGAGACTTTCCAAGATCTGCGACATTATATGTATATACATATGTATATATAGAAAGTATATACATACATGTATACACAGAATATATACCAAAAAGAAGATAAATAAAATGAGAAGAAAAAAAGTTTAGAGAAAAACTAAAATAAGTAAGAAGCAGGAAGCTGTAAAATGAGAAATGCATGTGAGGATAGGGACTCACCGTCGTGGGAGTCGTAGAGGTAGATGATTTTCTTCCAACCATAGTGTCGTACCGTGTCGATGATGGCGCGATGGTAATCTGGGCGCATGCTTATGGCAAAGTCAAGAAAACCCGAGGACGGTGTCAGTACCTGAAATCACAAATTCCATTTCACTTCTCCGCATGTCCTTCTTAAACATTATATATTTATTATGATGTGATAAGATAAATTACAAACAATTATTATTGTAAAAGAGTAGAATAATAGATAATAAATAATATGCGTTGAATTAATGAGTAAATTTTACGTTGAGAAAATAAATTGATTTTACTGATTGAAACAGAAAATTTAGACTTTAATTTTGCAGAAAATTGTTTTGATATTAATGATATTGTTTATGGATATTTATATAGCTACTTTATATATCATAAAAAAAAATTTTATTATTTGTTTATATACTCTGATGGAGTGAGAAAAATTTATACTTTTTTATCCATTTATAATATAAAAACTGCATTCAACTATAAATCCAATTTTTTTTTCCTTTTCTTTTTTTTGCATTGTCATTTTTTATTATATACTTCACTCAGATCACGTCAATGCGATATTTTAATTTAAATAAAGTACAATTCCTCATGTAAAAAAAAAAAAAAAAAGCGTACACACGTGATGTTGTGTTATCACTGCATATGAAATGTAAAATAAAAATTTTTGTCTTCTTTATCTGCATACGCAATACATATATTTTTGATGAATGAAAAGGAAAATTATTTAATTTATTCAGTATCCCAGCGAGGTAGCTTCGTCGTCGTCTGGTGCATCAAGCCGATCGATTGAGCTATACTACCGCGGTCATGGCGCATTTTCCAATTTACATTTTCGAATGGAATCGCCACTATAGCCCTATGGTAAAGTCCAACCCTCATTACGCACAACCTCTATAAAATTTATTCGCGCATTTATGAATTCACCCCATTTTATGTATTCATGAAATAAATATACATATATACATATACGATATGTCATATATAACTTTTAAGCGCACGCAGTCTATTGTTCACTATTTTAATTAAATAACGAATCGTTGAGTGTGTCACAGTAATTATGGTTACCGGTTCGTTCATCACAATCAAATTAACCGCTAATCAATCCCAATAATCTCGTGTATTATCACGTTCATGAATGAACGGCTGCTTATTATAATGTTCAATCAATGTAATACGATAAAATATATTTAATGCCAATTTTTAATCTCACCTTTAGTTGTTTAATTATTTAACGAAATTTAAAATATCAATTTTGTGTATTTATTTAATTATTTAATTTTATATATTTATTTGTATATCTCACCTTCTCTGGAAACCACGGTGTAACAAATGGCATTTGAAATGTGTTGCTGTAGGAGTGTAGAGTGTCAAATGAGTCTGGACTGACAGCGCCCAACATTGAAAACACACCACGACTGAATTGACTGCAAACTTGAACAGAAAAAAATACAATAGTCAAAAGGCTGTTATTGATTATCATGACAAAGGTTCATCGTTACAGAGTGTCACTTTTCTTTTTTACTTTACACCTATTTTTCTCTAGCTATGTAAATAGTTAACTTTATCTCTGACAATTTTTATAACTCTTTTTTATTTGTTTTATTTGTTGTTTTTATTATTATAAATATAAAATAGCCAGAAAGAATTTATTTCGAATTTATATATTATTATAATCGTGTGTTTATTAATTTTGTCAATGGAAAAATAAATATTTGCTTGTGGTTTTTTCTTGTAGAGCTGTAAATTAATGGATGAATAATTAATAATATTGCGGTGGATGTTGGGATGAATTAAATAAATAACACAAATAATTTTATGCAAATAGAATATAATTTGTGGCCAGTTTTGATGGAAAGAATTGTTAATTATTTTTATCGAATTTTGAATTCGATAAATTCAATCGGAGAAAAAAATTATTGAAGAATTCAGACAATATTTTTATTTATACGATTGAATGAATTTATTAATGATGACGTTGTGTGTAGCCTTGATAAATTGTATGAGAAAAAAATGTCACAAAGATGAATTCAGTGGAGGAAATGTGTGAGTGGAAAAATGTCGACGTCAATTCCCTCAGTTGTTTCTATATGCTCATGGGAGGTATACAATTTTTTGTTATTTGTATAGTGGTTAAACAACAACGACATAGTGATGAAAAGAAAAAAAGAAGAATTCGACGAGATGTCGCTAAATTTGGACAGAGTCCAGAACTTTGATGGACAATAAACAAGGCAGTAATTTTTAAAACACAATAAAATTAATTCAAGTTATTTTTTTTTATATATAAATGTGCAAGAAAAATGTCAGACATCAAACGATTTATAATGGAAAATAATGTTTTTATTTAAATAAGTACAACAATGTCATTGGATTAAAGTGTTTGACATCATTTTAATTGAAGAGAAGTATTGATCAATTATAATTGATTATTTTTACCAAACCAAAAATTTTTTTTAGTAAACAATGAGTAAATAAAAATAAAAAAGTGGATAAATTTTTTATTGTTAACTTGATATATCTGGATATATTCGTCTAACAGATGGTGCATTGAGAAAGTTTTTTCTTTTTTTATTTTCCAAGTACTAAACTTTATTACTCAATATTTACAAAATATAAAAGAATTTGAAAACTGTCAAATTTCATGAAATATAAAAATATTATCACTTTTCATTTTTCTCTAAATAAAATAATTTTTCTACATTATTAACTAAATTTCTAAAATATTATAACAAAAAAAAAATATATGAAGATTATTCATCATCAGAAATAAGTACAAAGTGAAAGAATAACGAGCACAATATATTTAAATTTTCACATGTAAAATAAATACCAACAGTTAAAGTTACAATGGTTCACTTTAAATTTCGTGAAATTTTAATTATATAAATATATGCATTAAATACAGGCCTTGTGTGTTAATATATAAATTATATACAAGTAGTATAATATAAAATGAAATAAAAGAGAGCCAGAAAATATATCAGAATGAGTACTACACTGGACGAACATCGTAGAGCTTTAATATATTCATGCTTTACTGTATTTGTGGTGTGTGTTTTTTTTTCTCTCTCGCTTTCACAACTTTTTATATTTTATTTCATAGCGGTGAAAAGATGAGAGGCGTTGTATTTTAATTGCACCACTACTGCACTTCATCGTCCGTCGAAATTACCAATTTTTTTTTTTTTTCTTTTCAATCACCATTTTATTATTCGCAATTTGGTTATATCACTAAAAAGATGATTGGAATCTCATGTCCAAGTGTCATTTCATTCCATTGCATAAATATATGCAATGGAAAATAGAAAAAAAATTATTTATACCATTAATAAACCATATAAATAATTTTTTTTTTTTTAATTTTTATTTTCATTGTCATATTTTATTCACCATAAATTCCTCTTGTACTTACACAAATGGTAATGGGTCTATCATAAAAATACATATACTCCACAGACACTCACAAAATTTATGTGCCCAGACAGTCTACTATTTTTAATAATTATTCTTTCATGCAGTCTTGCTCTGGAGTCTGCATCCTGGGCCCTTGAATATATATTCAAACGTCAACATCGTGATATTTTATTTCGTTATTTTATTTTTATACATACATATATTACCGTCGCTGTAATAATGTAAACATACCTATCCACATCGTTCTACAGGGAACACGAGGAAATTACAAGTTATTTCTCGAGTTGGACTGCGGTCGCCGTGTGTTCTAGTCCCCATCGCCATTTAATTCGCCTCTCGTTACTCTTCTCCAACATTATATTTTGCATTTATTGTGCGACCCAAAGGTGCATTTATATTCATAAGCGTAAATGGCAGACATGATACATATAAGGAAGCGCATGAGTGAGTGTATATTTATACATGAACATATGTACACTCTATTCGCTTTGGTCAAAGCTCTTCTTTCATGTTTTCTCCTTCAATATTAATCTAAAGCTCGCTTATTCTCTTCAGCATTGCTGGAAATCGTCTTTCTACTTCATCCTATGTCTGCAATCCTTTTATACTCTGAAGAATGATGATCCCTTTTTTATCATTCTCACTTGGTTTTATTTTTTTTAAATAGAATTTCGTTTGTAAAGTCACGCTATTGAATTTTTCAAATAACAGAATGATCTTGGATATTGGAATGAGTTATTTGAATAATAAATAAATGACAGTGATTAGATATATGTATTTTTTAAATGTATTAAAGCAATGTGATGGTGATGAATAAATATTTTTGTTTCTCTGAATTTTTTCTCTATGGTGTTTCATTTTTAGGCGATATTTTTTTTTATTTGTGAACACGGAAAATCTGATAATTTATTTAAGAAGAAAAAAATATTCCCGTTTGAAAAAAAAATCTGAATTAATTAGAGGCTTAGCAAATTCAAAAATTCGATTTCTAAGAAAATTTTTTTTTTCGACTTTAACTCGATTTTATTGGTAATCAAAAATTTTTTTTTTATGCTATTACATTGTTGATTCAGTATTATAGCATTTATTGTAAGATAATAATTAATGTTAAATCAATAAATTTTAGTTCAAAGAAAATTTTTTGTCAATTATAATCAACTTTCACCTTTACAGCTCTAAGTACAACTCGAAAACCGCTGGTCGGAGAGCGATTGGGATGAACAACTTTTTTGTAGCAAATTTAACGCCCTACAAAAGCTGTAAATTCATTTTTTCCAAAAAAAAGTTTTAATTACCAAAAAATCTAAATTTTTCTCAAAAAAGAATATTTTTTTTTTTGTATAAATTATCAGATTTTCAGTGTTTACAAACAAAGAAAAAATATCGCTTAAAAATAAAACACACCATTGTTCTCATTGCTATTGAAATGTATTCGAGGGTAAAGGGAAGAAATTGGCTGGCAAAAAAGATGGCAGATGGTCTCGATATTATCGACTTTATATTGGCACTAACCAAACAAGTTATTAGGCCATTGTTATAACGACAGTATAGGCGTTAGGGTTAGGGTTTTCCGACGTTGCTAATGATCTCACCAAAGTTTCTTGGCTGCTGTGGACACATCGTACCTAACTCTCTATATCCCATATCCACAAATATATTGTTTGATAATAACCTGCGAAATAATACCCATGGTTTCTCCAAAACAATTCTAAATATCTCACATTAAAAATAACTATTAATATAAATATAAATATAAATATAAATATAAATATAAAAATTAATTTATCATATTACATAATTATAACTTTAATATTATCAACTTGAAGATGATACCTACACATAATAATTTTTTAGATAAATAATAATAGTCTATGAAAGTAAATGACATTTGCTAAATTTTCGAGATGAAAAATATGAAGATGTACAATATATTTTCTCGAATACCAACACAACAATTTTTGTATGATTGTCGCAGTAGAATAACCAAGTTTACGAGTGCGTACATTGGGTACATATGTGACTGTGTAGGAGAAAAAGTATGTCGTGGACAGACGTGAATGCGAGCCGGAAAGATGGTATTCCCATGCTGTCGCGTATCGTTATTTTCATGCCGGAAAGTTTTACGTTCTCTATAATTTCTGAAGCGAGTTCGCTAGCACATACATACACACACATACACATTACAGTTTACTCACTTTTACAGGTCGAAGGGGGTATATAATACGAAGTGAAATGGAAAAAGGTAAAGGGCAATATCTCGTAAATCGTTCAGACTTTATCCCCACGATGCGTCTTTCAAGCGTAAAAGAATGACCGTTCATTGCTCGTTTACGACATGTACAATTTATATGTATATATATACACGATTGTAATTTTTCTAACATTTCTATTGATTTTGATATCGACATTAATCAACTCTTAAAAAATATTCACATTAATTCTTCAATTTACTGCAATAAAATAATATGTTCAAATGAAAAAATATATCAAAATGAACAATTAAAAAATGAATTAATTTTCACGTATTATTATTTTTTTTTTAGATAAAATATTAACTTAAATTGCTGTTATTGTCATGGCATTTAATAATGTGAGCATATATAACATGATTGCAAGTCATATCACGAATTCGCTTCGTTTAATAACGAGGAAACAACTAATTTCAAGTATCTTTCACGATACATTTAACTTTGCAACTCATCCAATCCCAACCGCTGCCCATTTGTCTCTTAACTCGTGTGGCGCTTTGCCTCTGACCTTATATATATATACATACATATATACTTATATGTATGTAGCTTCTTTATATACATACGAATTTACGTGATATATGCAGCGCACATAGTTGCATAATAGTTGAAAGAGATTGTAAAAGTATTATGTTACTACTGCGTCAATATAATTGGTCTTACCGCACGACTAAACAGGTATAAACATGTAGATAAATTAAATTTTAGTGTGAAAAACAAATGAGTCACTAAACATTTTGTTTTTTTTTATTCTATCGTTTTTTAGCTTTAATGTATAATGTTTGTTATATATTAAAAAAATTCCATCGCAAATATTATGAATGAAAAATAATATCTCACAGAATAAATTTTGTTGATTGTATTATTTGTATATAAATATAATTTTTTTTTTTTCAATTTATACAAGTGAAAATAAATTTTTACGTAAAGTAAAAATTTTTTATTTATAATGGAGACTATGTATGCGTGTGATCAATGATAAGTTGTGTGAGAATTTCACTTTCTTTAGACGGCTCAAGACATTTTCGTAAAACGATCGATGACACTGGCGCGGGTCATGAGTATAGAGGGAGCTCTTTCAACCACCATCTTGCCGTTTCTCTTCTTCTGTATACCACTAGGGACTTTTCATCCCGACGTTGTGGAGTCAAGACAGGAAGAGACCATTATTCTTTCTGGGCGATATAGGCGTCGAGGGTAATAAGATCCAGGAATTCTACGACTAGATACAGCAAGAAAGAAAGAGCGCGAAAGGCAGATACATATAAGGAGAGAAAAATGGAACAAAGTCAAAGAGAGAAAATGTAAGGGTGAGAGAAAAAATAAAAAAGACTTTCTCCTATATTTTTCGCTTTTCTTTTTTTTGGCGAACGTGGGTTTCTTCGAGTCGTCGCGCATAAGTCGCACGACAATTGTTCTTTCACTTGGTCGTATCTTAACTTTGTCCTTGAAGAAATATATGGGATCCTATTTTTCTTCTTTCTCATAACACCTTTTTTTTTTTTTTTTTATTAAAGAAGAGGAAAATATACCTCACCGAAAATGGACTCAAGGCATTGAATAAGGTTGTGTTTGTATGTTTCTCTCATGTGTGAATCAATTTCATGTTGGGAAAATTTCCTAAATATATTTATATTTATATGAAGATTAAAAATTTATTGAAAAATTGAATGCAAGATAAAAATATTTAATATTTATATTATCAGAATTCGGTATTGATTAGTTTAGAATTATGTATCGTTTATTTTTTTCTTCTTTTCCCAACTTTGAACGTAATTTGTAATTAATTCGTATCTAAAATTGATAAAATCAAATTTCGACTACATTCTCGAATTTATTTTTTTGAAATATTTAATTCTATAGATGGAAATATTGAATAAACAGGTTCGAAATGTTGTGGAAATGCGAATTATATTTTTGCCCCAATTTAAATGAATGTATATTCATGTGAAATTTTATTGAAATTAACCCCGTTGTATTTTAATTGATTTTTCAACTCAAAAACAAAGATAATAATAGTTAATTGATGATTTTGGCTGTGTTGGATATTCGAAACAATGGATAATTGCATTGTAATTGATCAAAATCATATAAGCACATTAATGAGAATCTAATATAGCTTAATACACAATGAAAAGCTCTCATCGTATCAAAAATTCAACAATAATTCATACCTTAATGTTATTTGCACATTAATTTTTAGTGGTTAGAATTTTTATTAAAATCCAATCTTCACTTTCAATATTTTTATTAACAATTAATATTTTTATTAATAATTAATATTTCATCATCATAATTATGATGACTATCATTATATTTTACATACTCATCTATTCATTTAATTATTTTTAAATAATATTATTAAATATATTAGTATCCTAATTTCTATGTAGATTGCAAACTTTAATTTCCTATCAACCGCCCACTGTCGATTTATTTCCAAACGTGGTGTGAAAAATAAATTAAATTCAATTGAACAAAATTCAATCCGAATTTTATTCTCCAATGTACAAATGGAATGCGAAAAAAAGAAAAAAATAAAGCTCGTAATTTTCACCCTCGACTCTTCTATTACTACTTCTACCACTACATATCCTATCACTATTACTTCTACTATTACTATTACTGCTACAACTATTTCTGCAGTTACGCTTTTCATACATTTATACGAATCACGTGACGAAAATTTCGTTCAACTTGTCCTTACAATATTGATGATAATCTCAATGCTTTGTATGAAGTTGAATAATATGCGAATGGAATTAAATTTTTATTTTAAATACGTTAATCATTTTAATACAAGAATTAATTCGTATAAAGTATTTATTTTAAATATGCGCCAATTAAAAATTGATAAGTGATTGCATTGTTTATTCCATTCGATTTAATATAAAATATTTAAATGTCATGAAGGATTTTGTGATACCTACAATTGATGAGAATGTTTTTCATAGCTTGCTCATATCAATTAAAATATCGTTGAAGTTAATTAATTCTTGATATTGAATCAGAATCAAATTTTAATGAACCATTTGGATCACTTTTAATAATGTATGATGTGATGTTCTATTTATTAAATAAATATAAATAGATTTTGAAGTTATTTGTAATAAATGGAAGTAGAATATTTTTTTTTTCTTTCCATTTTAAAAACAGCAGACGGAAAATAATCTAATGTATTGATGAATATTACTGTAATAACGTTTTGCAAAGTTTATTATGAAATTTTTAAAGATCAATATTAATATTTCCATCGAGTTCTCAACTGACCACACGATCGAAGACACTCATCAATCGATCTGTACGTACTTTGTGAGTTGATAGAGTTATTAATTAAATAACACGAACAAATTGCAATTTCATACTGTTCTTAAAACTTTAGAAAATTCATTAAACAAGTTATTTAAAGAAAAGAAACGAATATTTTATTTTAGTATTGATATACAAGACAAGTAATAATGAAACAAATTGAATTTTTATATATTAAATAAGTAATTTAAATAATTATTGAACTTGCAGTAGTGACAATTGTCAAAAGTGTTATCTGAGAGGAACAGGATTTTTTTTTATTATGATAAATTACCTAAATTCGAGTTGCTATCAATCAACGATAACATTTTGTCTGTCTAGCCACAGTCTGGAATCTTCTGACCTCTTAAGACACAATTGGATTTGTAAGTTTGATCATGTCTGGACTTTATTATTACGCCAAAGTAAATATAACAGTGATAAATAAGTTTCAGTATACATATTTATTTGTTAAAAGTAGAATCTCATTTGTTTAATACCATTGTCTAATTATTTCGTACTATCAAACATTCAATATAATTTTATCAATTTATTTATCAATGACTTTCTATTTATTTCTTCTATTTCAAAAATAATCAAAGTCATCGAGTACAAAGAAATCGAATTATCGGATGCTCAACTGTAAATTCTTTTGTCTCATGTGAATATTTTCCTCTTTTTTTTTCCAACTCTCATTTGGAGTGGTGCAACATGACGGTTCGCTTGACTTTGGGTGATGGCAATCGGGTCGAAAGGTACACGTGCAAACATGCAACGGGGCTAGTTTAATTATACGCCAGTTGAGCGTGTCAACAAGCCGAGAGGATGAAATTCGACGGTTTGTAAAGAGGAGAGAGAACGCGAGTCTGTGTGGAAATTGATTTTCATCGGTTATAAGCAATAAATGTCAAGTTTCATGCGTAAAGCTAACTGCCAACAATATATATTTTATCCCTAGAGTAAAATGTATTGTTAAATATAAATGGAATATTCTTCAAATATCACTTTATGATAATAATATATTTATATTAATCACAATTGTAAATGTTTGTCGTTTAGGAAAGTGAAGAGAAGAAAAAAATGGTACATTGAAAAATAAGTAAAAGGTAAAATGATTAATGATGCAAAAGTGTTCAGTATTATCATGGGAAAACTAATATTCATTCACTGTAAGAATTTCAAATTTATTTTAAAGTAAACGAGGAAAAGATTAATGACTGATTTAACAAAGTATTGTGATATAAATCAGTGTCGTTATTTTATTCGTATTAATATTATATGAAGCTTTATTTTATATTTGCAAATATATAATTTTCTGACAATGAAATAAAATATTTTATCATTTAAAATAATTGTTGGCTGATATATTTATTTATTTTTTTCTTTTTTTCTTTTCTTATCAACATGTTTCACAGTAACATTCACAAATTTAAAGACGTTTATTGGAACACTATTTCCCCTTTGCTCTCTCGTCTTTTTAGAAAAAAAGAGAATACGCTGTCGCAGGATTTGCCGCTCCAATAAAAGGATTAAACGGACGAGGGTTAATCCTATTGGATGAACCATTCTCACACTTTGCACGCAGACACCATCTACTGGTTTTCGTTCTTTCGAAAAACCCCTGGTCGTTTCTTTTATTTATTTCTTTTCTCCTTGTCCCCTGATTAGTTGCCTGACCCATTCTCTCACTGTATCTACTTTGGTGATAACGAAAAATTATTTTTTTTTCTCTCCCACACACGAAGAATAAATCTTTAATTGAATATAAATTGCAATATTTAAAAGGAAAATGAATAAAATGATACAAAAAAAGAAAATACTAAATGATTGAAATTTTTTAGTAATCTATCATAATAGTAATAAACAAAATGTTTATTTAAATTTATGACAACTTTAGTTACTTAATTTTATTACCCGACTTTCTATATATAAAATATTCATCAGTGAATATACAATGAATGAAGATGAAGAACACTTGTAAAAAGGCTCAAAAGCTTTTGTTGATGATTTTTAATTTCACTCTCATCCACACGAATATATAAATAAAAATAAAAATAAAAAATACTGAATGAAGAACTTTGATAAGGTATAAAATAAACTAAAAGAACGCACTATATTTTGTGAAATAGCTTTTTTACATCCTCCACGCCCATCTCTTTCTCTACTCGTTATGTTAATTTTCATTATAATGGTGTCACCATACACAGACTTTTCTATTTTCTTTCGTACTTCTCAGAAATATCTAATCAAAATTCTATTTCAAAATTACCTTACAAAACAATTCCTATTTATATTTTCAAAAATACCTACTCAATATAAATATAAATAAATAAATAAATGAATAAATAGAATTCCTAACATCTATTCAAGAATATTTTCTTACATAAAATATCAAATAGTATACACTAACGAGAATATATTATATTTAAAAATAACAATGTATCCAATTATCGGAATAATTTAACAATGAAATTTGACTCTAAATATCTTGCATGCTCAGTAAGTCTATCATAAATTGTCATGACAATTAGTCGAAGGGGTCGAACTAACGTACACATAAATGCATGCACAAGCAAAATAATTTATACAAGTGAGGATCAGTTAAAGGAGATGAAAGCTCGCGGCTTCTATTGCTATAGACCCAGTCGTTTTATTTCCACCCTTCTCATACAAAACGCCCGTACATAAATTTCTGCTTTTGGGTGGCTGAGGGAGAATTACGGAAAGAGGGTAAAGCAGCAGCCACCGTGGTACGGAAGTAGCCAGGATTACCGGTGTGGTTGTCGGACATTAGAATTCATGCAGAGACATTTGCGGTGCGGCTCTTAATGACCAGGTGCAAAAACCGTTGATGCTTTTGAAGCTGTATAGTATACTGTACGACGGATGGTGCGACAGATGAAATCTGAGGATAAAAAGTCGGACAGAATTACATGCGGAAAAATGAAAAAGAAGTAATGAATGAATGAATGAATAAATGAATGAAAGACATGAAGAAAGCAAGGGAGAATGATAGACTCGCTGACTGAGAAAATGTTTCTGTCAAAGTAACAAAAGTAAATAACGGACAAGTGCGTTGGAAATATTAGAGAGTTATCAAGTTATGAAGACTTTTTCACTCGCATTTTTCTTCTTTCAATTCATGAAGATAATTATAGAAGAAAAAAAAGCTTTGTTAGCAATTTGTAATAACCGCGAGTGAATCTTTTTTAATTAATGATTTAATAAAGATATTGTAGTGAAAGAAGAGCAAAATTATTAAAAAGTTAATACTTGTGATTATTTTGTATTAAAATAAATATGGGAATTTAATTTTGAAATGTACATACATATATGCTTAGCAGCAACACGATATAAATATGTTAATGTGTGATTTATAGACGTCATTAATTTTATACGATGTTAGTTGACAAGTCAAGAACGACGAGAAAGATGTGCGAAGGGTTTTATAGTTGACGGCGTCGTTTGTTGAACTTTAAAGTGATCTTTGTCTGAACTCACGTTACTTACTCAGACATCTATCATTCCTTGAATGAAAAAAAAAAAAAAAAAACGTGCAAGTATTTAGCAACAGTCGTGTCTTCAAGTTACATGCGATTATGATATTTTGAGACTGAACTTTTTAGAATTTAATAAAGACAAAGTTGTTTTGAAATTTACACTGTCTCTATCAAGAGAATAATCTACATACAGATTTAATTTGTCTCTAAAATATATAATTCCACAAATAATTACTTCAATATTTATTTCATAAGAAAAAAAAAAATCATAAAAAATGTAATAATTATCTTCGTAAAAATGCAATTTTCTCATCGAATTTATTTGCAATGTAATTTATTTTTATTTATGTTAAAATAAATAAACAAATAAATTTCCAATAAAAATTTATTTACATATAAATTCTAAATATCCAACAAAAGCGCATCGGTATCGATAAAAAAATTTAATTAATTCAAACATTACGTTAATTAAAATTGATAAATTCAGATAGCTACATTTTTAATTCAAATATTTTAGCGTTGAATAAACATTTATCATTAAAAAAAAAAACGGAGGAAGCATAGCGTCGGTTTTGGTCGACATCTTAGCGGAACATAATCGCCATCTATCACCCTTTTCGGTGCATATCATGTAATATCCTGGTGGGATATGTCGGACGGAAGATACCCAAGCGCGGTGTACAGTATAAGGAGAATGAGGATGAAGTTGAATGTATATTTACATACATATATACCTATAGATGGGGTGAATGTTGGCAGCTACGGTGAACCATTGGATATAGGGAGGTAGCAGGGCGGCATAAATCTGCTGAGGGCTCCCCAGAGTATATTTCCTCCCTTCCTTTTCAGCCAACGTCTCTTTTATCATCCCTCTCTTATTTTCGTACTTGCACATTTGGTTTTCGCTCTTGCTGCACGGGTATCTTCTACTTCTCCTCACCGCCTTCGACCAAGTTGAAAGGCCGATGTGAGATGAATCCTGAGGTTCAATTCCCGGTGGTTTATCCAACGCCCCAAGGTGTGAAATCGCACAAAGTCGTAAAAACCCACATTTGTATTACTTCAAGTAATTACACTTCGATAATACATTGATCCGCATTTATCCTCTCCTATATATTATTTTAAATATACTATTGAAATATTTCATATGTTTTTTATCTCACTTATTTTCCCTTCAATACTTTGATAAGAATATATAGATATATCATTGGAAAATTATGAAATTAAATGTTTATATCAATATCAATAATATTTTTAATGAATAATTCCAATATTATTTTTCTTCTATTTATAAATATATTTTTAAAAATATTATCTTGTACGGTTATGAATTATGAAAGGACGATCGATGTTATTTTTATGAAAAATAAGATCTTTTTCTTTACAAAAAGTATAAAATAAAAACTATCGAGATCCTGGAGATTTATGAGAAAGCATTCTCGAGATATTTACGCTTTAGTTCTTCCTCCGCTCGTCATAGGCGTTATATATCCCATCGAAAATTCTTATACGAGGACTTTGCGTCCCTTAAGGCCTTGTGTTTATAACCATTCCAGAGTTACAGTGCTAAGAGATCCTCGTATAAGCTCATGGGACTTCTAAAGAATCCTCTCGCGTCACCTTAGAAAATAATATTTTTCCTAGCGCTGCGTCTGTGCTTCACAATAAACTTGTAATATTTATAAATTTTCTTATTTTACATAGACTCATATTTCCTCACTGTTACTTCATTTCGAAATGGTTTCAGTTATCATTTCCATTCGGTGTATATATTTATACTTGTGTGTATATACGAAGGTATGCGGAGGGGATAGTGTGAAAGTTATCAAGCTTTCGACGTCTCATTTCCGAATGTCATTTCTCAAGTAGGACAGTTTTCTCTTTATCGTACTAAAGAAGCTATTCAAAATTATGCTTCTCGTCCATTATTATTGTAAACGGGTGTCGCGCGTGTTATCCGGTTGTCGAGAGCACTCGGTGGTAGCACCACCCTCTGTGTGTGTATGGTGATGTCGGAAAACTTGGGAATTAGATTGCTGAAGGCGCGTGATGAGAGGTCCTGTCGTTGTCTGCCTCTTCATCGTTTGCTTTCTTTTACTTTTCACATTTCAAACTTTTCACTCCGACTCTTTTCTCAAAGGTTTCAGTTGTCGAATCTAGTTGAAATATTCCACGAAAACTTTCACAAAAATTTCATTTTACTATCGCCAAAAGTCATTATTATTTGTTCACACAGAGAGAGATAAACAAAAACTTGGACGATATAAAGTATTTATTTAATCAAATGATTTGTTTTTCAGATTATTCAACACGAAATTTAAGGACTGGTATAAGGTTTTAAAATTATATAATTATACAATAGAAACAATGATAAATAATGCTATTAATAAAAACTTTCTACTATATCAATCTATCAAATTAAAATTAAATTTAATATTTTTGGTCATCCCAATTTTTTTTTTAGCAATGTTTTAAAATTGTATTAAAGAACTATGGGATTCATAAACAATTTTTCTTCCATAATAAGTGACGTCTAATTTCGTAAGTGCATCATCAGCAACGAAGACAAACGTGATACAGTCAAACTTTATAAAATTTTGTTCACTCTCAATTCTCTTTGAGAAACAGTTGAACACATTCAATTAATATTCTATCAAATCGACATATTTTCATCTTCAGATTAATTAATACACAAAAATAATAATATAAAATGTATATACATAATTAAATATTTTTCCAGAACACTCTATTTAATTTAACATAAAAAATACCATTACTATAAATGACTGAGTCTTTTTATTTATATAAAAACCTCGATGAATAAATTTTATTTTTCATACGTCAACGATGTTTATCAACTCTGGGCTGTTGAGTAATCCTAATAAGAATTTACACGAAGAGAAAATTCATTTTTCACCATCCATTACCGTACTTTTTGGATACGTAGAAATAAAAAATAAAAAAAAAAAAGCTTCAACATCAGTGTATAGTGACACTGCACCGTTAGCAATATACGATAAAATGAAAGTCAAAACTATAAAGAGGTTATCGCGTATACGCCCAAGGTTGAAAGCTTTTGCAAGGTATGAAAGCACAGCGCTGAATAGTAACTAAAGGTGTTTCTGACTTTCTTCCTTTTATTCTTTCTGTTTTGTGTTGAAAATTGACTTGAACTTTGATGCAGTTCCTCAGGGTTTTGTTTTATCCCAATGTGAGCTTTCTTGTACTCATGATTTTATTACGATACAATTGTACTCGTATAACAGTTGACTTTTATATATCTACATATAATACATACTTTTTTGAATGTCCATTTTATCAAAGTATTTATTATTTCCTTGACAATTGACAAAATTAACAATTCACATTACAAAATTTTATTTTATTATTATTTCTTTCTTAACGTCATAACAATATCAACATCACTGCAACAATGATTGATATTATGCACACACAAAGAATAATTTAATTATTATTTCAACTTATATTAAGTATATAAAATTCTAGAAAAATAAATTTAATATTATATTATTTTATTTATTTTTTCTAGTTTACGTACTTTTTTTATTCTCATAAAAAATTCTGCTAATATATCTAGAGGGTGTATATATTATAAGTGTTTTATCTACAAAGTGTACACACATGCACTTTATAAATTTTGTGTACACTATCTGTATACTTACTTAATCGTGAAAGCTTAAAAGCGTCAGCAGTATTGATCACGTCGACATAGGCTTGTAGATCAAAGCGGCGAGTGGTATTATTTTGATTATGTATTGCTATTGCATATTTGAAAGCGGATTGAACTTCATCAGTACCCTGCTCAAATATGGCACCTGCAACAAGGGAAAAAAATAACTATAATAAAATCATTTACATATGCATTCATGTAAATATGTAATCATAAATTTGTAATTGATAATTTTACAATGCAACTGTGCCAATTTTAATCAAGTTATTATATTAAACACGAATATATATTGAGTGAAATATTGAGAGATAATTAACCTTACTTGAAACGATGTAAACCCAAGCTCAATACTGATGTTTACACTAAGATATACAGCATGATTATTATATATTTAATTAAATAGAATTGACATAAATCAATAAATGGAATGAAACAGAATTGAATGATCAACGATTTATTCAGCTTAATTACATTGGAAAATATTTGTGTATTAATATTATGAAATTGACTTTGAGATAAATTAAACAAACTTCAATTGAACAACGTCCGAACTAAGTTTGTGTTTGTACTATTTTATTTTATATTATAGATAGAATATTAAAGTATAAAATAGACCGTCTATCGTACATGTAAATTAAATACAGAGTACGACCGGAATTTAAAGCGTTTCGCATTTCAACTGAACGTACACGTATCAGTTCATTAAAGAATATCATGTTGCATTATAATTTTCCCTTATCTCATTATTATCTGCACTGACATCCGATATTACTAATTGAATTTCTATTTTCCGCGTCAAAAAAATAGAAAAGAGAAATATAATATTATTTTAAATTAATAAAATTCACCTGGAATATTAAATTTATATTTTTTTTCTTTCTTATCCAACTTTAAAGATTGACAAAAGAAAGTTCATTCACACTTTATTCAAATCTGCAGCTACTATTTGTTCGAATATAAATTTAGATAATATCAATTACTATGTATTCAAATTATATTGATTTAAAGAATAAGAAACGCAAGCCAAATGTGTAATTTCCATTGTAGATTTTGTGTTGAATGAAATTACATTGCGATGAGAAATTCAATTGTAAGGTATACTTGCAATAATTCAACATGAGAGACCACTCTGTGCTTTTCATTCACTATATTATATGTAGTAATTTATATGCATAGTGATTGAAGGATTTATACATAGATAAATTGGAATATTCAGAATAGTTTGAACGTGATTTTTTTATATAAACAGTACCCTTCAATGATTGTCAATTTATTTTCATCGGATATCAAACAAATATATTTGTTTACTCGTATGTCGGTTCCATTTACTTTTTCATTTTTTTTTTTTTTCACTGCATGTTTATACAAAATTTTATTTTCAACCACGAATATATATTACATGTGCATATGATCCTTTGATAGCAGATGCCAATGGCATCATGTTTGTCCAGAGTGACTGATGGTTACATTTTCTATGTAGATAAATGCAAATAATAAAAATAAAATTGTATACAACTAAAATTTTTTATCATTTTTTATTTTTTATTTTTGAAACGTAACACTAATTGCTATTATATTTCTTTTAATTAATTTCTGACTTATCCATTGTGGTGTATTTTAATTTGATTCTTAAGGACATTTGTAAAATACTCCAGATCAATTATAATTTATTAAAATATTTTTAATGATAATAATTGTAGATAGAAAATAAAAATAGTTTAATAAAAAATTTATAATCATGTCAAGTGTGTTTTTTATATAATGTTTGTGATAAATTCTCTGGGATTCACCATGTAGTGAGCTTTTGTAAATGGTAATTGTAAAACCCTTTGTGATCATCGATATATTTTCGCTTGATATACGCAGACTACAAACTATTCATGCGAAAAACGAAAATAAATAAAAAAAATTTAAGGGGTTTTGGACAAAGGAAAGGCGAATTAGAGAGTGAGCCAAAGCACTATGAAGAAGGATATTCGATGTATGTGACTGATGTTAGAGTAGATGCTCTCAAAGTGATGAAAATCAGCCCGAAAACTTCACAGCGATGGAACAAAGCGGAGTTAAGTATGGTGGATACAAAAAGGGTAAAGAATTTTTGCAGTAACGTCAACTTATTTTTCTTCTACACATACTCATTTTTTTTTTTCAACTGAATCAAATGAAGTACAAATAAAAATACAGTAAAACATCCATTAATAGTAATTACCAAAACTATTTATAAATATTCAATCATCTAAAAATAATATAAAATAAAATAAAATTCTTCATCTTTGAATTTTTATTTGATGTTTATATAAATAAATATTTTTCTCAATTTTCAATAACACAAAAGAGTACAGATTTTTTTTTTAATTATATTAAATTATATTTCTCATTGGTTGTTAATTTAACTTGCATTGTTTGTAAATAAATTTTCAATTGCATAAAATAATAAAATAATATACGAATGGAGAAATAAATTAATTTTGACCACCGAAACAGGATTGAATGAATAGCGTGAAAAGAGATGTAAATCGATGCAAATGTGAGAGTCTAAAAGGATGTGTGGATTGGAAAATTTGTATGGTGAGGGTATAGTGAAGAGGACGTTGAACACCAATCAATAGACACGCGACGGCGCGCCGCCTGTCAACGGTCACAAGATGAATACTACTCAGTGCGTTTGATACAAACGTTGATGCATATACACACTCACTATACTGGTCACCTATTTAATTTCAAAGCCTAAAGAGAACTTGATGATAAATATAAATATCATAACTATCATCTTTACTTGCATTTTCATTAGTTAATAGCAAAAAAAAAAATTTTTTTCCTATGTGATCATCCATAAAAAATATTCATTATATATTTATGCTAATTTATGAAGGTGAATGTCTTGAAAATTAAATTAACTTTACTCATTTTCATAATTTTAATTAAGGAAATATAAAATGATAAAATATTATGAATATATATTAACGTATAAGATGAATTTTTAAATTCTTCTGATGTACAAATTAATTGGTAATATCAATAACGAATAATTTAAAATACAAAATTAAAATTAAAATAACTCTTGATAATGAAAAAAAAAAGAAAAAAAATATATTTCAAATTTCCATGATGCTATATAATAGTTGATAAAATAGTATAATATCCTTCGTATATTCTTACAAGACATCGCCACTGCTGGAATAACAGGAAATTAGAATGCTGATACACATAGCCGCAAGAGATTGAACTTAAAATATCTACATAAATGGGATATTTTCTAATATATTGTCCTCATTTTCCTTTCCACGCCGTTGTAAATTTTACCATACAGAAAATAGAGTTTTATGATTCTCAACAGTAACTGCAGATAGAGGTGTGTGCAAGTACTGCGAAAATATATGTGAAAATAACGACAATAAAAGTCAAGACCATAAAGCAAGAATTTTTTTGATATATATTTTCTAACACAAAAATGAATGATGATCATGATGAAGCCGAGTACAATTGCGGATATTGCGTTTGTGCGTCAAGGTTGGAAGAACAATCGTTTGAAGTAAAATATTGCGGTTGTCCTCTTCTATATACATATATATATATATATATACACAAAGGAAAGGAACGAGAAGAAAAAATGGCATCAATTTCCCTCCTTCTTTCATCCACTTTATTCTCCACTCTCCACTAGTATATTGTTTTCTCAGGATAAATTTTATTGCTTCGAAATTTTTCGTAGGAAGGATCTAAAACTTCTCCACGCTTTTTATTATTATATTTTCTCCTTCTTTCATCATACAATAGAATACATCACGTAATATTGTTATGATAAAAAAAACAAAACAAAGCTTCATATATTGTAAAAAAAAAAATTGGGATCAAAATTCTGTTCATGTTTTTTTTATAAAATACCTATACACTTTCGAAAGTGGATACATATAGGAATGGCATATCGATGGAGATCTATTGATATAGCACGTGACCAAACGTCAAGGGAAGTCGTGAAATTTCCAACCCGTTCATATTTATAAATATATACAAAATAGGAATATACATATGTACAACATAACAAAAAGCAATTGATGCAGAATTTCCGGTAGCACTGTGAATAGTAACTGGATTTATATATGTACGTTGTATTAAAGTATGTATATTTATAGTGGTAGAATATATATTTGAAATGTTAGGTAGCTGATATTTGTTTAACAATGAAATGAAATAAAATATACGGAAGGAAAAATAAAATTCGTCCTTGAATTCGTCCTCACTCGACCGACTAAATGTACCACGAAACTTTATGAGAGTTTGGGTAGAATGATAGAGAAAATGGTGAGAAATAAATATACAAAGGATGGGAATATTGTTGACGTGGCATTGTCATGCCAACAATGGAGGTAAAACAGAAAGTATGATATTGACAACCCCCTCAATATACACCTTATGTACTGTTCGTGGTACATGAAACAAGTTTAAAAGCTATACAAGTCGTCGATGAATATTATTTATATTATTCGTGCATGTATATTCACTGCGTTTTTTATTTTATTTTGTATTTATTTTATATTTATTTTTCATATGTATGTAAACAAATAATATTATTGAAAAATTTGTTTTGTTATAAATTTAGTTAGAAAGGATTGTGTGTGATGTTTATTTTTTTTAATTCATGATTAATTTTGTGATGAAATTTGTATTTTTAAAGGTGGATATAATTTTTAGTTGTGTGCGCACACTTTATGTATTTATATTTCTGAAATATATATGTTGGTGAGGGTAATGACATTTTTTAAGTTCTGTGGAAATATAATGAAGGCACGTGAGAGAGTGTCAAACAATCGTTGAATTTTATTTCACCATGTAAAAAATAAAAAATTCAGTAAACTACGAATAAAATAAAGAAGAAATAATAAAACTGATGAAGCACTTGATGAAAACTTAAAAATTTGTTTAAAGTAGTTTTCTTTCACTACAATTTCACTGTAAATTTTAATGTAACACTTAACCATGAATTGAAAATAAAATAGAAGAGAAATTAAATAAAATAATTTGTCAATTAATTCGATTTTAAATGGAATTTTATAACATTGAAATTACCACATAAATAATTGAATAAACTTTAATATTGTTATATAAAATTTTATACCAAATGAAACTGAAATGAAGTCATGAAAACAATATAGTCTCTTTGTAATCCTCTTTTTTTTTTCTCCAAGCTAAAGTCTAAAGATATTATTAAACTTTGTCCCTAAAAATTTATTGAAATATCATCGATACATAATCTCATCATTTTTCTCTTTTTCTACCAATATACTTTTGGTAAAGCAACTGGAGAAATACAATATAATGACCAAAATATAACTATTCATCTCTGTAGACAATTGTCGTTTATTCTCATCAGTATTTTATACATTGTAAGGAGTTTTAACGACTGTCAGACTAAAAAATTGCTCGTTCTCGCGAAATTCATACTGAACAAGATAAAAGCCTTCACCACAGTGCACTTTGATTATACATTGACGAATAGAAAGAACTTCTTTACTCATCCATCTACTTATCCCTTTTTTTTTTTTTCCCTTGAGTTATCTCAGATAACACACAAATTTTACAATGAAATTTACGTTTCATACACTCTCTCCAGGGAAATATATATTCCCCTTATTACGAGTAGAACAAGTAATGTAGCCCCTCGTCACAAAAGAAAAGCACTTCATATTAAAAGTTGCATCGCAAGTTATATGAGAGTATACTTGTATAGAATTAAATAAAATAATCGTCACTTCAATCTCAAATAAACAAATAAATCAATTGTATAAAATTGCAAATGATAGAAATAAATACCACTACAATTTATTTTCATTAATGTTATCATTATTGTTAGCATCATTGATAACAGGAAGTGAAATTACAAATAAAATAATACAAATTATTGTATGTTTTACGTATATTTAAAAAATAATTCTCCATAATTTTTAATATTAGATAATTGGACAATTGAAATTAATTCAAGAAGCAATAAAGTTTTTTATAGAAGTTTGATCAATATCTATTTGAAATATAAGAATGCAGCATTTATATTAGATACAAAAGTAATCTGCGTCCGGCCGAGACAGCACACCGAGTAGATAAAAGTCTCCCAAAGTGGGAGGATCCTAATAAACGTAAAAGGAAAGCTAGCTTAAAAGCTCTTTGAATAATGGCGACCATCACGTATAGAAATGAAGACAGAAAGACGGAAAATTGTATATCTGAGTGTTAAAGAGGAAAAGAGTATGAAAGAGGAGGACATAGAAAAAATGATGCTCACATACAAAATATAAAATCTTTGTTACAATCAAACTCTCTTGCTTTAAACTGACCTAAATTTTTCAAACTATTTAAAATGATCAAATTTATGTCTTTATCTCATTCGTGAAATTTATAATAATATAATAAATAATACGTGTTCTTTATTATTCAAAGATTTAATATATATATTTTATTAAAACTTTATATTAAATAAAATAAAGTTTTTTATTCATAGAATTATTTTATGATGTGATGTAAATTAAAATATAAATTGATATGATTTAAAATTTGATAACTATTATTTTAAAAGTTTGCTAATGTTGTTGAAATATTTATGATAGTTATAATTATTGTAGTTTTTTTTTCTCTTGGGGTTTATTTTACTAGGATTAAATATTTGTCATGCTTGACACCATGTAGGATTTCATATCTAAACAAAATTTAGTTATTTCGTTGAGAGAGCTCATTTTTCATAAAAGAATAACATTTTTGTATGTTTTTTTTCTTTCATCCCTCATCATTGCAGAGAGGACACTTGTCATTTGGTGAATGAGTTATAAACAAAAGGTGAATTTTCACTAAAAAAAGAATTATTACACTCTGTTCATTTATCATTTAATATTCATTAATAACTTTAATTATTTCACATTATTTCTATTTGATTTTCATGATGAAATTTCTGTTCAAAATTTTTTTTCACTGAATAATTTATCTATATATATGATAACGATCTTTCTGTGCGATCAGTGTCTTTTGTAAGCACAATAGGGTGGATGTATATTAGCATTAATATAAAAGATTCTGCAATAAATATTACATGACCATTTTTTTTTTATTCTCCAATGAAAAATAATATTTCGAAACTATTCTTTTACTAATATACTACATATAAACATAAATACTTGAACGTAAATTACGTTGATTAAATTGGAATGGAAATTAAATAAAACGTGCGATTATGGATTTGAATTAAAAGGATTCGTTGGCAATAAATTGACCATACCTATACCAGATTATCATGCTCATCTCTAATGAGTATTGGTGGCTAAACGTGCTTCACAGTAATTATATTATTCCATTCAGTAGCGTTTAGTTAATCCACGTGGAATTAGTGCTACGTAAGGGATGAAAGGGGGCCTCAATCCTCCATTCACTCTTGAGATTGAGAGTTGAGCTTAATTTGCACTTGATTTATGTTTCAGTATCGATAATGTGAATTATTACAATTTAATTTTACATGTCAATATATAACTAAGCATCAAGAGTTAATGATTTGATGTAATTAAATTAAATTGATTCACATATGGAAATATTATACTTTTTAGCATTGAATAAATTTGAATAAATATGAGTGAAATATATATTAATTTTGTTCTTTTTTTATTTTTAGACTGTGGTTATACGAAAGTGAGACTGTAAATCTTAGAAATGACTACGCCCACATTACAACCCCACAACATTTTCTTATTTCTTCGTGAACAATTCTTTTTTCGTTACTCTCTTTTATTTTTATTTATCTTTTATGCTGAATAACAAGTATTTTCAACTCGGTATATGTCGTCAACGTTTGTATGAAAACGTCGCGTTGTCCAATCTAACTAGCAGCGTCTCAACAATATTCTCACAGAGTTACGAAGAGTTTTTTCAACAACCTTAACAAGCGCTTCAAAGAACTGTACCAAGCAAACCACAGACGAGAAAATATTCATAGAAATAAATATCACCATATGTCTTCATGTAATACAACTCCCTAATACATAAAAACTTTTTATATATTTAATTTCAAACCCTATTCACATTTATGTTTATAAATAAAAAGACACCAAAAACTTCTCAAACAATTTGTCAGATATCATAATTACTAAAAGAATATTATGAAAAATAATTCTCTGAATTGTCGAAAAGTTTTATTCAATAAATAACTCCCATTAGTACTTGTCAAAATGTTTAACACTCTTTATTCAACCCACGTGAATAAAGCAACACAATAATGTATAGTGCAAATGTTATTTATGTGTAATAAGGATGACAAGTTCAATGAAGAAATAGTGAAAGAGAATGGTTAGATAGTGCAAGAGACTGATGCAGCTATTACCAACGCAATTTTATTCTAATATAAATTCTCAGAGGTCCGTGATATTAAATCAAATCATTTGTTTACTGTATACATTATAGTATACTGTACTGTATTCATTTTCGCCATATACAGATCATTTGTTTCTGGAAACTGTGCCTAAATTATACCTCGTGAGTCCTAAATAATGATTTTCCAATACCTTTCATATCCTTTATATTCATTTGAACCTTAATAACTTCTTAGTTTTCTTAACTTGTTCCTTTTTTATACCTTAAAGTGGAAGAAATGGAAATATTTGCCATTTCTAAGGTCTTAAAAATAACTAAAATTAGATAGCTCGTTTGTTAGTGAAACTTTTTAGTAGATAAAATAAGTTAAATCGTGTAGCTATCTACTCTTGAAAATTCAAGACGTCTTATCGATAATTTAAGAAAGTTATTAAAGATCAAAAATCAAATTTTTAGCATAGAGCCTTATGGAGAATTAGCATTTTATGTATTTAAAATCACAAAAAGTATATTGTAAGAGTAGATACAATAATAAATAATGTTCAAAAATATTCTTTGAAATATTTAGTTTATATAACTCCACAAAAAAAAAACAGGTGTTGACGAATGTTTAAATTAAATATTAATTATTTTAATAAAGATAATTAAAACTGTTTTGGTAAATTTTGATAAATGGAGTCAAATCAATTTTTAATGTGGATCAACTGATTTTTTAAAATAAATACCTTAAAAATAATTGGTGCATATAAAAAAAATTATAAATCATTGTAAAATTATTAATATATATTTTACAACTTTTTTCAAGCCTCGAATAAATTTTATAAAAAGTTAGTACTCATTTGACTCTATCATAGCTGACGAAGGTCCTTAATAATACCTTCAATTCCTATAAAACGAGCTATAAGCAGGTCTAAAGTAGGAACAAAATTTCGACTCGGATAAATAGCTACATTGAGAGCCTGAGGTTATATAAAAGTTTATAGAAAGATGAAAAATTTATGGGAAATGTAAATTTGAATTAAATTTATTCCTAGCATGGTTAACTGTCAACATGAATAATCTATTCTATATAACAAATAATTATTGATTGATACAATAGATATATAGAATTTGAAATGTGAGGGAGTAGCTAGTGAACATCACGGAGTTGAAATGCAATTCATGATCAAATTATACGTATAAATACATTGGGTATACCTGATCGCTTTACGGTCAATGTGGTACAATTGCTGAGGGGGCGCACGTGTGTACATATTGGAAGGACGTAGGTGGAGAGAGGAAGGTTCAGTATTGAATTGTGGAACACTGTGAGAGGATCACGCGCATACTCTATATAATTTTTGGGAATAAATGATGATGGTTCGCATTGAATTGTCCATGTATCTGGCTATAAATTAGTGCCATAGATGTCCGCGAGCTTCTGGACTCCAGCGGCATTTATGTGAAAGCCATTATATGAGACTATGAATTGCACGGTTTAATTCAGTCGTGAATTATATTACACAAGTCCTTTGTCTATCTATGAAATTTTTTTAATCATTCCTTCGTTATTATATGTCTTTGTGATGATATTTTTTTATTCAACAGTAAAAATAATTTTATTTCATCATTTTTTTTATCTATTCACGTTGAAGATATTTGTAAGAAAATTAAGAAATGATATTAGCTATTTTAGTTAAGCTTACACGTCTTTTATCCAAGTGCAATGTGTGAGCTGACAACCGTTAAAGTCGCCAAGACCAATCGGTTTTTTTTCTTCAACAAGAACTCAATGGAGGATTGGTCTTTTCATTCGGTTACATTTGATAGATGAGAAAAAATCAGCACAGTACGAATGAGAAGATGGTAGAACAGCGGCTCACAACCATAATAACAAACCTTTTTCTCGAACGTGCGAGATTCTATGATTAATTTCTCGGCAATGATTTATAGGGATGCCTGGGTTTCCGTCCGAGTAGCAGCAGCAGAAGAAAAAAAAAAATACTCGCAAAAGTCCACCGAACTTTTCCATGAAATATTTCTACTTTTCTTATTATTATATTTTTCCTTCTTTTAATAAAAATAAAACCCATCTGTATACTCATTCGCGTTCCACCCTACGTGAAATTGTAAAGTTCAAGTTGAAAATATTTTAACCCCACTCATCATGACCAAAGGTGTCTTTTGACTTGCTAAATAATATCAACTTTATCTCACTTTTCGAGCAATATTTTTCAGGTCTTCTGCAGTCCTTCATGATGTAGTATTCGTAACTATACACCAACTATTATACATCTATATACAGACTCTTATAGCTATGGATCCTTCGGACATATACCAGTAATGACTAATGGCAGGCGTCCATCATACCGCAGGGTGCATGTGTCTGACGTGCGTTAGTTACGTACTACACTCAAAACGGCCTGGCTTATGGCATTAAACGTTAAAATGTTCATATGACTGAGCGCATACACGTAGCTGTGATATACTAAACTTCAATTATTTTCTTCACATGTGCAGGCCTTGACAATGAAGCATTCACTGGCTAAGCTCTGGCTCTTATTTAATATCGGAGAAATTTCAACGAATTAAGTTAGTGAATCGGTGCGAAAGTTTAAGCAATATCGAATTTATTGACGGATGAAAGTTACAATGCGGCCTAAATATGAAGTGAGTACATTTTAATTTCACATACATTTATATACACACATCTGTATATAACAAGAGATTGGCTATAGTATGGTTCGATGTGACAATGGAGTTGAAGGTGGTGCAGAGGAGTCAAGAGAGACGAAAACAAACGAGAGGGAGAAAGATTGTGAGTCAGCAACATTCTGGAGGTTTGAGTTACGATCTACGACGTCCAGACTGTGCTTGGACCTGGGAAATAGAAACGATCGAATAGTGGCTATGTCATAAAATGACAGCAGTAAAATTTCCACCACTTAATTGGTTGCTCTGGTGTTCGTTGTTGAAACTGTTTGGCAACACAGTCAATTCTATTGTGTTTATGTATCTATACATGGTAGATATATATTTTGTGGAGTATATAGGTCTAGTGTGAGGGCAACAGATGAAGAAATAGAGAAGGCGTGGTGAAAATCCGAATGCCAAACTTGTGACAATGAAAATAAAATGTGAGTTAGTTGTATAGACAAAATAAATTTTTAATTGCTATTTTTTTTATTAGCAAGAAAGTCTTATATTTTATTTAATTCATGTTTAGGTAAAATATTTTGTGTGCATAAAATGACACGGACGTTGATAAAATAAAATGATCTGAGGAATGGAGAATGAAGATAAGGCACGCACGCGAATTGTTGGTGAAGATATAAAATAAAAATGAAAGAGTTTTAGGTTGGGAATAAAAAGCTAATCTTGCTGCATAAGATGAAAAAAATCATATTATGACAAAAGTGCTAACTGTATAATATAAAGTTTTAGTTAAATAAGCGATAAAAAATTTATATTCATTCATCGTTTAACCGCAAAAATAAAATCTTATCAGCTTTGTAATATAGTAAGATTATAAATAATAAATTTCAATCAAGATTATTTCGAAGTTTTCTTTACAAACAAAAATTGTAATAGGTATTATATTTGTCAATCATTTTTAAATCTGTTATATTATTCGTGGAAATGATCGGTTTTTTATTTCTCAGCGATTTATACTAAGCTCCAGAATAAATGCGAGGCGGTACTGTTATCGATACGATTTCCATAAACAGGAACGCCGGGTGTTTGGCTTTCTCGCAGAATATCTACATAATGGACCAATTCAAAGACTTTGAATTTTCGAGTGGGCTATGTATGTAGTTGTGTTTATGAATACCGGTATAGAATATATGATCCAAGAATCGATGTGCGAAGTAAAATATATAATAAAAGAGTAATCCTTAATCTTTTTTTTTTTGATAAAGAAACTCGGCAATTATTTCCACAACAATATTGAAAAACACTTTATAACGAAAAATATTATATGAAAAGCTCTTTGTAATCGAGCATTGAAGATAATATCTGAATCACAACGATAAAAATACACTTGCTCATCGAGCTGAAGTTACTGATGTAATTATTTATTTATATATTCATTTGTACTTCCATCAATGATATAGAACACGTACTATAGTTTAAAATGATGAATTCGTTTTAAGAAATTTTTATTAGTGTAAACAAGTTATTAATATTCACATGGAAGCAAGTTTTTATGTATTGGCATACGTAATTTAACGAATTACGTCATTGATTATTACCATAATATTCTTAGAAAATGACAATAGTATTTTATTATTGATTTGTAGGTTATTCTAATTATATGCAATTTTATTTGTTGTCATTCTATTGATCTACGCAAGTATCGATTGGGAAATTATATAATGAATGTAATATAATGTCATGATATTTCGATTTAATTTTTAACATAAAAATTCTACGGCATAGATTCATTATCTGTAAACTATTAAATATTCACTGTGCTAGTATTTGGAAAGCACTAAAAAAATTTTATGTTGTTGAACATGCAGTTGCTAGGTGAACATGAAATTTTGTGATCTATTATCGTTTTCAGTATTTTTATTCTATCGAACAATGTGGTCATGTTCACTTCTTGTCTGTGTTATATTAATACTGTGTGAATATTCTAATGCATCTCAGATTGTGCGATCATTAACAGATCAACATGGAATGAGAGATTTAATGGTATATATTATTGCTTCTACAGAAATAAATTGAGTGTTTGTTTAATATTTTATTTTCACAGAGTGAAATCATTCGGAATTGTTTTTCTGAAATGTCCACGATTCTTTTTATAAACGAAGCTAATGTCAGTTGGGCGGTGAACCCTTCAGAAAATGAAATCATATCAAGTTTTATACTTGGAAATTCAGTAAATCAATCATATAGCTCAAACGGATCATCTACATCGATCAAATGTATGATAATAACAGCAACGTCAGCGGAAAAGTTGGGTAAATTGATAAAAAATTTAGCTTCGAAGACGCCAAGTCATTATTACATCATATCTGATGATGAACAAGGTCAAAATAGTTGCAATTCTGCCATGCCTTTTCTAATGGAAGCATGGATCAACGATTTACTCAATGTGATTTTCATCTGCAACAATGAGCACAACCGCAGTTCATCGTTATTTACCTTCAATCCATACATAGACAGTGCACCAAATCCTTGGAAAAAAGTATCGACTCATCCGGCAATCAACGACCATCCTTGGACACTATTTACCCAATCTTATGAAACAAGTATGTAGATAATTGAATTTTTTAAACGATAGTGTTATAAATAAACATTATTTCAGATGAAGCAGCATGCAATAGTTTATTTTTCGAAAAAACTAAAGATCTTGGCGGTTATTTGGTAAAACTTGTGACCGTAAATTTTCCACCTTACAGCATGTTCGACTTGGTCGGTAGCCATGCAACCAACTTAATCGGTTTTGACAGTATTGTCAACCAAATATTATGGACAAAATTAAACGCAACGAATATCATCTATAGTCGAGTAGGATTAAATTTCAGTTACGCATCGCGTAAAGTGATACCCTTTATGTTTAATAAAAGTGCTAATATCCTTTTAGTTTCCCAATTTATGAAACCCAACTTACCGATGATAGAGTTCAGCCACCCGACCCGATTAACGGCAGTTACCATTATGTCTCTAAAAAAAGGGTACATGACACCATTTGAAAAATTACTTTTATTCATTCCGTTATATATTATGGCGCTTTTTTTGATAACAAGTATATTGGCATTTGTCGGAGTGACGTATATTTTAAAAGATCCGTATTCTACTAATCATTTTGAGGCATTTCGTGTTTATTTAAGCCAGTCATTACCGCGATTACCAGTTACTAATGCAGGAAGATTATTGTTTGGCAGTGTATTAATTATTTTTTTGATACTCAATGGAGTATTGCAAGGTAATTTTGCTAAAGTTCTTGCGGTACAGCAGGAATACGAAAATGTCGAAACCGTTAAAGACATTAATGATCTTGGATGTACTGTTATTGGTACCCCATATGTAACACGTCTGTTGAAAAAATCTGGTGTTAAAAAAATTAAAATATTGCAAAGTCATTTGAACTGTTCAGGATTGTCCAAAAATATAACACTTGCGGCAGAAGAGTGGCATCTTCGTACTTTATTTACAAGAAATTGTTATATACCAAAAAAGCATATCATAAATATGTATTTAACTTACTACATGCGCCGTCAATGGGCACTATGTCGTAAAGTTAACAGATTGATATTGATGATATTCGAAGGAGGTATATTTGAATACTGGTATTTAAAATTATCAAGAAAATCCAAAATGAGAGAGAGTTCAACTAAATATCGTCCATTGTTATTCGAAGATTTAAGTTTCGCATTTTACATTCTATTAGGAGGACTTTTTTGCTCAGCCATTGCTTTTATAATTGAAATTGTAATAGCAAAAATCAAGCAACAAACACAACCATCGAATGATTAGATATAAAACTTTGAGTTAACGATTAAAACTTTTTTCATCACCAACAGTTTGTCTATCACAGTATTTTATCACAAATACAAAATATATTTTAGTATAAATTTTAAAATCATATGTATTATGAAAAATAAATTATAATTCTACTGTAATTGATATTTAGTAACATATTTAGATATAATATTAATAAAAATGACTGTTAAAATTAATAAAAATGTACTAAGAAAAGTTTAATTTTTGAGGAAATGGCCAAAAAAGGGTGTAATATTTGCCTTTTTTTCTTCTTCAAGTGCTCTTATACTATACCTAGGCTCTCTGACATTTCATGCCAGAAACCAATAAGAACGTCGAAGCTAAAGAAAACTCGTTTCATGCCAATCAGTCTCGAAAGTTTCTCGTGCTAGTGTTACATATATACCTATCCATGAAATCCATCACAATGTTGAAATTGAAACGTAACGCTATTGCCATTCTCACGCCACATAATATAGCTCACACATTTTCTATCCCTCTATATATTATGCACCCAGCCTTTTCACCCTTTCTTACCACTTCTACACCATGATTCTGAACGTTACATTATACACTCAAAAGCATCAAAACGCGCTGCAGTCGACGAAACCCTAGAGCTCAGAGTATTGTCAACCATGATTGGAATCTCAACGTTGTTCCCTCGAGGGTGTCTTTTCAAATTTCACAATTTACCAAAAAAAAAAAAAAAAAAGAAAAATGAAATAAAATAAAATTCTTTTCAATGCATTCCTCGTATGATTTCACACTCTGCAATTTTCTGGAGCTTCATTTTTTCCACACCTTTTTTTATTTTCATTCTATCTCACCATGATGGTATTTTTTGAATAAAGGCCAGAGAAAAAATGTTCACATGTTTCTAATCAGTGTTGCATGTTATATCGGGTTTTGAATTAAACCAGCAGGTAATCACCAGGATTTTACTCAAAATTATACTCGTTTTGAAATGTAGTCGCGCTCGACTGTTAGCTGCACTTTATTGTTTGGACATTATATTCAATGTTGGTATATTAAAAAAGTATTTCTGATATTCTTCTTCCGCGAATGAATAAGATGGAATAGAATAGGATCAAACTTAATTACAAAAGTTGATTCATTTTTGCCTTTCTTTAGAAGTTGATACGATAACCAAAATGTGTCATTGAATCGAATTCAGTTTTGCATAAATCAAAAGGATTTGGTTTTAATTTTTAAATGCCTATTGAAAGGCAGTCATCAATGCGCAATTAATCTAGTTTCGTGCAGAGAAAAATCATGTTTTAACAGAAAGTATTAAAAACCAAAATTTTTTCGCACCAGAATTTACAATTCAGTATTTTTTTTTTTTTTTTTTTTTTTTTTTTCTATAAAAACGTTAACCATTGTATTCCTTTCTGTGAAATCGCTCTCCCATCATAGCTATATATATACATATACAAGTATAAATATCGATGCATTCAATATTGGTACATGCATATGGAAGAGCTTTTATTCATTCCCAGTTTTATTCACGAATTTCGTTTGTATGCTCTGACTGGACTTGGCCAACACAGAAACTTTTTTCAATTTTCCTACTAAATGACTTTGGAAAGCTGTAAAACTTTTATCCTCCCACCCACTCAACCTTGATTTCACTTTATTTGCAAACAAAAATTTTTATGCACTTGCACAAAGTGCTAATATTTTATAAATGAAATTTTCTATTTCATAATGACATTGGCGATTAATCTATGATCATTCATTTGATCAAAAGCATTTTATGAATACTAAAATAAAAATTATAAACTCCTTAACAATATCAATTCCTCAAAGTTCATTAAAATCAAATATATAATTGGAAAAAAAAATTTTTTTTATTATTATAATTAATTGGAGATAAGTATTATTCAAAATTATATGCAGTAGCAGTGAATTATGTTAATGTAATTGAACATTATTATTCAGCATTTAACTTTTATATATGTACATTCGATTCGAAAGCTCATGAAGCCCCAGGCTAACGTTTAAATTTGAATAAAAGAGAATTATATATCACATTCCGCACCATTTCTTGAATCTTTTGCATATTTTCCCATCAATTGATCCAAATAAAATTGAAAATCTACTAATAACAAAAACAAACATTATCATCGGTGTGAATAAACAATTTCCTTCGATTTATTATTTTATTATTATTCCACATAAAATTGAAATCTGTAATAAAAAAATAATAAAATGCCAGGAAATTCATCTTGCACCTCACCCAGTAAACACTATAAATCCGTAACGCAATTTGTATTGTGGTGGAGTCGCTTTGCACATAGGTGATCCTGTCAACTGCACGCATTCACCATCCACATACGCGCTATTTTCACCAAACATTCGATCCGCTTGTTGACCTCTCAAATTCTGCGGATTGGCGAACAATCCAGCTGGCCTCCAACTAGATTAGGGTTGTGTGTACATACAATAATCTGATATAAACCATAATCTATTGACCAGAATAATAAAATATTATTCGACATGAACATCAACAAAAAAAAAAAAGCTCTACCCAAATTCAAATACAATACAAAAAAAAAAGAAAAAAGATTTATGACTTTACAAGCCAGATTAATACTACTAATAGCATTTGTACGTATTGAATTTTAATTAAAAAAATATAAATATACACGGATGTTTATTTAAAAATAAAATTTATCCTCGTGCATCGACAGTTCATAAATAAATCGGTAACGCGATCGTTATCGAAGCGATTTAAACGTTTATATGGAGCCTGTTACCAATAATATATTTACATCTTCATTATTAAAATCCAATGACACTGCTGACTGCGTTTGAAAAGAATTCAAAGCACGCGCTACCAATCGACCAAAGAGAGAATATTATCGGTGGGGTGATGCTACAGGTCGATTGAGCATAGAGGGAACACACGTAGGTGCACTTTGAACGTCGGTATGACAATGTATGTGCATGGGTATAGGTAAATCCGATCCAATGAGCCAGGGGAACTACATACTCCAATGAACGAGACAACTCCTGACTATACATATAAAGGACATCATGACGATATAGCCCGAGGTGAACCGAAAATAGATGATGATTGGTAATTATCCATCGCACGTATGCACCTTCATCGTCTCTAACGAAAATATAAAATCATGATGACGTATATCAATCATAAAATTGTCATTTGTAATGTACAACCAGACGTGAATGTTTTACTTGCATATGAATCAAAAGAAATTACGTCATGTCACTGCGACAAATTCTACGTGAAAGTTTTTCAAATATAAAATTGACAATGTGGAGTACGAAAACAAAAAAAAAAAAGATAAAATGAAAAAAGAAGACGAAAAATTCTAATATATCTGCCAAAATATTGACGATAATTTGAAAATTCAGATTATTCTAAATTTTGAATGCAAAATTATAGAAAGATTAACATGAATGTATTATTATTTTAAGATAGTAACACTAGCCAAATGTCAAATAAAATGAACTCAAAAAAGTGAGTTTTTGAGTTCATTTTATTTGTTTTTTGACGTCTATATGGACAAAACTAATAGTAATATGATTATACAATAATTTTATAGATATATCAGGTCTTCTAATACCATATATATTTTGCAGACAAATCTTTAATTTTATACTAATTTTCGGGGTTATGTTTCTTGGGAGAACATGTTTTGAAAAAACAGTATGATGAAAAAGACAGCTTTAAATGGTCCCTACAAAAAGCTCACACTAAGAAATCTAAAATAAATGATGATACAAACTCAGAAACATCAAATAAAATTATATGAGTTCTTAAAAAGACTGTGCTTAGTCAGATTGTAATGGTTGGTCTCAAACGTCTAATTTCATGAGAATTTCTTAGATTTAAGTGAATATTTTATCCAGACTTTGCATTATATAAAACGCTTTATAATTATTCAAGATCAAAAATTATATCTTAACATTATTAGTAAATAATATCTTTGTTTATCTAAAATTTCAGTCCTGTTATAAGAACTTGGCTCTAATTCGGTGGCTTTTTCAATGCCTATGTGTTATGAAAGAGCCGAATTTTATTATTTCTATAAATAGTAAAAAGTCCATACCAAAATACCGATAATTTTGAAAAACGTTTTATGACATCAGATACATAAATGAATAAACAATTACTTATTATACAAATTTTTTGAATTATTAATCCCTTTTTTCAAAACTAGCTTCTTCATCCTACTCTTCCCCTATTAATTTTAAAACATTAAGAATTTCAAAGAAAAACATGATAATATTACTAGCAAAAAGTTATATTTTTTATTTTGTATTTATCATCAATCAGTTCATGATGATTATTCATTTGTTTAATTTAATATTTCACTACCTAATGAAAATTGACATTATTGCAATTGTCAGATAAATCAATTTAAACTAATGTAAAGATATTACGACCCACAATAAAATCATTGCGTCCTGGTTAGTCTCCAATATCACATATGTATGTATAATCAGCAGAGCGTCCAGTCACAAGGGAGGTTTATTCATCACCATATAGCTGCTTAGAGAGTACTTCACGTACGAATCGCATTAACTCCGTTATATTCCCTTGACACGTATTCTACATAGCCAATATCCCAACCATGTTCTCCATCATTTTACTACATTTATTTGCAATGCAATGCAATTCCTATAGACACAAATTACTTGGTATAAAATCAATTATATATTTTCTGTATTTCTAAACACACTCAATCTTCATTTCATATTCCAAGTATTAAACTGTATGTAAAATACAGATAGTCCAGTATATATTTAATTCAAATGAATTATTTAAATTAATTATCTATTCCTTCGTCAAGCTAAAAATATTCAAGTGAGAAAAGTTTTAAAATAAATAATCGTTTATATTTTTAATTTTCTTTTTGTTCTTTTTTTTTCCAGGCGTCTCTCTAAAGACTTTGTGAAATGACATGAAGTGAAAAAAGAAAATAAAGGAAATGAAGAATATATATAATTTGCGACGCGTCAAGAGTATTATGCGAATATACTTCGTTGAATAATGTAAGTACATTAAAAAGCCCAGCGATTTCTCTGGAACGTCTGACATTGATTCCACCACAATTGCATCTAACTCAGTCGGCATTCTCATATGGTAGTGTGGCACGTCATGGACATCATGGTAAGCTATATGAGATGCGTGCAAATATTGAACGCTCGACGAACCGTACATTCCAAGATGCATTCACCAACCACTATTTCTCCTATTCCACTGTCTTCATTTCTGTTCGAACTCTCTCATTTCTCCCATATCTTTTATTTCTCTTTCTCTTTTTATCAATATTTTTCCTATATATATCCTATCCCACTATTCCAATGCTTTATTCCACTCACAAGTCATCAGTTTCGATTTCACGCTGATTGCCGAACGCAGTTTTATTCAAAATTGAGATTCGATAAATGCATTTATTCTCGTTGGAAATATATTTCAAAAATTCAGTTCAATATCTGTAACTGAATTTCATTTTTTATTCTCATTCTATTTAATACAAATGTATATAATAAGTGCATGATAAAAATTGCAATAGAACAATATTAAATTGCGTAACAGTGAAAGAAGTAAAAAATTATACTCGAAAAAAATAAATAAAAAAATTGACGCTGGATATTGAAATATAATTAATTAAAAATTTTTATTAAATTATTTCTAGATTCTATGCGTACTTTACTAGCAACCAAAAGTTTCTCAGTCCACTATAAATATTTAAATAATTTCTATAATGATAAATAAAACTGAGCTATAATTTATTTAAATTGTTTCACAGAAAAAAAATTACCTTACACATCACTGAAATAAAAATTGTAATAACTACTAAATTATATCCATTATTCAACTATCTAATTAAATAATTTCATGTTCATTGTCGCGAAATTATAATTTAAAATTTTAACCATACTACTGAGTAAATATAATTTTTCACAATTACGCCGGCTTTACTTTAAAGTAAAAGCATCTCCGTGCCCAGGCAGAGATTAATTGTATTCAAATATCAGAGAGTAGCCAACTAGCGCGAATATAATGGAGAAAAAATGAGAATATAAAGCTTTAGTGTGAGTGAAAGAAAGAAATAATGTGGGCGTAACTGACCCAAATCCCCACAACGTTCGTAGAAAACCTGCTGGCGCAGGAAATGCTTCGCTGGCGCACCAAGGAAATCATGTTGGAAAATTTCAACGATGAAAAAAAAAGAAAAAACTGGCCAGCACATTCACCCATTTGTTCGTCACGCAATTCGTTACGTTGACGAGTCTTGCAGTACTTTACATACGACACGGCACACATTTTAAGTATAATAGTTGTTTACTTTTACTTTAAAATCATACATGTATACATAGAATTTTAAAATAAAAATTCTTTGCGAGATCGCAAAAAAAAAAAAATTATTTTCTTTTGCTTAAAATTTTTTTTCTTTTTCAATAGTTGACATTTTAATAGTAGATGTACTTTTATAGTTGTATCATTTTTATTACAACAAATATTTACTTTATATGGATAGAATTATATTATTTTACAGTTGACATTATTTTTATGATTTTAATCAACATCGTAAATCGAGATGGAATATAGGAAAATAAATGCGTTGAAATATTTATGGATTTCTGAAGCGAGTCATGATTTATTTAATACAAGTTTAAAATCAACATCTGGATATTGATCGTAATGTCAAGCAGCACAATGAAAATGGTAAAATAATTATCTTCCATGACCCATTCCCATCTATCTCCTTTCAAATAAATAAATAAAAAATCTCATAAGCAATAAAAAATAAAAATAACGAAATACTAACAGATAAATGGCACTGCAATAGACCACATTCACAAAATGATTATCGAATCATCGATCAACGTAATATTTCAATGATAACATCATAGACATAATCAAAATATTGAAGAATTTTTCAATTTAATATTAGGAATTATATTATTCAAAAGAATCATTTATATTCGTGCTAAATTATTATACGAAACTGGATATTATTCGAAATTGATTAGTACTATAATATCTCTCTACCCTTCATTAAAATACCACATGATCATACCAACTCCCTCATTATCCCTCATTCCGATTCAAGAAAAAAAAAAAAAATAATAATCCAAACAAAGAAAAATAATTTCAACTACATTCATTATCTTTCCACCTAAAACTTTATAATTTTTTTCTACTATAAAAACGCAAAACAATCGCACATTAATTTTCCTAGATTGACAATCTTTAAATCCTGTATGAATCATTCACAATAACATTCTAAAAATCAAAAAGCACGCACACACAATTTTAATTATATGCAACATATTGTTCTCCCTTTAATTGTCACATACATCTATATCAAGAAGATCCCTCAATTTTACCCATCACACATGCCATTAAACTCAGTCAAACGGATGTTAGATAACCTCCAATTCTCGTGCCAGAGACAATTTGCACCGAGACATGTCGGAACATTGTACCGGTCAGATATGATCGTTGCCAAAGTGCATTTCCTAGGTGAACCCATTCCCTCACATGTCCTGTCTCTTTCTCCATCGCTCATCCTCTTTTTCTTCCATCTTCTTTCCTGTCTCCTCCTGACTGTAGGCACACTGTAGGTATATACATACGTACTTCACATCACCCACCTGGCTACACGGGAATAATGAGGATCATAAGGCTATAGAAGTCAATATGAACCCATTCTATATCCATATGCGCAGTCCACTTGCATAAACGCAAACCTCTACTCCACTTTAGTTTGTCATTCCACTAAATGTCGTGTCTCTATACACATATATCACCACGGTTTTCAATGTGTTTCACCTTCCAATCTCGATGCGTTAATATCATTCACCAGCCATCATTCAATTATGATTGTGGCTGCGACATTCTATAGAGATTCACATTGACATAAACTATCAAGCTCATTGAATATGGATATTATCATAAATCCTGCAATATAGCTAACGGAAAATGGAGAGAAATTATCGTTTATATCCAAGCTTTGCTATGGAGCTTTAGAGAATTTCGCTGAATCATGTAAGATATCCAGGATTTACTGAATAATAATCATTGGTAATATATATAAGCTTTACATGTTCCATTTACATCACGTTTAATCTATAATTGATTACTACATTAAAAATTTAACAGAATATTTGAAAATACAGAATAGATAATATTTTTTATTTAATGTTGGATTATAATCGCGGTAGATGACCACGTGTATTTTGCGATAATTTTACTGATCAGTAGATAAAATTCTCATCTCAACTAATGGTTTAGTGAAGCATGAAAGAAAATATACAGAGAGAATTCTCAAGTGGAATTTCATCGAAAGAAAGTGGTGTTTAGTACGATTATTGATTTTTATTTTATTTGCTAAGTGAAATTAAACAACCATAATTTTCAATAGACTTTAAGTAAATCTTTATAACAATAGAATATTTTTTTTATTAAGTCTTCTATTTATTTATGACTGATGTAATATTTTTTTTCATGATGATATATGTATATAGAATGTATTTATATAAAAAAATGAGTGGAAAGTATATATGAAGGTAAATGAAGAAGAGTTGAATATATACGTGTATAGAAAGGAGAAGATAGTCATGTAATTTCCGTTGAATTGTGTTCCAGGTAAATGGGAATAGTGAGCACGTGGAATTACTAAAACGACGTCGAAGATGGGTTGTATGAATGGAGCATGTGCCATCAGTTGTAGTTTATTTTTCTTTGCCTGTGGCTTCAATCACCATTGACTGTCGTGTTAAAAAAATTGAAAGAATTATGAGAGGAAAAAAAAAATAACTGAAAGAAAGTGGAAGAAAATAATAAAATAAAAATGGAAAGACTTTAACTTAAATTTTCTGGCTTGTCTGCAGACTCAAGCGTCCGCGTCTGCAAATAAAGTTCAACTGAGATCGCCTGCCAGTTGAAGATTAAGAGGAAGTAAAGGTTTAACAGAAGGAGAATAGTGTGTATATATGTGTGTAGACTTCTCTTTTGCTGCGAAAGAACGAGTGAAAAAAAAAAACGATTATACTTTCGTGTCGATAATATATCAACTGGTAATGGTCCGAACGATTTCGTGCCGCGATCGTGGCTCTAAATGCTCACCGGAGTTTTCACCCTTCGGAACCAACCACCAGAAAGCTCTTGGAAATGTATAGGTAAAAGAACCACCGTGTACCAGGTGCATCGGGGGAATATGGTCAAGGAGGTTATCGATCCTCCACAATTTTTGAAAAAATATCTATTTTTATCTGTCTATGCCAATGAAAAATAAGTCGCTTAATTCGCCCGTACAATTTATTTTTTTGTTTTATTTTTTTCAAAGATAATCTAGAACAGCCAAGCGTGATATTATCAGTATGGATTACTTTATTTTATCAATATTAATATAAATTTGATAAAATTACGAAATGCAAAATGTTTTTTTTTTTACTTTTTCTATTTTATTTTAGTAATTTTTATATTAACTCAGCATGAAAATATGCGCTTCAGAAAATAATTGATTTCAATATCTGATGAAGTAGAAAAGTTCAAAAGGCAAATTGGAATTTATTAAAAACTTTTTTTTTTTTTTTGCATTTTTCATTTTATTCATATATTTATATATGGTGTAAAAAAATAAACGGGAAAATTCGTTGAATAATTGGAGAATTATTATACGCTTAGTTTTTTTTTTTTATTTTTATAAAAAATATTTACAAGTGGACGATTAATTCGTACAAAAAAAACTTTTATTTTTTTTTATTTTTCATTTTCGTGAATGATGTATATACTGAAACAAAAGCAGAAAAAAAAATATTGAGTACAGAGGTAAGTAGAACAATATTGGATAGATAGATGCAGAAGAAAAAAAAAACAAAATGACAATTTGGAAAGTAATATCCATGGATTCCCGATAACACACCAGTGACATTGTCGCAACAATAGAATTCTCGTGGGAGAGATATAAAATAGTATTAAAAAAAATATGGAAGAAGAATATTAAAAAATATGTTTGAATATAGCTGAACAATAAAACGAGTGAATCTTGCCAATAACTAGAATATTTGTTTTATTTCATGATATCCATTGAGTTCTACTATATTTATTAATTCGTCTGTTCACTCACTATGATAAAAAAAAAAAGCCACAAAGCACCAATGAAATTTTCGATTTATTTGTTCTGTTTGTACTTTTGATTCCACTACTATTATATGCTCATGTTTCAATACAAATTGCGCATCGATGCAGTAAAATACACAGTTAATTATATACATTTATTAAATTGTACTTTCAACATTAATTAATAAATAAATATATAAATGATTTATTTCTCATCCAAAGCAATTCAAGTTTATAATAATTGATGTGCAGTTGATGATGTTTCAAAAATAGAACCTAAAAATATAGTGGTACTATTATTTAACTAAATATGAAAAAGCCCACATAAAGCTTTGATGTTGAAGTGAACTCAGGTGAGAATTTATTATAGAATTCGTACAGCTACTTAAGTTCATCTAACATTTACTCAAAGGATTCACTACTGTATTAAAAAATCCCTTAACTTGCTCGGTATTATATCTCTCAATAAACAAACAAATAAATAACCATGAAAATTCTGTAGTTGATGACAAAAAGTATTTATCTTCCAGAAAATAAATTACAATTTATATTTTTCATTTCTACAATCACAAATGAATTATAATTAAATTTATTTCTCGTATATTTCAATCTTGATCCAACATAAACCATCAAATAAAATAATTATGAAAACTCGTAATATAAAAATAAAATTATCACATTGGATACAAAACAATAAATTGATGACTTAATTAGAATCATGTCAATAGACACTCCGATGAATTTTTTCCGAGGGATTTAGTCGAGCTAGTCGTAATACAGCTCGTCGTAGAATATATATCGGGTGAAAAAGACAGGGCAAAAGTGTTCTCGACCCCGTCAGTTTCGGTAGAAAAAAAAAAAATACACATGCATTTATTCAACAAACCCAAAGCAATCCGACCTGGCAAAAGAAGTGCTGGGTAAAATAAATGGGCCAATTTTCTGTTTCAGGAAACGTCCCTGAGGCCCACATATCACCAGGATTTTTCTTACTACTACATCTCAAACACCTTACACATACATACAACACACATGTCCAACCCCCCAGTATGTAACATATACCATCATAAAATCTACGTCGCTTTATTTCCAACATACAAAAATGTTATGTGTATAACGATCGGAAAGGCACGTCTTGCCGCGTTCGGCGTTTATGTGAGCATATATTTTTTATTATACCTACATATGTATATGTATATATGTGTATATATAGGTATGTATACAAGTAGTAATATGTACATAAACAAATGAGAAAAAATGTAGATAGATAAGAAAGAAAGTAGATATGTATCAGACTAAATTTGGATGGGATTAAAAGAAAATTCGCACTATTATTTATTATTTTATATTCGCACTCATTATTTATTATTTTTTATTATATTTAATATATTATTAAATATAATATTAATATTATATATTTAACTTCTGATAAAGTCTTTTTTGTATTATGAACAATTAAAAAAGAAAAGGAAATAAAAAATTGAGAGTATTTATTATTTATACATTTATCAAAAATTTTCTCCTCATTTCCGATGACAATAGATATATTTTTATTATCATTAAAGATATATCGTGAATTTCTCATACTTTTATTATGTATTCGACAGTTATCACCGGAAGATATTAAATGAAACGATCAAAAAACTTACTGCTACCTCCGGTTTGATACAAATAAGGGGAGTATTGCCATTCACTTTTATCAACATCGAGTAATTATTTTTATTTATTCTAGCAATACAAGGAAGAAAAAAATAAAGATTCTTTTGCTATGATAAAAAATACTTTTATACATTGCATAAAAATTATTACCATGAAATTGCATTTACATTATAATTGAAATTGAAAGTTCTTTTATGCAAATCCACAATAAAATATCTTTCCTTAAGATAATGAAAGAGTAAATTGTTCGGTTAAAGATGCTTCAGAATGAATGAATTCACACTTAAACCCATCATTGAATATCGATATTCGCCGTTAAAGTCTCTAATACTCCAATTCAGTTGCTGAAACTTTTAATTATCAAACTCTAATTTGTCACTTCCAACCAATTATATTTTTTCATTTCTTTGCAAAGTATTTAGTAAACCATTCAAAAATGATATCGTAGAAATTAACAAAATATAATCTTCTATTTTATATCATCGTATAAGTATTTTTATGTCCTATCGAATATTAATGAAGAATATACGTATCATATCATTCTCGTCGAGTAAAAACATCCTACATTCTCTTATGAATACATTCATATACAATATTCGTATATACATATACGACTCGGGAGAAAAGTGGTTAGCAGAATGCAAGTATGAAAGAAACGTGACTAGACTAAAGTAAAATATCGAAGGGTGAAATCCCGATCATCAGGATACATTTACAAATGTGAAATACTTCTGAAAAAAAAAATTATATTCACTGCTTACTGCTTGAATTTAACCATTTATTTCAGCCAACATTAAGAAAAAAATTCCTATTTCACTTACGATGAATATTTTTTAATGTTTTCGATAAAAATTTCATTTGAAAAATAACATTTGCATACATTTGTTTGACGAATAAATAATTGTGATCGCTATAGAAACCCCCCATTGGGAATGTCGTCTTTTACTATCGAAACCCATACAAATAAAAAAGACTTTTAAACCAGAAGCGAAACAATGAAATGAAAAAATAGAGAAAAAACGTTTGGGTAGAAGGAAAAAGAATGAGGATTTATTTGCTGGTAGAGAATCTGGAATTGTTTCTTGCGTGAGTAGTATCCGGTTGGTCCTTTGGTGAATCATTGTCTTGAAATTGGCTTGACGTAGGATTCCGAGGTTGTGGGATGAAAGTAAAGACAAGCAAAGGGTTGCAGGAGAAATTCGATAGTTTCCTTTTAGTTGCCCAGACTTTTGCAACAATGCTGATAAATTTCTCAGGAGGATTGAGTGATAAAATATATAATAGTCTGCATAGCTCTATCAAGTTTTATCAAGTATATAACAAACATAAATGTATAAAAAATCTTTTGGAATTTATTTAAATATGACTTTATCGAATATTATATTTTATAATGATTAGGAATCGATTATTTAATGATTAATTTTATCGTAAGTGTAAGATATTTTCCGTAAATTTTTGATTATTTAATTTTAAAATGATGTCTGAATATATGGGAAGCAAGGGAACAAACTATTATCCAGCGTTTCCACTCAATCATTTATTTATTTATTTTTTTCAGGGAAATATTTATTTTTTTTTAAAGTACAAAATCTCAATTTTCAAATTCATGTCACGAGGAATGATGAAGTCTGTATATGAGTCGGAATGTATTCAAATCTTGAAGAGGATCCTCTTTGCTTCTTGAATAAGTCAAATACTCATGAATAAACGTAGGGAAACTCATCGTATTATATATGTATTTATTTATATGTATATCTATGTATAAACGTAAAGTGAAAATCGTTACTCGTCACAATACCAAAAATGCAGAGCAAAAAAAACATCAAAATTAAATTCATTTTTAAATACTAGAGTATTTAATAATTGACATCTTTTCATGTAGTTGAAGAGTTACATTGAGAGTGATCTTTTGCATTTTTGTTTTGTAACTTTCTCTCTTTTTTTTTTTTTTTTTCTTTATTAATTGTTCTGTTCAAAAGTTATTGTACATAATAATAGAGAGACTTGGGGAATTGTCAGCTAAACTCTTTAACCCTCCATGACTCAGAATGAAAACATTGAGATGGATTCAAAAGTAAATTAAATTCCACGAATTTAACACGATAAAAACTACTGTGAATCGTGACAATTGTGCATAAATATAAATTAACTTTATATATATGTATGTATATATATCTAGCATCGTGTCTAAGTTAAAACTTGTTACACTACTTGAACTTATGGAAAATAAAAAAAAAATTCTTCATGAGAAAATAATTTTAAAAAAAATGAAATTTTTTACTTTCTATTATAATAAACTGTACATAAATATATTTTCTATTCCATGTTATATCCATTATGACAGTTTACATTCGCTTGTGGAACGAACGGATATACATATATAAATATATATATATATATACATAATAAAATAAACGGATGAGTAAATACAAAATCCACGAAATTTTTTTTCTCCTTAAAGTCACAAGCTTATATTTATCTGATTGTATTAAAGCACGCTACATTGAATGTTCTTTTTTCTGTTTCCTCAAATACAAAATACAAAAGTATACAATTTATATTTTTAGTTTATCTATTTGAATTTCAAGCTGATTTTTTATTTTATTTAGTGATTTTCACGTGTAAACCGTTCGTTTTGACATTTAAATAAATAAAAAAAAAATACTTGACACTAATATAACCTAGGTTCAATGATGAAATTAAAATTTTTCTATCTTGTTGACACTATAAAATAAAATTCCAACTACAAAAGGAATTAATTTAAACAATCTCAAGTGTAATATACCACAATTATAAATCGTGTCAAGACATGCTAATAAACCTTACACTTCCGTTGATGTAGTAATTAATTTCACCTTCGCCACTATCTAACCACGCGGGAGATTTTCTAGTATCCGGAAGTAAGCAGTAAGGGATGGAAAAAACAATGAAAAAAAAAAAAAAAGCGAATGAACAACATTATAGTCGAGAGGAAAGGATGAAAGACCCCTTCTGGTCTCTCGCGAGGGTCCATTGCATTCAAGTAGGTACATATGTATGCCAGCACTAGCCGTTCTACGTGACTGCCCTTGCAACTACATATTCAATTTACACTGGCTCTACAACCCAACCCTGTACTCTGCCTGATTCTCCTTTACTTTGGCATTTCAATCGCCGTGAATTCTCTATCTCTCATCTCTCGTTTACGCCTCTGTGACTTTAACATAATGGTTGAGTACCTACGTGTGTTGTCCAGCGTTTGCCAAACCGGATATTTGTAAAAAAATTTTAAATTCACTACGTCCCAATCAGATCGTCAAATGAATCAAACGTTTATATTGAGCGATATATGTAAGAAAAAAATAAATAAACGAGAGGAATAATTGTTTTTACATATTGTCAAATAATCTTCCTAATAATTCTCCATAAATTGTTGACTATTTAAGATTAGACGAATAATGAGAGGAATATTTGATAATAATTTATACATATATAGTGATAATTTAACTACCAAAATATTCACTAGAAATAATTTATATGGCAAAACAACGTTTGTCAGATCAGCTATATTTTTATAAAATGTAGATGATAAATTATAATTTTTATTATAAACAAACAAAAAATTAATCATTTGTATCATTTAGGCCTTATTGCCTGTGGGTATCTTATAGAAAACGACAAACGAGTGATATAAATATTCCATGCTAAATCTTAAAAATCTCAGTTCACAAATCTACAGGATGAAAAAGAGAAATGAAAGCCTTTGATATTTTCAGTTGGTGAATTTACTTTCTGTTTTATGGGTTGTGCATTCCCATTGCTCTTTTGTTCTGCTTTCAGCATACTCTAACGATAACACGTATGAAAAATCACCGCTTGCCATACCATAAATTGTCTACATCCCATAAAAATTACAACTTACAAATAAAATCATATTTCTCAAAACTGAAATATAATATTTATCATTTATCTTTTATTCATTGTAGATTATAAATACACAGATATAAGTAATTATATACAAGCGAGAGAGTTTACGTAGATACACAAATATTTCGTTGAACCATTCCAAAACGCACCCTCATTTATGGTTTGCCAGAGAAAGGAGCAGTAATATAGCCTCCAAGTATAACGAGAAATGTAGAAACCAGGGTTGGACGACTCTGTTTTGTATCGTTGGATTATGAAACTCTGCGGAAAAGTTTTCTCCATCCTTCCCACTTTATCCCTTTTCCCTGGTATACACCCTCTTTTATCCCGCTTGCAGCGAGATAAATTATAATCGTGCCACTTACCGTGTCTCGAGCCTTCTACCATCTTTAGTGTTCCTTGCTGCATAATTGTGTTTACGAAACCGCACAGGAGTTACAAGGTTCTTCACTTTCACCCCTTTCTAGTCTGTCCTTCACCTTCCTCTTTAAACCATCACCCACTTAGATTGTCTACCATTATCTTTATTCTCATAGACAAAAATCATTTTTGTTTTAATCTTGATGAATAAATGAATTTTTTTATTCAGAAAAAATAAATATTTATTCATCTTCAATTACAGGAATATTTCATCCGATATAAAATTTTGATAATCAATAAATCGATTGCTTTAATGTGATATATTGGAAAAGTGAAATTTTTTATTGATAAAGTTTCGTAGTTGAGAGGGTAGGAAATATTTCATATGTTCAAGGGGTTTAGATTTCCCATCATGAAACAAAAAAATAAGGGTGCGAGATGGTCAACGGTCATTTTAGGCTTGGACAGATCGTAAAATAGCGATCCTGATCGTCGGAAGATTGAAATAAATACCACTGCGATATCTTTTATATACTTTTACACAAAGTTTAACTGTATTTTATATTACTCTGACCCACAAACTTTGAAAAAATTATTACCAACCACCAATATCTCACCTCATTTCAATCATTTCTGATTCATATTTCAAAAATCTACTCTATACCATCATATTAATTTTCTCTTCAGCCAAGTTTTCACTGACCTAATTTATTATTCTCACATACACCCTATACATAAATTAAAAACATACACCTAAAAACCTTATTCTACAATGAATATTTTTTTTTTACTTTTATGACTCTTGCATGCCAGAAAATTTTATGGGAAAACTACCAGTTTTTTTTACACATCTCCCAGCGTGACCACATATTATTCGTTTGTCTACTCATTCGAGCACAGTGGTACGTTTTGCTAGCAGATGCAACCACTGAAAAATATGGCTGGTACCTTTGGCATAAATCGTATATATTATATAAACGTGACCTCATATCCCTTACATATTCCATATGTATATATTTCCTCTACATTTCTTCTCGTTAGTAAATAGCAAACAAATAGCTAGTGTTTTTAATTTTAACACGACAGTTAAATGTACATGACGCGTCGAGTACAACACACCTTGCTTGCAAAATGCAAGTTTCAACTCAACTTGTACAATATGCCTTTGCGCACTCTTGCGGTAGCGTCACTGAACTACAACAGCTACTACTATTACTATGTACCTACTACTATCGTCATATATATCACGCTCGAGCTTTCCCAATTTTCTTCGTCGACTTATTGCAGTGCGAAATAACTTCATCTGACAACCGCAGATGTGCACATTCCACTCAGCAATTAAATTATAGTCGCGAATGTTTAATAAATAGATAAATATATGTACTAATACAATATTGTTTCATATGAATAGAAATAAAAAATTATATGCTAGTTTCAGGTAAATCGCGACGTCTTCAAATTAAATTTCAAATTCTTATCAAGTAAATTTAATTGCTAAATTATAATATTTTCAATTAATTATTAATAGTAACTAATAATTTATTATTTAAATAATATGATGATGATGAAGAATAATAAAAAATCCTGGCAGTAAAATGAAAAAGAAGACAAAACAATTAATTAAATACTTCACAAACTTAAAACAAAAATAATAAAAATTAATAATTATTTGAATAAGAATGATGAAATTAAATAAATATTTCTATTATACCTGTGAATAAATCTTTTCACTTTCCATTAACTTTAACGCTATCTTATAATTACAACCAATATAAATAAATTAAATTCTCTTCATCATCTATTAATATCCATATACATATAAACATACTATACCATCAAGCAATTCAAATTGGGCGATATAAATTATTGGCCTGTACGTTACTATCACGCAACCTCTCCAGAGGCTTCATCATCATCATCATCATCATCTCTTCCTTCTCTCTATCTCATTCCCATAACACCTCACAGTATATACATTTATATACATACACACTCAACCTCAGAGGTTACATTCGGGACTTGGTGCATATATATATGCACTCGAGATAATGTTATAGGATATAATGTGTGCAGCACAACCCAATGATGGTCATTGCACGCGCACATTATCGAAACTTTGGATGATGCTCACATTACCAAGTAGGTATTCCTGCCAGTTCATGTGTATATACATGTGTTGAGGGTGTATAAGATAGTTTATGTGTTTATACATTAGATAAATGTATTGTATCCATTGGGCTTTATGAATATCTCATGTCATAATTGTTTATATATACACGAAATAGTCAGAGTTTACCTAATATGTTTGTTATTGAATGATAATTTTCAATTAAGCCTATGGGACACTGTGTTAAAATACCATCTGTTAACCTTCCACAATATCTTTGACGTGTATTTATAAATTATTATGGTGGTAATATGAGTGTGTTTATAGTGTTTATACATAGCTGACAATATTTATCCAAGCATAAGTGAAAGGTGAATTAATGTCGCACGTACATAATTTATTTATATTTTTTCCTATAATCTATATGACCTTCGAGATTATATTTATTGACCTGTTGTACTTTATTGCACTTCTATAATTAATCATTTGCTTACATAAATAAAACTGAATTAATTACGTTCGATTATTTGATTGAATTCTAATTGAAATGAATTTTTAATGCGTGTTTATTAATTAAACTCGAGGGTATGAGTAATTTTTTTTTTTTTTTCATTCTTCATTCTTCATTTGAGGATTGAATGGTTGCACAACTTGGAGAATTAAAAAAAGACAAACAAAATCCTTTAATAAAGTCTTTTCATTTGCATTCTCTCGGATTTTTTTTATTTCATGAACCCCCCGCTGTTGGCAATGAATAGAGCGGAAAAGCGGCGAATTGAAGATAGAAGTATATGTACTCTTGGCATATTCCACTTGATCGAAACGCGCATTTGCTGGGGTATGTAATTAAGCAATGATCGTATAACGAATATCAATGAGTGTAGGAATAAAAAAATTAAAAACTATACCAGAGATTTAATTCATGAATTTTAAGAGACTTTATTCATATCAGGATTGATTTAAAAATAAATATTAATTCTTGGATATTAAATGAATTTACGAAGAAAAATACTCAAGTTTAAAAATGTCTACAATTATTATTCAACATAAAAATTATACGTTTATAATTATATACACGTACTAGCTGATCCGGCTAACGTTTTTTTGCCATATAAATTATTTCTAGTGAATATTTTGGTAGTTAAATTATTACTTTATACGTATAAATTATTATAAAAAAAATATAAAAATATTTGGTAGTTGAAAAAAAAAAAAAAAGGAATTATTACAGTGCTAATATCGCTATTTGAAAATGGGGGTGGGTGGTAGAAGGGTTGAATTTGAAGGTTATATGTATTTTTAATGCTAAATCATAAAAAAATAAAAATAGAAAATTTCGTACAAAAAATAAATAAAAATTTTTGGGGTAGGCCACCCTTATCACTATTAATTACAAACACGGTGACACGAGAACTTTATATATACAGATGTATTTTTTTTTTAATGAATAACAGAGCAAGGAATATTGCAAGAATTTAATATTTTGAAAACAGAATTTATTATAATTTTTTTCTTTTATTTCAAGAGGGTGTTGTGGAGGAACTATTGTTAGACTCAAAAAAATAAAATAGCAGGGCATTTTCATTGTATTGGAATGGAATTACTCTATGTATTGACATGATTGTGTTTTTATGCTGTTATGAAACTTGCATAGCAACTAGTATTACGCGTGAGAATGGAAATTCACGGAAATGAATACATAGAGCGAGGCGAACGAAAGAGCAGGACTAGGTGAGAAATTGCACCAAAGAAGAATAAAAGAAATAAATGTAAATGACGAGTGGTTTGGTAGTGAGATTATAATTAAATTTAATTACAAAGTTCACGGTATACCTCGTACAGAAATGAATAAGTGAAATTTTTGAATATAAAATTCTCAACGTATTATATACACATGTGTTTTTTGTTTAATTGCCAGTTTGCAAACATATTTTAAAAATGTTTTTCGTCAGTAGTGGATTTCTATTGACAATTGAAAAATTGAAATAATTTATAAATTTAATTATATAAATGAATAAAAGTTATAAATTAATACGCAATTTTAGAAAAGTCTATAACAAATATTATTTGGTAATTATTGTGATTTGAATGAGATAGATTTAGTTTTAGGATAAATTAATGGTTACATACTAGATAGCGAACGAAAATATCAACGAAAGTATTGAATGTATACAGCTATATGTTATAAAGTTGAAATTTCATCCTATTCATCTAACTCTGCCACCGTCCGGATGTATAGACTAGATACTTTCATTTCGAGTATGTACAATTTTGTCCATCAAAAAGTATAGAGAAAATGAAAGGTAGAAAATGCTCATCCCATTATCGTAAAGCGCCTCAATCTTACTCAAGAAACGAAATAACATCTGAAAAATGGGTGGAAACGATTGGGAAGTAAAATAAATTTCAAGCAGTCCAACTACATCCTCAAATACACTAGTGTGAATCACAAAAAACCAAATCAAAGCTGCTTAATATTCAAATAATATTACTTAAAAATTCTACTTTAGCACCTGCAACAATAATATTCGACCCCAAGCTTTCAACACTCATAAAATTCACAGAATAATAAGGAAATATTATTAACAATTATACTGTAAAATGCAGTACATATAATTATGAAATCGAATAAATTTTCCAGACAAATCATCAAATTTATCCTGAAGATAACTAATAATATAAACAAAGCCAAGTGTCAAAATGATTCAATATTAATTTTATACTCAAACATTAAAATTCTTAATAGAAATAAAAAAATAAAAAAAAATACATGTTTATAAACTTTTATATAAACATATATGTTGTTCAATTACATCACAAATGGTGTTTTAATGGTTGTAATATACTTCGAAATAGTCTTCCCAACCTCTAGAAGGCATTGAGGCAGAGCATGACCGAAGAAAAGAATTAATCGAGCGTATCCCAACGCTGAGATCGTAGAAGCAACCAGATACAACATCACTATACTTAAAATATATATGTACATACAGCGCAATATGGTCCAAAAAGAGAGAATGACGTAGGATTCACTTGGATTGACTTGACTATATCGTGGATAATCTCCCAACTATTGAGATTCATTGAAGCGATGGATCCAATGCAAGCTCGTTAATATCAAAATGCTGCATTTCCTTTCTCCATCAAGTAATACAATACATATTAAATTTTATGAACGAATATGTATCGAGGCAGAAGATAATTATCATGAAACTATCATCATTGGTAGCTTTCTGCTAATTTTATGGGCATATTAAGTATATTTTATTATATTTAATTTTTTCACGATTAATATTTCTAGAATTTTAATTCATTTAAGAATTTGAATAATATCGGTAGCTTTATAACGATATATGCTCTATCATTGAATTTGACTTGTAGATATATCATGATGTACAGTGGGAATTTCTGAAGAGAGATATTAGTTGAAGGAAGGAGTTAGTGATAGTATGAGAAACGAATTTACCACCATGATACATATACTTTGACGTATAATATCAGATTACCATGTCAAGAACTCAAGGTTTCTAACATCGATTATCTCTCTAGCCTGAACAAATTTCTCACGTAGGTAATATATTAGATATATGTATATTTATCACTAACGCTATAGCCAATGTGAGATAAATATATTAATGTAAAAGATGTAAAATTTTAAATCATGTTAATTTTTAATAGAAAATCCAAATTTTTTGGCTTATTCAAGTCTTGTAGTAGTCGATTAAACATCCTATGGCACTCGTTGGCCTATCAATTCTACTTTGAATCTGCGGGAATCTCTAAAAATCTAGAATTGAATCTAGTTTGATGCTTTTTATACCCAATACAACATTGTAATATTTTATTTCATAATAAACTTTGACGCAAGTTCCGCCTTTGCGCCTTAGAATCGAAGATTTGACAATATGTCACTACTTCGAGGTGTTGTATTTTCTATTAAAATATTTCTAAACAACCTTGCTTGTTCCTAAAGAACCTCATTAAATGCCAATAATGAGATTTAAATTAGCATAAAAATTTCGAATTGAAAATAATAATGGAAAATATTTTGAAATATAAATGATTATTTTTGTTGATTTTAATGGTTTTATAAAATATTTATTATGAGCGGAATTTTCAATATTTTTATTGAATATATAACGTGTAAATATTGAAATGAAAATAGAACAAATAATCAAACAAAGTTGAGATGAAATATTTTAATTTGATTATTTTCTATAGATATTTTTATTTTTATTTATTTCGTTTTGTTTTATTAGAAATCTCTTTTGCTTTTATTATTTTGTTTTTTTTTTATTATGTTGGAATTTTAAGCCGTCAACACGACAAATCAATATTGAATCGACGATAGTGAATTCACAGAAGAGTTGACGATGAGCAAAACACCAACAAGAAATTCCCGCGAGAGAAGGAAAACTGGCGGTGGTGGTGATGCTGCTCCTGATCCTGCTTGCACGCCCATTAAGCGTCGTATTTCACAAGAGTAGGTGAAATCCTCTGTGAAAAAACGCGGGAACTTATACCAACACACACTCTCTTACTCTCTATATTCTAATTTTTTTTTTATTTCCTATTTTTCTCACTGCGCTAATGTATTTTTTTTTACTTATCATTCTCATTCGTTTTGTTTTTCCCTACTACTGATGGTTGATTAAATTGAAAAATATATTATTGAATATTATAAATCTGAATTCTATTCCAAATACATTTTATTACGTCTATAAAATTTATTATATTATATTTTATTTTATTTTTTAATTTTTTTAGTCTTGACTTTGTAATCACTGGATTTCTGCCTCGATCATAAATCACTCGGTAATGAATTCTCGGTACTCGCACTAAATGTACATTACAGAATAAATGTCCATCACTTCTATCGGAAAGACATTCGACATCAGCCGAGTATCGAGAAAATCTATCACTCGATTAAATTCTAATCTTCCAACGGTCAGTTCAAGCATTTCCAAATAAGACACTACCACTTATTATTTGTTCATTGCATCCTGACTCTATTTTATACCTTAACTTTTATCTTCCCCCCATTATGTATTTTATATATAGCATTAGAAAATTTCTGAAACAGACAAATGAGACTGCCCCATACCATTATGAATTATTTTGTCACACAATTCCATCATTTAATTATTTTATTACAATAATAGAACACTGTTGTAAATATTTCCAACAATTTTTCATGTTCCCCCAAAATACTTTGGTGTCAATCTAATTTATCTTCATCAATATAAATTTGTAAATTAATTAAGAGAAATTCCCCAAGAAAATTATTTAAGATCAATTGATGTAATTTTTCTTAATTATCCCATCATTTTTTCCTTTATCTCGTGAATTATTTTATTATTATATCAGCACATGGCCATTGAAGTTATTTTCTAGAAAATATAACACAATTCACTGTTACACCGCGAGAGAGAAAAAGATTCCAAACAGTCAACAGCAAAGTCTGTTTATTGCTCAATTGGTTTTCATCTCCTATAATACATACACATTTATACATTAAAGTGTTTCATTTTTAGGCGATATTTTTTTTTGTTTGTGAACACTGAATATCTAATGATTTATATAACAAACAATATTCTTGTTTAAACAAAAATTCTGAGTTAATTAGAGGCTTAGCCAATTCAAAAATTCGATTTCCCATATAAATAACAGAAGAAAAAATTTTTTTTTTTTTTGACTTCAACTCGATTTTTCGGTAATCAAAAATTTTTTTTAGAAAAAATGAATATACAGCTTTGGTAGGGCATTAAATTTGCTACAAAAAAGTTGTTCACTGCAAACGCTCTCCGACCAGCAGTTTTCAAGTTGTACGTAGAGCTGAAAAGGTAAAAGTTGATTATAATTGACAAAAAATTTTCTTTAAACTGGAATTTATTGATTTAACATTAATTATTATCTTACAACGCTATAATGCTCAATCAACAATGTAATAGCATTAAAAAAAAAATTTTGATTACCGAAAAATCGAGTTGAAGTCGAAAAAAAAAATTTTCTCGTGTTATTTATTTTGGAAATGAACATTTTGAATTTGCTAAGCCTGTAATTAACTCTGAATTTTTTTTCAAACGGGAATATTTTTTTTTTTGTATAAATTATCAGATTTTCCGTGTTCACAAACAAATAAAAAATATCGCCTAAAAATAAAACACCCTAATATATACATATATATCTTCCAATACAGTCACAGAACCACAATAGAAAATGTCAATGCATCTCTCAACTGTTTGACTATCGCTAAAATATTCTACTTGACGAACATACACAAAACATTCAACCCTACGTAAATTTTACAACCAACTAATAAAATCAATAAATCCAGTATCAAAATCAACGTAAAGATATTATAAAAGTGAATATTATTAAAATATTACATATTACCCAACTATGATGCAACCACCACTGTACAATCAGATCACGAATACATATAAAAGAATAGTATATACAAAATAGCAAAGGAGATAAAGAGAAATAGTAAAGATGACGCGAAACGCCAGATATAAATAATATACATATAAAACTGTGTGATATATGCGGAAGATCCAGCTCTCTTCATGCACATCACACACTGACTCTATTTGCATTTACATATATTCCGAATGATCTATCTGTTCATAAATAAAAATACATATACATACATATACTATGAAGGATAAAATGAGACAAATATATTTCTATAGATACTCATCATTCCCTTTTCATTCTATCCCTTAGTCTTTAGTCATTTTCCTGCTTTCCCAACCGCTCTCTATTTTCCTCTACCATTTTCTCACACCCTCTATATGTATATGTACATATTTACACTCTAGTGTATACATAGATATGCATGAATGTGCAATATATCATTGCGATGCACTGGAGATTTATTATTAATGGATGAAAAAATAATATGAAAAGAATTATAACTGATAAACTTGCAAGTGACAGGAGTCAACGTTTAATCCCACGAATTAATTGGTGGTATATGTATATGGTATTTTTTTTCATTTCGAATCGGAGTAAATGATGTCAGTGCTTGATTAATAGATAATATTGAAGAGTCTACAAAAGTAAATAAATTTGAACATCAAATTAATATTTTTAATCTAACTAATCTGTTTAATAGAAATAATAATATAATAATATTCGCATTTTCTTCATCATTTCACTCACTTCACACACTTCATCTCTTTAATTTTTTAATTATAATGAATCTAGTGTAGCACAGTCTACATGTACGTGCTAATTGCACTTTGATATTCGATTTGAAGCAAAGAGAATGAAGATGAAAAAGTGTTGAATGAAACTGCACTTGTAAAGAAGATCATTAAAATCTCATGACACGTTATAATTTATCGAATATTAACTTTATTTTATGAGCATAAATATGTATTTATTCAACATAATTAGATCTAATATTGCTATTATGAATAAAGTAAAAATAAATACTGATAATAATTTTGTGAAATTATTTAGCATCGATCTCTTCAATCGTACTAAACTACAAATAATATTTCGCTAAATATGACACACTCATGATGTTGAGTATTGCAATAATACATATCAACCTGATACAAAGTGGCATAAGTCCAAAAGTATACACTAAAAATTCACTATCTCTTGAATCTTTACACTAATATTCCTCTCTTAATATAAACATTTATATTTCGCAATCATAACAACATTTGCAACATTATAATAAATACAAAAGTATTTGAAAAAAAAAAAAAATAATATAAGAAACAAATATTTTACACAAACAAATTTGAATTACAATTCCCGATTATCTTTCCTTCACATCCAGGATAAATAAATAAATCGTCACATAAATAAATAACGCGAAAAAAAGTCCAAAGTGATGGAGAATAAATTGTCTTTACGAAGTATGTATATAAAAGAAATAAAAAAAAAAATTTTCGAGGTGAAAAAAAAAAAGAAAGAAGAAAAAAATTTTGCTATTACCACCACACACGCCAAACAGTTATGCCTTGCACTACTTACACACACACACACGCACATACACACATTCAACTTTCTCACGTAACTCGCAATCGCGACGACATCTCAAACTTCCCCGATGAAGAACTTTCTCAATCTCACCCTATTCTTCCCCTCACACCCACTAGACTCAACATTTCTCCCTATATTTCCCTTCCTCATTCTTAATATTACAGAAACAATGATAAAAGAAAAAAAAAAACGTATACACACATTCACACGCACATTCACAATAATATTTATTTTTATTCCTCACAATAGACCCATAATCATATTTATATAAATGCCGCAATGTATTTTTAATATACATATTCACATATAAATATTTATTAATTATATATCTCATGTGTAGTGATTGTTTCTTCATTCTAACATAAATCTATCATTATATTTATATATTCGATATTAAATTTATCACAGTAGATAAGAAGCAAAGCGAACGGAGATAAGACAAAGATGTATATGTCAGCTTTGAGAATAACGTACAAAGGGCGTCACGAGGCACACTTGACAGCTGAAAGAACTTTGCCATCAAGCAACACAATAATAAATATATGTAATTTCCGCACTCACATAAATTATTATTCACATCAGGAATTTATAACTTCTAATCATTATTTATATTAATATAATATAATTGATCATAAAATATACAAAGTAAAATCAATAATCCACAAAATTAAAATCACAAACGTAAGATAAAAATATATAAATATCTTTCAAAAATATTTACATGTTTATACATATTTTTTTAATTTATTATTATTATTTTTTTTTAATTTTATTTATATTTTGTTATTTTATTTTTTATTTTATTTATATTTTGTTATTATTTCATTTTATTTTTATTTATTTTTATTTATTTTTATTATTTTTTAATTTTTTTTATATTTTATTATTATTATTATTATTATTATTATTATTATTATTATTATTATTTATTATTTATTATTATTATTATTATTTATTATTTATTATTTATTATTTATTATTATTATTTATTATTTATTATTATCATTATCATTATTATTATTATTATTTATTTATTATTATTTTAATTTTATTTATATTTTATTATTATTTCATTTTATTTTCATTTATTTTGATCATTTTTTAATTCGTTTTATATTTTATTATTTTGTCATTATTATTATTATTATTATTATTATTATCATTATTATTATTTTTATGTATATATATTTATGTATATTTATATATAAAAAATGAAAGTACAACTAAATATTTCAATTGAATTTACATGATTAATTTACTAATCCGTTTCTTTTTCTTTCTATTTGTCTATTTGTTCATTTTTTTTTTATGCCTGTGATTAAATTATAAACATGAGTATAATATTTAACGAAAGATATTTTAATTGTAAATTAATAAAACAATTAGACAAATTTATGAAATATATAGACAAAAAACAAAATTATATGTGCGTGTATACACTTTGAGGTATAACACTCACCTATTGGAATTTTTTCTGACGAAGCTGCGGAAATTCCAGGCACAAACATCACCGGCACCAGTACAAGCAGTATAATAGCACTCGATATAATTGTAACGGGCGAAAATGGCAAATAAATACACGAGAAAAATGAAGAGGATGATGACGACAATGACAACATTGACGTTATCGAGATGGTTGATGATAACGACCCTCCTCGTCGACCCTTAACGTATACCGTGCGCATCTTCCACGCTCTATCGTGGTCCAACACAAACTAAAATCAGCCGCGTTGACGTGAACTCAGTTCTTGCTTCAACCACCCCAGCATCCCGCCACCCGCAAAATTTCCCCCCTCCTTCATCTCTATCGCGCGGTAGTACTGTACTATTTCTCATCAACCATCGCGCGCCGACGCCAGGGACCACCCTTACACCCCCTCAGGGTGGAAAGCGTACGGTTAACGCGCATGTTACGTCACGCGATGAACGCGCGAGGCTAGTACTGATGAGAAAATGCGGGGGAGTTTTAATGCTACGATACACTGCCATATATTATAACTGATTCTGTGTAAATTGCTATAAGAAATTCTGGATTATAAAATTCTCTTTTTAAATTATAAACATTAGTATTTTTAAGCACAAGAAGATTTTCTTTTTTAAGCAAGTAAATTTTTTTTTTTTAATATATATTTATAATTGTGTATATATATATGTATATTGAGGTTATTTTTTAAGGGGAATGTTTATGTTAAAATGTAAGCCAAGTCCTATTTCTAGGCCATAAAAGCTGAAATAAAAACAAATGATAAAAAAAAAATGTTTTCTTCAAGCAAATTAAATTTTTTTCAAATTAAGCACAGATATTTTTATTGTAGATTCATGAAACAAATTATTAATTTGATTATTTGATATCATGAAAAAATAAAAAAACAATTTATATAGTAAAAATAATTTCGACAATTTATTTATCGAAATTTATATTAAAAAATTTTTTTTTTTCATGCAAATAAATTTTTTTTAAATTTAAGCAATTAAATTCAAGCACAGATATTCCAATTGAAGATTCATGAAACAGATTATTAATTTGATTATTTGATCTGATAAAAAAAAATAAAAAAAAAACAATTATATTAATTAATATAGTAAAAATAATTATGACAATTTATTTATCAAGTCGATCGGAAAGTAATGTCGTTTCTGTGGATATTGTTATTCATTTTGTTTAAGATACAATAATTTTTTCCGATCGAGCATTGAAAATTTACATACATGATTGCAAAAGGTTATAAATAACATAAGTAATTATATCATTAATTGAAAATAAAAATTAGTAAAAATTTTATTCATTTAAATTCGACGACATTACTTTCCGATTGACTTATAATATTTCCAACGATTTGATTTAATTTTAGTCCGATGTGGAAAATTATATCCAAATATACACTTGACAATATTTCAAATGATCTCGAAATTACAATTATAACTTATATTACAGAAAGCAAGTGTTATATAAAATAATTCAATGCGCTTTTCATACAGGTCCATTAAATTCCAAGCTGTGGTTATATACTACATAAAACCCAACTGTCATCTCTATATATTTACCCACAATCTCTTCAATTTAAACATATATAATTAACATAATATTAAATAAGTAAAATTATTTCGACACTGTAAATTTATAATTAATTCTGTAAAGCAACAATTTAGAAATCTAAAAATGTTGATGAATTTCTCAAAAAAAAAAAAAATGTTTCCAAAACAATACATAAAGTAAATATAGTCTACTTTATTTTCTTTACTTTTAAATTTTAATCGGTAATATTTTTTTTTCTTTATAAACATATACTGAGTTTATACCTTCGTGCTTTTTTTTTTTTCTTTTTTTTGTTCGTTTATATTCTCACATACAATCTGAAAGCACAAGTGCCTGTCTGTCTGTCGACACTTATGTGATACTTTATGAGGTATATACTTACATGGAATATATGTACGTATGTATGTATGTATACTAAATATATGTCACAAACGATGGCGCCGACTAAACGCCGGATTTTTCACAGTATGTTAGATCATTCAACAATTCTTTTTCAATTTACATATAACTCGTATGCGCAAGTGCTTTTATACGTAAAAGCAAAGTTTTGAACGAGAGATCGTTCTCTATATTCTTATATAGCCGGTAGCTATGGTGGTATATAACTTTTTAAAACCAACCTCTGTGCCATCAATTATCTTCTCCTAATGGATCCTCTGTGTTTTCATCTAAAACTGTATAATGAAGACAAAAAAAAAATTATCTAACTAGAAATCATTGACGTAAATATTTTTTTTTCTCATCAAAGTTTTTTTCTCTATTCAATTTTGTATTTTAATATGGTAATGTATATATATATATTTTAGTATACAGTATGGTAGAAGTTTTGTGGACATAATAAATGAATGAAATTGTTGTATAGTGCGACGAGTTTGTAGAGTTTTAGAAGAAAAAAAAATTCCAATGGATTTTTGTGTTTTAGTGTAGAATAAAATTGTAAACAAAATGAGAGACAAAAGAAGCAGTGGAAAAATTATTTGCATAAGCCAAGTCGATAATTATATAGTGAAAGTATATGGATATATAAAAAAAGAACATGAAGACAGAAAATAAAAGAGAGAAAAAAGAAAGTATGAAATACTTTCATTAATATCGCTATCATTTTATTTTAAGTTCTTTATTTTTTCTTTTCATTTTGTTTTAATACACAAAACCTCATTATTAGACCAAAAAAAAAGAGAGTCTGCGGTGTGAGCTTTGTCATCGATTGAACCTCGACTTTATAATGTTATAATATAATATTATAAAGTCATATGTGCAGAATTATGTGGCGATTTTTAAAAGAATATAAAAAATTTATATTGAAATTTAATTTCTCACTTTAACTAAACCAGTTCATTATTTTATACATCATCAAAGTCTATGTCTGACCTCAATTTTTAAAAGATAATGTGGCATATTCATCTAGAAATATTGCACAGAAAACAAAAGATTATGTAACGTAAAACATTAAACTTAATTCCATGGTTCATTTTTGAAATTTTGAAGCATCATATAAATCGGATTGGAACAGATGATGAAAGTTTTTACCATCAAGTAGCTCAACTTCAAGTGGTTGATTTGTATGTCAGTAAGAATAAAAATTCTAACAAAGAAACCTAATCCTCCTCACAAAGTATCATTCAGTAATATTTAATTCTGCTAAATCGGTCAAAATATTTTCTTCCATAGTTTTTTTATTTTTTTGAAAATTACCAACACTATTTAATAAAAAATGAAATGTACTTTTCAATTCACTCCTTTGTTTGATATTAAAATGTATAGAAATATGAATTAATAAGCCAATTAAATATTTATACATAATTTGCAAACATAAATTTCTCAATTTATGAAAATTAAAATTCCAAATATTATTTTTATATGCATTCCTAAATATAATATTCGTACATTAATAAAAACAATGAATTGTAAATATAAAAAAAAATATATATATTTAATCACATTCATAAATATTATATTTGTTTATTATTAAATTAAAATTCATGTTAATAATTAATCAAAATATTCAATTAATATTTCATTCCATCAAAATAAAAATAAAAATTAAATCTCCGAATAAAATAAAATAAACAAACAAATCACAAAAATCATCAACAAATAAATTTCAATAATATCCATCCATCATCAATAACAACAAGCAACTATAAAATCAATAAATTATCTACACAACTAATCCACCTAATATAAAATCAATTCAATCCTCTCCACAATCAATAATAAATCCACAAATTCAATAACCCAATATTATTTTCTTATTTTCAAACATACACCCATATAAAAACCCCTTCGTAACAATTGCATAAACAATTTTAATATAACTATCCTGAGACACACGACTGCCACAACAATAAAGTATTTATATTCACACATACACCATATAATATATACACATATACCTAGATATAAAACGTCACACACTCCAACAAAGTGGCAATTGCTTGCATACCATTACATTATCTCTTGGCTTCTATTTCCATTTCTCTCATTCTCTCTCAACTTTCATTCGCTTCTAATGCCTGATCCTCAGCGACAAAACTGTATTGACTACACACACATACATAACACTCACTTGGTGTATGCATATATATATATATAATATATATATATATAATATATAATATATAATATAAACTTTCATGCATACATGTATAATACAGTCGTTGGCTTCTTTGTTTATATTCTGTATATCCCATTCATATTATTTATATATTTATATTTATATGTGTACATAAATGTCATATATCATATGCACACAAGACCAGCTATTATATACATAGATGGTATATGTTTATTGATATACAATTGTACATTATGCAAGCATGTGTATATATTCGATTTACACCAGCTATCTGAATCATATTGTTGATGCAAACAACATTGCACTCTAATGTATTCTGAAAAGCAAAGGCAGATATATATATACGTATATGTATATGTATATTATATGTATTATATGTATGTAAACAAATATGATATTGAATAGTTTTATATTATAGTAGAGTTTTATTTGTTTATAAATGTATGTGTAGAGTGATAAGTGGGAAATTATGTAAAGAAATCTTGAAATCTAAAACTAAGAAATATTTTTTAGTTGGATTATATTTAAATATCCCGCTTTTTGTATATGAATATGGCGTTACTTACTATGCTAGTCATGACTTGTTTTCTTTATTTGATAACAAAATGGAGTAATTAAAATGGTGATTGTGAATGCGCGCGCAATCGTATAATTTTTATTCGAAAAATACCCGCGAACGATTTTTTTTTTGTTGTTTCAATTGTGGAAATTAATATTGTTTTCTTGTATTTTCATGAGGTGATGATAAAATGAGGGGGAAAATAACGATACCGATATTGGAGATTGATGTTTAGCAGCGAAATTAACTTTAATGGACTTTCCATGTGATGATTATTTTTCTTATGATGGTTCTAATGATCACTTTTTATCTTCTTTACTAAGCTTTTTTTTTCCTTAACGAATTTACACAACATAATGAACAAAACACTTAACAATATTATTCACTTTGTTCAAATAAATTCTTCTAATGAATAGATTCACATAGTAATTTTTCTACTGGACAATTCATCTGTCGAGTGTCGACTCCTTTGGACTCCTTCGATCGTCTCTTTTTCACACAAGATGGCTGAATATGCTCGATCTCCCTTCCACTCACATTGAACACTGTGTTCAACTATAAGTCCACCATAACCTCAAAATTTATTTCTTTTATCGTTATGAATATATGATTATTTATATAAACTATTGAAATATGATCTTGATATAATAATAAAGATATAAATAATTATCGATTTTTTAATTAATGAATATCATTCGTGTATTTAAATATAATATATTTAATATACATAAAATAATATTCTTTTGAATTTTCGAAATAAGCGCGACGAAAAATTTATCCGATGCGCAGTCGCGCGACCGCCATTTTATCATTGGCGTCGGATACGATAATTTAGAAACGTTCTTGAGATAAATATCCATGATACATTCCATTTGTTTATGTTGATTGTGTTGGAGTACATAGAATCATATTTTGTGCTATATTAATTATAAAATAATATATAGATTATATATAATTGTTAATTATAATGGATCCAGCACTTTTACGAGAGCGAGAGCTCTTTAAAAAACGAGCTCTTTCTACTCCAGCGTAAGTACAATATTTTCTAACCTAAATTTCGTTTGCATAATTGAAAAAATTATTCTTGCACTTTATATTTTACTCTCTTGTAATTATAATTACGATACTGAGAATATTTATATGAAATAATGATATTAAATAGGTGTATTTACATTATAGGATCGAGAAGAAAAAAAGGGATCGTGAAAAAGAAACAGTTCGAGATGATCCTGGACAAAAGAAACCTAAAGTTACCTCAGTGTCAAGTGCACCAAAACTCGATATTGTTAGTTATAAAACAATGGCAGGAAGTTCACAATATAAATTTGGTGTATTGGCAAAAATTGTTAAACACATGAAAGCACGACATCAAGAAGGTGATGATCATCCATTAACTTTAGAAGAAATATTAGATGAAACTAATCAACTTGATGTGGGATCCAAAGTAAACAATTTAAAATCAATTGTTGTACATTATATTCTCAATTATCTTTTATTTAATATTAATGTTGTATGAATTTTTAGGTGAAAATGTGGCTTCAAACTGAAGCATTAGTTCAAAATCCAAAAATTGAAGTGTCTGCAGACAAAAGGTTTTCATTTAAACCTATGTACAAAATAAAAGATAAAAAATCAATGTTGAGACTGTTGAAACAACACGATTTAAAAGGACTCGGTGGTATATTGATGGAAGACATTCAAGAAAGTCTTCCACATTGTGAAAAACATATGAAGGTTAATATTCATAGCATTATTTATTTAATTTGTTTATTTACTTATTTTTCTAAAAAGTCAAAGTCAATATATTTATATATTTTATTTCTATTTTTTAGAGTCTTCAAAATGAAATTTTATTTATAATACGACCATTGGATAAGAAAAAAATTGTATTTTATAATGATAAAACTGCTCAATTGCCAATTGATGAAGAATTTCAAAAATTATGGCGTGCCGTGGCGGTCGATGCGATGGATGATCAAAAAATTGATGAATATTTAGAGAAACAGGGTATTAGATCGATGCAAGATCATGGCCTTAAAAAGCCTGTACCAATTAAACGAAAGAAACCAAATAATAAAAGAAAAACTCTCAAAAAGCCACGTGACAACGAGCATTTGGCAGACGTTTTGGAAACGTATGATGATAATAAATAAAAATATAGCAGGTAATATCTTTTATCACTGTATATATATACATACATACATAAATTTTATCACTAAAAAAAAAATTATTGAGAATAAAATTTAAAAAATTAGTAATTGATTTTCGTATAAAATAAATATCCAATTCGAAAATTAAAAAAAGCTTAACATACAATTTTTTTCTCTTTGTTTTTTCATATGCGATAAATATAAAATTATTCAACGAAAATTTTTAAAGCTGCTGAATTAACATTAACTACAACATAAGCTGCATATGAAAAATAGAAATATCCTGAATTATTTTAAAAACTTGAATAATTTATGCAATTAATCTTTTGGTAAAGCAGAATCACTTTTTCCCCGCGAATACGCTCTTGTTGCTTTACTTCCCAGCATTCGATCCAATAATGATTGTTTATTTCGTCGCCTGGCAGCCAATACTTCTCTGCAAAGTTCATGAAAAGACTCGGCTACCTGAGTTACCTACAATAATAAAAATAAAAAATATAATAAATTGATTCATTAGATTATTTATTCTATCATAATATTACTATAAAGAATATTAATTAAATTATTTGTGCATAAAGTTACCTGTTCAGCTGCAGTAACTTCGCTGAACCAGCACTCAAAGTCTTTAGCCAGAATTTCACCCTCCTCTGTACTGACCTGACGCAAGTGAACCATATCGGCTTTGTTTCCAACCAACGCTAACGGCATTGAAGCTTCGGGATCCGCTACCGCAAGAGCTTGCTTCGCTTTTCTTACAAAGTTAAAGGAGCTACGGTCAGTTATTGAGTAAACTAATAGCAAACCGTCTGCCCACTGCAGTGTTTCAACTGTTGGCATCTCATTTTCACTCTAAAATATTCCAATTAAAAATAATTAATTCAATTAACAACAATTCTTTTTATTTTTTTCGCATTATTTTATTTCTCTAACGATTAATTATTTATTAATTACTACCTTGGGACAAGAGTCGAGAATTTCAAAGAGTATTGGCTCGCCGTCAACCAAAACTTCGTGTTTGTAACGATTCTCTAAAGTATCAAAGAAGAAAAAGAAATGAAAATATTTTAACTTTATATTATCATTTTATATTAAAATAATTATAGTGAATTTATACAAGATTATTTTGGCTCGGAAATTCAATGTCGCGTCTAGCATAGTTTACTGCCAGCTAATGTCGAATTCATTGGACAAATTTAGACCAGACATACAGAAACGCAACAAAACTTTATGGTATGCGGGCCAGAGAGAAAGGGAGATAAAATAAAATGCGGGACATTGCAAAGATGTTTTTTAATCATTTTTAAATAACGTAAATATTTCTAAATTTTTTTTTTTTTAATTCTCATACCCTGTTGATGATCATATTCGCCAATGTATCGTCTTGTCAAAAATCTCACAGTCAGTGCTGTAACAATAAGAAAAATTATGAATAAATTTAAAAAAATCTCATCAAAAATTCACCATTAATTAATTAATTAATTGAATGATAGATTGATTTATTGATTTTGAATAGTATTTATCTACCATTAAAAAATCATTTGGTTATTCACAAATTTTTATACGACAAATTTTTAAAGGAAGAAAAAAAAATATCAAGATAATTTTATATTTCTTTTTCCTTTGTTAATTATTGACTATTAATGAGTACACCCAATTATTCTCAAGAGCAATAATGAGTATCATTTCGAGTTCATCGTTGAATAAGAGGGAAGTTGAGTATTTTCATCCCTCTGATGAATATTCAAGCGTTCAAACGAGACAAAGTTTTATGCGCTATCATCGCAACAGATTTTTTTTTTCTTTTTATATTTAAAATTCCTGATATTCATTAGATATATAAATATATATATCCTTGACTACGATAAACTCTGGTGCAAGAAAAAGTCTGGGGACTTTTGATGTGAACGTGAAACAAAATAAAAATATAATCGACCCATCGGATGATTCTATGAATGTAAACGACAACGATAAATCGTGTCAAATAACTTTTATGGTGAAAAGTGGATGAAACGCAAACGAAAAAGCGGGTAGAGTCTTACTAAATATTCAGAGGATGCAAGTATAGAGCTATATAGGGTAACATAATGGGGTGGCTTTTGCCAGCTATACTCGCTTACGTGTATACTTTCTTCTTTTTCTTCTTTCTACATTTTTTTTTATCCAATTTCTATTTTTTTTTTTTTTCATCTCATGTATATTCTTCTTTCCTCTGCCTTTTCTATTTTCTTTTGCCACCCGAGAGAATCGAATTCCTAAAGCGACTCGATGAATCGCGTGACACGAAATTGAAAAGTTCTTCTTTACACTTACTTTTTATTTTTCATTTCTGCCTTTCGTGTTTTTTCTTTATCTATTGAATATATATTTGACGCCGTATATATATTAAAAATACGTGCTATGTTTATTGAAATATTTAAATACAATAATAAAAAAGCCTTAGTCAATAACACAATAAATTAATGAATGTTTTTTTTATTATTATTAATTTATTGAAGAGAAAAAAAATAAGAAAAATCATCATGATTTTTTTTTTTATTTTTCATATTAATATCTTCGATGTAATGGAGAAAAATATTTAACAAGAATGTCAGCCTAGTGACCCGATTCGAGTTATATACATCACACTATTTTTATCGCAGTAAACCTGCCCACCGTCATCACCGCAAAACCTTGCTCAACGAGTTACTATATATTTTCTATGATGTTATTGTATCGTTAATATACACATAAATAAACCCACAGCTTCAATTTTATTACTGCGATTACACACACCCATACAACAATTATTGACTTTGATTTAATTGTATTATGTAAACCAATTGTTATGAAAAAATATTATTAAATCATATATTATCTGTGATAAAATAATATTCACCAATGAAAATTGTGTTAAATTCAACGCAAATAATTTTTATATTCATCTAATAAGAAATTATTTTATCTCAATTTTGGAAGTTAATCAAATGTATATATATGTTTTTGTGCAGGGGTGGCGATGTGGAATTACGATATTTTCAAGCGCAGTTATAAGACACAGGGCTATCCGAGGTAAAATTTTATAAATAGAAAAAGCATGGAAGTTCTGACGCAGCTGCTGGTGACTGAGAATTATTTATTTGCTTATATCTCCAAGATTAATTATGCAATCAATATTTCTGCCCACATTTTTTTTTTATATATATATCCGCACTTACTATATTGGCAAATAGCATCGGAAAATAAACAAATATAAATTTATTATTGAAACAATTTATATTCTCTTTATCGTGTTGGCCTAATGATATCTTTTTATTATTTAATTTATTCCACATACATTTATATTTGTATATTTATTTCTTTTCAACCCCCAGGGTAAGTTGCAACGATGAATTGGCTTGCATAGTCATCTGTTAATATTCAATAATATTTTTTTTTTCTATCGATCTACGCCAAAAACTCAAGCTAATTTTAATATAATGCAAGACCTTATCTGCACATTTTATATTTAGTACAAAGTGGTAGAAGCGAATGTGTACGACCGCAGAATCGTCGATAAGAACGAGCTTAATGGAGCTCGGTGTTTGCAGACGTGGAATTAACACGAGAGGCAAAATTTTTTCATTCAATGTACTTGATAAAAAAAAAAATTCATCGCGTTTTTATAATCATTCCAGTGTATACATCACTGCATTTTTTTTATTTTAATATTCACCCTAATTATAATGGAGAATAAAATTTGTATTCATCAGTTTACACTATTAATAACGTAATATAAAATTGATTAATTCATTAGATTCAATTATTTTTCTTTAATATAATGATAAATATTTATTTAGCGTTGGTTTGAGTTGTTAAAAACAGAAATGAATCTTTTTATTAGTTGACAGCAGTTGGAAGTTCTCTCTATATGTTTATATGCATGCAAATAATTATACGTATATTACCCACCACTTTTTCCAACACCTGGCGCGCCAATCACCGCAACTTTCACCTCACACAACGAGCTCTTTTTCCTTCGGATTCCCCTCATAGCATTTGACGTCATCTTCTCGTCATTGGCGACTAAAATAAATCAATTTAAATTACGACAATTCAATAAATCTATCACGTTTTTGTATATTAAAAGCTTTTGCTATGAAACAATTTCAATCAACATTTTGGAATTTAAACATTTCAGAAAATGAGTATATTTATGCTCTATTTTCAGGCCGCACTTCTCGTCAATGACGAAGAAAACCAACTGGTTATAAGTGCTATTACGAAAAAATGTTGGCGTGAAATAATCAAATAAATAAAATCTATATTTATAATTTATTTTTCATATTTTTATTTATTCTATTTATTTAATCTCATCATTTTCTTGTTTCTTTACAGTCATATGGACTTGCAGGCAAATTAATATGGACAAAAAGCCAGTTGTCAGTAGCCATAATGTTTTTAGACACATTCAACGATAAACAGTGCCAGAGAATCAAGTACGCACGTATACACATGTACCATGTGTTCGATCCAATGCAACAGAATGAGACAACAGACGAAATTGAGAATGAGATGGAGTAAATGAGGAAGAGACACGAGAGTACAAGTTCAGTGATGCGGCCAGGGCCGCACGTGCACGGTGAATCAAGCAGCAATTTACTGTACAATTTCATGCTTACAATCTTTGTAAATAATAAACGTACAAGTGTATATATGTATATACATGTACATGCATTCGTAAATTTTTTTTCTTCTTAAATTTTATTTCTATTTCTTTTTTGTTGAGTACCTATTGAAAACATGCACATCGCAACTCGTGCTAATTGCGATCTGCTAAATTTTACAATTTCATTTATGCATTTTACACTTGTACTGTTATTATTGTTTTGTATTATGAAAATGTTTTTAGCAAGATAAAAAAAAAAGGCAACCAATTGCAATGGTTCATATATTGATAGTTAAATTGCTTTGGAGATTAATTAATTAAATTTTTTTATATCAAATCACGATAATTATACGAAAGAAAAAAAAACAGCAATAAATACGTGATGACTGTTGATTTGAATAGTTTTTAGTATCTATGTGCACTTGTATATTTGAAACATGCCTGAAATTCTTTGTGCACGACAGAGCTCTGTGATTGTTAATTAAATTTCATTCACACACACACACACACACACAGCATTCAACTCGTGTCGTCGATTCATTACCGTTACAACTATATTCAAGCAAATACAGTTTGCATAAATTAACATTAGAACTTTCTGGTAATATTAAATATAAATGCTCACCACTTTAATAAACCGTCAATATTAAATTTGATATATTTAAATTTAAATTGAGGAAGTAATGAAAAATACAAATAAAATTATTCAATTGTTGATATGGATTATTTGTTTATTCACTTGATTCAATATTATTGTTTGTTTTGTTCACCAAAATTTTTTATTTATTCATATATTTTTACATTATCATACACGTGTTTGTGTATATATAAAAAATATTTATAAAATAATGAGTAATTACACAGATAAATAATTCATAACATCACGAAAACGATGTAATTTACAATGCTGTCTACAATTTCAAATAGAGCATAATGTGGAGCCGCACGTGCGCGTAGTTTATTCGCATAGTAACGAAACATAATTAGAAACTTTGGGCAAGATGTTGAATTTTGAAAACAGGTCACGTGCTTCAACCTCTGGCTGATCCGTTAAGGAAGTTGGGAGGGAAAAAAAGAAAAAGAAAAATCAAAAATAACAAAGCAAAATAAATAAAAAATATGTAACCAGAAAGAGAAAAGAAACCTCTCTGAGGTCCGATAGGTTTCTCGGTTCACGTTCAACTGGTTTCTTGATAACTATTCTTCTTCGACTTACCAAGAGCGAATAGGCGCCGATCTTTTTTTAAATTGGTTGCCTTGCCAAAGATCACGATTGAAAAGCGCCATCAACACTTGGATCATTACTTCACATATCTCGTAATATTTATTTACTTTTCACGATCGTAAATTTTTATACAATTCATTTTCTTACAAATTGTTGGATATTGCTGATTGATTTCATTTATTTATTTATTCATTTATTTATTACTGAACAGAATTATTCTTCTTCGAGATATTATTGAAACATTAGATGATAATAATAATGTAGATATTTCAAATTGTTTTGAAGAAATAATTTTTCAATCAATTCATTCATATAATTAATTTCTTTTATATTTTGAACTTGGACATCCACCAACGATCCATTGATATGCACTCTGAATGAGTGGTGTTACTCTATCTATAAATCGATACAATTAACCGATTGTTGAGTAAATAAATTTTGTAATCATAATTATTAATGATTGAAATTCTATCGGTTGTCAATCAATTTACCTGTAATTATCGGTGGTGGCAAATAATAATCTGAATTCGTAGCGAGATCTTCTATCTCCAACACAGGCAATTCTACTTTATTCCGTTTATGTTTTATTGGTAATTCCTTCTTTGTCGACACTGTGAATTTTCTATTTAACCGAGAATTTTTCATATTTACTGTTTCTTGTATTTTATCATTTTCTACTGATTGAGGCAATTTAATATGACGTTTTGAATTATTTTTACGTGACCATTTAGTCACAAGTTGATTAGAAGATTTTTTCAAATAATTATTAGCTAAATTATTCACATCGAATTTTTTATTTTCTCGTAATGATTTTTTCGAATGTCCAACTATGGATTGAATTTTATTACGAATATTTCGTACTTTTTCCTTATTTTCATTAACATCCAGTTTATCATTAACTTTATTTTTATCAACGTTATCTAAATCATCATCGTTTGGAATGAGCAATTTATTATTATAAAATTGAGATGGGCCATCATTTTCCACATACAATTCATCATCATTCTTTCTTATATTTTTTCTCTCATCCCATTCAAAGTTCATAGCATTGTCCCTTCAATATAAAATAATAAAATATTTATTCGCATTGAATAAATAATAAATAACATTAGAAATATTTTTACAAAGTATTTTCAGTTTTATTTTATGACTTTATTAATTTTTAAAATTTATTTTGCAAACCTATCGAGCTCGCATTTCCTATCAGGATAAAAGTGCATCGTTGACCAATCATCATTCACTTCTCTGCCATTAAACCCATTGTAATTTCGCATTAAATATTCATATTCATAACGCTCTTTAGATTCACGTGAATTTTTTTCATACTCTTGAGATTTTGAACCTTTCGTTGGTCCTGGCGATCTTACTTCATTCTCTTCTTCGTAAATATTCAAAGCTGCTATAAGAGCCGATGCTATTGCATCAATGATAGCAACACAACCACGAGAAAGATCTAAAATAATTCTCATGAATTATAATATTAAATTGGACAATATTAATTATACATATTCAACGAGAATTAATAGCGCAAAGAACTTGCATGCACGAGATACAGGAACATAGTATAATATTGCGCCAGATAATACTGGAATTAGTAGAAAAATTTTCACGTAACCGATCCATTGTCCAGATTCCACATTTTCATCCATAGAACCTGTATTAAATTTAATTTCCAAGTAAATAAAAGCACAAAAAAAATTATAATTATTCCAAGTTATAATTTAATTTTTATATAATTACCCGGAAATTTTCCAACACATTTCACTGACAATTTATTATATTAAACTGTAAATTTTTCAATTTTATTTCAATATTTAATGGTTAATGTTCATGTCATGATAATACTTTATATAAAAAAAAATAAAACAAAAGAAAAATGATTAATATATTCAAGCATGAAATAATTTTATACAATAAAATTCAATTATGATCTTGATTTTTTTATTTTGCTCATACTTTACAATATAATACAGAGAAAAATTTTCTAAATGTGAATATGCATATATATGTGTATATATATATATATATCTATAGAACAGCAATCTAAAGATTTAATAATTGAAATGTGCAGTATTGCTCTTAGAATATAATGAGTGGACAAGACACATTTATATTTTTTTAATATTTATAATATTTTATTTCATAATATATATTTTTTCTTCTTGCAATTAATATCTATAATTGTGAAGGAAAAGCAATGTGCGGAATAATAATATTAATTAACTAATAAACGTATGTTTTATATACGCATAATTTTTTTGTTTTTTTTTTTTCGCACATAATTTTTCAAAATTCAACAATTTTCCCAATCTTATTTTTGTCGACATCTTCATTACATAAATATAATTATATCTAGCCTCTCATTTCACATGGATTTTCAAAAATATTCACCACATTATATAAACCAAAAACAAATTATAATATAAAATCAAAATCCTAATAATTTTTGTCACAAAATATTAATTCTATACATTTCGATAATATTTAAAATAATAATTATAAACATCAAATTAATTTTCTTCCTCAAATGAGTATTATATAAACGTAATTTCCAATATTCACGTGATCAATAATTACAATTACATGACAGCCAAATACTTTCTCGAATATATATATTACACATATTATCATTGAATTAAAATCTAATAAATACAATGTGGAAAATAAAAGTTACTCAAAAAGGAAAAAAAAAAAACTATCAATTGATCCACGTCAAATTTTATATACTTGTTAATAATAAACAAATATTTTAAACGATGACTGGCCAATTTAATCGAAAAATAATAATAATAATAATAATAGTAATAATAATAATACAATATACATATAACATCTCAATCTGCATGGTGATAAGTCTACAAAAATTTAATTCTCAATTATTGTCATATATTAATTTCAAAAATAACCAATTATCATATATTCCATTACCTATGTTCTCAAGAAAAAATATAATGGAATTATTATTTTAATATAATCACAAGAAAGATACAACGCTGAGAGCTTTCGCTTCGCCAAAATCAAAATAAAATTGATTATTTAACTCTGCGCTAAATCATTACTTTGATTATTATTTATATTTATATTATTTCAAATAAAGATACTGGTTTATTTTTTTGAAATAATGACATATTAAATGAGTTTAAAATTTTGTAGACTCAAAGCTAACTATCGAAATAATAAATGAAGTGACTTTATACAGGAACAAATAAAATGATAACGAAGATAATGACTATATATGACAGATCATTTCGATGAAATTAAAACACAGAGAAAGAAATACTGAGTCGTTCAATTGTACGCTGAAACTTTTTTTTTAAACAGACAATATAGATCTGAATTTATATTATTGATTATTAAAATAATCAATAATATATTATTGATTATTAAAATAATTAATAATATACTCAGAAGGAAAATTGAAAAATAAAAAGAAATAAACATGTTTCATTGCTGTGTCCTAATTCACGACTTCAGATTAAATACAATACGACAATTTACATTCTCGACGATTTCATTTTGTTAATAGCATTTGACAAATGAATCATTTCAGTATTAAGTTGTGTAACAAGACCCTCAAGTGTATCAACTGAATCAAGAACCTCTACTCGTTGTGTGTGTGGATTAAATCTAACTTCAAATGGTCTGCTCATTGTGCTTACCCAACGACGGAATTTTTCCTTTGCGTCTTCAAAGCTTTCAGCGACATAATAAATCGGTTGGAATTCTTGATCTTGATACGGTTGAATAGCTGTGGTGGTTGGATCGAATGGTCGATGCTCACATTTATCACTCAATGAATGAAGTAATTCACCATAAGCTGAGAGAAGACCAGCGCCGTATGCTTTAACTTCTTTACCTTCTTTGCATAAACCAAATTCAACAGTGAACCAATAGATAGTTGATAGTTTTTCAATTTCTTCATCGGATGCTCCCAATGATGCTAAGCCAATTTCTTGCGAGAATTGTGCAAATGATGGATCAGCAAGTAGTGGCATATGACCCAGAAGTTCATGAATGCAATCACTAAAGAGTAAACAAATGAAAGAAAAAAAATAAAATATTTATCATGACAATTAATTTTATCTTTTAAATTTCTATTATGTATGTATGTATTTTTTTATTTTTTTTTTTTTACTGTATCTTGAATATATAAACGTCAATGACTTTGTGCTAGTTGTCTAAAGTAAATTATGAACGCTATCTAGTCGTTAAAAGCCAATTAGAGTTCCATTACAAGCTTCAGAGAAGCAAGAGTGATTTTATTATCATCTTCTCACTCTCGTGCCCACGTCCCCCTTCATCTCTTTCCCTCTACCCCACCCCCGATTTCCGACCTGCCATAACTCAATATCAATTGCTTTCAAGTTGCCCTATGTCCTAGCATACTTTCAAAAATTAATTAACAATGTGTGTGGTCCGGCAGAATAAATTAATCAAACATTTTCACAGAGAAAAAATAAATAAATAAATATATATTTTTTTAATAAAAAAAAAAAATAACTTACGGCTCAGGTGTATGATAAGGACTGTTGATGTGTCGTACGTATTGTGTACTCTGGAATATTCTGAATGCCAAACTTGATAAGAAATCACGTGCTGTCAAAAGTCCAGCAGCAGGACGTAAAGTAAAGCCAGTATTTTTCTTCAAAAAATCACTGACTTCCTGCAATTGTGGAATATGATCTGCCACAAATATTTTTTCATCTCGTAATTTTTTAAATACTCTTTGATATTCAATGCAAGCATGCTTTGGCACCAAATCAACAACAGTATTAAATACACGTAACCAAGTTTCATTTTCAGTTTCAGTATATGGAATTGATGGAATTGGATCACCATATTTGTATGCAAATGCAATTTCAGCAATTATTTTTCTACGAGCACGGTATTCTTTATCAGCAAAACCAGGATGATTCATATCAAGATCTGGCTCATATTTGGTCATTAAATGATTGCAATTATCGAGTTCAGATGCATGGCGTGGGAACCATGGGTCCTTGATACTCAAAGAATTATCACCAAGAAGAGTGACTTCACCTAGTGCAGCACTCTGTCTTAAATTCCTGATTAATTGTAGTAAACAATGACGTGTCATGTCAACTGTAATCAGTACATCAAACTGGTTGCCCTCCTTCCGAGATGGACGTGATTCCAAATGAGTAACTGTTCCCTTGAAATTTTCAACCGTTTTTAGAATACGCGCAAGTGAACCAATTCCATCACGAAGTCTTAACATTAATGATGCTTTTTGAATTGCTAATTCACCATCAGAACTCTCAGATATTGTTTTAGCAAGCACAACTTCCTCTTCAGTAAGTCCATAATCTGTAATAAAAAAAAATTAAATAATTATTTTTACACATTTACCTTTATTTATACACTTATCATTAATATAGAAAATAAAAATGATAAATTGATATACTCAATTGGTAATATATTTTTTTCTTTACTTTTCTTTTTATTTCCGTTAAAAGCTGGTCTATGAAGAAATGTAATAATATTGCAATTCAGGGTCCATTTGCTAGCATCAACGTCAATAAGACGACGGAGAATAAAGTACTCTTAGTCGAAAAATACAGACGATATATAGATATATATATTTATGGATGTGTATGAGTGTGTAGGTGAATGTATAAGTGTATTAGGTCGTGAAAGTACTTCATACTGTTGAGAGTGCGAAAAGAAAAAAATAATCATAAAAGCTGGAATAACGGTAATATTTTTGAGACTACGTGGGAGGGTGTAAAAGAGCATGATTGTGGAGAAGAGTGAAGCTTCCTTTCTTCAATTCCAACCTCTTACATACACACATACATATGTATGTATATATAAAACGTAATTGTAAATGCACAAAGGTCCTTCGCGTATATAACTGAGCAAGTATAGTAATTCAGCCAAGTGTTGGATGTGTGCGAAGGGTTTACTACATCTTTTATCACAATGGAAAAACTATTTTTCACTCTCCATTTCTCTTCGACCATTTACTTTGTTACTCAAAGTGAACTCAATTTTATTTTTCATAATTCATTTCGTGGGAAATATATAAATTAATTACGATAATTTTTACAATTTATTAAAATTATTAAGAAAGAATTGTAAAATTATTTAAAACTAACCGTCATCGATGCCAGTTTTTTCTTCACCATCAGACGATGAAGCTTCAGCTTTAGCTTCTGAAATTATCATTACACACATTGAACAATCATGCACATGCTTAAATTAATAATAATATTAAAATATTTTATTTTTATTCAATTTTATTAAATACATACCTCCTTCCTTGGCGGCAAAACTCAGTGTCTCTAATTGTTCATCATCGCTAGATGACGTATAGGTCTCTTCGTGCTGTGCTTGATCGCATGCCGATGGATCAGCATTCGAATCTACTCGAAGGGCAAATTCAAAAGAAAAAAAAAAAGAAACAAATAATAACATCATGCATCATGCAAACATTTCACAACATCACGTATATTTTATTTAATACTTCAAGTCTAATATATTAAAATTAAAATGAAAAATTTGCAATTGCAACTTACCATTGGCTCTTTGACGTGCCTCTTCAAGTACACTTTGCTTTGTTTGTTTCACCACTAAGGTCTCAAAGCGAGCGTCGTCCACAAGTGATCGACGACGCGCCGGATAACCATTCTAAACAAATAAAAATAATAATAGAATCTTAATTAAAAATTACTGCTAATTAAAATAATTAACTCTATTCATACACACTTATTCAATTTGTTACAAAGATTTATTTTATAATTATCTAATTAACTATTAATTCACAAGATTCCGTCTGTTGGTGATATCTTCCAAGACTACAACAATAGTCAGGATATTCTAACTGACAGAACTTTGGATAGAAGGAAATGACGAAGGAAATTGAAAGACCAATTGGAACTTTTGATCCGGTAACATATATGACAAAAGGAAATGAAATAAATCTTTCAAAGCTTTGAAAATAATAATTCCTTGTTTATAAATCATAATATATATAAAAAGAAAAATTATAATTGATTTTACTTTTCACACTAAATGATAAATATTATTATATTTTTATGCTATTTCATGAGGGACATTATTAGAAATTCTTTTTATATATGTAAACATTTATATAAACTTGTAACGTGTTGTAGATTATATTGCTGGTATATATAAGTGGGCCAAGTATAAATTGCCAGCGAATAGACATGAGCGATGAGTGTGCAATTGCATCAGTAGAGTCGTTTGATTATCACCAGGTATGGGATGCGAATAATATATACAAAAGAGAATAGAGAGGGAAATTAGTTGCGTTACATCTATATAGCCTTGATCTGGTGACACGAGTGTCATGGCTGCCATTGGCACGCTATTGACCTCATCCAATCAACTATATATTTAATTTAATTATTAATATATATATAATTTATAATACAAATAATTTTCAAATTATTTTTTTTTTTCCTATTAATATATTTATATATTTATTTATATAACGAGGAAAATTTCAATGATTGTATGGTGTTTTATGTTACATTTGACAATATGAATAATTTAATTTATTTGTTATTCATAAATATCAGCATGCATATGTATATATATAGTTGTTTAATTAAATATAAATGGATATGCAATTAAGGATAAGTAGAATATCTTACGATGTAATTTACATAAAGCAAAAAAATTATTATGAACGCACCAATTAAATTATGTGACTAAAGTCCATTTACTGTAGAATACTTAAAGTGCAGTAAAGATATTATTTGTTGTTATAGATGAGAGAAAGCATTATTATTGTTGTTATTTTATTGTGATTTATTAGGTTTAATTATTGATGAAAATTTAAAATTGGAATATAAATTGAAATACAGTGGAAAATAATTTTTTTTTTAATCGTTTGTTTTGATATAAAAATCAGAAGGATAAGAGTGTAATAAATAATAGATATTATTTAAATGGGGGAGAAGGAAAATTGTCGAGCCTCCGAGACGTATATAACGGTTGTCGATGCTTATGATCTCAGGGTCTTACCACGGTAAACTATATTTCCAATTTACAATCACTTCGTTCTCATATTTATAACATATTCATAATTATCATGTGAACAAGGCCGATTGATTTCTCAATCTCGATTTCTTCGATGATAAAAGATGGAAGACATTATTATATTTATTTACCTGCATATGTACATAAAAGGATGTTTACGTATGTATGTATGTATGTATGTATGTAGATATTTATGTATAAATAAAAGTGCAGTCGTTTAAACAAATGAATTTATGAAGAAAAAATATTTTGTAAATTAATTAATTCGCTAAATTTTTACGACTTTTAAATTTTGATATTAACATTAACTAATCACGTGATATATCATTTTTTATTTAATATAAATGTCATAATATGAATGTATATAACGTTGATATTATTAATTGATTTTTTAAATTTTATTTCTTAATTTATCTAGATTTTTTTTTTATAGTTTTATTATTTCGTTGATGAATTATAAAATCTATTTATTTATCTAACTTTCTTATCCATGTAATTTTCTATGTATGTCATGTCAACGGGTAATTTATTAATTTATCCAATATTTATTCTTATATATATATGAGATAACTCTTTATTATATTCATCGAGCGTTTAAAAAATTAAATTTTTTCATTGAATTTATCACGTAGAATTTTTAATTTTTCTTCAAATAATTTCTAGTAATTATCTCGAATAATTTTTCTTTCTCGACTATTTATTCATTCTAATATTTATGTAGTAAACATTGTAGTGAGTGATTCGTTCAGTGAGGGGGAGATTGGAAGTAAGAAAAAGTGACATAACTGAACAAGTCTTTTATACGTGTTATCATCTAACAGTATTATTAGCGCTATCTCAAAGGAAAGTTTCACATAGTTATAGGGTCATTTTCAGATACTTTCACCACACATCCCGAATATTTAAACTCAAATCAAAATACATTTAACACATATAAATAATAATAAAACTAAACTCAACAAAAAAATAATAAATAACTGAAAAAAATTTCTAATTTAAAACCATTGATTAATTTTATAGAAACGGTCAATGAACTTTCTTTTCTTTTTTTTTTCTATCTGCATTACGACTTATCCGTTACAATAATTCCCGTAAATTTCCCGAATTTCACCGGCACCAAACGCTTCAGGCCATCGACAGATTATTTCTCGAATGACCGGCATGTATATACCTAGAATTCGTTTAATGTGGAGAAAGTTAAGTCCTCGACTGCGTTATAAATACAACGTCCGTATAAAGATACTGAACAAATATAATATCTACATTATTTTCATAATGACAATATATTATCATCACCACATGTCATAAATCAATAAATAATTCGCCATTATATTTATTTATCTATTGCATATTATTTTACATTATTTCTATTACATAAAATGTGTCTGAAATTAATATTTTATTAAATACCAAATAAAACACAACTCAAGCATAAAAGCGGTAACGGCCAAAACAGGTCGGACAAAGTGATTACGCTGAAAATATTCATGGTCAATGACACAATAATTTTGTAGTTCACGAACTTATCCTTGTAGCAATATGTACCAATATGAAGGTCATTTTTATATTCATTAATCAGAAATAATTATAATAATAAATATTATGCAATGAACAAATGTTGTGGGAAGGTATGTTACAGTCGTTAAAATAAAAAAAAAAAATTTGTGTCAGAGCAAGAGGCCTCAATGATTGAGGACACATAATCCTGCAGTGTCTTGGAAGGTCGAATGATTTTTTTTTTTTTCTTTATATATTTGTTTCTTATTTTTATTTTTTAATTTTTATTACTGCGATATGTTTGATGAATTCAGGACACGAAAGGTCAAGGATCTAGCAGTAATTAATTTATTTATTCGGGTATGTATCGAGATATGATTAATTAAAAAAAATAATATTGATAATTGAATAAATAAAAAATAGCCCTATGATAAGTATTTAAATATTAACCGCAAGGTTGATGTTATGTAACGTAATTGACAATTAAATTGCGTGAACTTTCTCCGCGCGTCATCTCTCTTTCTTATTCTCTCCACACTTGAGTAATCGTTTACACTTGATAGTGAATTTCACTCTCGTCGTTTTAAAATGATGATGGTCCCCCGGAACCGTTTACGGCAGCGCGATGAACACACACATGCCGGAACGACGGAAAAAAAAAATAAGGACATCGCTATAAATCCCGATGAGTTAAATGAAAAGAAAGAAAAAAAAAAAAAAAGGCTTTAAAATATCATGTGGTTACGTTCGTTTATTTTATTTTATATTTTACTTTTTTTTTTTTCCGCCTTTTTTTTCTGATGTAATTTCTTTCATCAGTTACGAAAGTTCGTCGACAGTCACGTAGCATTGGAACGATGAAGAGAGATCTCAACAGTTATTGTTATTTTTTTTTTTATTTTTTATTTTATTTTAAACGTCTTCTATTATTGTATTAAAATCGCAAAAAGAAAATGAATTAAATTAAATTATCGGGAAAACTTTCTATATATTGTTTGGAATTTTACTTACTATTTCCGTGATTTATTTCTATTTGACTTGTATAACTTATTAATTATTTATTTTATTTATTTATTAATCATTGCGTACACTCACCTCAATGCTGTAGGACTTCTTAATAGCAAACATCTCACGATTTTTTTGTGCTGCAGCGACTGCCATCATGATTTATTTATAATTATATATTTATGTGAATTTCGAATTTTTCACAAGATCCACAGGTTCAATTGTTTCCTTCTCAAGTGACCCCTGACACTCGTTTAAATCAAAAATATAATAATTAATTTATGCACGAATAATATCTAAGAACTTGTTCCCACTACGACCACAGAATTTCAATAATTAAAATTCCTTTCTGTCGTAGATGCCGTTTACGAATAATATTATTTTCACGTTTGTTCGAAAAATTATAAGTTCGAACTACTTATTCGCGCGTTTTGTTTTTTTTTTTTTTTTTCAAACGCTCTATAAAATTTTTCCCCTTTCAATAAATAAATCAATAAAAATTTATTTATTTTATTCACTCTTCTGACAAGAAAAATTTACAATTCTCGAAATATTTATCAAATCAATAAATGAAACGAGAAAAAAAAAAACAAATTTTAGTAAACGAACGAATAATATAATTCACGGCTTGGGATTTTATTTTAAAAAAATTTTTTTTTTCTTCGTGTCCTGCTTTGGCGAAGCGAACGAGCGAATGCGATGTTGGGGCGGATTGAAGCTGCATATAAACGTTTCCTCCCTTCACCGACACGCGCACGGGTCAGGGGTGTCCCCTTCCTCACCCACCCACATACATGTACATATAATAATATAAAGAGGGAGAATGGGACAAAGAGGAGGGTTTTGGGTGATTCGTATCGTCTGTACTGACACGCGTGGTCCTCCAACTTTCATAATTCTCTCTTTATCTTACGCACATAATTGCGATATACACAGTGGCAAGTAATTCTGTCTATCCAACAGAGTTGAATCTCTGTCTGTTGAGCGCGCGCGCCTCCATCAATCTCATTGGCTCTCACCTACAACCTGCGCACACGCGCGGTATTTTCAATATACGCGCGGGAGATTCCGACTTGCCGCCACTCTCCGACACACGTTGACTCATACACTATGTACAAAAACACTTTTATAGATAGATAGATAAATAGATAGAAATATAAATAAATAATATTGGATGAAATACATAAATTTATATTTATATTTATCTCTATCATGAAGTTCATCTACTCATGGAATAAGAGATAAATATATTCATGAGAATAACTTGAAGCATACGTCAAAGATTTTAATATAAATAAATTTTCAGTAGAAAAAAAAAAATACAGTAAATATATTCGTGTATTTTATTTAATTGATTTCGTGGAAAATTTATAATTATTTGATGAGCGTTTATAATTGTGAACGTCATTAATTGTTGAACTAAAAAAAAAAAAATATTACGATGTCGAAAATTTCCATGATCTATTGACTCATGGGTAGTTGGGAATCCCATTAAAATATTTAAGGCGTTATAATTAATAAATATAATAAAGAATTATTTTTATTTTCTGTAATTTATTTAATTATTTATTTTAATTTATTTTTTTTTTTGTTTTGGCTTTTTATATAAAGTGATTTTAGCTAGGGTAATTGTAATCCTTGACAGATTCTTCCGACATTTCGTGCACATGACCATAACATATACGCTCTCAGTGCTCTCTCTAAGATCTAACGATAAAACTTGATCCTACTTTCATGTACCAAGGCCACTACGCACACATTACTTGTACTCGTCAGAGACGTAGTGGCACTTGCTCACTAATCTGGTCTTGAAACAGGACAAGGTATAGATATCATATAGAGATTATGTGAAAAAAAAAAAAAAAAAGAAAAAAAAAATTATACAAATCCGTTTTGTATTTAATATATTATTTAATTGATGAGACAAAAAGGATTAAATAATTATATAGGTATTGCATAGATTAATTTTTATTAATATTAATAGTTTCATACAATTATTGATACGAATAAATAATAATTATTATTACATGTATATTTAAATAATTAAATTGTCATATGTTGCATTATGTTTCACTTCATGTGTCGATAAATATCCTCGAGATGACGGAAGAGCTTTTTCGAGGTCACAAAACTTGGAATTTTCAGTTTTTATATGTACAATGTTTTTTTTTTTTTTCTTTTATTTTTTCTTCATCTATACAATTACAATCATGTAGTTAAAAGGCAAAAACGTCAGCGAGTAGTCTACTGAAAGAGACATAAATCTCCCTGGAGATTGAAAAAAAATAAATAAATAAAAAAAAAAAAGAAAGGAAAAAAAATTGATTCAAGTACAAAAATGTATATCATTTTTTTTTCAACATTGAAAATTATTTGTTTATATCAAAATCATCAGTTACTATTCATTGGATTCATTTATCAACATTATATTATTTTATTATACAATAATAAACATCAAGTGAACGAGTTCAATATACTATTTACAAATTAATATATCGCCATATTATAAATTTTATTAATGCATTATTTCTTGTTATTTTTTCCTTCAATTTTTTCTCTTACATTATTTATATTCATTTATTTATTTATTTATTTATTTACTTAACGGCGAACGGATGTTAAGCAAACAGGATTATTATTTATTATTATCAAATATATGTTAACTATCAAGCGGAATAAATGCCACGTTGAAATATAATTATAAATATCACGTGAATTCGAAGAACAATAAAATTTAATATGCATCTAATTTGTTCGATATTAAGAAATAAAAGGTAATAATTTGTGATTGAAAAATATAACCGAATGCTATAATATCTTTATATACATATTAATGCGTTATATAATAAAAATCGTCAGATATAATTATTTCCTCGATGCAAATACGATCGATTATGAAAAAACCTTGAACATAGCTCATTGTATATTGTCTTGGCGACGTGCAGGAGATATTCAATTATAATAGTCGTTTTTAATTAAGTTATCTTCCATCATATCATCAATAGACACCATTAGCCACCTTCTTCATCATCAAATTCATCTCATGTCTATTAATAATAAATTAAATTTACAACATTGATAAATTTAAAAAGTTTACATCAAATTTTTAAAATTATTCTTCATCTTAATTATCAAAACTAGTTTGTTTTTTATTTATTTATTTATTTATTGTATATGTTATATGCCATTGACTTATGTACTGTCATTCTATGTATAAATATGTGTATATATAGGTGTTTGTATATAACCAAATCCCGGATTTGACACGTCCACAATAGAGTGCCAATGACACATGAAACACTACACTCAATCAATCGTGTTGAGAGATTATTTTTTATTCATTACCAAGAGAAATAATTTAATTAATGTCATTTATCACACATGGGTACACACTAAAATTGATAATTAAGAAACACAATGTGTGTATATTAATTAATTGAAAGAATAATTGTTAGAATAAATGATAAAAATTATTTTATAAATTTTAAACTAGAAAAATTTTTTTTTTCTATCAAAAAATTTCATTTACAATATTAAAATTTTATTCAGATTATTTATTTGTCACCTGTTTCAATATTTATATTATATCCAAATGAATTAATAAATACAATGCATTATAGTTTTATCATTTAATAAATAAATTTATAATTATTTTTTATTTTTTCTACTATTTATATAATTTAATTTTAAATGTCTGAGGATTTACTATAATTCAACATTGAGAATGGACAATTGAAGCTAATTCAAGCAGTCAAGCACACATCTGTTCATGCATTGAGACAATAAGTACAGCACCTTACGCAATTGAAACTAACGAACAGGTCATTGTCGATATGCTCGAATGCATTCTCATATATTTTATATTTCCCGTAGACGATTTTTTTTTTTTTTCTATTCATTTTTCTTCCTCTCTCGCCCTTTTATCACTTGCTTCCCGTTGTTTTCATCAAGTAGAACTAACACATTTTATATAATTAGTTACTTGATTTCATATCAATGTCTTATTTGAAAAATAAAATTGACAGCAAAGTGAAATGAAAAAATTTTTATCTGTCAAAACAATTGATATTTTTTTTTTATTATTCAATATCGATTTATATCTCTTGGTAATAAAATTAATATAGTGTACGATGTCGACATATTTATAGACATGTGTAAATAATCGTATAAATAATAGTAGTAAATTTAACAAGACACATTTGATATAATAATTATTATAATAAATTTGATGGAAATTATAATTGTATATTTGATACATCATAGAATTAATTAATATTAAAAACAATTTTATAATTTATTGACTATACATAAGTGAAGCTGAAAGGAGCCATTGCCTCCAATATCATGAAATATTTTGAAAGTATGAAATAAAAAACTTTAATAACAATCTTGAAGGACGTATCATTAATTAACACATCATCAGTGAACTGCAAACTCTTTTTATTTATTTATTTTTTTTTATATCTACAACATATTATTTACGGACTATTATTTTTTGTTTCAATCATTATTCAATATGATCTACAAATCCCAAAGTGACAAGTAATGTCTCAAGGTTAATTTCCAATAAAAAAAAATAATAAAAGAAAAAATATTTTAATGCAACTTAAAATATATCTAACATTAATTACATCTTATTTTCTTTATTCTAAATCATATTCTAACATAATTAAATATCATCTACATATTGCCATACACAATAAACATCAACTCTAAAAACATCACGTAATTAAAAAAGTCATGAAAATAAAATAATAAATATATATTATAATAAAAATAAATTATTCATCATATTTGTGTGAAATTTTTTTTATTCATCATTCATTCATGTTTCTCAACATTGCAGAAAATTATTGTAAATAAATATATTTAATTGTTTGTATTCGTTTGAAATATTACTGAATAAAACTATTATTATTATATCAAATGTAAATTACACATCACCCCGACAATGTGACATTTGTCACGTAGACATGACAAACTATGCCATAGTCGATGGCAGATAATCTCTCCTTGGCCTCATGAGGGCGATCACACTGACAGTATATATATATATACATATATGATGTGAGAGCTAATGCAAGTCATCAAGGACTCTTGATCCTGTGGGACTTCATGTGCGGAAGTGCCATGTCTATTTATTTTATGAGAAATAGTCATATGGCGTTAGGATTTTCACTTGGAATGATAAATTATAATGATCGTTGAAATGATAATTCGGGGTATTAAATTTATTGAAAAATTATGATTTTATATGATGGGTATTATTAAGCTTTGTATCAAGGACTTGAGAAAAATTATTTTATCTTTATATTCATAAGTTACAACTGCAATGAATATTTTAAATTAAATTTTATATTGAATGAAATCAAAATTGATAATTATTATTTTTTGTTTTTTTTTTTTTTTGATGACGTTTTTAAAAAGGAAAAGTAATTCTTTTTCTTTTCTTTCATTTTAATAAACATTTATATAGATGAATATAATGTAAAATGGGAGCAAAGTGCATTGTTATATTCAAGGTGAATAAAAAATGTTTATTACAGTTTTAAACTTTCCGCCAGGTGCACTCATATGCACTGATTTATTCATTTTTATTTATCGTTTTTCTTTTTCTTTTATTTTTGTTGACAGTCGTGCAGATAATAATAATGATGAAACAACCATTGTTAAATCTATACACATATTTATTTATATATTTATTTATTTATTTATTTATTCATTTATTAAAGTAAGAAAATTGTACAAAACAATTATTAAATTACCTTGAACAAAGTCAAGGGAATAAATATTTACAATTATTAATATATATATTTATAAGTACACCCTGAAAATTAATTACCCAAGGATGCAAAAATTATTGGCAATAATTATTGTACATATAACTCGTTAATGACTGAAACTTTCTCAAATGAATAAAATTAATTTTCATTTTTTTATTTATTTTTTTATATTTTTTCATCAATTTAAAATAAAAAATTGACATTTAGAGTGTTGAAAAACAATTAAAGTTCTGAATGTAATGTATAATAATTATTATAAATTTATACACTTGAGAATATTTATAATGTTAATTGTAAGTAATAATTATTGGTAAACTATGATGACAATTAAGATTGCTTGTTGTGTGGATTTAATTATCACAAATAATTAATAAACTTGTAAGGAAAGACACATTACCTCTGGATTATTATGTGTGTAATAATATCCGATCGTTCTTTTAAATTGTTGCGAGGAAATCAAGGATGACAAGTATATTAGTTAATGATACATTTTGAAAATAGAAACGAAGGAAAATTTTTAAAATGAAATAAGAAATCAATCGTTTAAAATCAATTTTGATTGATAACTTTCTGTTCTTTTATTTATTTATTTATTTATTTATTTTTTCAAGTGATCAATAGAGCAAAACATTTTGTCTGGAGCATCCAACACGAGGTCATGATTATTTTGTGTTTCTCAGGGTCATAAGTGACAGCGTCGAGGTTTTTTATAGTCATGAGAAACTTTGTAATAATTTCAATAAATAATTCAATGATACGAATAATAATTTTGTAAACAAGACAGTATTAGATTATTTATTATTAATCAAATTGTATCAATAATTTCATATGATTGATTGAAATTTATTTTCTTACATAGCATTCTAATCGGTATATAATGTTGCAATTCGATCGAGAATTAATTCAGGCATTTTCAATCAAACGAAGCAATGGAAATGGAAAATTTATTTTCCTGAATTCTGATCGAGGTAAAAAAAGTTGAATAATTATTTTATTTATGTATTTTTCATGTACCTTCAAGTCTAAAAATAAATCGGGACTTTCCATTGAGTGACTCGAGTACTTCAAGAAGAGCATTGAGAATAAAATAAAAATATAAAAAAAAAAAAAAAAAGAACAGAAGGTTTTAATCTGAGAAATAAAATTATCCCGAATAAAATTGTAAATATTTCAGTTAAATAAAATAAAATGGAAAAAAATTGAATGATTCATATGAAATATAAATTTATATCTGATGATATATCATCAAAGTATTTATTTTTATAACTAGGTACACACTCGATTGTGATTTATTAAGGAAAAGTTATAATATCGCGTGCACATGTTTGTAAATTTATTTAATAAATGCAAAACTTGTACAAGAGAAAGAAATAACGTACGTCAATGGTAACCCATTTTATTGTCACCTTGAGGGTGAAGGGATTTGATATGTGCAATGGTATATAATCGGGGAGTGAAAGTGATGGCTGACGATCTTTGCTATTTGCTACTGTAAAATATTATTGAATAATTCACCCTTTTATATTTATTATCCATGTTTGTGTATATTTTTTTTTCTTGTATATCAGGCTAATTTATCTGTAATCAACTGATATTTTATCTACAAATACAATTTAAATTAAATTAATAGGCACTTTAAAATAATCATTAAATAATTTTAATAAAATTTTAAATGTACAAGTGAATTTATATCACAATATATTTGATCAATTTTATTTATCAATCATTTATAATTGTCAGCAGATTATTTATTCATTTATCTTTCTCTTTTTCTCTCTTGATTGTTAAGAATTAAAAGAAAAAAATCGATTGTTTGCACGAAAACAAATTATCGATTTAGATATATTCTGACTTTTCAATTGTTATTTTATTTATTTTCATTTGTATAATAATATAAATGAATTTATTTTCTTTTTTATATTTTTGAAGGTTAATTCGGAAAAAAAATTATATCGGGCATTGGGCAATTTTAATGAATCACCCATTTGCCGGAAGCCAACAGAGTTCGTAGCCCACAAGTATAAGCAAAATAGATTGGAACAAAATGATAAATTAAAGTACGGTCAAGAACGCGATGCTGCATTTCAAAATCAAAATTAGCCTTGAGACAAATTGTTGAATATATATAAGAAAATATATATTCAATGGCTCGTGCATTCGTAGAACAATTTATATTTTATTATATTCGGGTAAAAAAAAATTGTTAAATGTCAATTATTATATTGATTAATGAGTGAAATAATAAAATTAAACAAAAGACAAAATAACTGGTTTTCAATTCGCAAAATTATTGACTATTATATTTACTTTACTAATTTATTTTATTCATTTATTTTTTCTCATTCAACCGCCAGATAATTTATGTAATCATTTTAACACACAAAAAAAAAAATTAATTGAATTTTCCATCTGAAAATTCAAATGCAAAACAAAAAATAAACAAAAATAAATAAAATAAACTATCATAAATATTTCATTTGTCATTAAAACACTTCATGCAATATTTATTATTATAACGCATTCATATTTCCAAGATGAAAATCATTTTAATTTATTAAAAAAATATTCCCACTGAGAATAGATAATGAATAATGGTATTCTCACAATTTTTACTTGATACGCGTTGAAGTGTATAATATAAAAAAAATAAAAAAATAAAAATATATTCATACATTGCGCACCTGATCTCATGTTCCGCCTTCGTTAACAACATTCTTGACGCTTTGCACGCGCGTGTCACTGCCATTATCTCAATCACCTTATGAATAATCAGCACTCTTATTATTTTTTCTTCATATATCCAGTTATGTCATTATAAGAAGGCAGGACCGAAGTTGTCGTTTATAAAAAGAGGCGTTCCTTCCGTGTCCTCGATGTTACATCGATATTGAATAACGTAAATATAAATTTATAAATCTATATGCATAAAAATTATGAAAATAAATCTATATAAATTCAAAACATATATCTTAAACAACACGTAAATTCATCGTCATAATTACTAATCGAAATATCATAAAACAATTATAAAACTTAGTAATTAAATAGTGTAATTAAAAGCATAAGGAAAAATAATAAACGTTTTAATTATATATAAAAATGATATAGGAAAAAAAAAATTTATGAATTTACATTGCTACCGTCTCGTTTATTATTTAAATGTATATTATTTATCGTCGATAACAACTGCAAGATCATTAGATTGGAATGAAGGCGAGGGTGCATGTAATATAAAGCAACTAAAAGAGATGGAAAAATTAAAATGAAAGAGGCGCGACCTCGTTGAGAACGTGATAGCCGCGTGGAGACGAAATCTACGTCATTAAACATAGATATTAATTCTTATATATCAAGAGTATATGTATTTATATACTTAAATATAAATATATATTTCTATCTATATATGTTTAACTGTATTTGTTTATGAACAGGTATATATGTGGAGTTCCCAGGAACATGTGTATGAACCGGTCAAACAACGACCTACCTCAGCAAATAAATTCAATGCGCGTCACTTAATTTTACACCAGACAATAAATGTTAATATTTCTAAGTATCCATGAAAAATATATTATCATTTTTTTTTTAATACAAATGGGGGATATAAATTAATTGTGGATTTTTATACAGTCATCTTTTCGTTTTTTTTTTTTTTGAGATTAATTAAATTCATGGTGGATTTCATTGTAAGTAACACCTGTAGATGATTTTTTTTTTTTATTGTTTCGTCAAGAGGGGAAAACCCAGGTAATTTTGATGGGGAAGAACATCATGCGGGTATTCACTGTATGATTGAAAGATTTTTTTTTTTTTTTATATTTATATTGTTAGTCTATATGTTTATTTATGTGTGTGTGTATAGTTATGAGACAGATGAGTCAGCTGATATTTCATAACTGATGTAGAGAGAAAAAAAAAATTATTAATTTATACTTTAAATGTATTTAGAAAAATTGAAATATTTATTTATTTATTTTTTTTTTTGTGATGACAATTATTTCAGTAATATTTATGTTATAACAAATCAATATACAAATTCATATATTTACATATATATATATATATATTCGTGATTACTTCGGAGAATAATTACGATTTGATTGATTAGTAATGAATTTCATTTTAATTTTCAGAACTTATTTAACATTTAAAAACAACACGATATTAATTTTTTAATTTAAGAAATTTAAGTATAATAAATTTTATAATTGTGTATAATATTAATTGCTATGAGGAATAATTGTTTGTTTATTTACAGAATAATTAATTGTAATTATTATAATTAGTTATAAATCCTAAAATGTCGGATTTTCTAAATTTGTATTCGTTATTTTTTTTTTTTTATTGTGAACGATAACAAAGTCGTGATATACTTCCTAAAATATTTGTTTGATTACTCTCAGAAAGACTTTGACATTTTCGTTTTTTAAAAAATTTATTATTAAAAGAATTTGAAAAAATTAAATTACTTCGTTGTTTTAATTTATGTTTAGAAATTGTTTCTGGAGAACAATTATTATCAATATTATTATTAATATTTTCTGTATTATTATCTGATTGAAAAACTTTTGATTTAGTTGACAAATCTAGTGGTTCATCATCAATATATTCAAAAATTTTCCTACTACAAGATGAAGATCGGTGATTAGTGATCTCTTCTTGGAAAGGAGGAATATTTGAAAAGATGGATGATATTTTTTTTAATTTTATTGTTTCATGTGAATTCAGTGCGCAAAAACATGGAATTCCCCGAGAATCAAAATGTTGTTTGTACATATTAAATTTTTTATTTGTCATATTCATGTTTTTAATATGACAATTCTCACAATGTCCTTGCAAAATTTCCGATTTACATTTAAATTCACTCAACTGTCCTTGCACTTCACCAGGAAGATGAGAATTTTCATTAAAAGTTGAATGACTTGCAGGATGATTTTTCGTAATTGATTCAATTGATATTTGTGATTTTATTGAATTCTCAAAATTATTATTTTTATTCACATTTTTCCAAATTTTCTTGCATTTTTTACGAAAAAACTTTGTAATTCTAGATTTATTTCTCGACTTATCTGATACTATCTCCAATTTTTCTACAGAACTTGACAATTGATCAGCTATTTTTCCCGGGCTACTTGTAGAATATTCAGATATCAAAATCGGTTTTTCAACAACATCACCAGATTTTTTATAATCATCCAAATACGATGAGACAGTGGTTGACGAGCTATTGTTTCTAACAACTACATCAGGATATAATGAATGTCTTTTTGTTCGGTCGCATGATAAATTTACGCCAACAATTTTCGATGAAGTCCCTGACAAATTCATCGAATGTAATTTACGTTCAACACCACAACTCACTTTTTCATTTTTATTATCAACAAAATTATTTCTTTGCATTTTTCTCCTTACTCCACTTCCTATTTCATTCAACGACAACACTGAATCCTGCTTGGGTATACCAGAATCCTGATGAGACAATCGTGAATTGGGCGGATGTGCTCTTGGTGGTTTACGAATTTTTGGCAGAGTTTGAATTATTTTAAAACAATTATCTTCAACATCATACGATCGAATGGCATCACAAGGAGAATTATTAGAATCAGTTGAAATTATTTGAGATATCCTCAATGCAGATTTGTCATTCTCCAATGAATGCAAAGACATTTCTGATGATAATGGATACACTGTTGTGTCTGTTGACGCTGATGAAATATGAATTGTAGGCAATGACGATTGTCGTATCTCATCTTGATGTCTATTAATCAATGGATATTCTTCAGATACATGCTCACCATTAAAATTTTCATTTGATATTGATCTTAAATTTGACGATGCTTCTAAATTACGACTAGACATTCTTTTAAATGCTGGATGATTAGGCATTGTAACAGAAACAAAATTCAAACCACGAAGACCAGTAATACGAATATTTGTCGATGTCAATGTTTGATCTGCTGATGAGACATTATTATCAGACTCTTGACTATTACGAATTTGCGACTCTTCTAAAAAAAAAAAAATAAATAAATAAAAAGATTCAATAAAAGTTCACGTTATAAAATACATAAATTTATTTTTTTAATAAAATTAAATATAAATAATAAATACCTTCATTTTTATTTGGATAACACAAAAACCATGGAGCTATGCATGCGTATGTTACACCAATAGCAACTGCAGCTCCCATAAATAATGTCATTTTCGGATCTGGAATAACCCGAAAAAAATGATGAATAAATAAATTACACGCCATTGAAACAAAAAAATACCTAATTATTATTAATATTTATAATATTCAACATTATTATCAATTTGTTTGATAAAAATTACACTTGGATTAACATTTGTGATTTCATTCACGTTTCATTCAACACTGAATTCGATAATAAATATCAGAAAATAATACTTACATCTTTCTATTACCCTAAATTAATTGATAATGTCAATAAACTTTGAATACCATTGTATTAATATATTTTTGAAATTATCTAAAAGTAAATAGAGTGAATGAAATAATTAATAATCCCAAAAATTTACTTCTTATTATTAAACGTATAAACACACACATTGTTTGTTATTGTTTTGTGTATAAAATATACGAACTATCCCATACATGGAAATTTTCTATAATTACATAATAATTTTATACAACAACCTTGGCCTTGCTTTCATGTTCATTCATATAAATTACAAAAAAAAAAAACAAATCAAAATGATGTTTATACTCTATATATAACATTAATGTAATAATATTTCTTATAATCGTTCTTTGAAGTCATAAAATCATCCGGCCAGAACAAATATTACATTATTATCTTGTATAATTTTCATTTATAAATATAAAACAATATAAAAAAATATTATGTTTAATGACACGTGGTATTAAAATATGATTCATAATCAATGGGACCGTTTAAATAATAATCAATTTCTAAACAAAAAGTGCAGGTGTTTTTGAAGGCTCTAGGAAACAAATTGATCAAGGCAGAAAATAAATTATAATATAAAAATTAAATTAGACCATTTCTATGCTAAACACATAAAAGATTATCCATTGAAAATTAATTGAGAACTAGTTTCCCCTCTCTTCATTTCATTATTAATAATATCATTAAATATTTTTGAGGATAAAAAAAAATTATACAAATAAAGTTCATTTATTTTTTATTTTTTTTTTGTCAATTGATTTGATGACAAATAACAATGTTGATTATACATTTAGTATGAAAAATGTACGGAAGGACCTTGATAGTTTTCTATGATAGTTCAAGTACATGTGTATCCTAAGGTAAATAGTCCTTTGTTCAATAAGTATTATTTCCTAAACAAGTCATGGTCATAATCAACAATGATTCGTAATAATTTTAAACGCACAGATAAATATTTTTCTATGTACATATTTAATAATTAGTTTTCATTTTTATGACGCACTTTAGCGTTGTGCATTGGGGTTTAATTCACGAGGTATTAGGTAAAGGCGATAAAATTTACAATCTGTATATAATATTATCATTGCGGATATGAAAGAATAATATATTAACGCGCGATGAGCGAAACACAATTGACCTTCGTAACAATCATAATGTCTATGTCCTCGATGGGGACAATTTTAATTTCAAGCAGCTACTGTTCATCATATAACGGATGTTAGAAAATCCTGGAAGAAAATTAAGTATCATGAAAATTATCATAAATATAATATTCAGAAAAATTGCTTCTATTTATTTTTTTATTTTTTTTGATAAATGTTTTTTTGTTTCAATTTTTTTTTTCATGGCAGAAATTAAATTTGTGCAACGTTGAACTGTGTTTTTAGAGATTAAATAATAATATTTTATTATTAAGATACTGGTTTTGAGTGTAATTTGTATTTAATTGACTCAGCTGTCATGGAATTTTTATTGAGCACGAGGGATATTGAAAATTCAACTCGTTCCGGTCATTAGTGTGTACACTTTTTCCATTAGTTTTGTCCTTAATATTCACGAACTTTCTTAAAAGTATTCAAGTAACTTTTTTGTCCTCGGTCAATTAAATAATAAAAATGATTTATAATTAATGAGATGAAAAGAAATATTTTATCAGAATCTTCAAATTAATTTACAAACAAATTTTTGATACATTAATTATTTTTTTATCTATACATGAATTTAATAAATCAAACACAATGCACTTTAATTTTATAAATATTAATATGCGATAATTAACGATTGATTAAATTTAATCTCTAAAGTTTAAGAACCGACTAATAATGATTAAACATTATATGAAAAGATTGATACCACTCTCGATCTGATAATCGCTACCGCGAAATAAAAAAAAAGAAAAAAAAAAAAAAAAAGTGATTCAGGCTTTCTAGAACACCACGTCCTTGATTCTGTGGACTCCACGCCCATATCCTTGCAAAGTATGTATGGGGAATGTATATCCGGTATACAAATTTTTTTTCTTTCAATCACAAATCCATCACTAATTTTTCATAGCCAAAAATCATCATATTATTTCTTCTCATCATCATTAAAAAATCGCCAAGAATATTCAATCATATATTACAAAATTATCTCAATTTATTTATTCTCATTCTCAACACTTGTAATTATCGATTGAAAAAATCCTACAACTATTTCTACGCAGTTATTGATTCGATAAATAATAGTGAAATTGAGCTCGATCCAAATCAAGCGTGTAGCAGAATTTTTTTTATTTGTTATTTATCATTTTTTTTTTCTTTTTTTTGTAATCAGTTCAACATCGACAATGTATTTTCCCAACGATTCATGTAGGACAAGGTTGGATGTACATTTCCTATACTCTATCCTTTTATAATGAAGGTGACAAAATAATATACATATAAAATAGTGCAGAGTACGAAAAAATTGAAATAATTCTTTATGTAAAATAAATATAAATAGTATAATTGTTAATTGTGCTGCCGATTTAAATCAATATTTTTCTACGAATGATTATCATAGTACGTTATCATTTAAGATATACACAAATATATTTATATGTATATATGTAAATAAATACCTATGTACTTATGGACCAAGTGTGAATATAAAAACTGCCAATAAGTCACGAGAAAAATTATGCTTGGGGACCACTCCTCTCTTATGTATACGCGACAAGGCTAGATTATTATCTTGTAAGATTACTTATTATGCGATAACTATGTTTTAACATCAAGATGAGACAGAGATAAGTATAATACCTGATCATTATACCACTCATTAATAACTCATTACCTTCCGAAAATATATCGATCATTTAAAATTATGTATCTACGTTGCGAGAGTTGTGAATAGCAATTCGCTAATTTTTTTTTTCCTTTAATTTAAAAATAATATTAACGATTAAAATTATTGATTGTGATCGAGATTAATTGCACTTATTTCGTCGCGATAAATCACAGTTAATAACAAAAAAAAAAAAGTGATTGAATAATAATCTGATTCATGCAGAAGTTTCTCGAATAATTTATATAAAATTTATATTTGTGTATTTTTTTCTTTTTTTCAGTGGCTGATTTTATATTATTTTTTTTTCGTCATTATTTTTCTGTCATTAACGATTGATTCAATTTATATTTCAGATATTCGATCAGTATGAATAGGAATTAATAAATTAATCAAACTGATGAATTGAAATATTTTAAAATGAAAATTAATTTAAAAATTGATTGACAAATTTTATTTTATAAGTCATATATTTTCACGTATAAAGGAGTACATTAAAAATTATAATTGTAATATATATAATTATATATTGTTCGGTATTGTAATATACGAGATTAATTTTTTACATTTATTCACAGGAACAGGAATATGGTTTTAGGAATATTCATCACTATGTCATCAGACTCCAAGTGTTGCCTGCAATACACCTACATTGTTATCACGATAATTTATTACCTGTGATATTTATCACCTTTAATTCCATATTGTATGGTGATGACTATTTTTATCCCCTATATAAAATATCGTACGCATGATGAATAAATAATTCAACGCACTTAAATTAAATTGACAAACAATATATAAAGTCAAAACAAAATTTTATTCTAACAATCTCGTCACGAAGTTTCGTCTCGGAACTTTTCTCCAATATATATTCCCGTAAATCCTTACTTTATTCTCTCCATTTTTTTCGCATGGTATATATGTATAAATTTTACTTACATATACAGTATAGAAGAGTGGCTGGTCAGTTTTCTCCTCACGATTTGGCCTTCACTGCAATGCTTTTAAACACTAATACCTCTATTTCAATTGATAATAACTATATAAAAGTACAAAGATAAAAAATTAACGCCACACTATAATATAAATTAATTTTAATATTTATATTTTTTTCTATTATTTTAAAGTAAAATATAAATATAAAACTATAAATTAAAATTTACAAATGAATAATAATATAATTCTTTACCAATTTTTGATCAAACATTGCGACAAATTATTCATTGACGATTTATTGAATATTAAATGCGTTTATGTAAAAAATAAATTCTTAATGAAAAATTAATATGCGACACTCCCCTTTTCAATAATATAATTTAACATGTACAGAAGTTAAATGCGAGTAATATTTAATCGCATTAATATAAGCAATAATTTTTTTTTTCTTTTTATATAATATGATTTTTATAATTTTTTCTTTCATTTTTTTTTTCATTAATTTCCATATCATTCGTTATCTTAACGACAACTATTAACAATTCTAATTGGATTATTGCTACAACATCACGTACTGGAGGCCTGCCTCTAGTTACAGCCAATAGAAGGGAAAAACGTGAGCAATATTGGATATTTATGAGTGATGTGGGTGCTATTGAAAAGCAAGATGAAGATAAATAAAAAATATTGTTTGAGTTGGTGGATATACGTTGTTTATTGCACGAGATACATATATATATATTAATTGTATCGCACATGTCGATGGAGGCCATGATTTAATTATTCATTCTTTGCATATTATTATGTATAATGTAATAATTAAAATAATATAATTTTTTTAATTTACAATTTTTTTTTTATTTTCAATTGCGTTACGCATTTTTGCATCACGATAGATTAGGAATTTTATGTCAAGTAGAGCGAGACTTGAATTGATATTTTATTTTAATTTCATTTTGTCTTTTTTTTTTTTTTTTTTATTGATAGTCTTTACTCGATATAATGAATTGAATCGGATGAAGAAATAGATAATCGGATTTTCTTAAGAATATCCCTTTATTCATTCATAATTAAATTCTCTTGCTCTCAATATTTCATCAAATTTATTTCATTTTATTTCATTTAAATCTATTTACGACAGTATTAATTATATAATTTGTATTTTAATATATTAATTTGAATATTATTTAACTTTAACATAATTTTACTGCATGTAGTAATTTTATTTTATGAATTATAACTAACAACACATAATGTTTATAATTATAAAAATACTTCTGAAAGTAATTTACTTACAAATTATTTATTAAATAGACTGTAGGATGTGAATAGGTGATAAATAAATGAATAGAATTATTTTAAAATATTGAAATACAAATAAATATAAATAATATATATGTAATTTTTTTATTTTAATTGATAATATATCGACTAGAATTTTAATTACCACGTATACGTTATAAATATTTTCTTATTTCTTTTAACTACAATGAATAAGTGAACGATTACGGGAAAAATGAATATCTGTTGTGCCGATAAGTTACTATGGAGAATCTGCCTTCACATTTACAATAATTTATTATAATACTATATATCTGACAACACTTGTACTTACCAACCGAGCCAACATCATAAAATATATATATTTTAAACACAGATAATTATCCATCATTTATTACACCAAAGTGAAATAAAAATTTTCCAACAAGAAAAATACAAAAATAATTCTCAAATATGAATAAAAATTCTCAAATAAAAAAAAATACAAAAATAATTTTCAAATTTGAATAAAAATTTTCCAACAAAAAAAAATACAAAAATAATTCTCAAATTTGAATAAAAATTTTCCAACAAAAAAAAATACAAAAATAATTCTCAAATTTGAATAAAAACTTTCCAACAAAAAAAATACAAAAATAATTCTCAAGTTTAAATAAAAATTTTCCAACAAAAAAAAATACAGAAATAATTCTCAAATTTGAATAAAAATTCTCAAATAAAAATAAAATATAATAATAATTCTCAAGTTTAAATAAAAATTTTCCAACAAAAAAAAATACAAAAATAATTCTCAAATTTGAATAAAAATTTTCCAACAAAAAAAAATACAAAAATAATTCTCAAATTTGAATAAAAATTCTCCAACAAAAAAAAAATACAAAAATAATTCTGAAGTTTAAATAAGAATTCTCCAACAAAAAAAATACAATAAAATAAATAAAAATACTCTTTCAACTAAAAATTTCTTCCAGAATTTTGCAATATTTTTAAATTCACAATACAAATATTAATAATATTTTACTAGCTATCAAAATTAATACATTAACTATAAATAAATTTATATATATATACGTATAAATATGTATAAATATTTGCATTAATAAAGAAAGATATATTCGACATTCAAATAAATGCCGCGAAAACCGCCACACAAAATATACATAAACGAGCATACCCGAAGCTTTATTCTCTGTCATGCGCATTACATAAAACACAAAACACCAGTTTCGCGCATATTATTATTATATTACAAAACACGACGCTTTTTTAACACACACATCATCACTACTTGCGCAATTATACTTCCAGTAGATGGCACCACTAAAATATTAAAAAAAAATTGTCTCTCAAAGGCGGCTTGGGTGTATATTTGTATTAGTATTAGACATTGTCCGTTGAATTTTGTGCACATGATCCGTGTGTGTTATGTGCGCCGTAACAACCAACTTATCATGGCGGCCCTGCCACTGTTGCAATTATTTTCGCGAATGTTTGTCACTATTCATACAAATATTTGTTTAAATTATGCTAATAATACCGTATGAATAATGTCAATTGATTTATACGTGAGTTTAATAGTGACATGTGCAGTGATTCGTAGCATATTAATTTGCCATTTGTGGCATTGATAATTTGCCTTAATTTTTATTCGTTTTATTGGATTATCTTACGTGTCATTGACCATATCTGTTTTTCATAGTGAGAAAGGTATTTATATATATGTGTGTATGTATATATACATATATATTATATGTATATTTAATAATAAAAAAATATTTGACATGCAATAATAATAATTATATTAACTAAACAGACAATGGAATAAATGCATTCATTGTGTGATAATTCACTTCAATTTTCGCTGCACTCTTCATTCATATAATAAATTATCATCATAATAAATAATGAGAGAGAAAAATTGATATAAAGATTTTTTTATTATTAATATTTAAAAATTTTTGAGACATGTATTATTAAGGATTATTTATTTTTATGTCAATTTTTTAAAGGGATAAATTATCACCAACATCACAAATTTTTTTATTTTTTATTTTTAAAATATATATGTTGATGGTATTTTATTTTTATTTTTTTTTTTACATCAAAAATCACATTTGAAAAATTTATTGAAACATTTAAATTCATTTTATAATTTTTTCCTATTTTTTTTTTTTTTTTTTTAATAATAATAAACATCTTGTTTTATTTTCTATAATATTATATTCCATGCAATTTTATTTATTTTTATAATTAATATTGAATGAAATCTTTTATTGCAATGACTCGCAGATAGTTTTTTCTCACTCTTTTTTTTTTTTTGTCAGTTGACCCTTTCTCACGACATTTTGTGTGTATGTATATATGTATGTGTGTGTGTGTGTGTGTGTGATGAGTAAGAGGAAAGAACGGTCGATGAAAAGTCAATGACCGTTCGAAGGGCATAACGTTAAGTATTGACTAATATAATACGAATTATCGATTTTTCAATTTAGATATTATCTATACTCACAATTTTGCTTTGTCATAATTATAATTATTGAAGAATTGCCATAAAAATGATAAAAAAAAAAAAAATTCTCTCATACTTTTAGAATAGAAAAAAATCAAGTAACATATAAAATTCAGAAATATAATTCATTAATTTAAAAATTATATCATCACTTCAAATTAATCTCAATCATATTTATTATTATTCTGATATACATTTAAATATTTATCTGTGAATGAATCGACACAATTATATACAGAGAGAGAGAGAGTGCAATCACATAAAAGATTACACATAGTAATTAGAGAATTCAAAAAAAAAAAATACAAAAACATTTCATAATAAAATGCAAAAGAAAGAATTTAGTATTTAATCAGGACTAGAACAATATAACTGACACTTTAATAATTGAATTCTATGATAAACAAATAATAATAATAGAGGAAATATAAAAAATGATACTTATCAATTTGCCGATAAATTGTGCTGACACATTAGGTAATAAACAATCATCTGTTTATTACCTAATGTATCAATACAATTTCGAGCAATTGAAAGTAAAAGATATCTAAAAAAAAAAAAAAAAATAAATTGCCTGAATTACAATAAAATTTATGAGAAAAATTGAGATCAATTCAATGATTCTATTTTGATATTTAATTCATTTATTGGCCACATAGAGTTATTATATAAATGTCGTATTTTCACATGTCACAGAACTTGCAAACAATATATATTGATATATTATATACACTTACACAGACATATATGAAAGTGAATGCTTTAACTGTCGTCATATTCCTTATCGGTTTAGAAATATATCATCTGAAGTGCGAAACATCTTACGATAATGCAACAATTCAGCCATAAATGTCAATGACCGCAATTATATGATTATACCTGACGTCAAATTTCTTAAATATCCTTCATAATTCAGCTGTGTTTATCTGCCAAATAATTTTTCATTACATTATCAATTAATAACTCTGAATATACGTATATTGTATATATATATATGTATAAATTCATAAGGGAAAATATTCATATATTTAATAAATAATAATTGTTATATTGATACCTTTACCCTTATTTTTATAATTAAAAGTAAAATGCTGGTAGAAAACACAATAATTATTTTATGGATGAGAAAAAAAATTTTTTTTTTATTGATAAAAAGCCTCTGTTGTTTAATTGAATTGTAACATACAATTAAATTGTCATTCTAAATGTCAGTATGAATTATATTGCGGGTAATTATCGTTTCCGTTGTTAATTCAAACAATTTATTGCTTCAAATGAAAAACAGATAATCAATAATATTTTTTTATTAATCTATTATAGTAATAAAATTTCAAATGTATTTTTTTTTTGTCAGAAATATCGTTCAAAATGAAAGAAGAAAAAGACGTAGAAGAAGAAGAAACTGGAAAAATATCTACAGGAACTTCCACTGATGCTACCATTCCATATGGGTAAGTGAAAATATTTCTTTTTATTTATTATTACTTTACAATCAGAAAAGAAATAAATATCAAGATTTCTTTTCTCCTCAAATTTTATTGTAAATTTTTTTCATTGAACAACTTGCAATTGATTCTCATTGGAATTATTCATTGTCTAACAATAAAGATATATATTATATCATTTTCATTCCACAAATAAAATTCATTTGCGTTATCGACATTATCGACTGAAATTCATAGTGTCTCAATTCGCCACTAGGCGACAAATAATTATGAGAGTGGCGCGAGAGAAAATAAAATACGTACCCGGCTCATTCGAGAAGACCATGAGCTATAACGTCAGTTTACGACGAACCGCCGAGAAAATTATAACTTTTGTTCATCTTGTATACACTTTTTCTTATTATCAATAATATACGTACAGCTATTTACGCTTCAATATTCATTCATTCAGCTGCGTACATGTTTATATATTACAATGCGTCGCTTAAATATTATAGCGATAATTAAATAATAATATGTGAATTAAAAATAGTGTAATATGATACAAGTTGATATTGTTTAATTTGAAAATTACATTGAATGAAATACGTATAAAAAAATATATAATGATATCATCATTATAAAGATAAATAGGAAGTCATTTCTCGTTTACTATTTTACGCGCGCTGCGTAGTTATTTCTGGTTGTTACACACAGCATATATAGTGATTTATGTATCCAAGGTCAAGGATTTACAAATCATTTACTTCTAATGATAAACGAGAAAAATATCTAACAATATTTTTTATATACAATTGAATTTTAAAGTTATTTTATATCTATTTTTTTTTTTTCTATTCAATGTTTTATATTACAATGAATTCAATACAATTTTTCTGTTCTTTCTGTATTATTGAGTTAAATATAAATTAACATTGGAATTTTTTACAATACTATACAAAATAAAATAAAAAAAAAAGGGGGAAATAAAATGGTAAACAAATAATATTGAAGAAAAATAATAAGAAAAAAAAAGAAAGAAGAAATTAATATTACAGAGACTGTAATAATTTCAAGAAAGATAATAATAATATTATTCATTTTTGAGTATAATCAATAATAATCAATTGATTCTGATGGCTAATTTAAATATAAAATAATTATTTATGAATGCACACGTTAATATGTCTGCTAGTGTATGTGAGTTGGTGCAATAATAAACATCATTAAATGCATTTTTAACGTCAATTGTAATATTGGTAATTATATTTATCAAAAATGACATTTTTAAATATTTTAAAAATTAATAAAATATTAATATAGACAGTTGAATAATGTTCAATCGTTTAAATGATTGTCAGAGAACTTTATTTATATCTCTATCAATTTAAAAAAATTGTAATATATTACAATAGAGAGTGTAAATAAATTTTGTGATAATATAATATAAATATATAATGTGGCCACAAGATCATTATTGTCCTAAATATGGAACGCAACATCCTCACGAGATCAATTATAACAATTGTGATTCTTCAAATTTAGTAATGATGCCACCAAATAATACTAATCGAACATTAATTCAACATTATGATCCTGCAAAAGTATCGGTGGCAAGTACAAGGTCAGTTTTTTCACGTGATTATATTTAATAATAATTAATTGACAACGATGTGTAATTAATTTTATAATTATCTTTTTACGGAAAATATTATTTTGCACAGTATCTAATTATTATAGGATAATATAATGTTTATTTTTTTATTTTTTGAATAGAAGTAGAGACAATGAAATTAATGTGGGCTCATGAAGATAATTGGTTTGGAGAAAATGTAAAATAATTTTTATAATTTTCGTCCTTGGCAAAAGTATCCGAGTATTAAATCACTTTAAGACTTTGCGTAATCGTTGATGAAAATTTAAAATGACGATGAGTGGCCAAATACGCCGGACAAAATTAATTTGTTTAACCCGTCAAATTAATTATCTAACATTTAAACTAATTTCAAATCTCATTGCCAATAATTTTGTTTATAAATTTATTCGTATTATATTTTCTTGATTAGTATATATTTTATCAAATTTACATAAATTTTAATTAAATATATTTGAGCTCACATCCGAATAATGATGAATCATTAAATTTCCAATGCATAACTGAATATTCAATTTATGATAATAAAATGAAACAAATACATTCTGTGTATTGTATATGAAAAAAAAAAAAATATATTTATGATTATGGAAAATTTTCTTTAGTCAAATTAATCGAACTTTTACGTGAAATTTATTAATAAATTTATTTTTCAAAAGTCACAATTCACATAAAATATACATCAAGACAATCTTTGTTTTAAACTTTATTCAGATTTAAAAATTTTATATAACTGCATAAGATTGTTTAATTGCATTATAAAAGAAATAAAAAAAATAACAAAGAAAAATTTTCCCCTTCAAAATTCGTGACTAATTTGTTTTTATTGTTAAAAACCATCGTATCATTTTTATCTTGCGGCAATATATTTTACACACTAACGTCATTCGAAGTAAGTAATCTAAAATATTATCAATAGAGAAATAAAGACCGGTATGTTGGTGTAAATATGTGTCTGTGTGGGTTTGAGAATATCATATTCTCATGAGATTCCGTTTGTTTTTTTTTTTTCTTCTCTCTACCTTGTGTATATATCTTCATCGTTAACTTTAACTTATATATAAAAAACAAAATGCGGTTTCTCTTTCTAATATACATTAATATACATATACTCCTACGCACGCCATTAAAGTTATTCCTATTGGTATACTAATGAGACAGTGAATGTGTGCAGATTTAGACGCAATTCCGAATTGTGAATATACCAAAGTATTATAGCTCGGGAATTCTTCAATTTTGTCTATCACTTAAATTATTATAATCACACTGGAAATAGAAATCGTACAACAAACTATTCATTATGAGAATTGCTTTACCTTTTATATTTATTTATTTTTTTCTTTAAATAAACAACTCGATTTGAATCATCAAATTGAAAAAAAAAATGTTTCTTCTTCATTTTTATATTTTCACAAAGATAAATTACTCTGCAATGATAAATTATTATTCATAAACCACACATTTGTCGTCATATTAAGAAAAAATATTGAATATATCAATCGTGATTGTGAATATGTAATAAAGTTACGTCAATTCTTGGAACTGTCAACTAGTTTCGATTCTACATAGTGTCTATCATAAAGAATTATTTATCGTTGTGTTCTTTAATTAAAGTGTCTTCTTTAAACGCTAAAGGTCGTGAGAAGCATTCAATAAAAGAGAGAAAAACTGGTGTAATCAGTCATATATCCATTGGTTATGATTATTAATTCGTATAGTTTAAAGTTCAATACGATTTTGCGTTTAATTTTCTACGAAAATCATTCAATTTATCCAATAAATTGGATTAAAATATATTGAGGGTCATTACTTTTTTTTTTTTTATATATATTTTTTCCTTAGTTTATGTAAATGTTTGGATAACGAACGTATTTATTAGTCAACGACCTGATAAAGATCTTGAATAAAAATGAAAATTATTTAATCATCATCACGACAAAATTCACAAATATTATCGATATATTTCATCAAACATTTATTTACCTTTGAATATTTTTATTCTATTATCAAACATATATAGAAATTTGAATATATTTTCTTCATTCAATATTTACTTTTAGTGATAAAAAAATATTCAAATAAATTATATGCGTATATTTTTCATTTTCCTTTCGTTTCAACGTGCAATTCTCACTAAATGTAAACTGTATAAAAGCTACATAATATATACGGTGCCAAGTGCGTTGTTTTTTCCATTCGTGACACAGTGACTTTGACCTCGTTGTCCTCTACCTAGGCTATCACACTTCTCGTTGGCCACAATATTTCTTTCCCAATAGAGTATCATTACGTCATTATATTTCTGTTCTCTCTAAAAATGAATCAATAAAAATCTGATGAAAAATTCATTCGCTGTGTATATTTAATAATATCGATAGTTATAAATATAAAACTGTAAAACTTGATTGAATTAATAATTTAATTTAATTTATCAGTACATTTCATTACTGTTATAACAGTTTAATAATTATATTTATATAATTATAATACTTATTTATGGATTATAGGCAAATGAATTAGTAGAATTTTTTTTTTTTTATATATTCAAGTGAATTTAAAATGAATAAAACTATTATTTTCAATATCTACGTAAATACATTACTGAAATAAATTTATTAAAATCTATTAAAAAATATTTCATTTTCCCACTAAGTGTTTAAACTAATTATACTGACACTGATTATGATAATTCTAGTATTTATCTGATGAACTAAATATTATTCAAGTGCAAATGAATATCTTGTTATGAAATAAAAAATTTAATTCAAACCAGATTTAAATATGTATAATAGATATGTAATTCATTATTTTTTTTTCAGCTATCGCTATGGCATATATATATATATATTATTATATATTAATATTAACTATTGACATAAAGGCTAAAAAATATTCTTATCTAAAATTTCAAAATGTGTTTTTAGTCGTTTAATTTTTTCTTCATTAACATTTTATTTGACATGATTTTGTAATCTCGTTCGTAATATATAAATGAAAAATTTACGTCGTTATAAATTGGATAAAACGATTGACGTATACATCAACCCCTTGGTTGATATATTGTATGTATAGATATTATATATATATATATATATATATATATTTATTTGCGCAACAGGTTTGTGGGACTGCCTCAACCATACGTATTTCTCGCTTATTATTATCACTACAATTATGTGTATATATCTTATTCTTTTTAAAGATATATATTGTTTGATTATTTTTTTATACTCCCAAATATTTCTATGTAATTAATTTCATTGGTTAGAGATGATAGTGTATGAGGATCTTGTTAACTCGACATCGCATCATGATGAAAACTTTATTTATAGCGATATCATTTAATAGTTTTTTTTATTTGAACGATTTTGTCAATTAATATATTTTTTTTTTTTATATATTATCACGCGATACGCATTTTATTTTTATAGCAAGATGTTAACGGTTTTATTATACTGCGTATATACGTTTGTTATTTATAAAGAGGAAAAAATCTTTTTTTTTTTTTTTTGATAATGTTTTCTTTTTAGTTTGGAAAATTTTTATTTTTTATTCTGCGTTTTTAATTGTATGATTGTAATTTTTTAATTTTTATCGCAATTATTATTGTTTAAATGATGAGGTTAAGTATTGATATTATAATTGTTTAGTGTTATTTATTGTGTTTTTTAAAAATATATTGATAATTGATATAAGAGAATTTCATCATTTGTGCTTAAATCATTCTCACTGACTTGATGTAATTTTTTTTCGTCTGTTTTTATTTTTGTTATCTAACCAATGTACATTGTATGTAATTCTGAACATAAAAAACTGAGTGGATAAATAGTGATCTATGACAGACACACACACATATACAATTAATAAATCTTATAATTATTTATAAGATTTTGTCGCGATACAAATAAAATTTTGCATTGAAAATTTTATCATTTAATGGAAAATTTCACACTTTCAATTTATAAATACACAAAAGTTATTATCATTAACGATTTATTGCAGTATATAATTATACAAAAAAATTTATAAATAAAATTAAAAATTGAGGAAAAATTTTTTTAAATAAAATATTTTATGAAAAAACCTTACAAAAAAAATTCTACAAAGAATAATAAGTGTAAATTTCAATTTTTTCTTCGCTTGCCTACAACGGTATTTAATCAAGTTTTAATTGATAACGATAAAAATAGATAGAAGAAAAAAAATCAACTAGAATTGACGTCAAAGCACAATTTTACAAGTTTGCTAATATCTTACATCGACATAATAGCAATCTATGAATGGTTAACAATTTAACGATTATCTGTGGTCATTATTTTATGTTCTGGTTTAGGTGATAATATATATCACACGATAATAAAATATTAGGCACATAAAACATTTGTACATAATTTATTTTAATAATGATATTATAGCATTGATACATTAGAAAATAAAATTCTTATATAAATTCTTCTTAAAAGCAATTAATAATTACTTTTAATTCTCAATTTCATCATATATAAATACCACTATAACTAAACATAGTTTATAATTTAGATACAAGTTTTGTTAAATTTTGTTCAATAGTATTTCATTTCAATCTATATGAGTACAGCTATTTACATTAAATATAACAGTTGTAACCTCATTTATGTGTTTACATATACCAACATGACAAATACCTGAATATTATTTTTATATCTTAATCAATCATTTATTTAATTATAACATTTATAACATATTCTAATTAAGCAATATTTCTCTTTACCTTTTTTTTTTCTTTTCTCTATATAATATTTCATTTGTTGATTTTATTAAATTATTGATATTTAATAATGTTATATAAAAATAGTTTATTCATTAAATTTATTTAGAATTAAATCTTTCTCATTATTTCAATCCAATTATTAAAAAATAATTTTAATCAATAAACAAAGGAAATTCAAATGATATCAAGTCATTGCATGAATAACAATTATTCGTTGTAATGCGAAATATTCATTCGGAAATTTGTTGAAGATCGGAATAGTAGGATGAAAAAAAAAGGCGGTCAAGGCGATCAGTCGTCTGCTAATTTTGTCGACGTATATTGCCTCTCTTCAAGAGTTCGATGCCCGAAATACGACCGCGCACGAGTCGTGAGAATTTTGCTCAATGCACGTGAAAAAAAAAAAAATAATAATAAGCACAATTAATAAATACTTTTATATGTATGTATTTGTTTACACATGTAGAGAATACTTATATCCATGTAGAAATATATTCATATTTATAATAATACATGTGTATAAATGTATGAATATTGTCCGGTTGTCATTGGCATAGAGGAAATTCAAAGATTTATAAGAGAAGGAAAATTGTATAGTGGACAAAAAAAAAAAAGTCGTGTCGTTTTGTGCGAGACGATACATTTTTAAAAATAAGCGGCTTCCAGTATAGTCATGACACGTGCACACACTTCAATCGTTCATCGTCGTGTCTCGTATTTTTCTCTCATTTCATTCATACATTAATATACTCATTGTGTGTGTACATATTTATATATACTGTAATAGAAAGAAAAAAAAGAAAAAATAAGTAATCATCGATCCAAAATATTCAAGAAATTATAGGGGGAAAAAAAAAAATGTTGAAACATATTCGGAAAATATTTTACGACGGATATAATCAATAAATAATTATTATTTTTTTGTATCTATTTAAAAATTCTGGTTATTACAAATTCGAAAATATAACTATGAAATTTAAATTCAGTAAATTTTGTGTAGATAAGAAATTTAAAAAAATTTAACTTTCTAGGTAATAATTCTTATCTATATGCCCTTCAGTATTTTATTTTTCAGGGAATTCAAATGAATGTAAATGAAGTTGGAGAATATTTATTAATTGAAAATAAATTTGAAAGAGAACATCTGATTTTTTATATATAAAAAATGAAAAAAAAAAAATGTATTGTGAGAAGATTTTAAATTTTATGTAGAGATTAATTTATGTATGCATGTGTGATTATTGCAACGAACCATTTAGATTATGCCCATGTGCAATGGGGGAAGCCATGTACAAGTATGTACACATTAGGGCTTTGTAATATACATATAATAAAGCTCTCTCTCTCTCTTGATATAAAGTCTGAAGGCAATTTAAAATTTTTAATATATATTTTTCCAACGATTAATACACAGTATCATTGTAAATAAAATATCATGTTGAATAAAAAATAATTATTAAAAAGTATATTTAAATATATATACATAGAAAAAAAAAAAAAAAAAGGGAATATAAATGAAATAAATTAATGAAAATATTTTACATTTTTAAATTGGATTTATTTAAATTTATTTATCATTAGAAAATTCTCAATGATGATTATACTACTTACAGCCTTGAATAATATACAGCTGCAGATATGCTATAAATATTTCTCTTGAAGCATTTTAGGTTTATACGCACTCTATTACGAGCGATAAATAGAAAATAGAAAAAATAAAATGTGAGAAAATGAGGAAGTTAAAGATAACAAATAATATACACAAAATAACATTCCAATTTTCCAGCATTAAATTATAAATTCTTCCCCAACATTTCCATTATACAATACCAGACTCAAGTATCGATCCGTGTCCAATACCTACCACAACGTGTGCGCAATTACCAAGTATAGAGCTCGATATTATTTCAAACTTTAATTTTCTAGATATAAAAAATAATATTATATATTTTCCATTCTCCAATCTCGTCAATATAGATATGATTAGATTAATCAACATATATACATTTATACCAATGTCAGGAGAATATTTTTCATTTATTGAACACGTGTAATACCATGAATATATTTAAAAATATTTTTAGATATCTCATATGAATTGTGTTCTCGAAAGAAAAAAAAAAAATCATCAATTTTTTTCATGATTAAATTTATTTTTCTCTGCTAAAAATAATTATCACAGATGTATTTTTTCTTTTTCTTTTATTTACATAATGATAGTGTCATGTATACTTCAACTATTAAGTACCTGACATTTTTGATAAGCATCTTGTTGATTTGATTATCATTAGCAATATATTATGTGTTATGTATTAACAAAAGATGAGACGTAATAAGTATGACTATTCAGGTGACATTATTGGCGATTTCCATTCTCCCGCAATTTCTTGTTTGGCTCAACTGCTCTCATCTATCCTCTCACTTCTTAACAGTCTTTGAGCGAGTCTTGTTTTAGCATTGAAACATTCGCAATGACCGGTTTATATAGATATACAATATACATAAACCAATATATGTACATACAGTTAGCGTAACTACAACGCTTTCAAGTTCAGAATTTCAAGGTTGAAAGTAAACGTAATTCATTTATCATATAACGTACGATGTAATTAAAAAATGATTATGCATACATACTATATAATATGTATTGTTACATAATATTTAATATTAATATCCATGTTTAAAAAGGAAAATAAAATTATTTTTTACCCTTAAATAATAATGGAATAATAGAATATTATATTTATCAGAGTCTCTGACACATATGAGATACTGTAACTATCAGTCGTATATGCGATAGAATTTTATATTAATAAAATTTAATAATACGTATTGAGAGAATTATTGTAATGATGATAGTAATAATGATAATGAAATAATTATTTTAGTTTTAGGAATAATAAATTTCTATTGTCATTGTAATTTCTTTACTAAAACTTTCCATATTATCAAATGATGTTTAATGTATTTTTTTTTTGTTTCATTCATTTTCCAGCAGTGCACGAGCCTCACGTAACTTGGCGGAAAAACAACGTAGAGATAATCTCAACAACAATATTGCTATGATGGCAGCGTTGGTGCCGACAATAATTGGAAGTTCAAGACGTCAGGATAAAATATCTATTCTTAGACTCGCTGGCGCTTATTTGAGAACTAACTTTAGTAAGTTTTTGTCATGAAAACAAATTCATTTATCAATGATAATTAATAAAAATATCATTTATATTGCAGCAATTGGTCCGGGTATTCCGCAGTTTCTTCCATCTAAATATGATGACATTGACCTTGAAGATAACTTCATCGATGTAAGTCGATAACAAGTTTATATTCTTTATTCAATTAAATATATAGAAAATTATAAGAGCAATAATAATTATATTGTTTTCTAGGCTTCTGAGGGTAATGGTGGCTTTCTTATTGTTGTCACTACAACTGGAAATATCGTTTACGTTGGACGAAGAATTGAAAGTCAATTAGGACACATTCCAGTATGTACACAACGAATCATGCAATAATATTAATTGATCTCAATGAAATCAATTTAATTGAATATAGTATCTTACAATAAATAAGCACTACAAGTATCGATTGATCTCATGGAGTTTATCAATTTTATATGTGACAAATACATACGCAGTTACAATTAACCTAAATGAACACTTCATCTCCATCTTTATATTTTATTATTTTTCTATCCATTTATTTTATCTATCTCACAATAAAATAGATCTTAATTTCTCATATACGGGTGTTTTCACAATCAGACGATCATTGTATAAGAAACATTTATGAATATCCCGCTGTGAAAACTACACAAGACTACTTTTAGAACACGTAGTGCAGACTTCTGATATTGATTCAATCCTCGCATAGCGTTACTTAACATCATACAAATCAAATTCATGATAAAATAAATAAATATAAAATATTTTATCATTATTATATTTATTTTTCAGATGGAACTCATAGGCAGATCGCTGTACAGTTATATCCATCAAGATGATCATGATGAACTTACAAAAGCTCTCACACCAGACGATACTTTTCCAGAAATTATCGACGTCAATCATACGGATCAAAATTCAAATTCATCTGACGATGTGATTCCATTAAAAAATAATAAATATATTTCGTTTAACGATCAGCGGCGTAATTTCAATATTAAATTAGCGCAACGAACGAATTCACGAAATGAACATACACAATTTAAATATTTTTGTGTATCCGGTGTGCTAAAACTCGCTGATTATTGCAAGAAAAAAATGAATCGTAATAGAAATATTACGAGCAATGATATTGTTTTTATTGGCATTGCTAGAATGATGCAAAAACGTATAACAGAATTGTCATTATTTGAGGCAAATAAACAAGAATATGTAACGCGCCATCTTCTTGATGGTCGAATTGTTTTTAGCGATCATCGAATTGCTGTTGTCGCTGGATATATGACTGAAGAAGTGTCTGGCACTAATGCGTTTAGTTTTATGCACAAGGAAGATGTGCGATATACAGTAATGGCATTGAAACAAATGTATGATCAACGTCAGGGTTATGGTGCCTCATGCTACAGACTATTATCAAAAAGCGGTGCATTTATATATTTACGTACACACGGGTATTTGGAATTGGATAAAAAAGCTGGGACATTTGAGTCATTTATTTGCGTTAATACTTTAGTCGAAAAAGAAGAGGGCGATGCACTTATTAAAGAATTAAAAGAAAGATTTTCAGCAGTGACAAGTAAAGAGAATACTCCAATAGAAAATGAATCGTTGCCATCGCCGGATTCACAGTCGAATGTCGAAGATCCCACACAACTTGAAGATGTTATATCGCAACTCATCAATGATTTACCATCGCCAGTACCGTCTGATGACCAAAATGTTCTATCACCTGCGCCTGATATTCAATACGCTAAAGCGGCTATTTATTCACAGCAAATGCCACCTATATCTGTACAATCAAGTAAAATTGGCATTACAAATTTAGAAATTCCCAGCAATGGCAAGCATAATAATAGTTTAGTCGATGAATCAAATTGTCCATCAATTAATCAACAATCATTGCGTGGTAAGCCAGAAATTTATGAAACGTCAATTCAATCGTTAAACGATGAAACATCAACGAGTGAACGAAATAAAATAGTGAATGTTGATATTTCCAATAATGATAATGAAGATTATGCTGACGATTCGCTTTCAATAATTTCTAAATCTATTGATAATGAACATAGCAAAGATGTTTTATTCCAAAGTAAACAATTGACAAGTAAATCGAGTCGGAAATATATGACACGTGGTAAAAATTTATATGAATTAAGTTCTAATACAACAATAATTAATGAAAATTGTACAGAATTACGGCCGACTGTTGTTTGTACAACACATAAAATTGATGAATCATCAGACACAACAATTCATTTAGCGACACCAATGAAAATTCAAAACGATGATGATTGTAATGAAAATCGTGCAGGAAAAGTGTTGATTACTTTGAGAAATGAAATCATGAATCATGATGCAGAACAACATGGACTCAAACGACAATTAGAGGATGATAATTATGCGAAATTTGACAAAAAGCAACGCAACAGTTTTTACGTTAATAAAGAAAAATCTACAAATCCAAGTATACAAAATATGATGGAAAACAATCCAGATTTTTTAAAAATGATTGATGAATTAGGAGAAGTTATAAAATCAGATGCAAATACTAGTAATGCAACTATTATGAATTTTCCTAATCATCAAGTTGATCGTACATTACGACAAACGTATTCACGATTAAAAGATCATATTGATTATCAAGGAACACAAATAAATGAATTAGAGCTTGTGTTTGATAATGAAAATCTATATGCACAAAGAGAAAATTTAGAGCAACTTCAGGTAATATTTAATTTACAAATTTATTTATATCAATTGCATAAGTAATATTTATTTTTAATTGATATGTTTTTTAGGCTGAACATGAAATCCAAAAGGAAATGATCAAAACTCTTCAACAAGATCACCATAATATACAAGTAAATGTAACGAAAAATATTGGTGTTTGACATCAAGAGACCGATGATAAAGTGTAAATATTTAATTAAAATAATAGTTGCGCAATTGATTAACTAAAGAAATAACTAAAAATGAAAATGTACTCAATTGTCGCAAACAAGTGAACATTATACAAATATGAGCTCCGCCATTAACGGACGAGTAAATAGTTGAATGTGTGATTGAATTTATGTATGCAACTGAACTATAAAATAATAGACTCATAGTGAAATGTGTTACTAAATACATCAGATTTTTAATCTTTATTATTTTTGAAAAAAATTATTATTAAATTATTTTATCCGTAAATTCTTATAATATCAGTGTAAAACACTGAAAATTGTTTTTACAAATATATTATTTTGATTTTTTGATTGGCTAAATGCAAAAAAAAATTTTATGAAATAAGTAACAATTTTATTATGATAATTTTGAATTATCTCATTCGATTTTAAATTGAACGATTGTTATGTGAAAAAATATTAATTCAAGTATGTGTAAGTACAATGCAGATATGTATGTGAGTTATGTTATAGTGAGTGTGTAAATGTAGGAAGCAAACACAAAAAAACAAAATAAAAAAAAATACTTTGTGCAATGGAAAGTTCGTTGTCGAGAATACAAGGCTGAAAAATTGTAAAACAGTGTTCTATAAGGTAAAGCTAAAAAAAAAATCTCGACACTTGATACGTAATAGAACAAAAAAGTTATTTGTTTAACAATAAAGTATATACATATATAAAAAATAAAGACAGCTCCCCTCCATGACTCATTCATAAACTGAGCATAATTAATGCAGAATTAGGAAATATATTGTACATCCCTACGCGTTATTTGTGAACCTTGTAAAATGCAACTATTAATATTATACTTCTATTAAAAGTCCAACACACATTCTATTCTTACTTTTTTTAAACATGGCAATAGCCAAAATTTTAATTCCAAAAAAACAACAAAATTGTTGACAAATGTGTGTGCGTCAAATATATTTTTTTTTTTTTTAAATTCAAACTATCTTCATTATAATAAAATAAAATTTGCGAATTTAATTTCGAGAATTTAAAAGGGGTAACAAGCTTTTTATTTGGAGATATCAATATTATTAATTTTATTTTCATTATTACGGTCTTTATTCTCACAACTTTAATTCAAAAAAAGTTAAACTCCATGTAATTTTGAATTGTCGAATTAAAATGAGATTATCAAGAGAAACAAAAAAAGCATGAAATAAAATACATCTAATATGGAAGCATTACCGAAACACTTTTGTTGTAAACAATTAATATGTTAAGACTTAATGATGTAAAAATACATCAAAAACGTTTAAAAAATTACTATTCGTTATGTAATCGGCTCATCATAAGACTGCAATGTTAATTTTACTATATGCATGTATTTGTTTATCACAATTATCTTGAAAAAGACAAAAAATAAAACAATTATATACATGGTACTTTTGATTCGTACAATAAATCGTACTAAAACATTGGAAAAAATTAAATAATATTTCATTATTATTATTATTATTATTATTATTATTATTATTATTTTTCAAAAAATTGATTTGAGTTAAACTCACGATGAAGAAAAATTTAATAAACTATAGAGAATCATCTGTGAAACTACGTACTAATTTTATATATATATGTGTGTGTATGATTGCGTTGGCGATTTTCGACAAAAAAAAAAAAAGAAAAAAAATATGGTATATATACAACGTAGATATAACTTATTTGATCGCGATTTATATATGGCACTGTTTTTATATGTTAATTATAAGCTAATCAAGACGCCCCTTCATGTGGTTGAATACAAAATTTATTCATAATAAATAATGTACTAATGTATCCTTAAACATTCATGATAAGATGTTAATTTATCAATTTTGATTTATATAGTGTATTGATATTATACTGTCGAGTGAATTAAAGGATTCTAGTACTAATTTTTATCTGTACAATGTTATTTTAACAGTCAATGCAGTTTATTAAACATTAAAAAAACAAAAATTATTCCTTTTACATTCTCATTATTTCAATTTAATGTTAATTAAACATTTTATCAAAAGAAAAAATAATAAAGTGATTGTGATGCAGGTTGTGTTATAGCTCATCAAAATGATGAAAATTCATGCGATGAAGATATTGGGAAATAATGATAAAATAAATCGTAAAGTTAGTGATGAAATAGATCATCTTGAAGTTGAGATACTTTCGCATTCGGTAATATTTTCAAGTTCATTGTGAGCCGATAATATTGTAAATAATATATAAATATATTCACTCAAATAATATTACAATTGTTGAATTATTAATTTTTTTTCTTTTTTGTTATACTTGTACTTTTACTTTGCAATTACTTCAAGTTTTTTTTTTTTATATTTTATTCCATCACGAATTAAGTTATTATAAATAATTATTTATATATTTTAAATAGTAAACAAATAATAATTCTTCAAACCATAAAATTATTAATTTTCGTTGCACCTCAATTATAAATAAATAATGCATATTATTTATATATTAAATTCACTTTTTTTTTCTTACGAACTTGAATAAATGAGTGAGAAAAAAAAATTTTTTTATTTAAAAAATCTAAAAAAAAAAAAAATTATTAACTGTGGAAAATATTATTCCAGTAATTTCGTTTATTTATAACTGTGGATTGAATAAAATAAACCGGTCGTAAATTAATGAAAATTTAATTGATTTATTATTAATCAAAACAAATAATAAAATTGTTATATTTTTTTACCATTTTAACAGACATTGAACACCTTTGTAAAATTTAAATAACAAATAATAATACAGAGCAAATTAAAATTCATCAGGAACTAATTAATTAATATCTTTGGCCACTGTACTGGTTACACCATCAGAATAATGTATCTTCAATAAATCATTAATATTCATTACCTAAATTTAATTCAGTCGACGCGCTGGTAATTGAAATGATGAACATAAATTTGTGCACATAATTATCTTTTATCGATTCTGTATCCGTAACATCATACGCTAATCATAATTAATCGTAGATGTAAATAAGCTCGATTACATATAATAATTCCAATTGACATCCATGTCCACATATAAATACTCTAATAAATAAATAAACAAATAAATATAGACATATACAGGAATTTTTCAAGCTGCATCAAATAGAAATGAAAAAAAAAAAATTTTTTTTTAGAATAACAATGTTTTAATAATTCGAAATATTCGCATTGAAATTTATAACTAAACATTATTGAAGTATTTGATTCAAGTTTATTAATTTTTATACATATATCTACAGCTAGTGGGGTTTTTTTTTTTTTTTTTTTTTCATTATTTACAAGGATTTATTTTCAAATTTTTATTGGAGAATAGAATAAATATATATCATAGCCTCGCAAAATAATCTAAGTATTACTTTACTCAATATATATATCTTCTATTGGAAAAGCAGTCTCAATAAACTTAGTGTAAAATCGATGAAATGCTCGACTAAAACAGAATAAAAAAATTTTTAAAATTAAATTAATTATCTAATAATAAACATAAAATTAATTGTATAAATGATTTAATGATTAAGATATTACCCTACAGCTTCTGCAACTGGCCTCGTTGATTCCTGTCCGATAAATACATGGCATGCAAACCTTTGGAGTGTTGGATGTTTAGTAATGAATCCAAGATAACGATGATCATGTGGATGAAATGCACAAAATGAAACATTCTTCAATGAATAAAAATAGTCGTGACATGGCTTCTGACTTTTTTGTTGCTATTTAGGAATAAAAAGAGAATAAAAATTGATATATTAAATTGCATATAATATCAACAAGATAATAAAAAAATTTAATCAATCAAATGAATTTATAATAAAATGATAAAAAATATTTTACTTGTGGTTTACTCCGATCAACCATGCGCAAACCCTGATCAGACACTTCAAGAATACAGCTTTGTGATTGAGGAGATTCATTGGATGCACTGCCAACGATTCTACGTACAGCTTGGCAAACAACACCAGTTCCTTTATGTGCCAATGTCTCAACTGATCCAAGATATCCCAAAAGATAACGTTCTCTCTTAACTTTTGGCGCTGATGGATCAAAGTCACTGTAATCCATATCGACCGCATAAGCTGATGGAAAAATTCCCTGACGTCCTGTTCGAAGATTGACACCTAGGAAAAAATATATTTATTAAATATATGAAAAATAATAATTGAAATAAATATTCCAAGAGATAAATTAATTTACCAACCTTCACACCATAAATCATCAGCTTCTTTTTGTACGTAAATTGGATCACCAATTTCTAAATCAATTTCATCATGATGTCGAGGAACAAATTTATAAAGACCACGATGTGTAGCTTCAAGAAGCTCTAATTGTGTGAATGGAATACCTCCACTACCTAGTTCCAATAAACCCAGACAAAATAAATAAATAATAAATCATCTTTTAATCAATTTTTTTTCTTTATATAAATTAATAATTTAATTTTTTATTACCTGGAGTACTACTTGGTGATGTTGAATCTGTATTTTGGAGAGTATTGCTGGGAATTGGTGAAACACTTTTCGGTCCATTGTCAGGTGAATGAGCTGTACTGTGACCACTATCAGTTGTCATTCGTTCACTGTCTGGTGATGAATCTTCATGACGGAATCTTGGATGATATTTTCGTAATGTCAAATGTGATCTACCTATACCAGTTGCTCCTGCTATTTCATCAGCCAATGACAGTGACATATAACCACCATTACCTGCTAAATAATAAAATTATTTAAAATATAATAATATCTAAAATATTTTAATTTAAAATAAAATTCACTTACATTTTTTATTCTTTGGTATTTCAGGCAAACGTCGACGACGTCGTTCATTTCCACCACTTCCAGGTCTACTTGATACATGATCAGGCCAAAATGATCCAAGACTTGAACACGATCCACCAACATCACTGTCACGTCCATTGATATTGGTCCCATGATTTGGATATTGACGCCTGCTGCTGCTGCTGCTCAGTCCACCGAATAAGCTAATATCATCGAAGGTATACGTAGGCAAAATTAATCTAACTACTTGGTTCATGCATTTGTCTTGCACATTTCCCATAGCACATACAATTATAATATCCTAAATGATTGTCATGTAAAATTAATGTTTAATTTTCATCGTGACATTGGGAAAAATTATTTTAATTTATAACTATAGATCCATTTTATTATTTTATTTATTTATCAATTTATTATTTTGTATAAAAATGAAATAGTCATGTTTATATTTATTTTAATTAAATGTAAAATCAAGATGCATAGAATTTGTTTTAATGAATACCTGAAATCACTGTCAGCTACTATTGATGAATATTGGTCCAAATCTTCACTCTCATCACCAGACGTATGGCCACTTTGATTGTCATGACGACGTATTAATCGAACGTCTTCATCGTCAGAGTCGACAACATTTCTTGGACCAGATTGATCAACCTCGACGTCACTCCCTTGCGACGATGTCGGCGAATCGTCGAGCATAACATCATGAACGAGTCTGGACGTGTCGAGAACGATCGAAATAATATTGTCCTTTACAATTTTTCATTTTTTTATTTATATCAAATAATAAATGAAGATAAAGAAAAATGTCATATTAATATTTAAATTGTAAGAATAAAAATGAGAATAAATATAATTCATGTATGTAATTATTTTTTTTTCAGTTGTTAAAGTGAGGAAAAAAAATGTTTTACAAATTAAGAGAATTAATTAAAAAGACTTTTTATTTGTTACGACAAAGTGAAAAAAATTTTTTTTACGTTTCTCTACCCTCAAGTACCCCCACAAATGGTCGAGTATCGACTTATACATATACAGAGGGATAGAGGTCAGACTCATATTGCAACTTGAAGCCATGCAATTTATGTTTCTCAATGGAAATGCAGGAGAAAAATTTTTTTTTTTTTTTTTTTTTATATAAAGAATTAAATATATCAATTGATTTAAAATTACTTCTCCATTAATCTTTCATTAAACAAAACCAAATGGAAATATATTTGCTCAATTCCCACTTGACATGGAGAAAAATAAAAAATTTTTCTCAATAAATATTTCAATATTAAAAATCCCAGAGAATAAAATATTATTTCACAATTTTCTTTCTTACCAATTAATTTATTTTCAAGAAAATTATATAAAATTAAAATAATTATAATAATATAAAATTGGTAGTAATAAAAAAAAAAATAATTTGACGTAGAGAAAAATTTTATTCACAATCAAATTAAATATATAAAATATATTAAAATAACTTACGTATAATTTGAAATTGGTGCTTTTAAATGTTGTGGCACTCGCTCAAAATATTGGCGAAATTCTTCAAACTCAGTGTCAGCCATTCTTGATAGATCAGGTCATGGAGGCACCGATGGCCAAGGCAACTAGGATTTCATCGGCATAATACACCGGCGCTGTTGTCGCAAATGTCTATCGATTCTGTAGTCTAATCAGACGCAGGCGCTAAAAACTCCACTCGCGCGCAATACATTCATTCCCTTTTTCATCCCTCTCGACTCTACACTAAAGATGGGGTGACGGATGACAGCATATATACAAAGGTGACGCCCCACATGGGCCAACATGATCAAAAAAAACAAAACAAAACAAAACAAATGACACAAAATTTAATATCTAAAAAAAATTTTATTTTACAATTAATAATTTTATTCTCCAATAAATTTTAGGAATAACTAAAAAGTTCTCAAATATTTCTACTTCTTTTGTTGAAACAAATTCAAATCATAAAATATTCACCGCACTATTTTATCAATGAATATATTAATATTTAAAATCATTTTAATATTAATCAGATATTAAAGAAAATTTATTTAAATTATTACGATCTTGTCACAATTTTCTTTTTTGTTTTTTTATTTTACCAACTGTTTAGCGATTTCTTTCAAGCGCGACTCTTCAATCGTCGTGAAGTATACATCAGAAAGTGGATCTTCATTGTTTACCGACATTCAATGCCTTTTAAATTCCTCTACCATCATATCTTTCGCAACTGTAACTCCACCTTCACTTTTATTTATATTCCTATCAATGTAAGATTAGTCTTACATTTATACCCAACTAATTTAATCAATGAATCATAAATTAATAAACAAAATATAAAATAAATTCAAAATTAAATATAAATACATAAAATTTCATGTGAATTATCTTTACTAATTTTTTTATTAAATTCATAACAATGATGAATATAGTACAATTAATTTATAATCACAAAGGTCTGCTGTCATGTGCAAATATTAAATTTAATATACGGGCAAAATGTTTCGCTACTTGTTATCAATTGAAGATAATTTAAGAATATTATTTTTAATTCATCATTTATGTAATATTTTATTTTTATTAAAAGGTAAATATGTTATTTGATAATATTGAAATTTATATTTATTCTAATGTATTCAATGAGTAACTAGATATAAAAATACCCTCTGGGATTATTTAGTAACTTGATGAAAGGGCCGATAGGAAATATATCGTAGAGTGTAAATGTAAATGAATATAAATATAGTAGCAGTTTGATAGCAGTAAGTGATGGGACCAAAGTAATGTGCTGCATCTACTTGTTACCTAAGAGAGAGTGGTATAAAAGATTAATGGAAAAAAAACTATCATCATCAAGTCTTTTATTAAAAGGAAAAAAAAAAATAAATAAAAGGAGAAGTAAAGATGAAAAAAAAAATAGTATCTTTGTTCTATTCAATCAAGACTTCTGTGGATAAATTTATCCTTGGGGGTTCTTTATTAATTTTATTTTTTATTGTATCAAGTCACCATGAATCGTACAATGTTTAGTTGTAATTTTAATTAATCATCTTGATTAATTATAAATAAATATTAATAGTATATAATTAATTGGATTTTTATTAGATAAAAAAATTTTTGAATTTTGTTGGATTTTTATTTTTATTTATTTGCACATTTTTCATTTATTTTATTTTATTTATTTATTCTTGATTTTCATTCGTTTCATTACACTTTTCCATTGACGTCATTGCGTATAGAATATTCAGCAGTTTGTGTGTAGAAAAGGAAGAAATGGATGAACTAACACTTGACTGGTAACTGTGAATAAAAGAAATAAGATGAAAAAAAAAAAAGTAAAGGAAAAACCCCCATGAAATGTTTTATCCTACCAATAGAATATCGTCGTTGAATCCCCCGTATGTATCAAGTTGGACCAATCAGATGGAGAATATAACTTTACGAATGAAGAGAGGAGGGTTGAAAGCTTTAAGAGTCACAGATATTTGCCATCAGGATGTATTTTGAGTTGGTTCATCGCGATATTCACAAGATTTAAATTAAAAACCATCCTCAGTGTTTAATAAAAAAATTTATTCAATCATTTTTGTCCCTGGTGTTTTAATATAATTTTTTTTGTTTTCTTTAGCTATTTCTTCTTCGTAGATTAATAGCAAAATGAGTGGTTCAGGGAAAGGTCTTCTTGGTATGTGGCTGTACAGAAGAGATAAAGAATGGACTGTAAAAGAAGGCAGTCCCCTTCACAAATCAAATAATGTAAATTAAACAATTAATAAAATAAAATATATCTACCTAAAAAAATTAATAAATAAATATATTCCAATTGTATATAATATAAAAGAATTGTTTTCAATATAAAATATTTTAATTTTGTGTAGATTCCAATGATGGAGAAAGTTGTGGAATCAGATACGAAAAATTCTATTGTATTTTCATTGAAAAATCAAGTTGGTGGATTGGCACGTGCTCTACAAGTATTTCAAGTATGATTTTATATTATAATATAATATAATATAGTATAATAATAAATTATTTATATAAACTAAATGATAATACAATTAATATAAACGTTATAATTATTTACTATATTATACACTTAGAAATATTTAAATGAGTTTAAGTTTTATATTATTTAATGCGCAAAGAAATTCCTTTTATCCTTGTGAGTTCTCTGTATATGGGGATATGTATTTAGTATACACATTTATCTATACCAATGAATGATTTATAATTGTAGAATGGCATTTAATATTATTATACATATACACATGAGTATATTATATATCCTTTTCTTTGCAACAAGTATTTTATTGTGTGTGTATGTTTCACGGCCATTGCAGTCGCAGACTAGAAGAAACGAGATTTGTTAAATCTGACATTTAGTTACATACTGTGTGAAGATAAATAAAATAATATCATTGAAAAAAAAAAAATTATTAACGTTACTGTGAATAAATTTAATAGTTTAGGAATTTTATTCTTGAATTAGTTATTTTTTTTTTTATTTTATTATAATTATTTTACTTGGGGGATTTTATTTTATAATTTATTGTTGGTTTATTGTGTGTCATGGTGAATAGGATTTGGGCGTTAATGTTGTACATATTGAATCGAGGAAATCTGTAAGACGTGGATCTGAATACGAAATTCTTGTTGATATTGAATGTGAGCCCAAGAGGATGGAACAATTAATGAGAATGTTGAGTCGAGAAGTTGCAGCAATTAATCTTACACAATATGAACAAATTGAAAGTGTATCTCATGCTCCACCATTGTCTGCTGCACCAAGTTTTGGTAAACAATAATTGTTTTAGTAATAAATATTGAATTTATTATCATTTATCAATTTATATATTATGAATTTATTTTTTTAATTTATTGATATTTGATGAATTATTTTTTTTAGACTTTAGTGAAGTTGATATGCCATGGTTTCCAAGAAAAATTGCTGATCTTGATCAATCACAAAAAGTTCTCATGTATGGAACTGAATTAGATGCAGATCATCCAGTGAGTTTTTACAAAATATTGAAAAAATAAATAAATAAAACCAAAAAAGATTTTTATTATTTTGTCTCTAGAGAAAATTAATAAATTAAATTTTTTTACTTCTTTTTTAATTTAGGGATTTAAGGATCCAGTGTATAGAAAGCGACGGGAAAGATTTGCAGACATAGCCAACAATTATCGATAGTAAGTTTGATAATTTTAATAAAATATAAACATTGAAAAAAATTTATTTTATTCACTGTATCATTTTATTTTTATTTTTATTTTTATTTTTTCTATCTGTAATTCGTTTCGAGTTGTCTATTTATAATTCCACGACCTACAAATATTTTTTCTAGTGGCCAACCTATTCCCAAGGTTCAGTACACTGAGGAAGAAATAAAAACCTGGTGAGTAATATAAATAAAATAAAAAAATAATTCAAACTAAAGTTTTATATACGTCGATAGACTTCAAGGAATTGCTTTTTATTTTTATTACTGAAATTGTTTCGTTGTCTCAAATAACAAGTTTAAAAGCAGACTCAGACATCTCTTCAATCGTGTTACTTGTCATATGAAACCAATTGATCAATACATGTATATGTATCCTCATCATCAGTTTATGTGCTAAGATTGCGTTTACGTGTTCCAATTGTTCGTCTTTAAAGTTCAAGTGAATACAACTTAATTGCCCTTATTTAATTCTACGAGATACTAAATGATACACTTGAAAATCAAATTGAGGAAGCTTGAATGAACTAGTTGGAGATAGAGTGCAATCACTTCAAATACTTTTATTTATTTATTTATTTTAGTGATTCTAATATTTTTTTTTTTACTTATTTAGGGCGACTGTATTTCGTGAACTCCATCAACTATATCTTCAACATGCCTGCAAAGAATATTTAGAGAATTGGCCAAAGCTGGTTAAATATTGTGGCTACAGGTATTTAAAAATATAAATTCAGTAAATTAGTAAATAAATATTTATCAAATTATTTCAAGCATAATTATTTTTTTTCTTTTTCTTACAAGAGATGACAATATTCCACAGCTCCAAGATGTTTCAGTGTTTCTCAAGCGTGAGGATAAATAGTTGTTTTCAATCAATAATTTTTTCAAAGAAAAAAACAAGAGTTATTTATTAATTTTACAATATTTAAGGTATGACTGGTTTTCAACTTCGACCTGTGGCTGGCTACTTATCTCCTCGTGATTTTCTCGCAGGATTAGCATTTCGAGTGTTTCATTGTACTCAATATATTCGACATTCTTCTGATCCATTTTACACACCCGAACCGTAATATTTCATAAAATATAAACAACACTTTTTAATTATCTACAAATAAAAATTTTAATTTGTAATTTTTTTTCTTTTACTTCAGCGATTGTTGTCATGAATTATTGGGTCATATGCCACTGTTGGCTAATCCAAGTTTTGCACAATTTTCACAAGAGCTTGGTTTAGCTTCATTGGGTGCATCAGAAGAGGACATTAATAAACTGGCAACTGTAAGTAAATAATAAAAGATAAATAAAATTAAAGAATTAAAATTTTATTAACATCACAATTTTGATTTTTTTTTTTTTTATTTCCTTGGTTTTTTTCATTGACATTCAGCTTTATTTCTTCACCGTTGAATTTGGATTGTGTAAACAAGATGGTAATATTCGAGTGTACGGTGCAGGATTGCTCTCATCAGTTGCTGAAATGCGACACGCCATTGAAGCAAAAGAAAAAATATTTAGATTTGAGCCAGATATTACATGTAAACAAGAGTGTATTATTACTGCATTCCAAAATGCATATTATTATACTGAAAATATTGAGGAAGCCAAAGAAAAAATGCGGTAACAAAAATTAATAATAAGATAAATATATTAAAAATTTTAATAGAATTAATTTATTTATTTAATTCATTTCAGTGAATTCGCTAATCAAATTCAACGTCCATTTGGTGTACGTTATAATCCATACACTCAATCAGTTGATATTCTCACTGATGCACAAAAAATAACTGCTTTAGTTAGTGAGCTTCGTGGTGATCTTTGTATTGTTTCTAATGCTTTGAAAAAAATTCATGAACAAGATGACACAATTGATGTGGAAAAAATAACGAGTCTTCTTACTCGTGGTATTGATTTACCTCAAGATTTATCATCATCATCATCATCATCAGGTACTGATGATGATGATGATGATGACAAGAGTCCAAATGTGGATGAATCAATGATGAATAATGGAAATCAATCAGGACAAAATGAAAATTATCATCCAGATCCAAAATTACTCGATCGTCAACGTTAAATTAATAATATTATTTAAATAATAGAAATAAAATTTATGACTCTCATTGCATTCACTCTACTTGATGATCATTTTATGACAATTATCTTATAATTAAAAAGAATAAATAAATAAGCAAATGAATAAAAATAATTGAAAATTAAAAATATTTATCCGTTGAAATAAATGCAATTACGCGTTATTTAAAAATACTATATTCAATTCTGTTATGATATTAATATGCATAAATATAAATTGTTGCTTGTGCACCTGTTGAAATATTTGTTTATAACAATAAGTGTAATAATTAAATGTAATGTTAATTTATTTATTTATTTTTTTCTTTTCGTATAAAGTCGAATAAAATTTTAATGTTCACATCTAATTTTCAGTATTTTGATCATTCTTAACACCCTTTGTTTATTGATTAGTATTTCTATTTATTATTCAATTCAAAACAATAATGTATTTTAATTATGACAGGAAAAATAACATTATTAAGCCAGATGCATATATCTATTTATTAATATTATGTATATTATGTACAAAGTATCTTTTCTTAAAACTAAATTTGGGGTGCAATGGATAAATTCTTTTATATACACTCATATTATTTTTGAGAGACACAAGAAAACCCACAATCACGAAAAAAGTACAATATTTTTTGTTGTTTTTTTTTTTCCTTTTCATTGTTTTCTTTTTTATACCATACTTTGATCCATTTTTACGTCGCATCATTTATAATAATATGTATACATTTTTACTTGTTTGCTTATCCTTCTCATTTTTTTTTTGTTCTTTTGGTATTAGACATTTTTTAAAATTTTTTTTTCTTGTTTTTACCACTTAATATATACCATTATCTTTTATTCATCATTATTTTCACCTTATTTTATTAACTCACACATAATCCCCTATTCATTCATACAAGTTTTTTTTTTTTTTTTTTAGTTTTATGTATAATTATTTATTTATTTATTTATTTAGTCATTTTTAATTTTTTTTTTTGTTTTTTTTCTTTCTTCATATGACATTTTATCTCGAAGTCAATCAACATTTGAAATTAATCTATAAAAATATGTCTACTCTCACTGGCGGTGAAATTCATTGCGGATCAGGTGTTGTATGCAATTAATAAGGACGAGTACATGTAATTTATATTTTATAATATTTCGATTAAATGGAAAAAATTCTATTCATCTTTATCTTCTCCTTTTTGTTTTATTTTTAGTTTTTCAATATCATGTACTGTGATATGCGGCAATAATTTGCATTGTTATGTGATTTACCTCCAATTCCATTTATATTATTAATTTTCATACAATAATTCCGATGACAAATAAAATAGAGGAAATATTATTCGCATTTTTATTTTTTTCATTCATGGAGAATCGTCACAAATTGTGTTTAGCCACATTTCTTTTTTTTATTTTTTGTTTAAAAAGGCACGGAATGATAGTAGACGCACAGACATATAACATTATGATACTTTGATAATTTTGGCGTTCTGCTCTATGGTTTTTTTTTTAAATCTTCAATTCTCGTACCATCTAATACGTGCAAGCCCTATCTATTGACAATGAAATATCTATATTGGATTTGCATACATACAAAAACAGAATTAAACTGTCGAAATACATTTAATCATAATGAAAATAATAAACACGAAAAAACATTAGATGAATTTATTATTAATATTAATCTTAATAAATTAAAAAAAAAAAAAAGAAAAAACTATAAAATGGGAAATAAGGAGAGAAAAAAACATGAAAAATCAAGAAGAAAGAAATAATACAAATATTTAAAAAAGAAAAAGGAAATAATAAATTATTTATATTTAAATCCTATCAATATATTTATATAATATATAATTGAAGGATATATTTTTCTTTCTTTTGATTCAAAATAATATTTCCAAGCTAATAAAGCCGCCAATGAGCGTTTACAATGCACCCTAATACTCAATTCACGTTTACACTCATAACATGTTAATATTTCGCATTAAATATTGGAAACATTATACAATTAAACGATTGAACTCACATGAGGAGTCAATAACAAACGCAAATTAAAATTGAAAAATAAAATTGTAAAAATCCACGGTCAATTGATTCAATTATTCAATCAAGAAATCGATCAGTCTCACATGTTGAAAATATCGGCAGTTTCTTTTTTTTTATTTTTTTTTATTTTTTTTTCATATATGCCCTGAATAAAAACTTGATGCATAAGAAATTACTTTTCTTTCTTCCTCCTTTTACTTTTCTTTTTAAATGTTTTTTCTTTTACCTTTTACATTTCCACTGCTAATTAATCTAAGAAATCATCAACAATTATATTATTCGGGGAAAAACAAAATTTTACTACTAGAATGCAATTATTCCCTATCTGTTTCAACTTTGTAATCACTTGTAACGCGTCTAGGCCATCGGCTAAATTTTACAATGAATTTTTCTTTCTTTATTTATTTATTTATTTATTTTTTTCTATATTTGTACGGTTGATAACAAAGTAAATGAATAAATTCAAAAGAAAATAAAACGATAAAACAAATGTAACGAATAATACCATGTCAATATGCGCGTGTGTATATTGGCGTTTAAAATTAATAAATTTTAACCTGCCAGAAGAGATAAATGTAAAGAATTCACTTTTGGAAAATACGTAGAAATATGATGATAATTTTTCTCATCTTTTCTAATTCTTATTATTATTATTATTATTTTTTTTTCTATAGAATTATTTTAGAGAAATTGCAAAATGAATTTATAATTAGGTAACAAAAATTTTGCGACAGGATTACGATAAAGGTGAGCTATAAAAGCCATAATCGTATTCAAAATAACGTTAGTAAATTCAAAACAAATAACAGTAGTTAATGTTTAATTGTCGAAATCTGTCACTTTACATAGTAATAAACAAGTATAGACCATATTTTTTTTTTTTTTATAGTACACAGTTAAAAAATCAGACTTTCTAGGCCTGCAGCGACCAGTGAAAACCGAGTACATTAAATTGTTGCTGTATAATTAATATTTTAATGGGCTCTCTCATCTAATCACAATTTATGTTGATCTCTCTCTGACTTTATTCTTTTACATTAAACAACTTATTCGCCTTATTATCTTTATCTCACATACTAACAATTAATAAGCGAAAAGTCAGAAATCAAAAATTTTAAACCTTGTATTCCCATAATTTGATACAAATCTTGTACCGTTTATTTATTATTTGTTTATTTGTGTTGGCTTTTTCACTTTTATTAATTATCATTCTCTTTCAAAATGAATCTACCATTTAATAGGCAGATATAATTTTTACGGTATGCGAATGTTACTTTGTTTATTATTACCATTACTTATATGATAATCATTTGTTTTTCGTTCGTGCACGAAGACAATTATTGTATTTATATAATACAAATAACTATTTCAAATGAGATTTTTCTTTTCTCTTTTCCGCATCACGTTCATATCATTACATATACATCGGAAAATATTTGGAAAAAAAAAAAGAAAAAATTGTGGAAGTTCATTTTTTTTTTTTAGTACTGCGCGAACAAATCAATTGTTTCATTATAACGTTATATCCAAGGCATCGCTATCGTCATCGGTCACCATGAGTTTTTTTTATTTTATTTTATTTTTTCATTTGTTTATATATTTATTGTATTTTTTTATTTTTATTTTATTGATTTTTTTAATTATTTACTTTTTCTTTTACTCATTTTATCTTACGCATAATAATAAAGTCATCACCTTAATGTGCTATTAATTTCTTTTTCTTTTTTTCCTTTTTTCCCATTTATATATCTATATATTCATATATAATATGATATAAACAAGAAAAATATAAATGAACCATCAATGTATAATTTATTCATTAATCAAATTTTGCTTTTTGTTTTCCAGTTGAAATAAAAACGAAATGTAACTAAAATATTTTTTTTTATTTAACCACGACATTGATGAAGCACATAGTACCCTTTATTTTTTTTATCGCTGATTGCCTTATGTCTCTAAAGTAACAAAGGTAATTTTTCTTATGGTTTATTTTCGATTTTCATATAACCTTTGTCTAACTCATGTTTGAATGGAGATTAAATGCCTTCATAATTATTCTTAATCAATACACATTTTATTTATTTACTTATTTTTTTTTTTTTTTCTTCTTAAAACACTCGTGTCATTCGGTAACTTTATTCGTTTATATCGAGAAACTATTTTGCAAGGTACCGTTACCCCAATAATAGGCACGTATTATCATTTCTTTCATATTTTTTTTTTTTTTCTATATATATCTTGTCGCACTCCTCTTTATTCTATTTTCATTTTGATATAGGTGAAAAATAAATCAATACAACCGAGTTTTTCGGTTTTGATGAGATGTAAGAAAAAAAAAAAAAAGTTAAAGGCAGCATCACTAACTTAAATTCTTTTTTTTTTTTTTAATTGCATATATTTTAAATACCATTTGCCTCTTCGTAATTATGAAGAACAGCTTATTCTTTCTTATTCCTTCCATTCTATTTACTTTGAATTATTTTTTTTATTTTTTATTTGTGTTTTTTTTTGTTTTTTTTTTCTATTTTTAATTTTCAATCAGTTGATTATTTTTAATTTCTCATCTTCCTTCTTGCTGCGGTATTCATATTACCTTAATTCTGTACGCATATCAGTAACAAATATATCATATGCGTTCTTTTCAACTACGATGTCTATGTTTACATATCGTATAACATCTAAAGCCAAGCTCCTGCAATATACACAACACTTGAGGCACTTAATTGTGTGCTCAAATATTCATCATTCATCGAGATTAATATAATGTATTTTTTTTCTTTTTATTTTTTTTTTATGACACTTGCCAAAGCATAATTCTAAATTGTATGTGTGTTATCATCTTAATAACAATAATATTAAAGAAAAAAAAGAGAGGCCAGTGCCGTAATTAGGTATAGAAGCCACGTAACAAGATAATAATTCTAAGGAGTGTGACAAAAATTCGTAATTTTACATATTTTCTATTAAACTATTTGTTTATTTTTTTTTTTGTTTGTGTTAATCGCGATGTCAAGTATTTATTTAATTGTTTTTATTCATTTGTTCATAAAACTATTAATTCATTAAATGTTGAATCAATCAATCATTATGAATTTTTTGTGTTTTTCACTAGCACATCACACTCCTAATTTTCCTCTGTTTTTTATTATATTTCGTATTTTGTCTTATTAATTTGAATAATGGAAGTCTCATTTGTAAAACATAACAGATAATATTGAGTTTTAATTATACATGTGTATGTATGTACTGGTGATAATATAAAATCACGCAATTTCTATTTTTTTTTTCTTCATGACGAAAATAATACAAAAAAAAAAAGATTTTTTTGTGCAAATTGAGTTATTCTGAATATATGAATTAAACATATTGTTCGTGAAATTTAATATTCACTTAATTTATAAATTGAATTCGTATAAACTAATTTATTTATTTAGTGAGAGAGAGAGAAAAAAAATGACCCACGATATTATTTTACCTCAGAAAAAAAAAAGTGTAATTAAATATTGTCGAAATATAAATGAGAAAACAATCTGAAAAATTCTATAGACACAAAAAAAATTATTCATAAATTCTAATTACACCATTATTTACCATCAAAAAATATGACAATTCATATTTTTAACCGAGTTTTAAACATTAGCACGAAGAAACAAACATATTAAATATAGAAATAAAAGATTCTTTATTCACTTTCTCTTAATTTTCCTCATTTTTTTATTTTTTTTTTTTTTTTTTTTTCGTTTTTTCAATCATGTTCATAAATTGAATTATATATTTTCGTTGCTTCAGAACATTTTCACTATGTGCTCTTAATTTTCAGGATTTGGCACAAAGCTAAAAAAGTTGCTTTTCGTTTTCCTTTTATTTTTTATTTATTTTTTTTTTCTTTTCTATTAGTTTTTCCTCCCTTATTTACGGCTCTGTGCAATATAAAGAGGGAAGGATTAAGCAATTAAAAGATTAACACCTTATTTCATTATTTTTACATACTAACAAATATGTACCTTCAAAATCACAGAACCAAACCAGTAACAATACTCTCTACACGCAATGTATTATTCTGTCAGCAATATTTTGTATTTCATGTATGTTTTTTTTTGTGTGTATATATATATGTGTATGTATTTATTTTAAGTTCGAGCAAATTATTAATTTTTTCACTCTCTCTTTTTTTCTTCTGCTCTTTCTATAACCCTCTCTCGCTATTTTTCAATTCTATTATTTTTTTTTTTTCTTAATTTCATTATACATTTTTATCAATTTTTTTTTTTACTTTTTATTTTCCTCTCCTTTTTTTTTTATTTAGAATCCGTCGTTGACAATTGGTACCACATCATAATATAGGCAAAGTCACTGTACAATGTAAAAAGTTTTTTGTCCGTTCTGTATTTATTATGATTTTTTATTTATTTATTTTTTTTTTATTTCGAGTCCTCACTTATTTTACGCAACCACTTTCATTAAGAATATGGACAGCAGCAATTAAATCCATTCAATCCACATATCAGTATTGTTTAACTGCTAAAGATCATTATTGATTCCGGTAATATCTGCAAAGAGTTTTTTGTTTTTTTTTACCGAATTTATCAGACGAATACAATTGAAAATTAATCATTTAATAATGTATAGATGAATTAAAATAATCAATTGAATATATATCACTGAATTTATTATTGTAAACAAATAAATTGAAGATATTTCAATTTATTTAATTTATTTACTCACATACTGGACTTAATCATTTTCACTCTTCTCGTCTGTTTTGTGTTTTGTACAAGGCTGCTCGCGACAATGTTGAGCTACTTGGGCATAGCTCGGCCTGTTGAGGTCCTAAATATCCAATAAAATTACAAATTAATTAAACCCTATACATAAAAAATATTTAATAAATATTAAAAATCAAATTGACAAACTCATAATTCACAATCATTATATTCCCAACTATAAATTCCATCGTCATTTAATAAATAAAATAATATAAAATGAAAAACACACGCAAGGCATCGTCAATGAATAAAATAATAAAATTTTAATAATCAACAATAAAATAAAATACTTTAAATAATAATTATATCTTGTTGATTATATTAAAATAAAATTTGTATACGTATACATGCTTTAATAAAATATTTTAAAACAAGGGAAGAGGGCGGGAGGATAATGAAAAGAAAACAAGTGTAATTTAAAAAAATAAATAGCATTCAAATAATTTATAATATAATCGCATTATTATAATTAAATATTAAAAAGAAATCCAAGTGTTAATTAATAATTTAACTATAAATACTTGACGAATGAATAATTAATTAGTATAATAAAATGTGTGTATGAATAAGTGTATAATTTTATTTCTTTTTGCGAGGATAGAAATGAGAGAAAGATAAACAAATAAAATAAAAGCCAATGAAGTTATTATCATTCAAGCGAAATAATAAAATTACTTACTACGGGAAAGGTTGAGGCCGCTCCAATTTGTGATTGAGGATTTTGTGGGGCAGTAGGGGTGTCACAATCGCACCTCGTTACTGGTTCAGACTCTTCTCCAGCATGCGTATTTGTACTTATGGCCTCATCCATACCATTCACCATGTTCGAGCCATCAGTCTTAATAGATCTGTCAGCGGTGCATTTGTCAATAATAAAGGACTAAAAACCCTGAGCGGCGAATATAATATATATATATGTATATATAACTATAATATAAATAAATGTCTAATTTGTAGTTAGTTAAATAACTGTTAATAATTATTTACCAAACTCAAAAGAAAAATACTGAAGGATAAAATAAAGAGCAAAATTGATAATTTTGACGTTTTACGTGATGTGAATTCTAAATAATTGCATGCACGCATTTAATTAATAATTATTATTAATGATAAAGCAAAAACAAATAAATGAATGTATAAAAAAAAAAATTGATGTTAATAATTATTTATGTGTGAATATTTTATATTCATTTTGTCAATTAGCTAATTTTGGAGGGAGCAATGAGGGTTTTGCAGGTGGATGATGCAATGCAGCATGGGGAACAAACCAGTATACGTATCATTTATTTTACTTTCATAGACAATGATTTAATATATTCATTATCAAATAAAAACGAACCATGCGTTGTTTTTTGTTTGTATTTGTTCCTTTTTTTTTTTACGTGTTGAAAATTACAGCTAATCGTTTATATTTAAAATTATAACTTTAATAGAAATGATTTTAAAAATAAATTGAAAACCGAATATTTTTATAACAATAATTATTAATATTAACATTTAAGAACCCTGAATTTTACAAATAACCCCCTATTTGATTTTAAATACTCCTCATTGTAAGGAATATTGTTATTTTTATTCATTTGTTTGTTCTTTTTTGTTTTTTCTTCGTTTATTGTCATTCAACTATAATATTGTACTGCATTCATTCGACTCAATCTAAACATTGTGACACTTTATGTCATGATAATGAATAAGCACATCATTTTGCTTCGTCCACTTTATTTTAATATATTTTTTTGTTTTTTATATAAATTTTACTGTTACGAATTTTTGTATTTTTTTTTCTTTCACGTTTATAATTAATTTCAAATGACATATTTTTCACTACATTGAAATTTTGTTATTATTATCATAATAGTAGAATGAAGAATATAATAATATATTTGAAGAATTATTTTTGCTAAATTTATTTTTGGACGAGCAATCGATTTATTATTTATATTTATTTTTCTTAATAGCCACTCAACTAAACAAATTTTAAGCTGTTTGCAATTTATTCTTATTATTCTTATGATCCTAACATATTGTTTATTACTTGACAGTGTGTTGATGTGTTTTATAAATTATTCATTCGAAACATCATAGAATTATTTCATTGGTCATTAGCAATAAATGGCAAATGATAACGATTTTTGTTATTTTCAAATCAATGAAAATTTCTTTTTAATGTAAACAAGTTCTGGATAATTAAAATAAAACACTCGTGTAATTATGTATATATATACATATATATGTGTGTGTGTGTGTTCATGCTTTGTTTCACAGAGTTTAATTTCATTTGTGGAAAATCAAATTTTTAAATTATGTTTATTGCTTTACATCAAAGTTATTGATAAACAGAAAAAAAAAAAAATTAATGAATGCATAAATTTTGCATTAATTTAAAAATAAACAAAAAAAATAATCAGCTCAACATTTTTCTCGCGATACTAAAAATACGCGATGAGAAAATAATATCGAAACTTTGTCCAACTTTAAGAATTTTTAATGAGAAAAAAAAAAGATTAATCAAATTAATGTCGTGAAAAAACGAAAGCAAAAGAAATTTTTTATCTTTTTTTTTTTTTTAATTACAATAAAATATATATTGTTCATCAGGTAAAGTGAAATCGACATCAATGAACACGATTAACTAGCCACTATCTTTATCATTTCATTGTTAATTATTAACTTATTGTCAACAAATCCAAAAAGCTCATTTTGTCATATTTATTTCTCAAGCTATTAAACATCAAGAAATCTAAACTGAACCACCGACTAGTGCTCGTTATTTCTACTTCCAACAAGAAGGAAATTTGTGCATCCACTGCATAAAAGCAGAATTTCGTATAATTATAATTCGAGGCAACGTTTGGTATTTTTTTTTTGTTCTTTTTTTGGCTAATTTGAATTCTGTTCTAAAGTCAAATTTCAAATTCTTTCATCTTCAAGTTCTTATTCGATTGTATATATATTTTTTTTGTCATCACTTAAACTGGATATGGAACTTCATAATTTTTTTATAGCAATAATTCGCTATAAAAATAATAATAACAATTATAATTATTATCATCATGATGATAATGATCATCATCATCATCATCGGCATCATCACCATTATAATCTTTATTACAACTTGAAAGAGCATAGCCAAGTAACAGCCACTAACAGTTGAAAACAATTTCAGCATTCTACAGATTTTTAACATGTGCGCCCATACAAGTATATTCCCGCTATCGAACTGCATATTTTCCTTTTTCCCTCTCTAATTTATACGCATACGTTTCACCACCGACCGACTCACCCACCCACCCTCTTCCACGCTCTTACATTTTCTCCCTCCCTCTCACTCATTCTCTCTCAAACGCTCTCTTTCGTCCTACGTATTTACGACATAAACAATTATTAATCTGCGCATACAATAAAAGCGCACAGTTATAATGTAAAAATAAAACAGCGCAAAAATCGCATCAATTAACTATTGATATAAAAATCAATCAAGAAAAAAGCGAAAAAAAAAAAACGAAAATTAACACGAAAGAAAATTTTATAAAATTGTTACTCGAGGCCGTGTAGTGAAAAAAAAAATACAAAATATACATGTATATATATATATACGCCACATTATATAATATTATATATAGATACATATACATGTAGTTATGAAGAAAAAAGCACACTCACTTATCGGGAGATGACGGGGGAGTGAGAGTGATGGTGCCGAGCGTGATGTCTGTTGTATCAGTATTAGTGCTCGTTACGCCAGTTGTTACTGGTGCATTTGCAGTATTAGAAACTGAACTGCTACTGCTGCTGCTGCCGCTGTTGTTATTGTTAGTGGTAGTTGTGGTGGTGGTGGTGGTGCTGCTATTGGCATTCGTGGTACCAACAGTCGATGTTGCAACATCTAAGGCAGTATGATAACCAACATTTGATCCAGGACTCGTTGATCTACTGCTATTACCGGTATGCTGTTGCGTGTTAAAGTTGCTAGTTGACGCCGCACCTGTTGTATCTCTCTCCTTTGCGCCTTTCATTTTAACAGTACCTTTCACCACATCCGAAAGCCTATTTTGCGATTGCAAACTGTGATCAACAGCTTGGACAGATTCTGTCATAGTAATATGGGACTTTGTATGATCGGCATCAAGTCCAGGTAATGGTGGAAACGCTGCGGCTTCTAAATCAAATTGTACTATGCTCCGATTATACTGTTGCTGGATATTTCCATTATTATTTGATGTTGATGACGTTGATGCTGTACCAGAAATATTTGCATTAACGCCACCCTCGCGTATTGAATTTAACGAATTATTATTCGTTTTTGACATAACTCCATCCTGATCTTTGGTCCTACGATGAATGCGATGACGTGTAAATTGTACACTCGATGGAGTGTCCACATTTGAATTGTCATTATCTGACGCACTCTTGACAACATGTCCGCCACCGCCACCACTATTACCTCCGCTGGTGCTGTTGTTGGTGCTGCTGCCAACACCACCACCTCCACCACCACCACCACTACCACCACTCGCATATTGTGATTCACCACTAACTGGTGTCACGTGCGATTGATGAATTTTAGCTCCTCCTGTTTGATAGGAAGATGAGGTTTGTTTGGTCGTTGGATGACTTGTTGTGAGGACTGGTGGAATCACAACTGATGTTGCATTGCCACTATTACTATTAATGTTGCCTGAGCCACTGCCACCACCACCGCTCTTTGATGAATGACTTATACGGCCCATTTGTACCATTCCACTATTATTACCATCGATCAGTACTCCACCACTTCTATCAGATCCATTCCTGTGTTTGTTCCTAAATGAATTAAACAATTATACATTAATTTGTTTACTTCTTCAATTAACTTATCGACGATAAGGAGTAATGAAGCATTTTTATTCAATGAAAATAAAATATTCACCTATTTCTTGGATTGAACCTTGTGTGAGGTTTGTATGGAGTGTGCGGTGTTAATCCATTCATCGTGAATACACCGGTTGCCATATCAAAGTATGCTGGACTGGCGGCACCCCAGTGCATCATCGAGGCAGGATAAAATGGTTGATGCTATAATACAATAAATTTTCTTGTTTTAATAGAAATCGAAATTATATTCCGACATTAAAGAGTGAATCTAGATGATTTATTTTATACGGATATAGTGAAGTTAATTTTATGATAATACGATGTTTACTTACATAAACGTGAACCTGATTAGGGTATGGCGGCATTGTATTTTGTGGTATGGTGGTACCGTTTGTGTATAGGAAGCGTTGCTGACCTGGTGGATAACTACTGGGATCGTAAACTGGTTGAGGCGGTGGAGTACGATATCCATTTTTAATTCCACCAACATTAGCTACCGTAGGTATTGGTAGCCTATTCATTGGTTTAGCTTTTATGCGTGCCATTATCGGCTTTCCCTGTCATAAATCAAATTTAACTGTTAAGTATTTACAAGTGACGAGGCAGTTTGAAAATTTTATCAAAAACAATGAATTATTACGTCTCTAGTGGTTAGCGATAGTGACCACTATATTTTAAATTATAACGCGTTGAGATAATCAAAATTAATCTTTTTTTTTTAAATCTTACAAAGAATACGAATTCTTCATCAACTGATAACGATAAAATCACAGACAATTACTTAGAAATTCATTATTAATGGATCTGTTGTTGTTGTTTTTTTTTTTTTTTTTATAATAAACAAGAACATTAAATATCAATGAAAATATTAGAGAGTCGTTAATGGTATTTTCAATTGATTATATTAATTTCAACGTTATTTACCTGGAATTCTCTAACTTCCTCCCGTAAAAACCTGTAGGCCTTCTGAGCATCCTCATCTGATTCGAAAGTCACGTACCAGGAGTTATTGTGCGCGAACTCACACGATATGAGTCTTGGGCATCCTTCTCCTGAAAATAAATTCTGAAAAAAAAAAAAAAAAAAAAAAAAAAAGAATTAAACAATAAATACTATCAATTACACAATTGAAACTGTCAAGAATTCTTCTCAGAAAGTTGAATAAAAATATTTACCTTAACTTCTTCTAGAGGCGTACTGTCTGGAATTTCTCGTAGAATAACTATACATCGTTTATGATTTGGCCTGACTTTTTGTCCCTCCTCATCTACTTGAACATTAGGCGATTCACGTAGCACCTCAGTTATTAACTTAATGTCCTTCGTTAATTTTTTGACTTGATTAAAATTTGCTACCGTCCATATCGGTACATATTGATCATTATCCATTTGTGATAATAAATATGTATCATTGGCTAAGTTCTCTCTAGAGAAAAAATAAAAAAATTAAAAACATTAGAGAAATAAAAATAAATCTTGCTTATTGATATTTTTAATATCCAAAATATTTACAAATATTCTGGATAATATATTGAATTAAATACCTAGAGAAATAATATTCAAGCTGCGACGAAAGCATTTGTTTCAGCTGATCCAGAGGGATACCAGTAGTAGCTAATTCTGTCATTGATGGCGATTGAACTTGGACATCACCAAGTGTAGAAACCTCAACTGGTGCGTATCCAATGCCAACAGCACCACTTAATGCTATTGAGTGTTGAGACGAAGGCTCTAGGCCACCTGTGTTTGGGTCAAGCATCAGTTCGCCAGCCGTTGGTCCACCGTTCATGACACTGTAGTCTAAACTGGTGGCGTTTGTGACAACTGCACCCCCAAATGAACCCAAGGATTCAGGGGTGGTTGGGTAAACCGCCCCTGGTGGAAGCTTACCAATGTCCCCATTCATGTACACGTATCCTGTAATTAAACACAAAAATTTCATTTAGTTATTTTATTTTTCATTATTTTTTATCATAGTTATGTGAAAATTATCTAGCGAATTTTACAAACTTAATACTCTTTTAATTATCAAATAAAATTATTCTCTCAGTTATTACTACTATAGCAAATTTATTTTCGTTTAATTTACCAAAATAATTCATATTGACTTTTTTATTTTTTTTAATATACCTCCAAGGGGTTTTTGTATAAATATAATAAAGCTTATCTACTATATAAAAATAAAACAGATGATGGTTAATGATAGAAGCAACAATACAAGTTCAAACAAACTGTTTTCTAATTTTTTTTTTCGTTTTAAAGTAAATATAAGGATGTTAAATGATATTCAAGGTTATGATTTGTGGGAATTCCCAAATACATATAGAATATGTATATTTATGTATGAATTTCTGTATGTATGAAGAGAAATATTGGAAGACAGAGTGAATAAGTTGACGATTTGAAACACATATGTATATATATGCACACACACCGATACACATACACAGATGTTTAATAATACTTTTCTCATGATGATGTGTTTGTGAAAATAACATTTGTTTAATGAAATATATCCCATTCTATCGCCCATCTTTCAATTAAATATATATTAGCAACACCTATCACCAATTACAGAATAATTTCACTGCGATTGAGTGAATAAATAAAATAAATAAATAAATAAATAAATAAAAAAAAATCAAATGATAATCAATTTATAATTAATAATTCAAAATATTAGTTCATCGCAATCCAACCATATTTTCTTTTGCAACAGAACTAATTATTATATCATACAATTTATTTATTAAATTGAAATAATTCTACATATTGACCCACTATTGATATACTATAGAGCATGCTATTCAATACATCATTAAATGCAACCAGTGAACAAAATTTCATGATTGCATTATCGTAAAAAATTTACAAGATTTCATTAAATAAATATTTTTTTTTCATCAAAATAGGTAATTCTTCACCCCGATTGAATTATCCCACCCACAATAATTTTCCACAATATGAATCATTATGATTAATGATATATATGTATGCATATAAGTATAGATATATATGCGCACACACACACGCACATATATATATACATATACGTATATGTATATGTATATATATATAGATATATATCCATAATGTTCGTGGAAATAGTATGAAATATGCTAAAAAAAAAAAAAGAATTGGGAGATTAAAATTTATATGGAATAATAAAATGATTGAAATAATAATGTTGGGTAATATAAATGATTTGAATAAGCGCATTGAAGAAAAGATTTGTGACGTCGAATAAAGGAAAAAGAAGAAATAGATGTGAATGCAGAGAGAGGATGATGGAACATTGCCACATGCCATAAAATAGATGGTTTCGCATGAATCACTGTGCCACGAATATTTAAAATATTCACACCAATTAATATTGTTTAATACTGTTGTCCGAAGCCATAGACATCGGGAACAACATGAAAAGTGATAACTTTGAAAGGACAAGATATGCAATATGTTGGAATACGACTGGCCAAATATAGAGTGAGACGTTGGCCGGGCTCGAGCAATGATCACGCACGCAAGGCAAAGATGATGACAACCACTCCGGTAGGACCACTAATTTTTTTTATCGAATTTCGTTACCGAATTCACCATTCATTTCGCAATGTTCTCGATATCCATGCGCCTTTCTTGTAGGTAGTCGCTCACAATGTTCCAAGCAAAGAGTTTTCGTTTACTGTCTCTCATTCACGGGAGATTGTAGAACCGTGCTGCGAGGATCCCCCACACACCACGGCTGTATATTCCATCTAAACGCACCCGTAAATTCTCCTTTTTCTTATTTTAATCGTTAATCATTATCACGTACACCTATTTTCTTACATCATTTTAATTAATCTGCGTCGCGACGTTTTATAATTTCATTAAATTCTTACCGAAAAGAAGAATCAACTCAACACAATTTCTCAAGGAAACTACAAAATGGCCGACACAGAAAGGCACATGCCGAGGGGACTCAATGCATTATGGGTTGCAAAATATGTTATGAATAATTTTTCGTTCGACGCGACATCTTCAAGTATTTGTTAACTATCGTAGTAGTACACATATTTTATATTTTATATATATATATATATTCAAATAGTGATGTTAATTCCCGCCAATTTTGAACAGTGTAATTTACCTGATAAATACTTGTAGGAAAAACCGTTGAAATGTGACTTTTTTTTTTTTTTTCGTCATTTCCGCGCACGCCGCAACTCGATTTTACTAGTCAAAATTAATATTATTTCTATTTATATTTTTTTTCCTGCCTTATTTTCGAGTTAATGTGATCAAATAATACCTGGACAATTTTAATTAATTATAAAATATTCCGATTGAAAACTATCAAAAAATTTTCCATTGACGAATAATATTTATACAAATGTCAATTGATTAATTTATTATTTGGTTTCTTCTCGAAATTTTAATATATATATGTATGTATGTAATTTATTATCAGAGATTATATGCATAAAGAGCCATTATGATGTCATATGTGGAGTATCATTGATATACGAACACCATTGCATTTTATTTGAATCACATTTTTTAATCAGTAATCATCACCTTTAAACTGGTATCTGCATATACGCAAAGCGTGTTTCTTTGAATTCATGGAGTAAAGTTCAAGCATACATAGATAATTTGCTCCTCATTAACATTTTTGTATTCAAATCATATTATTTTTATATATTGTGATGAAAATAAAACTTATACAAATTACAATTTTACTTTTTTATCATCCTCAAATTATAATTATAGAATTTTTTTTTTTCTCCTTATTTTTCCAATTATTAATTCTACAAATGTGCAATTTGCTTAAATTGAATAATATTAAAATTTATTGATAATAGGAAAGTAAAATGATACAATACAATTATATATTTTTCAATCTAGCGAACCATCAATTTTTATTTATTTATCAAAGCAGCCATACGATTTTACTTCTTCAATTTACTATTTTTATTTTTAATTTGAAACCCATTGACAATACTGTTTTAGGAAGTGAACTAATGAATACGCTCATAATCGAGCAAATAGACATTACAAATATTTTATTCCATCAATAAATAATACATATTGTAGAATCGAAGGCACAAAAATTGAAAAATTGGAATTATTTAGCGCAAACGGAAGTCTGTTGTCATTCAATTTCTTTTTTTTTTTTTTTTATTTGTTTATAACAGATATAAATTGGTTTGAGTGTGTATACGCGTGTGTGTATGTGTATATGTATAAAAGGCGAATGCCAAGCATTCTATTTCATGTAGATATAAAAAAGAAAAAAAAAAATTAATAATGAAAATGCCAATTTAAATCTAAGCTATAACGTGTTTTATCATTTTTTTTTTTTTTTCATATATTGTTGATGTTGTTCTTTCAATTGACCTATTCACGTCCGATTCTCTCTAAACACATCTATGGCACCCAGATACATACTATCTAATACCAATATGTGAATCCATCCGTCGCTACCTGTATCTACTTTTTGTATAATAATTATCTCAAAAATTCACCTAATATCGCTATTAATTCAAGTGTGACAAAGTTTCGCAGATTATTTAACATAAGGCTGTAAAATATTGCTTTCTATATTCTTAAAAATTGATTTGATAAGAATATTGTGCCTATACACGATACTGCTTATATAGATTTTACGTTTTATTATTATTTTTATTTCGTCTTTTTTTTTTCCTTCTTTTTTTTTTTATTTGAAATATATATATGTGTATATAATTGGAGAGTTTATATCTCACGTTGTATCAACAATTAATAGTGAATGATACAGATAATTTAAGATGAGAAGATGTTGGTAAAGGTGGCGTCTTGCTAGGTAGTGGCATGGGTAGGCTTAGTTGACACTAAAATCCGTGAACCTTTAGCTGATCAGACCTTGCCAGACCTGATTTAGTTAGCCACTGACATATATTTTCGCGCTGATCCCCCTGCAGCTGAAGCACCTCACCGTACTCTGGGTGCTCTATTACAGTCCCATTGCAGGCGAACTCCTGGAAAATTATATTAATTTGTTTAATAATTTTATTTCAATCAATACATCTTGTGAATTAATTTAGAGAGAAAATAAAAAAAGATAATAAAGATACTGAATGGAAAATTTTGAATTAATAACAATGTCATACTGCAATGGACTCGAGTAAAATCTGAATTTAGAACAAGGTCATACATCTAAATATGTTATGTAAACATTTTTCATTGACAATTTAACATTGCATTTGCATTATTGTTTTTATATATGCAAGTAGATGAACTTTAGAATGATGGAACTAAATATAATATTAAGAAAAATAGAACTTATATTGAAATTAATTAAATTTTATTGTATGTAATTGATTGTTATTTTATGTTTATCCGTTTTTTAATTTGTTAAATATTTCTCTTTGTTTTTGACATATGGTCACACGGCATATTTATTTTTAGCATCACCCACGGAAAATGACAGACATTGAAGGACATTGAATGATACAAACACACATACACATTAATATATTGATATTTATATATATATGTGTGTGTGTGTATATTTTTTTCTTTTCATATATCTTATTCTACGCGTAACAAAATTTTTAAACTGTAAAGAAATAAATTTATGGCGCGTGTAAATGGTAAAATATTGTTATACCTTTTTACATGCCCGTACGATTTTTTTCAAGTCATATTCCGACGAGAGTCCTTGTACCGTTGTTAGGGTCTTACGACCATTCCGCTGTTGGATTCTTATATGCACGAGACCGTCTTGCACATCATCATCTGAACCCTTGATTGCATCTGCAAAGGGGTCTGGAAAAAATAAATATAAATAATAAATTACCATTAATTGAATTTTAACCATGAAAAAAAATAATAGAATTGCAAAATATTGGATGAAATTATTTAGAAATAAATGGAAATTAATTTATGGAATAGTTATTATTATTTTTATGTATTATTTGTCTTCTTTTAGAATTGCGTGCCGTGATTTAAAGACGCTATCATCCGCCATTTTGACAAGACTATATTCTAGAACATGAGGGGAAAATTTTACAAGAATCATATTTGATACTTACCGAATGTGTTAAGATTCTGGATGGACATACGACAAACAAAATATATCCCTCGAAGATATACGACTGCAAATTGCAATTAAAATTGTTATTTAATAAAGGATGATTTATAATAATATAAGGAAAGCACCACGCTATGAATACTGGTTAATCCAAAAAATGTTGCACAGAGCCCGAAGTTTAAGCGGAAGTAAAAGTTGCATTTGTCATGACTGAAAATGGGTGGGGTTGGAACTTGTGTTCATAAACTCATTCAATTTTATCCATGTACATAAGAAAAATATAAAGGTTTATTTACAATAAAGTATTTGAAATTAAAATAATAAAATGATTGGCTGTTATTTTCAAGTTTGTTCACTTGAATTGAAGTCAGCCAATTAAACGATATTCTTTTTAAATATACCACGCGATTGGATATAAACGTTTGATGAAAATTAAACCATTGATTGCACATGCGCAAAGATTTTAAATACACTTTTTATTATTTTTATTCCTAAATATTCTAATCCATTTGATAATAATTAATATACAAATTCTATTATAGGTCATTCATACTTTCTATATTATTTAAATAAATTCATTTGCTTTCACAAACAATTTGAGGTTATGTTGATATTATATAAAAGGCGCCAAACATTCAAAATAAATTATAAACGCCACCATTGTTGATTGCATTAGAAAAATTAAAGAGATTAATTTGTTATTGCTATAGTTGTTCTTCGTTGCTAGGTAGACAGAGAACATACATAACTACAATAATTATGTTTCATTATTCATAGACGAATGAGATCTTGAACGATGGAAATTAACCCGACAGTCCGACAGATAAACAAAAATATAAATGCAAAATAGATAACCTCTATTCTTATTCTTAGCTTCGAAATAGCGACACTAGTGTGTGCATTTTGCACTGCACGTGCTCAAAAAGTCGGCACTCAACTTTATATCGGAATCCAACAATACATAACCTACAAAACATACGTATCTAGAAGAGTAGTTCACTAGTTTTATAAAATCAACAAAAATGAAATTGTGTTCGCATTGTAGAGTATATCATTTAATAACATCAAAACGTAAGTATTTAAATTATAATAATCATTCGATTGTCATATTCGTATATCAAATTTTATCATTAGTTTTAGTACTTAACGAACAAAATTCTTACATAACGCAATCACGATATTCAACAATACATTTCATATTTAATATTTATTTAAAATGATTAAAATATTAACATTTGTCATGTAATTTCTTTTTTCTTTTTCTCTAGCAATTTCGTACTCCCAGTTGAGGAATCAAACAACAATACCAGCCCCTTTGCCATTAAAAAAAGAAATAAAACACAAATCAAGGCGATTCACAGAATTATTGGAAGGTAGTAAATATATATATATATATACATGTATATGCATATAGTTGTACACTTGTATTTACTAATAGATAAATAAATGATGTATAAATTCATTTTACACATTAATATACAATTAACAATGATATTATATTAATTGTTTGGGGCAATTAAAGTTGCAGGTGATACGATAATAAATCGTAGGACAATAATTAAAAAAATGAGTCCAAATCAATTGTCATCTTTTGTCAATATAACTGATGCACCTTCAGATGATCTTCATAAAATCAATGGAACAAAATTATTAGAGTTCAAGCCATCGGATGTAAAATCCAATACATTTTCCAGTGATGTAATGCCATTGTCAAACATTCAACAATCACCAAATGTCGGTTCTTATATCGTTGAGCAGTGTGATGATGTGAAGAAAATTGATCACGTCAGTGTCATGGAAGATTTAGAAACATCAGGAATTTCAGATTCGACATCATTAATAAAAAGTAGTTCATTATTAGATTTAATACCACAAGAGACCAATCCACATGAGATTGAAGATGAAATTGAAACTTCAAATACTGCTGGTTGTATTTCGAAAAAAGCTGAACGTAAATCAAAGAGCAAACCAAAAGAGGATATAGTTGAAATGGAACGATTAAAAATGATCCATAATTTGGCACGAAAAGAAAGTTTAATACGTACTTTAAATGCATATTTACAATTGTGTGTGAGTTGTGGAATGATTGGTCGTGTTTATCATACAATAATGCACTACAGAACTGGCGGAAAACAAAAGTTATTTGTTGTGAAGGATATAAATTTGTATAATATTTTATTTCAAGCATACGCGAATCATGGTGAGCTGGGTAGATTGAGAGAAATGATGAATTATATGGTTATAGATGAACTTAAACCTACTGCTAAAACGTACGCAATTATATTTGAATGCTATGAAAATTGTAAAAAAAAATATCGTAATCTCAATTATTTATACAAAATTCAAGCGGACATGAAAAAACAATCAATAACATTTGACGACATTTTAAATGAATCAAAAACAAAAATTGGACAATATTCTGCTGTTTTAGCAAGTATTCGAAGCATAGAACCTAAATTCGAGCCGGCAAAAAATATTCGAAATGAATCATACACAGTTCATTTACTTGATAAAATTAAGCCTGACAATGCAATATGTAAAAGTCCTGCGGAAAATTTATTAACATTAAATGATTTAAAGTGCAAATTTAGAATTCAAACGAAACACGAAATTGACGGACACGTAGAAATTAAAAGTGTGGAAAAATTTGAAGAAATAAAACCCATAATAGCATATTATAAAAAAGTTATCGTAGATCTTGAAAATAGTTGGACGATTGCTGCATCAGAAGCATTTGATAGAGATTTAAAGTCATTAAAAAATCGTGAATATCAACCAATACCAAATGCAATGGTGCTATATCCATGCTTATGTGCTTTAGATACAGAGCAATATATAAATGCAATATTACGTGAAGTACGTAAATTAGCTAATGGATCGGAAACATTTAGTCCATCATTCACAACTCTATGCAGAAAACTTGGAAAATATATTAATGATAAGTATGAAATGTTAGTAAATACAAGAAATGGATATGTAGAAAGAACAGAACAAACATATTTCAAATATGCTGATTGGTATATCAATCGAAAAGATACAATGAATAGTCGAATCGTATGGCAAAGAATTTCTGATGATATATCGCAAGATTTTTCATTAGAATTACAAACAATACATTGGCCAATAAATTTACAAATTTCTGTTGGTAAATTTTTATACAATATAATATTGAAAGACATCAAAATCGACGTTAATTATATCAAACCAGAATCCAACACAAAACGTCTTTTACCAGCATTTTATACATTATTCAGATCTTCTGGTAAGAAACATTTAGTAGAAGAAATAAAACCGCATCCAATACTTTCAAAATTGTATCGTGAATCACAGCCAGAAACACTCAATTTTGATACATCATTAATACCTTCTATATGTCCACCACGGCCTTGGTCATCAATGCATAGTGGTGGTTATATGCTATTAAAAACTGACGTTATTCGCGTGCCACTTTATGCAATGGAGCAATGGAAACGACTTGAAAATACACCACCAAGTCAATTATGGCCATCATTAGATTCACTAAATCAATTAAGTTCTATTCCTTGGACAGTAAATAACACTATTCTTGATTTGGCTATCAAAGTATTTCAAGATGGTGGTTCTGTTAAATTAAATGTGCCTCAGCCACCATCAGTTCTTCCGCCAGTGCCATTATTGGGAACAAATTCAACAGAAATCGATCGGAGATCCATAACAAGGGCACGAATAGAGCTTAAAAGGAAAAAAAGTGAAATGTATTCATTGTGGTGTGATGCACTTTACAGATTATCATTGGCTAATCATTTTAGAGATAAAATATTTTGGCTACCACATAATATGGATTTTCGAGGACGGGTCTATCCTGTACCACCACATTTAAATCATTTAGGCTCAGATTTAGCGCGTTCAATATTGATATTTGCATTGGGTAAACCATTAGGGCCAAATGGTCTTGATTGGTTGAAAATTCATACAATTAATTTGACTGGTTTCAAAAAACGTAATTCAATTAGTGAGAGGCTAAAGTATGCCAATGAAATTTTAGATAAAATATTGGATAGTGCTGAAAATCCAATGACAGGCGAAATGTGGTGGGCAACGTCCGACGAGCCATGGCAAACTCTTGCGGGTTGTATGGAAATAGCAGCAGCACTAAAATCACCAAATCCAGAAGAATATATTTGTCGATTTCCCATTCATCAGGATGGTAGTTGCAATGGACTTCAGCATTATGCTGCCTTAGGCAGAGATCAAATTGGTGCGTTAAATGTTAACTTATATCCAAGTGATGTACCACAAGATGTTTATAGCAGTGTTGCTGTTATGGTTGATGAAGCTCGTCAAAAAGACGCGTCAGAATCTAATGTTGTAGCACAAGCTTTAGAAGGCTTTGTAACCCGTAAAGTTATCAAACAAACAGTAATGACTACTGTTTATGGCGTCACAAAATTTGGCGCACGACTTCAAATTGCCCGACAATTAAAAGGTTTATTTTAATTTTTATTGATATTAAACAAAATATACGTAATATTTCATCTTTGCTTTTTTTTTTTTCTGTTATTTTTCTAGATCTTGATAATTTCCCACAAGAATATGTTTGGAGTGCGAGTTTATATTTGGCACAAAAGACTTTTGACAGTTTACGGACAATGTTTGAAAGTGCAAGACAAATTCAAGATTGGTTCACTGATTGTGCAAGAGTTGCATCAAGTTTAAAAGGACAAAATATCGAATGGGTGACACCACTTGGATTACCCGTCATTCAGCCATACAGTAAAGTAATGCCGATGCGAAATAACTTTAAAGATGTGTCCATTGATGCTCTCGAGTATGTTATATAAACTTTTGAAAATTCACAAAACAAAAATTATATTTATTGAATAAAATATAGTTAACAAATTATTTATGATACTTTTAGGAAACCAAATGCGATAAAGCAAAAAAATGCATTTGCTCCAAACTTTGTTCATTCTCTAGATTCATGTCATATGATGTTAACGAGTTTACATTGTGAACATGCTGGATTAACATTTGTATCGGTTCATGATTGTTATTGGACACATCCGGCAACTGTCGAAACAATGAATAAGGTAAATAATTAATTTTTCCCAGTTATTATTGATTATATTTAATTATTCTATGAATAATTTTATTATTTTAGATTTGCCGAGAGCAATTTGTGGCCCTTCATTCCGAACCGATACTTGAAAATCTATCTCAATATTTTATTCAAAAATATGTAACAGAAAAATCGTAAGTAATACAAATAGAGTATTTTTTCAATTTTTTTCATATTATTATTAGCTATTGAAATAAATATAATATTAATCCTTTTTATCTGTGAAATTACAGTAATAATGATGCTGAATGTGATCTTGAAATTAATTTATCAGAGCGAAAAATATATCGAACAGTATCACATGTTCCAAAGAAAGGAAATTTCGATCTCAAAAGTGTATTGAAATCAACATACTTTTTTAGTTAGTGATATCAAAAATTTTATGTCACATTTAATCAGTCAAAGTAGTTACAAAAAAAAAGTTTATAAAACTTTACATGTTTCCAACAGTATATTCATTTGTCAATATAATATTATTTGATATTAATAAAAAAAATATGTATTAAATACAAAAATTTTTATTTCATAGATAATAACCTTTATTATAAATTTGATTTAACCGCTAATACTAACTTAACTCAAAATATATATTCTAAATGCCTTTTTAAAGATTACACAACATTCTCAAATAAAAAAAAGACATCTTAATTTTATATCTGTTCATGTATCTTTACAGATTTGAACAATGTCGATGCTATGTATTTACATTATAAACATTTTTTTTTCTTCATCAGACGGTTAGAAATACTTAAAGATACGCTTGCCATCCACAAAATAGCTTAGAAAGATTAACTGGATCGCGGGCTTCTTGGATAAGCCGTTCTACTTGGCCAGAAATGCTGGTAACTAATCCGTCTTCAGTGCCTTGAAGCTTTTGTTCAATTCTCAACAGTGCTCTCTCTGCTATTTTATTTATATTATCATCACCTGGCAAACATAATACAAATGTAAAAAAAAAATTGACAATTATATTTTTGAATTAATTTTATTTCAAAACTTACCACGAGATGTGTCATCATGAGACGATCTTCGACGTTCATTTTGTAATTCCCATGCTTTCGCTGGTGTTATTGTCCACGAAAATAATGGAGCATAAAGAAGAACTTGTAGCAAAGTAATAATTATTTCTCTTCGATTTCGCAATACTGTCATTGTTTCTTCACAACTTTTACGCATTACTCCTTCAACACCTGAAATACCCATTGCTGCTTCCATATCGCGAGTCAATCGAAATGGTACAGTTTCAGGTATTGGCAACACTTTGCCTTGTTCGAAAGCAATACCTGGATAACATAATTAATATTTATTACAAAATTTATAATTCAAAATTGTCTGGTAAGACAAATTGTTCTTGGACAAGAAGATATTCATACCGAAATCGATGTGTATAACTTCAGCTGTAGTTTGATCTATCAATATATTGCTGAAATGTCGATCACCAAGTCCTATAATATATCCCACCATTGATGTTGTCGCAACACTTCTTACATATGCCAATCTACGTTCAAACCACATTTCAGGTGATGGGAATTTCTCCATGAAAAAATATTGAAATGCCGGACGAAGTTTCTCACAACATTCCAAATAAACTTTTAATTTTTCATTGTTCGATAGTGATTTTGCAGCCTGTATTTTTTTTTTACAGTCAAAAAATGACAAATCTTGTGGATGATATTTTGTATGCATACCAACTGTGTCTGATGTTCCACATAAAATACAGCTTATGGGTAATGTATTATCACACCACTCTAATACACCAGATCTTTGTGATAACGGCACAATTTTGTATGTTCGTATATTCAATTTACGTCGTCTAGTTTCTTTTCTCGTGCGCAATAATAAATTTATAATTGTAAATACTTGTTGCATAACAGCGTCTTGTCGTAAATCATCTTTGCCTTTTATCAATTGTTTTCTTTCAATTCCATCAGTGCCAATGCATATTATTTTTTTCGGTGCATTTACACCACCAACTCCTTCAAAATGATGATCATACTTGTAAACACTAACAATATCTTTATAATCACCTGAAGGACGAATATCTAATGTAATTGTAGGTAATAAACTGTGTTGAAAATTTTTAATCTTCCAAATTTTTTGATTTAACGGAATAGAATTAAATTGTGGCTTAGCATTAAATGATAAATACGCAAACATTATTAATGCATTTGCAATGTTGTTCATTTCTGTTATCATTGGAGATAATTCACCGTTATTTAATTGATTTATCAATTTTTTTGCACCAAGTTCACGTTCAGTCGCTTCCGGTTGACTCATTTTATTATATTCATAATCAGCGTAATTATTCATTAAAGCAAATAATATTGGCAATGTGTGATGAGGATGGTCTTCAGCGCATCTTTTTACCAAATCGTATATTTGAATTTTAAATTGACTTACATTTGTGACATTAGTAATATGTGGCGCAAGCTGTGGCATAAGTGGAATAAATTTAAACGTTGGAATATTATTCAAGTGCACAACGAAGAGTTTATTTAAATCATTATTTTCTGTATTATTAAGCCACAATGAAACAAGACGAAATATCAAAAAATTATGATTATCACCTGTTTGTAATGTCATTAAATAATTTTGTACTGCCAATAATAAATACATTTTTTGATCATTTTGTGTATTTTTATATTCCGCAACATCTATTGTATCTTGAGCTTTATGCGATTTTAATGCATGCTCTTCTTCTTTTGGTAATGATTTTGGAAGTCTTACTGGTTTTTCATTATGTCTATACTCGGCGCACTCCTTCAACGATTCAAATATTGGCGTTTTCATATATGTATTTATTTGTTGATATTGTGCATCAGCAAATTGTGCTAATGCTGCATAAGTATTATTTAAATTATTACCATCATCATTAGAATTATTTGATAATTCAATTGATTTTGAATAATATTTTTCAATAACACATTGTGGATTTTCAGATTTAGTTTCTGCCATCCAATTACCATAAATTGTCAAAGCACGTGCTTTAAAATTATTATTCAATTCACGTTTATTAATTAAATCACGCAATAAATAACGTCCAATATCATGATCATTTCGTGCCCATGCCAAAAGTGCATCGTGATATTGTAATTGCATCATAACATCATCCGGAAGATTACGTTCTTTTGACAACAATGCCAATGATCTTGCGGCAATGTGTGGATATCCTTGTTGTTCAGCGCACTTTGATAATTCCAAATATATATTTATTAATGCATCTTTCATAATTAAACTTCCACTAGTTGAATATTTAACACCGCACATAACAATTCTTTGTGCGAGAATTGGCTCGATATACGTGAAATCATTAATGTTTGTTAAATCCTGATGTGACCAATGTGAAATAACGCTGGGCCACTCGTCGGACTTTGACATACTCAATTGTTCCAATTCACGGAGCATTTGGAGTTTAAGTAATTTTGGATATAATGTTTGGCTGCACTCTAAACTCGCATTACGAAGACTTTTAATTATACTCGCACGTGCCATATCAATAGACTCTTTCACCGCGACATTATCATTTGCATGCAAATATTTAAGTGCTTGATAATGATAAAAATCATAATCATTATTGTTTATAATATTGAATAAATCTGCTTGTTCGATTGTTGATGATTGTCGATTTGAAACAATATTCCAATCAGATAATCGCCAAGCTGTTTCGTAAACATATTCAGTGACATTCTCCACGTCTTTAACAGTGCTGATAAAACGATTTAATAAATAATCAAGACCTGAATGTCGTAGTGCTTTGGCTAAATCACTTGTAAATGGACAGCCAGAACTCAATTCAACATCTTGGGATATCATAACTTTATCCCATTGTTGTACGTGAATATAATGTTGCATTCGTGATTTGGGATCTTTTAAATGTGATAATCCACATCCGTGTATTGAATCTGGATCACCAATTTGTACAAATGCTTCACGAAGAATGTGCTGTAAGGATTTACCTTCATTTGGATGTGTTTCATAAATATGATCAATTATTGATATACCATCGGATCTGTATATTTGTTGTAATTTAATTTGACAAAATAATTCAGCGTATAATACAGAAGTAAAATACGCTGAACAATATTGCGCTGCTTTAGCAATGTGCAGATAATTTAATTTTAATGCCAAATCGTTGTCAGATTGAATTCGAATGAAATTAACGATATTTAACATACATTTAACTGACTCGTGACTGAAACATCCCATTTTTTTTTGTTCATTTGAGTATATTGTATTTTGCAATTTAATTGATGAATCAAAGTATTTGTTGAAAAATTGATTTATACAATTATAAACCTCACTGGCCATATATTCATCTGCAGATATTATTATGCATATTAAATATGGCAAAATCATTTCACAAAATTCAGTATTTAATTTGCAAATTGGTTTTAAACAACTTGAATAAAAATTAACCATACAATCTAATATCGAGCAAGTGATATTCGTTATCCACGTTGTGTAACAATCAACTTTATCTCCACACCATATTTCATTGCATCGATCGAAACACTTTAAATAATTATCATTATCGAATAATATAGTGCGCATCTTTAATTTACCATTCGATAAAAATGGTTGAATATATTCGAGTAACATTTGTTTACTTGAATCCTCGAAATTTTGTAAATATTTTTTTGTTAATATCTCTCGACCCCAACACGATCCACAAATTTCACAAAGAGCATTTGAACTTGCTTGTCGTAAATTATCATCACTGCCAACAATAAAATCCGCTAATTGTACAGCAATTCGATAAGTCAATATCAATTCATATTGATCGCGTTTTGTAATAGAACAAAATGATTTTTCTCGATGTAAAATCATTGTTGTTAAATCAGCTGGTCCAAGTTCACCCAAACATTGTGCTGCTTCTAATGAAATATTAGCATCTAAATGTTCCGTTAATTTCACCAATCGATAAATAAGTTTGTGAAGAATGCTTGAAGTACAATCTTCAGCAAAACCTCGTAATTTTTCTAAATCACGATACATTTCATTTAATTCCAATTTTCTTTCGAATAAAATTTGCTTTAAATGTGACAATCCATCAAAACTACATTCCATTGTATTAACATCTGATCCGGTATTTAAAAAATGTTCAATTTCATTACGAAGACTATCGTCATTATTAGATGTGTTCTTCAAGGATTCGTGAATGCATCGTATTTCATCGAATAACGAATGTGTTGGAAGAGCATCCAATTTACGAATGGCCTCCGTAAGAATTTCAGTGGAATCCACAATTAAAAATTTTAATATTTCTTGTAATGTAATGTTATCCATTTTATTCGATTGTATTATCGAAATTAATTTCTTCACAAGAAAATTCAATATATCACTGATTTCTTCTGATCGCGACGACAATGTCTTCACGATAAATTGAAATAAATATTTAGCCGCAATGGTAGAAACTGAATTAGTTTCATTTTGAATTAAATGAGTTAACGTATAACACACATCTCGCACAACAAACATTGCCATTTTATCAAAAAATGAATAAGATATTTCATGCTTGAGTAAATCACAAAATGATGCATATTGATGTAGTGCTTTGTGCTTATATTCGGCCATATCAAATTGATAAATTCTGCTTGAGAGTGTTAATAACGTTTTTTGTATAACACTTGGATTTTTTACAAGAATAAAATGAACTAAAGAATCATTTGTGGTTGAAATGCAATTTTTCAATAACTTAAGAATTTTCTCTATCGTTGAGTGATTTAAATTCAATAGATCCATTCGCGGAAGCACCACTGAAGTATCAAACATTTGTAAAAAATGATTCTCATCATGAAGTCGCTCAAATAAATTTATCAATATATCTGCTAAATTATTTTCAATCGATGAATTAAATCTGTATACATGCTCAAACTCATTATGATTATTTTTTAATCGTGCGAATATTTCTGTTGCATATTTATATGATTTATTGGTTTTGTTTGATATTTGTGCAAGTAACCATGTGATTATTGAAGGAAAATTATCGTTAATCATTTGTGAAAATTGACATTGAAGATCATTGCAAATGTCTACCATATCTGATAATTGATTTGTTTCCAATTTAATATGTATTAGCGATCCAATGTACTTTCGATAAAAATTTTCTTCTGATGTCGCTTGCGTTAACATCCATGGAAATTGTTTCATTGAAGCATTATTTTTTACCCAACGCATTAAAAGACTAGGTAAACTACTATCGATTAATCTAATACGATTAGTATCATTTTTAATGATTAATCGTAGAATTTTTATTATAGAATTAATTGGAATGTCTTTTACTGCAAATAATTCAAAAATTGATATCAATGCTTTTTTTTGAAATAGACCACTAGCGTGTATTATTCCGCCAAATGTGTACAAAGCCGTGGCAGCTTTTGTATTCCATTCGTCTTTTGCAACGAGCCCAGTAAAAGCCGAATTATTAATGAAAGAATTAAAAATAATTTTTTCAATATCAGCGAAAAATTTCTTTTTCATTGTCACATCAACATCGTCCGATGTAAATATAAAATGGACTATTCTCACAGCTTCCAAACGTGCAATATAAAAGGGATTTTTAATTCCAATTGTTGTTATCATATCAATTAGTGAAATATTATTTTTCATTGTGTCCAGCGATGACAACAATTGAATAACTTTATGCCAACATTTGAAGAAATTAACATGAACCGGTGGGCCATATTTATTTTTTTGTAGCAATTCATTACTCTGTTCAAGTATTCGTAATATTTTTGATGTATTTCCACCAGCATGAATTATATGCTCAAGAAAATACGGTACGAATTCTATAATTCCAATAATGCCATTCCCATCATTTTTCCACAATTGAAATAATTCATCGATGAATGTTGTTATTGTTTTCATTAATGACGGTGAAATAAATCCTTTTCGACACGTTGCCAATGTCTTGATAAGAACTAAACCTTGCCAAAGATTACCAATCACTGTTGGTGCATAAATTTTAACTTGAAGAAAATTCGTCAAAGCTTTTGTTTGCATTGGATAAGTTTCTTTACCCGCATCAACACAACCAAATGATGTTAAAACTCGAAAAGCCCCAATTGTGATAACACTATCATTAGATATTTCCAAATAATGCCATGTTCTTTTATCTCTCAATTGTTCTCTTGAGCGATCTCTTAATTCGAATATATCCTCGTAATATTTAATACCAAAATCATTCAATTCACTTGACTCACTTTCATTTACAAAATTGAACACATCAAATAAAGCCAGCAATACTTCACGACTAGACAACTGAACAATTGAATCAGCAATAATATTGTGATACGATGTTTCGTATAGTGTCGCTAATCCTCTGATTAAATTTATTATATGATTATTTTTGCGATTAATTAATTTTTCACATGTTATGAATGCATTTAAGTTTTTAAAAGTATCTTCAAATGCATCTTGTAATATTTTTAATCGTTTATCATTATTTTCCATATTTAATTCCAGTAAATTTGATATACATTTTGCGACTATTATCAAATTATAAATTACTCGATCTATATCTGATTTATTTCTTTCATCAAACTGAATCGATTTATGCAATCGTTCAAACGCAAACTTCAATATATTTTCTGAAAATAAAGGTTTAGCCGGTTTCCTACTGCTATCTGGCTTTGGTATTGTATCATCATCTACGAATAAATCCTCCGCGAATTCCAATGATAAATTACATCTAGTAATATCATTTAAAGATTTATATTCGCTATTATTCGTAAATAATTCACGCTTTATCGACATATTAGTTTTTGAACTTTGGTAATTTTTTTTATTCCACGATTTCAATGTTAAATTTGTAATAATTTCACACAACAACGTGACTGTATCCGGTGAAATTGTTTTAAATGTTGAAATATTAATTGCCCAATGCAATAAACGAACTTTTACTAAATCTTCCTGTTTCATTGTATTTTCTCCAATGAAATCCGGTATTGTTGCATTTTGACAAATAATGTACAAAGTACGAATAGAATATGATGACCATGGCATTTCATTTGTAGTATAAAGGCCCAATAATGTATTTATACTTAATTCACCAAGATTTTCGATAAGTAACTGTAACAATCGATGACCTTCTATTTGATTTTTGCCCAAACCCAATATTTTTACGAGCGTATACCAAATTTTATTCCAATATTTCTTCGTTGTTTCAAGTGGCATCGAATGACATGATAAATTATTCTCGATTTTTATCAAAATTGTACACAGTTTACATAAACTATCTACAATGTCATCATTCACATTTGTTCCAGAAAATAAATCACTCACGATTTTAATAAGTGGTACAAGATCATTTAGCGTTAACATGTCAGGATATTTGTCAAGCATGTCAGTGAGTATTTCAATTATTGCCCATTGACATTCAATATTATCATCTGATGACTGCATTGTGAATAAATCAATTGGTTTTTGTATAATAGCAGATAATTTCCTACGTTTAGCACGTGGAAATGATTCAGTACTTGTAGAATTTAATTCATCTGCATAATAAACTGGATCATCAATAATTTGTTTGCAAATTTCACTTGCTAATTGAATAAAATTTGGTAATAAAATACCATTTTTTATATCTTTACGGATATTTTTATACATGCTCAACATTATTTGCTTCCATTCATTCCAATCGTGTGCATAAGCAGTTGCGTCACTTGATAATGCTCCATTAGGATGATGAATTAAAACAAACAAATATAATAATTTATATTTCTCCGGACTATCCTCCATATTAATAAATTTTGGTATTATATTTTCACTCAATTCACACAATGCTGTTCGACATTCTGTGCCAATTTGTTCACACACTGTATAAATAAATTTGTATGACAGTTTTGATAATAAAGCTGGGTCTTTTGTAACATCATCAATAACTTCAGCTAGAAATAAAACATCAAATAAAATTATATTCTCAACTTTATTATAGTTTTATAATCAACTCATACTCACTTAAAAATGGAAGTATTGTTTTGATTTCATGCAGCAAATGAGATTGTAAAAAACTGTGATGCACAATTTTTTGTAACGCTTTTAAAAGTAAATCCTTATTCATTTCTGAATTTTCATACAATGTTATGCATATTCGTAAAAATTTTTGCCAATACTCCGGTAACATTTGTATTCTGTATAATCTAATTGACAATATGTAATCAATGAAAATTTTCATATATGTGTCATGATAGTGTAGGTATCGGTCACTTTCCAAAATTTCACATATAGCTATTCTTAAGCTTGAAAAATTTACATAAACTGCCGATGTTGAGCTTGCATATCGTACAATATTTAATATAAGAGTACAACAAATGCCTTGTTGTTCAATTACAACTCTAGAACGTTTTGCGGTTGATTTTAATGTTTCCTGAAAAAAAAAATTCATTCAACATTAAATTCATATAATTGAACCAAAAAAATCAATGAACTCTTGCTCTATTAATCAATTATATATCATACATCTAAAACAAATTGATGACATTTTTGAAACAATGTATTCCATGTGATGTGCTCACGATTTTCATTTGATGGAGACTCAGAATTTCGTGAAAATTCTTTTCGAGCTGCATCATTATCAATGACATCCAATAAATTTTGTAAAAATTTCTGTAAATAAATCAATCAACAATTAAAAACATAAACAAATAAATCTTACTTAATATTTTGTGAATAATAAACAACAAATAATCATTGACTTACATTTTTTCCACCAGCTTTTTTTAAATCTTTATTAAGAAAAATTCTGTGTATACTCGTTGAATATGACGACATTTTTTTTAATTTATTATTTATAATACTGATTCATTAAAATTAAAATAACGTGCACCGATAATTTTACATTGAGTTTTAAAACATTGTAAATTAATCTACGACATATATTATTTCTGTCCAGTTTTCTTTAACCTAAATCATTTGTTTAGTTTGGTAATAATCATTGATGAAATATACTTGCAATGAAACATAAAAAAAATTTATTAAACTATAAAATTTCAATTTCTTCTCGTTAAAATTTTTGTTTAAAATAATTCACCTTTACAACGTTATTATATTTATTTACAAACATGAACAACTGATGTAAAATTAAAAGAAGAAAATGGAAGAACCGGCATTTACACTCTGAAGTCAGCTGCATTTAAACAAACAAATTCAAGTTCTGGACCAGAACTTTTTTTTTTTGGCATTATCATTTTTCTAAGGTTAAGGGACCTGAGACACTTTTATACATATATATTTTTATGTACATACATTCTCCCGCCAATTTTTCAAAATGACGATTCAATACAAATAACTCAATGGAAATAACCAAGTGAGGGCGCTTTGACAAACTAACCTCACTTTATAGAGACCCCAAAATATGCGTGTCTAACCAAGAAATGAAAGATATTTGTTTTGCATGACAAAAAATATTTAACAATAAATTAGTAATTTCTGTGAAGTTGAATGACATTTAAATTTTAAAGTACTATATAAATTTGTTTTAATATACATTAAAAATGGCAGATAATGATAATTTACTGTTCGTTAGAGGAGCTCACAAAGTATGTATATACATTTTATTTTTATATCTGAAAAAATGCTATTTATCTCGTAACACATTTATCATATGAATAAATAAATTATTAATATTTCCAGGATAATCATGATCAATCTACTGATGATGTATGGGATGATTCTGTTTTAATTAAAGCCTATGATCGAGCAATCAGTTTGGCAAAAGATGAAGTTGCAAAACGTTTAAGTTTAGAAACTGATAGTTCTCGAACAAAAAATACAAAATTACAAACCCCAATGCCATCGGGCGTAAATTCCAACTACTTAAAGAAGGTTAATGTTATTTAACAATATACTTTTAATTTCCTATAATCATAATGTCAGTATTATTAAATATAATACTGATGAGCTAATTAATTCAATTTATTTCAGAAATGGACTGTTGGTTCTCCATGTCGTGCAGTATATTCAGTGGATGGCCAGCATTATGAAGCAATCATATCAAAAATCCTTAAAGATTCGGCATGTATTGTAAAATTTGTAGGTAATGAAAAATCTTACAAAGTGCCAATGATATATATTTATATTTGATAATATGATTTTAAATGAAATAATATAATTCTCAGGATATGGAAATATGGAGAAGGTAAATCTTTCATCTCTTCAAGATTCTGATGGATTAGAAAGTCAGATGGCTCAACAAAAAGATGCACTGGCATCAAAAACCCATTTAGCAGATAATAATGCTGTCAATAATTTACATTTCAATCATCAAGCATGTAATTCAAATGAATTTATTGATGAGAGAATGGATTATGAATCTGATATACCGAAACAACAGAAAAAAAATCAAACAATTTCAAGTCCGCCATTCAATCCGGCGTTCAATATGATGCCACCTGCACCACCACTGCCACCACAATTAATAGCACGGTTAATATATGCTTATTCAGTTATTTTTATTGATTAGTGTGATTTCTATTTTAATAAGAAATATTTAATTGTAGACTACCGGAAAATGATGATGATGCACTCTCGAGCATGCTAATGTCTTGGTATATCAGCGGTTTCCACACCGGTACGTTTCTTTGTATAATTTATTTATCATTAATAAAAATTATATCAAATTTATTTACTTTCAACAGGTTTCTATCATGGAATAAAGCAGGCAGAGAGCAGTAAAAATAGCCGAAAAAAATGCTAATTACAATTTTAATTCTCATATATGATCATCGTAATTTACGTTGATTTTAATCCTAAGACATTATTAAACATATAAATTCAATTTTGATTAATTTGTTTTTATAAATTATGAAACTAATTTTTCATTTTAATTTGCCATTCTTTATATTTATTTGCAAGATGTCGAGCAGTGGGTAAAACAACGTTTTGCGCCTCTTGAAGTAACGTAACAGAATTAATTAATTGCGGTGGCTGTGAAATATTTGTAATACTTTCGCGTTCCCGTGCAGCTACGTAAATTCGCATCTGTGCCATCCATGCTTCTTTACAAAGTTTTTTCATGTCTGAACCAGAGTAATATTCTGTATTCGCCACTACATTTTCAAAATCTTTATGCCCATGAAGACTTGGCTCTGTATAATATTTTAATATTTCCCTCCGAGCATTTTCATTTGGTAAATCTACAAAAATGTGTTTGTCAAGACGCCTCAGCAGAGCAGCATCCAAATGCCTTAGAAGTAATTATTTACATTAAAAATCATTTAATATCTTTGATATTAGCGTGTGTATAAATATTTACCAAGGTGTATTTGTTGCAGTTAATAATACTACATTATCTTTCTCCATGGATATAAGCCCGTCGAGTCTTGCAAGAAATTCCGCTCTAAAACGACGAGCTGGCTCTGATAATTTTCCACTGTAATCATCATCGCCCGACATCGTCCAATCAATTTCATCGATGAATATAATAGATGGTGAATGATATATTGCCAAGTCACATAATACCTAAGTAGAAGAACGATAGAATAATTATAAATTCAATTATTCTGTAGATCTTTGGCGACTATTCAATATTTACTCGAATGTATTTTTCTGATTCACCGCGCCATTTACTGATTAACGAACTCGCTGTAATGTTAAAAAATGTCGATTGACATTCAGTTGCAACAGCCTTTGCTAGCATAGTTTTTCCTGTTCCAGGTGGTCCATATAAAAGAATTCCACGCCACGATGCAAATTTTCCCGTGAATATTTCCGGATATTTTATCGGATAAATTAAAGCCTCTTGTAAAAGTTTTTTACAATTTTCTAAACCACAAATATCACTCCAAGAAACATCTAAATTACTTGAAATAATTTCCTATAATAATAAAAATTATTATGAAAAATTTAAAAGTAATAAAATAAACATATTTTTAAATATTAGTAATATATTGTTTATTGTAATAACGTTTGTTATTGTATCAGCGATTTCTCGCCATTCAGAATTCATTGGATATAAATCATTAATTGGCCGCAATTTTCTAGTGAATTTGCCTTCAGCAATCCCACTATATAAATCATTAACTTCGTTAGATTGTAATTTTTTCATTCTATCAGAAATTGGAATTATAGTCAATTCAAAATCCTGATTTGTTTCAGGTAATCCCAATTTTTTATCTCTCTGACTTTCATTAGAATCAAATCTCTTCAACGGTTTTTTACATTTCTCTTTTCTATTCCTATATTCATTAAATACAATCAACAATTATTTTTTATTATCAATAATATTAAAATACACATCGACAATTAAATTACCCAATGTTTTCTTGATGAATTAATGCAGGATTATCGTTTTTTTTACAGATTTTCGGTAATTTGTTGAACTTTGATAGATAATAATCCGAGTAACATGCAAGAATAGAATCAAGATCAATATTGTCACATACTTTTATATCCATCGGTAGTTTAGCTTCTTTTTTCAGATATTCCGATGTTTCAAAGAATCTTATATAACAATATATTCCATAAACTTAATTGTTTAAATATTATTTTGATATTTACATGTTTTAGATAAATAATATTCTCACCCTTCTTGACGTAAATAATCATGAATAAGATACAAAAGATTTTGCCTTCTTTCCCGAACTCTTTTTTCCTCCTTAATTAACAATAATTACAAAGTTAAATAAAACATCTCTAATTATTCCAATATTTCTATTCAAATTCATAAACAAAATTCTTACATTTTTATCTGATGCATATCTCATCCGACTTTCCTGAGTTTGCAATGATAAATTAGAAGTTTCCATGTCCCAATAATTTTTTTCTCATCAATTACTAACCCTGCAATAACTTCATCAATTAATCAATTGAAATATTCACAAATTAAACAATATATTCATGCGCAATCACTAAATTCCGTACTAAAATAATTACAATCACAATATAAATTACAAGTATGTTATTGAACTGATAAATTCGTTGACATAGCAACGAAATTAAATATTTATAACTATAAATATAAATTTTTCAAATATATTCCCGCCACAGTTTTAGTGAAACGACGCCATTTGTCTTTATATAATTTACCTATAGAGTGCGCAGTGTGATTCGCCCTTTTGGCGCAATAATACAAGTGAATTATCGTTCCCATTGGTGGATTTTCGCCATAACTGAATTCTGATTGGATGAATATTCCGATACATTTTTTTCTTAGAAATTATATACATGGCGGGATTATTGGAGAAAAACGTGCTGGAATTGGCGGGAATTATGCTACACATACATGTATACATCAATTGATATATATATTTTAATATATATATATATATATCTAAAAGCATGATGCATCGCGTGTCAACTGAACAAACGATGAAACTGAACAGTATTGGACTGTTTATCCCATTGAATATACAGGTTTAGCATAGCGACTGGTCGGCTTCATCGTTTGCTTCCGCCAGTTTCACACTTATGTACAAATACATTGGTTAGGCTTCAATCCTCCACCTCAAGCCTTCAACAGTGAATAAACCGCAATGTACTGCAGGTTTTTCAACCGATCAGTCGGTGCATTTAAAGGTTTGTCCCACTTATTTAATTAACTTTAAGAAACAAAATTTTGAGGTTATTTCATATTATTAAAAACTACAAACTAAATATTGAACCATTATTATTTTTTCTCTAATAACATTTCCCATAATTAATAAACAATTGAATATCACAAAGAAATAAAAGGAGTTCATTGTACTTATCTACATAAAACATTGATAAACTTGAATTGAAATTTAATAATAGTAAAATACATTTTTATTTGTAAAGAATTATTTTTCAAATATAATTAAAATTCTTTATAAATATACCGGATGTTTTTTTTTTTTTTTTTTTTCATTTCATTGTTATTAATTGTGTGGCTTTTGTTTTTGTTATATACAGAGCAAACATCATTCAAGTTACTCGTAAAAATGTCTTTGCCGCGCAAAATGGAAAAACGACCTTTTACTGTTTGCATTGAGGGTAATATTGGCAGTGGAAAAACAACATTTTTAAATAACTTCAAACAATTCAACAACACATTAGTACTGCAAGAACCAGTTGAACTATGGCGCAACGTTGATGGTGTCAATTTACTGGTAAGTATTTTCCACTGTTCCATCGTTCATATCAATGATGAAATATGAATTTAAAGAATAACAAATAATATTATGTTATTTATTATTTATTTTGGAATGAATTGAATTACAGGATCTCATGTATCGGAATCCTGAACGATATGCTTGTCTATTTCAATCTTATGTACAATTGACAATGCTACAGCGACATACAATGAAAACATCATTGCCATATAAAATAATGGAACGATCAGTATATAGCGCAAGATGTTTTATTGAGAATATGAGACGTACAAAACTTGTACAGAATGTTGAGGCGACGGTATTAGAAAAATGGTATGATTGGTGTGTCAATAATGCAAATATTGAGACTGATTTAATAGGTAAATTATCATCAGTAAAATAAATATAAATTTAATTTATTTATGGATTTTTACATGAAATAATTATTTTACAGTGTATTTAAGAACATCACCTAAAATTGTTTATGATCGAATGCGAGCACGTGCAAGAAAAGAAGAGGATTGTGTATCATTGAAATATTTAGAAGAAATTCATGAGATTCATGAAAATTGGCTACTTCATCGTACAATATTTTCTGTGCCCGCACCTGTCATTGTTTTGGATGGTGATCAGAGTATGGCTGATATGTTTGTTGAATTTGAGCTTTGTAAAGATAGTATATTTGCCAAACAAGTATCATTAGACAAAGAATCGTGGATATCAAGAGAAGTATCAACAATAAAGAGTCCAAAGAAAATAATGACTGGTGGCTCGGATTACAATACAGATTATAGTTAGAATTAGTATTTTATATTGAAATAACAATCAGAAAAAAATTATTTTAAATACGACGGTTAATATTATTCTAGCAAGTGTGTAATAACACATTTCTGATTTACGACGATAATGTACAATTCAATTAAATTGAAATCAATTTTCACACCTTCATTAATTATTATTATATTCATCACTTTAATTATTATTTTTGTAAATTTTGTAAATGTGATATTGGGTTTATTCGAAATTCTACACGTAAATTGTATATTGAGTACATTAAAAATATTTTATGGATAATGAAAATTAATTCAAAATGAAAAAAAATAAAGTATTCCAGAATAAATTAGTTTATATATATCAATAAAAAATAAAATAAATGTATCTTTATTAGATGTGCATTTTATAATTTCCATTGAGTTTAACATAAGTGTAAAAAGTTTAAAATAGGGATATATTAGAATAAATATCCATTGGGTATGTGGATTCTAAAAGAAGTGATTCGATTTTTTTTCAACGTCAGTATGAGATATAAACAATATTTATGTACATGTATATAAATGCATATCCGAGAATTCACATATGTTTTATAAATATTTATTATCATTGGATTAATTATCAAATAGGTGGTTGAAAATAATTACAATGTATTGGCAGTGGCTAATCTTTCAGCACAATCGTATTGACAATGTTCCCATAGTACTTTTACAAGTAAACCAACTTGAGCATCTGTACCATTTTCTCGTTTCCAATCAAGAAGTATTTGATAAATCATCTGAAAGTATAAAAAAAAAATTTTAATAAGTTGAAACAAGGAATTTAATTTTTATTTTCGATTGAAGAAAAAATTAATGCAAATTACTTCATCCATGCCCTTGGATTTGTGAGTTTCCACAAATTGATCCAATTGACCTTTGGAATAACCCAAAGATTTAAAAATTTCTCGCCAACTATTATCAATATGAGTTTTTATCAAAAACATATCTCCTATTGTCAACTCTCTTTTAGACATGCTCAATATTTTTACAGATTCGCTCATTTGTTTGGCCTTCGGTTGTGTTGATGTAGACTCATTTTTGTCATTAGTTTTATATTCATTTTTACCATATTGATTTACATTACAAACATATGTTACAGTTTCACCTATTTTCACTCCATTAGAATTGACAATGTTATAATTGATAACATTCTTTGTTTGTCCTGCAACAATAATTAAAATTAAAAATTAAATTCAGAATGTATCTATAAAAAAAATCATCATTGTCATTCTTCATTCAGTTTTTTCAACAATATAAATTCTTACCGCTGTGAGTTTTTTTCTTTGTACGTGCATTCGGTTTTTTTCCCCTGTCATTTGCAGAATTTGAAAATGTACTTTCGCTATCTGATAAATTGCTTTGCGTTTTTTGATGATCATCAGAATTATTTGTGTGTGGAATGCTATCTATTTCGCTTGAAACAATTGATGTTGATATTCCATTTGGACCACTTGTTGTTGACGAATTATTATTAAGTGAATTATCATGAATATTAATTCGTGGCGGATCTGGTTTGGCATCAGTTGTCAACATTTGAAATCGCCGAGATAAATTAGCGAGAATAGGCATTTTGTTATTCCAAATATTTTAATCTATCACATAAATAAAAAATAAAAAATAAATATACAAACTGTACCAAATAAACTCTTTGTACTCACTCTTATCTAAAGTCAACAAAGAAAAAAAAAAGAGCTATTAAAATTCGATACGCTACTAATATTTATAAATAATAAATTCTATTTTAAATAGAGAATACAATATTGTTTAAATATTAAGGCAAATAGTTGAACAATAATTTATTAATTTCATGTATCAAAATATTTTGTCACACTCTAGATCTTTTGTATATAACTACCTATATGTATATTAATTCCTTCCACGTTTATTGCGTCCAAACAATTTTTTTCAAGCTTGCATGATGACCATGAGTTGTCATATCATATGAAAATTTATATACACATCACATACAGATACAAAAATGTAATCATTGGCTCAAAACCACTTGTTAGATGGGATTTAGTATATGTGATCATATACGTACATATTCGCATGAACAATTTTCGCTCTCATGACGTCAATATAATTATTCTCAGAATTTTATTTCAGTAAATTTACTTCAAAATAAAATTGTAATTAATTATGCACTCGCTATATGTTAATTAAAAATTTAATAATTAATAAAATTGCTAATAAATGAAACCAAATTCTTTTTTACTATATATATGCACACTCAACTGCCATAAATTATAATGTAAAATTGTATTGTTAATTTTGCATTTTGATTCATTGCAAATGACAGTCTATATAATGTGGAGAATCCCAACATTGTTTATTAATTACGTATCTCATTATTTTTTCTCTGTTTTTTGAAAGATGGATCGTATAGCTAACCTAACCTCATTTTATGATAAGTGTTATTTATGATTATGCTTCAGTTGAACCATTTTCTCCAACGAGGATACAAAACGATGTGTAGTATGTTTCTAATATATTATATTTATCTATTGAAATAATTTTAATAATTAAATATTAAATATTTTAACAAAAATTACTAAATGTAATTTGTTTTTCAGGTTCAGCTTTACGATTGGCTCTGGTGCAACTCGCTGTTAACAGCGAAAAATCTGTGAATATTCAAAGTGCCATATCATTTATTGAAGATGCAAAAAAACAGCAGGCAGATATTGCTATCCTTCCTGAATGTTTCAATTCTCCATATGGCACACGTATGAATATGCATTCACATATTTAAGTTTTATTATTATTTCTTGATTGATTAATAATACGTATCTGATTAATTTATTTTTTTATTCAATTGATATAGAATATTTCCACCAGTATGCTGAAAGTATTCCCTCTGGAGAAACCAGTTTGGCGATTTCAAAAGCAGCAAGCGATCATAATATTTATATTATAGCTGGAACTATACCTGAAAAAGATGATGATAAATTGTACAATACTTGTACCGTGTGGGATAATCAAGGTCGGCTAATAGCTAAACACCGAAAAGCAAGTACATAATAAAAAATTTTAAATGTCTATTCTCTAAAAAAATAATATAACAACTCCAATTTCATATTAGTTTGTTTAAATATAAATAAGTACCTTACAATTATAATATTACTTTCATACTTTATTACAGATGCATTTGTTTGATATAAATATCGAAGGAAAGATAAAATTCTTCGAAAGTGAAACTTTATCACCAGGAAATTCCTTGACAATGTTTGATGTAAAAGGCTGTAAAATAGGCATCGGTATATGTTATGATATTCGATTCGAAGAAATGGCACGACTTTACAGAAATAAAGGTAAAATTATATTTTCGATAAAGGAAAAAAATTTATTAATACTGATAATTTACTAATGGAAATATTTGTGTATTAGGTTGTAAAATGTTGGTTTATCCAGCTGCATTTAATATGACGACTGGTCCACTACATTGGGAACTTCTTCAACGTGCCAGAGCTAATGACAATCAATGCTATGTAGTAACTGTTTCACCAGCACGTAATTTAAAATCGGGATATGTTGCATGGGGTCACAGTCAACTCACTGATCCTTGGGGAAAGGTCATAAAGGATCTTGATATTAATGAGAATATGATTGTCAGTGACATAGGTAAATATAGTATAAGATATATTTAAATGTTATTGTGTAAGTTTATAGAATAAATTAGATAAAATATAAAAATTAAATTGATACTTACATGTATTTTTATTTTGTGCAGATTTATCAATTGTGGATGAAGTTAGAAGTCAAATTCCAATTTTTAATCAACGACGTACAGATATATATGATACAATTTATCAAGCTGATAAATTGTAATGAGTGTATAATAATTATATTATGAGTATAAATTAATATACGGATGAATTCAGTATATTTATGATATGAATGAAAAGTTAAATATAATTGATAAAATATTTCTTATTTTTTCATTTTTAAAAGATAATATATTTCATAATGCATTGATGGTTTATTTACTTTTTTATTATCTCCAATTGTCCACTCGTTCGTTTGCCTGATGTTTTGTATGGGTGGAAAATTTATTTGTCGATATTTTTCAACAATAGAATGACTATTTCAATATGAAAACAAAAAAGTTTCGAAAAGGTTATTGTATTATACACGATAAATAACATTTGATATATATTTAATAATGTGAAAATGAGATAACTTAATGGAAAATGTATGAATAGTATTTCAAAATTACACATTCAACTACTTGAAACACAACTAAGATATACTCTCAATTATATATAAATCACTTGTCTATCTATTTATATGTATTAATGCTTTATAAGATACAATGTATCCATGCAGACTTTGTGAAATTTATTCTTCACGATCAGGCAATATTTAATATGGCGATATAAATATTATAGAATTCTATTTTTGAATATTCATACATAAATGTATGTACACACATCCATATTTATATATTATTTTATTCATTTTTTCCTCTCATTATTCTCTTAAACATTCGTCTAAAATATTGCAAATTTCTAACAGGAGTTTGGAAGGCTATTTTATTACTTAATAATAATCAAAATGGTAGAAAAAATTTGTTGATTCAACTGCTATTCGCTGTAAAATTGTTTTTTCGATCACACTGTGAATAGAAGAATTATTGTAATTATTTTAGAAATAGCGTACATAATAATGGACAAGGCGACAAAGATTGACACGACAATAAGCATAGTATTCAGACAAAACAAAGAAAAAAAAAATAAGATAAATTTTAGAATTGTGATAAGTCTTGATTGATGTTAATATATTCATGATATTATTCTGTGAGTGTTAAAATTATATTTATTAATTAATCAAATTAGTATTTTGACAAATGCATGTATGATTAATTCCCATTTTAATCGAATCAACTCTTGACGATACTTTTGAATTTTTCTCAAATAAATAATCTCTTAAATTTCGATATTTTATCTTTAATCTTTGAATGAACTTATTAAATAATATTTCCAAACAAAGTATATATTAAATTTCCGTTGTGATTTTTTTCCTTTTCGAATATAAAAATAAATAAATATAGATTTAAAAATCAAAAGTATATAAATTTTGATATGTGATTTTTAGAATTTTGATTATTATTAGATTATTCAAAATAATCGTTGGTTTGATTCGAATGGGTAAAATTACATATGTGCAATGCAAAACAATTATCTAATTTGACTTTTTTGCATTAATTATTCGTATTCTTTTTTATCTCTCTTTGCAATACTTAATTCAATAATTTATAAATTATAGAATTGACATCAAATAAAAGAAGTCAATTCATTTTTATAAAATGTGTGAGAGTTATTGTATTTAGTGTATTTTGTTTTACATTTAAAAATGAAAATTATACAACATAAAAATTAAATATATCAATCATTCTGCAATTAGATCAAAACAATAATACTAAAAGCTTCATAAGAATATCAAACCCAAGCAAAATAATAACTCTTACATAAAATTCAATTATTTTGTTTACATAAAAACAGTGAAGAAGTCAAGTGTATTGTGTATTGTCACTCAACTTTTATTTATTCAAATATCCCTCATAATATATTTCGTCATTTTTCTCAACTCTCAATTCTCTACATTAATTAAAATTAATGAAATTTGATAATAAAATATAATAAACTTGAGATGATTAGAGGACGATGAGAAAATAATGATTAAGTAAACATATCGTACGCAAATGTTGATTATTTACATAGATACAATGGTACAATCGAAATTTTCGGAGCTTCGGATTTAAATATAGTACAATTTATATATTTTTTAATTGAATATATATCTTATACTTATAATTTTTTTGTGCTCACATTTTTTTTTTTCGTCTCTTCATTTAAATTATATTGCTAGAACATATTGCGCAATTGTTTGATGTATTGATGTACATATATATGTGTGTGATTGTTTCTTTTACTCGGTATATATTTCATGTAATTTTTCCTGTTTTTTTTTTGTTCTTTTAAATAAAAGATTTTTACATTCTAATCTTGTACTGCAATATTTTACCATATGGATAATTATATTGCTAGCTGTAACGTAACTTGAGCGAGGTTTAATTAATTCCGTTACATAAATTGTTCACTGGAAATATGTAACATTTTATTATTCATTTATTTATTTATTTATTTTCAAAGCTTATTTATCCCAGTATTTGTAGTGGACGACGATTTCTACGATTTACAAGAGGGATAAAAAGCCAACACTGACTTCTTCGCTGAAGTGATGTACACATATTTTTTGGTATGTTTCAAGCTCATCAAAATCAAAGCTTAAATTAATTAAAATGATTTTTTATTTATTCTGCATTTTTCTATAACTCATCAATATTTTGTTTTCTTTTTCTTTCCATTTGTTTATCATCAATAAGTTCCTTCACATTATTTATTAATTATATGTAATAATAATAATAATTAATAATAATAAACACACGTTTGTCTTTACTCTGTTTCCGGATGATAAATATTTTTCATCCTGAGAAATGGAATTTTTTTTTTATTTATTCACTTTTTGTTGCTTTACATTTTTTATTTTTTTGTTTTGGTTTTTTTCATGGGATATCAGACTACGTCACGCGATGAAACGATGCATAAAATAATAAAATAGCTTATGGCGTGGCAAACATACACACAATTAAACGTGACCAGAAACAGGAAATAGAAAATGGGTCGGAGCGGTATATTAATCATCGTAGCGAAGAGACAAACGGGGGAAAAGACCGGCCCCACTAATCGCACACCGGATCGTCACTACAAAAATTACACTCCTTCCCTGTTTTCATATTTCTCTATACGTTAATTGTACTGTATAATAATCATTCTATTTATTTTTATTTTCTTTCATTCACTTTTTATGTTTCAGTGCATTTATTTTGAGCATCTAATTGTGTTTCTTCTTCTTCTTCTTCTTATTTTTTTCTTTTTTATTTTAACGAAGCATTTATTTAGCTGCGTTCATCAATAACACATTATAAATTCGAGAATAATAAAATCGATTCCCATTTAATTATGAGAGTCAGAATAATATTCTTCAGCACAGCAAAGAAGTAATTAAATTATCATCTATATACACCTCCCCAATGCAATGGTAACGTCATTGCCAATGGAAACAGCTAAATTTTTATATAACAAGCAGTGAATTTAGATGTCATGCCACATAGTGTTTAATTTTTTTTTATCCAACATACACTATTGCATTTCGATGATATACAAAAAATTACGATACACAATAAATTTTTTTATTTCTTTTTAATTCTATGTCTTTTTGTTTTTTATATATATATGTGTATATATGTACATATACATATATATTAATTTTTTTTTCTTCATTAATTTGTGACAAAAAGTGTCTCTCTTTTTCTATGTTCGTTTTGACATTGTCACATTCTTCAAATCTAAGTATTTTTGTGTTTTTTTTTCATTCCAATAAAATATCTTTAGTCACTGATAAAAAATAAATAAATAAAATAAAATGGGTTCAATTTTTTTTTTAAATACGGAAATATAAATTAAATAGAATGTAATTGGACGTGTAATACCGGAATGTATAGTTGCTAAGATCAGATTTCTTCATTGGCTCCTAAGAGTATTAATTGAAAGAGCGTTAAGATACTTGTTACTTTTTTTGTTTTGATCATTTACAATTGATTTTATTTTTTATCTATTTATTATATATGGCATGTAAATTGCAAATCTACAATGGCAGCTTTGAATGATTTTTCATGTTGATGATGGTTCTCTACAAAAGTTTATTTACTTTTTTTTTTTTATCCTTTTTTTAAAAATGAATTTTTTATATTTCGAGTCATTTACTTCAATAAAAATAGAAAAATAAATAAATAAATAAATAAATATATAAATAAATAACTTTCGAGAAATGTTCTTGATAATCCATAAGATGCATGAACATTAATCATCAATAATTTAATCAATAGTCAATTAAAATAATTCAGAGTAACGATTAATTACAATAAATTAATTTGTTTCTTGATATTCTCCAAATTATACTTATATTATTATTATTTTGAAAGCTCACCATAATTCCCCACGAATTATTAGAACAATAATCTGTCCATGATTATTATATTCAATCTGTATCTGATCACTCTTTCATGAAAATGTACTCTTAGACTTTATTTGAAGTATGGACCGCTAGCTTAATTCGCTAGACGTCGAAATATGCAGATGACGTTTACCACGCCGTTGGGGGTGAGAGTAATCCTAGCTGCTTGTTGATGCAATAGGACTAACAGGACTTATTGGACTTCGTGATGAATCTCTCAAACAACCAGTTAAGGTTATCACTAATTTTCTACTGCCAGCGCTGTTTCGATGCTCACAAAACCACACTCCTTGCCACGTGCCCAATGCCAATTTACCATCGGTAATTGGAATATTCAAGGAAGAACCGAGAAAACAGGCTTTTACATGTGCTGGCTAAATATATTCCAAATAGAAAAAGAAAATATATATAGATAAGATTATAATGTTTCAATTATTCATTGATATTGTAATGAAATAATTTAAATATTTTTTCAACTCATTTTCATACCATATCGTCAGGACCTTCACAACTGTGTCTATATGGCATTTCTTCTGGTATTATTTTATTTAACATCATTTCCATGTCGTCTCGCACATCAGGATCCCAACTTTCATTGAGTGCCAAACTAGCTGATGTGTGAAGAACTAAAAAAAATTTATAAAAAAGTATCAGAATATAAATAAAAACAACTTGATAACTCATTAGAAATTTTTACAAAGATTGATTGTTAACAATTAATATTCACAATGATAAATCTGATGATGAAAAAAAACAAAACGGAAAACTTACTCTGTATATGACAAAGACCAACAGAAAATTGACACAGTTCAGGAACTTGTTTGAGAATTTCTTCAGTAACAAGGTGAACGCCCCGATGTTGAGGCCTGAGATTTATTTTTCTTTGAAACCAGGCGGAGCCAATTTGTATACCAATATTCGACGAAGCCATAATAACCAAACAAATTTCTTCACCTTTTCATAGAGTCAATTTGTCAGACAATACAACAAACACACAGATACACTCCAACAAATGCTTTTTGAATCAATTTTTCTCTCAACAGCATCAACAAATATATATATACATATATATGTATATATATATAATATAATGATGATAAAATACGTTATTTAAGGTTTATGAATTATAATTAATGAATAAAACCACTTGTGTATTTTATTATCAAGAGATAACGACTGGTGCATTACTGGCAGCGACGATGATCACAATCACGGCCACAATGAAGACAATTATACGATGCTCCATTGGGCGGTACCGGGAAAATTCTTTACAAAATTTTCAATTAACAATCTTTAGCCAATAATAATTACAATTTCGATGTTGTATAATTCATTGTTATACATTTATTATCAATAATAATGATAATATTTCGATATTATCTAAATGTGAAATTGAATAAAGTGCAAATGATGATGATGTGTTATAACCTCATATCGGTATTTTAGAGATTGGGACGGCAAAAAGGTTAGGAGTAATAATGATTGATTTAACTTGGGCACACCATAACCTATTTTTCTTTTGCTCAACTTTAATAAATGCACACGCACATACTATCAAACATTCTTTATCACTCATGTGCGATATTGTGATGAATTTTAATTACATTCATAAAGTATGTGTTCTAATGCCGATTCCAAAAATTTTTTTTTTTTCTTTTTTCGTTTTTTCTTATTTTAATTAATACAAGTGACGGAAGAATTGCACACACACAGCGGGACGGAGACCGAGCGCAACTCGAGGCCTGTTCAGCTGGCTTTATCACAGCTAGTATTGCTAGTAACTATTCAAGAAAAATTTAATAGTGTGTTTTGCGCCCTCATATTATAGATATTACGGTTTGTGTAGCTCGATAACAATTTTCATTGCGCTGTAGATAAAGTTGGGAATTTTTAAAAGATACATCCACGTTAGAATTCATTTCAGATAGTTTAAAAAATACTTACGCTATATTTTATTGACAGTGAGTTAGGGATTATAAATATGAAGCATTGTTAATTTATTTAATTTAGTATTAAAAAGATCTTAAATGTTATAAGATTATTTGTTTTATTGATGATAATGAAAATAATAATTTGATCCAACAGCTCAGGTTTTTTGATTGGTCACTAAAAGTATACGAGGAGGTCACGTGATTTATTTTGAGGTTATGTGGTTGGTCACGATTGTAGATAACTATTTCCGAAGTTACCCGAACATACTATCACCGCGTATTTTTTATAAATTCGGAGTTATTTTAAATAATCTAATCTATGTACTGTACATTAAATTGTTTATAAATTATTATATAGATAAATTTAAAATCTAGAAAATAATTTATAACGTGCAGTTTAAAATTCATTCGAATTATGAATGTTTCATTAAGTTTTTTTTTCTGTCAATCTTTATAATAAATATGATTGAATAAAAATTTAACTACTCTGTGTCATTATTATACTATATATTGAAAACTTAATAGATGTGTACATGACTTTGGCTACTGGTGGCAGAGCAAGATTCATCCAGAGTCCAGACGTTTCAGTTATCTTCGAAGCAAAGAAGAATACAGATCAGTTTTGTTTCGCTTCGTAAATCAACACAAAGAAAATATCTTTGAGCTAGGTAATGTAGCATTTGTTTAATAAATTCAATTAAATAGAATAAATATTTTATTAATAGATAAATGTTATTTAAAATAATATTCATTTGAATTTATAACTTGTCTATTATAATTTTTAATCAAGTTAATTATTTTCTTTTCATTTACTCTCTTAAATCATTTCTTAATAATAGTAATTGAAATATTATTTCAAATATACATAAAATAAATTTAATAATAAATACATTTATATTTTTTAATTTACTAATTCGTTTGAAATTATTTACTTTATAATTTTCACAATTGATTTAATTAATTCAATATGTTTGACAATAAAATATCAATAAAAATAAATGATACTGAATATCTAAAATTAGTTATTATTGTTTGAAAGTAAAACCAGTAAAATAAACGTACTTTGAACCATCTGATTCTAAAAGAATAGTGGCATTATGCCAAAGTGCATAAAGTTTAATAGTTTCCCATAAAATACCAACTGGATTTAGAATTTCATTTGAAATTTTTGACATTATAAATTAAAATAAATATTAATAATTATCTATATAAATATAAACATATTTTCTCATTATTAAAATACTAACAAAAACGTTATCACATAATTTATAAATTTACTGTTTCAATATAATATAAAATTTCTAAGAGTATATATTTTCAAGAGCTTTTTATAGTGTACACAAAAACTGTGTTGACCATGAAAGGGACTCACAGTTTATAATCATCATCATCATCTCCATAGTATATATGTATATGTGATAATTTCCAGAACTATACACTTAAAAAATACGTATCACACTGCAATCTGGTGTCTAAATATATATCTTCTAGCATAATAACACTTGGGAGACCACATGAATCCACTGTACTGTATAAATATTATTTCAAATGGCTCGTAAATGTAGCAAATGATGCAGTAGCGATATGTTATTTATGTATACAATTATATATTAAATGTTTGTTTGAAACAATAAATGTATACATATGTCTGTTTAACTTATACTGCAATTAATTAAACAAAAAAACAACATTTACACGTGTGTATAGTTAATTATTTTTGATGATTAGATTTTTTATTTTATGTAAAAAATAATATTTCTGACGTTTCTACACGAGAATATTTATTATTAGTATTTTTTGTTTGTTTGTTTTGATAACGACCTCTAGTTCTGCGAATATATTGTTCTATTAGCAGTGGGTATAGAGCAATATTGATAAATAATTATTAACGAAGGGGATAATATTCTGACGAGGTCATCAGCGCTGACACGTTAATTTCTTATCTAAGTGTAGTTTATTAATTTAATTTTTAGTAATAAATATAGTGGATTTTTTTATGAATTAAATTTATAATAATTACACGGGTAGCAAATAAATAAATAAATAAATAATTAAATAAATAAGATAATAGAGATAAATTATTTTGTTGATAGATTTTTCGTTTTAGGATAAAGGATAAATTTTTTTATGAATAATATAGATTATTATTGCTGTCTTTGGGTTTATTGTGTTATAATTGTTGTGATGAAATTTATAAATATTTAATTGAAGTTTATAAACACTGGGAGATGAATTATTATTTATATTTAGCAACAACTGACGAATTTATAGTTTAAAAAAATTGTGACACTAGATACATTGTTGTTGTGTATGGCAATAATTTTTATTGGAATAATTTGATATTGTTAATTGCATTTAATTGGTTTTTTTATTTTTTTCAGATTTACGCAGCTGAATAAAACAAGAGGATTTATTCAAAATGAGACTAACTGCAATGTCATCGTTATTCTTGCTTCATTTTATAGTATTTTTACTTATTAATCAGTGTCATTCACGAGAAATTACGTAAGGAAAATTTTTATTTTAAATATTTATTAAAAAAAAAAAAATTTTTTTACGTACAGTTTTTCCTTTTTGTGTTTATTTATTTATTTTATTTCGTTTTTTATTTTTTTTAGACATGAAGATATCAAAGATGCTATGCTGAGTCTTGTACACATGATGAGAGAGGATACAGAAAAATTGGAGAGACATGAAGTTCGCGAGCGTCAATTGGGCGAACAAATGAAAAAAGCCATTAGTTTATTATCTAAACGAGTCTCCTCTGTTGATGGAATTAAGACGCATCTTACTAAGCTTGATGAGAGAATTGGAAGCATCGAACAATTGATCTCTCAGGTCATTTCACTTTTGTATAATCGTTTATAATATATAAATAATTTTTTATTTCTTTCAATTATCGTTCGTAAAAATTTGTAGATATTTTTATAAAAATGTTTATTTAATTTTTTTTTTCTCTTGGAAATTTGTAGAGAAATGAACGTGAAAGAATACAAATTCAAAAGACTTCAGATGCTATTGAATTGTTGGATGGACGTCTTGACAATTGGATGCATGAACTTGACAATAAATTATCAAAAATAAATAGTCGAATAGAAAATACAAAGCAAACTGGATCTGATGATAAATGTTCTGATAATTTACCATCACTTGTACGTACTCAGGAAACAGTTGAGGCTACTGTTTTCCGAATAGTAAATATTCTTGAGGAAATGTGGTCACAATTTAAAATTAATATTCCAGATGATAAAGAAAAAATGATCGCAATATCCACTGAGGTATTTATAAAATAATATTCTTTATTTTTATTTGACTAATGTTTGTTTAATTATTGTTTGAAATGTTCAGGTAAATAATATTGCCAAACAACTTGGTGATATTGAAACATCATTGACAATGTTGAATAATAATACTCAAGAATTAAATGGACAAATTAAATATAAAACTATTGTTCCTAATCCAATATTGGAACATCAAAATATGGAAATAAATAAACTCCAAGAAATTATGCACAACATATCAAATCGTTTCGAAAAAATTCCGCAGTAAATACACATTTTTATTATAATAATAAAATAAAATAATTTTTATTATAAAAAATTCATTTCAGAATGACTGAACTCGCATTATTAGACAATAAAACATTAACTGCATTAGATGAAACAGCACATGCATTGCAGAATATAATAGTTCGTGAAATAGCTGATATTAGTAAAAAAGTTGATGAAAATAGAAACGCATCAAAAGATTCCATTGGTGAATTGCGGTAATTTATTAATTTGTTTATTCAATTTATTTCTATTAATATTAAAATTCTTTTCATTATCTAAATGACTTCAGTACATTATTATTTTATTTTTTATATTCAATTTATAGATTAGATCTTGCAAACAATGCGGAGAGGGTTAATCAAGAATTGCAGGATCTTAATAGAGGTCAATCTGTTATGGTGTCAATGGCCGATCATGTATTAGATACGAAAAAAAGAGTTGAGTATGGAGTTCATCAGATTTTACTCGAGGTCGGTGATTTAATAAAAGGTCAAGGTCTTGTTATTAATGATACTCTTAATACGAGGTTCGATGATATTTTTAATGGTATAACAAATAATCAAAATGGGGCATTAGCAAATTTAACAACGAAAATGGAAAAAGAAATGAATCAAGTATGTAAATAAAATATTATTAATATTTTCTTTTTATATTAGAAATTGATGTTAAATCTAAAATTAATTTATCACAATGATGAATTTCATTTTAGGTATGGCGACAAATTAATGTTATGTATCAACAAATGAGTGAAAGTGCAAAAGCATTAGAAAAAATTCATAAACAAAATGAAATTTATGTAAATGGAACGACATCTAGTATGGATGGAATGGAGAGTAAGGTATGAGATGAAATTAAATATAAATATGTAATTTAAGTATTAAAATCAATGATAAATTTTATAGGTTGGAGAAATAACAAAACGAATGTCGGAAATGGATGAAAATTTGAATTATCTATTGGGTAGACTTTCATTAGTAACGCAAGAATTTAATCAAATAAAAACTGGATTGGGATCGGCTTTAGATAATATTAAATCATCATTTAAAGAATTACAAAAGCAGGCTAATGATTTGAGTAGTCCAGGCCCGCATCCTGTTCCAGAAAATTATAAAGATCTCGATGAGGCACCAGTTAAAAATATGCCTGAAATATTAAGTCCACCCAAGTCATATTAATCTTCATAACTAGAATATTACGTTGGATTTAATCTTTTAATATTATGGCATTTCATTTATATATGCATAATTTCTTCCAATACTCTATTTTTAGTTCTTTATATATTTACTAAATAAATGTACATCACATAAAAATCATTATTTCTATCGTCATTAGCCCAAGCTGTTGAAAATACAAAGAAGGAAAATATTCCAACAGTTGTTAAAGACTAATTCATGATATCTTATTTCAATTAACAATTTGATTTCTATTTTTATTTTCTAATGGTAACAAAATATATCTGATGTCTATGCGTATATATTACTAACTGTTAGTATAATAGAAGTGAATTACCTTTCTGATCAATAACCCTTCTTATCTGATGTTGTTATCAAACTCTACATTATCAAAATTGATATCAAATCAAACAATATCAATTTTTATAAATTTCTTCATTGAGATTCTTTTTGTTCTATATAATTTATTATACAAATTTTAATTCATTTATATTAATAGCTCTGCTTGAAAAGTCTCATTGATCCTATATAGAAATATATTATTGAGATCAATCGTGAAATTAATCCAAATTTTTGATAAAATATAAAATAACAATCAGTGAAAATTAACAAGAATTCATAAGATGTTTCAAACAAAGAGTATTTTCAATATATTAATATCAGTTGAGATATAAAATGTATAAAAAAAAGCCTTTATTGCTATTCACCATTTGAAATTGACTCATAAATTATTATAAGTATCAAAAATTTAATTTCAATGTTATTTAATCTATTAAAATATATCAAAACCAAATTTATATAATAATTCAACAATATTCCAATGATAAATTTAATACTGAATTAGATCAATTATACAAATAGTTTTTTTTTTAATTGACTTTAATGCTTAGAGTTGAAAATAATTCAAATGGAAATAAATTATATATGCATAATATACGTAGGTTTTTTTTTTATAGAGTATAAATTATGTAGCTATTTTGAAAACATGTGTACATTGTACTGACAAAAATAGTGTGTATCAAGGAAGGGATTACGTGGCAAAGTCAGTCTCATATATTATTGATACATTTTTTATATACATTATATAAATGACAGTGTATTGGTCGATGCTCTGTAATTACTTCTAATATAATATGTACGTCATGTAACATTTCATAATTACACAATTTTCTACGTTATAAATAACATTGTAAGAAAAGCCAGAAAATGAATATAGTAATTGTACTAATTATATGCCATGGTACAGAAAATAATTTCACCAACTTCAACCCTATATTCAGATAATTAATAATGCATTGAAAAACGTAGAACCTGATATTTTTCGTTTTAATATTTAATGATTCTATAAATGCAGAAAAAGTCTTCCTCGATGACTGCAAGAGCTTTTTTTCATCAGTATAAATTTACCAATTGAAGAAAAATATTCTTCTTATAATAAAAAAATCATTTGTGAAAAGATAATATTAAATTTATTTCGATGAAATTATTAAAAATAAGTTTTGGTATTCTTCAAATGTCAGGTTTTTGGCGTCCACCCGAGTGGAAGGGTTTGAAAAAATGGCTTTACAATTTTTACACTTTATTCATGATATTTATTCTTTATTCAGTTACGTTCACACAACTTATAGAACTTTTACGTTCTGTTGAAAATGTTGATGAATTTATTAATAATTCTTTGATATTACTGACGACAACAAATGCTTGTGCAAAAGTTCTTAATATTTTACGTAAGAGAGATGAAATTTTGAAAATGATTAATAGTTTATTGATAAAACCATGCTGTCCTCAAGATGATGATGAGCGGATGATTCAACATAAATATGACATCGGTATTAAATGGAATGGCATAATGTATGCTGCATTAACAGAACTCGCTGTATTTGGTGTGATTATGGGCTCAATACTCAAAGATGCTCCACAAAGAGCTTTGGCATTTAAAACTTGGCTGCCATATGATTATAATAAATCAGAATTGTCATATTGGATAACTTATATCCATCAACTTATTGCTGATGCACTTGGTTCATTCATAAATATATCTTATGATACTTTAGTACCCGGTTGTATGATGCAAACTTGTGCACAGTTTGAAATTTTTAAGCATCGATTGGATAAATTATGCAAAATTCCACATAATATTCATACAATATCCCTAACGTCAACGACAAATTTGCTATCAAATGAGAAAATCCAACAAATAATAGAACAAAAAATCGTGGCTGATTGTGTTCAACATCATTTAGATATTTTTGAGTTCAGTGAATATTTTTTTCTCATCGAAATTACTATATCATTGTGTTAAATATTTCAGATTATTTATTATATTTTGTATTAAATTAAAATAATACAGTTTTGCAGAAACAGCAAATAATATTTTCGCTTACACAATATTTTTTCAATATTCTGTAAGCCTGGTTGTTATTTGTGCAAGTGTTTATGGTTTATCCAATGTTGTTCCTTTCACACCAGAATTCACATCTATTATTATTTATTTAATTTGCATGACAGTACAAATTTATATCTTCTGCTTTTACGGAACTATTGTCACTCATAAAGTGAGTATAAATATATAATTCAATACATATATTTTATCTCCATTATAATCTTGAATTATTTATAGAAATAATAATTTATATAATGTATTTCTTTTATAATATTTTTCGATGAAATGACTTTGACTCAGAGCATTAATATGTGCGATAATATTTATGGAATAGATTGGGCAGCATTGAGTATTCCCACAAAGAAAAGTCTGCTGATAATAATGACTCGAACATCAAGACCGATTGAATTTACAAGCGGTCATATCGTAGTTCTATGTCTTGATTCTTTCAATAAAGTAAGTGCTTTTAATTTAGAATATAAATTAAAATTGTTTTTAATTTGATTTATTTTCCAGCTCTTGAAGTTGTCTTACTCGGCGTATAATGTACTTCAACAGACTGGATGAATTTGTAAATTTTAGTAATGTGTATTGTATGACAACATCGTTGAAGAATAAAGTTGATTGATATCATAAAAATCACATGATATTATTACGATGGATTCATTATTTTTCTTATGGAACAAATTGCACAGTCAATTTTTTCGTTTAGATATAATTATAGATTTTTTTTCCATAAATTGTTATTCGATCCACCGATCAATGATATCAATCAATCAACTGATTTGAATAAAATAATCCAATCTTTCTTTGCTATATGATATAAAAAAATATATTGAAGAATTAATAATTATTGGAAAAAAATTGAGTATATAATTAAATATACATATACCTACGAAATTTAATAAAGAAGATTTTGTAATTATTCTCTTACTAGGATAATTACATTGTGATTTAAAATTACTTTTTTGTTTTCATTCATTTCTCATTATATTTCATCAGCTTTGTTGATGATTTGTATTGAGAATCATAGAAGACACGAACGATATCGATAGAGAATTATGATGATAATCGATAGATAATCGCATAAAAAAATACATAAATCGATTTAATCTCGAAACATAGTAAAGATCAGAAAATCTTTATTAAACATTCATGAAGCGATAACCAGCCTCATTAAAAATGATTGTTATAAAAGAAATTGAATCTTGAATTAATTATATTAATTCAATCAAACAATATAATAATATTCTGGTTTACATTTGCATACATATTTTCATTTCGATTCCGATGTATATCGATCATAGCAATCGATATTGTCTGTAAATTCAACCGGAAGTGTACAAGATTTGATTGGAAAACACAGAAGGATTTAGAAATCTTTGAAATAAAATTATCCTGATTCTACAATAAATGAAAATAATTAATGCTGCGTGTTTCAATTAAACAATCTGTAATTGATATACTTATTCATCGAAAGCTACAGACTTATTTTCATAAATACAAGGAAACTAAAGATTCAAATATATCAACAATTTTTTTTTCATGAAAACTAACCTTAAACCGACGCGCGTTGTCTTTTGCGGCAACACTGTGTTTGGAGAAAAGAGCAACAAGCAAAAAACTTGTTGCTTTAACCTATACAATTTTCTTCGTTTTAATTTAATTTTATTATATTTAATTATCTCAATATAATTAAAATGTTTTTAAATTACATAACAAATAGAGCTTAATTATATATTTAATACAATACTGATGTTAATTTAACTGGATAAAAGTTATTTTAATATCTTTTTCATGTTGTATTTTCGATTCTCAATTGATGACAGCAACTGACAGAATACAATACACAATACACTTGCAGGAAATTTAAATGGTGGATTGAAGTAGACAATATTTATTATCTTTTGTCCTTCTTTTTTATAAACAATGTTTTCCTTGCAAGGAGATATTAAATTATGGAGTTTTGAATGTGATATTAATATTCATGATACAGATTTTGGTGCATTCAGGTAGTTGACAATTATTTTATTATTTTTAATATATTATAATTATTATAATGAGATGGAAATTAATGGATTATATTTTTATTTTTAATTTACAGGTATCATGAAAAGCGTTTTGACAATATATATAATGAAAGTAAAAGAACGTATTCGCAAGAACGAGGAATGCTTTATATGCCCCAAAATCGAAAGGGAAATAAATTAAAAGAAAAAATTAAATATCTCGAGGTTTAATTGATAATAATTATTTTATAGATTTAATATTGTATCAGCAATATTTTATTAATTTATTTTCATTCTTATAGGAACATTTGAGGGATAATTCAGTTGTATATTGTCGATGGTACAATCAATATATAATACAATTGATATTTACAAGCGGATTGTTGTGTTATGTACAAGTTAATTTATTTACTGGCGATATTGAGAAAATAATATTTGATAGATTTCTGGTGGGCAAAGTACCTGATACTATTTCTGATGGTATAATTGAAAGACAATCTTTTTTTTTCTTTCCAATTGTATAATGGATAAGTTTTATCGTTTTCTTTTTATTTATTTTTCAAGCTGCAATCGCAACAAATCATATAATATGCGTTCATAGTGATAATCAAATAATCATCGTGCACTTTGGTAAACCGAAGAGTCAAATATTTGATAAAATAAGTAAGCTTGAACCAAAATTTTTGACAGTAGATCTTCCTAGTCCAAGTAGTCGAAGAGCTGAAAAGAAGATTTGTATAAATAAAAGTGGAGATTTGGTTAGTTATTAATATTATAATACTCAAAAAAATATCTAATTAATTATTATTTATATTTCATAATTATTTTGATTTTACATCAGGTTTTAATATGGTGGAAGTCAACTATAAACGAAGTTTATCCATGGAGTCCTGCAATGAAAGAGCACGATCATGCAAATGTTCATTTATATCGTCTTCATGGGTAATTATTAAATTTGAATTCATCATAATTCAATCAAATTAATTATAATTTTGCATTAACAAAAGACAAGTAAATTTTTAGAATAAAATTTGAATTATTGTGTTACTTACGAACTGAATTCGATCCACTTTGCATCAAATTTAATACTCAACAAGACAATACTATTCATTCAATTGAACAAAAAGTATCACGAAAGGTAATTTATGAAGGTATTAAATTTACCCGATTAATTAGTTTTGTATATTATTAATAAAATACTGTATTGAATATACTGTTGATTATTTTACAGGGAGAAGTGACGATTGAATGGCAAGTTTATGGAATATCACAGCAAGATAAATTACAAAGAATCGAAGTAATTTCCATTCCTCTACCAACGCACACAACTTGCGCTAAATTTTCTCCCAATCAAAATATGCTATTGCTATGTTGTATTGATGGTTCTATGATTGTTCATGATCACGTAAAGCGTACAAATAACATATTAAAAGCTGGTTTTGTAAGAAAATTCATAAGTTAAATATATTTTGTGATTTTTTTTTTGTCATAACTATTTTTGTTAATATACAAATTTATTATCAGATTCCAACATTGGCAACTTGGCATAATGACGGTCTTATATTTTCCGTTGGAAATGAAAGAGGACAGGTACAACACTATGATATATCATTATCTTGCATCAAAACTCAATTATTAAATGAAGACGCTATGCCAACAAATACACTTGATTTATCAGTGTATTTTAAAAATCAGCCTGCTTTAATAAAAATAGCTTGGAATAAAAAATTCAGTGATAACAATTTGTGTAATGACAGGCTCAATGATCGTGATGCATTGTTACTTATTTTATTTGAAAGGTAGCATTATTTTTTCATAATTATATTTAATCTGATGTAAATGAAATATTTTTTTAAATAACAGTTATGTATATAAATCAGAGGGCCAATTGGAGTTATTCGAATTGTTGAGGGGAATAATTTGTCTGGTGATGTATTGGTGCATAGATATTTAAATTTACAATTGCCAGATCGTGCAACGTCCCTTTTATTATCGATTAATTGGGATTTACAGCCGAGAACATGCATGTATGCATTGAGTCAAATTGTTAATTATTTATTTAAATTACCACTCTGTCCTGAACATGAAAGTAAGTTTGTTTTTTTTTTTCAATAATTATTTTATATATATATGAGCGTAAAAATTTAATTTAATTGAGATATTGATTTGATTATCGACAGATTTAATACAGAATGCACTGAGTAGCTTTTATGTTCCTGCACAATCTATAAGTCAAACTGTTGAGGATGAATATTCAAATGAAGTGCGTGATTTAACAAGAAAATTTTTTTATCATTTAATTCGTCATAAATTATTTGAAAAAGCATTTCGACTTGCTATTGATTTAAATGATCACGATTTATTCATGGACATTCATTTTTATGCTATCGCTATTAATGATGAGAAAATGGCATCCATGGCAGAGGAGCGAGCACAACTTATATTAAATAGATCCGACAGTTGTAGTAGTTCTCGTATGTTTTATTCATTATTTATTATCAGTTGTATGAAAAATTAATTATTTGAAATAATATATTACGATTTATTTATTTATTTATTTTTTAGATTCATTTTGTTCACGGCCATCTTGTTCGCTGTGCTCCAATTCTGGTAGTGATAATCACAGTCAATCGTGCAGTGAAGAAAGTGAAAATGATAGTTCACCACAACGACAATTAAAGTACAAATTTAATCAAAATGAAATGAATTATAAACAAACGGGAAATGCCATAAATCAAACACCACCATTGCCGGTTTTTAATTCATCTGCAATACCAAAATTACGAATATCATCATTCAGTAATCCAACAAATTATACTCTCAGTACAGTACCAATGAAATTAACAGCCGAACCATCGACATTTATCTCCAAAGATTTTATGTCATCGTCATTCGATAATTTACAAATGAACAAACTTTCCATTCACGAACGATTTTCTAATAAAATTGAAAGTGATAAGTCATTTCTTGATGAATCTCGAAATGTGCCATTGAAACATTCCGATGATACATATTCATTATCTGAAGGAAATAATTCTACAAATCTATCAAATTCTAGAAAATATTCGATATCAAGTACTGATATTAATGGCAAAAATTCAACTTCTGAGAATCTTTCGAAAAATAATGAACCACTAGGATTGATTGCTCATGACAATAGACACACAGATTTAATATATGATCAACAAATATTAAATAATCCTGTTACAAATATAGATATCGATAACAGACTATTAACTACTTCATTTACTGATGTCATTTGTAAAACATCTCTGAATAATGATGATCATTTAATGTCAACTTCATTTAATGATGAAGGTTCATCAGAATCAATAGAAATTCACAAAGCTCATCAGAAATTTTCATCTTTTAATCAATTTAAAAATGATTTTGATGAAACAATGGAATCAAATGCTTATTGCGACACATCAATTGAAGTTCCACCACCGCCACCGGCAATGACAAGTTCATTAGCCAATTATCTCAACAGTTTGCCTAAAAAAAATTCTTCACTCACTGCAAACCCATTAGTATCAAACAATCGAATTGACAAATCGTTGTCCACATTCCCAGGAACATATTCTATCAAACATAATTCATCTCAAGTATTACAGACACAGTCGTCTGTTTCGAAAATTTTGCAAAACCAATGTAAGAACAATTGTTCTATTATGAGAACATGTAAATTTAATTATGATCTTGATTGTATTCAATATTCATGTGGTTGTGAACATGATATTGAACGAGTTCACGATGGAAAACAATCAGTTTATCCTGATGCACTGAAACATTTTCAAAATAATTACAATCAATCGTGTAAACCTCCAGTTGAAAGTGTATTAATAAAGTCAGGCATTTTTCAAAGTAGTAAAAACTCAAGTGGCATCACAGATTCTATATTAACATCAAATGTGCCACCGTTGCCTGTTATAAACAATGGCATGAATTCTAAACAATCAAGTAAATATCAACAGGGGTCAACCGATCTTTTAACAAATTTTAATGAAAAACCTAAAGTTAAATTTTCGAATACTGTTACTCATATTCTAGTACCAGAAATGGTGAGTTCAATCGGATAAAAATATAAAACCCAAAAGCATTGGCAATTATTATTCATAAATAATTTATATTTATAGGATCAACCTTATCAGTCTATTCAAAAGCAAAAAATTATTCAATTACAAATGATGGATCCAGAAAAAGGATTAAGTGATAATTTAATATCAAGAGATTTACGAAAAAATGAAGATTATCTCAAAGATGTTCAATCCGTTACGAGTAAGTATAAATAATTTTTATTAAATAATTCAAAAGAGCTAGTGGTCATCATGTGGAGTGTAATATTTTTATTATTTATTATAGAGGTGGACAAATCAAACGAATCCCGGAAAAGCGATGAAACTTCAACAATAAAAGTCGTTCACTTTGGACATTTATAATTTAATAGCTGCTGTAATATTTTATATACTTTTACATTCCACAAAATTTATAATTCATTTGAATGAAACTCGGAAGGTAATATAAATTAAAATTAATCCGTCCAATATTAATATTTAAATTCATATTGCTTTATATCATGATATTCCATTATGAAAGAAAAATGATATATTACTAAGTAAGTTTTATAATTAATTATTAAAGAAAAGGAGTATGATTAACAATAACCAACACAAAAAATACGTAAATGACGCTTTACATAACGTTTTTTATACTTTGATATATACATTTATTGAAAATAAAAATATTACATTTATTTTCTCGCCATAGTTTCTAGTTCTCCTTTCAAATCTAGAAGTTCTTTGTCGGGAATATATCTCATTTGTTCTCTATCTGGATCCCACACTTCAACTTTTAATGTTATACCTTCAGGTATAGCTGCCTCCAATAATCTTATGAATATTGGCAATCGCATGAAAGGTAAATTACTAAATTGAATATTTCTCTCATATAAATTTAATATGTATTCACATTCAGTGACTGCACTAAATGATTTATATTTATCTATTTTAAGTTTCTTTGCAGGTATTCCATAACTGCAATGGTTAATTATAATTAAATAATGATTATCATTTTTAATTTAACGTGCAGATACATGTCCATACCTAGCATCGATGTCAATGTCCATGTTTGTTGCAATGGTGTCAATTAGTCGTTGATAATTTTCTAAAATTGGATAAACATATCCTTTTATTTGTACATTAACAACAGGAGACAAAGGAACTTTTGGTTTCATAGTCTGTGAAAAAAAAAAATTGCAATAAATATTAAAAAGAAAATTATAAAATTCAAACTGAAATTCAATGCTCACTTCTAAATAGTCTGGTTGATATAAACTGTATTTCCTCGACTGTATTTCAACAACCCTCAAAGGTAATTTTACCATAACCTAATTAAACAATATAAATATTAATTGTCATTAATTAAATCATTTATACGTAAAGATTAATATTAGTAAATCAACATAACCTTTCTAATTATTTGTAATGCCATCGTAATTTTTAAATACTACAAAAATACTTTTTGTATTTAAAACAATTATCTTAATGATTTTTATTATTTATAATTATTAAAAAAAAAAAATTTCTCCTATTCGCTGCAGTTATTAGATAATATATACTATAATTAATTTTCTTTATTTATAATTTTCAGTTTTTGTATACATATGAATTATGAATTATGAGAATCATAAATTACATAGTTAATACAGTAACGTCATTGGTAAAAAGTTTCGGTACTAAGATAGAGCTTTAACCAAGAGGCCACGAGAGGCGCTATGTTCGCAAAGACGAAATTGATATGTGCTTGCTTTCTATACTAAATGTTTGTATTATATGATTGTCGCATTTCTAGATTTAAATTTCTGCACACGTGCTATCAATAACTCAAAGAACAAGTAAAATTAGTGTATTATTTAATAATAAATATTCAGAGAGAATAGTTATTTGGTGAAAATGTCTCGGAGTAGAGATATTACTAACCTCAACATGGCATGGGGTAGCGATGAAGACGAGGACAACGATGATGACAATACTGATAGCGATGAAATTGAACTGTCCGATGAAAGTAGCGATGATAATGAAGACGAAATTAATTCCAAGATAAAATTACCTCGGATTTCAACAAATAATGAACAGGAGAAAAATACGACACAACGTTTGAATAAAAAAGATGAGAGTTCAGAGTATGAATATGATAGTTCTGACGAAGAAGATATTAGAAATACTGTTGGAAATATACCAATGAAATGGTATGATGAATATCCACATATTGGATATGATTGGGATGGAAAAAAATTAATGAAACCACAACAAGGTGATCAATTAGATAATTTTCTTAAAAGAATGGAAGATCCTGACTTTTGGAGAACAGTTAAAGATCCACAAACTGGACAAGATGTTATTCTTAGTGAAGCAGATATTCAGCTCATTACTAGAATACAAAAACAAAAAGTTCCTGATGAGAAATTTGATGAATATGCTCCATGGGTTGATTGGTTTACATCACAAGTTATGGCAACACCAGTACGTAAATTTCCCGAGCATAAACGTTCATTTTTACCGTCAAAACCTGAAGCAAGAAAGGTTTCAAAATTGGTGCATGCATTAAAAATGGGTTGGATAAAATCAACGGTGGAAATGGAGAAAGAGCGAGAAATGAAAAATAAAGAACGAAACTTTTATATGCTCTGGGAAACTGATGATCAGGCTGAAGATATGCGACGTATTCACAAACATATATCAGCACCAAAACGACATTTACCTGGTCATGCTGAAAGTTATAATCCACCACCAGAATACTTATTCGATAATAAAGAAATGAAACAATGGGATCGATTGAAATCCACACCATGGAAAAGAAAGTTACATTTTGTTCCACAAAAATATAAATCGTTGCGAGAAGTTCCTGCTTATCCAAAATATATTAAAGAAAGATTTCAACGTTGTATGGATTTGTATTTATGTCCTCGTGCACTTAAAATGAAATTAACTATTGAACCAGAAATACTCGTACCACAACTGCCAAGTCCCAAAGATTTGCAACCATTCCCAACGACATTATCCATGGTATTCCAGGGTCACACTGATATGGTGAGGTGTATTACCGCCCAAAGTCGAGGACAATATATCGCATCTGGTGGTGATGATATGACAGTTAAAATATGGGAAATTGCTACTGGAAGGTGTGTTAAAACAATACCATGTGGTGGTGTTGTACGAAGCGTTGCCTGGTGTCCCAACGAAGCAATATCACTTTTAGCTGTTGCGGCAGACAGAAAAATATTATTGATCAATCCGGGTGTCGGTGATCATTTGATCACAAGTAAAACTGATCAACTTATGGAAATTATACCTCAAAGCGATACGATTGTCAGTGAGCGTGTCCATACTGCAGTGCAATGGGAGCAAGCTGAGGGTGAAAATTGGCAAAAGGGCATTAGAGTCATTTTGAATCATTTTAAAATAGTTAAACAAGTAACATGGCATGGCAAAGGTGATTATTTTGCTGCAGTTATGCCCGACGGTGAAAATCGATCAGTTTTAATTAATCAATTGTCAAAGAGACATTCACAATTACCATTTAATCGATCTAAAGGACTCATACAATGTGTTCTATTCCATCCAATAAGACCTTTCCTATTTGTAGCCGTAAGTTGATAATTTTTTATTATTTTTTTTTTTTTATTATAGATATAAATGAAAATACTGTAATATTTTTTTATATGATATAATGTAAAATTTATATTTTTGTGCAGACACAAAGGAATGTGCGAATATATGATTTAATGAAGCAGGAAATGGTGAAGAAATTATTATCAAATTCACAATGGATCTCGACAATGGCAATTCATCCAGGTAATTTGAATACTCTCAATTACTATTTATCAATTGATTATTACAGTAGACGTTATTTTATTTATTGTATTCTTTAAATAAATATTATTTTCAGGTGGTGATAATATTCTTGTGGGCACATACGATCGTAAAATGTTGTGGTTTGATTTAGATCTAAGTACAAAGCCATATCAAACATTACGATTGCATGGTACTGGAGTGCGTGGCGTTGCATTTCATAAACGTTATCCATTATTTGCATCTGGTGCTGATGATTGTGGACTTATTGTGTCGCACGGAATGGTTTATAATGATTTATTACAAAATCCATTGATTGTCCCGTTGAAAAGACTGTGCAATCATGATAAATTCAATGACTTTGGTATATTAGACGTAATGTTTCACCCAATACAGCCTTGGGTATTTTCGGCTGGTGCTGATTCAACTATAAGAATGTATTCTTAATATTGCATAGATATATTATGATGTTATTGGAATAAAGAAGATTTTCTATAAATATCTGGGAGTAAATTTTAACTTTAAGCTTGTTAAGTTATCTTGATGAATTATCATTAAATATTACCGACAATAATCGAAAATCAAATGGTAATTAATAATTCAGTAATTATGATTTATATCTTGCACATGTAGATTACATATTAGCTCAATTAATTATTTAATTATTTATAATTGAATAATTATCATTATGGTATGATAAGACCAAATGATAAATTTGCTAGATCAATCTTCAATAAATAATTCTGCATCAAATTGAAAAAAATAAAATCAAATTGTCTAAATTTAATGGAAATTCGAAACAATTTATTTTAAAAAAAATTATAAATATAACCAAGTAATAATAACTTTCGACCAATCTTGATTTTAATCCAACGATGACTGATTGAATTCACAATTTTTTTTTCAAAAATCGAAAAATTGAGCGCTGTATATATCGAATTTAAAAATGGCCGATACAAAGTCTAGAATTTAAATTTCATTTAGTCAAAATGTTTCACTTGAATAAATACAAATTTCATATGATTTAAATAAAATTCTTCATATAAATAGACTATAATTTCAATATAACATAATGTTCCAATTAATTTATAGGTAGAAAAAGAGTAAAATAATTATTAATAAATAAATGACCAACCTGAAGTTGGTAACATTAGTTTTATAGATTTTTTTAGTTTCTATCCGTACCATACTTACATGCATACATCAGTCATCAGTGATATGTAGATATTATGGAAAAATAGATTGGCGACACTGTATTAAATCTATAAATAGTCAATAATGTTCGTAAATGTCGTCATTCCGTCCAAGAATTGTCAAGTGTATTATACGATAATACAGATGGAATGAACGAAAAAAATAAAACGATCATTGATCGCGAATAATTATTTTATTAATTCAATACGATAAATAAACGACAACTAATCTTGAATAAACTAATTCCGATGTGTTTAATTAATATTAACATTCATGAATCAATATAAGTGAATATATATATGCAATTATAAGTATTTAGATGTTCGTGTCTTGAGATTTTTTCTTCCAATTAAGAAAAAATCATGTTCGGTAATTGAAAAATTGATAATTTCTTAGTCTTAAAAATCTTATTCATATACCTAATTAAATTATTTTCCGTCATTATTAATTATTATAATAAAATATCATTATTTTCTTGTATTTATATTTTAAATAATGGCATGTTATTAATTAAAATTATTGTATAGATTTTTTCTTTTATTTCATTGTATTAATAAATTTTTCATTTAATTTCAATGAACAGATTGGTGTTGTTGGCCTTTTACGACCTGTAGGTCAAGGTATAAAAAGCTGGTGGATAATATTTTTCCAGTAAATCCACAGGTAATATTTAAATCTAAAAACTGTACTTATTTTACATTAGTTTGATATTTTTAATTATATAATAATGAATTATTAATTATTTCAGGATGGATTGGTGAAGAATAATATGGAAAAATTAACATTCTATTCGTTGAGTAGTCCAGAAAAATTAGATAGAATTGGAGAATATTTATTTCGACGTGCTTCCAGAGATATTTATAGACGACGAAATGGATTTGTTGTAATTGCTATGGAAGCCATGGATCAATTACTTGTCGCATGTCATGCACAAACACTCAATCTTTTTGTTGAAAGTTTTTTGAAAATGATACAAAAATTATTAGAATCAACAGATCCACAATTACAAATTATGGCAACACAATCGGTAATTTTCAATCAAGTTAAATTGTTCTATCATGATTATTTGTATCATGATATAGCATGAGTATTATTTATTAAAAAAAATTAATCCAAAATAAATTTATTATAAATTTTGCTTTACGTATGAATTTGCTATGATTGAAATTATTAATTTACAATATTGGGTTATTAAACGATTTAATTCAGTTGAAAAAAATGCTTTCTTCTAACAGTTTGTCCGTTTTGCCAACATCGAAGAGGACACGCCGTCTTATCACACACGTTACGATTTCTTTGTATCAAAATACTCTGCGATGTGCCACGCCAACTACGACGACTTGGAAATCCGCAAGCAGATTAGACTCGCCGGTATACAGGGGTTGCAGGGTGTCGTAAGAAAAACTCTTTCTGATGATTTGGTGGAGAATATTTGGGAATCTGTGCATATGGATAAAATTGTCCCCTCTCTTTTGTATAATATGCAAAATGCAAGGTGAAATATAAATAATAATTAATATATTTTCTAACTAATTAAATAATTTATTTATTTGATAAATTAATAAATAATTTTTTGAATTAGATATGCAGATCAAGGAACTGCAATAACTGGAAGTCCAATTGAAGAACGATCTGATCCACCTCAATTCGCTGAAACATGCATGCGTGAACTTGTTGGTCGTGCATCATTTGGTCATATTCGTTGTGTAATTCGTCCGGTGCTGCGACACTTGGATAATCATCAATTATGGGTTCCCAATTATTTTGCCATCCATACATTTAGAATAATAATGTTTTCAATACAAGTAAGTTAATTATTCTTTATAATTCAGCTATTAAATATATATAAATTATTGAGGTTACTCTTTATATATAATTTTTTTTTTAAATTTATATTTTAGTCACAGTATTCTTACACCGTGGTAGAAGCTTTAATGACTCATCTTGACGACAATTCAAAGTCGTCGGCGAAAATACGAACAAGTATCGCTGATACTTTGTCAAAAATAATTTCAATCGCTGCGGGTGAAAGTGTTGGTCCATCTGTGCTTGAAATCATCAATTCATTATTGTCACATTTGCGTATTAGCGTAACGCGAAATCAGTATTCAAGCAATGATGAGCAACTTTATCAAGAGGCATTAATTAATGCACTTGGTGAATTTGCTAATCATCTTCCAGATTACCAAAAGATTGAGATAATGATGTTTATTATGAGTAAAGTTCCATACAGTCAACCCGATCGTATTGCGACTGTTGGAAAAGGAGATGTATTATTGCAAAGTATTCTTTTAAAATCATTATTGAAGGTAAAAATTGCCATAATATTATATTTTTATTTAGTTTTATTCAATTTAATAATTTTTGATTTTTTAGGTTGGAACTAAATACCAAACAATTCATTTAAATACAACATTTCCACCGAGCTTCTTGGAACCACTTTTGCGTATGTCACTTGTAGCCGATGCTGAAATGCGACTCTTAGTACAAAAAATATTCCATACTCTCATCGACAGACATCATAATATTGATAAAGTTGCAAAACCATCGACAAACATATCCGAGCTCGATTTAATAATCGAAAAATCATCTCGTCCTGATGTAATATTTATTCGTAAACATGGTCCAGAAATTTATTTAGCATTATACGAGTCCTTGGAACTCGCGAGTAATACAGTAGAAAATATCGAAGCAATATACACAACATTTGCATTACTTATCGTTGAATTAACGTCAGAAGAAACAATTTTAGAACAATTACGATTAGTTATGAGTTTACAAGACTTAGCTATGACGAGTAGTCAATTGAGTGTTGTTCTTAAATTTAATTTACATTCAATCGTTGTGAGTTTAATGGCTCTCGTTGCATATGTTTGCAATATAAATTCTCTAATTGATTATGCTAATAAGGTAAAGAAAACCAAAATACATAGATAATTTATATTATTATTTGGATAATATTTTCAAATTATATTTCAAATAAATTTTATATTTAATTTAGATTATTGAAGTACGCAGAATAGAAGGATTATATTTGCTGCCACCATTACGATCAAGATACGATAGTGAATTGTCAAGTCGTCTATCACCCAATCTATTATTCGATCAAAGTATCATTACCGAGTGTTTAAAAACTGCTGGTCTCGATACTGGAAAAATTCAACACGGATCGGGATATAATACTAACGCACTTCATCATCGTCATTCGTGGGTTGACACAACGGGGCGTAATTCAATTGCAGATATTAATGCGGGTGGCACTGAACTTGATAGCGGTGGTTCATCGCCTGGTGTACAAAGAGTATGTCCACATTATTATTTTCATTCTTCTTATTTATACAAATCATTTATTCAAATAATAATATATAATTGTAATATTTACAGAAATTTGTGGCGGAGGAATTAACGTTTGAGAGTATGAAAAAAATATTAACTGTGCCGAACAATTATCAAACTGTAGTGGATGAGAAAGATCTGGAATTATCAAAGTGTTTTATAAGCGCTCCCTTTAAGGAACTTATTACTAAAACACAGCCGAAGGTAAGTGATTGAATAAAAAAAAAATTATGTATGTTACATACGTTATTTAATATTGATTTTATTGTTTTAGCGCGATGTATTGCAAAACACACTTTCGGATATATTTAATTCATTGACAATAGAACCGAGAAATTCATCGCAACAGAATATTCAGTCAAATGATGCTAAATCGAATCAGATTCCAGTTTATGAAGTGCACTTTCCAGAATTATTTGTCTATTAATTGTGTAATGCATTCTAAATATTTCATTATTCGTTATTTCATCATAATATTTGATGAACATTGAGATATATACAAATATACATATGATATATATATAAAAAAAAACAAATTCTGTTACTAATATTAAACTTTAATATGAGAGTGGTATGTAATATATATTAGCATCTTTAATTATTTCATTTCAATGGATATATAGTTATTTATTGTTCGTTATTAGTCAATTTTAAAGTATAAATAAAGACTCATACACTCATTTTGTTTGTTAATTATTTTTTATAATTCACAGTAATAAATAAATAATTAAATTTGTCATTTATTTTGGGATTGGGAAATAATTAATAATTCCAAATTGCAATTACTTATACGTGGTATATTTCTGTATTTTCATGTTCCAACTGTGTATTAGGGAAAAAAAAAACGGAATAAATGCTTTGATTCATTTTCAAGTTCTCATTTGTGTATTTCAATCATTTGTGATTATTAGTCGACTTATTTTTATAATGTGAAAAAAAAAAAAGAAATGGTGGTATAAAAATGCCTCTCTCGATAGTTTACTGGTTCTCATATGCACGTTTGAATTAAATATTCAGTGTATATAATAGTAATTATTATTTTTAGTACAGTAATAATGATGAAATTGGAAAAATTACCAGACATAAAAGTTGCTAAAGTGCAATAAGTTTGCCCAATGAATTTATTAATTTTATTAGTAGATATCGAAAGATTTTTCGACTTTGCAATTGGTCATGGGCTGGAATTCACTTCAAGGCTGTACCTTGAGTAACTCCACATCAAAAATGAGTGTAGAATTTGGCGGAATAGTGTGTCTTTGTCAAGGAATAAATATTTATATTAAATAATATAATCTAAATCTACAAATATAAATTAACAATTTTTAATTTAATATCTTTGATCAATCGACATAAAAAAGGATATATTCCAGGATGTCCACGACTTCCGTAAGCAAAATCTGGTGAACAAGTAAGTCGTGCACGTTGTCCAACGCACATTTGGGCAACACCTTGGTCCCATCCCTTAATTACTTCACCCTTTCCAATTATAAATTTAAACGGTGTACCACGGTCGCGACTGGAATCGAATTTCTGGCCATTCGTCAAGGTTCCTTCAATGAATAAATCATTATTAATTTACAAATTCATATCGAATTTCATTTTTAATCTACAAAATTCTTTTTCTTTTCTGCAGATTTACCTGTATAATGAACAACCACAGTTTGCCCGGTCTTTGGATAAGTTTGGCCTACATAAAAAAAAAAGAAATATAAATCCGTATTTAGTCTCAATTGAATTATAAAAATACATGTGTACATCAGCAGCAAAATTAATACTATGAATTAACACAAATAAGGTAATATTGAATATAAAAATTATTTGAAATTATATATCGAATTATAAATTTTTTTATAGGTTATGTGATGCATAATTAATAATGTATCTATGAAATAGTAGCAATAGTACTAAAAGAGTCTTTGTGCGTTTCTAATGCTTACTACCTTACAAGATCATGTCTAATTCCATGACTAATGAAAAACTGATTTTTCTTTTACTTTCTACATTGAATTATATCGTGAAATCGAATGTTTAAATAATGATTTTATGAATAATTACCGTCTCCGGGACTAATAGTTTCAACATCCACACCCATGATTATTTATTTTTGGCCAAAGAATGTGTGTACATATGGAGGTATATCTGAATAATACTTTTAGGAAATGCCTCGAGTTATTGAGGAATACCGAATACGTAAAGGAGCTGCTAAAACTGATCGAAGTCGTCAGCAGTCGACGATGCGCATTTGACGATTTTTTCAGTTTTTCAGTCAACGCAGAGTCTCCCTCTACAATTATGTATACATACATAACGGGTATGTTGAACAATTTGGTATTATTGTGAATTGAGTTTGAAAATACAAGAAATCCACTTCTTCAGGAGTTCTGTGTGAGAAATAAAATATAGAAAATTGTCACTGGTTTTTCGCCAATCGTGTGGCAGCTTCGACGCCATTTTCATGCCGTATGAAATTGCGCAAAATTCAAATTATTAAATATATTCAATCTTGAATTATGTAATAACTATACCTAGTGTGAATAAACATTCGACAGTTATGTTTGAAGGAAAATCAAGTCTGAAATTAAACAGATAATTATTGAATTTTATTATTTCAATAATAAAAAAGAAAAATAACCTCAAAATAAATATGTAAAATATAACACTGATTTGTCAACACGTATAAAACCGAGTACTTCGTGGAATGAGATAGTAAATTAAATTTCTAATTTATATACATATAAATATAACATCATGATATAAAATATAAATTAATTATAGCTTGCTGCTAAAATTTTTCATTAATTTAAAACAAATTTACTTGATTATAATTTTTCATTAGACAATTATATAATTCAAATTTGAAAAATTTCTTTAAGGTGTAATGTCGTGCTTTTTGGAATGAGTCACTTTTTGTCTTATGTCATAATATTTTTATCATGCTAATTCCAGTAATATTATGATAATAATTATATAAAGTACTGAGCCACTGGAAATTTCAAAGCCTATGTAATAATTATAAATAATTGTAACTACGCCATCATTATGAATGATGATCTTTCGTTGATGAAGGATCGTAAATACGTTCTAATAATGCGCGAGTTATACTGCCAGGTATTTGTTGATGCTGAGCAATTAGATCTTCTAATGCTTTAGCAACTTTAGCTGTAAGTAATTCAGGAGTCAAGTTACTGTCATATGGAATAGGTTCACCGACAAATGTCTTAAGTTTTACTGGAAATCCACCATAAATTGGAGCAAATGGAAGTCGCGTAGCGGCATATATTCTCAACCACATTCTCCTGCCCCAACTTACTGTTCTAAATGCCTCTCTCAAATTTTTCGTAAATATCGGAACAATTTTCTGCAAAGATAAATTAAAAATAAATTATCGTTCAACAAAGTCTCATAAATTCTTGAATATTAAAATAATTTTTTTCTCTTTTTTTGCATACCACTTTGGCATCTAATGCAACTTTTGCAAAACCCATACGTTTCTTCCATTGTAATTGATAATAAGAATTACCAAATTGTGCCTCATAAACACCACCAGGTGATATTGCAAGCATATTACCGTCTTGTAAAATGGCTGAACACGTTTTAATTGTGCCGGGAATTAATTTCATTACATCGCAGATTATTGCAAAACCCGGGACTTTTAATAAAAATTTATCCACAACACTGTGAATAACTTTGGAATTAAGAAGTACGATTTTTGCTATGAAATAATATAAATCAATGGGAACAGCGCCATGATAATAAATAAATAAAACTGGTTCATCCATAGGAATATTTTCTAATCCAACAACTTCATATCCTATAATAAAAAAGAATACAAAAATATATTTTACTAATATCACTAACTCAAACTAATATAAATTATCATTTGCATATTTTTATATTAAATTGTTTTTATACCATAGTAAATATATCCATGAGCATCCCACATTGCAGCACCGACACTACGAGCGGCATTTTTCCAATCTTTTCCATACGCTTCTCTCAATCGTGATCTAAAAATTATAAATCATCACAAATATCAATAATTAAATTATACCAATAGCAAATACAATTAATTAATTAAAATTAACATACCTGTGTAATTTGTAGATATAAAAAATTGCTGCGGTTATATATAAAAGTAGAAGAATAACTACTGGAAGCATAAATGTGACTAGCAGAGGCATTAAAAGCCAAGACAGCCAGAGTGTAAAATCCACATCAATGTAATCAACTAAAAAAAAAAACCATAATAACTCACCAATAAAACCCAACAAATAATCAATTCATATATTAAAAAATTGTATAATTAAATTACTCGACTGTCTATTTATTAAATTATTATTACAATAGTCTATTTAATAATACGAATTTCAATAAACGAATTAATAAAATAATCAACGAGAGAATAACAAACTTACCGATAATATTTTCAATAATTCTTGAAAAATCTTTCAAAAATTCAGAAGACATTTTTACCACAAATATTATTTATCATATAAATCAACAACTTCTATTACAATAGTATACAATCTTAAATCATTGATATAATAATAAATCAACGTTTATAAATATATAATCAAAGATTGCAAGTGAATTGTAAATATATTCACATTATCCCAATCCATAATGACTCTTCAGTAAATGTGAATATAATATGTGTGTATATGCACAGTTTGCCAGGTCAATTGGTATATACATTCATCTATATGTATGAGTATATATAAATATATAACTGAATGAATTACAAAACAGTTATTGGCATATTAATTATATGAAAGTATAAATAAATACATATAATATTCTGGCGAACGAAGTCTATAGTGTGTAAGTACATTCAATAATTTGTATCAGGGTTATATTTTTACATATGTATGTTCATTATTTACTATATAAAAGAAGTTGCAAATTAAAATGACAGTTTGCTCTATTACATACATACATACATGCATATACATGTATATAATATATAATTGAACAAACACATGTACATTTAGCCACACATATTTATTTTTCACATGGTTGTAGCTATTATTATTTAATATGAATAATTATTTGTTTCATCACTTTTTTTTTTTTGATTATTATATTTATTTTGGTGTGGATTTATTTTTTGTTTTAGAATTGTACTTGAATTTTTTATTTATAGATGAATTTATTATGTATTAATTGTAATGTTGTATTATTGTTTACATTTTATGTTGGCTATTTAAATTACTTTATTGTATTTGTGTATTGTAATTTCACGGTCATGGAGAATATAGTTTTCAAGATAATCAATATTTTTGTATATAGTGAATTATTTACAACAGTAAAAAAAAATATATTCTGGCTGTTTTTTTTTTTGGTTTTTGTAGATAACTTCAGGTTTTATTGGAGGTTATGTGATGATTGATTGAAATAGAAGCGGGAGAATTCAAATATTCTTTGTTTTATGAATAATGCAAACTGTATTTTATATTAATTTATGTTGAATGTAAAAAAAAAAAAAAAGATTCAGTTTGAATTATGAAAATATATATTTTATTTATATTTATTGTGATTTATGTTACATTTATTTCATATGCGAATAAAATTTTTTATTACTTTATACATTTTATACTTTCATGTAAAATTTATTATATTTTTTAATTAGAATATATCAAATATATCAAGAGTCTCATTAAAAAAATTGGTAATTTTATTTAACATCATTTAATGAATGATTGGAATTTTATTTTTATTTATTTCAAATCATCGACGAGTTTTTTTTATTCTTAAATAATTTCCAAGACATTGATTCAGCAAATCTAAAATATTATCTGACTCGCTATTTTCAAGAATCATCGCAAATGAATCATAAAGACTTTCAAGTTGTTGGCTGACCCAATCATTAGTAGATTCCACGACTCTACCAAGAAATTCTTGAATTTGTGAGTCTGTTAATTTATTCTCTGGGTAAACTTGAGATTTACATGAAACACCAGAAAGCATTTTTTGCCGTTTAAATATTATGCTTTCACCTGATGTACTATGTTCTCTTTTTGATGCACTAATTCCTACAAATATATCCATTACAATTACAATTATATAAAATATTTAATTTAATTTATTTTCATGGTTCTCAGTATTTTTTTATATTTACTTTGAGATGATCTAGATGGTGAACAGCTCACATTAGTTAATTTTGTTCTTGCTTTAGCTTCAGCTCTACTTCGTCTTGTTACTGGTCCATCAGTAATCTCCAATATCTCTTTCTGTTTTTTTCCTTCGCCTTTTGATCTCTTTGGCTCCACAATATGAATAAAATCCACTGTAAAACAATCAATAATTAATTATAAATTATCTGCAAAGTGCAATGAAATTTAATACTAACCATACGATGATTTATTTGATATATCATTTAATTTCGAATGTATTTTAAGGAACAATTGTTGGAAAAATGATAATCGGTCAGTAGGACCTGGCACTTGAATTTCATAAATTTCACCATGACGATGATCAAATAATTCATAAATTTCACTTGGAATATCGGCTTGAGTGCAATCAATTGTTGCTAAAACTAGCATATAAACTGATTGATCAAGTCCTTTCATAAGAGAGGTGAAGACAATACGAGCAGTTTCATCAACTAATTCCCACCATGACAGAATATCTGGTACATAAAGCAAGGACGGAAGTGTTCGTCTAGCAGTTTTTACTTTCTGCAAAATCATTATATAAATATAAATATATAATTCATTATTAATTCTCTCAACCCAATATTTGCTTGGATAATTTATATAAAATAAAATACCTGAATAATTGTTTCTTCAACAGCACGTCCAGTTTCTTCAAAGAGAGCTGTGACATCCAACACATGACATGGTAAATGCTCAAGATTATGCAATAAAGCTGGTGCTAAATGACGAGTGTGACAATTATCTACACCACAAAGAATCATTCTTGGACTACTGATGGATCTCGAAGCAGTCAATTGACAGCTAAAATAATTGTATATTAATTCACAAGTTATAAAAATATTTCTTTTCTCATTATAATGTAATTTTTAAGGTAAATGCTCTTACGTATTTTCAGATGCAAGCATTCCCACAGGACAAATACTCTGCAGATTATTCATAATTGCGATGAAAGTATCTTGAAGAAGTGGATAAATTTTCGTAGATAAACATTTGAGTGGTACATTATTAACACGATGTGATGCTGGAACAATGTTATATTGGGCTTTCATAAAATCTTGTTTTTCAATCTAAATAAAATAAATACACGTTAATAATTTGAGTGGTTAATTTGTATTGTAATGCTTTCAGTCTAATATTTTTTACAACATATAAATATTCTTCATTACCTTTAATGACCTCTCGTTAATATGATATTTAGATTTAGATGTGTAAATTTGTGGATAGTGTCTTCTCACACAACACATTACTGCTTCTGCACAAAGTGCTTGAAGATCACTGCCGCAATATCCAATTGTTTTTGATGCTAAATAAGCGAGAAATTTCACCGGTGGTTTTTGTCGCCAATTTCTTACATGAACCTGAAATATTTTAATTTATTTATTTCATTAAACTGTATAATCACATAAAATATTATTAATTATTTGTTTATATTTAATACACATACCGATAGTATTTCTTTTCTCGCAGTGAAGCATGGCAATGGAAAATAAAGTTCTCTATCAAATCTACCAGGTCTCCTCAATGCTGGATCAATTGCATCCAATCTATTAGTTGCTCCAATGACAATTACCTCGGAATTATTGTCAAGTCCATCCATCAATGCTAACATTGTTGAAACAACACTTGCATGAACGAAATCCTGACGACTTGATCTAACTGGCGCCAATCCATCAACCTCATCAAAAAATATAATACACGGCTTTGTTTGTTGTGCTAATTGAAATATTTTTTGTAATTTTCTTTCACTTTCTCCAACGTATTTGCTTAAACAATCGGATCCCTTACGAGATATAAATGAAACTTTTCTTTCAGCGTTGCTGCATTCTACTGCTAAAGCACTAGCTATTAATGTTTTTCCAGTACCTGATAGAAAAATTATCTATTTTTTATTATATTACATTATATTTTATTTCTTTGCGCTTTCGTTTTTTTTATTTATTTTTATTTTTGATTAATGTTAAATAATTATTACCGGGTGGACCGTAAAATAATAAACCACGCGGTGGACGTAAATTGAATTTAGCATAAACCTCACCGTACATCAATGGAAATAATACCATTTCTTTGACAATTTTAATGTGTCTTTCTAATCCACCGATACAAGAAAAATCTTTTGCATTAGACATTATTGTAATTTTATTGATAAAATAATATTATCGATTTTGTGATGAAATATTTTCTGGGTTGATATAATATTTATTATTGTTTTGTTTTATGTTATTAAATTGTTCATACAATTAATCGATGATTCGACTAATAATTTACTGATAATCAATGGTATTTTAAATATGTAAATAAATTAACGTTATAATTTCATATTTCTAATGTTTCACACTATTTAAGTTTTTATTTTAATGACATATTGAAACACGTGAAGACCGTGTTATTGTCTCATGTTGAGATATGAAGTTTGTGGGATATGTGAAAGATAGAAAAATAATTCAGAGATGGAATAATGAATGAAAAATATTCCAATAACTTTGACTATATTGAATTTTATAATTTTTTGTTTTCCATTAATTTTTATGACAGCTATACAACATTTAATTATATGTTAAAAAATAAATAAGGCAGTGTAATGTCATATTTTAACATTCGTAATCCCTTTGTTCTGTAACTTTGTAGGTTTTCGTATTTTTGTTTTTTTTCCATTTTACATTTCATTAAATTCGGCATATCCATTTTTTTTTCAGTTATTCGATATTATTTAATGTATTGAAAATAATAATTGATGAATATTAATTAGCAATAACGAGATACAATTATAATATATTTATAAATTATAATGTAATTATTACGGCAGTGTTTGTCGTTGGAAGCATAATAGCATTTGTAAATTTTTATCATTTCCAATGCAGATATTAAAATAATAAATTATTTTGTTCTTGCTTGTATTTTTCATCATCAAATGGAATGTTGATATGAAATTATATTGACGCCAAATATATATTTTAAATCAAATAGTTGAAATTCATTTTATATGTGAAGTAGGTAAAATTATTATCAAAATTGTCATGACAGAGAAATGATACGAATTGATAATTTTCAAATTATAAACGCAATTAATTAATCCAACTGATAAAGGCAGTGTGTGTGTGTGTGTATTATATCATTGTAATAGTGATCGTTTGAACTAAATAGAAAATGTAGCGCAACTAAGAAGTTTTAATATTATAAAAAAAGATTAAAACATTCTTAGGGTTTTGGCTCATCGTAAATGAAATAAAAATGAAAATCATAAATAAAGTAAATTCCACTAGTTAATCTTAAATTTCCACTATGATAGAGAGATATTAATGATTAAAGTTGAAACAATCCATCCACTTTGGAAAGAAAAATTTCCAAAGAAAATTAGTAATGAAAAATTAATATTAATCAATTTCATTCTAATGTAATTATGAAATAATTATTTACAATTGAGTTACTATATTATTATATGTAATCCACAATTCGAATTTCATTGCTGACATTGGCATTTTTTACTCTATATATGGTAAATTTTCAAGCAACAATTCGAAAATTATGTAAATATTTTCTAATTAAATTTATAAAAAGAAAACTAAATAATACAACTTGTTTTTTTTTCTTTCTTTGACATAAATAACGGTAAAACATGGTTATTTTTCGACTTTCGTTTTCAAATCAAAGACTATATGTAATTCGGTAACAATCAATCAAACTTTACTGCTATACTTAATGTTTCGTGTGTTTTATTTTCTTTAATTCTCTGCAGACAATAAATAATTATTTAAAATTTCGAAAGCTTATTATCGCAAGAATTGATATGAAAATAAATGAAATTAATGATAATCGTTTGATCAACATATTAAACTAAATAAAATATTACGCATTTAAATTATTTTTTTTTTAAAATGATAAATTTAAAATAAAAATACATCATTCATTCGCCATCATTGGTAAATCAGTCGTGCGGTTGGCATTATTTTCGAATCGTTTCAATTCGTCGAGTAAATCCTAAAAATATTAACAAAATTAAATATTAAATGAATATCAAGAAAAATTTTGTAAATATATTAAATCAATAAAATAAACAAATAATATTAATTCATTATTTTAATTTACCTTTGGCAGTGTTTTACGATTAAACGTGCGGTCATAAGTGCCAACACATCTACTTAATTGCACGTAAATATCGCAGAGCATCTCAACCGATAGATTATTCGTAACTTCAACGGTATATTTCCAAGTGTTCTCGAGCGCTGCTAAGTCCACTTCAACTTCATTCACTTCAATTGGCTTAGCTAGACTAGTGTCACAACTAATTGTTAATGCTAAATCATCAGGACTTTCATGTCGAGAAGACGATAATGATTCACCATTCTCAATTAATATACGTTCATTTGCGCCAGAAGAAATTTCACGTATCAACGATGTTTCTTCCTTCACTATTTTTTCCAATATATTTTCATTTTGTATTATTATTTTTGCTTCCTTCAATAGTTCTGGCGCTGAATCATTATCCGTCTCACTATTATCGTACAATGTTGGATCACCATTTATCACACTGTTGGCTTCAAACTCTTGGAATTTTTCTAAATCTACACCACGTGCGCTATTACTTGAACTCGGCGGTGTAGATTTATTACTGTCATTCATTTCCGTAACATTTTCATCAAATGAAATTTTCTTTTTCTTCGGTACTTTTTTAACATAACCACGCGCCCAGGCAGGAATTTTTCGTTTTCTTGAACTACTAATTTTACGACCATTAAACGCAATCGAACTATTTGGACTTGTGCTATTATCTTTTTTACCATTCTTTTCATTATCGTTGTGTATTGAATTTTCATTCTTTGTACTTTTATTATCATTATTATCATTGGTAGAATTATCAATCAATTTACGATTTCTTGATATTTCACGACATTTATCTTCGAAATCCGAATCCAATTCAGCTTTAATAAGTGCATAAGCATGATCTCGTAAAGAGCAAGCTCGATGACGAATTAATTTGTCCGCTGGATCCCTGGTGAAAATTATTTTGTTTTAAAATTTTAGAGAAATTTGTTCAATTAGGATAAATTATTAAATCAAACTACTATGAATTATTATTTGATTAAACTAACTACATGTGGCTTTTCAACCCCCGAGGCAAATTGAAGTGTTTTTTTTTTTTTAGTTTTTATTTTAAAACAAATTAATTGTAATGATGCCTCGATAATCGTTGAAATCCACCTAAATTCTACGGTTAATGTATGATAAATATATAAAATAGAAATCTAAATTTTAAAGATGTCAGGAAAGAAACAGGAAAAACTACCTCTTCAATATTCCAATAGAAGGCCTATCACGCAAGCTAAAGGTGGAAACATATGACAGTGGTCAATAACGATAATAGTGATTTCGGACTTCAAGCACATATAATAAAAAATAAATACATATATATATATATGTACAAATATTAAGTATATTATAAGTCCCATCCCAATTATTTCATCATTTTCGTTATACAATTTACTGCGTTATTTTTCAATTCAATCTTTGAAATACTTTTAATTCCCCATGATGATTGGATGAATATTTACAGAATTGTTTTTTTTTATGATTCATAACAGTTGTAATAATAAAAAGGATTCTCACCTATCAGGATTATATTCCAACGCATTCCTACAAATAAGATCGACATCATCAAGAAAATCTCGCGCTGATAAATAACAATGCATATCAATTTTTGTCATCATTGTTTCTAGATCCATCGGTTGTTTTATAATTGCATTGTAATCGGGCACTTCTTCTGTATCAACTGGTTTGGTAAACATGAAAAATCTGTATAAGAGAAAGAAATTAATTTTTCATATCTGCTTTTATCTATTTGAGTTTTCGAAATATTTAAAAAAAAAAACAAAAAGTTAAATAAAAACTGTTACTAACTGTCTATTTCGTGCTAATTTTGCGCAAATTTCTCGCAAAAATATTCTCAATTCACGCAATGAAACTTCTTCTTTTTCATACAATAATTTTTTCTCCATTTCAGTTAATTTATTTGGAATTGGATCCGGTGCCAATGGTAATTCCTCGAGCACTTCCATATGATTATTCTTAATAAGTGGCGGTTGAATACTTTGAGTCATAAATACTGGTTTGAAAAATTCCAATCTTTGATTTACTGTAGGATTCTCCATGGTATAAACTTCGCCTCGTAATTCACTAAAGAGATTTTTAATTATTGGCGCAAGATCTTGATAAGCAACATCACTAGTTGCGAGTATTAATATTGGTAATGATGGATCTAATGCAGCGATTCGGCACATAAAAACAGCTCTAACAGTTTCAGGAACTAGAGGCCACCATTGATCAATTGAACGTATATAAATAATCGATGGTACATTTCTTGACGCTTCATTAAATACTTGAACGCATGTTTCTTCAGGTGATCTAGCACTCTCAGCAAATAGTGTACTGACATCCAATGTTTGAACTGGCACATGCTCCATTTGATATAATAATGCTTGAGCCAAACGTGGACCTTGACCATGAGACATTTCATCACCTGTAACCAACATTCGTGGACGATGTAAACCTTTAGCAATTTTTGTTTTAGCCAATTCTGCATTTATTCCTTGGGGAAAAACAGCTTTTACTGCATTAATTAAATTTTCCAATGCCGGACCAAGTAACGGTACTAAAAATGGCTGAAGTTTTCTACTGACACTTGGCGCAGCTCTGTGTGTTGACGGTACAAGACGGGATCTTGCCTCCATAAAATCTTGTTTTTTTACTTCAACGCGCTCTGGATCCAATAATAAACGATTACTGGTCAAATAAATTTGTGGATAAGTTCGACGTAATCCCTGTAACACAGCTTCAGTACACAAAGCACTCAAATCTGAACCACAATAGCCCGTTGTTTTTTCCGCTAATGATTCCAAAAGTAAATCCGATGGTGGATCTTTCCATTTTTTAACGTGAATCTTTAATATTTCTAATCGTTCTTTCATTGCTGGTAAGGGAAAAAATAATTCACGGTCAAATCTGCCAGGTCGACGTAATGCGGGATCAATTGCGTCAATTCTATTAGTTGCACCGATTACAATTACCTCACCTCGATCACTTAAACCATCCATAAGTGCGAGCAATGTTGAAACAATACTCGCGTGAATTTGATCTTGTTTGGTACTTCTAACTGGCGCGAGTCCATCAATTTCATCGAAGAAAATAATAGACGGTTTCATTTGTTGTGCTTGTTCAAATAGTAATCTTAATTGTCGTTCAGATTCACCAACCCATTTTGATAAACAATCAGCGCCTTTTCGCATAAAGAAAGTAACTTTTTTGCTGCCCTGTTTACTGCATTCATTCGCTAAAGCACGTGCAATAAGTGTTTTTCCAGTACCCGGTGGGCCGTGAAAGAGAACGCCTTTTGGTGGCGCAACATGAAAACGATCGAATACATCGGGATACATCATTGGGAATACAACCATTTCTTTTAAACAATGTATATGGGATTCTAGTCCACCAACATCATTGAATCTGATATTAGTGTCTAATATAATAGGATTAATATCAGCTTTATTATTCGGTGTGCCGCCTTGAGGTAATGCATTTTGTCGTGCCTTTTTTCCTTTTTTCTTGTCGTAACGTTGAGGCTCAGAGTCACTAGAATCACTTGAAGATGAGCTTTTGCTTCTGTGTTTGCGTCGTCTCATTGAATTACTCAGGACACTCCTCAGCGCTCTTATTGATCGTCGGACTGGCTCGACATTCGCTTGAAATCTGTCTACCGTTGGTTTTTTTTGGCGTAAACTATATTTTCGTGGTCCAGGCGAGTCTGATGATTCACTAAGGTCACTTTCTTCTATTAATTTTTTACTTCGCTCTAATTGACGTTGTGACACTCTTCGTGTACGTTTTACACGTGTATACATATCTTCATAACCCCCGTCATTTTCTGAATTTCCATTTTTCTCCTGTTTTTCACTTTCACCTGAACTATTATTTTCATTTCTATTTGAAGACAGATCTTTCACTGATTCGTCTTTAACTGTCATACCGCACAGTCGTGTGACTGGACCCTCTCGTGATTTATTCTGTGTCAAATTATCTGATTCCCCATGTTCCAATTCTTTTCCATCATCAGTTGTTACATTTTCCGATTTATTACGTGTTCCACTTTTTGCTTTAATTTCTTTAATCTCACTTATGTCTTTAATATCTTTTTCCGTTCCTTTTCTATTCTGACGGTCTTTGAGCTCACGTAATTCACTCTCCTTCATTTCACGATCTCTCTCCGTTCTGTCTCTGAGTTCACGATTATTGAGCTGTTCTCTATTTCTAATGTGTCTTGTATTTTTTGATGTTGGGGGATGATTTTCTCTTGAACGTAATGGCATTCGATCTCTCATATCCCCACGTCTATCTGACGATTCATCAACCATTTCTTTATCGGATGAAGAGCCATGCTGTTGAAACATCGGATATCCTTTCAATGTTTGTGTACCTTAAATAATCAAAAAACATTTTTTTTTTTATAAATTAAAATTGAATATACATTTTTATATTTCTCTATTATTACAAATACAATAATACAAATATACTAACCTAAAATCCAACTAGTATTGAGATTATCATATGTTTGCATTCTATTTCGTGTACTTCTCCGCACTTTTGAATTATTTCTCGTAATACGAGGAGTGTTGTTGGATGAATGTGATCGAAGTGTTCGAAGATTTTTTGATCGTCGAACATTATTGCTCAGGCCGTTACGATTATGGGTACTGAAAATATCTTCCTCCGAATCCATTGAATCTATGGTAGCATCATCGTCCGACATTATCTGTAATTAAAAATTTTATTTCATGTATAATATTATAATTATTCAACTTAGTGAATAATATACAATTATTATTTATATTTATACAACGATTTTTTGAATTATTGCAGATATTTACGTTAATTTTTGTTCATTTCCATATGAATATCAAGTCTTTGAACGTCCAGATGAATCCATTAGTTGATTATGATTTTTCTGATAAATAAAATAATAATTATCCTTGAGTTTATTTATTTATATATTGATACAAATTAAAAACATTGATCAATATCTGTGACTGACTCATATGTGAATTGCACAATTGTGCACAAATTTATTTTATAACAATGCGAATTAATTGAAGAGTTGTATTTTAAATACCATCATAAATGAATGATTTCATGGTAAATTTAACATTTATAATTTTATTTTTAATAATTAAAAATATTTTCCAAGGCGAATTGTCGAAAAAAAAAAAATGCACTTACCTGTAATATAACTCAAGCTTGTTCCATTGATGAGCGTAATAGTGTTTGAAGAATCACAATCGTGACCAACGTGACGAGAACAGCGAGATAAAACATTTCCAGGTGGTTTTCATATGGTTTTTTTTTTTGTTATTCTTTATTTTGTTTTATTCTTCTTCGCAAGAGTTCGACCACAGAATTCAGTAGCAAACATGCAGGTGTGCAAGCCAGTACGTAATGTTGATGGGGAAAGGTAGTAGCAAAGTTGTGACCAATGCGACAGGATGATGAACATGCAATCGTTGAAAATACATTCACTTGAAGTAAGCAACATATTTGGCGCTACTGTCGCCGTTCGAACTAACAATTAAAATTCTTAGGTTAAGGTGTTAAGCAGACTATATTCCCGATTGCAACAATCACAACGGCATTTATAAATTATAATTGAAGATCGTAATTAGATACAATAATATTTAGACTATTTCAATAATCTATTTATTGTTCAATTATTAAAATGTTTTATTACACTCTTTGGTTTTTATATGAAGTAATTGGATTATTTTTTATTCAAATATTAAATTTACTTTTTATTATTCCCGCGGTAAGTTGAGCGTGTGTTGGAAATATAAATAAAGAGCATTGATTGGTCTTTAGTGTTAACCTATAAAAATAGCGTTTAATTTGACATGGCGGTTATTTCAGTATGCACCTTGTAGTCTTTCCCAATTCGAATAGAAACTAACCTTAAAACGTAACCTCTTTCAATTTATTGGTTTTCGATCGACGAGAGAGTGTATTGAATTTCTCGTGAAAAGAAAATATCCACGAGAATGGCTAAATTAATTCCTAAAGCTTTTGACCTAACTAAACGTACGTATAAAATAGTCACAGTTTTTAACCTCAATATTAAACTTATTGAAAAAAATATTTATATCCATTTTGTTCATGATAATCAAGATTCTTACATAACTTCATTGAATTATTTTTTTCTAAATTTTTACTATAAGATTATTATATCGTAGATATTTTTTTTATTAATATTATATTTATTTATTCCTTTACAGAGGCAGTAATAATTGCCAAACCGAAAATTGAGGTATTTATGCGTTATGCTAAAGTGGAATTGACGCCACCAACTCCAGGTGACATCCCTGCCATTCGTCAAGGTCTTGGAAAATTAGTTCATTCAGTTAAATCTGGAAGTTACAAACAACTTTCAGTACGTGAAGCTTGGTTAAATACATTAATTGGTATTGAAATATGGTGTTGGTTTTTCATTGGTGAATGTATTGGCAAGAGACATCTTGTTGGTTACGATGTTTAAAAATCAACTGCCCATGTTGAATATACTTCTCTCGTCATTAAATAGAAGTGAAATTGTAATTTAGATGTTTCTCTAATAATTATATAAACATTCTTCAAATCAATAAAATATAACAAGTAAGAAATTAATAAATGCGATAAAAATTTTTATTTTTCTTTTCTTATTACAATATGAAATTTCTCAACATATAAATTTAAATCATCACAGTATATTTAAATAAAGATTATCAAAATATGTGCTGTTTGCCATAATGCCATAAGCAAATAGCGCCTGTGACATGGACATTTAGAGAACGAACAACACCGGCTTGAGGTATTTCCACACACACGTCCATCAGAGGAATTAAATTAGCAGGGATTCCACTTTTTTCATTCCTAAAAATCAAAAGAAAATTATTAATACTTCGCTAAAATTATTATTCTTTATTTTCAATATTTATCCATGAATCAAAATTGATTGAAAAATGCAAAATAAATTACCCGAGCAGTAAAATAGATTTTTTATCAAATTTCATATCCAGTAAACTGATGCTATTTGCTGTTTGTTCAGCGCCAACCAGTGTCCATCCCATAGATTTTTTTTCTAACAAATAATTCCTCAATTCATGTGGTTTTACTTCAGTTATTGCAATCCACTTCTCTGATGATACACTTAATGACTGAAATTCTTTGTACTCTATGCATTTAATATTTGCAAGCACCAATTCTCGAGCACAAAATATTTCTGATGTACGTGACAAACCGCCAAGATTTGGTAAACTATCAATCAAACTTGCAACAACAATTAATCCAACATCATTAACCAATTTTTGTTGTCTAACTGCCGTTGATTCTTCAACGATGGGTAGCATTGTTTTCCATGGCATTAATTTTTTCTGCACATCACTCAAAGAATTATCGTCAATATCTTCCCCTTCATTGAATGTTGATTCATTTTTTGTATCTCGTTGGTTTGATGAATTAATTGGACTCAATAAGCCACGTTTATTTTCAATTGGAATATGAAATGCATGAAATAAATCATCCGAGTCCAAATCACATTCAGGACGAATTTCAATGAATATATCTGGTAATATTAATTCATCTGATGACATATTTAATAGCCGTGGTAAATCATAAAACAATGTTTGCAAATCATAATCTTGCATTGGATCAAACAGTGGAAAATAAAAATCCTCAAATATTTTAATCGAATTCTTATTTAAATTTCCATGTCGAAGACTTTCAGTTATTGCATCCCGAATTATTGTATAATCCAAAGATAAACTCCATAATGATTGTATTACATCAAATAATTTTGATAAAATTACTTGACAGTACAATCGCACAACGAAAGTTTGTCGAAAACAACTGGATAAAAGTTTACGAATTGCTATTCTGATGTATTGTACTTTTTTGTCAATTGGAAGTTTTCGTGACACATGATAAATAATTGATGCCACTGACGTTATACTACCTGGACGTTTTGTTTTTGCTACTTCAAGTAAATCCCAAACATTGTCACGCAATGATGGATATTTTATGAAAATTTTCATTAACAACCATTCTTGCATTACACGAACTGATGGTTGATTACTTTCTGATACAATTAAATCACATATTGTATCGTAAAGAACTGTTGTTGCTTTCTCATCCAATAACGGTTGAATTATTAATAATAGTTGCATCACACGATGCTTGATACGATGAATATTTGAATCGGCAAAGTATCTTTTATTTTTGAGATTCACGAGTATTGATGTGAAAAATAAAACTGTGTTGACAGAAAAATATTGTGCTCCAACAGAATTCATAACACGTAGCAATAATAATATACATTCAGCTCTAAATAAAACGTCAATGTATATTCCAGAACTTTTTGATGTCCTAAAAATATTTTGAAATAGAAAAAAATTATATTTGGATTTATTATAAATATTTAACTAATTAAATACACTTACGTTATTGTGTACTGATAAAAATCAAAAATATCATGTTGATTCATAATATAATGAAAGGCTTGCATCTCGATTCGTTTGTCCATCCGTCCAACAGAAGATTGCAAAAGGCACTTTACTACATCATCATGAAAATGAAGGAAATCCAATGCTTCTAATTCAAGAAGATGTTGTATCAATACATTTTTTAAATTTGGAATATTTTCACTCTTCAAGATAATATAATTGACGTACTAAAATATAAATAAAAATTATAATTCATATATTAATTAATATTAAATAAATACTATGATTATTAATTGATATTTACCTTTATTACTGTTGGAGTTAAATCTTTTCTATTGAGAAAATTTGTTTGCAATATTAAACCAATCAGTTGATTAATAGAGGACCAAAAATATTCATTTTTTTTTAAATCCCATATATTTCGCCACGACATATCGATTATTTGTCCGAAAATATTATTTTCCAATGGCAAATGATCATGAACATTATCAAACCATTTTCTTAATACACCTAGTACTGATGATATTACATATTCTTTTCCAGAATCGAGTAGATTTGTTAAGTTTATTAACCATTGATTAAAATCAATGAGTGAATAATCCGTACAACTTATGAAAAATTGTTTTATCGATTTTCCAATAATTTCATAACATTCAGAAATAATTTTTCCACCATTTTCAACGTCTGTTTTATTATTGATGCGCAATTGTTGACGACACAATTTAAATTGAAAATTTCTATACGAATGATCTTCAGCATTTGAACTCATATTACACATACTCGATATGTATAATATTTGTAAATTATACCAATAACGAAGATTCACAATGCCATTAAAATCATCAATTATTCTTATTGTTTCATCTTGAAACATTTTCATATCATTTGAAAAATTAAAACTCTTATGTACAAAACGATTGAACGCTACAATGGCACCGAAACTTTCAACATATATTGTTGCTTCATTATATGTCTTTGGACTCGACGATTGTTTTAAACTTTTAAAAATAAATCGTTGTGCTGGATCCAAGTATGGAAATATTAAATGATTTATAAAATTGCCCTTCTCTGGCGTAGTTGTATCCTTTTGTTGTACCAATAAAACATTTAATAAACATTTGATTAATTGAATTGTCCGTAAACAAAGTGTTGTATCAGCATAAGATCTCACATCAGCACCTCGAATTAAATCAAAAGTGTCACATAATGATTTTTGTACAGCACATGATTTTGATATAAAAATTTTTTTTCCATCGTATAAAAGCACAATGATCAATGCCAATGATTTTAAATTAATTCCTTCGCCATGCTCTTTAATTAACAATTTATCGCACACCTGACAAATATATTCAACAGCATCTTTTGTATTAATGTTACTTTGCAGATAATCAGCAATCAAGTTCCAACATTTACTTCCACGATTCATTACTTTTGAGGAGGGAAATGACGAAAATGTTTTGGCCAATGTATTCAAATCAAGTGGCTGTTTTGCACAGCAAAAAAACATTTTACAAATATTAATTTGTATATCGTCTCGCATTGGAGGACTTTGGATACTTAAATTTTTCTCCATAATTGTTATAATTGCCTCTAATTCACTTTCACTCCAAATATTATATTCAGTATTTTTTAGTTGAGCAGTCGTGACTTTTAGTGATTCAAAAATATAAAATAATGGAATTGGAGCCCATGTTATTCGCGAAACAGCGTGAATAAATTCATTCATCAAATCAACATTAGAATATTCTGCTTTAATAAATAAATCAGCCAATTTTTTCGAAATTTCTGGCAGACATTTCATATTTTTATTATCATAAAGACTTGTATTGTTGAGTGATTGAACCAACAATGAAAGAAAAGCTTCATCGAATGCTGTGGGATCCATTTTTATTAAATTCAACAGACCTAATTTCATCACTGCATTTGTTTTATGTTGTAAAATTCTTTGGAATATACAACGCAACCAAATACGATCAAAACAATTGCCACACGCTTGATGATCAATATTTACCTTCATTAATTCTTTTAAATGTGCTAATACAGGTGTGACAAGATGTCCCTGTTTTTCCTCCAAACTCTCAAGTATTAAAAAAAAATTCATCATAATTTGCTTTAAATACTGTCGCTCATCTTCGCGCTGACAATGAACAAATGGAATAATATTTTTTTTCAATGATAATTCATGATATGGCTCGATAAATCTCAAAATGCTTTTCATTATGTATGACGTTTGCTTTCGTTGCTGTTCCACATCAGATGTTAATCCATTAAATATGAAGAGCCAAATATTCTCTTTACGGCAATATTCAATATTACATTTAATAATTTCTCTACCAGGCAATGACAGTATGTCATCCAATATACAAGACAGTAATGTCAATTTTTTATCGTAATCATTATAATTTTCATTCAATATGATTTCCCATAAATGTGATACAACTAAAGTTTGATCGAATGTAAGAATCATTTTACTTAATATTGAAATAAATAATTTCCATTGTGGATTTTCTAACCTAAATAAACACAATGTTATTTGATTCATGTGTGATTGACATATTTCTTTCATATTAATTTCATTCAAGTCATTTTCTTCATATATATATGATTTTAAGTACACCGCTTCAGTAATACAATCTATAATACCTAATAAATATACGTCAACATTCAATATTTTTTTGTCTATCACAGACAAATATTGAAATAAACTCATTATTTGTTCGGCATTTGAATGTAATGCAATTTGTAATATTATTACATCAATAACAATAGGCATTCTTCCATCTTCAATACCCTCCTCTCTTCTCATAATATACTGTAATATTTTTGTTATAGGAAATCCAGCCAAATCATTGTTTGGTGCTTTTAACTTTGGTTCAGACTTGAATTTCATTTGATATTCATAGCAAAGTACTTTATAAAAATCCTTCAACGTTTCATAATTCACTGATGAATTTAATATTTCTTCATCGTATGCTTTAACTAATTTTTGAAGCAATGGCAATGGATTATCAATAAATGTACTATCTACCATTCGTAAAACTGTTATTCCAGATGTCGAAGCAGTTGTATATCGATGATGTCGATTGTTTGATTCCTCCATAACGATGAATTTGTGATACAAATAAATAACTTCTGAAATATACAATTTATTCAATTAATTACAGGTGTTAATAATATTATATAAACATATTGTATTTAATAAATAATATATACAAACTTTGTGAAATATTTATTAATATCAAACATTATAACACTGTGAAATACAGTGTGGCGGTTACATCTAACCGGAAGTAAACATTACCAATATGCCATGTGAGTTTATGATACAGTTGCGTATTGTTCAATGTATAACCTCAAAAATTAAGTATTGAACTAATGTGGTATTTTCCAGCTGATGAAAATATAACGCTGCTCTGCTATAAATGGTCGATATTGTAGAGCAATGTACTCTTTCCTATAAATAAAAGAGAAATATTATTTTTATAATTTATTATTTAGTTAATTAATTATAATTTTGGTAAGTATAGCAGACAAATAATTGATAATGATACAATAAACATGTGTATGCACAACATTTATATATGTATATTTTTTATATATTGTTTATAGGTGATAAACAAACGTAAATGCAGTATCATTGGTTACGACAAAATCCATTGAAAATTCCAATAAAATTATTTTGTCGTGGTATATTCACATCAACAATGGCAAATAGTAAATTTGAAGATGCTAAAAAATTTGAAAGAGAAAATTTTTTAACACCAAACACTTGGATTGTTGTGAGAATAGATGGAAAGAATTTTTCGAGATTTTGTGATTCACATCAGTTTGTTAAACCTAATGATGTTCGTGCACTGAATTTAATGAATGAAGCGGCAAAAACAGTATTAGAAGAATTTAAAGAAATTATTTTAGCATTTGGACAAAGTGATGAGTATTCATTTGTTTTTGGTAAAGAAACTGAATTGTACAATAGAAGAGGTGAATATTTAATTTATTTAATGATTAAGTGTTTATGGATAAGGCTTGGAGAGAGTTGTTAATATTTCTATTTGTTTAATTATGTTCTAGAATCTAAATTGGTTTCGTATGTCAATTCATTATTCACATCAGCTTATGTGTTTAATTGGTCGCAACATTTACAAAATGTACCTCTTAAATATCCACCTTCATTCGATGCAAGAGCTGTTATATATCCATCAAATGAGGATTTAAGAAAGTATTTATCATGGAGACAAGCAGATGTTCATATTAACAATTTGTATAATACTTGTTTTTGGAATCTAGTGCTTCATAAAAACATGACATGTTCAGAAGTAATTATATAAATATAAAACACTGAAAAAAAAAAAACACGTAAGATGAATAAATTTTACTATTAAATTTATTGTTCTTCTTATTGTTATAGGCACAGCTCAGGTTAAAAGGAAGTTTATCATCGGATAAAAATGAATTGTTATTCAAAGAATTTGGAATTAATTATAACAAAGAACCATTGATGTTTCGTAAAGGTACAACGTTGATAAAAAAATTATTACCAGATGGTGATGGTAAAACAAAGCTTAGTGTTCTTCAGATACACGACGATATTATTGGTGAAAAATTTTGGAATGAAAATCCGGAATTACTTGCGAAAAAACAATCGACAACTTCATTAAATAAATCAAAAAAATTACAACGTTTAAATATTCATAATAACAAAACGAGCTCTGTAAAAGTCAACATAGCAAATGAAAATTAGCTTATTGTTTAATATACATTTGAGTTTAAATGTAAAATAAATTACATAACTATTTTTTAATGTTTTCATCAGTTGAATATATATTGTCTATTTTTATTTATACATAAATGAATATATTTATTTATTTTTTTTATAATTTAATATGATACACATTCACCATTTAAATTTTCGACGTACGATTTCTCGCCATTGGAATGCAATGTATTATTTTATTATATGTTTCAACGAAAAAATTAATATTAACAATTAACCACAAATTAATAATACTCTATATAATGATATTCATTTTTTTTTTCTTCATTGTGCTTGCCTAATAATGAATTGGAAATACGGCCATTAAAGATATATATATGCACGCGTGCAATTTAATTTTACGGATTAACATAAATTATTTAACATACATGAATCATGCAATCTAAAATGATCATTTGATTTTTATACATTTAACTTGGTGCGAGTTGCATTGTTAATTTGTATAACCAAGTCAATTTTCGATAATATACACAAAATAATAAGTGTTATTTCATTCAAGTTCTATTTTTTTATCTTGAATATTTGATTAAATTAAAATATTGGTATATAATTGTCGATTTTAGCGCGATGTTTTTGTGCAACGCATTCAGCTATCCAAACAATATTACGGCACTCTTGTTCCTTCAATTTCAGATAACTGTAGAAAACACCGAAATGGAATTGTTGAAGAAAAGCATGAACATTAAGACGTACCTATGAAAAATTAAATAAAAATATCAGTAAATCAATATTTTAATTTTTTTAAATTATTAATTTATAAATAATTACTTCATGTTCGAAGAATTTATCCTCAAGAGTTTTATCACCTGGATTATTACCAGCGCCTTCAAACAAAGCGCTGTATTCCTAAAAAAAAAAATATACATTTTACAATTCATTGTAAAAAATTACTTTTTTAAATTACGATAAAAAGATAATTAATTATTCGCCTTACAGCATAATATTCAGCGACAGCTTTAACTTGTTCATAATCATCAGCACGTGCCAAAGCGGCTAAACCATCAGGATTTAAACGTCCACAACGTGGATATAATTTAGCACGATCATCTTTACCTAATTCAGTACCAAATGAATTGATAGTAATGATAATTGCACGCCGATCAGCTTCAAATGCTAATATTTCGCACATTGTATTGGCAGTAGTGCCACCAATGTCTTTACAAAATTTATAAAATGCTTCCAAATAAGCTTTATAAAGAGTATTCCTAATAATCTCAATATTCATCTCGTCCAAATCTTGTTCAGAAATACAATCAACAAAAAAGGGCGCTGGAAAAGAAAAATCATAAAGAATCATTAACTAAATTTCTTTTCACTAAATATTAATATAAATTATTAACTGTTAAATAAAATAATAGTACAAAAATTTTACCCAACGGAGTGTCGACAAGTACAGCATTGTACAATTCAGCTGGCGTGGCAGCAACATGAATAGCTTCCATCTGTTCAAAGCTACCCAACGGATGGCATTTAGGAATGAGTTCAGAAATAGGTCTTTGATGTAAAGTACCAGTAATCAATAAAATAATATTATCAATCATATAACTATAAGTGATAAAATCCAAAAATTGCGACAATGGTTCAACAGAATGATTTCTCATATGTTGAAATTCTACAACAAGTTTCTCTCGTAATTTATCATCAATAACACTGACAGCAAGTGGTGATGGTTCATTAGCCAAAAAGCTGCCATAATCTGTGCTGGCAAGATGAAGTTTCAAATCTGTAATGTAAAAAAATATTATTTAAACATTTATAAATTGCGTTTTCTTTTCGACGTTAACCTTGATTTATATTAATGCAAAATCATTGTCATATCTATTTTAAAATAAGCAAATAAATTGAATATATATAATAACGTATGTGTATGTGTGTGTATATATACGTAGGAAAATAATTTTTTTTACTTGCCTTCCAGGGTCTCACATTGAACTAAATTGAGATAATCACTTTGTTGCAGAATTCCGCATTTAAATCCACGACACAAACCCTCTAAATAACCCCCGTCAATATTAAATAAACAGCCCTTCATTTTGATGTATAATTTTATTTAATAAATTTTAAAATTGTTAGTAGCGAAATTCTTATTCACAACTGAGATGATAAAAATTCGGACTCGCCCTTCTCAATAAACGATCATATGACCCAGTGACGTGAAGTTAGCCACCAATGCGCGCATGTGATGTGTACGATGACGTTTCTGTACATTAAACATATCGATTATTAATTGAAGATGTATTTCGACAAATTATAACCAATCACAATTCATTATTCAATAGAAATAACCAATGAGAATAGTTCATATGACTGTTAAACATATATTTCTCTCGTTATCATACATAAATATGAGTCAAACTGGCTAACTTCAGGTTATATCATGAGTTCCATGTTCGATATATTGACACTTTAGAGGAGAAATAGAAATAATTAATGTTTTTTAATTATTAAAAATACAATTGTACATTATTATCGCACAATTACACACATTGTAGTGATATAAAAGAAAATGTTTAGTAAAAAAAAGGAACGGAAACAACGATCCAACAATCCGGTAATGAATTAATAAATTCTTAGTTTATAAATTATTAATGCGCATGTTTTTATTTGTATTATGTATATTTATGTAAGAAATAATATTTGATTTTAGTTTGGTATGGATTTAATGCAGAATTTTGATCTAAATAATATGGAATGTGATGATGATGATGATGATGACGATGATGAAGATTTGGAGGCCGAGTTACATCGATTAACAACCGGCGATGATATAATTACACCTCAACCTCGTCGACCAGGTATACACAATCAAATTATCGTTATTCTGATTATAATCATCACTATTTTTATAACTGTAATGTGATAAGAGACTTTTTTTTAGCACGAAAGCCACAAGTAAAATCGATTAAACCTAATATTACGGATAATCAAGAGATACCATCTGATGAGGAATTGTCAGGAGACGACGATGATCCAGTTTTATTGAATGAATTGCATTCAATTCTTGGTGAAGAACCTGAAGAAGTGGTAGAACAAACTGAAAGTTCAAATAATACGTCCAATGGTGCAAATAACGAGGAAACAATAAAATTATTAGAAGAAAGATTAGTCATGTATAATACTGCGGTGGAAAAGGCTAATAATTCTAATGAATCGTCAAAAGCACGTAGATATGGTCGTGGAATAAAAACACTTGAGAAAATGTTAAATGATGCCAAGTCAGGCAAAAATGTTGACACAGCTAGCATACCACCAGCGCTTGTGCAACCACCAACAGTATCGAATGATGATCCTGCTGACACAGGTAATTTATTTAACCGTGTAATATTTCAAATAATTCAACAATATTTTCTTTCACAATCTTAAAATAGAAATAATTATTTTCTCGTAGCGTCAGCTGTAGATACACCAAATGATGAAGCACCATCAGCTCCTATGGAAGATAAAGTAAATGAAATATCTGAACCAACATCAGAACCAGCATCAGAAACGCCACCTGCTCCTGTAGTTGATGAAGAAAAGCTTAATCTATTAAAAAAACGTCAACATGAATATAAAATTGCAGCTTTAGCTTGGAAAAAATGTGGTAATGTTACAGAAGCGGTGAATCTTTTAAAAATTGCCAAACAATTTGACGTTGTAATTGCGGCTTTGAATTCTGGAGAACCAGTTGATCTCTCTGATATGCCACCAGCACCACAATTACCGCAAGCCGTAGCTTCTAATGATGTGCCTGTACAAGAATCGAAAGAGGAGAGTGAAATTCAGGAATCAACTGAGGAAAATTCCGAGCTTGCACCGCCAGCGCCTGTTACTGGCAGTGACAATATTGCAGTGGCATTGAAAGAACGTTTGGAAGTTTATCAACGCACAAAAGCCACTGCTGAGGAGGAGGGAAATTCATCGAAAGCACGACGATATGGACGGATATGTAAACAATATGAAGATGCTATAAAACTTCAAGCACGTGGAAAATCATTTGCCGTTGCAGAATTGCCAATTCCACCTGGCTTTCCACCTATTGTCATCGATTCTCAGCCTGTGCCTACACCTGCTGCAGTTCCTCAAAGACCTAAAGCACCAGAACCACCTGTTGCACCAGAAAACAATGAACAAAAACCCTCACCACCGCCACGAATGAAAAAAAAACCACCGGGAACTAATTTATCACGCGCTGAAAAGCAAACTTTGTTTCTTCAACGGCGCCAAGCTGAACTCAAACGCGCAGCATTGACTGCAAAAAAAGATGGTGACATTGAAACAGCTCGTGATTATTTACGACAAGCAAAAGGCCTAGATCCTCTAATTGAAGCTAGTATCGGTGGATTTCCCGTGGATTTAATGACAATTCCACTCTCACCTGATGAGAAATCACAATTAAGTGATGGAAAAATTGATGCTCAATCAAATGACAGCTCTGCACTTGTGTCATCGGACGATTGTCAATCAGCAAATATTACTGGAACTGATCAAGAAATTTATGATCATTTAGAAGCTCAATTAATAAAACAAAATAAAGTTTGTTTAGCTACAAGAGATCATGCTAAAGCTCTTGGTGATGTTGCGGGTTATAATAGATGGGAGAGAATGGCTCTGGATTACGGGAGGGATCTTGATATGTTGAGGGTGCGTAAACGCGATGGATTAGTTCCACCCCAACATCATTATGAAGAAAAAACTTATGCAATTGTCAAGTAATTATATTAAAGAAAAACAAAATCTATTATACTTATTTAATAATTCAATTTCTTCAACTATTATTTTGATTAATTTTTTTCTTCATCTTAATTATTTAGGAGTTGTACTGATTTGACTGATAGCGATTTGGAGATATCGATTATTCGTGGTGTTAATTATCCAAAGGATGCGGATACTTATGTTATATATGAATTTCCATATCCATCGGATAATTCACCAACCGACAGAACTTCAACGATTAAAGGCACCAGTATGCCAGAATACGATGCTACATTTAATTTAACAGGAAGTGTTGACAGATCTTCAAGACAGTGTCAAAGAGCATTCAAAAGACACTCGTTAAAATGTCAAGTTTGGTCTAAAGGGTAATTAATAATATTTATATTCATCAAATTATTATTTATTTTTTGCTTTTATTTCCTTGCATGTAGCACTTTGTTTTATTCTCTAATCTATTTGAATCTCAAGTTATTTTATTGTTAGTGTATTTTTGTTATTTTGATTAAATAGACTAGAGAATATTATTTACAGATGTTCTGCCAATCCTTTGATGTGTTGCCTTCATCCCAGGTATGAATATAATTCATAACCTGAAAAATTTTAATGTAACATTAATTTATTTCAGAGGATTCTTTCGGAGCGATAGTCTGCTTGGAACTGTGACAATTAAACTGCAGCCATTGGAAACTCAATGTATTTTACATGATTCTTTTCCGGTATATAATTTATTTAAATTAATTATAATTTTTATAGAAATTAATTATATTAAATTGACGATAATAATTTTTATTTTCCAGTTAATGAACGGTCGCAAAGCGACCGGTGGAAAATTGGAGGTGAAAATACGACTGAGAAATCCAATAGCCACAAAACAAATTGAAAAGATGACCGACAAATGGCTTATTATAGATTATTAAATTACGATATGATTATTAAATAATACACAAAAAAAAAAATCGGTGCTTTTGCTTAAAAATATTGTCGACACGCTAATATAAAAATTTTAAAAACCACAAAACTCTTTATATAAAATATAAATACAATGCTTCTATGCCTTAAATTACATTATTAATATAATGAATAGAAGATCATATATAAGATCATTTATTTTTTATTCATCAATAATTATATGTATATAATAATAAATATATAAATTGAAATATAAAAATCGAGTACGATTAATATTTCATTATCAGCAGTAACTTTATCATGACCTATTCCAGTGTTGAGCATGATGTCATATTCGTATTTCCTAACATGATACAATAAAAAATTTTTTTTTAATTAAATAAATTACTATATTTTTCTTTTCAATCATAAATTTTTTTAATTACAAACTATTAATATCAAACAAAAAATATACATTTATATTCATTATGTTCAGTACCGTTAAAATGTATTTCAATTTGTTTTGAGCTTGTTACAATTGAACTTTCGCTTCTGCATGATTTAAGGTAATGAGAGAGGGCAAAAGAGAAATTTAAACTATGTGCTACAACACGAGAATACCGCACGATAGAGAGACTCCACACACATTACATTGGGACGAGACACAGAATCAAGCGATTACACCGGACAATAGTTTGTTAGTGGTATTCACCTGATGGGTATTGTTCTCACTGAGAACTGTAGAATCAGCTTCACCAAGTTGAAATGCAAAGAAATAAAAAAAAAAAAAAAAGAAAACTTCAACAAAACTACAAACATTAAACTTTTAAAATATAAAATTTTTCGTAAATAAAATAATTTTCAATGACGAAAAATTAATTCTTCATCAATTGTTCACACGTGCATTGTTTCATCGGCACTCGATAACGGATGATGAAACGATCATGAACAAGAGCACAGAGAAATGACTTTTATTTGTCACAGGGGTTGAACAGGGTGTTGGAGGTCGCTATCCCGCAGTGACAAAACACCATATGTGAATTGCACTGTATAAATAAATTCTATTAATAAAGATGCATCAGCAGAATGTCCTGATGATTTGAATAATATAAAAAAATAAAAATGGGATTCTACTATGATGTGTCGTCTATTGATCCGTGCAAACTGATCTCTCTTTCGCATTCAAGAGCAGCTTGAAAACAACGGTGGATTTATTTGCCAATTAGACAATTGAGTCTCGAGCACGTGCTACATCTATGTGGATATATCTATACGTATATTGGAAAAGGGTTTATAGAAGGTTGGATGAACCATTTGAGAGAGAGAGATAGGCAACAAATGATCAACATTAAAACTAAACGCTGGAAGAACCAGTAGCGGTAACGTGAAATTTCTGTATACGCTTCAGTGAAGATTGTTTGATGAGCACTCTGGATTAATATTGACCTTTTAGTCCGCAGTCGAAAGGCCAAACGTGAATTTCTGCGTGCAAATTAATGATGTTTACATTAAACCCTTTCTCAACTCCTTAATTATATACATATAATAACTCCAATATTAAGTCATTCTTCATATTTTATAATTTTCTTTTTGTTCAATAATTTTGTATGTTTATTCATAAGTATACACAGTAGATAGATTTATTTTATTCGTTGATTCTTATGCCTATTTATTGATACTTGGATAGAATTTATCATAAATATATTTGTGTATTTATTTATTTATTTATTTATATTTTATTGTTGTAATTAAGGTCAGAAACACATTGTGGCAAATATTTATTTTGATAAGAAATAAATCATTAATGTTTGTTTGCTCTCATAACATACTAAAAAAAAAAATTAATTCTATTGATTTGATGATGTTTAATTAGAATATATTTGATAACATTATGACCAGAATAAGATAATAATTTATTAATAATAATAAATAAATTTATATATAATTTTATGAATATTTTTTTATAGATAAAAATATATAATTCAAGGTATTAAATATAATTTTAATGAATAAGCATTAATTATTAGAATAAAATTTAATTTATCTATTTACCTATGATACATTTTATGTTTTTTTTTCTTTTATTTACATTTGATTGTTTCACATTGTTAAATGTTCTTTGGTGTATATTACACTTTAGATATGTGGCGTTTGGATATAAAATTACTTACATTTCGCTTAATCGACTATTTTCACCGGATATTACGTCATTGGAACAGGCGTGACGACTAACGCGTGGAGATTGGAGATGCAAAATGTGATCTGACACCGTACCAGAGTAATATATATCGTATCGTATCGTGTATTATTATTTTATATTATATTATATTATATATTATACTATAAAGTCTATACAATGTATTATGATAAACTTGGCCGCCACGTATCACTGATTATATATTATATTTTCTCTTCATAATATTTATTCACGTGCGCAATTAAATCAATCATTAATTAACTGTATTTAATATGTACACGATAAATATTATTATTAATATTTTATTTGTTTATATGTATTATAATTATTTAATTGCGGTGAAATTGTGATTTAATTGTAATGGGCAAAAGAAATTATTTCCAATATTTAATATATCAAATATTTTTTTATTTGATTAATTGTTATAAATGAAAATAATATAATTGAGTTTTATTTTCTTGGATTTTATGGTAGTTTAGGTAGTTTAATATATAACAAATTTATATCATTGTATGTATATGTATATGTGTATTATATATATGTGGACGTAAAGTGGAATGAAGTACGATAGATTGAGGTACATTTAGCAGTTTCCGGTTGCCGCCGGAAGATTCATCGTATTTGTCATCGCAGAACCTCGTTATTGATGCGTTTTATGTCTTTATATCATTTCTTAAGACTCAATAAAGAAAAAGTTGGTAGGAAACGGATGAAATGATCGGGCGCTATAAAAATAATTTTTTTTTTCTCGTTTTATTACACTTAAAATTTTTCTTTTCCTCTATTGTTTTTATTATATTTCTATATGATTTGATGGAAGCTGCTCAATTTTTTGTCTCCACATTCAAGGATATGAATATACGAAACAAAATGAATTGAAACGACACTGGAATCCTTGAAAATTTTTTTTTTTCTTCTTCTTTTTCATTGTTTTCATGCGACAGTGGAAATATACAAGACGATTATCCGATAATAATTGAGCACGGATTGCAAACAGATCAGCCACTCTAAAACGAGAAACGAATTGAAATCGCCCTATACAACTGTATGTAAAATATATGTATATATGTATTTTTATGAATATACATATCATATTCTGTACTCACTCATACTTATAAATACACATACATATGTCATTTCACTTCATTGTCATTTGTCATTGTGCAATGAGCAAATAAAAGGTGCGTCTCAATTTTCTTTTTTTTCCATCTAAATCACAGCGAAGCATACAAATAATTTCGCGGATTATCTCTCTCTCCTCTTATCATTCTCGTCATATAATTCCATCTCCCTATGAATGAATTCAAAAGTAAAATATATATTAAACACAAAATTGTATCCCAACAAAATAAATAAACAAATTCACACACAAATAAAATAAAAAAAATTCAAACTCATACATATTGCAACATAAATTTCACCGAAAAACAAAACAGAACAATAATATAAACAAATAATATTAATATTAATAATAATAATAATTTTAATGCAACTGAGGACAATGAACTCTTGGTATGGAATATTTTAGCAAAAATATATTTTTATATAATTGTGCAAGATGAATAAAAAAAAAATAATTTATTATTTGGTGTAGGTGAAGAGTATATATTATTGGATATAAATACACAAATATATTTGTACATACATACCTTTATATGTAAAATATACATTGTATATAATATATAGATGTTGGATACGGTTTTGGTATATCGATGTGGAGGGATGCCAAGCTGAAGTGAGGAGCCAAAGAGGGAAGTGGGCTGAATTGAAAGAGAGAGAGAGAGAGAGAGAGGGGGTTTGAAAAGAGACGAGTCGAGCTATGCTGGCTCAGCATTCTCCCTCTTTCCTCTTCATTCCTTGCAATGGTGTGCGCGACCCCCTGGCGTCTCATCACACCCCCCACTTTTGGACGCCGGATGCTATCTATAGTGAGACAGAGAGAGGGTTACAGAGAGTACATCAGAGTATATACACCCGCCTCTTGGTTTGCTATTGCTCATATTTATTATATATTATAGTATATAGTTATTGCATTTATTATATTACTGCAACTTTATGTATATACTGCATGTATATATATTATTTTTTAATATTTATATAATTTATTTATATATATATATATATATAAATCATATGAAAATATATATATAAATAAATAAATAAATTATATACATATAATTATGTAAAAATATAAAAATATATAATTAAAATATATGTATATATTTATATAATTTATTTATATATATAAATTATATATAAAAATATAAAATAATATATGTATATTTATATAATTTGTTTATATATATAAATTATATATAAAAATATATATATATGTATATTTATATTATTTATTTATATGTATATAAATTTTATAAAAATATATAAAAATATAAAAAAATATATGTATATTTATATTATTTATTTATATATATAAATTTTATAAAAATATAAAAATATATGTATATTTATATTATTTATTTATATATATATATATATGAATTTTATGAAAATAAATATTTATATAATTTATTTATATATATATGAATTTTATAAAAATATATATTTATATAATTTATTTATGTATATATGAATTATATAAAATTATTTGAATATATATATTTATTTATAAATAAATATTATATTGATGAAATTATGTAATATTTTATATTTAATAATTTTATCAATAGAGATGATCATTTTATTAATTATTTATTTGTTTGATAAATGTAGTTTATTCTCTTTTAAAAAATTGTTGATAAATGATGGTTATAAGGTTATATATATGTATATATTTATATGTAAAGAATATATTATATTGAAAAATTTGAATTATTAATAATAATATTAGAATTTTGGTCTTATATCGTTATTATTAAAGAATGATAATTTAAATAAAAAAAACCTGATATTTAGCACACAATTTTATACAAAGGTCAATTGTCAAGACAACAATATTATTTGTTATCTATAAAATAAACTAAAGAAATAATGAATCACAAACAATATATAAAATACATAAAAAAAAAAAAGGAAAAAAAAAAAAAACAAATAAATCAAAAATAAAAAAAAATTTTCATTCATCTAAATTATAATTTAAAAAAATATAACTTATTTCTCTTTCACTAAAAATTTCTCATACTCTTCTACCATTTCGCATTATTATCTCCACCATTTAACAGTTATGTAAATTGAAATGTCATGAAAAATATAAAAAAAAAAAAAAAACAAATTAAAATAATACATATATAAATTCATACTGGTTATCGTGCTATGAAAAATGAGAATAATCTCTTTATAAATTAATAAAAGACCTCTCGCGTGGGATAGGCTGAAAATTCTATACGTATATACAGTTGATATGCATTGATACTTTCACTGTAGTGTTAAAGACGCGGTAACGGCGTCGGAGAACGTCAAAAATCGGTGGTGGAGGTGTCTCAAATTGTTCCTTGCGCGCGCGTGGGTGTACGTATAACATAGGTGATATAAAATTGGTGGGAGATGATCCAATAGGATAACGTTATATGTACAACCAATAGCGAATGAGTATGAAGGTCTGACTAGTAACGGCTCCACCCACTTTATGACGTCATGGCGGAGTCAAAATGCTGCCGAGTTGCTCCACTACTTCGTTGTGTCTGACCAGTTCCCATTCGGTTGGTGAATCTACTGAGGGTTGCGCACTCTCCACGTTCTCGCAGGTTCGTGGACCAAATTTTCTCTTTCTCTCTCATTCATTCACTTTATTATATTCTCTCTATCTTTATTACACTTTATCACTATCTAGTCTAAAACACTCCCACTCTACCATTCGCGAGTGTACAGAAATTCATTTCTTCAATATTCCCTTTTCCCCTCTTAACACCTTTGCGCACCTCCCCCCCCTTTTGTTCACGACCCCCGCAAAATTCATCGTCGTGGTGGTGGTGGTAGTGGACTTTTATTCATATTGCATCCGCGTTCTCTTTCTTTTTATTCACATTTTTTATATTAAACTCCGCGCATTCTCTACGAGAGATTTCTCTCTTTTCACTGTGTATTAACTATTCGGGTGCGGTAGTGTATAGTAGTCAAAAGGTGCAAGAAAATCCACTTATTTTAGTGACCCGATACGAAATTTTTCAATCGAGAATTTCATCATTTTTATTATACTGATTGATAGATAGATTTTTTTTTTTTTTATTATTTTTTTTGCTACTTGAGTTTTTAATTTTTCCAATTTTATTTTACTATTTGTATACATGTATGTGTATATTTGGAAATTGGTATTTAATTAGAATTTAGATAATTTTATTAATCTATGTGGTGGTGGTGGTTATTGTAATTTTTTTTTCTTTTTTTATTTTGAAGATAAATATTGTTTGGTTTTTTATGGTGGTTGTTATATGGATGACATATGAATTGAGTGGTCACTATGTTGGATTTTAAAATGGGACCATTGATTTCATCGGTGTATTATTGTTAAATGAATGTAATGAACGGTGGGGAAATTAATTTAAAAAAAAAAGTGGATTAAAAAGTTTAGTTTGTAATGTATTAAAATTTTTAAGTGATTGAGCTTGTAATTAAATTGATAATTTATATTATATAATAAAATAGAGTGCATTTAACTCTTATTGGATATTACGTAATGAAGATTGATATAATGAAAAAAAATAATAAATAAATAAATAAATAAAATAATTCCATGACAAATGTGTAAAGAAATGTTTTCATTATTTAAATTGCTCAGTGAAATAAAATTATTTTAAAGAGAATTATCGACGAAAAAAAAATATTCAAGTGATTCAGTGATCAAATAAAAAATAAATTGTCATTAATATTCTTGAATAATCCTGAAAAAAAAAAATTTACAATACAAAATACAAATTAATAATATTATTATAAATCTCGAGTGAAAAAAATAAAAAAAAAATAATAATTAAATTGAGATAAAAATTATCATAAATAAATTTATAAACTGACGATTGGAATAAATAATTAAAATAATTAGTCAAAAACGCCAGGAAAAATAGTGACCAATTGTTTGGGGGCCGCCGGAGTGGGTGGCGGCGGTGAAATAAAAATTAACGAAAGTGTTAAAAACAATAATAATACCGAGGATATTAATCAAACGCTACCATATGTCCCTACTGCAAGGGCGGTAGAGACTGTGGTGGTGTCGGCGCACGAAGTGCCAGTTGAGGTCGACGAGGTCAAGATGGAAGCCGAGGACCATCTTGCAAGAGAATACGTCCAGGAGTTTGTTCTCGATCATCTCGATCCCGCCGACGTCAAGCGTGAGGTGATCTCTCTCTACTTCTACCCTTAAAAAAAAAAAGAAAAAAAAATAATAAATAATAAAAATAAAATAAATAAAATAAAACACAATCAACCATACATTCATTCATTAATAATAAACAAAATTATAACTTCCTTATCTTATTTTCTTAATGAATAATTAATATAATAAAAAAAATAATTCAAGAAAAAAAAAACAAATAAATGAATAAATAAATTCTTTTAATTATTTCCAATCATTATCAATCTTAAATGTCATTCACTTGATGTGATTAATACTGTTTAGGTACGATTAGCATCACCAGCAGTCATGGTAAACGGTAGCATAGTCAGTCATCTGACACCAGGACTGGCATTAGCGCCATTGACACCACCAGCTCATGAATTAGAACAACCTCATCCACTTTATGGTCAGCCACGTATTCAAGTGCAGCATGGAGTATTGGTAAAAGCACCACCAGGTGTTGCCACACATTTAACAACACTTTCACATCCTGGTACACCACCTGACACACCACCAGTGTCTGCATCGCCACCAAGTCTTCAACATCATCATTCTCATCATCATCATCATCATTCTTTGCATCGAAATGATCGTGATTTACGTGATAAAGGTGGAATATTGTTGCATATACAGCAACAACAACAACAGCAACAGCAACAGCAACAACAACAACAACAACAACAACAGCAAGGACATCAAATTAATCCAGAAGAGATGCAAATTAGTACAGGTGGTATGGGCTGGTTAACTCAATCATTAAGACAAGAGCCATTGGATTTAAGGCCACATTGTCCACAAGAACAAACACCTGAACCACCGCCAGAGAGTTGGTCATCAAGTCATCATCATTTTCAAGAATTACAACATTTACCTAGACATTTAAGACACGGCGGTGAGATATTATTTAATTAAATTATTTTACATATAGCATTGATAATTTTTATCTTTTTATATTTTATTTTCTTCTCATTTTTAAAAATATACAATTGACAATAAAATTCTCTAACAATAAAAATAATTAATAATAAATAAATACATTTCAATATAAAATCATATTTTTAGCAACAGAAGAAAAAAATTTATATTCATCAAAGATATTTTTATTTAGCATTAATAAATTTTATTATTCCACTTTACTTCAACATAAACATTAATAAAAATATAACATTCAATTTAGATATTGTTTAATTAAATTAATCATAAACTTTTAATTTTTAATTTATAAAATAATTATGAAATTAAAATTAAATATTTATTTGTTTACTTACGTGAATTTTAATATTAAGTAACGATGAGATATTTTTGATTTATTTATTTATTTATCATCAGGCTCTTATATTACAATGTCTGATTGTTATGGATCGAGTGGACCTGGTTCAGCCAATGGAATATTGTCATCTTCTAATGGTGTTATCAACAGTATGGATGACAGTATGCACACAATGTCAATGCAACCTGGACGACCGTTAAGTGAATGCTCAGCAACGTCTTGTGGACCAGGTGGACCAAGTCCTATTCATCGTTCTGGTAGCAGTCATTATTTAGACTGCAATGGAAATCCTCAGGATGATTTAATTAATGATGAAGTGTTGATGTCATTATCCGTCCGTGAGCTGAACAAACGTCTCCATGGCTGTCCGCGGGAGGAGGTGAGTCAGGTCTCTCAATTTTTACCATATCTGTCCTCTGCTTTTATTCATTTATTTAATTATTCAATTATTATTCATAAATTTATTTTATTTATTTGTATAAATATTTATTCTACACATTTTTCTTTTATTGTATGTTATATTTATTATATATGTGTATATAATTTGCTATTATATTTAATGTTTGTTGTAGTTATTATTGTATAAATTAAAAATGTTTATGGATAAAATAAACCAACGAAAAATATTTTTTTTTTTTTTTTTTTTCAATAATTTATGAAGATTGTGCGGCTGAAGCAGAAGCGACGGACTTTGAAGAATCGTGGATATGCACAGAATTGTCGAAGTAAACGTTTGCAACAACGTCATGATTTAGAAACAACAAATGGAAATTTAAAAATTGAAATTCAAGAAATTAAATTAAAAAATGCTCAATTAACGCATGAACGTGATTTATATAAACAACGATGGGAAAATTTACGAGCAAGATGTAGTCAAAATCATGGTAATCATGGGCATAATCATCATCAGACATCGCAACAACAACAAACACAATCACAATCGCAAATAGCAAATCAGCATCAACAACAGCAGGGTCCTCAAGCACCGCAATCACATTCAGGACCAGGTCAACAGCATCATCAACAACATCAACCAACGAGTCCTGCTGAAGTTTATCTGTGACATCGGCAAAGACGTGGTGGTGCCAGCTGGACATAGGGTAATATATATATATAAATTAAAATGAGTTTATGAGCAAACAATTATATTTGCTTTTGTTTATAATTTTCAGTATTGAAAGTATTATCAATTTGTTTAAGTTGTTTCATTAATTTTTATGTTTTTTTTTACTTTTCTCATTATTTTTTAATAGATTTAGATTCAATTGATATAAATAAAAATTTTAATCAGAATATAATTATCAAGTGATAATAAAAAATAATTATTAAATTAATTGCGATTATTATTATCAATTTTTATTTATTATTCTAAGATGTCGTTAAGGAAAAATATCATCTAGACTGAATGCTACATTTTTATTAATGTTTATGTTGAAGTAAAGTGGAATTATTGAATTTATTAATGTGAAATAAAAATATCTTTGATGAATATGAAATTTTTTTTCTTCTGTTGCTAAAAATGTGATTTTTCATTCATTATTTTTTTGTTGAAGAATTTTATTGTCAATTGTGTATTTTTTAAAATGACAAATAAATATAAAAAGGGATGAATTATCAGAGCTATGTAAAATATATTTGTAATAATTATTTTTTAGGCTTTAGTTTATTTGTTTAGTATCAGTTTAAAGTTATTGATGGCAGATAAATAATTTTTTTTATTTTTTTATTTTATGGGGGACATTTTGTGCAACATCGTAAATTTATATAAATGTATAATATGTATTTGAAAGATATAATGAAATGAAAGATAAAATGATCGTTAATGTTTTAATATTTTTCATCGTTAATTTTTTTTCTTTTATTTTCGAAAAAAAAATAAATAATAAAAAATAAAAAAAAAAAATATACGAGTATTAATTAAGTGTGAATATTCGCGTATATATTTTTACAGCAATTATAGATGCACTAGAAAATGGGTGCTTTACTCGCGAATATTATTTTCCTATTTTTTTCTTTAGTTAAATAAATAAAAATGATATTTATTTATCAGCTGTGCTCATAATTAATTTTCCATTGTGAATACGAGGAAAAGAAAGAAAGAAAAAAAATTAAAAAAAAAAAAAAACAAAAACCATAAAACATAAATTCATAGCAAAATAAATTAATTCAATCCAATTAATTAACAAAACAAAAATAAAAAATGTGTTGTTAAATCATTCGCGTGTAATAGATTTCAATAACAATCACGCAATTATTATTATCATCATCATCCAATCATTTAAATAAAAATCAAAAATTAAAAAAATAAATAACGAAAATTAATTTTCTTCTTTCACTAATTTATCAAATCTATTTTTTATAACACTGTTCAAGCTTGCTCTTTAATTTTTTCTCCTTTCTACCATTTATATAACTTCAACTGTTTCAATCATTACTCTGTTCTCTGTATTAAAAAAAAAAAAACAAAAAACAAAAAAATTGCACTACATAATTGTGTAGAAAAAGAAAAGAATAAAAAAAAAAATCGTTTTCATTCCTGTTAACCTGTATATAAGATGATTATACTTATTATAATAATAATAAAAAATGTCTTTACTGACAATTTCTGATATCTCGAAATTAATTCATTCTATATGTAGCACATAATCATTTATTACCCCTTATTAAAATAAACGAAAATAAAAAAAAAAAAAAAAAAAAAAAAAAAAAAAAAAAAAAAAAACTTATGACAAATTATTATAATTACCATAATAATATGAATAGGTAAGTTTCATACCACCGTGAAAAAATAAATCCCTGGCAATAATATAACGATGTATCCTCTTAACACGAGGTCGGGGAAAAAAAGCGAAAAAAAAAAAAAAAAAAAAAAAATTGGGGGCGAGAATGTGGGGTAGTAAAAGAGCCGGTATGCGATTCGTATATATGTATATATGTATGTATGTAGTAACTACATATACATATAAAAGCTTCAAGCTGAGTCAAGCTTTATTGTCAAGTCACGAAACTGTCGTGGCCTATCTTTATCTTTTCTGCGTAAAACTCAAACCCCTTTCGCATGTTATAAAAGTGTATAAGTGTATACATTCTCTCCATCCCTTAAATATATTACAATGTATCAATATAATAATAATACTGATCCCTATATTGACAATAATTTTTTTTTTAATCCATAGACACATTTATGTATGATGTATTTTTTTTTTTTTTTTATGAAGAAAATAGGTAAATATATTTATTATTTATATATTGCAGTTTTAAAAGTATTTTTTTTGTTTTTTTTTTTGGGGGGATGGGAGGAAATGAAACGGGGGAATGAGAAGAAAATTCTTGGCTGCAACCAATTGAATTACGAGAAATGGTAAGGAAGTAAAAATAAAAAAGAATATAAAGAAAATTTTCTTTGTGGAATAAAAATAAAAAAATAATAAAGTGTATGTGGATTTCTTGAATTTTCAGAATATTGAAAGGACGATCCCGGAAGGGAAACAAGGGAGAGAACGAAAGTAAATATATAGAAAGATTCTATACAGAATGAAAGTAGTGTGACATTTTGAAAGAATGAGAAAGAAGGAATATCTCGATGAGAAGACGAATGATGCTGGTTTGTGGTTGAAATTTGCGTCAGTTGACTCTTTTCCGCACTCTTTCATTTCCTGTTTCTCTCCCTAGTTTGAAAAGAATTACATTTTCTAAAACTACAAAGAAACTATTTACATACACAATTTTGTTATGCAGTTGTATAAATATTTAGTAAAAGAGAATTATTTGAATTAAAAAAATATTAAATGTCTCAGAAATCAAGAGAAAAATATTTAAATACAAGATAAAAAAATGTAATTATTAAAATTCTTAACTAAAAAATTTTCTGGCATATTAACTTACTAATTGATATCTAATTATATAAATATATATAGGTTATTAAAAAAAAAATAATAATAAAAGAAACTAAAAATAAAAAAAATTTTAACACAAGAAAAAAAAAATCCAATTATCAAAATTCATTACAAAAAAATTTCTATCATATTAACTGACTAATTTTTTGGTCTGATATACAATTGGTACACAATTATATAAATATATATACATATTTATAACAAAAAAAATAAAAGAAACTAAAAATAAAAAAAAATTTTAACACAAGAAAAAAAAAATCCAATTATCAAAATTCATTACAAAAAAATTTCTATCATATTAACTGACTAATTTTTTGGTCTGATATACAATCGTTACACAATTATATAAATATATATACATATTTATAACAAAAAAAATAAAAGAAACTAAAAATAAAAAAAAATTTTAACACAAGAAAAAAAAAATCCAATTATCAAAATTCATTACAAAAAAATTTCTATCATATTAACTGACTAATTTTTTGGTCTGATATACAATCGTTACACAATTATATAAATATATATACATATTTATAACAAAAAAAATAAAAGAAACTAAAAATAAAAAAAAATTTTAACACAAGAAAAAAAAAATCCAATTATCAAAATTCATTACAAAAAAATTTCTGTCATATTAACTGACTAATTTTATTTGTCTGATGTACAACTGATGCACAATTATATAAATATACATACATAATTTACAACAAAAAAAAAATAAACGAAACCAAAAAGAAAAAAATATTTAAACACTACAAGAAAAAAAAAACCCAATTATCAAAATTCATCACAAAAAAATGTCTATCAAATTAACTAACTAATTGATGCACGATTATACAAATATATAAAGGTATATATAAAAAAAAAAAAACAAAACCAAGAAAAAAATATGACAGAAACAGGTGTCGTGAACTTGAACGAAGTGATAATAGGCAAACGAAAAAAAAAATGAGATTGGACGACGAGACAGAACGAAAGCGATAGATAAGCAAAAGGATTTCATTGAAGAGAGATAAACGGAAGAAAAAAAAATAATAAAGAAGGATTGTGTCTGTACGAATGTTACTAACAAGATCATCGCAGTAGATCGCACGCGCTTACAGTGGAGAAAAACCAAAAGAGGGACTACGGTGGTATAGTAGTAGAACTAAACTGTTAACGACATCACTCGTCAATCACGTTGATGACTGGTGAGTGATGTGCGAGAAGCGAATAAAGTGCGACCAAGGGTAGATGATGGTGATGGTGATAGGGGTGATGAAGTGGGCAGAGAGACATGGTTGAAAACGAAAGGATAGATATATAAAAATAAAGAAGAAGAAGAAAAAAAAACCTGCAGATATATAAAAGAAATTGTGTGGTGTAATACTTGATCAAATCCATTTTTAACAGAGCGAGAAAATTTTACCCTCCGAATTCGTTGTAATACGCATGAATGATAAAAGAATTGAATTTGTCTGATATATATATATATATATGCTATACTATAGCAATGAATAGGAAATAATGTAATTATTATTTAAAAATGTTTTAGACATTTCATAATATGTCAAAAAGAATTTTAATTGAATTTTTATTTTGATTTTTATTGATATATTTGTGTGTATTAGGGTGGTTTATTTTTAGGCGATATTTTTGTTTGTTTGTGAACACTGAAAATCTGATAATTTATACAAAAAACAAAAAAAATTTCCGTTTGAAAAAAAAATTAGAGTTAATTAGAGGCTTAGTAAATTCAAAATGTTGATTTCCAAAATAAATAACACGAGAAAATTTTTTTTTTCGACTTCAACTCGATTTTATTGGTAATCAAAAATTTTATTTTGATGCTTTTACATTGTTGATTCGGCATTATAGCGTTTATTGTAAGATAATAATTAATGTCAAATTAATAAATTCTAGTTTAAAGAAAATTTTTTGTTAATTATAATCAACTTTTCAGCTCTACGTACAACTCGAAAACTTCTGGTCGGAGAGCAGTTGCGGTGAATAACTTTTTTGTAGCAAATTTAATGCCCTACCAAAGCTGTATATTCATTTTTGTCAAAAAAAATTTTTGATTACCGAAAAATTGAGTTAAAGTCAAAAAAAAAAAATTTTTCTCGTGTTATTTATATGGAAAATCGAATTTTTGAATTCGCTAATTAACTCAGAATTTTTTATCAATCGGGAATATTTTTTTTTTTTGTATAAATTATCAGATTTTCAGTGTTCACAAACAAACAAAAATATCGCCTAAAAATGAAGCACCCTAGTGTATATATGTATTTTTTTTTTGTTGACTGTGGTTGAACTTTTAAATGATAAAATTTTCTCTCTTAATTTCACTCTTTCTATCCCTGCGATCATCGTGGTGCCATTGGACTTAATTTTATGAGAGTAAATGTCACGACGTTGGGGCGTGAAACGTGAAGGGGAGAAAAATGAAACCGAGACAAAGAAATGAGATAGACAAAGAGAGAAATGAAATGAAAGAAAAGAAGAAGAAGAAAAAGGGGGAAAAAAAAAAACAGTGAATAGTAATGTAAATCTGCTTCACGAGATGGATAAAAATTATATCCAGAGAAAAGTTTTATAAAGAAAGTATAATATAAAAAGTATACGAAATAAAAAAGAAAATATTTAAAAAAAAATTTAACTATTATTAATTAATATACTGAAAATTTGCAGCAGATTTAGTTATTAAAATTAATAATTATGTGCTGGATTTTATTTTTAATTTTATATACACAGAGTATTTATAAATTTCTAGTCGAGGTCGTTGATTGAAAAGAAAATTGCAACGTTAGATAAAAATAATAAACTCAGCATTAATTTATTTTTTACATTCACAAAATCGTTATGTGAGTGTGAAAATAATTATTCAGACAATTGTTATAATCAAAACTATAAATCACAATAGTGCATTAACCCTAGTACATATTAAATATCATTTTAAAATATTTAAAAAAAATTAAATATTAAATATTTACTTTTTTCTTATGCTTAAAAAATATTTTACTTTGATGAATATTATAGGTATGTCATGACGCATTTAACGAGATCTTTTACCGCTCCCCAAGATCAACGTTTTTCTATAAGTATATATGTATATAACCTATACTTATATACATATATGTACTCACATTCATATAAATGTGTACATACATATCTTCTATATATATTCCTGTCTGTCCAGTCTGTGTAGTGGTGTATGCTCGCCTCTTTAGCATTTTTATGTGAGCTGCTGCTGACATTTTATTTTATTATATTGCTCGTCCGTTGGCCAACCGCATAGCAGTCCATCGTGTCCAAACGCGTTGCATTTGATCGTAAGTCAACTGATCCCTTCAAACCATATCTAGCTTTCATCGGATTTCTTTATTTTATTTTCATTTTTATCATCATCATTTTTCCACAAGTCAAAAATTATTACACATAAATAAGAACTTTATTTATAGACACAAAATTAATCAACAATATTTGTCAAATATTGGAATGCAATTTTGAATTAATATTAGTTAATACATAGTTAAATAAATAAATAATCATTCGACTGAGAAATAAATTTGAGAGTAATGATAAAAATTAAAAATAACTTTAGGCTTTTTTTTATTTCTAACTCCAATTAATTTATTTTCTTTTCAACAATATTTATCAAATATTAGAATGCAATTTTGAATTAATATTAGTCAATACATAGTTAAATAAATAAATAATCATTCGACTGATAATTAAATTTAAGAGTAATGATAAAAATTAAAAATAACTTCAAGTTTTTTTTATTTCTAAATAATCCAACTAATTTATTTTCTTTTTTCAATATAATTTTCACTCATAATTTCCATAACTATATATTCATTTTTCTAAACGCATCTACCTCGTATATATGTATATAAATCAGCTGTTACATAGCCCATATGTACTCTCCATAAAATCAGATTTGTTCTGTCAAGCATTATTTTATCTCTTTTTTTTTTTTTTTATTTTTATTTCTATTTTTCTTTTTTGCATTCTCCACTTTCTCTTTTGCTCTCACAGCAGTAATACCGTTTGAATTCATCGAAGGGTGGGTGACCATTCTCATTGTTCTTTTTATATTTCCCTTTCCTGTCCAGTCTACTCCCTTTTATTTTTCTTCATCACTCCCCCCCGCCGTGTTAGTCTCTCTTTCTCTTACTATTTCTCATTCTCCAGTTGACGTCTCTATCGAGTTAAGAATAAAACATATATAGAAGAAGCTTGCAAAAGATACATTTATATATATAAATTTATATGTGTATGTGTACTATTTTCGCATCATGAGCATTGGCATTGGAATTGGTATATTGGCAACGAGCGCGCAGCAATGAAAAAGAACAGGCACGAACGCGCAGAAACAGGCACGAACAGGCAAAAACTGGCAGAGACACGAACAGTATTATATAGCGAGTGTATAACAAACACACACTGGATATCGTATACGATTAGCATGACAACACGCTATGTGAGAGGGAGTCAACCGACAGTTTGTTACAGACGAAGTCTCTAAGGGTGACTGCCCTCCACCCACTGTCACGGCAGTATTTTTTATCTAGTCACGGTCAACTGACTTATATACCATACCAGGGATACTATTCCCGCCCATTATTAGCGCCACACATTTACAGTCCCACACCGGATATTCTTTAGAGGTCATTCTGTATATCAGAATGTGCGTTTGCCATTTGTTTACTTAATATAATCTGTAATAAATCAATGGGTGTGTAAAGATTTGGTAAAGGAAAAAGATAAAAAAATAAAATAAAAAAATTTATAAACGTATATATACATGGATTGTTATGAAATTATATGAGAAATTGAAGTTTAATTGAGAGAGGTGATATGCAAAATTGTTATGAACAAAGTTGGATTATTATTGGTTAATAATGTGGGTGCAGGTAATTAATTTATTTATGCAATGTTGATGGGGAAATTTTGCAACGTTATTGGGAAATTTTTGGGATTTATCAATGTAATTTTTTTAGGATGTTTTTTTCTTTTTTGTTGAGGGAAATGAAAAAATATATTATTGTATTATTTATAGCTGATTAATTGTAATAATAAATAGTAGAATGTATTATTTATTTGATATGCAAAATATTTATTCTGAAAGAATTTTTTTAATTAATAAATTAAAATTTTACAGTTTATAGCTTGAAATTTATCTACAAAATTCTGAAAATATTTCAACTATTTTTTATTAATTAATATTTAATACAATATTAAATAATATATTATTCATAGTTTATGAATTATAATGATAAATAGTAGAATATATTATTTATTTGATTGTATGTTAATTTTTGATACAGTAAATCAACAGAGAATATTTATTTTCTATTATATAAATATAAATATAACATAACAAATTATTTTATACACAAAATATTTATTCTGAAAGAATTTTTTCAATTAATAAAATAAAATTTATAGTTAAAATCACAGTTTATAGCTTAAAATTCATTTACAAAATCCTAAAAATATTTCAACTATTCTATTAATTAATATTAAATAATATATTATTTATAGTTAATGAATTATAATGGTGAATAGTAGAATATATTATTTATCTGACTGTATGTTAATTTTTTATATTTCCATTATATAAACATAATAAAAAACACTTTAACTATTCTCATAATTAATATTTAATAGAATATTAAATAATATATTATTTATTCGATTGTATGTTAATTTTTGATATAATATAATAACAGAAAATATTCATTTTCCATTATATAAACATAAATATAACATAACAAATTATTCAATATAAAAAATATTTATTCTGAAAGAATTTTTTCAATTAATAAATTAAAATTTCACCTTGAAAATTAATCTACAAAATTCCAAAGATACTTCAACTATTCTATTAAATAATATTCAATAAATAATATTAATTAATATTTAATAGAATAGTTAGAATTATTAAATAAATATATTGTTCCATTTATAATTTAAAAATTTACAGAAATCATTTTCTCTCACTGTACAATTTGTGAATGAAATTTTGCATTGTTTGTGCAAGAGTTAACGTGATGAAAAAAAAAACTTGTACTTTTTTGCCTCTGTAGATGGCAATTTATTCGTTCGCAAAATATTTTAAAGTGACGTTCAACAGTTGTGCTCGTATTGGGTTTTGGGGTGTAGCATGAACACGAACATTTAATAGCGCACGTCAACGGATATTCCATGGCTGACGTGTGACAAGTGTATTAGTCTCGTTAAGGGTTCGGGCTATACTCGTGAGTGTATCCCAATTTCTTGCGACAAGCTACTATACATACATATATATACAATGTATTTCAACCCCTGTATATACATTATACATATAAAATCTCGCACGTATATCGTCATCAGTATATATCTATGTATGTACAGAGAAAGTGAACGAACTCGAGTATATAAAAAAAAAAAAGAAGAAAAGAAAAAATAACAAAAAAAAGAGTGTTACATACATTATATATACGTATGTATTTGTGTCATCATGTTCATTTATATACATATGTATATAATTCAAGAAACCCCCCATTGTCAACTGGTTGACTTTACCAGTACATTGTATATGTATATACTGCAATTGCCAAAAAGGGAGAGAAAATCATTGAAAAATGAAATTTTATTTTATTTTATTAGGGGAATTTTTTAAATTACCCGCGCAATAGGTTTTGTCAAGGGAGTCGTTTAAAATGCCTTTCAATTTTCATGGGATTTTTAAATCACCATCAGTATGTGGTTAAAAAAATAAATATAATGTAGATAAATCAAAAAATAGTAGAAATAACTGATTGAATTTGTTTTTTTTATTTTTTTATTTTTGGTTGCGGTATTTTATTTTTTTATTTTTTTCTGTCATTTTTATTAGAATGATATAAATATATTTTGAGTATACTGATATTGATAGAGGGAAAAATATTATGTGTGTTCAATATTGACGATGCATTTCGTGTTTTACATGCAATACGGTGTCCAATACACCAGGTGGATCCAACAGCCTAGCAGTCGGATTTTATGGTCTTGACCACTGGCATATATTTGTGCGGTGTGTGTATGTGATGACTTGGTGAGGTTGGACGAAAAAAAGAGAGAAAAAAAAAGCCAATTTTGTATGTTTAGTAAGATGATGAAAAAATATTTGAATAAAAATTTAAAATTTATTTTTTACTTCGTATGCAAATATTTACTTCACTTTAATTAATTAATTCATGTGATTTAGATTCAGTGTAATTGCAACTAAACGTGAAAGATTCTGATTTAAATTTATTTTTTATTGTAGTTTAAAAACAAAAATTATTAAAAATACAAAAAAAAAAAAATTTATTTTTTTATTTTTCTATTTACATTTATATAGTAAAATTAATTATTTTCCACCCTTCATTTATTTGATAATTATTTTTATTCATACATATATCACACTTTATTTATAATCCAAAAATAAATTTTCAATCCACCAAACGACATTTTTCTTTTCATATAAACTTCTGTCTGTTGTCTTATACATGAAATCTTTAATATTCCATTTAATATGTCGGGTCATAGTAATGTAGTAGAGAATATATAGGGGAAAAGTGGAGTCGGTTGTCCGACAGTAGAGAGACCATCCCTGCGTGGTATATAAATCAAACGAGAGATATTGGCCGTTTTTGCGCGTCGAGGCTGAACCTCCCTTAGCTTTTCGTGCGACATAATTGTTTTTACGGATTATAAATTTCACTTCTTTTTTTTTTTCCTTCATTTTTTTCAGTATCCCAAACATCCATATATATATATTCCAAGAATTCTTTCTTCCCAAGTGTCACACAAACCCAAAACTTTTCTGCCAGTGAAAAAAAAAAAATTGTATAAATCACAATGAATAAATAATTTTAATTCAACAAGAAAGAAAAAAATTTCCTTCACTTTGTAAATTAATTCAACAGTAAAAAATATTTATATATATCGCTATAAACCAGCAACCACTAAACTAAACCACCCCCTTGAATATAATGAGGGTGTCATAGTAGATGCAATATTTATACGATATAAATATATATAAATTTTCCCATGAACTCCACCCAAAAATGATACACTGCACATAGTGCACATAGTTATAAGAGTTCACTGGGGTTAAGATGAGATTTGAGGGTGGCTTTTAATTAATACGCATAGGACCTATACAGCACCAGTCATTTCTCCCTCTACTACACTCCCTAAATATTACTTCCCATGAGTCTCTCTTTAACAGCACTCGACTCTCATCGGTTACCAACTATGTATAAACTAAGCTCCCATTAATTCACATCAACGTCTTACTATCTCCCAACTTTAGTAGTCGACGTCAATGACATTGCGCTTTCGTCCTGACTTTAAAAGATAACTAAAATTCTACATATTATATGTATATATATAAGAAATTATTAAATATATAATTAATAATTCATTCTTACTTTATTCATCATCGCTTTATCTTAAAGTCTTTTTATTTTCCAATACAAAAAATATCGAGGAATAAATTTATTGAACTAACAGAATTTATTTAGGAGAAGAGTGGTATGAAAGAGCCAATATCATTTACGCGGTAGTTTTCGAACGAATCATGGATGTATTATTATTTTAAGATAGTAGCACTAGCCAAATGTCGCCCACAAACATTTGACAGTTTATCAAAAATAAACGGCGTTGATAAGACGTATTGAAGATTTCGTCGTCAAAAAGTAAGTTTTTGAGTTCATTTTATTTGTTTTTTGACGTCTATATGGACAAAATTAATAGTAATATGATTATACAATAATTTTATAGATATATTAGGCCTTCTAATACCATATATATTTTGCAGGCAAATCTTTAATTACATACTAATTTTCGGGGTTATGTTTCTTGGGAGAATATGTTTTGAAAGAGCCGGGCTGCAGTGTGATGAAAAAGCTAGCTTTATATGGTCCCTCAAAAAAGCTCTTACTAAGAAATCTAAAATAAATAATGATACAGACTCAGATACATCAAATAAAATTATATAAGTTCTTAAAAAGATCGTACCTAGTCAGATTGCAATGATTCATCTCAAACGGCTAATTTCATGACAATTTCTTAGATTTAAGTGAATATTTTATCCAGAGTTTGCGTTATATAAAATGTTTTATAATTATATAAGATATAAAATTATATCTTAACATTATTAGTAAATAATATCTTTGTTAATCTAAAATTTCAGTCTTGTAATAAGAACTTGGCTCTTTGAATGCCTATGTGTTATGAAAAAGCCGAATTTAATTATTTCTATAAATCGTTAGAAGTCCAAAAATACCGATAATTTTGAAAAATGTTTTATGACATCACATACATATAAATGAATAAACAATTACTTATTCCACAAACTTTTTAAATTATTTATTTCCTTTTATATTATTTATCCCTTCTTCCAAACCTAACTCTTTCATGCCACTCTTCCCCTACATACTATTATACAAGACGAATAAAATAAATAGTATCTTGTTTAGCTAAGTTGATCATTGTCACGGATAAATATAAAAGTGTTTGGAACAGATTGAGTGTCCAAGTCACATTGTATTACATACCAAAAATAAATTCAGACTCTGTCTAGAGTATATAATCTACTATACACACACATATACCTACTATTGATAGTTTACTATTTCCTACTTATATATTTCGCGTTGGTACAGGAAGAAATGACACGAAGAAAAAATAAAAATCGGAATGAAAGAGACAAAATATATGACATAACGAAAATGAAGAAGAGAAAAAAAAAATGTCTCTTGTGGTTATCGAGACATACACTGTGGATTCGATCACGCATTGTGGTTGTGAATAGTAGTGTGTTACCATGTTACTACGGGGGCCACATACTAATGGGGCATTACCTTAACGCCCTCCCGACTCGCGTTCAGTTAGTTACTCCTCAGGGAAAACGGGCACGCAAGACCACAAAAGTAGTAGTAGTATAATATGGGGTGAGTGAGAAGAAGAAGAAGAAGAAGAAGAAGGTGAAGAAATTGTGAAAGAGAAAAGATGGAATAAAAAGAAAGGGAAAAAAAATAAAAAGAAAGGAATTTGTGGACATGGTGGTGTGCCAGTTACAAAGCTGCGGGTATATGTAGGTTCATATATATACATACATATATATATATGTATGTAGTCTTTCCTATTTTCTGCCTCGGGCATTTGGAAATCCCTTACTGTCCAACGATTCCTTTTCCTTCAACTATCACTATCAACCACTGCCAATATATATACACACACACCCTGCATCTCCATCTCCACTCTGTCATCTCGCTTTCTTCCATCGTCCCACGACACTTTAACCAATGTATACATATATCTACTATATACCTATCTACCTATAAGCTATTTTTTTATTTTATTTTATTTTTTTTTTTTCATCTGTTCATCGCCGAGTTTTCTCGCCTTACTATATTCATTCTTCTTCGCGTCGCCAACTTCGCACTCAAATAAATCGCGATAAGTATCGTATTATTTAATTTATATTTTCATTAATGTGAATGTGGAATTAACAGAAAATGTTGAGGTAAAATTGCCATTGCTATTGGATAATAATTTTGATAAATTAATTAAAAATTATTCGAAATTAAAATGTATTTTAAATTATATGAATAAATTAATTTTGTATTTCAATTTGAAAAATGTTCAATGTAAAGATTTTTATATTTTATATAATATTTATACTCTGCATTATTTATTTATATATATTTAATTATTATGTGTATTTAATTATGAACTATAATTATTAATAAATATAAATTACCAAAAGTTTCAAACATTTAAATTTTTATTTTTTTTAAAATATTGAGATAAATATCAATTTATTGAATATATATATTCACATATGTATGTATAATATATTGAATATATTATATTAATAAATTATAAAAAAGAATATAAATAAACTGTGACATTTACTTGAGTCATTTGAATTTATATACAGTGCTTGCACATTGCCTGCGGACACATTGATCGTCTGCACCTCTTCTTCTTCTTCTTCTTCTTCTTCTTCATCATCATCTTCTCTCTGATTCTTTCACAATCTAAGATTCCACTGAAAGACACGCGATGAGTATAAAGCGAGACAATGCCCCAATCGAAAGCAGAGCGATTGAAGCAAGTGATAGATTTTACCACAAAAGTAAGAGAATGATATAGTTGGCAGCGTTGAATGCGGTTGGTTATATATTCTGCACGAATTTAAGTGAGACCAAGACTAAAGTATTGGTTTGATAGTAAGGGATGGAGATGATGGGGGGGGGGGGGGGGGGGGGGAATAATAAAGTGAGAGGAAAAGGGAGTCGCATGAATTTTCAATCGACATATTATCGGGTGAGCTTGAGTAAAACTTGAAGCATCCAGTGGATCGTGATCAAGTGGACCTTCATGTCCACGGACAATACATGTTGAGTTTCTAAAGAGTGACAATACACTATCATATCGTCAAGTATATTGCGCTTTTGTTAAACAAAAAATAAAAAAGAGAAAGATAGAAAGAGAGATTCAAAGAGGAAGTAACAACTATGAATATATTGAACAATTGAATTTACACATCTTTAAAATATTTTTTGTTTTATCTACAAGTATATAATTTTATTTATTATAATTATTTATCATTTTTACTATAATATTATACATATATTTTTAAATCTTTTTATTACTTTAGTCCTGAAGAAATAAAAAGGAAAAAATATATAAATAAAAATTATTTACTAAAATATATATTTCCAATCACCGCAAAAGTTTTCGGTGTTATTTTTTTGTATTTTTTCTTTTTTATATAGACCATTCCCCCATGGATTCGTATTACTAAATTTCTTCATATACCAGACTAGACTTGTTGGAAAAGTATATAGGAAAATGGGCGCTAACTTCACTCCACTAACGGGCAATCAGATCGCCTCTGTTGGGACAACATATCGTACTTCTTTTTTCTCTTATTTTATATATGTATATATATATCTCTAGACATATACATTATCTTGTCTCGTCTATGTATACATATATAAATATAACAAAAATGTGTCCGGTTTAGTTGTACGGCTTATTTATTGTTAAACTTTCGACAAAGGTTAAAGACCAGTAAATCCACCCTTCCAAAGATACATCTAAAAGCGACTTAATTGTCCCAAGCACTTGAATTCTTCTCTCTTTCTCATCATCTCCACTCACCCTCAACACTGCAAGATGATTCTCTTATCAACTAAATAGCAAATAATTGCTCTTAATTTATACGTGACAACAATTTCTATTTATATACAATCCAGAATAATTTCCTTTACTTTCTACAATTTAATATTCAATTTTATTTTTTTAGAATAGTTAAACAAGCATTCTATCGTGATGTATATCAACGGAAGATACGCAATCCTAGACTGTATATATATATATATAAAGTTGAGAGAAATGGCCGCAGTAAAATGACAAAGAAAGAACGGAAGAAAAATAAAGAAGATAAAGAAGAAACATACGGAATTTCATTCTTATGACGAAAAGAAAAATAACAAAAAAAAAAAAAATGATAATACACTATGTGAAGATATATATTTATATACACATGTTCAATAGGATATGTGAAGAAGAAAGTAGAGGGGAAAGTGAAACGACAAGGACCAATGGACCATGCGCTATTCTTTACGGATCTAATTGACCGGGGAGATAACACAGTCGATTCCCGCTGGGTAATAACGTTTTCTCGCTTGCTTTTAATGGCCAAACTAATCGTCGTTATTACTGCTGGTACCTTAGATGAAACCAACATTGTGAGGTGTGTCACACGTTAAATAAATCCCAGACACTTCAGACATTTACACACAAGTATTTTTCCATTTTATTATTTTGAAGTAACACGTCAATATTTTTTCCTTCTCAGTGAAAGAAGAAATATGAAATGACAGTTTCACATAAATAGGAGAAGAGTGGTATGAAAGAGCCATTATTATTTACGTAGTAGTTTTCAGAATGAATCATGGATGTATTATTATTTTAAGATAGTAACACTAGCCAAATGTCGCCCACAAACATTTGACAGTTTATCAAAAATAAACGGCGTTGATAGGACGTATTGAAGATTTCGTCGTCAAAAAGTAAGTTTTTGAGTTCATTTTATTTGTTTTTTGACGTCTATACGGACAAAACTAATAGTAATATGATTATACAATAATTTTATAGATATATTAGACCTTCTAATACCATATATATTTTGCAGGCAAATCTTTAATTACATACTAATTTTCAGGATTATGTTTCTTGGGAAAATATGTTTTGAAAGAGCAGGGCTGCAGTGTGATGAAAAAGCTAGCTTTATATGGTCCCTCAAAAAAGCTCTTACTAAGAAATCTAAAATAAATAATGATACAGACTCAGATACATCAAATAAAATTATATGAGTTCTTAAAAAGATCGTACCTAGTTAGATTGCAGTGATTGATCTCAAACGGCTAATTTCATGACAATTTCTTAGATTTAAGTGAATATTTTATCCAGAGTTTGCGTTATATAAAATGTTTTATAATTATATAAGATATAAAATTATATCTTAACATTATTAGTAAATAATATCTTTGTTAATCTAAAATTTCAGTCTTGTAATAAGAACTTGGCTCTTTGAATGCCTATGTGTTATGAAAAAGCCGAATTTAATTATTTCTATAAATGGTTAGAAGTCCAAAAATACCGATAATTTTGAAAAATGTTTTATGACATCACATACATATAAATGAATAAACAATTACTTATTCCACAAATTTTTTAAATTATTTATTTCCTTTCATATTATTTATCCCTTTTTTCAAAACTAGCTCTTTCATGCCACTCTTCCCCCACATATACATTTATGTTTATTCATACTTACATATTATATAATATTGTATGTATATATAAGGTGCAGAAACGATAAAAACAAAGTCAGGATCGAAGCCAACAGGAGTGCTTCTATATAATAATACAGCGAATGAACATTGGTGGCGGGGCAAAGGCAAAGTCCTGAAAGACACACGTGAAGACTCCGATCGTCGTTAGATAGTATAAGTATTCCCGAAGGCAAGGGGCAATTTGTCCCGGTCATTTGGCGAGTCCACTGGGACTCCCTGACTGTAATCCAATCACTAGCCACACTCTTCTCTTCGCTCTCCCTCATAGACGAATTTTTCTTCCTCACTTACTCTCTCATTCATTCGCATTCTCAATCCCCCGCAACGTGGAGATAACTATATGAACTCAATGTCTCATCGCCTCTCTCTTTATCTCTCACACACACACATAAATATACACACAGATGATGCATTCAACATCACACTCATTCACTTCCCTTTTTTATATTTTTTTTTCTCTTCTTCTTCTTCTTCTTCTTCTTCATACACCTTTGATATATTTTTGCTCTGTCATACAGAAGTCTAAAGAGTCTATCTAGTCATCCATCTGGCTTTTTCTATGTGTAACCATACCTTTCTTCTTCTTCTTCTTCTTCTTCTTTATATATATGTATGAATATTTTTTTTTTTTTCTTCATTATTCGTTCTCTTTCTATCACACGATTTGTATTCGGTTCACTTTCCCTTAGACCCTCGTGTTCGGATGGTTATATTCTTTTGGCTCGCCATTTACTCTTGGTTCCACATGACCGGTGTATAGTTTCCACCATCTCATTTTCGTTCTCTCTTTGCGATCACGTCGCGCTGTATATTTTTATCTTAGTGTGGATGTGATAGAGAAACTCGAGTTCTCATTGTCAAGTAGATATATAAATATATTTATATACCAAAATACAATCATCAATGTGTTATATACATCGGCAGGGTTGTATATAGATTTAGTCGTGTTGACTTTAATCCAACACTGATTATACGCTCACGATTATTAATACTGTACATGTTGGGAGATTGATTTTTTTTTTCTTTATGTTACTTCTGATTTTTCCAATATTAATCCATTTTCTTTTTCTTTATTTATGGTTTACTTAAGGGTAGATAATTGTATTTTTATAATTGTCAAGACAAACAGGTGTTTATATTGCAGTGTTGGATATTTTTTTTTTGTTTGCATTTTGCATCGAGTTATTTTATTTTAGATGTAAAAAATAGTGATGGAGTCAGTCGATAAATCACGTCTGGTGGGGACGGACGAATGAACAGCATACGTGATCGGGAGACTGTGGGGTTGTGGGTTAAACTAGCCTTGTTGCCTAGAAAAATCCCTTCTTGCTATATATCTAATATATATATATATATATGTATGTATATATAAATCCATGGTGGCCCGTGAGCGCCTTTATTCTTTCTCCACTCAAACTGACCCAACTAAGCTCACTAAACCAATTGTTAAACGTATTGGAGCGTGACAAAAAATTTTTTTGCATGTGATTGGAGAAGAAAAAAGAAAGAATAAAATATAAAAAATAAAAATTTATTCCTCTACCGTGAGCTCAATATATAACTAAAAATGTTTTATATTATTAAAAATATCCATGCATATATTTGAGAATTATTTTATTAATCCATAATTGTTTGTTAAATAAATCTTGAAATATATAAATAAAAATGTTTTATATTATTGAAATAATATCTATTCATATATTTGAGAATAATTTTATGAATCCATAATTATTAGTAAAATTAATCTTGAAATATAAAACAAGAAATATTTTATGTTATCAAAAATATTCATGCATAAATTTGAAAATAATTTTATAAATCCATAATTATTTGTTAAATAAATCTTGAAATATATAAATAAAAATGTTTTATATTATTGAAATAATATCTATTCATATATTTGAGAATGATTTTATGAATCCATAATTGTTTGTGAAAATAATCTTGAAAATATTATAAATTTCGATATTCAGTTTTCGGTATGTGAATAATATATACATATCTATCTATATACATAAATATAACGTCGTTCACTCTCGGTGAACACTCGGCCGCAATTAACGTTGGTGTGATTTAGAGCTTACCCCGTTATATAGAGGGCATGCGCCCGTAGTCGCTTTGATTTACTGTTACGTACGGGAAATTAATTTGAATTGGATGATTTACGTGAAATTTGTGTATACGCCAGTGCACATCCAAATTCAATGACTTGATTCCCATATATATACATACATACATACATACATACATACATACATACCTATACATATATACACTTATTTCTTTCCTTCCTTTTCTTTTATTTATTTATTTATTTTTTTTTTCCCCATTCACTTTAGTCTTTTTTATTCGATTCAATTTTCTTCTTCAAACATCTTCTCAATGACGATAAAATTTTTTATAATGGAATAAAATCCCTTCTTAACTCATTCCACCGTAATATATACTCATATAAATATATATATACATCAATCATATCGTGATGAAGATATATATGTATAAGTGAAAACTCTTTGAGAATCCCCTTGGAAATTCGCGAGTGGTCATCTTGGAAATTCAATTGGGTACACAAGACATTTTGAATGGTCTAAGAAATTCAAGTGATATATTGCTTGAAATTAATTTCAATTTAAAGCGACAAGATAATGTGCACTTGGATGAACACGAATGCATTGAGAACAAGATTGAAGTAGATGATCAAATAGAGAAACACATGGAATATCCATCGTCTTAGAAGTTAAGGCATTGGCAATGTGAAACTTTCACTTACTCTTCCTTATATAGATACACATTGATATTTCATTGATGGAAAAATAAATTTGATACTCTTCTGATAATAATTTTATATAGTAATATACACACATGTATATTTATATAATACGTCTGAATAATATTTATATTTGTGAAATAATTTATTTATTTTGTAAATAAATGAAAATATAAAAGATAGAAAAAGAGAAAATACGAAAAAAGGGCTAAAGGACTTTCATAAATGTTCTCTGTAGCAGGTTATATGATTTATTCTGGCGCGAAGCACCCACTAGAAGTATCAGATACCGCTAATGAATTTCCGGGGTGAATATACGTGTATATATATGTATAAAGGGGGAAATATAGTCCAACAGGGAAGAAATACAGTGAATATGAGGGTGAGAATTGAGAATATATAGAGCACACACGCGAGTAAACAAAAACACAATTTATTAATAGAATAAGTAAAATATTTTATGTATGTTTATTCTCATAATTTTTTTTTGTCCATTTTTTGGTTGGACATAAAATTTTGAGTAACAGTACTTGATGTTCAACAGGATTGTGAAGTGATCGGTAGTTGTATCATCGAAGATTGACACACAAGAATGAAATGATATGAGTATATAGGAAGAGAGAGAGAGAGAAAAAAAATAGAGTTGTATATAGTCTTGCACGTTTCTGTTATGGAGATTGGTTTTGCCGGGCGAATACAAAAGTGGATGAACATAAAAGAACATGAAAACGGATGGAGAATGAGGGATATATTGTGCCACCATTCACATTGGCCAATGTTCTTCTACACAGTCCACTCGTCGACCATAAAAACATTACCATCGTACACACTTATATGCCAAGCTCTTTTTATATGAAGCATCTTTATCGTGAGTGTTTATTGAGATTGACATTGAACATTCTCGTGATCAAGAATATATTTTCACGCTTTTATTTTATTTATTTCTTTTATCTTCTCATTGTCGTCATCATCATCGTCAACTGAATCACTCAGTTGTTATATTCCCACATACTGGAATAGTGCGTATGTTAATTACTGAAAAAAAAAAAAATAAGAAAAATATCATTACTTTATAAATTCTTTTAAAAAATAAAATACCACATATAAAAGAAAAATATATTCCATTCACGCTGTGTGACATTTCACGGATAATTTCCTGCGAATATTCTGCATTGAATATATATTTCTCCACCATACAACCCGCATGTCTCTGAAAATTTCAATATAATAAAAAGAAAGAATAAAGAATAGAAGAAAAAAGAAAAAATTTGAAATTCTAAAAGAATCAATAAAAAGTATTCGCGATATATCGAATGATTGGACATTTTAATAATTACATGGGTATATCGGAAGCTGCAATAAATCCAGTGTGTCCATCCAACTCACCCTCTATCTATTCCTCTCTTCTTTCCTCTGGTCACCCTAAATTCTGCCTTATGTGGCAATGGGGTGAACTTGGGTGATATATGTCTTTCCTATAACAGCTAGAATCAAAACAGCATGTAAGAGTTAGGATAGCTATAGTCCATACTATATATACATAAGGGGAACATTTTTATCCAAAAAAATTTTGTCTCTTTATCCCTACCAATACCAAACAATCCAAAACTATCCACATAAAATAAATATTCCACTGTCACAATTAATAAACCAAAAAATAAAAAGATAACACATGCAAAATAATTATTAAATTCATCCAAAAATAAACAATAAAAAAAATAATATAATAAAGAATATTCAATAATTATATACATACTCAGTGTATATAATCTCAAAAACGCGGCTTATATAATCTACTAAGAGCAAACAACAAGAGTATATGGTCACATTGTAATAATCAGGGTACATTTAACGTGCTGTATCTGTGCAACGAGGGTGTCATACAGTTTCTATCTTTTTACACACCATCATGTCCCTCTCTCTCTTTCTACTTCATGGTCACGATGAAGATTAGAATATGTAGGGTGGACGATGGTCACTTGATCGCTTGCTATATAGACGGTAATATCGTAAACAACAAAGCTCACTGAGTGTATATATTCACATTGTACACTTTGGTGAACGTCGTGCGCGTGTACAACGCGTAAACGACATACGAGAAATCTCTTGTACCTCTCTCTTGATATTTATATAAGTATATGTATATATATATATGTATTTACCCACCCTTTTATACATATACAGTATACCCCCTTGCACAATGCCCTCTTCCTCTTCATGCAGTTTTAGACTGGCGTATACTGTGGTACCATGTCGTTTTACACCCTATACTACATGGCATTTGCCAATGTTTACTCTTGAATATTCATTCTTCGCCTCGTGGCCTCACACCAAATGCTTTTCGCATATATTTCTTGATGGTCTGTATCGTGTATAGGGTACATTTATGAAGTACATAATATATCTGTGTCTATGTACGCACTGCATACAAAAGTCTTCTGTGTGTTTTAATGGTCACAAAATGGATATAGGTGTGTACTCTCTCTCTCTCTTTGATTATTGTTGCTGACCACAAGATTTCAAATGTGTATAATGTGTTTGTTCGTTGAAAGTTAAGTGGAAATCTGCGGTGGAGATGAGGAACCTGTAGAGATTAATATTGCATTTTATATTAGATTTAAATTAAAAGTATTTTTAATTAATTTTGTTTTAGATCTAATTTTTTAGTTTAATTAATTAGGTTGATGAATGTTTTTTTATAATTAAATTAATGTGTAAGTATTACTTATTAAGTAAACGAATTGTTGAAATAGTATAAGTATTTTATTGAAATGATTTAATACTTTTATTTATTTTTTTCAATTTAATTCAATGTTTTTTTTGTTTAAATGACGTGAATAATGAAGAAAGTTGGCAAATATGAGTTGAACAATTTTGAAATTATATAGCTGTGTAGTTTGAAGAGTTTGATGACTTTGTGATATATCAAAAAAAGCAATATAAAAAAATATAAAGAAAAAAAAAATGTTGATGAGATATATAGTCAATAGAACTATCCTACCCCATCACATATGGGATTCTCTCTGGATTTTTCTCTTCTTCTACTTTGCTTCTCCACTTTTCCCTTCTGTAGTAATAAATACGGTAGACGAGAAGAAAAAAAAAAAAAAAAGGCGCACACGCGCTATCTCGGGGACAATAAAAATAGATTTGCTCGTGCACCATTGCAGGATTGCCCTTTGCGCCGCAAGTTACGATTAAAAGATCGAACATTTGATCCGCCCATGCCGTGTACGCGGGATCCATGACATAATACAAATGGGCCCTATATCTGTTACCAATACGTATACAATTGCGTATAACAAAAGAAAACAACAGGAAAAAAAAATAAGAAAAAATAATTCATAGCTCCAATTTAAACTATTTTGTAAATTATTTTAAAGATGAAATTCATTGAATTAAATAGAATGAAAGATTTGAGAGATGATATTACTACAAATATACATAATATATACATACATACATACATATTATATGAATATGACAAATATATTATACTCGACGAGTATATAGTAGTAGGTAATGGAAATATTCAATGAAACGCGATGTCTTTTTTCGATAAGAGAACGCATATAGAGCCCCTAACTCCGATTAGGAATACTCTGACGATAAAACCTCCTTTGCGTGGATTAGTTCGCTCAATCAGGAAATATATTCGATGCCCTCATAAAGTCTCCCCTCTTACGTACACGAGCCCCTATGTATGTTCCAATCCATGTATATATACATACATAACTATTCTCTTTCCAATATTCGCATATACTTTCCCTTTTCTTCCTATATGTCTTCACTCTTTTTTTTTTTTTTACTCGTTCGTCTCCTCCAGTTATTTCCTCTTGCAATTATTCACGTATAAAATATGATTCCATTTATGATATTTCTAGAAAGAAAAAAAAATCAAAATTCATTGCACATTTATAACATTATATATATATTATATGTACATGTATCATTTGATATACTAAAATGAAAAATAAATAAAATATTATTTATAGTAAACCTTTTCATCCACATCAGTTAGATTGACTGATGCATGACATCATGAAGTAAAAAAAAATCTGTTCTCTGTTGTTGTCGATTGATAGATAGGGTCAGATTTTAAGAATTCCATGAAAGTATGTTATTTCAAAAATCCGTATAGGCTCAATGTGGCGCGAAATGTGGCAAGGCAAAATCGACGACCCCATTCTCTCTCTCTTTCTTGTTTCTACATCGTGTCCCCGAAGAGATATCTGAGTGTCTACTGAAGTCTTGAACCTGTTTCACCATCAACCCCTATGATACAGATGCCATATAGAGATGATACAAATCCCTGGGAAACTCTTCATATCTATAACCTCACTTTTTATCCCCGAGACTTCTAGCGAGTGCCAGAATGTTGAATGTTTGAATGGGAAGGTGGGAGTTATAAGAAATATGATGTGAATGGTATGAGAAAGTGGCATCGGTGAGGAAAAAAAAAAACAAAAAGAAAACGATGCCAAGAAGAGTCTCCAAGATACTTTTAAACAATTCGCCTGTTTCTAAACCCCTCGTCTTGTAGACTATCGCCGGATATGAGGGGTGAGCAAATTGCCACGGGGGATATATACAATAACGTCACGCTTACGATAAGTAAGATCTTTTGCTTTATGGCTATCAAATTTGATTGATCTGAGTAGCAAAATCCGCGAGTACTTTTCCCCATAGTATATATATATAACAAATAATTTCCACTCCGCCATTTTGAATAATGGCGCTGAAATAATTTTTTCTCCTATATTTTTCATTTTACACTACATTGTCTTTCTGATAAGTATATATTGCCCTCTACATTAAAATTGAATTGTTGAATACATATTACAGATAATAATAATGATTATATCACCTATGTATTTAGGTTTATATGCAGATACATATACGCATAACGTATGGACATATTGTTGGAGAGGTTAGAATGACGTTATATTTGATATAAATGAAACGGTGACAACAATGACATGAAGTCAATTTGATAGTAGTTAACAAATTGTTGGGGACGAATAATGGAAAGGGGTTTGCGGTTTATATAGGGTGGGGTTGTGTCAGATCGGCGTATAATACATTGTTACGCCCTCCTACTGTGTTCGCTAACCACTCTTGCACACACACCCCAATGCAGCAGCCTCGAAAATCGGCTACACCAATGAACTACCCCATAATTAAAATTAGCTTTAATATAAACGCATTTATGTATATACGCGGTATGTATATAGAAGTTGAGTGCGCAAATGAATGGGGATAAATGTGTGCTGATTAATAGAAATAAAATGAAGCCAAAGGGTGTCCCATATCTATAAAATTGTTATTTTTCTATTAAATAAATAATTCAAGTATGTGAATATTCATTGATATTGTTAATTTTTATTTAATTTTCTAGGTGCATCTACAATTAATCATAATACATATGATACAAGGGAAATTGAGGTGGATATTAGGGGTGGAAAACGTGTAGCGGCCATCAAGTAGAGCATCATGTATACATATGTGTATGTGTATATAATATACTTGAGTTGGGTGAACTGAGTGACGCGGTTGTTCGGATATTAAACTTTGAAGATGCCGCACTACGCCTCTACTGAGTCAGCAAGTGTCATTGATAACCTTCAAGGAGAAAGATAAAGTGTTAAACACGAGTGAACCGTGAGATGTGTCCTCGAAATACACATCATTACTTTCTATCATACATACAATAGAATTTTTCAATTTTTATTACAATGTCATATTTGAAAACTTCACGCTTTATTTTAAGTTTATTTATAAGCAGAAATATTTATATCATTGAAATTTATTGAGGAAGAAAAATTATATTTTATATTTTGTGTCATAATTTATTCATGCATCAACAATATATTTAATTTCCGCGCCGTTTTTGCTGAAATTGAATGAAAGTTTGTTATCAAAACTGTATTACCGACAGATGAAACATAAAAATTGAATTAAAAAATAATATATTCTCATTGTTATAATTGTGCTTTTTAATTTATACAGAAATTATATTTATTGTATGTAACATAATTTATTAACTTGTAGAACTGATATATCAATTATTGATTGGGATATTATTTAAGATAATTTTTTCTTTTGATTATTATTGATAACGAAGATATTTTTTGGTAATTTGTTGGTTGCAAATAATGAAGTAACACGAGTAACTGGTTAATTCAAAGTTCATACTTTTTGTATTCACTGATACGAAGATTCCATTCGTTATATTGTACTCAATTTTTGTGATACTGATTATACAAATAAACAAACAATAATTATTTCATGTTTTCCGAAAATAGAAAATAAAACGTCTTTCCGAACAAGCATTCATAATTGGCGCCATAATAAGCAGTACATTTATTTGTCACTCTCAGCAAACTTCATGTTGTTATCATCACTTTATTAAAACTTCTGCTCATGCGCAGTTGATGTTGAATCCAAGAATCTGATTATTATTCACAGAACTTCAAGGCCATTTTCTGTGACTCTAAACACTTTATGGTTTTTTAATTGATAATAAACATTATATGTATATACATACCTTACTTACAAAGAGTTATTTTGAATGATGCATGACGTATCTATAAACGAATGACTAAATCGTGTGTACATATCTAAAATTTCGGTACTGTAAATCAAGATACCTCAAATAATTTAATTGCTAACATTCATCTGTGTTCATACATTTATATTATTCATATTTATCAATTAATTGATATTCAATTTGAACAATATACGGTGAAACATTATCAATCAACAAAGATGTTTTCAAGTGGTCCTAACTATACAAAATTGAAGACACACCTAAGATTAGCGATAAACAGGTTAAAACTTTTGGAGAAAAAAAAAACAGAATTGGCGCAGAAGGCACGAAAGGAAATTGCTGATTATATTGCATCAGGCAAAGTTGAAAGGGCAAAAATAAGAGTTGAGCATATTATCAGAGAGGATTATATGGTGGAGGCAATGGAATTAATTGAAATGTATTGTGATTTATTGCTTGCAAGATTTGGATTAATTCAACAAATGAAGTAATTAATAATATTAATTTTTTTTTCCCCTCTCTAAAAGCAAATAAATTTTAATTGCTATTCCTTACAAATTTAATATGGTTTTCATTTTTCAGAAATTTAGATGAAGGTTTAGAAGAAGCCATATCAACAATTATTTGGGCATCACCAAGAATTCAAACTGATGTACAAGAAATGAAAGTTATTTCTGATATTTTGACATCAAAATATGGCAGACAATATACAGAATCATGTCGTGATGAATCAATACAATCGATATCTGAAAAATTAAAGCATAAAATGAGCGTTCAATCACCATCAAAACTGCTTGTGGAAAAATATTTGATAGAAATAGCAAAAAATTATAATGTTGAGTATGAGCCTGATCCACAAATAATGGCAGAGGGTCAGGATGCATTATTGATAGATGTTGGTAATAGCGGCGGTGATTTACCAAATAATCTTGAATTAGCAAGCGGTGGTGGTGGTGCACCACAACCAGCTGGTTTTATTGGTTTTCCACAAGCCCCGTTGTTGCCTGGTGGTCCATCAAATATGAATGCTATGGGTTTTGGTGAAAAAAACAATTCCGCTATTGGTTTTGTATCACCCGGTGCTCCATTATTACCTGAAAAAGATCAAAATGTTCCATTTAATCCAGCAGCATTTTCATATAACATTCCGTTGGACAATGCTAATACAAATAAAACAGTTAGTTGAACAAATTAATTTTATATAATGAAATTTCAGTGTAATTAAAATTTTTTTATTTTATTTGTTATTTAATTGATTTAATTATCTACAGGAGGAAGATTTACCACCACCTTACTGTTCATTTCCGCCGGATTTGAATAAACAATCGGATAATAAACCAAAACCTCAACCAAGATCAAAAATGCCTATGAATGATTTTCAATTGCCGGATTTACCAGCTGTCCCAGTGGATAATGATTCGCCAGATAATGCTGGAGAAAATGAGGACATTGATTTCAATGATCTTATGAAACGCTTTGAAGATTTGAAAAAACGAAAGTAAATTGTTTCATGATTTTTCTTCTTTTCTTTTATATATTAATATCATCATTTTGTTTATTTGTTTTTTTTTTAATTATCTTTATTAACAGCGTTAAACGCGCCTTAATCGCAAGTAAGCAGTTATAATTATTTGTTTTCTCATTTGAGATTCATCTGCAAATGCTACTTTAAATTTTAATAATATCCATTTATTATATTATTAAATAACTACAAGATGTATATAGATAATTATGTACAGTAATTATACAAACAAAACAAAGCATCGTAGTATTTTTTCTAAATATATATTTTAGCTTCTAGTGCAAAACAATGTTTTTACGTTTTAATTCAATTATTTCAACTTTTATTTCAGCTGCAAAAATAGCTTTTAATCATAATTTAACCGTACCAATCTTCGCAGCGCTGGAAAAAAATATATAAACAAAAATTATGAAATTAACAAGATAATATATTGTTGAATATTTAATCTTTCATAATTAATTATTACCTCTCGTCCTTTATCAGCTAAACAATTCAGTAAATTCTGTGAAAATATACATTTATTATTATTCATTCCCGATTGTAAAAAATGAAAACATTCGAGAATTGATTCTTCAAGAAAATCACGAAGAATTGGATCCTGTATCCCTCTCAACATTAATCGCGTTACTGGTACACGTTCTGGAAATCCGCGTTGATTAACGGAATTTAATTCCTCGAAAAAACATTGAGCACTGCACTGAAATATTTTTATTCTTATTAATACAGCACATGATTAATAAAAGCAAAGAGAATTAATTTATATATGATATTTCCTCACTGAATATCCATGACGATCATCATCATTATTAATTTGTGGCTGATATTGCATTCCATTTCGTTTATATTCATCCCCATTATTGCCATTAGATAATTGATGTTGAATTTCTCTCATTCTCGTTGCAGATTGTTGTCTATATGAATTTGAATAATTTTTCCTTGATGAATATGACGATTCATATCCCGAATTTTTTGTAGTATCCTGTACTTTTTTTCTTGGATTAGAAAAAAATTCTTTATTAAATATATTTCCATCAATTGATAATGAATCATCCTCAGAAGACTCGTCAGCACTCGATGAATTTGAATCATTTCTTCCTGACTCTGAATTATTATGACGTTTACATTTTAGCATTACCTTCTCAATTTCATCATTTATTTGCTGATTACCTGAACGACATCTCAGTGCCTATGATGTTATAAAATAAATATTAAATTTATCAATGTAAAAATTATATTTAAATTAATTATTACGTACGTGATTGTTCTGAACTAGCACAAGCATCAAACAAATCCACAACTTGATAGTACAGTAATTCATTTTGCGAAAAATAATAATTCATCGCAGAATTATTTTGTCTATTTATATGCCCATAATTTTTATCCATGAATGCAGAATAACAATTATACATCAATGTCAAAATTTTTTTAATAAATAAAATGAATGACATAATCAAGGTGATTTTATATTGTAATTGTCGTTATTTGTTTTGTGTTCATCGTTTTGTTTCCGGGTGGAGATACGGTTGATTTAATTTGTGTCGACATCCGGTTGGTCTTCACCTAGAAAATTTAATATGATTTCAATACCTAAATTTTACAATACATTAATGTATAAAAAATTTTCAATTGAATAATTTTAATATACAAGTATTTATTATTAAGAATTGTCAATTGGATATATGTTATTTTAATTTTATTATACAGTAGATGTAAGAATAAACTTTTATTTTGTTCATTGGAGCAGAAAAGTTGGGCCACAATATTTCAATGTAAGTTTAAGATGATATAGAAAAACTATCAATTGACCAAGTATCATATTGATGTATTGATTGGTTTATTATGTAGGAAAGGAATAATAGAAAGTCTTGCGATCACAGAAGCGTATCCAATCTTGTAGTAGTTTAATTCAGATTGAACTCGAGACAGTCAAGATGACTATCAAAAGCTGTGTAAGTTAATGTATTTTTCATATTAACTTATTTAAAAATTATTTCTATATTTAATAATTGAATATTTATAATCACGAAGATTTTTTATAATTTTTTTTTTGGTAAATTTCCAGTTCATAGTGGCTATTATTTTAATTTCCAATACTCAGATGTATTCAAATGCAGACATTACAAAATATCCTAAATTATATTCATCACAGTCAATGTTAAATTTCCATAAAAATGATTTATTCAAAGTGTCACCTGTATTTTTGCATGAAAATAAACGTACCAGTGACCTTGACATTAAAAATCATCATGACCGCAAAAGACGCTATCGAGTTTCTACAACAAAACCATTGAATGAACCGCGAAAATTGGCTAACATTCCGTCTCTGTACCTTGAACCTCCTCCGAATATAAAACATCAATGGAATAATAAATTAAAAAAAAATTCACTCGCTGAAAAATCAAAAAAAAATTTATCAACAAAAAATCGTGATGATATTGATTCAATGTATATCAGAGATCATGCACCAGTCCAGCAACATCAACAAAAGACACAGATAAGTGTCGATAATGATGATGAGGAAATAAAAAAACCAGAAGAAATAAATGAAAAAAATTCCGAGAAAAAAAATCGTGTAGACTTTCATGTTCATGGACATCAAGGACCTAATTCTTATATATTTGGATTTGATACTGGATCTGGGTGAGTGTAGTAATTCATCAACATCATATTCCATCAAGTGTTTATGTAGATAAATATATCAATTATAATCCACAGGAAAAATCGTCAATTTCGTCTTGAGGAGAAGCATAAAAATGGAACTGTAACAGGTCATTACGGTTACTACGATGCACGAGGTAAACTCAGAAAAATTTATTACACATCAGATCCCGCGAATGAATACGAGGAAATCACCAATGGTCATTCCTATGGTCGATGATATTTATAAAAAAGGGAATTATAATGAAAATAACAAAAAAAGTAAGATATATTTTTCATAAAAATATCTTAATGTGCTATATTATTATTAAGTCTTAAACCCATTGTTAATTTTATTTCAACAATAACAAATTCGATAATAGATAATATAAAAAGAATTAGACAGCAAAATTAAACGCATTTGTTCTAATAAAAAAAAAAATGATTATTACAATTGTATACGATGATTTAGTTAATACACATACGAAACTATAATTTTTATTATTGCCTCTGTCAAGTTAGAAATAATAATTAAGTTACTTTTATTTTAACATAATTTTAACAGCAATCGAAATATACATATGTATATACGTATATATACACACATACATATACATATATATTCACAAATTAGATATATATTCATCTAATTTTTCTAATTTTTATTTATTTCGGCTATATAAAAATTAAATTTCCTTTTTAATTTCATTGGTTTGTTGAACTTTTTCTGTTGACGTTGCAGCACCATACGAAGAACCTCTACTTATTTCAGACATTCCAATTGTTTTTTTCATCAAAATGTAAACTGAAAAATTAATAAATTAATTTTAGTTAAATAAAATGACTTTAATAAGTAAATTAATCCAATAAAAATGATTTCATCGTTTGAATAAAATAAAAATCAAAGTAATTACATAATACTATTATCCCTACGCCCAGTGAGAAGGCTATTGTTGAACCAGAAATGAACAATGTGATAAGATAGTGAAGCATTGGTACAAGAACAACTACTGCCCAACATAATGTATTGATTAAAGAATAATTTCGCCTTTCTAATTTGAATACATCTGTTCTAGGTACACCACTTGTAGCGAAGAAATCACCGGTTTCCATGAAACTTTCAGCTAATTGATCCTTGAAGAAAAAAATAACACAAACAATTATATAAATGTAATCAAAATATTATTAATAGTATTAATGAATTATTAAAATATATTTTGATTGAGATTGATTTACTTTTTCGTAGTATTTTTGATGAAGCCACGTTGAAGCTGCTTCAGCATCTTCAGGAATTTCCGATATTGGAATTCGCTTGATATACAAATGTGCTTCAACTTTTTCTCCTCTTAAAAGATTTGTCATGGTCGGTTTCACTGTCGCTTTTGGATTAAATCCCAATTGTATATCATAAATCGCGTCCACTTTACCCCTCAAATGAGGAATACTCGCGGTAAAACCTTTTGTTCGTGGAGTCAAATGATGTTTCAATAATGGTAGTCCTTTACTTTTTGCAAATTTTTGACATGCCTCTTGTTTTTGTGGCGTAAAACGTGTTCCTTCTGCATAAAGCAGCAGCTAAAATTGTCAAATATACAATTTAAAATAAATAAATTACCATAAATCAATTTATGTATTTGCTATATTTTTTTTTTTTTCATTTACATACCCACATTGGGTCTGGATAATCACCCAATTCACTAATTTGTTTGCCGATCATTTCCTTGTCTTTTTCCCAACTGCGTTCTAAAAATACACTCTCAGCAAATTTCCATGCCCATCCAAGTGTTGGTACATATTGAATAGATTTTTTTGCGTATGCTTTACAATTCTAAATAGAAAAAATAAATATAGAAAAAACCAGAACATATAAAATTAAATATTTGTCTGCATTTAATTGCACTTGCAAAATATTTCCAAATCCTTTTGCAGCGGATAATAATAATCTTACCCCTAATATTTTAATTCTATCACAAAATATCCATCCCATTAGCCAATCAATTTCATAGCTATGATTCATCAATAGATATCCATGTTCTTTTCCATAATATTTATCAAAGTCCTTCTTATCTATGTAAATTATTAGATCGGATGTTGCCCACCATTCAGCCATGAAAACTAATTCTAAAAGATCAAATAAAAGAAACGAATGAATATTAATCAAATTGATTTGTTTATTCATTAACATTGAAGGCAGTTATTCAAATATATGCAAAGTAAAAATTATACTTACGACTGTAAAATGAATAACACAGATAATAGTTGATTTTACGGTAGTAATACTTTGAAAATGGTCTCAAACCAAGGTACAATATACCTTGAAGAGAATTTATAGCTACACCCGACATAAAAAAAGTAATGGCAAACATCAAATGTACCACCGAAGACTTTTTTAATAAATCTAAATACTCCATTTTGTATATATGATAAAAATTCAAATTGTGCGTTTATTAAAACAAAAATACTGGTTTCAATGTTATACCTGTAAAAATAAAAAAGAAATATCAATTATCTCACATGAAAAATCTGATTTATTATCAATACAAAACTTAGATACACCATTCAAAATTGATTGATAAAAATAGCAGATTCATGATAAAATTAACCTTTGATCAATTAAATAATCATGACTGTAGAGATATATACATCACTATATGCCAATGTATTTAATTAAATATGAAAAACTTTATTAAACAACAAGATATTCATAACATCAATTCACCAAACGATGTGTATATTATTCAAAATAGAATTTATTTTATAGGTTATGCACAGCCACAATCATTGACAAAAATTAACGGTAGATCAATTAAAACATTAGACAATAAGCATGATATATGTACCTCAATGAATAATAATTAAGTAGGTCAATAAATAATATAAAAAATAAATGGAAAACTTTACCTAAAAACACATTTTGCAATTTTTTGATATTACCCTCAGATCATATTGAAGATGATGCACAAATATAGAATTGATTACTATTTGTATAATAACGAATAGGATTGTCATTTATTTTCTCTTCATTCCAATGAAACTAATAATAATTAAATATGTAGTATCGATATATATATATATAACTGTTAATTTACAGTACAGCCAAACTCAAAATTCTCAACGATAATTATAATATATATAATTAATGTATTGGGCAAACAAAAGATAACCTATATGTTTCTTACTTATAAGTAATAGAGCAACGATAATGAAATGTACGCACACATGCGCTCGATTATATACTCAACGTAGAATTGCGACAAAAGGATAATATATATATTCGCTGTTACTATCTATTAAATGTCTAACATAACACGTCAGTGAATAATAAACCTCTTTTACCGACAGCGAATTTTCCATACGCTATTTATAAATTATCATATTTGAAGGACAAAATTATGCGTACATAAATGCAAATGATATTAAACTTTTGACATCAATGTATTATTGTATGCTAAAATACGTTATTATTCTTATAGATTATTAATATGGAATATGTTGAGGAAATAAAAACACATATACGCAATTGTAATTTTTTTTTTTATAACACATTTTTCATTTTCCGATAGGTCTACGGTAATTAATTATTTGATAACAAGAAAAAAAAAACGTTCTTCATTCATGTTTTTTTCTACAGTTAATTATTAAAAGGTACAATTAGCAAATTACTATATCATGTATTCGCCTTTGTGTAATAATAATAGATAATAATAATAATATATAATCGTAATATTTTTTTTTTTATAATTATGTAGCGCGATTTGTTGTTTTCACAATTTCTCTTTTTATCCACGTGCTCATGATCATTTTCTACAAATATAAGTATGGTAATTTAATTTATTATTTTTCTTTTATTTCCCATATGTTCACGTTGAATTATTATTATCATCATCATCATCATCATCATCATTATCATCATCCATCATTAATCATCATTTACTTTTCTTTTATCCATTACGTTTTAATTTCCCCTATTTATATCATTTTTCTTTAATTGAATACTAAAAATACAAATTGTTTTTGCACACAAGTTATTTTTTTATTTTTTATTATTATTTATCATTTATAGAACTTTCACCATACTTCTAAATTCAGTCTGGCGATTATTGAAAACTTATTTTTCCCATATTTAATATTTTTCATTTTTTGTTTTTATTTCATTTTATAAATTTGCCTACAAGATTAAGGGGCTTATGAAGATATTGTTGCGCATGAATAAAAATGTGCATTATATGTATTGAGAGAGTACGAATTTTGTGATACGTACAAGAAAAAATCATTTTTCTGTTGCATGTTTTTTTTTTTTTTTTTTTTTTTAAGACACTTTCAATCATGACATTACAGTATTTTATTTTTTCTTTATTGTTTTTTCGTTCAATCAATCCTTTACTCATGCACTTAAAGTACATTTGAATTACTTAATTTTTTTCCTACCATTTTTCTCACACATTTATAGAAGAGAAAATGAAAAATTCACATACAAAATGCATATGGCTGAATGAATTAATGCAATTTTTAAATTGCAATTCTAATAATGCTAATAATTATTATTATTAATCGATGAAATAATGAAGAGAAAATATTCATATACAATGAGTTATGATTTGAAAAATAAAATAAACAAAAGAATCTCAAAATTAATATACATGAAAAAAATAATAACAAATTACGAATAAAATCGTAATTTTAACATTGGATTTTTGTCTTTGTTTTTTTTGTTATTATTCATTTTTTATGCACAATATGAATGCCAAAAAAATACTTTAAGAGCCCCTTGATAGTGTGAGCGTAAAAATACACTTAAATCGATTTTTTTTTTTTCATTTTTTTTCTTCTTTTTCCATTACTAATATGTAATATGTACACATTAAGCTTCATTTTATAATTCTATACAATTATTTATTATTCTAATAATTAATAATAAAATTTTTGCTGTTTGTATTTATTTAACATAAAATATATAACTAGTCTATCTACGTAATGTCAAAACGGAATATTTTACATAGAAAAGAAAACGAAAAAAAAAAAAAAAAAAAAAAAAAAAAATTACAATGCTCTATCATTTCACTTATTCTATCATTTCTTGTTGTTTCGGGCCCCCTCCAACATTAATATTATTATTATTATTATTATTATTATTATTATTATTATTTATTTATTTATTTATTTATTCACTCGAAATTAATTTTTTTTTATTACTAAATTTACTGCAAATCACCCATTCATGCCATTGTACAATTATTTTTCCCGAAAAAAAAAAAAAAAAAATTACACGAAAACAAAAAAAGAAATTAACAATTTGCATACAGATTTTTTTTTTTTCATACCGATGCTCATTTTTCATTGTATTTCTCTTTTTTTTTTTTATTTCATCGAGTTTTTTCTTATTCATCTATATACAACTTTGTCAATGATTAATCATCAATTAACTGAGTAAAATATGCATGTGCTCTATATATACAATATATAATTGGTGTAATTGAAAAAGTATAATATTCTCAATTTAAAAAACAAGCAACATTTTTTTTTTTCCCTTTACTCTTAATAATTTATATTGCTGTTAGTGTAAAGCAACAAAAAGAAAAAAAAAAAATGATATTAAATATAATATTAACTATATAAGCAATTGTAAATTATGACTCGTGATTGTAATTTAGTATTTTCTTTCATTTTTTTTTGTTTTTTTTTTCATTTTTTGTTTGTTAAATCCTCCGACGATGCCTGATAAATTTTTCAACTTTCATTCGAATTCAATCTTTACATATTCATCACTCACACATACAAAATACACACAGTTCTCTATTACATTCATCACGGCGAAAATATTACTATAACGTTTACAATCAGACACGTAGCCATCCACCTAATTGAATGATAATAAATGGAGATTGATAATTAATTATAAGTGAATCGCTGAAATTTCTTTACATTACTTTTTTTTTTTAATTGATTTTTCAATGTCAATACACGAATATATATTCATATATTGATGTGTTTATGTATAATGTATCTATTAATATAGGTTGGATGACCACAAGCGACATTATTTTAAACATTTTTCAACTCTCAACTGCATAATTTACATTTATACAATAGAAAACTAGATTCTCTGACCGCGCAAAAAACAATATAGATTATTATGGACATAATTAATTTCACCAATGTATATATATTATCTACACATCGATTTCTTATTTCTTTTTCCATTCTTTCTTTTTATCTATATTTGATGCGTGCTAAAAAGATGACAATATTTATAAACAATAAAAAAAAAAAAAATTAACGAGATTAAATTCAAAAGTGAAAGAAAAAAAATTAAATATTTCTTATTATAATGACAGCAAAGTTGCACAATTGAAGCTATGTCATTAAACTATTTATATAAAAATTTAAACAATTATTGTTATTAATATTTTTTTTTGCATTTTTCTCCATTTATTTACAAGTGTGTTTATATATATTTCGGTATGTACTTGAAAAGGAGAGCGAATTAACGCGAAAAAGGACTATAGATTTACTTATTAGTATAATTAAACATAATTATATGTTGTTTTTTTTTTTTTTTTACAAGAAATTATTTACAAAATAGAGTCATCCATATATTACCTATCAAATTAACATTGTATTTATTATTATTTTATTGTTTTGTATAGTATTTATTTCTCCTCATTAATTTTTTTTGTATGTAATTTTTTTATTTGTTTGTAGTATATTTATACAAGTTTTTTGTTATCTCAACACTTTATTTTATTTTATTCGCTTTGTTTTTATATTTTTTTTTTCTTCGTATAAATAAAATAAATCCTTTTTATGTTTCTGTTTAATTTATTATTTTTTGCATTAATAATTCTAAAAACCGCAGACTTTTCTTTTTGTTTTTCACTATTTCATTTATTAAATTTACATTTTCATCTTACACTGACAACTTTTTTCATTGTTGCTACCGAAAGATTATGCTTTTATTATTCCATCTGAGTATTTTTCTCTTTTCTTTACAAAACAAAATAGAAATTGACATACATTACACATGATTCTACTCAATTTTTCATCCGAAAATAGAAATTAAATGCAAAAAAAAGAAATTAATAGAGAATATAAATTATATAAACTCGAGTATTTTTGCAATTAATTTTTCGAATTTTTGTTATTAATTTCTAAAAAATAATAGCAATGAATATTTTTCTATGCCCCATGAAATTAACCTTGTGATTGAATGTATGGAATTATCATTAATTTTACTCGTCCATACTGAAATATGGCAAGAAAAAAAAATACACTCGTATAATAAATACAATAATTGTATGAAAATAAAGGGAATAAATAATGAAAATAAAATTTCATTGAAAATTTCGGTATACAAACAGAATCTTTCAGTAAAGTTGTCATTGTGACTATTCAAGCCCCACCCTAAAATATTTGTTGATTTTTATTTCCCGATTTATTGCTCCCACTTTATTTTTTAAAATATTTACGATAAATTTTTTTGATAGTTTAAATCCTTTATATTATTTATCAATCGCTTCGTCAAGAACGTGCAGTATATTTGATATTAACGGCAGTACGGTCAGATAAAATCGTAACGGCGCTACATGATTTTTTTTTTCTGTTTTCTTTTTTGTTTCTTTTCAGCTCTTCCTCTCAAACCAGTTTACAATTTCATTACTTTTTTTTTAATCATAATTTCGTACAATAATAATCAAGATTCGTTCATCCATTTCTTAACGATGGGAATTTTTATAATTACAAAAACTCAGATTGAACAAACAAATGTTGGGATTAAATTATAAAAAAGGAATTCGGCAGTATTGTCACACAAAAAAAAAAAAAAAAAAGAATCAAACTTAGCCGTAATAGTTTAGTTACTTAGTTTATACAAATTCAAATGTTATTCTTTGTGTATATTGGCAATAGAATCAAATACACAACATAATCCAAGTAACCAAACTTTATGAAAGGATGAATAAATAAGCAAATAAAATGCGATGTCAACGTGCAAGAAGTGACAATTAACAAGATCTAAGTGAGCTTTTGAAAAAAAAAATCAAACAAAATACATTCAATGGTTTTTTTCTTTTCAATATTTGATACTACCTGATATAACAACATAATTGTTTATTAATGAGTTAAAGTGTCAACTATTTGACTTGATTGACATCGCATTTTATTTAATTCATTTTATTAATTTTCTTTAGTTCATCCTTTGGCGACTGATAGAGCATGTATTATTAAACTTGTGCGCTATTTTGACACGTACGGGATTCACCAGGTGGGGTCCAGCCACACGGCGATCGAATAACCGTCGACTTTTAGACAAATAACCAGACAATTAAGGCCTTGACGAGCGACGGTAGCTAATCACTGTCAAGGTCGCTTCCCGAAGGTCATTTGTTTTCTCGGGATATTCGCCTCCGTTTCGCCTGTTCAGCTGTCTCGGCTGTCACTAAAACAATGTTTTTTTGTTCCTACTATACTATATTCTTTAATCCTTTAATTTATATTAATTTAAATATTTATACATGGACAATTGATTGTCTGATATTGCGCTTTTTAAATCAAATCACATTGAAAGAAACAATAATTGATAATTAATTAATAACTGACGATCAATATATAAATTCAACAAAACAAAATCATTTTATAAATTTAATTTGTAAATTAAAACACGCTTTTTTCTTATTTTGTATTATTTATCTAAAGAGGAAAAAAAAAAAAGTAAATGACAAATAGAAATTTTTTTTTGTCTCACTTCAGCATTGGAAAATTTCTTACAATCAATAACTAAATCCATATTCACAATGGCAGTTATATATTTATTTTTAAATACGATCAGTCTTCGTACATTAAAATATCATATTATTGTTATTTATTTATATTTTTTTTTTACTATTTATTAATTATTTCTGTTTATTGTTCCCGTAATTAAATTCTATTGAATTTCATTATATTTTCTTATTTCATATTGTACTCAATTTATCTTTGTGATTTCAAATTAGAGAATGAATATTTTTGTTTTTATTTGCAACTGGAAAAATGAAGAGAATAAAAATATAACGAAAGGAAAAGAAAAAATTGAGTTTTTTTTACGCATGATACTCACCAGCTCCACTTCGTGTTTTTCTTCTATTAACATCCTCCATTGATCTAGATGCACCTCTTGTATTGCTTGCTGGTGTTGCCAATGGTGATACTGCACTTTGTCTAACTGATCTGCGTGTTGTCACTTCACCAACTGATTCATTACTTGATACTGATGTACCACGTAATCTCTCTTTACCCACCGGCAATGAATTAATATTACCTGGCTGTTTTGTCGTTAATAATCGACTTTCACGTTGCATTCGACTTGTAGCATTTAAATTCGATACATTACTTGAATTCAATTGACTCCCAGTGATTGGAGTATTTAATGTTGTTCTAAATATTAAAATAAATATAGAATAAATAATAAAATAAGATTTATTTGTTGTTAATTCAATTTAATAACTTACTTTGGATCTTTGAGCTTTGGTGAAGCCGCAGCGGTATCATCTGTAATTCGTATTCTTCCCTTTCCTGCTATTTCAATTAGTGGCTCATCATCTGATGACTCTACGTCCACTAAAATTGGACCTACAATTAATAAATCCATTAAATAACATGTTGCAGAGTTGAATCAAGAAGAAGAAAAAAAAATCAAACGAGTAAATTAATATAGCGTGAAAATTAGTAAAAGAAAAAAAAAAATGAATGAATACAAAAAATAAAAACCTTTTTTAGCTTTGGCCAATATACTGATGCCCTTCTTCAACGGTTCATCCTTTCCATGTAATTGTTTTTTAATTGAACCACTCTCATCAACGCCCATACAAGCTTTGATAAGTTCAGCAGCATTCTCCGAGCATTTCCGTTTACCTGGTCTCGGTTGTGTATCATCAGCTGTACTCGACGCTACCGAACTCTCACTCTCTTGTCTTTTTCGTTTTCCAACTTTTATTCCACCACCACCGCCACCACTACTACTACTACTACTACCACCGCCGCCACCACCACCAACTCCAACACCCACACCACTTCCTGTATTTGGTGACAATTTTGATAGACCCAACTTCGGACTAGCTTTTGCATACGGCGATATACTACATCGTTCATCAAGACGACCGCCCGCTGTTGTTCCACTGTGCGGACTGCTCTTCGGTGTTTTTGCAATATCTGGACTGTTGAGCTTTTGTGAGCGTGTACGCAACGAACGTTTTTCATTACTTTCATTCGGTATTTCAATAAGTAATTGTTCTAGTAATGATTTTGGTGGTCGTTTAACATAATCTTCATTATTAATTGGATTTAAACGTTCAACAAAATGACTCTCTTCATTATCTTCAATGCAAATAACATCTTGACGACCCTCCAATTCTTGTTTTCTTCTTCTTTTTCTTTTCATATGTTCAGCTTCACTTGACTCTACATCAATATTTTGGGCTGCAGGACTTGGTGTGTCGTCACGTTGAAGTACAACTGGATTTGAGTATGTGTATAATGGTGGTGTTATTCGAATTGGCTGTGGATCATCACCCAAAGGTGACGGTATACTTGTTGTTTCCGTTATATCTGTCTTTTTTGATAAATCCTCCGTCGTCACTTTCAATACCGTTGGCGTTTCTTGCTGTTTCACGATAATTCGCTGCGGTTGATGTTTTTTCTCAGTTATTATTTCTACTTTAACTGACACTTCAGGCTTTGTTAATTGTTGTGTTAAACTGGCTAATTGCCTTGTGTCATCAGGCTCAATTTCATTTTTTATTTCAAGCTTCACATCACTGCTCATTAATTCATCCAAATTATCAAACTCAGATTTTTTTGGTTCCGTTGTTAAAACTGGACTGTTTACCTTTGGAATAATAATTTTCTTATTAACTTGATCTGTCATATCGTCTGCTATCACATTATTTTTTTTGTGACAATCATCAATCACAGATGTGTTCGCGTCGTCAGTCGTTTTCAACTCAAATAAATTATCAGTTTTTGTAATTGTCGGTAACGACGTAATATCATCATGCACTGTATCGTTTTCATTTTTAATATCAATATCTGTTTTAACAATAATATTTTCAACCTCCTCAACTGGTATATTTTTTTCGTCTACCGTATTTACAATCTTTTGCTGTGTTTCATGTAATAATTTACTATCACAAATGTCAATATTTGTTACAGAATTATTAGTATCAATAGTTGTAATAGGATTTACTAACGAATTTTTCACGTGATTCACATTGTCAATATTCACATTATCTATTTCTTCAATAACACTTGAGGTCAACACTTTATCATCATAATTATCAACAGTTCGTGACATTGTTAATGACACTGACTGTTCAATTAATGCAACATTATTTTTTGTATCAACAGAATCAATTAAATTTGTCTCTTGACATAATTGAGTATCAAGATAATTTGTAACTGACACTGGACTCAATGTTTTTGGATCTGCGGACTTTAAGAGTTCCGTATTTGAACACATATCACTACTGCTAGTTGAGGAAGGCACGTTCTTATTGGTGATTAATGTTGTTGATGATAATGACGACGATGATGATGATGATGATGATGTTGATGATGATGATGATGAAGACGATGATGATGATGATGATGATGATGAAGATGATGATGATGACGACGACGACGATGACGACGACGACGACGACGACGATGATGATGATAATAATGACGATGATAACGATAATGTGGTTGTGGTCGGTGGTGATGGTGATTCGCAACAAGTTGGAGTTTTTGTTACAATATTACTTTGAGCAACGGATTCAGTTACGGGTCGATGAAGAGGCGATTCGCCTTGATTCGGCGATTTTTCCGAGAGCGCATCCATTGACTCAATACCAGAATCTTCACCAGCTGTTGCATTATTAGCACCATTACCAACACGCTCTGAATTTGTATCTATTGTTCCTATTGGAATTACGGTATTTTCTGGTTGCTTTGGCTTTACCTTTGTATCCCGTTCATCAATTGCATTTGTTTCGACGATTGGAAGATTCTGTTGGTGCTGCTGCTGTTGATGTTGATGTTGCTGCTGCGGTAATTGTTTATTTGACGGTGATTCAATTGATTTTGACACTTGATCTGTTGTTGAAATTGTTTGATTTTGCGACGTTTTTAATAAACTCACTTTTTGCTCCAATTTTGTAGTTGCTACAATCGTTCTATCTGTACACTTTATTATATGATTTTGTATTAATTTTTTAGTATTTGAATGTTCAACTTTATGTTTATTTATTGTTAATGCACAATCAGTTTTAGTTAATGTATGATTTCTCACTTTTTGCACGATATTTTGTGTTTTTACCGTCATTGTATTTGTCTTTATATCCAACTCAACTTTATTCTTATTTGGAATTATTTTATTTATCAATTGCACAGTTTTTGTTGTCACTTCATGTTGAATTGGTGTTTTCACTTCGTGTTTAGACGCTGATTGAACGATATTTTGACTTGATAAACTCGAACTCTTTATCACTGGACTGTCATTATCAAATGACGAGTTTGTAGTGAGTTTTGATATTGCAGCAACAGTGTGAGTGAGTTCTGGCGCTTTGTGAGGTGCTTCGGTATTGTGAGATTCTATAAAATAAATAAAAATACATCAATTTATTAAATATTACTAATCAATTTTTAATTACATATAATAAAATACTTTTCAATGCTTATTTACCTGTCAAATGGAAATCTTTTTCGTCCATCAAGCTTAATCGTCTTCTCTTCTCTTGACTCAGAAGATTCTTTCTGATTCCATTAACCTCAGCCATTCTTGAAGTAACGCTACTAACAGCATTAGCCTTTTCGATTGGCGGTCTGCTACTAATATCACCATCACTAGTTCTACGAACTTCACCCACTTTTCTTAATCCTCCCGAATCATTTGTATGTGACGATGGCTCTTGGATTTTCTTCAATGGTTGACTACTACCAGGTTCACTACCACCTTTGTATCCCAATTTTCGCCACTTTGCTTGATTATCCAATATCCGACCACCTGATAATAAATTTTGTTCACGATGTGGACCCTCACCTGTTTCCGATTTTTTCTTCGAATCTCTTCTCTTCGTTTTGCCTGAAAAAAGAAAAAAAAATTAATTAATTAATAAATTAATTTCCCAATTTTAAATTTATTCAATTAATAATGATTATAAATAAAATTAAATTATGGATTAACAATTACCTCCACCGATTTTATGCTCATTCGTGTGATTTGGAACATCAGTCTCGACTTGGCTTTTACTTAATATTTGTTGAGGATTTGGTGCCGAGCTAATAATTGCTTTATGCTTCAATGGCGATGGTATCCTGCTATTCAACGGAATATCATCAACATCACCACCACTTTTGCTTGAACTTGGTTTTGCACTAGCAGTAGATAGTCGTACGTTATCAACTATCGTTTCTTGTTTAATGGCATTTGATTTAGCAACAATATTTTGTAGGGAATTATTTATTTTTGCAACAGTAGTTGCACTATTAACAATTGTAGAATTTGTTAATGGTAATTTAGCCGTTGTTGTACTGGCAAGTAACATATTGAGTGTTTTTTTCTGCAATAATTTATTACCATCCGTTGTTTCTTTTAATTTTTTGAGTTTACCACGTCTTTTAAGATTTGCTGAGTCGATTTCTTCATCGCGCAATGATTTTTTTTCCTTTTTACGAATTTGTACCACTGATGCATTACGACCACGTAATGAAATATGTAATGGTGGAACACGCGGTTCATCAATATTAGTACCAGAATTTGGTGTAGTACCACCAAATAATTTGTTAATTGATTTATCCGCTTTTCTCATTGGCGGTGTATTAACAAATGATACATCAACTTTATACGCTGGTGTAACCGGTTCAGATTTTTCAAGCTTTAACCTCAATTTAATTTTTTCACCAGGCATTGGACTATCGCGAGCAGATTTAATTCTATTATGTTTCAAACTGCCTTCACTGCCTGTTGATTTTCCCGTTGTTTCAGAATCCGATTGATCTGTATTTGTTGTTGTGTCATTTCGTCTTGAAATATTACTATCGGCATCATCATCCGAAAATATTGAATTAGAACGATCATTTGATGGGGATGGAAATGAAAAAAAATCATCTTGATTATCAACAGCGCTCTCGGGCTCAGAATCCGAGCTTTCACTAGGCATTGGCTCTAAATGACCCGTCAATGGATTTATCAAAAATTGTCTTATTTTTCCCGTTGACGTATACTCGGGTTCAGGCTCTTCAGCAGTTTCCTCTTTTACTTTTGTCATTTCATTTGTATCTGAAATATTTGACTTGACATTTGCACTAATTGACGTGACACCACTTGAAGTAATTGCTATCGACGCGGCTGGAGTCAAGGTACTAGCAACTGTACTGGTTGTCACATGATTTGTACGTGCAACACCCTGTGAAAAGGCACCAAGTGCTTGCGTTTGACCTGTTGCAATTGCAGTCAAACGTTGTGTTGAATTTAATTGTCCACTCTGCGGTATTGTACCTGTCTGCTGACACCACGTTGTTCCGTTAGCGCTCGTGGTACTTAATGCCAACGTTGAGGACAACGCTGCTACTGTTGCTGTTGTTGTTGTTGTTGCTGTCGTTGCTGTTATTGAATAATTTCTACTTAGCATATTTTGACTTTGACCATAACGAAAATCATTCGTTGCACTCGTATTAACATTCAAATTTTTCAATTGATTGTGATGTAATTGTTGTTGAACATTGAGCGTTTGACTTTGCTGTTGATTTAAGTGCTGCTGTGATGGCTGTGATTGCTGTTGCTGCTGCTGTTGTTGTTGTTGTTGTTGTTGTTGTGTTGCCGCAGGTTGGGCAGTTACTGACGTTGCTGTCGTCGTTATACCCTGTCTTGGATAGGGTGGCGGTGTCTGCTGTCGTGGACTATTACTCATAAAACCTAACCGCTGCTGCGCAACATTTAAACCCACTGTAGCCTGTTGTGGCTGTTGAATATTTGATGAATTAGTAACTGGCACAGATTGTAAATTCCCAACGATATTTTGCTGTTGAATTGTGCCAGATGTTTGCTGTTGCTGTTGCATTACCTGAGGCTTGCTAATAATACCCTGCGACTGTGATATTAATTGTTGCTGCTGTTGAAGCAACAATTGTTGACGTTGTTGAATTGGCGTTCGCATTTGTTGGCCATTAACTGGATGCCTTGCGGCCATTTGATTATGCACAGCAACTTGATTAGCCCTGTAAGCAAGCTCCTGTCTCACTGGGAACTTTTGTTGTATTTGTACTTGTGTGTGTAAATTCGTATTTTGCGCTGAAATTTGATTTGTTTGTACAACAGCAGCTGTAGCTGCTGCCACTACTGTTGCTTGATGGCTTGTGTGTGGCGCTGACATATTTACATTAGCATTGGCAATTTGTTGCGGTAATGTCGATGGCTGATTAACATTAACCGTTGCAAACGCCGATGGTCCGGAATTTTGTACAATATTACTGATCGCAGTGGTTACACTACCTATTAAATCTTCAGTTCTTAATGAATCTAAACTTGGTGGCGATTCATTTGCAGCTGGTGGTTGATCTTTCCTACGAACTGTTGGTTTTTTCGTGGGTTTCATGCGATTTACGCCTGTACTATCAACTAGAGACGGTGGTTGCATTTTTTGTCCGGATACAATAATATTATTTGGATGTGATCCACCATCATTTTGTAATAAATTAACCAACAGTGGACTCGACAATGCAACTTGATTGCCATTCGAACTGCCTGATTGATTATTAGTGGAATTTGATGTTGAAGGAATACTAGTTTTGTATTGACTGACCACTTGATTGGGCAGTATTGATGATTGTGTTGTTGTTGTTGTATGTCCAGTTGTCAACATATGACTTTGCGTCAATGTATCTTGGGCGGGATAAGGCGGGGGCGGTTGTGTATGATGCTTAAATTGAGGTGTATTCTTAATGGTACTTGCTTGTGATTCGCGATTATGTATTGCTTGCGCAGCGTGTGTCATACTGGCAAATGGGAATGGTCCATTATAATTATTTCGCGGTGATGCATTTGTATTATTTGACGGTTGATTGCCAACAATATTTGAATTATTGCTAGATGATTGAACAGATTTAGCGAGAAATGCTGGTATTGGATCACAGTCAGTAGGCGCAACAACGTTTGGTGAACGAAATTGCGGTGATTTTTCAGATGTTGCTTCAGCACCAAGCAATTGTGCTACCTCACGTATTGTTGTTGGTACATTACATGAATTACTTGGTCCAGGTAACGATGTTGATGCATCGCTACTGTCATTTGACGAAGCACCATTGCTAGTATCACCACTACGACCTTTATTTCCATCTTGTGATGGGCCTGAATGTAATACAATTTCTTGTGCTTCGCCACCAAAACGACCCGCAATACGCAACGATATCACTTGATCGCCCTCTACTTGAACTGATAAAATACCCAATTGGGTTAATGTTGGTGAGCCTTCGCTGGCAAGCTCTCGTAGACGCAATGCCGCCTCCCGTGGTATTGAAAATGTTACTCTCACGGAATTCCATGGCTCAATTTTATTCACTTTTAAATCGTCACCTTTTTCTGTAAAAGAAAAAAAAAATAACCAATAAATATGATTTATATTCTATTCACATATTCTATTATTATAAATTTATCAATAAACAAATGAATACTGAATAATTAACAATTTAATTGTAGTTTAAATATCATCTTTTTTTTTTTCATCACCTTTTGAAAGCAGGTACTTTAAACGGTCAACAATGACCTTGAATTTATTTGGAAATTCAGGATCTCCTAGATCACCCTCGCACGTTACCACTGTCTCTATCAGATCACCATCACTATCTGCCGCCATGTCTGTTCAATGAAAAAAAAAAAAAAAATTGGTATTGTTAATATCAATATATTAATTGAAAATTGAAAAAATGAATAAAGTCAAGAATAAAATAGTAATGACAAAGTTTTTATTTACCAATCATCAATCACATAACTACCCAAGGAGCCTGGATAGGTCTCAGGGTATTATTACTATCCTTTGCGTGGTGAAATGCTTGCGTTTGCACTACGCAAGCTGACAGACCCAAACTCCACGCCAGGCTGTACGTTTAGTTTATAACCTTCCTGCATACAATACAAACAGAGTATTTAATTATTATTGTTGAGCGAAGAAAAAAAAAACAAGTGCATAAATAAATAAGCACGTTGATTATTCAACACAAAAACGAAAATGAAAATAAATAAATAAATAAATAAATAAATAAATGAATAGATAGATAGATAAACTGAAAAAAAAAAAAAATTAAATGGACGTAATAACACTTATAAAAATAAAAGTTTACAATAAATAAAATATCTATTGAGAATAAAACAATGTTTAATAAATGATTAAAAAAAAAAATTTGATAGAAAAACATTGATGAAAACAGACGGCATAAACATACTACAATGTAAGGCAAGGCATACACGCACAATAATAGGTTATAATTTGATCGAAATTGCCGATAAATTTTCACCAAACATTTTATACAATTATAAAAAAAAAATATATAAACCATTTATTATTGTAATAAAACAATGAAATATATTAATCACAATATTGAATAAATTATGGTAAGAGTGAATATTGTAAACTATTTCTGAAACGGCAATTAAAAATCCTTTAGGCCACACAGGAAAGGCGGCTTCGTTTTAGCAATACGGGAAATAGGTTATAGAATAAATTTTGGATTACGGTCCGGTAAGTTGCTTACTGTATTAATAATTATAAACAATTTTATCGGGATAAATATGTTGGTTTTATATTTTTCGCGATGATTTAGGTGTAAATAAGGCGCTGAGAACATTGGATATCGGGGGGGCCACCATTTTGTCCGTCGGGGGAGGCGAACGTGAAGTGGGCTCAAGCATGCTCATGGTAGCCCCGTCAATTGCACGTAAATTCAACTTAATAATTACCAAAGCGTCGTTTTCGCATGATAAATGCACATTGCCATTAATTAATAACTATTTAAAACACATTATTTAATCAATAATGACACGATTATTGCACTTGCACAGGGTGATTTGATACCGTATGAATACAGGAAAATTTCAACGTTACCCCATTTCTTTCCAAATATCGTGCGGGGATTTATCGCGTTTGAATATCAACGAGACACAACACCGTATCACTTATATTACGCAATAATAACACCGTAAAACAATTAATCCATTCACTGGACACAGTGTGTCGCAGAAATCACAAAAATACTCGTCATAATCGGCAATATAAAGGGACAAGTCATAAAACGCCATGAACAATAACAAGGAGCCGCCATTTGCAATGCGACCAACTGACATGCGCAAATCAATCGCGCGGGGCACCATGGGATAAAACGCTAGCGACGCCATTCGACATTTATCAAGAAACATATCGAGGTTTAACCTCTTTTCAATCATGTGTAATTGTAAATAATTATTATATACCAATTACAGTTGTATAAATTTTGTATTTTTCATTTAATGACTTTTATTTTGAATGTTTTTTTCTTTTCATTTTTCTTTTTGACTTTTCAATCGTATTCTATAATTTATAATTTAATACAGGAATCATTTAACACTACATGACGAGTTTAATTATAAATTATAAATTATTTTGGACAACTCTGCAATAGACCAGCATCTTCCATTATCTTTAGTTGCTTGTCGTCATCATAAGTTCTGTAAAAAAAGAAAAAAAAAATAGAATTACATGTACAAAATATGATTTTACATTTTTTTCATTATTTATTCCTATACTAGTCTTATTGAATTATAAATGTAAAATGAACATGTACCTGTAAAAATCATCGTATGCTTTTTTCCTTGGATCACTGTAAAATACTTTCATTGCATATCCAACAGCAAAAGTTGCTATAGCTCCAGTTAAAAGTTGCAATTTCATTTGCTTCACCCAAAGATTTCTCATCTGAGGTTTTTCAATAAGCTTCGACATCTGTGAACATGGTTGAATTGTAAAATTATGAAAGAATCATACATGAAGATTATCTTTTTATATGAAATAATTTACATTACAATTATCACCTTGACAATATTTCGACTTATCCAGAAATAAAAATGGAATCGCAAAAAAAATAAATAAATACAATATTTACACAAATGTTATTACGTAATGTGTTTTCTCATTATTTTAGAACTCAATAAAACATTCTCAAATAAATTTTGAATATCAAACAAAAAAAATTACTTAAATTTTTCTCACCTTGTATAACAATATTTATTATATTTAATGGCTATATGAAAACATATACTTGCACCGAAGGCAATCACGTCTTCATCAAAAAAATTTCTCTCCAACAAAGACTATGTAAAATTGATGTAGATGTAAAATAAATTGCATATGTGTATGTTCAGTCGTTCCATTTTACTCGTCTTTCTACTCTGCACATAATCTTCTAACACGCTCAATCATTTAGATCTCATCATTACCGACGTATTAGAATTTTACCTTTAAAAATTCCACACATAACCTAAAAATCATACGTAACCTTATAAAAACCAAAATAACCCACTTACATTCAAACCTCAGAATAATTATAAATAATTTCCTAAACAGCCCCTACAATACACTATCAATAACCAAATCTATTTACTAATTAATAACAACAATTAAAATAACATTAAAACTTTTATAAATCTTATCTTACCGACAGAGTCTACTATTACCATCCGAGTTAACATTAAATTGATTTCCTGAGCTTATCTAGCCTTCAGCATATCAATGGTTGTTTTTTTATGCGTCATAACATAATAAAAACACACTCACACACGCACCTTCCAACAAACCCACTGACATTCACTTAAACATTGCAAATTTCTTATATACATATATATAAACAAATATTGACGAGCATCAGGCGCCAGCTGAATAGTAATATCAATGGAAGTTATCAAATGAGGGGTGAACATGGTGAGTGATAAGCAGCATCAATGCAAAAAATATACGCAATAAAAACTCTAGAAAAAAAACAGAATGTGTTTAATATAAATAATCTCAATTAAATAATATTTTAATATTAATTATAGGTAGTGGAGATAATTAACAACATAAAATAATATGTTGTCACTATTAAATTCCAAAATTTAATTATCTCATTTCTAATAACAATATATTAGAGATAATCTCCTTATTATCATTGGATTGGAAATTACACATTTATATTTATATACACATATGTATTTATTAGACAATCTGCATATACAATTGATGACTGACTACCGATGTGAATATAGCATGAGTGCAAAGTGACTCGCACCCTATATATCCAATAATTCATGAGGACATATTGAGTGCAAGTGCACTAATCGTACTCAAGTTGAAAACTATGTACTGGTAGTATCAGTGTGTGTCATAGGTGAGTGATATGTAGTTGATTGGTGTATCTTTTTATTGTAGTTAATACATCAGTGAATAGAGTGCTCATCATTTCAGACAGGTTGTGCAACCCAACTTGGGAACGGTGAGTTATATATGAAATAATTTTTTTTTTTTTGTTATCGTCATCGTTGGATTGTTAGCAAAAAAATTGTAACTTTTGTATGAGAGAGGAGAACAATTTGGCATTGGGAGACTCGGCATTCTTTTATAAATATGCGTGTGATAAAAGTAACTGCTATCCAGTCGCGTTTTCTTTGTTCTTTATAACACTACAATTTTATAAATTATTTTATATTTAAAACTGGTTTTTCTAGTGAATATTAATTAATATGTATTATTATTTAAAATATATTTTAAATTATTTTCAAAAAATTATGGTTGTTTTAATTGTTGATGGTAATGAAAGATTGTGATTAAATTGTTGGGATTTGATATTGATAGACATTATTTAAGATAGGATATCAATTATAAAAATCAAATTAATCATTTGTGATAAAAATAATGTTTTTGTTTTCAATTTTTAAGAATAATATTTGGAAATTATATGTGTATTTATAATCGATAAACTGATAAAAAATGATAAAATATTTATACCTATTGTACAAGGTGATATGTATTTATAATTAAATTTTTCTTTTTTATATATTCATTTACAGTTTAGTGACAAGATCATGGAACAAATGATTTCACTGAGCTCGCAAAATCCATTGTCATTGCTCATGAATTTTGGAATGATGGCGTGGAATAGCACCTGTGGCAGTGATAATTGCTCTGGCCATGGTGAGTGCCACAATGGAACGTGTTTATGTGAAGTAAGTATAATTAAAAATTATTTGAACAATAAGGTATTATATTCTACAATAAATAATGTTTATATAATTAATTTATTATTATCATCTCTCATTTTAGATTCAATTCGATGGTACCGAATGCCATGTGCCAAATTTCAGCTATTTTATCGCTTTTGCAACAATGTTTTTTGTATTGGCATTTATTTGTCTGACACAATTAATAATGTGTATTGTCGCTGAATGGCAAAAAATGAAAGCTCCATCTTTTCTTCGTGCATGCCGTGTTACAACACAAAAAGTCTTGTACTTTATTGTTTTCTTGGCATCAATAGTTAGAGGAGCTTACTTTACTGCGCCGGTAAGTGAGAAAAAAAAAATATGTGCAATTTTTTAAACAAGATTTCTTCTAGATGCAAAACGCGGATTTATAATTTTTATTTATTTATATTTTAGAATGCATTTAAAGAAGGTTGGTCCAGGACTCTTTCATCAACATACTATCCTCTTTTATTGAGTGGTTCATCATTAATTGTCTGTTTCTGGGCTGAAGTATTTCATTTACGTGATATACGCACTGACAAACCTCAATTTTTATCAAAATCATTCCTTGCATTTGTCGTATTCAATTTAATGACTTATTCGCTGCTTCTTGCTGAATTTATTGTATCACAAATAAATTCAGAAATTGACCAGAGCTTCTACACTCATATATTCAATGGATGCTATGCTGTTTTACTGTTTATCGTCGTCATTTTATTTTTAATTTATGGCGTTGAAGTATATTTCAAAATACGCGGTGGATTTTTGAGTGAACATCGTGTTACATCAATAGCGACAAATGTTCGTACACCAGAAAGCACAGATGAAAAAAAATGTGGCGAAGAAAGAATTACTGCTAAATTATTTGAGCCAACGCCATCGACTTCTACTGAACCGATAAATTTAGAACAAATTAATACATCACAATTGCATCAATCAAGATTTGGATTATTGGTTCAAGCATTTATGCTATTTATTATTGTGGGATTTTTATTCAGCGAAACACTCAGTGAATTTTGGAAGACCAAGTGAGTACATATTTTATTTATAAATAAAGAATAATTTAGATTACTCGACCAAAAAACAAGTAAAAAAATTTACGAACAAATAAATATTGCATTCTTAGGGTTCCATTGAACAGTCGCAATTGGCATGACGTGGTGTTTCGTGTAATTGAAGTTGGCGTGGCACTTTGGTTTCCATGTGTCCTCTGGAATTGCATGAGGTATTTATTGCATAACAATAGAACAAATTAATTTATTCATATTTTTCTTCAGTTTATTAATGCAAATTTATATGAATAATTCAATTATTTTTTGTTTAATTTATTTTTTTTCAGTCCAGAACAACTGTGGATATTGAATCCTAAGAGAATATTGAAGCGCTTGGACTTGGATCAACCTAAATATCCAAAGGAAATAGAATTGCAAGAAAAACGTGACCTTGTGGATGCAAAATCACCATTGGATTCTAGTTCTGTTAACAATAAAGATTGTTGGATTTGTTATGATAGTGAAACACAAGATTCAGGACCATTAATTCAACCTTGTCAGTGTCGTGGTGACGTCAGCACTGTACATCATGATTGCTTGCGGCGATGGCTTGTGGAGGTACATAATTTTTTTTTTTTCATCTTTTCGTCATCACTAAAAATACATGACATAATTCAGGAGTTTAATGTTTCTTTTTTTTTGTTTTTTTTTTTCTTTGTTTGTCGTAGAGTTCGATGAATCCAGATAGCCTAATGTGCAAGGTGTGTGGCACAGAATATAATGTCGAACATGCAAGCAGATTGGATTGGCAAAATAGTTTAACCCCACGCCATTGGCTACAAACATTTGGAATTGTAACAATGATGTGTGGCTCATCAGCTGCCGCATGGATACTTATTCAATTGGTTGAGAGTCCAATTATTCGTATGTTAGCTGCTGGGGCAGCGCTATTAATTATATATGTTTGTATAAGGTGAGAAAAAATTACTTAATTGTTTCACAATTTTTCTAATTCCCAATATGATTTTTTATATTAATTTTGTATTCGTCTATTTGCAGGTTCCTGAGTCTCAATACTGTTGTGGCGTATCAACGTGCCAAAATATCGTCTTTGAATATTGTTGGTGCTAGTGATGGTAATGGTAATACAAAAGTTGGACCTGTATCCACAATTAGCAATACAGTGACGGTAAATTTGCCAAAATCCCAACCAACTACAGTATAAATATAAAATTACTTTTCTGGTCTAATCCTGTTTGGTACAAACATCCATACAATTAATGTTACTCTATTTGAAAAAAAAAAAAACAAATGAAATTTGTTATGATTTCTCAATTTAAAAGTTAATTTATTCAATGATAAATATTTATTCGGAAATCAATTAGTCGCGTTTTTTTTTTTGTTTAGTTAAATTAAGAGAGAAAATTATTTTTAAAACGATGCAAATATGGATATTATTATAAATTAATATGAATCGCGTAAAAAATCATAAAATTTGATAGTGAGCCATAATTTCATATCTTTTTTTTTGTTTTAAGCCAATGACTAAGTTTTTTTTTATCGATAAATTCACGTCAATATACGATCTTTCATTTTTATGACAAAACTTTGAACTGTTTCAATAAGAGAAACAACAAAAAACTTTATAGAATCGATTATGACGCGAAGGAATTTGTCCAGATAAAATATAACAACCACGTACATTAACCATATAAATTTCATTATCTTCCAATTTATTCAATGTAATTCTTAGTGCAAAATATGCAATATTGTACTGATATCTGACTGTCGTATGAAAAAAATTCCTTATTTCTTTATATAAGACTTCATAATTGTAGAATCATCCAAAATAATCGAAACAATTAATGTATTTGTGCATTGATGAAAAGAAAAAAAAGGTATATCCCATATACGCTAAGCGCTCATTAATGATACAGTATTGATATAAGAAAAATATTGAAAATTAAATTTTTTTCCTATTCACATATATAATCAATCCTGATTATGAATATGAACAACATAATTCTACCTAAAAACATTAAGAAAACCAGAAAAAAGTGAAATAAAAAGTAAATTCAAGATCAATGCAAAATGTGTTGATTAAAAAAAAAAAATTGGTCCATGTATAAATATGCTTTATGGTAGCTATAAATATCATATCTGTTAATTATTAATGATAACTATCGATAAGTATTTTTTTTTAATCATTAAATCATAAATATTATATTGGCAATAATATTATTAACGAACTATTCTCATTGTAGAGTGTGGTGCACTTCATCATATGTGTTTTGAAGACAATATTCACCTGAAGAAAAACAATACTGTGTAAAATAGCTTTTCCCTTTTTTTTTTCTTGATGGAATGTCTTTACTCGTGTTCAAAACATTTTAAAAACTTAAATGTATACATGCTTAGAAATTACATATACACAGATATTGTAGACATAGTATGTTGGTGCTTATTGCGTCAATCGATTTTATTTGTACACAATAATTAATAATTGTTCATTCTCATAATGAATATAATTATAATTATTTATATTTTCAATTTTTCTCATATTCATCAACTATAAAACAACTCTTTTAAATATAGCACGTATTTGGAACAAGAAGTAGACAAAAAAAAAATGAAGTTACAAGAGGGTAGTGGTAAGCTGTGATAATATATAAAAAAAAAATGTATAAACTGAGTAAATTAATCATTTAAAAATAAAAACCATCGTACTAGAATATTTAAATGCATTTTTCTTTATTTTTTCTCTACCATTACTTCTGTATAGTTAATTAATTAATTGATTATTGCGAGAGTATAAAGTTTAATTTCAATTTTGTTTCAGTCAACAAAATGAAATTGAAAACAATCTATGATTAAAGCATCTTTGTGCCTATTAAAATTCTTGAAATATTCTTCGGAAATAAAAATTTATCGAATAATACGCGTTTGATAAGCACACATATATATTTCACGGTTGTAAAACGCAGAGGATGAAATCAACAAATGCGTCATCATGTAGAGAAATTAGTATTTTCTTTTTTAAATTAAAATTTGCCTTTTTCTTTTCTTGTCAATTTTAATTTGTTTTTTATTTGATTGGTAGTAGTCTTGTGTTTGTAAGGAAAATTTGATTGAAAGTGGGTTGCAGTAAATTTTATGACAAAATTATATATTAGGAGAATTGGGGAAATTAATTAATAGGCTTTGGAAATAGTTGCTACGGACAAAACATTGAACTGATTTAATGTAGTTTTAGAAAATAAAGAATGATAAAAAAATTGCAGTAAATGTACAATTCACTCCGATATTTACTCGAGATAGAAAAAAAAATTCCAAGTCATTTTCATTATCAATATTTACGTATTAAGAGACAGTGACTTAAATTATTATATACGAAGATACATGATTGATTTCCAATTGATTCGAATATTATCAATACTTGTTATAATTACTAGTTGATATACAAATACAACCAAATATATATATATTTTTTTTTTTTCATGTATCAGTAGTTGAACATTTGAACGTTATTTTGTTCGGAATAAATATATTATTATTTTACTTCCGTTTGATAACTGGTATTTCGTTCAAGCATATGACAATGAAATCTGCCGGTTCAATGATAGGCGAATGAATGTCGTGGAAAAAAGAGTTGAATAAATAATAAGAAACGTTGACCACGATACGTTTATTATTACTTTTTTTTTTTTTTTTTTTTTTTTCGTTTAAATTAATCAGAGTATTTGGAAAAATTTCTGACCGCTTTCCTCTTGTCTTTCGCTTCTAACTGCGTGCTTTATGTATATTTATCAGGTTTGTAATTTTTTTACTTATTTATTTATGGTGAATGAAGGATAAATGCGGATATGAAAACACTTTAGCCTACGCTGAAATAATAAAAAAAATAGAATGTAAATTGAAATGAATTAGTGGCATTAACTTATTATTAAAATCTAATTGAAATGTAAATTAATTTCAAGATAAATTTTTACCTGCAATTCCAGCTATTGCTTCAGAAGCAAAATATTTTACATCAACATCAGAATCTGTGTTGAGTTTATCGAGAACAGGCTTTACTTGTGTTTGGACCGCGTTGGGTTCAAGGAAAGGTCCAATACGTTGAAGTGTTTTAGCAACATTGAATCTGACATTTGCAACATTATCATTTGCCATTGCTAATACAGTAGGGAGCATGATTTTTGTTGTAATTTCTTGACCACAAACTTCAGCTAAAACCTGAATGAAATTTTTTGATAAACATAATTATGTAAAATTACTTCAAGTAAAATATAAATGTTAAATATTTATAAATCAATCATGAATGTAAACCACTAACATTAATGCAAAATAGACAAGTCATTCTGTGTAAATAATTTTGATCCCTGGACATGTTCAAAACTTTTGGTATAATTGTATTTTGCGCCCATTCAGGACCGAATTTCTCCACCAGTTTTTTCAAATTCAGCGTTGCTGCCTCTCTGATTGCATAAACATGATCAACTAGCCAATTCATTGATAATGAATTCAATTTTTCGTCGAAGAATTCAACTCCCAATTGTCCAGCTAACAGTGGCATGTATTCAATAATTGCTAGTCGCACTCTCCATTTAGAATCTTCAGCCAATTCGACAATAGCTGGTAAGAGCGATTGAGAAAGTTGTTGAATGCCTATAACTTCGTTCACACAATCTAAATTACTGATAATATTAAGACGCACTTCTGGGCATTCATCTTTGAGTTGCATAAGAAAGAGCGGAAGCAAATGCTCAATTGTACTGTAAGGAAAAATTTCAATTGAATCATCTAAATATTAGACAAATATTTTTTTGTTTCACTTTGTCTCTTCTATGGTGAATAACTCACTTGTGTTTGCCAAGAATGGGACTGAGACCCATGATAACACTGGCCAACGCTGATTTTACATGTTGATTAGGATCAGCCACAAGTTCTTTTACATATGGTAAAATGTTTGTCATGATGACATTCTCTTGGCTGAATTGATCGAGATTTTGACAAAACTCACGAACTTTATCAGCTGCAGCAGCTCGAACTTCAGCTTCAGCGTCTTTCAATAATACTTGAAAAGCTGGCACGAGATCCGTTTTTGTTATCTCTGGGCCAACAGCTTTTTGAAGCTATCAAATTGAATTGAAAAGATAAATTAATAATGCATTTTTAATAATCACCACATGGAACTCATGCATTTAGATTGAAAATAATATTCACACTGGTAAATTTATCGGCAACCATGTATCGCACTCGCCATGATTGATCACCGGCGCATTGACGAAGCGTTGGCATTACCAATTGTTCAACATCGTCTTGCTGAAGTAGCGATGCAATACTGACACACGCATCAACAGCTAATAGGCGAACAGAATCCTGAAAATAAAAATAATACAGCAAGAAAAATCAAGTATATTATTTAATTCATTAATCATAAATTACAAATAAAAAAAAATTTCTAAAAATTACCTGTTCATCTTGTGCCAAAATGACAAACATTGGTATTAAATCTGATTTAAGATATTCAATCTCTACAGCTTTAGCGAATTCTCCTAATTTTGATGCTGCCGAACGACGAACCATTGGCGTATCATCTTGGCATAAATTACGAAAATGATTTCTCAATTCAGCTTTTGTCGCTGGACTGACACGCGGATAACAAACACTTATAAGACCGCATGCTGATGTTCGTGACGTAAACCAATCACCAGATGCCAAACGTTGTACCAATGGGACAAAATTATCTTCCAAATATGCTGGACTGTGTTGGCTTTCAATGTTTCTCAGCGATTCAACAGCTTTGTCACGCACAATAGTTTCTTCAACGGCAGCCAGAGCTTCCAATGGTGGCTAATCATCATATAAGATAAAAACATTCAATCAGTGGTTCATAAATTTCACAATTTTATATACATTCAACAATTATACAGAAAAATATATTATGGAATTTACCAAAAGGTAGTGAACATATTCAGGACCACCAACAAGTGGTGTAAATGATCCAAGTTGTTCAGCGAGTGCAAGTAAAACTTCGTCTTCATCATAAATAGTCTCTGTCAAAAATGGCATCAATTCACTGCGTGTTCGATCTGCCCCCAATGCCAATGCAATTGTAGACAGCTTTTTGATCGAATTTAAACGTAGCTAAAATACAAATATATGTCATTAATGCATACATAGATTAATTATTCAAAGATTAGGGTTGAAGCTTTGAAAATGTATTGAATGTGACATTAGAACAAGAGTTCTTTAATTTATATAAAACACCGATAATTATTGTAAACTCTCGCAATAATTTTATGCTAATAAAAAAATGACTGTAATATTATTATGACGAAATTATGCGGTGACTAACAACGTAATTTCATTGTTAATTAGATGAAACAATTTGTAGTAAACAAACCTGTACATCTTCATTTTTCAGTTCATCGATTAAAACCGCGATTGGATAGAGACTATCGTCTGTAGATGAATCGGCTGATGCCATTTTGCTAATAGTCACAACTAACAATCGACTGTTTGACAATTTATCCAATTTTTTTTTCTCAACACACAAAATATCTCACAATCACATGAGAGAGATGTGTAATAATTCGAGAATAAAGACGGTAATGTTGCTTTTGCGCATGTCTAGCCGGGTAGACCAATTGAAATTATCCACTAGATGGCAGCATGATCGCCGCGCGATATTTAAATGTATACATAGTCATTAATGAGTTCTTTGCAGCAGTTGTGATGTGCTTTCACGGATTTGTGATTTTCAAACCATGAAATATTTTGATATATATTGAGATATTTTCAAGTGACAAGGTAAAGGCTTAGTAACTTTAGTGAACAAAAAGGAAGAAAAAAAAAAATTAAAATTTGTAGTAAAGTTTACAATTTACTCCGATATTTATGCAAGATAGAAGGAATGATTCTGTGTCATTCACTTTATTAACATTTACGTATTTAAGGACAGTGACTTAAAGTATTATATACGATGATACATAATGAAAGATATTAGATTGAACTGAATATTTTCAATACGTGCTATAAATACTAATTGATATATAAATACAATCGAATTCGTTTTTTTTTAAATATCAATAGTCAAATACTCGATCGCTAATTTGTTTCAAATAGATACATTATTATTTTATTCCCATTTGATAAATGATATCTTGTTTAAGCATATGATGATGAATTGTGTGTCGTTAATGATATCCTAAAATGAATGTTGTGGAAAAAAGGGATTAATAAATAATAACAAACGCTGATCACTATCCGTTCATCATTACTTTTTTTTTTTTTTTTTTTTCTATTAAATTAGCCAGAGTATCTCGAAAAATTTTTTAACCATTTTCCTCCAATCTTTCGCTTCTGGCTTTGTGTTGTATATATATATTTATCGGATGTTTTTTCTTGCTTTATTTATTCATTTTGAATAAAAGATAAATGCGGTTATCAAAACTGCTTAGCCTACGCTGAAACAAAATTAAAACAAATATGAATTGAAATAAATTAGTTGCTTAAACTTTTATTGGAGTTGAATTTAAATATAAATTAATTTTAAAATGAATTTTTACCTGCGATTCCGGCGATTGCTTCAGAAGCAAAATATTTTACATCAACATCAGAATCTGTGTTGAGTTTATCGAGAACAGGCTTTACTTGTGTTTGAACCGCGTTGGGTTCAAGGAAAGGTCCAATACGTTGAAGTGTTTAGCAACATTGAATCTGACATTTGCAACATTATCATTTGCCATTGCTAATACAGTAGGGAGCATGATTTTTGTTGTAATTTCTTGACCACAAACTTCAGCTAAAACCTGAATAAAATTTTTTGATAAACATAATTATGTAAAATTAGTTCAAGTAAAATATAATGTTGAATATTTATAATCAATCATGAATGTAAACCACTAACATTAATGCAAAATAGACAAGTCATTCTGTGTAAATAATTTTGATCCCTGGACATGTTCAAAACTTTTGGTATAATTGTATTTTGCGCCATTCAGGACCGAATTTCTCCACCAGTTTTTTCAAATTCAGCGTTGCTGCCTCTCTGATTGCATAAACATGATCAACTAGCCAATTCATTGATAATGAATTCAATTTTTCGTCGAAGATTCAACTCCCAATTGTCCAGCTAACAGTGGCATGTATTCAATAATTGCTAGTCGCACTCTCCATTTAGAATCTTCAGCCAATTCGACATAGCTGGTAAGAGCGATTGAGAAAGTTGTTGAATGCCTATAACTTCGTTCACACAATCTAAATTACTGATAATATTAAGACGCACTTCTGGGCATTCATCTTTGAGTTGCATAAGAAAGAGCGGAAGCAAATGCTCAATTGTACTGTAAGGAAAATTTCAATTGAATCATCTAAATATTAGACAATATTTTGTTTGTTCACTTTGTCTCTTCTATGGTGAATAACTCACTTGTGTTTGCAAGAATGGGACTGAGACCCATGATAACACTGGCCAGACCTGATTTTACATGTTGATTAGGATCAGCCACAAGTTCTTTTACATATGGTAAAATGTTTGTCATGATGACATTCTCTTGGCTGAATTGATCGAGATTTTGACAAAACTCACGAACTTTATCAGCTGCAGCAGCTCGTACTCAGCTTCAGCGTCTTTCAATAATACTTGAAAAGCTGGCACGAGATCCGTTTTTGTTATTTCTGGGCCAACAGCTTTTTGTAGCTATCAAATTGAATTGAAAAGATAAATTAATAATGCATTTTTAATAATCACCACACGGAACTCATGCATTTAGATTGAAATAATATCACACTGGTAATTTATCGGCAACCATGTATCGCACTCGCCATGATTGATCACCGGCGCATTGACGAAGCGTCGGCATAACCAATTGTTCAACATCTTCTTGCTGAAGCAGAGATGCAATACTGACACACGCATCAACAGCTAATAGGCGAACGGAATCCTGAAACCAAAAATATTACAATAATGAAAATTATATACAATATTTAATCTACTTCTTATGAATAATGAATTAAAAAAATATTCTAGAAATTACCTGTTCATCTTGTGCCAAAATGACAAACATTGGTATTAAATCTGATTTAAGATATTCAATCTCTACAACTTTAGCGAATTCTCCTAATTTTGATGCTGCCGAACGACGAACCATGGGCTATCATCTTGGCATAAATTACGAAATGATTCTCAATTCAGCTTTTGTCTCTGGACTGACACGCGGATAACAAACACTTATAAGACCGCATGCTGATGTTCGTGACGTAAACCAATCACCAGATGCCAAACGTTGTACCAATGGGACGAAATTATCTTCCAAATGTGCTGAACTGTGTAGACTTGCGATGGTTCTCAACGAGTCAACAGCTTTGTCACGCACAATAGTTTCTTCAACGGCAGCCAAAGCTTCCAATGGTGGCTAATAATCATATAAGATAAAAACATTCAATCAGTGGTTCATAAATTTCACAATTTTATATACATTCAACATTATACAGAAAATATATTGTGGATTTACCAAAGGTAGTGAACATATTCAGGACACCAACAAGTGGTGTAAATGATCCAAGTTGTTCAGCGAGTGCAAGTAAACTTCGTCTTCATCATAATAGTCTCTGTCAAAAATGGCATCAATTCACTGCGTGTTCGATCTGCCCCCAATTGCCAATGCAATTGTAGACAGCTTTTTGATTGAATTTAAACGTAGCTAAAATACAAATATATAATGTCATTAATGCATACATAGATTAACTATTTAAAGATTAATGTTGAACTTTATAAAACGTGTTTGATATTTGACATTAAGAGCACGAGTTACTTAATAGATATAGACTACCGCTAATTGTTGTAACCTCTCGCAACAATTTCATCTAAATAAAAACATGATTGTTATATTATTGCAGTGAAATACTGCGATAAATAATAATGCATTTTATTATCAATCATATGAAATAATACGTAGTAAACTAACCTGTACATCTTCATTTTTCAATTCGTCGATTAAAACCGCAATTGGATAGAGACTGTCGTCTGTGGATGAGTCGGCCGCTGCCATTTTGCTGATAGTCACAACTCACAACTCACAATTTATCCAATTTTTTTTAGCAAAGAAAAATAATATAACGTAAGATGAAGACAAGGTATGCTCTTGCGCACATCGGACCGTACGGACCAATCGGAATTGAATTCTTAATTAGCTCTGGCAAGAGTTTTTGTCATTCTGCTGTCCAATCAAAATTATCATCTAGATGCCGCCATTTTCGCCGTGTGATTTGATTGAATGTATAGTTAGCTTATTAATGCAATAGTTTGTGAACCCGACAGCAGTGACGACGTGATGATGATGGAGTAATCGTGACGCTTGCGCAGTAGCACCTTTTTTCCTTTTCAGGGGGGGTTTAAGTTGCACGGTTCGCCATCTAGTGGTTATTTCAAAAAATACTCAGCGGATTTTCATTAGAGTGGAGCTTCTCAAAAGTACTCACCCCTGAAGTATAACCAATCACATATTTCATTTAATATTACAAGTTATGAAAGTCATATTCTATCTATCAAAATCCTCAATTCATATTAATCATTAATTATAATCATTTGTTTTCTAAAAACTATTTGTTTTACATCTTTCATGACTTCAAACTCAATTAATCAATTTGTTATTTTGAAATGCGCGCCAATAGTTAGTGCGCTCGCGCATTCATGAGCGCAATTATTATTCAACAATACATTAAAAAACACTCCAGACATAAAACACCCATTCAAATATCGGAATCAATTTATCCTCCCACAAATAAATTAATCCCAATTATTGCAATCATTATTTATATCAATGAATTCTAATAAAAAATCACAACATAAATTTTCAAATTTACTTCCAACTTTGTGGCGCCACAATCTCTTCAATAGTTTCACACACATACATAATCATACCCATTTCTTGCCTTACATTCAATTGTGTATTTGTGTGTTATGACTTTCAACAATATTGTGAAATGGACACCGGTAAAGCAAAATATTTTATAAACAATTATAATTAATACATGTACTTCGTATTCACAACATCCAATCATATTCTTGCAATTTCGTCATATTTATTTGCATATCTCATTAAACAACATAGCTATTATATATTAATATTAAAAATAATAACATATCAATAACACAATTAAATTTTATTTTACCGGCATGTGCTGACAATTAAACTCAATTACATAAAGTTATCACACCTTTATAGGTTTAACCTAACTATATTTATATTAATTTTTTTCACCATTTATTGCTCAATTTCTTTCATTATTGATAATTAAAAATTTAATCGATTCTGTTGTTTATTTTCTCTACCGTAAATAAATCAAAAATCAAACTCGCAAATTGAAAAAAAAAAAAAAAAATCTTCGTGTGGTGAGAGAGAGAGAGAGATCGGTATATGAAATTTATACGAGTGCAAGGGAGAAGGAAGTGTTATAATAAAGGAAGATGACACAATGACACCGAAAGGGAGCACTGCGTATATCCATTGAAATGCATTAAGGCTATTGTCCATACAGGCATACGCATGCGCATTAATAATGATATTGAACTTAACCATAAGCATAAGCGATTTGACCAATCCGAGTTCTCTATTTCCATCTTTACTTTTTAATCTGCCGATTCGGATTGGTGAATCCACTTACGCCCTTATGGATTACGTGTGCGTTTATGTATATGATTCAGTGTGATGGACTTTATTATATGCATGTCGGGTGTGTTTGACTTTTGCGATAAAATCTTTAAATAATATATATTGTATTTTTTTCAGTGTCAATTAAGTCCGTAATTTACATGAGTAAATTACAATCGTAATTTTAGATATAATGAGCATTGAATGATTGAGGTAATGATAAAATTGATAGTGTTAATAGGCGTTTTTATCATTTATTTTGAGGTTAGGATATTACGCACGTTATTCCAGTAGCCAAATAGTGTGTTTTACACACTCCCTCTCTTTTTCACTTATAATCTTTATTATTTTTCTTCGCTATTCACTTTTTTGCGCACAATAATTATTGTGTCAAAATTCCGATGATTAAATACATGATTTATCAATGGTATTAATAATTTATTGGTAATATCAGTTGATCAATCATAATTAATTTAGTGATTACTTTTTATTTAAAATGTATTAATAAATTATTCTATGAGATTAATTTCTTGTCTTTTAATTTTGTTGTCATTATAATTAAACAGGCACTTGAATGAGAGTTCAATAATTGGCGCTCGATAACAAAAATTTTGGAGGATTGGTTCTATATTTGTGAGCAAATATGAACGCGGCTGTGATAGAAGTACTGGAGAAGGCTGGTAGTCAGGATCCAAATGTCCTGAAGCCTGCAGAACAAACTCTGAGAGAGTGGGAAATTCAGAGAGGATTTTACACAACATTATATGTAAATAAAAAAACATATGTTGAATGCATGATTCATTTTCGTTTATTCAATAAATTAATCAATTGAAATAATTTTAATATTATTGAAATATTTATATTAAATTTACAGAATGTTTTTTCTAATCATTCCTTGCCAGTAAATGTAAGATGGATGGCAGTGATGTATTTTAAAAATGGAGTGAATAAATATTGGTGGAAAAATGCACCAAAGTAAGTGTTGAATATAATTATTTAAATATGTAATATGTAATTGAGAATATTAATTTGTTGTATATAATTTATAGTGGAATCGCTGAGGATGAAAAAGAATTCCTTCGACGAAGTTTAATTGCAAGTTTTGATGAGCCTGTTAATCAAATAGCAACATATATTGCTGAAATAATTGGAAAAATTGCACGACTTGATTTTCCACGTGAATGGGACACATTAATACCAACATTACTTGAAGTAATACGTGGACAAAATTCAATTGCACAGCATCGTGCATTATTAACACTTCATAATGTTGTAAAAACATTGGCATCAAAACGATTACTTGCCGATAGAAAAATGTTTGAACAATTAACATCAAATATGTTTAATTTCATTCTAAATTCATGGAATACCTATACAGAATCATTTCTTATATTGGCATCAAATGGAGCTGATGAAAATCAAATTCGTGAGCAATTAGAAATGGCATTACTTTTATTACGAATATTGCGACAACTTATTGTCGGTGGATTTTCGCGTGATGATATGTCAAAATCTGAGGATGCAATGTTATTTTTAAAAGTAATATTTGAGCGTGCTAAAGCCTGTCTTGAATGTCGAAAAACTTTAATGTTACGTGGAATACAAGTTGAATCACTTGAAAAATTTATAATACACTTGACCAAAGTATTAAGTGGTTCATTAGAGTATCATCCTTATTGCTATATTGAATTAATACCAGCGACATTAGAATTCACCGTTTTTTATTGTTTTACAACAGCTGGAATGCCATTTACATTTGAAAAATTTGTAATTCAATGTTTAAATTTGATTAAATCTATATTAATTAATGTTAATTATCGTCGCTCTACAGAGGACAGTTATATGCATCCAAAACATATGGCAGTATCGAGAGCAGCTCAATTAAGAAAAGAATTTTTTACGCCAGAAACATTGAAAGAAATTTGTTCAAAACTTGTGACACATTATTTTTTGTTAACGCAATCGGATTTTGAAATGTGGGATGCAGATCCAGAAGGTTATGCGGTGGATATTGGTGAATCACCAATATATAATTTACGAGCTTGCACGCGAACAGTTTTTGTATCAATGTTTCCAGAATTTGGTAAAGCAATGACTCCAGTATTGATTGACTTGATGCAAACGTATTATCGACCAGTCGATCCTAATGATTGGGGTGCAATATTGATGAAAGACGCTGTTTATTTGGCAGTCGGTTTAGTGGCATTCGATTTATGGGACGATGTTGATTTCGATCAATGGTTTTCAACAACATTAAAACAAGAATTGGAAGTGAAAGATAGCCATTATAGAATAATAAAACGACGTGTTTGTTGGCTAATTGGTAAATGGACACGTGTTAAATTAGATCCAAAATTAAGACCAGAATTGTATGAAATGATGATTGGCGCATTGAGCTCGGATGAGGATTTAGTTGTACGTTTAGAAGCAAGTTGTACATTGAGACATGCATTGAATGATTTTCAATTTGTTAGCGAAGAATTTATGCCATTCCTTGAAAGAATATTTACGCTATTGTTCAATCTTCTTCGTGAAGTCACTGAATGTGATACAAAAGTATAAAATTCATTTCAATTCACTTTTACATTAATTTTAATACATATAATATTAATATCTATATACTTTTTTTTATCCACAGATGCAAGTACTTTATGTATTGTCATTTGTAATTGAGCAAGTAGGCGAAAATATCAGACCTTATGTTGCTCCACTCAGTGCCTACTTGCCATCATTGTGGCAAATATCGGAGAATCATAATATGCTAAAATGTGCCATTATTTCTACACTTGTACACTACGTAAAAGTATGCACGAAAAAACAAAATTAGAATGAAAAAAAAAGCGAGAATAAATATTTTTCTATATTACTATTTTTCCTCCAGGCATTGAGAGCAGAAAGTGCTATTGTGGAACAAATGATTGTGAGCATGATAGGTTTGAGTTGTGATTTAAATCAAGATGCTCATGTTTATTTATTGGAGGACGGTTTGGAATTGTGGTTGGCAGTGCTGGAAAATGCCACGGTGTTGACGACAGGAATGCGCGATCTTTTTCGAAATATGCCAGCACTTTTAGGTAAAAAACAAACAGACAAAAAAACACATTTAATTAAAAATAATATTAAATTAATGTATGGAAAATAGTATAAGGTGAAAAATTTATTTATTTTTTAGATTGTGGATTGGATTTAGTAACGCTTGGCCCAGCGCTCAATGTTATTCAAGCATACGTGCTTCTAAGTCCTCGAGAATTTATTGGTGAATGGGGCATACCTATAGTTAAAGGTATTAAGTCAATTTTGATGGATTTAAGAGTCCATGAAGTAGCGCCCGTAATTGCTCTATTGGAATTAATTTTAAAAGTTGCGTCAGAGCGAGGTGCACAACTTATTAAAACGCTTCTAGGTAGAATATTTGAGTGAGTATTCAATTATAATTAATCCAATTATTTATGAAATTAATCTAATTTACTATAAAAACGTATTTATATTTAATATTCATTTACAGGATTGTTTATCTTGATGAGGATGATGCATTGAGAGTGATGAATGCAAGTTTGGTTGTAATTGCTCGTGTGTTAATTAGTTCTCCTGATGTATTTGCGCAGGTAAAAATATTGTAATTCTATATTTTTTTCTTATTTTATTTCTATTAATTATTGTATAAATAATTTTTTAATAATCATTAATATTATGTACAGGTTGTGAGTGAATTAACGCGTAAAATCGGTAATGAACAAACTGAAGAGACAGTTTTAGGTCGACTAATTGATATTTGGCTTCGTTATATGTCTAATAGTGTCTCAGAAAAAAAATGGTTAAAATGTCTTGCGATTGCATTGTGCTCACTTTTAAATTCAAACAGTCCACCCGTTGTGTTTGCACATTTTTCAACAATTATTTCCAATATTGTCGAAGTACTCAATGACATTATGGTTGTTAGTTTTAATGAAAAGGAGGGTTCCTACGAGTGAGTTTGTCATTTTATTTTATCATAATATTTTATTGAATTTCTGAATAAGTAAATATTTTTATAATTAATATATGAATTTTAGTTCGCTGTTGCTTGCTAATTATCCAGCAGAACATCAGCATGTTACTGAAGATGATGACGAGAAATACAAGTCTGAACACCAAACTCGATTAACACAATTGTGTTTTGAAGATCCTGTTCACACAGTTTGTTTGAGAGATTTTCTACAGAATCAAGTGAATATTTATTTTCCACTTATGCTATCACAATTTACTTATAAAATATCTTATCACAATTTTTTTAATAATGAATAAATATTATTTTAGCTCACTACTCTTCGAAGATCAATGAGAAATGATCAATTTGAGCAAATTATTTCAACACTTCGTCCAGAGATTGATCAACAGTTGAGGGAACATATAGTGCTCTGAATAAAATTAATGTCCAGAAATTATTGATCTTTTTAATACGCGTCTTTTTTTTTTTTTTTAAATTAATATAATAAAAACCAGTACCGTAAGATATAAATAAGAATAACAGAGTCAGTTTAATTATAAAAAGAAAATAAAAAAAAAAAATACAAATAGCGATTATCAAATTTAACACGAGGGAGAAATATAAATACATTAAATTGCAAATGTAATTGTGATTTTATGTATAAAGATATTATGAATATCATAATTGCTCTCATTGTGTAAAATCGCGCTATTTTAATGTACAATATTATCTGTTCCACTGTATTAATAATGTTGATAATAAAAATGAAACAGGCTTTCGTCATGATTTTCGTTGATTAAATCAACCATTTTTTCAATGGAAAATATTTCTATATACGTAAATGTATATAATTTTTGCAAAAACTCGGTGAATGTCATTATAACTAATTAGTGAACGTGATTTTGTATGAAAATAATTATTAAGTGGCGTGTGAATAAATTAAAACTTAGTAATTAAACAAAATAAAAAGAAAAAAAGTCTATTTAAACTTTGCGCGTAATATATTTTTTTTTCACACACTGCGCAACTAGATGGCGCAATTTTCCACGCAGGCGTTAATAATTTTGGAAAAAAAAATTGAAAAAAAAAAATCAAGGGGGATACATAAGTATATATGTATGTATGTAATGCATACTATTATGTACTCTTGTGGTAGATTGTTGTACTTTTCAACAGCTGTTGTGTGTGACTGCGACTGTGTGTCAAATTTCTCTCTGTGGGAGGTTAAAAGTCGTGCAATTACTTCGGATATCACCTTGCCGATAAATCAATTTGCGGTATGTAAAAAAACATACATATATACACAAAAATACATATATAAAATATTTAATTAAATGTTATTTTGGTCGATGTGAATATTGTTAAATGATTATTATATAATTTTCGGAGTTGCCGGCGGTTGAAAATGAAAAAAAAAAATCTGTCAAACCAAACACTTCATGTTCTTCATTCTTGATAAATTTCATCAGAATTTTAATTTTTTTTTTTTCTAATTTATTAATTCATTAATCATATCAAAATTTCATCATATTCAATTTGTTATTATAATCTTCTCTTCTTTTACATATTTATGAGTATAATAAAACGATCGTTAATTAGGAAGTATTTTTTTTTTCTTTTTAAAAATGAAAAATTGCAAAATTTTTCTTCATTCATCTCATTGACTTCATATCATTGATTGACCCTGATTGGTTTAAGAACTTTGCGTATGGCCTTGAATTCAAAATTTCTGAGTATTCTCGTATAATTGAGACAAAAATGAAAATTTTTCTGCACCCATTGTACTATATTTCTTTGTTTTAATTGCAACATTGTTCCTCACAGTGAATAATTATTTTCTACTTTAATATTTGAAAATCAATAAAAAAAAAAAAACATATAGAATCTATAGCTATATATACGTTGTTACATATAATGTATATATTTATATAGATGTTCGTGATCTCCATTCACTTGTACTTTATTTTCATTAGTAAATTTTATAATTTACTCTCTCTTGTTTGATAATAATAACCTGTAATTTCACATAAATTCACAAATATCAACAGTAAATTTTCTCTTCTTTTGAAAAGTTTTCCTTATTCGACACAAGAAAAATAAACTGAATATTAAACAGGAATACGTAAATAAAAATAATAAATACAAGAAAATTTGTATTTAAAGAGATAAATGTTAAATAAATAAATTCAGAGTTGACCTTCAATTATCTCAGTATAATTCTTCATAGATAATTTAATAATTTTTATATTACTCATGATTCATCAAGTATAAATTTTTTTTCAAGGTGATTAAATATCATTGAAAAAACGCCATTAGTTAGTTTGAAAATAATATAAAAAATAAGTCATATAAATTCTGTTTTTCTATGACTGAATTTATATTTATTTGTTAAGATAATAATTTTTTTCCTGTTAATTTTCATACATGCAATAAGTATAAAATTTTACTTCCAATGTACATGTATAATTATATGTGTATATGTATTACTTAGTTGTATAATTTGAAGGTTTTGGTTGACTGATAATTATAGTTTAAAAATTAAGCAGCATAACTGCATTTATTTATTTATTTATTCATTTATATTATTTAATATAAGTTTAAATATCATTCTATCATATAAATATGATTAAATTAATTTCTATTTATTTTTTCTATTTATTGCTAAACAAATGAATTTATTATTTATTTTCATTTTTAAATTATTAATTTATTATAAATTCAATGTAAACATTAATTATTACTGTCATTATAATTTTTAAATGTTTCTCTACATCTCAAATTTTTTTTCTCTTTGTATCTTAAATTTTTCTCTTTATTTATCCATTTTATTTTGTATAAATTAATAATCTCCACAGCTTTATATGTATATCACGTTTGTTTTATGCGACAAATTACTTGCGGATGTTGAGAGAAAATGTGATTCAGATTTGGGGGGGCGTCACAGACACTCGGAAGAATTTTTATCATAAGATAACATTTATTTAAATACAATATTTCACTTGAATATTAAATACATTCAAACAAAACAAAAAAATTATTCCAATCATCTTTTATTTCTGTCATTTTCTAATTAATTTTCTCCATTCTCCTTTCACTCCCTCCATAAACAAACAAATAAATAAATGCATAAATAAATAAACAAATAAATAATTCAAATTTATATTCAATCAAAAAAAAAAATTATTCCAATCTTTTTTTTTCTTTCATTATCCAAATAATTTTCTCCATTCTACTATCACTCCCCCCATAAATAAATCAATAAATAAATAAATGCACAAATAAATAAACAAATAAATAAATAAATAATTCAAATTTATATTCAATCAAAAAAAAAAGAAATTATTCCAATCATCTTTTGTTTCTTTTATTCTCTCATTAATTTTCTCTATTTTCCTCTCACTTTCCCTCATTAATAAATGAATAAATAAATACATAAATAAATAAATAAATAAATAAATAATTAAAATTAATATTCAATCTAAAAAAAAAAAATTTTTTTCATATATTTTCAAATACCTCATTGAGTTCAATAATTAATAATTATAATTTATATTTCATAAATCCCTATTATCAATTGTTTATTTATCAACAATACAACATAATAAAATAATTAATAAGCCTAACAATTTTCTATAAAAAATAAAAAAAAATGTTAAAATAACTGAGTGCAGGTTAGTAAATAAATATAAAATTGATTCATATTTGTATAGATATTTTTCTCGGTCACCCTATAGAGCATTAGAGTACGCTCAAGAGAGGGTTGTCGTCGCGCAGAGTCACACACACACACACACAAAGAGTTGAAAATACATATCCACACACAAACAAATGCACATATATATATATAAATATATTCCAAACCGAGAGAGAAAGAAAGAACGAGGGAAAATTGACGGTGGTGAAAAAGAGCGAGCGAGAAATGACAAGAGACGAGAGCTTGTGCGCTGCTATCGATCGTCCCTTGTAGAAACTACCCCTTGTGCGAAAATAAGGCGCAGTGTCGTCTCTCTCACCGTCCAACGATCACCACGAGTAAGCACACGCTGTACTTTCTGTCACAATTGTGATTATCCAACTATACCACGCGGAAACACATATATATTGCTCAATTATTTTCTTTTATGTTTTTTTATTTAATTTTATTATAGTTTCTTCTATTAAATCTGCAGATCAATTATTATTGTATTGATATTTAATTAATTTTATATATATATTTATTTTATCTCTCATCTCTTACACACTTTTTTTTCTTTTTTTTTATCCATCACATATTTTTCATTCGCGATATTATTTTACAAAGATTAAAAACATATTTTATTATGTAAATTTAATTTTTATATTTATTACAATTTTGCTGCTTTTGTGCGCGAATTTAATCGCTCATTTCTCATCTTTCGATCAATATTTTAGCGTGAGTATACATTAAGGACGTAGATATATGTGTATGTGTAGATGAAAAATAAAAATATGTGGGGAAATATTTATTTTTAAAATTAATTTAAAATTTATTGCTTTCAATGTTGAATTTAAATGCGATATTAAATGGTTATTAATTATTTAAAATAAAAGGGAGGAGACAATGTGACGTAATTCATTTTTTTATAAATATCTGTTATGTGTGTGTATATGTATGAATTAATCCACGTGAGTTTGTAAAGCTTCATTCTCGTTTGTTTAAAGTTAAAATGTCTTTGCAATTTTTTTTTTTTTCCTCTTCGCCAATGTTTTATTAATTACGTTACTCTTATTCATGATTTTATATTAATTATTCTTCTGTAATTTGCTTCATTCTGATTTTTATTATTTCCTATTGTGAAAAAAATAGTGTGATAAAAAAAAAATAATAATGTCTTCGTTGAATTTTATTATAAATATAAACGTTAATGCTGATGATATAATATATTTTGTTGTAATATGTCTCCTGAGATTCAGCTGTCGAAGCGCCTTGATCTCATACGTTTTATTAAATGAACACTTATTATCATTACGTTTATTATATAGACACCGGGTGAATGAGTCGAGACGTGCAAGACTTGTAACACGCACGCGTTCACCATCATCAATTGAAATATCGAAAATTAAATTATTTAATTTTTTTATTTTTGACATTCATTACGCCATTAATTATTTTACATATATTTTTTTTATTCAACGTTGATAATTCCTTATAAAAAAATTACCTAACTTTATATTCCTTCATTATAAACAAACACCAATTCATATAAATAATTATAAAAAATATAAAGAAGAAAAAATAATACTTGTGAATTTAAAAATTAATATTTATATTCATATTAATATTTTTATATATTTTTATTATTATTCTTTACTGAATTAATATTAAATAATGTATATATTTAATGTTACTTGCAGTGAAGTGAATTCGATTATAAAAGTGAAGTATTTAATTGGATAAGTGAAGGGGTTAATTAATGCCAGAGCGTTCACACTTCACACTCCAATTCGTCATTTATATGTACACATAAATTAATACATTTATAAAGATAATATTAAATTCTCTAATTGGTTTCTGTATTTCAGGACTTATAAATACATCACGCACATATTCGTATAGATATATATATATACAGATATATTTAATCCAAGGAGACATTAAAAAAAAATCAACATGGCGTTCGCAGGACTGAAAAAGCAGATTAACAAAGCTAATCAAGTGAGTTTAAATAAATTTATTAAAATAATTAATATAACATGTTATTAAATTTTATAATTAATACTGATGTTTGTTGAATATTGAAGAGTTATTCATGCTATTATTTATAAATTTTTCAGCAGCAGAGAAAAAAAAAATTGATGAAAAAATATGAAGGAAAATTTGTGTATTAAAAAATAATGAGAGAGAAGAAAAAAATTGTATTATCATGTTCATTGTTAATTTATATTTCTCATGGGCTTCTCGCAACTTTGTTTTTGTTCTCATTATGAATTACGCCATTGGTTTCCCGAACGGGAAAACAATTTTCTTGAGTTTTGTGTATCTCACTCTGCACTTCGTATCTATTTCCTCTCTGTATTTCTCTCACTTTGCACCTATACAAATTTTAACTTTGACTGCAATTTAGATAGTGCAAATTACTATTACCATGGCATTTTGCACAAAAGTTTTATGCTGTATAAACATATATATACATATATAGAGCCTATATTGAAACAAGTGACATAAAGCTTGCAAACTTGTGTGAGATATAAAGTGGTGTGTTAGGTTGATATTAAATTCAAATATGCGTAGGTTGTTTTATAATTATTATTATGGTGCATATGAATATTAGGGAGTTTCATTTTTAAGCGATATTTTTTTTATGTTTGTGAACATTGAAAATCTGATAATTTATAGAAAAGAAAAAAATTCTGAGTTAATTAGAGACTTGGTGAAAACAAAAATTCGATTTCCTATTTAAATAGCACGAGAAAATTTTTTTTTTTTTTTGACTTCAACTCGATTTTTTGGTAATCAAAAATTTTTTTTAACAAAAATGAATATACAGCTTTGGTAGGGCATTAAATTTGCTACAAAAAAGTTGTTCATCGCAAACGCTTTCTGACCAGTAGTTTTCGAGTTGTACGTAGAGCTGGAAAGTTGATTATAATTAACAAAAAATTTTCTTTAAACTGGAATTTATTAATTTGACATTAATTATTATCTTACAATAAATGCTATAATGTTGAATCAACAATGTAATAGCATTAAAAAAAAATTTTTGATTACCGAAAAATCGAGTTGAAGTCGAAAAATAAATTTTCTCGTTTTATTTATTTTGGAAATTGACATTTTGAATTTGCTAAGCCTCTAATTAACTCTGAATTTTTAGTCGAATATTCAATATTGATAAAAATATCTCTCAGTACACAGTAGTGCAATAAAAATAGAAAAAAAAAATAGAGTGACTCGGAAATTAATGGAAAATATTCCTAAGAGAATAAAATATAATCTTGTTTTATCATAAAGTTAATAATAAAAAAAAAATTTGTTTCATTCTATCTAACATAACTATTCATCTCGTTTTTCTGTTACTTTATCTCGAATTCTTCACTCTATACTCTCAATTTTTTACTTTTTTATTTCCATTGTATTTTTTTGTTAGATTGTATTTTATAAGTTTGATATATTGTAAAGGGTCTCCCTAGTTTTTCCCCTCAGCATTGACAACTCAATATCCAATGACGATTTTTCTCATTCATTGATGTATGATATAATAAATTGTACACACAAGCTCTGTAATTTTTCCTTCACATATTTTTTTTCCTCTTCAATGTAATGCTGAATTTCCCCGAATTATTATTGTCATTTTTATATATATATTTTTTTTTTTTCATACAAACTCTATTAAATGACATTGGGATTTTGCTTTTGATTATTTTTTTTTCTGTTGTCTGAGAGTAAATGCTGAGTGTTTGCAAGTTGGTAAAAGCACGGAGAAATATATAGGTCAACTTTAAAGGGAAATATGGGTCAGGGTTTGTCGGGCAGTAAAATGGGGACGAGGTAAATGTATATGTACGAGGGTGAGAAAGGGAGGAATAAATATCTACGTGTCACAATTGACAGAAAATAGTTACTATTATCCTCATTTAATCGTTTTTTACTGTTGAAAAAAAAAATAAATAATAATAATAGCAATAATAATGATGATAATACATAGTATATAAATGTATTGTACTAGAAGAATAAATTATGATAATGTAATGACGAGGCGTGAAGAGAAAAAAAATGTTAGAGCAAAGTTAATATTTAACAATCGATAAATAATTCAATTTTATTTTATTTTTCTTTTATTTTCATTTTTCTTTCGATAATGGATAATTGTTTATTTTTATTTTCTTGGCAAATATTCAAAGATTATATTATAGGGGATGTTGCATCATATTGGACGCCATTCTGTCGCCATTGCGTTCTATTTTATATATTTATTTTATTTTATTTTATTTTCTTTTATTTTTTTTTATTTTTTTTTTATTTTTTTTTGGTACACTAGTTTGGCTGATGTGCAAGGTCAATGTAATGAGAATATATTTAATATAAATATCTGCATTTTTATTTGCATATATACAAGCACAGTTAATATTAATTTTATAATTACAATGATTGACATAAAAATTTTAATGAAAATTCTTTAATGTTGATGAAGAAATTACGAAAGTATTTCATAATTTTTTTTTTATATCTGATGAGAATGAAGATAATGATATTTGATCTTTATCATGTAAATATTTATATTTATAAACAAATGTGTGTATATACACAAAAAAAAATTTTTTTTTCATCAATTCAATACATTTACCATTGGCTTTCGTGCTTTTTTCCCCAAACCGCCCACCTTTTACAGTATCGATCACTTCTCTCACACTCTCACGAAGAATTGTTCGTTCACAATGGTGGAATTCTCTTTAAGCCATTTTGAATCGTTACTTTATATACTTCAATATAAAGAAACGAAAAAGAAAAAAATAAATAAATAAATAAATGCCGTCAGAATATATTGCAAAGAAAAATTGTCTTATTAATTTTTAAATTAATTTTAATGATATATTTCTATTGAATAATTAATTTATGTTCTTCTTTTATTTTTTTTTTTTTTTCATCAAGTATATGACAGAAAAAATGGGTGGTGCTGAAGGAACAAAGCTTGACGTTGACTTTGTCGACATGGAAAGAGTAAGTGAAATGTATTATCTCAAAACTAATCAACTCAAGAGATGAAACAAAACAAAAAATGCAGTAAAATAATTAATTAATTGTCCATGTATAAATTATGTATTTTTTATTCTAATTAATTTATTTTTTATTTCAATGAAATATAGAAAACGGATGTTACGTGTGAACTTGTGGAGGAATTGCAAATGAAGACGAAAGAATTTCTTCAACCAAATCCAACAGCACGAGCTAAAATGGCAGCGGTTAAAGGAATTAGTAAACTTAGTGGTCAAGCAAAAGCTTCAACTTATCCCCAGCCTGAAGGTGTTCTCGGTGATTGTATGCTCACTTATGGGAAAAAAATGGGCGACGACAATGTATTTGGTATGAAAATATATGATAATATATTTAATATTAAAATATATTACAGTATTTATTATAAATTTATTTTTTATTTGTTGTTATAGGTCAAGCTTTGATTGAAATGGGTGAAGCTATGAAACAGATGGCTGATGTTAAATATTCGTTGGACGATAACATAAAACAAAACTTTCTTGAACCACTGCACCATCTGCAAACTAAAGATCTGAAAGAAGTCATGGTAAAAAGGAAAATTTATTAAAAAAGTTTTTTATTGTATTTGTTTCATTATGAATTTGTTTCAATGATTTTTCTTTTTTTTTTTTTTTACTATTTATTTATTATTAAGTATTGTATATTGTTTTGAGTATGATAATAATGCATTCAAAAATTTTTAGCATCATCGGAAGAAACTTCAGGGTCGACGTTTGGACTTTGATTGTAAACGAAGACGTCAAGCTAAAGGTATGATTGAAAATATCAATTATTTATTAAGATATTATTATTCTGGAATGCCAAATAAATGAAGGTAATTTGTCTTGAATTGAAGAATATGTATATATATTTATATACATATTTTTTTGTTTTATTTAAAATGTATAAATGTGTTTTGTTCAGTTGTCTTGCGAATTATATAAAACAGAAAACATAAAAATCGATTAATAGTTGTTTGTTTTAGTGAAAAAAAAAAAAAAAAATTGTTACATACACGACTCTAGAAATCAATTGCAATGCAAATTACTGTGTTAAATTGGAATGAATCATTAAAAAAAAAAAAAAAGTGGATCAGAATAATTATTATGTTTTGTTCAAATTAAAAATTTTATTCTGTCTCTTTTATTTTGATTTATTTATCTTTGCCGCGAATTGTAGCCATCGTCAAACACTCTGCCAGTCCTCATTACGGTAGTCCGGTGAAGCCGGGCTCCACATCGAATTATGGGGGTACGTTTATAATTAACAAAAAAAAAATCGTGCGGAAAAAAAATATTTATAATCCAATTACTTTTTTTTTTCTCTTACTTTTAGTACTAATTTTTAATTTACATCAAGTTATTTATCTTTGAATAAATATAAAAAATTAAAAAATAGAAAAGCAACTTGGTTAATTAAATTACTGTAATAAAGCTCGTATTTATTTCATCCAGACCCATTTATAAAAAATTGCTTGATCAATAAAAAAAAAATTCGTCGCCTGTTGAAATTAATTTTTGCCAAATAAGCGTAAGCTTTTTTTTTTTATTTTATTATTACTCCAACTATTCTGAACCGTTTTCATACAACTCTGGATGAATGTAAAAATATTTTCAAGTACACTTCATTCCATAAAAAAAATAAATTAATAAAATGAGTAATATCCATTAATACATATTTGAAAAATTCCTAATACAATGCTCCGAATAGCTTGATGTGTAATTTAGAAGTAGGTGCTAATAAGACAAAATTACATATCTCATATTTAATAAATTTTCAAATACACGAATTGTGAAAATTAATTTAATATATGTATATACATACAATTATGTTTTTGATAATGAAATACAATGGCATGAGATGTAAAATGAATTAAATGCTATAAACACAATCCCCTTTTAGATTTAATGAATCGTAATAAATTATTAAAGTAACTGCAACCAGTGGAATGCTACGTAGTGCACATTTTAATCATTGGAACGAACGCAACGTTTGCGTACAGGTTCTCACGTTTCAGACGATGAAATCCGCCAAGCAGAAGAGAAATTTGCAGAGAGTCTTCATCTTGCTCAAATGGGAATGTTTAATCTTTTAGAAAATGACGTGAGTAAATTAAAATACTTTTTTAAGATGCAAAATAAAAAAAAAAAGAAATAAAATAATTTAAATGAATTTTTATTTATTATAAATATTTATTTGTTTATTAGGTGGAACAAGTTGCACAAATGGCGACATTTAGTGAGGCCCTTCTTGAATATCATCAGCAATGTGTTGAAATTCTGAGGGTTTTGACAGAAACATTATTGGAAAAGTTCGTATTGAATAAATTAAAAAATTCAATTTTACTTCACATACTTTTTATTCTATTAATTTAATTGTTACTGATAAATATATTAATATGAATTTTAGAAAAGACGAAGCGGCCAATCGACCGAAACTGGAATTTGTACCAAAGACATTGGCTGATTTGCATGTCGAGGGATTGATAGACACGATGAACGGTGGGAACACCTTTATGCACGGTAAAACAGACATAACTACAACAAACAATACAATATTCATTTATTTATTATTTTTTTTTAATAATATAAACAAGAATCCTTTGATTAAATCGGATTAACAACAGTCTAATGATTATAATTCTTCTTCGTGTGTGATGTTTCTTTAATTTTCTTTCTTTTCTATCACGCAACGAAACGTCGTTTCATGTTCTTGCAACATTGTGGTTATTTTCCAATTTTTATTTTTCATTTAATATATATTTTATTTTTTAATTTATGATTGGTTATCAGCTATTATGAATTACATCTGGAGAATTCATTCGCATAATTTCTACGTTTTATTCTGTGTTTATTCTGTCGATTGACTGATTAAACGCAATTTTTCACGATTAAAAGTTGGTGAATATACAAACAAATACACTTGACACGCTATAAACTCTTTGATATTGTGATTTTATGTAATTTTTTTTTTATCTCGTCTCTATAATTGTCAACGTTATCTTTCATTCTCACTCTAAATGTTACGTGTGTATATAATTGTCCCATACTTGAATGTCCATCCTGACACATCGCAGGGGCAAGTCGAGCTGGGTCTCCGGTTCAAGGTGACGGGAAGCGCTCGCAGCTCGAGCTATTTCCGGCCGGAAACCCGCCGCAATCTACCAATGGTAAATTTTGCATGGGGAAATGAAAAAAATAGTTTATTTCTTTTTATTTTTCATATCAATTATAAACAAAGTGCTTCAAGCATTCACGTAGTTAGTAATTTTTCATGCAATTTTGTCCACTGAAAAAATGAAAAATACTTCAACATTTTCTATTTACATAATTTAAAAACAAATAAACAAAAAAAAAATTGTGATAGGAATTTTCATAGGTTTTTTGAATTAAAAAAAAATTTTTTTATGACAATTTTATTTATTGTGCGATGTTGTGTTTTATTCTCGAGCATGATGGAACCTTTAGATAGATTCCGCTATACATGTTACATCAAAAGATATTTTTTTTTTTATAATTAAATGACATTAAATATTTTTCTAAAAATTATATTTCCTTTTTGTTTTTTATGGGTGCTCTAAACAAATGCATGAATAAATTGAGCCTATCGGAAAAAATGCAGTAACTACCCTTCATTGGTCATTCACAATAATAGATCAAGTTGAAATAAATAATAATAAATTCAATATTTCTCAGATTTTAATTGTAAAACAAAACAATAGCTGTCACAGTATATCTTGCACTGTATATTATTTCATTGATGACACATATTTATATTCATGTTGTTGTTGCTCTTCAAGTTTCTGCTCTTTCTCTTTCTCTTCTGCCTCATCTCAAATCAAAATACATTCAATGTCACTCAATACAACTGGCTCTTATCTTATGTTATTCAAATTTTCAGCATCACCATTACCATCGCCAAGTAAATCACCAGCAAGAACGCCAATGCCAAAACAACCCTGTTGCACAGCACTTTATGATTTTGAACCGGAAAATCCTGGCGAGCTTGGATTCAAGGTAAACTCATAAAAATATAATACACAATTAATTAATTACTATACCATGAAATATAAATTAATTTATATTCCAATTTTTTATATTTTTATTTTCATTTTTTTTTTTTTTTCGTTCTTTTTTCTTTTTTCAGGAAAATGACACCATTACATTGATTCAAAGGGTTGATGAAAATTGGTTTGAGGGAAGTGTTAATGGTCGTACGGGCTATTTTCCTGTTACTTATGTTCAGGTCGTTCAGCCATTGCCATAAATTAATTTGTGCATTGCATTAATGCCAAAGAATATTCTGCATTCAATAATATTATTAATTGCGATCATATTATTCATCAAAATAATAGGGATGATCATTAGATTGAGAGGGGAAATATTCGGAAGGATAATAGTTAAATAAGAAAAGAAAAATGAAAATGTATTTCAAACGTGCTCTTTCATCTTTAGCCTAATAATGCTGTTCAAATTATACATTCAAACACAAAGTTCAATATAAATTGGCGTTACAGTTTTATTAATTTTCTTTCAATTTATCTCCGTTTTTGTGAGCTTTGAGATACAAATAAGAAATATATCCTCTATTAACTATGTATCATCGATCAGTATAGCTCTTTTATTCCCAAAATTAATCTTTATCAAACAAAAGCAAAAATTATTAAACAAATAATCTTTTCCCTCTCTCTGTCTCTCTCTCTCTCTCTATATATATATCTTATATATGTTAATGTACATAAATATATACATATACGAAATGTTATAGTGTCTTTTACTGATGGGCCAGAGAGGGATTTCGTGAGTTTTGGAAAAAAAAAAAAAAAAAAATTGCACTAGAGAAATAAAATGATGATAAAAATAATGAAATATACATTAAATAAAATGCACTGTAAAATGCGAGATAAAATTGAAAGGTATTGATTAATATGAGTGCTATGGTTCATTTTATTTTTTATTAAGTTTTACATACAATGTGGCGTTGAATTAAGAAAGGCGAAATTTGTTTATAAATTAATTGAAATTGATTGAATTTTATTCTTCATTTATTTTTTTCTCTTACATTTTTTTTTATTTTTTCTAAAGAAAGTAGTTGCGATGAATTTTTTTATTGTATGCAGGAGAATATAGAATGAGTAATAGTGATTAATTATTCATTATTATTTTGTACTTTAATTGTTGGCGATATTTTTCAATTAGGAATAATTTTCATTCCATGATGTATATTAAATTTCATTTATATTTGTAGGGCTTTATTGAGCCAATCATCTAATTATTAATTTTTAATTTACATTTTATCTGTCATTATTAATACTTTTGTATACCTATTTTCATTGTGTCATATAATTTTTATTATTTTTAATTGTGGAGATTAAAATGATTTTACAGTAATATTTGAAAATTAATATTTTAATTGTATCTTTCGTTTATTTATTTATATTGTGCTTACATTAGATAATTAATTTTTTTATTTACATGCTTTTGCGTAGAGTAAACAGTTTATTTACGTAAAAAACAATGAGAAAATCCAAGTGAGTGTGTGTATGAGTGCGAGAGAATCTGAAAATGCCTGAGTGTTCACGAGCACATTGAAGATAAAATTTATTTTTGATTTGTAAATTCAATAAATTTACTAATTAAATTTTTTTTCCCTTCATGATAAGTATTATTAGCTCCTTGCATTGCATATAGAAACAAATAATATAATTGAATAATTTGCCAGAGATTATTTCAAAGCCGATCAATAAAAAAAACAAAAATGAAAAAAAAAAAATAATGAAAGTAAATTAAGAAATTTGGTTATATATTGCTGTTGCCATGTCGTTTTAGATATACTCTCCGACCGTTATATTTCCAAAACAACGTCAAAAAGTATTTAAAATGCGAAAATAAAAAAAAAAAAATACAAAAATACGTATATCATTAGAGGCATCTATTAAATGAATGTAACGAATATTATATACACAAAAAAAAAAAATTGACGAATGTATACATATGCTGATAAATATCATTGATATTAATGATAGTAATAATAATGAAACGAAGTGATTAAAAAAATTGAGAAAAGAATGAGAGCGAAAAATATAAAATCACGAATAATTAAATAAAAACAAAATATAATCTTGATAGTTAAATCGAAAATTCTCAATTGGAGTTATTGCACTTTCAGACAGTTCAGTTTTTTAGTAACATTAAAAACATAATCTATAGCAATAACTATATTGAGTCTCAAGAAACAAACAAAAAAAAAAATATCTATCGCTCGAAACTCTAAACTTTATATCGGGGAGAAAACGAAACTTAAAAAAAAAAAATTCTATGTATAAATATCACAAAAAAAAAAATATGAACCTATAATATAAATGAATCTTTACAACATTGTCCTCCCTATTTGATGTCATTAAATTTGTTTAATTATACTGCGTGTGGAATTAAATCCAGTAATGAGAAAGTAATAAAGATTAAGCTGAGTGTGCGAGCAAATAATTAAGATACCAAATGAATTTGTTTTGAATAAAAAATAATGGCAGTCCATTTAATTCAATAATATAATTAAAGAAAAAATATTTTTTTTACTTCACTTATAAAACTTTTTTTCCTCATTCAATTGTATAGACTCTTTCAGTGTATTTCAATCAATATAATTCCACATTGCAAATAAAACTTTCATCAGAAAGTGATAAAGCAGTTTATCAAGGAAAAAAAATTCAATTAACAAAACAATAATGGAAATTAATTTTCTAACGGTCTAATAGTAATTGAAGGATAAATTATTCAATGGAAATATTTGAACAGCCGCCCTGGGGTTTGTCAATTGCTTCGTATAAACAATCGTCACTCGTGTAGGAATGGAAATTATTAAACGAAAATAAATTAAAAATTCCCAAGCAAAAAAAAAAACCAAAATGAAGTTCAAATTCTGTCAATTAAGAATGAAAATAATTATGTGAATTTAAAAAAATCACTGCGGAGGACATTGTGAAGCAATAAGTATATTTATCGAATGAACAAAAGTAAAAGTATGAAAAAAAAATATATATATATATATATATATATATATATAAAATAATTACAGAGAAAAATCTGTGTAGTATGTAATTGAAATGCCGCGTAATGTCAATGGAAAAATTAAATAACAAAATAATAATTGTCTACGTATGTTCACTATGAATCGAGAGTGCTCGAAAGTGATGGAAAAATTTTAATAATTTATTCAAAATATTTAAATAATATCTGTTAAACGAAGGGAAAATAAAAACTGAATATTGAAAAATAAAAAAAGGAACAATGAAAGATGAGTACAGATATTAATTAAACAAAAAGCAGAATCATTAACGAAAAACATTTTAAAATCATTAAAAAAAAAAAAAAAAAGCATAAAAAAATTAAAAAAATAAATAAAAATGTATGAATTAAATATACAATTACAAAAAAATCGGTATTCTATTCTATAAATGTTGGCTATTGTTAAATGTTGAATATTGTTCAGTGCGAGGCTTTGTCGTGTCAGAGAAAAAAAAAAAAAGAAATAAAGTGTAGTGGAATATTCCGCGCTATGAGCAGACACAAATTGCTGCCATCAAATATATTTAAATCGTAAGACGATGAAAAATAAAATAATTACGACAAAGCTTCACGCCCCTTTAATTTTAATCTACGAGCGTGTATTCAATTAATTCGACATGACTTTACATGCTTAAATATATTAAGTTCATTAAGCAAAATAACAAAATTTAAAAAATAATATATATAAATGAAAAAAAAAAAAAAAATACATACAAAACGTGTCGAATTAATTGCATTGACAGCCCCAAGAATGCACGAAAATCGTCGGAACGTCGATGTTCGTTCGATTTACTGCAAAAAAAAAATAAAAAAAAGAAACAAATCGTCACTCTGCATTCGCGGTCAAATAAAATAAATACATTGACGACATTATTTGATATTTTAAATTGATATATCAAATAGGGAAAAAAAAAAAAAATTAATTTGATATATCCCTTTATTTTATTTTGTATGTGTCATTTATTTAATTTATTCAATCAACATAATTCGATTATATTGAAATTATTAAATGTACATTTATATTTAATTGCGAAATATTTAAATACGTCGCGAATGCCTTTGAGTGACATTTTCAGACAATACTACAATTAGTTATACACTTGAATACTGCTAAATTTAATCTAAAAAAAAAAAAAATAAATATATATATAAATATTTAATTATATAATTGAAAACTCCGATTTACGAAAAGAAATAAAATAATAAGAAAAAAAGTAAAAAAAAAAATTACCTAATTATATACAATAAAATTTCGGTCAATGCTAAAAATAAATAACATATAACTATAAATTAAGAACAAATAAAGTGTGCTCTATGTCTATTGTTCGTTTTTATTTAATTATATACCTATCAATATATTTATAAACACATATATTCAAATGTATAATGCATGAAAGGAAAAAAAAGAAAAAAAAAAAATGAAACGATGAATCATATGAAATATTGTGATATATTTGTTGTTCCCTTATCATTTGTTGAGTTAACCAACCTTGCGACATGATTTAACCGACACAGGGGCGCATAAATATACATATATATGTATATATGTACATATATATTTATTGCATAATGCATGAAAATTTTTCTACATTTTTTTTACTTTATTTTTCGGATCAGTGGACATAATTGTATGCGATATTACCCAAGAGAATTTGCTCGTTGTGTGCCCACGGTAACAAGACATACCATCAATGGCATCACACGGCACAACCCCCAATACAGACATTGAATAAACTACCCTTATTCGTAACAATAAAGTACTTTCCAGTACCGTTAGATATCGCTGCATTACCACATTATTATAAAATAAAATTCGAAACATTTTTTATTTTTATTTAAAATATATGCGAACAAATAAATTAAATATTAATTTTTTTTTGGAGCCACACACGATGAAATATCGTTAGAAAAAATAAATTTGAGATATTTAAAAGTATTTGGAAATAAAATAAATAAATATAAATTAAATAATTATTTATCTTTGTGAATTTTATTTGGATATAATTATTTCTTTATGATAAATATTGTTATGAAGATTTTTATTATGTAAAGATATATAGATTATTTGTTTATAAAGATTAATTAGGAATTAATTTTGAATTATATAAAATTTTATTGACGATTTTTTTTTTTTTATATAGTGGATATTTATTTAAGTATTTTATTTATTTGAATTCAGATGAGGCATTGTGGTTTTCTTCTTATGGTTGTAAGACATAAGTACATGTATTTATATATACCTACATATGTACATATGTATTATGTATACGTATATATAAACGAAAGAATGAAATCGTTTTTATAAAATAAGAGGGTTGCTTTTCTTCGTTACAAGGGCGTACTATTTTATTTATTTATTTTTTTTTTAATGCCAACTTACAAACCAGAATATTGTAAATGCAAAAGGGAGCCAGGAGATAAGCAGCTTACTTGCCGCAATTAAAATATATTTTTAAATATCCCTTCACAAATACTCATAGTCTATTGTCAAAAAAAAAAAAAAAAAAATATATATTTTACAAAACGTTAATGTATAAAATAAAATGCAATTTATTAATATAATTATATAATTTTTATATAATATTTTTATAATATTTATATAATAAATAAATAATATTGCAATATTTGAAAGAAAAATATTATATTTTTATTTATTTTGTCATTTTGACATTTTTAATAATTTTAATTTTAATTTTCAAGCGATAAAAAAGTGAGCTTTAAAAAAAAAATATTTTAAAAAATGACAAAGCAACATTTGTGATTTGTCCCAAGAGATAAAATGTCTACATTTGCAAACCCAATTTCCCGGAACATTAGCTGGATAGAACATTTTCCATGTCTTCTTTGTGTATACACACAAACATTATCGTTTTATGTATTTCTTTATATATATTTATGTATACATACATACCTATAGTTTTATATACCATTGGCTTCATGATTGGCATCATCTAGTCAAATGTTTGATAATTATTTATCAGTATAAAATAAACTGGAATATATATCAAGTAGAATTTTTTTCCAGTGATTTAATTTTTTTTTTTCCTTTCATTTTATTTCTATTCTTTTTTATATCTTCTTATTTTCATTCTCTGTTTCTTTATAAGGATATATCCAGTTTGATGGGATATGTGGTTGGGCACTGAAATTTTGCTGACGATCGTCGAGGGAAAAATCGTGTCATAGTCGTATGGATGTACCTACTTTTTCCTCTGGCCATGAGAAAAAGCTCCCTGAGGACTTGGCGCCAACGAAGAAAAAGTATCTACAAATCCATGAACATTCATCTCACTTTTTTTTTTTTTCTTTTATCTCTACACACATAAATATATTTTCAAGCATTATTGACGTGGGTAATTGAAAGAGATTCGTTGTTTTCATGGGTAGAACATGAAATTATTTAATGATGATGGTGAAGAGAAAAAAAAATATTGAGGTGAAATTTGTAGATTAATTTTTTTAAAGTTATGCAAAGAGATTGGTGTAGTAATAAATTATTATATTTTTGAGTAATATTGAATATTATGCAATAACGATTTTTATTATAATTTGTGTTTTACATATATACGGTACGGATGAAATAACGTTTGATTAATTTATTTAATTTAAATATTTATCTAAGTTTTTATATTTATTCACTTTACAAGTGCGATTTTACGATGGTTTTTTATTTGTTTTTTAATTGTTCATTGTGGATATTTATGACTAAGTGGTGCTTTCTCACATGAACAATTTTAAATTATAAAAATCGAATTATTCATAAATAATTTTTTTTTTTTTTTTTTATGATGAATTAAAATTTTCTTTTTTTTATTTATTTAACTTACATTTTTCTACAAATTGATTGGTATTATTTTCTCTCACTTTCGTCAAATAAGCAATGTTGAAATATATGTTAATTTTAATTGCAAAATTGCATTACTATATATAATCAATTTTATTTATTTATTTAATTTATTTTTTTTTCACTAAGTCTCTGGCGTTTTTATAATTGCAATAATATTTACAATTGATTTTATAATTTTATCTAAAAATAAAAACAAATTTACTAAATAAAAAAAATTAAGAAACAACGTAACAAATAAAAAAATGAAAAAAAATAACAAAAAAAATTTTTTTTCTTATCACGATTAAAAATTAAAAAAAAAAATCTTTTCAACTACGATTTATCTCACCTACTTTTTCTTCATCACTATCAATCAGATATAAACAATAAAACAATCATATTCACGCATCACGCGATTCATTTTAATATTCACATATAAATTAATATTATATCTTTTTTTTTTTTTTACATTATGTAATTTAAATTTCATTCGACAATGAAAATTTATATTTCTATTAATTCATAGGTGCAGGTGAACGATTAACTTGACTGTAAAATACAGCTCTAGGACGACAGGCCGAGCAATCAAGAATTGTTCTGTCATGTGAATGACCATCAGCACCTGTAAAAAAAAACATAAAATAAAAATATAAAATTAAATATTCCAAAAATAAATTAATAAGTAAATGTTATGTTTATGATAAACTATGTAACTCTGAGGGTAACTTGAAATAAAATAATAAAATAAATAAGTAAACAAACACACAAAAAAATAAATAAATAAATAAATACATAAATAAATGTACAAAATATCTCAAATTAATTTATCACATATTTAATAATTATTATTATACACATACAAGTATATAGTTAATTGTTATATGTATTTTCAATATTTAAAATTATATCCACGAAGAAATTATTAACATTAATATTCTCTTGTGCTAAATTTTAATACCAAAAAAAAAAATTTTTTTTAGTATTTGACTTTTATTTTATTTATTTATAAAACGAGTTTAAAATATATATAATATATATATACACATACTTGTATGTAATATTTTTAGTTTAAGCTTCAAGTTAAATATAATTTTTTAGTACATTAATTATAATTATTTTATTATTATTCATTTTATATTTATTAAATAACTACGCGTATTGCTTTGGTGATTATTTTTTTAAATTTTATTATAAATATTAGAAAATTAAATAACTCTATTCTTTAAATGAATTATTTATTTGTTCAATTGTACAGATTATTTATCTGTACGTAAATAAATTTTTGTGTATATTATTTATCTGTATTATTTATTTGCATATGGTATATGTAAGTAAATAAAAGTTTGTATTGAAAGAGACGCGGAAAATTATTTTATTGTATACGAAATTTTGTTTATTGCGCTTGCGTCAATAATGAATGCGTTTAAATCCCGCCCCTAATTTATATTAAAGGGTCGTGAAAAATTTCCCCTTCTTGTAAAGCTACAGATCCCAATGGTTACCTCTTGCTACCACTTTTAGTTGTGTATCAAACAGGATTCTCGTCTTCTCTTCAGTAAACACTTCATTTCTGACTAATTACATCAATTAAAAGTAACAATTTTAAGCACGAGAATTCAATTTACTTTTTTCAGATTACAATCTCGTTAACTTTATTCTATTTAATTTTTCCTTTTTCCATTTCTTGTGTAATTTCAATTTATCGACTGGCCTATAATTTTTTTTTATCACAAATAAATAAGTTTTAATTTATTATATTTTTATTTAGTTGTTTTTTTTTTTAATAAAAAATCACGATCAATTAAATATTTATTTTGTCATTTACCAAACCTTTAATTGTATTTAGATGAGGATAAAATGTATTTCCATGCCAAACATTCAGATTTTTTGCTGGTGTTATTTCAGATTTTACATCACGCACTTGCAATCCACCCTCGTCTGATAATTTTTCTGCTTCTCTTTCCTGGAATAAATAAAAAATAAAATATGATAAATCATATTTTGTTAGTAAATTATTCAATTTGTTTGCTCGAGATAAAATTGATAATTAATTATATAACATAATTTATTACAACATAATAATAAATTGATATTGTCTTTCAATTTTATTTTTTTGTCTCTAGAGAAATGAAACTGACACAATAACAATTAGCCAATTATCAAGCACCTACACTTAACAAGTTTATTTAATATCTTCCCATTGATATTAATCATAAACTATAATATCCCTATGGATTAATTGCAATTAAATAATAAACTACAAAACAAATGGAAATTAATAAAAAAAAAATATATAAATACTAAAAAATTTACTAGTCACGCAAATATAAATTTTTAATTTACATCACTCTATGTTATAACAATGTAATATTTTTTTTTCTCTCTATTATAACATTATTTTACTTCCATTGATTATTTTATTTCAAAATTAATATTTCACAATGTTCAATTTATTTTTTATTTATTTCATAATCTGTATTTTTCTTCCTCATTTAATTTTCTCCTAACTTTATTAAAAAAAAAACAAAACCTGCTGAAAAACAATTCAATCAAAATCGTTGGAGCTTTGTCACTGAACTAGTTCCAAAGCACGCAACGCACAAAATATATATACACATAAATATACGTAGAATCTGCCGTTGTGTATGTTCATATTATCTGATGTACAACTATACATAAATATACATATAACGATTACGATCAACGAAACGTAACGGCAGTTAAAGTCACCTCGCACCCACTACAATAAAGTTTGTCTACATCTATACAACTGTACATCATGAGTATATAATTTTATATATTTTACAAATATATTATTCAACGAGCTTAGCAGCGTCACGACAGCTTTTCTTCACGTGTGAGAGTCTCTTTATGATTACACTTTTGCAATATTCCCACTCACAAATATACACGCGAATGCATTAACAATTGAAAATAATTTTCATGCAACGTAAATAAAATTTAACGCAAAAATCAATTTCAAAAACAATTATTCTCCATATCAAAAAAATAATACACACATTACTTTATTAATTATTAATAACACTCGATCAGTCACGCAAATGTTTCTACATAAATTTAGAATATTTGTTACCTTCATTTGACAATTAAAATGTGATTATACCCATAGAGCTTTTAGATATTAAAAAAAATATATATAAATAAATAAATAAATAAATAAATAAATAAATAAACATGACTCTCAATATAATATCATGGTAAAGTCAATGAAATTTAACATATAAATAAATATAATACATAATACATTCATCTACACGATAAGCAATGACATTTGGGGTATATAATAAAGTAATCTATATTTTCATAATACACTGCTGGTTGTTTGCCCAAGCAAACATTAATTATCGTACTTATCTAATGGGTCATGTGTATATATACTCAATGTGTACAATATTTAGTCATTGAATATACGCTTGTGTATGTACACATACCCGTGATAAAACTTTCATAGAGTGGGATTTGAAGTAATTACGTTTTTGTATGCCCCGCAAAAGGAAACTTGAGTTTATATATATATGTGTATGTATGTATATATGGGCGTTATATATTTATATTTCACCCTTCTCCCTTGAACATACATATACATCATGCTCTGTATTAATCTATTGTGTTGTAATTTGACACGGTGTAGGATGGAGAAAAACGTTTTGGAGTTGGCTTCCGCTCTGTCAAAACACATCACTCATCAAATATAACACGACTGTGACGAGTATTCCCCTATTTTTATTTTTATTTTATATTCTCTATTCATTATTGTTGGTTTTTTGAGGACGACGACGACGACGACGACGACGATAACGACACGACCTTTATATCAGTTTTCATATTCTACTTTGATGATTGGATAGAGAGCAGGTGGCTCCCTCTTGTGAAACATATGTTGTGTAATATACTATACTTAAATTTAATTATCATGCGCGACCTCTTTAAACAGAAATATAATCTATGTGAATAAAACGGGGAATCCCTGTGTATGATAAAAATTCGTCATGCCTGCCAACTTAACCCTTTTATATTGTAAATTTTTTTTCTATTTATTTATTGAGTTTATTGTTATGGACGAATTGTAAACGAGTGTTTGTATTATTATATAAAATAATGAGAGAAAGTTTTGTGGATATTTTATTTAGGGATGAGATAAACAGTGCGGTGATGAAACGGGGTTAGGAAAGGTTGGAGAAAAATAAAAAATGAAGGAAAAAAAAAAATAATGGATACAATGCTGTATGTGTACAGAAGAGATATTGGTGTCTAGATGGGGTTATCGTAAAATTCTAGGCATGTATTTCGCATTATTGTGAATGAGGGCAATGCCAAAAGGGTCATTATTATCCTTTTGTACGTGACATACTTTATTAATGTTGTTTCGATACCAATTATTATTTCGCTGTACAAGAAAATTCATTTATTTTTCATTTCAATTTTCACAATACACATCTGTATAATTCATTCATCTTTTTATTTTTGCAAATGGGAAAAATGTAAAATTATACTTGAGGAAAAAATAGTGTAAGAGAATGAGAAGCAATTGCCATTGCTTGGGCTATTGAATCACCACTAAATTACAGCGCGAAATCCAAGTCTGGAATTTCCACTTGTGAATGAGTTGCGCGTCCGCCCATTTGTAACTTCGTTCACCCGGCAAAGTAGGTATAGCAATTTGCCCTTTTCTTTCTCCCACTCTAATACCACTATGTTCTATCTATATTATCGTATATAGTGCTTATCCCCACCGTTATATGTCGCTGTATGCGCGCTTCTCATTGCAATGGTTATGGGATTCCCACTATTTTCCACTTTGCTTTGGAGAATGTACATTTCTTTTGTTTTATTTCAATTTTTCTTGCGTTCGTTTTGTTTTTTTTTCCCTCGTATTTTTGCGCTTTCGTTCACTCGCGCATGTGCTTTGTATATGTATGTGTCCTCTCCATATCTGCACACGAACGAGCCCCCGGGGCGGCTCAATTGTTTCAGCCCCGTTGATCCAATAAAGGATTATGGCAAAACAATCGTAGCGTGCGCACACTGTTGGGGATAGATAGATTTTTACGTAAACGGCAAAAGTTTCTCTTTCTGTTTGGGTCATTGGATTTTTTATTGTCCATTGGTAGAAATATCGTTATTTTTTTTTTGTTTGTTGGTTTTACATTTTTGTAATAGTCATCGATAAGTTTTTGTCGCATGTGCAACAGAGATTTTATTTATTCATTCACTTTTCATTATTGAATAGTATGCTTTTAAATTTATGTTCATTTATTATTAATTGATGGAAGATTATTTTTTTTATTCTTCATTTTATTTGGGGAAATATTACACATTCGTCTGGATGAAAATTCAATTGGACCGCAGAGTGGGTTTTGGTGTATTTTTTTATTTTTTTTTTTCAATCACCCTCTTGCTCTCTCGCTTGTTTTTGTCGAGTGGAAATATTTTAATACGCAATCGCGTTAGTCGCATCCTTTCTGCCTGAACAAACTCTCGTTCTCTTTTCGAATATGGCTCTTTTTTCTCTATTTTCGTTTATATTATTGTCGAGAATATTGATTGTAGTATCAGAAAAACATTATACGGAGAACGGATTCATTTTTATTACTGCACGTGATGGTATAAATAAAGAAAAGCTATTAGTTTGTATGGAAAATAAACAAGGAATGAAAAAAAAAAAAAATTAAATGAATCTATTCGTCATTTAAATAGTTTTTATATTTTTTTTTTTGTACCGATTTTATTGGAGTAATTTAATTGCGATAAAGTGATGTGAGTATTTATTTGTGTATTAATTTCTTTTTTTCTTTTTATTGAATCGCATTTAATGGTTTCGATTAAAAAAACGAATGAGCGCAAGTGGAAAAGCTCCGAGTATGATCGGACAAGAGCACCAGTATTCAAATAAAAATCATGAAAAGAGTAAAAAAATACGATAAATATATAATTTTCTCGCTTCTATAAATTGAAACACACTTTCAGCAATATAATAAAATTTTGTCAATAAAAAAAAAATCAATTTTCACTGCAAGAGAATAAAAAAAAAATATAAAAAGAAGGAAAAATAAAATTATATTTAAGATAATTATGTGGCGATAAAAAATTAAAATTAAAAAATTAATTTAGAAAGCGTAATAATATATCCATTAAAAAATATAATGAAAAGTTTTTTAATTTTATCTCATCAAATTTTATTCTACACACTGATCAATTTGATTAAAAAATCTCGAAGGATTTTTAAATATAATACAATCAAAAGGTCAACAAATGGCATTTAAAAAATAAAATAAAATAATGTACAATCTTGAAACTATTTTCACAATTAACGATCATTCAAAATGCCAGAAAAGTTTATTTAATTCAAACATTAAACAAATAAAATAAAAAGGAAAAAGAAACTTTCAATATTTTTTTTTTCTTCCAAAAAATCTCAACATTTATTTATTTGAGAAAACGATAAAAAAAAAAGGCGAAATCAAAGACAGAAACGCATTCTAATTTCTGAAAGGAGGGTAAATCTAATGGCTCTCTCGACGAGCGAGGAGGTGCAATTAAAAGTTGCGGTAGAAGCTAACTAAAACCCTCCATACCTACCTATATCAACGTTTGATTTAAACGTAACCATATATACATATGTAATATCTATGTGTGTGTATGTATAGAGTGCAAGAGTATTTCTCTTCTCTTCTCTCGCATCATGAGATCCGACTTGAGAGTGAAACTCTCGACTACGTGACGTCGCTTAATTGCATTTAAACCAAAATATACATGTATACATCAATGTGAGGTTTATAATTTCCTCTCTCTCCTCTTTCATCCTCATCGTTGTGTGTATTCTAAATTGAACTTGCTTGCTCTCCAATTTCTCCACCACCAACGCGTTTTCCTACGACTATTCATTAAAATATACCAAACATAAAATTCTAATAGACAAAAAAAAAATGAAAAAATAAATATACAAAGCAAATAAAAAAAATAACACTTTACCCAGCTTTGAAAAAAATTTAATTTGTTCATTCACATACAAATTACGAAAAAGAAACAAGTCATAAAGCGAAAAAAAAAATCCAAAACAAATAAATAATAAATACCAAAAGACAAGAAAAAAAATAAAAAATAAATTTACAAAGCAAATAAAAATAAAATTACACTTTACCCAGCTCTGAAAAAAAATTAATTTGTTCATTCACATACAAATTACAAAAAAGAAACAAATCATAAAACGGAAAAAAAAAATCCAAAACAAATAAATAATAAATACCAAAAGACAAGAAAAAAAATGAAAAATAAATTTACAAAGCAAATAAAAAAAAAATTATACTTTACCCAGCTCTGAAAAAAAATTAATTTGTTCATTCACATACACATAAGAACATAATAAATATATATATAAAAAAAAATTACAAAAAAAAACAATTCATGAAGCGAAAAAAAAAAAATTGAAAAAAAATAAATAATAAATACCAAAAAAGGGCAAAAAAAATTTTGATAATAAAAAATGAAAGAAGGTAAAAAAGCTCTTTACTATTTGAAAATAAACTGCATCATATATACATACATATATATACTATCAAAAGATATATAATGAGAGTAGAGATTTTCTCTCTTGTGTCCACCAGAGCGACAAATAACTCCAAATAACGTTTGGGGATTACTTAGTTACCGCAATACAGTTGCGGGGGCCCATTCGTAACGTGGTAACTAGGTTTAAGGGATCGCAGTTGTGTATTTGGTCTGTATGAAAACACGCGCGCTGGTACCCTTAGGAACCTAAATACATCTAAACACATTCACGTACACACAACACTCTCCTATCTCTCTTACTCTTTCTCTTTCTGTATATGTATATTTGTAATACATATGTATTATATAAAGCATCAGTCTCACCCCTCATACTCGACACGTTCACCGACAAGGGGAATTGAAAAGCCGTCTGGCAATCCAGAACGGCTTATACATATACTGAAGAGCAAAAAGGGCGAGGGGGAAAAAATACTTTTTTTTTTTTCTTCTCCCTTTCTCACTTAGTAACACTAACTTGTTCCTCATTCGTTCTCTTTTTTTTTATTTATCTCTATCTTTGTTGCTTTGGCTTGTGGATATGTTGGCCCGTAAATCTTGAAGCTCATGCAAGTCCCGTGGCTCAACAACCCCTTTTTTGGTCCCACTTAAATTCACAAAGTGCAACAACAAATTTTCAACTCTTATTCACGATTATATTCCGATTATTACTTATATATTTCACGATTGAGATATTATATATACTGAGAAAATAAATATTTATTGTTGGTGATGAATTATATTGATTGTTAGGATTAATGTGAAAATTTATATTAATGTTAATTATTATTATTAATATTAAAAATGATATTGACTTTAATTATTGAGATCAATATGAAAATTAATATTGAAATTAAAAATTGATCATTAAGATCAGGATAAAAATTATTAATAATTTAAATTATCGAGATCAATATAAAAATTAATATTAATATTAAAAATTGATTAATAAGATCAAGATAAAAATTACCAGTAATATAAATTATTGAGATCAATATAAGAATCAATGTTGGAAATTGATCATTAAGATCAGGATAAAAATTATCAGTAATATAAATTATTGAGATTAATATAAAAATTAATATTGAAAATTGATCATTAGGATCAGGATAAAAATTATTAATAATTTAAATTATCGAGATCAATAAAAAAATTAATATTAATATTGAAAATTGATCATTAAGATCAGGATAAAAATTATTAATAATGTAAATTATCGAGATCAATATAAAAATTAATATTGATATTGAAAATTGATCATTAAGATCAGGATAAAAATTATCAGTAATATAAATTATTGAGATCAATATAAAAATTAATATTAATGTTAAAAATTGATTAATATGATCAAGATAAAAATTATCAGTAATATGAATTATTGAGATCAATATAAAAATTAATATTGAAAATTGATCATTAAGATCAGGATATAAAATATTTCATTGAGATCAATATAAAAATTAACATTAATATTGAAAATTGATCATTAAGATCAGGATAAAAATTATTAATAATGTAAATTATCGAGATCAATTTTAAAATTAATATTAATATTGAAAATTGATCATCAAGATCAGGATAAAAATTATTAATAATGTAAATTATCGAGATCAATTTTAAAATTAATATTAATATTGAAAATTGATCATCAAGATCAGGATAAAAATTATTAATAATGTAAATTATCGAGATCAATATCAAAATTGATATTGATATTGAAAATTGATCATTAAGATCAGGATAAAAATTATTAATAATGTAAATTATCGAGATCAATATCAAAATTAATATTAATATTGAATATTGATCATTAAGATCAGGATAAAAATTATTAATAATGTAAATTATTGAGATCAATATAAAAATTAATATTAATATTGATTGTTAAAGTCACGATGAAAATTATGAATAATATAAATTATCAAGATGAATATGAAAATTTATATTAATATTAATTATTACGATTAATTTGATAATTGATGTTAATTTTAATTTTTAAGAACAACATAAAAATTAATGTCTATATCAATTATTAAGATTAATATGAAAATCAATATTTATGATTAATGTGATTAATATATTCGGAATTTAAATAAATATTTATATTTCTCAATGTATATATGTATATTCTTTCATTCAATATTATATTGAAGATCATTTATATAAATTTATTTAATTTATTATGAACATTCGTGATTATATTTGTGTATAAATAAATTATATATAATTATTTTTCTATTCCTAATTACGTCAAGTGAATATCAAAGCTATCAATATATGCTAGATTTATTCAACAAATAATATTAATATTAAAATAAATACATATCTATACAGATGATTTATTTAAACAAATAAACAAATGTATATGCATGTAAATATTATCTGCTACGTGAATAAAAAAATTGAAATTTAATAAAATGAATATTTATTAAATTGCCACTGAATATTTACCGAGACAATAATTATCTCAATTGCTTGTGTTGGTCAAATAAATTGAGCATCAGTCAAACCACAGGATAAATTCTACCATTTCATGGCAATGCTCTTCAATAATACCCCTAAATATTCCAACCTCACTATACTCCTTTTAACCGCTTATCAACCCTCCTAACCCAGCCTATTAATTATCAATAATTAATTAGTGATTACCTGATTGTATTTATCACTATAACAATTGTTATAAAATACATAAATATCAATGAATCGTTTAATTATTTTATCTTTATACATTACTAAATTCAGTAGATTAATATTTATTAAACTGTATCAATTAAATATATTTCAAAATAAAATTAAATTTCATTTTTTTCCCCATTATTTCCATCATTATATTTAGGAGTGGTTATGTAATCTTCAGTTACATATGTAAACACAAACAAATGATGAAGCACTAATGTTTATCGAATATTATCTGTCATTTTAAAGTAATCGAATGAAATAATTAAGTCTACATTGAGAATTAATTAATAAAAGAAAAATAATATATTATATATTATATTCAATAAATTAATAAAAATTATTAAATGTACTCTTTATTTTTATGCAATTACGATCGCTTTCATTATTGTATTGGAATATACATATACATTTGCTGTGTAACTATATCAGTATTTAAATTTAAATATTAATGTGTGTGTATATACATTTATGTATCTAAAGTATTAGGTCGCGTGGCAAACGGGGTCGCGTGTCCGCCTCCTGGCAACCGTCACATTGACGTGATTGTCATTGCAAAATAAGTGTCGTTTACCATTACAGTGAATTGTTACGATATTTATGCGCACAATTATACTCAAAATTCCCTAGAGGTTGTCAAGAGTATTTGTTTATTTTATAATATTATTCTTTAAAGTTGTTTAGAATTTTTAAAATCTACAATACGTTATATTTTTTTACTTTGTTATTTGTTACAATAAATACTTGTCCACGTGTTGCATTATGTATAAGTAGATGATATTAAATGATTGCCAGCCGAATATTTAAATTAAATATGTATATTATTTATTTATTTATTTTTAAACTTACCGTTTCACGTGGTGGACTCCAACATTGTGGCGATGAATTGTTTCGTGAATTATTTGCATTTAATGTCGCGGAATTATTTGATCCTGATGAATTATTATTACGTAAATTTTGGATTGACACTGGCACGTCATCATCTTCAGTAGTTTCAATGTCAACTTCATCGTCGGTGTCGTCATCCTCTTTTTCGACAATGGTTTCATGCGTTTCTTCATGTGAAATCGAATCGACTATTGGCGATGGACGGACAACTGGACGGAATGCCGATTGATGAATAGGTGAATTTGATACTGCGGCCATAAGTGGCTCATTTGTTGTTGTGCCACTTAATGTAGACGGTAATGATCCTGTGTGAAAAATAATTAATTAATATTAAACAATAGATATAAAAAATAAGATAAAGATATAAAACAATAGAAATAAAAAAAAATAATGAATAGATTGTATACAGAAATTTAATTGTTAATGATTTATTTTTATTTTATGTAATTTTATATTTTGATAAATGTCATAATGCACATGCCAATAGATTGAAATTATTTTCGTTGAATAAAGCTACTTGAATAAATGAATAAATAAATATATTATTTTTATTTATCAGTGGACTGATAGAAAAATTAGCTTCCGAATATTATTTATTTTTTTTCCAGTTTGATATGCATACAAACTATTAGTTTAAAAAAAAATATTGAAGCGTAGTGTTATTATTTAATTTATTATTAAGTTGAAAATAAGTGTGAGCTCACCGGAAAAGAGAACGGGTCCATGTTTAGTCAGCCAAGGTAATGTATAAGGTGAAAAAGCAAAACCAGGTGTTTTAGTTGCAGCGACGGCAGCCGCTGCTTGTTGATGTTGATGCCACATATAATTCATGACAAGACTACGCGGTAATGGTAAAGGTAATTCATGAAATGGTGGTACACGTGGATCAACTGAATGTGATGATGCTGAAACGGTATTTGATGGTATTGATGGTGTTACTGCTGATGGAATTGGTGTAGTTGGTGAAGTTCGTAATTGTTTTGGTGATGATAATGATCCTGGTGATCCTGGATTTGATAATATTCTCTTTCGATTACCACCATTAAATATTGATAATGATTCACGTGATCCTGGATTTGACAGTAGACGTTTTCTGGTGCCACCATTGAACATTGCTTTGACATCTTCCCATGCATGAACAACATCATCAGGTGGATTACCCGATAATTTCATATGCCGTCGCCATGAATTAAAATTTGCTGCATCCGGCTGGATAAATTTATCACCGAGTCCCGATTGATGTGAATGAAAGATAAATTTATTTGGCGAAAAAAATAAACCACAAAATGCACATTTTATACATTTTGCGCGTGAACTATTGTAACGTGATGGTAAAAATGCACCTCGGCAGCCCCATCCACATTCATGATGAACAGAGAACGCAAAGTCATCTGGAAGTCTGTCAAATAATCATCATAAGACTTTATCCAGCCTCAATACAAAAAAATAATTCATTTTCTTTTATTGAATTTAGTAAAATGCAAAAAAAAAAAAAAAAAATTGCTTCCCATTATTTTTGTTATAAATTTGAACAACAAATATTTTGATATTTTATAAAAAGTAAAAAATAATTCAATAATAAATATTAATAAAAAAAGTATATAAAAATATTTTTTAATATTCAAAAATAATTCAATAATAATTTTTTTTATTAATATAGAAAAATAATTTCAGTATGAATTTAAATTGAAATAAAAATAATACTTAAATGATGATAAAAAATTTCAATTCAACAATTGAATTTATAATTGAGAAAATTTATTAATATAGAGTGCAATTTTTTTTTTTTTTTTTTCATTTAATTTCAATTTTTATTTGAATTTATTTGTTGAGTATTTATTTTATTGTGAAATTTTGCTGACCTTGGTGGTGCATTGTCGCTCAAAAATGATTTGCACAATCTCTCAGCTTCACGTCTAGTTATCATACCACATCGTCTTGATGACGGTGGCATAGCACCAGCTCGTCTCAATATTTCCAATTGCACTGGTGTACATTGAACACAAGTAATACCCAACGCAACTCGTCTATTATGTATTTCATTGTAGCTAAATTGCTTCAATAATGTATTACTTATTTGTGCAAGACATAATCTTTCTTGTCCTTCGATTACCAACGACACGATGTGTATTCCATAAAGTGATACTGTACTAACCTGTAACTCCTAAGAGCTTTAGTCATACCACGTTGCTCTTCACAATTTTCAACATTTTAATTTCAATTTGTTTAACAAATAATATTTTAATATCACAAAGCACTGTCTGTGTTTATTTATCAAAATTTAACAATACTATTGATAACACAATGACGGAAATTGATTGGTAAATTTTTAAATTTACAATTCTCTTCAATTGTCATATTTAAAAATATTTTTTTTTCTCATTTTAAATTATTCAAGTTACACAGTGAAAGCCACTGATATTTTTTTTTTTCTCCAGACTATGCTGTGTGAATACAATTGAGTTGAATTCACTGAATGGCGAAAGCGAAACAGTATTGTACAAGGAAAAATATAAAAAAGTAATAATGAAAAAAAAAAATATACATATACAGATGGATAATCATAATAAAAATGAAAGAGAAAATAATAGAAAAATCCCGAGCAGATTACCTGGTTTGGTTTTGCATGTGGTTGTGGCAGGGGACTCGATTGTGAACGTTTTTGTGAATTTGGTGGCGGCATTGATAACACTGCCGGTCCATCCATTCTGTGTAATTAAAAAAAATTAAATCAATATTTTATTTTTACCATTAACCATCAATATATAATTTGAAAAATTAATCCTGAAATAATTGCGGATAAACTTCAACATTATACACATTTACAATCTCTACAATTCTTTTCAACTTGTAACATGAAATAAAAAAAATAAAAATAAAGAATAATCAACAATCCTAAAAAAAAAAAATAAAAAACATGAAAGAAAAGACAAAAACAAACCATTTCAATCAACCATTACTTCTATCAATAATTAAACTCAACAGATTTTTTTTTTCTCCTTTATTTATCTCTTCTACTACTTCCTTCACCCTTCAACTTAATTTCTTTCAAACAAATCCCTCATTAACGTTTCATTCTCATTACAACTAAAACTCCCCATTAAAAATAATCACAAGAATATACAATATAAATTACATCACGGATACTTGTCTTTCTATTAATTTAACGTACAGCAAAAATTTCCTATAAAGATATAATATAAAATCATGAGAACAAACGTCCAACAAAGTGAAACAAATAAACAGAGATAGAAAGTGAATGAGAGGAAAATTTCTCTATGATGATGTTGATTTTAATTGAAAACGCCTTCATGAGAGCAGACAACCGTACCAGTAGATTGTCGTTCCTCTTTCTCATACAATAGGGTGGGTAGTTGCCTTGACGTACTGTTTGGGTAGTATACATACATATATTTAAAGCACTAATACACATATAGGTATACGTGAATAATGTTAATGTGCGTGACACACAAGGATATATAGGAATGCGAATGGGAGAAAGCGAGATATTCAGCGCCAGCGCACTTCTGGCAAATGTTGTCCCGGGAGGCCGGTTCAACTGAATCAACGGGGGTAATTCAATTTGACACTCCCTCCCACGCTTAAACAAGGCACCAACCCGTATATACGGGACCTCCCTTTATCCTCTCTCCACTCTTGTTTATACTGTTACTGTGTGTGTATGTGTATGTGTGATAGTAGTGATGCCACTGCCACATACTATTTTAGGTTCTCTCTATTTCTTCCTTTTGTTATATTTCTCTTGTACAAATTAAATTCTCATCCACCGTGAAACAACGGGATGGAGAATTGGCCCAACACGGACATAACTCTGAATTTAAATTTATTTATTTTTTCTTTTTTATCTTCTAATTTTATTTTATTTTAATATTTTTACTGTAGCTGAGGAAAAATGTGGAATTTAATAATGGATTTTAAATGATAATTGTGAATTTTATTGATATATATTACGAAATTTATTTAAATTTAAATTGTAAATTGAGTAAATGATGAATTATAATTTTACACATTGTTTAAAGTTATTTTATAAATATTGAGTTGAAATAAATTTATTTTATTTTAGTTTATTTATTTTTTTTTTTCTTTATAAATATTTTTATAAATATATTTAGAAAGGATGATTTGAATTATTATTAATGTATTTGAAATGATTCTGTTAATTTGGCTGTTAAAATTATCCACACTTCAAAACAAACAACTTGATAATTACGTCTGACTGTTAAAGTAATTGACTACTTACACAATTGACTACAGTATATTCAATAAATTATTTCATTCAGTAAAAAACAATCTCCTTATCTTCATCCAAACAATTCATCTGATTTAATTAATCTCCAAATACCAAAAAAAAAAAATAAATAAAAACAATTAAAAATAAAAATATAATTGTCATTCAATGTGAAATATTTTCCTTCACAAATTTTATTTCTCATCTTTTTTTTTTTCCTCTTAAATATACATATATACATTTTTATACACATACATATACACTTACAGATTATTTAAATGCAAACAGACAATGCTGAAGCGCATTGTTTCATCATGTTTCTTTTGCCTCCGCCCATTTCTCAGTTATTTTACGATTCAATCTGCGAGTTTGTGCTGGCACACGACTATGTATGATAGACTGAGAGGGAATGACACAGAAATGAAAACAAAGATGGGGTATATGATGTTGGTATTAAAGAGAAAACGAGAGAATAGCGAATGAGATGATAGTATATATATTTATATACATATAGTAATGGAGTCAGGAAAATTCGACTGTGTATAATACAAATACATTGTAACATTGTTAAATCTCGTCTTGCTTCCATCACAATTGTGAACGTTCTCTTTGGCATTTTCTATCTGCTCTTCAGCATTATTCTCCCTCTCTATCTCTTCTTATATTATGCATATAAATCTTATGTATATGTATATGAAGAGCCCCCAATGTCGTGTCGTCCCTCGGTAATTGTATACATTTTCTCTGAAAAGTATCTCTCATTTCTCTTTTGTTTTGAATAATTTATTATCAATTTCGGATTTTCTATTATATAAACTATTCATTTATAATATAGTTTTATTATTTAATATTTATTTTCATTTATCTAGTTGATGAAATAATATAAATTAAAATATTTAAGTATTTAAATGTGATATTTATATTTAAATAATAGATTAAATATATTATAAATATTATTTTATATGTTTATTTGTTTATGACGATGGGGTTTTTATTTTAATTTTTGTATGGAAATAGTGAAGAAGGGAAGACAAATATGTGAACATGTTTATATATGTTGGTGTATGACACTATTATTTTAATAATGATTGAATTAAATATTAAATCACATTGTTGTGTTTTTTTTTTTTTTTTTTTTCATTTGTTCACGCATTTTCACCCTTGCGCGAGAGGTAATTTCCTGATTTAATCAACGAATTTACGCCCGGTGAATCTCATACCATCCCTATTTTCATTACACGCTCACGGCTATGTATTTCCGGTTGTGGTGAAACAATAATTAAACTAATGAAGTTGACTTTATTGGTATTTAGTTTCATTCGTTAATTTATTATCATGTTTGATTATTTATTTATTTTCTAATTCATTAGATATAAATAAGAGAAGGGAATAAATGCTCCGAGCGATATTTAATCCCTCAAGAGTATTAAAAGATATATTTTTCATGTACATATGTGATGAGTAATAACTGTTTAATCATTTAATTAAATAATTTTTTTTTATATATATAATTTATATATAAATATTTTTTTTTTTTTTCATATATAAATAAATATATTTATTTAATCATTCGAATGCAGATTTTTTTTTTAATGAAATAAATCAAGAATTAATTTCAATTTTATATCAGGAAAAATAATTTGATACTTTAATTTAATATTTTTAATTATTTATTTATTTATTTATTTATTTGTCTATCATTTTATTCATGTATTTATTTATGATTTTTATCCTCTTTTTTATTTGATAAATATTTTTTATAAATTAATATGGTTATGGTATTTTTTATTAAAAGTCAGACAAATAATCGATTTTTTTCTACTTTGACATACAGTATATTATATAAATGTATTTTTACTTATTGTAATGCAAAAGGGCGCGCAGAAAAATGCATGCAAGAGTGAACTAGTCCAAAAGTGAACCCTCTGATCTCATGGGACCAGTTTGTCCACAGGGGCACCACCGTCAGAATCGGCTATCAATTTATTTTGTCGCGATCTACTTTTGAAGGAGTCGCTCGAGCTTCCTTTTATTTTATTTTTTTTTTCTTTTATTTTTTTATCGCCTTCTGTGCCTCTTTTACTGATTCGCTGTGCGACGGTGCGTGAAAAAAAAAGGGGGCGCCGGAAATTAAGCACAATAACATTCATATAAACTACATACCAAAAACAAATTTAACTTTACCGATCAAGAAAAAAAAAAAATAAACTAAAAATAAAAAAAAAAAAAGCGATTATAATTCATTAAAAATATTATTTACCTCTATAAAATACCTGTGATATAATTAGCGAATTCCTCAATTGAATATTAATTTTATATTTTATAATTTAATTAAAATAATAAAAAAAAATTTTTTTTTATTATTTTTTTTTTTCACTATTTTTCACGTATAAATAAATATTGTTGATTTATTTTGCGAATATTTTATGAATTAAATTTTTATTATCATTTTATCATTTATTTTATTGTCACAGAGAAACTTTATACTACTGAATTGTCAGACGAATAAAAAATAGCGACGCACAAGGAGTATAACGTCCGGTTTCATCCGACACCAAAAATAATTTGCTTATATGTGAGAGGAAAACGATGAAGAATATTACTGTTGGACCCGGTCACGAGACAAAACGAAACGAGTATAAAGCTGGTGAATATGGTATACCATACACTATATTGCATCAAAGAGATATACTAAGTGAAATAGTGTATGTGTGTCCCGCCCACTATTAAAAACCACCCTTGTTACAGCCAATGATGTTGTGAGTTTATCCACCCTCAGGGCGGAGTCAAATATTCATAGTTGTTCTCTTCTCCCGCCATTCTCTAACTATACCAGTCGTGCAATGTTGGGGGTGGTTCACCTCAGGGGTAACTACAAACACGTACTTAAACTACATTATTATTATTACTTTCTCTGCTTTTCTCTTCGTCACTCCTTTTTTTATGTATGTATGTATGTAGTCTATAGTTATACATACTGAACTCTCTTCTCACATATTTAATGTAATAATCGTGATAAATATTTGTCAAGTGTAAAAATAAATTTATATTTGTAATTAAAAAAACAAAATTTGTACTCAATTTTTTTGATCAATTTAATACAATATTTTATATTATTAAAAATATTTACTGGTCATGGTAATTTTATCCAGTAATATCAATTAATAAATAGACGTGTTGTATTTATTTATTTATAAATATATTATATTTATTTATAAATGTGACTAAAAAAAAAATATTTTTTGGTTAAAAAAGTGTAAAAATAAAATAGAAATAATTTTTATATAATTAAATATTTATAATAAATTAATAACTCATTGTTTCATTTATACAATAAATATAAAATATTCACAATACGATGATAAATAAATAATAAATATTTATCAAGTGTAAAAATAATTTTAAATTTATAATTCAAAAAAATTTGTACTCAATTTTTTTGATAAATTTAATGTAATATTTTATATTATTAAAAATATTTACTATTCATGGTAATTTTATCCAGTAATATCAATTAATAAATAGACGTGTTGTATTTATTTATTTATAAATATGTTATATTTATTTATAAACGTGACTAAAAAAAAAATATTTTTTGGTTAAAAAAGTGTAAAAATAAAATAGAAATAATTTTTATATAATTAAATATTTATAATGAATTAATAACTCATTGTTTCATTTATATAATTAATCTACAATATTTACAATACGATGATAAATAAATAATAAATATTTATCAAGTGTAAAAATAATTTTAAATTTATAATTCAAAAAAATTTGTACTCAATTTTTTTGATAAATTTAATGTAATATTTTATATTATTAAAAATATTTACTATTCATGGTAATTTTATCCAGTAATATCAATTAATAAATAGACGTGTTGTATTTATTTATTTATAAATATGTTATATTTATTTATAAACGTGACTAAAAAAAAAATATTTTTTGGTTAAAAAAGTGTAAAAATAAAATAGAAATAATTTTTATATAATTAAATATTTATAATGAATTAATAACTCATTGTTTCATTTATATAATTAATCTACAATATTTACAATACGATGATAAATAAATAATAAATATTTATCAAGTGTAAAAATAATTTTAAATTTATAATTCAAAAAAATTTGTACTCAATTTTTTTGATAAATATAATGCAATATTTTATATTAATAAAAATATTTACTGGCCATGGTAATTATGAAAATACAATAATTTTTGTATTAATATTATTGTTAATACTTGATGTAACTAAATAAAAAAAAAAATATTAAATAAATTCATTCAAGTAAAAAATTTATTTTATAATTTCCAATTTGTCTACAAGAATTTCATCAACTAATATCAACTAATAAATAGACGTGTTGTATATTTATTCATAAATATGAATAAAAAAAAAAAAAAAAATATATATTTTTCATGAAAAAAAATTATAAAAAATAAAACAAAAATAATTTTTACATAATTAAATATTCATAATAAATTACTAACTCATTATTTCATCAACACATTAAATCCACAACATTCAAAATACAATAATAAATAAATAATAAAAATAAATAAACAAATAAAATCTATTTAAAATCTATAAAACATATTTATTCACAAATATACAAAATACACAAAAAAAAAACATCGTTTAATGAACCGCAAAGAGGCTCGCAGAGAGTTTACACCCCAGTTGGCAATTATATTTATTTGAACGCCCCTCACCATACAGTAATAAATATCACTGCTATACATATACATACACAAACGGGATGTAAGGGGTGATATGAGAGACAGAGAGAGAGAGAGGGGATGAAGCCCTGCCAATTATTCTTGTGACGATCGTCACTGGCACGCAAAAAGTCAGATCGACGCGACGGTGCGAACATACGGTGGTGTCAACGATTCTCCCCTTTTTTTCCCCATATCATTCCTAGTTTCACTTTTTGTCCCTATATCGTCCTTTAGCCAGGGTGGAAAAAAAAAAAATAAAACGTGTGTCGCCCTTAGTATGTATTTCGTGTCGAGTGGGTATACCCTCGCTTCTTCGAAAGCGTGACGAAATTATCGCATTTAAAAGTACATATATATATGTAAGTATATGTATACATATACAATGTACATATGTATATATACTTTAGACTCACACCTTTAGAATAAATAGATATACATATGTCAGATTTTGTGGTTGAAGTAAATTTTGAAATGAATTAAAATTATAAATATCTATTGAGAATTTATACAGATAAATTTAATTGGAAATTATTAAATTTATTTAATAATTGATGGATTTAATGGATAATGAGGTTAATAATATTTTTTTATAGCTTTAAATAATGTTAATTAATAATGAAAATTGTGGTATTAATATTGAAATTGATAAATTTATAAATTAAATTTAAGTTTTATTATTACGATTTTGTGGAATTTTATTTTTGATATGAAAAATATTATTTAGAAAATAATTTATATACATGTATCAACGTGAGAAATATATGTACATATGTAAAAATTTATTACATTTAATACCCAATTATCGTTTAACTGCGTCGATAAATATGAGATTTTATTTTCCAACATTTCTTTTATTTATTTTCATTTTTTTTTTTTTTCCACAGAGTGAGCCATAATTGGGACGTCGACAAAAAGAGATTTTGTCGTGATTGAATGGGGGCGCCAGACACTCAAGTGATTAAATTTATATATTTTATACATATATACCTATCTATATCTGTATCTACCAACATTCAAACATATTTATTTATATAAATGTATAGATAAAATTCATCCAAAGAGCTTTGATAAAGACACGTGCAGTTATGGGTATTAAGATCTTTCTGACGTTGAGCCATCAGTTGAATATCGCTTGGGGCAAAACTCAAACAATTTTTTTACCTGCAAATAAAATTTTAAATAGAAACAAGACAAAACTTCCCCTCTCTCATATCTATTTAAAATCAAATAAAACTTTTTTTTTTATTAGAAATAAAATGAATTTGTAACGAGGAAAAAAAAAAATAATAAATATATTAATTTTTATTTTCTAAACAAAATAAAATATAAATGAATAATTCTTTTATTTTATTTAATTATTTACATCATATATTATTAATCAAATTTCAACTATATACTGTAAACTATATAAGTTCAGTAAAATATATCTAACAATAAATATTTATGAATTAATTCACGTATTATATTATACCTACATGAATGATGTAATTTGTGTCTTTGGGGAGGAACATTTTAGTGTGTGAAATACATGAGCGTATACAAATTTTGGTGAGTATATACGAATCACAATTGTTATGCGGTGCTGACATACTGCGCAGTCAATTAGTTTAATAGGCCGACAGTTGTCTGCCAAGCGATGTAGGGAGATATACATGTACATATTCCCCTCTTTCTACATTCTATCCCGCCCTTCTTCCTTCTCTTTTTCTTGTTCTTTTTCTGTATCCATCTATCTATCTATCTGTCTATCTATCTATCTAACTATTTACCTATCTGTCTATCTATCTCTTTTACTAATTATATTCAAAACGTAAAAGATGTAGAATTTAATGTAAGTAGTAAAATAAACGGTTTGCATAAAGATTTTGAATACACAAATTGTTCATTTCAAGGAGTGAAGAATTATGGGAAATTATATATTTTATAAAGTTGTTTGGAATAAATTTAATTGGATAGTTGAGTTGTAGGGAAAATAATAATGGAATAAAAGTGTAGTTGAATAAAGAAATTATTATTAATTTTCTGGAGATTATTTTCTTGTTTTAAATATAAATTGTGATTGAGAATTCAAATTACTTTTAATTTTTTTTTTTTTTGATGTTTGAAGTAATTATTGTTACATTTATCAGGATATATTTATGATATAAACAAATAGACGTGGTAAGTAATAAAAAAATATATAATTAACACTATTAAATTTATTCTTAATGATAAAACAAATATTTTTATATTTTTATTCATATGATAGAATTAATTAATTAAATAAACAACCTAAATATTTAATATACACATCTAATATTTTATTATACTAAATTATATTCTCAATAATGTTATTAAAAATATATTCTAAATTTAATTCTCAAAAAAATATTCGTATATGATCAATAAATAAAATGAAATAAATTAATTTAAATAATATTCATTTTATTTTAAAATTAAAAATAAATAAATACACTTATAAATTTTTTTAATTATCAACACTTAATAACATATAAACGTTTATTAAAAATGATTATAAATAATGCTCATTTATAATTAGTAATTTCTTTTAAAAATAAAAATTTATTCTTATATCCTTCAACAATTATTTTTCTTCTCTCCTTTAATAAATTGTTACAGCAATTTATAATACATTTGTTGAGGTTCAAAGATATATGAACAAATATATAATATATATACACATGTATTTATATCACATATAGGTACATATGCATGTATTGGATCGTATTAAACGCTACGATTGATAATCCTGAGTACAGGGGTTGCCTCGTTGGTCGACGATCGTAATATATAGTCGAAGGATAATACAGATTATGACTGTTGGGTGCTACCGATTATCTCTTCTCTTGGGTCTCCTGTAAATTCGACATTACCTATTCTGTTTTCGTCGATGAACAAACGAGCTTACAACTTCCACACATATAGAGAGAATTCTCCGATATATACATATATATTTTTGCATATATACGATAAGTTAGAATATATTATATAATTTAATGGGTGCAGGATAAATCGCGCATGGATTGCATTCTCGCTTATGTTTTCCACTTCGATCTCATTCTCAACCACTCGAACAAAATACAATCTCAAACAATCCGTTAGCGTAAATCCATCAGCAATAATGTTTTTTTTCCTCGCGTGGTCAGCATTATATCCTGTTTATATTTTCTTATTTTTATAAAATTTTCAATCGTGTGTTTGCTCGTATTATTTGTTGTTATTGATGATTGTAATTGTCTATAGACACACTGATTCTAAATTGATTTTCGATTAGTTCAAATGGGCAATTTATATATGTATACACTTGGGATATTCGAGTGTCCGTGACTACAGTATTACAGTTCAATGAATATATCCAAGATTAATTTAATGTCTGTGGTAATTGAGTTTCGTGAGGAGTAAAAAGATTGAAGAAAAATATTTTTCTTTCTTATTTTTTTTTTGTTTTGAAGAAATGTTTGTGAAGAATAATTATTAATTAGTATTGAAATGATAATTCAAATAGTGATATTGATATTAAGAGGGAATATGAATTAATTGATAAAAATAATTAGTAATAATATTTGTTGTCAAATATATATTTTTGTTTTTATTTATTTTTTTATTTTTCTTTTTGATTAAAATTATGGAGTGAATAAGAGTGATGGTTGTTACAATTGTTAACACTTGACTGACGACACTGTACTTTGCACCCTTTTGTCTGTTGGTCCCTTATAATTTTGAGAGGGAGACAAAGTCAATTTGTCGACGAATATATATATAAAATGACAAACATAAAACCAGTTTCACTTTGGTCAATATGTAAATTACCAAACAAAATTAATCTGAATAAATCAAAGATTATATATTAAATCTAAAAATTAATTTTAAATAAATGAAAATAATTTTTCTGTAGATTCAAAAATATTTATATAAATTATATATACTATTTATAATATAATATATATAAATAAATATACATATACATAAATAAATCAAAGATTATATATCAAATCTAAAAATAAATAAATCGTTACATTATAATTTTAAATAAATGAAAATAATTTTTCTGTAGATTCAAAAATAATTATATAAATTATATATTCTTTATAATATAATATATATAAATAAATATTTATTATGTACCTACATATTAATGTGATTGTAATATTATATACATGTATATGAATAGCTGTGTAATGTGGTTAACAAGCGATAAATAATGTGAGTTTGATTTTTTTATTTCCAAAAAATTGTATAGGGGAAAAATAATGTCGACTTATGTTTGTGGGCCAGGCCTACTGTGTCAATTAACATTTTCTCTCATTTTTCTCCCGGAAACGATAGCTCGTAAAAACGATAATAGGCTTGGCTGACAATAGAATACAACGATCAATGTGGTGAATTATGTGGGGCACGTGTCGTCTCAGTGTTATAACGATAGAGAGATCAGTATAACGTACATTTGTCAAGAGCGATATCTTTATATACATATATGTACCTCCAATATTATACATATTATATAATACTTGTTATATACATGCATAAATTTACGTTTGGTGATTTAATTTATATACTGAATAATTATTGTCAGATATTATATAAATGAAAATATTAATCTTACAGTTAATAAATAATTGGATAATATTATTTTATTCATGTAACATTGTTTCTTATGTTCAGACATGTATATAATTTTGAAAATTGAAATTATATGATATTAAATTTTTATTTAAAGCCATTGAATTTATTAATAATTATTTTTTTTTAATTAGAAAATAAAATTTTTGTGATTTATCTCAAATTGATCATACAAAATTCTAGAAATCCAACAAAGGGTTGTAATATCATTCACAACAGTGTCGCCATCTATCCAAGGGCTGTCGAAGCTCCCAGATAAAATTTCTGTTTTATTCATAGGGGATGTTTTACCACAATAACAAAAAGTGTGAATAATCGTCAATTGGTTAGTCAAATTTTATGTATTATATTTCCTCACAAAATATCAATTGAAGATAAATAATTTTAATAACTGATTCCTGATAAACAAAAGTGCAGTGTATAATATTAATTTTATTTACCAACAATCGTTTCATTAATTCTACATCTGATAATAAAATCATTTATTTTTCCTTCTCATATACCTAAATAAAAAAATCCACTATTGTCTTTATAACAAATTTTGTCTTTCCACTCGTTAAAATATATTCTCATTAATAACTATTGCATAAACAAATACATATATATATTAAATAAATAATTAAATTGAATAAATAAAAATATAATTCATTATATCAAATATTATTTTTAGTTTTTAAAATATTTACAATTAAATCTAAATTTAAAGCAATTTAAAATTGCTCATCATTTTGTTTACATCTTTTATATTACAAGTATATATTTTTTATACACATATATACATGTGTGTGTACATATATAGTTCCCTGATGGGTATGAAGTGTTAATCCAATTGTAAAATTATATTGTAGACTCGCAGACGATTATGCCACAAGACTTAACGCAAACTATACAAAATTCAACAATCATCATCAACTCATCGACTAAGGGTAGCTTGATGTATTTATGTGTATATATATATATGTGCATTGGCAATTTTTCTATATGACAGATACAATACAATAATAATTGAGTAGCAATGTAGTGTGAATGTGCAACCAATGTCCTACACATTGTTGTTGCTCACCCCATATAAAAACATACACACTTATATATAAAAGTTTTTTAAATATAAATACATTTCTACATCACACACGCCACAAATTCATTTATATACCAAACTATTGACCGTCATCATTTAGATCAGGCTTCATGCTGTTTCATAAAACCTATTAGAAAGTAACAGAAATAATATTACTATTATATTCAAAAAAATTATATTTTTCCTTTAGAAGAAAAATTTAATTCAAAGAATTATGTGTCAGTTATTCTCTTTTGCTTTTTTTTTTCGTCACGTATTCAAAAGACACAAATCATTGACTCAATCATATAAAGAAAGGGTTAGATGGGGGGTTGTGTTATATATATACATATACATATAGTTGATGGCATTAAGCCGCTTTTAATCTTAAGCTTACAAGGGCTTCAAGTGTAAATATTGATTCCAATCGGTGTGTCAGCACAATAGAAAATCGACGTTGTTCGTCTTCACAAAAATTCGTATATGCAACTATTCAAAAGTGTATATGTATATGTATATATATAAAGATGAATATAGCAGTAAGGGACGATGTATATAATAGAGATGGACGCGCGCGAGCCGCTGTCAAAACAGTCATTACCCACCTTGCAAATGACAGAAAAAAAAAAATAACCATCGCTGTCCCAACAATCTTTTACTACCACGCCCTTTTCAATTATTCGTTTTTATTTCTAGAAGAATGTTTTACTGGCTAAAAGAAATTTTTAGTTGTATGGCGAGTATATAAATAAAGTAATTTTATTTTTACTATTTTTTTAATTCAGATTTTATTTACAAGTGTAGCTAAATAAAAAATGTCATTTCAATTGTGTTAATTATAGTTAATTTTTTAAGAGTACAATAATTATTACAACTTGACAGATTGTAATGTAATAACCACCTTGACATGTTGTTAAATTATCTATATAAAAAAATTTCGTATATAAAATAAAAAATAAACAAAAATTATATTAATTTATAAATACAAAATATTTGAATTTATTAAAAACAGATGTATAATAAAATTTATCTGATTATTAATGTAATGTTATTATTAAATATGTGGTAAAATGTCATCAATACATCATTAGCAATGCTTAATTATATTATTTAATTTGTTACCAGACCTCACTTACCTTATGTGCATTAAACAAATTTTGTATTCTCGACATAAATTTTATTAAATTTTTTTTTTCCTCTTTTTCAACCTTCCTCTTCGTCATTACATCGACGATGTATTTCTCACATTACACCCACATACTGTCAGTTAATAATCGTATAATGGTCGAATAATAATATTCCATGTAAGTAGGGTTGATGCCGAAAAGCCAGAGGGGTTTTGCGCGCTCAGTATTACAACACAACCACGTAAGACCCAGGGAAAAAGACTTGCGCGCCAGAGGCAACGTGCCAGTCTGGGCGGTTTTATAACCCGACTCTTATTCACTAAATATATATATATATATATATATACATGTGTAACGGATGTATACGGTGATACTGCATGGATTGTAAATATGTAATGCAAGAGACGAAACGTCCCTTTTTTTTTTTCTCGCTAAAGTCTCTTGTGTACTCATGACCCCAACATTCACGATCTTTTCATTATTCACTTAACGATGCCTGGCCTTATGTTTTCGCTATAGTTTTACTGGTGCAATATTACACCAGTAATTTTATAAAACATCTATGAACATAATTATAACAATGAAAGAACAAAATAATTATTAATAAGCAGATTTTATTACAAAAATATATAAAAAGTCCATGAATATTTTCATAATTTCATTCGTATAATTTTAATTAATAAATAAAAGATAAAGATAATGAAGAACATTTTACATTACAATTAATTTATGTAAAGTTAGTTTCAAATAATTAATAATTTATCATGTTTATATTTATATTTGTATTAATATTAATTATTTATCTCTATTGTGTTGTTATTAATTCTTAAAATATTTTCATTGAAATTGCTGATACATTTTTCTTTATTGAAACATATATAATACAAAATATTTCTCCCCATTGAATTACTTACATGTAGTTCGATGCTCATTGAAATCGACCATAGAATGTATATATATATAAGCATTCGTTCAAACAACCCTCGCTCACGACCCCTAATCCGATCCCATTCGTCCACTTATCCCTTCACTTCTCATCTCCGTCATCTCCTTCTCCTTCGCGTCTTCAACGCCCAGACCAAATCATCCAGTGGATCAGTTTATTATTCAAAGTCGTGGGTTACACCCACACAGCATGTCGCGTTTGTAATGCTTACATTCGATGTTATTACCAACTATGTATATAAACGTGTATACATACATTCATATACATATATATATATATATATATAAACACATATGTATGTATATATATTATACACCCACACGGGACAGAAGAACCCTTTGACTGACGCGTTTGTTGCCGCCCGCGTTGATCGACATCATAGAATCTATACCTCATCATCTCCGCTTCACTCACTATTGCTTTTGCCTTTTTTTTTTCTTCTTCTTTCTTTTCGTTTTTAATATATATTTTTTTTTTTTTGTTGTCATTGTGTGTACGCACTGGTCACTGGGCATTGTTGCGGATAACCACGCGTGCACACACCGCACGCGACAGATGTTTCGATATGATGGTATATCGATATCTAAAAATAATTCGCAGGTATAAAAGATAATTTTTATTCATTTGATCTTGTGTCATATTTGTCATTGTATCGTCATCAACTGAATGATTATCATTCCAATTGCTTTGTTCGATGATATGTAGTTAAAGATCAAACAAAAATATATACAAAAAATATGGTGAGAACAATTTTTCTACTGGTATTAGATTAAAGGTTCTTAATGTGGACCCCTCACTGACAATTCGTAACTCTTGGCGCTATCTCACTGTTTAAAAGCTCAATAAATTATAAAAATCATTATTATTTATAGATTGATTAAAATAATGATAATGTTATTAATTTTTTTTAGTAAATATATTTTTATTAAATAGTTTAAATTTCATGAAAAAATTATTTTCAAACTTTTTTTTTCTGTATTAATTTTTTTTTTTTTTGCTTTCATGAAACTATTCTTCTTCATTCCGGAAATAAATATGTGCATATATTTATACATATACGCATATAATTGAACAATAAATATATTCATACACTTCAATATTATAATGCAAGAGATTTCCGGCGGTCAATAGAGCAAAAGGAAATCGAAATCTATGTATATATTGAAGGATAATAAACCTATGGTGCGATTTGAAACATAGACACGGATATAAAAGCCGGCTGTGGAAACAAACTCAAGTATTTTCCTTAGGTAGTTTTCAAAAGCCATATATTTAGTTTGATATTTGGCCATGGGGTGTATCAACACATATAATATGTACACACTGACGTGTGATTGACTATGAAAACACATTGCACATACTTTAACCGATATATTTCAGGCACTATACACTGATTATCAATGATATATATTATTGACAATAATAATAAATAAAAAGAAATCACATTGCTTTAATTTTTGCAGTTGGTATGCCAGGGAAATAAATATACTGATACATATAACTTTTTCTTTTTTTTTTTATTTCTGATACATGAGAAGAGGGCAATGAAAAGAAGCGCACAGTCTCTCTTTCGTACCCCAATTTAGGGCTTAACCAACCGCATAAACACCTCACACCAACTACAAAAGGGTTTTCTATCCCCAAGAGAATGAAACTGGAGAAACAACGACATAATGCGTATACATATACACACATATACATAAAGATACTAATACAAAATGCGTAAATGAAAGACAAAGTTCCGACTGATAGAGAGCATGAACGAACAAATGCTCTTTGCTAATAGTGATTGTCATCCCGTGTGTATAACGTGAATGGACCAATTGAAATATGCATTAAATTTATATATACACCACAACTATATATATATAATAAATTTTATGTATATATAAAATGTATATCCACAGTGGGATCATAGAATTGAAACTCTTTTGATCTAAAATTTGTTCATCGTTGATTATTAATAATCGCAAATGGACTTTAATTATGAAGGATAAATATTATTAAAAAAAAATCACCAAATAATTTGAATATATATCAGGATCAAATGTGAATATGATGAAGTATATATACAATGGCGTTTGTATACGATATGTATGTATGTATGTATGTATTTATGTATGTATATATAATAATAATATGTATTTTGCAGTTCTTCGGAATTATTGTTAACACGTTGTGAATGACTAAACTAGTATAAGAACTAAACACCACGCCCCATCTTTTAAAATGACAATGGACCACTGTCTTGGTACAAAGCTAAACACCCAAAATATTGACGCAAATCCCTTGCATTCATTCCTTCATCTCCTTTTCGTTTTCTCTCGTGTCTCTAGCTATATGTCCCTGTTATATATTCCCAATGGTCAACGTTTAAATATCTCAAAATCTAATCTTACCGCTAATCCTGTTACTCGGCCAAACGGTCACGTTTTACAGTTTGTGTGGAATTACTTGACGAGTGGAGGCGTCGCACGAGACATTTCCGGCGCGAGAAAACTAGAGCAACAGAAAAGGATAAATAAAATAGGATATAAGTGAGAGTGAGTAAAGCGATTCAATTTCAATTGGCAAAGTTCGTTCGTCTCGCGTGCTCTACAATAGGCGAAATTTTCGTTTACAATTTTCCTGTTATAACGAAAAGTACTTTGGGACATTTTACAATTCTCCTGGCTGTTATGTTCATCGTTATGTGTATATATGAAACAACAAAAGAAACATCCTAAACGACAATTCACTTGAACATGGAGAGAAAGAACACCGTACTTTGTATATATATTTATACAGTCATCTGTCTCAGTATCTGTATTGTGTGTGTGTGTGTGTGTGTGTATGAGTACCATAAATATATATAGTTCATGCCTCATTTAACTCACGTGAAAAGGAAGTCGAGTGAGTTGCGAAAGAATAAAAAAAAAAATTCTGAAAGAGAGAGGTGTGTAAACATTATTTTCACCCTGGGTCATAGTGATGTCCAATAATATAATATGAGTGGCTCTATTCAACCTCCAAAACTATTTTTATTTCATCGAAAGTATTTTCACCCATCGCCAGCAGCGCAAAAAAAATTTTAAAACTCACATTAACAAAAATAATACAAATAAAAATGGAATATTAAATAATAATTCATACAACGTACATCCGAGTTGAAATTTTTGTGCTTTTCTAAGTCTTTTAGCAGTCGATTAAACATATCTTATGGCACTTGTTGGCCTATCAATTCTACTTTGAATCTGACAAATCTCTAAAAATCTAAGATTAAGCTTTTATATTTTGATGCTTTTTACACCCAACACAACATTGTAATAATATTTTATTCATAAAATATATTTCTAAACAACCTTCCTTGCTCCTGAAAAACCTTACTAATAATGTTAATAATTAAGTTTAAATTAGCATAAAAATTTAGTTTCATAAACTAATATTAATAATTAATATTTCTTATTCACTATTTCTTACCAATAAAAATCTGTCTAATTAATTACTATTACTCATGACGATCGGTCAAAAGCTAATGATAATATATATATTTATAACTATTGCTTGTACACTGTAACTTCAAGCGCGTCAATAAGCTATCGGAGAAAGTGGAAGCAACGCAAGTATTACATATAACACAGTTGATAAATAGAAGCGATGCTTATACATACACGAAACACTTGATATACGATCCTGATATATATACGAGAGAAAAGCCCGCGTTGTTACTTCCCTTTGAGACAAGCTTCAAAGCTAATGGACTCTCTTTAACACTGCTCCAGTGGCTTTCCTATTATTTTCTCTCGTCTTCATTTTCTATAACCTCATATTGTCTGATCATACATATTGTGTTTCGCTTTATATTCTCTTAAATTCATCTTTACTCTCTCTCTTTTCCTGCACCACCCATCGCCTCCCTCCAATCACGCAAAATACGTCTCTGCATTAGCTTTCCACTATTATATAGTTTACAATAAAATTGTAACATAAATATATACATTTGTTTATATAAATATACATATAAAATATAATTTTATTATTTATTCATGCTCAAAGTTTGTGTTATTGTTCTCAATTTATGTCCATTTGTATTTATGATAAACAAATACGATTGATGAATGGTTTCCTTTTTAGAATGTGGCATATAAATTATTTATTAGAGTCCACTGGAGAATTGTCCGACAAACCGAAATACTTGTAATAAGTTTAACAATAGTTATTTGTCATGACTAGAAAGTTTTGTATCACTAGAGAATTATTCACAATATATAATGTATGAATTTGATGTTTATTATTTGTTGATATGTTTGATGTTCTTGTTATGATGATGAATATTTTATTTATCAGGCAGCTTAAATTATCTTTTATTTATTTACATATATATTCACAATAATATTGTCGTTGTTCAGTAAGCAGATAATGTGTATTATAATTATAATATTCTATAGTATAGAGTTGAATATTAATTATTTAAATTATGACAATGCAGAGGAGATTAATACAGTTTTTTTTTTGTTTTAATCTGAACAATTATATAATCTCTTTGTGAATAAATATCTAATATGTGTGTGTGTATATAGATATATGGTAATAATTATAATGTATGATTGTATAGATCTATTCGAATATTTAATTAAACTTTTTGAAATTTTTTTCAGTTGAAAAAGTGAATTTGAATTTTTTGCGTTATTTTTGTATTTATATTTATTTATTTTATGATTAATTAATACATTGTTTTGATATTTGTTTTTGTTAGGTAAGATGTTAAGTACTTATTGTCTTTTGGAGAAGCTTGTGCAATAAAAATCGAAGTCATTATTGAGTAAAATTAACAAGAATAATAAATGTGCAGTTAGTGTGCAACTCATTAAGCAATCATTTGCACTTGTCGGCACTAATGAGTGGCGGCTGCTGATGTACTTAAATGGGCGACTGTTTGCCTAATCCGTATACAATATTCCAATACATAAAAGCGCATAGAAAATTGCAGAGCGAGAGGAAAATTGTTCGAACTAGTAATTTTCTAAACTTATAATGAGGAAACACAAATGCTCAAACAATATAAAAACGCGCCCACAAAATTAACAAAGGCCTTTTTCTATATACCCTGTAAATTAACACGTTCAAACATGTCTATCAAATATATATTTTCATTTTTTTCATAGTTAATTTCAGATGAACAAATAATTTCCAACTAAAAATTATAATTCAAATAAAATTCTTCACAATTCACTAATTCAAAATCTGATTCTACATTTATAAAATAATATTTAATAATATATTATTATTAATTATTATTTTATATTATACACTTAGAGAATTTTCGAGTAAATATTATTCTGTAACTCATGTAAGCCTGGGAAATAACAATATTTGATAGAAAAATTACTCTGTAAAGGAGTAAAATATATTTTTAATTCACGTAATATTTACTTTAATTATTCATATTAAAAAATAACTTTAAATGTATAATTTTCTATCAAATATTGTTATGTCTCAGGCATTTACTATGGGCTACAGAATAATATATATATTTACTCGAAAATTCTCTCAGTGTACAAATTATATTACACATTTTATATAATATTATACAAATAATTTATTTTGTCGTTGTCATTTTGATAAAATATTGTCGCGACTATTTAAAAGTCGTGCGTGTGGTACAGTCGCAGTACTATATTCTCAAATTGCACAATGAAACGATATAAATATACTATTTTTTATTATTATTAGTCAATAGACGCGAACCGCACACCCAGAGACCTCAAAGAAATTGGAGAAGCTGTCAACTTACCGCTATGCATCTGCCACTTATTTCCAAGACAGACACAATAATGTACTACAGTAACAGTCCAATCGTTTCCATTCGTATACATATACACTGCACATACATAAATACAACATACATACATACATAAATATATAAATGTATACAGTGTCACTAATTTTTTTGTTCTTTGTCAGGAATTTTTTATCTATCAATTCACTATCTTCTTTTTACCTTTTTTTTTTCTTTCTCAAGCAATAGTATACAAGCTATAGTAGAGCACGTCATCCCATCTATATATCTATCTCTTATGTACTCTATCTATGTATATATATATATATATGCCTTCATAGTGGTTCAACAATGACGACCCATTTTGTCACAATTATCTGCCATTATGCTCGGAGGCGCGAGAAACGTTTTAGCCATAGTTGCTTTGAAATCACAATGGCAATGTTATACACAGATTCTCTCTCGCAATAATATCCACGCGGTGACATCTCATCTTCTCATCTTCATACATATATATATAGAGCTCTAGTAAATATATAGATATAAATATAAATATAAATTTAGACAGATTATATATATGAGAAAAAAAAATTTGTATATATAATAGTTTATAATATATATATATGAAAAACAGGTATGTACGAAAGAAGAAGACGACACTTTATTTTGCTTGTGAAGATCTTAATCAATCAGTCTAAATTTAGACAACTCAATTGTGGTTTTTTTGACACGGATGGTTTCGGTTTTATATATATTATATGTATGTATATATATTTATTTATTATATTTATATACATAGATGTGTATCGTATATAGAAAAATTTCCGTGCGAAAATCATTAAAATCATATCACGAAAAATAATCCAGTTATTTTGTATTCATAAATATATATGCTACAATTTTTTTTTTTTTTTTTTTATATTTTCACAAAAGCTGAGCACAGAAATACGATTTTGTGTTTGAGAGAAATTGATATGAATCTTTACACCGCCTCGAATTATAAATACATATAATAATAAGCTTTTAAGTGAGATATATATTTAACAACAACCGGATGAAACGTTTCTGCTTACAATTTAGAAAGTAAAAAGAAAAAATTTAGCATAAATAATTTATGATACTTATCAAGTTGTATATTTTACTACAGCTCCTCCTATTACTTTATTTCTACTATAGTATATTACTACTAGTAGCAGCTACCACTTTTACTAATAAATATATTTAGATTTATGAAGAAAATTTTTAAAAATTGAGCAATTATAATAAATCAGGTAAATATATAATATTTACCAAATAATTTAGAGATAATTTTTGAGTAAATATATCACCAACTCATGTAAGTCTGGGATATGACAATGTATTCGATGGAAAAAGCCCTTGTGAATTTAATTTGAATTATTTACACATAGAAATATTTTTGGTTATGGCAACTATAAAAAAAAATACTTATTAGAAAATAAAAATTCGCAGTGAATATAAAATAAATGACATTTTATTTCAAATAAATATTAATTTCTAATTGAAATAAATTATTATTCACAAATCCAATTGTTAATTAACTAACTCGCATGTGTTAACTATATTTCTAACAAATATAAATGAAAAATATATTTATATTATTCAGATAAATATATTTTTTTTTATTAAAAAATATTTCCATCACACGTGCTTGTTGATTATTTAACTACAAATAATGCTTTGACTCTTAATTAGTTGATTAATAATGCTTAACGAATAATTATATTGCCTTTCCATAGTATCATAAACAAATATATATTAACATCGGCCATAGAAAAATTATTTGTGTATTCCAAAATCAGAAAATTAATATCATTCATCGCTATAGAAAATTTAAAAAAATTGAGTAATAATAATAAATCAGACAAATAATATTTACCAAATAATTTGTACACTGAGAGATAATTTCCGAGTAAATATCACCCCGTATATAACCTATATGTAAGCCTGGGACATGACAATATACTCAATAAAAAAATTACCCTGATGTATAAGCAGAGTAAAATATATTTTTAATTCACATAATATTTTCATCAATAATTCACAATAAAAAATAACAAATTAAAATGTGTAATATTTTCTATCAAATATCATATCCCAGGCTTATAATTACTATGGATTATAGGATAATATATTTACTCGAAAATTCTCTCAGTGTACATAATATAATTAATAAACATACACTATACCAAAATGCATAATAAATATAAAAACAAAATAAAATATAAACTGCAAATTATGGGACAAAATAAGCGCTTACATATATATATACGTATATTACATATATACACACCCGGATTGTTAAAGTGCATCGTCATTGTATTTCCGGTATACATATATACATACATACACTACTGTGATCGGACGCTCCAATCCAATAACAGCAAGTAAAATACATTTTCAACAACATATTGTTCAATATATATATTGGTCGCAATGTTGTTGTATATATGTAATAGCTCTGTATATATATTTCTGTATAAGATAATATAATTGTACATACATACATACATACATATATATATATATATATACACTCTATTCATTCATATATACATGCGTACAGTACTGTATTACCACCCGTACATATGTATATTTAACCTATAGATATTTCAAAACAAAATTTTAACCATATAGTTGTGCGCGTTAGGGGTCATTTGTTATATTCTCGCTTTGAAAGTTTGCTTCCAATGTAGATATATACATATATTCGTGTGAATATGTGCAGTGTATATATATTTTACATTGGATGGTATATATATACTGAATGTAAATCGTGTTGTGCAAAAGCTGTGGCAGCAGATATGAAACCAGCATGGCGGATGCTTACAAACAGTTGCGGGGCGGCGCCCCCGTATGTGTCTGTGTTGTGTATATAAATGCGCCATGTGACCCGATCAAAGCTTTTCAAAATTCCCGCGTATATATCATCATATATTTATATGTATACATATTCTTTTTTATATTTATTTTTTTTTTTTTATTTTTTGTTAGGAACAATTCAATTATGAAAAGAAAAGGTGTTTATATTAATTATTATAGTCAATGGATCAGGGTTATGAATTTTCAAAAACTACCTTATGAGATGAAGCTATATAAAAATATTTAATTTGTTTTATTATTTTTGATTGTTTTGTTATTATTTTATTTTTATTTCTTGGTGAATTTAATTTGAATTATATTTACACACAGAAATATTTTTGGCAACTATAAAAAAAAAATACTTATTAGAAAATAAAAATTTGCAGTGAATTTAAAATAAATGACATTTTATTTCAAATAAATATTAATTGCTAATTGAAATAAATTATTATTCACAAATCCAATTGTTAATTAACTAACTCGCATGTGTTAACTATATTTTTAACAAATATAAATGAAAAATATATTTATATTATTCAGATAAATATATTTTTTTTTATTAAAAAATATTTCCATCACACGTGCTTGTTGATTATTTAACTACAAATAATGCTTTGACTCTTAATTAGTTGATTAATAATGCTTAACGAATAATTATAATGCCTTTCCATAGTATCATAAACAAATATATATTTACATCGGCCATAGAAAAATTATTTGTGTATTCCAAAATCAGATAATTGATATCATTCATCGCTATAGAAAATTTATTGTATGTTATTGGGTTTCTTTTTTAAACTATAATTAATGTTTAATTAATATATACACGACGGTATTATGATAAAAATTTATTTATCTTAATTTACAATTAATTGAAAAAGATTTAATTAATAATTGTAATATTTGAAAAGATTGAAATGATTTGGTTTAATTATTAATAAATCTTTTTTAGAAATCAGAGTTTGATAGATTTGAGCGGATGGATTTGGAGTAAAATAAACCGTTGGTTTATACTACTGCGATGAAATGTATCTCTCATTTTCGTATATTGATATACGGAATACATATATAATATACAAATGATCTGATGAAATGGAGCTGGTGTGCGCACACCGACGGATCGCCGTCATCATCACCGTTAACTTATATACGCATGATGTATTAAGGTACATACCAACGTTACAAAACCCAACACACGAGCACCTTTGGTTTGGATGCGAGAATTGAACGACAGTGCTTGTACTGAGATCAATATCTCAACACGATGCAGGCGGAGTCCTAGAATCTATATTAAAACCACGCCCACGTTCTTTGGGATTGGTTCAACTCACTGTGTTGTTGTGCTACCAGTTTCCGGCAGGATGACGTGACGGTCCTGGAAAAACGGGCGGCACCCAATCCAACCAGCTGTAAATATGCAAGTAGAAGGGGTGACTCTCGGTCACGCTTCAGCCAAGATCGTCAATCATAATCAGTTGTTCGTTCGACGCGAACCGGACAAAACATCATATAATAAATAATATTCATGTCAATTGCTTAATGATTTATTATTAATTTTTTTTTTCTTTCATTTTTCAAAGTTTACATACGCCGAATCATTGTTTCGATAATTAATTTAATTTTATATTTAAAACTTTTGCAATAAAGTGATAGTGTGCTAGTCGATAATTTTTGCCAGTTAGTCAATTGACATCAGTTTAAAGAGAGGAAAAATAAATAAATTAGTAAAAGAAAAAAAAAAGAAACAAGGTGATAATCACTGGATAAAGTGGAAGTTTAATATAAATAAGTGTGTATAGTCATTAATAATTATAAAATGTGCAGTAACGAAAGTCCACCACCGGTAAAGGAGCCATTAAATGTGGGTCTAGGTAATCCTATGGCTGGATTTCTTCCTGGATTTGACAATTATCGACTTCATCTTTATCACTATGCAATGGTGGAACGTATTAGATTAGCGCAACAATTACATCCACAACATCCAGGTGTTGGTCATCCAACGTCAGGTGCGGGGGCAATACATCTTGGAATGTCACCAGGATTTCCAGCACCACTTCCATTGTATCCAGCTGCCGCAGCGGCGGCTGCTGCTGCGGGTTATCCAAGTCGTCTTGCATTATCAATGGCATTACTTCATCCGCATCATCAGCGACTTCCCGAGGAGCCAAAACCTCAACATAGCTACATTGGACTTATTGCCCTAGCTATACTATCTTCACCTGAAAAAAAGCTAGTATTATCTGATATTTATCAGCATATACTTGATCATTATCCATATTTTAAAAGTCGTGGACCAGGCTGGAGGAATTCAATTAGGCATAATTTATCATTGAATGATTGTTTTGTTAAATCGGGCAGAAGTGCAAATGGTAAAGGTCACTATTGGGCCATTCATCCGGCAAACATTGAGGACTTTAGACGAGGGGATTTTCGACGACGTAAAGCACAAAGAAAAGTCCGACGTCATATGGGTTTGGCAGTTGATGAGGAACCAGATAGTCCAAGTCCACCGCCATTACCAGCGACTCCGCCACCGCCGACGGCACTTGTTGGCCCATCTGTTGGCACACAACCAATAACGGCAATATGGAGTCCACATCATCATCATCATCACCATCACCATCATCAACAGCAGCAGCCTCAATTACAAACAAATCATCAACAATCGCCACAACAATTGTCACCTCATGGACAACAACATTCACAAAATCATCAACGTCAATTTCAAAGTCATCCCTATCTTAGAACGTCATTTCAACCGTCGCGACGACGACAATTTGACGTTGCGAGTCTTTTAGCGCCGGATGATCTTCATGTTGAAACTACTGCAGTTTTAAGAATGACAAAATCACGTGAATTTAGTTGTAGCGAGGATGAAAATGAGACTGATCATATTGATCATATTGACGAAGAGGATGTTGATGTTGATGTCGATGTGGATGTTGATGTTGTTGCCGATGCTAATAATCCAATATCATTATCTGGTACACCGAATGGAAGTCCAGATTCTAAAATGATTTCGCCAATTAATCGATGCGATTGGAATTCACCGACGGCGCTTAAATCACAACCATTATCAGCACTACATCTTCACAATCATTTGCAAATGAGAAATTATCTTGTTCAAGCAAACGCAACGTCAAATACTAGCGTTTGAAGATAGAGGACCATCCAAATATATCGTGTATATAATAAATAAAAAATGTCGTAATGTAAATAGAAGACTACAAAAATTTTAAAATAATAATTAATTAAAGAAGAATAAAAAAGAAGAGGAATAAATTACGAAAATTATGTTTGATGTCGGCTGTTCAAAGTGTAATATAATCAGTGTAATATATAGAATTTGTTTAACTTTAATGCATAAATATATACCGACGATTAAAATCATAATTGTGTAATCACAAATCCCTTAAAATCTGAAACAAGGTTAAAATCAAATAACAAAAAACAAATGGACATATATATAAAGTGAAAAATAATAAGTCATTCGAAGTACTATTTGCATGTGTATGTATAAATGTTTATGTAGTACATACGATTGAGAGCGATATTGACTATAATAAAAAAATATGAATCAAGAAATTCTTGAAATAAAAAAAAAACTAAATGAAAGATAAAAAAGAAAAATATTGTCATCAATTCAACATTACAAATTTAATAAAATTTAAATTCCCACAAGAAATATATCAATATTTTATGTATCTTTATATTATTCCAACTGACTTTTATCCTTCCTCATGCATTTATAATATTATTTATCAATATATATATAGTTCTATCTGCACAATTGTCATCTTCATGTCAGCTGCAATATCACAAATTCAGAATATAAAAAAGTTTCGTTTATTCATCGTGTACTGATACATAAATCATATAATCAATTATGATACAACTGAAATAATATTCATTGAAATATATTCCACATTAATTATTATACAATTTCAAATTTTATATATATTTCTGCTTATTTTCATTTTCTTCACAGTTTGAACGGTATATATTTTTACAACTCGAGTCAAAAATAACTTTATGCAATTGTAAATTTTCTTTTAGCATAGATATATAATGCAAGTTATATACTAATATTATATTATACACACCATCACGTTGACGTTGATGCCACGAGTGTCTGCAATGTGTGGTTGGGAAATCCATATTTGTTCGTATATATAATAATATACATAACATATACAGGAATGCGATAATAGAAGTAGTTGCCATTAATAGATGTAAATACAAACGTACCACCCATTGCAGTCGTGCAGGTCTTTTGTTTGAACGACTCATTCGCATCATAAATTTACGCTGCAAAATTTATCTACATTAATACATACAAATACATTTTATTATAACGCAACTCTCACGGTAAACAAACTAAAAAAAATAAACATATAGGTATTGTGCATATGTACAAAATAAAAAATAAATTACAAAAATTAATTTGATTATATATGCGGCGCCGATTTTTAATTGAATAAAATCTTTTTTATAATATAACAAAAAAAATCAACTGTTAAATAATTGATTATAATTAATAAAGCCCTTGTAAATTTAATTTGAATTCATTTACACACAGAAATATTTTCGGTTATGGCAACTATAAAAAAAAAATACTTATTAGAAAATAAAAATTTGCAGTGAATATAAAATAAATGACATTTTATTTCAAATAAATATTAATTGCTAATTGAAATAAATTTTTATTCACAAATCCAATTGTTAATTAACTAACTCGCATGTGTTAACTATATTTTTAACAAATATAAATGAAAAATATATTTATATTATTCAGATAAATATATTTTTTTTTATTAAAAAATATTTCCATTACACGTGCTTGTTGATTATTTAACTACAAATAATGCTTTGACTCTTAATTAGTTGATTAATAAAGCTTAACGAATAATTATATTGCCTTTCCATAGTATCATAAACAAATATATATTTACATCGGCTATAGAAAAATATTATTTGTGTATTCCAAAATCAGATAATTAATATCATTCACCGCTATTGACACACATTACTCAAAAATCAAAAAAGGAAAAACATTAACATATATTGTAAGACTCTTTTTTAAAATGCTCATGTCCAAGAAGGTGGTTGTGCACCTGGGATTCTTAAGACGGATAATAGTTCTGTTTATCGCTATTAATTCTCAATGGAAGAAAATCGGGTCTATTGGGAAAATACAAAGATGGGAAAATAACTAAAAGTACCGTTGTCGCCAAATAAGTCGGATAATCCTTACTCCACTATACATATAATTCACATACATATATACATATATATACATACATACATACTGTAATGTCGTCCCATTATAGACTGTGCACTGCAAATTTAATCTTTGTTTTTCTAATATATTATTATAAAACTCTTGATGTTGACTATATAAAACCGACGATTATTTGTAAAAAATTTTAATTTTTTCAGATTTATTTACAGTAACATCTTATTGCTTTTCTATCGATACTAATAATTTCTCGTTATTACATACACTTATATGTATACATATAAACACATATATATATACATTACGCGTAAAAAGCTCTATAGACTTTCATGTTGGAGTAGATATATTGCCGTATAAGAAGCCCTAGGAAAATTCAAGTAATATATACTGAAAGCAATTATTTGTGAAATATCTTCTATGATATATAATCGTATATAAAATTTTCCAGCTGCGCATGTATACATATATGTATTTAAATACATGTATATACATTGTACATGTATGTATAACACCGATTACATACAACTGCCGTGATACAAAACGACATGTACTCGCGAAACAAACATTAAAATTACCAAAAGCTTCTTTTAGCTGAAGGAAAAAAAATAAATAATATTATTAATAAAACCACTTTAAATATTTTGTTGTTATATTAAACTGCAATCAGTGTTACTTTAAAATCATCAAAAGCTTCTTTTAACTGAAGGGAAAAAAAAAATATTATTAATAATAAAATCACTTTAAATATTTTGTTGTTAAATTAAACTGCAATCAGTGTAATTTTTGCATTCTTTTCAAATTCTCTCACGGTTTTTTTTAATTTTTAAAAATTATTTGTGTATATATACATATTTACGTATGTGTATGTGTGTATTTATAATAAAGTGATGCAGGTTTACGTTGTGAGGGAAGGTGTTAGAAAAATACAGACCGATCAGTTTACATTGTAGAATGGATAGTCAATTTTAAGATGTTCTGAAATATATGTCCAAAAGGTTTTTGTTATTTATCGAAACAAGAATGCAAAGGATTGTATAATATTTATAAAGGAGTTTTTGAATATTTAACAAATAACAACTAAGCATAATATATAATATTATATATATTGTCGTGCATCACCTGTCAGTTTATTCATTTTTTTTCTTTTAAATAATATACAAATCCCAAATGCTGATGTTGTTTCTAAATAATAAAAATAAATGATGAAATAATTTTGAAAAATTAAATATATAATTCTGGATTAAATTATTTATATATTTATTTATTAAACGTATGAATTATTATTGTAGATATTTATATATATGTATATATCTAGGTAATTTTAAATATTTATTTTTTTTTCGATATATTATTAGCTATGAAAAGAAATTTTTCGTATTCACAAATTTTCGTTAAAATATTTTTTCAAGGGAAAAAAATAAAAATTTGATATATTTATTTTGCAGAAGAGCTACTCATCTTGATCTGGGTCGTTACGTAAATAGTGCCACGACTTCCTTCCTCAAAGTTATACATATATAAAGGAAAATATTTTAACGATAGGTAGAAAAAAAAAAAAAAATGGGATATGAAGGCGAAAGAAATGCAGTTAGTTTATATTATATTGATGAATGCACGGTAAGCAATTGAAAACGTGTGTCGATGACAATAACGTACCCAAAATTTTTTTCGTATAGGTAATATTATAGTTATTATTGTACGTGAGATGGGGACCAAGATATATAATGAATTGTAATATATTGGCCGATACTTAAGTGGAAATAAATGTGATTTGAATGGGTCCTGTATAATATTCACTATTCAATAGAATTTATCAAGATCTTGATACAGTCAGGTGTAAATTTTATTTAATTCATTCGTTATAATAATTAGCTAATGTCGATATCAATTGGAGAAATACAAATTACATTTTCTCAAGACAATCACCTTCAACTTTTGTGTATAACAATTAGATTTAAATATTATTTATATATAATATCTGCTATAAATTATATGACATTTATTCTCTGTGTGCGCATTTATGATCTTCATTTTCATATAATTTATATAATAAAACAAAAATTATAATTAAGCAAAATAATATATAAATTTATTAAACGCAATAATTATTCTTCATATTAATTATTTTCTTGGGTTTTATAAAATGCGTGTAAACAAATAATATTTTTATTTCTATTTTTCATAAATAAATTTTGTAATATCTACGATTTTTTTGTTATAAATAAATTCATCTACATGTTCATAAAATAATAAATATATGCAAATAATAATATAAAAAAATATAATAAATCTAAAAATATAAAAAAAAAATCTACACAAAATAATGTATAAATTTATCAAACAAATAATTATTTCTTATATTAATTATTTTCTTGGGTTTTATAAAATAAACACGTAAACAAACAATTATTTTTCTTTCTATTAATTCTCATACCAAAATTTTATAATCGACGACTTGAGTAGTGTTATAAATAAATTTATCTAAATAAATGTATCGAATAAAAAAATAATATATATATATATTTTTTTTTTTTCAGACTCCCGTCGAACAAATATCGCGCAATTATTTTTCCTCAAGACTGCGTACTGCCTCGTTTGTTACATAAGCATTGCTCGAATACCTCCGAACAATTGACTTATTCAAGGGTAACACTTAGCCACACTTTCTCTTGCTCACTCACTCTCACTTCTAAACATGGATTCTATTTCGCTTAAATGTATATACATGCCTTGGAGATTCCCGCGGCGATTACATCTGCCTCGTAAATACATATGTATGTATATATATACATATATATGTATGTAAAATCAAGCGCGCACAAATACAAATATTGATATGAATTGCGAATAATGAACACGAAAATATTGTATATGGTTGGAGAATGACTTTTTCATTTGGAATCGCAAAGAGGAAATAATTTTTATGTCTCATATATATACACATTATATATATATGTATATATATATATATATATATGTAATGTAATAACTTGTATTTTGTTCGAAATTTTTTATCAAAAATAATTCACGTGAAAATATTGTAACTATATAAATTATTTAATATTTTTTATTACAATTAATATACAAACTTAGATAATTTAAAATAAAAATAATTAGAAAATTAATATATTTAATATATAATTGAGTATATTTTTTTATAATTGTGCTTAGAAATAAATATTTTTATTTATATATTTGGATTTTATTTTTTAAATTCCAATGATTTCTTATATATAAAAAAAAATTATTTAAAAATACATATACAGGAAAATATTAAGTGCAATTTATCAATTTACATTAATTATTAATATAGGAATTATTTCTTGTGCTTGATTCTGAATATAAAATTAATATCTATTGTAGAATAAAATTTAAAATAATACATATTTCTATACTTATCAATAATATATTAATTTTTACAAATAATACTATTATTAAATTGTATAATTCAAAACATCCACAAATCAACTTTTAATTAAACAAATCATTCAATATTATATCTTCATTTAAAAGTTTAACTATTTGTTTCAGACATTCGAAAGTAAAACAATAAATTATTATTACTATATACTCGGTCAATATAATATAATAAATTTAAATTATATATTCATCCACAAAAAATACTTTTCTTTTTTGATTTTTCTCTCAATCCTCAATATACATAAATAAATATAAATAATCAACATATGTATAAACGTATTGTGACTATATATTGGAGAATCCGGAACAAACGTACAAAATATACAAAATACATAACACGTCACATTGTTCATTCGTTTGCCACCTCGTTTCGGGTGTCGACATCGTGTCCGCACAACTGTCGAAAATATAATACTGTCGTCACCAAAACTGAATCATAGATACATATTTATATATACTCCACACATAAACTCATATGTATATATCCTCTATACATATATTTATATACAACTACATATATAATACTGCTGATATACAAAAACCCAGTGCATATAATATGCACGCGCGTATACACATTTATGCTGCAGTATAGTGTTGTAGTCGTTACAAAATATTTGCCAACACCCCAAAAAGCATTTTGTTATACGTTATATCCATGTGTGTTATACAATATATGTATGTATTTATTTTCCAGCTCTTCCTGCAATGCGTTTTACCCCATGCATGATGGTTTGTGGCCACGTCGAGCGCATCATTGAATACTGCAGCGGACACACGCTCATTCGAAAATATATATCAATCGTGTGTCGATTCGCAGCAACAAAAATTCCACTGTACTATACAATTCACGATCTCCATATGTAAACACATTTTCGCGTTGATATATATATGTATAGGTATAACACTTCGTATATGCATTTGTATATATATTTCAATTTATCCATCCAACCCTTTTGCAACAGATTGTGAAAATTTTATTGTCCAACGTGTTACAAAATATTTATAAAATCAAAGAAAATAAAAATAAATATATATTTATATGTATGATTTATAAATACACATTTATTTAAAACATTTATATAACTATTTATATTAAAAATAATTATAAATCATTATTACAAAGTTTTATAATTATATATAAATTTACTATATTTATTTTTATTTGTAATAATTAATTAATATTTAATATATGCACACGTAATTTTTTTTTTTTTTGTTTGAAATTAGTGTCGGTACATTTAATGCAAATTAAATATCCACCACAATTTTTCGGTGACCCTCAAAGAGATGCACTTGATGATAAAATATATATATATTCTCCAACGCTCTTGAATTAACCGCCACTGCCCTTTTTTTTTTTTTTTTTCTTTCCATTCTTTATTTAACGTCGTTTCACTACGCAAAAATTATCGCTCAACTTCGTCTCCTCTCTCTCTTTCTCTCTTTCTCTCTTTATATACATATTGTATATATCTGTATAAATATATATATAACCCTCGAACAAACCACGCGTACGAATTTCACTTGAAGTACACACACTCTGTCGTCAAGAGCCAAAAAAGATCGAGTGAGCTGAATAATATATTATATACTTGAAAGTGTAACTGAGCGCGTGATTTAATGTAGGTATAATTTATATAACTGTGTGTGTTGTGGACGAGTGACATACTGTGCACCCACTTCGAGACCTCTTTACAAGGGTCCTTCGTGGTCTAAATAAATTGGAAACAAATTCCAATATTGCATCATGAGAGTTGCTCGCGAGCCCTTATACACAATTCACAATTTGTGTTGCGATCCAATCGTGCGTAAAAATTTCTAAAAATATTTTCCTCAAGATTGTAAAGATTGAAATCATTCATGTGTATACTTATAACATAGTTTATATATTTATATATCGACACGTCACTCTATATACATATAGAGAGAGAGGATGTAGAGTGCAGTAGGAGACTTCCAAGTTCAAGTAATATATTATTATGTATATGTATATAATAATCTCAAGAGATTTTCATCAATGACAGCAATACAGTTTGCTTCATCTCAGCTATCCCTTGATGATTCCTTCCAGTGAATTCAAATGTCCCGCGCGTTTGCAGGTTATGTTATGTATATAGAGTTGCATTAAGACGCGACAGGACATTGGCTCTTAGGGTTATTGTAACGCAGTTATTGTAGATGTATATATGTGTGTGTGTGTGTGTGTGTGTGTGTTATGTATTCATCACGATCAAAGTGTATCTGTGTATATATGCGGAAGTGTGTAGGGGTGCAGAGTCCTTCTGTCAAACGTATTTCCCTTGGCGATATATGGTCAGATTTGATTTGCCACTCGCTTACACTTGCTGCATTTGTAATAGACATTAATTAAGTAACTCATGTTATGTATGTAGGGTTTATTATAATTCACTGTATTCAATTATTTATGTATTATATATTGATGTTATTTATTGTCGAGGATAATATGTGTATATTATGCATGCATAAAAGTATAGGCTGAAAAAATAGAATTTACTGAATGTATTATTATTTTGGTTTTAAAGATTATTTTTTTGTTAACATATAGGGATATTTGTTTTTTTTTTTTTTTTAATTAAACAGTATATCATGGAGTATAATAAAAGGTAATTGATATTACGATCACTTCAAAATTATTTAGAATTGATTTAAAATTATATAATAAATTTCGTACATGACAATTTTTGATAGGAAAATTATCCTGTATAGTGGAGTGAAATATATTCTTAATTCGCGTAATATTCACTTCAATTTATATTAAAAAATAACTTAAAATGTAGTGTAATTTTCTATCAAATATTGTTATGTCCAAGACTTACTATGGGTCACGAGGTTATATAGTAATATTTACTCGAAAATAATTCTCTCAGTGTATAAAAAAAATTATAAATCATTTTCTAGAATTTTTATTACTATCAAATAAAAATCTTTCACAATTCACGATATAATTATGCAGAGCATTTATTCATTTTTAAAAATATTGAGTTCTCAAAAGATTTATTTTTCATGTAGATTTTATAAATATTTCAAAATCAAATTAAATATATATTCAATATAATTATAATTTATAAAATATAGTCAATGCTTTTATTCACAATTGAAAGGGATATACATGTATAATTATAAACAATTCATGCGTATAATACTTCCTAAAAATAAAACTAAAAAAAAATATATGAGAAACAAAAAAAAAAAAAAAAGGAACTGAAGCAATAATAAAATAAAGCGAGTGCAAATTCATGTGCAGTCGGATATCGAGTTGTTTGCGCAAAAAATGCCGAAATAAGCCCAGGTATATTTGTGAATGTCTTCATATACATATACATATACACTGCATATATGTATACATATATACTATATATAGCTATATACTATATAGCTATATATAAGCGCGACGTTTTTGTTTGCCATTGCGACTACCAGTAGCCGCAAAGAGGTGTCTTCTACGCGATTTCTTTACACACGCGAACGTATATATATCTCCTTTATATATATATATATATATATATATATATATATATTATATATGTATATATAAGTGTATGATGTATGTATGTTAGTCAAACCCGTTAAAGATCACTCGATTCATCCGGTAAAACGATGAGTATATTTAATACTCATCACTTGGATATTTTCACCAACTATGTATTGGGTTATATTATGTATGTATAAGACTGCAAGTAAGCTTCTTGTCTTTGTTTTCTCTTATTTTATTTTTTATTCTACCCTTTTCTCTTATTGGTTAGACATAAGAATATGTATATATTGCATTCATATAACGTTCTTCGACTAATGGAACGCCACTCGAGACCACTTTGGTTCACGGACAAACAGCCAACTGACGACATACAATTCTGGAAATCCATCTTGCGATATATTATATATATATATGCTCTCTTTATATACATATATATATATGTATGTATGTATGTATATTTTATTATAAATGCAACAGCGTTCTGCATATATTTTTGCTTATATAAATAAGCTTATAACTATAGAATTTTGTTTATTTTTTCTTTAGTTTTTCACATATTTGAAGGACTGGATCAAGAGAAGAAATAATTAAATGGCATATTTATTTCTGATTGGAATTATAATATTATATATTTGTTTATATCATAATATCAAAGACATATATAAAGAATATGGGAATAAATTAAATTTTTTTAATTGTAATAATTAATTTCTGTAGAGATAATTAATACTCAAAAAAAAAATTTTTTTAATTCATAATAATACCTGGTAAATATTTTTTTTGTTCATTCAAATAAAAAATTTGAGATATAATTCACTCAAGAAATAGTTTTTAAGTTTACAAATACCTGGTAAATATTTTTTTTTGTTTATTCAAATAAAAAATTTAGTAATTGATTCATTTAATTTTTTTTTTTTTGTATAAATATTTTTTCTCGAACAAATATTTATGTATGTCAATAAATAATATAATTACATGTCCCAGTTTGTTAGTTAACATTAATACACAATATTAATTGTCACATCAACCATAAAACACAGAAAAAAAATTTATTTGCAAATATTTATAATTATATTTTTCTCTGACAAAAACTTTAAAATATTTTCTATTGAAAAATAAAATATCCCTATATACAGCTACTATAATTAATTATATTTATCAAATAAAAATTGTTTATTATTTGCCATCAGCAAAAGAGTTGAAATTCACAAATAAATGTGTACATATAAACGTATCTACACATGCAGGTATATTTGATACATATAACACTCACTCAAGTCATTTTGTCCCAAGGGAAACCTACAGTTACTATATACTCTATAATATACGCTCCCAACACAAAATGGTGAACAACATCCCTCGAGAGCATACATAGTCAGTCAAACATTTACAACTAACTAACATAAACAACCCCCAACAAATTTATATAAACAAAAAAAAATTTTATAAACCTTCAAATACACATTTTAAATATTAAAATCTTTTTCCAATAATTATTCGCCCCATTATAATATATAACCATTAATTTAATTAACATTTAAAAACATTCAAATATACAATAACAATTCCAAAATAGACATATAAATTTCAATTATAAATATATTTTTATCTGAAAAGAAAAAAAAAAAACATATACTCGAATGACACAAATTTTTATTTTCACATTTACATCAGTGTCTATAATTACCCTAAGGCTACTCCAAACGCAAGGGATGTATACTATATATATATACATATATACCACAACCCCCTTTCTGATGGTTATTCGGGCACTGCGACGACGATTAGCGCGGGCCTGTGTCCCTCGACGATTACCAAGTTAGCCTAAATAGGGTATAGTGTTTAGAGGGAGCTACAGTTGTGTTCGCGTGGACCCATTGCCAATCACCCGCCCTTTAACGTCTCCACCACCACCCCATACACACACACAGATACGCCCCCATACAGACATACACACACACACACACCCAACATATCACCCTAACATTAATCTACACTATAACTATCATTATATCTCATTTAAAAATCTAAAAAAATAAAAATAAAAATTATCAACTCGATAAAAATTTTTTTCCATCATAAATATAAAAATATTTTAAATAATATTTATATAAATATATATTATTGCTAAATAAATTATAAAGTAAAATACACAATTCAATAAGTATAAATAAATAAATAAATGAATAAAATATTATTTACTTGATGTATATATATACAAAAATTGGCGTTTTATTGTTATTTATCTGTATTCAGCTCAGAAATTCGGTCCACGTGCAAGATGGCGGCTGTAGTTTGCTCTGGGGGCCATGCACCGCCCCTCTCTCCTTTCTGTTAACACTCTCGTCCCCTCCTACATTCTGATGTTTCCTCACCAATGTATATATACATATATATATATGTATATATACTTGTCTTTCTCGCTTTTACTCATTGCCACCCTCCATTTCGTACAGTCTGGGCTTGTACATACATGTTATTCTCTCCTTTACTTTCTCTTTCTCTATAGGTATGTATGTATATACATATATACACTATGTATGTATATATAGGATATAGGTATTATATATAGCGGTCTTTGTCACTCTGATTCTTCCCTTCACGTCCAACAAGCTCTCATCTTCACCCCGGATAGACACGGGAAACCCGTGGCAAAAGGGACTGTGTGTGTTGGTTAGACGTCCCAACAGTTTGACGACATACCTATTATATCAGTACATTCTAACGTTTATCTATATAGAGATTTATTACTTATGTATATAATGAGTATGATGGATTGGTATACTGTTGAGGTTTTATTAAAATGAATGAACATTTTTTATTTACAGAGCAGAGAGAGATTAGATATTATTTATTTTCTTATTACATTTTGCAATTAGTTGATTACTTTATTTTATTTTAATAGATAATTTGAAATTGACTTAAATGTTTATAGATGTGTACAGTATATTTATTTACAAATCTATCTGTATAGTTACCAAAATTTTTAGTTTAATGACTTGTTTATTTCTACAGCTTTGTGGTAGTAAATATATTTGAACCAAAGTGATTATAATTATACTTTATTGTTTTCTAATCTATTTAATATTATTAATATATTATATTAATACTTGACAGAAGAAAGTTCTGAATGTATAAGAATTTTTATTTCGTACTCTGTAATGTATAATTAAATGTTAGTGCATAAAGTTTTTATTTTTTATCATGTAGAATAAATTGAATATAATTTTTATACGAATTAATTAATAAAATGATTTTTTATGAATATGTTGATAAATATTGATAAATAAATAATGTATATTGAATATTGATGTATAATTAAAGTTGCATTTGAAGTAAATTAATAGTATTTGTTTATCATTGTGTCATTGTGTATATATACAGTCAGGTTTTTAAATTTATTTCGTGGACAGCTACTTGAGGAAGTGGCCTCGAGTGTGAGTTCATCCGACCTTTAAGTTTTTGTAAACGATCCCTGGATCCACTTGAGTTTATTATAAACGTGCATGCACATAATATAGTTTGTACACTACACGTGTTTGATGGTCAACATCATCATAATAAAATATATATATTATAATATACTATATTATTGAAATTTAATCTGTATCTTTCATTTCTTCGTGAAAAAGATATTAATATATATTTTATAATTCATTCATTTTTTATATTTAAGAAATATAAAAAAGAAAAAAAATTGTTACATAGTATTGTTGCTTTCTTATTGTGTTCAATGTGTATTAAGACGGATAAATAGTTGACGTAGTTAACCAGCCATGAGAACTAAATGCTACTTAAAAATATATATTGACGCTTTTAGAAAATATTTAATCCTGGTAGCCCCGCAGCGACACCGTCGGACATTTATTCAAGAAAAAATAAAAAATATATACATAATTTATTAATTATATTGTGAGATATATTTTAGTTTTGAATATACTCCACAGAATTATTATATAAATAAACGCAACATAAGAATTATACTTAAATATATTTTATACACACATTTGAAATATATTTTTAATATAAAATATTTTAGCTCTCATTATTATTATATTAAAATTTTACCGCATGAGCTTTAACTGAACTGACTATTTTTAATAACATGTTTATCAAATATATGAGTAGAATAATTTAAATACAATGATCGGTAAACAGAAATTTAAATAATATTATTAAATTATTCATTAAAAAATTGATTATACTGCAGTTCGCGTGATTATATAAAATCGAAACTATTTTTTGACGAATGAATATCTATAAAAATTTTATATACACACTGTACCACTATACTATAATAGTATATTGTAGAACATATTAATTAAGTCGATCCTCAGATTAGTGAATTTTTAATTTAGATAATGGAATAATATAGGTAGGGTACGTAACAATTAAAAATTCATAAACATCAGAGAAACGACAAAATTAAAAGTACAGAGATTTGTATATAGATCGTATGTATTATTGAATGACTTAAATATACATTCTCATATACATATATTGTATTACATATGTACATATACAGATATACATATATATGCGTTAGAGATAATAGAAATAAAGTGAAAGGATTGGACTAAAATATATAAAATATATATCGTCGAAGCTGCAGTGCGAATGTGACGTTTCATTTTATTTTTTTTATTATTTTATTTTTCATTTTATTTTGACTTTTTTTTTTCCACATGCAGCCGTACATCGACGCAGTTTTAATCAACGCTCTGTAAATCCCCTCGGCGTTGGGTACTTTTCGTATATGTATACATATATATCACATTTTTTTGTTCTCTTTCATTGACATTACCTTTCACTCACACTCCGCAATTTCGACTGGCCTGTACGCGCGCGTTATCACTCTCGTTCTTTTTTTTTTTTTTCCCCGAATTTCATTAGCAAACAGCAGGCGGATTATTCGAAGAAAAAAAAAATATATATATTCATGTATATATATGTGTATATTTCTCTTTGAGATTAGTGTTTGTGTGGACGAAGTATCAGCTAGCTCATAATGAGAAAATAAAAATGAAAATGGGAATTTAAGATATAGATAAAATAGGAAAAATGTAATTGATAATATATATTAACGCGATAAAATAATTAATTTATATCTGATGTTCAAGAAAATAAAATATAAATTAATATATAGATATAAATTTAAAAAATCTATAATTTAAGAAATTTATATATTATATATATTAGATGATTAGAACAAAATCAGATTGAATGTAATATATAATTTTATTTATATATATATATATATATATATATATTGACTCTGATTTCTAAGAAAAATCAGGTGTAGATATAAATAAAGTGTATAAATTAAAGCTTGCGGTGTAAAGCTTTTTGCAACTGTGCAACGCGACGATGACAATATATATCCAGGTTTCCCGTCTTCATAGATGAGTTTAACACACATATATATATACACACAGACCACTACACCTGTATATAACTATATAAAAAAAAAAAAAAAATAAAAAAGAAAAAAAAAATACAAAATAAAAAAAAAAAAGATAAACTGAAATAAAACGTTACAGAAGCAAGGCTCAAATTACCACCACTTTTCTCGTATTCTCTCTGGCTGTCTTTTTTACCATTCCTGATGGAGCGAGATGTAAATATGGCGGGCGAAGTTTCATCCCTATTCCCGGGAAAAGAGTCCCGCCCACCCCGAACGCTGGTGGCTTTTTCCTACATGTATTATACACACACACATATATATATATATATACTACTACTATTCCCGTCGCATTTCTCCATTTATTTTTATTTTTGTTACTCCACCCCCCTCTCGCACAATCGTATTTTTTTATTTCAATTTATTTTTTCTTTGTACCTCTATCGTTTTCTCTGCATATTCGTTAATAAAATATATATACATATATATATATACCTACATTCACATACATATATGTATATATATATATATAATATGTCTGTGTATATATATAAAGAAACAAATGCAGTTGGTGATGTGAGCTGATGCTCTTGCACAATCGTTGAAACATTTTTCCACCCTTTTGATATATCTTTGTGTATGCGCGCGCGCGATATATCGCCAAAAGGCGAAAAGAACGTACATATAAATGCGTATCATATATACCTACATGCATATAACATGTATATAATGTATATAAAGTCATCAGAGATATATGGTATAAGGTATATTTTCAATGGTGTTGGAGTTACGTTGGAGTGTTGACGAATAAATGTGAGGAGGACGCTGCACGAGCGAGAGAGAATTTGTTGAGGATGAAGGTGGTGGTGGTAGTGATGGGTTGCAATGGGTAACACCAAAGGGGGTGCACACCAAGGATAGTAGGGATGGTGGCGATGGGCTTGAACGAACGCAATTTGCATGATTTTGCATGTTTTAACACGTTTATCTTGCTCGCACTTTGGTCGTGCCCGGTTTCACTTGTCTGTCTATATAACGTTTTCTGCTTGCTTTTCTCGCTGTTCGCGAACAGCAACCCAACAGATAAAGATGTATATATGTGTGTATATATAGTTTTAGATGGTGTATAACACAAGCTGGAGAAATGGGGCGTTGTATATAGGTATGCTTTTCTTAGTTATGAGCGTAATTCAAGAGGAAAAAGCAACAGTGAGTGAGATACAAAATTATTTTCCTTAGTTTTTCTTCACGAAGACGTTGCGCATTCATCTGGAATATCAATAAGTTAACGTTTATCACTTCTATCTTCGTCTTTAACATTACCATCTTTTATTTATATGTCTGTCTGTATATCTATACATGCATTTATATGTATATTTAAAGATATATACAACTTTTTATTTTACAATTCTAAAGTATGAATTCAAAGATTCAATGAAAAACTTTTTGAGAATTTAATTCTAAGAATGTAGATATGTTTATGAACTATATAAGTGAAAGAAAAAAATCATAAAGTTAAATGTAAATAATAAAACTACAACAATCAGTGATATTTTCACAGTCACAAATAAATTCAAGAAATATTTGAATATTTGAATTTTCATTAATAAAATGAACAGAAGTATATAGTTATATAAATAATACAGTTAAGACTTTATAAAGTCCATAAATCTGAAAATTTTACTTGTATGCTATATATTCATAATTATTATACAGTTGATTTGCAGCCATGTTGATCTATCAAACAAAATTAAATACTACAACTGATAAACAAATTATAATTTTGTAAAAATCAGAGATTCATCAATCTGAGTGAAAATCGTTTCTAAAAATAAAATACTAGTGTTATATCTATATATAAATATAACATTCAATTAAATATTAAATATAACAATTTAATTAAAAAAAAAACATTTATAAAATAATTACCCATTTTAATATTCAGAGGAATTTCTCATCATAATTTTCGTTTTTCGATTTGAATATAACATGAGAAATTTTTTTTTTTTGAATTTTTGTAGCTAAGCATTTGTGCATCATAGAGATAACCCGATAGTGTATTCTTGTAGGGAATCGAACGCTCTACAAAAAAGGTCTCTTACACTTTTTTCATAGAGACAGCCATTCTAAAGATATTCAAACCCAAACTTCAAAATGTATGAAATTTTGACTTTTTTAAATTATTACTAAATCGATATACTAATTATAGTATCACTTTATTATTGTTTTAAAAATTATTTTCAATCGCAAAACTGATTTTAGTGTTCTAATATTTTCGTAAAGCTAAAAAAAAAAAAAAAAAAAATTTTGATTATTTCAAAAATCGAGTTAAAGTCGAAAAAAAAATTTTCTCATATTATCTATATATAGAAAATCGAAATTTTGAATTCGCTAAACCTTTAAATTAAGTCAGAATTTTTTTTTCAAACGTGAATATTTTTTTTTTCTCATAAATTATCAGATTTTCACTGATCACAGACAAAAAAAAACATCGCCTCAAAATGAAATACCCTATTAAACATATACATATACATATAACCGGAACGTCGTTGAGCGAGTTCGAACTTGTATAGCGCAGGAATATATAGTCGCGCGTGATTTTCTAGATCAGCTATGATGGTATATTTCCGTCACTGATATATAATATACATAGTATATATTCGTGTGCCATTGACATGAAACTATATATATCCACGATTCATTGTTATATATCTATGTACATATTGGTAACATATAGGTTTCATATATATACACGTATATATACATAGTGGAACGTAGGTATATCATTGGTAGGTGACTGGTGTGGTGGTTTGTTATAGTGTCTGAGTTGGGCGTACGTATATAGAGGGTGAATGAGACGCGCCCGCGCGGTTCGGGGATGCCGCACTCGTGCGATTACCCATAATGATGCTCCGGTGTGCGGTTCGTATGTACTACCCGATTCTCGTCGTGTGTGCGGAGATCCCGTGCGACAATGGCCGCTCATTATCGGCTTGGCCATTGGTCCATTGTCATTCGGAGAGAGAGCCGGAACAGGACCTTAACGCCGCTGAGAAATGATACCTTCATATTGTTCAATACCACAACTATATCATATGTGTATATATATATATAGTATGGATATATGCAGTATATATATGTACGTATATGTATAGATATTAGGAAATATATATATGTAGCGCCGAGCTGTTCATGAACTGAGCGCCATGTATACGAGCGTATTTTCTTTTGAAAAAATTTATGTATGAAATTATAATATGATGTAATATTTTTTTGTGCTGGTATATATGGATCAAAGAATTGGATAAATTGATGAAATATATATATATGAAAATAAATCTTTATATATTAGTTTAAATATAATTATTATTGAGAATATTAATTTTTATTATATATTTTTGTTTCATATTTTTTTAATTGATATGAAAAATTGTTTTTTTTTATGTGAATTAAAGTTTGATAAATATGTAGGAAAATAAATCTTTATGTATTGGAGGTGGTAGTATGTATATTAGTTTATATTATTATTGAGAATATTAATTTTTATTATATATTTTTGTTTCATATTTTTTAATTGTTATGAAAAATTCTTTATGTGAATTAAAGTTTGACGTTTAATGTAAATTGTAATTATGATATATATTTTTTATGTTTATTTATGTTTGTTAATATTGACAAGTTGTTAAATTTTTTTGAGATTAATTATATAGAAATTAATAATATTATATTACAAATAACTTGAGTATTAAAATTTTAATTTTTATATTTGTTTAGTTAAATTAAAAAAAATAAATTTTCTTCAAAATTCCAATGCAACCTCTGAACGTTTTATTTAAAATATAATAATAATATTACATAATTCCATAAATATTCTATATATTTATAATATTTCAGTTAAACTTGAGCAAATTTTCTTCGCACTTACGTTAATTCATTAATCGTTTTCTCTTATTTGCCCATTGTATAGACATAAATACATAAGATGCTCTAATTATCACCAGGATTATCTTCAATTTTTGACATAGAAATAGATTACTATAGGTTTAACAAAAATCACTAGCAGCTATATACACATACTAATAAATGGTGAACTTATGGCTAAGAAAAAGAAAGCTTTTCTCACTTATTTCCTTTCATTTTTGTTTCCTCTTTTCTCTTCAAAATTCAAATCATTTTTTTTCTTCTTTTTTTTTTTTCGGTGTTTCGCCTTTATTATATACAGTTGAAGTGTTTGTTTAGCAGGTTCACCTCGTAGATTTTACCTTGCGATTGACCATCATTCTAAAAGCAACGATTATTTTGTTATACCTACTGTGAAAATGAGTCTGAACACACTAGTAAAACTCTCTATCTATATACATACACATATATACACACACACACACATATATATAAACATGCGTTTGCCTGAGAAAGAAATAGAGAAAGAGATGGGTCCATCTTTGGTGGGGAAAGCCGATTACGCGATTTTGAGATTTATTTTTTGCTGTACATCAACGCGACAAAAGTATATATACATAGAATACATATATACTCACATACATATTCACGATTTTGTATATAGACTAAGAGGAAAAGGAAGAAACACTTTAGCTTGAATTATATTGTCAATGACTGCAGGTACCGCCACGTGACCTTTCTATGTTTCGAAGCATTACAAATATCTCGGGCAAAATAATAAACCTTATAAATTTGTGGACTTGATCGCATGTACATCAGATATATTTTTCATTCATGCATTAACCGAACACAAACTCTGTATATAAGTTATGTATATACATGTAAAAGTATTTATATATATGTAGTTTAAGTATATAGATAGAAAGACAGGTGTCTTTTAAGAATAATAATAATACTTTTTGCCAAAAATTCCAAAGTTGACTGAGCTCGAGATTTACGTCAATATTTTTCACCTTAATCACGATAACACTCTCTCATCTCTTTCTTATATATACGCATACCTTTATATATACGTATACATATATATAGATAGTAAACACACAACTGGGTTAAAGTAGAGTAGTAGAACAAAATAATTATTGTTTTAAACTCTTTCTTATATTTTTCAATCCTCATAAATTATATACCTTTTTTTCCATTCACCAATTTACCAATATTTCCGTCAAGAAAAAATTATTTCCCCGCGTTTTTTTCTTCACACATTGTAAGTAAAATTAAAATAATATACACACTCTCACCGGTAATAATCACATCCATCCATAAATATAATATATAAAAACATAAATAAAATAAAAAAAAAAATACAACAAAAAATATTAGATTTCATCTACTGACATATAATATATAATGATCAACAAAATTGATTATAATGAATATAGACACGTCTATATACATATACACTGTATATACATATGTCATATACACTATACATAAAATCTATATACATATACATTTATGTGTTGAAATGAAATGTCGAGTGTGTGACCGGATACTCGTATACCTACTTAGAGAGCTGTATATAAACGGCGTCTCTATCATCAATTAAATACACATACACATAATGTATATATATATCTACATATATATATACTCATAGCGCAAATGACTTGCACATTGATTATGTCGGCGGCGGCGGCGGCGGCGATATATATATATATATATAGTTAGTGAAAAATATAGAGGTGTCTGCGGAAGATGAGAGGGTTCAGGACTCGCCGCCGCGCTCTCCGTTTATATTTATCCTCTCTGCTGCCTTTTGCACTCAGCACTGTGGTGTCAGGTCAGAAAAATATCTATATACATCCTATATATATAATATATATACATATATTTATTTATAAGTATATATGTATACATATAAAGACAGAAAGAATAAGAAAAATCTTCTGCGCGTTGTATTTTGAGCTTCTTCTTTCACCTTCTATGGCTTATGTATCTGCTGTGGTAATATTTTTTCCTCCGCCATTTTTCCCCTGGTTCTTGTATATATATATACCCTCTGTCTTCATCATCTTCATCATCCGCTCTTCGAGTTCAGAACATTATCCTTCTTATTTATTTTCTTTTTTTTCTTTTATGATCACTATCGTTGATGTATTAAAATGTCCATAGTCACTCTTCATGTGTGAATACAATTCGTTTGTATATATGATGTTATATTGAAATAAAAAGTGATTTGTATATGTATATTCATTATATATACATTATATTTGATACATTTGTGACGTGTATATACAGGTCTATTGTGTTCACAATAGCTGTGGTCTTTAATCATTGCACCGATACAGGTTTTGCTCTATGATAATTATTTCAAAGATGCTTTATATGAATATATATAATATATTTATTGTGCACACATAAAATTGACGGGTGAGAGAGCTTTTATTATCTCTTCCTAATACTATCAAGACACATACACATATATATATATATATCTTATTAATAAAAAAAAATAATAACAAAGGATAATATAATTTATATATAGAAAATTTTTATTATCACTCTAATTAATTAATATCCGTTCATCCATTGTATGTTCTCACATGTGTAATATAATTTTATAAAATTAATATATTGGACAAATTCAACCAATAATAAAAGAGTATAGAATTAATACCACCGTACAGATCTGTAATATAATGGATTTACAATTTTTTTTTTTCTATTTTTAACAAAGCTGAATAGAGATAAAAGGAAAAAAAAATAAATATATACATAGATAGAGAAACAAAACAAAAAGAATTAATAAAATAAAAAATAAAATATTACTTACTATATATATATGATGGAGTTACACTTTTAATTAAAACAATCTTTTAATGCCTCGATATATATATATATATAAATATATATTCAGGGAGAAAGAGGGTGAGCGCGAGGAGATTTGAGAGAGGATTGTCGACCAATTATCTGCTTCGATATTGCAGTAGTGCAGAGTGAGGTGCGGGTTTTAGATAAAAAAAAAAGAAGAAAAATCCTGCGAGCTTGCTCTCTCAATGATCTATATACATGTATATATATATATATATTTAATGTATATGTATATATTTATTATAAAGAAAAGAGGGAGAAATGTCGTGAGGGAGGCGCGCGCGAAGTGAATGACGTGTATAAGACCAAGGGGGTTTGGAAGATGATGATGATGATGATGATGATGATGATAGTGGTGATGGTGGTGCTGGTGGTGGTTGTCAGCTAAGCTCTCTAGGCCCCGGGGAAATATACTACATCGGGCTTCTTCTCGTTATTATATACAGTTGCGACGATGCTGTGCGGCTTGTTGAAGCCGCAAAAGCCGACCTCGTCGTCACAAATCTCTTATTCCATCGTGTATTTATATATATGTATGGGTGTATCATCAATTTATCTATGTCTATATGCTTTGGATGTATGTATGTATATGTAGATACATGTTACAGAGGGATATGTGTGATCCGTTTTGTGTATATGTGTGTATATCAGCGTTGGTAATATTCATTCAAACGACAAGATAGGAATATATGTATTTACGGATTATTTATTCAATGATGATATGTATCGTACACATATGTATTATTGCGATATGTGCAGGGTGTATGTAGATATGTAATGTGTGGAAATTTGTGATTTCTTTTTTTTTTTTTGTATGTATGTTATTTATGTATTTATATATATGTAAATATATTGAGAGAAAAAATTAATTGATATTGTTAGGGTTATTTTATTGGATTAAATATTTATTTTGGATTATTTATAATAATGGAATTTTAATGTGTTTAAATTTGGGATTTCTTTTTTTTTTTTTGTACATTATATTATATATTTACACAACAAATACTGAGAAAAAAAATTAATTGATATAATTAAATTTATTTTATTGAACTAAATATTTGTTTTGGATAATTAATAAAAATTTAATGATTGGAAATTTTGGATTTTTTTTTGTTCTTATATTATTTATTTATATGTATATGTATTGAGAAAAAATATTGAGTGATATAATTAAATTTAATTCGTTGAACTATAAATATTTTTTTTGGATAATTAATAAAATTTTAATGATTGAAAATTTTGGGATTTATTTATTTTTTATTTTTTGTACATTATATTATATATTTACACAACAAATACAGAGAAAAAAAGAATTAATTGATGCAATTAAATTTATTATATTGAGCCATAAATTTTTATTTTGAATAATTCAAATTAATTAAATATTAATGTCATATTTATTTTGTACTCTTAATTAATTTTTCCAGTTTGTGTATGAAATATGTCTGTATATAATATATAACATACATATATGCAGAGAAAAAATACGAATTAATTTATAATATATCATAGTGAGAATTTAATTTAAAAATAAAGCAAAAAGAATTCAGCAAATGTATAATATTGAACTCATGATGATTGAGTCTTTTTGAAAACAATAAACGATGAAATATGTTTGTGTTTTTGTGTACGTATATATATACATATAACTATATGGATGAATATAACGATGATAGCTGATGTGCTATACATATGTATATATTTATATAGTATTATATTATTTATGTATATATTATTCAAATGTGTATAGATATAAATGTGCATTGGATATAAGTGGATTCTCGTTGAATCATCGTTCACAACTCTTTCGGTTGGTTGAGTGACGTCAAGTGATACGGGGGCCGCTTAAAAGTGTGTTTCAATACCTGTACGATGACTATTAAAATATAAATATATGTATAGCAAACCTACATCATTGAAAATCAACGGTGAAAAGTTGAGAAAATACTCGAGAGTACAAAAAATTATATTATCTAAATGCATTTTATTTTTATTATTTTTTTTGTATATGTATAATATATATCTTGTATACACATATATATATGTATTTTTTTTCAATTCATTTCACTCATACACGTCTGATTGCACAAGTAAATATTAAATATTACAATACAAGGCAATTTGTATCTGTAGTATAATTAATTATATATATTTTTATTCCAACTTGTATAATTATATCTGAAATATCCGCACTAATAAAATGATTTTTAAATTCTCCAAATAAATATTCACATTATGGATGGATATAAAAATTACAAATAAATATATAATGTATTTAATTAACATATAAAATTTAATTTAGTTTATATTTATATTTAAAATATTTTCAAGTAATAGACGTTATAGAAGAAAAAATAAAATGAAACATTCACATTATGGATATAAAAATTACAAATTAATATGATAAATAAACAAAAAAATTAATTTAGTATGTGTATATTTTATATTGAGAATATTTTGAACCAATATACGTATACGTGACAGAAAAAAATATATAGTTGATTATTTTCTGTTAGATATAAGCACAAATAATTAATATTTACACTATATGCATAGATATAAAAATTAAAAATAAATATAATGAATAAAGAAAAAAAATTAATTTGGTATGTATATTTATATTGAGAATATTAATAAACAATGTACGTACGTTATAAAAAAAAAAAAAATTGAATATTTAGTGTTAAATATAAGCACAAATAAATATAAATGAAACACAATGACAACACGTACTTGAAGTATATTTTATTTAGTGAAACGCGTAAGGGAGAAGAAAAGAGATCACGACTGCTAACAATATACATAGTATATACATACATATATTTAACTGTGTATATATATAAATGTGTATGTGTTTGTGTGTGTGTGGGAATTGTGCGCGTTGGTGAGGATGGGACAGCTCGAGCGAGGCGTAAAGACTCGTGAAAGCTTCCGGAGAGACAAATTGGCGTGAAAACGCATTTCTGGGCACGGCAGAATGAGTAAAGAGGCGGCGTGAGGTCACAAAAGGCGTGGAGGGAACACGAAGGGATCTGTATATATATATAGTAAGTTGAAAACGTGGATACACGTCACGATGTAGAGGAAAATTTATATATAAATAGTTGATGCGATGTAGTTCGGTAATATCAAACATTTAGGTTCTAATGTATGTCCGTATGGACTGGATAGAATCATATCTAAATACAATTACTTCAATGTATGTTGGTGTATATATAGCAGAGGGGTAAAAGAGATGATGGTACAAAGGGGGGGGCAAATCTGAAAGAGAAAGAGAAAGAGAGGAGAATGTGGAGGTGTGGGCCATATCATTCCACATGAATTCTCGAGAAGAATAGTACGATAATGAAAGGCCCATTAACAGAATATGGATGCTCATGCAGATAATGCGTTAACTATGTACATATATTTACTCTTTTTGTTTAACATAAAATGTTAGTCTACATTAAAATTATTATTTCTGTTATCATGAATAATATAATATGTATAGGCAGCTTATGTGAGTAAATTTATGTGAATCAAAAGGTAGAAATTAAATTGAATTTATTATTATTATTATTATTATTATTATTATTATTATTATTATTATTATTATTATTATTATTATTATTATTATTATTATTATTATTATTATTATTATTATTATTATTATTATTATTATTATTATTATTATTATTATTATTATTATTATTATTATTATTATTATTATTATTATTATTATTATTATTATTATTATTATTATTATTATTATTATTATTATTATTATTATTATTATTATTATTATTATTATTATTATTATTATTATTATTATTATTATTATTATTATTATTATTATTATTATTATTATTATTATTATTATTATTATTATTGTTGTTGTTGTTATTGTTATTGATATTATTATTATTATTATTATTATTGTTATTGATATTGATATTACTATTACTATTACTATTACTATTACTATTACTATATTACTATATTACTATATTACTGGTGCTTTCACTATTACTATTACTGTTGCTATTACTATTACTATATTACTGTTACTATATTACTATTACTATATTACTATATTACTGGTGCTTTCACTATTACTATTACTATATTACTATTATTATTTTTTTTTTTCATTTTTTTTTTCTGGAGACTGGGAATAGTTAAGAGTGCAGATAAATAAAAGTATATAATTATGTTTATGAATAATAGTAAATAATTAATATCCAAAAAATAATTTTTCAGATTCTGAATAATTTATAAATTAATTTAATTATTTAATACTTATGATTTTAATATATATTTTGGATATGAATAACGATTTTGAGAGGAATCAAATTCTATTTTTTTTTTTTTTAAATGAAATTAAAAAATAAAATTTTTATACTGCAAAGTAGAAAATTTTATTTATAATTACAATTAAAAATTTGTAACATTTTTCATTATATCATAATATGTTTATTTTATTTTAAGTAATAACAAAAAATGCAGTATATAATTATTAATTAATATTTATTAAATTTGCAGTCCAAAAGTTTTTAGTCAACTGTTTATTGTAAAAAAAAAATAAACAAATGATTCCTGTCAAAACACGTCTGTTCTACAAAAGTTTTTTTCTATATACATTTTACGTACACACATTAATGCAACTTTTGAATATGAAAGTGTTTGAATTGGTGTAAATATATATGCATATTGCATATGTATATATATGTATGACCTGTGCTATGGTGTTATATACAATAAATACATCAGTGTGTACACAGTGCCGCAGTCTGTACCTTGATACATACATACATACATACATACATACATACATACATACATACATATATACATATGTACCCACGGTAGCCATTAGTCGCACCCTGTAAATTGAGTGGTGCCTACTACTAGGTACGCTCTTGATTCTATTAAAGACATCAAACGGGCAAAAATTATATCAACCAACCCTCTCCTCTCACTTCTCCACTCATTTCATTTCACGTTCGTATTGTATATACATATATATGTATGTGTGTGTATCATGCAACTGCGGAATTTATCGTGCAAGCAAGAAATATGCTCAGTGCCATCAGCGTTATTATAATAATAAGAATTGTACTGAATTTTATATATTATTTTACTTATTTATTTATTTTTTATAGGTATATGTATATTCTATTTTTTTATTGTATCATCAGGGAGCTTTTATATTATTAATTATTTTGAATTATTTATAATGTACAATTTTTCATGCAGTAAAATAGAATGAAAATATAATTCAAACGTATTATTTTGTATATTTTTTTTATTATTTATTTATTATAATTTTTTTTATCATATCTATGTTGCAATAAATATATTGAATGTATTAGTGAGGATATTATCAGTTGATTATTTAACTTTTTTGCATTATATATATACAGTAAAGATATTCATAATATTTAAAAGAATCAAATATTTCACTATAAATAAATATTTATATTTATTAATATAGATATTTTTTTTTTACATTGAATAACATTTAAAAATATATTTTCAGTTGCTAAATCTGTATTGATAGAAATTATTAATGAATTATTTAATTATTTTTCGTACAAATTAAAATCTATTGATAAATTAAAAAATCAAATATATAATTAATAATTAATATTATTAATTAATAAGTGATATAATTATATAATATAATAAATTGTCCAGCTATTTTTTGAATAAAAAAAAAAAAAAAAATATACAAACATTAATATAGATAATATAAATATTTGAAATAAAATATTTATATAATTCATTCATTATATTTTATTTTCAAATTATTTATGAATATTTATATAGCTGTTTATCTATTACGATTATAAGAACATGTGTTTTGATAAAATTTAATGCAAGTGAATAAGGATATACACATACACAATATGCCGTGCACATATAATAAATATATATTGGCAAGAACATTTTCACACGAATTTTCAGTGCATTGTATGTATACCTAATATTAAAAGAGGGTGTTTGAGTGTAAATATATATAGACATATTGGTATAAAATCATGCGGAGAGAACAGTGAAGTGATGGTAGTGGTGGGAAAGAGCCTGTCAAATCTAATTCAACGCGTCGCTTTATTTGATCATATTTTACATCGGCTTTGACGCTGCCCTCGAAAAGGGAAACGCTTTTAAAATACATTACACGTACTGACGCGCGCGCGTCGTTCACTTACTCTTATACATCTATGTAGGTATACGTACATACGTGCGTACATATATGCATATAGTTATGTGTATATTGAGTCAACAGAAATTTATACATGAATAAAAATATACACAGTATTATAATATACATGAAAAAAATAAAAAAAATCTTGCATATACGAGAGTTAAATATCTATTAAATGAAACTAAATCATTTCTTTTTTTTTTCCCCTGATTTTTCTTTTGTATTATCGGGATTATTATCATTTATGTGTTATATAATTTCATTTGTGTGTGTGTTTGTGATTATAATTGTAATTTAAGATTAAGATTCGGTCTCAATATTTTTATTTATATTCTTTTGTATTTTATTTTCTTTTTATAATTATTTTTGAAGTTTTGAAATATATTTAGCTTGAAAAATATTTATTTCGTTGATGAATAATGAATAATGATATTGCAACAAATGATTTATTAAGAGGAGAAAAAACACTTTTCATATTTTATTTCAGATATTATTATTTCTATTGTTAAATAATTAAACAAAAGGAAACTAAAAAAAAATTTCAATTTATGGAGAAAACTAAATTTGATTATTTTATAATTATTTCCTGCAATTAATGAATAATTTATATAAGAATTATTAATAAACAAGACATAAAAATTTAAACAATTATCTATACTAAATAAGCATTTATAATAAATAATTTATTATTTTTTTCTTCAATTTAAAATTTTTTATCCATCTAATAAATATTTCTAATAAAAATTTTAATAATACAAATACTCATAAATAATATTTGTAAACAAATATATATAAATAATGCTAATAAATTTATTAGAATATACAATTACAATAAATATTTATATTAAAAAGCATTTATAATAAATAATATATTTTTTTTCTTCAATTTAAAATTTTTTTTCCATCTAATAAATATTTCTGATAAAAATTCCAACAATACAAATACTCATAAATAATATTTATAAACAAATATATATAAAAATAATAATAATGCATTGATTAAATATACAATAACAATAAATATTTACATTAAAAAAGCATTTATAATAATAAATAATATATTTTTTTTCTCCACTTAAAAATTTTCTATACATAATTTAGTAAATATATTTTCCACTAAAAATCATAACAATATAATCATCCAAATATACATACAGATAAATAAAAATAATAAATTATCACCATATATAATAATAAAATCCATTTATAAAAAATAATAAATTTTTTATTCTTCAATTTAAAATATGTTTCATCCACCTACCAAATTATTCTCTTTAAAACTTCCAATAAAACAAATATTCAAATACACATAAATAGATGATACAATAATTATACATAATTACAATAAATTATATAATAATTACAATAAAAACAAATTATCCTAAAACAAAAAACAAAATTCAAATCAACAAAATTAATTAACTGCACAATTAAATACTAAAATCATTCAAAATATATCGTCACAATATCCTTGACAATATATTATCAAAAAGCATGTATATGTAATATTATATATATAATGTATATACATATACATATACATATATATATTTACGTATCTTATCCGGACAGGGATGAAAAATATACTTAACCAGAAATTGCTTAACGATAAAGAGCAACACAGTGAAACAGAGTGAGTCGTGTGTATACATTCGGGGATACGTACAACATAAAGGGGGAAAGAGAACCGGATACAATTAAATGCTTGTGCCCGAGTGGTTGCATTGTTCACAGCGGGTGCCCATAGCCAACCTCTGGGCACTACTCGATCTCTCATATAAACGACGAATTCATGCATATGTATTATATATATATATATATATGTATATATATACATAAATACAGGGTGAATATACCCTAAATTCTTGATATCTATCGATATTGAACTGTATAATGTATATCGAGAATTGTTCGGTCGAAATACAATTGACTTGACATGAGTTTATTGGACCAATATGTAATATTTGTTAAGGAGAAAAGACAAACGATTAATGATAAAATTTATTTAAGTATATATGAATGTGTATGTATTTATAGTACACGCGCGGGACAAATTTTTAAATACGTTTGTGTATGTATATATAAGTATAGTGATTGATATATGTATTATACTGATGCATAACGAATTATTTTTGCTTTTTAGTATGGATAAAATTAATTCATTGGACGTTTGTGATGTGATGTCTCTATTATTGTTGATTATGATACGCACGTGCTATTATTGTCTATTTATGTGTGTATGGATTTGCATTGTATGAAAGTATTTATATGTAGCTATATATATGTAGTTGTAAATGTGTGTTATGTGTATTATAAGGTATATGTTATCTTGAAATTTTCATGGCTTAATTTTCCGGTGAAAGTATATAAGTTATATTAAAATCCATTCCCACGTTTTTTATTTTTCTTTTTATTATTTTTTATATTTTAATTTTTTATTTTATCAACATGGATACAGGTATATGATATATTATAAGGGATATTATGATGACAAAGCATTGTAAATTTTTTATTAAGTTTATATTTTTTTTTATTTCAAAATTAAACCGTGGAAAAAAAATTGTTGATGTAAAAATAATTATAATTTAAAAATGGAAAAATCTTGAATTCAAAATTAATATCGCTACATTGAAATTTTGACTTCTAATTTTTGAGTATAAATAAAATTTACTAAAACATAAAATTATATATTTAATTAAAAAAAAAAATCTGGAATTTTAATTCATGAATAATAAAAAAAAAATTGAAATAAATACAAAGTATAATTGATTTATTATATTCTATCATTAATTAACAACAAATCCATCACACAAATACATCCAATAATCATCCATACTTCTATAATCCCTAATGCAAATTAATTAATATCAATAATTACACAGATAAAAATATAAATCCATTTCCTCAATCCTCAATTGTAATTTATATTTCATCCGAATATCCACATATACACAAACCTCATCTTTTATGTCTTCCTATTCACATTATAACCCTCAAATACATCCCCAACATACATACACATATATACACAAATCAAAAAAACATATCGTGTATATATTTTACTTCACATTAATTATAATTTCTTTCAAACAATCACGACAAATCCAATATAAAAAAAAAAAATAGAGAGTATATTTGAATGCATATATAGATTTACACATTTAAGCATCGAACAATCCTCAATATATAGTTACATACATATAGTTACATATACATATATACATATATACACATACATCCATTATATATGTATAAAGTGAACGACGAGGTTCGCTCATGGGATTACAGCGTCGGCGTGTGCAAATAATTATTGAATTGCGCTTGCGTCGTCTCTATAATACATACAAGCTCTCTATAAATTTGCAACTAAACTGATGCATACATATATAATACATATAGATATATATGTATGTATAAATGTATATACAGGGGGAAGCAAGTGAGGTTGAGAAGGTAAAAGAAGTGAGAGGCAAAAGAAAAAAATCAAGAGGCCAATGAATGAATATAGTGAGTGTAGAACGAATGATATGATAATAAATAATAAAAAAAAAAAAAAAAATTAAAGGAAGTAATCGTGGATTGAGGAAAGATATATATGTATATATTCGATTACTGTCGAGGCGCATGGAGAAAAGCCATCCCAAGGGAGGTTGGCCGAGACCTGGCCGTTTACTGCGGCTTGTCATGGCTTATATTTTCGTGTTCGTCGATGGGAATGATGAAATCAGAACGTTATATACCGGTGATATACCTTCTGTAAAGATAAGATGGATATATATATATACATGTTTAAGTGTATATATATGTTGTCTGTGTGTGGGGAATCATGAGCTTTTGTATTATCCGCACTCGTTTATATATTCTTTGGGGATCAATATACTGTTATACTACAATTTTTATATGTATACTTTGAATAAATTAATAATGTATGTGCTTGAATGGTTTTATTTAATGAGATTGTATGTATAATATGTAGATTTAGGTAGATTTTTTATTTGTGTAAATGTGTAATTGATGTGTATTTATATATATATATAATGAATGGGAGAAATTATATTTGTCGATTTGTGAATGTTTGTTTTTATGAATTTATTTAAATTGAGAAAAATAATATTGAATGGAGAAAAAATTTTAATGTTTTTGTTTTGATGATTATTTTTGCGTATTGAGGAAGAATGAAATTTAATTTGTGACTAGATAAATCAAATATTTATATATATACATAAATAATATGTGATAAAAATTCGTAAGTGTTGAAAAAAAAAAATTTTATTTATTAAATTCATTTTTCGTTTTAATATTTCATTAATATTTTTATTATCATTTTAGTACTTATTAATTGATATTAATTATTAAATAATAAAAAAATTTATTTATAAAATTCATTTTTCATTTTAATGTTTCATAAATATTTTTATTATTATTGTATTACTTATTAATTGATATTAAATATTAAATAATAAAAAAATTTATTTATAAAATTCATTTTTCATTTTAATGTTTCATAAATATTTTTATTATTATTGTATTACTTATTAATTGATATTAATTATTAAATAATAAAGAATTTTACTTATGAAATTCATTTTTCATTTTAATATTTCATTAATATTTTTATTATTATTTTATTACTTAATAATTAATATTAATTATTAATTAATTAATATCAAATACAAGATTAAGAACTAAAATACCTAAAAAATACATTCCAATATTCCATAATAAATACAAAAATTATAAAAAAAAAAATAAATTAATTCCCTTGAAAATATTAAAAAATTTTCCAAACAATTTACATTCACCATAAATAATTCCTACATAAAAAAATATAATCACTCCACTATATCTCAACAATACATTCAACTATACCAATTAAAGATAAATAATAAATAAATTTCTTTCCCAATCCAACAACCACAAACACATACATATAAAACTGCATAAATAAAATATACATAATGAAATGACTTTTTAAATACTTACAAATATATCGATAACGCAAACACCAGGTAAAATATATTTATATACGTATAATATATACACCATACACACAGATATATGATATATCTACATTAAGAAAAATAAAAAAGCGACATGGCATTTTATTATTGTATACTGTATCCCCATAAGGAGCCTCGTGACTTGCATCTTTAACCCAAAACGCATTAGCCATATTTGCATTTAATTGCCGGTTGTTTGTTTGACGTTCGTGCGACGGCTATATATATAGGCAGAAGTTGGTGTTACCGTCAATGTTTCCGTCATTTCCGAGCATTTGCAACTAATACAATAACATATAACCCTTATATACTAATATATTTATATGCTCATATATACAATCATTGAATAAAGTAGTCACGCCATGTGTCGATGACTTTTGTAAAATGGTGGGGAAATAATGAAGAATATGTATATGTATATATGTAAGTATATATAATATAAGATGAAGTTATGTATATGTATATAAAGAAGGTGCAAAGTAACTGATTGTTATCGGTGCATGCGGGTTTTGTGAACGCGGTAAAAAAAAAATTAGAGGCCAAAAATTCTTGAGAGATAACAGACGATGTATAATTATTATTAATTACAATAAGTAGAATAGAATAAACTACACTGATGCTCTTGAGAATTTATGTATACACGTATATATAGTTAAATATATACACTGAGAAAAACACGGTTCAATTGATAGTTTTATTTTATTTTTTTATTTTTGTTTAGTCATTTTTATTTTTCTTTTTCTTCCAAATTTTTTTTTTTCATTTTTCTTTTTTATCTAAACACCTTTGTGGAACCGCATCCGTTTCCCATGTTATTCGCAGAAAAATATGGGTGTATATATGAGAAAATTTTCTAGAAATATATATTTTTATATATAGATGAAATATGGAAAAAAATATTGCATTAAATTATAAATAAATTAATTGAATTGATTTTTTATTATGTTAAATATGGCTATCGAGAATTTAAGATTTATGAAAGCTCAAAATAATAACTCGAATGAAGTAAAATTCAAAATTTTATATAAATATATAATAACTTAATTAAATAAAAATACCATTGGTACACATTAATATTTATTCAGTTCTAATAAATGAAATAAATGAAAATAAAAACTAAATTAAAAATAAAAAATCAAAACAATACTCAAAGCTATCATTAAAAAAAAAAATTCAATAATACAAAAATAATTTCCTATAAATACAAAAAAAAAAAATAAAATAATTCCATAATATTTTTCATTATTTTTCTGGGGTTTTATAAATTTAATAATATTATATACAGACGTGTAGCGGTAAATAGTCTTGAAAGTTTGGTTCATTTATACTCTGTGATGCGAGATAACGTCTTGCACATACATACAGACACATAAATATAAAGCTTGGAATAGTCTCAGGGGTTCTGGGATAGATTGGTCATGGATGAAACGCGTCGTTGGATGGATTGATATAGGATAGATGGAATCCCAACTGAATCTCTTCCCTCAACTGCTACCATTGTTTCCTTCCTCGCTTTACTTCATATACATATATACATATATATAGACTTTCTTAAACCCCTCTATAAAGCAAAACGACGATTCCGTCTTGTGTATAGATACAGACATCAATTGCAGACGACCCCTATAGTTGGTACTACATCACTAACGTCACACTAGCTCCTTTCCTTTTATCACAAAATTTTGCCAACCGTCCTTTCTCTCTATACATTATACATATATATACACACTTCACCATCACCAATGGATGACTCGCTTTCACAATTCTCTACTTATACATATACCCGTCAGCCCCTTCGGGCTACCAATCCCGAGCAAAGTTTGTTATACAACTTCCCAAGCGAACTTACGAAAATGGCCCACCTTCTCGCGTAGGTAAGCTCTTCTCTTCGTCTCAATTCACTATTTCTTTCTCACTTCCTTTCTTATATTCTATATATATATGATATAATGGTTTTCATTCTCTTGTGAGTTGTGCTTCTCTTCGAAAAACTTTGTTATCACTTCACTGTCGCACGGGAATTACAAATGAAACCGCATCACGATTTTACGACTTATATATGTATAATCCTGGCTTTTATACTTCTCTAGTTTCTCATAGTTTTGTGTCTTTGATATATTGTCAAAGATATATATTTATTGTCGTTATACGTATCTTATGTCGTCATCAAACATTTGTTTCTATGCATTTGTTAGTTATGATGTACATATATGTTTGGATAATATATGGAGAGAATTAATCTTTTTTTTTCTGTGTAAAATAGTTTGAAGATAAATTATGAAGTCTTTTTTACATTTTGAAGTAGTTGGATTTTTTAAATATGTTGATGATATTGTTGATAATCACTTAATAATAATCAGTTGCTAATTTATTGCGATGATAATAAATGATTATGAGAGATGAATTATTATTTTGAGTGATATTTTATGTATATTATTATTTAATTTGTTATTTTTTTAATTATCTTGTGAATTTAAGTTTCAAGATAATTTTTTTTTATATAAACTATGTCATGTTTTTATGTTATTCATATTGTTATTCATGTTCCTTTTTTTGAGAAGAAGGATTTCTTTTGATGGAAAAGTTTATTCGTAATTTTATTTTCTCGAAGAAGACATTATTTCCATAGCTTACAATATAATATAATTTCAATTGGTAGCTTCTAAACTTAAATTACGTAGTACAGTTGGATAATCAGTAAAAATGACAAATTTTTTCTTTGAAAGTTTGTGGAAAATTGAATTGAATGGTGAAACAAAAGAATATTAAGTCACAATTTGTGCAATATTCTCATTTGAATATATTTAATAAATGTTACTATCAAAAGAAAACGTGAATAAAAAAATAGCATAAATATGTCTTGGATATCAGAAGAAACTTATAGTAAATCACAATATTTTATTTATCCATCACAATTATCAAGCAATCCTGATAGTCATTATCAACATTATCAATTTGAATATCAATATGAGAGTCAATTATCATCTATGACATGTTCGTGTGACGAATTAACAAATGAAGATTTATATGATTCAATGCAAGTTATAGATAGTAATAGTTCATATACTTCTGATGACTTTAGTTTTTATTCGAATAATGAAGTGTCTTCTGAAAAATATTCAACAAATGATGCTATATTATCTCAGCAATTTGAAGGACAAAATCAGTGTGAAATAAAAGAAAATAAATGTACATTCTCAATGCCAATGACTTTTCAAAAAGATTCAATACCAAAATCATTACTTAGTACACCAAGATTATTATACAATAAAAATTATCAACTTGATACTTTTCTTGATGATATTAGCAAAGTTCCAATGACAAGTCAAAGTATTAATGAGCCTAAAAATATTGAGTTGAGTTCAATAAGAAACTGCAATGACGATAACGAATTGAAAAGTTCAGATTTATATAAAAAAAGTCAAACATTTAGAGGGTGGATAAAAAATTTTACTAAAATTAACTACTAAGAAAAGGGAATTTAGATGATTTATGGGTTCAAGATATTATACCCATGGATGATTTAAATAATATCGACAGTCGATATTCTTTATTCTTTGTAAAAAAAGCCAGAGATGCAATGGCAACAGCCAACAAAAAGGAAAATTATTCATCGTCTGCCAGTTTACATAGTGAATCTCAACTACATTCAATAATTTCTTCATCATCAGAGACTGATATTGAACGCAAATGTTTATTTAAAAATCTCGCCTACATTTCAAAAAAATCACTAAGTAATTATCATACAAAATTATCACCAAATAATTTTTGTTTAAGGATGTATAATTTATTTTTTTTTTTCATAATAGATCAAATGAAAAAGTCGTGAGAATATTTTCATGTCAGTTGCGCATGGTTCATTTATTATTTATTTACTTTGTTTTTATTTCGTACATTGCAATTATTTTTGTCTGCGTTTATTTTTTTTTCTTTTTTTTTTTCATTCCAATAACATTATTTATCGTTTCAATTAAAATTTTGCATCTATGTATGCAACATGTACTTTTTGTTTGCCTCCAAGTTTTTTTCTACAAATACATAATGTAGAGGAAATTTTTATACAATGTTTTCCATCGCATTCATATATAATTACATATTTGAAATCATTTTGTAATTTATTCATTCATTTATCTATTTATTTTTTTGTTCTTTTGTTTAATAATGTGTTTACTCCATCTGATGCACATTATAATTTATAATTAAACATTATACTTATCAATTATTAATAATAATTATAGAAAAAATAAGTCTTTAAATAATCACATAATATTAAATTGAGAATTGTAACACTTTTGTTTTTTTCCTTTCATTTTGTTTCTTCAATTTACTCGCAGAAATTTGAGAATGAGCAATCTATTGCAATTATTCAGATAATATACAATTCATTTATTGAATATATTAAATATTGATTAAGCAAATAATAGAAAGAAGAAAATGAATGATTAATGGTGAGAATATGACAAAATGAGGATCCCCGGTGCATTTTCTACTCGAATGAATCAGTTCTTGCACATCAGAAATGGGGAAACAAGTCGTTAATTATATGAGCGAAAAAATCATTTACATTAATTTAAGCTATAAACATAAAAAAAAAAATATAAACTAATTATATTCTTGTCCCTTCATGAGGCAAAAAAAAAAAATGTATGCAACTCAGGCCTGAACACTTTTGTTTCTCGGCATTAGTTTTGCTTGTTTGTTTGTTCATTATTTTCAAGCTTTCTTACTTTCCCACATTTTTTTTTTTTTTTGAATCCCCAAAGTAGAAATACATATCCATATCTATACACATACATAATATTTCCTATACATATACATGTCATCAGTTTTTATACACGTTATACGATCAATATGTTCAAACATACCATTCAATGCCTTCGTTTCTCTATATCACAATAAAGTACCGTTTATTTATTTTTTTTTATTTACTTAAAAAACGATTGGCAACTTTGTTTTTTTTATTTTTTTTTTTGTTCGCTATATCGCCCCGACAACTAGAAAAATATAGAATTTGCTCGTGTCATCTTATTGACAAAAATTATAATAAAATTTAAATGAAAAACGGGGGTTTTTAAAGTAATATAAATATTAATTAGGGACGTTGTGTGTACTTTTGTTCTTTCTCTTCAATTTATCGTCAATAAACAAATCAACTTAATAATACCATAAACAATTTCATTCATTAAGGGGAGGCTTTCGAAAAAATAAATTTTTCCTCCATCATTTTCGTTATTTTCATATAGAAAATATTTCGTTAACAGAATTTACAATAAATTACGTCACTTTATATCAAATAATTCACACCTAATTATAGAATATCCAAGTCGAATTTGGATAACTTAGAGAAAATAATAAATTTTTGTAACGTTATAAAGTGAAAAAAAAAACAACGTTACTCTAAATTACTGCAAAAAACAAAAGTAGAAAAAAAAAAAACCGAATATAAAAGAAATATTGAATTTTAAAGTGTTTTGTTAATTTTCATTAATTCTAATAAAAATAATTACAGCACTCTAAAGCTCAACCTCCCCTTGAATCGTCACGTCTTCTACATAATCACCACTTTACCACTATTCAGCATATAAGCATTCACAGCGTATCATCATTTAAATTTTTATCATAATAATCTCGCGCACACGAAAAATGAAGCTCATTAATGTAATGAATAAAAATTCGAGAGAGTAAACACAGCAACACTGCTTAATATTTTTTGTTCCTTAATTCCGCCCACAATACGGACGGAGTGACAATTTAATGTAACATGAACTTCCGTGGAAATAACACGTGAATAATTTCTGAATCATATCGGACAGGTTTTTTTTTTTTTATCTATCTTTATATATGTGTACGCAAATGTGTATGATTGTTAATATGTTTGTGAGTGAGAAACAACGTGGGATCGACAGAACGAGGTATTCCTTGAGGCTCTAACTTAATTCCTCGTGAATTCATCGTTTTAATCTATTTATATCAGACTCGTCGATCCTCTAATACGCTCGATAATCACTTACGAATCATTATAATTCTTATTTATCATATTTTTTTCCTCCATCTTAATCGGCTTTACAACAATCTTCATCTTTCGTATCTATTATTTTTCCTCTTCATCATCATCATCATCATCATCATCAGCATCATCGTTGTCGTCATCGTCATCATTATCATCTGTACTGTCATGACAATGACCAACATCTTTTTTTTTTCTTCTTGATATCGTAGGTATAACACGACGTCACAATGGCGGTGGAATTGAAAATTCACGACGTACGTAAAAAAGAATGTAAGGCTTGCATTTTGATACAGATTCTGTGCTTGCAGGTCGTACACTGCTGTCATTAAAATGAAACCATTGTCCATCGTGAACAGCAAATGCAGTGTAATGTCCAGTACCAGCACTAAAAATAAGGAAAACAAAAAAATTAATAGAAATAAAAGGAAAATTGGTAATTTAATTTAATTAAATATTATTAAAATCAATTGAAATATTTATTTTTTGTATTTACCCAGATCCATGATGGACAATAACGGCAGCAAGATCGTACAGATGACTATTTTGAGCTCCATTTTTCACGCCGGCAGTACCATGAACGGTATATGCCGACATATCAAGTGATTCCATTGGAAAATCTACTTGTGTATCTACCTTTGATCGATAAGAATTGCACCATCGAAATCTCTTTATATGAAGGCACAAAACCTGCATTAATAATTAAAGAGAAAAAAAAAAAAAGAACAATATAATTATGAATGAGAATGATGAAAGATATATTAATAGAAATAAGTGACGAACATTAGGCAGCCTATGTATCCAAAACCTCTTGGTTGATCGCTGCTTTCCCACGCAATTGTCACAAAAATACAGTTCACTATCGGCGAGTTCTTCAACTTTGAAAAATCGCGATAAACTATATGTCAAACTGCAAACTTCCTCCTGTTCTTTGCTTGCCGTTCGTCTTTGAAGTCTATCAGGAATATCAAGCGATAAATCTTGAAAGGCTTCGTGTGTTTTTGAATCTGTTCGACAGTTCATACAATGAACCTGAAATTTAATCCAAAAAAAAATTTCATACATTAATAATTCAATTAATTATATAATATAAAAATATTGTGAAAAAAAATTTTAAAATCAATTAATTGATAATACTAACAACACTCAGAAGTGTTCCTCCAAATACAGCAGTGACAATACTCTGTTTTCCACGAAGACCCAACGGCTCGTGGCCAAGCCTTGGCAATAATTGTAATAATTCTGTATGAAGTCTGTCGAGCATGTACGTGAGGAATTCATGAGCATCTTGCTGCTGATAACCTCTAAAACGTGGTACTACTTTCCATATAACAAGGAATAAACATTCAGGCGATATTGCTTGACCATTTGAACTTCCCAAACTCAATCCAAGCAGTACCTTTTGATAGAAAAAAATATAAATCAACAATTAGCTTTATAGTAACAACAGATAAATTAAATAAGAAGCAAAAAAAAAAAATTAATGAAATTAATCATTGATTTATTATTACTTTTCTGAGTTCTTCAGCTAATAATGCATCGCTTAATTCCTTAGCTCTACCAGGTGCAACAATTCTTCCTCTATGCGTTGGTGGTTCATCAAATGCAATGCCCTCTAAACTTGGCATTTGAGTTAAATATTCACAAAAATGGCTGATATTATTAAATGATTGTAATACAACATTCATAAAGCATGTATTGCCAAGATTTCTCAGTCCAACGACTTTTTTTTCTTTGGTTATTTTTGAGCTACGTCGTTTATTAACTGGACGACTATTATCACCCGTTGAGCCATCCAATGAATGCAATCTTTTTCTTGTACGTGGACGTAAATTTCTCACTGCAACCTCAGTTTTCCACATTACATCTGGATCAACATCACCATTACCATTATCCATATTTGATGACGCTGATGAACTCCAATTTTCATCATTTTCTTTCTGTTCACCTTTGCGAAATGTTATTTGGCGTATTTTTTCTATTTGTCCATTTGTTGTGTCATTCACGACGTATTCATCGCACGAGTAGCTTTATATCATATCATTAAATATTAAAAAAATATTAATTAATAAAATAGAAACGAATTTTTGTTTATTATAATTCACAATAAAAATTAATCATACAATTAAATTGAAAGATACTTTTTTTTTTTCATCTGATTTTTTATTTAAATACTATTTCATATGTAATTCAACTCACCAAAACACCGCTAAATTTTCGCAGTCAATGCACACACAATGTTGTGTATTTTTTTCATGATGCTGCAGTGCATGACCGGCCACGTATCGTCCACAATGGACGTCACCGCAGTGCAGACACAGCCACGTACTTTTTTCTGTACCGCATACTGCAATTGTCATTAAAAAAAAATAAACAAAAAAAAAAATCAAACACAAAAAAAAATTAATTCAATGACAAATGAATAATTACTAAATTCAATGCAAAGTTTAGAAATTGTTATAATTAAGTGTGCTCTATTTTTTTTTTTTAAATATATACACTTAATATTACTACGTAATTCATTACATATGAAAAGAAATATTTATTACTAATGCAGATATATTGAGAATATTTTTTAAATTAATACGAAATAAAATAATAAGATGGAAATGGATTATTGGAATATGAGAATATTCTTGGGATTAATTTGGATTCAAGTGGAAAAATTTATATCCACACATTTTAATATTATCCAAAAGATATATCTATAAAAGAAAACATAATATAAATGAAAAATTAACAGAAATTGAAATAGAAATGTGCAATACGCCACAGGCAAACTCTAACGTCACCCAAGCAGAATTTTAAATTATTTGTGCAAATGAATAGTCGGGACGATCAATATTTTCCTGAACTTCTTTCCCACTCTCTTTCTTGCACCCTTGATGGTACATAGATGTAGATATATGTATATATATATATATATAATATGCATAAAAGACTGTCGCGAATAGTTTGCTGCGAGGGAGAAAAAGACGCGAAGAATAAAAATAAGCAAGAAGAAGAAATTCCCTTGGGCGTAAGTATAGTCTCGAGGTCATATATATGCCAAGATAAAACAAATAAAAAAAAAAAAGGGAGAAATAAAAATAGGGGGGCAGAAGACTAAATGAGATATGAGAGGAAATGGCAAAGAAAAGGAAATTGGAAAATTCAACAAACTATAATGACTTTGTATACTGCAGATTATATAAATCATGTATATTTAAATAGTATAGAAATGAATTAGTATTTAAAATATTTTTTTCTTCATTTTTTATGTATTTTTTTATTCCACGAAAATTGAAATAATTGTATCCCCATTTTCTGAGAAATGATTTTACAACAGATTAAAATTAAATATAATTATTGTCTGAATGTCAATGGATGGCTTGCAAAAGTTACACAATTTCTTCTTGACAAATATATTAAAATTCGTGATAAATTAAAGTAAATAAATAAAATAATGAACAACGAAAATGATAAATTATTCTTTGAAATAATCGAGGGATCTCAAATCAGCTGATAAGATGCCCATGTTGTTGAGTATTGATTTTTCAATAAGAAATGCGCGCGCACGTGTATTATCCTCGCTCTTAAATGCACAACACAAAACCACAGAAGATACGTGTGTACGTCTCTATATATATATGTATGTATATACTTGAGTGTCCTTCCAACGAGTAAACACACAACACGAGGATATCAGAAAAGATGGATAATAAAATGCAACAAAAAAAAGAAAACAAAACTTTTCCCTTTTGTCATTGAAATAAAATAAAAGAAATAATTAATAAAAACACCACAATGTCTTTTCTTCAATCTTCAACCACCCACATATAAATAAATATGCAAAATAAATCCATCCAAGAAATCGTCATTGTTTATATGTGTCAACCAGAACCATATCTTTGTATTATAAACGTAAATAATTTATTTATATTTTAAATCTATAGAATATAAATGAAAAAATGGATAATACAGCTGTCAAACTTGTACGCTTTGGAATAAAAGTTTATCCCTTGTGTTAAACTATATCTTCCGGTGTACAAGAAGAAGGACTTTGCGATCCGTGAAACACCACAGCATTATTGCTTGTGTCTATACACAAGTGAGGAGAGAAGTGCATGAGCCTTTACCAAGGCCAAAAGAGGAATGGCCTTTAAGTCTACTGGACGTTATAGGGGAGTGAGTACACCAGAGAGAAACAGATAGATTAACAGACACAAGCAGGAGAGTGTGTGTGTGTGTGTGTGAGCATAGGACGAAAAGAATAAGGCATTTTATAATTTTATTGAAAATAAAATGAAAAAAAAAAAAAAAAGAAAAAATCACATGGAGTAAAAAGATTGTAGGACAAAATAGATTCAAGTATTATTTTTTCTTCTTCATATACTTTATCATTTTTTGTGTGTTATTTATTTATTTATTTATTTATTTATATGTATTTGTGAATGATGACAGTAATTATTTAAGGGCTCTCTGCGTACCTGCACAAACGAATGGCAGATTCTTCATGTAATTTGGTTCGATGTCGTTGCTCCCAAAACGAACACACTGCGCTAGATGTGGGCACTCCATTTTTCAATATATAATAATTCACAACAAATTCAAACAATAAAAAAAATATAATACTATAAAAACAACAGCAGAATGAAGAAAAAATACGTCAAATAAACTAGCTGTATTCTTATTTTTCGTTTACGTATTTATTTTTATAACACAAGTAATTTTTTCGTTTATTCTATTATCTCTTCTATTATTCAATTTTAATCCTTCGTTATTGCTTCTTTTTTCTTTTCACAAAACAAACGTGCTCATATAATAATCAATTATCTCCTAGTATACATTTGTATACATATTATTATACTCGTTATTCACAATATCATAATCCACAATAGCATTGTCATAAATATTTTTTTTCTTATCTTTTAATGTTATTATTAATTTTGGGCCCACGTTGGGGCCCCACTGGCCCGCGGGCCAACCGCGAAATAATTGTTTTTTGATAAATACAATACTAATTCGTGTTTTAAACACGAGACTGACAAAAATGTGTATTTCACACCGGTATTAAACCGGTACGTTTCAGTCGACGATAGTTTTATGTATGTACTCTCTTTACTGCGCGTATTTTATTTCGCCTTCTCTCCTTTCACCCACCGCCCTTCTACCTTTTCTTTCTTTCACTCACTCACTCCCTCCCTCCCGCCCTTCTCGCTCACTCACACTCTCTAATGTTACACATCATCCATTACATGGTTATATAGTGTATATATCAAAGACAGGGGAGAGTACACGCGCACTGCGCGTACAAACTTTAGTGCTGCTTATAATGTCCGCGTCACATAGTTGCGCGCACGCGGATTGAGGGCCACACTAGATTCTCGTTTGTACTCTGAGGTACCAGATAGACACTGCAGGTTAGCTTTATGAACAAGATAGAAGAAATATTGGATTGGTTGATGATGAGATGAGTCTTGAGTGCGCAGTAGCAGTAATAGCAGTAGCGAAACGGATTAAATGCAGACTTTTAAAGAGCTCAGAAATGAGAATGCGTCGTCGCACATGAGCGAACGAAATTGTATGAGAGAATAATATGGAAGAAAAAAAATGTATATATGAATATTTAGGGCAAAGAAGGAAAGTATGATAGAGGAGAATGGTTGATTGGGTATTTGAGTGGGAGAATAAGGGATTTTTATATGGATAAAAGAGAGATTTTTGTCCTTGGAGGTTAAACACAGTGGTTATACGGTTAAAAAATTAGCAATGGATATATAGTTTATTCACAATGTTATATTTTTGTTTTATTTATTGTTTATTGTATAGGAGAGTGTAACAATGTTGTAGATAATAATGTGGGTATAAGATATAGAGAGGGAGAGAGGGAGTAAGAGATTGAGTTAAAGTGAAATAATGTTTGTCTTTATGAAGACAAATTCGAGTCTGTTGAGTTTTTTTTTATATACACGCCACGACACGCTCGCGCACAATTGCAAGATGTCAATCCACTGCGTGTGTGAGAGAGATATAATTTCGCAAACGAATTCAACAGAAGACTGACTCACGAATATTCGATTTCATCAAAAGCAATACAAGAGCTCTTCCGTGGGTCTCGACTCTCGTTCTTTTTGAGAGATAAATTCAGGTTGATGTTGGTTGGTTGAGAGAAATATGGTGGTGTGTATATTTGTGAAGGAAGGTTAGGTATATATAGGTTAATGCGCATGCGCAGTTAGTAGAGTAGGAGATCTAACAACGTGAAGTTGGCTATATTTGTGGATATATTTTTTTGTATATAAGAGAGCGTGGGTGGTATAGACCTATGGAGAAATAATGAGAAATATAATTCAAGTATATTTTATATAAATGGATCAATGTTTTACGAGGGGCCATGGAATTAATAAAGAATTTTTTATGTCCTATAAAGTGAGAGAATATTCAACAAAATATTTTATATTGCATGCTTTGAATATTAAAATTATTCCTCTTTTACCTTTTTAGATTTTTTCATTTTGATAATTTATATGCTAATTAAATATAAATATGCAATTTTATAATAATGAAGCATTTTCATTTGTGCTTTTGTGAGAATTAATAATATGAAAATATAAAATGTTGATAAAACAAACGAGTATTTTTGTATTTGATATATTTATTTAATGGAAAAACGAATTGAGATAGATACGATCGATGTTTCTCAAATTTGTGAACATGATGTAATTTAATTTCGTCGATTAAATTGGTGAACCGATGGCTGCACAAGTTGAAGAACGGAAATATTACTGAATTCCAACATTTTCAACATATCTTTAGTCTCGGGGTCAACTTCAATCACATCATGTTCCAAGGCCGATACCTCGGGTACATAATTATCTCTTCGTTCCCTTTCTTCTTCCTGCAATTTAATCGATATACCTCGTACTTGGCTATGACGAAGTCGTTTCATTAAATGAGTAACGAAGCTGCAAACAAATAAAATAAATTCAAAATGAGATATTTTAATTTCATTTTTAATAGTTAATAATAATCTACGTGGATTATATCATTAATAAAATAATATGCAATATGAATTTTTAAGCTATTTATAATGATGATTAATTTTTTGCATTTGAAATCAAAACAGAAACATTTTTAACATACTAAATAATTTCAATTATAAAACTGTGTTGCAATGATAAATAATATTGAATTAATTAGTTAATAATATATCTTTTTTATTTTATTTATGAATTTATTCTTCAAACAAATGCTCGTATTGATATAAATATTTCAAAATTACAAATTGAATTTACAAAAAATTGCAACATTTGAATATAAATTTTTGAGGTTAACTTCAAGTATAAAATCATGTGTATTTATTTTTACGAAATATTATAAAATCAAGGTAAATGTTTACGTATTATTATGTTTATTTAGTAAAAATAAGGTAAATTACTCACCCAGCGATCTTATTTTTAAGTGGTTTCGTTGGAATATCTGCGATTTCCTCGCATATTCTCTTGTTGGTATGAAAATCAAGAGTTAATCGTGTATAATACTTCTCAATGATAATTCTTGCTGCCTTTTTGACAGTTTTTGTCCTTACACGACCCTGAAAAAAATAAATTTCACATTAAAATAAAATGAGCAGGTACATTAATAATTATTCCTACGTATCCTCATCATATATTTATAATTTAAATAAATATAAAAGACTGAAAAAATTAATTGTCATCAATCACTATATTGTGCTAAATATCAACAACTAAAATAGGTTATGTTGACTGATGAGAATTAATCGAAAATGATATTTTTGCAAATAAATAAAGTGTATTATATATTAAACTTTATCACAATTAGCAATTTTATGATTAACAACGGATTAATTATATATTAATGGATGCAATGATGGGAATTTTACAATATTATACGCACCATGATTCTCGGTACACCGGAAAAGGTTTCAACCAATTGGTAAAAGAGTTTTAATCGTCCACGCCACTGTCAACATATATATTCTTTACACGAATTCCCAGATTTTTGCGCCATCTATAATCACAATTCTATTTTACCAACAGTTAAACCATATTCAATTTAATTCCCAATCTCATCACTGATGGCGCGACTTGTTCAACTTAACAGTTATCGACTTAATATCACCCTCACGTGTCATACATGCGCACAATTCATCCAACCACTATGCACATGCGCATAACAAATGTTTGATGATGGAACCGATGTGTATTATATTTTGACAAAGTAAAAATTTAATATTGAAAAATATGTCATAACATTGTGCTCAAATGTACTCGTGTTATCAAAAACAATAACAATACTCCATAAAAATATCTCATCAATACGAAACAAAATTTTCCAAACCACATAAAATCATCGCATCGACATATTAATTTAATTCATCAAAATATAATGTAATTTAATTAATCTCACCACTGTTTATCATACAACATTCTCCCAAATCAAAATGAAAATCTAAAATATAATAAAAAAAAAAAAGAAAAATTGCATTATAAACAATAATCATATATTAAAATTTTCATATTATACGATCGCGAAAGTGAGGTTAGGATGGTGATTAAGTGGGAGAATTGGATATGGACACGAATGGGGAGTACATTAGCAAAGAAAAAACGAAGAACAACAACAACAACAACAACAACAACACAACCACACGACAGATGAGATGGGAGTATGGGACAATGCGAAATAATATGTGGAAGCGCATCGTAACATTCACTAGCAAAGTGAAAGAGGGATGCAAGTGACATACATTATACATATACATCCATGTATATATTTATCGTAGTGTATTTATATGTAAAAGTAATAGTGGTAGGGAATAGTAGTGACTAGTTATATACTAGTGGTAGTAATAGCAGCAGCAGCAGTAGCTGCGCCAAGAGTGGGGAGCGTGGCGGGACAAGGGCAAAGAGGTTTGTTTATCGTTTGGAGAGTTGGACGAAGACCGAAGTGAAGTCGGCAACCGGCAGGACCACACAGTTAGTGCGGTGCTTTCGTCCGTGTACGGTCGTTGGCGCGCGCTCTCAATTTTCTCCTTCTTATCAACCATTCGTTAATATTACTCAAACCATTTTTCAACTATTCTCATTACAATAATTAAATATATCTGCATATATAATTAATAATTTCGACACTCATAGACAATTATTAATAAGCGAAAGAAAAAAAAAAAATTCTCCATGGTTGGAATTTATTATTTTGTATATTATTAAAAAAATTCACACAGTTGAATATCGTGCGCGTTTGTTCAGTGGTTGGGTGACGTTTTATGAGATTTTATTTTACGGATTTATGTGGTTATATTATGATAAATATAATATAATGTGTGTCAATGATGTCCATACATGCACTGCAATATTTCAGATTACTTATAGTGTATATTTATAATATATACATTTAATAATACATGTTTATCTATATCTTCTTTTGACATTAAAAATAAAACGAAAAAAAGGGTCACGCTAACCTATATATCAGCGAAGCAGTTGAAAAAAAAAAAAAAAGAGCAAGTGGCATGTTGCGAATATATAAAAGATTTTCGTGATATCAGAGCAAAACAGTTTTTTTTTTTCTTTTTTTTTATTCTCTTTATTTCTTAACGCTGTGACTAATAATTTCTCAATTAATTTAAAAATTATATGTTTAACAACGTTTAAAAAATATTCTCAACATACTGGACAAATTTACGTCACATGGTGAGTTGTATTATTATTATTTATTATTATTATTTATTATTTATATAATAGTAATTAAGACAGGGGCGTGACAGAAGGTCGCAAGTATGATCGTCTCTGTTTAAGAGCTGTCTTATAACCCTCGTTGTTGAGATAATATTTGTGTAATGGAGTTGTGGAGACATCAGTCCTTGACTTGTATATATACTTATATTATATATGTATTTATATTCCACCGAGTGACAGAGTATATGCTTCATGAGACAGCTGGGTCACTGCACCACGAGACTGTTGTCAGTTGAGTCTTTCGCATCACAGTCACTTCTCATTTATATTTTATTTCTTTCTCACTCTCATTTACTTTTTATCCCACTCACTGTATTATTTTTCATACTTTATACAGTATATAAACTTTTTATAATCTGAGTATTATTGTGAGTTTATTATATATATTGAAATATATTTTCCATACTTTATAAAAATATATTCGTTGATCATTAATAATTTCCCTGTATTTATCGCTCTATTATTATATTTTTAAATTATTAGTTATTGTTTGAAGCCTTGAATATATTTATTTCCGGTTATTTTTTTATTTATATATAATTTATTTCTGTGTAGTCGTTAAAGATTATTGTATAATTATATACTTTTATATATTTAATGTGGATATACTTTTTTTATTTTTTATTTTTTATTTATGATTGAATAATGAAATTTTGATGAATTTGCATGACGTGATTTTAAGGCGTGTTGATTTTTAAGGAATATTTATTTGTATGTTTATTTTTTTTTTTTTTTTCCTTTTGGTTTTCCGCTTGAAATATTTTCCGTTTTAGTGGTGAAACGATAAGTCGCTTTTCCCTGTGGCATAATTTTTATTATGTTGTAAATGTTTTAACTCGACAAAATTTCAGTGTATGATGAAATAAAAGCAGTAATATATTTTTGAATGCCAAAAGGAAGGTGAAATATATTAGATGGAATAAATTATTAACAGTAAGGCAAATCTTGGTGGTTTATTTGCGGTTGCATTTTCTCATTCTCACTTATACACCTCGCTCAGTATTACGTAGGTATATCTCTTTTTTTTTCAATTCAATTGCTCGTCCCCTCCATAATTATTTTATCATTTCCCCTCTCTTTTGCCATGTACATCAATGCGCTTCTTCGTTATGTCTCGTCAGCTGACCACAACTCGGTTCCGGTTATGATACTTTCACCTTCTCCTCAACTATATAATATAACTCGTCAGACAACGCAGTGAAAAAAAAAAAAAATAATAAGAAAAAATAATACACAAAATAAATAATAAATATAACGTTGATGATAATGAAAATATTTCTGGATTGTCTGTTGTTTGATGATGAAATTTAAGTGAGTTATAAATTTATGAATTTAAGAATAATAAAATATAATATTTCGGGGAAAAATGAAATGAAATTTCCAGGGTAATATTTCCATATTTTTTTTTGTTTATTTTTTATTGATTATTAATTTAATAAATTTTATAAGTTTATGTAATATATTTATTTAGATATTGGGTTTTCCTTATTTATTATTTTATGATTATCTGGGGGAATTTCCACATTGTTGTGAATACATTTTATCCTCATCATTGGCGCAATTCTTTGACGGTTGAGTGCATTGTGCGTCACTCATTAGAGATGAATAGAGTTTATTTATATATGTCATACTTTCATTTTACGCTTATTGTTGTAAATATATTGAGAAAAGTGACTCTGATATAATGTGACATTTTCGAGATGAAAAAATATTTCAAAACTGCATGAAAGACAAATTTATATTTATGTATATTTATTTATTTTAATTTTTTACATTTGTTTGTGATGACATTTATTTTCTTTTTTTTTTTTTATTGCATTCACGGGTATATAATATTATGTAAATAAAAGAACTAAAGTATACCTATATAACCGAATAAAAAAAATAAAGTATGAATAATAAATAAAATAATAAAAAGAGTATATACGAATGTCTTTAAATATATTAATCATAATGGAATTTTCTTGTTTTTATTCTGAAAATGTCAATAAGTAATTGAATTTTTTTCTTATATCATTTGTTTTATACAAATCTCATACAATTGATGAATAAGATAAATTATATATCAAATTATATTACGTATAAATTAATAATTAGTTTATATATCAAATGTATATTTTACTTTGGCCATGAATTTAATTTAACGTTAATATCATTGTAATATTAAAATATTCATATATTATTGCAAGTTCAAATATTTATTTTAAAAGTAATTTAATTTCAAAATATTGAACATTTCATTTTCATAAAGTATATAATCTCACTCTGATTTACATATATAAATACTAATATTAATCACTGTAAAATTCAACATCAGCAATATTATATATGATGAAACTAATTTTTTAATATATTAAAAAAAATTACTTTCCCATAATGTAATTGAATTCTCATCATTACATTCAAGTCGTACATAATATATATAAAAGACAGTATTATAATTCCCCTCAATTAAATAATCTCAAAAAATTTATCACATTAATAAAAATAAATAAATAAATAAATAAATCGCGAGAAATGATGAAAATAAAAATTTATCATGATTACGTAAAAATCCAATCGGATAATAAATAAATATATACATAACAAAATATACGTCGTATATAGTCATTATATTCTGACTTTTCTACAACTATATATCATTCACATTGACGACCATGTGTAGATATATATTGTATATATGTATAATAAATATGTATATACAGTTATATATATCTGAAACAGTTACAAATATATATATCGGACATATCTGCTTCCGATCGCACGATATTTCACCTCTCACACTTTAATATGCCGGTCGTGGTTCACCTTTCAGAGGCAAAAAAAAAAAATAAATAAAAAAAGAAAATTTATATATATATATATATATAAAACAAAATAAGCTCGCTTTATTCTGATTGGCCATTTTTATTTTCTGCCTTGTCTAACGTCTTTCGGACTGAATTATTGCCGTCACGAATTTTATGGGCATATATCGCGACCCAACATGGGAATATGATATCACTGGGTCACAAATAGCCGTCATGCAAGCTCAAGTTTGATACATATGTATATACAGAACTGTATTATATATATATATATATATTTTTTTTTTATATAGACATTTATGTATACATTATTATGTAACGTTTAATGATGACGTTAATTATTACCTGTGACTTAATAATTGAAATCTATTATGGAGCAAAAAGTTGTCATGGAATATTGACAATGACGAAGAAAATTATTTAATATTATGTATTATTTTATAATTTGAATATTAATATTTTAATTAATGTATTTTATGAATGTGAATTGCTTTTTTATTTCTTTCTTGAGGATAATATAATGAAAATTAAATAATGGATTGAGTAGAAGATGACAATTGATAATCAAATATTATAGAGAAGACGAAAATGTATTGTTAATTTACATTGATTATATATTTATGTATTGATATGTATGCATGGGTGTATGTGGTGTACTACTGTACGTCGTTTGAGTTTTTCGCAGTCGATTTAAAGTTTAACTCTTTCTATCCTCACCTGCGCTTTTTTTTTTTTTTTTTTTCATTTCATTTCACCACCAAACTACCGCATCCATTCGCTGCTCATGCTACCAACACTCTCGATACGGTTCATCCAAGCTCAAGGTTTGAACTTTACACCCGTTTCTTTATATATACTTATTCAAACTTTTCGTCGATTTACTTGCACGGGTATTTTTACCGTATCGATTTTTTCGATTTAACCTTTTTATAGGAGTAAAAGTGTGTGTGCGAAAACCTCTGCATTGAGAATTTTATATTAAGTTAGTTTGTTGCTGTATAGCAATTCATGTAGTGAAATAATACAAAGAGATAGAGGGAAAACGAATAAAAGAGTGATAAAATGGAGGGAGAGTAAAGAAAAAAAAAATGTTGAAAAAGAAACGTGGAAAGCTATGAATAATGCTCGATTTAAAGTTTGATTGGAATTGCTGTCGGACATGCGATAGGATCTTCTAGTTTTACTTTCCATTTATTTTCTCTCGTCTTACCAAACTGGAAAATGTTGGTGGTGCCTGAAAGAAGCATGAAGAAATGTTGAAAAACGCCAAAGAGTTTATCTAGTTGTATATATTTGTTTATATATTTATGTATAAATAAATATCGGCATTTGCGTACGAACAAGTGAGAAAAAATGATTTATATAAAATTGAGAAAATAATATTCAGTCACTGTTGATATAAAAATAAAAATATCAGATTTTTTTTTATACACAATTGAACTTGATATAATTTATTTATATATATTATTATACATTTTGTATTTTTAATTTTTTTCAGATTAAATTCCGGATTGTAAGAAAGCTGAAAAATCTTTAAGGAGAGAAAAGAAGAAGAAAAAAAAATTTTTTTTTTTTTTTTTAGTAATGTGCATTTAATTCGAAATATTTTAATTTCGGCTTTGGAAATTTGCAAAAACGCACGATTGGCTATTTGCAGAGCCGTGGAAAATAAAATTAAATGGAAATAAAAAATTAAAGTAAAAAAAATAATAATAAAAAAGGAGAATTGAGAAGGTTATGTAAGTCGATTTCCGGCTGGACGACTGTGAGAGATCCCAATAGAGTCTAGTCACGCGCCGGCGATTCGCTACTCGCCCAAAGAGAGTTAAAAAGCAAAAGCAAAAGTCACAGAGAGAAGCATCTTCGTGTTTGTCCGTGCGAACAAGCATCACTTCAACAAAAGATAAATACATACTGCGATAGTGATAAAGAAAAAAAATACTAAATTAACGATCCAGTAAATTTACATTCTTTTTTTTTCTTGTTTTTATTTTTGCTTTTTTTTTTTTCCAAAACTGTTGAATAATTTTTCATGGGATGATAATGATGATGATGATAATGAGTAGTAAAGTGACAACGATATTGGGGCTAGTGTTGGTTGCTGTTATCATTGGTGTTAATTGTGAAGAAAATGATGATGATAAAATCAGACAACGACGACGACCAATTTATTCAAATGAGTTTGCAGTTCATGTGCCCGATGGTCCGGAAGTAGCTGATGAAATTGCTCGGAAACATGGATTCGAGAATAAAGGCCAGGTAAGAAGCAGTTTATCATTAAAGAGATACAATTAAATGTATACCTAATATATAATTATAATATTCCTCATTTTGGATATTTTAAAATCATTAAAAAGAATATTATAATTTTATTTTATATACTCTCGCATATTTTTTATATATTATAAATTGGTTAGAAATATAAAATGTCGTATTCAAAAGTAGCTCGAGGGATGATAAAAAAAATATATATATGTATGAAAAAAAAAAATTTATTGTATATATACAAAAAAGAATGGTGTCTTCTCACTGGTGAAACCGATAAATTTTATCCGTCGTTCCACTCCCGTGCCGGTACCCATAGCCTTTGGGTCATTTTTCACCTGTGTGGGCGTTTTATGCGCGACGTCCGGTAGCCGGATGCATCCAGATAAAAGTTCGTCACGTGGATTTTCACTCGGGAAATCCGCGTTTTGTATTAAAAAAAAAAAAATAAAAGAACATGAATCGTTTATCGTGTCATGCTCTCGTTTATCGTTGAAAATCATTCTTAATATCAGTCATTAAAATTTTACATATGGTATTAAAAATTAATCTTAAATGAAAAAATTTTTTTTTACAAAGTAAAATAATAAATTTATTCATCATCGGATTTATTGCTAATAAAATAATAATGATAATCTTCATACAATCTTCCCTTAACAAAAATGTATATTTCCATGCTCGGTACGATATAATATCATGCGTAAAAACAAATAGTAACAATAACGATTAAATGTGTAGTTTAATTTGTGTAGGTGATCGTTATTCACGTGATTAACTCGTCACAATCTCCGGCACTGTACCAAACACAATAGAAATTGTAAGGCCGTGTGTTTTGGAGGTGGCAGGTGTGGAAATAGGGGATAGGGATAAATCTGTGTATTCATGATATATATTCGTTATCGTGTTTTGGCGGTTGGACATTGAATGCAAAATTGCGTGGAATATTGAGGACCAAAACTAATTCTACCGTATATTCAATCAATATCAATATATACTTGCGGTATATATTTTATAGTTACAATCAACGCCAATGATAATTCATTATTAAATACACGACAGTTTACAATGTAAATTAATACATTAAATGACAATATATATTTTTACAAAAGTATTTTAAAGTTTAATATCTTTCTCTTGATTATTAAAATTTTATTTGACGAAAATTATTCTGCCAAGATCCAGTAAAATATGATTAACTTTTTACTTTATAATTACATTTAGAAATAATTTTCAACGGTACACCTATTATTATATTTATCTATATTAATATTCTCAGGAGAGATCAGAGTGTACAATGCTCAAATAATAAGATTATACGTTGGAATAAAACGTTTATTTACGTTATCTATCTGCATTAGAGACAGTCACGTTGCGATAATATTGACATGTGCCTTCACGATAAACTTTGGGGAAAAACAAAATTATATTTTTTATATGTTTATACACAGTTGAATTACATTACATTATTAATTATCAATAAAAGAATTTATTCAATTATTAATTTTTTTTTTTATTTCTATAATAAGTATTATCATTAACTATTAATATTTACTGAAGCGTTTACTATTATTATCAAAAATAATTAGGACAATGTAATTGTATTTCATAATAACGAAATTCCTTTTCTTTTTAATACGTTTGCTGACGATAAATTAAATTTATATACATTATTAACAATTCGCAGATACAATTTTATATGTTTTTTTATATTCTCGTGGAAATATCGCAAAGTTATTTGAGATAATAAACCTTGGTATAGTTTTCATGTATACTTTTTTATTTTTTCATTTCATATAAACCAACTTGATCTAAATATTCTGATACGGTGGTGGTTATTACCAAGCTAACATTGTTGTTTTACGTGTTCATGCTCATATCAGAAGTGTTATAAACGTTTGTAGACAAAAACTACATTTTTAAATCTTAAATCGATATATCAACAATAGAAAATAAACGCAATAACGCGTTATGGCACAGCGCCACATAGTTGCAGTTCACTATCGTGTGCCATATTAGATGGGCTTATAGTATGTTTTCATTTCTATTGTGTGTAACTGCGTCACACTATGATACTTTTCAGCTTCCTCATGGCATTATTTCTTATCCAGTTTAAGATGTTGGTTAATCGTATAACCATAAAAAATATTATTACTTCATCATTATTTAATTTTATTTTTATCCCCACAAGTTTTTTTTTTTTTACTCTCATAAAATATTCAATAAATTTAAAATTAAATTATGGAATAATTAATTAATATTTAGTGTAATGAAGTGATAGTGTTGGTATTTAATTCATTCATTTTTATCTCGTTACTATCATTTATGAAGGGGGTAAAATGAATTAATAAAATAAATAGATTTATGTCAGTTGGAAAATAAATAAAATAAAATAATAACATAAAAATTGAATTCAGAAATGCTCGACGAAGCGTCTCCTTCATGTTCTTGGGTATTAAATATGTATAGTTAACTCGTTTATCCGTGCCAAGGTTTGCATAAATGTATATGGGCGGTGTAAAGTAATCGTTTAGTGATATATATACATATATATATGTGTATATTATATGTAAGAGTCAGTAGTGTATATACGCTCATTACTCCCTCATTATTCTTGCAGTGACATGGTGCTTTTTATTTTTTCTCAGCAGCTCTTTTTAATACTATCACACGCTCAAAACAGTTTACAGATGGCTTTTCATCCTTAACATTCGGTATGAAAGAGCAGAATAGAAGAAAAAATATTAATAATCGCTACAGTTATGAATATTCTTCAAGCGAAAAAATATATTTATTAAATTGTATGTGTAAAGATGAGACAAAAAAAAATTTTTTTTTTTCCTGTTTAAACTTTCATTCGAGTAAATTTACTAATGATTTTCGTCATCTCTCTATTATTGCTACATATATGTATATATACATGCGATCTCTCGTGTTATATAACCTTGGCCGATTTTGTAATGTCCTCGTATATATTTCACCATCGTGTACTTGATTAATTGACAAATCGATGTTAAGTGCAAAGAGAAAAAGGAGAATTTGAATTGATGATTAATTTAAAAAATTAATTAGAGTTATTTTTTTTTTTTTTTTTCATTCATATCAATAATGAGAGCAGTGGATGAATAAATTAATTTACAATTCTAATGTTAAAATGTAATTAACATTATCGTAAATTATCGTAGCACATTTTTGAGCAATTTGAAATACATTTGTGAAAGAATTTATTTTTTTCTTTCTTTTTTTTTTTTCTTATTCTCATTTCTCGTGGCATTTTGCATGAAATACATTATTTTTTAATGTGCATTGCAGTTAGCGGATGGTAGGAAAGGATGATAGGTGGAGAAATAGAGAGAAGTACGAATAGGAAAAGTACTTTGTATGAATATATTTTGTCGAGCGATTTTCTTTAATGATTCTATATGAATGCCATAAGTATCTCATTTATATATGTATGTATATCAAATATTGTATCTCTAGAGAACGAAAATTACGTGAAATAAGGAAACTAGAATGATATCCAATTGATATATTTATTCTTAGACAATTTATCGTAATAATATACAAAAAAATAAAGCAGTTTATATTTCATAAATTTTCTATTTCTTGTTTTTTTTTTTTTCCATCATTTAATTCTTTGTAAAAAAAAAATGAAGCATTAAATGGAAAAAAATGATGCAAACGTTGACTTTTGAAACGCAAAATGAGAACTACGATGTCAGAAAATTTCTCAACTACATCGCAGTATAAGAGAGTGCAATGAAGTTTGTACTTTTGCGGTTCGTCACAGCAAGTTAAATTGAACCATTCAGTCTGGTAGACTTCATACACTATTTGTTACTTATATATTCCCCACTCTTATTCTATATGTATAGTATAACCACCAGCATATATACATTATATGTATACAATATGAGTAGAGCGGGGCTCTCTTGAGGCTTTAACATTATCATCAAGAGTTTTAGTTTATATATATGCATTTAGAAGTTGATTTTAATACAACATGCACATTTAGTAAACGAAGGTGTAGAAAATGCTTGACACATGCAAAGATGAAACATCAAACGTTTATGTCGGTTTATACAAAGACAAAATGAATACTTGAAAGTATATATAGTTAAATGTGGGTGAGCAATAGGGGGATGATATAGTTGAGTGAAGGCGGAAATTCACGCGGGCCGTTATAGTAACTATCGTGACTGCTTCAAAGTTGTTGTAATCAAGAGTAGGTGCTTCTCTACAATCTATTGATGAAACCACATTAATGCCAGAACATACTAGTTCACATCAGGAGTCTTCTTCATGTAGTCATGTATCACAACCGCATGGCGAAACTTTGAAAATAGTATGTGTTATGAATTTTAATAGCAACTGTTCATAATCAACAACTGTTGAAGTAATCAAAACTTTTCATAATTATATGTATATATTTTTTATGTTATTTTATTATCAAATTTTTGTAATATTTATCATTAAAATGTATGATTACATCATCTAATAATTTATCCAATTTTTGAATGTGTATAAATGAATATATTTAAGTGATGCAATTATATAATCGGCAAGATTTGTAAAATTAAAAATTCTTCGATGAATTAATTTGAATAAAAATATTCTGAATATAAATAGATACATTTGAAATAGTCATGGTGGATTAGTAATACTGTGAATTCAATATATCTAATCGTTCAATTGTATATGTTTATGTATGTAGAAAGGTTTATAGGTATAGGTACAAAATAAACAATTTTTCAAATCGCAGGATTCCGGTGGATTAGGTAAAAAGGTTATATTTTTAAAGTGGAATACGATAGTCCGCGGATGTGGATAGTTCTTTCCGCTGAGAAATTTCATTCTCAACCAACACCACCCACACACAGAGGTTTTCAATAATAGTGATTGCCCTGCGTCTGCGCTATACAAAATTTACGACGTTAAAATGGTGATGGTTTAGCTTGGCGTAAGAGCTTGCGTGTGGCGTAATAACTCGCCATAAAGTGACATAAAGAGGAGAAATGAGATATTCCGAAGAAGATTTTTTTTTTTTTTTTTTAACATAGAAAATGGGATAATGTAACCTAATTGAATTATTTTAATATTTTTTAATATTATTTTTAAATGAAATAATATGATAAATTTATATTTTTTATTTTAGTTATTAAATTGAACAGAAAATAAATTATATCTTTATATTTATGCATACATAGTTAAAATTCATTTGATTACAATTAATATATCAAACTACCCGATTGGAATAAATATATTACAATATATTAATTGTTTTACTAAACGAAATCTGTTTACAATTTATGTGCAGTGAAGTTTAATATTGAATACAACTAATTATCGTACAAATTGATATAATTTTAACTAAATAATACGTAATTACTTGAATAATTATTCTATTAAATTCAACAACGAGTGGGTAATAATAAACACAGCAACCTACAAATTATCCACGAGAATGGGGTAACCACATACAAATAACGGAAGCTTGATGGTAAAAGCATTTTAATGATATTTCTTTATTTCATTTATTTCAGGAACACAGTGTGTGTGTATGGGTATGTGAAGTATATAGGGACGATGTATTTTCCCGTGAATATACTATACTTATTTGTCAAATTTATATGTTTGAAATGGAGATTTGGTTTTCGCCTCGATTCTCTTTAAAAATGAGTTCAGACCAAGTTTTATATTTTCTCACTTTGTGATTTAAGTAGTCAATATTTTTTTGAATTAAATGGTCTCTGGAGTGCCACTGCCAACTATCCAATAAATAACATCTATATAAAACAAAAAACTTTAACGTTGTTTTGGGAAACGAGCAAGTTACTGAAATTGTACTGTATAATTATGAGAAATTATTCTCTATTATAATTGTTCTGCGAATTAAATTATAAGCTTCATGAAGCACAATGCTTGAGTAACTATAGAGATATTTAATATTTTTATCTTCAAGATGTAATTCATCTCTTTGTTTTCCATAGCAGTTTTCATACAAATGATCTAAGTCAAGGAGAGCCATTGTTTCGTCAATGGCAATTATAAAATAGGAATAATGAATGACGTACAATGAAATATTTGAGAATAAATACTTCATTATATTTCTATTAATTGATGTAGATATATACATATACACAAATGAAGACATCTTTGGCTTGAATTGAAGTTCACTAATATTACCGAATTCAATCGTCTTTCAAGCAATGCAAGTCAATCACAAATCGACTTTAGTAACTATCTTCCGGTTCTTTGTCGGCGTAATTTAGTTAGTTTAAGTTGCGAATGAACTAAATTTTAGTTGAGTTGAATTCTTGTAAGTATATAGAACCTACTATGGACTGGTGAAATGAGAAATGGACGAGGTAATACGTAATACGAGATGAGTAAAAGCGGATTTGGTGGAATTATAGATAACATTTGATCGTTTATTTGACAAGTTACTTTAAAAATAATGAAATCTTTTCATAGCATTTCATTTGCCTATCTACTAAAGATTCATAGTCGGCATTTTTTTTTTCTTCTTTCAATTTCCGCATCGACTTTCCTTATCTTTTCTAATACAATTCAATGAGAAAGTCCGATCGATACCCAACAAGACGCGAGTTCTTTATAGCCAATTCTTTCTTTCATTTCTCTACTTTCATTCAGTCTTTTGCAGTGTTCTACAAGAGATTTCATGCAACTTACCTAATGCTTAATGCCGTTGATCAAAGCCCGTGGGGCGTTTCATTCAATATTATCGTGACTATTAGGTTTACCGAATTTTAAGAATGCAGGAGTTGGCGTTTTGTCTGACTGACATTTTTTTTTTCAAATCTGTTTCCCTTGTGCTTTGTTCCTCAACAAAAGTCAATATAAAAAGAACAATGGTTATTTTATATTTATTCTCCCAAACATATGTGATTGTATTCAGTTTATTTATAATGTATATTTTATTAATTATTCCAAACATTAATTTTTATATTCGTACTATGAAATTTTCTTTCTTCTGTTGCTAAGCCGAATAAGTTTATTTTCCATTTTTTATTATCGTACATTGTATGTAAAGTAAATTAATGAATTACCACAATTTTACTCTGAAGATTTGAACTTTTTTAATTTGCAGCCTTAGTGCATGTTTAAGCTTGTGCAATGAGCTTTTCCTTCCATTCACGCGTTATCATTGTCGGCTTTCCCGATCTTAAGTGCTTGCCCGCGCTGCTGCTTTTATCCGCAATAGCAATTGGAACTTGAAACAAATGAATTTTTTTCTTTTATTTCAAATACCATTCTGCTATTTCTGATCCCTCGATCTCGTTTTCCTGTTAACGATTTCAACCAGTTTTAGCAATTAACCCTGAGGTAGTAACTCATCGCATCGAATAAAAAAAATGCGAATTACTTTTCTCGTTATACCACTTTTCCATTTTATTTTCTCCTTTCGTTTTTAATTTTGTTCATTCCTGATTCTCGATAAGAGATCTCAAACAGTCGACCCGCACCATCTTTTCACTTCATATTACTGCAAACTGATGTCTATTAATTAATTATAAAAATTTAATGAATCTGCTGGATGTTTTAGTAATTGGATTCCAACTTCAGAAAGAAAAAAAAAAAATCCTACAAGAAAATAAAACGAGAATTTCGACTTTATTTCATTTCTATTTGATGATATTATTATTTTGTGTTTATTATAGGAATAAATGTTGCGAGATCAATTAGTATAATGAAAGAATTGTGATTACAATTTACTCATTTACAGATGATATCCCAAATTCATTTAATGTAATTTTCTCTTATCAATTACCTGATAAACCTTATTAGTTTACTGCCGACAAATGGATGCAGTTGACTGTTAAATTTCTAATCGTTGAATTTTATGAGAAAATTGTATGTTGCCAGTTACGATAGCTTATCGTTCATTACCGATTTTAGTTTTTTTTTTTCTTTAGCAAAGCACAATCTTTCTCAAGCTGAACCGTGATTTTCTAACTCATTATACACCATCAATTCACAATGGTATGCAAATTTAGTTTTTTCTCCTTCGTTTATGTGTTATAATTATTATAATTCTAAACTCCGTTGTGAATAATATTTTTTTAGTAATTACAATAACCGTTCCAAGCAATTAACAAAACTCGTCAACCCAGCACAGCTAAAATTACTCTACTAACTTATTAATAAAAATATTCTTCAAATGTCTATAGCATAATTGACTAAATATCAAATAGATAATTCTATTATCTTCATTCACGAACGCGATTATCAAATAATATTCTGTCACTTCGGGAAAATTTCCAATAATAGGTTTGATTTAAATCAAAGTTAATTGAATTAAATTTCTGCGTTCATGGCAGAGTTATATCAATCAAAGATCTGATACACATATGGTTTACTACACTATTTCACAATTTAAAACGCGAAATTGTTGCATTGAGCACATATATAAAACAAGAATATTATAACTTGATTTAATTATAAATTGAAATTTTTATACAGTATGAATAAAAAAATTGATAATCATTTCAATATATTAATTCCTATCTACATAAAAATGAGATAGTTTTTCATTGAAATATAAAAGAAGTTTGTAAAAATTGTCTTATGAGTATGTTGAAGTACAGTCTCTCTAATAAAGTGTCTAGTTGCTTATTACAGGTAGTGCCTATAGTGTTGCTGCTGAAAGTAGTAGTAACCGTTCATGTTACACAAGTAGTAAAATCGCTTTCACTTGGCACACGCCTCTATAAAACCTCTACATCCATCTTGCTCTAATGTCTCATGGACTTTGTCAGATACCTTCACATATGTATACATGTATTTACGCTTGAGCGTTCGAATTGGAGAACGACTACGCTATTTTGGTACGTCTTTCTCGTTTCTCCAATCGAGGTCAACCAGTTACATTTCCATTCTCAGGAAATTATTGCAATTGATGCATCAATTCCAATTGTCACGATAAATTCAAAATATGTTTGTTGTCTTTTTGGTAATTCTAATTGTTAATTGTTAATAATATTATACAATTACATATTTATCAATGTACCAGTAGCATTGTTAATTAAAAATGGTAATTTCCGTTTTATTGAAATTCATTAGGCGTTGTATTTGCCAAAGATACTCGATCATCTGAGAAATTGTCTGCGAAACGCCAGAACGGCGCCCCATTAGCTACGAGAGAACGCCCACGTCATCGCTCGTACAAACGAGAAGACGACGAGCAGACCGGTTTTCACCAACTTACTGCAAACGACCAAGCATTTCCGCTTTGCAATACCGGAACTGGTCGAACTTCTTGAGTGGTTCGTTCTTGTTATTGGAAACTTTCAAAGTACCTCTTACCCACATCGTTTTATTCTTTTTATTCGTATAAATACATTCTGCTTTTTTTTCTTATTCGTCATGCCTCACCACTTCGCTTTATTATATACGATTTTATTTATAACGAATTTATATGTTTTATTATATGTATATTTTTTTTTTTTTTATCATAGTATAATAACATATTCTGCAATTTTTTTAGACACCCCATTCACTAGTGTCACATGAAGTGATAATATATTTGTGGCGCTTGGTTGTTTTTGGTATATGCACCAGGCAATTTATTGAATAGAGAAATTTGGTTGGCGCGCGACACTATGAATTTCCACACTTTGTCGAGATATTCGTGAAACTAGGATAATCGTGAGCATGAAGATAAAGCTCGGTGAATGCCATGGAAGAAAATAGAACCGAGGGTGCGAGTGAAAATAGGAAAATAAAGAGAGGATAAAATAAATAAAAGAAAAAATTCTGGACACTGAAAACGAAAACGATCCTGAGCATTATTCACGAGCGTGCTCCAGCGGTCGTCGACTTCCTCTCTTCCCTCTTTTCATCTTGCTTTGGATGTACCGCGTTTGTGGCTCATAATGTCGGCTTAATTTACTTTTTTTTTTCTCCCTCGACCTGCTTTTTCTACATTTCCTCGCGTATGTACTAGTGACAATATATGCGGCTAGAGAAAAACGTAGAATAAAGAGACCGAAATCCTGCTGTTGAAACAAAACAATTCTAGTATTATACAAGAACATACTTTGTGATTATAATTAGTTGTGCTATATACCATAAAAAGATGATCAACTCGTTAAAATCTTCTTGATTAATTATAAATAAAGCTTGATATTGATTTTAATGACTTCATGTGTGATACATTACTCAGAGTTGGAATATGTACATTCAACTCTTTACTTTACATATGCAAGAATACTATATGTGACATTACTAACGCTAGTGCACTACATAGAGTGGCTTCCGAGCAACTTGGGAAGTAAAGCCGACCAGACACATCGTCGAGCGTCGTTCAAACAGTCGTGAACTTAACCGCAAACAGTTTCTCTCTCCCATAGAGTCGTACTAAAGTCACATCGTTTCACTTCAAAAGACGTTACACTCCCTATTCCGATTTCAGTGTCATTTCCATATAAAGACTCTTAGCAACATGCTCATATACTGGCTTTACTTAGGCCATTGGCACGTACCTCGTTTTAATACCCTAAATTATATATACACACCTGTTTTGTTCTATAGAATAGAGGAAATAAAGTGTAACTGCGATGTTGGCTGACGTAAGAAACTATATTGTAGACATTCGAAATGAAACTATACTAGTCATTTTGTTGTGGATTAGAGCTTTCCAGTTTTAGATGGATATATTTGAGTTGTGTTTGATGTCTTGTGTCAGAGTCTTGTTTGCGTAAAGTGAAGTGTCCGTTCTATTTGTGTATTTGCTTAGGAACACTCAGTGAATGTTTCATACAGGCTTTCGATAATTTTATATAAAAATACTGTCATGTAATCGCCCATCCGAATCTTATTTGATTTGCCCAATAATGATTACTAAATATTTCTCAATGATATATCATCCGAAACCAATCTGCTGAAATTATTTGAAATTGTGATATAATCAATTATAGAATCGAATCGAGGAAAATATTTAAAATATTGACGTTATGAATATTTATCGTATATATTTTTTAATATTATTTTATATAAATACTTGCAATATTACATTCAAAATTTGGCACATGAATAATTAGAAGAAGAAATTTTTTTTTCATAAAACTATGAATGAATTGTTAATGAATTATTTCATACGTGAAATCTGGTAATAGAAAACACAAAAGCGCTTTTAATATTATAACGAGCAGCGGGGTCGCAAGTACTGTTCACGATTTCTCTTACATTCCCTCGTGCTGTCTATGCCATAAACTCATATTTTTTTTTTCCAGCCTGAATTTTCTGTTAGTGACATTAGTGGACACTTGTGTGCATACGTATATCGTATACTTTTTCTCTCACTTTTTCATTATATAGTTTTACTTGCCTCTGAGCGATATTTTTTTCTCAACGAGTATTTGTAGAGCTGAAGCATGACAAGTACCAATGAAGTTTTCATTGTTTTTTATTCTTCATGTTCGCTTATTCTTCAAGTTGAATCATTTTTTTCCCCCTACTAGAACATGTCTAACAATATCAATGAGTAAAAAAGTTTTTATTTTCCCTCGCAATTCTGTCAAAGTTTCTTTAAGTTTAAATTCCTGTCGATCAAATTTTGTCTTGGTTGTAATAGCGTAAAGTGTACAAGAATGACTGTGTCCTGAGTGACATCAAAACGGAATGAAGGACAGCAGAATGCGGTGTGTAGAACGAAGAGTTGAAGGAGTTTGGGAGTCGAACTTTGTTCGATCGTGATTGTGTCGGTTGAACAGAGTTGGAATTCCCTAAAGAGTAATAAAAGATGTCATAGCATATGAGATTGCAATTGGCCGGAAATATATCGTGACTTTAATGACCCTGAAATATTTCTTTCTATTATTTATGTCAATTTTACAATTACATAATCAATCTGCCACTTAGCTAAAGTAAAAAGAAAAAAAAGGAATAAATACAAAACGTTTATACGATTAATTTCCATATGAAATATGACTTGATGGTAATTTTATAAATCAAAAACTGGCATGCAAAATGTGTTAGTCAGTCAGTTTTGTCTGAAAAATAAAAAGTTTCCTTTCATAGCTACAGCAGAATTCAATCTGCTGGATTGGATAGTACGATTTTGAATTGATTGATGGATACCTCTGGATCGTGTTGTAACTTGCTCGGCAAATACAAAATGAACGAAGCAATATGTCATAGAGAATGACTAAAATGAATGCTTAAAATATTGCAAATTGAAATTAAAGTGCACATTGAATATGATAAGTCGTAAAATTTAAATAACAACACAAATTTAATAGTTTCAGACATTTGTGGAGCTCTATTTCGATTAAAAAAAAAAAGTATGAATAGATATACGCTTTATCAGTATGCATTAGCTTTTTCAATATCAATGAGCTCATAGCACACAAATATGATAACGATGAATGTATACCTGGACCAATCGATATCAATACCCTTTTATTGGTATTTTGATGCGAACATGCAACTGCTCTTTGGAGTAAGTTTTTCCGGTGTTGTTTTTTTTTTTTATCGTCAATCTCCACAGACAGAATTATTATTGCCTACTGCAAATCATCTCCTTCAACTCTCTACATGCTCCACGTGTTGGCTATAAAAATAATTCCTCCATCAAGTGGCTACTACTCTATTTGCACTTTGCTAATCTATCATTTTATTTATTCATTTGAATTTCATATCATCAATAGTACGTTTACGAGTTTTTTATTTTATATACTTATTAATATTTAAAGTATGTCATAATATTACATTATGCAGAACAAGAATGCAAAGTTAGCATATATAAATCAAAACTGCTGATTTCAGTTTACAAATCTTTTTGCATCATAACATTGTACCACTTTCAGTATTATTTCAAGAGATATTATAGAAATGTTAAACCCAACTTTACTTAGATTCAATTCAAAGCAAGGGTATCGTTTACCCGACATGTAACCGCTAGTGCCAATTAGCATAGCATTAAAATGGTAAAGCGCCAACGTATAAAGTTGAGAATAGCACAGAATATGCTGTGATGCATTCAACTTAATATATACTTCACTCTCGACCAAATAGTTATGTAATTTTCACTGAAGTTGACAAACTTACAAAAACTTCTACTCCTCAACTGTTTTTGAGTAATATTTTTGTAACATCAAGTAGAATTATCCAAGACATTCATTTACACGAATAATGGAATATTTTGTTTTTTTTTTCTTGACACCTCAAAAAAACATCAAAAACCTTTTGGTTCATCATCTACTTCTTCTAATACTATGAAAGCCCTCTTACCCAAAGAGCTTTGGGTGACTCGATTAAAGTTATGAAAAAGTTTATGGACCCCTCTCACTCTCTCTCTGTTTCTCTCAGTAGTATCTCGACGCTTTTTACTTGATAGCACTTCATGGACATCATTTTTTAATGTTTTTATCAGCCTCACGTTGATAGCACAAAAGTTTTCGCTGAGGAATTATATATTTCGTTCATTTTCTTATAAAAGTAGAAAGGAAAACGCGGTAGATTACTGAACAAAATTTGATTTTATTTATGCAGATGAAATAAAGTTTTAATCGATGAAAAGGATTGAACAATTTTTAAATGAAAATAAGTAATAAAGAATTAAGTAATATTCAAGTTACCATATTACAGAATGCATGATTACCGTTCAATAAAGCTCGACTAATTGAATACAGTTGAGTAACTTCTGGAAAAGTTTGTGAGGGAAGTGACAGAACTCTGTATAGTTAATGGAAGATGAATAGTATAATAATTAAATTCTTCATGATCATTTATTCACCCTGTTAGCAAAATCAAATTAAATATAAACATTTTATTATAAATCTGTTTTTCCATGTGCAGACAACTACATGTGATTTATATTATTGCTCTACATACAAAATATATTTTGTTTAAGTTGAAAGTTGTCTTGGGTTTTATGGAAATGAACATTTCATTGATATTTCACGTGAATTATTCATTCACCGTTCAGTTGTCAATTGAATTTAGAGATAACTACATAAATTTTAGCGATAAGAAATCTTATAAAAACGGTATTGTTGAGATATTTGACAATTCCAACTGTCTACAAGACTTATTTATCATAAATTTAGTCTACTTCAGCAGTTAAATTTTCAGCATAAAAATATACGTTAATATTTCTTTTTTTTTTTTATTTTCAATGTTTCTGAGTAATAATGAATTTTTTAAACAAACGAAGAACATAAAAAAAGACTTGTTGAGCAATGTCTGCTTAATTTCAATTCAATACTGTCTTTTATATATTTCTTTTTGTTTTTTGCATGCTCTCATTCTCCTATCCAATAGCTATCAAAGGCGAGAGAGAAACAAAGATAAAAAAAAATCCGATTTATGCGGGTTGCGAACCGCACGAAATAATGAATGTCCGAATCATGAACGTGCGCCCCCAATTTTGTCTCCGTATATATAAATCCATGGAAATATTGCACTATAAAGTAGCGCAGCGTGAACTTGTGAAAAGAGTCGAACGTATATATATGTGCTGAGCATATAGTTAGATGGTCGATTTGACCGCATTATGTGCCGAAACTTTGACAATCGTATCAAAAATTATTCCATCATAACACAGTGAAAATCACGTTGGAATAATTATTTTATTTTATTTTTAATGATCATTTTTCTTGAATTATTATGCTCCATATTTTTTCACAATATCTGCACGACTTCTATAATAATTTAATCACTGAATGTTATATAAAATTCCATTAAAAATTGCGAGTATTACAAAATGGAATTAAAAAAAAATAACATAAAATATAACGTGGCATTAGTTTATTGTAGTAATTCCCATGGTAGTCGGATTGAAAAAGACATTGATAATCGTCAAATTGCACTGGGCAGACATACACAGTCATACTGGATGCTGATAGAACGCGCGGTTGCAATGTCGAGGATTTTGGAATTTGGGGGGTTGCGGATTACGGATGCGTGTACTGGTGGCGATACGCGAGCGTCCATGCAAGAGTTGGGAATGGAATTGTGAAACGGGAGGATGGAAAAGAGAGCTCCGACCAAAAGTGAGAGACGTGAGAATGGGTGAGGCGACCGCTGGCTTTTAAATGCAACTGTACGTGAGTTGGTAACAGAAATCGAGTGCCTCCTCCATTCTGTATATCTGCAGAAATGAAAAACCCAGAAGAGAAATGCGGTAGCACACATCACTGTGAATAATATATTAATAAATTTATTATTTTATAAATTAAGATAAATTAAAGAAGAGAATGAAGAAAAAAAAAATTTTTATTAATTTTCATTGTAAAAATTTTAAGACTATTATTAAAATAATTTATATTTGATAACTTTTTCTTGAAGAATTCATGTTGATTATTTTTTTTTTACCTGTTACATTTTATGGAAAGTAATAATAGTTCAAAGAATAATCAGTAGTACATACGGTGAGAAATGTTTCAAATGGAATATATCAGATAAACTGGCGAGATTTCTTGTATATTTTCCTCTTTCTCTCTCTCTGCTCATCTCAATTGTATATATATATTCCCTTTTGTATTGTGCATTTATAACGTCTGTGCTTATAGTATGGAACGATAACCGCGACTATTTCGATTGCAATGTGCGCGCCACAACCATGCAAAGTCCTTTCGTCGGACACAAGAGAGTGAGCTAAACGTTCATATTAAAGCGGCCACAACGATACCCACAGAAAGGCAGGCTCGAGCCAGGGGCATATAAATGCTATCTACGAGATAGGGGTGGAAACAAGAGAGAAAATGTTAGGGGTAGAATGGCCTGTATGCTCGAGGGTGATGTTATAGAGCCATTCCCGAAAGTCGCTTAAGAGCATTCACTCAGACTATTATTTGAATACGAATGCCCAATGGTCACTGAGAGCATATATTTTACACACATTAATGCATTTGTATTTCTGAACACGAACATTTTAATGGAATATAGACATAGAATGAACTAAATTATTACGCAAGTCAACATACTTATAAAATACGTTTAAACAAATTCAATATGGGTACGTAAAATTTGTCTTTAATTTATTTTATTTATTATTCTGATACAATCTTTCTTTTTTTTTTTACTCATTGTCCTGACTGAAGGACAGTTTTATAATGCTACTCAAGTGAATAATGAATTATTAAATACTATAATATGTCTTTTATACTACTAAGTAGACGTCTCGTCAGCCAACTTACTGGTATTTCCTGTCTCAATTCTAGCGTCGCGACGTTATAATGAGAATGAAAACCGGTTGGCACAAGAAATAGTCGTATTCATTGGCCTCTATATCCCCATCCCGTTATTTTTATATATCAGTATGTATACATATTTTGTATATTGATATGGATTTGTATGTATGTGAATTTGTATACAAATATATATAAAAGAACAACGGTGCACATGATACACAGTGTTCCGTTAAAAACACGATCGATGACATAAAACCCGAGCGTGACTTGTTTCTCTGCCCGGCGAAATCTCTTATAACTTCAAAAACAATTTTTTTCCTTTTGGTTATATATTCTTTATTTTATTTTTTATCGTTTATTCAATTGGTTCTCAAGATCTTCGCTTTTAAATATAGAAGAAAAAGTACTTATGAAAATTCAACTGAATAAATGTGAATAAAATATTTTCTTTAATTTAAAATTATCGTTAAAATATATGAATGTATATTACTTCAATTTATCAGTTTTTATGATAATATTCAAATAACTTCTATTAGTATATATATATGCAATATCTAACTGTGCCGGTATTATGTACAATACATTTTAGTGAATATAAAGATATGTCTATTCAACTTGGAATATGTGATTGAATAAAGACGAAGAAGAAATGCAATATACGTATGATTTATTTTTTAAAAGTTGCAACGATTTCTGTAGAAGCAAAAATTTTATCAGTCGTTATTATGCGAATATTCACAAATATATAAACGAAATAGTCATACATTTACATGTATATAAATATATATACTCACATATATTAACGATTTCTCATTCAAACTAGAATATATTTTATTCTGAATGCAATGCGAAATTTCCATTGGATTGGAAACTATATACTTACTCATAACGTAAATTTTCTCTGAGGTCAGAAATTCAACAAGACGACATACTGCATGATTGAGCACAGATTGTCTGTGTGCTAGATAGTAAAATATCCGTTGTAGTTTTTTTTTTTTTTTTTTTTTTTTTGTAATTGCACAGTTTGATGATGCGAAATATTACGTAGATTTTGCGATGGACAAAGCGATCAGGGCAATGTTACATGAAACTAAATAGAATGCTGATCTCGTAATATTCAATGTCTATATTTCGTAGATACTGTATACGAAACTCGAACAGTGCCAATAACCAATAACCAATACGATACGATATCATAAAAAGATGTGTGCGAAATTGTGGTTTGAATTTAGGGTCAATACGAAGAGATGACCACAACGATATGGTGATTCTAATAACATCATTGACATTCTATTGTGGTTTGACCTTTAGGCTAACGATGAACAACTAAAATTTGCTCTCATATCAATTATCAAATTATTCATGATGGTAGTGAAAATGGCAACTGTTTCCTATCTCGTCTAACCCTGTTAATTTTCAAGGAATAGTCCATATTGCTATAGGACTCATTAATTATTCACGATTTTACAAAAGGTGCTATACATCATAACTGCTTCATTGTGTATGTATAAAGGCCGATATATATACTCTTGCATAAATGTTACGACTGGTATTTTCATATGCAAGCAATCATTTAAATGCTGATATATTGTGCAAGATGCTATAATTATTTTTCACGCAATATTTACCAAATTAACTTGGAGTTTATATATTAAACAATTTACTGAAGCTTTACATCACTGCAGTTGGATTTATTTATAAACAAAGAGTTTTCATTTTTTATGATTGATGTTAAACTTGGGAATTCATATATTGCGCAGAGTATATATTACAGATATTGTAATTTGATTTATTGTTTTGCACTAATTGAAATGAGAAGGATAATGAAGTTGGAGAAAATGGAGATAGGGTAAATATAAAGTGGCGTATTTTATTATAGTCAACATCATTAGTAGGATAATTTGTTCCATGAATAGTGGCGCCGCAAATGTCAATACTAGTGTTTTAGTGGACATTAGAAGCAGACCTATTGGCACTACACCTGAGTGTGCGCCAGTTGCGAATTAAACCAAGCTTGTTTTATAGTTTACACAGTTGACTGACCACAAAATGGTGTGAACACTAATTTAGGATATATTTGTACAGAGTTAATGATTAATTCATTTTTATTTTGTGACATAAATTATTTTATTAGTTGAATTTGTTGAGTATAACAAAAGTTTATTTTTGTCTGTGAATTGATTTTATGTTGCGAATTTTATTTTATTATTTTTTTTTGATTATTAATGTTGAATTATATGGAAATGGCTTTTGTGAATTACGTATAGCAATATGCTGAATATTAATCAAATATATTCAATCACTGATTTTGTACCAAAATTATTTTTTTTTATTGTTCGACGAATAAAAATCATCTATCACGTTTATTCAATCGAAATTTTCAACTAATTAAATTTAACCACAAAATAATTGCTTGTTCGGTCGACACGTGCTCGACATTTATTGGATATATATTTGCACGTATACTCGTGTCGATATATGTTCAGAAACGATTGCTCACCAAAACCAGCACAATGAAATTTAATTGCACGTTAAGTTTAATACTCTTAAAAATAACTTTCCAATACATTTTACGTATAAATTAGTTGGTTCAACCAAACACTTTTTAAAATATATATCCATTTTTTTCTTCTTCTATTATAAATTTTATGTTATGCCATGACGTATTTTAAAGCATAAGTTTACTACAAATAAAAATATTGTGTAATAATATCAATCACAATACTTACTCTTTTTTCTTATTTCTACCAACATCGTCAGTGTCCTCCATATTGTCCACCATTACCATCTCTCCTCATTGTGAATTTTTTCTCCCATTTCAACGGTAAGGTACTTTTTACGACCTTCCATACGAGCTTTCCGCCGTTTAAACAAACGATGTTGCCATTAGTATCACGTATCTTTGACAATCTCGCTTGTTTGGTTTTTCCATTCATTTTTTTTTTTCTGTTTCGTTGTTGTGTCGGCTAGCGTGTTGGTCCGTTGGTCCGCCGGCATTTACCAAAGTGGGAAATTTCTTGCACGCCAATTGGGTGAAGTAGCTCGACAACAATCAGCCATCAGGACGCCACCATTATACTATTGTAATGTCGCATATATGTCAATCACAATAGAAATTGCATTGCACTGAACACACATAAAAAAAAACCGAAAACCACTAAAATTTGCCCCATTACTTTCGTATTCGTTAATTCTAATTATTGCTAATTGTTTCTTTTATTTTCACGTGTGCAGGTCGTATATTTTTTATGTTCTCATGCGGTTGTCAGTTTAAATTTTTATTACTTTCTTTTGCCAATCATGTTTTTAATATAACACAAAATATATGAAATATCCTTGGATAGATTTCGTGTAGAAAATTTTTGATGGAAAAGATTTTATATAATGATTTGATCCGTCTACAATTTTCTTTTATTTATGCCTTTGACTTGTCGAACTTCATTTATCCATCTTTGCTATGTACAATAATGGAGAAAATTGTGTGAGTCGTGACGATAATGGCACCTTCGTGACCGAATTGTTTCCTTCGAAAGTCGATGCGTTTTCCTTGCTGCCTTGAATTTTTTCTTTTTTTATTTATTTCCTTTTTATTCCTAGTGCAATTGCAGGGGAATGGTTTAAACTAGTGTGGAACATAGAAGTATATATTTTAGTAATATATGTGAATGTGTGGAAGTACAAGCGAAGATTTAAGTCACGTTCAACTATCACAATTGGCCAGACGCGACTGTTACTAATAGACATCTGCGCAATTTTACGTCATGTATGTGCATATATATTGCGGTCTCCGCAAAAGTCATAACGTTGAATTTTATAGTTTTTTTTTTTCATGAAATGGAATATATGATAACCTCAAACTTTCTATTTTATTTATGATTTCGAAACTCTGGAAATAATTATTAATAATTTTTGACTTTTCATTGTCTACACTGATGAAATTGTTAAATTTAAAATGAAAATTTTCTACTTTATACTGATGCATATAACTTATACTTATATTTATAATTATGCTAAACTTATGAATCTAGAAAAATATTTGAAAATTATTACGTCTTCATACGAATTACTAAGGTCATAATACAATTTAAAATCAGTAAAATTTATTCTAAAATATTTATGACTAATGTAAAATACGTGGCGCCATCACTTGCTAATTATTAAACGTATATTTCGGTTTTATTTCCTAAAAGTTTCAGAATTTTAGCACTCAAACTTTATTGCTAATTTACATCCCTATCGAATCACACAACTTCTCAACTTTCCTCACTTGTCGACGATATTTCGTTTCAACAAAAAAAAAAAAGATATATAGGAAAAAGAAAAGAGATAGAATAGAAGAAAAGAACGATATGAAGGTCTCTCGGGATATTTGGAATTCGATCTAAGAACACTCTCTGTTCTTCCTCGTAAGGAATGTCACCATTGCTCCCGGCGTGAATTCGAAGACAAAGGAGCCTTCCAACTACTTACACAAAATACGAACTACCGGCTTCAATATTACGCAATAAATGTCTAGACGTCAATGCATATTTATTAAAAGGATCTTGCAGTACATAGTAGATTCAGTAGAATTCCATTATGATGTGATAAATAAATATAAACTCCTCGATAATTTATTACATCTAATCACAATCTATCATTCATCAATTTATAATTGTTATTTAATTTTTTATCATTTAGCAATTGGCATTTTTCTTATGTAACATTCACGCAACGTATCATCCATACTTCAGATAGTATCTATTATATCCTTCGACGTAAAATCATCTTTCTTTTACTCACTCTCGATTTCGTTATGTATCTATTACTCGTTTAATGTTCATGCAGAAAAATGCGATGACTCAGGCTTAAGATATCGAGCCAACAGGAGCGTTATGCTTGACGTTATTCACTGAAATTTCTGCCGAGCTAAGCTTCTACCATCGTGCACTTCCTTTTCAAGTTTCTAGAGTAACGGCGAGATGGTATAACATAACGCGCAGCGTTTGTACAATAAATATGTATCACCACACAGAGTTTATACATGCCCATCCTGCAATAAAATTGTGTTTCAAAAACAAGATAAACATCAATAGAAATATATATATGAGTGAAATCAAGTGGAAGAATCACCAATGAAATCTTAAATTTACATTCAATTTCATAATCATCAATGAAACAAGAGTGGTAATTTTTTATTTTCATGATTATAAATTCATCGAATTTTAAAGTAATTATATCGACTAAAAATTCTGTAGATTACATATCGGTTTATATCCCGAGGTAATATTTTTTTTTTTCATTCATAACTTATAGACAGACTGTAATCTCATAAATTCCCATTGGTAATCTTCGCTAAATGGGAATTCTGCGTTCATATGTCAGCTTCATTTCTGTCCTAATGGTAGTTAACGACGCTCCCGATATGGGGCGCGGCGCTGTCATCCATATACCTACCTGTTCTATTGTAAACTTTTTTCATTTTTCCTTTTTTCTTCACTACCACCCGGTATTCTTTTTTTTTTTTTTCTTTTTTTATTTGTTTCGTTTTTATTTTTATCCTTTTGTTTCACTGGTTACCACTTTCTGTCACGACGATGGCTCGTTAAAATATCGATAATTAACGTTATGACATGTACAACGATCAATACATTTATAGTTTCTTATTTTTATTACAATTTTTCAAATAATAAAAATAGTTTTATTGAAAAATTTTCATATTCAATGCTTTATAGTGAGCGAAAAAAAAAATAAATAAATAACAATTATATGTAGTAATTTGGCATAATATTTTATTCGATGATTTTCACTTTCTGTGAACGCACTACTTTTACTTACTGATGTACGTGGCACGCACTCACACCCGCACGAGAGAGAAAGTGTCTTGGTTGATATGTCGCGAAAGCCAGTATTAATTCTTATGTGAGACCTATTTAATACAAAAGAATTTTATATACATCAGTTCATTTTCATTTGTCAATTAAGATGATTTAGAAAACAATTAAGGGCACGATTCAACGATATATTTATTTGTCAACGTGCATCGACACGTCACAAATATATTTACTGAATCGAATAAATTTAATGGATGTGTCGCGTTATTGCCTGTTATTCAGACGCATCTGTTCTGCCAATTTTGCGACGTTGCTTCGATATTAAATTAAAATGTCCAATATGATAAAATAGAATTTGTACTCACTCTAATTTTTAGTTTTTCTTTTTGCTAATCACGAGACTGGAAAATATGCAATATTTGAATTTACTATCTATCAATGTATTGATTATAAATACGAGATATTTTTTTTTTATCTAGAAAATAAAACAAAGAATTGTAATATAATAAAGACTGCGCAAAGTGATAGATATTGATATCAGGTTCAATTGTCATCCATTCATTCAAAGTTACCAACTTTTTCGCCGATAGGCTTCATGGAAAAGTTTACTTTGTTACATTACTATTCCTCGATCTGTAATGAAAAAGTTAAAGATTATTGATGATATTCAATGGTAAAGGTTAACAATTGAGTATACATTATCTATTGTGCAGATTATTCTCTCATTCTTTATCTTGAGAAAACTCTAAGATCTGTTGTGATTTCAGATAATTTTATGTAGTATATTCAAAATACCACAGAGATTTCAAGCGAATGGATACGTATGTATATAAAAAGAGGAGAGAAAAGGGGGAAAAAAAAAAGTTGAAAGATTTGAAAAGTAAGTTTTGCTAGGCGTATAATTATATGCATAATGTTGAAACCCCAGGCACCTTATTTCACTTCCAAGTTGTGGATTCTGTCGTCATCTTATACATGCAGTTTCTTACTGAACTTCTCTTCATTAGCTCATGCGACTTTTACTCATTTCTTTCTGTCACTTAATCTGTATTATATAAAAAAAAAATTTCCATTGCATCTCTGAATTTAAATATAAATTAAGTATTATTAATAATTCATTAATTATTGAAATTAATTCAAAAACATAATCAAATATTATTGCTTTCAATATTTAAAGTGAATATTTATTTTGTGAATGTTATATTCCAATTTTCACTAAATTATATTGGATTCCCGATACAATAGATGGTTTCCGAATAAACGTCTGTTTATTTGAAAATAATGTTCAATTGAAAAAAAAAAAAAAAAAAAATTTACAGATAAAGTTTTGACATGTGGTGTGTAATTGTTATCCGATTGTTTTTCCATCATTGATGCTTCACAAATATATACACTGTATATTTTTCAAAAAGTCTCGATATACCTGCTATTTTTAACTTTGTTTTATTCATCATACATTCTCCATTTTGTGTTCATCCACTGCGTCGGTATATTTTTAAATATAATTGCTTTCCCGTTTTTCCTCACAAGCGCACATAAACTGGTATTGGTGAGTTATGACTTTCAAAAAGTTTTGACAGCTGGGCTTAATATTAAAAAAACATAAATCAAAACTAACGTCAAAAACATGCAACACACCAACCCCCAAAATAAAGAAAAAAAATAAAGCGAAAAATTGAATTAAAAAACAAAAAAAAAATGAGACATGACAAGAAGCAAAAACATTGACAAATATGAAAACAAGCAATTTTTCATTCTCCATTATGTTGATCGGTTTATTTTTCTCTCGTAGCCGTGTATATACACATCACATACTAGTCGAATAATAGAATATAAATAGCAATTTCAAATAGTGCTATTTGAATTAAATATAGAAGTATAAGTGCAGCTATTATTATAATTAATACACATTTATATTCTTATTCGTGTGTTTCATTTGGTAATGAGACGAGTTTATCTATTGTTCTCGTGTGAGAGGTCACCCGATGGTGTGTGTGTTAATAACAACAGTCATACAAAAACAAAGTATGCAACAAAACAAAGAGACAAAAGTGTACGAAGTAAATATATATGTGAAAACAGTTTCAATTTGTGTAGACTGACGTAAATATGGTGCATTTCACTACTGAAGATTAAGAGTTCGTATGTACATATACACATGGCATTTTTTTTATTATTTTTTCTCTTTCTACACTACATATATCGCAATTTCTTCAGAGCCGAGAAAGCTCTAGTGACTAAGTAATATTGTGTTGCGCAATTTTTTTATTTTTTTCTATTAGTATTTCACATTTTTTTCATTTTTTTTTATTTAGCTTTTCAACAATTTACACATTCTTTAATATACGTGACATGTAAGCAGCATTGAACAAAGATTTATGTGCCACATTGAGCTGTTTGCCAGCATTCATGTGAAATATTTATTTCAATAGAGGCGTTGAAAATTATAGATATACATCTCTTTTTAATATCCATTCATTTTGAACATATTTATTTATTATATACACAGGATTACATTGCGATGCATTTCATCCAAGCAATTAAATATCCATGATATATTACACAAAATAATAATAATAATTGTGAATATAAACAAATGCTAATGAAAATATTGTGGATAGATATTTTTATTTTATTCATATTATTTTTTGTTATAATTCACAGATATTATAACAAAATTAAATTGCCTTTGAAGATTATGATACACCAAGTTATGTATAACATCAATATAGATAAGTGCAGGATAGTATATGTTCTGTAAACCACTTTGGTATGATTCTAGCAACTTTGCTATGCATGAAAATGGTGAGAAATACTTTGAAATAAAATAGTCATCAATATCTTTTTAATAAAAAATCCATAAATCAAGAAGATTAATTTTTTCTTTTTGCTTCTGTTGTTGTTAAATATAATCCCCTTGGAAATAATATTGTTGCATTTTTTTAAAACGTATACATGATATAGAAAACGAAGAAAAATAAATAAATAAAATAACAAACATCGAACATTTTATTTCAGGGTATTTTATTGGTTGCAACTACGACTTCGGTTGCGCCAAAACTTCTATACACACAATATACTTTTTCTTGTTTTTTCTTTTATTTCAAATTTTTTTTTTTCTTTTTTTATTCTTTAACGTTCCCGTGCGACCCAACTTCCCGATTACTCGCCATTGCGGATTGCATTCACCACATACAAAGTATTTCTTCGTGCCAGTTTTATATATTGAAACTGTGAATAAAGAGACAAACGTTAGCACAAGAGTAAAACTGATATTATTTCTTCGTTGAGTATTTGTTTATTATATCTATGTATATATATATGTGTGTATTAAAAAATATGTATGTTTATGAGTGTGTGGGTTATTATTTTTATGGAAATGAACAGTCTACAATTATACAAATAAAAATTAATGGCAATATGTTATAAATAATTTAATTTTATATTCATTATTTATTTTTTATTTTATATTTTATATTAATTTTTTATATTAATTTGTATTTTATATTAATAATTTGTAAACAAATTAAATATATATATATATATATATATGTAAATATGTTATATATATTTAATTTTATATTAATAATTATTTGTTTTTTATTTTATATTTTATATTAATTTTTTATATTAATAATTTGTAAAAAAAATTAAATATATATATATACTAGTAGTTGACCTGGCAAACGTTGTTTTGCCATATAAATTATTTATAGTGAATATTTTAGTAGTTAAATTATCATTATATATATATAAATTATTATAAAAAAAATATATAAATATTTGAAAGGTGAAAAAAAGAAAAAAGGAATTATTACAGTGCTAATATCGCTATTAAAAAATAGGGGTTGGTGATAGAAAGATGAAAATTGAGGGTTATATGTATTTTTAATGCCAAATCATAAAAAAATATAAATATAAAAAATTTTGTACAAAAAATAAAAAAATAATTTTTTAGGTGGGTGCCACCCTTATCACTTAGGGATATAAAAAATAGTTTACAACCTATTCTCAGACCTACCGAATATACACAAAAAATTTCATAAAAATCGGTCAAGCCATTTCAGAGGAGTTTGGTTACAAACACTGTGACACGAAAATTTTATATATTTAGATGTATATTTTTTATTTAACATTTTATTTATATATATATATATATATATATTTAAAACAACAACCGCGTTAAAATATAATACTGGATGAATATCAAAAAAGGAATAACACAAAATCCTTGAGAAAAATAATGAATGAAGAAGATGGAAAGAGAGAAGAAAAAGTATATATTGTTGAGAAAAACTAAAAGAGCGACACTGTGGGTGAAAAGCTGTAGTGCAGCACAAATGAAAATTACAAATTTAAAACTGAGTGGATTCTTAATACGACGAGACATCACGCTAATTAAAATTGCTCCAGGTTGCTGAGTTAGAAACAAAAAAACAAAAAAAAACAGAAGAATTAACGTAACAAAAATTCACATGCAAGAAATAACACAGTTGTATAATTTTGACTTCTCATCTCATTACACATCTTTTAGTTTTCTATTTTTTTTTTTCTCCCCTTCTGATTTATTTTATATTTTTACTCCAAGATTAAAAGACTAATATTATTGTCAACTAACGGCACATAATTGATACCTACATATCTTTGCGCACGCACATAAACACATATTATGTATATGGGTGATGCGTGTGAATTAATTATCTCGTTTATAGGTATGTACATATACACAAAAGGCGACTGGTATATGTATACATATACGGGCGCGCTTGTACGGTTCGGTCAATGACGCCACAATTCAATGTGCGCTTTTGCGTGCGTCTGTTGTTACTAACAGAAGGCGAGAGGAGTAGAGAGGAGAAGAAGATTCATTAGCACCACCACATCAACTTGTCTATTGCTCCATCAAGCTATATATAATTATTCCATAAATTCTATTCCATCAATTTACATCGTAAACATTTCACACAGGATTATTTTGGATTATAAATTGTTTATTCAGTTTAATCTATAATTATTCTTCATCAGCGTTTAACTTCTTGGCGTATATTGTATAGAATTTTCTGAGCTATAAATAAATAAATAAATAAATAAAAGTAAAAGAAATTGTGCAAAACTTGCGCTATTTGTAGCGCTTTATTTTTAAGTTATTGCACGCATTACGATCTTGGGTTTTTGGGGTATTTACGAGGATTCTCGACGGCGGACGGAAAGACAAGATGATGTTTGTGAAAGAGGATAAAAAGTAGAGTGTGGAAATGGACGTAAAAGGAGGGAAAAAAAAAAAGCACCGGTCATATACCGCTCTGGGTGTATATCCGCTCGTTATCACGACGTACTTATTTTAAGACGAGGCGCCACTGTCTGCAAACCAACGATCGGCAGGGACACGTTTTCGTTTATGTGGTTTGATACGCATGTGTTCCGTTTCATTTGAAAGAAAAAAAAAAAAAAAATAAGAAGATACTCGTTGCAAAAAATCGTCGCGACAAACTGTCTCTTCGCAACTATATCCAAAAGTTGTATTTACTATTTTTCTCTATTTGCAGTTCGATGATTTTACTTTTATCGATGATTTATTTGAGGAAGAATATTTCATTCTGTCAAATTTATTTTCATATTTTATATTCAACCAACAATCATGTGTATATAAATAAATCAATGGTGAATCATGGTTAGTAAATTAGTTGAATAAAATTATTATGCATATTATTTCAGGCTTTTAAAATGTTTATTATGTATACATTGATAATGGCAATGTAAATTTTGTATGGGAACCCAGCTTTCCCACAGTATATGTTCTCGATAACTATTAAACATTAAATGTTTTTATGCTGTTTGTCACAGAATGCATTAAAGTTAACTTTATCATTTCAATGAAGTGGAAAGACAATTTGTCAAATAATGTATGTACAAAAAAACTACCTATTTAGGGAATTTAGTTAATTCATACATGGCACACAGAGATCAATATACTTTTGATCGACGTATATGTAATTAATAAATTCTCTAGATCATTCGTGAAATTCAACAATAAAATAATAAAGTTTCATTATTTATTAATGAGCACGAATTAATATCAAATTTAACTGAGCTTATAGCGCTGATTTAAAGATTATTAATGAATATGATTGAAGAATTATTAACGAGTATAGATACTGAATAATTAATGATAATCATCATTCCATCTAGAATTACTTGTATACATGTAAATTGGTATGAAATAATTTTTTTTTTTCATTTATGTTGCAGGTAAGCCCATATCATATGCCATTGAAAAGAGAAAATTTGTTAATATCAGGTTTGATAAAATATAATGAAATAAAATAAAATAAAATATAATATTTGCTCGTTAATAATTATAATGCATGATGGCATATTTTTGTACGTTTTATCCAACACATTTGAATTATAAATGCGAATGATGTTGGATCAGGGGAATATTCGCATTAAAATTTTGAGCCCTCATTTTTTATCCGTCCCTCTATTCTTTCTATCTCGTATTTTCGTGTCATAGGCAACAAATGATTTCACAGTTCGACCACGCCTCATTTACATTTATCTTTTATATTGATGTTGTGTCATATAATTTTAATGGTGGATATAATTTATAAACATCCTTTATTGATGTGTATTTATATGATTGACATGGATTTTATAAAATCGATTGGAGAAAATTATTTACAAAATTGTCAGTTTTAAATCCAAATAAATTAGCAATATTGAACTGTTTAATGTTGCTATTAATGGTTATAAAAATATGATTGTTCGTGTACAATCGGAATAATCTAAAGCAACAAATGGCAATAATGTATGAGGATCGTGAATTCAATTTTTAATAATATTTCTACACACATATAAACAAGTCATTAAATATAATTGCAGCAACTTTAAATGATAATTACACGATCATGGTATTCACAACTATTTTTTTACATAATACATCAAGGTTCTATGTAAATTAATACAAATATTTATCAAGTTGAAACATTGAAAAAACAAAATTATCTAAAGTAATAAAATTTTTTATATATTAAATCAAAAATTTAATTTAAACTATTAATATTTATTCAAAATTAATTATCCACAAATTTTTCTCTCAACGTAATAATAAAAAATTATCCAAGAGAAAATTAATACTATAATAAATTAACTAATCATCAGGCACGTGATGATTATATTTTTTACTCATCTATACTTGTAAATAAAACATAGATAAAAAATATAATTACCGTATTTATTCGTTATTTAACATCGGATAATTATCGAATCCATTGTAATAATCAACTGAACTGTCATAGTATTATAATCCTAATTAACTATAATATAATTATTCCTGAATAATTACATAATTATTAGTTATTATAGCACAAAATTGATTGCTACATAAATTACAATTCACAATTTCAATATAAAAATTATTACATTTTAATGATTGTCCATGACTAGAGATTTTTTCAAGTACAAATATTTAATATTTCAAAAGATATCTCCTTTATTTTTAATAATTATGTAGAAACTGCAACGGTATGTTTCAACGTTACATTTTCTTATAGACAGAAAAATGTGTTTCACCAATTGGTTGAGATATATTTGGGTCGGTTGTGTGTCTGACCTGTCGCCGGATTTTCACTGGATTTTCACTATTCACTTATTTATTCCCTAGAGATTTTAAATAATTCTTCGTCTGTTGATTTTCCAAGAATTTTTTATGTCATTGACACACATTCCCACGATTAAATATTCATCCCAACTTTGACGTTTATAAATATATAAAATTATACACATAGACATTTATATTAAAGTGTTAATTATTTCTCATGATAAAATAAAATATAACTTAATAAAAGAATTAATTTAAAAATAAAATATTGAATTGAAACAATAGAATTAAATATACTTATACTTATAGTTTAAAAATAATACGAGAGAATTGTAAAGCCAGTGTGAAAATAATCAAACAATCTTCCATTGTCAATGTGTTACTATGGTGACCGCACGCGTTGTCGCAGCCGGAAACGAAAGTCCAAACATGAGGAGTGCACTTTCTTGTACATCAGCCCACTAGAACTTGCCGTTGGCGATACCGTCACAAGAAGTTTCTTCTGTATTCTGTCACTTTTCTCTCTTGCTTATATATGTCACATGGTGGAAAAAGCGTCAAGAAGATTGGCTTGTCTCCGCCTCTTGCTCATTCTTCAGTATTCTTTTTCTTACAATATTTTGCTTTTCGCTGAGCAAGGAACCAAATATAAATATATCTTCAGAATAAACTTTATTTTTTCAGTTTTTACACCTTCATAAAGATACTTATTTCAAATAAGATATATATCATTATATATAACTTGAGTAATGATGTTAAATCACAATGTTGATGTGAAGAAAATATAAGAAAAAAAAATAACATTTGTTTATTTTATTCAAAAGAAACTTTTTGTTTTTTTTTTCTTATTATTATTGAAACAGTTTTCGGATTTATTTTAAATGCAGATCAGTCGTACAATAGAATTTAATTTGTGTATGTATATACACGTTCGCTATTATTCAATGCATAGTTAATAACATTCTGTAAAAATTTTAATTACATCACTGTCCACACAGGTGAGCAAAGTCCATTAAATTTAACTGCATACCCGTAAAATAACTATATTTTCTTTCGCATACAATACAAAGTTATCCGTCAGTAAAGCAATGTAAAAGCCATCCACTCTCAATTCATAAAGCAGAAAACTAAATTTTTATTTATTATATACATACACTCTGTCAAATTTCTCAACTATATTTCTCATTATATTAATAAAATTAAAAAAAAAAAGAATAATTTCAAACCCTCACAAATGAAAAAAAAATTAGTTTCTTTATTTTAAAATATTTGTTTTTTCTCTTTCCAGAAAATAAAAAGTAAAAAAAAAAAAATATGATCCAATAAAAAACCCCCATGGAAATCCTCAACAACAACATTCGCTTCTTTTTCTGAGCTTTTATGTCATCGCATTTGTTGTATCTCTCTGGACTTACTATTCCATTTTCTACTTCACCTGTGAAATGACATAGTCTTATATCTCTATATATGTATACGCATATGTTTATATATGTATACACATAAGCTTTTGCTTTTATGTTACCTCTTGGCTGCTTCTTCTTCTTCTTCTCCTTCTATCGCTATACTTCCTTTGTTGGTTCTAGTATCTCAGCGATGAATTGACGTAACAAACGCTTCTATAGAGTAAGGAAGAGGAAGACTGATGAAAAAGAGAGAGAGAGAGAAAAAGATATATTATGCTAACAATATATATATATACTACACGCACCCTCGGCGTTTTGATCCACCACTATACATTTGTTACATACTCAAGAACTTATATTATTATTATTATTTGTATTATTATTATTTTTTTTTCGAGACTTACTGGTGGGATTTTGAGGGTAAGTTCATAGTGTCATGAAGGGATATAAAGTGGAGAAATGTGGAGAATTATTTCATTCACTCGTTGAAAACCCTTCTTTATATATTACTTTTCACCAGTTTAAATAAGTGAAAAATAAACATTTAAAATTATTATCTATTTGATAAATTGAAAAGAACAATTAGGTTGTAAATATTTATTATTAGCTATAAAGAATAGTAATGCATGTATTTATTTATAGTTGATTAATAGGATATTAGTGCTTTTGAATGAGGAAGTTTAATTTTTTTATTATTAATATTGTTCACAGTGATGAATTTATATTGAATAGTTATATTTAATGAGGATATTTTGTATACATAATTTCTGTATAAATTATTGTCAATTAATAGGCGATTAATGACTTTATAGTGGATTTATTAACTATTAATAAATATTTATTATCTCTGTGTGTATAATTCACTCATTCTTAGTTAATGATTCTGTCATTAATATTCAATATATATTTAATACATTGCATTGATAGTTGAAAAAAATACACAATATTTTTTAAGTTTTATTAATAATAACTCAAGAAATTGGTTATTATAAATTTCTATAATTGAAAACTACTAAACACATTTCTTAACGTATTAATAAATAAACAGTAATTAAATATACATCGAGTAATTGTGATATAATAAAAGTAAATAATAAATTAAGATGATGGTGAGGTGAACTAAAATTCGATGGAAAATATCTTATTTCGTAAGAAATAGGAGTGAGGATTTGAGGAAGGGCGATGAGCCGCAGAAAAGCCGAGCGTTGCATTATCAATGTGGATCCCAAGTACGATCACGTTACCCACTTCAACCCTCGGTTTAAACTCCCCTTTCGCCTGTAAACGCGATCCCAAAAGGTTTCTTACCATCTCACCCTATCTCATTCTCTCTTGGTCTATACTCGCTTCACTGCAGGCAACGAGTGGATGCTTTGCTATATATGATCAAGACAAAAAAAAAAAAAACCATCGTTGCCTTGCTGCACTATACCCATCGGTGTTTATGTATGTATTTGTATAAAAATAAACGTGCATTTTCTCTCTACCCTCACACAATATCGCGTTCCATTTTCTCGCACATTCGTTTGTAAGAAAATCCCATACATACAATAGAACGAGTAAAGTAGCATTGGTCTCGAACGACGATTTTCTTTGCTTACAGTGCATCAGCTTCTTTTGTTTGTCTGTTTATTTTTTTATTTTATTTCGATCTCACTTCAAGTCATTTTCCTTTCTTTCGTCTTGATGGAAAATTTTCATGTTAGCTTTTTGTAAGGTATTTTAAATAATACAAAATTGGTAATATTATTTGCATTATTATATCATTGAAAAATATTGTTTTGAATAAAATTACATGGATAGAATAATATAAGTAAATAATGTTAGTGAATGAGACGAATATTTGAATTTATATCTCTTGGAATATTTGTATTAATTAATTCAATATTATTATTGTCCTGTTGAAATATTATCATGGGTAACAAAAATATAATTTATGTATACATTTCAAAATTTATGGTATAATATTTTGAGTATTTATAATAATTTTTATTTCTCGTGACGATATTTTTCTAGATATTTCATCTAAATATTTTCATTTCTGACATTTAAATATATTAAATCGACTCGTTTTATCATATTAAAATTAAATTATCTCTATGAAATATAACAATAAAATTCAAATATATTTATTTATACACTAAGAAGTAGAAGAAGAAATATTCACAGCTATCATATATTAATATTATATTATACATAACATCAGTTATTAATATAATTATATTATTTATTAATATATTATAATATCTAAAAATATTCTTTTTCTATTTTCGTCTCAATGTATAATATTAAATACAATACCTACTTACAGCAATGTCATATTAAATAACAATTCAAAACATTTTATCAAAAATAAAGCTCTAAATATTTAAACATTGTTGAAAAATATGCATATACAATTCAATATTATAATATTATTCACAAGTATTCCTGCTATTTACATAGAAAAATATGTTGAATGTAACCATTCACAGAGATTCCTTTTATAAAACGATATTCCGTCAATGTAAAATACATTTTGTCTTTGTACGGTATATATTATTACCTGTGCTGCTCAATTTCAATGCAAAAGTTCGTTTGCCTCACATTCATCGTAGTACAGTAGACAAGTTAATCTCAGCTTTGTTTAAATTAGCAAGTTTCTACAATCATGAGACGACGACGACGACGACGACGACGATTCCATGCCAACCATATGGATCCCTATGGAATCAGAAAGATAATATCAGCTCAGTGAGCATGACAATGACTGCAGTATACATAGTAGATATACATACACACATACATATATAAATATATATCTTGCACGTGCTCACCTGCACTATCATCGTTCATAACTTTGGAGTTAATAGTGGTGGAACAAACAAAAGTATTTTGTATATATCGTGTGTCCATTGGGAAAAAAATGTATAATCATTTATGATAAAAATAATAAAATATAATTCTGAATAATATGAATGATATGAGTTTTCATATTTAAATATTTATGAATAAATATTGAAGATTTGAAAATTAAGTAAATTCAAATTTCTGTGCGTGAACTTTTGTCGTCTGACCTTATTTTTCAGTGATAAGTTTTCACGATATCCTAACAGTATAATTGAGTTGCTTCCTGTCGAGAAAGCTTAAGAAACTTTTCAGGGTGTTTGAACCCTATCGTCTATGTATATATGTATATTATAAGATTACATAATATGTATATATGTATGGGTATATGTACTTAATGTATACATTACATACGGGTAACATCTTCTGTTGCTACGCTGCAAACTTTGTGATAGTAATTACTGATGGATATAACGGTAAATATACCATTTTATATGTATGTATTTATATTTATTTATGTAAATATATATATCTGAATATTAGTGTATATAATGGTAATTATACGTAAATGGTATTATTCGAAAATAAATTCCTCGGATAGTTTTATATAACGGTAATTAAATTTTATTTTTATTCTTTTTTCGTTTGCCAGTCTCTCTGACATTTTATAAAAATACTGCAAAACATTTTTTTATAATTAACAATTTTTTTATTTTATACTTTTATGTTTTAAGAAATTTTTCTCAACTATATTCACGTCATATACTTATAGCTTACATTCAAAAGTCGTACAATTCGTTACGTTAAATTAATTTTCTTTTTTATTATCACTAATATTTTTTTTTTTCTTCCCTTAAATTTTACTTCCAAACTTTTTACTTTCGTGGATATTGAACAAACAAACAAACACACACATACACACATATATGCCACGCATATAGTCACCGAGTAATTATATCTAAAATTCTATTAAACCTTTTGTTCCATCTTTCATTACCCCTTTGTACTTGACGTATTTTCAGGTTCTTGCCATTCACTCACCCGCACTCTACTCGAATCTCGCGCTCACTTCACTTCTACCATCTCGCTACCCTTTTATATACACAGAGAAGGGTACTTGGAGAAAATTCCTTGAGGCAAAACTCTCACAGCGAGATTCAAACTAATTCGGATGAACGCTATCGAGACAGGCGAATGAAAACTGGCGAGAGAAACGTCGTACATATCTTCGACATTCCTTGGTGACTTCCATTCCTACCTATATTTTCTTCTCTATTTATCTTACACTCGCTTACACCATCCTTTATCTACGTACTTTGTCCCCCCCCCCCCCCCTTCCACACATCTCAACGTCGTGCTTTATTTTATTCCTTCCGCTATGCGTTGATTATAATAGCCAACACCCTCTGTTATTCGATAATCAATTCTCGTGGAATTAATACACGCGCACAGACAATCATGAATGCAATTGATTGAATGGATTCACAATAATATTAATAATAATAATAGTAATACATATATATATATGTGTATTTATGTAAATTATAATATGAAATATTGAAATATATTCATTTGTTTAATTGTCTGTATGTAAGAAATATTTTTCTTCATTTCCATGATGGAATAAAATAATATACATATATATATTTAGTATGTATGTGTGGATATGTATATGTATGTTTATATACTCTATTATTTATATGTAGAAAAAAATGAAATGAAAAAAAAATTCTCATAAAAGTTTATCATCTGGCACGTAAAAACATGAACGAGTGCAATGGTGAGGTAACAAGCAAAGATGACCCTAGTGAAAAAGAAAAAAAAAAACTAATAATTGCTCTCGTGTAAAATGGTGTGTGTGGTAATAAAAAAAAAAAAAATAATTAATGAAAAGTATACTACTGGTGCTAACATTACTAGTGCTAGTGGAACTAGAATTACTGAAATCAACTGAGAATTTATAATGAGAAATATTCGAGTGTAAATTATTTGAATTATCTAACCTGAGAGAAAAAAATATTTTTTTTTTCTTTTTTTTTTTTTTGCGTATTTTAGGTGATCATGCCAATTTCCAGGCAAATTGTAAGCTCAATATGCACGTTGATATATGTATACATACGAACATATATAGATGTATGTATATGTGTACTATGGATTTATATAAAATAAAGTGACTGCAGTATATACCTTCGCAATGACGATGTGAAATTCAATTACCATGCGGCGATTTGACCTCTTCTTTTATTTTTTCTTTTTCATTTCCTACCATTTACTGTCCTTTCCCTTCATCTTTTATTCCACCCGTTCATTCCACCCACATCTTCTATACTCTTTTAGTAATTTGCTGACTCGTCGAGGCGATAATATCACCCAAGAACTTTATGTTCCAATATGACTCAAACTTTTTTTTTTTTCCCCATTATTATTTTTTTTTTTTCTTCATTGCCAATTAGTGCGATCGGGCAAAAACTCTTCAACTTATTACTATTTACCTAATTATATTTTCGTTTATTTTTAATTAGTTTTTTTTTTTTTTTTTCATCCACTTCGATCAATAATGATAAAAATTCCAATTTTTATTACATATTCATGTAGAAATTAAATAAAAAATTATGAAATCAATGTTGAATGAATTAATTTATCGTTTAATTTTTTTTTGCTTCTGTTTTATTAGATTCAATCTTTATTTCCGCGCCACTTTATTTCAATTTATTTTAACCTTACATAACGTATTTCTTCCCGGATCTTTTTCGCATCCTCGTCGTCTGTACCTTTCTGTCATATCAACTTTCTCACAATTCAATCAAGTCCAATGCCACCACGCCACACGTCCCAACGCGCGTAAGAGAATTTCAAACGTGTCTTTTACCGCAAAAAAAAAAAGGAAAATAAAGACAGAACGTAAAACAAAGTTAAACAAAAAGCAAAAGAGATAGCATGAGAATCCGCCCTGTTGCCGGATTTCCCGAGAGAATAAAAACCATTACGCAAGACTATATATACTGAGAGTGTTGGAATGATTCAAAGGATGAGTGAAAAATAAAGAAAAATGTACATGAATAAAAAAAAATAATGAACGAAAAGAGCGAAGAATTAGTCTGTATAAAATCACGTGATAGTAATACATACTTCTACAACCTCTCTTCTTCTTTCTCTCTAAATCCACTTACATCACCGGTGTGGAACGTGCCTACTATACTTTCATTCTCACCATTCCCTAGACGCCAATTAACACCGTCTGGCCCCCTAAATGTGCACCAACTGCGGTCCGAATATCAGACACCAGTTTATATACCAGACATGAGCACACGTTCACTTATCACTATGCTTTCTAACTTCACCCCCAAGCATTTTACCTATCATCAACAACACACTGAACATATATTGCGTATGAAACCTTTACCAATATATATATAACCTCCCTTTGATGATAGGTATAAATATAATATATACATACATATATATATTTAATGGCGCTTTTGAGATTGGTCAAACGTGCGGTTTATAGTTTGAATCCTTTGGGAAATAGACAAATAAGCTAATCATGCACTTGTGCCTTACATGGATGCAGTAATTAATTACAAAGGTGTCTATGTTTATGGATACTCATAGAAATTCATTGTGAGTTTATGAACAAAAACTTTAATAATTAATAAACTTCCATTATATCACGTAGGTGTTTGTGTGTAGTATATGAAGATGAAAATTTGATTTAATAGAGCTAATGGTAAAAAATTAAAAATAGATAATAAATATGATTAAATAGAGACGAAAGAAAAAAATATATTTTTCATGTTGGCAATGAGTGAATTAATATTTTTTTATTTGTTATGAAGATTATTGTGGAATTTTACTGTAGAAGAAATATGGCGATCCAGTATAGTGACTTTGATTGTAGTTAATTAACGTCATTTAGCAAATGGTTTTATCCAATTACTATACAGAGTACTCATACTCACGCTCAATATATAAAATATATGTACATATATTTTTAAATATGTACATGTACATTTATATATATATATATTTGTATGCATACTAGCGTAAAATTCAATTTATTATTCTCACCATTTTACCAACGCGAATGGCAATGATGTTAACAGGTTTTTATGACAGTATTCCAAAAGTGTAATTAGCAAAAATTAAATTATAATATACAAAAATATATTGTATATATTTATCATTTTTTTATATATTATTTGAGTATGTATATATTTATATATATATATAGTAAATGAATGTAAGAATGAAATAATATGATGAAACATCTTCGATCAGTGAAATAAAATAATACCAGTCATTAAAAGACACATTTCTATTTGCTATTTAACACGTACAAAATTATTCTTCGTCAGTCCAAACGAGTTTGTTCTTTTTAATTTTTTCTTTTTTTTTTTTACTATAATATATTTTCTCACTTAAATGGCATCACAACCGTCACCATCACCACCCACTACCACCACCATCATCATCATCATCATCTGCAAATGGCCAAAGGTGATGGCGCGCTCCCAAGTGTAAACGGCAAGAGAAAACGCAGAGACTAAAAAGTCGAAGAAAAAGTCAACGAGAATGAAAGAGAAAAATCCTGACACATATATTCACACACGCACACATATACAATGCCACAATGTGGCGGAAAGAGGTATGACGATAATTGCGGGAGAATGAAATGCCTCCCACGACACCAGATGGTGCGAGTCAAGGCGATATTCTCCCTTGCAACTTTTTTTTTTTTCTTTCATTTTTTTTTTTATTTCTCTCAATTGTCGACGATTTTTCTACGTTTGTTCTTTTCCCTTTTATCGTTTTTCTTTTTTTTTTATATATTTTTTCTCGTTCTCTTTTATTGTTCTCTTTGTACTCACATCGTTTATTACTGAAGCTGCTGTGTACATATACATATATACGTATGTATATATGTAATAAGAGCATTTTATTCAGTCATGCGAAAACACAACTTGGGGGACACAAGTAATAGCAGAATTTTTCTTTATTTCATATTACTCAAAAACATAAAATTTCTTTCTCATTTCTCTCCATTTTTATCGATCCAACAAAATGAATAATATTTAATTGACGGAATTTATATTCATTCAAACGAATCGATATAAATTCCATCAATTAATATTTTTAAATTAAAAAATATCGAAATATTTTTTATTCATATGAGCTGAATATAAATAAATTTACTTTGAAGTTATATATTTATTTCATTCAATCTAACTATACGATAATGAAATGTATAGGGCGGTGCTTTAATTGAAGTTTGCGTGGAAGAAATTTTGTTAATTAACTGACTTAAACATGTGTGCGTGAAGGCAGTGAAAAGTAAGCATAAAGGATTTGAGTTGGGAGTAAGTAAATTAGTCACTTTGTCCTAACTTTATTTGCCCCCAACACAAATTTAACCCTCGTGTGTGAATATCTCTTGGGATTTAGAACTCGTTGACAGCTCTTGTAGCTCCTACTACTACTACTACTACTATATATTGGCCTTATGTTGAAGCTTATATAGTGTAAAGCTATTTACAGTGGTGTACTCTTGTATTATATGTGTGTATAGAAACGTTGAACTTGCAAACTTTAGATACTTTCTCTATCTTATTTGCTTTTTTATTTTTGTGTATTCACATTTTCCATTCGGTCATATCACCAACATCCTTATGTACCTATATACTCTCTCGCGTTACATTTACCTTTGTAATAATAATCAGTATTTATCCTTCCCAGTGGGATAACGGCAAGAAAAATAAATACTAGAAATGGTATAATGTAAACATTAGTGAAGGTTGGATAAGGTACAAGATATACCTATCAAATAAAAAGATAGAATGAGATAAGTCTTATACATATAGTACAGTTTAAACAACTGTATAATGTTGTCTAACTTATTTCAAATCTTTTTATTTATTATAAAAATTAGTATTTTTATTATTTATTTCTATTGTTGTTTTTTTTTTATCATTTTTATAAGTATTTTCTTTATAATCCACTTGCATCTGCATATCTTCATTGTCTTCCTCATTTCACATGAAGTATTTTAAGCTCACATTTTAAAGATGCTTGAAAAAATATTTACACTCATTTTGCATAATTCACTTCAGTGTTTATCATTTATGGTCTCGAGTTCTTTATTTTTTTTTCTTCTTCTCCACTTCATCCCGAATAAATTTCCATGAAATCTAGTGGGGACCGTGAAAATAAAAAGAAAATTTCTACTAATGAACTCATGAAAATATAAATGATATTTTCACACATATATTTACATTAATTATTACACTACGTATGTGTTATAATTATTTAAATAAATATTTTTAATATATTTTATTTCTGGTGTTTTTTATTTATTTATTTATTTTCATTTTGAATTATCAAAAAAAAAAAATTTTTTTTATTTATTTATTTATTTTTTTACTCTTTTTTCTTATGTTTTTCTCATTTTACATTTATTGTATTTTATTTTTCTTCGCTTACCACAAATACACATTGCAATGTCAATATTGTCGAGTTTCTTCTTCTGTCTTTCCGATGTTTTTCGTTATTTCTCTTACTTAACTTGATCCAACCTGTCGTGAACTTTTCTTTGAAGTACAGTCGCTCGACGTAGTGGTTCCCCAAGCATAAAACTTGCAAAAATTTAACTATACATATACCTACTATTGTTCTGTTTGTATGGGATATAAAAATATAAATATAATACTCATGGAAAAATGCAACAACTTGCATAGATTTTATATTGATATGCATGAATGAATTCACTCTGCTACGTCATGTATACATGTATTATATTAATTTTTGTCTCTCCAACTAAGTAAAACATACATACACATATGCATTATTTTTACACTATCCCTCTATTATATGTAGGTCTATATAAAACTTCAATGCATGCTATAAGGTTTAGAATTTCTAAGGGGAGGCAGGTGAAAAAAAAAAAAAAAGTTTTTAGTATTGCGCCCAAGTGCTAAAACCTCACGCGCCACTGCCATATTAAAAGGACTTTTTATACCTATTTTTATGTTTTTCATTTTTTTTTTTTTACATAAATTATATATATGTACACAAAGACCAACAATGTTTTTCTCTCTTTTAATACTCAACAATATTTTTTGTTTATTTATATTCCACTACATATTTTACGCTCTTTACTCTCGTTTATTTTATCCATTTTCTTTTCTCATTTTATTCAGTCCTTGCACACTTTTTTTTCCCCATATTTCTGGCAAATGAAAAAAATAAAATGAATTAAAACAAAATATTCATAAAGAGAAAATAATAATCTACAAATATGTATAATAAATCTGACTTATCGCTATCAGATACTGACTCAAAGAGAGATGAAAAGAAAAATTCTATACATATATTAAACATAATAATATTACAAAAATAGAAATAAAAAAAAAAAAAAAAAGGGAATTCATCTTACAAGTAGAATAATATTACAGCAAAACGAATGAACACAGTAACGAGAAGAATGACGACTGATAAAGAAAAGTAGAAAAAAAAAAAAGATAAAGCAGAGAAACAGCTATATAGTATATGATATCTCTATTACTCAGAAAAATATCTTGGATATAGTATTGACAATAAGATGTAAAGAGAGCGAGTAGGGAAAAAAAAAGTGCGGAGAGACGTAAAAAGCAGCTTTAAATCGTACGATACGAAAGAGAGAGAGAGAGGGGGGTTAAAAGGGAATTGCGGAAAGGGATAAGATACATGTATATGTTACACACTTTGCTTTACCGATATCGCGAATGGAAAACGAACGGTAGTCTAGTCGTGCTCCTTACGAGGCTCTTAAATTAAATTACATGCAGTCGCCACAGTCACGGCGGCACACTTGGCACGAGTACCTAACCCCTTCTATACACCTCTTCCTACTATACAGCTACTACTACTACTACTACCACCACTACTGTCTATATATATGTATGTATATTCACCATCCCCTGATACCTCTATACGCTTGCCATTGCCCATGCATAATGCATACGGTATTTTGCGAGCTACCTCGGGAACGCAATTCAGAGCCGTCACGAACAAGCAGAAGAAAGAGACGAAGGAAGAAAGTCTTCTTCGCACCCCCTGCTTGTTGCGGTTCTATAAGGGGGATGGGAAAACCGTGCGTGTGTTTCATGTGAATGTCGTGGAAATGTCTAATAGAAGCGTAAACATTGATAGAAAAAAAAAAATTGAATGAATACAAAACAAAAGTTGGTAATGAGATTATTATTGATTGATTTTATTTTTTTCTTTCGTTTTTTTGTGTGGAATGTAGACAATTGAACTTGTCGACGTGAGGTTAGACTTTGACATTCGAGTCAATTGAAAGTGATGATTGTTATAGGAGATGGAACTTGCGATGGGAATCGACAGAAATTCTCACCTTTGTTTTTTATTTTTTTTTTTTTGTGGATTTTAACAGATGAGAATTTTTTTTGTAGAGTTTGGATTCAATTTGCGATTATATCTGGAGTGATAGTTTAAATGTCGTGATATCAATCTAATTGCTAGAATAAAAAAGGAACGACGATTTTATATATACTTTTGTCAGGATAAAATTTGATAAGAAATATTTTAGCATTGATTAAACAAATAATTATAACAATGAATAATAATTAATTGTTGCAATGGAAGGATGAATATAATTGAAAATTATATTTAACTAATTCTCACGATAATTTAAAAAAAGAAAAAACAAATGTTTGAAAGTTAAAAATTTTATTTTTCAATTTTGGTCGCTCTTTGTGCAATGCATTTTTTTTTAACTTATTTATTCATTCTGTCCCGTTTTAAAATTTTTTTTTGCTCTAGATCATGGCAATTTTTTTTGCTCACCCAACTCTTTGTAGTAGATATTTTTTTTCTACCCTTTTATATTTATTTTTCTTTCGGCCCCAACTGGGGAATCACTTAACAGTTATTATACAAGGCAAAGAGCCACTTTGCTTAGCGATAAAATGCTTCCACCGCACATTTAATACTATTACATTAATGTATGCATGTAACCAAAGTGCAAGAAGTCGAAAGATCTATTAATTATTCATACTTATACATATATATGTGTGTATAAAATATCTACATATATAATATTTGATACTTATACGACAAAATAGATATAGTAAAAATGAGACGAGCCACGAACTACCCTAGACAAACTCGATTTTTGACGTCGCAAAACTTCTACGTCACGGAAAACATGTACCTATCTATCTACTCTCAAGAGAGCAAGTTCACTTCTGAAGAACCAAGTGACAGTACAGTCTAGAGAGGGAAAATGTAACGATGTTGAACACATGCAATTCGTGAGACGAATTCAAAAAGACAGTGAAGAATGAAACATTGCACGTCTCAAAATGTGTAGCACAAAAGTATATACCTACCAATATAGGTATCTCTAGTCGTTGCTGAGGAATATAAAATGCCAGAACTTCAATTTTTATTGAGAATAAATCAATAATTTATTCATCTTAATTAAAAATTTTATTTATATCGTAAAATATCTGCGTTTATTATTGTAAGCTTTTACGAAGGGAAACAAAATTTTATTTAATTTTTTCATCTCAAATCCTATAAATTATTTACTTTATTTCATTTATTTTGTTCATGTACGTGGCACAGAAATATTTTTTATTTGTCATTTTAATATTTCACTACGTTTTGCATATTCAATTTTTGATTTTAAGTTACATTGGAAAAATTCACTAATATTTAAATGAACTTATATTACCCACATGCAATATTGGAAATTTATTATACATATCTAGAATATTTCTAACTAAACAATATTTACATTAATTACATACACTGTTGGACATTGTCCGATTTTTTTCTTGCAAATTGAATTTTATATTCAAAAAAGAAAAATAATTTTCTTTGATTTATATATAACAATATAAAACTTGTAGTGTCAAGCTTATTTATTGTGCAAATACTTCTGATTCCTGTTAACATTGTATAATATTTTTCTCACTATACGATAGGACTCAAAATAAAATAAATAAATTCGCATTTAGATTCAAAACTTCAAATTGTGTGTTCGCACAATTCATAAAAATAAAATAATAATTTTTTATCACTACACTAGTAAATGTATTCTATATACTCACAAGCTGCTATATAACTATTATACAACGAAAATGAATATGTGGAGGAATAGAGAAGTGACATATGAAAATGGCAGATTTTTTAACGTGAATCTCAATAACTCAATGCATAATTCACAATTGTATACCAATGCATGTATTCATACTACATGTATATAAATAGAATATTATTGAATTTTAGTCTCATGCACGTGGTTGCACGTGGTACGTGATATGCAGGTATATATTGAGCTTTTTAACCAAATATATACAACCATGTATATATATATAAATTTAACCCTTTTTCACAACTGAATGAATAAACGAATGGAAAATGAAATAAAAAAAAAATAGAAATGGAATGTAGATGAAAAAATATGAATCATAAACACACGAGAAAATGACGGGAGTGAAGTAGTGTGTGCTGTTGAAGTTGGATAAGGGAAATATGTGGTAGGGTGAGAGAAAAAAAAATGAACTGAGGGGATAAAAAGAGGTAACTGTAAACAGGCGTGTGCCAGTGCCAAAAATACAAAGTAAAATAGGTGGAAGAGTTTGTACAAAAGGTCATGGAATAATATTGCCTCGTTGGCGAGACAATGAATTATGAATGTGCAATGATAAATTTGAAATTTTAAATAAAAAATAAACAATAACAACTACTAAAAATCTAAATATGTCTTTCTGTTATTTTTGTATTGGACAATAAGTTACTTGACAATATTTATGAACTATGAAACGTTAAAATAAACGAGAACCAGTGAAAATATATATTTAGAATAAAGAAGAATATGAATTTATTTATTTATTTATTTATTTATTTATTTTGTTTGGTTTAGCGTGGAGAAATAATGGCGAATGATGAAAAAGAAAAAGTGCAAGATTTTTTATTCATTGAAAATTATATAGGAAAGAAAAGTACAAAACAAGTAAATGCACTTCGATACTTATGTGCTCTATTTACTTCAATATCTTTTAAGGTTCTTTTGAACTGCCATTTTAGGATTCTTTACACAAGGGGGAATAATAGTGAAAAATGATTAGGTCAATGTTCTTTTTTTTTTTCTTCTTTATTATAAAAATTTATTCAAGTAAATGCATACATTATATTTTGATATTTGTGATGTCTATTCACGTTCACGTTGGTATGAAAAAGTTGAGGATACTTGTGCAGATATTTGTTCCAAGTACCTACGTCGTATATTTCTGTATCATTAAAGAACATTGAAACCCTCTCACATGAATTAATATCTTTTGTTTCTTTTTTTTTTTTTGTATGACATCAATGAAAACATTCAATTATTCATTGAATCAAAATGAAAAAAAAAAATTATTAACATAATATTTGTAAATATAATGTATATTTTTAATTTGATTATATTACGAGCTTTTTATTATTTCATCGTTTTATTTAGAATTGATGTTAACTTTATTATTTGCATAGTATTTTCTAGCCACACACATTCATGTCAAAATAAAATTATTATTACTATGTGCATCTATATGTCTATATCGAATAAAAAGTTTTTCTTTGCTGGAAAACACCACACTTTAAGAGGAACTTCAACTCAAAACTATTACAGTTTCTCGTGTAATGGTTAGACGAAGTATCTTCATATAATTCAAACTAAATTGCGAAGAAGAATGATTTTATAAACGCGTAAAAACAAACTTACCACAGTACAAAACAAAATTAATGAGTGAAGAAAAAAAAAGAAAAACTAAATAAAGAAAACGTTCTGCTAAAAATAATTGTTTGAATTTATATCATTTGTAACATGATGAAATAAATTGTATTTAAAATATAAATTTTAATAACGATTAAAACAAAATAAAAATTAATTATTTTCATTACTTTCAACATATTTAAATAACATTAATTAAGAATATTAAATACAAATGAAATTTTATGAACAAAGAATTCTCATTTATTTTAGTAATTAATTTTTTCAATTAATGCAATTACTTTTTATTTCTTTTTCATTTTTCTTCATTACTACTCAAAGAGTAGTTCAAAAAAATAAACAAACATAAAAAAAAAAACAAAAAAATTATTCAAACAACAAAAAATTCGAAAAAGAACATAAATATTATCTGCCTCTATCGTTATCAACATTATACACATCTTATTCATTTTTTTTTTTCTTTCTTTTTTCATCTTCTTCCTCTTTATGTCTAAATCCTCGGACAAAGAAACAAGCAACCAATAGCTTCTGCACAACAGTCCCACTGCAGGACTTGCCACGTAGTAGAGATTCAACAGAGCGTGCATTGCGCGACATAGAAGAAATGGTAAAAAGAAGAAGAAAAAAAATACATATACATATATATATCTACACAAGAAGAAGATAGATATATGTATAAATAAACAACAACAAAAATAGACACACACACACACACACACATGTTGGATTAAGTCAGGGCAAAAAACAACAAATTCTACGGATCGCTCCAGCGAACGTGTTTCTTTTTGTCAACGAGCTATCCCGAGACACATAGTCCTATACACATACATATCTGTATATATATATATATCTTTGGACAAGATCTATTGACTATACCGATGAGTGTGCAACCAACCGATTTAGTTGACATAAATACAAGATGAAAAAAAAAAATTAAAAATATATGTTCGATCTATTCAAGAGGAAAAAATAAAGTGACTTTGGTATGTTGATGAAAAAAAAAATAAAAATAAAGAGTAAATAAATTAATAAAAATACATTTTGTACATATATGCACTCATGAGCACGAGGGTGTGCTTTACCATAATAAAACCCATGGGACATAAACATTAAATTGGATGTGGATATAAACGAAAAATAAAAAAATCAAAAAGATAATTAAAGTTTACTGAAATAATGAAACTTCATTCATTATTCATTCATTCTAAAACACGTTAAGTTTAACGATATTATTCGTGAACACGAAGCATCGACATTTTACCCTGCATCCCCTCGCTATATTTTCAAAGTTCCAAATTTGATAATACATTGAACCCACGAATATATATACATATTATGTACGTTTACGTATATACATGATGTATAAGATACCTATAGAGAGTTTAAATACACTTTGACCGTCCAGTTACTAGTTGCTAGTATAACTATATCATAGATGAGAAATTCTATATGCAAACAATTGCATAGAGATCTGGTGGATGAAGACTCGACTATATATTTCTATATGTATACTTTATGTACACTCTAACAAAACTAAAGTGCAGCCATTTTCATTCTCTCTATCCCTCACTTGTTTCTCCCCCGACGTCTGTTTCCAATTTCCTTTACCTCTTGAGAATTGCTCAATGGGTTTTACCTATACCTATCTACCTACATGCTGCTGCATTAACTTTACGTTTACTATCATTTCTCGTCCAATCATTCCAATTTAACTTTATCAGCTTTATCCAAATACATATATGTAAATTTGTCTTCATTCTGAAGAGTATTATTAATAATAGTCAAATGTCTTTATTTATATTATTTCTCAAGCAAAACAATTTAACAAACGTTTGTCTAATTATTCTGTCTTTAGTTTAAATTGATAGAAAATTTATACATTCAGTGGAAATTATTTTAGTTGTAGAAATAGAAAATTATAGTTGTCTCTGGATTTAATTTGTGATTTATAGTTGGAGTAATTATCAACGCTGCAAATTATTAATTTAATTATATTATGATTTTAATAACAATTTTAGTTAGCTTTATAATAGTGTATTGTTTAGTTAATTATTGCAGCTAACAAACAGGCTGAACAGTAATTATTATTTTTTTTTTCTCACATTTATCTTATTTATAATTATAAATAAAAATTATTACTTGCATAAATTTTTGTTGACTGTTCAAACATTTACTATCAATATTAAATGAATTATATTAATAGTTTATTATATAATATTTAAAAGAAAATAGTTGTAAATGTCAAAATTGCGAGGATGAAATATAATTTATAAGGAAAGATTAGTTTGAATAATATTGATAATAAAAATAATGAAGATAATTATGAGTGTATTGGGTTATATTGATATTATATACTAGGGTCGTTATATATTTAATACTGCAAAGATCAGACACGACATATAAGAGCCTTTAATTTACGATAATACATAGGTATACATATATTGTGGTGTATAAGATTACCAACAACTTCTCGACTCGTTTCACAAGTGATGAAAGACGTAGACGCCTTTGTCATTATATTTATCTGGACGACATTAGACGCGGTCGATGGCGTCAATGGCGCGACATAACGATGCTCCACATAAAATATAGCAAAGTAAAGTGAAGGGGACGATGATACTAACTGGATATCACATACAGAATGATAGAAAGTCACCCTTGGTCTGATCTTGTACTAAAGTGCAGTGACGCAACAGGTCCAAGTACTTTTCTCTGTGGCCAAAACTTATTTCTATCTCATTCTGCGCTATTCGTACGATGGAAAAGGGCAAATGGTGGTAGTTCAGGGGGATATAGGGTGCGAGAGACTCCCGAGTTTATTGAGGGAGAAGAAGAGAAGAAGGAAAAAAAAAAAAAAAAGAATAATTCACCAGCGATAAATTTACCAACGTGTGTTCCCAGTACGTTTGAGAAAGTAAATATTGAAAAATGTTCGAATTGACATTAAAAATCCAATGGAAAAATTTATTTTTTTTTATACAAAAAAATGTGGGGAAGTTTTTCAAAATAAACTTTTTTTTTTTTTTTTAAAGTTTTTAATGGATTTTTTTTTTCACATTTTTATTCAGTGAATTTATCACAGCGAAAGAGAAATTCAGAAAGAAAAAAAAATCCTTTCGATCGTAAATCACGAATTTTTTTTTTTTTAAATCATTTTTTCAATTTGTTCCATCGATTAAATGATTTACTCATGAAATAAAATTATAGTTTATATACATATATGTAAATATTTATGCAATGTCGAGTACCTGTATGTGTGTATACAATTCACGCCATTTTTTATTTATTATTCTTCCTTTTATATAACTCAATTACCCAGAAATAATGACGAAAATTGAAAAATAAAACTGAAAAATTACTGAAAAAAAAAAACTCGATGAAAATTAAATTTCACACAATTATAACATATTTATTACAAACATCCATACACACCCCATTCAAAACATAATTTATTCATTCAATGCATGCTATAATTAATATCGTTTTTTGCATGAAAAAAAAAAAACCAAATATGACGAAACGTAATAATACATAATTTAAAAATTATTCAACCATTCACAATGTTATTTTATTTTTCAATTATACAAGTGAAACTTGGCCCGATCAAAAAAATTTGTTTTTTTCTCATCACAACAAATAATAAAATGCCTACGGCTATAACGCTAATGAGCAAACTGAACTCCATCAGTACATAACAAACTCTAATGAGCGACGTATGGCAAAGTGGAAACAGACGGCAATGTGTGTCAGTCGATACGTCGACTCGAACTACCAAGTCTACGCCACATTCTCATCTACCTCACTCATCCTTTAGTCTCTCAGCAAGTCTATCTCCCTCTTACTCCCTTTTCCTTTGCCATTCTCCTCTCATCGTTAATACATATACGTACGTACGTATGCGTATACCGTTACACTATTGTTGTGGTTCCCTCATCAGCTTCATTGATGCGTGAATTGACGACTCGTTGATGGCACACACACACACACATTTGCAAAATTCTCGTTGGCATAATGACAAAACATTGATTGTCACGTTTACACATCATTAGTTGTATATCACTTTGGAAAATCAACCGAGAATCACATGGGATTTATTTCCTTGTTTAATTTGATATTTATTATATGTAAGAAGAAGAAAAAAAAAACGAAAACAAAATTTTTTTGTTTTCTACTTTCTTATTATTATTTATGTCAATACAAATGAAAATTAATTATCAATGCTCAACAGAACGAATAACAATTAGCATCTGGAATTATTTCCATTATAATAAAGTGGAATAATACAAAATTTTCACGTTTCAAAAGACTTGAAAATTTAATTTTTATTAATGTCGATTCATGAAACAAATTACAAATTACACAATAGTTTTCAAACAATAATGTTTGAAAATATATTTATTATTACACAATGTATCAATTATAACGTCGATTTATAATTAAACAATTTTTTTATTAAACATTTGTATATATGGATTGCAAAACAAATCGACTTTGAATCGTGTTTTTGCAATAATTGTTAATTATCATTGGCAATCGTACAACTTGTGCGTATGTACTAATACATCATATGTATATACATATATGTATATTGTGTGAATGAATACCTACATCTATTTTATCACATGGATATCCCAAACTGCATTTATGTACCGCCAATTAAACCTCCATGTTATTCAACACCGATATTATTATCATTGCAGTCTAATCCTAAGTACAATATCGACATCAATTCTTGCACATGAACAAATGTATGCTCGATACAATATCATATGTTATGAATTCTATGGTTGTCACTGTTATATATATAAATGTATATCCACTACCTAGAGTACATATACTTTATTCACCACGTATTGATATCAATAGATACCACAAAGTGTACTCTAATTATTGTATTCATAATAGATAATAATTTACCATAAACTAAAATTTTTTTTATCAAGAAATAAACATTCATTATTTATTTTAGAAAATTCATTTGGTCATTTCTTACTTGAAAGTCTTGAAATATCAATTATTTATAATACACTTAACAATTTAGAATTAATAAAGTAGAACACTGAACTTGTAGCGAATCTAAATAGCGTTTTACATTTAAATTTTGAACAAAAATACAATAGTGATTCGTATTTAAATCTTTATTTCAACTGCCTAATAGTGTCACACGAAATAATAAAATAAATATCAACGCAAAAATTATTTTTACTATTTTTTTTATCTCAATAAATGAATTTTTTAAATGTGTTTTCATAGATGCAATAATAATACAATTTAGAACATTTTAGGATACGTAATATATTTTTGACTGTAGGCATTTAGTTTTAGTAATAATTATATTTTCGTTTAAATATTCATATAGTGATATGAAATACGTTTAATACAATATTTGTACATATATATATAATGAAATACCAACAGTATAATGGCGTATGTGGATACATAGGTGCGATTGGTGCCATGGTAATGTATACATATTGTATGTATGTCCCTGAGGCATAATCATCGAATACCTTGAGCTGGCCACACTCTAATTTACGACATATGAGAGGTAGGGAATATTGTCTGTGTATAGATGGGTTCAGTTAGCTGATGATTATGGTGATGATATTCTCATATTCGTTAGATATAATTTAATTAATAAAATGTGTTTATCTAGGCTTGCCATGAGTATGTATATTTGTATAATATTACTCGTTATAATAATAATATTCTTTTGTGCTTTCAATTTTTTGTTTTGAACTATAACCAAAGCAGTTTGTATGTATTATTTCTCTGTAGGTTTAATTAACTTCTACTGTTATATATATACGCTCATATGTGAGCTTGCATATGCATTTGTTTATTCGTACTCGTTGTGACTATTTTATGAGCGGTTTGGCGAGGAGTTACAGAATGCCACTCAACCTTCTTCGTATTTTTTTTTTTTTTTTAGAATGAAAAACGAGTGAAATGATAAAATAAAGGAATAGTTTATAAATGAAATTATAAATTCGTTTTATGATTATGAGGTAAGAACGAGAGGAGATGACAAAATAAATAATGGAGGGAATAAAAAATAGGAGAATGCATGCAGTATGATAGTGAGAAAAAATGAAAATCAAAAAGAAAAAAAATGAAAAAAAAATAGGAACTGCATAAAAACCACTCATAAAATAAAATTGAGATATAAAAAAGAATGTGGACATAATGAAAATTTGCTCATACCTTATCGCAAACTACTTTTGATGAGGGGAAAAAAAAAATAGATGAAGAAATTTTAGTTTTCCTACTTTTCAATATTTACTTTTTTGTTTTTTTTCGTTTGGGAAATTTTTTTTTCTGATTTATTATTGCTACTTGTTTTTTTTTTTTTTTCTTCTCTTGACTTCTTCATTAACTCGGTGGATTTCTGTTGACTTTTCTCCCACATCTATATATCCCCCACGTCTATATATGTATGTCACTTCAGTATACTGTTCAACTCCTCCATTCACTCATTTTCCTCATTCCTCTCTCTCTCTCTTCATTCACTCTCCCTCAAGCACTAAAGCGTTTCCGCTTAAGAACTTGCCATTGGTGTGCGCACACAAACACAAACACACACACTCACAAAGAATAGCTGAAGCAAAAATAAAAAAAAAAAGAGAAAAATAATATTGGAAAAACCACAGCATAATTTTTTTTTTTTTATCAAATCACATTCATATATAATCAATTGTTTGTCAATATATATATACGTACGAAATTAAAATAAATGAACAAACATTGAATAAATAAATACTCTGCATATAATTATATATATCAAAATATTTTATATAAATATATAAACATTGTATTTTGTTGTATGTTCAACATATCCATCGCAAACATTCCACTTCATTTTCAACACTGGGCTTTTGTATCATTTTCTGTTTTAATATTTTTCTTTTATTTTTTACCCTCCATTTTTCAACCAACCCCTGTCATGTTTAACAATTCTTGCACGGTAAATTCGAAATATTATAAGAAAAATTCATCCATCCAACTGTTGAAAGGAAAATACCATGCAAAATAATGCGCTCAACCACGCGAAGAATTTTACATTTACAGCATATGAATGCAGAATAAAACTCCTGTATATATACAAGCTTTTCATTGTTGTGTATTCACCATTGTATAAATCGGACACTGCTGTCAATTCAATTGATATTCATTGTCCGAATACTTTTAACTAAATAAATGTACCTATACAAGTATATATACTCGCGCATTTTATAAATGTATATACACTAATCTTATCCCAAGATAATCTCAGACTATACTCGTTCGCAATAAATATATAACATCTGCTATATGTATACATATATTTCGTTTTATTTTGGTGGAGGAGAAAAGATTGTACCGAATGAAAGAGCGAAAGGTTAAAATATTCTGAATAAATCTTCTTTCAAACGCGAACTACAACTCATGAGTTAGTAGAAATGAATCCAAGATTGGACTACGTTTGTGTAAATACGATTCGTTTCATGCCTATGTATATATGTGCTCATGTATATTTGCTATATACATATTAAAAAAAAATAAATAAATAAATATATAAATAAGCAAAGGAAGGAAAAAAAAATATATATATCTAGACAGTCGATTCATTTTCTGTAGGGTCTCACCCTCTTGAAATAAAACCCATTCGTATCAATATACACCAATGTATGAAAGAAAAAATTTCTAATTCCATTTATCCCCTACAGTAATAATCTATACCATATCTATATACAACTAAAAGCTCATTCTTCGGATATATATTTATGTATGAAAGGGATTCAGTGAGGATATGGATCTCTCTATGAATAAATCTCAACATGATTTCCAATATTAAAGAAAGAAGAAAAGAAGAAAATTTTTGCTTAGTTAACTAAAATTTTTTCTTTCTCCCTTTTGCCAATGAGTTTATTCAACAAAGTCAAATATTATCAAAGACACAGTATTAATTAATAAAATTTATATTCATCTTTTTATTAAACTTTCTTTAATTCTTTCTATAATTAATTGTATTCTGAGAAAATACATTTAATAAATTGAATATAAGTGATTATTATTCGATTTTAATATTCATAAATATATTTATTTTTATTGTCAACTTGGTTATTCAGTTAATTTTAATAATCAATCGTTAAATATTCAACTAATTCTTATTTTGTAGATGTTATTAATCAATCGACATGTAGCAACAATTATTTTATTTGTATAACCTGATAAATAAAATAAATAAGAAATATTTATGGGTAATTATATTTTTTTTTATCTTATTTATACACAAATAAAAAATATAATTAGCCATAAACCACAAGATAAATACAAAAAGCACTATATAATTTTTTTTTATTATTATTAATGGTCAGAAATTTATTGACTGTAAAAGATATTTAAATAAAAATTCGTAGATCAAAATACAGAAACTGCAGAAAATAAATAAATAAATAACAAAAGCTGAAGTGAAGTAAAAGGTGTCAGAAATGCCACAGCCTAGAAGAAAAAAAAATGACATCAGAGAAAAGGAAGAGAAGTCAAATAACTGAACGAACAAAGAGACGCCAGCATCTGCTTTGTGAATCAATTTTCCCTCTCACTCAAACTTTTCTTCTTTCATTTTGTTTCATTGCTTTTTCTTTTTTCTTCCTCTTCTTTCACAAGCCAACACTCACTCTATCACAGAACAATCGAATGCACAAGCCTCAATGGCCGTCAAAGACATTTATATACATCCATATTTGACTCTGTATTTCAATCGCCATCGCGACAAAGGCATACTACGACGACGTTACACACGTCTGACTCTACCGTCAGTGGAATAAATTTTCACAGAGATTGATAGCTCAACACATTCATACATACATACGTAAGATAAAGATGAAACTACAAGGGAGAGTTAGGTTAAGTTACAAAAATCAAAAGACATATGTGTTAAAGAAATTGCTTTAGAAAGTGAATTGTAACATCTGCGTATATGTATAAGAAGAATATGTAAATCAAAAAGCATATGTGTGGCGTCACGTGGGAATGCACACAAAAAAAAAACAATCTAGATTGCCATATACTTAATGAAATTTCCAAGAGAAGATGTTTTGATCCATCAAGTTTATTCACACGTGTATCCACATCATCATTTTGGATTATCTTTAATTCTCTTTACCCTGATTTACTTTCAATCCCCAGATTGATGTTTATTTTATTTTATTTTTCTCTCAATTCTATAATGCATGCATGTATAAGTACATTTTTAAAATTATCTATGTCATAATTATCTATTTTTATAAATAGAAAGTTTGCTTCTATATATTATTTTTATATAGGCATCTTGCTTTTCATCACATAATTTTTTTTTCTCGCTGTATAGTCATTGGATATCGATTGCCATATAAACGTGACAGTTTTTTTCAATTGGCCAATGTACAGTAACAAAAGAATATGGAGGAAAGATAGATAGACATGGGGATGTTTGTGTATGTGTACGCATTATAGCACACATGGGAATAGACACGTCGTCTGATGTCCATTTACGATTAAATAGTCGTCTCTCGTTTCCAAATGACAAGTTGGGGGAGAAAAAAAAAATAAGAGAGTGGAATTGAAAATAGAATAAAAAAAAAATATGTAGGAAACGAATAAAATGAAGGGAAAAAAATAAAAGAAATGATGATTTTTACACTATCTTTTCTTACTTTTCATTCACTTGGATGAACAATTGATAAAGGAATGAAAATGAAAAAGAGATGAAAAAATAAACGCACAGTTTTATTTTATCAATAATGAAGTTGAAATATTCTGAACGTTTAATGAATATAAAAATTCCAATAAAATAACATTCCAATATGTCATACTGTACAGTTATTAAACTGTGACTTTCTTTATTTTTTCACCCTCCCAATGAATTATTCTTCATATAATTTAATTTCAAATTGATTTTTTTGTGAACGTCTTTGTAAATGAGCCGGTGATTTATTTGATAGGGGTAAAATATTTTGGCAACTGCACTGAATAGAAGTATAAAATATCGTCGGATTTGTTGTAACATCGCGTGAGACATTTTGTAAAAAAATAAAACACAAATAAATATATAGATATATATTTATATATGTATGGCTGAGAAGAGACAAAGTGCCATGTTCAATTGAAGGTGTCTCTGGGTTGTGTTCCGACAACCTCGAATGAATCGAAGGATTTAACTCTTCCCTCGTTTCCGCTCGTCGCTATGTGTCCATGTTATCCTCCAAACTCGCGTTAACTCCAACCGTATATATATTATATACATGTTTGCACTTGTATGTATATGTACGTACATGTGGATAAAGGTTTATATAAATGGGAATTGCGAGGATACTGTATATGGTCAGTTCAATCCATCGTTGACCCTTTTCGTCCCTTATACAAGAATCGATTAAGGTTGGAAGGGAAAAAAAAAACGATTGGTCGTGTGTGGATGAAAGAAAGCGAAAAAAAAATAAAAATAAAGATAAAAATAAAAAAAAAAAATGCGGGAACTTAAAGAAAAGAAGATAAAAGGGATATAGGATGCGAACCCCATCTCCATTTGTTTCTTCTACTTCTTTGTATCTATCCACCATATATATATAAACCTTTGTTCCCTTTTCAACTTTGTTTTTCATCTTCGTATTCTTCTTATTATATAAGTCTAGATCGTTTTATTTTTGTCTATTTATTTTCTCTCGAATTTTCGCTTTGCTGTAATTTGTCAGGGAAAAACACATCTCTATGTTTAGATTTATACACTTATATATATACACAATTGTGTCACTTATATATATACACAATTGTGTCACAAGATAGATGATAAAAAAAAAAAAAAATATATCGGTAGAATTATTTACGATTAATTTCATTTTATTTTATTTTATCTTGCTTTATATGATTGTGCTTTTCCATTTGCATGGGGGAAATTTTTTATTAATAAATAATGCGAATTGAAAGAGTTGAATAACGATATGAAAAGGTGTGTGTGTGTGTGTGTGCAGTGTTTATTTATTTTTCTTCTTCAGTGGCTCGATTAAATAAGCGATATCGAAATATAGAGGTGAGAAAGGAGCTAGAAAGAAAAATGGAAAATGTATATGGCAAAAAATATATACTGCATATATATATGTATATGTATATGTGTATATAATATATATATGTATATGTATATGTGTATATAATATATATAGCAGCAGTCCCGAAAGGCCAACGCTGCACTCGTTGCACAGTGAGTTTATAGAGAGCAAAGTTAAATATCGATTTTATTTACGTACTCTTGAAATGGTAAACGAGTACATTATATATACATATATTTTATAAACTTTGTTCGTCTGACGTTCACTTGCGCAGTTAGGCATGCAATCGCCTGTCATTTAATCTGATAAATTAAAGTAGTAATGTGGTTTCGTAAAATTGTGAAGAATGAATCTCACACTTTATAAAACATATTTATAAATATGTTTAAGTATTTGTATAATAAATAAAAATAACTTGATTTATATTTAATAGTAAAAGGAAGATGACAACTAAATATTATTTTATGCAATTGTAATTTAATATTTTCGATGAAATATTCCTGATTTAAAAATTATTTAGTCGTATAATTTTTAACAGGAAATAATTGTCATTTGTCAATTTAGTTCATCGTATAATATTTTTAAGTATGAAGGTGACCTCATTTATCAAACATAAATTACATTATTGATTCGCTGACATCATTAATGGAAAATGAACCGTCAAATTATCGAATTTTCAAACGAAAACTTTATCCACAAACCATGTCAAAAATTATCTTCGAGTGATAAAAATAATTATCACGATAAAACTAATATTTTCAGAATTCGAAAAATAAAAAAATAAAAATCATTATAAATCTATTAATAATTCCAAATGATATCACACTTCACTGTCAAAATAAATCACCTAAATATTTCCACATTTTCATCCAACATTTAATACTAAAGTTAAAAATAATATATCTGTTTAACAATTTAAATCAAATAAATTATATAACCAGATGTTATTTCAAGAAATATCCATTTTACATTCTTCATATTTATTTATCTCACACTACCTGCACTTGTACATTAATAACTCCAATTTATCCAACATAATAATAAAACCACATAACACGTACAATAAAAAATAAAAATACTTTATATTCATCAAAGATAAAATATAAATTAAAAATCAACTTATCCATCTATATATTTCAAAAAATTTACATTTTACATCAAAGAAAAATATACACAGTTATATTTTATCATGCTTGCAACGTATCAAAGTCTATCAACGTGTTCATGAGATTGCACATCGTTGTCCAGTGTGTTATGTTACTGATGATGAGTGTTGCTTGCATCTACACAGTCTACACCCAATGCAAAGCTTTAGAATCAGCCTCCAAGCCCAAGCCTCAATATCGACTATCTCTCTCAGTTTCATGCTCATGTGAAACTTCCATGTTACTAACGCACAAGAGGCATGTTTGTACAGTCTATTGGCGTCTCTAATACAATAGCATACTAATCTGTTCCAATCCACTATACTATCCAACATACACATCAACATTATCCATATATACATATTATATATTACACGTACAAATATGTAAATATATTATTCTAAATATATATAATGTTGAATTTTTTTTTTGACTCTTCTTTTTCTTGTTATTCAGATAAATTTTTATAGTTACTATTAAATTTAATCGTAAATAATTATATACATGATTTTCAGTATAATATTCTTTATATTTTATGTTTATTAATTTTTATTATTTGATTATTTATATACGCTGCTAATTACTTTGTTGTATTTAGTTTAATTTTATTTTCTACAATAATTGACCAAATACAATACGTAAACTTGCTGTAAACTTGCTCATTTATCCACATAATTTTGGTAATATTCAATCAAATTATTAATGCAAACATATATTTATTTATAAATATCCTAAATGTGTATCTATATGTTTATATATAAATTTTATTTGCATATATATTTATCTTATGTCGTCATATTTTGTGTTACATTTATTAAAAAAAAAAAAAAAACAAGGAGCAGATAAATTATAAAATTACCAATATCTAAAATCAATAAAAAAAAAAATTCCAATTTGGTATTATAATTTGGCAATTAATTTTTTATTTTATTCATAATTAAATAAATTTGAATAAATTACATGACATTAAATATCGAAGCACTGCAAAATATTATCTATATTATTCCACAGCACGCAAATATAATATAAATTTTATAAATCTTTATAATTTATTTTTAAATATAAAAAATATAATGTATAAAATTTATTTTTAATACCATAGATAATTAATATTCATATTAATATCAATCCATAGATCAATTACATGCAAATTAGCGTTTAATAATTATTATTCAATAACCATATACACAAATAACAATTAATCATTTATGAATCCATGCAACGCACGTAATATCGTTAATAGGATCATGTTAGAATATTATATATCCATATAGATATATATATATTTATTGCATATACATAGATTAATATACATATATATATATATATATACGGTTTGATTTAAACAAATAAGGTCATTTGAGTTTAGTTGTTGTATAAATATAATTTAGAAAATGTCTCGCAAGAGTAAACTGATGGATTTATGTTTTTTATAATAAATTTTTCCCATAAATTCTCCATTCCTGTGCGTACTTTCATCGTTAAAAATGACGCAAATCGATTGAAAACTGTCGTCATCCTCCTACGCGTAAATATTACACCCTCCGCCTTCATCTTTCCCATAATTGTACGCTCAATATACATATATTATCTATATACTCCTTTTGTAGTAATTAATGGTATTAGTAAAGCAATCAATGGAAATCACTTGATGAACGGAGGGGTAAATTAACAATGAGTCCGATTAATTTCCTACAATTCTGTGTACTCTGTGAGTCTGGAGTAGTAGTAGTAGTAGTAGTGGGAGGACGACGTGAATAGAGAGAGAATTGTTTTTCTTTCGCAGTGAATTGTTTTTTTTTATTTTTGTTATTTTTTATACTCGCTTTCGTTCTCTCTATTGGTTGAGGTGAAGAAATAGTGAATGAGTTAAAGGGATAAGAGGCGTAAAATAAATGAATGAACCGATCAATTGATCAGAATAAAAATAAAAACTAAATAAAATGAAATTGGAGCACGATTAAATAGACAATAGAGAATCCTGGCAAAGTGTATAGGATCCAATTATGCTATCTATGTTGGATATTCAATTCGCCTTGGCAGTTTTCATCGACGTATATATGTACATTAATGTGCAATTGAGTTGTAAATGTTATAGCCAATTTTCAGTGTCGTTATACAAAAATAAAAAATACAAAAAAAAAAAAAAAAGAGTGAATGAATAAATGATCTTGAGTATATATTATTCATTTATTTCTGTTAGTTTCTATTCGATATTGATGTATTAGAATTGAATGGATATATATGTACAATGAAATGTGATTGTTGGAAATATTTAAATGTATGTTTGTTTAGATATTTTTTTTTTTTTTTTTCGTTGCATTAACATTGAGTTATACAATCGTAAAAAGCTGTAGGGTTTGGATTATCCACGGTATATTGTATAGATGTAGGGTGAAGATACATAAAAAATATTGTGAGGACATTGTGCTTTCCACTCACTTCAATATATATGTGAATACAACAGAGCAATTGAAATCGAGGTGAATGTTGGTGCTTTTTACGATTGGCTATTGTCCATTTGTAATGGTTTTTATCGTTTTTCTTTTCTTTTTTTATTTTGTTTTGTTATTTGTATTTATTCATTTATTTATTATTTTTTTTTTTAATACTTTTTAATGTGGAATAGAATATAAAAACAAGTATCTCATTCCTGAATATTTTTGTAAGGCTGTAATAGTACATTGTCACAAATGAAAACAAACAAAAATATTTTTATATAAGCTTTTATATTTACGTTTAATATTTATTCATATATATTTATATTATAAAAATATGCTTTTATAAAAGTTGTAACAGAGAATAAAGCACCTTACAACTGCACATTTTACAATCACACTTTTGTATTTTAATAGTTATATATATGCACATTATTCACAAACATTTTTATCACACTGTAAACACAAAGCCATTTTATTGTCTCACCAAACTCCCATATATAATATATATATTCACACCATAATACTTTGCAATACTACATTAACATTTATTATTTTTTATCCTGTATTCCAATTCATCCAATAATTATTCACACTAACCCTGAATAAATAATAATCACATCAACGTTTATAAATAAATAAATAAATAAAAAATTCAATTCAATTTTCAAATAAAACCACATCTTATAAAATATACATTTAATTCCAATATTTTCAAGCATATTAATCACTATATACATACAAACACAAATTTCAAAATACATTCACGATAAACCAATAAATATTATCGACAGTAATAGCACTGAAGAATCCATAAAACCCCATATAAAATATTATATCCTACATATAAAGCATTGGTTAGAATTTATATTTACATGTCCCTTCAATACATATACATATATATCTACATCATTTTCGCGTCACCATTTACGCCATCGTAATTCAAAACCACCAACAAGAATACCAGCAAGACATCAACGACATTGATGTTTATATAGACAACATGTAAATGTTATATATGCATTGCTTGCTTGTTGGGGTATTTACTTGGTTTATATTTGCTCTTATATACAAACCAAACTCCAATGCCAATAGTCAAACTACCTTTATCAAACGTAGTATACAACCACCTACGTGTCCTTGTATTCTACGTATAACACGTAAACATTTAACATTGAGTAGTAGCAGATAGTATATATATGCACAATGAACTAGCAAAGGGCACGTGTTGGGTGCTCGTATCTGCTGTTTCTTCTTCATCATCATCATCATCATCCCTTCCTAACTGATGCTTCTTGTCAGTGAAATATATTCTATTTCTCTCCCAACTCACCGCAGTTTATCGTTGGTTTAATGGTTGTGCACATGCATTCGCGCACACGTCACCATTCTTCTCTTTCTGTCTCAAGTGAATTATGTAATGTGTCTCAACGTCCGCCATCACCTCGTATATTTTCGCTACATTGTCCCTTGACTAAAGCCCAAACGTTTGAATTTGTGTGTGTGTGTGTGTGTGTAGAATAGACGACATTAGAAACCAGAGAGTGGGTTAAATTCCTATATATAAACCATTGTTTCCTATTCATTTTCTCATGTATCTGTCCAATGTCATTTCTATATGTATATAAGCGTGCGAATGTTTGTTTACGTGTGCATGTATATATATAATTTGGATTTGGCGCGCACATCCCCACGTGCGTCACCCTCAGAAATCCCCTGTTTACGGATAACGTCACCGATTTCATTGTATAATTTCATTGTATATATATAGTAGTGCTACTCATGCTAGACGAATGGGAAATTGCAGCTTTCGACCGGTGATAGAGAACGTTATCACAAATCTTGATGAAGGATAGTTGTATTATTTCAAATTTACTATTGTTCTTGTTTTTTATTTATATGATTATACATGTATGAATGATTGATTTTTTAATATTGGTGATTGATATTAATTTGTTGGTGTTGAGATTTAGTTTTCATGGGAATAATAATGGAAAATAGAGAAGGTGCAGGTGTATATTAAGATTGAGATGATTTTATGTAGGTATATTTGTTTATTTTTGTTTTATTTGACGGTTTTTGATGAATCGAACGAATGAAACTTTGATATATAAATATCGGATAATGTGGTTAGGGGTATGATGAGTTTCTGATGCGTTCACTTGCGTAATATAAACAGCAACGTCATCTCTAAAATCGGATATTGGTTACACAGTGTATAGTGGCTTCCGGTTTGAAATACGTTTATATATCATTACGTCGAATCATGTCAGAGAGAAATATTCTGCAATATGATTGGATGATAGATTATGAAATTTGTAATAAAAAAAAAAAAAAATGCAATTTATATAGTAAAATAAAAGAAGTAGAGAAAAAACGTGAATAAAATATTTTATATAGAGTTTTGATTTGACGACCTTTTTGTTTTATATTCTTTTTATTTTGAGTATAAATGTGATATTATAAAAATTTACATGTTACATTTTATTCGCGATTTCCTCTTTAATATTTTTTTTTTTCTTTCTCGAGTTAATGTGAAATAAAATTATGCATATACATACGTAATTTCTTAGAGTTAAGTCAAGTCCATTCATCTCATTTTTCACATCACCCAGTTCTCATATATAAATATCATCTCCTCATTACGCATATGCATTTAAATGAATATTCGTTTCTTTGATCATGTACGTTTATGAAAAAATAATGTAAAAAAATGAAGAAAAATAAAATAAAATAAAAATGTATAAAATAAAATGGGTCACATGGAAGAATATGAAAAGAATTAGTGTTGCACGATTTGGTTGGCAGTAAAGTGAACTGGAACCTCAATCCCATTTTCTCTTTCTTTATCATCTTGCATTTCTACGCAAATCTTTTCATCTTTTCTCGTTATGAAAATTGCGACACTGAAGCAAAGACGTGTCAGATTGATAGAGTGATGATGAAATAGAGGTTGAAAAAAAGAAGAAATGACAGCTTTGAAATTCTAACCACGAACTTTCGTAAATAATGAAAATGAAGGAAAGGAACAGAATGAGGATTCCCTTCGCACTGATTTTTCTCTTACCACGTATATACCCACACTTACCTCATCTTCATTTTATTTTTAAATATATATATGCCTCTTCACTAACTGTCTTTCTATATGTCTCATTCACTTTCTCTCTCATCAATTTACCTCAACATTCCACCAATATCCGTCGTGGCCTCCGTGGCAACCCCCGGAATATTCAATTCATCTGCATCCTGTCCCTTGAGTTGAGTTCCGGACTTTGTTGAATCAAATTAACGAGCAGTTTCCCCTCTTTTGATGATCAACCCAAGGAAGTTGGTTTTCTTCAAAGTCAATCGATTTTCGTTCACCATACATTTATAACAAAATTTAATTTAATATTTCAAATATAGCCATTCAGATAAATATTCTAAAGTCCTTTCATGTAATCCTTTTTTTTTTTTTTTCTTCAATTTTTATTCATCCATTTTATATATTTACATTTAAATCTTTAATCGAATTTCTTGTATAGATATTGATTCATTTTTTTTTTTTTTTAAAGCAAATTAAAATTTTCCATCATAACAGTAAAATCTAATGGAAATTATTGATCAAGCATTTAATTAATAACATCATTATCCATCGAACGATTTTAAAATAAACAAATATTATTTTATAATCAGATAAATTATCAAAACCCATCAAAGTTATGAAGCATATAATTATTATAATTAAATTAATTATTTAAATGAATTAAAAATATTCTTCAATATATTTCATTATCAAAATGTGGTTCATATATGAATGATTAAAATATACAAGTTTATAAAATGTATGTACAATTTTGAAATAACGTAGTCATTTCAAGTATTAATTTAATTTAGTCAAAGAGTTGCATATAAAGGTATATATTACTGAGCAAATGTCTGTAGAGTTCTCCTCAAAAATTTCCTCCATACATCTCTCTCTCTCTTTTTCATTCAGTGGCCTTGCACCACACTCTTACCATGACTACCAGCCGGATTTAATCGAGACATTCGTGGCAAGTGAGACGAATAATTCTGCCAGTGCGGATCTACGACGTAATAATTTCTCACGGGTGCTTATTCAACGAGGCGTTATTCTCAACCAAGAGTTATATACTACAAAACTTACTTTCACTCCTTGTCGTATGCTTTGACTCTTTGTCAGAGTCTCAATTCTCATTTTAAATCGTGCAAAAAATTTTGCATTTTAATTATATAGTTATGATGAAAATTATTTGATAAATATATATTCAATAAATCATATTACCATAATCATATGATATAATAATTATTAATACATATATTTAATTAATAAAATTTATTTTTCGTAAATACACACTGCAAAATAAATATAATTATTATATGTTTAGTTCAATCGAAAAGTATAATGTCGTCAAATTGAAACAGATAAAAGTTATTACAAGTTTTTATTTTTTATCAATAATGTAATTATACTCTCGTTATTTACAACATTTTGCAATTTAATATGTAAATATTCAATGCTGAATCGAAAATAAATTATTATTTTTTGAGCAAGGTTTATTTTTTTTTTTTTTTTTTTTTTTAGCTTTCTTTATTTTGCTGAAAATAATAAACAAACGATTTAATTTTGTGTCTCACGTCTTCACATTTATATATTATTTATTTTAATATAAAAAACATTTTTAATTTTATCGTCTATTATTACATTATTAAAATATTTTTTATACGAATGGGAATTATTTATATAGTTATTATATTATTTGTTTTGTTGTGTATTCTTTTTCATGTAGAACAGCTTTTAAATTCATGTGGAATATTGTTTTTTGTTCGTCAGAAATTGGCAATTATCAAACGAGTACAATATCGCGCTTATATACCACTGACAATCCAATTTAATATTTTTTTTTTTTTGTTGTTTTTAATAATAATCCAGATAATTCTGCATTGCTCGCGGCCGAAATAATAAAAAGAAAATATATATAGTTCTATATAATTAACGGAATTTAATATGAATAATATCAAATATCTACATACAAAGAGAAGTGAAATAATAAAAAATATAATTGTTATAATCCCCAGTGCAGATTATCACAATTTTAACGATTCTTCACCAATCATTCAATGAATACAAAAAAAAAAAAGCAAAGAATAATTTATTTTAAATAATATTTTATTTTTCTCTTTCACTTGTAATACATTCATTTTAAAAATTAATATTCTTTCTTGAAGCAATTTAAATTATGCGATAGCCGATAGGAAAAGTAGATTTGAAAACCAGAGAAGTGAATTCATACATATCTATGTATGAAGTCAATCTGTAGGACAAAATCAATCGGATGATTTATCCGGTGAATGCAATGGACGAGCATGCATTTCCCATTCGGGACCAATAAATATCGTCTCTCAATTTGTACTACGATAAATCGCTCAACGCCATTCCTATATAGAAAATACAACGTCACGTGATCCGATATACATACATATATAAATAATCATACATATACATATATACATATATAAGAGATCTGTTTGCCGATCGCAGTTGCATTCATTCAGAAAAAAATATAATAATAAAATAAAAACGAAAACAAAACTAAAGAAATTGTAAAAAAAAAATTTATTGACCCATATATTTATTTCATTTTATTATTATTATTATTATTATTATTATTATTATTATTATTATTATTATTATTATTATTATTATTATTATTATTATTATTATTATTATTATTATTATTATTATTATTATATTTCATCTCACTGAATGACAGAATAAATCCCCTTTTTTTTTTTTATTCCTTTTTGTCAATTAAACAGTTGCGTAAATACCGGAAGGATCTATATAAATATATGTGTATAAATAAAATAAACAAAAAAGGAGATAAAAAAAAAAAAAATGACAATGTTTTGCCTCTCTTTATCCTGATAAATTTGCACTCCTATAAATTGAATGTGTGTCGCTAGCAGACGCGAGAGTGATCATCCGGAAGTGGCTGCGTGGAATAGTTCGAAATTCTGTGCGGTCTCTTCTCCCTTTATACAAATCGTCGCTCAATTCTATACCACTGTGTTTTGGCCCCCTCACTCACTCCTTCATCTCTTTGCAAGCTCTCTTCTACCCTCATTCACTCCCACATCTCGTCAAGTAATCTGGCCGCATGCCAAGCAAATAACCCGTCACCCTTTTGCCCTCTCACTTGGATATATACCTCATCTCTCTATCGTTGTATATACGCGCTCGTGTGTATGTATACATCTATAAATTCACGTCATCCAATCACTCGTTGGCGCGAGCACGTGTGCGACAAAATCTGCAGGTACTAATCCGCTTGTCGTATTTCTGTGTCGCGAAATAATTTGGCACGGAAAATTATTAGCGATTGTCTGATTTGTCGGCTGATCAAACTTATCTAACAAATTTTCTTCTGTGTCAATTAATTTTGATTAATATATAAATATGAATATTATATTAAATATATTTATATTATAAATATGTCAGGGATTAATTGTATTATAGAACTACGAGTTTAAACGTATTGTCAATTAATTGCTTTATGAAATAACATTATTTAAATTATTTAAATTAATTCACTTAATCTGAATATGTTATTTCTTTCATTTATAAAATTATGCAGCGTTTCGTGACATGTTTTATATATTATAATTATGTTCATTAATAATACTATTATATATAATAGTGAATATTAAATATAAATCGTGAAATTTAAAAATATAAAATGATAATGGAGATAAAATTTTTCTTGAAAATATTAATATTGCTTTGAATAAATTAAATAGATTAATATAATGATTAAAAATTTTTTTTTCTTTTTTAAATTCTCATACTTCAATTTGTCATATTTAAATTTGCTTTTTTATGTGTATGTATATATATGTTAAAAGGGAAAAAGTAAAGTGAAAGAAGGATATTTTAAAATTCTAGAGTAAGTAGACCGCGTGCGTCCCATGGACACCTGAATGTTTGATAGAATACTTTTCTTCGTTCTTCATATTTCTTTCTTTTTTTTTTTTTTTCTCATTCATTTTTTCGTACTATTCCCTTTCTCTATATGAAGACTATTTCTCTTTGGCTTGCACACACTCATTATGCGACTTTCCGCTGTAGAAACAGTCGCCGGTAATAATTAGTATGCAAGTTGGCGCGATGTAATATTCAGGAATTGAGCTTAAGAAGTCTCATTTGGTTATTCATCTTTTTGATAACATGAAAAAGATCGAGGAGATATAAATAAAAATAATAATCATATTTCAAAGTTTATATTGGATAGGTATATCAAAGCAAAGATGCTTATTCCCTAGGAAATACCTATTCAATTTTAAATTAAATTTCAGATAGTAGTCGAGCATGATTTTTTTTTTTCCAATAAAATTGTTGGTTAATTGAAAAAATATTCTTCATTTTATCGAGAAATTGAGTAAATAAATTTTTTTTTTAAATGTAGATATAAAACTATTAATTGTTTAATATCATTAAATTTATTTTTTTAGTTACCATTTATTTATAAATATACAATTTATTTTTAATTATAGAAATAATTTGACGTAAATTCAATTTCTCTTTGAAAATGCTTTATCCAATTTTTTTTTTTATTATATTGCACATTTTTTTCGAGTATTTTAAATTGTACTCATTAATTTAGTTCATAAACATATTTCGGTTTTATACACAAAAGTGAGAAATTGTTGCTAAATATATAGTGTGTTATATTGATATAATATACACAGAGAAATTTGAATTCGGACCGAAATGTCCATGCGAAAATATTTTTAAAATGCTCAACTCGTCGTAAAATACATTATAAATTATTTAGTCATGTTAACAAATCAAACGATAGGACAATTATCGAGATATTCAATAACAAATACTCCTCGTCAATACACAAAACATACAAAATTGCCTGAATACAAAAAGAAAATTAATCCCTCATACAAAAATATCGAAATAATAAAAAAAAAAAAATATATAAAATATCATTTCGAATTAATAATTTCCAGAAAATTTAATAAAACAAATAATCATATTTATTTCAAATATCCATAAATCAATATACATATATAAAACACAATAAATGTTTGATGAACTACCAGACCGTCGCAAATAAATTTATTATCATCTCTCAATTCTATTTTCACAAATAAATAAAATCTCACATTTTTCAAAATATTAAAATGCAAATAACCAAATCTATAAAATAAATAAATTCATACGCTTGCACTGATTGTGTCCATACGTACATTCTACTATAAGTAAATATATGCTTTAAAGATTTAAAATATATTCTACATCAAAATAAAATTAAATATATTTTCATATATTATGTCCATCGTTTTCATGTTCAGCTGTTATGCTAAATTCCAATAATAATTTCTATATACTCTTTGCATTATTATATGTGCTAAATATTAAAGGGTACATTTCCTTTTACATGGTCATATAAACATGCGTCTCAATTTCGTCATACACAACGTATTATAATTTCACTTTGCCGTGGCTTTATAACATCTAACACAAGGGGCTATATTACCTCATTGGATATCCGATATAGGATACCAACCAACTCTGTGACTTTAAGCCGATATAGACGGCATACTTTAGTGGTATTAGTAAAAGGGGTTGGTACATCCACTCCAATAGTCAGTTATACATCGTCTGACAACGATAACACTGTAACAGAACTCTGCGACTGGCATACGTAATCAAGTGAATAGATATATGGAAGATAGTAAACGTGAATCACGATTAATAAGTTAATTATTATTCGACGCATATTGTAGTATTAAATATCAAAAGTTTAAAATATATTTCTAATATTTAGAAACAATTATTTATGAAACAATGGAAATTTTATTGAAAATTATTCATGTGTTTTAGATATGGAATTTAATTTTATATTTTACTTGGACAACGTATTTTTAATGGAGCGAAATTTATTTACAATATGTTTTATATAATATAATTGAATGTATATTTATATAATATGTAATGATTTGATTAAAAAATATATAGGATACATGTTGAATTGCATGTACTGTTGATAATTCAAATTGATTTCTGATGCTTGACCAGCAGCAAATATAAAAAAATGCATTTTATTTTGCCTCGTATTGAATTTTTCAAAATAAAATAAATTGGGCAAGCTATAATTGAATCAACCACTTGCCCACTCACATTTTAATATTTTCCCATCTATATTCATGTCTATATGACGATAATTCAGTGCATCGAGCACTCAAATACTTTAAATAAAATGAAATAATCAAATAGGGGTAAAAAATTATTCTAATCTTATTACTGAAATTAGTGAATATTGTAATATTATTATATATCATAAAAGAACTTCTTATGTAAAGACAGTGAAGTTTTTTGCTGACATTAGATAGCATTGGAGATTTCGAAAAGAAGAAAAAAATGAAGAGTATTAACCTCTTCAATTTCATTTTGATGAAGATGGAATTTAATTAATTTCTTTGTAACATGAAAGGGCGAATGAAAAATATCGTTATATTCATTCTAAAGAACTTCTTTCATCACTAGTACCAGAGTAATATTGATGGCAATCATGAAATAAGAGCTATATATGAACTGTATTGAACCAAAGTCATACATTCAATATTTCTAAATAAATAAAAACATAAAAAATAAATTCAAAAATAATTATCAAAAAAATATACCTCAGAATAAATCAAACATCTATGTATATTAATTTAAAAAAAATGTTGCAGAATATTTTTTACATTCACGCCAGTATAAAAAAAACTTTGATAAAAAATATCACAAAATAAATATTCATCATAATTTAATTTAAAATTAAAAACAAAAAAATTTATTTCATGCAATAAAAAATTTAAGAATTTATTTTAACATTATTAATAACATTTATAATTAAGTGATTTCTATTTATATTATTAATTAATTAATTAATTAATTAATGGAATTCTCTGTACTATACTTTATTCTCGAAATAATATCAATAAAATTACAATTGCCATCACAATTATTGACATACAATTACACTAATGAAACTAATAATCCAAAACTAAATCTAAATCCCATCAATATGCCACATTGAATTCCTAAACCAATTTTCATCTTATATATATATATCCTATTACCTTCTACATAGGGCCAACCACATTGGTATACGATATAGCTCTTTTGATCGTGACAGTTAGATTCACTATCAAGTTTCACTCGAATGTTCATGTTGATCATGAACGAGTAGAGAGAAGATCAATGGATTTTGGCTATAGATGAGATGGGCATCTGATACAGTCAGTAACACCAAAGGCCAAAGGGGCTCGCATTGGATTAAACATATACATATATATATGATGGTATAGACACGATCTAAAGTAAGAGAGAGGTAGAGAAATCTGGGTTAATTGAACGGCGTGAAGCTATCAGAGTGGCGAAGCGTGATCAGTTGGATTACAGGTTGATACACTGCACAGCGAATACAGTAATGTGACAGGTAGCAACGTGACTCCTATATAAGGGCTTCCCAATTATTACCCTCGATTCCAACCTCCTCACAATGTTGTTTTAGTAAACTTCGTCTTGATAATGCATCGATACGATTTATTAAATTCAAAATTTTAATATTTATTATTTGTTTTGGAGAATTTTATGATGGAATTGAAGAAATGTAGAATTCTATTGAGCAATAAGGAATTTTTAAACATTGAATAAATAATTTTGGTTTTAGATTAATGATAATTGTGTGAAATTAATGTCAATTGTTTTAAACAAATATATTATTCAACGTAATAAATTTAATTGTGTTACTAAATTTTTGTCTTTTTTTTTTAGAGTAAAAATTTTTCAAGTGTCTGAATTATATTTCTAAATATTCAACATCAATTTTGGAATATTATTTGTTACTTCTAACAAGAATAATAAATAATAATTTGCAAAAAAAAAAAAAAAAAATGAATTTTATATTCAATAAATAAATTTTCATAACTTTTTTAATTTTTTTGTCTCCTCATTAATTTAATAATTATAATAGACTTTTGTGAAATTCAATCTGAGAATAATAAAACAAATTAAATATATCTCATCGATTACTCAGATAATTAATTGGTATAATTAAAACTCAAAATCAAATACCATGTTCAATATAATCCACCTATAATTAATCTTCAATTATAAATATAAAATTAACATTTTAAAAAATTCAATAAAGATTTTAATAGCAACGTCTTAAAACATGGTATTCTGCAATCAGCTCGATAAATTTATCTTCTCAATTTTTTTTCTCAGTACTATTTCTAGCAAAGTGATAAGTCTGATATTCAAAATATCCAAACATTTTATAAAATGTCAAATTAATATAAATAAAATATGGATAAAGTGTGAAATTTTATCATATATATTTTATACTTTGACGAGGTATATTACATGCATATAAAGTGATATTTTATACATTGCCTATTTTTCTTAAGCATATAATAATAAAAAAATAACGTAGATATTTCATACAATACCAAGGTATTTTATATAATACCAAAGTCCTACACATTCTCAATATATATATAAATATATATATTTATACATACATCTACATACACAGATATTTCGAGCTTCATTCCTAGATTGCGTATTACAAGAGAACGTCATATGCCGCATATATTATACGTCCTTTGCGTACACTTTCATAACGACATGGATATAATGTAGGTATAAGTACATATATGTATATTGTATATGTATGTATTATACATATGAATCTTTCTGTGAGAGAGCTCTGAATCGTATATAAGCCGATTGGATGCATCTTAGGTATATAGGGTATGAATATGAATATACACTTGAGAATTATACATTAGAGTATGAATATATTTTTTGTTATTCGATGATAGAAATTAAATATGTGTATGAGATATAAATATGATGAAAAAATTATATACAGACGAGAAATATTCACCTGAAATGATTTTAAATTGAAAATAATTATTATGTATAGTTAAGCAGTATTTAAAATTTAGTTTAGGTTACTATTATTTTTTTTTTCTTTCTTTTGATTTAGGAATTTTATTCTGTGAAATTCCAAACTGCTTTTATCTCGTGTTTAATTAAATTCCGGAAAATGTTTGAAGGGTAATAATTTATGAATAAAATTTCTGTAATTTTAGTTCATTGGGATTTATTGCAATCGTACTATTTAAAAATAAATAAATCAATCAATCAATTATAATAAAGGAAAATAAAGTAATTAAAATGAATATTTGAGATTATGAAACTTTTGTTTTGTGACTGTTCATTGTCCAGTAATACAATGTACTAAAGTTATTTGTCAAATATTTATTGAGTATAATAAATAAGAATTAATATAATATGATTGTAGGTGTATATAAATTAAAAATAATTGGGACTATTTTGGTTTGAACTTGATGAGGATAATGATAAAAGACATTATGATATATATGTACAGTTGAATGTGAAATCAATTGATTTTTCGTAATGTTACAAATGAAGACCAAAGAGAATTTCCCAGAGCCATTTACAATCTGTAGAATTACCAAGTTAAACTTTGCACGTTGGTGGAAAACATTGGAAAGTTAATTGGAGTAGAGAAAAACAAATAAAAAAATAACAAAAAGGAAACAATTAAATAAGGTTAATTAAAATTATACAAGTTTGTTTGTTTTCTTATTCTCAAATAAATTCAACTCGCGATTTAAAAATTATCCATCGGAAAAAAACATTTTCTCATCGTTAAATAATCTTCAAATATTTACACCATCATCATAACTAAACTCCCCAATCGAAGCTCTACCACAAAAAAATATCCTCCCTCTTCAAATCAACTCTCGCTATATATGTAATCAAACCAAAAAATGCGTTAAACTTTTGTATGAATAAAAAAAAAAAAACTCTTTCCTACATGTCACGAACAGTCAATTCCGGTTCTCCCTTTTCTTTCATTTTTTTTCCCCCTTTATTTTCTCTAAATTCTTTAAATTTTTTTCTTCCCATCACTTTTCCCTATCGCTTCAGTTCGTCAAGCAGCTACTTTTCTCCCTTGCGTACACCTCATCCTTCTATCCTCTACATACTTATATATTGGTGCTTAAATTCAACACTTTTTCAACGTTTATTCTCTATATCCACAAGCGCTTCTTCTTCTTTTTCTCTTCCCTACTTTCTCTCACTGTGTTTATCTACCTTTCTCCTTGCGCATTCTTTCACTTGGTCTCTTTTTTTCTCTCATGTTTACCTTGACTCACCTATAAATCAGCAGCCAAGACACGCTGGCAGTTCCTTGCCGCGAAATTACCGCGCGCTTACTCATTCTTCGTTCACAAGGACAACACTTCAAGCTCTATACATCTTTCACTACTATTATCAACTACTATACGTCTATTATACCTATATGTATATTTATATACAGACAATGCATGAGAAAATGCGGTTGTGAGAAAAGTTTTTCTCTTGTATATTTTGTATAAAGTTGAGAAAATGCGGCAGAATGAAAATTTAAAATAAGCACAAACACGATCACAAAGTCAATAAGGTAAAAGTTGTCATGCTGGTCGTCGATGGCTTTTGGTTCATGTTTGATAGATATTTCGCTATGTATGTATGATGTTTCACATGGTTACACGTGGAATGTATACACAGACAAGCACTAACGTGTTCAAAATTGAATAAAGGTGGTAAAAGAGTGAACGAGAGTAATCGATCGTGTATGGATATAATTTTTACTTTTTCTCATTTCTTTTATTTTTCTACTTCATTTTTTCCTATTCACTATTCTTTCATATAGTTTACGTTAGTATGCGTACATATGTATGTGTATTCATGTAGGTAGACACTTATACATATTTATATGTATATATCTATATACGATTCAATCTCAATTCCAATTCAAACTGGTGGAAAAATTGCATTTACCACTGAATTTCTGCACATGACGGTGGGAGATTTTTTTTTTTTTTTTTTTATTTTATTAAATGCCCAGTGATGTATAATATCTTGGTGACAAAAGCACATATGTACACATTCACACGTGTACTTATGTGCATTCTACTCGAGAGTAGGTAAAAATAATATAAAGTTGATTGAGATAAAATTGTTTGAAATTTTGTTTTCTATGAAAATTACTTTATTTTTTTTTTTTTTATTTTCTCTTTTATTATATGAGTATTGTATTTTCTTCCGCTTGTTCTATGCATTTTCGTGAATTGTTATGTTATCTGGACATTTGTTATTAAATGAAAATGGAAATATTTATTTTTCATACATTTCAAAAATGAAAAAACATAAAGTGGAGAAGAATAAATAGAAAAGTGAAAGAGTTCTTTTATTTTAAATCAGTAAAAATATTTAATTAAACAACAGAAATCAAAAATAGTATCGTTAGGAAAGGATAAAATTGTCTCTCTGAAAATATTCTTTATTTATCCCTTATAGTTATTTAATTTCAATTAGCAATTTTACCAATATTCATAATGAAAGCTTATGAAATCATAATCTGGTGATGATATTTAATTATTTAAGTCTTCTGCCATCAGGTCATTTCAAATACAATCAACGATAGACATTTATTTACATAATTAAAAACAAGGGATGAAAATAATATAGGTTCAATGATCGATGAATGATAAAGATTTCACTTATCTCTAACATGTCAGTTGAATTTTATTTTTCCCATCGTAAAATTTCTCAATGGATAAAAAGTAAAATAAAAAATATACGCCATTGAGAACGCGACAACTCGAGTTGACATAAAGATCGAGTGGCGCCAATGTCAGCACGATCGAAGTAGAATTAACGTCTTCACCATCGACATGATCCTTTCCAAAGTAGTCGTGTACCAATTCGTAGCATTATAAGTGCTTATATTCTTTGAACTATCAATAAAATAAAATATAAAATTAAAGAAAAAAATAATTGACAAGAGTTAAAAGAAAAATTGATAAACAATTTGATATTCACATAGTGATATTGTCCATATATTAAATAATAAGCACAAAAAAAATATGTAAATTAATTTATTTGGAATTTTCAAGTCATTATTTATTGGTTAAAAAATAAATAATATCTCACTGTCATCACATTTTTATTGAACTTTTCTTCCATTGTAAATATAAAATACGTCTGTACTTACTATGTATATATACACACACGTAATATTCTATTCGAAACAGAGTAAAGAGATGAGTTGAAACCCCAAATGAAAAGGGTATTACCAAATATACCAAAGTAAATAACACATATGTACACATGGTAAATATGCGTTGGCGTTTCGAAATATATGATATATATCAATCTGACGAATTTCCATCAATTTTATCACGTGAAAAATGCAGTCACCGCACTTTATACATCATTGATTCTATACACATCACAACTATACATCAGAGCAAAAGAGAATAAACAAACAAATGTTTAATTATAATTATTTGACTCGAGGTAACTTTGCGTGACATTAAATACGAATGGAAACTATTAATTATCATACGTCGGATTATTTACCAATATTTCCACTTGACTAATTAAGATATTGAATAATATTTACAATTATGACTGGAATCATCCAACCCTTTACTGCAACAGTATGGAATTAATTAATTTTGGCATTTGAGTGAGGTAAGCAAATGTGTTGGTAAGTGAATTATTAACACACGTCACAGAAACTAATCGGTAAATTTTGCTTTGGCCATTCAAGTAAAACCTCATGTGGTTATCGCGCTAGCTTTAGAGAAAGTTCACTTAATTTAAGCGGTGTGTTCATGTCAGATGATGTGGTTTACCACAATGAAAATATACACACGACAATTTATTAATTTATGTGTGTAATTTTTTTGCAAAATAATTTGAAAATTATTTTTAAATTTTATTATATAAGAAATTATGATAATTGAATATATTTATATGTTAAAGTACCTACTTAATTTATTTATTGTGTGTATAATAAATTTTTAATAATGCATCAATTTGGCAACGGTAATAATGTCCTTTACTTTTCCAATCTTTCATATTTTTTTTTTGTCTCGTATAACCATAAATTTTGCAACTTGAACATTTCGTCCACCCCACTTTAAGGATTTCTTTCAGATTTATTCCGCAATTTTTAGTTATAACTACCCCGAGTGCCCTCCCGCGGATAAGCCGACGGTTATAAATTGTGGTGAAATAAGAGACGGAGAGGGGAAAAAAAAATTATATAGAATGACAGGGTGAAGCGTGGGAGAAAAGGAAAATGTCCTTATATAAACTCCCAAGTGTGATGCCATCTTAAATCATCATTTTTTTTTTTTCTACATTCTTGAAATGATGCATTGAATAAATTTAAATTAATATAATCAATCATTTTCCCAATGATTATATTTATCATTCGTTTCTTTCCCTGTCAATTATTTATTTATACATAATAATATCTGCCAATATTGAGGAAAATATTGTGTGAATAATTTTTTCATTTTATTCTTTTCTCTCTGTTTCTTTTTTTTTTTTTTTACTTTTTTCATTAAGAATACGTCAAATGCAGGAAATGGAACGACGCCAACTTGAAAATTATCATAAGAATTTGTTTGTCTCACACGACACAACTACATATAGTAAGAATAATTAAATAATAAAAAAAAAAGTACTTGTCGTTCTGAAATATGTTTATTATTTTTGTTTGTTAAATTATTTTCGAGACGCAAATGTGAGTGAAAAAAATTTTCACAAATTGCTTTTTATTGTTTATATTTACTCGTAATTAAACTCAATTTTTTTGTATCAAAAATCTTTTTTTTTTCCTCAATAATTTTTCAATACTTAATACACAATACGAAAAGTGACTATTCTATCAGTCGTTAACCGAAAATTATACTGTAAAATCATTTAATTGAAAACACCCAAAATAAATACAATTTAAAAACTAATACATAACATTAACATAATTTTTTTTTTTCTGTTACAGATTGGGTCACTGAAACATTATTTTCTCTTTACTCACAATCACGTTCATAAACGTTCGCTGGACATCAGCGAACACCACCATGGATTACTTCGTGATGAACCTCAGGTAAGTGAATTTTAAATTAAATTAACAAGTTAATACACGTCACATGACACAAGCTGACATCACTTTATATTCAAAGTTAACATGTTTTCAAACTCTGTGTAATAAGATTAGATGAAAATCCAAAAGAAAATGGACACAATAGAACTCTAATTAATTCAAAATAAAATTTATTTAAATAATTTTATATTATATGTCTGATTGATACACATATACCTTAGGGTGGGTCAAAAAAAATGACTATTTTTTTTCTTTTTTTGGTCCGACACCGAGCTCTTAATATTAATAGGAAGATTCTCCTTATCCTCATTTTCCATTTTTACTCAAGTCTCATATTAAAAACAACATATCTCATTATTAGTGGATTATTTAGCAAATCTTCTGTACATATTTTCAAAGGAAATTGAACGCTCTACAAAAAAGGTCCCTTATATTTTTTCCATAAATCGAATCATTTAAAAGATATTTAAAGTCAAAGTTTGAGAATTTTAATTTAAAAAAAAAATTTTTTTCTCAATTTTGTAACTTACTGAAAAGTAATTATTATCAAATGATGAATGCATATTTTTATAGGAAATTGAACGCTCTACAAAAAAGATCTCTTACACTTTTTTCATAGAGACATTCATTCTAAAGATATTCAAACCCAAAGTTCCAAATGTATGAAATTTCGACTTTTTTGTTATTAAATCGACACTAATCACTTTATTATTGACTTAAAAATTATTTTTAATCGGAAAACTGGTTCTAGTGTGCTTATATTTTAATGTAAGTATATTATACTTACATCCTTTTAACATTCCAAAACATTTTCTCGACGTTGTTCCATCGCAATGAAATTCTGTTACTTAAATTATCAAACTCATTTCCCATCTAAGTAATTAAAGATTGGACACAGTTAACGATCAATCACCCTGTGACCTTTTTGGCCCATGTCTCCTCCATCAAACTCAACGAGGTCATACCTATGTGCACAAGTTAAAAAAAATTCTTGAGCTTGTTTGTTGTTTACTCACTCAGTCACTCACTCGCCGTTCAGTCTCTCTCGATAAACTGCAATGAACTCCGATTGGAGATGAATCGATTGGTCAACTAAGTCGACAAAACTATATTACAACAATAGCTACAATATACTCGCCCGTGAAACTAACCCTATTGCAACCAATCTCTATTCATTAATAGTATACTGTTCCACCTTGTAAATTTACACTATACTATTTCAGTATACAATTCATACTGTGTTTCTATTCACTTCCTCTTTCAATTATCTATCTAATTCACATTTCCCTTCACTGCGATATTGTCTAGCTGACATTCAACAACAAATTATATTGACAACAAATATATCACACCCTTGATTTGTCTCACCGAAACTCTGTTATATTAAATTACAAATCGATCAAGAACTGACATTATTGAATTTGTTCCATCACTGAAATGCAACTTCTATAACATTACTTTTTTTCATTTGTAACAATAAAATTGCTTTTCTATGGCGTGGGTTGATGCAAGTAAAAAATAATAACACGAGAAATAAAAATGAAAATGAAAAAGGGAAATCAAAGAATGATAAAAAAGGAATGAAGAAAATGAAGAAAATAAAATAAATAGTTCTGAATCATTTTTATATTGTTATTGCTTTCCTCGATCACTCAACCATTTACCATTGTCTTGTGGGAAATCAACATTAAAGACACGCGGTGAAATGATCCAATAAAAACTATGGTGGTATTTTAACTGTTGGTATAGTTTCGTTAAAGCTTCGCACATGGCGATGAAAAATCCGTTTGTTCAGTAAACACTTTAATTGCACGACATGGGATTCGTCTGAACTGCTACTTACTTTACTTTTAACGTCATGACTTCGTAGTCATTAAAGAAATCTGCGCTGTGCTTCATCTCGTGACAATTTTATCAAACTTTGTCCCATTGTTACAGACACTAACACGAATATACATTTTAAATAAAGAGCAAAATGTTTTCTTATTCATTTCTTCAAACTTTTTAATCTAATAATTCTTCAGTGGTTCTTTTTTTATTTTTTATTCTTCTTTTCAAGCTTTGACAATAATTATTCCCTCGCATAAATGTATTATTAAACCTTTAATCATATATAAATTGTCCATATTTATTAATATACATAATGAAAAAAAGTTTCGTTCAATTTAAAAAGAAAAATCTTATTATTTGAATTAATTTAATATTTTATTTTATATTATTTTTCTTTTATTTCTCTCAAAAAATTTTAAGCAGTTTGGGTTAGGTTATGGGTCATTATTTTACAGTAGTACCATACACTGTTGGATTATGAATATACTAAAGGTATTATTTAGTTTATATGCACGACCAATGTGGTATGTGTGTGGATGAAAGTCAAATGTATACATACGAATATACAACTTGTATTACTCAGTTTTGTATATCAACTTTTAGTAGTGCATATATATATATATATACGTGTATTTTACATATATAGATATGTATATGTATGTATGCAGTAGATATAGGTAAAGGTAAATGGGTAAACGTCGAGTAGTTTATGAGTGTGTAAGTAAGTAGTTGGAAGCAACGTTTAGTCCGTCCAGGCGAAGTTGAGAATATGAGAATTGTTCATGGTGTATTCGTATATGTCCGAAATGGAGCTTGGTGAGATTGAACGAATAATTCATAATCCGCCTACAGAGAAAATTTACTCCATCATACATGTATAATAATCTCTTCTCATATACGTATTTTAATCTCAGTTATAATATCAAAAATTTATCTTGAAATAATTATTCAAATATTAAAAATATGAATTTATAATAGATGTAAAAAAATGTAAATACACTTGGAAGAATAAATATTATTATGGCAACTGTAAATTATAAGTATACTCTGTTCTGTATACTTATTATATTTAGTATTTTTATTAGTATTATTTAAATTTATTTTATAATATAAATTTTAATTTGTTCAATGAAAAGAGTAACTTTTGGTTTTTGATAACTTTTTTTAATCCATGGTGAATGTAATTATACTTTTGTGTTATAGAACAAGTTGATAGTATATTTATTAGTTTAATTATATTAATAAACTTTTAATCAGTTTATATTATTAATTGTTATATTAATTTAGTGTTGATATTATAATCAATTATCAATAATAAGTTCAATATGAATATTATTAATTATTTTCTACATTCCATAACGGAAAATTTTTCCAAGTGTATTTTTATATTTAAAAATTAATAAATAAATAAATTAATTAATTAATTTTTTTTTTTTAGATTCCTTGGTTTCAACAGCAACACGAAAAACGTCGGAAAAAACGTGACTTTGATATTCCATCGGGTTTTAGTTTTGGTGATTATCCAGGTTTATTTGATGATATAACACCAACGAGATTTCGTCAAGCACTTCATAATCAACGAAATCGTGGTGCACCCAATAATAATTTATTTCCTGATCCACTTTACAAGGAACAATGGTATTTGGTAAGAAATATATACATATGTATTTATATTTATTATGATAAACAAATAAATAAATAAATAAATGATTAAACATTTGTTTGACAGAATGGTGGTGCAAAAGATGGATTTGATATGAATTTAGGACCAGCATGGCAAAAAGGTTATACTGGCAAAGGTGTCGTTGTGTCAATTTTAGATGATGGAATACAAACGAATCATCCAGATTTAGCGTTCAACTATGATCATCAAGCAAGCACTGATATTAATGATAATGATGATGATCCAATGCCACGTGATAATGGTGATAATAAACATGGCACCCGATGTGCTGGCGAGGTTGCTGCCGTTGCCTTCAACCAATATTGCGGTGTTGGAGTTGCTTACAATGCCAGCATTGGAGGTAATTTTCAACGTCGCTCAAATGTCCAAGTATAATTTACGCATTCTCTCTATTCTATATTTCTCTCTTAAATTCATACATTGTGTGACACTTAATCATATTCACAATCCAATCACTCACAATACGGATCTGTATAGTTAATGTCGAGTAACTATTCATATATATTTTTATATTCCAGTTTTTTTCTTGATTTTTTTTTTCTTGCATCATTTATTTTACACTATTTAAATTCATTTTTTTTATTGGTTTTCCCTAACTAAATTGCCGCAAGCAAATTCCAATCAATTTCACGAGCTTTATTTAGATAGGAAAATTGTTTTGAATTTTAATTGTTTCCCGGTATTTTATTTGCTTTATAAAAATTGTTTTACTTTTAGTACTATTGATAAATGTTACAATCAATTAATTGTATTGTTTTTTATGTCGTTAAATGTAGTGATTTTTTTTTTCTATCAAAATTGTAATTACAATATGGTTTTATGTTTTTGTATTAAACAGATTTATAAATCTCTAAATAATTATTGTTATTGTCAGCCAAATTAACTTGAATATTAAATCACAATATATTCAACTTTGAATTTATGTAAACAGTTATTTTTAATCATCATCGATATTTACAATACACAATTTACTTTTAACGGATTTATTAAAACAATATGAAGCATATTTATACACAAGCATTAATATATATTATATAACTGTATATGAAAATCTAATCGACAGGTGTCAGAATGTTGGATGGTGTAGTAAACGATGCAGTGGAAGCGCGTGCATTGGGCCTAAATCCTGATCATATTGACATTTATTCCGCATCATGGGGTCCCGAGGACGATGGTAAAACCGTCGATGGACCCGGTCCATTAGCGCGACGTGCATTTATTTTTGGTGTAACTAGTGTAAGTACCACAGTGCATTCCATTTAAAACCGCACAAAAAAAAATCCAATAAAAAAAGTGTTATAAAAATAATTTATATTTTTCCATTCATTAATTTATTTGTTTAATTTTATTTTTAGGGTCGCGGTGGTAAAGGTTCTATTTTTGTCTGGGCATCAGGTAATGGCGGTCGCCATACTGATTCATGTAATTGTGATGGTTACACCAATAGTATTTTCACACTGTCAATATCAAGCGCAACACAAGGCGGATATAAACCGTGGTATTTGGAGGAATGTAGCTCGACATTAGCATCAACTTATTCATCAGGTACACCTGGCAGTGACAAGAGTGTTGCCACTGTTGACATGGATGCTAAATTACGCCCCGACCATATATGCACTGTTGAACATACGGGAACCTCAGCATCCGCGCCTTTAGCTGCTGGTATAGCTGCACTTGCGCTCGAAGCTAATCCAAGTTTAACATGGCGTGATATGCAATATTTAGTGGTACTTACATCACGATCGGCGCCATTAGAAAAAGAACGTGGATGGATATTAAATGGAGTTAAGAGAAAAGTATCTCATAAATTCGGTTATGGTTTAATGGATGCTGGTGCAATGGTTAATTTAGCTGAACAATGGACAAATGTACCGCCTCAACATATTTGTAAATCTCAAGAGATAAATGAAGAACGTCAAATAAATCCAACGTATGGTTATACATTAGATGCTTATATGGATGTAAGCGGATGCAGTGGGACTCTCAATGAAGTCCGTTTTCTTGAGCACGTTCAGTGCAAGGTGAGTTTTAGAAATAAAATAAAACATTCTTATATATTGGATAGTTGAAAGAATGTGCGAGAGAAGTACTTATCGATGCATTACTTGAAGCTGAGGGCTTTTTCATGTTGTTTTGTTACGTATTCCCATGTGAATATAACTCACTGTTTTATTTATTTATTATTTTATTTATTTTTTCTTTAAAATGTCTCGAGGGATAACGTAAGATAAAAGCATCAATGATACTTAACTGTATTCTATTATTGTCATTGTACAAAAAATAAAAAGACAAAGAATTATATTTATTTTATTATCAAGATGGAAAGAAAAAACTGTTTTTATAAAAGATGAAAAAAATACACGATATTGTGTAATGTTGTAAAAACTTGAAGCATTTATTTCACACGTTAAAAGATAAATAGTTGGATTTTGTCTGTCTCGTAAAATGGTGAGCTATGACTTGGCAGCGGGATAGAACATGTCGTGTACCGGTTTATAGACTATACAGAGCAGTATTGCATGCGCGTATTCTCATTGGGTATATTCTACTTGTGAATAAATCCTTGTGTGATAGTTGTCGTTGTTTTGAGTGGAAGACAAACACAATTTTCCATCTTTCTCCCTTAACATGGAACTCCAGTAAATTTTACGTACAAAAATATTTTTTCACATCGTCAATCAATCAAAAAAGAAATAATGTATGTATATGTATGTATGTATAATGTATATACGTATATGTATACAAGATATAAGAAAAGGAATTTTCATATTAATAACTTTGAAACTGAAGGTGTATAAAAAAAATATAGAAAAAAAAAATATAGAATAAATATGTCATGACTTCCGCTGTTTATGAATACAACGATATAAAAAATTAATGTATTGATTTTTAATATTTCAAAATGCTCTGTATAGTTTTAGTGTCCACTATGTGCACTATGAAAGAAGTGGAGCGCACTAACACAAAACATCTTCTCAACAATCTCCACAATTCCAACAATATTTATTTATGATAGTAGTAGATTTTTTATTTTTATTATTCAACTTTTTTTTATTTTTATGATATTTTTTTAGATCTCTCTAAGATTCTTCCCGCGCGGTAACTTACGATTGTTACTTACATCACCCATGGGCACTACGTCAACATTATTATTTGAACGACCAAGAGACGTTTTGAGCTCAAATTTTGATGACTGGCCATTTTTAAGTGTACACTTTTGGGGTGAAAAAGCCGAGGGACGATGGCGATTACAGATAATAAATGCCGGTAATCGGCACGTAAACTCACCAGGCAAATATTAGTTTTCATTATTAAAACAAATATAAATTAAAAAATTAAAAAAAAAATGGAAGATATTTTCCATTTTTTATTTATTCAAATCCTCGCATTGTTACTGACTGATGTATTTTTTTTTTCCAGGAATATTGAACAAGTGGCAACTGATATTCTATGGCACAGCAACAAATCCAATCAGCATTCGTTCACGACAATTTAATCCGGTACAACAACAGACGCATTTTTCTCCGTATAATCCCTCATCCGCATTATCATCTTCCCTCCCGCATGTTCATTCATTGGCTGCGGAACGTCATGTCAGCAATATCTTCGATTTCTTTCAACCGTATGCGTTTCAGAATTACCAGGGTCCATACACGGGTGCAGCATCCAATGTACAGTCATCAGTGGCATCACTGGACGGTTCACCAGCGCCAATACTAACCAATCGTTTACCTGGCAATAGCGATTCAATTGATGACATCAACAGATCATTGCAAGGCTCACTTGACCCATCACGCACAGTATTGCACAATTGTGATCCACAGTGCGATCATCAAGGATGCTATGGTCCAGGTCCAACTGAATGCATCGCATGCAAAGCCTATCGTCTCGACAAGTGTGTTTAAATTCATATTTGATTTATTTATTTATTCAACAACAGAATAAAAATAGCTGTATTAAACGTGGATTTTTTTTTTTTTGTTTTGTTTTAATACCCAGATGAATTTTAATCTTCATTTCAGCACATGTGTAAGCCGCTGTCCACCACGTAGTTTTCCCAATCAAGGCGGTGTTTGTTGGCCATGTCACGAATCGTGCGAGACGTGCGCGGGCGCGGGACAAGATTCGTGTCTATCATGCGCGCCAGCACATTTACGTGTCACTGATCTCGCTGTTTGCCTCCAACAATGTCCCGAGGGTTATTACGAAAGTGAGTAAACAAAATATTAAATTTCACCTGTATTAAAATGAAAAATAAAAAAACAACAAAAAGTTCACTTATCTAATCGTAATAATATTTCATTTGCAGATAGTGAAAATGGTACGTGCGTACCCTGCGAAGCTAATTGCGCCAGCTGTCAAGATCGTCCTGATCATTGTACAAGTTGCGAGCATCATTTGGTAATGCATGAAAATAAATGCTACGCATCATGTCCATTAAACACATACGAGACACAAGATTATAATTGTGGACAGTGTCATCCTACATGCGAGACATGCAATGGCACTGCTGAAACACAATGCATTAGCTGTAAATCAGGATTATTTTCTCTCAATGGAACATGCAGAAATTCATGCCCAGATGGTTACAGCGGCGACAAAAAACGTCGTGAATGCGTATCATGTCCGGGTGGCTGTGCCACATGCGTCACAGCAAGCTGCACAAGTTGCATTGACGGTTGGAGTATTAATAAAAAATATATGTGCGCACCAGAAACTCGCAGTAAATGCGATAGCGCAGAATATTATGAGGATGGACATTGTAAACCGTGCCATTCAACGTGCGAAACTTGTGCAGGTTCAACAGACAATTATTGTCTGTCATGTGCCAGTCCATTATTACTTCAGGGTCGTCGTTGCGTTGCACAATGTGACGATGGTTATTATTCACTTGCCCAATCAACCGGTTCAATTTGTTCACCGTGCCTTCATACATGTAAAACATGCGTATCACGATTAAATTGTACCAGTTGTCAAGATAGATTACAATTGCAAAGTGGCGAATGTCGCTCATCGTGCGCGCAAGGTTATTACAGCGATCGGGGTCAATGTGCCAAATGTTATTTATCATGTAAAACATGCTCAGGTCCACGACGTGATCAATGCGTAACGTGTCCACAGGGATGGCAATTGGCAGCTGGTGAATGTCATCCAGAATGCCCAGAGGGATTTTTTAAATCTAATTATGGCTGTCAAAAATGCCATCATTATTGTCGCACTTGTAAAGGAGAAGGTCCACTTGAATGTACATCATGTCCAGCGCATTCAATGCTATCAGGTGGCTTGTGTATGGAGTGTTTAGGTGAACAATATTACGATTCATTAACGCAATTGTGTAAAAGCTGTCATTCAGACTGTAGACGATGCACCGGTCAAGGAAAATTTAGTTGTGCCGCGTGTACATTGCCATTACATCTTGATAAATTAAATAATCAATGTGTACCGTGTTGTCCAAATGCAGTGAAAAAAAATGAAACTGATGAATGTTGTATATGTAATGAGGAGACCGGTGGTGGTTGTAGAAATAGTTCACCAGCTGGTAAAAGACGTGTACCTGGTGCTGATCTTCCAGATACTTCCTATGTATCGCAATATGAAACAGCATTTGAAGGTTATAATAATGCTATTAATGAAGAACATTCAGCAACTTTTGCTGTTACAGCAGCTACAATGATGGCGGTTGCCATTTGTGTTGCTTCTGTTGCATTATTCATTGCCATTTTCCTAGCACTCCAGGTAATGTATATTAAAGTTTCTTTGCTCTTCCACCATAAATATACTTTGTTGAATAATTTTACTAATTAATTATATATATCTTTTTGTTTCATTTTCTTTTATGTTTTTTTTTTATTCAGGCTGTTTCAAAGCGACGTGAGTCAACAATTGGTTATACAAAATTAGCTGTGCGAGTTGAGCCGCCTGATGATACAGAAGTAGACGACACAACCGAGCTCATGACCTAGAAGAAAGAAAAGGAATTAACAAAGAAAATTAAAATTTATTATACTACGAGAAGGGAAATTAATCATTAATCTCCGCACCAAAATTACTTACCAATCTCACCGGAAGAATGAAATAAAGAGATATATATTATATATTAATAGGAATAATTCAGCAACGTCAGAAGAATAAACATGATAGCGTCAATCACTTATTTACCATCACCGATACTTTCGTCTCATGCCAGAAATGAATAAATATTTAAATAAAAAAATAATCTAATGGCAATGAAAAATTAAAAATAATTTTCTCATTGACGATTAGTATAGATGCTAAACAAATGTTCAACGATACGCAAAAACTTGATTATCAATCAAGTGGATCGATGAAACATAAAATAGTCAAGAAATGATAAACAAAAAAAAAATCTACGTATGCATCAGGGTGAAAATTAGGAGAGTATATTTTATCCCAATTATTTTTAATTTTTAACGAATGAGAGAAATCGAACAGAAAACAAAAACGGATATAAAGATTTAAACAAATTAATGTGATTCATTTATAAGAAAAACAAAAAGGCAAGAAGAACGGGTGTATAGTTGAGTTTAATATTTAAGAAAAATTCACACAAAGAATGATGAAGAATAACGTGAAGTGCCTGATTAGTGAGATCCAGGTCATTCCCTTTCCTATCTCCTTGTCTGCAATTGTTTATTACCTTCTTTCTACATTTTTTCAATCTTCTTTACGTCTCATGTGCGCTTTACTAATTCCTCTCTTGTTTCACTTAGGTACATTTGTAATCTTTATACATTCTATTTTATTTTCTCTCTTCGTTTCAATATCACCCATGCGCAGATAATTCTTCATTAAAATCTTGCACAAGTATACAAACAATTTACAAAATAATAGAAAGGAAAAAAAAAATATATATAAAACAATATAATACGTCTTCTCATCTTCGCTCATAGAATAAAAATAATACAATACATACAAAAACGAGATAGGTTGGGGGGGAGAAATCATATACATGTGTACATACTTATAGTAAGTACAGATAGAAAAAAAAATGAAATAAATAAAAAAATTAATAACAACAAACACAAAATACACAAACAAATGAGGCTAATTTTATTTTAGCCATTCACTTCTGTCTCGATTAATCTGATTATCACGTAATTAAGCAACTTGTACATTTTGTAAAAAGAGTTATGGAAAATGAAAAAAAAAAAAATAAAAAAACAAGAACATTATAATTATTATCATAAATAACAAGGCAAAAAAAAAATGATACGATAATTTAATATGTACGTACGTAAATAAGGAATATGGGGATGAATGATTGTGAAAGATTACACGAGAATTATGAACAGGTGAACGAAAACAAAAATTTTAGTGTATAATGAAAATTTGACCTACGAAAAAAATTATATTGAAAAATAATGCGAAAAAAAAAAATATACAAACGTACTTTATTATGGATTATAATTTGTAAAAAAAAAGAAAAAAAAAAGAAAAAGAAAAAAATATTTACTTATATAGATACGTAATTATTCAGTGTCTCAATGTCAGCATAAATATTGAACTGTAAAAATTACGTTTTGTATCAATTTGTTATTAAATTGATTTTATTTTTATCAATTAATATATCGCAACAGTTTTTTTTTTTGTCTCTCATACAGTTTTATTATATATTTTTTATTTAATAATAAAATCCCCACCACTCATTTCCTGAATTTTTGTTTCTGATTTTAACTTCCAATTATATTTATTTTTATAGCAATGTGATTTATATATGCAATTATTAAATTGAAGTGAACATTTTATAAAACAATCACATGAGTTTATGAATAAAACTGTAAAAGTATACGCAAACATGTGCGCAATATGTGAAGAAAACATGTGATGATTTGCATTTATATGAAGTATATGTATCAATAATTTTGCATGACCTGTCTGATATGATGAATTCCATCTTGTGATGCCTATCATTATAATATACTTTTATGATAAGAATGCCATTTCATATAAATAAAAAAATATAAATTCATTGACATATTCAGAAAAATAATTATATTCACAAACATCATTATATTATATATTCATACTAATCGTTACATTTTTTTCTCTTCAAGTCTAACTTAAGAAACAGTGAAGGAAAAAAACAAAAAAATATTGATAAATAATATTTGGAGCAGTGAAAAAAAAAAATTTATCCAATTTATTCAATTACAATTGTTTATATATACAATTAGGAGATCAAATGTGAATAATTAAATACGAAGACTTTGGAGCATGCCAGATAATTCCCGTTCTTTATTTGATATTTCTTGATAAGCCTCACTCCATGGACCGCCAATAATGCTCATTATTTTTTCAGCACGTCTAAGGAAACGTTGAGTTTTTTTACCAATATCTCTGAAATATTTAATAGAAAAAAAAAGTAATAATCAACTCAATAAGTTCTAAATATAAACATGGGAAATTTAATTTATTAACCTGTAGCTCGATGATTTTCTATTCGGTGTTCGTTGCAAATATTGAATGCAAATATCGGTAATTTTATTTAATTCATTGGCGACTTCAATGCTATCTGATCCAAATTTTTCCTCGACAGCAAGAATACTTGTCTCTAAGTAAGATATCGAGTCACACCATTGATTCATAACTACACAAATTTTTCCCAGACTATCATAAGTAATCGTCAAGTCGTCATGATATTTAAATAACCATTTTTGTCTGATCTTCAAACAACGTTCTAAATGATCAAGAGCTTCATCGTTTTTCCCTTGTTGCATAAAATCTTGCGCTAAATTGAATAGTGTCGTAGCATTATTTAAATCATCTGCTCGATTCTTAACATCAGCAGTGCAAATCGAATTGCAATTCAGACATTTGAAAGAATTCAGATCAACATCTGACAATGGCCCGGCACAATTCAGACATTTCAATGCAGTAAAGCGATCCTGGATTTATCAAGAAAAATTAAAATAATACAAATAAATAAATTACGATGATATTCTTATGTATGATTAAACGTTTACAATGAATATAATTACCAAAAAATGTTGTAATTCAGGATCTGTACAAGGTTCGCATTTACATGTAAAACAATATTGATTTTTTAACGCCTCTTGACGCTCTTTCAATCCCATTCGGCGAAAATGAGGACCTGAAAATCAGACAAAATAAATAAATATGTTTTATAGATATAATAAAATATCAATTGAAATGAAGCAAAATAAAATATGAAATAAATTAATTACACGCAGCGTACCGTAACAATTAAATATTTCTCCGCCTGCAGGTATATTTCTAACTGCTTTAACAATCAGATAATCATTCCAGAAGCTGAGAAAATATTACAGTACATTAATTGCATCACTCTATTAATATCAACATCTTTTTTTACTTTCTTAATTATTTTTTGTATTTTTTTTGCTATAATATCATTCAGAAAAATAAACCTACGTGTTCATTATATTTGGATCGCACGAATGATTCATCATACTAACTGATGGATAAATCCCAACGGCAACTCTTTGCTGTTGCTCCTCAAAAATATTTGCTCCCTCAGCATCTGTTAGGTTTAATCGCGTGATTGCGTGACCGTTAGCGATTAGTTGAAGCATATGCCGCAAAAGTAATGTACCAACAAATAATTTCTTGCCCTCATGACACGAAATATCAGAAGAAATAGTAAATTCTTCATTCATAAACTTATCAACCAAACATTTTTTCATATCATTTGTACTTAAAATATTGGTAAAAACTTCCAAGTATTGCACAAGCATCCTGGCAGTCTGATGCAACAAAAAATAAATGAAATTAAAATAACTTTTATCTTTTCAATAACTTAAATACCTTTTTGAATAATTAATTTATCGTACAATACTGTATATAATTAAATCATCTGTTGATAATTTATGAATATTGGTCACTAATTCTTGAACCTCATTGAATTTTGTATTATCATGAATTTCAATTGATGAAAAAAATACTTTTACAGCTAAATGAGCAATTCCTATTTGTTTCCAGATACTCATTTCATAACCAACACATTCCCATTTGTGATAAGACAACCATGAAATGCTCCAACATTTTTTGCTGCAATACAAAACGTGTGGACAGCCTCTACACCTAAATTAAATTTAATAAATCAATTTTCATATTCAGATCAATGTACTAATTTTTCTCTTTTTTGTTTTATCAATCTAACTCACGGATATCCAGCATTGGCAATATGTTTGCAACAATGCACGCAAATTAAATTTGATACAACATGATCCAATGTTACAAAGGCAAATGGTTTTTCAACATAAAGAACATCACCTCGTTTGATAGCACTTTTAGTCTTAACATATCTACCTCGCGTAGGCGAATAATCGCGTGTTAATACTGACGATGCAGATGAATACATTGGATTTGGTGGAAGTAAATCTTCTGGAGACCATTTAATAACATCCGGAAATTTACGAACTTTTTGTTCTAATAATTCATTCATTTCCATTGTTAATTTTCCAATATTTCTCATAACATTTTCTGCATTGGAAATTATGTAAAAGACATTTATTTTTTTTCTTTTTTAATAGTATGATAAAAAAAATATGAATATTATAATTATTATTCCAACCTCTATCATCCGCTGAGATATTCTCATCAATTGTAATCAAGTTTTGTGCTTTAGTAAGTTGTTCATCAGCTCGACTTGCGTCGTATAACTTTATCCAACATTGTGCCGCTCTTAAATGTAATTTTGGACGCAATTCCGTAGGGTAATTTGATGCAAATGCCACGTCAATATCTTCTAAGCAACTCTACAAAGACAATAATTATTACTGTGACTTAATTCCAATGTTCGTCGTTAAGCAATCATAAAATATCAACTTTATTAAGTAGATATCAACATAGAATGTACCGCATATATTATATATGTACTTACTTCATACTCACCCATGTGAAATAATGCAGCCGATCGATTTGCAAGGCTAATTGAATAATCGCCATTATCAAAAATAGCGTATTTTGCACTAGTTGTATATAATTCAACGCTAGTTAGATAATTTTTCTTTTTAAAAAATTCATTACCCTCATTCTTGAATGATTTTGCTTTTTTACTACATTTTTGTATTTTAAGTTCACTTTGTTTCTCCAACCATAATGTCAGCAATTCTCTGAAATAAAAATTAATTTATAATATAAATTATTCAAATATATATTGAAAATTAATTTTCAAATATTTTTCCTTGAATATTCTCTCACCCAACAATATCATTGGACATCATTAATGCCATTACTTCATGTTCATTTTGTTTATTATTAAATTCTTTGTATAAATTCGTTGTACGTAATTTACGATGGATAAATTCAAGAACTGATTGCCACTGCATAATGCTTTCATATGCAAATAATATTTTATTTTTTCTTTATTTGTGGAATCAAATAAATTATTGAAATAAAATTTTTTTAAATAGATCGAAATTAATGTTGGAGTTACCGATGGAATAAGTATGAAATTGATTTTGAGGTTATACTCATTATTTGACTTCAATAGTCAAAACATATGAATTTTATCATTCATAATATATATTAGAATAAATTAAAATATATAACAATAATATTTTTTATGTAGTGATATAATTTACAATATATACATAGGTTACAATAATTTATTTAATTTTAAAGTCATGAATTATAAAGTACAATCATTTTAGCAAAGCCTTATTATATCATTCCTATTTTATATAATTAATATATTATTTTCGCATGCATCAACTACTACAATAATTTCCGATTTTCACATTTTAATAAAATCAACAACATAAATATATATTTTTTTATATATAACTCCGAATTCGTACCAATAGAATGTTTAAATATATTAATTTCAACAATTTGTTCATATATTTTCATGTTTCCATTTATTATGCCGTTTGGAATTAAATTGAAAAAAAAAAATTATCTATATCACAGCGATCGAAATGTGATAAACAAAATATTTCCAAAATGAAAAAAAAAAAAAAAATAATAAATAAGATGAATTAAATAACCATTCAATAAATTCAATCTCACAATAAAATTATCCAATAATTCTATTTTCATAGTCAAATTTTCAAAAATTAGAAAAATTTTGTGCACCTCATGAAAATAAATAAAGCATTTATATAAACTATACTCCACACTATTTAAATGTGTATATATATAGTCTATAAGTATCAATGTCCTGAGATTTCTCAACATTATTAAATTTTTATACAGAATTAAAGTTTTTTCGTTTTTTTTTTTTCAGTCTGGTCAATCTGATATTTATATATTCAATATAAATATGTAATTGTCATAAGTGTCATTAAACTAACTATATAATATTTCGACGATTAATAAATTTATAATTCACTGATTATTATTATCCGTTTGACACAATGAAGAAAGTATGTCCTCATATTTTTCCATATTCATTTCAAATGTTTCCAATTGTTTCGTTAAATCACCAACTTGTTCTGCCAATGTTTTTTCCTCAATAAAACCTTGAAGTTGGGGTGCACTTTGACATTCACGATAAAATGCACCGAGATCACTATTTGTATTTGTCCCAGCAAACGGCGTTTTCTGCATCAAATTGTCGTATAAAAAAAAAAAAAAACACAAATTAATAGATGAAATTGATTTTGTTTGCCTCTTATCATCAAATAATGCCAATTGTAATAAATATAAAACAGATAACAATGGCAATCTTGATGTAAACTTAATATAATTACCAAGTCTACCATAATGAAATCATCGTTGGCACTGGTGATAGAGCAGCTACTGCGTCTCGATCCATTTCTTGAATTGCATTTAGATGTAATATTATTTTCATTATTCCCATTATTGCTATCTGATGTTGTAGCAATAATATTACTGATTGTTGTTCCCATAACAGGTGCTGATGTAGTTGCAGCAACATTGGCATGTCCCAATGTCACAGAGTTCATTATTTCCGGTGGTATACCCGACGGCGATGAATTTTGTCGTGGTGTCAATAGTGAACTAAACGGTACATCGGGTATAACTAAATCATCTTCATTAACCACAACCTGTTTATTAACTACAAACGCCCCAACTTTGATTGTATCACTAAGAGACTTTGAGATTTCTTCACTGTAAGAAAAAACAAATAAAATAAGTAACAAGTATTTATAAATGTGCAATTATATTTGATAATAATTTGTAAATAAATTTAACAAACCTCTGTTGATATCTAGCATGACGTGGACTGAGATCTGAATGAAAATGATCACTTTTGAGCATAATTGAATCACGACTGGTATGCGTTGGTGATATTGTCATTTTAGTTCTATATGATACCGATAAGTGTATTGTACCAACAGGAGTACACAATTGACCAACTCTAACATGTTTATAATTGTCACCTAATGATAAATACGAATTAATATAATTATTTGAATGTAAAATATAAATGAATATAATTCAAAAATTATTTATATTCATAATTATTTGTTTCAATACCTAATGTGTGAAGTTGCGGCTCGCCCATGTAAATTCTGTAGCAAATAACATAAGAATCTGGGCCTTGACTACGACTCAACTTATATGCGGGCGTAACACGTGACACAGAAACTAAAGATTTTAATAATATTCCCATTCTATTGTACACTGTATATGTTACTCTTATTGTTGGATCACTTTGCTCGGGCAATACACCCAAACTCCATGTTTCCAATACCATTGTATCACCTTCAATTGTTCTCAATGATATTTCAATGCATAAAGGTATTGTCGAACTTATTATTTCACCGCACAATACTTTTTTTGCTTCTGCTAATACTTCAGGTAAATCATGAACTGCCAAGTTGAACTGTAATAATAAATTTTATTTATAATCAGCATTGTTAATAATTAGAAATAAAAAACATGATTTATAAGTAAATATATCGTTGAGTGAAAGCTAATTTGATTTAACTAATTTATAATGTTATTTTAATCATATGTAAAAATTCAAATGAATTGAATATTTAAATTTGATATTTAATTGAAATTCTTTCGATAATTGTTTTATCCAAATAAATTTATATATAATTTTCATGGATTTGATTTCACTGTGAAACAAGTGAAAATATGCTAATCAAATTAAAATTAATTTTGAAACTGAATAATTAATATTAAAGATTATTACTTAATCAAAGTAGCTTTAAATCAACATCAATATAAAATATGTTCATCATACCCAATCTGCACCTGACGAATCAGGTTTACATTTAGTTATAACTTTTTCACCTGATCTTGATTGTACAATAATTTGTGCTGCTTTTAATGCCAAAAATTTCATGAATTTATCCAATTCCTTTTTGTCCTGCATACTTAATTTCATCGCAGACATTATTTTTCAATTATTATTATACCTCTATTCACTATTGATAATCCACCAAATGACAAAGTGATGTGTGTGGAATTGTACAACAATGTAAAATTGAAAATTTTTTTTGAACATTGATCAAAATGTTAATCATTGTAAATTCAAATTGATTCATCGATCAGATCTTCACATTTGTATTTCACAAATAATTTCACATGTACATTAACAGTCAATTGAATTTTACTTCAAGCTCAAAAAAAATTCTGCTGGTACTATTATTTAACTGAATATCTATATACATATAAATGTACTCTGAATTTGCATCAATTTTTACATTTTTTCTCCTTCTTGTTTTTTTTGTTGCAAGCAATAATACATATTCAATATGTATATAAAAGTACAATGGTAGTTATTTACAATACAGAATAATGTTTCACAAAAATTTTCAATCCAAAATGTTTTTCTTCTTTTCTTTTTGCTTCAATTAAATATGTATAGACATATTAATCAATTGTCAATTGCACATTTGATCAATGGTTGATTGATTTTATGTCCAGTCACATTGGCCCTCGTGTCAAACACGTCTTGCAACAAATTTTGTTATTATATTACTTTATTATAATTGTTGGATATTGATGACAAATGACAATGATCCAAAATCATTGACAGTCATCACTAGTGATTGCATGGTTAGTAGAACTCATACACGCACAATATTAATTATATGTATTTAACATAAGGTAAATATAAATCTGTGAAGTGAAAAAGCGAAATATACAGATATATGTAAGATAATTTTAGCCTCAATGGGCTAATGTTTAGCCAAAAAAGTGTCAGTACATCTAGTAGTTACACACAGAGAGAGAAAATAGTGGTTTCACGAATTAATTAAAAAATACCACGGCAGATGGCGCATTGGTTATAATTTTTGGTGATGCTGGCTATACTGAATAACTAAATATTATTTTGACCGCCATAAAATTTATAATTTATATGCGAATTTATTTATGAAATTCGTCAATGCGATTATAATATAAACTAAATAACAAATAGGAATGGATATTTTTATCATATCATCGATTTTATCATAGGAAAATTATCTTAATCTTTTAAATGGAAATAGGTTATGTTAATTATACATACGTATTCCCTTCTTAGAAATTATCGAGTTCCTCTGTAATATTCAAAAACTTATTATTTCTAATTTACTAAATATTCTAACATATTTACGCAATAGATAATTTAAAAATGTAATTTTGTATATATAATATAATCATTAGAATTATATGTGAATGTGGTTATATTAGAGAGAAATATCAGATGGAAAATTCTATTGAAATTATTTATTAGAATATATTTTTTATTCAAGTAGACTACATAACTTTATTTATTATCTAATTAATTAATTATTAATTAGTATATCGAGAAAAAATGAACTTTTATCCATTTATTTAATAGTGAATTCATCATAGACAAAATGCATGTAAATGAATATTTTTAAACGTTCCAATCTTTCCCAATTTTAGAAAGTTGGTAATATTTAATTAATTTAATCGAATTCATAATTATATAACTATATATATATAATTATATATTTTATAACTTCAAACATTGTATCAATAAATCACGTAAATGCGATGTACTTTTAATAATCATTTTCATGACAGTAATATAAAAATTAACTAAACAACAGATTAATTTTAATCCTCATTAATATATTTATTCTCTATCACTACGTTTTTCCTCGTAGTGTATACATATGCTTATCCCATAAGTATATAAGAAAGCCGCCACGTGGTCATGTATCACGTGTATATATTCTTGCATTCATAAATTTTATTTTATGACAAATAATAAAAAAATATTTACACATTTGACAAAAAAAACAATTTTAAATGCTTAATTCTTGAAAATACTATATGAACAATACTAACATACTAACATAGTCATCAAGCCCATGATAATAATCTCGAATTTTTATACATTACTTTGTCATCCAAAAATAATTTACTGCGCACATTATTTCATGATTGACGTTATTATTGTCAAATACATCAACAAAAATATTACTTCACTGTATAATAGAATTTAATTGTTATATCTGTCAAAAACCATAATCTGAGTCATAAAAATGCTATTATGAAGTATATCTATATGAACGTTGGATATTTCATCATTTTCTTCATATCATGTTTTCTACAACTGATATAATATGATAAAAAAATATCAGTCAAACTCAATTCACATTAATACATAGTTCTGAAAGAAAAAAAAAAAGAAAAAATTAATTATATTTCATTATTTCAATGATTTATCCATCATAACCTCAATCTTACAATAACCATAAAATATAATTTAAAAAACTAAATACATATTAAATATATTCATTGACAATTAAATAAAAAAATCGAAAATAAAATAAACAATTATAAATTATATCAAATTGTACATCTGTCTATCCAAAATTCAATATATTTTTGTCATTGACTGTACACATGTCGGCATACCAACTGCAATGGAAATTTCCACTGGACGCTGCTGCTGCCACCGCTGTTGCCATTGCTGTATGTCGCCGTTGTTCGTCCGGTTACAATTCTCGTCGTTAGGCCCGTCATGTCGCGCCCTAGGCGCATACTATACCACCGTATCTCGTTGTATTATGTCGTTTTATGCTGAAACACACAACCAACAACAATATCTATACATTCACACATATATTCTTATGCATATACATAAATGCACAAGCATATACTTACCATTGGCTCTATATTATCGACTTGATTGAACCAACTGCGATCACCATTCACACTTCCTATCCCACAATATCCGAATCCATCATATTCATTTTGTATTGCGTAACCAGACGGTTAGTCACCTCATTCCTTCTCCTTATTCATGTATATTTATTTATATACATATGTATTTATTCCTCCTTCAATTTTTTTTCTTTATATCTTATTAATCTCGCTATATTATAAAAATGTACCCTACAACTTTCTCCTTCAAGTCCTACACTATCGTGCAGCGCCATTTTTTTTCTTCTTATTTCAATTTGAATTAATTTATTGAAGAAAAAAAATTTCCTCTTTTTTTTTTTTTCTCAATCACATTAATATTAATGTGAGATAAATGAATATGATTATTTTATTTATAGATTAAAGAAGAATGTTGATATAATAGTTTTACTGTAATACAGTAATACAATGTTTATGATATGTTGAGTACTTTTGCAATTGATTGTACCCGCGCCTGTTCAGACTTTACACAGCAACAAAGCATCAGCAGCAGCAGCAGCAGCAGTAACGCAGGCCTCTTTTTCCATCTACATCGAAGAGAGAGACCTTACTTCGCCTCTCTTGCACAGGAACATGCATTTCGAAATTATTCTATATAAATGTATATATATACATTGTTTCACAAAGTATATATATACGAATGTATGTGTATATTATCCCGAGACGTTTCACATTAATGCCTACGCTTTCCCTGTATACGAGTGAGACATAAATAATTCATCCCATAAATACGTGCGGATTTATTTCAAATTGTATTTTTTTAATATTAATGTCAGTAGTATTGTCGAAAAAAAAAAAAATAAACAAATTATTTAAAACTTTTAGAAAATGATTTATGACGTAAATTCATAAAGGATATTTAAAAGTTCATTCATTAAATAATTCATTCATTCAGTATAAACATTAAATACGATATTTTAAATTAGTATTAATATTATTTTATGACGTACATTAATCATCGGAATTTTAATGATTGTCACATCTGATATAATTTAATAATTTAAAAAGTCCCATTAATTTATGCATAAATATAAACATACAATATTTTGTATTTAATTTAGTTTAAGGTCACTGCATTGACTCTCATGTATAAATATTTTCCTTTATTCAAGATCAACGTTTGGAGATATTTGATTGTTGTATTGAATTCATGTACATATGTACAAATATTTTTCAAAAGGAATAACACGACGGGGAAGTGATTTTTCTGTCTGCACAAGGTCTGGATAGAATCACTGTATGAAGTCTGACTTTGCCACAACGTCATCAATGCAGAGAAGGAGAAAATTATAATGTCAAGACAGAGATGCGAAATAAATAGATATTATTATTTTTATTATTCAAAGAGGGTGGTGCAAGTGGCGACGAAAGGTCTGGGTCGAAGTTAGTCGCACAAGGATTGAAAATTTGGGACAACGTGCATGATGATGGTGGCAGTATAGTAACTACAGTAGTAGTAGTAGTAGCAGTAGTACACACACGTATATGCTCAGATAACCCCGAAGGATTTAATATGAACATGCACGGTGATCAAAAGAGAATAAGGGGGAGATCGTGTACATATATATCTGTGGGTGTGCGTGGGTTTAACCTTGAAAGTCTTCTAAATACGTCACTGGACAGAGTGGCGACAACGGTTTCATATATATATATATATATATATGAATATGTAATAGAAAAATATATAATATATGTTGACCAATGAACTTCCAAACTAAAAATATCTACACGAGTACTATGTAAAATATTTAGTATTATTTTTGAGATACTATTTATGACTGTTTATTAATGGAAGATTTTTTTTTTTCACATTCATTTTTGGAAGTTAATCAATAAATTTACATATGTTATATAATGTACACGCATTTATAGTTTTAGTTGTATAATAAGGAGTTATTATGAAAGACAATTTCTGAGGGATGATGTGGCTATTTGTCAGATTAATTAAATGTTATAATTATAAATAATTTATTGTATGATAAGAAATAATTATGGCGTATAAAAATGATACGTTTTATGTTTATGATATTTTATACGTGAGATTGAAATTAATTTATTTCTTGGTATTTTTTTATTTATTTTATTTTTTGTTTTATGACGATAAATATTCCTCTCATCAATTACAATATTTTTTTGTTGATGACAATTGAATCAATATAACCGTTGACAATATTTATAATCGCAAAATTTAACAGAAGATTATATTAAATATATATACATATAGAAGCTTGGAAAATTTATCTCTTCTTTCTTTTGGATTCTATATTTTTTTTATATTCATAAATTTAGTGCTGTTTCATTATTAATAAAATATGATGATAAAATATTTTTCGACTTAATCATTAAATTGTCACTTATTGAAATGACTATATGATAGTAAATATTTGTGTTAATCTTTTTATGAATTAACAACCTCAAATTTGTTGATAAAAAAAAAAAAAATGAATTATATCTATAAAAATTTACAAATCCTCATAGTTTATTAATTTGAGACAACGATAAAACATTTATGTATACATATACAAATATATAAAGTGATAAAATATAATTATAAATTAACTATATCACATTAATAAATGAAAAATAATAATTTTATTTATTTTCTGTATATATAATGTACGAATGTAATATGATTGTGGTCTCCAGTTTCAAATTACTCAAGAATTGTAATAGTCCTCATATTGCCATAGGAAAATTCCACTTGCTCATACTATATTTTCCCCTCTACATTATATACTTTCTCCCTTCTTCATTTAAACATTATACATTTCATGTTGCATTTCTCTTCATCATAAATGCATTCAAACATTAATTTTTCTTCTTAATCTTCTACTCGCAATTCGTACGTCTCATTTGCTTTTGTAATATATAAATATAAACGACAACATTCTCCGTGATACAGAGAAGAGTTTACTAAATAGTCTCAGCTAATTTTAGTACTATTCTATTTTTACACACTCTCAATATTGTCTTCTCTTGAATCTCAGCATGAGTTGTATGCACTGTATCTGTATATACTCATGACTACAAACATAAATTGAATAAAAAAAAAATCTCAACATATTCAAAATAAAATAAAAAAAATTTTTCTTTATTTTCTTTTTTCATTACAGATTATTCAAATTAAAAAAGGCTTCAATTAAATTATTTCTAGCAAACACATATAACAATCCCTTTATAGATAGCTAAATAAAAAAAAAAAAAATACCAAATGTTATTGATTTGAAAATAATAGATGAAGAATGAATAGAAACGTTAATAAAAAGAAGGAAGTAAAAAAAAAATATTTGCTATATCGAGTTGAATAGACAAACGTAGAGGTAACAATATATATATAGAAAAGCAACCAATATAAAAAAATATAAAATTAAAATAAAGAAAAGAATGGAAGAAATGGGGTGGGGTAGTGCGCGTCAAAAGACCCTGCCTGCATAAACCGGCACGTTGTGAATTATATACACAGTACACATATACGCACGAAATATCGTGGACATAGCAAGTATGGGGGTAGAGGATAGCCGACAGAGGGTTCTAGAAATAAGTAGGGGAACACACGTTGTGTTCAAACCTGTTAGGGAAAGGGAAATAGATGTTTGACGAGTGGGGATTGGTCGAATGAGGATGGGAGACGAATTTTATTGTGGAGGGGACACGCAAGACTTCTCCACGAAAAGCTGTGTCGTAGCGTTTCACATCATATAAACCTCATTCCTTGTTGAGACCTATCGACAGTTAGAACGATTATTGTTCACAAAAGGTTTCGTTAAACCTTTTGTGGTTTAATTCATCAAATACATATAAATACAGAGAGATATATATATACATATATGTATATTTACACATATTTAAAGAAAAAAAAAGTATATATGTATACGTTTTTTACTTTTGAGAGAGGAGAATAAAAAAATTAAATTGACGAATTTAAAAGAGAATCGAATTATTTTACACAGTGACAAAAAGAATTGTTTTTTTTTTTTCTGTTTTTGAGAAATAGATAAATAAACACACTGACAATAAATATATTTGTTATATGTATTTATTGTTATATCTATATGCAATTTATATGTATATATAAATATATTATATTTGTACATATGTGTGTGTAAGGCTGAGAAAATCAAATTATATAGATATTACGAAGGCAAATATAGAAATTGACGTTAAATATATTTATATCTTTTTACATTCTCTCTTCTCTATTTCACCGGAAGTGTGTCAGCACGTGTTATATTTTGTTTTTCGGTGTCGCTGATCACGAATAATATAAATATTGTATTTAATATTATTCCAACAACGAAATTGATTATAATATTGTAAACAGGAGAAATAATAAAATATAATAAAGGAAAATAATCCGAGTGAACGTGTGCGCAGACAGGAAATTTGGAGCGCTTATTTTTGAAAAAGGAAAGACAAGTAACATATAATTACAAGTCAATTGAATAATAAGGGAAAGAAGAAATTCAAAAATTGAGCAAACATGTCGAAAAAAGTGTCAAATTCGGCGTCAGCGCCAATTCACGGGGGTGACTTTAAGGTGAGTTTTTATTTCAATTTTAATTATATAATATACTTTCTTTCCTTTTTTTTTTTTATTATCACATACTTGAATCTAAAATAAACAGTAAATGAATTATAGATTTGAATAAATAGATATAGTATGTACGTACTTCCGGGCAGAGATAGCTGATGACCTCGGATTAAATCCGGCGGCGTTTAGTGAATATAAATTACGGCGGGTAAAAGAAAGAAAGAAAAAAATTTTTCAACACATGCTTATGTTGCACTTTTTCATTTCTCTACTTCGCATATGTAATATACACATACATACATACATACATACATGCTCATGTGACACAAAAAACGCTTCCTCTCGAATATAAAAAAATAATATAATACATAAATATAACTAGAGTTTAAAATATCAGGTCAACATTTTTTTTTCTTCTTTCACGCTATTATCCCACGCGCGTTTATATTATGAATTCTAAAATGTTGTACGGGCATTTAGGTTTCGAGTCAGGTATAACATCCGAATTAACACATCTATATATACACATATACATATACATATATATATATATTTGATTGTGTAAACGCATAAATAAATATTAAAATACCCAACGGGATTTTCTTGTATACCCTCATACAATATAAATCGTAAATCATCCAAATTCTAGCCCTAAGAAACCCCAGATTTTCTCTTATATTCTTCATCTTCAATATAATTGATATGTACACACACATATATATCTATATAAAAAGAAGAAGAAAGAAAAAAAAATTCATGAGGCCCTTGTGTATTAAAAGTCGCACATGCGCACAAAATTCAAAAACTTTTCACCGATTGGCTGTAATATCGCGTGACTCAATGCAATTCCCGCGTTAGAGACGAATATGAGTATAAGAAAGCTATATAATCCCTATATACACACAATCATCTATACTTATATGAACTTTTTGCAGAGATCAATATAAATATACATATACATAATTACATTAGAAGGTTTAATCGATAAGTTCAACGACACGTGATTGACCGGCCAAGTCAAATCAATAATTCGCATGAACGAAAAAAGTAAATGAAATTTAAATCCCTCAATATTTTGTATATACATATTATTGTTTATTTATGGTATTTATCAAGTTAATTAAATGAACAATGTTTGTAATATTAATTTCATCAGGTGATGGATGATGAATTATAATTATCTATTAAATACTGAGAGAGTATTATTATTCAGATTGAAATTTAATTTTATAATTGTAACGGATTAATTTTATTTATTTATTTATTTTTTCGTATGTTCATGGACGAGTACATAATTCATGAATAGCAATGACACAGTTTCATAAATCTACGGTTGTATTTACGTTCATATACATATGTTTATGTATATTTATACGTGTATGTGTTTGGACAGAGCCTGTTTCAACTTGCAAGAAGATTATTTCCACGCGTATGTTGAGCTCGTGTCGTATAATCTGAACGCCGCTGCACAATCATCCGTGTAATAATCGCGATAACATAACATATAAACTGCACGTATATACATACATACATTAATATAGATAGACTTATAACAATATGATGTAATGCAAGCTGTTACTAACTTACATTACATGCAGTTATACCTGCCATAAAATTCATACACATTGTTTTGTATTTTCTGTCATTTTTATTTCATTGAATAAATCTTTTTATCATTTCATTCCTATTATATATCTTCATTTGTTTTTGTGTCAATTTAATAAAATCCGACGAGGTATTTCTTTATCATTTCAAGGCCATTTTGTATAATTAATATTTAATTGATCATTTATATTAATAGAATTTCATTGAATTCGAAAAAATTTTATTCACATCTCGTATTTTTATTTAAATGTAATACGCGACACTTTAATAAATATTTCTTGTTATGTTTACTGTCATTGTATGGGAAAATTAAAGGCAGCCAAGCGTTCTTTATTTGTTATTATATATTAGTAATATGTCAGCAATGTAGAACTATTCAGTTATGTTATAGAATATAGAGATATTGTAAGAACTAGGTAGTAAAAATGTTTCTTTATCTGTAGGCTTCAAATATATCTTGAGGGGAAATACAATTGATTCTTTGTAATGCCAGCAGGGGCAGCGGAGAAATTTCCCCCAGGCACTTTTGTGGTTTCTCATTCTCTCTGTATAATCTATATATATATATTTATTCTATATATGATATACATGTTCTATGGTTCTTCATGGTTTTAATGCTTCATGAGTTCATATGTACTCAATAAAACCACCATTGTGTAAATATTTAATTCAGTACAAGCATTTTTTTTTCTCTCAAACTTTTTTTTCTTTTTTTTTTTTTTTTAATATTAGGTATTGATTCTTTATCTTGAATTAAATTTAATGGCATTTGGATGTTCGAAACGAATCATTTTAAATATATTTTTCGTGACAAGTTTTCTAACGAAAGGTGGCGCCAGTGTGGAGTGGAATTTTCCACTGTTATGTCAAACTGTGAAGAATTAATGAGGGTTTCTTGGAAGAAAACAGAGGCGCCTACTTAAAAATATAACACTTGTAAACAATTTCTCTTGACGTTTTTTATTAGAAAATTTCAAAATTATGTCAATGTTTTTCTGGTTTATATAGATAAATAATAAAATTAAAACGTATACATAATAATTAATATGAAAAGAACTTTTATTCGCTAGTTAGACTTACTGTATTATTTCTTTTATTTTTTCCGTCTGTATATTATTATCAACTTAAACATATAATTGCTGAATGGAAGTAAAAAAAAAAAAAATTCCTTACCATTAAATGACTATAAAAAAAAAAAAAATGCCAGACAGTACAATTCTCAAGGACCGGTTTGTATATGAAGACTCCCATTCTATTCAGGGACACATAACACAATTCAATTAAAATATATAGAATAAATAATTAATATGGATTGAAAGTCATCTAGTGATTTTCACCCAACTTCCCATGCCCTTCATCTGTCAAAAATTTCACTTGTCAACAAAAAGAAACGTGAACTAGTTTAGAAATTATTATAAGAAATTTGAAAATAAAATGTCATGTTAATCATGAATTATTTTTCCTCAGTATTTCAAAAATAAATATGACAGTCTATGATTCATCTTGAAACAATTTTCCATTTACACCTCGTATGTGTTATAACTGCATATTTTTAATACAACAATAATGTAAGATAATACACGATAAGTAATACATATACAGAAGACGAACATTTTTTATGATAATATAGAATTGTGATAATCTGTGAATGTTAAAAATTCAATTGCTGAACCAAGAATTAAATGAGTCATTGAGTTAACAAACTCTGTATTTAATATTTTATTTTAGCGATATATATATGTGCAAATATGTACATACTGTTGTGAACAATCTATTCTGAAAATGGTGATTTGACATGACGACATCGTTATTAATATAAATTTTATATATATAATAAATTGTTGAATGGAATATTTTTATAGAATTTAATATGATTGAATGACATGATCAATTGACATTTATTGATATTACAGTGACAATATAAAAATTATATCCAGACAATACTGGTTAACGGCCAGACATTTTGACTTGTTCCACATTTTCATCGTGAGACAACATATAATAAAACTAATAGTACACTCGCACATTCGTTATTGTCAATTGACGCCGATAAAACTTTTGTAATTTATATATTATTTACTCGGGTTTAATAAACGATGTGTATTCAATTTCACATCAATGATATTTATCGATTGGAAAATTAATTGTGGTTATATATCATATGGAAACCAAGAAAAAAAATGACAAGGCTGATGTAAAAAAATAAAACAATAATTATACATATATATACACTTTGAATTGTCATTATTTAAATTCGTTCATTTATGTAAACAAATATTAAAGCGGGGGAAAAAAAAAATATTAATTAATTTTGCGTAAAGTTTCTTTTTCAATTCTTCATCATATTTTTTTATTTATTTTTCATGCGTTTCCGATTTTTTTTTTTTCACATCGCACATTCGTTGACTTCAAGGATGACACTATTATATTCTTATCTATATCAGACAGTGAAACATTAACAGTTTTATTTATTGTATTGTACATGTGCAGTATAAGACTTTTTCAATTCTATAGTTCTACATTCAATTTTTATTAAGCACAAAGTAGAATAAAAAAAAAAACCTACGTTGAAAATAACCTACTGTATCTATAATATAATTTGACAATACTTAATTTGAATATTTGATTAAATTATCGAATGATATATACGACAATTAAATACAAGAAATATATCAATAATTTGTATTATAATGATGGGTGATTGCGCAATTTTACGAATATCATTAAATGCATTTGCCACGTGGATATACGTTTATGTATATAATTATATATATATATATATATAAGTATAATATATTACATACTTTTACGGTTGTAGATTGAATTCATTTGTATATATAATTCAAGGCCAATGCGGCCAACGCACACTGACCCATAATATTTCTGTTATGTCTATATTAAAAATAAAAATTAACGAAAAAAAAATTATATATTAATAAAAATTAATCGAGAAATAATATCAGCCTTGACAGATGATGCAGATTATATAAAATAGGGTCGATATTTATTTGATCTTCATATGTGTGATTCATTCAATACAAAATAAAGTTTTTTTTCTTATTCTTTCAAATATAAATTGGTCATTGACATTATGGTTTCTTGACATGATAATGTATTTCATACAATTTAATACAATGTTAAAATTGTTTATTATTAATATATTCTTCCCAATGCGCATATCAATATTGAATTTTTTTTTTTTTATTTCTCTTTCAAATTGTGATTGAGAAAAAAAATTTGATATATTTTTAGTACACACCAATGGCTCTTCACTAATCGAAATGATATTAATATATTGAGATAAATGTAGGTATTGTGAGAAGTTTCAATATGTATTAGTGGTAATTTATAACGAATTAAATTGAAAAGGTCAAGTCACTTACATCCTCTCTCATCTTCATTTGCAAAATACGCGCGATGGTATTATATTTTTTTTTTTTTTCAGGGGCAAAAAGTGTGTGTATTGTATTTATATACGTAACGTTATAGCCATGTGCTTTACTTCATGATAATATATAAGGATGTGACGTAGTCACCGCTTGACGAGATTTAGTCAATCATTATTATACACGTATATATATACATAAAGTGATATATTGCATATAGAATAATTGAGGTATACTTACCATATTAACCATTAGCTCCAGCTCATAGTGTCAATTTATTTATTCATATGTAATTATATTATTTTTTTTTCTTGTTGACACAAGGAAGTCATTGTCGAATATTGTCAATATAAATTTGCAAATTGGCTATTTAAATTACTTTTTATTAGATACATTTTTTTTTTGCCAATGTACTTTACCTTTATTTCCTTTAGTAAATTGTTTTCTATTGTTAACAGATTTAAATTCATTCAACCATAGTGTAGATAATTGTATTTTCAACTAAATGTTTGAGCCGTTTATATAAATTGCGTCGTAGTATGAAATGACCTCGTTATGTTTGTGGTAATTTTTTTTTTTAATGTATAAATTTTGGTTTAATCTATTTATTAAAAGTCAATTTGTATTCTATTAATTTTACACGTGGCCATGATGTATAGAACACAAACGTCGCGAATACACATGTATGTATATGTGTATATATGTATATAATGTTGCTATCAGTTTTTAAGTGATGTGTATACGTCAGTAGATGATAAGAATAGTTGAGGAAATCGCTGTGACAATTGAAATTTATTTATAGATGAGAAATTTTTTTTTTCCTTTTTATTTCGTTTGAAATTTGATGATTTATAGTTGAAAACATTTTTTTTTTTTTTGTCTTTGAACTAAGTATGTTGAACAATAATTATTTGTTTTATAAATAATTTATTTGGTAATAGGATGAAATTTTTGTATGTATTGAAACAAAAATAATGACCGGATGCATCGATATATACATATGGCCATACACCAGACTGTATTATTTATTACGAAAATTATGTTGATTGACGCGATTTGGCGCCAGTAAAATATTATTTCCGTTGCAACTCATCTAACGACCAGATTGCATCATCTAATAACTAATACTCACAATTATCTATTAAATAAACAAAAAAATGAAAGCAGTAGTATTTTTAAAATTAAATTAGCACACCAGAATAACACATTTAAATGTTAAAATATCATTTCACCTAATATAAAATATGCAAAATGAATAAATTTGTAATAGAAAAAAAATTTTCTTTCAAATAATTCTTATATTATTTTCTGAAAATTCAGCCAAGAAGTGGCGCCATCTCAGTGTGTAAACATAAATAGAAAATCATTGGAGCGTTGAATGAGTTTCGCCCATCGACAGAATTTTCATTGCTCGTCTTCCCAGAATTTTATTTTTATTTATTTATTATTTTTTTTTTTTCATTTATTTATGGGACTAAAGTGATGTTAATGAATGACTCAGAGCGATACACAGATATATAAAAGAAAAAACAATTACAATAGAAATTGTTTTGTAATAATAATGTGCTTGAACAAATGGTCTTATATATTAAACAGACGCGCGGAGGGTCAACACATTTGCTCTTCCTATTTTTGCATCGGCTGTAGACCGAGGCAAGATTGAGAATATATATTAAGAGAAGCTTGCTACGTCCTCGGGACATTCTAATACGTTTTGGCAGCGAACCGTCAGCTTTCTGCGTCTCAATGTTGCATTTACTCGCCAGTATTTCCAACGTAAACCACCGGATAACAACAAAATAGAATCACACACTTATAAGGATGTATAGAAGTGTACTCTTCGTTTATATAAAAGTCACTTACCGGTTTGTGTTACTGGATAACAGACGTCTATAAGCAATTGTGAACTAGTTTAATGAAAATTTAAATACAATTTATTCATTGTTATACATCTCATTTTAAATGGTTTCAAATATACCTTTTTCGTTTTCTTTTATTCATATTTATTTTATTTAGTCTATTTCATTTGGTATTTTTTTAATTAAATGAGAAGTGATGCCATGGATAATACGCAATAGTTCAAGTGCAAATGTGAGGATAATATTGAATGACGCGGCGTCTATAGAATTACGGAAATTTTTCATTAAATAATTTAAATGAGAATATAATTATCGAATTAAATTTGCGAAGATAAGAAAATAAAAAAATATAATTGTGATACAGTGAATAATAATTTGAGATAATTGAATGTTATGGATCATGTTACTCAAAGTCAATTAAATCTTTTACACTTATTGAATTAACTTAAATTACTGCGCGTTACGAATTAATTTATAAAGTGTATATGATGAAATACTACATTTGGAAACGTCTGGGAATTTAAGTGGCAATTTAATATATTTCTAGTGAATGAAAAATACAAGATATTAATTTTATAAATGACGTTGACATTCAAAGATTAGTAAAGACGAAGAATTAATATTGTGCTTTTAAAATTTATTTATTTACATGGTGTTATAATTTGCTGTCATGATTTATGTGGATACAGAAAGTGGTGATGATGAAACATTTGACGTTGAGATGAGTTCTCTGTCGTCACATTATCTACAAGATGATGGACGAGGACGAGTTAATAAATTTGTTCTATTATTTTTCATACAATTCATTAATCAATAATAATACATTACATGTTATTAATTTAACATTACTACAACGACATAAATAACACAAGAAAATTTTATAGTTTCAATAAATAATTGCCAATAGTCGTCACAGTCAACAATTAAATATTTTATTAATATCGCAAAGTATTCACTTTAATTTGAATTGTGTATAAAGTAAATAAACATTGAATATTAAATTCATATTTGAGTATCAATGATTCGAAGAAATTTTCTAAACATTCATTTGAATGATATTTATAATTGAAAAAAATTTTTTTTCTGATCTGTGTTTATAAATTATAATTTTTTTGTGACATATTTCATTGATGAATGTCATGATGGTAATGATGGTAAAAAGCCTTGATGTATTAAGAGGGGAAAACGGAAGTATTTATATCAAGCTTGTCGAAACAATTTTGTTTAACGATTTGTGGTTGGGGCCGGTGTCCCTAACAAATTAATCAATCAGACTTGTTGTTACACTAAAATGATTGCAAAGTGTTTGTAAAAGAAAATAAAATTAAATTCATCCAACAATAACATACAGTTATATTTGCACTGACATCATTCGATTAATTTTATTTTCATATAAATAAATAATATAAGCGTAATAATAATATACAATTATTATTTATATGACAAAAAAATTTTTTTTTCTATTTTTAGCGAACACCCATGCGTCCAATGATTGCAGAGTACGATCCAAAGAGACACGGTGTGAAAACAGAATTGTCAGACATGGTTCTCACCAAGTAAGTGTTGTATCATTATATTAAAGAAAGAAAAAAAAAATAATAAAGGGAAAATGCAGAGATGCAGAATAAAAATAAAGTAAATAAAAAGAAACACACAACGAAACAAAATTTAAAAAAAAATTAAAAATTGTCGCCGATTGACAATAGTTGACAAAGGGACTTTGTTTCACAATGACATGCTATGACGGATTTATATTATCATCATTGCTGTTATTAAAAATCAGAATTAAAAAAAAAAAAAATTATTAGAAATAAAATTCGAATGAATGAATAAAAATTAATTAGCAAATGAAAAATTGATTTGTTACAGACGATGAATTTTTTAGTTAGCATAAAAATCATTCACGATAAATAGGATATTTTCATTATTGATATATAGTTTATTCATAATTCATCTAAATCAATCATGTTTCAATACAATCCATTGCACTGGTTAATTCTCCATATTGAAAAAAAAATATATATTTTTTTTTTGTTTATATTTAGTTGACATCAACAAACATCTGCTATGCGTTATCTTTCATACATAGACAAAATATTCTGCTATATTATGCATACCGTTTGATGGTCACCGCTTGAGAGTTTTATTGCTGAATAAAAAAGAAATTCATTAAAGTTGTATAATCGATTCAGTTAATAATCATAATATTAAAATGAACTTTAGTCAATATAATTACAGCTATAAAAAAAATACAAATATAATATTTATCCGCATTTATATTGCACAAAAACATTTTTCTACCGAGGCTTTGACTTGGATTTATAGCTTGATTGATTTGTTTATCCGCAATCATCCATAGAGTTATCATTCAATCAATGAAAATAGAAGTTTATAAAATAATGTTTTTTTTTTTTTTTTTTTCATTTAAAATATTTATCGTCATAAAACGATAGTGTTACGAATTACAATAATAAAATATTTGTTAGTTCATATTTATCTTCAAGGCCTTTATGAATTTATTCCATTGCAATAAAATATTTTTCATATTCAATAACTATAAGAAATTAACTCTTGCATTGAAATGAAGTTTTTTCTTTTTTGCATTATAAATTTATATTGATGCAATGTGCATGGCTTATAATTTACAATTTAGCAATTTTTTTTACTGCTTTATCGTGTTGCGTTTCGGTCGTGTATATGTATAATACATTTTATGTATATTTCATATGTTAAATATATGTACATATAGAGATGGAATTTATTACTATTTGTAATTTGAAATATTGATTTTTTTGTTTATGACTTCGATGGTAGATAAGGATAAATAAAACTCTTCAAACACTGCGCGCATATAAATGTGTCAGATCATTTTACAGTACGCTGAATGTGTTATTGTAAATGATATATTATGTATTTATATATATGTGTACGTGGTGTCGCCTCTTGGTCCAACCAAGTTTCGGTATGAAGGTTATTCTATAAATAGAATTGAAATCGATCGCAAAATTGCTTTGAGTATATAGATTCGTATAATCCATGATATGATTTATTTATTTTTTATTTTTATTTATCGCAAATAATTCTCAATGAGCCCTTGAGAATGGAGATCAATAACGGTATGCAATATAAAATATTAAAAATAATTTAGATAAATAAAAATAAAAAGAAAAAAAAAAAATAATTGTTTGTTTTTTAAATGGAGAATGAAAACCCGAATTAATTTTTTTTTTATATATATAAAGATGAATTTCGTAGATCTAGAAAAAGTGTGATTTTTTTTTTCTTTAGGACACACTTGACTTGACTCGACTGACTATTGACTCACTCTAAGATAAATAGCGTTAGGAGAGCATTGCAATAGGAATTGTAACAGTAAAAAAAAAAAAAAATACAAAATACTGATAAAAAAGTAGAAATAAAAATTCATGAATTTTGTCTGAACTTGGTTTTTTTTTTTTTTAAAATATCGTTGATTATATAACGTGTCTTACCCTTTTTTGTTGTAAAGTGAAATGTTAAAGTAAACAATGGCTTGTTAGTCGTCGTACTGCGTCGGTGGCGCTGGGCGTCGGTTGATGCAGTGCGGTGGTTGCAGCTGAGCCTGATCTAAGCCAGACAATGCGTGTGTGCGATGCGTGTCGTCTGTCGCACGAATAAAAACACGTGTGAACCCGTGTTATGTCACCGTGTCACGTGACACGCCGAGCTCGCGCTCTAGGGGCGATAAGAGTTGAGTATCTCATCAAGTTTGAGATTGCTCTTAAAACTCATCACAATAAATGAGCTCGCAACACATCTAAGGAGAGAGACTACCGCACTTCAACGGGTACCTACACAACCTCTACCTTTACGATTATATATCATTTATTATATATTGTACAAATATATATACATATATATAAACAAAACCAAAAATTAAATTATACAAAAATGTACGAATAATTAATTTTTTTATATATATTTATTTTTGTTATCTACTGATTAATTGTTGCATTTGATTTCATGGATATAAAATAAATACATTTTAATTTTTATTATTAATATTTTATTCAAAATTTGTGTTTAATATACGTGAACGGATGATGATGTGATAATGATTATAGAGAGAGTTCAATTTGTAAATTAAATTTCCTGAAATTGTTAGAAGAAAAAATTAATTTATATTTATTTATTTATATTTGATTTTTATAATTCAATGTAAATACGTGATATTGATACACACAAATACACATACTGACATGGTGGCATGAAACATTTGATGTATATACATGTAAAGAAAGGAATTTATTTTTTCTTTTATTTTTCGGGGGCTGAAAATATTTATGCCGAGCCATATTCGATTATAACCGGTTGATTTGATAAATTATGACTCACTTGTAGAGCGATTGGTGTCGGTAGTTTTTATTTTTTCACTTTGTTATAAATAATACATTTATAAAGAGGACTTCAACATTCTTCCTTCTCTGTCACTCTCTTTTATTTCTTCTTTCTTTCTCATTTTTTTTTTTATCGATCGACTTATTTGTTTTTCTCCTTTTATATCATTCTAATTAAATATTTCTAGGTATATAACTTTTTTCTCAGTTCCAAACTTGTATTTTATCATCTCATTATGGATTAAATAAAAAAAAAAATTCAGATTTTATTATTCATCAATTTTATTGCTTGAGTATTTTAATAAAATTTCTTGCTGTATTCTTTTTATAATAATTAGTCATTAATAATTTTTTTTTGTTATAAGCTTTGAGGCATTAATCGCTGCTGCTAATTAATTTTCATGAAGCACATATACACACGTATATACATTACACATTAATAGTTTAGAAAATATTTATCGTGAAAATATAATCCCTAATTGTTTTCTTTTATTTAAAAATGTATTTATAAAAAATTTAATTTTAATGAAAGAAAGAAAAAAAGAAATGTATAGTCAGTGAAATGCGGTGGAAAAAAAAAAACAAAATTGTAATAAAAATATGAAGATAACGATAAACATAAGTACACTACAATTTTGGGTTCAGTGCAAAATTTATAATGAGCATTTTCATACGTACGTACATGAAAAAAAAAAAAAAATAAACAAATATGTATATGACTTGGTGTCTTATGTTTGTTGGATATCAGAGCTATAAGTTTCCTATTCTAATATTAATTCTGAATATTGCAGATACAAATGTGAGAAAAATGATGTACCAATTACTGTGGCAAATGGCTCAACATTACCACTTGTAGAGAAGCCAGATGATGATGAGGAGGCAGCGCTTTACAATCCATTTGAACATAGAAAATTGGCGCATCCAACATCAGATCTTGATACACTTATTCATCTGCTCAAAGGTAGTTTGGGATCAGGTATTCTTGCGATGCCATTGGCATTCAGGAATGCCGGTTTATACTTTGGATTATTCGCAACATTCTTTATTGGCATTGTTTGCACTTATTGCGTTCATATTCTCGTCAAATGCGCTCATAAATTGTGTCGGCGTACACAAACACCAAGTTTGGGTTATGCTGACGTTGCTGAAACTGCGTTTCTTGTTGGTCCACAAAGCATACAAAAATATGCCAGGCTTGCCAAGTGAGTTAATTTCAATTTATTCATTTAAAATTAAAACAATATTTTAAATTATGAATATAAAATGAACTAATGAATGTTTTTCAATTTAATTTGTTACAGAGCAACAATTAATTTATTCCTCGTGATTGATTTAATTGGTTGTTGTTGCGTTTATATTGTATTTGTTGGCGAAAATATCGAGCCAGTTATTGAAAAATATGCTGGAAATGATTGGGACTTGAGGGTTTACATGGCAATGTTATTACCGCCGCTTTTAATTTTTTCTTTTGTTAAAAATCTAAAATATCTTGCGCCATTTTCAATGGTTGCTAATATATTAATTGCTGTTGGTATAGGAATAACATTTTACTATATCTTCCGAGATACTTCCGAATTTAAATCAGTACCGGCAATGTCGGAGTTTGGTCGACTTCCATTATTTTTCGGCACAGCTATTTTTGCACTTGAAGGCGTTGGCGTTGTAAGTATATTTAATTTAATTTTTTATCAATATTTATTGAAAATGAATTTTACTGTAATATTATTTATTTTATTCCACAATAGGTGATGCCATTGGAAAATAATATGAAAACACCAACCCATTTTATTGGCTGCCCCGGTGTGCTTAACATTGGAATGTTTTTTGTTGTTGGATTATACACCACCGTTGGTTTCTTTGGTTATTTACGTTTTGGTGAAGCTACCGAAGCCTCAGTGACAATAAATTTACCAAATGAAGAAATACCCGCACAATGCGTTAAACTTATGATTGCCATTGCAATGTTTCTCACTTATGGATTACAATTTTACGTACCAATGGAAATTATATGGAAAAATATGAAACAACATTTTGGTGCACGCAAAAGTTCAACTGAATATTTAACTCGCGCGACAATAGTAATAGGTACCGTATGTGTTGCAATTGCCGTGCCAAATCTTGGCCCATTCATGTCATTGGTTGGTGCTGTTTGTTTATCAACACTTGGTTTAATGTTTCCATCAATAATTGAGCTTGTAACAGTTTGGGAAGAGGAAGATGGTCTTGGTCGTTTTAAATGGCGATTGTGGAAAAATATATTCATAATATGCTTTGGCTTACTTGGTTTTGTCACAGGCGCTTATGAAAGCTTGCAAAATATCTTAGCCAAGAAATGAGATGGCGGCGTGACGACCGCGTCTCAATAAATGTCGCCGAAGCGTGTGTATGCATCATAAATTTAAAACACCTAAGATGAAATTTAAGATGCTCTTCGACGACTTAAAAAAAAAAATAATAAACCACAACAAATACAATCTCTAGAGATGATGTGTCTATCTGCCATATACATCCGGCTCTAAAATATTATCTTTCAAATGTCTACATTAACCATCAGTAGTTATGAGGCAATAGATTTGGCGCATGTGTGTCAGAGTTTATGTGGCTCATCCATTCGTTGCCTTAGTTAGATATTAATTTGCAAGGATAGTCGATTTTTTTTTCAAATCAATTAATAGAAGAGAAAAAAAATCGAGAGCCGGTCTCTTGTGGGAAGACAACCAGAAAACAAACGTATTTTCTTCATATGTTTGTGTGTGTGTGTGTGTGCGTGTGTGTGGGGAAAATATTGTCTGCTAATACACCGCGTGCCCTCTGAAGAAATAGGAGGATGCATAAATCCGGGAAAACTATTGCTGCAATATCATCGCGGAATTTATTCCTATTGCTGAGAGAGAAAATAAATAAATAAACGAATAATAGTAATGCCGATTTGTATTTCAGTTTAATCAATTGCTCTTTTCTCTCGTAACAGTTTAGGCCATTTACAAATCATTCAATGGTTTATCATCATGGATTAAATAATTGTTCGTGATCACTAGTTAATAGAAGAAGAACTAAGTGCTAAAGTAATAAATGGGTCAAAAGAATTATCACGCAAACGCGTTTTAATAATGTTACAATTTCAGAATTTTTTTCAATTCTGAAATAAGCTCAAATTCCGCGATTTATATATATATATATATATTTTTTTTTTTTCAGCAATTATAATTTGTCTTTTTGTCGTATATTTTTCTTAATCAGTTTCATACATTTCAGAATCGATTATTAGTTAAATATCATTGTGAGGCTTATCTGTGAGTAAAAGAAATTAAAATTAATAAAGAAAACAGTATTGTCGAGGAATAATAGACTAAAGAGAAATAATCATTATTTGACAGCAGTGTATGGCAATTAATGTGCATACTTTAAATAACATCGGAATTTTATCAGAAAGAAAACAAAAAATAACGCCAAGAAAAAAGTGTAATTTTCAGATGATTGAAAGAACGTGGTGTGAGAACATGTGTGAATTCAAAACGAAATTTTGTAAAAATTATCTTTGATTGTAATTGAAATTTCGTTTTTTTTTTATATGTATAATATTAAATGAAAATAATTTTTAGAAATTCGTCTTTATAATTATATTCATTCCAAAAATTGCAATAATTGACAATTTTTGAAATAATTTTCATTACAAAGCTTTGTATTGAAAGAACAGATAGTGAAAGATAAAAGAAAATTAATATTAATAGAAATATTCATTGCTCATTTAAATTTTATATTACAATTTTCTTCATCAACATTAATCATTATGTAATAATTATTATGTGTAGGCATCATCAATTCATATTATTTCGTAAAAGCCACACAAATGTAAAAAAAAAATCAACATTAGTAGCGATATTATGTCAAGGTCGTTCGGACGAAATTTTTACTTTGTTTACCAAAAATTGTTATATATAAAAAAGAAATGTCAAAATAGTATGCACATTCATTGATACAACTGAACCATTATGTGCCTGTATTTAGTGCATACAATATTATTTTAATTTTCATTGTATTACATATTGTTTTATTCAATACATGAGCGATCCATTTGCAAGAAAGTATGTTTTCCATTACTTCCCAATGATCCTTTATATTCTTATATAATTAAAAAAAAAAAAAAATCTAATAATTAAAAAAAAACACTAATGAAGGTGATTAGAGACTTGGGGTATAAATGTAAATAGAAATTTGCTATTTTAATACTCGCTTATAAAATTAATAAAATCCTCATTTTTTATTTTGTATCTCATTGTAAATTTCAGAAATAAAAATCATAATAAATTTTTCATACTTGAAGCTTCGAATTGTATTCATATTTGCGACTATAATTACACGGTTAATTTTTTTAATTAAGTTATACTATATTAACATATTTGAAAGTTTATTCATGCGCGCCTATTTTTGACAGTTTGTAATTGTGGTATTACAGAGAGCGATTGCGCGCGCACTCACCGTCATTTTGATGAGTGGCGGTGAACTCAGCTGATGTTGATAGAATTACAAGCCGGAGATGGAATTATCAGCAAAATTGATAGCTTCATTGGATCAATTAACAACTATGTTTATCAATAGTTCTTGATAACAATGCCATTGCGTTTTATTTAAGGACAGAAAAGCAATCTAACCTCAAAAAATAAAAACATGCTTGGCGGAGAGTCGAAAAATTTTTCAATGCACTCAAATGTTGTGGGAGAGGTATAGTACTATTGTTATATATCTGTCAAAGATTTATTTCTAATAATAAATTAATGTCAAATTGTCATATATGTTTTTTTTTTAATTTAAAAAGCAGGTTGATATACGTGAAGATGAAGAACAATTGGTCAAATTTGGTGAAATTGTCGATCTTCTGGTCGCAGCCGGATATTTTAGAGCAAGAATTAAAGGACTATCGAATTTTGATAAGGTTATTGTTGGCATGCATCCTCTTCATTTATTTCTCAATTGTACTAAAAAAAAATGCGATAGGCTATTTGAATTTTACACAAACAAACAATTGAAATATATATTCAATTATTGGCTCTCAGGTAGTTGGTGGCATGACATGGTGTATCGAATCATGTAATTTTGACGTCGACGTTGATTTATTGTTCCACGAAAACCTCACAATAGGACAAAAAATGTGAGCAGATAAATTAAACATATAAAATATAAATTATTTGATAATTTTCGTAAATTGTTTTTCAGTTCATTAACAGAAAAAATTGTTGCAATGTTACCGATAATGAACTGTCCACATCGACTAGAACCTCATCAAATTCAAGGATTGGATTGCATTCACATATTTCCTGTTATACGAGTAAAAAACTATAAACTATTTAATGTTACACTGTAATAATTATTAGCGCAAAATATTAATTAATATTAATTAACAGTGGTTAGTCAAACGTTCAATGGAAACAAGAAAAGAAACAGCAGGATTTGTGAGATCTTACGCTCTCTATCAATATGAAAAAGCTCATCCAAGTATTCAAAATCAGGAGTTAAATTCATCAGAAAAAAATGACAATATAGAAACTAACATACAAGCAGTAAATCGTGCGTATGGTCCTCGTAGAAGATATAAAAAATTAGATTCAACCACAACGGATGATATTACGAGAATAAAAAGTACAATCTTAGAGTATGGAATAGTTCAACTTCCAACTACTTCTAGTGCTGAACCTGAACGTGATTATTCTACCAGTCATGGCACAGAAAATACTTCAGAGGCAGTTGCTGGTGCCACTGTGGTAAAACCAGCAGGAAATAAAACTCATCAAGTGCAAAATGATGAAGAACGTTTGAGTGCGAGCACTGTGGGAAATATCGTCAGTTTACAAGCCCAAGAAATTGTCCAAGTCTCTGAACGTTATGCTAACTTATCAATAGACACTGAGGTATAATAAATGATCAGTATAAGATTTTTTAATTTTAATTAATTGCTCGTTTATAATTTTCATCATTTTGTTATCTCATATTTTAGGACATTACGAATGAGTCGAGAATACTTGTAGCACTTGGAAAACAAAAAGTTAGTTTAAAAAATCGAGAACGTAAACTCAAGGAAAACCGCGATGCATTAATGAAGTCAACGGAGGAAGCGACGGAAAAATTGAAACAAATTCAAGAGAGTGAAAAAGCGATCGAGGAAGAACTGAAACAAATGGCGGAAATGGAAACAGACGAAAATCGAGAGTAATAAAAAAAAATATCAATAATATAATTTGATTTGAAGTAGTAATTGTTAATTTTTTTTTTTTTTTTTGTTCTTGAACAGAGTTATAAAAAAATTGGAAGAACTTTTGGCTGTTCATGCGGGATTAAAAGACCAATCACATAAATTTCGTGAGCAATGTAAAGCAGATGCAAATTATTTTCAAAAACTGGTTGAGAATATAGAAAATAGTGAACCATATGAAGAACAAAATCGTACTGCTGAATATGATGCACTCAAAGAATCAATTAATGAAAAAAGATTGCTATTGGCAAAAAAAAATCGTGCAATTGCAACATTAACGAGACAGCTAGATGATATTCCAGGTCGATCTGAATTGACGCAATATCAATTACGATTTATGGAACTTTATAATCAAGGTAATGCCATTTATTATTTTCATTTTACAATATTCATGCATATATTACTGAAAAGTAATTTTTAAAATTAATTCAACTGTTCAGTGGCTGCTAAACATAAGGAAACAAAGCAATATTATACTTTATATAATACATTAGATGACACCAAACTTTATTTGAGTAAAGAATTGTCACTTCTGAATTCAATTCAAGATAATTATAAAGAGTGAGTATCATTAATAAATTTGGTTCAATTAATTTTTTTTACTTTATGTTATATAACTTTATTATTATTAATTACAAAAATAGAGCTATGGCGTCTGCAAGTGGGAAAGAACAATTTTTAAAACAATTTGAGGCCATAATAGAAGGTGTAAAACGTAACAAAGAAAAGGTATTTGTTTAATCGAATAATTCATATTGTATTTTTATATCAATCTAGGCTGTTTTATAATATCATAAAAATTAATTTTTTGATACAGGTGGCGAAAAAATGCGAGGAAGAAAAAGATCGACGTTATAATTATAGCAAACAACTTGCGGCACTCGTAGAAATACAACGAAAATATGTTGCAGCTGTTAAACAATTAACAATTGAGTGTCGTAAAAATGAAGCATTACTTGCCCAACTTCGTGCTACGTGAATTGCAATCAACTTATTTTTTTTTTTAGCAAAATTATTCAACTGATATTAATTGCCAAGTGAAGAGATAAATCTCAAATTTCAATCATTTTTTTTCGTTGAGAATTATTTTCAAATGAATCGCTTATCTGACGTAAATCGACGATGAATTAACAAGAACAGAAATTATGTATATAATAACCAGTGCATTGTTCATAATAACAGGGATTTTATATTGAAATAATTTTATTATAGATAATTGAAAAAAGAAAAATATTTAATCCGCATCCAGTAAATTGAATTTATTACTTGTAATCATTGACGGTCCAGCATCGTCGTCCGCGTTTTCCTCCTTCTCTTCCTCTTCAGAATTTTCCGCTGGACTTTCTTCACTTGTTTCCTCATCATCTGATTGTATTTCATCTTGATGATGAACGGTCGCATTTCGATGATTACTGGCTTGAATCCATCTAATCATCTCAACATCAGGATGATTTTCCCATTTCACTGCAGACAAATGATAGAAGCAACAATATGCTAGATCTATATTGATATACATTTGATGAAAATAAAAATACCTTTGTTACATGTCCAACCAACTGGATAAATGAATAAACAAATTTTTCCCTCCAATGTCATTCGAAGAAGTGAATTAGCAGCACGATAAGTGTCTAATCTTGCAGTTCTTGCAGTCATATAATTTCTTTTGGCTGCCCAACCATCGCAGATGTCAATAGCTGACCATGTATCATCATTGTCCTGATGCTGTATTCTTAATAATGTTGGTAAATCCATACGCTCGCCTAAATATTTGATTGTCGTATAGGGCTCGCGCACTTGAGCAATTGGAAAAGAACCCATTAATATTTGTAATTGTTTGGGTACTGTCGAAGGAAATACGAGACCAGGACAGTCACACAGACACACAGTTTTGGTGAGAAAAATTGTTTGGAAATGTTTGGTATGACCAGGTGTACGTGATACACTTACGACTTTTTTTCCTGTTGAACAAAATTTCATATTTTAGTTATTCAATTGGATGAATAATATATTTCATTTCATTCTTACCCATAACAGCATTCATGAATGAAGACTTTCCAACGTTGGGTGTACCTATGCAGCCAATGGTTACTATCCCATTTTTATATTTTTCATGATGAAAATAACCTGTATCTTCTTTCTCAATAATCACATTATCTTTATGATTTAAATCATCCAAATCATATTCCAAGTTCATTTCCTCATGAATTTTTTCTTGCCACGATGTTAAATCAACTTTATTCCCAACTATTTCCCTGCATGTTTCCAATAATTTTTGTGCACCCTCTGCAGCCATTCGCAATTTACCCTTACGACGACGTTGCTTCAAACCCGCACTATCTTCAGTATTTCCACGTATATTATATTTTGGGAAAGATGTGAAAAAGAGTATACGTAATTTTGGATATTGACTTTTGAAATATTCATGCCATGCAACAACAAGCGCAGGCGGTGCTAAATCAATCTTATTCAACACCAATATCATATCTTTTCCCAAAATTTTGGTTATATAATTGTATAGATAAGGTGGAAACATAAGAACTGGATAACGTATGTCGACAATCATCAATAAAATGTCAGATTTTTCAAGTACTCGCCACAATTGTCGCCACGTTTCTAAATTCAGTTCAAAATAGCTTATTTTACCTAGTTCCTCCATGTTTTTCAAATATTCCTGGATGATAAATATTGCATTTATTAATTAAATTATTTATTCATTTTCGTATCTGCTTAAATAAATATAATTTCGATGAATTATACCCACTGTAAAATATCTTTGTTCTTTCATCTCCAAATGTTCTTTACTCATATTAACATCCCATGGTGGTCTTTTGGGCATATCAATACCAGGTGGAAAATAATTATCTGAAACTTCTTGCTCTTCCAGTGATATTGGTGTTATAGTTTTTCTCGCATCTTCTTTACGTTCCTGTAACTCTTTTTTAGACTCTTGAAAAAATTGAAGTGCATATCTATTTTTCCCAGTATTATCACGTGGTTGTTTATTGATTTTTTGGATTTTGGAGGATCCATTGCTGCTAAAATCATCATTTTCTTCACTGTCATCATCGTTTTTTTCATGACGAATCACTACAATATTTTTTTCAATATAAATAATATCAATTAGATCCCGACATTCTATTTGTGTAATTAACCTATAATTATGTTTTATTGTGACGAACCTAGTGGATTTTGGCGATTTTTTTTTGCTTGCATTTGTTGTTTTTTAGCTTTTCCACTAAATGGAGCTTTTCTTCTTCCCTGTGGCATTGTTTATCGGTTTATTATTGAACAAATAAATATTTACAATAATGAACAGCTGAAACTGCGTTGTAACATTATACAAATACAATCGAGAACTATATATCAAAAATTTGCGCGCCAAGGAGAATTCCATTTCTTTTTTTTTTTGTTCTTATGTAGCTATCTTCAGAGAGTACAAGTGGCGCTAGTAGTATATTTCAAATTGGAAAACCGTTACGTTTGAGCTGGAATTCAAACGACAAAAGACAATCAGGTTCTTCATTACTCCAAAATTCACTTGCTTGATTATTCATTTATTTTCCATTATTTGATCGTCGACACAAGGTTTTAATTTTTCTACTAATTCATTCATATAATAATTATGTATCTAGAATATATATTTGATAATTTACATATCCGATATTTAACCAAGAATTTTTCGTACATCGAATGATTAATCAAATGTAGAAAAATTCAAAATGAATTTCATGTATTTGCTTTAATGATATTTCAGTTTATGGAAAATGTTTCATATTCCGGAACCTCTTCGTCCCCGAAATCAAGGACGTATGTCACGATGTTGGTTGGCAGCGACATTAAGTGAAATCGGTTTCAAAAAAAGATGCAAAGCTAATGAGCTCATTGATTTTAATATTGTGCAAGCCAGGTACGATTCTGCATTTGAAATAGTAGAATAGCATGTATACATAGCCAACTTTGTAACAATAATATTAATACTTATTTGAAATAATCTGAATTTATTATTCATCTTTGCAGTGAGGATATTATGAATGTAATAAATCAAGAAAAATTCAGCTTATATACATTTTCTCAATTGGTATTTGGATTAATAAAAATACAGCAATATAAAATAAGAGCTTTGGAGGGTATATTAGTATTAATATTATGTATTCATTAATATTTATAGTTACAAATATTTATACATACTATCTATCATTTCTGTTTTCAGCATTTATGAAGAATTTACAAAATGCTATGAGACCAATGGATTTGAAGAAATTGCAAAAAAAGTATATCAAATTTTATTTCGTTTCCAGTATTCTCACAGATATGTTACGCTGATAATTTAATGTGTGAAAATTATTGCAGGGAAGAGAAACTGGAGGCAATACCAGATCCGATATTAGACTTACCAGAACTTGACGTAACAGTAAAATTTGCGGAACAAATAGAAAATCCTGATCGTCATCTGCTTCCAGAACATGGCCAGTACAATGCTTCATTTTCCGCCATTGTATGTATATTAATTATATGGAAAAAAAAACATTTCTTATGGCTATTAAATAAAAATAAAAAATATGTGCTTTTATATTTTTAGCAAGACGACGAATTCGAAGAACGTGAATTCGATATACTGACCACTGATGATTTGACTACACAATTAAAAGAATTTTTCCCAACGTATAAAACTCTGTCTCAGAATATAGTGCAACAAATGATTATCAAGCACAATAAATTCAATTTTTATTGTTCTCTTTTTTTTTTTCTTTTAGTGAAGCTGGAACAACAGATGAAAGTCAAGAGAATTTAAGAGAAACCTCCGCAGTAACTCGACAACCGTTGAGTAATTTGAATATGACAAACTTGCCGAATGGAAACGATCCAAGAACTCCTAGTAAACGAAAAGGGCGATCAATCGACCCTAATACTCCTTCCAAACGACATCGAGTAAATATTTAATTAATATAAATTCTTATCAGTCATTTATTATTTTGATATGATCGTCTATTAGCTTGGTAACATATATACATTATTTTTAATAGAGAAACTCACTTTTCCCATTGGAAGATCAAGAGAATGTACCACCGATAAAGATAGCAAGCGTGGATAAATCCTATGACCTTCGAGAAAATATGGATCCACCGATGCCATCTCTTGATGATTCGAATATTCAAGCATCTGAACAAACTTATTCATTGTTTAAAGATGCACCTAATCCACATGTACCTGCAGAGCAACCATTAGAAACGTTATCTTCAATAATAGATGACGATTTATTCTTTGAATCTCTTGTCTTACCCGATATTCCAACGCGACCAAAACGAAAGCATGAAAAATTAATTATCGACGAAATTTATAGCATTCCCCGTAGTGAGATGCAATCTCGTACTAACAATATTAAAATTATGACTCGTGTAAATTGACTATCATTCATTTACTTTTATCAGTATATAATATTAGATGATATAATCTCAATTTTCATTAAATTTTCGTATACTCAATTTTTTTTAGCCACGTGATATCGTTAACATTGGTCGGATTCGTTTTGATTCACAATTATTATTTACGAAGCCATCAACATCCCGGCGAGGTCAATTAATAATTGACTATTCAAATGCATTAAAGTCATTATTCAAATTAAACATTAAACATAAGTTTCACATTGATACCGACAAATCGCTGTGTAAGTCTAAGAATATAAATTGAATACTATATTTATATATTTTTTATTATTGAAATTATATTTAGTATAAAGTAGCAAAACCAGAACAGGAATATCCAATTTTTATTTTAGTTCCAGAGAAAATTAGATATCTCGAGACGAGTGAAAAAACAGTAGAGTTATCAAGTGGCGATGCCCGACGTCATGAACAAACGAATGAACTTTCGGTTAAAGATATATCTGATCCGATTGCAAATGTTGATAGAATAATCCCTCTTGGAGAGACAGAGCACAAGTCATTGAATGAAATTGAAGACACACGCTCAATTATAGAGCCAACAATACATAGGTGAATTATTTTATACATATTAAAGTTATCATTATTTTCACGTAGATCAATGAAATATTTTGTTTATTAGTGATTTAACAACTGTTGGAGATCAAACAGATGTAATTCTAACTGATAATACGTTACAAGTAAGAGATGATTTTAGTTCATTCTTACCGGAAAATGATGATAAATCACCTGGCTGTAGACAAAGTTCTGCGATGACAGAGAAAATAATCGATATCAGGTATTTTATACATGGTTATTTTAATTAATGAATAATGAAGAGATTTATTTTATGAATTTAATTGTGTAATTGTTTTTATCTGCAGCTCAAAATCATCATCAAATTCGCCTATATTCCATGAAAGATCATTTGAAAATATGTACAACAATTTGAAACGTCTATGGAGAGAAAAAAATTGTCCAATTAATTTTGAAGATTTATTCGTACCAGCAGAAATTACGGAATTTAAAGTTGCATGTAGTTTATTGTATCTTCTACGTGAGTAAAATACAATTATATAATTTGAACCTAGTTAATAATATTCTAAAATATGTATGTGAATTGTTTGTAAATTATTTTATTCTAGATTTGGTGAAAAACGCTCAAATTGATTTAAAACAGTCGGAACCATACGAAATTATTTGGATATATTTATCCTAATTTAATAATATTTCCATTTTATTTATTATATCGAAACATTTCACAATTTATATTTATTTATTTTATTATATTTATATTTATATTCATTTTATTTACTTATATAGTTATTTATTTTTTGATTTTTTATCTCTATTGAATATTTGATAGATTGATTAATTTTCTAAATCCATACAATCAACAAAATGTTCAATTTAACAATGGATTATATTTATTCCGTTAATCAATTTAATAGTTTATTTAAACGTTAATGTAAATTGTATATATATATTATGAATTTTTTTTATAAGTTTGAATAATAATTAAGAGGCGGTGTAGGACAGTGGGTTTTAGCATCATTTTCATCTATTGAATCTATAATGGTTCTCTCAAAATCCAACGGATTTAATATCATTTGCATTTGTGAAATGGATCTTTCTTCTATTACATCACTATAATACTCCAGAGGTGGTGTAGGATAACGAATTGTTGTATCATTGTCGTCCATTGATTCTTCCGCTATTGTCTTACTAATATAATCAATTTAATAAAATTAAAAAACTGAATTATTTGTACATTTAGAAATTAATCAAATGTGTATTAGTTAATAAAGAAAATGATCATTACCGGTACGTTTCAAAAGGCTGCAAATTTTGATTCTGAGAATTTATCAATTGATTCAAATAATAACCTGGATTTATTGGGATTTCCGTGATTTTCACATGATCTTTTGTATCTCTGAATAATTGTAATAAAATACAATTTTGATAATTATTAATGAGGTTTTTTTTTAATAAAATTGTAGATCAAAGAATTTTAGTTCGAACCTGTCTGATAAATTCATTTGAAAATTACTGCTCGATGGTCCATTGTTGTATCTGACATTATTATTATCACGATATATGGTTGCTTGATGAGATTGACTATTACTCGTATCTTTAAAAGGCGTTGATGTATTAATTGATATTAGAGACTCCGAATTTGAATTTTCCCCAAGAACTTGGGGATCTTTTTCTTTAATGTATTGTTTGAAATTATTCATCAATTTTAAGCTCTCATCGGTGAATAAAGATCTGGGTCTTAATTTTGATTTTTTTATATAAAGATTTGCAAAATGATCCTGACTAAAATTAAAAAATACTTCTGATTAATAAATAATTATAAATAATCAAAATATAGCTTTTTTTTTATTCTTGTATTTATAATACTAATTATTACTTCAAACTATCTTTGTCGAAATTTTTCTTCAAATTCTCTAACAAATCACCATCATTTTCAGTATTGTCCGCCATGAAATATATTTTTTTATTAGATCCCTCTATTTCTGCTTTTTTTTTTCGACTCACATCTTCAGAACAAATCATTCTATCTCGATAATATGCTGATATTGTATGATGTTTTTTGTACTTTCGATTCATATTTGATTTTGCAATTATTTGGGAATCCATTTTCTGTTGGAAAAATCTACTAGTACAATTGGTGTTTTTCGTTGATTTTGTTTTCTGATCAATTTGCGACTTTGACATAATAATTGAAGTTGCTTTTAATGCGTTTATTGGGTCACTCATTTTTCTAATATTCCCTGCTAAAAATCTTTCCTTCTATTATTATTATACTCAATTACCAACAATGACTAAGTATGTAATATTGATTGTATTCAACAGAAAATTTCCAACAAACTAATTATTCTAAAAGCCCGCCATTTTATAAAACATTTGAATTTTATTTTATTCCATTTCACGACTTATGCCGCTTTTATCCGAATGCTCTTTCACGAACATTCGCGAAAGAATATATAACAACAGCAATAATAATAACAAGGTAAAGAAAGGTTAGTCTTTGAAAAAGACGACGGATTAAAAGAGAGAACGAGAGTTTCATGTTGGTTTTTACACTGCGTTAAATTTTAGGTTCAGATCACTTTATACACACTTACGTGCTTAACCTTAAATTATCATTCTAGAACAAAATCGAAATAACTACGTATAAAATAAATTTATACCATCAATTTATCACCTTGGAATAAAATTAATTGATTAAAGATTGATAATAAATAATGCAGCTGCTATTAAGTAGAATGAATTCAAGAATGTTGCCGGTAATTCGACATCGAATAACGTTTGCACGATCATTATGTAGACGAACAAGCAGGCCAGAAGTTTTGCCGGCAAGGAAAAATTTTGGGATTAAATCTCTGGAATTAAATAGTAGAATTGATAATATAAATCATCTTCGAGAAACTAGAATTACTACAGCATTTATGGCAATTCGAAATTTTTCAACAAAAAAGCCACCAATTGAGGAGGATATACCACTGTGAATATACTAGATATTTATTTATTTATATTTTTAATGTATTAATATTAAATTGAATAATATGATTATATGTATTCATTATTCATTTAGTATTTGTCTATTTCAGTGAAGTAGAAAATGAACAAGCTGATGATTATCCAGCAACACTTCCTGCAGCAGTAGTTGTGCCTGAAGTATGGCCTCATGTACCAGTGATAGCAATAGGTAGAAATCCAGTATTTCCACGATTCATAAAACTCATTGAATTGACAAATCCAATTCTTATTGATTTAATACGAAGAAAAGTAAAATTGAATCAACCGTATGTCGGTATTTTTTTGAAGAGAAATGAAGAGTAAGTATTCATGATTTGACAATACTACTATTGTAGACAAATGCAATTTGTTTAATTTTTCTTTTTTTTTCTTCTTCATTTTAGAAATGAATCCGAACTTGTTAATAATGTAGATGATGTTTATTCAATTGGTACATTTGCACAAATTCATGAAGTGCAAGATCTTGGTGATAAATTGCGTTTAGTTGTAATGGCACACAGAAGAATTAAAATTGTCAATCAATTATTGGAAGATATTTCTGCTACATCATCACAAGGTGGGATATAAATTTAAAAATTCAATAATTTACTGCTAAATTATCTCTGAATATTTTTACTCTATGTATTCCTGCAGAAATGAAACTGACGTTTCCACTATTTAATGCAACAATTAACGTTCCTGTAGATGATTCAGCAGTAACTGGGAAAAAAGGACGTCGTGCTGTGGCACGCAATAAAAAAATGGAGGTAAAGAATTCCGAGACTGAAACAACGGAAAAATTGAGTGAAACCGGATCAGCGGACACGGAAATCGGCGAACAAAACAAAAATTCAAGTGATGATGCATCATCGAATTCAGTTAAAAATACTGAAACACAAACAACTAGTGATACTTCAACGCAGCCGCTGTTGATGGTTGAAGTTGTTAATATGACTCATGAAAAATTCCGACATACAGAGGAAATAAAAGTACGAAGTGGTTAAAATATTTATTTAAATTATGGCAATTTTACTTTGGTATCAAAGAAAGAATAATTGATAATTATTTGTGTTAATTTTCTTTACAGGCATTGACACAAGAATTAATCAAAACAATTCGTGATATAATTAGTATGAATCCTCTTTATCGTGAATCACTTCAACAAATGTTACATCAGGGTCAACGTGTTGTGGATAATCCAGTTTATTTGAGTGACTTAGGTGCGGCATTGACTGGCGCTGACGCACAAGAGTTACAAGAAGTATTAGAAGAGATGGATGTAAGTTAAATTTGTATTAAATATTTAATTATAACAATACACGTCACGATTTATTAATACTCAATATGTTTTATTCGTGCATTGTTTCAGATATCAAAACGATTGAGGCTGTCATTGGCGTTATTGAAAAAAGAATATGAATTAAGTAAACTTCAACAAAAAATTGGTAGAGAAGTAGAAGAAAAAGTTAAACAGCAACACAGAAAATATATTTTACATGAACAATTAAAAGTGATTAAAAAAGAGTTGGGATTAGAGAAAGATGATAAAGATGCAATTGAAGAAAAATATCGTGAGCGTATACGACAAAAAGTTGTGCCAAAACCAATAATGGATGTGCTTGAAGAGGAATTAAATAAATTGAGTTTCTTAGAAAGTCACAGTAGTGAATTCAATGTGACGCGAAATTATTTGGATTGGTTAACGTCAATGCCATGGGGAATTACAAGCACGGAAAATTTGAATCTTGTAGAAGCCGCAAATATACTCGATGAGGATCATTACGGAATGGAGGATATTAAGAAACGAATTTTAGAATTTATTGCTGTAAGTCAATTGAAAGGAACGACACAAGGAAAAATTTTATGCTTCCATGGACCACCTGGAGTCGGTAAAACTTCTATTGCCCGTTCAATAGCACGATCGTTGAATCGTGAATATTTTCGATTTAGCGTCGGTGGAATGACTGACGTTGCAGAAATAAAAGGCCATCGTAGAACATATGTCGGTGCAATGCCTGGAAAAATAATTCAATGTTTAAAAAAAACTAAAACAGAAAATCCACTCGTACTTATTGATGAAGTTGACAAAATAGGTAAAGGTCATCAAGGTGATCCTGCGTCAGCATTGCTTGAAATGTTAGATCCGGAACAAAATGCCAATTTTTTGGATCATTATTTGGATGTGCCGGTGGATTTATCAAAAGTCCTCTTTATTTGTACAGCCAATGTTATTGACACAATTCCTGAGCCATTGAGAGATCGTATGGAGATGATTGACATGTCCGGTTATGTTGCCGAGGAAAAACTTGCTATTGCCAAACAATATTTAATTCCAGCAGCAATGAAAGATTCTGGTTTAACAGATCAACAAATTCTTATTGAAGATAGTGCATTGTCAAATTTAATTAAAGCATATTGTCGTGAATCAGGTGTGCGTAATCTTCAGAAGCACATTGAGAAAGTTTCACGTAAAGTGGCATTTAAAGTTGTAAAAAAAGAAGCTGAAAAAATTGACATAACTGCAGATAATCTAAGCGATTTTGTTGGTAAACCAGTTTTTACACACGATCGTTTGTATGAAATAACACCACCTGGTGTAGTGATGGGACTTGCATGGACTGCAATGGGTGGCTCAACATTATTCATTGAAACAACAGTAACAAAACCAGTTGGGACGAAAAAATTAGAAGGCAGCTTTGAAATAACTGGACATCTTGGGGATGTTATGAAAGAATCAACGAGAATAGCATTGACAGTTGCTCGAAATTTCATGAAGAGAATAGATCCAGAAAATACTTTTCTTTATGACGCTCATCTTCATTTGCATGTGCCTGAGGGTGCAACACCCAAGGATGGTCCAAGTGCTGGTGTTACTATTGCTACAGCATTAGTATCACTCGCAAGAAATAAACCAATCAGACAGGATGTATCGATGACGGGTGAATTAAGTCTCATTGGTCGAGTTCTTCCTGTCGGTGGAATAAAAGAAAAAATAATAGCTGCTAAGCGTGTTGGTGTAAGATGTATTATTTTACCAGACGAAAACAAAAAAGATTTTGATGATTTAGCCAAATATATAACGGACGGACTTGAAGTTCATTTTGCAAATACATTTGAGGACGTTTATCGAATATGTTTTATGGACACAGAACATACTTTAAATACACAATTTGACATTCAACAATTGCCACCGACAAAAACGGCATCAATTCATGGTAAAGAAAAATGTGCGTAGTTATAAAGAGTAATAATAAATATTTGAAATAAGGAGTGTGTAATGATAATAATTTGTTGTTATTAGATAAATGGCATATTTTATTGAAATAATTTTTATTAAATTTAGAATGATTATAAGTTTTGGTGTATGAATTTTCAAGTAATTGCGAACAAAAAATCTATTGCGTACATTCCCAACGAATACAAGTCATAAAAATATGTTTGTTATTTACACAATTTACATTTTTTTTTTTTGTTTTTATTATTTGTATCAAATAATTGTGTATTCATTGGATTATAAGTTTGAGAGGTTATTTTTAATTTATATTCTGAACAAACATAAAAACCATTCTATGATTTTGTAGTAATAATAATGGATGAAAACTTCCATTTTGTGAAAAAAGTTTTGATGTAACTGTAAATATGTACAGGCTTATCAATTGATTGCGCAAAAATATATTTATCATCAAAAGCATATTTTCTGGTAAAAATATTAACTATTTATTTATATTTTTAAATAGATGAAATGTCCAGATTTGAGTTGTAAACAAATAATTTATTGAGGCATTAAAAATTCATATAAGACAATGAAAATTAATAACAAAATGAGTATAAATAAATATTTTTGAATAAAGCAAATTATTCCTGATGTTAGCTGGGAATTTCCATCTTACTCAGTCTAATGATAAAATCACACAGTCTCATTTGTACTTGAATTTCTGTGGGATTATTTGTAACATAAAATCCTGGCACACCAGCCTTCTCCAAAATGCTCTGTTGATCAACTACTTTTTGATCTAATTGCAAAACAAGTTTCATATCTGTTTGCTTCAATTCTTCTTTATGTTTGATTAATAATGCAGTTTTAGCTATCAATTTTTCTTCCTCTTTGTCCAAACTAGAGAATGCTTCTTGCATTTGTATTTTATGCTGATTCAACAATTGAAGACGTTGTTGAAATAAATGTTTCTCTGTCACATGTTGAATTTCCATTAATCCTTTAACAATTTCAAAAATAGTGTCATTTAATAATGAGTTAGCTAATCCAGATAGCAATTCATATGGCAATCTCATTTGGTATTTAGATGGCAAAGCTCCAGCCATGTTTTGCAATTGCTCTACCAAAAAATATAATTTTCTTTGTAGATCCTGCGGAGTAGGGTTATGTATGTCCATTGTTCAAAATATGTAAATATTTACTCGATGTTTGAAAATTCACTTTATTTTCATTGCATTATAAGTATGTCAGTAATAATAACCAATATCTAACTATATCTTTTATTATTTAATCCATTAAATAAATGGATTTTCTTTGATTTTGTCTACTTGCTTTGTAGATAAAATAATATCAAGTAACTGTATTGTGTTGAAGTTAGAAATAATATTTAAATGTGAGCATATGGTCTACATACAGTGCGCTTTTCGTAACTTTCCACATTTGAGGTTATATGAAAAACTATCGTGGAGCTTTTCCTTTTAAAAACAACGAAATTTAGAGCAAGACGATATTCAATAAATATCATTGATTAAAAAACCACCTAAATGGGGAAAAAGGAAAAATTTAAGAGGGGAACACTTAAAGCACTAAATATAAAAACATATTTCACTTTATTTTTATTGAATATATAATAAAAAAGGTTTATAATGAATATATTCCACATGTGTGATGATTTGAAATTTTATTTTCATACATATTTTTTATTACACCAATGGGTTGTATAAGAATTGAGAATGTGTTAACTTATTTGTTAAATTATTTTTATAAGCATTGGATGTTGGATAATTTCACTGTACTGTAAAAATAACAATTGTAAGCACATGGATCGATGTTTTATAGATTTTATACATTTTCTTAAAACAAAAAGAAAAAAAAAAGAGAATAAAAAAGAAATGATGACTACTGTAACGAATGTTTGTTGCAGTATAATTGAAAATTTGTATAAATGCACAAGAGTACAAATATTCATATTTTCGTTCAATAAGCTTACGTTATTCAATATGAGACATACAATGAATTTGATTAATGTCTATACTTGAATCAAAATTATAATTGTATTATTGAATTGTATATTCGATGAGTATTTTTTTTTCATAAGGGAGACATAAATGTGGACATGAAAATATATATTTGTAATATTTGGCCTTAGTCGTCAAATACCTAACTTTATATTTTTCTTTAGTTTTTTTCATTTCTACTGTTATTTTTTTTGTTTTTATTTAAAATGAGATTTGCGTATTCAATGTCCATTAATATGATGAAATATTTTGTAAAAGGTGAAAACAATACCTTTCATTAATTGCCTCTCATGAACTTCATTGAACCAAAATTAATGTCGAATCTCTGACAATTTTTAATATACACGGAAAAAAACTTATTAAAAAAATCTTATATTCTGATGTGGCATTCATTTTTTTTCATAATGAACTATTAAACAGAAAATATAAAGACCGATTTTCAAGAACAGAAAGATATTCTCTTCGAAATTACTTATCAATTTTTTCAACCTTGATTTTAGTTTCAAGCTTCTTCGATTCTTCAATTTCAGCCAAATCATTAGCTTTCTCTTTAAGGTGTTGCAATTGCTGTATTTTTTTCTCGGAATTTTTAAAACGATCATATCGGGAGTCCTCGTCATCGCTTGATTTACCAGGCTCAACTTCGCGTAAAATATCGTCCAAATTTTTATCCACATCTTCCCATAATTTATCACCGTCATTGTGAAAATCATCTTCCTCTTCCTCTTCACCGTTTTTATCAACTGGCTTGTTTGATTTATTAACTTCAATCTCCATGGCATTAATGGGTTGTTCATTTGTTTGTTCACTTTCTGCTAAAATATCAGCATTAGGTGCAGTTGAATTCACACCAGCATTAGTTGGTGTTGGGCTCGATGATGTTGGTTTGGTTGTTTCTGATGTAGTTGAGGTTGCTGATGTATTATTCACCGATGGTGTCGATGTCTGAAGATGAATACGCTCTGCTTGACGACGGAGTGCTTTGTCATCATTGTCACGAACATAACTGTAATGAAATTTATACATATCAAATAAATTATAAGTAAAAACAGCATAAAAAAATGAAAATAATCATAAATTAAATCTGTCCTTACCGTTTGAGATGACTACGAGTAGAGCAATGAAAAGCTAATGCTTTTTCAATATTTTCATTTCTCGGCAAGTACATTTTGCATAATTCACAAAATTGCGCCTCAACAAGTTTAACATATTCAGCTCCAACTTTAATCATTTGTTTATTTTTCGGCAGCTTCTTTTCTGGTACTTCAGACGAAGTATTATTTTCACTACCTTCGGGTTTATCTTTTTTCTTCTTGTCACCCGCCGCTTCTTCATCCTCTTCAGCTTTTTTGTTTGTAAAATTTTGTTTTTATGTTAAATAAGAATAAATATTGATAAATAATCATGAATACAATAAATTAGTCACGCATTTTATTCACACGTTAACCTATTATTCACATACCATCAACATCGCCTACAGAGTCTAATGTCATAAAATTATCAAGATTAACTTCTTTATCGTCTTCACCGGGTCCACTTGAATCGCCTTCAGCATCGCCATTACCCGTGGTCAATCTGTCATCCAACAAATTTTTCCTCTATAATAAAAAAAAAAAAGGAAATGGCAACATTAATAAAATCTCTGTATGAAAAATAAAAATAATACATTAAACTGATCGAAGCAACAAATAATGATATTAATAAACCACCTTGATATGATCCAATGAGCATACATGCGTTTCAAATAGCATTGGCGAGCGGAATTGTATGCGACATACACGACAGAATGGCGTTAAAAATCGTTTCATTTGACGATGGGAGTCTGACATATGATGCATGGCTTTCATCGAACGATAATTGAGTTTACAAATCTGACAGAACATGGTGCGTGATGGTAATGTACCGCGAGACGCTTCTCTCGCTTCATGTCGCCGTTGCTCTTGACGTTGCAATACACGCATACGCGCAAGATTTGCTTTGTGACGTGCAGCAATACGACGCATTGCCGTATTATGTCGGCCAGAGAATAAATGTAGTGAATATTCTTTAAATGTTACGCTACGATGAGCACAATGTGGACAATGTAATTTGATAAATCGTCTTCCATCACGCCTATTTGGCAAACCATCAGCTGATCCCTCCTCTTTTTCATTTTCATCACGTTCACCCTCGGCTTCATCCTCTTCGCGCTGATGAAACAAAAAATTTATATATAATAAGTATAATAAATCAATGATTTATTCATATTTATTATAATATTATTTATAATAAAGATTTTTAAGATGATCTATTATTATTTTCTCACCTCTTGTTTCACTTCATCATCTCCTTCCTTCATTTCTTGATCCTTTTCCTCTTCATGTTCATCGACATTTTGTCGCTCGGGTTTATCCTTCTTTCGTTTTTCATCCTTTGATTTTTTCTCTGTATCATTATTCGTCACTTCCTCATCTTCTTCTGTTTGGAGAGTCTGAATGAAATTCAAGAAATATTGTCAAATTGTTTTACTATCGCTGTATAAACATTCGTTAGAATGTAAATGCATAGATAATTATTTAAAGTTGAAGTGAACTTTAGTAAATTTTATTATTACCTTATCATCAACTTCCCAATTTTCTTCAGCGTCTTTATCCTCATCGTCATCAGAGAATTCAGCATTAATAGCCTTGGCCAATTCTCTATCCTTGTCCTTTACGCTGGAACTGGTTGTTGACTCCTTTTTACTTCCGGATTGCCTAGTAGTACCGCTGCAGAACGGCACCGCAATTGCATTTTGAGATAAATTATTTTTCACTCATCATTCATTTGTAATTGTTCATCGCTCTTTATATATTGTTTTACTTTTTTTTTTATATATATATATATACTCTATCGGTCATTATTTATTTATTTTTACATATATGTAATATCATCAATGAGAAATTCATTCTGTATTCATTTCTTTTCCCAAATTAAATCAATGCATTTGCTCTATTACTTTTATTTTTATTTATGTTTGCAATAAAATTTGGTTTTTGTGCGTGCAACACCAGTGCATCATGACAGATAGATATTCAATAATGATATGTATATATTTGTTTATATATATATATATACATATACATAGATTTGATTTTTTTTTTTATTGTTTGGCTTTATGTAATTGTAAAATCCTATATTTGCTACAATGACAAAGTATAAATTGATTGATTCGATAGCCTCTCATACATATATTTCAAAATAAATGATAAATCGTCTTGTTACGCACAGCGTATATTTGTCATGGAAATTATTTTATATAATATAAAATCATTTTTTTTTTCTATTATCTCATAACCCTGTTGAAATGCTTTTGCCTCTCGGCAGTAGAATTTTCAGAGTCATTGATTGTTTAGTACATTTTATTTTTTATTATTTCTATTTTATTTATTTATTTTTTCTATATTCAGCAGTTCATTTTTTTTTATTCAAATAAATTTCTCTATATAATCGATCCTTACGAGTCACAGTTATTATATATATATATATATATATATATATATTTACATATATAATCCACTTGCCCAGCATTTGTACATGCAAGTGCAAGCGGCGTCCACACTGTGATTTTATATATAATTCTTTAGAATATACTCTATATATATATTTACACAATGTGGCATTAGGATATTTTAATATTCATTAATTTTCGTTCATCGCGATGATACTTCATTATTTATTTATTTATTTTTAATTTTTTTTTTTTTTTTTTTTGCAATTGTATACTTTTTATATATACACATATATTTTTACATATATGCATATGGTTTTTTTTCTATATATTTTTTTTTTGTTCAATAAATGATTTGCTAATAAATTTACCTCCGGCGCATTTTAGTCGATGCCAATCGTACCCGTTGAATGTAGTCGCGTGAACGCGATGTGAGCAGCTTGCGACGATACTCGAGGGTGGATGTCAGTGCACGCTTTCGGCTCATCATTAGCTCAGAGCGTGATGCACCAACACGAAAACTCGTGCCACGTCCACGTGTTGAAATCCTACCACGATAGTTTGAGCTCTGATGTGATATTCTTCCGCGACTTGATGTATATCGCTGTGACGGTGGTGCCATGTCACTAATACGTGGTGGCGGTGGTGCCGCATAATTCCTTGATGTTGATGAATGACGATCCTCAGTGCGATGATAGGAGGATGAACGATCGCTCTGCCGCTTATCCTCATAAGCTGCTGATGATGACGATCTCTTATTGTCATTATATGGCGTTGATGTTGCTGAACTGCCATAAGACGAGGTGCCATATCTCTGCGAGCCACCGCTGCCTTCACCCTGCCAAATTCAAATTCAATTTTCGCCATCCACGATTTCTTTTTTATTTTTTTTTTATTTTGTTACTCTCGTCATCACTCACCAATTCCAGTAATACATATATATTTTTATATATATATGTATATATTTCATTTCATGTATAATTTTCTATTTTTGTTAATTCATTCAATTATATTCATTTGAATAAATATATTTTAATATTTATCATTTTTCCCAGTGTTTGCGTACAAAAATTTTGCACACATGTCAAACCCGATGTGTTTTCCGTCTCGTTTTATTTTATTTTAACCATTTTCACATAACCTGACTTTTCCCAATTTACATTATGTATTTTTTACTTTGAAGACAATACTTATTTCGAGTATTGTTGCTCCAAATTTCTTACATTCGACGTGAAAACTAAGGTTTTTTTTTGCATATAGCAGTATAAACCTTATATATTTGTTACAGTGATTACCGTATTTTGTTTTGAAAATTTCTGTTTCTTGGGAAATGTTACGTCTGCTAAACTCATGCAGGGGAGTATCGACTTGGTGCTTTTTGATAAATATATATACATATGTATATATACGTATATATAATTGTAGATAAACATATTTTTTATTTTGAACAACCGTTTTTAATATTGTTACGAATTGAAATAAGAAAAAAAATTGAAGCTCACTGATGAAGCTGTTGTACGTCGTAAAAGAAATTATAATGTATGTTTATTTATTTATTTATTTTTTTTTTTCGGTAGACAGAGAGAAAGAGAGAAAGAAATCGAGATCTCGGTGCAACGTGGGCACGTTTTTTTTTTATTATTTGATTGATTTGTTTGTTTCCGATTTCATTTTACGCGTACTAATTATTGATCCGTATCGTATATTTCTGTTTCTATTATGAAAAATTCATTCGATATCATTTTATTCTCCTAGTTGGGAATAACCGGACAATATTATGCGTATAAATGTCCGCCTGTGAGCTTTATTTTTTTTTATTCAAAAACTCTCATAGCATCTGTGAAATATGTGTATAAGCCTTTGAGACATCGGTTCATCCGTATCCAATGAAATCGGTTTTATCATGTTCATTGAGACACTATGGCCATTTTGTTTATGATTTATATGTATAGATATATTTTTGTTTGGTTATAACGTTTCGATTCTATATTTCATCTTAATATTTGAAGCATTTTCGGTGCTGTCCCAATGCAAAAATGGGCGATCAAGCAGCCGTCGGCGCGTAGCTTGAAAGGAAAGCATGAAACAATTGAGTTTTCCCTGTCTTAAATATTTTTCTATCAGCATTTTTTTTTTTTTTTAATTGTTCGCAATATTTTAATTTTTTTTATCTAAGTAGAATTTAATAAATGCAACAAAAAACATCTATATTTATGCAATATTATTATCCTCGCTGTTCTATTTCCAATATTAAAAAAAAAATCCCATTCACCTTTTATTTTATTTCTTTTTTATACCTTCATTAATACGAAAAACAAATTTACTTTTTATTTAGTTTCAGGAGAATGTAAAAGCACTCGCGCGAAAATCATTACAATTAATATTAGTTAGTATATTATATAAAAAAAAAATCAAATAAACAAGTTGATTTATAACTAAATCAAATTTATCCAGTACGAAATAGCAACTTTCTAAGGAAGGAAATATTTTCTTTTTTTTTCTTTCGAGTAATTACATACCTGATAAGAATCATTCCTAACACGCTTGCGATTAGATTCACTTGATGACCTGTGATCATCGCGACTTGAATATGAATCCTGTGATTGAATATAATAAAAATAAATAAATAAAAATAAATCATTTCATAATCAACAGCATAAATTCTGGCATTTTGATTATTAAATAAACTCACACGTGCACGTTTATAATTGTTTGAATGATCACCGCGTCCTCCACCGCGGCTTGAATACGAACGATCTGATCCACCACCTAGAGGAACAACAATGTGTATAAACAAATAAACAAAATGAAGTATTGAATAAAGATTACTTTTTATTATCATTTTTTCTTTGTGAAATGAAATACCAATAACACTCACTTGAATTATATTTATTTCGTGAATCATAATTGGGTGTTGAATATTTAAATCTTCCTCCTCGAGATGAGCCATAGCCACCTCTGCTCATATTGCTTCCGCCACTGCTACTATCCCAATTTCCGCTGCTGCCACTTCCACCGCCCCCTCTTCCACGATACGAGCCACCACCTCCACCACCGCCACCCCGTGAATTGAATCCTCTTCCTCTAGAGCTCATATTGGAGTTGCTGTCGAGAAAAAAAAAAGTAGAAAACATACAGCATTACTAATAGCAATATGAAACAAAATACTCATCGACAACACAATAAAAATTGTTGTAAAATAAATTTTGTTACTCAATTCATCATGTTTGTTTCGTATTATCATTTTTTTCTTTTTTTTTTTTTTTTTTTAATTAACATAGATATTATTGAGTGATGTTTGTTTTTTGTGCATTAATACTTTATGACCAACCTGTATTTATTGTATCCGTAACTCATGATTACAGTCAATTGTACAGGTTTCAAGTTGCCAGATGCAAAAGTCTTTCTACGAAAAAATGGAATTTTTTTTTACAAAAATTTGCCTGATAAAATAATTAACACACGAGTGAATGATTACAGTAAACGATGGGTCTGTATTTATGAAAAAGAAGAAAAAAAAAATTTATTATCTAATCTAATTAATGATAAGTAAAAAATTTTTGAATAAATAACATGAGAGAAACCATAAATATACATATCATTATTAAAAATAATTTTTCACTAAGAAAAATGGATTTCACATAACCAAAAAAATTTCATAAATGTAAGAAAAATAATGAATGTTTCGTGGTAAAATACGAAGTCTAATGAAATTATTCATTTATAAATGTTGATTAAACTTGATATAAAAATATAAATTCTATATAAATAACGCAATAATTATCACTCTGACATCACCATAAAATCTAGTAATTAAATAAAATATTAACCTCACAATCATGTACTAATACAATTGCTAAATATTATTCGGAATATTTGCCAGTTTGAGAGAATGTAACCAATGTCCATTTTACAAAAAAAAAAAAAAAGAAAATCAATAGAATGCATGACAAACATATGTATATATATATATATTATCACATATATATATATATATATGGTTAATTACGCGCTTACGCGTGGATAACCATGTTGATAGATTTGGATATAAACTTATTAAATGATATTATGTAATTTCTATAATATTTTAATTACCTAGAATAAAATAGTATTCTTGATGCGTTGATAAAAAATAACCGGCAGTTTATTTACGCCGGTTTATATATTTATTGCTCAACACAGAAGTTGCACACAAGATAACTGAAAGAAAATGTCGACTTTTGTGGCGTCGTCTTTGGTCTTCCACAATTAGCCTAGGAGTATAGATATATATATACGTAGATTTATAGTTGACACAGTACACACACACACTCGTTTTGAGTTTCGACGAGGAATGCAATGATGTATATATGTAGATGATGCAATGCCGGAATTTGAAACGGAACATCCGGTTCGGAATTTCATTTATATGTTCGCCATTTTGAATTTTTAACGCGCGAATTATATGAAATTATTTATGATTTATTTTACAATTTATCTTCTAATTGTATGGTAATAATGAAAAAATTATAGTCTATAATAAATTTTAAACTTATAATTTATGATAATTAATATATAACCTATAAATAATTTCTTGAAGTATTTTTGAATTATGTTAATAAAATTATAAAAATATATATTTATTCATATTGAAATCTAAAAGTATTTCTCGTTTTATATTGTACACAGCAATTAATAATACGAATAAAAAAAAAACTTGATTCGAAACATTTTTATAAATTTTTGTAAAAATGAAAAGAAATTAAAATGTAAAATATAAATAAACGTATAAAATATTAAAATTTGAAATTAAGTGCAGCATTTATCTGCCTTTTCTCCTGAATTTACATCACAAAATAAATGTTTAATACGTATTTGTTGCTTAAATCATATAAAAAAAAAATAAAAATTCGTAAGTTATACTAAGAAAATATTTCGTGAAACACTTGTGTTCTTCGATCTATCCGAACTGCTCGTCGATTAGGCTGATTAATTTCCTCAGTATTCTGGCTGTACAATTGTGGCTGGACAAGATCATGTATACCATGTTGAAAATCAACATCATCATTACTGAAGTCGTAAATGTCAAATGCATTGACACAATAATTATGCAATACACATGCCGCTATTACTGTGTGTATAATAAATTCAATATTATAATAATCATTGATGAATTTGAGGCGACGAAAACGTCCTTTTAATTGTTCAAATGTCTTGTCAATAACCATTCTCGTAGATGAATGGAGATAATTGAATTCTACCTGCTGCGATGTTAAATATCCACTATCACGAAATGGTGGAACAAGCCAAGGTAGCGATGGATATGCTGAATCACCAATTAAAAATGTATTTCTTGGAAACATTATACTTGATTGCGATGAAGCTATATGGAATAACATTGACTTCCTGAATACTTGAGTGTCTGTAAGGGAACCAGGACTTCCACAGTATACATTTGTAAATCGCAAATCAGAATCTACAATTGCTTCCAAGCTTATAGAATAAAATTTTTGACGATTATAATAATCGCGTGCATCCACTGGCGGCTTTTTAATTCTTATTTGCATACAATCAATTACTCCTAATATATTTGGAATTCCTTGTTGGGCTTTAAATCCTTCGCACACAACATCAACATCAATCCCGCGTGGCCAAGTAATTGATGTATTTACTTTTGTAAGAAGCCACGCTAAAACTCGTGCCACGCTAAAAACTCGTCTTAATATGTGAAATATACACGATGTGGGCAAGTCAAATTTATTTGAAAGTGTTTTGAGAGGTTCTGTATTTGCGATGTACCATAGAAATAATAAGAAACACAGTTTCGCTGATTTATATCTGTACTCGTCATTATATTCTGGAATATAACCTGATTTTCCCAATTCACCTATAAAATATAATTTATTTAATTATTTACGATATTACATATTGGAATTTTATTTTGTATTAAAAAGATAATTATACCTATTAATTTTATAGTAATTTGCCGGGGTAATCGTAAACGACGTTTGAATTCAATATAACTCCATGAATCAATTATTTTTAAAAAATTATCTACACGATGTCTTCGTCCATGTATCAAAAAATGTAATTCAGGACCTAAGATTAAATTTTCTTCTTCGTGATTTTCTGGTTGATTCATATTTATATCCGTATTTAACTTTTTGTTTGATACTGACTTGTTTTGTTAGAAAAATTTTCCAACTATGTACGTATGAGAATTTAGGTTAAGTACGATTCAATTGATCTATTGGATAAATTTTATGTAATCATTGTTGATGAATATAATTTATAAAATTATATTAAAGTAATTAGCGCAATGATGTTCATTTAGATTTTTTAGGAACCAAAATGTGTATGTAAAGTGTACATTTGAATAAAATATTTATACAACTTTACTGGAATCTTGTTTTAGTTTGTAAATATTTTCAAATGAGATAATGGTATGAATCCGCCCTAAGTTGGCATAAAATGCAGCAAAATATTCAGTGTAAGTTCTAGATGTTCTAAACACAGTATTCAACTGTCAATAAAATGTAATTTTGAAATATGTACAAAAATGTGATTGCGTAATATGAATATTTTTCTAAATTTTTACATTTAGTAATTAATTTTCAATTTCAACACGTAATTGGCGCGGTAAATTTTCAGTAGTGAATGAAAATAATATATATTTACACAACATTACGATAACAATTTGAAAGTTTTATTTAAATGTTTTATGATAGCCAAATATAAGTATCTATATATATATATATACTATATATATATGTATTGATACTACCGAATATATCATTCAATCTGGAAAAAAATAAAAAGAAAATACAATATCAAATATTATACCAAAAATTTAACCCTCGAATGATTTAAATTATATTGAATGTGTTAGATCAGAGTCGCATTTATTCGTTTCGTTTTTGCTTTTTTTTCCTCGTAATTTTGCAACTATTTACAATCAATTTGATAAATTTTTGAAATCTCAAATTTTGCTTCTATGTATATATTTGATTTTGTGTATAAATGAACCTCTGATTACAATGGTAAATCACAATTTTATGACATTATATAAATTTTTGGACAATGTAACATTTACATACATAATACATTATCCAATCTATTCATAATAAAATTTTGTTTAATCAAATAATCATACGATAGACAAATTATATGATGATAAATAATTTTATCTAACTATATAAACACAAAAAATTTTGTAAAGCCACATTTTGTTTTCTAATATGGGCATTTTTGTTTCACTATAATTCCAATGTTCCAATTTCTTTCAATTTTTTTTATCAATTTTTTTTATAATAGCTTTCAAGACCAATTATTAATCGTCAGGACTGTATTCTGACGACGATTGTAATGCTTCTTGCTGTTCACCACGTGGATTATCTGGACTACAATTGAGAATGACTGATAAAGCAAGACTCTTGATACGATTATATGGTCTATCATCGGCTAACAACTTATTCAGCTTTTCTATTCCACCTTCAGCTTCCACCAGGGAGCAATATTTTGCCGCTAAATGAAAATCAATCAAATAAATATTATGAAAAATAAGAAAATTATTATTTCCTTGCAGAATGATAACTCTGAAACTTACGATAAACATTAGTTAAATTGGCAAATGCCCAGACCGCCCAATGCTGACATTGTGGCGTATGATAAACATCCAACAAACGTAAAAGTGGCAGGAATGATCGATAATTAATATTACGGTGCGCTGATAAATCCCAACGTTCAATAGCTTCAGCCATACGTTCAAGCACATCATCACGCGTTGGTACTTCTACTGTCCATGCTTCAACACCATCAGACGCCATATGTGCCAATATACCTGTAGCATTATATGAAACCTAAACAGAAATGAGTATACAAATTTAATTATCATTATCTTGCATTAAATTTTTACAATTCTTTCAGTTATTAATATTTCTATGTCTTTTTTTTGTTGTCAACAAACGGAATATTTACCTCAATGCCGTCACGATCATATCCCAGTAAAGATGTAAAGACTGTTACATATTGTTGTTGCATCAAATGTGGACGTAGATAATCAACTTCTGCAACGTTACCAAGTAAACCCATCATGTTTCGTAGTAGCTCTTCTTTTAATGGATAACGCTATGAAAAATGAAATAAATTTTCGATAAACAATTTTATTGAACTTGTAATATAATTGAGAACAATATTGCATTTAGATTTAGTTTAGTGAAAAAATTATTACAAACCTCAGCACAATTTAAAAATAAATTCATTCCTCTTTCATCGAGAAATCTTTGACAATTTATTGGCGTTTCATCAGTCATATTCCACATGGTCGACCATGCAACTTCTAATACATCGTCATGTGAATTATGTTCAACTCTATATTGTACTAATTCTAACATTGTTCCAACACAACCTAATTTTCCAAGTAGACGTTTTTTTTCTCCTTCAACTTGACATGCCAATGAATTTAATAAATAAATCCCAATGCGTTGAACAAAACCTTCGGCTGCAGAGTGTTTTGCCGAATGGAGCAGTACTTTAACCAATGCTTCATAATTCCACATCTGTAAAAATAATATCATAAATAAATATCCCTTTATAATATGTATTATTAAATTTATTTATTATTTTAATAAGATTGATATTAAATTTGGTAGACAATAATTTGGCGAAAATTCATACCACATCCTGTGGTATGCGGAATTGGCATAATGCCAAACAACCATTTCGCATCATTGTTTCCTCATCTTTGTGTGTACTCATACCAGCCAAAAGGGCACCTATTATTCGTCTCTTCATTTGTGAAACAAGGCCACTTTTTTCTTTTGTTTTTACTATATAAAATAGTGTTGCGCTAAATGATAAATATCAACCAAATATAAATACAATTTGATTAATATATCAATGAAATTAATCAAAACAGAAAATAAAACTAATAAAATAATAATTTACCTCCCAGATATTTGTATATGCCGTTCATTCAAATGTTTTTCCATTGCCTCGAGTACAATACATAGTGCTTGATCCATACGTTCACAACTTTCATATCTGAATACATGATACAGATCATTTAAAACTTTTTGCAATAAATCTTGTTTATTATCCATGCAGACACGAGCTGATACAAGTATTTGCTCATCATTTGCATCGCCTGCAATCTACAATGGAATTATTGTGTTAATATTTTGTTTTATTGCATGAATTAATTAAAAATTGAAATTAGTGTAATAAAAATAACTGTGAACATTGGAATTCATAGAATTTGAAACTTACAACTTTGGCGGGAATATCGTGCCTTCTACAAGCTCCATCGCGTGTTCCGTATAATCCTAAAAATTGAAGTGGATTATTCACACGACACGCTAATCCTTGAATATCACATAGTCCATAATTTTTATTTGGGCCTTCAAATGGACGTTCAGCTACACCTCTGCCCGCTAAATTTGTTCCACCAATGTCTAATGACACAAGGTCAGGCAAACCACTAACCAATTCAGCCAATACTTGATTAGGATTTTCATAATATCCATGTTTATGATTTGAATGAGACAAATCCAAATGTCTGAAATAAAAAACACCACAGTTAATTTTTTTTTTACACAAGAATAATTTTTTACAGTATATTATATTACCTTAATTTTTTTAATTGTGTTACATTGGCAACAAATGTATGAGGGTCATCCATTATTGTAACATTATATAGACATAATGATACTAAATTTGGGATTGAATCAGCAAATTCAAAATTTCCAATGTTCGATGCATTTGACAAATCTAAATGTGTTAACTCTGACAATCCTGACAGCAATATTGGATATTGTTCTGGCGCAACTTTCACGTGTTCTAATACAAGATGACGTAAATTTGGTGTTTTAAACACATATCCTCTTCTCAAATAATTCACAGACAAATCAATATCTAAAATTGATAAAAAAAAAAAAAATAAACAATTGTAATGATTAATAAATAAAAATCATAAAATGAGTTGATAAATAAAATGATAAATTGCAATATAACTCACAACTTGTGAGATCAACAGGATGAATCTTTGGACACCCTCTCAACGACAAACTCTGAAGATTTTTCGATGTATTATTAATACATTCAATAGAGAATTTTGTTAAATTGCTACAATCATTAAATGCCAAATGCATAACTTGATGATTGGTAATTATAGCAACTGTATCGTCAGTAATAGCACTGTGCGATATTTTAACATTTCTCAACCGTGTAGCAAATATATCACGAAATATAAAATAAAAACGATCATCAATTTCATTAAAATCACTTTTTTGTGCGAATTCAATTAATTTGTCACATATTTCACTTGGGATTACAAGCCCTTTTATTAATGTACGATAGCCACGTTTATTTTTTATCGATATTATATCCAAATTATTGCATATTGTCTTGAAACATAAATCAGCAAGACTTTCAGGACCAACGTATTGCTTGTAATTAAAAGGTACATCGAAGTGCGCCATAGTTCTCATACCATACATAAAAAATATAATTATTTTTATTTATAATTCACGTGAATAATATCATGTGAAATTTTATCTATATTTATTATTTGATTATTAATGTTCAACGTCAACTGTCAAATATGTCAAATGCATCAGCTGTGATTCATCAGACATTATTATAATGCTCAATATTATTTATAATATCAATGTATAGCATACAATACTTGAATTTATTTCAATATTTAACCACCGCATTTATAATCAATATTTCACCACAATTTTGTCAATTAACCACCAGTCCATCTTTAAACTTCTCACCTTGTTAATAGTTCAATTTGACGTTTGATTAAAGTAAACGCATTTACTCGCGTAATTGCATCTTTCGACAAACTTCTTCTATTATATCCTCCTCAATCCTCCTCTCTTTCTCTCTCTTTACCAGAGCCCTCAGTCCCGAGCTAAAGTGCACTTCGGCCTTCGGATAAATTCGGTTCTATTTCCGACTCCTCCGTGACATGTATATAGACATATTTTCTTCAAACGCGGTAATTTTTGAATGAATATAATTCAATTATCTTTCATTATAAGTGATGACTTGGTTTGAATATTCATTGCAATATTTATTATTTATTATCATCCAATAAATTTTGTAGTTGAATATAATTTATTCGAATGCATTTCATGATATTACTGAAATTTTTTGACAGTTGCTCCCAATGAAAATAACAATAATATTGATAATGATAATTATTATTGTTATTAGAAAATTTGAAGAGAATTAATTTTTAATATTATTGAAGTTTATATTAATAATAAAAAATATTGCATTGTCGATAGAGTAGATTTGTACATTTTTCTGCAGAAATTTTAATATAATTTTAGGTTAGAAAATCTTTCACGGTCCAAAGTGGCGCTAGTGGCTTTCTTTCTACTTGGTCGGAACCTTTTCCGGTACACCAAAAATCATGGTATGTGCAATTATTAGAAGATTCCAATGAATATCCATTAAAATATGGACAATCCGTTGTTAATAGTGAAAACGATGATTGTGAAATAATTCTGTACTTTTTGTACTATTATTATTCATGTTGATATCTTGTATAATTTACTATCATTACTGAAGATAACCTCTTTGGAAAAATGTTTTTTTTTTCATGTTGTGCAGTGCCCAACGTTGATTAGTTTATTTTTATGTTTATGTTTGGCCTTTTTTTAATCTATACGCGATTTTGGATTGTTTGTTAGTGTTAATATTGGTTTGTATTTATGTGAGAATTATTTTTTTAGGGTCGCGTCAGGACGAAGACTGTCAAAAAGGCGGCAAGATTTATAATCGAGAAATACTACACTCGATTGACTCTTGATTTTCATACTAATAAGAGAATATGCGAGGAAATCGCTGTCATTCCTAGCAAACCATTAAAGAACAAAATTGCTGGGTGAGTAATTCACATTATTGGATTAAATCCATTTTTTTTTTTGTCATCTTACAAAAATATGTGTTCAGTTTTTATCCTGAAAGTTAACCTAAGAAATGTTTACTTTTGTTATTTGTATTCTTTTTTCTTGAACTTAATATTTTACCTAACATTTCTATGTAGCTCACTTGGCAAAATAATATCCTGTTATATTATTTTCCAGTTTAACTTTTCAAATAATCAACGAGATAAAGTATTTAAATTTAAATTTGTTAGAAATGACAAAAGTTCTTTTTGTTTACTCATTTTGATAATACACAAATATTACCTATACGTGAAATCAAAATACATATTTTATTTTAATTGTCTTCATTTTCAGATTCGTCACACACTTGATGAAACGACTCCGCCACAGTCAGGTTCGCGGAATTTCCATCAAATTGCAAGAAGAAGAGAGAGAAAGAAGGGACAATTATGTTCCTGAAGTATCTGCTCTCGAACACGATGTTATCGAAGTGGATCCAGAGACAAAAGAGATGTTAAAAATGTTGGAGTTCAGCAACATTTCTGTCCTTCAACTTGTACAACCGTCGGCCCACCAATTCAGCAGGCGAAACTAAAAGACTAAACCATCAGTTATAATAATTTAAGAAACATCGAACCTGTCAGCATCAGTGTTTTTTCATCAAATAAATATCGAATCTGACAGATTCGCTGTATTTTTATATTTCGTATGCTTATAAATCATTAATTCCTACAAATATTGATCCATATATTTCTATTTAACATGTGGATCGTTCAAAGAATCATCCTAAAAAACAGCGTCAATAATTAAAAGAAATTTATATTAAATATCTTTTGGCTCTAAAAAAGATGAAAACTTTATATTTATTCATTGGAAAATTGCAAAAGCAGAAAAGGCAATTCATTAATCGTTTCAAAATTGAATGAATATGTTCAATTGAGTCATTGTTTATAATATTATTGATATTTTCACTAACTAGCAGTGAAATAGTACAAATATGTAATATTAGCGAAAATTTGAATATAAAGTGAACACCAAATTTAAAGTATAAATTTTCAAGATAAGTGATAGAACTATTGAACTTCGGTCTTTATGAATATCTTAAATTAATTTGCATACTATATAAAATAAACTGGCAAATTGACATTATTTGTGAATTTTACAATTCGAAGATTCGATCAAGTTCTATTTTGTTTTAAAAAAATACCACTAGTGGCGCTACATTCGACTCAGACGATTCTATATCAAAAACAGATGAGGCAAAAAAAATATCTAATGACGAATTGTCACAACGTCATGAAACAGAAATACGCGTGTTCAGTGACCGTAGGAAGATGAAATTTTATATGATTCCTATAAGAAATTATTACAAAGCTAAGACATGAGTTGAAAGTAAAAAAATAAAATGATTAAATCGCGAAATATTATAGCAAACGCTCAAACGACGGGCAATTTTGAAGTCACCAAGCGTTTGTACAGGTTATTATTTAACAATATTGATTGTATATTTAATATTTATTATCTCATTTACATAATTGTTCACACACATATGTGTGTCTTTCTCACTCGTAATGTAAATTAATACTTCATTTCACCAAACATAACCTCACAATTTCTTCCCATAAAGCTTTTTTTTCTGTAAGCACAAATATTATAACAATTAATGTTTATACAGAGGAACAACTGAAGTTGTTAAGCGACTTGATGAACAAAAGGCGTTTGCATTGACAATTACTGATATATTATCACCTTCTGGCGAAGTTTTACGTTGCAAACTCAAAGATTACTGCGAGAGATTGATTTTCAAAGATCCCATCGGTCATGCACGTAAAATTGAGGAATTACTTTGGCGAAAAGCATTTTACGAAGTTGTATCTGCAGCCAAAAAACTTCGCAAGGTATAAAAGTTAACGACATTGTGTAAATTAAAAATGAATAAACTGTATTTTGATTGTTACAATTAATTTCTGGTTTTTTATAGGAAAATGTATGGAATGATGTGGAAAAAGCACTGCTGTCTACTCACTTGTCAGTGGGTGTGGGATTTTATCATCATTTAATTCTTCGATTGCAGTTGGAATATAATTTGGACTTGGCTGGCACAGTAGACTTTGCTTATCAAACATATAAAAATTGCCATTTAGATGTAAGCAAACAATATTATTTTCTCAAATTAGTTTACTTAATCGTAATACATATAAATAAAAATTATTTATCATTAAATTATTACAGCAAAGAGACAAAAGTACTGTGCCAAAAATTTATTCGGATGAGGTGCGACAATGCGTGATGCGAATTGTTCATCGTAGTTTGATATGTCTTGGAGATTTAGCACGTTATAGATTGGATTTAGAGCCCAATTGGGATCCAATGATAGCAATACGTTATTACAAAATGGCTATTGTAATCAATCCGAATATTGGTATGCCGCATAATCAATTGGGCACAGTGGCAGGAAGTAAAAATTATGGTATTGACGCCGTGTATCATTATATGCGATGTATTTTATGTTCAGAGCCATTTGAAGGCGCTGATGGAAATTTAAAACGTATAATTTCTACACACCTTTACAATGGAAAAGAAAAATCGCCCGTGCAACGTTGCATTGCCAGATTATTCACATTATTACAAAAATGGAATAGTGATTTATCGAATATCGATCATGTTAATGAAGATTCTCAAAATTTATTAATTGATATTGAAACTTGTTTGCATGTTAAAAAAATTCAACCAAATACAATTGTACATAATAATGAAGCACACAGTATTGAGGAATATTTACAAAATTGGAAAATTGAACCGAATCCATATTTATCAAGTGATGTTATATTCAAAATACTTGCAATTAGTCTCATGTCAATATCTAAATTGCAAGCAAAAGAATCTCGAAAAATTCAAGGAATAATTGCATTCATTTTATCATTATTATCACAATTAATTCAAGTGACAATCGATCATATTCAAGAATTTATTTTGGAATCAACAAAGTCGTTGAATGTCGATGAGACAAAACATAATGACAATGAAGAGAAATTGGAAGAGATAATTCAGCAAAATGAACTATCAAATTCTGTTATTCAAACTAAAAATAATAATTCTGTAAATATGATTGACAATCTCACAAAATTAAATGTTAAAGAGGAAACGATAAATGGTCATATGTCAAATGGCGGTGTGTCAAAACCAAAAGATAAAATAAAAAAAAATCTTTTAACAAAGTTACGTCGTCCACGGAAGCGCATTAATTCATCGGACTCTGATGGAAGTGACATGGAAGGTCAACAATTGGATTCATCCAGTGAGGAATTAAATTCTGACATTTCTGAAACTGAAGAGGAAGAAGAAGAGGAGGAGGAGGAAGAAGAAGAAGAAGAAGAAGAAGAAGAAGAGGAAGAAGAGGAGGAAAAAGAAAACACTGTGAAGGAACGTAATGCAAATTCTCAAGAAGAACCTGTTAATAATTTTACTGATGACAGCGAATCATTGAAATTAAAAGAAAATGGTATGAAGAGCAATGAAAATATAACCAACGGTCACAAATTAGAAGAACGCAATGAAATTGAAATGGAATTAAAAGCTGATAATGAATTATTAGATGGTAAAGTCGTTAACTGTCATGAGAATTCTAGCCCTTGTTCAATGACAACAACTAAAATGATCAAATGTTCCGATGAAGAAAATAACAGTTCAAATTATTATATTGTACAGTTGAAGAAACAAAAATTAGACTGCAATCGTTTATTTGAAGCACTATCAAAAGAAGAATTATTTTATCCCATTAAAATTTGTTTTGATTGGCTAAAAGGTAATCCAGATATAATTCGTATGGTCTCCAAGAGTTCTAAAATATTATTACAACGTATAACTATTTTACTCAATTTAATAAATATTGATTCTGAGGCAATTATAAACAAGTGGGAACGAAATTCAACGTTTTTAGTAAATAAAGAGAAAGTTTCGAAGTATGTTACGAGTATACCATTACAAGAGGATATAGAATTGAGGGGGCTTAATCTCTTACAAAATGCCCATAAAGATATTGATTGGCAAATACTTCGAAATTTTAATATACATAAGCAAGAGGAAATTCTTTTAAGAATTTTGAAACTTGTTAATTTTGGTAATCATCTATGTTCAATTGATGGCGTTGGTATGACATATGATAAAGATAAAAATTTATATAAGCTATCAGATTTAATAGTGACAGAGTCAATAAATCATGTAAACAGTGAACAATTAATGGAGAAGCAAGAAACAAATATTGAACATCCACGTGGAAAATTAATGCGTCACATGGGTAAATTGTGGTTAAAAGCCGAAGTGAGAGCTCTTGAAAGTAGATTAAAATCTAAATTGATGTCACCGTATCTCGTGCCCGATCATGAGGCGTTAGCTAAGCATACACCAGCTTTAAAACGTTTGGTTTATACGAAAAAATTTATAATTATTATTCCATCAATTGTTATTTCGGCGTTGGATGAAATGAAACGAACAAGCGGTCGTGCTCGTGAGGCAACACGATGGTTGGAGGGACAATTGCAGAAGGGCTCACGTTTTTTACGTGCTCAAAGGCCACATGAAAGTTTAGCGCTTCCACTTATCAAAGGGCCACGACCAAAAGACAAAGATGCATGGTTATTTTTTCAAATAATTGAATGTTGTCATTATCTTACGCAACAAACTAAAGTTGGTCTCAGTGGCGATACTGAGCCGCCAGTTGTCACTTTATTAACTGGAATAACATATGAAGAAAGGAAGTTGTCGACCTTCAGCCCAAATGGGCTCGCGAAAACTGCAGGTAAGTCATAAATTAATTTCTCATTAATTTTTTTTTTTTCTTCAGATTATGAATTCAACGTCTGGTTTATCGGATGAATATTTTGAATGCTTTAATTATTTTTATTGATAATTTTAGGCGTCAACTTGGAGCACATCGAGTCATTTCATTCAAAATGGAAGATTTCAAGCAAAAGTCATGGTTGAAAATGGATGATTAAGCTAAACGTGTTCTGACTGCCATTGATTTGTATCAATGAAGAGAAAAAAAACTAAATAAATAAATAAATAAGGAAATACTTAACCGGCGCCCGTTGTAGGATACTTGATGGCCATTCTACACACTTACATACATATAAATACGGGCTTAGTGGGTTGGAAACCCGAGAAATTGAGAAAACACCAAGTAATTAACATGATATCAAGGGGAATGAAAAATAAAAAAAAATTGTGTATTGTGCATATAATTGCAGCAAGTAATAAAAATAGTTTCTATTATGAAAAAAAAAGTTATCGTTTATTCTGATTTATTATAAGATTATCTATTTATCATGTGTTCGACGGTGCATATTTTTGATTTTCATCTAATATATTTTAAGTATTCCGCCCCTATGACTCAGGAAAATTATTTGAAATGGGTAAATAATAATAATTATGAAAGTATAAAGGTAATCAAGATAGGTATAGTGCTTCGAAGAAAAATAATAACCTTGACGTCGGTTGAGGTCAAAATTATTAATGTCCTCATGAATACTTAGATGTATAGTGTATACATATATATATATGTTCTGTAAAAGAAGAGTTGGTTTTACGCTTATTGACTTATAATGATATTTATCTACGTTCGATTTACATTTGGGCTCGGGGATATAAGTAGTAACTCAATTTCATTTTCAGCTTGTGTTGCACAGACTACTGAGAGCGATGGGTCAAACTAATATTATTATTGTATTTTTTCTGAGTCTAACATTGGCTTCTATTTCTGCTGATCGCTGTAAGTATTTAATAATAATTTAATATTGTAGTAATATATTGAATAATTTGTTCAATTTATCTGGATGAATGGTATTTTTTGTTTTTTAGCGTGTGATAAAACGAAATGTCCGGGACCAACGTTATATTATAAGGATCTTGGATGTAAACCACTTTATAAAAATCCTGATGATTGCTGTCCTTATAAATATAATTGCGACGAAGTAAAATTACGATCATCGGATAAATGTTATGCTAACGGTCATGAATATAATATTAGCCAATTATTGAGAAAAGAAGATTCAAATCCTTGTGATATTGAATGTAGATGTGTACGTCTGGGTGAGAGGTTAGTATAAAACTAATTGTTTTAATTTCTTAATAGCTATTATTTTATATTTTCTCCAAACATTTTTTCTTTTATTTCAGCGCTAGATTTATGTGCGCTATTGTAGATTGTCCTTACACTTATATACGCGATCCTAATTGCTATTTACCACGAAGTGCCGTCGAATGTTGTGCAGGCGAACCAATATGTCGTGAGTATTAACTGAAAAAAAAGGAAATAAAAATTTTTAAATATTTACTTCATCTCAACAAATAATAATATTTCAGTTCAAAATCCTGAGGATCGTCCCAAGTGTGAAGTTGATGGAAAAATTTACAGAGACGGTGAAACGTTTACTCCTAAATCAGAACCACATAAACAGTGCATCTGTGGGCCTGGATATAAAGGTAAAAAAATAATTGAGAATTCTTCCTGAATGATTCATACGATAGAAAATATTTTTGTATATAATATTTTATAAATTGATGGAAAAGCAAATGATTTTGTATTCTTAAATTTCCAGGTGAGAATATTACTCCATTCTGTCGAGTACCACTTGCTTCAGTATGTCGACCTGAATTTTATCACGCCAATGACATCGAAAGAAATTGTACACCAACGTATTATTACGGACAATCACCTCAATCTGATTGTAGTGTTGTATACAGATGTCGTAAGTATTCCTTTTGAATGATCAAAATTGTCAGCATTTATTAATGTACATTTAATTTGATATGATAACTTATTTAAATCAATATAATTATTTGATAGAGAATGAACACGATGTAGTTATCAAACATAACAGAGACGCAATCGCTCCACAAGCTGGTTAGTAAATTAATCTGGAAAATAAATTTCTCCTACTTATCATTATATAATTATTTAATTATAATTTAATATATTTTAGGTGATGACATGGTTTGCCAATTTGGTACGTTAGTAATGCGCTATGGAGATGAACTTATGCAAAATACAGGATATGACTCTGTTTGTATGCGATGTGTTTGTGAGGTAGGACCTGTTCCAACATGTACACGTTTACCTGATGCAGAATGTGATGTTACAAATCATCCACAATTCAATTATTTCGACTAAGAAATATACTATATGACAATTGATTGTAAAATTGATTAAATAATCGAAAAAAAAAATGAAAACATTTAAATATAACTTTCTGAAATAAAATGTGGAATATATATAAAATAAAATATTCAAAATGAATCAATGAAGATGACAAAATATATATTATTTCGGTATTACTATTTCTGATAATTCCTGTTCAATAAACTATAACAATAAATGAATTTCCACTTCCCTCAATCTTCACAATCTAAGTTGTGTCAAGAATTTTAATACATTTGTTTTCATTCTATAGTTGTCTGACGATTAATTAAATTATTTGCAGCGCATACGAAAATTAATTGCTAACCACGTCAACATAATTAAAATAGTAGCTCAAGAAGGCGTTGCACAATTTATTTACATAAAAGTTGAATCCATAAACATGGACTTTACTGTATTGTTTATCCAAGTAGAGTTCAACAAATAAATATCAGTTATTTAACTTTGTTATCAACTAGTTAGTTACGAACCGCTTAGTGTAATGGGTCGACTTAATATTATCTTTGGACTATTTTTCCTATGCTTAAAATTATTGTCTATTCGAGCAGATGATTGTAAGTTTTGAATAATATTCTGGTATTATATACCATATGTTGAATAATTTTGTTGCTACATAGTTTATGATAATTTGTTCTTCTTTAGCATGCGATGAATCAAAATGTCCAGGCCCAATTGGTTATTATGAAAGTCTTGGATGTCTATCAGTCCGCAAAAAACCTGAAGACTGTTGTGCTTATGAATATAATTGCACTGAAGTCGAGTCTAGATCATTGACTAAGTGTTATGTTAACAATCATTCATACGATCTTGGTGAAAAGTTAAGAGATGAAGATGCAAACCCTTGTGATATTGGATGTACATGCACAATGAGTTATACTGGCGTGTAAGTATAAAAATCATAATTTACTGTTTATATGATCATAAGTACGATATAATTATTTAGCAGATAACTATTTATTTTTTCTTAAACATTTTTGTTTGATTTAGTAGTGCGGTGTTTAATTGTGCAGTTGTAGACTGTTTTCATGGTCCAGTAACACCAGGTTGCTATCGGAAAAATAGTCCTAGTAATTGCTGTTCTGGAGAAGAAGTTTGTCGTAAGTATTTTGGAAAATAAAAAAATATATAATTTTTCAATATTATGATAATATTACAGCTGAAAACCCAGAGGATCGTGCTACATGTGTTGTTGATGGTAAAACTTATAAAGACGGCGAATATTTTAATGATCCATCAGACCCAGACAAAAATTGTGCTTGCCAACCTGGATATGAAGGTAAAAAATAGTTGATAATTATTCTGGTAATTATTACATAGATAAGGATTAATTTATGAAATATTTAATGAGATAAGAAATTTATTTTTTACCATTTCAGGAAAAAATGTTGAACCATTTTGTTTAACACCTAAACATCCATATTGTCAACCTGATTTTCGTAATCGTGATGATGTTGTAAATAATTGTGCTCCTGTATATTATTCCAGTCAATCACCACAAACATCTTGCAGTGTATTTTCCAGATGTCGTAAGTACTATTTTTTTAATCACGAGAATAAACACAAGATTCTATTAGTTTTTAATTGATTTAATGTAATGTCCAATTTTATATTTTATGAAAGAAAATAACAACGACACAATAATCACCAATCCAGATAGAAGTTCGCAAAAAGACAGTTAGTATATTAATAATATTAGTTGAACCATTGTTATTTTAATTAAGATATTAATAGCTGTAATTTGTTGTATTTTAGATGACGCGATTTGCAAATTTGGGACTTTGATAATGCATCATGGCGATGAACTTAATCAAGCAACAGATTACAACTCTGTTTGTGTAAAATGTGTTTGTGAAGTTGGACCTGTTCCAACATGTCAACGTTTACCTGATGACGAATGTGATGTTACAAAGCATCCACAATTCAATCATTTTGACTAAGAAATAAACTATATGACAATTTATTAAATAATCGAAAAAAATATGTAAACATTTAAACATAACTTTCTGGAATAAAATGTGGAATATATATAAAATTAAATATTCAAAATGAATCAATGGAGATGACAAAATATATATTATTTCGCTATTACTATTTCAGATAATTCCGCTCAATGTACTATAACAATATTTTTTTAACTGTAATCACAAATCTGTCGAGTGTTCAAATTGTAAATTGTAAATCAATAGATTTTATTGTCTCTACTTGATTATCAGTAGAGTTGAGAATATTTTTTTTTTGTTCTTGAAATACTTGTGATAATGAAAAACAAAAACAGATTATCATATTGCTTCATTCAAAATTTTATCTATCTCGTATATTATCCCTAGGGTTATCATTCGTGTTGGTTATTGGTTGTGATTAAATGTGGTAGGGATCCAATGAGCATTGCTTGACGTGGTGGTATGGTGTGTTTTTTTTTAATTGGTGTTACCAACCTTTCAGAAATAGCCGCATGGAGTTGATGTCGCCGCTGTGTTTGCTGGAAAAAAAAAGTTGTGCATATTGCATCATTCCATCTTGGACTTAACTTTTTGATAAATAATATCATTAATAAAATAAATATTATTGCTTATTGATTGAATTATAATCTTGCTTTTTCATAATTAATTAATCACGAAATGCCTGAAGAAGATTTAGCAAAATTATCTTTAGGTAAGAATCATATTGCTATGGATTTTTTTCCATTTGGATTAATTTTATAAATAAATACTCCAATACAAATGTACACGTGAGATAATGGTAAATGAATTTAATTTAATTATTTTTCAGGAGGTATTTATACTTCTGATAAAAGTGGTAGCGATGAAACTGGTGATGGAAGTGAATCAAAGCCATTCAAGACTATTCTTCAAGCGATGAGACATGCTGGTAAAGAGCCATTTCCAATCATTTATCAAGACTCTAAAGATGAAACTAACAAATATGAGCCAGCAGCGAAATCACAGTTGAAGAAAGTACAAAAAATTTGGAATAGAGAGCAATATAAAAATGAGGGAAAGCAGCAGAAAATATTGGAAGACGATGAAAAACGTACCAAAAATTTAGAGGATGCTAAAGCTATTGTTATTGAAGAAGATAAATCTTTGCCGAAAGCGAAAAGAATTAAGATAAAGGAAGGCGAGCAATATCGCGAACAACGCGTTAATATTCTTGGTTGGGTTCATCGTTTAAGACGACAAGGTATATTATTATTGTATTATGTTATTGAATTGTTGAATATATATTCTCTATTTACTCATTTGATTTTTAAATAATTTTTTTTTATAGGTAAATCACTTTTGTTTATTACATTACGCGATGGAACTGGTTTTCTTCAATGTGTACTTAATGACAAATTATGCCAGACATATGATGCAGTACTACTCAATACAGAAGCGTCTGTTGAACTTTTTGGTACTCTAAAACCTGTCCCTGAAGGAAAAAGTGTAAGTTTATCCATAGTATAATTGTTTTTTTAAAATAAATTTGTTGAAAGTAAATCAGATTACATTCTGTTCTTATTGATTCTCAGGCACCGGGTGGACACGAATTGATAGCTGATTATTGGAAATTAATTGGTAATGCACCACCTGGCGGAGCTGATTCTATTTTGAATGAAGAAGCTCTTCCAGATGTTCAATTGGACAATAGACATATTATGATTCGTGGTGAAAATGTATGACAATTATTTTACATTCATATTTTTAGTCAATAAATTATAATTGTTTTTTAATTTAATTTTTTTTTTATAGACTTCTCGTGTTTTGCTTATGCGATCTGTATTGTTGCAAGCATTTAGGGAACATTATTTAGCACGTGGATACGCTGAAGTTACACCGCCAACACTTGTGCAAACTCAAGTTGAGGGTGGTTCAACTTTATTTAAGCTAAATTACTTTGGGTAATGTTACGAATATTCGTATTAAACTAGATAGTTTTAAGTTTATCAATATACAATTACTTTAATTATTTATTCTTTTATATTTTAGTGAGGAAGCATATCTTACACAAAGTTCTCAGCTCTATTTAGAAACGTGTATACCAGCAATGGGCGATGTTTACTGCATTGCACAATCATACAGAGCTGAACAATCTAGAACACGTAGACATTTGGCTGAATACAGTCATGTTGAAGCTGAATGTCCATTTATAACGTTTGACAATTTATTAGAACGTCTTGAAGATTTAGTTTGCGATGTTGTCGATCGTGTAATGAAAAGTCCTTATGGGCATATTGTCAAAGAATTAAATCCTGGATTTGTTGTGCCTAAAAGACCGTTTAAAAGAATGAATTATTCTGAAGCGATTGAATATCTTCGTGAACATAACATTACAAAAGAAGATGGTACATTCTATGAATTTGGAGAGGTGATTATTTATTTTTATTGATTCAATATATTTTTTTAAATAATAAATATATTTATGTATGTTTTTATATTTATTTATGAATTTATAGGATATTCCAGAGATGCCTGAACGTAAAATGACTGATGCAATTAATGAGCCTATAATGCTCTGTCGTTTTCCTGCTAATATTAAATCATTTTATATGTCAAAGTGCCCAGAAGATTTACGTTTGACTGAATCTGTCGACGTCCTTTTACCAAATGTAGGCGAAATTGTCGGTGGTTCCATGCGTATTTGGGACTATGATGAATTATTGGAAGGATATAAACGAGAAAATATTGATCCAACTGCATATTATTGGTATACTGATCAGCGAAAATATGGTACTTGTCCTCATGGAGGTTATGGTCTTGGCTTAGAGAGATTTTTATGCTGGTTATTGAACAGATATCATATTCGTGACACTTGTCTTTATCCACGTTTTCTCGAGCGTTGTAAACCATAAATTAAACTGTTAATAAGGCGCATTATTATATCTTCTAATGCATATTCAATTTATGCTTTTTTAATTCATGGCATTTTACATATGTATAAGCTGTAAACGAACTTAAGTTTTATTGATATGAATAAACCACAAATTCAGAATTTATATTGAGTTCACTTGTAATATTTATCAAAAAATATTTCTGTATTTAATTAAACAAACAATTTGAATCATGTTGATCGTTTGATGTTTTGTATTCTTTTAATTTTACCTTATTTATCTAATAGTGTTCATATATCATTAAGTACCCACATTTATGAATGTCGTCATGTTTATAGCTATTTTTGTATTTGTGCCATCATATAATTGTTTTGTTTACGAGTCTATAACTTATCATGAAATTTTTTTAACGATTCATCTGTTATACGTGGCCACTCTCTCAGTCTTCACGATCCAAGCTGTGTCAAGCATTTTAATACATTTATTTTCATTTTATAGTTGTCTGACGATTTATTAAATTATTTGTAGCGCATACGAAAACTAAATTCCAACCACGTCAACATAATTAAAATAGTAGCTCAAAAAGGAGTTGCACAATTCATTTACATAAAAGCTGAATTTGTATAAATACGGACTTTACTGTATCGTTTTCCCAAATAGATTTCAACAAATAAATATTAGTTATTTAACTTTACTATCAACTAGTGTGTTACAAACCGCTTAGTGCAATGGGTCGACTTAATATTATCTTTGGACTATTTTTCCTATGCTTAAAATTATTGTCTATTCGAGCAGATGATTGTAAGTTTTGAATAATATTCTGGTATTACATACCATATATTGAATAATTTTGTTGCTACATAGTTTATGATAATTTGTTCTTCTTTAGCATGCGATGAATCAAAATGTCCAGGCCCAATTGGTTATTATGAAAGTCTTGGATGTCTACCAGTCCGCAAAAAACCTGAAGACTGTTGTGCCTATGAATATAATTGCACTGAAGTCGAGTCTAGATCATTGACTAGGTGTTATGTTAACAATCATTCATACGATCTTGGTGAAAAGTTAAGAGATGAAGATGCAAATCCTTGTGATATTGGATGTATATGCACAATGAGTTATACTGGCATGTAAGTATAAAAATCATAATTTACTGTATATATGATCATAAGTGCGATATAATTATTTACTTTTTTCCTAAACATTTTTGTTTGATTGAGTAGTGCGGCGTTTAATTGTGCAGTCGTAGACTGTTTTCATGGTCCAGTAACACCAGGTTGCTATCGGAAAAATAGTCCTGATCATTGCTGTCCAGGAGAAGAAGTTTGTCGTAAGTATTCTGAAAAATAAAAAAATATGTAATTTTTCAATATTAAAATAATATTACAGCTGAAAACCCAGAGGATCGTGCCACATGTGTTGTTGATGGTAAAACTTATAAAGACGGCGAACATTTTAATGATCCATCAGACCCAGACAAAAATTGTGTTTGTCAACCTGGATATAAAGGTAAAAAATAGTTGATGATTTATTTTGGTAATTATTCCATAGATAAGTATTGATTTATGAAATATTTAATGAGATGAGAAATTTATCTTTTACAATTTCAGGAAAAAATGTTGAACCATTTTGTGCAAAACCTAAACATCCATATTGTCAACCTGATTTTCGTAATCGTGATGATGTTGTAAATAATTGTGCTCCCGTATATTATTCTAGTCAATCACCACAAACATCTTGCAGTGTATTTTCCAGATGTCGTAAGTAATTTTTTTTTAATCACGAGAATAAACACAAGATTCTATTAGTTTTTAATTGATTTAATGTAATGTTCAATTTTATATTTCATGAAAGAAAATAAATACGACAAAATAATCACCCATCCAGATAGAAATTCGCAAAAAGACAGTCAGTATATCAATATTATTAGTTGAACAATCGTTATTCATATAAAAATATAATAACTATAATTTATTGTATTTTAGATGACACGATTTGCCAATTTGGTACCTTGATAATGCATCATGGCGATGAACTTAGTCAAGGGACAGATCACAGTTCAATTTGTGTAAAATGTGTTTGTGAAGTTGGACCTGTTCCAACATGTCAACGTTTACCCGATGACGAATGTGATGTTACAAAGCATCCACGAGTATGGATGCTCTAAAAAGAGAAACGTTGATTACAAAATAAAAATTCTGGATTCTCTTTTGGAAAAGTGAATTACAGAAGATGAATTATACTTTATTATTTAAATCCCCAGTTCATCAAGTGTGCAAAACACACTAATTTACAATAGAGAAAAAAAATTTCCATCTATTTCAAAAAATAAAATAAAATATCAATGATTCATTTGGATATAAAATTTCATGTATTAATTCATCAATTGTGAAAATATTCCCGTGAATTTATTTATGTCTCTCCTAATATTGGTAAACTGAATAAAATTTTATTTGAAAATTATTTCCCATTTTGATCCATTTTAAATTTGTTTTTTTTTTTTTTTTATAAATTAAAGACGACGTTAAAAGATTAATAATGATGTGCATAGTATCTTAAATAAACAAATGATATTCATGATTGTAGTTGTTTTTTAATAGATACAATTTACATATACAGTTATCGGAAAAGTCAATAGTGTTCAATATAATTGCAAATAATTTTATTTTCATTTGCAATGTCACTCAATGTAAATTATTAAATAAATTGTGAATAAGCCACGGAAACACAGAAGTATATCAAGTTTACTCGTAATATTTCTCATAAAATATTGCAATAATTAATTAATTAATTAAAATTTTCGAATAATAATGTGTACAATACTGTAAATTTGACTTTTACATATACATAGACATATACTCTTACTACACTTTGTCTAGTGTTTAATTGCTTTTCACTTAAATTAATTAATTAATTAATTATTCATTTTTCTCTTAATACAATAACAATATATATTAATATCTCATACTGTTTTTAATTTATTTATTTACTTTTTTTTTGTTATTTTTCCTCTTTTTTTCATTGTCTCATTCTCTACATAATATTTATATATATACATACACAGATATATATTTAATTATTTTAATATACATAACTTCGCATAACATTTTTTTTTTCAACAATTTTCTCGAATTATGAAATTGCTTGTATCAATCTTCATGATCAAGACTCAGTGCAGAATCGCAATATATATTTTGTATTTATCATTGTCATATTGATTAACAAAATAACAATTTATTTATTCAAAAACATTGATTGATCAGCAAAACAACGCTGAAATAAATTTCGAATTATACTCTTATAATTATGATGATCGTGATTTATTTATTCATCTGTTTTAGTTTGTGTTTTAATATTCTTATAAAATAAATCATCAATTCATAAGCGTAATATTTCTGGATTTTTTAATTTCCTTTCATTGTTTTTATTATGCAATGTGTAATATTGTTTACCCGCCTGCGGCTTTTCGCTTGAATAGAATAAATAAATAATGCTTTTACTCTAGTATACATAGTTTTATTCAGTGAGTTATTTAATAAATTAATTAATGCAGAATATATGTATATATTCATATTACTTTTTATTAGATTGATGCACTGAATAAATTTATAAATCGCAAAGCAAACACTAAGAGCGAAATATAGCATATAATTATTACTTCGGCATTTCAAGTCACAATTTCGAGTAATGGCAATATTAAATCTAATTGTAAACATTTCTTATATTTTTTTTTTTTCGCTTTACTTTCATTATTAATAATAGATTTTCTTTGCTTTTTTTTTTTACTTATAACTAAATGCAGGGAAATTCATACTTGAAATTGTTGGCTGTAACATTGAATGCCGAAGTTTCATCATGCTTTTTTATTTTATTTGTTGGTAGTTCATATAAGAAATCATTATTTTTTTTTATCTTCGTATATGTATACAGTATCAATACCGATGCAGTAATATTTATTTTTGTATTATTTTTCAGTTAATTACCTAAATACTTCGTTCAAAGGTAGGTATAGAGATAGATAACAGTGAATTCGTAGATAATAATTACGAAATAACAAGACTTTCATGAAAATTAATTGTCAAGTGAACAAAACAATAAAAAACGCCAATTAATAAAAATTGAAGGAATCATTCTCTATTTTTTTTTATATATTTGTGGCGTTCAAAATTTTAAATAATAATTTTTACATACAGCACACAAATAATTGCATCAATTGAAATATAAATGCGCATATTAGAGGTGTTTTCAATTTTTATTAGTATGCATTATGCATAATAATTTATAATTCGAATGAAAGTTTTTTCATCTTTTGAATGATCATGAGATAATTCGTACAGTAACAATAAAATGTGTACGAACGAAGATGATTTCATTTCATTAATAATTTGTTTCTTGTTTAAATTCAAATTGTTGAATATTAATTCGGTTAACTTATAAAAGTTCTGTGAATGCCTTCAATTATGTTTACACTGTGACATTATTTATTTCGAATACCCGTCTTTTTATTTAATATATTCCGATAACAAGTAGCCAATTAGATTTATGATTGCGCGTATATGTGATGAATTTTAATTAGTAAATATAAATAATCATTTTCTTTTCATTTTTTCTTATCTATCTAAAAAAAAACATTATTTCATTCTCAAAAGCATATGTAAATTCATTTTGAATAGCAAAAAATCAGTTGGTTTTTTAATGAAGAAACAAGAAGACAATGGAAAATAAAAATGTCCAAAGAAAAAAATAGTAGAAAGCTATTTCTATACAGATATATATAAAGTGTAAATATATATAGTATTAAATTTGTTGGAAATAGGCCATAATAATAGTTCAAATGCGTTGAAGTTTTTTTTTGTTTTTTTTTTTTGTTCAATCTGCACTAAAGATAACTATGAAATGTTGTTATTGATAACTTAATTGAATTTAATAATAATACATTTTAAAAATATATTTTTTTTTTTAAATCGACAAAAGTTTTGGTTGAGAATGAATGATTTACTGCTTTGCAATTATATTTCCACTATTTTCAATACATCAAGAATTTATTAGTTTGTTTTTTTTTCTGTATAAAAAAACAATCCAACATAATATAATCTTTTATTGTTATGTATTTTCTATAAGTGGTAATATAAATATATAATTTTATATTCGTTAATGGTTACAGTCATATTTGCAAAAAATGTACTTTTATGATTAAACAAATAAAAAAACAAAATTTATTCAAAGACAGAGGAACTTTGGCAGTGATATTATACATCATAATCGGAAGAAAGTAAAATAATAATCGTATACCGATAAATGTGGAAAATAATAAATCATGAAAGAAAAAAAATTTGGAATTAATATCCCAGTAAAATTTGATTGTCGAAATATGAACAATTAATTATTATTGGATTAGTAACATTTTCAAAATGACTTTAACCATTATACACTATGACACTATAACTTTGGTTGTTCTTGTATTATTATTCTTTCGTTTGTGTTTTTTATGGTTTTCATTTTACTTACTATTTTAGTTGGGTTTATTCATTGATTTAAAATTGTTCCTAATACAGTGTATGCACGACGCAGTCACGTTCAGGTAATTGGCGAACTTTCATTGAACCATCTGCACCACATGAAAATAAACGACCAGCCGAATCAACATGCAATTGAGTTACACCCTGAAAAAATATATGAAGAATTTATTAGTCATTTTAATATGCAATGGAAATTTTTTTTTTATTAATATATTTTATCGACTTACTTGACCGATATTTTTGAAAAAACTGGACCTTGGATGTTCGCCAGAGAATGAATATAGTATAGAATGGACAGTCAATCCCCACACCTAGTAAAAAAAAAGAAGTAGAAGAATTAATAAATTAAATTTATTGCATTTATTAAATGTGAATAAATTACAAATAAATAATAATTTTACTCACTTTAATGTCTCCATCACCAGCACCACTAACGAAAAATTCTTCATGTGGATCTAGTGCCAAACATTTAATAGCCGATTCGTGTGCTTGAAATCTGTGTCGCTGTTGTCGCTGTCGCATATCAAAAATATTAATATCTCCTTTTTTTCCACCGCTTATTAATAATTGATGTTGAGGGGCGAGAATTACGGAACTTGCGCCTTGATCATGGCATGTGAATCCTTGAAACAAATAGAAGAAAAAAATTATTCAATTGTGTAAAATATTGCTTCTTTTTAAATAATAATATTGAGAAAGTAGTTATTCAAATACCTTGTACAAGGGATTTATTTTGTGGTAGGAGGGTATCCCAAAGTGCGACATTTCGTCCTTCAGAGCCATGTCCTGCCGTGGCAACGAGACTGCAAGCGCCAAGGAAAACGAAATCTGATGTTACCTTACTGTGACATTGATAATTCTGAAATAATTATCAATTAATATATCAATAATAAGAAAAAGATAAAAAAATTTTGGGAAAATAATTTTAATTCACATATATATATTTTTAATATTAAATGATGACTTACGAAGAAAGGACGTGCTGTTCCTTCTCTACATGCGACTTGGAATAAACTTAAATGTCCATCAGAATCAGCGACACCAAATTTATTTCCATGCTGTGAAAAACGAACGCGTGTCACTTTCGCAAATGTTCCTGATGGTCTAGGTGTTGCCACTGCTGTTTGATGTCCCCATTCCCACAGTGACACAGATCCATCTTGAGATCCGGTTAAGTCTTCAAATTAAAAAGTCGAATTAAAGAAAAAATAAAAATCAATATCTTTCTTTTTTTTTAAATGATTATTCAATGTATTTTGATAATAAACTTACACAAAGGTAAAAGTGGATGTGCAGAAACTCTTCTTATACCATCAATTTTGTGTTTCAGAATCTATTGTAAACAAAATATGATTTTTTTTGTGTGTTAATTTTATGTTTAGTGAAATTAATTTACAACGGCAATAATAACGTCAACATTAATACATACTTATAAATAAACAAATAAAGAAATAATTATTTAAATATTATTTTTATTTTGATACCAAAAGAAATAAGTGATTGTGAAGAGAATAAACAGGATGAAATAAAAAAATATGGAGTAATTTATTTAAGGAATTCAATAACACTTAATATATAGCATAACAATAAACATAATAGGTTAAATCACTTGGTAAAACATTACAAATCAAACTGTATCAATAACAAATTTAATTCACAGTTACCGATGGAATTTATTTACTTCAATCATTAAGATATTTTTATTATAAAAGTATTATATTCATTAATAGCATGATGAACAGTTTCTTGTAATGCTTTATTTTCAATAATTAAGACCCATTTTTCATGCAATACAATCTGTGTAATGTGAACTAAAAAATCTCCACAATCTTTAACTACTTATCTGTTTACCAGGAGATATTTATTATAAATCATAAAATATCTAATATTTTAATGACATCAAATAGAGATATTCAACATAAAATACCTCAATAATCGGTTGTACGATTTGACAATATATGATAGGGGTGAGAATGATTAAAATTAACAATATACGATGGAAGATGAATGCTAAAATTAATTAATAATGAAGAAAAAGTAAGAAACAAATTGATGATATAAAAATACTACATAATTATATGAAATAGAAAACAAAACTTATGCTAGCTATTGTTTTTTAATAAATAATTTTGTTTATGTTTTCATATTTTTTTCATGCCTGCATAGTCGAGATAAAGCTGTTGTAAAAATCAAAAAGTAACGAAAAATAATTATCAAAAGTGAAATATCTCTGTCGAAATACAAATGAAATAATTTATTCTAATTATTTGATAATTAAGAATTACATACTGTTATATCTTGGAGAATTGGAAATTACTGTTATTGTTAAAATTCACAAGATATTTCAATTCAAATAATTATCTATATTTTATTGAACAAATGAAATTGTATAATTGTGAATAATAATATCGGCAATTATAGGAAATTGGCACTAGGGCTCTGTTTAGATTTTTTTTTTTTAAATCTCACCGGCTTTAATAAGTGTTTACTCCTATCAGCGACAAACTGACAGAAACGCAGGTCGTGGGAGCCAGGAAAAGCAGGCATCCCCTTCATCTGATTGAGCGCGTGAGTCGTCAGGGTCAGTAACGCAGACCAAGTTAGATGTTAGGAAAGCATTGAACAAGCAACATTGTCTCCATCACCACTTGTGCATTTAATTTCACCCGTTTCCCCACCCAACGTCATTTCACCCCACAAAATAAATAAACACAATGACCAATGCACGTTAATAAATTTCCAATTGGCTTTCAATGTGATCAGAACAAAAAAAATTCTTATCAACATTTGAATAAATAAAAAGATACTGTTATTTTTTTCATGATATTCTATGTATTGTGCCTCAAGGGGTGTGACACAATGCTAAAAGTTTCCATCTGAATTCTCCATGCAATTTGCTATACGTATGTTATGAATATTTATTTATATAGTCACATGTAGAGAGAAAAAGAGAAAGACAATTTACAAAGAAATATTGACTTTATATTTGACAATCACGAACACGTGGTAATTGTCTATAATGATTAATTTTATTTTGACACAGTGAAAGTATAAGAGAAATAAAAATCAATAATGTTAGGATAATAATCATCTGTAAGAGATCGAGAAAAAGACGAGAGAAAACAAATATAGATGAGGCAAGTTATCAGTTATTTTAATGGTGTTTTATATAGAAATGTTGTGTAGTGCTATTTCAATGATGTATTTAGAAAATAACCACCTCAGGGTTAAGGTGCATTTTTGTTTGAAAAAACAGAAAAAAAGAGGTGTAATGGGTCTAAACAGAAAATAAAAGCCACTATCAGATACAAAGAATATCACTTGGTGTATATAATATAGTATACTCCTACAGGATTTTTTTTTATAAAAACAAGAAGAATAGAAAAATACAAATATGTATGTGTATATACATATGAAGATAAAATTGGAGTTAATTGAAATAAATGTATAAATAATAATTGTATTAGTTTTTTCGGAAGAAAAAATTATTTTTTTCTTTTCGTTTTCTTATTATCACATGTTTTGTAATTTTTGTTGGTCATTAATTTACACGCAATGTTATGAAAATTATAGAAATATATATAAGTTCGTGTTAATTAGTAAAACACTTTAAAGAAAAAAAATGAACTTACCACACTTGCTCCACGTCCACTCTGACTTGCAATGCCTGACTGCGGTTGTGGAGTATTTGGTGCTGGATTTTGCGCGAGTAATGGCCTATCAGCAGCCGTCTATAACATAATCAAATCAAAGAAAAGTTCGACTTTATATCTCAATGAGAAATCAACTCTTGAAGATGAATCAAATTAAACATATTAAATCACCTGTATGACTAGAAAACTGGTTGGTTGAATTGGCTCTGGATCAATAGATTTATTTAAATTGATGATATCAAATTCACACTCGTCCTCTAACCAAGATGGCAATTCGAGCAGCAAACTTATATCCATTTCTTGGACTTCACGTGGCGTTGCAAGAGCCATCACGCCAGCATTCACCTTAAAAGCAAAATAATTTTCTAATTTCACCTTTTCATAATTTAATAATAAATTAATTTATTTACCTGATTCAGGCAAAAGGCACTAATACTGTCTTGTTCCTTATGAATTATCCTGACGGGTTCAGGAAGACTTGTTGTACCGCTATCACTTCCTTTATCTTCGTTATTGCTACGCGTTACACAATCAACTACTGACTGCGAATTCTCCAATAATGCTGACAATGAACGATGTTTACCAAATACCGCACGTATAAATATATCTTGTACTGCTTCTTGTCTCACCAAATAGCACCACAAACGATTTGCGGACGCTGCTGACGCCAAACGTGTATTAAATGGTGTATTACCTTTTTCTAATAACGAACGGTATTTGTGTATTGCCGGTTTACCAGGCGATGGCGTTGGATCTGGCGCACAGCCAGGAATGTAATTAGCTGGCGGTGGTCCTCTTGATTCTAATTCTTCACGTAATGTTTCCTCCCATAATGCAACAACACTCAACGTACCATGAATTAATGGACTACTAACTGGTAATTCTTGTACTTCAATACCGGCGACATTGAGAAAATCTTGTAATTGATTTTGTAATATTTTAACTATTGCTAATCTCATAATACACCAACTGTATCCATTAGGATTTGAGTGTTCAGTATTGTCCTTTGGTTTACTCTTTGGTTTAACGTTAGTATCAAATACATCTTCATCCTCGTCAGATGATCCAAGATCTGATACTGCTGAGTCGGATGAATCATAGTCAATTTCATCGGCATATTCATTTTCAATTCGTGGTTTCATCAAAAAATATGATACCATACTCATTTGGGGTGATACAAATTGTTCACGATATGTTGGCTTGTCTTCTTTAATATTTGGTTGTTGTCCTGTAAATTGTCCTAATAATTTCATATTTAATTTAACACGTTGTTTAGTTAATGATGTCATTGTATTCCAAACGCCACCAGCAGCCGCTTGAATTTCGCCAGAAATACTGTCAGCACGTTCAACATTTATACTGGAACTACCACCACGATTATTTGTACTGGCAATACGTACTAATTTTTTAACACCACCGCCAAAGAGACATGACCATGTATTATTGTCAAATTTTTGTCCAGCTATACGATAAAGGATGTGACTATCACAACTCGATAATGCATAAACAAATAAACTGATAAATGTTGAGACAAACGCTTCACATAAAAGAATATTTAATTTTGGCGTATCTTCATCTTTTTCGCGTGCAAGTAGAGCACGAAGATTAGTCACACCTGGCCATTTTGATGGTAATGTTGTTATTGTTACACTTTCATCCAATGAATAACGACGATTATAACGATTTGATGCAACTAAATGACCGCCAGAAAAAGTTTCCACTTCAGCGACAGCAGGAAAACTATCGGGTTGATGATGTTTTGTTACAAACGTATCGGAATCACACAGCGATTGATAAATGCATGCGCTCAACGCCACCGCCAAGTCACGCATTATAAAGACTTCGCAGTAATGTGAATTTCTGCTGGGCGTTGGTGGACTTCGTAGTTCAACGAGAGTTTGTAGCATGTCATGAGCCAGCGACTAAAAGAAATTATTTGTTTATAACAAAATTAGATAATTATTTTCGGTTACCTTATTTCATTTATTTGTATGTGAGAATTAGAAACAATGAATATTGTGAAACATACTTGCAAATGTCTTACGGGATCAGCGACAACTGTTTTGTTACACGCGACACTGGCACTCAATAATGGCAATGTCGTCGGGAATGGCAGAGGACTAAGTAATTGTTGTTGGGTTTTCTCTTGTTGTAATTCTTGAAGTAATAATACCAATTCCATTCGTACAGATGCAAGTCCACCGCCCGATGCACCATGCAATGAGCAGTAAGACAAAAGTGTTCGTAACAGGGTTTCGTTTGCTATAATTAAGCGGAGGAAAAAAAACAAGATGTTAATTTGTTTTGATAAGCAGTTAAAAATATTTGTTCAATAATTGCTGATGAAAATGATTGAGTTAATAAATCACAAAAAAATTTTCAATTGAATTGAATTTTACTAAGAAAATCAAGACAAATAATAAATAGCTCAATTTTTGTTTTGTTTTTTTGTTCTTTTTGGTTTCGGTTAGTTTACCTTTTAGCCATTTTTTTCGTCGCGCGGCTCTCTGTACTTTAGCTTCAAAATCAAGTTTTTCAGCAACTAAAATTTCATGCAACGTAGGTTGTTCCCCTGGTCTGTGTGGGGCAATGTCATCTGTCATAACTCCCTCGTCTGAAATTTCAATGTTATTGTTCACATAATATGGCAGTTAATTTTGCAGATAAAATATTGTTAATAATTGCATTGTGATATAACCGCAGTAAAATGAAACGGAATTAAATGATAATTAATTTGCGAGCTTATTGCTCTTTTTTTTAGCGTTTTTTTACATTAAATTATATCAGCAGACAAACATAACAGTAATCAATTAAATAATCACAGCTAAAAGTAATCAACGTACATTCAGTAGCGTTTGTAACATCACCGTCTGAATTGATACTATAGCTGCATAATTGCCGCAAAGCATCGACTTCACGTTCTAGCCAAACATACAATTGATAACGCAATTGTCCACCATCAACTTCGAAACCTGTTGCCAATGTTGACAATTCTTCCATCAGAATTTTTAAACACGCAACAAATTTTAATTGTTGCGCCATAATGTCCAACTGTCCAATGGGTTTTGGAGATTCTGCTGTAATAGTTTGATGAAAAAAAAAAAAAAAAAAAAAAAAAAAAAAAAAAAAAAAAAAAACAATTATTATAATCTAAAATATTATATTTAATAATTGAATGAAAGCTGCAAGAAAAAATCTACCTTTATCTTGCGTTTTCGAATCTTCGTTAGTTTTTCTATCCAAGCTCAAAGTCATTGGTGGGCTTTCAGGTTCCTCATGATTCTCATCATCATGGTCCCATTCAAGCACCAATTCATCAGATTCTTTTGCAACAGGTTTTGACCAATCCATGGCCGAACTTCCCCAATCCATATCTGTTGGCTCATCTTTTTTCTTATCAATATATTTATTATCATGATCCCAACTAATAATTCCCGTGTCAATTTGGAAATCTTGTCCACGTGATTTAATTGGACTATTAATAAGACTTGGTGTATCTTCGCCGTTAACATCCATGACTTTGTTCGGTAATTTAGATAAAACTTCAAGTGCCAATGCCGGACAACCGGCTTTGAAATGTGCATGTGCGGTGGTAAAATATAATTGACGTTCTAGCGGTGTAATACTGTCTTCTAATAATAATTGTTTGTCCTGTTGACCTTTAGTTTCTGTACCGTAACTAAATCCTGATATGACGACAGAAGTTGCTTTCTTTTTATCCTGCGCAGTCGAAGCGATGAATTGCCTTATTAATAATGGATGTGTCCGTAAATAAACGTAAAAATTGAAGACATTCGGATTTGCCGTAGTGCCTTCTGGCTTTTCTGATTCGTCATTGTATTGTGAATGAAGTGTTCCCACATTAGTCAATAATAATGTATTCAATGAACCTGAATAATCCTTCAATATCCAAAGCGCCATACTACGTAAAAATGGATCAGGATGTGCACGATTTATATCGGGATTACTTCCATCATTATCGCAACCTAAAATTTCTTCATACAAAAGTCTTTTCAAGTTGGGCGATGTTATATCATCTTCATAGAGTCGTGCTATCACCATTGCCAATTGTATATCATTTAATTTATTTAAACAAACATCAATAGCGTCGCGTAATGATCCTGCCAGCAGAAAAAATGCAGCAGCATGATCAAATCTTTGTTTACCCAATAGTGCATATGCATTTGTCAATGCTGCTTTACGCCATCGTGTTTCAGCAAAATTATTTGCAAAAAATCCAGTCATTCTTTCATCACGTTTATTTCTGAATAAACCCCACAATAAATTTTTCTTTTTCATTGCCAAATAATAAATTGCTGCGTCTAATGGATCTTGATTCTGTTGAAATGCGGATTTAGCTACTTTTTCTATGCACGTTTTCAACACCGCATTACTTTTTATCCACCAGCCAAAGCCCATTTCTTTAAGTATTGGCCATTTAGGTTGACCTTTAGCATATGATGGAATAAGACCAAGTAATTCTTCCTCAGTTTCCGAATGAAAAGCCCACACTAAATTATTCGTTGATACACCTTGCTTTTGAAATTGTGCTCGTTGCGCGAGTGGAAGACAACGAATAAGATAATTATAATGTTTCATTGCTAAGAGGAAACGTAGACCGCAATCATCGAGAGAATTGGTTGATATTGTTTCACCATCAGGTATTCCTGTGAGATTTTCTTTTGCTATTGCCGTTTTTGCTGCATCAATGGCAAAACGTTCGGCAAAATCAACATTGCATGTTGAAACAGTGTCCGCTAAAGCAAGTAAATGCATTTGATCTAAACTCGAAAGTCCGGGTAGATGAGTGTGTGTTAATAAACGCGACAAAAGTCTGCCTTGTCTTGGTCCAAAATGTGAAATACCCTGGCGTTCTGGTACTGATGATCTGCGATCCTTTTGCCTTGAACAATCATAACTTTCATCTAACATATCGTCCAGTGAATCACCTTCATCTAAATTCCCATCGAATAATTCATTATAATCATGTTTATCGTCATTTTGCATTTGTATTGCATTGGTTTCTTTATCGGCAATCAAAAGTGTCCACAATGGTAATGGCGATATTGACGTTATTTCCGCGTAGTCGAGAGTGAATTCTTCGGGTATTTGTGTTGTTGAACCTCGGGATTCTAATGGCGAAGTTGTGCCCGCACAAGTTACAGACATTGTTCGTGAACGTGACCAACCACCTCGTTGTTTCATTAAATTTTCATCATCAGCGCGTACTGAGCATGAGCTAGTGATGCATCGCACTAAATGGGCCAAAATAGCTTTGACCCAACGGATTTTTCCTGAATTTAATAATTCCATCAATTGTTTTGGATGATATTGCGGTAAAACTGGACAGGCAATACGCGATGCCTCAAATAATCCATAATCTAACATATAATCAAAACTAAGATTGTCATTTTGCATACCACGTTTTTTCTTAGCATCAAGCATTGTTAAATTAATACTACTAACACGCGATAAATGTGGCATTGATGATACATTAGCTAAACGTCTTTGTGATGTTTCTTGTGCAAGAGTACGTAAATCTTCATCACGTAAATTTCGACTAGCTTGAAATTCATCGGATTCTTGATGCTGTAAATTTGAATGAAGACATTCATTTCTTGGATTTGGTTTCCATTGTGAATAAACATGCATCTCTGAATCCATTCCAACAACAAGAATGCCATCTCTAACCCACGATATTTGCATTGGTAATGGCGGCAGACCATCAGCAGTTGTTAAACGAATTTTACGTAATTTCATCCAACGAATTTCATCAACGAATTGTGGCTGCGCCAATGACGATGTTTTACGTAAAATTGGACGGTTATTACTTTGTGATTCTTTCATTGCTTTCATATTTGCTTGAGCTAGATCAGAGCACACTGGTGTGAATAACATAATTTTTGAACCAACACCAACAGTTAATATATGTGACCCATCCTCTTTTGATACCCAATCAAGTTGTACTAAATGTTTTTGCGTCAATGGACATGTATTTCCGTTTTCAATAATTGATTTTCTTAATGATTGTAATGTACTAAATGATGGCACTGCCAGTAATCCAGCGTTAGATTTTGATTCTCCATTTTCACCATTTCTCGGCGAACGAATATCCTCATGACTTAACGTTTGTAATACTTGAGTTAATCGCTGTTTCTTTTGTAAACATCGACTGTCATAAAGATAACTTAAATCAAGATGCTGATCAACTTGTATACGGGGTAAATGAATATTTTTTAAATGAATAGTATCCTCCAATATCCATTCACTGCCACCAGTGCTTTCGCATTCATAAATTGCCACACATAGATTAACATAACGCGAATCCGGATTATCTTTTGTTGGACGCGTAAATGATTTTCCATATTTATATGCGCAAGCAATACGACCGCTGTACGCCGCGCTTATATTTAATGGTTGTCCGGAAATATCAATCACTGATTCTTGATCTTTTCTAATCATTTCCCACTCGCGCCATTCATACTGTAATTGATCGTCCTCACCAGTTTTTGTAACTTTACACTTCCAAAAACGTATTGTACTGTCGCTACAGGCTGTGACAACAATATAAGGCGCAAAGCATGCTGGATAAATTGATGAACTACTTAGGTGTCCGGCGGCTGGCGCAGCATGAACAACATCAACACCATCGGGCAATGGTAATTCTTGGGTACAAACTTTTGTTGTTGTAATTAATACATGACTATTGTGATGGCAACGATGGATAAATGACGAATCATAATCGGCTTGACTTGAATGACGACTTCTGTTACCAGTTTGACTTGGCCTACGTGATCTACGACCCTCAGACGCACGACCAGGCGTACCCTCCTCGTCTTCATCTTGAACCAAATGTGAATCCGGTACATACATCATTGAACCAGTTAGTCCCATTGTTTCTGGTTGCGATGCAATAACCAATCGCCACATATGAACTGTCGTTCCCTTTTGTGTTCTCTCTAGTAAAACAATGTAAAAAGGCTCTTCAAAAATTGACGACTGTTGAAGATCAACCATTGCATCGAGAGTGGATTCCATTAAACCCAGATCGTTCGCTGATGTATCAATACCAGTTTGTTTTTCATCATTTCTCTCGCCGGTAATTAATTGTTCTTGAAACACGTGGAGAAATTGTGTATTTTGCCAATCGTGCGTAGCATCACAAATCGCGTCTAATTGAATAACACAACCAGGACGCGCTGTTGATTGCTGTGAAACAATTTTAATACGATCGTGAATGGAATTTTTTAAACCATCGTCAGATGAAATATCCGTAGATAAACTCGCCATTGAATCCATCATTCTGCTACGTCGTTCGCTTATTGATACTTCAGCGAGTAATGTACGTGCATCAATGACTGCTTGATAAACACGTAAACATTGGCCATCGCTCGCGACAAAACATGCACTTGGTGAGTTTGATAAATTTCCCAATGTTGTACTTGGTAAAAGTGTTGGTATCCATGCAACATTGCTGAATGCTGATATTTCTGGTGAATTTATTCTTGCTAATTCCGATACACCACCACTCTTTGATAGTGGACCAACGGCATCAACACGCCAAAGAATTAATTCACTACAAAAACCAGTCGCTGACATAATGTCTTTTGCATGTGAGTGATTGGAATTATTTAATTCATCTTGGTTTTGAGCTTCAGAATTTTTGCTATTAAATTCAGGTATATTATGATGTGATGTTGTTAATAATAATGGTAATACAGGATGACATGTGATGTCATTAACACGAAAACGATGACCTGAAGCACGACATGCGTGACCAATACTTAAAACTTGTGAGAATTTTGTTTTATCAGCAAATGTTAATTGCCATAAATTTAATGTGCCATTTGAATGTTTTGATACCATTGAGACAATTGGACTTGGATGTGCTAGCATATCATTCATTGCATCTTGACCATGTTTTACATTATCATCATTATTCGGACTATTTGAGTTTTGATTTGCCAGGTTTTGAACATTTTGCAATAATTCTTGTCCGGCTTTAGATGTTAATGTTGATTGATCTTCATCTTGTTCAATGAGACTTGGTAATGGCGTTGAAATTTCTTGATGTTCTGCTGGTTTTGTGGATGATTTAGCGACTTCTCTAATGCTCAATAAAGGTCCACCTGTATTATGTGAATACATAGAAACATTATGGCTCATTGTTGATGCATCACCAAGCGGAAATGCATTTGGTATACGAGTTGAGAAAGATATTTGAGCCTGTCTAAATGAACCCGGATGATATTCATCCAGCCATTCAATATGCCAAATTAAAAAACTTCCATCAATTGGATGAATTGAAAATAGTAAATCAGGATTATGATGCCAATCACGTAATAGAGTTTCAATTTTAGTATCTAATGAATCTGGTGCGTGATTCATTGACGAAGTTGCGTCAGTTGCTATTGAATTAATCGAAGTTGTGTTGCTGAAATTATTTTATTAGCACATATTATAAACACGAAAATTTCAATTAATTTATTAAAATGATATTTGATACGATTGAATTAATTAATTACCTAAGACTTTGGTGTGAGTGTCCGCTATGTGGTAAACTTTGATGTGATGATCCAGTATGTGGTGTATGATGTTCATCACTGCTGTGATCATCTTGACTTGCAGTACGTCCACTAATGCCCGATTTTGAATTCACCTGATGTCTTGTACCTTTCTCTGTTGAACGCGCCATACCATAACACGATAATATGGTGCCTGATAAATAATATGTCTACCAAGCTACTATTTTAACATGCAAAAACTTAACTCTATTCCCTTTTCACAATTCTTTAATAAATCAATTACATTCGTACAAATTTCAAACGTTAAAAGAAAATAAGAAACATCAATAAATTAAACTCACTTGGTGTATGTTCATCTTCAGAATCATGATCAAGATGATCTGATTCATGATGTTGAAGACCTTCCTCTTTTTCCACAACTTTTCTCGTTAAATCCTGCAGTATATTTTCAGCTTGCAATGAAAAATGCATCTCTTTATTATTCAACCAATGTAAAATAAAGTTTGGCTCTTTATCAGGATCGCCTGTGACCAAACTCGGCACTAGCGGTATATCTAAAACATAAATATACACTGTCGTATATCGATTTTCATTGCATAAAGTCAATAAAAAAAACGAATGATCAATCAGGCGTATTCATTCACAATTTGTTTTTCCCTATTATTCATTTTTTTTTCTATCTCAGATGAATTTGATAATTCAATTGGATCGTTTCATTATTGAACGTACCAGTTTCTGCATTGATACTAGCAGCCAAGTGGAAATGCATTCCGGGATAGTGACCTGCGCTTTGATAATTGTTGTGGAAATCATGGACTGAATATGTTGACGGCAATGTTGGAAGAGTCGGTGCTGCATGGCCCGCTTGATGTTGCTGTTGCTTTGCATGACGTCGAATGTGGAAGCATGTCCTAAATGAGACGATAAATAAATGAAGGAATAAATAATAAATAAAAAATTTTTATTCTTACTTCATGTGTTTGAGACGCTGCATAAATCGATGTTTATGCATATTGTGATGACGATGCTTTCCATGATGGCCATGTCTATCTGATCCCTCAAATTGACTCATATTTGCTAATCCCTCAATCTCAGGTGGTATTGTTTCAGCCCATACACGACAAATATTATCACGGCAGGATGTAACGAGCATATTTGATACTGAACCCCTATTATATGACAACAAATACAATAAATCGGCGAGATTATATAAAATATAAACGAACAATTGATTAACAAGTAAAAATTGATTTTATTTCGTACTTTGGCATATATTTGCTTGTTTTCCGCCATGATAACTGTGTCACAGCGCGCGGATGTGCTACGTAAACAAAACTATAGCTATCGTTGGGTATTGACTGGCCAAAGCTCGTGTGATCCATATTTCTTAGTGGAAAAACTGCAGACATTTGCATGAAATTACATTATTACAATCATAAGTATTATATTAATAATACTATGTATATATTTTTTATGTATTTTTTAAATCTATTTATTATTAATACTCACGTTGTTTATTTTCAAACCATATTTTGACTAGTCGATCATTTAGTCCAGTTGTTGCAAATAATGTTCCATCAGGACTAAAACTCATTAAATGAACTGGTATTGCTGTGCGACATTTCCATACACAGTTCCATGAGCCCGGTTCATTTGTTGGGCCTGAATCACCGGGACATGGACTTTCTGCTTCGCCACCAATTGAAAATGTCACTCCGCCAGCTGCAATGATTATGAAATAATTTTTATTTTATTTTTTATTTCAATCATTTACAAATTTAATCTCGGTGATTAATTTATTTATAATACATTTTTCAATTGTATAATTTGTTGAGTATCATACTCATGGGAATTCTAAACAACGTACAAATATGGTTGATGATTGTTTGAGGCAAAAAATAAAATGTAGATAAATATTATAAGAAGCATTTGCTATTATTAGTAGCATGGTAGTTGAAGCTTTTTGTGCTGCTATAACTGATAAAAAAAAGTAACGCGTAAGTGGATCTGCATATAAAAAAAAAATATGGAAATATAATCAATGGCAGCCTGGCTAAAAGAAAAATGAAACTAAGAATGATTAAATCAAGTAAAATTAATAATAAAATAAGTTAAAAAATATTTTGAAGCTTCATGAATCCAAGACGAAAGAACATTTGGTCACAGTGTTCTTTAATTTACGCACTATAACCATAAGGGTAATAATTCCCCATTGAAGCATCATGTATCTACATCTGAATGCAATAATAACGAAAAAAGCTTATGCGAGAATACATATCGTAAACGATGAAGAAAAAAAATCAAAGAAAAGAAATAAAAATCATGCACAAAAATCTGAACATTGATTAAACGTTCATTCTCATTTGGGAATGAACTCACGATTTTGAGACGTGTTGGCAGTGACATTCTGATCGCCAGTTGTAGCGGTGATTTCCTCCATTTGCGCAATTTTCGGCTTCGTTGCTGCATACACATTATTCACATACATTTCGTCATTATAGTTTTGTTTTGTAATAATGTCATAAAAAGAAAACACAAAAAGAAATGAAGTAAAAAAATTCTTTTCAACTCACTATGTTCTTCGTGAAACGGTTGAATATTTTGATGCCACATTTGTAATAATTCGCCGCCAGTTAACAGACGTGTTCCCTCTAAATTCCATGATAACGAAGTAATATTTGATTCCGTTTGCAAATTTCCGGTTTGAACCCATCGATATTCCAATTGCTTTTATTAAAAATAAATTAAATTGACAATTAAAATTAATATGACAATTAGATTTATTAATCAATAGATAATTATTTTATTAGATTTATATACTAACGTGTGAACATGTGCTGTGTATGAGTGGCGTCGGCTCAAAAATACAAACTCGATTTTCATATGCAGCCGCTATCTTTCCCGTATCAGTGCTACAATCCAAACAACTGATTCTGATGTAATTATGAACGGCGCCAGGAATGATTTGAACTCTTTCAAAATTACTTGCGAGAATGACAATATTACATCCAGCTGCATAAGCCTATATGAATAATAACAATAAAATAAAATAAATCCAAATAAATCCATCATATTTGATTAAAATTACAATATAATGAAAAGTAAAAAAAAAAAAGATTTATCAACTCAAATTCGTAACTAAAATTTACATCTTTAAATGAATATATGCCTGTTCATTATGACAATGAAAATTGAATGCACTTTACATTTAGTATTGTTAAATAGACGTTATGTAACGAAATATGAGACAAGCCTAGGTATTGTATATAATATGTCATGTCTAAATCTTCAGTGTATTGATGGCAATATTTGAGTCATAATTCAGTACATTATAAAAAAAAATATGTATTCAAATCCTGTGAGCAATAATCAAGATAAGCATATTTCAATTGCCCAACGACTTTTATGATAAAAATCATATTAGTCATAAATTACAATGTATGAGTTTTAATGTGATATCGTAAAAAAAAAAAAAAAAGATTTCTACATAGTGATAACACTTGTCATTATGTCTCATGAAAGATACATTCAATTACGATTTATACAAAATAAATAAACGAAAAAAAAAAAAAAACATAAGTTATAATTATTCTGAAATAAATCACACTCATTTGTGATAATCTTATAAATTAATTGATATTTTAATTAATTATTCACACAATAATGAATAAAATGTGATTGGGTGTCTTTAAATAAATACTAATTATCTTCAAAGTAATCAATTAAAGTGTACCACCACGGTCTATCACAAAAATTATTTGCAATGTAACAAACAAAAAAATATATAGATATATATTACATATGTGTATAAAAATAGTTTTGTCAGATGTGTATGCATACAAAAGTGTCATTTAATCAGCTGACTAAATTCAATAATATACCATTTTGACACACATCATTTTTAATGATTTAATAATAATAATTCATTAGCATGATTAATCTAATAACATATGTTGATTCATCATGATTGTTGTGTTATAAATGATTTGACAATGAATAGTGGATTAAAGAGATAATCATCATGTCATTAATTAATTAAGAAAAGAAAAAAAAAATGAAAAACTCACGGTGAATGATATTCCCTCAACAGAGCCGACAGCATAGCAGCGGTCGCCTGCATTACAGGCTCCGCTCAATATTTGATGACAATTCATAATTGACAATTATTATATTTTAGTTCATATTTTTTTACTTAAATATGCTGGACAATAATATGGTCCTTGTTGCACAATGCAATTATAAACACGCGTAATCACACAATCTAAAACCTTCGAGAAGCAGTTAAAATTGACGTGACACAGTAATACAGCGCTCTAATAGCGGCCATCTTTAAATGGACCCTTTTTTTTGACCATGTTGCCACATTTCCATTATAATACATCACTGTACCATGCATACAAGTATGATTATAATATGTATGTACATACATTAATGTGCATGTGAATACGTATACAGGCAACTTTTTTCCTTCGACAATCTTCAGATGGCGCTAGTGATGCAATCGAAAATATGCTCAGGGATTCAAATATTCGCGGGTATTTATTTTTTCATCAAAAAGTGATAGAAATTGATTTATTTTTTATTTGTGAATTGATTCAGAGAAAGTTTATATGATGTATGAATGGGTATATGTAGTTTTATATGCATTGTCAAATTCCAGGCATAAATTATAGAGGGCAGTGATGAAGCCTTATTTGGTAAAGATTTGAATATTCGCGGTTATTTTTTCGACGCTAGAAATTTTGTTCGCTACTCATTTAGCGTTGTGGCTTGATAATGGGGAGGTTTGTAAATTTTTTTATGGTTCAATATATTGATTGGCTTTTCCTTTTTGTTTTTGATAAGCTAACTTATACTGTTGAATATTCTCAACGAACAATGGGAATTTTTTTTTAGATTAATTAATATTTTCTGTTATATTAAATTTCAGTCATACATATATATATGAATATGTTTTAATGATTGGTGCATGCATAAATATTTATGTATAAAAATTATTGGCTAAGTTGGCAGAGCATTGCAACTCCTCTTATTATCCAATGATCCTCAGATTTGTTTGTTGGGAGATCCATGGCTATTACAAAATTCGTGGAATGACCTGTTGTAGATAAAACACCTTTTCTATCGCTCGTTTTGTACAAGGGACAAGTGTAAGTTTCTCGTTTAGGCACATCTTCACGTTTCATTGGAAGCAGCCATATCTATTAATTAGTTATCAATATATAACAGGAATATATGATAAAAATTTTTTTCATTGATGTAGCTAAATTCATATTCAAGTTATTTGGAATTAATGAATTATGGGTATCCAGGTTGGAATAAAAAAAAAACTTACATGAGGCACTTCATCATAAAGTATTTTGGGTAAACTTTCCTCCAATGCCATAATTTCTCGATCGAATCTCGCTCCATCTAAGAAAAGTCCATAAACATAAACTCCATCTTTTGGTGATTTGAGATTTGTGGAATCTTTTAGGACTATGAAATCGTAAACTAAAAGATCAATGGGAATATGATATTTTCTAGCAAAATTTTGTCGTATTCCAGTTAAAAAAGCTTGGGTGAAATAAAATCCGGCAATCCAATAAGTTTCTGGTGGTCCCGTGTCATACCAATTCTAAAATTATAATGAAATGAATTATTTTAATTGCGTAGTGAATTAATTTCAAAATTTTCTTTATCAATATTTACTTGAAGAAAATTTAATCGTTGTAAAAAATCATTTATATAACTCCCTAAAAGTTTTAATGAAGGATATGAATATCGTTTCCACATTGTTGATATTTTTCCAATTAAGATTGCATCAGCAACCTCTTCTAATTCAATTGACATTACGATAAGTCCTTTAACTGCTCGTTGAACATTGATAAGACTTGTTCGAATGCAATTGAGTAATTTATTAAATCGTCCCATTTCTTGAACTAATACTGTATTCATACTTTGATTATATGATGTTGGATATTTTTCCATTGCTTTTATTAAATCAAAGTCCACTGGAAGTTTGCCCAAAATATCATTTGCTACGGAGAAAATTATTTCATCCGATGACATCTGAGTTGTCTCGGCCGCTTTTGCAGTTTCCTGATGATGAAATTGAAGATAAAGAAAATATTTAGTACTGATTTTATTTTTACTTTGTTAATATTCATAAATAAATCGCAGCTGTGGATATTTTCTTCACCTTCTGTATCTAAATTCGCAGGCATGAAAAATTAATAAGTAAATTAGAGAATTATATCACTCAAAAAAAAATCATTATACTTCATAAAATCAATTGCTTACTCTGAGCTCCCACAAGTCCTTATTATAGCATAGTAAAAAAATACCAACAATAAAATCAATGGTGTAAACGACAATAAATAAAAATTAATCAATTTCAGATTATATTTCTTACCGATCGATCCTATTTTTTTGCCAGATGAATTATTACAAATTTATTGAATTAAATGATTTCAAAGTTTATTGTTATAACCGATGATGACATTAATACTACCTAATAATATTACCTGTGTTAATAAAAGTGATGAAAACAATAAATCTGTCTCGTGTTGATCCTTAATTATATCAGCATTGTCATTTAATCCAAAGACATTAGGTGACGTGATTAATGGTAATTGTTTCGTATAGTCCAAGAATATATTATATTCTTTAGCTCTTGGACAACGATAAATATCCGAAGTGTTATCAAATGGATGCTCATCTTCAACGATAATTTCCCTGCGTCATGATTAAATTATTATCGAATTAATTCATTTTAATTTTAATATTGGTTGTAATTATTTTCAGAATGCTCACTCGCAATAATATTGAGCCAATATTGTATTCAACGTTCTTCTATCCCAAGCATCAGTGACACGACCACCATAATTACACTCGCCCGTTAAATATCTAATGGCTTCAAATTGAATATCATCATATTGATTGAGAAAAACATGCAACTGACGTACACTAATACTCAAATCAGTTTCATTAAATTCGTATGCATTATTCCACCCAATAGCACCGTATTTTTTACGTTCCTGAACAATCCCATGAAAGAAACATAAGCTGTAAAGCAATCGTTTAAATGCTATTGATTGTTTACAAGATTCAAAAAAATCTGAATCACAAATTGGATCGCTTAGTAATGAGCGAATAATATTTGCACGCAAACCCTTGGGCGGTTCATTCGTCATTTTTACACTATTTTGCAATACTGTCACGGGAAAATGATCAACTGGATAGCTAGTTAGCCACAATCGAAAATCTGGATGAATTGAATCGGGTATGAGACCTTCGCAAATTTTTTCCAGTGTTCCCATCCAACTTTTAGCTAAATGACAATTTTGCAGGACAACCCAACTACCATTTTTTACTCCATTGTTAATTAATTCTTCAGCAATAGGTCCTTGGCCTATAAGTAAATGAACAGAATAATGATTAAATAAATGAATAAATATAAATTATTTTTGTTTTAGCGAGAAGAAACTGTTGATTACCTTGACCCAGTGATAATGAGAATAGTCTGCTAGTTCCAAATCCTTGACTATCAGCAAATTTAAGCAAAATCTGTGTTGGATCAGCACCAGCTGTTAGAATAAATATCAAAGGAATTGCACTATTTGAATCAGTGTAAGATGATGTGAGATCAAACGGCGGTGGATCAACGAATTTACTCCCCAATTCAGCTGGAAAAAAAAAACAATTCATCGTAAGTTGGTTTGTTATATATTTATTTATTAAATATTCTTTGAAATTGTTTTTTTATTTTTATCAGAATTACTTACACTCGACAAAATTTTGTACAGATGATGTTATTTTATCAGGACGAATACATCGCAATATTAAAAGCCTTTCAAATTGTGTTAAATCATTGAATGGTTTTGGTATCAAAGCTATTTGTGGCTCTTTAGAATCATAAAATTTCTGCCAAAGTTTATTATCGTCAATGAATGATTTGCGAATACCCTGAAAAAAAAAATTTTAGCCTATCAATTTATTCTAATTTTTTTTGGTGGTATTTTGAATATTTTACTTGTAGTAAAACTTTAATTGGGTTGAGACTATGCAGAGATTGCAAATGAGTACAGGTCAGTTATGATCGATAAAAGGTCAAAGATCACATGTACAATTATATCAAGCAATGCGACGTGGGAAATAAAATATAATTGCACGCGATGCACAAATGTATTTTATTTCCACTTCAAAGCGATAAGAAATAATATTTCAATATAAATTTGAACAGTAAAAAATATTTGGAATATTTTCTCAACATTTTTCTTTTTTTTTCGAATGGTTGAAAGTATTTCAGTAATAATTAATTATTGAAATATAAAATTAATGCATTACCTTAAACTTCGGTATATCATCGAGTCGACACAATTCATCCCAAAGTTTGGCCGGTAGCCAAGTACATGGATTAGAAAATGGATTGTCAAGTCCAACCCCACCGGTTAACAAAAACATCCACTCAGACGTTGATATATTCGCGCGTTGTTTATTTGAAATATTCACAGCTAGTAACATGGAAAATAACAGCTTATCTTTTTCCAATAGTGATCGACAGACATTGGCATAGAGTGAATAAGTGAAATTATTTGTTAATTCATTCAAACGTTGCTCGACATTTTCGGATTGAGATGTATTGTCAATTGACATTTTGAAGAGATTGACAAACCATACAAGTGAATATTGATACATGGGATCAATATTTGCCAGAACAGCTGTAATAAAAGGAATAAAAATAAAAAATTATTTAGATATATTTCATTTAATTTTCTTTTAAATATTGCAAAAATTAATTAATTTTTCTTACCTATTGTAAAGAACAAAACGGTTGAATGTTCAGCTATTGAAGTGTATTGAAGTCGTGCATCGTCAATAGATTTTTCTGTAATTTCAGCGGCGGCTTGTTTGGCCTGGATATCATTACTCAAAACTTTGGATGATGTTAAAATCGTGACAGCTTCTTCATCATCTAAAATATTCCCCTCGGCAACTGACAGAACCTCCAATATTTTATCCTCAGTTTCCTTCAACAATCTTTATAAAAACCCAAGAAATTATTGCCAAAAAAAAATATTTCGCCTAAGTATTTATTTTTATTCTTCTTATTGCAGTTAAATCTATTTATATTTTACCGTTTATTAATGGCACCCTGAATAATGAGGGAATTTTTTTCTGATTCTAAATCTGGTCGCTCTTTAGCAACGACAATTCCCAACAACTGATCTTCCAAACCATTTGGTGTTATTGAAAAATTTATGAGCGTTACCTTGACAGTAATTTCCGGTAAATAATGAGGATTATTTAATTTTGTAGTGATATAAAGTCTGTAAATATTTATTTATGAATATTAGTCATCAGAATTAGAAGAAATATAAAAAACGTAATGTAAAGAAAATTATTTGTTGATACCTAAATCCCATATTATATTCAACAACTGAGTCGCCAAGCTTTATACATAAAGCTCCACCTTGTTTGAATGTTTGTCTCAATAAAACTGGTTCGAGCATTGCATCAACTTCTTCGCCAATGTTCTCGAGCAATATCGGTTGCCCAAATTGAATTCCATTCTCTAATACACGCGGATAATCAGCCTCCGATAATCGAATGACACTTATATTATTTTGTTTCTCCATATTTTTCACCCATTTATTCGCTTGACATTGTGGATCAATCATCAGTGGCCATCGTTTTGCATTCCTGTATAAAAATCAAAGTGGAAACAAATCAGAAATAAATTGGAAATAGTTTCCAATGAAATTAAATAATTTATGTAGATTTTTTTTTTTTTTTGATAAAATTTTTTATACGAACATGATTATTATTCCGTTATCAATGGAAAATGAATCATTGGGTAAGCCAAATATAATCCAAGATCTGATGGAAACTGGATCACCCAGTACGTCTTTTAATGAAAAATTTTCCGTACAAACCACATTTAAATTTTTGCATCGTTCAACCCATAATTTAATTTGTTGGGTTCGATAATCAGCAGTGAAAACTCCTAAATACGCAACTACACCTGCGGCAATTATTACATCACCAGTCAAGCGATCATTTCTGTATTTCAATGGAGAAAAAATAAAAAAAAAAATATTAAAAATACTTTTTAAATGAATAATTTCCATTCATTAACTTTAACAAATTGAATAGATCTTGAAAATTTACCTTTCGCCTAATTCTTTAGCACTTTCTGACCATCTTATTGATTCACCACCCAATCCACCAATTAATTCTTCAGCGCGCTTTAATTTTTGTTCACAATCCGTGACTTTGTCAGTCATTTTTTGATAATCAGCTTTTCGCGATGCAAGATTAGCTTGCAGAGCTGATAATTTTGCCTAATTTAAAAATAATAAATCATTAAAATTATATAAGATTAAAATCAATCTCTTAATTTGTGTTTGTATTTATACCTGGACTTCTCCCAATTGTGCACGTTTTGCTGATAATTTTTCGCTTGCTTCATTGTAAACTTCTTGCGCTTTTGCCAATGCTTTTTTTTTCGGTGCAACAACTTTAGCAACTTTATCGTATTCTGACATAGCATAAACCCATTTACACAATCCCTCGCATGCCGTCGATGAAACTTTAACTTTTTCCGGATCAAAGTTTGAATTTGTTAAATACTCATTTCGTATTTTTTCCATTACACGTTCAGGAATATTGTCCTTATCAAAATGGATAAGTGAATCTAAAAACTTTGTGTCTGTGAGAATTTTCAACGAAGCTTTCCAATAATCATCATAACTTTTTCCATCAGCTGTGTGAGCTTTTTCCGGTTTCACTTCCTGTTTATGTCACAAAAATAAAATATATTATTCAATAAAACAATGTGGCAAAATAAAAAATTATTTACAATATTAATATATCTTACTTTTAAAATGCAAACACTCTCCATCACAAGTTTGACATTTGCTGGTGGATTTTTCATCGATCTGACAACGGCAATGTCAGCTGTTGTAAGAGTATTTAAAGCTGACAGTGCTTGATTTAAAATCGGCATTGCCTCCGATAAATTATCGTCGCATTCCGCTTTTATTTCTTCCGCAGCAGCTGCAACTTTCTGAAAAATTCATACACATAAATACCATTGTATAAATTGAGAATTGGGTTAAAAAAAGATTTACTCGAGATGATATCTTTTTTTTTATGTACCATTGCTGCTTCCTCATCAATTTTAACGACTTTTTCCACATCAGCAACTTCAATACTTTCTTTTTCCACACTCGCCAATATTTGCTGAACATCTTGTGCGGCAATAATTAACATTGGCTGCAATTCTTTCAAAGTCTCTTGCATTATTTTTACTTGTTCACGTGTGGAATTAAGACAATCGATTCCACCTTCATAACGTGTTTTACTCAGTAGAATTTGTCTGATAAATTTTGAAATAAATATTTTTAAGATGAATAAAATATTATGAAACACATTAAAATAATTTATGATAATTTTTTAATTTTTGGTAAAATGTCAAATGAAAAAATTCACAGGTTAACACTTACTTTCTCTTCCGGCTTAAAAGGTCTTTAAAGGTATTTATCATTTCAAGATATGATGTTGGTGTAACATAATTATATCTTCCTAAACGAGACAAAAATTCATCGCTCAAAATTTGCGTTGATGTATGAAAATATTGACACATGTTAATTCCAGCTTTTCTTTCGTGCTCGGATAATTCAATTTCACCAAGAAATCTTGTTGATACTGCAAGTAAAGCATCTTCCGGCCATGGCTATTGCAAAATTTGGATGCATATTATATAATAACTAAAACACACTACTCCGAATTGTGATAAGAAAAAAAAGTAATAAATAAATAAACAGAAATAAAAATATTAGATGAACGTTAAATGACCTGGAGCCAATCAATTGTACAGCAATTGACAATCGCTGGAAATGTTCGGATTCTATTTCGAAATCCATCTCCAATCGGTGACATCGCAAGGACAATATGCAATTGTTCACGTGCTATTTGCACAAATAGATTAAATAATGCAACCACAGTACCGTCTGTTTGCATTGAACGCTCACGTTGTCGATCAATTTGACGCATTTTTTCACATATTTCAGCTTTATCTTCCACATCAAATAAATTCGGAACCTATATTCATAAACATAAAATCACTTTTGCTTCACTTTCTTCAATATTAAAATAATTTCTTTCTGTTTAAATATCATAATAAAAACTAATTTTACCTCACCGGAATTAAGTATATTACTGATGTCCTCGAGAAATATTTCTTCCTTCAATTGATTGTCCGTGAAAAGAAAAGTCGAATGTAATTCTGTTGCAGTGGCACGACGTAACATTTTATTCAAATCCGCGTGCCATTCGTGCACTCCATAATGTTTGTTAATTTCCACTTGAAAGAGATCGTATTCGCAGATATGAGTGGCAAGTCGTGTCAGCGATTGCTTTCCCGATCCACCAACGCCAACCAATAGCGCGTGACTTCTTGGTTGTTTTATAATTCGTGCTATTTTAGACAAATGCTCTATGGCAAATCTAATATGAGAAGTCAAATACATAATTATACAGTGCACGATAAATTAATTGCATGAAGAAAATTAATGAATTAAATAAATGAATTAATTACCTAAATAGAACTAAGTTCATTGGTTTTTTAGTCATAGAATTATATTCAACCAAATATCCCTCGACAATTGACCGTAAAAGTTCTAAATCTTGGATTTCCTGATACAATCTCACATCAGCTTTTGGATCAATAAAATCACAATAAACGAGTCGTCTCAATTCGTTATCACCAATCTGAATATAATTAAAACAAAATATACCAATCAGCAATGTAAATATTTATTGTAATTCTATTCAAATAATGTATGTATGTATGTATGTATGTATTTTTTTTTATTTTGCGATAAAATACTTGGTCTTTTGATTCATTTGTCAGATCCGCAAACAATGAATCAAAATTCGCATCCATACGTTGTTGGACAGTCAAACGAAGTTGTTGAATAAGCCAATTGATATCGTGCGTATCTATTAATCTATCACCGAAAACACGAAGTATTTCGTGTACCCAAAGTCGTTTCATGCACGACAAAGTTGGCATTGATTCAGGAACCGACAACAGCACACCCTGAAATTTTCAATTAATCATTTTAGGATGTATATATTTATATAAAGTTGTAGCAATTAATTATTAATAATATTATGATGAGATTAATTATATACTTGAATAACTCGAGAAAAGTCACGAAGATTAAAGAGATAATGAGACTTGGACGGAGTTGGTAAAAGATTTTTCAAACTTTCTTTATACACATCGAGAGTTGCTAAAACAACTTGATCAATGCAAGGATCAAATTCTTTGCTAAACCCTCTGTAATCAAAATTTTGATAGTTTAATTCTAAAATTAGTTTAAATATTATTTTTAATTATTACATTTGATGAATATACCTGGTGTCTAAATGCCACAGAATAATTTTGCTGAATATCATAATCATAACTCGCTCTTCAAATTCAGAAATTGTTAAAGTAAAAAAGTGTCTTTTAAATCGTGGCGTTATATCACGACCACCACCAATTGGTGGACTCATCGCGCATATTAACTGCACTTCAATTAGCCTAATCAGTGTACTTTCTTTTCTATCATACCTGCATTGAATCACAAAAAAGAAAGAAAAAACTTTCAATTTGAATTAAAAAATAATTGTGAATTATGTAGTCGATAATTATCGTTCATAACCATTGAGAGTGATCCAATAATTGTCGTAGAAGTTCAATAGGTGGTTGAGAGCCATAAAATTCTTTCAATGGCATTGAAATATCATCAACAAAAACAATCCAACGTTTTCCAATTGGTGGACCAAATACACCTTTTCTTCTTTTATCCAATTTACTCATGATAATATCCTGAGTCTGATTTGCAGTTGTTTGCGCCGAAAAATTTATGAATAATGGTTTAAATATAGTGTTGTCATTTTTTTTCAGTAAAAAATCCGTTATGTAGACAGATTTTCCAGTTCCAGTTGGTCCAACAAATAACACGGGTTTTCCATGCTGTACCAATAATTGAAATAGCGTTATATATCGAATTGTTTCAATAGTTGGTACAATAATTTGATTAACTGGAACATCACGTGGTATCGGCGGTGCAGTTAACAATTCATCCGACCATAATTTCCATTTTCCTTTGCCCTGTCGATAAAATTTAACGTAACTCAATTATAATTTTATGTGTACATATTATAAACACGAATTTGAACATGATTAAATTAATCAAACTTGAAAGTTTGAACGGTCTATTAAGGCTCGAGTTTCAAATTAAATTTAATTTTGACGTTTAATTTGTTTAATTAATTCGATATTGTTTAATAATTTTGATTAAAATCAAAATACCTCTTTGATGAATCGATAATCAAATACCAATCCGTCTTTTGGCATGATAAATATATATGGTTTAGTTGGTGGTAAAATACGTTCAGGTAAATGAAAAATATCCTGAAGATTTTGAGGAAATTCCTTTTCCAATAAGCCACGAAATAAAATACTAAATTCTTCACGATGATTTGCTTTTAAAGTACCACCCATTGCCCAAATGCACGAGAAAAAAAATGAACCCTGCGAGATTAAATAAATAATATTAATTAATAAAAACAAATGATTATATAAATAGAAAAATAATTTTATTCAAATACTTCTATTTGTGCACGAAGATTTAATTCATTGAGCGGTGCATTATCTTTTTCTGTACTTTCCTCACGATACTCTTCAATGAAACAGTCCATTAAATACGTTATAGATCTAAGAAGATTCGCATCGGGCATTGGACATAATTCCTATAATAAAAATATACAAATGATAAATTTTAATTGAGTATAGATTACTAATTATTAGTTCAGTCATTTGCAGCATTAAAACCTTTAATCCACGTTTACGAAGCAAATAAAATAAAGGATTGCAAAATCGCATAAAAAGTGATTCGTAAAGGAATTTTTTTAGAAACTCTCCAAGAATATCAGGAGTAGTTTCAATCCAAGATTTTAATAAAGGTTCCCAACCGAGTGCAAGTGGTTCCATATAAATCATTCCTAGAGCAGAAATATAATTATAATACAATTGTTCAATTAATTGATAAAAATAAATAATGGAATAAATGAATGTAAAAATAAGTTTATTAGATACCACATCGTGAAACAGTGGCGGGTGAAGCAGCTTCAAGATCCATTGGTTCGAATATTAAATTGGTTGTTTTTGCCAATTGAATAATTTCACCACTCATAAGACACAATTTTTTGTTATCATCCAATACTGTATTCATATTTTCAATCCATATTGCGTCGATGGGGCCGTCAAATACCAGCCATTTACGATTATCATTCGTTGATGTAGCAAAGGCACGATAATTAATAGCCAAGATCCCATCACTCCATTCATGTGAGACTGCATCAAATTGTCCATATAATTGTCCCATTGTAATTGATTTTGGATTTATTATTGATATCTCAACTTTGTGTTCATTTATTAAATTCTAAAAATTCAATTACGTTGATATTAAACTATTGAAAATTATAAATTTTAATTACGTCGATAATAATTATGATTTTTGACTACTTTTTGTTCACAAATTTCGAGTGCAGCAGCTAATATTTTGTATGCAGTAGTTTTACCACTGAATGGATATCCAACAATCATAAATCCATGTCGAACAATCATCATTTCATAAATTTGATGAATTTTTTCAAGAAATGACGCAACACATTGAATATTAGCGTTGGCACACGCCTCAAAAATACACTGATTTATATCATCATAATCTGCTGGTGGAAGATTAATGTTTGGAAAAAGATCGGATGTAATACCCTATCAAAAATAAATAAAAAATATTTATTCATTAATTCATTTGACGATTTTAAATATCATATTTTTCTTTCTTCTTAATATTTATTCACATACGTGAAAGAGCGGTATATCATGACTCAAGAACTTGGGGAGATTAACATCTTTAATGCTACGTAACATCAAAATGTCTTCATTTTCATTTGGATATTTTAATTTAAGTTTACCCGCTGCAACTAAAACTGATTTCACAGCTCTCATTCCATAATCATAATGGCTTTGACTTGATAATTGTTCCGAGCATAATTGGTATGCCATAACAATTTTAACTGACAACGGCCGTGCATTATAAAATCCATATGAATATAAAGTATTTTCAGCAATCAAACCATAATCAGGTACCTACAAAAAAAATTATTGAACACATCAATTTTATATTTATTCATTTCATTAAATATTTTTTTTTTAAGCTTGATTACCATCATTGCTACTGAACGAAAGAGGGCTTTCAAATTATCGGGCAACTCTGAGCGTCCTGCATATCCAGGATTCATCGTGATGAAAACAGCGCAAGTTGAATCTAATTTTAATTCAGTTCCTTCAAATATTAGTTGCGATTGTCCGGAATTAATTGCCCGTTGAATAGTGAGAATTTGTTGGGCTACCACGGACAAAACTTCGAGATCAATTCGATTGAATTCATCAAAGCACGACCATGCACCCGCTGCTACAAGGCCCTGCCAACCATTTTTTAGATTTGATAATACAAAAATGAAAATTAATTAGAAATATATATATATTTCTTTTTGTAGAATTAATTGATGATTTGACTGACTTTGAAAAATTTTCCAAGAGCAATATAATCCAATCCGTCAGAGCAATTGAATACAACGCATTGTTTAGCAATGGCTTTGGCTAAATCCTTTGTAGTCTCAGTTTTTCCTGTGCCCGCAGGGCCTTCAGGTGCACCACCTAAATGTAATGCCAATGCTCCAAACATCGTTCTGTAACATCGATCGGTCAAAGGTGTGATAACAAGTCTGGAAGTATTCCCTAAATATTCGTAGCCATATTTCAATGATGAATTAATCATCATGGTTATCAAATCTTCATCCTAAATCATGATAAATATGTTGATGCTATCATTTGAATATTTTAAAAATAATTTATGAATAACAGGTAAATAATTTATTTGAAATAAAAATTTTTTTCTACCATCCAATAATAACGTAGTTGACATATCCACTTGAAATCAGTTTCTTTTATTACATTTTTGCCCCAAAGATCCACCAATACATCACGAGCGTGTACATCTAGGGTAACGAGTGCTTCTAAAAATTGCAAAATAATATTCTTTTAATCAATTGATTTATTATTTTTTTACGTGGAGAATAAAAAAACAGACCTAGAGTTGTGCGATTTTGCGTTGATAGTTTTCCACGAACAAGAACAACAATGTGATTTAATTCATCATTGCAAATGTCAATGTAATTCTTGAGAACATCTGAATTTTTTGTGAAAGCTGTTTGTACATCTGCAGTCCAATAAAGTTGGGCGATGCAAAGTACTGTTTGTCCAGGCCAATCTAATACCCATTTACTTCGTTCTTTTGTTGAATATGCATCTTTTGCTCTGATTACCTATGAATTTTATTAAGAATGTTGGGGAATTTTAAAATATTATAATTTAATATTTTATAAAATTGTTTGTTTGTAAGGCTCTTATGCAAAATTCAACAGTACTTGTGCTCTAATACTTTTTTTCATAGCATTTTCAAGCTCTACAAGCCACTTTTCTACTTGTCCTCGTGCACTCGCTGTATCGATTTTGTCTTCCAGAATTATCGACTCGCCCTCCGAGGATTGCATTGTAGTGACCTCCATTAGTTCTGTAAATGCCAGTGTTGCAATTCCCTCGAAGCACTTTTTTAGATGTGGCTGAACCCTTTTGAATAAATAAATAAATGAATATGAAAATGATGCCCGGTCATTCACCTTATATTATTTATTTATTCTCTCAAAGTGAGAGTTTATTATTTCATTAGGAAATTGATTTCAAAGGTTAATGTTCCAAGCAATATTTTTCGTTAAACATGTGATAAATATTTATAGAAATACAAAAATATGATAATTTGAAAATTCTGTAACAGGTGAATATAATCAACTTTCTTTTACCGCGCATCATTTTTTTTTATTTTCCCTTTCATTTAACCTTTCTCTAATATACTCTCTATAATATTATTTATTATCTTACCGTGTCGGATCTTTCGTTTCCGATAAAATCTCCAATAATTCATCGTTGGATAAAAAAAAGAATCGTGGAAAAAATAATCGTTTCTTTTCCAAATAATCATTTAAACCTTTTTGAATTAAATCTAATAATCCAGTACACTTTTTTAATCGATCCAACATTTTATCAATTTCAACAACTGACATTACTTTTGGATCTTGCATAACTGAATTCATAATGTCTCGCCAGATCTATAAATTTCAAATAAATATTCACGAACACTTCAGTAATTTTATCATAAAAAATAGAAAATAATTAAATTCATATCTAACTTTATCAACAGCACTAAATCTTCGACCTTCCTCTGGCATTTGTTGTTGAATATCTGGCGATGAAAATATCGGTTCTAAATACATCCAAGTTGATTGAACCTTCAACCAATGATCCATTATATCCTGAAGTAAATATAATTTTGCTTCCCATTCTCTGAAATAATTTTATAGTAAAAAAAAAATGGATCTATTGCGCATATATTGACATATTTAATTTAATTACAATGTGTCTTTTTCGAATGGTTTAATGTAGAGTGAATTCTTCATTGTTTGAGCTTTGGTAAGATGATCATCCAATAGCAATTGAATTTCATCAACACTTGCAATTACATAAGTTCCTGTATCTCTATATGGATTAACTATAAATTCAATTAGTGTCCAATCATTGTGCATTTTAAGCAATGCTTTCTCTAAATTGCTTTCCTTCGTGGCAGCCTCAGAAATTCCCTCAAATTTCGGTACATATTCGTCCAAACCAAAGTCAATAATCTAAGAATATATTATTTGAATATAAAATCATGATTAATTATTTCGTGGTGAATAAATAATTTAAATCACTTTTGCTAATGTCATATTGTCGTCGACTTTAATTGGGAATCCAACGATTTCTGATACTTGTGTCCAATGACGACTTTTCATACCAGGATTACCAAGATTTGATATGAGTGGCATGTGCTCACGAAATTCTTCAATTTGAATTCTTATTGTTTCTGCTAATTTTCGTACTGTAGGTTCTTGAAATGATTTTTCCAGTTTTGAGACAGTACGATAAGCATTGCCTGAATCATTTTCAATTACTTCTGGATCATGATTGCCAATCATTGAACCCATCCATGTTTCGTGTTGAGATATAAATTCACAGGCAATGTCGTAAAATTTTTTATACGGTGATAATTTATCTGCAATCTAGAATAAATTAAATAAATTTGAATCTTTTGGGTTCATAAATTATTAAAATTTTTTTTATCTTTTCTTTTTTTTTCATGAGGGTTCGAGACCTTTTTTCGAAGTGGATATTGTGATAATTTCCACCCATACATTTGTTCCTCTTCATTGAATTCATGTATGGTATTCATAGCATTCAATAATCGGTTTTCCAGATTTGTGGCTTTCTTTTTATATCTAAATATTTCATCCACATTTCCCCAATATTGCATTTCATCGCAGTATTTTTCCCAAATTTTTAAATCCTCATGGAATTTATTGATTCGTTCACGTAACACTTTTTGATATTCTCCTGTTTTAGCCTCAATTATTTTCAAATTTTCATTAAAAATTTCTGACATTCGATGGTACCTAAAAAGATATTTAAAATCAGTCAAGTTTCTGATTAAAATTTAATTTATTTAAATTAATTATTAATATAGTTTATCACCATTGGAACGCAAAATTATTTGTTTTTAATTCCACGGGAGTTAGAAGCGTATGATCAGAAAGAAATTGAATATATTTTATAATTTCACCAAGACGATTTTCCAAATCAATAATTATTTCTGTTTCAGCTTTTACAACAAATGTTTTTAAATCCATTAATTCTCGTGTACTTGCTGGTATACTGAGTGCTTTATTAGCAATATTTTCATAATCCTCACCAATTCTAGACATTATAAAAAATATTTGATAAAAAAATTTAATTGAAATTATAAAATAAAATAAATTTCTTATTTACGCTCTTGATTTTGTCTGATAGTCTTCAATCATTCTGTCAATGAGTTTTGTTTTGAAAATATTAGCAACTTTTGCCATATATTCCATCAAATCTTCTCGATGAACGTCAAATAATCCACCAAAAAATGTCCGATCAAATTCAATTAATATATTCTTCCCAAGTTTATCATATTTTTCAATTAATTCCACATATTCATTGAACGCTCGAGGAACATCTGAACTCAAGAAATTTCTCACGAATTCCTCATCCTCATCATTAATTAATGTTATGTGCTTATCAAAATGTTGAATTTGTAATTCCGGACTAATTCTATGCTCTTGAATTAGCTCAACAATTTGATTTTTATAACAATTGAATATTTCATCGTGAATAATTGGCTGATAAAAAAATAACAACGCTGATAAAACCATGAAATTTATTAGTATCAAATAATATTATAGCATTTTATTTTTATACTTGTAATGATGTCTTTGTTGATGTCCAATTATTATAAAGTTTCCTTTCAATACGTGGATAACCACAAACTGCGCGATTTAATGATACTAGTAATTGCAACAAAGTATCCGTGAATGACTTAAATGATGGCTCGAATAAAATAGTTTTGCTCCTCACCATCACGTTTATATTAAAACTACACCTCGAATACTAATAAAAAAAATATCACACATTAGACTATTCATATAATGATATTTCTGTCTTTACTTAAATTTTATAACTCACAGATAATTGATTTTGTGATCCTCTAAACTATGAAACATTTTTGGTTACAATTTAATTCATTTTGATGAATAAATAGTAAATATTTTTTTGTTTAATTCTCTTATTGCTGTTATTAAAAAATACTTACGGAGAGTTTGAAGAGAAAGCTGATGTAGTCTTCAATTGAATTTAAACAGAGACTGCGCAATTGACTTTCCATTATGACAGCGAGGCAATTAAAAAATTTTGATATTAATGGCTCGTCATATTCGTTTGGTAAAATGCCTTTCTTTTGGCCCTGCATTAAATTAATGGAAACATTATATACACTTGTGTTTCTTGCTTGTGTTATCATTGAATGTTATCAATAGTTGAATGTACTTATTAATTTATCCTTACCCACCACAGTAAAAATATTTGCGAGCGTTGGTAACCATATTTTACACAATTTACTAATTGTTTCTTTAATCATTCTTTTAAATGTTGTCTCAAATGTCAATAGATCATAAGGCTCATTACAATACTCCAATTCCTTTGTATTAATTAATCTCAGTGTACTGAATAAAAGATAAAAATATTTAATTGATATAATCTAAGAAAAATTCATTACTACAATTTTGTTTGTGATATTTTTTTATTTTATATTACCTGAATTCTCGATGCCACAAATCTAAAGTTTTTCTCATGCATGGATGATAAAGAATAAGATTCTTCGCTAATTTTAATCGCATTCTTTTATATTTCATACTAAATTCCACTGGAAAATTTTTAATCACATATTGCTCCTCACTCATTGGTATCTAATCTCATCGAATAAAAAATATTTACAATTTAAAATAATTAATTCGAGGATAAAATACAATCACCTGCTCATCACAAATTGCCAACGCATCATTTACAGGATCCTGCAGAACGAAATCAACAATAGATTTTTTTAAACTCATTGCATAGTGTTCCTTTGCATCATCAATAACGTTACGAAGTATATTTTGAAATCTCTTTTGCCAGTGGCTCGGCACTAAATTCAATATTTTATCAAGCAAATTAACGTCCATTGGCGCCACATGAACATCATCAATTCCATGCATTATATAGTAATAATATTTCAATAAATTCTCTTCGGCTTTTTTATTAATAATTCCTTCTTCATTTGCTTTAGACATTGGATCATCTTCATTTTCTTGTAAAATTAACATTTTCACTAAATTACAACGGAATTCCTCACGACGTTTACGCAATGTCGTATAGCAATTCATTTTAAATATACGCTCCTTCTCATGTCGCAATTTCGATGGAGATAATTTACGTATCCTAATAAAAAGTAAAAAAAATATATCATATCATTTTTATTTATTTTGCGAATACTACTGATATATTTACGTATTCAGTTAATATATACTTCGGAGGGTTTGAGGTTGATATTATATTGGAAGCAACACGTGTAGGTCCAAGAATTGTGTCATCGTCATCATCAATTACATTAGCTGTCTCAGATATTACTCCAGTTTTTATTTTTTTTCTTTTAACGCATTTTTTATGCTCATCTCTCTTTTCAGAATTTTTCTTTTCACAATTGGACGACAATTTATCATAATGAATCATTAATTTACGTGGTCCTTTATAGCCTGGATTATCCATTAATCGTGATGAAAATAAAATGAGAATCTTTCGCTTCGATAAATATAAAAAAAAAAACAATAGATAAATTAAATTAAATTATTAGAATTACGAAATAATTAAATTTTTATTGTTAATCAACAAGACAAGATTAAAATTATTAAAACTCTCTTGTTGTGTTGTAATAATTACTTAGCAATGAATAAAGCAACTCTCGATTGGTGTTTGTAATATACCAACTTCGTATAATGTTATAGATTGTTGACAGAACAAATTATTCTCTTGCTTCAGTTTGCATTTTCTCTTTCTGATTCACATCTACTCCCACAGTAAACAATTTACAACTGGGTTTCCATAGTGCTTGTTACGTAGGTTGCTATGGATTGGATTAGTATTTAGTAGAGTATAATATATAATAGAATATAGTATGATGATAGCTCGACCAAATTAATCAGATACTTAAAAATTAATTTCAGTATTAATAAATATTTTTTATTTACATGATAAATTGTTTTCACCGTCAGTTTAGTAACTTTAATTATAATTTAAGGAAATGAAAAAGGTATAAAATAAAACAATTCTAATTTTTTTTGTACATTGAGGTATTATATTATATTATGTTATATTATATTTATGTATATGTATATCAATTAATTTTGTAAATTGTACATCGATCTATACATAGTAAATTTTTTCAATAAAACACATTTATTAATCTTAATGTATTTATTCAATTTCTGTTTCATTTAGTGAAGGTTATTGATATTTTTGTCAGTTAACACTTTAACAAGCGTAATCATTTGTATGTGTATATTTTTTTTTATATAATGATATATAATTTTGTAGATTAAATTCATTTTCAATATTTAAACATTAAATCGCAATTTTGAGTCGAATTATTCAAATGTTTTTTTTTTATTTTTTTTTTTTTTGATAATTCATAATATTGATTGTCATATTTTAATTAGTTTTACCAATTTATTGATCCCTTAACACTGATAAATATATATGTCATTGACAATATTTACACATATATTTATTTATAATTAATAGTTGTTTAGGTCATTTTTTACTTTTCATTTCATCTACTTTTTGTTATGCCTTAGATTCCGTTTTTTTTTTTTTTAGCGTTTGCATAATATATAATTTTCTTGTTTGTATATAAACTATATGACAAATATTCAGTAGGTTATGAACAATATACCGATGCATATTTACATAAATATTATTTATATATGGATACATCTCAATTTTTCATAGATTATTCACACATATTTTATATTCTCGTATATTAAAATACAAATTAAAATACACAAAGCAAAATAATTATTAAATTGTCGTTCAGTAAAGAAGAAAAAAATATATTTCATAACTATGAAAGTTATTATTTTCTGGAATAAAAATAAAAATTATATTTGATTGTATATTTCTATTTCCAATTTTTATTTATGTCTTTTTACGTTTCAGTCGATCTATTTTCATCTTTAATGCATTTTAATTTATATAAAATAATGTAAGCAGTAATAAAATAAAGTCTAGATAATTTTTTTTTTTTTCGTAGTAAAAAATATTTAAGTGTTGTGTGTGTTTAATGATAAAACCGTGAGCTATAAAATAAATATTCCATTATGCATATCTCGTGTATACACTAAATGAATGTTTCGACAAATGTAAAATGAAAAATGGAACATTTTACAGATATATCAGATTATTGATTTTCATTTGGTTCACTGTTCTCGTGACATGATTTATTATTCTTTTTTTTTTTTATTTTTCATATGAATTATACTCTCCATTTGTATCTATATTTCTTTATATACCTCATATTATAAATACATAATAAAGTGTGTTGTAATATGGAATGAAAAAAAAATTCTTGACGGATGTGTCGACGGAGTTAGATAGCGGTTAAGGTCTCGTGAAGCGATAACGGTAGTTCGTCCAGGTGAATAAGTCTATGAAAAAAATAAATTCCAATATATTGGCACTCGCTGAATTAATATTATAATTATCATTAATAATTCACTTCTTAATCTTCACTTTCAATATAATCATTTCCCATTTTTTTTTTTTTTTTTTTTTAAATATATAAACTACAATGTAAAACTACATTTCTACATGCAATATTGCACACTCTAGTGACAAGATATTAAATTAATTTCAATACTTAAGCGCCAGTTATAATTAATTTTAATTTGGCTATTAATCATATGAAAATTAAGCTTGGCATAGAGAGATTAAATAAAATATATAATAGCACTAAAGCTCACAAGATTATTCGAAGCATGAATTTAATTATTTTATTTTTTACTCATTATTTCAACTATATCTTGTGTTTAATATTAATTTATATTTATTTATAGTTTGGCGCAGTAAGATAAGTACTCGATTCATAAACATGCGAAGTAGAAAAAGCTTTTTTTTTTTTTTTTGTTTTTATTTCCATGTAGAATATAAGTGGTTTATATTAATTTGTTTAATTTTATTTAAATATGAAGATATATTGTGTTCATGAACTCTGCAATTTATATGTGGGATATGTTTGAATATTACAGTAGTTTGTGTATTTGAATGGAAAGACATCAGTAGTGAGAAATTTTATCTACAACTACAATACATTGTTAAATAATTCTAAAACACTTATTATTTGTATACTTAAGAAATAAAAAAAATTATCAATAATCAATTTACAATTTATCATAATTTTTTCTACTCCTAAATAAAAGAAACTAAATAGTCGTAGAATTTTATGATATTTCAATGTTTGAAAATTTTAGAAATAAAAATAAAATAAAATACTGTTTTTCAATTTTTTTTTTTTATAATCAATTAATTTACTTTTTTGTTTTATGTAGGTTGCATAATGGTTTATGATTCACAGAGTTAGTAATGACTGATGAATAAATTAATTAGCTAGTAGATAAATGGCAGGATATTTAATTGAATAGAATGCAAAATAAAATTATTAAAAATGAATTTAAAAAAAAATAATTAATATTTATATTTGTAATATAAATCTATGCAAATTTTTTATGATAATATATAACTAAAAAAGCGCATTATGTATTATGATTTATGATAATATTTTAGTTTATAACTTAATTTATATTTTAATTATTTATTTACTTTATTTCAAGTCATAAATATTTATTAATGATGATGATAATTGAATTATTTTGGATGGACATGATTGGATGCAAACGATGATTTGACATAATGCAAAAGACTACAGGCGAATTGCGAGATGAACACTAGTTTCTTCAGGCAGTTGCATGAATATACATTTATACACATAAATCATATATTTATATATATATATATATATAAAATAATATTCATTCATTTATGTGCATAAATATAATCTTTAGCCAATTGTAATTTAATTTAAATACTGATTTTCATTATTTAAAATTAAGAATATAATTTATTTATATTTTTATTGGGCTGTTTTCTTTTTTGCTTATTTTTATTTGGAGATTTTTTTTTTGTTAGTTTCTTTTTTTTCTTTTTTTGGTATTATATATGAATGGTTTTCAATCATTCTCTACAATTTTACCATTGTTGGTGAAGCATGGGCAGAGCGCGTTGAATATCCGATTGCAGAAGCCACGGGCACGGTTGTTCCAACCCCCGATGATATCGCCACCCTTCAATCTACTGCCTGCGTGACATGCATGATTGCATTTTGTTAATTTAACACTCTTTTTTTATGCTTTATAACAATTGCAACTATGCATCTACATCTACTAATTATCATTTCATCTATATTCAATATCTTAAATTAATTTTTATGCATTGTACATTTATATGTATATTTATTTTCTTCTTTGATATGCATATTTTTTTTTAAGGCAGTTGGGATGTTATTTAGAATTCTCAATAGATGAATAAATAAATAAATATGTGAATAAATAAATAAGCAACTAGCAATCATGGCTACAAATATTTATTGCGTTTCCTCTTTTTGTCTAAAAAATAAAATTTCTATGAGATTGGCATGAAGTAATCGTTAATAAATAAAATAAAATTGGAAAGTTTCTAGATAACGAAAATGAATTGATAGGATTGTTATTATAGTATTTTTTTTTTTTTTTTTTTTGACGTGCTGAATAATATGTATGGAAATTTAAATGTATGAAGAATATTTATATGGCTCGACAGGTTAAATCACGTTTTTATTTATTTATTTTTTTTCTAGTAGCGTTAGATTTTAAAATAAATTACCTTCAGTTGCGCTGTCATCCTCCTGGAACAAAAAAATTGAAAAAAAAGCATGATATATCACAGAGATCGTGATGTCATTCAGGAGAAAAAAAAAAGCAGATAAAAATAATGGAAGCTGGAGAGAGAATGTAAAAGTACTATAATGTCAGTTAATTTCACAAACGACAAAAGAAAAGATTAGAGATTTGATTTATGTTTTATATTTAAAATTCAATTCCTGTAATAACTTAACAGAATAAAAAGATAACAAGCTCGAAAAAATATTAAAAGACAGTATTACATAAATAAATTATTGAATAAATAATTAAATAGAAAAATAAGAAACAATTATTTATGTACAAATATATTCATCAATATTTTTTTTGAATTCCAATGAAAAATTATAAAGTTTTCTTATGTAAAGAAAAAATGAAATTAATTATTTTATGAACATTTAAAATGCTTAATTTTTTGTTTTTACAAGTGTTAATAAAGTATTGATGATTACATTAGAAGTTTATGTTGATATACTAACTTGATTTAGTGATTTCCTTTTATTTGCCTCGGACGCCGCTGTTTCAATGACGTCAGTAACAAATTTTGTTGTCTCCCTCATGAGCTCCGCATCCCCCTTAAAAGCCTCTTTCCTCTCCTCGAATGTGCCCATCATTAAACTTTTTTCATGCTCCTCCATTATCGGCGATTGAAATGCCAGTGGCATTTTTATTTTTATTTTATTTATCTATTTTTTTAAATTATTCAAATAGCACAAAATATCAGTTTATATTTTTATTGTCTTTGTATTTATTTATTTAATTAACGTCCAACATATTTCTACATCTTGATGTTGTATCCTGTAAATTCGTGACAACAGTAAAAATTTTTGAATAAATAATAATAAAATGATAATAAATAAATAATAAGAAACGTAAAACGATTTTATTTCACTTGCGCTGTTTAATTCACTGATCGATGTGAATTAAACTTTAATGCAAATTTACCAGCTAGAACTCTATATATAGATATATGTATATATTTGATGTATATGAAAAATAAAGAGAGAGTGAGATTATAAACTGCAAACACGAAAGGAAATACGGTTCACTGATCCATAAAGTCGCGCACACTAATTTTCAAATGTTACAAAACGTCTCTTATTATTTTATTCATTACTTATTAAACATAAATAAACTGACAAATAAAAATAGAAATAAATTATACTTTATGCTATAATCTAATATGCTGAAAGGAAAAATTAGTTGGAGCAACTAAATTTATTATAACCAACTAAATGTTCATTTCAAAGAATTGATATTTATTTTAAACGAATATTCATCTGTTTATTTCAAACAGTTGATATTTATTTTAAATAGTTAATATTCATTTCATACTATTGAGATTTATTTTAAATGAATTTTATTTTTATTTGGAAGTTGATTTTTTTTTTTCAATAAAAAAAATCAATAAAATATAAATATGTTTTTTACATAATTTTAAATCTAGATATGTATGAATGAAAAATATCGTATGAAAAAAATAGTAAATAGTGAAAGAAAGTAAAGCGAGTGATGATACTTCAGCCACAGGTGGCAGACGTTAAATACACACATACACACTGTGACAAAAATAAATACATAAAAATGACAAAATAAAAAGCAAAAGTGAAAAAAATAACTTGAACATAAAATAGAAAAATAAATGAATGTATAAATATAAGATCGAGTTCACTCATCGTGTATACACAATTTTTTTTCTCACCCTCTCCATTTCTCACTCAGCTGTTGTCATCATTCACATAATTTACTACAATCACTGCCACCACCACAACCACTACCACTATACCACTTGAACAATAATAATTTAACACTGCAAAGTTATCTCAGTGTCATAAAAATTGGAATCAACTAATTATGAAAATAAAAAAGTGCACCTCAATATTCGTGTCATGTAGTGTCAACTCGTTCAATCAATCAATCAATCAACCACGTAATTAAATTCAATTATTTATACGTATATCAATTTTATCCTTCAACAAAAATAATCTAAGCATTATTAATAACAGTACTGTGTTGATAATATCTGTGTAGGAATTTTTAGTGATTGGAATTTGTGCGTGGGAGTATACAGTGTGAAAGATAGAAAGTGCAATGAGACGGTAGATAAATAAATTGGTGGATGAGCGCGAAGGAAAATGGAAAAGAACGCGTGTGATTCGAGCAAATGGCTTATTGTATATATCTATGTATATATATTTCTATATAGAATATATTTGTGTATATAATATATATGTATATCGTAGGTTATTCGTTGAGATGAACACCCGGCGACCCGGATACCTCGTAATGATCGGTCGCTTCGTGCCTGCCGCCTGGCTTGCTCGAATGAATATTATTCAACCCCTCCATAGCGAAAATATTTTACGGGCATGCGCTCAATGAATTTAATACATACACATACATAACAATATGTTGTTACTTGTTCTCAGATAATATCAAAATAATATATATATGTATTCGCATATTTGTTTGCGCGTATGTACATGTAAATGTGGAAAAATTATATGAGTTGTGAACGAAAAGAGAGCTTTAAGGGTATACAATATTTGTGGAATTTTATTTTGCTTGCAAATATTGATGACTATAAGTATATAGTATAAGGATTTCAAGGGTATTACGTTGACATGTATGATGGATATTTTTTTTTTTTTATTGTGATTTATTTATTTATTTGCTGAGGCCTTGGACTATTTTGTAACTATTTTTTTATTGGCTTTATAAATTTAAAAGTGGAAAGAAACTAATGGAGTTATTTTGCTGAATTTGTTTATTGATTCATTATTTTTGAGTAAGGTGTTTTTCTTTTATTTTTTTTTTTTTTTGAGGGATGAAATATGAAATAAATGAGGAAATATATTTATGGAAGTTGGACATATTCAATGGTTGATTTAATTGAAAATAGTTGATGCTTGATGAGCAGTGACCGTAAATGTACTGGGGGCTAAAGTCGATATCCGATGTGAACGCTCATGATTAATTTTGGACTTTATGTGTATGACAATTTGGATAATGATGATGATGAAGTGTTCGCTTAAAGGTCGATGAATGATGTGTGAGTGAGTTGTTGAGAGAAAAATTTAGGAACGTGATGAGAAAGACGATGAAACTTCTGTTAATGAAAAAATAAATTAAAAATTTTTATATTATTTCTATGTTTATTTATTTATTTGTGAATAAATCCAATATTTCAAAAGATGAATTAAAAGTATAAAATATGTGATGTTGTATATGTGTATATATATTAAAAATGGGAGACGCGTGTATAGAAATTTACGATATTTCAATTTGTTTTTTTCTTCTTTGATTTTTTCTTTTTTCGTAATAATAATCGTTCTAAATATTTTCGCCATGCTATTTGAATTATTTTTGCTGCACGATTGCGTTTAAATTTATTCAGATTCTCAGTAAATGTCTTCAGAATTTCTGATTCTTTTTCATTTTTTAATATTTCATATTCTGTCTCTTGAATTACCAATTTTTCCTGATAAAAAAAAAATGAAACGACGTGAAAAAGACATTTTATTATTATACTATTATTTTTTTTTTTTTAGCAATTGGATCAGAAATGATTGACAGTACCTGACAGATTTTTAAATTTGTATCCAAAAAATTGGATTTTTCTATTAAAGATTCCATTATTCGATATAAACCTCCCACATTGTTATCGTAAATTGCCAATATTTCCAAATATTCATGCTCAGTTTTTTTTCTGTAATAATACTTTTTCTCAATAACAATTTATTCAATCACACACTAATGAAAAAAATTAATTTATTATTATTACTATAACGAAACTACAATAATTCACTATTAACCTCATTGTGTAAAGCTCTCGCTCATTACTCAAATTAATCCCATAAATATTTTCAAATTCAACATTCTTCAGATTTATTTCATTCTTCAATTTTTCCTCTTTCTCCATCGTCTCTTTCATTATTTTCGTCATATTACGACTCGATTCATTTCTACAAAATAAATAAAAGATCGACACATCAATTATATTACTCCCGACCAAATAAAAAATTTAAATTACTTCATGGCAATAAAAAAACATAAAAAAAAAAAAAATAAAAAAATTGCCCAACATTATTTCTGCAATTTTTCTTTCTTGATTTTTTTCAATCTGTTCCAAGCTCGATTTCACCTCTGCGATTTGAGCTTTGATGTCGTTTAAATGATATTCATGCTTCATCCGTGCAGATTCAATTTCATTGATCAGAGCTACATTGAACAAACAAACAAATAAACAACAAACATACATACAAGTAAATATATAAACAAATAATAATGTCGTATACAAATTTTGTATTTATATATAAATAATCCCTGTATACGTATATATACAAGCTTGAGTTTGTTATCCTTGACAAAATATCGATTTCCATGAGCTTACTCTCAATCTCCACTTGAGCTTTTTTTTCATTCACAAGAGCGCTCGCTAAATTGGATGCGCGCTCACGTTCCACTGTGGATGATGTTCGTAATCGTATTTCCACAAGATAATTCAAATGATTCAACATATTTATAAAATTCCATACAGCATCATATTCAGTTTTAAATTTATCCTCAATATTATTCAATAATTCATCATTATCTTCTATCAATTTCTTTATTTTTATTAATAGTTCATTCAAAATTGCACAAATACGCGATATCGCTACTTGACATTCCATATCTCAAACTTTCTATTACACAAATTGAACTAAACTAAATTGAAAGCAAAATAAAAACATTTTTACGTATTAAATCAAGTGTAGACTTAAAATAGATTGTTGCCCATAGCAATTATTAAAATAACGATTAAACATTTTCAATGTATTTCATATATTTTGCTATGAATTATTCAAATTTTGATTTGCCGCCAAATATCATGTTTCTCATATGACAAAATGTGTAAACAAAAATAAGCTCGACGTCAAAATATTTCT